>OX422143.1:105158012-109958012 GCA_949129095.1 Volucella bombylans | reverse complement strand
CTTACTATCGTAGTAAGACAGATTACGGCTTATTCATATACGGAAACCGGCCGAAAACTAAAGGGTGTGTTTTTTAGAGGTTTCGTTTTTAAATTGGCAACACTGTTTCTACAGATTATCAATTTGACAGTTGAAAGTTGATTTATGGTTAGTACGTTTTACTATTTTATGATGAATAAAGCCTGCAAACTTATTTTGAAAAACATTGTTCGGTTCGCCAAACTTATCGTGCGCTACGTCCATTTTACGGTCTACATAATCGTTCATTTGAGCAACCGCACCACGTACACTCTAGTGTATAATACGCATTCCCAAAGACGACAAAGTGTGCTAACAGAAGGAGTTATTGCCGTTGTAGAGTGCAGTGTTGAGGAGAATCCGAAGGAGTCGATTCGCCATCGTGCACAGCAATTGGAGCTATGCCCATCTGCTTTGTGGAAGATTTTACGGAAAGATTTTGACTTAAAGGCTTATAAGATCCAGCGTGTGCAGAAGTTGATAACGCGTGACCATTATATGCATCGTAGGTTCGGTGAATGGGCCGAAAACATGATTCAGCTTGATCTTCATTTTCATCGCAAAATGTTGTTCTCCGATGAGGCCCCTTTTTGGTTAAATGGATACGTAAACAAGCAAAATTGCCGAATTTGGAGTGGAGAAAACCCAGAAGTCTTTGTCGAAACGCCCTTACAACCATTAAAACTAACTGTTTTGTGTGCTGGTGGAATCATCGGCCCATATTTCTTTAAGGACGATGTCGGCCAGAACGTTACCGTCAATAGGGAGCGCTATAGAAACATGATTTCTGAGTTCTTCGTTCCTCAGTTGAATGGCATTGACGTGACAGAGCTTTGATTGCAATAAGATGGCACAACGTGTCACACGGCGAGTGAAATCATCAATTTATTACGGGAAACATTTGCTGAACACATAATTTCGCGTAATGGACCTGTGAACTGGCCTCCACGATCCTGTAATCTCACACCTTTAGATCACATTCTTTGGGGGTATGTGAAATCACTAGTCTATGACGACAAAACCAGAGACGATTGGTCGATTTGGAAGCCAATATTCGCCGTGTTATTGCTGATATACGGCCCCAGTTGCTCGATAAAGTTGTCGAAAATTGAACTTCACGATCGCGCTTCATCCGAGCTATACGTGTTGCGCATATGCCCAATGTCATATATAAACACTAATGGAATGAAATTGTCTATTACATAGAGCTAATATCATAGACATTAACATTAGCTTCAAGTGTTTTATTTCATTTGAATTTGTATACCTCTAAAAAAACACCAATTACAATCAACATAATAAGGCACCCTACCACCTCGCTGCCCGTAGAAGTATAAATGCATTTCCTACAAGTCAGTCCTATCAAAAATATAATGGTTGAAGCCAGCTTAGCCTCAATAGAAGAACGTATTTCAGCACCTAGCATCAGCCTTGTCCAACTAATTGGTCATCGATGAAGACATAAGGTCGTGGTATGAATACATACTCCCTGAAGCGCCTTCCATCAACTATCTCTCTAATAATGAATAACGTCAAACAGATACAGCTCCCGGTCCTAAGGTTTGGTGTTTACATCCCACCGATCGGATAATGTGTCGAAGACTTTAAGGAGAGTTTCCTTGACATATACTGAGAAAAAATCGTGTGGGTGGAGGGTCGGAAATGCATCACCTCCTGTATACAAAAGTTTTAAGCAAAGCCGTGCACTGTCCTGTATTGACTCCTATTGAAAATAAAATCTTTTAAATGTGTGCGTGTGTGATAACAAGTGGGGTATCATTGAACTCGTAATGAGTCCTTTAATATGTTGAATCTTAAATGTTGATCTGACTTTAATGTGTCAACAGTTATTGAAGGTCACAACTGTTTTTTTTTTTTGTTGAACTTAAAATTTTGATTTTGCCATTATTTTTTGCCGAAAAATATGTAACCAAATCCCACCTTTTGCAACTTTGAAACGTGTACCTTGCATTTAGAAATGATAAGTCAATCAAAGAATAAAATAATTTCGCCAGGATATATGAGCCCCTGTAAATTGGATCAAGCTTTCGAGACTCACCTGTTGCTGTAGGTTCACGTTCTATCAGTACTAAGTCATCTACCTCATACGTAATTGATCGTTTATAAGTCTTATTAAAACGTTCCTTATGTTTTTGCGGGTATATGGCGTTATTGTACAGAGCGGTATCTCGCTTCTGATCCATTTCGTTTTGATCTCGGTATCTATTCTGTTCAAGCTCTAGCATGTTCCATTGAATGCTCCTCAACTTTTTCGCCTAGTCCTTGCCAGCCGTATGTGTACACTTGAGTGCTGCTAGTACCGTGCAGTTGAATCTTTCAACTTGTCCGTTAGCCCATGGTGTTTTAACGGCCGTCATAATGTGCTGTATGCCGTAAATTTGACAGTATTTTGTGAATTCGTTAGCCGTGAATGCTCTACCCCTGTCGGTGATTAAACGCTTTGGCATCCCAAAGTATTTGCTGACCTGCTTAAGGACAGTTATAACTCCGTTCTTACCGCTTTCAGAATCGTGTATTTGGTAAAGTTGTCCACCAATGCTACCAAGTGTTTAGTTTCTCCTCTTTCAGTTATGAAAGGTTCAAGATGATCCAAATTTACCGTATGAAAAGGTATTGGCACTCTCTTCCGCCCTTTCTCTTTGAATATGCACACTCTTGACCTAACAATGAAAAAGTTCCGCATTTTTGGAAACCAAAACGTCCTTCTCAGCCTTTCAAGAGTTATGTCGAAGCCCATGTGCGCAGCCTCATCGTGACACATTCGAGTTCTACGAATGTGTCACGATGCCACAGAAGAAATTCGAATGTTGATTGTACGCTTTTATTTTTTTCATTAAACCTTGTATCAAGCCATTGCTTTGTACTAATGCCAGAGCTTGTCTTCGAGAGGTTCTAACAATATTTATTATTTAAAATTCTTCTCTGAATTCGGCAGCTGCTTCGTCAATGCTATGGTTAGAGTAATCTACTGTTGATAATTCTGATGAGTAAACAATGTCAATCACCCGTCCCATAAATAGCAGAATCATCAATCAAAAAACATCGCAAATATGTCATTTTCTCAGATAGTCTTACAGTGATCAATAGCTAAAAGAAATCCAAAACCATAATACAACCTTAATTAACAAAATAAGACTAAGGTGGGGCCCCGGTCATAAAGGAATTAGCAGCAATGAACATGCTGACACTGAGGCTAATTCAGTTCACAACGCCCCAATTCATAAATTCGAAATCCATACCAAACCGGACTTATTGCGCTCTGCCAGAAACGAGCTTAAAAACTTGCCCCTGTTAGATTGCCAAAAATATCAACACAACTACTCCTATATCAACACATAACAAATCTACTCCAATTTATCCCATAACAACCACGAGAACCCAAAGTTCGACGTTTGTCCGTCTACCTTTAGGACACATACGAGTACATATTTACCACCTCCCAATACCTTCTTGCGAAAGCATTGCCCGACTTGCATTAAAAACGTCAACATCAACCATAGCAGAATGCACGGCCTTTACCTATCACAATAGATCCAATCCAATTTCATCATCACACGAGTTGTGAAGATACCCCAGCAAAATTAATATCTGTCAAGCTCATAACTTGTTTAAACGTTTCAATTTACAAAATTAAAAATAATAAGCAAAATTATGCAACTTAAAGGTGTTTTGTGTTTTTATTATTCATATATTAATAAATTATAATAATAATGGTTAGTCAAAAAGTCATTGCCTCTTGCATTTGATTTTCAGGTGCGTTTATTTAAAATACGTAATGAATGAATATTAATCATGCACATGTATTGGCTGTTTTACTCGATGACCTTATGGCATATCTTGGGCAACTTCGTAATACCGTGCTCATAAATGTTGCCGTCTTTCACTACAAGAAGCTTGTCAAGGTGCTGTTTGATGACAGAAGCAATTGTTCTACGAATTAAGGAGTATTGCAAGGCAAGGCATTATAGCGAAATAAGTCTAAGGAAGTCTGACGGCGGACAGTGGTTTGAGAGGCGAAAATAATCAAAATTTTTAAATTGTGGCTTAAAGTCTATAAGTTGGATAACACATTTCCATGGAATGTTTATCTAATTTACACTTATTACAACAGTTGGGACAGCCTTAAAGTCGTTCCATTATGTAACCATTTTTAGTGCATACAGCGAAGGGCCTTGTACTCGTACTTTTGTCTGTTCCGCCACAAGTTTATAATCATTTTACAATTTTTAATACATTTTACAGCATGTTTAAAGAAAACGTAAACGTTATCGTAAATTTAATTTTCTTATTCTTCAAGCAGCTCTGGATTTTTGAAGTAAATGATCTAAAAACGATATTTGCTAAAGTTCAGTAGACCAAAACAAACGTGTTCCACACCCCTCCGTTTCTTCTTCTTCGTTGTTTCTTCTTTTAAAATATTCTTTAGAGTCAACAATTGTAATCATCATTTTCAGTTGCATTAACCTGCTCCGTTCTAGTCTGTCATTATATGGAGATGGAAATCTCCTATACCTCTCTTCAAAGCAATTTGAGTATTTGGTCGCTTTTGTTTGTTCGAACTAGTACGTGTACTAATATATAGTTAACTATGGAAAATTTCCAGTTGCCCTATCGCGAAATAAAGGGTCCGCCATCTAACGTTTTTTTTTTTTTCAACTAGTGCTTATTTCGTGAATGGTAACACTTACTCGTAGCTCATGTCTGATTTGACAGATAATTAGTTTTATCCTTTCCCTGAACGAATATGGTTGTGTATACGCTTGAACAACGCTGGGAAATATTGCGACATTACTTTGAAAATCATGGTAATGTTGCAGAATGTGTGCGAAAATTGCGTACGGATTTTGGAAGAAGAGAAGCACCGTCAGCTCCGTATGTTCGTTATCTTGTGAAAAAAGTGAAAGAAACTGGCATCCTCATCGATAAACCAAAGCGCGAAAAGCCAAAAACAGTACGTACACCCGAGAATATTGCTGCTGTGGCAGAAAGTGTGCGTGAAGCGCCATCAACATCAATTCACCGTCGTTCTCAACAATTGATCATTTCGGAGACATCATTGAGACGAATTTTGCATAAAGACCACCTTGGTATGACGCCATACAAAGTCCAATTGGTTCAGGAGTTGAAGCCAACTGACCATCCAATGCGTTTTCGCTTCGCTAAGTGGGCCTGCGATCGACTTAGAGAAGATGCCGATTTTGCCAAAAAAATCATCTTTTCAGATGAAGCTCATTTTGATCTTGGCGGGTATGTAAACAAGCAAAATTGTCGCATTTGGGGCACAGAAAACCCACACGCATACATTGAAAAGCCGATGCACCCAAAACGAGTTTTTGTTCACAAAAATTGAAGAGGAGGATATTGGCAGCATTTGGTTTCAACAGGACGGCGCTACGTGCCACACAGCCGAAGCTACACTCGATGTTTTGCGCCCTGTTTTTGAAGATCGCATTATCAGCCGCAGAGCTGATGTCGTTTGGCCACCTCGGAGCTGCGATTTGACACCGTTGGACTATTATTTGTGGGGTGCCGTAAAAGATAAGTGTTACGTCGGCAAGCCAGAGACAATTGACGCTTTAAAGGACAATATTCGTGAAGCCATTGGTGAAATACAGCTGCACACAATCGATAATGTACTTACAAATTGGACCGATCGTGTAGGCTACTGCATGGCCAGCCGAGGCAGCCATTTGAACGAAGTTATTTTCCATTATTAACCGGAAGGATAAAACTAATTATCTGTCAAATCAGACATGAGCTAAGTGTTACCATTCACGAATTAAGCAATAGTTGAAAAAAAAAAACGTTAGATGGCGGACACATTTGTAGAAATAATTTTAAGCTGTGACCGTGATATTGTTAAGTGCGTGGAGAAAGTGAAAACTGTTTTCCCTTATCTAACATCAGATCACCTTGAGGAAATACAAAGTTATTTATGCAAGGTATTTGTTCCTCACTTTAATAGAAGATGGAAATCAGCAAATCGAAGCTAAGAGCGTTTCAGAAAAAAATTAGATTTTTCTGACAAATAAAGGGTTTTCCAATAGGGACTTGACAACTTTGAATTTAATTTGTGAACGCACTCTTTCACTAATCATCAAACTGTCACCGTCAATAAATTCAGGAAACTCACCATTTTCATCGTGGTAAAGTACACGAACAAGCAATGTCTGCAAATTATAAAAATTTTCTACCGAAATTGGGAGTCGGTGACTGCAACTTTAAGAGCGTTAACTCCAATTTTCGGTCGAAATTCTCGCCCCAGTAGACAGGCAATAACAAGTTTAGTGCAAAAATTTGAGTTTACATATTCGTTGTGTGATGTTGCCGTGTCAGTGAGACAACGGGTTGATCGAAGTGTCGAAAATATCGCTGCCGTTCAGGCGTCCGTGGCAAACGATCCAAATTAGTAAATTCCACGGCGTTCTCAAGAATTGGGTATCGCTCAGACCACATTATGGCGCATTTTGCGTAAGGATCTTGGCTTACACCCATACAAGATCAAGCCGACTCAAGAATTGAAGCCGATGGACGTACGTTCTCCGATTGGGTTCTGGAGAATATGCGCCAAGATGATGAATTTCATCCCAAAATCATCTTCAGTGACGAAGCTCATTTTTGGCTCAATGGGTTCGTCAATAAGCAAAATATGCGTTATTGGTCGGGTGAAAATCCACATGTGCTTCATGAATCACCACTTCATAAACAAAATATAACTGTTTGGTGAGGTTTGCATGCCGGCGGCGTTATTGGGTCACATTTTTCCGTCGACGATAACGATCGTCACGTTACTGTGAATGGTCAGCGTTATCGCGCCATGATCACCGATTATTTTTGGCCCGAATTCTAAGATATGGACTTGGACGACATGTGTTTTCAACAGGATGATACCACAAGCTACACAGCACACGCTACAATCGATTTATTGAAGAGTAAGTATGGTGAGGTGTTATCTCAAGACATGGGTAAGTCGATTGGCCGCCTCTTTCGTGCGATTTAACGCCGCTTGACTATTTTCTGTGGGGCTACGTTAAGTCATTGGTTTATGCCAACACGCCGACGATATTGGAAGAGCTCAGAGCCAACATTGAACGCGAAATAGCGGCCGTTTCGGCCGAAATGTGTGGCCGAGTCGTTGAAAATTGGGTCCAACAAATCGACCGCTGCAAACGTGCCCGCGGTGGCCATATGAACGGAGTCGAGTTCCATTCATAAATGTTTTGATTGGACTTCAAGCCGATAATAAAGTTTTTGAAATATCTCAAATGGTTTGCTTTTTATTTAAAACAAAATTTGTCAAGTCCTTATTGGAAAACCCTATACATGATCTATAAATAATATTGATACAGTTACCGAAAGGGGTCGCCCATCAAAGCCTTTTGAAGAGTGTGGTTTAAGAAGATAACAAATGAAAATTAAAAATCTAAAGAAAAACGTTACTGAGGAAATAATTAAATCAGCTGCCAACTCCATTCAACTCCCCGAGGACAGGCCTTTAGGATACAGCATTGGGAAAGCTTTGGCACTAATTGCGGATGCCTCTCTGTTGAAGCAGTACGAAATTTTGAGGAAGTCGACAAAAGAAAAGGGGTTTGTGTTGCGCAAGCCAACTTGGAAAAAAATATATATATTCGGATGCACTTCTGCCGCCGGTTAATCAATGCTTATTAAGCTTATCAAGTGCAAATCACCGTCGGCAAAACATTGTCAAATTGGAGAGTAAAGAACAACAATAAAAGGAGCAATGACCGCAACGGTCATGAACTCATCAAAGAAGACACACCCAAGGTTTCATTTTACGAAATATGAAGAGGAAACTTACACCTGTCATGTAACCACCGTCGCCAACAATTATCAATAAAGAACCTTTAACTTCAATTCATTTGTGTGTTCTTCTTTTAATTTTAATTTAATTTTTGCTAGTACCAGTGGTACCAAAAAGTCTTGGCAGCTAAAGTACTGTGTTATCCTGAAAATTTGGAAGTCTCTGAAAGTTTGGTGAAAATGGAATTACAATCATTGCTTGACCATACCACGAAGTGGATTTTTATGACTAAAACTGAAATTGAATTACATTCTTTCAGCCATCAGCTTACCTTGGTTTCTAAATGGGGCTGCGATGGCTCTTCAGGACACAGTGAGTACAAGCAAACATTTTTAGATCAAGCTATAACGGACGCAAGTATGTTCCTCACATGTGTAGTACCTTTGGCAGTAACTAACAAAAATAACTCTGATTGAACTTACTGGAAAAATCCAATGCCAGAGTCAACAAGATTATGCAGAACTTTGAAATTCCAATTCATAAAGAAAACGGCTGTAACCATCCGGGAAGAAGTTGAACGACTGAAACAAGAGATTTCGCAGTTGCATGAAACAGTTGTTGTTCTTCATGATAAAACTTTCAGGATTCATCATGAATTGATTCTATCAATGATCGACGGAAAGGTTGCTCAGGCAGTAACTAATCCACCATCCATGGCACTTTGTCCCATATGCAAGGCAAAACCTTCATAAATGAGTGATTATGAAGTTTTACGAAAACTCCCCGAATCTGACGAAGCACTTCAACTAGGGCTCTCGATTTAAAGCGTGTATGTAATTACACGTGAATTCGTGTCACACGTACACGGTTAGTAAGAAACTTTTACACGTGAACATTTAAATACACGTGTTCTTTTTTAATATGCGTCTAAATAAAATAACACATTTAATTACAACACGACGTTTTTTCGATTATTGGATGTTACGAGTACTTGCCGAAACAGTTATTTCTGTTCAAGCCATAGTTTATTTTTCTATGTTTTATTGAGATTAAAGTTTAATCATTAAACTGATTTATGAATTGATGACGAAGAGCTTCTTATCAGTTTTAGTTGAGTGTTGATCTCGAAAGGCTGATAAGTATATCTTTTGCTAATTCAAATTGTTAAAGTGATAAAAGATATGGCAATACGCACATCGTGATTTGTGCAGTGAGGACAGGAACAATTCTTTCTCCTGTCGTGGTGGTACGACAGGGTCATTAGGACGGCATTTGCAAGGAATTCATGCAATTCAAACAAACATAAATAGAGAAACTCCGATTTCTACTCAAATCAAGTGAATAAAAATAGATTAACACTTTAACGCAAAAAATACTTTTTGTGATTCAAATTACAGCATGATTGATAGAGATTCGTCAAGAACTCTTTCCTCTATTTCAAAAAACGCAGAATACACAAAAGGAAAACCCAAGAAGTTGGCAATGCCCGACCATGTTCGCCGGATAGGATGGAAGAGATCCACCAGGCCTTAGCTAAAATGATTGCGTTAAACCAAATTCCAATTTATTTCTGTTCAAGCCTGGGTTTTCTCCAATTCATGTCTGTTGTTGAACCGAACTATAAACCGTTGAGAGAAGAGGCAATAAAAAAACTACTGCAATCACTTAAACAGGAAGTTCAAACAGTAATAAAGGACAAAATTGGTTGCGTTAATGAAGTTTCTTGCACGTCTGATTGTTGGACGTCTGCAGCGCAAGAATTATATATGACAATGACGGTACATTTCATAGATGACGATTGGGTACCTTAGTCTTTTACACTTGAGACAAGTGAAATTGATACAGAAAATCCCATGAACAAGATGTAAGGCATTTTTCTCGATTGGGGACTTAATGAAAAAGTCACAGCAGTAGTCACAGACAACGCTGCAAATGTGGTTAAAGCTGTGGAATCTATGAGGCAAGTAGAGCAGAATGTCGGTTTGACATGCGCAGTACACAGTCTTCAGTTGGCAGTAAGGACATCCATGTCTTCTGAAAATATAAAAAAAATAATTGAGAAAGCCAGTAAACTAGTTTCCCATTTTAAACATTCCAACGTTGCGAAATATGCTTTGCAAGAAAAGCAGAAACAATTGGGTCTACCAGCACAATCCCTTTTACAATCATGCAACACCCCGTGGAACTCAATCTTTTTTATACTTCAGCGTCTAACACAAAACCGGAGTCCAGTGATAAATGTATTGACAGATTGTACAGTCACTTCCTCAGCTATCGCTACAAAGTTGGAAATTTTAGAACAAGAATGGGCATTGATGGAAGAATTTGGAAAAATTTTGCGGCCTATTCAAGCGCTTACAAAGATTCTCAGCAATGAAAACTCGCCTACATCCATGGTGCGACCTCTTATGCTAAAAATGCTGGAGCAACATATGAATTTTTTCGCAAGCGACTCAGACATGATTACATCGTTCAAAATCAGTTTACGTAATGATATACGAAACAGATTTGATTTGAGTAACACAACTGATGTTTCTGCAAGGCAATTAGCAATTCTTGACCCACGATATAAAGACCTAGAGCATGAGATGTTGATGTTGATGTTGATGTTGATGAAAAAATGTCTATAAGAAATAAAGTCAAGCAGCTCATGACAGCATATTTACCTTCCGAGAATAATTCGGAAACAGAAACTGGGCCCACTATGAATTTTACAAGTGACTTAGAGTTTCTTTATAACACACATGGAACTAAGCGAATCAACTGGACACTTATTTAGCTGAACCTCAATAGACATGATAAATTTCCGGATATCGCAATTTTAGCGATAAATATTTGTCTATACCAGCTACATCTGTTAGCTCAGAACACTGTTTTTCCACGGCTGGAAATATTGTCACATCTAAAAGATCTTCATTGCTCCCTGATAATGCAGATTTGTTGATAAAGAAATCTTTATCAAAATAGAAAGTGTTTCTAAAATAAGACCATACACATACGTTACTTAAGAATGAATTTAATTTTTTGTTTGATTTATAAAATAAAATAATTTGTCACAAACTACCAAATAAAATGAACTTTGTGTTTTATTTCTAAATAATCAAAATTGGTATCAAAAGAATTTCATAAAAATTAAAAATGTGATTACATTCATAAATACACGTGCTATACCAAATAAACGTGTTTACACACGTGAAGATAATTACACGTATAACACGTGCATAAGTGTACCCGTGTAATAAGGACCTCTAACTTCAACTTGGCTTATCCCCCCTTCATGAGCGTATCAAATTTATGGAGTTTGTGTTGAAAATTATATATAGGTTGCCGTTTAAGCAAGGGAAAGCACCAAAGGAAACCAAGCCGCTTATGGAGGTCACAAAGAAAGATATTCAAAACAAATTCAGAAAAATTAAGGTCTTGGAAGTTGATATGGTCAAACAAGGAATGGGCACCACAAACGATGGAAACACATCCCGTCAATTCTTTCAAGACATAAAAACTACCGCAAGTATAATAGGAGTAAATGAAGAGCTGATTCGCCGCCTCGGAGTTATCCTCGACACTATAAACAGTGGTGCTGCTGTAGATACAGTCAAATTTGGGGAGTACTGTCAAGAAACTTGGCCATTATACGTAAGCTTGTATAGTTGGTATAACATACCTAATACAGTGGACAAGATCATATGGCTTGGAGCCACCTTTATTTCAGCTGCGTTGCTACTGGTAGGGATGTTAAGCGAGGAGACACAAGAAGCCCGAAGTAAGGACTGCAGATTGTATCGACAGAGCTTTTCGAGAAAGTGTAGCTAAATTGCGACGAACGAAGATGTCGGCCAGTGGTAATATATACAAATGTTTTGCAAAGAACCCAAAAACAAAAACAAATTAGATTTTCACGAAGATGTCAAATGCCTTACTTTTGTGACTCGTAAAATTTACAAAAAAGTTTCAAACTAAAGCTTCTTAAATAACCTTATAAAATAAAGGTTCAACTTGAATTTTTATTTTTTTTTTGATTGGTTGAACTCATGACTAGAAATTTTATTTTTGTACAAAATCTTATACAGGTAAGGTATACCTTAAATCTTTTCATAGACAGATTCATAAGTGTAAATACTTCTTGTAAGGAAATGTTGTGTATTTGTTGAGAAATTTGCTCATATCCCTGATTCATTACGAAAAAGAACAATGTAGTATGTATATACACTTCCTCAATACCATATAAACCATAAAAAGTGGAACGATTAATATCTTGCAAGGGAACCGCAGTTAAAATTATTTTTTTCGCGAATATGATGGTTTCGCACCACTGCTGTGGGGCGTAAGATTTGGGCTATACGGTGGATGTGGCAACATTTTTGCAGAGTGACCAAACTTGTAAGTGATCCCGCATTGTCGTGGTGAAGCACCACACTCTTACTGTTGAACAGCTCGATACGTTTCTGTGCGATAGTATCACTTAATTTCTGTAGCTGCTCGCAGTAGATATCGGAATTAATCATGTTGTTCTTCCTTTGGAAGCAGCTCATAGAAGTCTCCTTTGCCTGCCTTTCCGATGTTTCATCAATCCGACACCAACTCTTTTTGCTTCTGATATTGTTGCAAACGATCCGTTTTACGTCGCCGTGATCATACACTCCAAGAATGGATCGTTTTCTTCGCGTTTGGTGACTTGGTCGCAGAAATTTACGCGCTTCGTCAGATGAATTTCTTTCAACTCATGCTGTACTAAAATATCGAGATTTTTTACGAAGCCTAAAGATTTCAAATGGCCATTAAGATAGCAAGCTAACGAACAGTTGAATTCTTATTTGCTTGCACCAATGATTTGATTTTTTGTCGTTGTCAATCTCGGAAGGCCTGCGGGAGCGATAAGTACTTTGTAGGAAACGGCAAAGAAGGAAAAGAAAAGAAAATTAAAAAATAAAGAAAAAACCGATCACTGCGTCATCTCTCGGAATAATCTCTAACAACCTAATAACACCAGTAAATGCTACAACCGCATTTTGTTAATTCCGCTTTATTTTATACAGGCTCACCAGATAGAATATTCAGTAAGGTTTGCTATTTCATCATGCATCGTTTTATGCTTCCCAAACGTGCGGAAATTATTGTATTAAAAATCATGACTTGAGTGTGCAGGCGCCCAGTATCGAAGAAAACCTAGAAATGTCGATTTGGTACCGATAAGCTGAATTGAGCATCGCCAGAGGGTCAACCTGGCTTATTTTGCGGATGGATTTGGGCCTACACCCGTTTAAGATTGTGCTGACGCAAGAATTACCATAGAAAATGCCGTGAGTTCGCTAATTAGGCGCTAGAAATGTTGGCCTGAGATCAGGATTTTGGCCAAAAAATTATCTTCTCGGACGAGGCCCATTTTTGGCTCAGGGGTTATGTAAAAACAGTATCAGCAAAATCGCACTTTATTGGAGTGAACACAATCCACAAGTGTTCGGCCAAGCATCAATGGTTCCTCAAATATTAACTGTTTGATGCGGTTTATGACATGGTGGCATCATCGGACCTTATTTCTTTCGAAATGAGGAAGGATACACCGTTACCGTTCGCAGGTAGAGAGCGATGTTAACCGACTTTTTGTGGTCAGAGCTCGACGACATCGATATATCCGAGCTGTGGTTCCAAAAAGACGGCGCTACATGCCATACAAGTGATGCAACGCTTGAAGTTGTGAAGGAGAAATTTGGCGACTGGGTCATCACACGGCGAGCGTTCATCAATTGGCCGCTGCGATCATGCGATTTGAATCCACTCGATTATTTTCTCTGGGGCTACGTCAAGGCCTTAGTCTACACTAACAAGCCCACCACTTTGGATGAGCTCGAAGCTACCTTCGACACGCTATTGACGGAATTACGCCGCATATATTGGACCGACCGCTTAAAGCACTGCCAGCGAAGCCGAGGCTGCAATTTGGATGATGTGCTATTCTACATATAATGACATGAACGTAGCTTCAAAATAAAGTTTGAATCAATTTTATATCTCACACCGTTGTTGTTTGATTTACATTTTTTTCCTATCGTTCTCATCTGGTCACCCCATATTTATCCCACTTAAATATCTCTTGCCAAGTATGGTGGTTCGCGCCTTTGATAATCACTTCCCGGTCAAAAACGATGAAATATCTGCCCTATTTTAGAAGCTTAATTCAGAAAAGAGCAAGACAAAAGAAAAATATAATGAGTTCTGCTAGAAAACAACAGAAACGGTACTATCAGCCGATGGCAAAAAGCAAGTTCATATTGTATTGTAGATCGGGTGATTTTGGCTACAAGAAAAGAAGTTCGCTTCGGATTTTTCCCGAGATATACAAGTCAGTTGGTGATTCAAAGCGCAGGAGGAAAGATGGCTGAGAGAAATTAAAGAAATAAGAAGAAAAGGTTAGTCTGGTATTCTGACCCAGAATAAAATGAAAAGTTAAATCTGAGCTTTATTTTAAATCTACATAAGTCAATCACATGACAACAGGTCCATTGGTGATTTGCTAGCATGTTTCACCGAACAGTGGAATCAGTGAAATCAGATCGTAGATCAATGTGTAGAAAGCAAGATACAATAGTTGCACTTGATGCTTCAAAGGCATTCGGCAGAGTTTGAGGTCATGCCTTTTTGTCGAAAATGCATGCTTTTGGGATAGGTGAATTTCTTCTTCAATAAATTACAATTTACCTTTCGGAACGTTCAAGTTGTCTAGGACTGTTTCAAGTGTGATATCCACAAAATAATTGCTGGTGTGCATCAGGGCTCCGTTGTGTCACCGACACTCTTTTTAATTTTGAATAATAATCTCTTGTCTGCTATTTCTAATCCAATATATTCCTTCGCTGACGATAGCCCTCTATGCTTTTCCTATTCCTTCCCGGACTCTATAGCCGAAGAGCGGGGACGGCAGCGTATGTTAAGCTCATTAAATTCCGATATTAACAGCATAACCAATTGGGGAACTATCAATAGAGTGGAATTTAATGCTTCCAAAACACAATACTGTCTGCTGTCGTTAAAGCGAAATTTAAACCCCCAGCCATTATCCATGAATGCCACTTTCATCGTCGAAACTGAGAAGCTTTCCATTCTCGGTATGTGTGTCAATGACACCTTACGTTGGAATGACTACATATTCGATGCTGTGAAATGTCTAGGTTTCCCCAAGCGATGTGAAAAATACTCTCCCCTGTCTGATCTGGCCCCAATATATAAGGCATTTATCCACCCTAAATTGGAGTACAATGCTCACATCTGGTCAGGTGTCCCCAAGACATCTTTACACTTTCTAGATAAGATCCAAAACCCCGCGATAAACCTCATTGGTGGCGCAAATATTGCCCAATCAGTTGTTCTATCGCCATTTTCACCACCAGTGCACCAGTAGCATTGCGATTCTTCAAACCTTTAACTGTAACACCCGTCTTGCTATGAATGATCAGGCCTACATTTGGACATATTCTAAAATATCGTGATTATTTTCTAAGCCGTATAACTTACCTATGGAATGCCTAGCCGAACTCTCTATTTAATAGTCATTATAACCTTCAAACATTTAAAACCAACGTACATCGGTACCTCCCTTTCTATCACCCCTAGTTTTCCTTCGTCCGCACTTTGTGCAAACATTTTGAGGGTACTAATAACCGGCATCAAAAGGTTACTGAAGTTCTGAGTGCTGCATCTACTAAACGGTCTCGAGAAAATCATGGAGCGGCATTTAGACCTGGACCTAGAATAGCATCTTGTGCTACCTGCACGCACAATAGATCAAACTGATAACAGCCGTAGATGTCGCCATTGATGTGCATTTCAGATTCTTCCGCCATCGTCCTGATCAAGGAGACTGCCCTCATGCGAACATTCTGCCCCCATTTGCTGCCGCCAAATATGTTAAGCTTAGATGCCCTACCTTCTTCTCATCTTCATTTTCACAGGTACTTCAAGAATGTACAGCACTTGATTATGATAAATTTCCATCCATGTTAATAACAAAAAGGGTCAAGCAAAAGATTGCATCCACTATAACTGGCAACGCAGCCACTGTGCAATCGATAAAGACATTTGTTGACTTTTCAATTGACCACTTCTTTTACACAGTAGTCTCAAAGAAATTCTGAAAAGAAAGACCGCACTGAGACTGAATGGAAAAAATAAGAGAACCAAAATGAATTTTAAAAATTCTCAATAAGCATCCTTTAGAAGTTTGGACGCTGGGATGCTGGGATGCTGGGATGCTGGGATGCTGGGATGCTGGGATGCAGGGATACTTCTATAACTCTGCTATTGTGTATAACTTTCGAACAGAGATTTTTTAATGAGTTTTGCCCTTTTTATAATTAATGAAACTTTTCTAAGCTCTTTCCTTTCGATTCCATCTCCCTTGCCTCTCTAGCCCTTTTCATCTATGTATGTACTATCCTCTTTGAAGATATCGTTTGTTGTTCCCTCATCACTACGAAAGATACTCCTGATGCCAAAGTAAAAAACGAAGGAGTCTATACGAGCAGATGAATATGCGAACGGAATACCATGATAGATACAAAATCACCGCACCAGCATAAGTTTTTCCATCTCAAAATTTTCTGGGAATATTTTAGAAGACCAGGAAGGCTCTTGCATAGATACTCGTCTTATAATCCCTCAACCCACCACACACAGAGCCAAGCTGCTGTAATAAACTAAAACTCCTTCTAGGACATGTGTTCTGTTAAGTTGGATGTTGTTTTCCCTTTCCTTGTGGTGATCCAAATTGAAGAGGCGTTTCGTCCTGGTTGTGATAATAATGAGTCTGGTTGCTATCCGGAACGATCCAATCGACAGGCTACGTGTAGACGCAACCATAAAATTATTCCTCTACCACCACCCAGATATGGGCTAGAACTTGCTTTCAATTATTTGTTGTCATCGTTCGTCGGTGCTCTGTCGGTCAGAATGAAAGTTAGCTCAACCAGAATTGCATTTTAATCAGAGACAAATTTTAGACTACACTACACATGATGACGAAAAAGGACATCCGGGCACACTAATACAGATGATGCAATAGAATGCACAAAACAAGGACACGACTTGTTCATTCGATGGACAACAAATTAGAATTGTAAATTTTTCCATCGGGGTCATCTAAAGAATGATTAACAGAAAATGTACTCTACTCTATTGCCTCCTGTCAAGGACTTCCTCGAACGAAAAAAAAAAAAAAAAAATTGGCAGTGACTGAAATTGCTAACTCAATAAGGATAACAAGGTTTCAACTCTCTTCCTGGTCCTCTTCTTCGGTTTCCCATCGGGTTCTGGGACATCTCAACTTTTCGGCATGAAAATAATTGGAGGAGAATTTCATTAGGTTCGGTGTCCTCTTTGTTTTTGTTTCGGCTTCTTTCTTCCTGGTCTTGGGTTTTCTGCATACTCGTATACATCCGGTTGGTTCTGATCCTTTTAAGTTTTTCGGTGAATTATTTTGTGCATATTTTGTCGTTTTTGTGTTAATACTAATTGTATAAATGCTTTTGAAGTTTCTAATGGTTCTTTCGGTTCCGTTTTAGTGGAAGTATGCTTTATCGGGGGGCTCTTTATCAAACCGTAAATATTGTTTTGATTCAGGACTATGAATGGATTTTGTGCCATTGGCAGTATACTATATGCAGCAATCAAAGAAACTAAATAAGAGTTAAACTGGTCAGTGACAAAAAAGAATTATTTTTAGGAGGGCAATTAGGATTTGGGTGAGTATAGTTTATCAAACGCATGTTAGGTCGATAATGGGAGCCGTTTTATGTACAAAAAAATGTTAGTAGGAGGGAATTGGAAATTAGAAAATTTAACTAAACAACACAGCAATTGGAGAATAGGAATAGAATTCCCTGTTTGGTCAAATTAAAGTTTTTCAGCGGCTTTTTAATTTTAAATAAATCAGTTGCCCATTTTCTCGTCTACTTATCTCGTATTTAGAGCCACTTGAGCTTAAATTTGTCATGCTACTACCAATGACCTATTTGTCTAAGAGTAATACCAAAACAGCTCCGTCTTAAATGTTAAATCCAAACTTTTGATCTGTTCTTATGGATTTAAATCGACAATTAGATGTCATTGTGCGCACCTGAGTGCGCTTATAATTTTTTAGAGGTTCAAGCACAAGGAGTTCTAACTATTATAATAGTTCTAACCAATTTAATCATATCCCAGATGGACACAAGAGACAAATTCCAATAAACCTCTCTTCAGTTAGTGAAATAAAATATCGGGCAACGGCAGCACGAGCGGAATATCCGACAGGGGTTTTCTGGTGTCATTGTCGGAGTTGTTAGCGGAGCCGACATAGATAAAGTCTATCGTGACGTTTTGTCCTATGCGTCGATGTTGTGTGTCCCTAATTGTTGGCAACATATACTTTGATTTTCCTTCGCTGACCGCTAAGCCCATTTTTGCAGTCGTAAACACTCCTTTGACAAGTCGCTGTGTCCTTCGTCTGCATATGCGAGCAATTAAATTGATTTTTTTAAGAATGATGTACCTGGAGTTGGCTTATGAGCTTCACACAATTCTTTCAACAAAAATAATGCAAACGTCACATGGGAACGCATCATCTTATTAGTTTGTCACGGTTTTGTCATTACCGACCGGAGGAGAGTGCATTCACCATAGTCATAGTCAAATGAACTTGGCAGGAATACCAAAATTGGATATGCCTCTGTATAATTCAACTCTATATGTACAATAGATCCTGTAATATGCGACTTTGAAATTAACAAAGAGGTGGTGTATATTGATTTGGAACTTCTAGGCCTTTTCCAAAACCTGAAAAAATGTGAAAATTTGATCGATGTTGGACGTTGTTTGTCTAAAACCACACTGATAGGAACCTGTTAGACTGTTAACGAATGTTCTTAGGCGTTTACATAACATGGCCGGCAGGATTTTTCTAAGCGATGTTCGGGAGATTTATTCGGCTTTAAATGCCGCAGTTCAGGGGATCTGGCTTCTTTAGGATCGGACAAATAATGTTGAGGTTCTATTCGTAGGGCATACTTTCGTCGATCAGGTTTTAGAGATGAATCGATGTATGCTCCTTATAAAATCATCATCTGCTGCTATAAACCCTTTTGGCAGTTAATTCACCTTGTTCAGCAGCTATGTTAGACTTGAGTTTGGAAATGGCTGTCTTGGCCTCACCCTGGACGACAGAAATGCCCTGTGCAGGTTAAATGGTTCATTCTGCCAGACGGTGGGATACTGTTCGCCATCATTGTTTAACAATGCGGAAATAATATTTCCAATGGTTCTACTATGAGGTTTCCGTCTCCATCCCTACAGATTTCTGTTCAGGGTTGAAATCCTGATTGCTCTTTGTCAGTAATGTCACTGGTCTTCCACATTTGATGCTGGCGGCATAGAATTTCTCGAGGGGTTAAAGGAAACTCATCGGAAACACCCCTGGCGGTCTCTTCTGATTGTAGCCGCTCGACGTTGAACGCTTCTGTGGCTTGGGGTAGCTCTGGATATTCGCATGCCTACCTTGGCTATAACGAGGTAATGGTCCGCAATATGATCAATTAAATGTGGGTTTAGTGATCACTGATCAACCAGGTCCATTCATGGATATCAGGGTGTGGAAACCTTATGCTGGTATAGTTACATTACCTTCCGCTGTATGATCAATAAGCTTGTGTCCGTTTGGCTCTAGAGGTAATAGCATGCAGACTGTGCTTCCCTACTATAAAGATGAGTGGCTGTGACTCAAGCAGTAGTGAATTGAGTTTCAAATCGGAAGCTTCTGTATTCGAATCCCAATCGCGCAAGATAGAGATTCATTTTTTCAGTCAACTAAAATCATGTAAGACGAGGAGTTGACCAGAAAACAACAACAAGCCAAGTTTTATCTCCTTTCCTCCCATTGAATACTTTTTTATCCCATTGAATACTTTTCGAGACGACGATCTTACCCGTCCAAAAGATGATTCTCCTCGTCGAGGTGTCCTACTGGCCGTCCACGATGACCTAAATTTTTCTCCAATCGCTGTTTCCACTTCTTCTGAGCTTGACTACGTTTCAATAAAGATAACACTCCCCTGCAGGTTTCAGTACGTTATATGTTTTTACATCCTACCGGCGCAACCTATCAAATGCTACCAACTCGCTATCGGTACGACCCTCTAGACGATATAATCGCATTCGGCGATTTCAATCTACCTCAACTACACTGGACTCAATCACATGATAAATCTCTTTTTTATCGCAAACCCTACCTCGAGTAAAGAATGCATCTTCTTGGATGAGCTTACAGAGGCTAGCTTATGCCAAGTTAGACGGGTTTCCAACTATATGAGTAGGAAATTAGACCTCATTTTCACTATTGACCCCATAAACACATCTGTCTCGCTCTGTCCTCTTTCACTATCGAGCACTGATAACTTTCACTCACCACTTCTTCTCTTCTCTTTTCCACCACTCCCCTATCCAGACCGCCCAATCTGCAGCTGCCTCTTCTTACGACTTTCATGAAGCGAATTTCCACAAAATGAACGCATATCCTAGTAAGTGTTGCTTTTATTTCGCCGATATGTCCCTTAACGGTGCTCTCTCTATTTTCTACAGAGAATTATTCAATTCACTATGCCCCCTTTTCGCGCAATAAAACCCTATTAGTATAATCGTAGACTTTCGTATCACCCTTTACGTAACAAGAAAAACAAATTATGAGCAGTTTTACTTCGATTCAATTCTTTTGCTGACTATTCCAACTATCTCGGGTCATACCTAAAATTCACCCAGCTTAATAACGAGCTTATAAACGATGATAGGTCTTTCTACTAATTCGCTAATTATAAAAAAAAAATCTGACCATTTTCCTCCATCCCTCTCATACGAAAGTATATCATTAACCGATCCGCATACTATACCCAACTTTTCTGCTACTTTTTTTAAGCAATCTTTTGCCAATAATTCTTTCGTACCTAATCCCTCTTATTTCAAATTAATAATGAATGCTTACCCTGCTCAGTTGGCCTTCCCTCAACATCTCTTAAAAAGTGTTCCTCAATACTTTCGCACCCGTTTTCAAATCTCTTCCAGTTAACGCTCTCTCAAGGTGAATTTCCAGAGATATGGAAGTCTTCTTTCATAACACCGATACACAAAAAGGAATTAAAGAGCGAAGTCACTTATTACCGCCCCATAGCTCAACTTTCCCATATACCCAACTCCTCGAAAGCATTTTGTAAGAAGCCTTAAGCTTCTAGTGCAAATCTCTTATTTCCCCAAATCAACAACTAACCTCGTCGAATTCGTGTCCTTTGTTCTCTTAACTGATTTCAGTAAGGCTTTTGACAAGATATCTCATAAACTAATCCTGTTCAAAATGTCCGCCCTAGGCTTTGAATCCATTTTGCTAAAATGGATATCTTCTTACCTGGATAATCGTTTTTATAGTTTTCGTTTCAGGTCTGTCCTATAGGCCCCTTTCTGGGCCATTTCAGGAGTTCCTCAAGATAGTCACCTAGGTACACTTGTCTTCATCCTAACCATTAACGATCTTGAAAGGGTCATTCAAACCTCACACTTCCTCCCTACGCTGAAGATACCAAATTTGTTAAACCCATTTCCTCGCAATATGACTAGTTTTTCCACCTCGTGCATGAAGAACTGCTGTGAACTCAATGTCACCAAATGTCAATCGATTACTTCCTCACGTAAGTGCAACAAGCCAACCTACATCCATTGTTCAGTCTATCCGCAACCTTGGCATATAATGCGAGAGGGAGCTTAATTTCCGCTGGCATATTTATGAAAGCAAACTCATCACTAGGCTTCGTTAAAAGATGGTTCAAAGAATTCTGCAACCCGTACGTGACCAGATCACTATACATGACTTTTGTTCGCCCCCTTGCCGAGTACGCTAGCCAAGCGTAGTGTCCCTTTCAATGAGTTCATGTATCCCGAATTGAGAGCATTCATCGTCGTTTTCTCCGATTTGCTCTTCGGGGTCTACCTTCGAACGATCCTCTAATCGAACCTCCCAATCGATACCGTCTCAAACTCATTAACGTGAATACGCTTGATAAACGAAGGGACGCAACAGACATTCTTTTCATTCACCGACTCCTCTCAGGCTCTATTGATTCTCTTTTACTCTAACTCTCGAAATCCACGTTGCTCCCGTCTCTTTTATCTACGAATCCTCACTTTCTCCCTCAAATTCGATATCCTTCACCTAGCTTTAAGCCCTAGTGAGAGGTCCTAGATTTAGTTTGTAAGTTTAAGTCTTAGATTTATAGCTTGCAATAAGTCGAATAAATGGGGGTTTTTGCCCCACCAAAATTAGCCATTGTAAGTGTATTCATACCCAACTGAGTTTATTTAAAAAAAAAATGCCCTCTTTGCATAAAACAAATACAACATGAGCAAGAGGTAGTAATTATATATACAACAGGTATTTATTAGCGGTTCAAATAAGAATCAAAAACATATAATGCTCTAT
This sequence comes from Volucella bombylans, assembly GCA_949129095.1. Lineage (NCBI taxonomy): Eukaryota > Metazoa > Arthropoda > Insecta > Diptera > Syrphidae > Volucella > Volucella bombylans. The sequence continues at coordinate 109,935,723 of OX422143.1, read as the reverse complement.
GGTTTAAATTCGTGCCTTTACACAACATTTGAGTAAACCAGTTCATAAAAATTTATTGTAAAAACGGAAAATCTATCAATTTAATTCAAGAATTTATAATGTGAATTTTAAATTAAGGCATAAAAAAGATTTCAATAAACAAAAATGCAAATTTTATTTCTAATTTAAAGACAAAAAAAAAACAATTTTAGGCAAAGGTTTTGTAAAGATGAGCCAGTTATTCTTCTGTTTTTACATATTTTTCTTTAAACAGGTTTTCTTCAAATTACACTTTATGTCCATATTTATTTATTTTTATTTCATCAACAAGCTTAGCTTACAGATTACGAGTATATAACATTAAATATAAAAATGTACAATAACTAGACTGAGTACAAGAAACAAAAAGTTAAACTATAATATAAGAAATAATTACTATAGCTATTGTAAATAGCTAAATTAGTTTACAAGCAATCTGAATAAAATGCGTTTGAAGCGCTGGAAATGTGAATACCTATATTTAGTTTAATTAAACGATTTCAGCGATCAAAATTTGTTCTATGCCCCATTTGGTAAAATATGTGGTGATCCCTTAATACCTTCTCCCGTGCATAAAGTGGCAACATAAGTAAAAGTGTAGGACACTTACGAGTAATATGGGTGTGGCATCCAATGACTTTTCGTCTAGATAAAAACAACGGCTCACTTCAGTGTCTTCAATGCGAGTGTTCTTTATTGTAATATACGTATACATTTTGGATGGAGAGAGAGAGAGAGATTACAGCTTAACAAGTTAATCTCTTTTATATGCCACAAGGGGAACACAGAACTTTTCACACAGACATGATGCGCATACCTTCTTGCACTCAGTGTCGATATACCAATAGCTGACATCTAGGTTTTTTTTTTACATATATAAAATACGCGCGCACCAGGGATTTTAGGATCCAGGAAATAAAGAGATCGCCAGGGCATTCCATAAGCGAGATGTGTGCTTTAGGAAAGAACTACGATATTTCAGAGTATGTCCGAAGATGGGCTACAATTTTGGAGTACATACCGAGAATGGAAAGTTTTTCAAGTTCGACGATGCAAGTGCCATTCATGGATAACGCCTCTGACTTTAAATTTCGCTTTAAAGACAGCAGACATCATTGTGAGTATTGTGTTTTGGAAGCATTAAATTCCACTCTGTTGATAGTTCTCCACTTGGTTTTGCTGCTAAAATCAGAAGAGCAGGGACATGGGTCCAGATACGAGTATGAAAAGCAGAGAGTATTGTCATCAGCAAAGGAATATATTGGAACAGAAGTAGCAGAGCAAGAGATTATTAATGAAAATTAAAAAGAGTGTCGGAGACAAAACAGAGCCCTGAGGCACACCAGCATTTATTTTGTGAATATCAGACTTGAAACCGTCAAAGACAACTTGAATTGAACATTCCGAAAGGTAATTTCTAATGCATTGAAGAAGAGATTCATTGATCCCAAAAGCAAGCATTTTCGACAAAAGAGCCAGATGCCAGACTCTGTCGAATGCCTTAGATGTATCAAGTGCAACTATCTTGCTTTCGACAGATTGATGTACGCTTTGGTTCCACTTTTCCGTGAAACATGCCATTACATCACTAGTGGACCTGTTGCTACGAAAAGCGTACTGCTGGTAATTGAGAAGTTTTCGTGTTTCGAGATATTTCATGACCTTGGAAAAACGGACGTAAGTTCTGTCTCTTCTGTAGAAGAGAGAAGAAGATTCGCTTTTTTTAGGGACGAACTGGACAAATAAGATTTAGTACTATGGAAAATTCCTCAAAGGTAAGTTTTTTGTTTTTGACTACTCGTTTCAAATGATGTTTTACTGATTTTACCCCTGTTTCCCAGAGTCCTCCGAAATGAGAGGAAGCAGGGGGAATAAACTTCCATTTTGTACCCAAATTTGCTAAGGTTTCGGCGATATTTTCCTAATCGTGTGCGGCATCTTTCATCATTCGCCGAAGTTCGGCATTCGCTCCAATAAAATTGGTCCCGCAATCGCTGAAGATTCGGGCGCAAATACCGCGACGTGCAGTAAATCGTCGGAAAACTGCTAGAAAAGCTTGCGTCGTCATGTCAGAGACGAGTTCCAAGTGAATGGCTTTGGTAGCGAGGCAAATGAAGATGGCGAAGTAGCCCTTAAGTGTTTTGGCTCCACGTCTTCACTTCTACTGATCCTGCATAGTCGACACCGGTGTTGCTGAATGGTCTAGCAATCCGAACCCGCGATGATGGTAAGCTTCCCATGATTTGCTGCATCGGCTTAACCTTAAACCGGAAACATATGACACAGCGATGAATATGCTTTTTTACGCTCCTCTTCATGTTGAGTATCCAGTATTTAGAGCGGATGTAGGCCATTGTTTGTTGGAGACCTCCATGGTAGGTTTGATCGTGTGCATGCCGTATGAGTATATTTGTGAATGCGTGGTTCGGTTTGAGAATGATTGGGTGTTTTGTGTGGTATGGAATGAGTGCATTTTGCGAACGACCTCCGACGCGTAGAATGCTTTCGTTGTCATAAAACGCATTTAGCGATTTAAGATCTCGCGTGATAGTCTGTGGACTTCCTGGAAACATTTCATTCTGAATGGTTTTTATTGCATTTGTGGTGGCTGTTTGTAGTTCTTTAATGACAGCCTGGTGTGGCAAAAAAAAATGAAAAGGTGTTGCAAGGTAAGTGTCGTTAAATAAATCTACCTCCTCCATGTGATCCATGGTAATATATTCTAACATACACCTTTTATATCCTACCTTTAGTTTCGGATCCTTCTGAAAATGACGTTTAAATTGAGTAAAACGTCGTAAAGCAACTTCCCTGCTTGAACCTAATGCTGGTCGTACTCCATCTTTGAAGGGTAAGTACACTTGATACCGTCCATTTGTTAATCTGGTTGTATGGGTTCGGAAGTGCTGTTCACAAGCTTTGTCTTCTTCCGAAACCATAATTTTAAACGGACATTCTTCAACCTCCCAGAATCTTCGTATCTCAGTGCCAAGATCAAGCTGTAGAGAGAAGCTTTGAAGGAGTTGTGTGACCCTGTGTGGAATTTTCCGGAACACAATCTATCCAAAGTGGGTTTTTTGGGCGACAATGGCGTTGTCTTGATCACTTCTAATGATGTCCGGTAGAATAATGTCAGAGTAAACTTCGCTTCCCAGAAGTATATCGATTTTAGCTGGATTGAAGAATGCGGGATCTGCTCAAAGAAGGCCTTTGATATGATTTAATTCGTCGACCATCACTCGCTGGGCCGGGAGAAGGCCAGTCAGTGACTGAAAAATAAAGGCTTTACTGGCGCTTTCAAATGTCGAATATTTAGATCGAAGCGTTATGTCGACATAATATTTGTTGTGCCACTGCTGACCTTTCCTAAGTTGTTTTCCGCAGCGAAGATCTCAACACACCATCCTTCGGGTGTTGTCCCTCCCGAATGTCGAAGCCACCCAGAATTGTATATATTGAAATCGCCCGTAATAACAATTTCTGATGTTGTCGAACGACCCGAAACAAAACCATGTTGCAGCTCTGAGATATACTATTTAATGTGAAATTCTAATTTATTTTTTACGTTGAGCATTCAAAAAGCTTTGGTATAGCAGAAAGCTTGCATATACCTCTAAAATTTTCAACATCGTTCTTGGAGCCAGATTTAAACATAGGCCCCAAAAACCAGATCTTCCAATCATCGAGGAATAAACCCGACTCTAGCAATAAATTGAATATCTGAAGTAAAGGTTTGCAACAGTGCAGGGATACCATCAGCACCAGGCTTAGGATTCGGTTTGAGACCGCAGATAGCAGACTCAATATCCTGAACCTCCACGACTAATTGGCTAAAACCGATTTTGGGCATTGAATATGATTCAGGCAAAGTACAATAGGTATCACTGAGCGAGAAAAAATAGATTTAAAAAACTTTGCAAATATTGTAGTTCGACGTAGTTTTCAACGTCAGAATTTTTATAAAACATTTGCTTATTAGAACTGATGATACAATATACAGGCGTCGCCTAATTCGTTAACGATAATTTGGAAAATGATTCCTGGGTATATTCTAAGAAAAAATATCGTTCTACAGTAAGGGTCTATCTCCAATGTTGACAGTATTTATCGAGTATTTAAGAAAAGGCTTACTTTGGCGTACCCTGACCCATGTTAACGGAAATTGCTCTGTTAGTACTAATGGTAGAAACTTTGTCTAGGATTTTATTTTTAAAAGAAATACCAACCTTTGTAACGGCGTTTAAATAAAGTTCATATCTTGTTTGAGTTTTTAGATATCCCGTTTTTAACACAGTTACACTTCCATTGCCCTTGCTAATTTTTGACTTTGAGGTCACCTTTCTCAAGAAAATGCCTAATTAACATAACGTTTTCCAATTTGTTTCTTATAAAAGCAGCAATAATAAAAAAAATATCATCATCAAGTTCTCACAAAAACCCATAGATTTTATGATACTTGGGAAAACATGCAGCAGGTAAAAAAGGGAATTTCTGATTTTTTACCAACGTTTCTAACAACAATACTTTTCAGAGTGGTTTTCCAAGAATTACTAATTTTTCAATATTTTTTTAAAATTTCATAACAACCAATAAACAGTTTTAAAGCATGCTCTTTTATTTGACTTCCTTAAAAAACCCTCATTTCCTTACCTTGTTCCTTAAAAGTTCTCAGAAAGAGTTAGGTTTCGGGTATGAAGGCGTATTTCGAAAATTTACCAAACGAAAATGGTATCAAAGATTAGAAAAAAAAAGTAATTAGTTTAATTTTTTTACACTAAGGTTACAATTGATTAGGAACGCTATTTGAAATGTCTGCATTTAGAAACCAAGAATACGCAGACATTATTTACGTTTATGGGCTGTGCAATGGAAGTTCAACTAGTCCGCGACAAAAATACCATGAACTTTATCCTAACCGACGACTTCCTAGTAATGGAGTATTGTATTTGAAAATACGTATCGAAGGCTTCGAGAAACGGGATCAGTTTTAAATACACGACCGAATGCGGGATGCCCACAAGTAAGAAGGATTTCGGCTGATGAAATAATACTGGAAGCTGTTGTAACTGATCCATCAATCAACATCAAACGCATAACTTTGCAATTCAATGTTTCCAGACTTAAAATTCCTATTGTACTGCATGGACAAAATCTTTATTCATACCACCATACACCTATACAAGAACTGATTCGCAATGACTAGGAAAAGAGACTTGAGTTTTCTAACTGGTTGCTGCAGTGCAGCTTGGATGTCAGCGAGTTTATTAGCAGAATTCTTCTTATAGACGAATCTTAATTTACAAGAGATGGCAATCCACAACATGGAAACATAAATCTTGTTGCTTTGTGTGAACAAAAAAAAAAACCGGATGCAAGTAGTTCACACTTACTCAACCAACTTACACTCATAGAATGAAATGTCATGCAATAATTTACAAACCAAAGTTAAAAGAAAAAATGTCAGACGAAATGACTGAAATTTTAGCTGACATATTTCTGTTTCGGTGTAAAGAAAGAAAAATATGTCGAATGATGAATCAATCAATGACCGCGGTGGGAAAAGAAAAGTAAAAGGGATGAGAAAAAAATGCCTGCAGTCTTCCAAACAAGTAAGCAAATAATGAGATCACCACCAAAGAGAATTAGCAACAGTGCAGTGAAGCAAAATCAGACAATTTGACGATATGATTAAGGAACAATTAAGAGACACAACAGAATTAAAAAAATATCTGAAGGGATATTAAGAAGAGATAAAGAAAATAAGGGAAGAAAACAAAACCTAATAAAGGGTCTTTCATTAAGCGCTTCCTATCTTTAAATTTAAATAAAACAAAGTGTGTCTGAGATATCATCGAAATTTGTTATCCGTTTGAAAAGCCTATCGATGCCATTATGTATGGAATATAAAATCGTTCAAATGTCCCTCGCGGCTTCTCTGGGTGGCGCTCATCCGAAATGTCCAATTTTCTATGACTCAGGAGCATAAATCAGGCTCAATTTGACCGATGGCATGGGTTATGTTGGCTTTGAAAGCCACTGTATTTTGTGGCTTATTCGCATAGACCTGCAACTTCAGAAAACCCCACAAGAAAAAGTCTAACGTGGTCAAATCGCACGATCTCGGTGGCCAGTTCACATCACCTCCACTTGAGATGACCATGCCCTCGAATCGCTCTAGCAGAGTTTCCAATGTGGCGTGAGCAGTGTGGCACGTAGCGCCGTCCTGTTGAAACCACATATCATTGGTGTCCATATCATCCAATTCGGGCCAAAAGAAGTTGTTAATGATCGACCTATAGCGCTCGCCGTTGACGGTGATGGCCTGGCCAATGTCGTTCTCAAATAAATATGGACCGATGACGCCTCCAGCCCAAAATCCACACCAAACAGTGACTTTTTCAGGATGCATTGGACGCTGTTGGATCCCATGTGGATTGGTATCGTCCCAAATTCCACAATTTTGTTTATTGACGTACCTATTCATCCATAAATGAGCCTCATCGCTGAAAATGATTTTTGATGAAAATTAGGGTCAGTTTCCAACTGCTCCAGAGCCCATTCAACTCCTGGGTCAGTTGAATCGCCAAGTTGTGGTCTGTGAAATAGACTGCCTTTGATTCTTCTGCACACTCTCACTAACAGCGGCGGTGTTTTCGGCAGATCTTGCGTGTCGTCAACGTATGGGTGTTAGTTAATCATTTACTGAACCAGTGGACTCAAATTTATCCACCAGACTGCGATTAGTCCTCTCGGTAGGACGATTATGGCGACCGTAAAATGGGCGCGAAACGTTGCTCGAACAGTACACCCATTCTGATAAAACAATTTTATCATTTGCACGTGTTGTTTAACGCTATGTCCGTCCATGTTGATTTGGCAAAACACACTGAATAAATGACAGTCCATTTGACAGATGTAGCTTCCACAATATGGCCGCTATTAACTGTCAAAATTCGGAAGTCCCTATTGGAAGACCCTGTACAGTAGAACGCATATTACATCAATAAAATAACAATAATAACCAATCTAAAAGTCTTCCACCAGCTTTGCAATTTCTTTTTTGTTTTGTTTTTACTTGTTACTTTTGACGTTTGAAACACATTTTACAAGAACGTGTTCCCGCGAGATGTTGGGGTTAAGAGAGAATTTATTTCTACTCTTCAATTTTAAGCCAAAAATTCTGTTTTACAAATTGTTAAAAAAATTTCACGGGAACAGACCTATAGTAAAACACTAGATAGAGGGGAAATAAAAAGCCGACAACATAATATAAAATTAAGCTAGATAGCTACAAAGAGAAGTTGTTAATGATGAAGTACAAATGTACTCGTAACCTTAGAAATCATCAGGAAATAATTTATACATATGGTATGCATACACAAATTATGAATTAACAAGACAAGAATTAGAAATCCAGCGTAAAATAAAAGAAGCAGCAGATGAGGAAATGAAAAAGGCGAATTACTCGTATGTAAAAAAGATCAAAAAATTATTATAAATGACACAGAATGGAGGTGGATCAAAATTAAGAATAGATTGGCAGAGCAATTAAAAGTAAGAAACAAATAAGCTCAAAAGGAAGAATCGCTTCAAATGCAAGCATCAAAAGCCTAGCAAAACAGGAAATCAACAAAAACTCGGATAAATACAAAACAAACGATAAGGTAAAATGATAAATGACAGTCAAAAGTATAATGGAAAAGTAAATAATAACAAAAATGAAGAAAGATGGAAATCAGGAACATGGAATGTATGGCGTTTAAATGGTAAGGATATCGTAATTATGGAGACAGAAAGATATGAGTACTTGCCCTAACTGAGACTAAAAATAAAGGAAAAGGAAGTTTAATACTCGAAAATGGAGACCTACTAATTATATTTAGGGGAGTTCAGCAAAAAGAACAAGGAAAGGCAGGTGTCGCATGCATATTGTAGTAAGAAAAAAACAAGATAAGTGAAATTAGAGAATGGTGAGTAGTAAATGAATGAATGAATCTTAACGTTAGAGGTAGGAGGAAAAGAAAAACGGACTGATCAAACGACAATGAGATGAAGGGTAAAAAAGAAAAATGTAGGGAAAAACTACAAGGAGAATGTGATAGAAAGAAAGGAGATTTAATCATAGCTGGAGATATCAATGCCGGAGTGGGGAATGATAAAATAAAATGGGAAGGAGTGATAGGAATAAATGGAGAAGAATAAATCATGCAAACGGAAAGAGACTACTAGAGTTCTGTATCGTAAATGACCTCGTAATTACGAATAGGTAAGGTACTATCTTTTCATATAAAAATAATCATAAATACACAAGATAAATGGCAAATCGTAGAGAAGTGCGTGATGCGAGAACCAAAAGTGGATACGATTTAGGAAGTGATTACTATCTGCTTGAAGCTGTGATGAAAGTGAAATCAAAGACAGAGCAGAAGGAAAGGATTTTCCTTTCCAACCCAATAATTTCGCTTAATGCAAGCTTAAACTAGCTAACAAGACTTAAGGGTTAGGAAGTAAGGTAATGGTAGAGGAGATCAAATTTAAGACGAGAAGTACTCCGGTTAAAATCAGACAGGGGGAGGTTTGAGTTGACCTTACGGAGCATGCGGGAAATTGGTTCGTTAGAGCCATAAGAAGTGCGGTGGGTTGGGATATAGAAGAGACGAGGACAGCGTAGATTACGAGGGTTGGAGTTGAAGAAAATATAATTGTAAAGGAAAGCGCAGTCCACAGAACCGGAGAGCAGTCAATGAATGAAGAGAATGTCAGCTATGTCTCTGCCTCTGCGTTTTTCGAGGGTATTTAAGTTAAGAAGTTTGGGGCGGTCACGATAGGAGGTAAGATAAATGAATCATTCCAGGGTACTCCACGAAGGACAAATCGAAGAAAGCGATGTTGAATGTTCTCGATTCGGGATATATGAATTCTCTGAAAGGAGGACCACACTTGGCTGGCATATTCGAGAAAGGGCCGGACAAGGGTAAAGTAAAGTGACCTTGTCACATAAGGCTTGCTACATTCATTAGACCATCGTTTGATGAAACCAAGCGATGAGTTTCTTTAATGATTATCTCATGAATATGCGAGCGGAAGTTTAACTCTCTATCGTATAAAATTCCAAGATCGCGAAGGGATTGAACATGGGCTACAAGTTGGTAATGCGGAAAATAAAGTCGAGAGGAAAATTGATTGGACTTACGAGACAAAGTCATAGATTGGTATTTGGAGACATTAAGCTCAAAGAAATTTTTTAGACACCAAGTGGAAAACCTATCGGGGTCTTGGTGAGAAAATAGTTTTGGAGAACTTAGTGTTATTGGCGTAAATGGATACGGAGCAGGGTTTAGTAATAGTAACGGTTCTCCAGATAAGAGGATATCCATTTCAACAATATGGGGTCAACACCGAGGGAAGAAAATTTGAAAAGGATCAGCTGATGTGATATTTTATCGTCAATTTCGTTGCCATTTTCTAGGGCTGAAAGCGCAAAGGATACGAATTCAACTAAGTTTGTAGTAGCTGAACTACCTTTTAGAAATCCGTGCTGACTGGGTGATATAAATAACTTGCACTGAAAGCTTACAGCTTGCGGATTCGATTGATATAAATTCACTTAAGAGTGTATCAAGGTGGCGGTTGTATGTTTCTTCATTTCTGGATCTTGCACTTTCAAGCTCAAATAAACGCACAACTTTTGTTTCAGTGCTATGACCAAAGTCTTCCGCACATCTTACACTTTGTTCAAAGATTGACAGTTTGTCCGTTATCAGTCTGACGAGTGAGTTATGGTTGGATTCATTGGAGTCACTGAGGCATTTGATTGCAAGGAGCACATGTGAGAGAGAAATCCTGATACACTCATCGCAGAAGAAAAGCAGATTTTCGGAGAACTCTTTAACGATGACCGTGTTTCTTTTATTTAGGCCGACACAAATAGCATGGAATATTTTGCCGCAGATCCCCTTACAGGCAACAAAGTCGTCGTTATTGTCTTTAATGGAGTAGTTGTTGATGACCAGGAAAACAAAAAGCAAATTGCGGAGAAAAAAAAATGAAAAATGCACTAAGCGCACTGTCGCGAAATGAACAAACTAGTAGGTCAACAATAAAAAAAAGGCGCATCAGCGATAACAATTATTGAGTAAGAAATTAGGTTATTAGATTGATATAACTGGAATAAGCGAAATAGGAAATTCACAAATTATGGAGTAAAGTAAGAGCGCGACTGAATACAGCGGCGGTTGGAATTGAACTGAACAAAGAAAAGGAGAAAATAAAAGAAAAGACTTTTAAATATAAAAAAGAGATTGAAGAAGAAGTTACGAGATAAGTAAACAATGGAAATATCTATACAGATATGTCTAGATATTTAATTTAACTTATATTTGACAAGAGGTGGATAGGAGAGGTTAGGTTAGGTTAGGGGTGTGATGGATATGCCATCACAAAGACACTAGTCACCAAAACGGTCCCATCGCGATCCCTGTGGAACTAATTGAATTTGTCTTCAAATTGCAAACACCTAAACCATCACCCTGGTGAAACACCCAATTTTCTTGCAAAAGCCAAGGAGGCCTTTGTAGTTCGTGCCGTATATTTCCTCTACGTTTTCGAAAAAGTATTTCCCTACAAATTTTCTTCGACTACGCCAAATTGCCTCGCATTCACACAGTATGTGTGTTATGTCCTCAACAACTTGCAGATCACCACAGAATCTGCAGATATCAGTATCTATTAATTTGAGTATCTTTGCGTGCTGCCGCAGAAGACAGGGTCCTGTCAAGATTCCTATTACTATCCTCAGCTAAGCTAGCCCTGTTTAATGTTATTAACTTCCTAGATCATTTGCCGTCAAAAAGCGGCCAATGAGCCTTGGATACCTTGTGTCCTTCAAGACTTGCCCACCTTAGGTTGGCAGTCTTTGTGATTTTTTCCTCGATAATAGGTACCCCTTATTATGCAAAGGGGTGGCTTGTTGTTGGCAACCTCACTATTATCGAGTAGCCCTCCTTTCCTTGCAAGCTCATCCGCTTGTTCATTTCCTTTAATACCGCAGTGTACTAGCACCCAGCACAGTCTCACCCGGTTCTGACTGTACAGTGCCTTGAGCACTGTGATACACTCCTGACTGTATCAGAATTGATGTTGGTCGATTCCACTGCCTTGAGTCCGGCCTGGCTATCGATATAGATGGCGATATCTCTTTTGAATACCGATCTCATCTGCAATAGCTCATCCGCCCTGAGGACAGCCAGAACCTCTGATTGAAAGACACTCTTTTTGAGCCATCTGCGAAAATTGCAATTTAATTCGACCTGATTATTGCATTTTTTTTCCAGCCCTCCCTCTCCGGATAAATTATGTCACACGGAATGTCGAAGTCGATCAAGGAGGGAATTTCATCCGTTAGAATTGGATTGCCTGGTAGCAACTCCGTTAGGACCGTGCCATGTCCGAAACTACTGCTCTGGAAGTAACCCAGATTAGTGAGTCATGTCGCACTATTGCTAGCAAGTTTTTTGATCTGTAAATCAAGCGGTGTTAGGTGCAAAAAGGTGTCCGATGCTGACGTAGCGATGGTACGGAGTGCACCTATGGAAGCCGTTCTTTGAATCGCCTCTAATTTTCCGTAAATCGTTTTCTTGTTTGTTGCTTTCCACCATACAAGTGCGCCGTATGTAAGTATGGGTCTTACCACTACCGTATACAGCCAATACACCATAGCAGGTTTTAAGCCCCAAATTTTTCCTACTGTTCTTTTACAGATAAAAAGAGCATTATATGCCTTTTTGATTCCCTCAGCTACGTTAAGATTCCAATTCAGTTTTTTGTCCAGAATCACACCCAGATATATCGGGCTGTCCGAAAGGGACAGAGTTTTATGAGTTTGAATTGCGGTATCTTGTACTTTCTGGTAAAAAGAACCAGTTCCATTTTGGAAGGGTTGGTATTGAGAACACAGCTTTTTGCCCAAGTGCTGATCGTCTTTAGGGCAACCTGCATAATTTCGCTTAAATTATTTAAGTATTTTCCCTGCACTATTATGACCACGTCATCTCCGTATGCCGTGGCACTTATACGCATTTTACTAAGATTTTTGAGGATGTCATTGATTACCAGTCCCCACAGGAGTGGGGGAGACTTATTGGTCTGAAATCTTTTGCTGTTATATGCCACCTTAACTTCCCTCCAAGCTATTAATATGTACTCTATTTTTAGACCGTGTCTAAGAATTTGCATAATTTTTTTGATTGCTCCGGTGCTTTTTGTAGCATAATCGTTAGAATACCATCCGGACCGGGAGATTTGTAGGGCTTAATGGACTGAATTGCACACCGTAATTTTTTGCTATTAATAAGAACATCTGGTTCCTCTTCGGAGAGCGAGAGATCAATGTTCTCAGTGTGTTGTATCATGTCAGGGTAGCCTGATACTGTGAAAGTACTTACTGGCTACTTTCAGCCCAAATTCCGTCACTTTTCCTGAGGTAGCTAGAAATGCTCGCTTCCTTTGAAAACACTTTGCGCAACCTCGAAGCCTCGTCTATTACCGTGATAGATTCGTGATATTTTACTTTTGCATTAAAGCCCTTTCTGACTTTCTAACTAGGTACTTGAATTGTTTCTTACATTCGTAATACTCATTCCATGTATTGTCGCTTCTGAAAAGCTTCTTCATTGACATTGACAATGTCATCGACATTGACGCTTCGTCTGCTGCTCTCCATTTCCTTATTTTTAACCCTTCTGTATTTGCAGCAAAGGTGATATCTATCAGCTCCTGCCTATTTTTCACCACAAAAGTGAGTGAATTCCCTCTGTTACAAATATTGAGTTTGGTAGATATAATGAAATAATACAAGCACTCACCTCTTGGGTTTATATCATCGCTTCCCCATTGTGAATGATATGCGTTTGCGTCACAGCACAGTACCAGCATCCAATCTTTCTGCCTTTCCAAGTCCTTTAGCCCCCCAAACCACTACCTCGGAGTTGTAGGGGAAGTAGGCCGAGGTCAGACAAAGTGGTATATCATACTCTCTTTCACAGGTTGCCGCCGTCTGGTCTCCTGAGCTGTAATTATTCAATTTATTTTGAATAAATGCCTCTATTTGGCTTTTGATAAACATGCAAGTCCTGATCTTACCTTCTGCCTTATATTGTAGAACAACTCGTAATTTCTCAGCCTAAGACCCTGGATCTTGTCTTTATTGATCCAGGTTCAGACAGGTCGTCGCTACCGTACTATGGTGCAGGTTTATCTGCAGCACTTCCATCATCTTGGGGCCATGGATGACTTAACCATCAGTCTTCCCATGTTGTACCTTACCTTATCTTCCGATTTTTCGGGGTATGGTCAGCAGTCCTTGTTAACGGACAGCAGAAAATGCTGCCCGTACTGCCGTTTAAGCTGCGTCTTAAGGACTCTCCGTGTTCCCTATTCTGTACATGGAGTAGACTCAGGAGTTTCTCAGGGTACGTGTAGGAACACGAAACTCATACCCATGCAGTCAGCAGAGTGAACTGGGCCAACTCTGTCACCGTAATGCACTTTAGCTTTACGTTTTCCCAATCATAGCATGCTTGCAAAATGAAGCGTCTGAGGAAGTTCACAGAAGTCCACACAAGAGGTGGATAAGATTTAAGGAAATGATGGTGAATGTAGCCAAAAAAAATATGCGGACATAGTAAAGTATTCAGCAGTAAAAAGAGAACGGATTGGTGGGAAATATACTCGTACATATGGTATGTGTATTTAGAAAAAAAGCTATAGAAATACTACAATACATACAGGACCGTAGTAATGCAAAATATGAAGCTTATAAATTGCAAAGGATAGAGGTGAAGGAAAGAGTTCTAGAAGCAAAACAAGTAGCGTGGGAAAATATAGGAAAGAAGATGGAATCGAAAAGGAAAGGAAACTAAAAAATTTAAATTGCAAACAATTAAAACAAACGACGGAAAGGTATTGGCAGAAGAAGATGAAAGAATATTTCAAGAAACTATTGAACAAGGAAGCTAAGGAAGATTCAGAGGGAACAGAAGATGAGATTGAAGTACATTCGGGATACAGAGGGATAACGCTCCTCACGACAGCCCTAGAATACAGGCTAAGAGAAAGAATTGAAAAACTGCTATCATATATAAAGGGTTTTCCAATAGGGACTTACAATTTTGAATTTAATTTGCTAACGCACTCTTTCACTAATCATCAAACTGTCACTGTCAATTTATTCAGTAAACTCAACATTTTCATCATGGTAAAGTACACGAACAAGCAACGTCTGCAAATTATAAAAATTTTCCTCCGAAATTCGGAGTCGGTGACTGCAACTTTATGAGCGTTAACTCGGTCGGTCGTAATTCTCGCCCTAGTAGACAGGCAATAACAAGTTTAGTGCAAAAATTTGAGTCTACATATTCGTTGTGTGATGTTGCCGTGTCAGTGAGACAACGGGTTGGTCGAAATGTCGAAAATATCGCTGCCGTTCAGGCGTCCGTAGCAAACGATTCAAACCAGTCAATTCCAGGGCGTTCTCAAGAATTGGGCATCGCTCAGACCACATTATGGCGTATTTTGCGTAAGGATCTTGGTTTACACCCATACAAGATCAATCTGACTCAAGAATTGAAGCCGATTTACCATTTGAAGCGACGTATGCTCTGCGATTGGGTTCTGGAGAAAATGCGCCAAGATGATGAATTTCATTGCAAAATAATCTTCAGTGACGAAGCTCATTTTTGGCTCAATGGGTTCGTCAATAAGCAAAATATGCGTTACTGGTCGGGTGAAAATCCACATGTGCTTCATGAATCACCATTTCGTGGACAAAAAAATTACTGTTTGGTGCGGTTTGCATGCCGGCGGCGTTATTTTGCTATATTTTTTCGTCGACGATAACGACTGTCACGTTACTGTGTATGGTCAGCGTCATCGCGCCATGATCACCGACTATTTTTAGCCCTAATTGGAAGATATGGACTTGGACGACATGTGGTTTCAACAGGATGATGCCAAAAGCCACACAGCACACGCTACAATCGATTTATTGAAGAGTAAGTATGGTGAGCTTGTTATCTCAAGAAATGGGCCAGTCGATTGGCCGCCTCGTTCGTGCGATTTAACGCCGCTTGACTATTTTCAGTGGGACTACGTTAAGTCATTGGTTTATGCCAATACGCCGACGACGTTGGAAAAGCTCAGAGCCAACTTTGAACGCGAAATAGCGGCCATTTCGGCCGAAATGTGTGGCCGAGTTGAAGATTGGGTCCAACGAATCGACCGCTGCAAACGTGCCCGCGGTGGCCATATGCACGAAGTCGAGTTCCATTCATAAATGTTTTGATTGTACTTCCAGCCGATAATAAAGTTTTTAAAATATCTCAAATGGTTTCCGTTTTATTTTAAAAAAAAATTTGTCAAGTCCTTATTGGAAAACCCTATACAAAGAAGTTTACCCGAAAAAACTAATGGCTGTTATGAAAGCAAGCTGTGATGGGTCTATATGTCATGTTCTGCATAAAGGAAAGTTGTCGGAGGAATTCGGGATCCAAAGTGGGGTCGGGATCCAAGGTTGCATTCTATCGCCGATACATTTTTTTATTGGTGATTAGCGATTTGATTCGCGCAGTCTTGTCTACTGGAAACGAAGGAATTCGTTGGGCTCTTACATATCAACTCCAATATCTGGACTACGATGACGACATATGTTTACCCTCTCACATGTTTATGGATCTGTACTAAAGACAGTAAAAATGGGGAGAGAGGCAAATGTCGTGAATTTGAAGATTAACACTACCAAAACCAAAATCATCAACCTCGACACTAACTCATCAACTCAAGTTAGCATTGCTGCATAACCGGTAGAGAAAGTAGAGATTTTCCAATATCTTGGAAGTATTGTCTCTATAGATTGTCTGCATTTGGAATGATGTCCATGATACGTCAAAACAATGCAACAGCTTAAACTCCAAGCTACGACTTTTCCGTTCAAATTTTGAATCCGTGCTGTTGTATGGATGCAGCACTTGGAATGTGGCTGTTACCATCACAAAAAAATTACAAACATTCACTAATAGGTGCCTACGGAATATGTTAACGATTTTCTTGCCTAATCGTATCTCTAACGAACACCTTTACCAGAGAAGGAGCCATATACCATGAATAGTCATACAACTTCGAAAAGGCGATAGTTCCATAGCAAACTATCACAAGATCATAGAAGATGAAATATATAGCGCAGAACAGTTGAGGAGGATTCACGACAATTGCGGAAGCGGTGAAGAGAGCTGGAGATCATTGCCAGTAATCGTACGCGATAGCACGTTGGCGTAATTGAGACCCTAGGACACATAAGGGGAAAAGGGATATAAGTAAAAAGTAAGTAGGCAGTTATTTACTTATTCCGAAATTGAGCATTGAGTAATACTTACCATATTTATACACTGCCGGTCATTTGATTACCCTTATATTTAGCTTGCGCACTACTCGTAGTTGTAGGATGAAACTTTTTTTAATGAATCTTTGAGGATTGTACTTTTCGGAATACATTACTATCTGTTGTACCATGCCATGCATTTAGATAAACAAATCAAATGCATGAGATGTCTCTCTTTCTATCTTGAGGATATATGAGAGCGGACACTTGCGTCCATTACAACATAAAAATAAAGCACAGGCAGTTCGTGAAATGATCGTCAGCTGGTGCTCTAGAAAAAGCCTTTCAGTCAATCAGAGGTTGTTCTATTTACGAGAAGAAGGAAACTGACTAGTCTGACTCATCTAGTGCTTATAGGATTACCATCACATTCTTCAAAGCAGCTAAGTATTTGGGTGTCATCCTGGATTGAAAACTTCTTAAGACTAAAAATGTCACGTCGAAAAGCTCCAAAGCGCATTCGGCTTCATTATAAAAGGGGTTGCGACAGGATCATTTGGATTTACATGGACATGGAACAAGCTGTAACATAAATAGGTCACTGCTACATTTCAGACTCCAAATATCTGCTAAAGTCTGTCTAGGCTGTATGGAGACCTTTCCAAGCATACCTTGCTTAAATGCACTGATGAATTGCCCTCGCCTTGATATTCCCGTCATTGGTTATATTCTCAAAGCCTTCTTCTATTAAAAAAGACGTGGTCTGATAGAACACATATTGGGGACTTAATGGCCTTGTGCTCCTACTGTCTTTTGAATATGATTTTATGGACAATGACACCAGAACTCCTATTGCTGTGTAAATACGAAATTGCCTTGCACTGTGCTAGGCATGATTTCGGCCAGAATCTGAACCAGGAAACAAATGAGGTTCAGTCTTCACGGCTGTCCCCAAAACTGATGTGTCGCTGGTGTCTTTTTTGAGGACGAAAACGTTGGATTTTACTATAAGGAGGGAAAACTTCCGTCTGTCTTCTAAGCATTAGGACTACCTGTGATCTCGTTTATGGCTTGCATTGGCAGTAGAATTTCATGTTAGCTGACCAAACGACCAAAAGACCAATTTTTTTGCTCTCCCTCAGTAGGAAATTCTGTAGACTAATTACTGACATCGTATGGGGGGCACTTCATTTTCGCTAATCACCTAAGTTTGAGTGGTCACAACACTTCCTTGGAAGTGTTTTATAGGGTCTGAAAGCGAAGGAACTTTTCATGAATCTAAAGGTATCAGGAGTATTAAGCAGTCACCTGCTGGTCGAAGAGTTATCTGATTGAGCGATTTTACTAGTGAGTCTTTTGACTTACTGTCCTTCTGAGATAACATACTGCGATTTTTTTAACCTTCACCACCTATACCGCCGAAACTAGTTCCAGAATGACTCCCTTTTCTCAATTTTTTGGTTTTTTAAATATGACATTGTCTGATCATCAAAAACTTTTACGAATACTTTCGTCGGCATGAAATTTCTTTCAGTGTATGTGCGTGCTTAAAAAGCAGTCTCAATTTGCAGAGCATTAATCCGATTTGGTATCCTTTCTGCTGGAAAATGAATGTAACAAGCACGGGTCAGGAATAAAAAAGGAGGTGATGAGGTTAGGGTGGATGAGGACCAAGACCAGATATTCAAAGATATTCAATGCTTCGACCAACCACGTGTCGGTAACCATAGAAAGTTGTAAATGCATTTGAAAACTATTCGGACTGAATTTCAATAGAGATGTGCTGTAGTAGCGCCGCCGGAGAAGAAGTCTTAGTCTTTCCCCAAGACAATCTCATTATCGAGGGTGAATTGCTTTTTGTGATACTTGAGAAGTTCGCGCCGGGGTTGCTGGAGCTGCAGGTGTGAAACATTGCTTATTGATTCAGTAACTGGTCACACTTGAGGTTTATTAGGTTTGAAATGGCACTTTATTTAGATATCAATAGATGGTTAAATTGATATTGAGAGGATTTTCATATAATTGAGATGTGAAGGAAGGGCGAGATCCAGTGGATTATGTGGCGTGATTAAATTTTATGTATGTTGTTTAAGCGATGTTGTTTAAGCAATAACTGGCTGTAATTGGAGAATTAACTGCTTGCTGGATGCTGTTAAAAAGGATATTACAATTGTGTTTTATTTTCGTCGAAAAGAGTCTTCGATTAGGAATGAGTGCGGTCACCTTGGCACGAGGTTTGAATCACCATAACCAAAAGGCTGTTTAGCGATTGCTTTATCGTCCAGCTTTGTTAATTCATATAAATGGTTTATACCTAGATAACCGTTAATATTTCAATCCAAGAGGTTGGACCAATGGCCTTAAGAACGTTGAATATCAATAACATTTGACCAGTACAGAACATCATCGTAGATGTATTTGAGAAATTGAAAGAAAGAACTGGCAACTATTAGACGGATGTAGTGTTGGTAAAATCGCTTCCAAATCGTCCATCGTCTCTATTTTATCGAGTTAGAAAATAATCCGTTCAAATAGCGACTTTTGGGAATGTAAAGGCGTGGCGTCCCGTGCAACTAATGGCTTGTGGATTTTCTTCACCCCAAATGTGGTAATTTTACTTGTTGACGTAGTTATTCAACAAGGAATAAGCCTCATCGCTGAACAAAACTTTGAGAGGACCAAGATCAATTTTATTTTTGGACCATTCACCGAATGTACGATGCACATGATAGTCAAGCGGCTTTAATTCTTGCACGAGCTGGATTTTGCGCCCGTAAGCCAATATCTTTCCCCAAACGTTTCCATCAATTACTGTGCAAGATGGCGAAAGACTCATTCGAGTCATCCAACACTTTGCAAGATAGCTGCAACAGTTCCTGTGGTACGACCTCTCTGCGAATGCGTATTGTTAATTAGAGTGTGTCTGATGCAATCCATGTTTATTCGAATAACATGCTCAGATGGACCTAGTGCACGTTCATTTTCGCCAAAAGATCTCTTTTTTTCAGGAACAGAGCAACGATGCCGAAATACCAGTCATAATGCAAGCATTCCATTCACCGAATTTTACGGATAAACACTTCCCCCTGGCTTGAAAAACTCGTTCGCTGTTTTTAGTAGCCTGACCGTGCAGAGAATTGCTATCTTTTTTATAAAGAGATGGAGTGGCGCTAAACCAATGAAGGCTCCTATAGCTGTTGTGGGGCATTTGTACATTAAGCCGGCGATGCCGAAGCATGTAGCCGCTGCAGCTTTTGTACGGCAGATTCTCTTTTGTATAATGAGTAGGTGGTGACGGGTCATATCATCATTGTACATGTCCAATGGGTGACTTTTGTAATCAATCTCCTTGTCTTACTATACATAATACTGCAAGCCCAAGTGGTTTTAGTAGCTTTGGTAATTTCATTATTAATATGTGAATTCCAATTTAGTTTCTTATCGAGAACCATTCCAAGATATTTTACTTCATTGGAGTACACAATTACTGTACCGTTAAGTGAGATCGGGTCAAGACTCAGATTTCTCTTCCGAGTGAAGAGAACAAGTATAGGTTTACTGTGGTTGATTGAGAGATTTTATGCAACACACCAGTCATTTACTATCTTAAGAGAAGTCTACATCTTAAAGCACACGTCTTTAGGGTGTTTACCCTTCACTATTATGACTAAGTCGCCGGCATATCCTCTTATCAAACAATAGATCATATCACTAAGTTTTACTAGTAAGTCATCATTGACTAGTTACCACAAGAGCGGTGAGAGAACACCTTCTTGTGGACAACCTTTGACCGCTGAGACAGTGATTTTAGTTTTACCGGAAGATGTGGAAATTTTCCGGTTTACGAGCATCGTTCTAACCCGACAGTCAGTGGGATGGATGGTCAATACCCTTTTCAGACATGGTTTCCGAAATGAATATATCCCGTATTATTAAAGACACATTTTAGGTAGGCACATATTGAAATCTCCTTTTGTCGGTAGACCTCTTTATTCTTTGTTACCAGATTTAGGAGAGCCCCTTCCGTGGGTTCTTCATTCCTGTGTGCATATTAGTGAGGGTATAAAGGTGAATTTCTTTTGAGAAGGTCTCTTTCTGATGTTCAAATTGATAAGTCTTTCCATGGTTTTCAGAGAATACGATGTAAGACTTATGAGTCCAGGAGATTTAGGTAGTTCATGTTCACTAGGTTTATCTGGTTTGGGGATAAAAACTACGTTTACCTCCCTTTACGCCTGTGGGAAGTATTCCCTGTTGAAACTGCATATACCTAAATAAGGCGGTTAAAGTGGGACGAATAAGGAAAATTTCGTCCAGTGCAGGTGTCTTATATGGTTTAAATGAGTTGATGGCCCATCTCAGTTTGTCTATGCTGAAAATATTTCCAGATAGGATGTTAATTCTGTTGTTTTAGGATAAGCTTGTGGCTTCAGAATTGACATATTGTGTGTTGTTTAAAAAGGTCGAGTCTGCGAATTGTACCTTGTATCATTTTTAGAGTTTCCTCTCAACTAGCTGTGAAATTTCCATCTTCTTTTTGTAATGGATCTAAGCTATTTGAAGAGTCTTTTGAGGGAACTTTTTGGAGACGCGAGATTTCTGGTAGTTTTTCCAAGTTCTCGCAATTTTTCCTCCAGGAAGCTTTATTGAACAACACGCTTGGACGGATCTGTTCAAGTTGAGAGTTCCATCATGGTACACGCTTTTTAGCCACATTGCGTTTCAATTTACAACTACATTTAAATGATGAGATAGTAGCTTACGTCCCCAATGGACTGTAGAGATGAGGGCAGTGAGTTAGCTTTGATAGCGAGCTTTTCTTGGAAACTACTCCAGTTCGTTCATGTATCTAGTTTGACCCTATCCGCTATTGCATCCTATATTGAACCGATCCGATAAGGATCCCTCATCCGACACCTACCAATCCTTGATAAGAGTATGAAGAAAGAGAGACGAGATGGTGAGTTCAAATACCTCCTCTCTTTCAGAATTGATACAAGTAGGTTTGTTACACCTATTACATATGTAGAAGCAGATTTTTGCTAAACATATAATTTAAAAGTAACTCACCACTTTTGTTGTTATCGCTACTAAATGTTTTTGTGGGCGATTGCATAAAATCCAAGAACGTGATGCTAATCACGACGATGGCACAGTTCGATCAGGTCCTGTATCAGAACGGGAGGAATCGCATTTAAGTCTCTGGCGAAATAGGCTGAGGTGCAAACGAACTCTTACATTACAATCCCTTGAGGTAGTTCGATGATCACTGCTACTAAAATCTCTGGTGCTGAACCCTGGAAGAAAAAGATATTTAATTTTAGAACTAATCCGTAAAGCAGTCAACGGTCTAAAATCTCCTCGGAGTTCTGTTTTATGCACATTATTGTCGAGGCCCAGAGTTCTTGAATTAGTCCTAGGGCGATATTTTTTCTTACGCTTCTTTGATTAAATGTGTGCGACGCACCTTTATCATGGTGGTAGCCTTCATTGTTTGCAGCTATACGCGGAGTTCCCTATGCGGTTCGGTTTGTTATCGCCTTTCCGCCGTATGGGATCATCGCCAAGGGAGTGACTCTTTGGCCTCACTCTAGCAGGACAAGCTACGTTTTGTGCCGCTTGACTCCTCTGTAAAGCTACAGAAACTCAATTTTTGGATATATTTGAAGCCGCTGGTTCTTGTGACAATGGATTCGTTGACGGGAGTTCACGTGCTCTATCACTCACAACTGCAGCCGTATTGATGGCGGTGTTTAGTAGTCTCTTTGAAACACTACTGGTGTTGGTTGTGTTGGAGGTTGCTGGAATTTAGTCTGAGCTCTTGACCGCTCGGTCGCTTACATCTAGAATACTGGACGCTTCTCTCTCTATTATCACAATGTGACCAATCTGGCTGTCGCATTTTGATCAAGTGATTACGATGTGGGCTCGTGGATCTTAAAATATAGTGGATCTTAAAATTGCTACACGCAGCACCTTAAAACTTCTTGCTATTTCCTAATGTAATCAACTAACAACGCTTCACTGAGTTTAGCTTCCGAATTTTTTTTCTTAAGCAGACGATAGGGAACTATAAAAACTTAAGTAAAATTTGAAGCATCTACAGATCCTTGTGTGCCAAAGTTCTATTGAAGAACCATTTCAAATACCAGATGATGAGAGACACATTGAATGTAATGATTTATCTGCCCTTCTCGGAAGAAGTAAGATATCTTCTATTGAGTGGTGAGCAAATAAATACTTAACCCAGATGAATTTGAGCATTTTTCGCTGACATTCACAGCGTAAATCTTAGTCTGAAGCGGGTAGGAATGCGCTATGAACAGCCAAACTCGAGTAGTTGTTTTTGTTTTTCAATTGAATAGGAGACAGAGAGTGAGGAACAGATCATCCATTTAATGTTGTTTTGAAATTTTTCGTATGTACATATTTAGGAGTTTTATCGCTATGACGAAGTATCCGAATGTTCAGGTCTCACCACATCTCCCAGTCGAGCACTTAAGACAAAATTTGTCTACATCATCACAAAGGTTATGCCACTAATGCCTAACACATTGTGGTAAGAAGAAACAAATATTCAGTCTCTTCAGCTGAATGGCAGAAAGGAAGACGTCGATTTTTAAAGATTTGGGAAAGCCTTACCTGGACTAACTTCCACCGTGGAAAGCTGTGTCACTTAGACTTTTTCTCGTTAGCACTGAGCTATCAATAAAAGCCCCGGCCTTGGACGTATGTGGTTCTAACAAAGATTTATATTCCGATAAGTCCCTCTCTGTGCATTGGCTAGCGAGTTTACCGATGACTTTCTTTCCTGTTTTGATCTGGGACCCTAAAAGTTTGTTTTATGGCTGCATTTAGAAAACGTTGAATTTTCTTATCAGGTTGCCACTGCAAACGTAAGTACTTACGTTACTTACTTAGACAAACTCTTAATCACAGTACTCTTATTAATAGAGCGTATCATATCTGTTTAAGGCGGCGTAAGTTAAGGGCCTTCCACATCCTTAAATTGCTTTGGAGACGAGCATACTTAAACACCCAGATGGCATCTAGGTAAACTGATAGGAAGAATCCTTAAATCTGCTTTTGAGTACTCATTTCCTTGACTACACTGCACCAACTTACTTTACACTTCTTTGAGTAAATCTATCCGCCTTCGAAACATATAAAACACCTGGACCGCAGGTTGACTTCACTGCACAACTACATAATAATTTTCAAGATATTACAAAAATTCCCGCTGTATATTCTTAACACCAGTTTTGCGGCTTGCCTGAAGCAGACCAAGTTTTCTTAACTGAAGTAGTTCTCTCGAAGAATCTCAAACCTATCATTCTACTTCCAAAGAGTTTCGAAAAAGTTCTCATCATTCAACTTAAGTGAAGCCAAAACCACAGAAGGCTATCCGATTCGCAATACGCCTACCAAAAAGAAAAAATTTTGATAGTTGGGACCGGACTATACTGCAGCTTACGGTTCAAAAAAAAAAGCACTATGCAATGACGTTCCTTGATATCGATAGAGCTTTCAATATTGTTGAAGCTTTCTCAGTTGTCACTTTGTTCCATAAATGCTTCTATTTGTGACTTGATCTACTTTATTCTCAATAAAAACTCAATGAAAATGAAGCCAGGCTTACTCTTCTTCTGAACTTTCAGCTATAGCCTACGTAAGTAAGTAAGTGTCAACCTGTCCATTATTGCAAAGAGTAAGAATAATCAAAACATTATGCATCGTCCCACCGAAGCTAAATGGCATCCGAGTTATCGATGCGACATAAAAGCTGTAAGCCCTAAGTTGGGTTTACACCTCGGTCTTAATAACAATTCTCACTTAATACATGGTCCTGGAGGCCTGACTCGAAAAGTAGACTAGAATCAACATTTTACCTGAATATGCATCATTGGCATACTGAGAACTGCCTTACCAAACTCTGCTTCATTTGGAAAGCATGGACATTTTCGGCCGGACCTCTGATGAGCTAGGCAGACTTAGATCTCTTGGAATAAATATTAGGAAGCTGTGCAGTATTAAATCACCAATGATGAACTATGGCTAGCCATACTCGTAGATGAATTAGCCCGAACAACAGCGACACATTTAAACTTTTATGGCCGAAAGTATAGGGCAATGTTCCAATGGAACCCACTAATACCGGTTGAGTATTAATCCCAATAATGTCCGAATATGTGAATTCTTTGTGCTTCGATGTAAAGGTTTCAGGACTCAAAATCTTTCAAGAGAAAGTACTATATTTCATCAGCTTGATAATGATAGGTGTCATCCTGTTGTAGTTGTAATGTCTGTTGGATTATGTCTGATTATAATTTACAAATCGTGCACCAAAAAGAGAGTCTCAGTCAATCCCCTCTTTACGAGAAGACGGCTGGTCTAACTCATCAACTGGCCTCACCATCCGATTCTCTAACGAAGCTGAGTATTTGGGTGTGATCCTGGATAACTATCTTTTTCGGACTAAACATGTCATGCCGAAAACCTGGCTCTTTGGATGTGTAAACAAAATATGAAAATTATCACCGAGTTGGGTGCCCTAGATTTAAACTGCTATGATTAGACAAATTATACTCTATTCGTCAACTGTCTGGTGCAATAAGCTTTCACGAAACTACGCTGCTGCTGCCTTTAACAGGCTCCGCTCCGGTCTGTCGGCTGTATGAGCGCTTTTCCTAGTACGCCTGAATCTGCTTCTGATTGAAAGAATCCCACTTTGTATTCATATCAAGGACTACATTCTCAAGTTCATCTTTCCAGTCAATATTGACAAGAGTACCCTAGTGTACTGGGCATAAATGAAACAACATCCTACGATACTTACCGTGAGAGTGATGACAACAACGCGGATCACTAATTTTATGTGCTCACATTAGGCTACAAAGTACAATGCTTAGCGCTGTTGTGGTGTGTACTGGCGTTGTAGCCACTTTATTACTGAAGCCCTAACTCATCCTTTGATGAAAGACTGAGAAATTTCAGTAAGAAGAACATACTCGTATATACTCGTACAATGAAGTCTATGTGCTATGTTCCGACACAAAAAAATACCTGTCAACGGAGCCCGCTTTATTTCACCAATACTTGATGCTTGTTACTGTTTCACTTCGTTTGATAGAACAGCTGTGGGAAATTCAACTACGTTCTGTGTTTCTAGTTTCTGAGTGTAGCAGGTTCAAGTTCCGCATTCATGGTTGATTTTCTTACTTTCTTGAAGAATCACGAGTAGCTATAACATAAGGCGATTTAAACATACAAGCCTCTAGTCGCTTAACTAATCGCAGAGGAATTGAAAATTGATCAAATTTGTAAACCATTGCAGCAAGGGAGGGTCTTGGATTTGGTGGAGCTAGTGCCCCCATTTATTTCACTTAATACAAGCTTAAACTAATTGAAAACTAGGACTTAAAAACTAACTATAATTAGCGGTTAGGAAGTAAGGGAATGATGGAGGATATCAAGTTTAAGACGGAGAGTGCTCTGGTTAAAATCAAAAAGGGGGAAGTTTGAGTTGACCTACGGAGCATGCGGGAAATTGGTTCGTTAGAGCCATAAGAGGTGCAGTGGGTTGGGATATAGAAGAGACGAGGACAGCGTAAATTATGAGGGTTAGTGTTGAAGGAAATATAATTGTAAAGGGAAGCGCAGTCCACAGAACCGGAGAGCAGTCAATGAATGAATAGAATGTCAGCTATGTCTCTGCCTCTGCGTTTTTCGAGGGTATTCAAGTTAAGAAGTTTGAGGCGGTCACGATAGGGAGGTAAGATAAATGAATCATTCCAGGGTACTCCACGAAGGACAAATCGAAGAAAGCGATGTTGAATGTTCTCGATTCGGGATATATGAATTCGCTGAAAGGAGGACCACACTTGACTGGCATATTCGAGAAAGGGCCGGACAAGGGTAAAGTAAAGTGACCTTGTCACATAAGGCTTGCTACATTCATTAGACCATCGTTTGATGAAACCAAGCGATGAGTTTCTTTAATGATTACGAGTATCTCATGAATATGCGAACGGAAGTTTAACTCTCTATCGTATAAAATTCCAAAATCATGGGGTACAAGTTGGTCATGCGGAAAATAAAGTCGAGAGGAAGATTAATTGGACTTACGAGACAAGGTCATAGGTTGGTATTTGGAGACATTAAGCTCAAAGAAATTTTTTAGACACCAAGTGGAAAACCTATCGGGGTCTTCTTGAAGGAGAATAGAGCCTTGGGGTGAGAAAATAGTTTTGGTGTCATTGGTGTAAATGGATACGGAACATTGTTTGATAATCCTCTCAAGATCGTTTATAGTTAAAATGAAAAAGAGGGGACTTAGATAGCTGCCTTGTGGGACACCAGAAGTGGCTAAAAATGGGGTTGAGAAGGCTGACCTAAAACGAGCGCGAGTTCTCCAGATAACAAGATATCCATTTTAACAATATGGGGTCAAAACCGAGGGAAGACAATTTGAAAAGGATCAGTTGATGTGATATTTTATCGAAGGCCTTAGCGAAATCTGTGGCAATAACGTTAATTTCGTTGCCAGTTTCTAGGGCTGAAAGCGCAAATTATACGAATTCAACTAAGTTTGTAGTACCTGATCTATCTTTTAGAAATCCGTGCTGGCTGGGTGATATAAGTGATTTGCACTGAAAGCTTACAACTTCATATAAAAAAAAACTTTCGAACATTTTAGGTATGTGAGAAAGCTTAGCAAAAGGATTGTAGTTGGTTACTTCATTCTTTGATCCGTTTTTGTGAACCAGGGTTATGAAAGAGGTCTTCCAAACTTGGTGGAATTCCCCTTGTGTGAGGGACAGATGAAAGAGGGAGGAAAGTGGGTGCGAAAGATTGCAGGCACACTTTTTGAGAAATATTGCTGGGAGCCCATCTGGATCGGATACAAATTCATCATTAAGATTTTGTAACTTTTCTTCGATAAGGGTGGGATCAAAAGGTTGAGATAGAGAGGGGCCAATGGAGAAATTGGGAAGGTACTTGAAATAGATGAAGTCGGGTACAAAGAGGTTATCTGCAACTGACTGATTAAAACAGTTTGCAAAATAGTTAGCAATAATATGTGGGTCGGTCGATGATATATTATTGATCGCGAAAGAGGGGGGATAAGTCTAATTTTCTTTTGTAGTTGACGAATTGATAAAATGTCTTAGGATCGTTGATAAGGTTTGCCTGCGCAGTGTCGAGAAAGTGCTGATAGAGGCAGTTATAGAGCTGGGTGAATTGCAAGTAAGTTCCAAGGTAGTTAGAGTAGTCATAATAAGAATTGGTGCGAAGAAAAACTGCCCATAATTTGTTTCTTCTGTTTCGTAAAGAGCGAAGTCTTCTTTTGTACCATGGAGAGGAAATAGATGATATTTTAGGCCGTAAAAAGGGTACGTAGAGAGAAATGGAATTAAATATTTCACTGTAGAAAATGGAGACAGCATCAGATAAGGATAGGTTGGTAAAATCAAAAGAACATTTGATATGATAGGTACTGATTTGGCGAAAATTAGCTTTATGGAAGTTGTAAGAAGAGATGGTAGTTGAAGAAGTGGGCTGGGATGGTAAGTTATGGCAAAATGAGAGAAGAAGAGGGGGTTGAAAATTATCGACAGCTGATAAGATAAAGGGGTACTGTGGAGATAATGGGATCACTAGTGAATATAAAGTCTAGTTGCCTACCGATAGAATTAGGGACGCAACTTACCTGGCACAGGCTTGAGTCATTTATGTTATCAATTAAAAGACATTCCTTGATGAACTGGCGTTTGACGCGGTAAAAAATAAGTGATCATCCGATGGAAACCACTTTAGCAGGGGCAAATTAAAGTCACTAAAGATAAGGATATCTGATTCAATGGAATCACTTAGGAAACTTAGGACAATTGCTTTAATAGCAAGGATGTACGATTCAATAGGTTGAACTGGGAGAATGTAGCTACACATAACGCACAGGGACCTGTTGGTTGGGTTTTAATTGAAACAAAGTAGGACACCTCTACGAGGAGAATCAACTTTAGGGATGGCAGGATCATTAAACATAGGGAGAGAGTGATCGTCATCTCGGAAAACATGAAAAGAAGAAGGAAATAGCTCCTGGCTCTTTATGTCGGGGATCAAATTGGTTTCTGTAAGAGCATAGACGTTAAAAGGGAGACCGTGTGATTTAGACAAGGCAGCACGAGTCTTAGAGCGCAAGCCTCTTATGTTTTGGTAGTAAAATGTAAGAGGTGGTTTGTGGCGTGGAGGAGTAGGAGAGTATAGATGAGATGCAGGCAAAGGAGGCAAGTTATGAACGAAAAAGTGTATCATGGTCAGCTCGTCTGCGCTGAAGGTGAGAAACTCTTTTATAACTCTTACTGGAATTCATCATTACGGAACCGATTGATATAAATTCACTTAACACTGTATCAAGGTGGCGCTTGTATGTTTCTTCATTTCTGGATCTTGCACTTTCTAGTTCAATTGAACGCGCAATTTGTTTTTCAATGTTATGACCAAAGTCTTCCGCACATCTTACATTTTGTTCAAAGATTGACTGTTTGTCCGTTATCAGTCTGATGAGTGAGTTATGGTTGGATTCATTGGAGTCACTGAGGCACTTGATCGCAAGGAGCACGTGTGAGAGAGAAATACTGATACACTCATCACAGAAGAATAGCAGATTTCCGGAGAACTCTTTAACGATGACCGTGTTTCTTTTATCTAGGCCGACACAAATAGTATGGAATATTTTGCCGCAGATCCCCTTACAGGCAACAAAGTCGTCATTATTGTCTTTAATGGAGTAGTTGTTTAATCCACAAGAAGACATAACGATGACCAGGAAAACAAAAAGCAAATTGCGGAGAAAAAAAATGAAAAATGCACTAAACGCACTGTCGCGAAATGAACAGACTAGTAGGTCAACAATAAAAAAAAAGGCGCATCAGCGATAACAATTATTGAGTAAGAAATTAGGTTATTAGATTGATTTAACTGGAATAAGCGAAATAGGAAATTCACAAATTATGGAGTGAAGTAAGAGGGCCACTGAATACATTGGCGGTTTGAATTGAACTGAGGCAGGCAGGACTGCCATACATTTTGTACTAACCAGCAAAGTCATCAATAGACAAGGTAATGTTGATAAACCTGGTTTGGTTTCAATTACTTGTGTAAACTAATAGAGATTCAAAGAATTTTAAAATGCAGAAGTAATGCTGGATTTGCCATTTACCGTAACAGGATCCCCCACTTTACTTTCTCTAAATAGAATTAAGCAATTACCAAAGTTTCATTTTCAATTCTAGCATCATCACTACTATCTCAACCGTCGTTTCAGTTTATAACCCTTTACACTTGACCTGTTGTCACTTAATAACACAAAAGGACTCCCCACAAAAGGGCAGTGTACTGCTTAAGTTAAGAAATATTGACGCTTATCTCGTTGGTGACTAATAAATTGCACCACTTTAGATCCCATTCAACTGAAAGTTAACCTTTTGCTTCTATACCGTCACCGGCTACTGTAGTATACGAATATCTATCCTTCCCTCTCCCCATCCGAAAAAAAATGAAGATAAGAGTAGTTACGGGCAAGAAGTCCAATATGTGAAACTCATTATACCGCCAGGAATAAATATTTCCTCAAAGGAAATTGAATTCTTATGTGAGTTTTATTATGGAACCAAGGACAGAGAGAAGAGGGTGGTTTTTGTTAGACAACAAAAAAAATAAAAATACAAAATTCCCCCACTCCTGTACGACGTCCTTTAAAGAAATGATTTATAATCGTCCTTTTTGCGCTGCCCCCTTTTGTACAAAGTGGATGCCAAAGACCAAAGAAAGACCGTCCATGAGAAAAGAACGATGTGAATATCCGTATGTCTTCAACGCAACAGGACATTGGTTGGTAAGAAAGGATGTACAGGGTTGTATTCTAATAACTTAGCACTGCCCAGCTGAAAGTATTCGTAAAATGTAAAAGCCAAAGCTAAAGTCGAAGCTGAAGATGAGAAGAGATAATCCCGTAGTGCCGTCATTTATTTTTATTATTTCAAATTCAAAATGATTTATCCTTATAACTTAGTAACTTTGCTCCTTTCTGGATTCTGGTTCTGGTTCCTACTGGCTGCTGCCTCCTGAGTTATGAAACTCTCTGCTAAGAAGATCGTATCGAAGGGATAAATTACTCGGATGCGTATGAGCACGAGTACGAGTATGTGCGTTTGACAAGGAAAACATGCGTCTGATGCGAAATCCTCTAACCCCCCTAAAAAGGGGTTTAATTTTAAGACTAACGATACGAATATACTTATGTTCGTACATATTCGTATGTACATACATATGAAGCTGTGAAGTTTCTGTATCCTTTTGTGTTTGGAATATTTCTCCATGTGTCTGATGTGTGCTTCGGTTGTTATTTATGCGAAAGCAATGCTGCCTTCTTTGCTATGGGATCCGGGCTCTTGACTCTGGGTTCCGTCTCCTTGCCATGCTCGAATAATTTCCATTAAACAAATATGAAACATTTTCGGGCCAAGATAAGTTATTTGGTTAGGAGTTTCTTAACATATAATCGATTTTCTCCCAAATGAATTTGGCCGGATGTGGAAGTAGAGCCAGGGAGTCTGATTAAAATTAATATTGCATCCGCATTTGATTGGGCTTGGCTTCTTTAGTGTCTTTTGATGAATAACAAAGGACTCGAGTGGATTCTTTGTTCTATACTGTAATCGATTTAATTTGCCAGTGATCCTTAGTATTATTTCAGGTGAAGATTATGCACAAGTTTCGAACTTGAAATCAAGTTGAAGTGTTTGCCCTTTTTTGTGCAACACATTCTCGGAATGGCACAAATGTTGACAAAACTAAAGCACAGAGTTGGGGTGCAAATAATTTTACTCAAGACATTCGAGAAAACATTTCAAGACATGTAACAGGCTAGTAGGAATTCTTGAATAATTGGCAACCAAATTTTGTTAAGCTCAATTGCATCACAAAGTCCAACTGGGATGCAAAGTGATTGCACAATATGTAACCACATCAAGAGACTCACCCGATGCTCAATCAAGAAATCAGTTCATGCGTGCATTAAACTACTCACAACACCCCAATTTAGAAGTACAAAGTATTTCATAAGGTAAACTAACCTTTTTTGGTTATGCTTAGAAACACTAAGGATACCAAGATATACCAGTCAACTGAACAATAGACCAATTTAGTAGGGTAGAACTTAGATGCTGGTAAAGAAGTTGAACAAACTGGCTTAAACAAGCAGTTGACTGTTGTTCATTTCAAAGGAACAACTCCATGAGATCTTCGACACAATAAGAAGTAAAAAATCTGTGGGAATCGATGGAATACCGAATATTCTGCTTCGGCATCGCCCTCTAGAAACGGTAGATATTTACACCACCCTGTTTAACAATGCAATGAATAATCCATATATACCATCCCTAAAAGGGGTAAAGATACATCCAATCCGGCGAATCTCCTAAGTCTCCTTCCAAATATCAGTAAGGTGTTCGAAAAGGTAATCAATAGGGTTTGGACTCAGTGGACAAAAATATAGTTCCGGATAATCAATTCGGTGTTAAGGCGGGGCATGATGTCATACATATCACGCCTAAACTGGAGTCAGAAATCCATTGAAATAAAAGCCTTGTCGAGCTCTCTATCTCCTAGTCATTAAAATATTCAGACACTAAAAACCAACGTACATCGGTACCTACCTTTCTTTCCTCCCTAAATTTTTATAGGTAGCTCAACCCCTTGAGCGCGCGCTACTTTAAAAAAAAAGCAAAAACCAGTGCCTGATTGGCTTGGAAAAGGTCTTCGACACCGTATGGTTAGAGGGACTTTTCTACAGGCTAACCAGACTAGGCATCAGTAGATCACTTTTGTATATTCTTCATAATATGCTCACCAACATATGTTAGTCTCTGGTTTTTATCGTAAACACGTGTCGTATAGACTTAAGTTTACGAGATGCCCATACATCCATGGGAGCAAGGATACGCCTTGCCATCGCTCTCCGTCATCCATTGATACCAATTCGGAACTGTATTGGAGGCACAGTTCCACCCTTGGTATTTGTCGAGGTCGACCTAAAACCTCTTAATGCTCTTAGGGTCACAGAACCCAGTACTTATTGCAACTCCACATTGGGTCAAACCAACAGGAAAACCCGCGATTTTGGGTTTAAACTACAGCCCCCTTGACGCTCCCACAAGAGGGCCTACCTCTAACAAGTCAGGCCCGGACCGAGATCTGGGGGCTCCTGACTCCCACGGTACCGTGATTTAAGTCCTGGTAGGGACTACCGGTGGTCCCATCATCAGCAAGACCTATGACCGCTAACTTATAACTGATCAAATCGTAGCAACCTTCGGTAGCGTCATCTGAAAATGTTTACGATACAACCAGTACTTTTCTCTGCCCCCGCTTTTTAATAGACAACGTCATTGATGGGCGAAGCCTTGATAATTGGGCGAGGGCCCAATGCTAACCAACAGACAGTTCATTGTGAAAAATGGTGACGCTACTTCTGTTGGAACATTGTACATAACTATATAATAGGGCGAATCTAATAAGAGTGGACAACTTTCTTTATTAAGTTGACTCGAGGGCACATTGCAAAGGCAATGACCTCGTCCAATAGCCTGATATCTGGGGCCTACTCTCCAACTACTTATATCATGAGAGTGTGCGCTTAAAAGGCTTCGTTTCCCCCGAAGCGTTCCTCTATTTTGACGTGAAAGGGCTATTGCAGGATAGGTATGCGGTGCCGCTAGTTTTCCACGTAGCTCGTGCAATTGATGAGGGAAGAGACTCAAGTACAGGAGACGTCGCACACAGCAGTGTTGAACGTCTCAGGTTTAGTAGGGCTGTTCCAAAACGCGATAAATAAGATTATATTCTGCAACACCAAAATGTTTGGTGGTTAAGTGAAGAAGACCGGATTAGCCTTGTCAAAAGGCAAAATGGGCCATATTTTCCTGGTTATTGGTTAGTCGGCAAATGACCGACTTACTTGAGTTAGGGTAGTTTTAAGGTATTGCTGCAGACTGTACCAACAAATAGAGCAGAACACGCAAAATATACCACAATAGCAGCAAAAATAGCAAACACTGAAACAGAAGATATAAAATAGTGCGAGGAATCCGGCGCAACACTGTACAAGGAAGTGGTGTTGCCATCTTCATTGGAAAAGAGTTAGTTCCACGTGCTGGAAGCATGTAATGTGTTCATCCCTCTCTGTAGTGGAAAGCGGTGGTAATTGTCTCCGTCTACGCGCCTGAAGCTACTCAATTCACTTTGTTCATCTCAGAACTCGAGACACTTTTTCAGCTCCTAAGGCTGGAATCGAAGGTGAATTATTTCGTAATAGGCAGAGATTTATACAAACACAGAGATTGTGCAAATAATATATCAAACCAAACACTAAAGGGAACCTACTACTTAATTGATTGGATTAGCCTCGGATGGTCCGTCATTTCCCAGAGACAACTCCTATCTGGATCTCCTGAGGTTCGACACACGAATACAACTGACACGCACGCACCAACCTACTATAAACTCTAAGTACGTTCGTGTATTGCACTAACCATTGCAATCTAAGCACCGAAATAACATTTTAACACGGAATTGCGGAACTGAAGGAGTTTGTTCAAAGATATTCCTACAATTATAGTGGACACACTTCTCCAGAACACTGTCGAAAACTACCCCCTAAAACTGGCTCTATTCCCAACAGAAACCTGTCAAAAGGACGAGCCCATTAAACGAACACTGGACAGTACCATATCTTGGAATAAACATACAGATAGACAAGACACATTCCGCAAAGCAACTATTGACACACAAAAGAAGACCGCTATCGAGACTAAAAATTGTGTATAGGCAGTTTATTGACAGACATAACAGACATAACCCGGAGGTCATGACTCTGAATTTGTCTGAATAAAAGAGAATTACAGGGCTTCTGTAAGTTTGTATTAGAATAATAAAATTTGGGCTGTAAGCAACAGAAACCCGAATATGTTCCCGCAAATAAAATATTTCGGAGGAAAGATCAAAATGAGCTTCCGCGTCTAAAGTTCGCACAAATAACGAACAATGAACAATTAGTGCTAACAGCAGACCTAGATCCAGGAGAAGATGTCGTTTGTGAAATTTCTTTTTTCCAGGAAGTGTGCAAAGCGAAACTCTATATGAGCTGCTTCAACGTACTTGAATACTAGGTCTATAGGGATCTCCAACACTAAGTCAGCCCTTAATAAGGGCCACCGGCAGCACTCACATCCCCGAAGCGGGTTACTGGCTCCAGAATTTGGTCCGGCCGCTTTTGTCCTAGGCGTCCTAAAAAGGGTCTGGCCTGTATGTGGGGATTTCCTTACCTCAATATTCGCAAGGGAACATGGCAGACACCAGATCAGCAAACTGTCAACCAGATTGATCATGTTGCGATCGACGTAAGGCACTCCTGAAGTATCTTAGATATCCGAACTTTCCGAGCAGCCAACATAGCTGCAGCCAAGGTACGTCTATGGATATCTCAGACGCCACAACAACGGGGAAATACTATGAAATACGTTGAACGATTGCAATCGCAACAAGTCGCCAGAACCTATGCCGATCGCGTATGGCTTAACCTCCCGAGAAGTCATTTGCAATCAGCATCAAGTGCTGAAAACCAGTGGCATAAATGCAGAGAAGCCATCAGAAATGCCGCAACTGACGTGCTGAGTTTCATCCGCCCACCACCACGAAACTCCCGGTTTGGTAAATAGTGCCGGCAAGCACATGCAGAAAAATAACGTACCTACAAATCGGCGCTAAACAAAAGGACGAGAGCGACTCGTGAGCCCTACGAGCTAAAGAGGAGGGAGGAACATCGGCTTCTCCGTAGTAAAACGAAAGAGCATGAGAAGCTCGCGATCGAGAAAATAGAAAGGTGCTACTTCGGGAATAATATTCGGAATTTTTATCAAGAGGTAAAAAGAACGTGTCAGGGTAATAAGACCCAGACGGAAACCCGTAGAGGTGAAGAAGGAAACATTGTACTAGGGTCACAGTCAATGCTGAGGATATGGAAAAACTATTTCTGCGGACAGCTAAACATCGAAGACGACACAAATTCCGCTGTGAGGCAGAGCGAACCATTCAATATTGACGATGCAAGTCAAAAATTCCGACCACCCGACCCCAAATGAAGTGAGGATAGCAATATCTAAACTGAAGTCGAACAAGGCTGCCGGGTCGTACGGCCTACCCCCCGAACTATTTAAGGCAGCAGGAGATGATTTGTTAGAGAGCATACACCTACTTATTTCCAAACCTCAAATTGTCAAATGAAACCTGCTAAACTGCGGCATTTATAGAGGTATTAGTCTCCTAAACATCGCATATAAGGTCTTGTCTGCAGTATTGTGCGAGCGCTTGAAACCATTTGCCAACGATCTTATTTGACCCAATCTGTCCAATCTGTCCGAGGTGACTACAAAGCCGTCGGTCTCCGATTCTGACACATTGTCGGAAATGGAAACCGATGGCGAAACAAATAGAGGTTCTACACGATCAGAGATTGAAGATGAGCTCTTGGGCACATCTTCAGAATCGGAGGACCTCAACAACACCGTGGTGGAGGCGACTCTGGAAGACTGTAGCAATGATACGGTTTCTCCAGATTAATCTCCACCACTCAAAAAAGGCTTCGGCCACACTCATTCTGCGTCTTTCCAAAAGCGCAGAAGACATTATTCTAATCCAGGAACCATGGATTGCAGAAGGCGTGGTTCGTGGACTTAGGACACCCTCATACGTTCCGCTCTATACAAGAGACAAAGGTAAGATTAGAACTTGTATATTAGTGAAACGTAGCCTTAATGTATTTCTACTTCCCAACCTCAGTGACCCCGACCTAACCGTTGCCAGATTAGAAACTGCCAAAGGCTCATACTGGCTGGCATCGGCTTACCTTGGCCACGACCAAGTGGGCCCTCTCCCTGGTGATAACCTAGAAAGGGTGGTACTGGAAGCGGGAAGGCAAAAAACTGGCCTCATAATCGGATGTGACGCCAACGCACATCATACGGTATGGGGCAGTACCGACATCAATGATAGAGGTGAGTCACTTTTAGACTATATTTTAAATACTAACCTCTTAATTTGCAATATTGGCAATGAGCCCACTTTCATAACAAAAAACCGACAAGAAGTTTTAGACATTACTCTTGTCTCCGACAGCATCACCCAAAGGCTAACAAACTGGATGGTATCGTCTGAACACTCCTTTTCGGACCATAGGTACATCCAATTCAGTCTGAGTGATGCTCCCCCTCTCCAACCAACTTTCCGGAACTACCGGAAAACTGATTGGACAAAATATAGAGGAATCCTATCGGAAACGATATCCTCCAAACTATCAAGTCCCCCGCGTGACACCAATGAGCTCGACATGAAAGTCAGGGAATTTACTCTGACTCTCAATAAGGCTATGGCCGCTTCCTGCCCTCTTATTCAACCAAGAGGCAAGAAAAAGCCACACTGGTGGACATCGGCACTAGGACTGCTCAGAAACACATGCAGAAAACTTTTCAACGCAGCAAAAAGCACAAGAAAAGTGACCGACTGGGACTCATATAAAGAATCCCTCAAATTATACAAAAAAGAACTGAGGAAGGCAAAGCGACAATCCTGGAGGTCATTCTGTGACAAAATCACAGAAACCTCTGAGGCTTCGCGGCTAAGAAAAATCCTCTCCACAAATCCTATGATGCCCAGCTGTTTGAAAAAAACCGATGGCTCTTGGACAACCTCAAGTGATGAATCACTCAACCTGCTTCTGGACACCCACTTTCCAGGTAGCTCCCAACTCGCGGCCAGTAGCAGCCCAAACAAGCCTACTGCAACCGTGACCAAAATTCATAGTCTGATTACGAGAGACAAACTGCTCTGGGCACTACATAGCTTCAAACCATACAAGTCTGCTGGTCCGGACGGTATTATACCTGCCGAGCTACAGAGATCCTCAGATATTATTCTACCAGTGTTGGAAAATATTATGAGGAGCTGTGTAGAACTTATCCACATTCCACTGTTATGGAGAGAAGTCAATGTAGTATTCATTCCCAAAGCTGGAAAATGTTCTCATGTAGTCCCAAAGGACCTCAGACCCATAAGTCTATCGTCATTCCTTCTGAAAACTTTAGAACGACTGATTGATATCCATATTCGAGCTAAAGTTGATCCAAGACTTCTGTCTACGGCTCAACATGCCTACTGTAAAGGAAAGTCGGTGGAAACGGCTTTGCACTCTCTGACTAGCCACATCGAACGATCCCTACAATATAAGGAGTACACAATGGTTGCTTTCCTGGACATAGAGGGCGCCTTTAACAACGTCAACACATCCGCAATCACGACTGCGTTGTCAACTCTGCAGGTAGACGACTCACTTGGGGAGCTGATTAATCTAATGCTGACAAGCAGGATAATCAACTCCAAACTGGGTGAGACTTCTGCTAAAAGATATGTCAGTAGGGGTACGCCGCAAGGCGGTGTCCTCTCCCCCCTTCTTTGGAACTTAGTGGTTAACGAACTACTGATATACCTGGAAGCGGGGGGTAGCAGAGTGATTGCCTATGCGGATGACGTTGCCATAGCCGTCTCAGGAAAACATTTAAATACCATTAAAGAACTCCTCCAAGTAAATCTTAACAGATTAACCTGCTGGGCAGATCGCTGTGGATTGGGAATAAACCCCCACAAAACTGATCTTGTCCTCTTTTCTAGGAAATATAAAATTCCAATCATAGACCCTCCTTCAATAAACGGTACCAGTTTAGCTTTCTCCGATACAGCAAAATATCTGGGTCTGATTTTTGACAGGAAACTAAACTGGAAACCTAACATTCAAGAAAGAGTCAATAAAGCTACAATAGCTTTATTCTCTTGCAAGAAAGCCATTGGGAACAAATGGGGCCTTCAACCTCGCATAACCCACTGGCTATACATATCGGTCATAAGACCGATACTCACTTACGGGGTGGTTGTCTGGTGGACGGCCTTGGAAAATGCAGTCAACTGCACTAAACTAAGCAGAGTCCAAAGAACAGCATGTCTATGCACAAGCGGAGCCTTGCGGTCTACCCCCTCTGCGGCATTAGATATTCTGCTTCACTTGACACCCCTCGACATTTTTAGCAAGCAAGTAGCTGCGACTGCAGCTATTCGCCTTAAAGCGACCAAACAGTGGACAAATAATTCATTTGGCCACGCCAACATTCTTAATACATTAGGAATCCTCACAGAGAACACCGATTACACCATACCTGAACTTTGGTTTGACAAAAACTTCCAGGTAAGCTTCCCCTCTAGATCATTCTGGGAGGAGGATGCTTTCATGGAGGACAAGTCAATCCATCTCTACACAGATGGATCTAAAACCGACAGCGGAGTTGGTGGCGGTGTTTTCTCAGATAAGCTTAACCTAAGCCTCTCTTTCCGCCTTCCAAATCACTGTAGCGTGTTCCAGGCGGAAATTTTGGCGATTAAAGAAGCTCTGTCCTG
This sequence comes from Volucella bombylans, assembly GCA_949129095.1. Classification (NCBI taxonomy): domain Eukaryota; kingdom Metazoa; phylum Arthropoda; class Insecta; order Diptera; family Syrphidae; genus Volucella; species Volucella bombylans. Next base: position 109,896,773 of record OX422143.1, on the reverse strand, counting down.
GCTGAAGAAAAACGTGATATCTGCAAAGGATATCCGCATATTTTCGGATAGTCAGGCCGCCATCAAATCCCTAGACTCGGTCTCATTGTGTTCTAAAACTGCCCTTGAATGCCGATCATCTCTCATGGAGATGGCAGAGCAGTTCAACATTCACCTCTGTTGGGTGCCGGGCCACAGAGACATTCCAGGGAACTGCAGAGCCGATGAACTCGCCAAAATTGGAACCACTCTACCTATCCTACCAGACAAAGGTAGTATAGGTATACCAATCGCTACGTGCAAACTAACACTAAAGCTAGATGCCAATAAAAGTACGGACCTTAGGTGGACTGCTGGACAAACATGTCTAGCGACAAAACAGATCTGGCCAAAGCTGGATCTGAGTCGATCTAAGTGTCTGATCCTCTTAGAAAGGAAACATCTCAGCGCCATAATAGGTGTCATTACCGGACACTGCCTCATAGGCAAGCACGCAAGAAGGCTTGGCGCTTTTACTAACGATTTTTGTAGAAGCTGCATGGACGAGGAAGAGGAGGAGACAATCCCCCACCTACTCTGCACATGCCCAGCTCTCTCTCAGAGAAGGAAGCTTCACCTAGGAGCTTTCTTCTACAACGACCTAAACGATCTAGAAAAAATAGACGTTAACAGTCTCCTACGCTTTATTAAAAGCTCAAACTGGTTCCAGTAGTAAGAAGATCATAGATCCACGTGGCATCACAATGGGCCAATAGGCCTAAGTGGGTTGGTATTTCCAACAGCCACTCTTACCTAACCTAACCTAACCTAACCTATTTGACCCTATGGTTTTAGGCCCCGTAAGTCCACAATTGACCAAATATTCTTTCTACGGCAGATGCTGGAGAAATCCTAAAAAGCTCAGATTTTATAGCCGCATATGACAGAATCTACAGAGACCAGCTATATCTTTTTTTTTTTTTTTTTTTTATAATTTACGCGCGCCTAAGGGGTTGATACCCTTTTACTGTTGCCAGGGCGCGGGCGGAAAGATAGAAGAAGGAGAAAGGAAAATTGTTTTTGTAGTGGTTTGAAACTCAGGTGTGTTTGGTTTCTATGTTTGCTCTCCAGGGGTGGGAGTCCGAATAGGACGGAGAGTTTTTCTTCACTCAGAGTGTGATTCGAGATATAATTCCCAGTATTTTTTTCATTGCTTGTAACTCTTATAACAGCCAAATCTACGTGTCAGTGTTATGCCTTCACACGCAGAATTTTTTTGTCTGAGTTCCAATTATACAATGAAAAACTGATTTTGCCATGGGCAGGATTCGAACCTGGACCCTCCGAGTGAGAAGCGTTTGCTACTACCACTACACCACGGCCACCCGCATCCCTGCCAAATGCGAAGGCATTTGCAGGATGACGATGGAAAAATCTCGCTGCTGCCTCAAGGTCGCTAATGACCTAACCGAGATCTTTGATGTAACAAAAGTATTTAGGCAAGGCGACGACGCGCTGTCATGTGACTTCATGATCATATTTGAAGGAATTGTGCATAACTCACAAGCCCACACCCGAGGTACGATCTTTCAAAAGTCTATTCAATTGCTTGCATACGCAGACGATAATGATCTTATTGGTAGAACACAGCGAACTGTTGCTGATGCGTGAGTTAGAGAGAACAGAAGAGGCAGAAATGGGCAAAAGAAAGTATATGCTGTCAACAAGAAAGGACACCCAACATTGACGAATCGGGCAGAATGTCACCATCTGCAGCTATAACTTTGAGGTAGTAAAGGACTTTGTCTACCTCGGCTCTGCTATCACATCTGAAAACGACATCTCTTCAGAAATCAAACGAAGAATAACGCTTGCCAATCGCTGTTCCTTTGGTCTGAGAAGGCTGCTGTGTAGTAAGGCTCTCTCCCGAACAACCACGGAAACTCTACATTAGACCCTTATAATCCCAGTCCTGCTCTATGGTTCCGAATCATGAACCCTTGCTAAAACGAAGATAGCTGTATAGCAACATCGACCTGGACAGAAGACTGCGCATTGAGCGTTTGAGATGGCTGGGACATTGAGTGGGTCTTAGAAAAGCTGGTGTAAGATCCTCTTTTTTATGGAAAAATTGTATTCAGCAACGAAGCTCATTTCCGTTTGAAATTTGTTGGTTGGAAATGCACTAGGTGAACCAGGTCGACATGTGCTTTCAGAAAGACGGCGCTACATGCCGCACGGCATGCGAATCTATGGACCAATTGAGAAATGAGTTCGGTGACCAATTTATCTCTCATTTTGGACCTGTGAATTGTCCGTCTAGATCGTTGTTACACTGATTCTTAGCAGTCCAAATGGTAAAAGTTGAAAATATCGAACAAATCGATCTTTTGGAGGGATTCCAATGGCCAATTCTGAAGACAGTAACCTTTGGTACCGGAAGCGCACCATGCTTACCTATAAGGGTTCTGCAAACGGTAGCCAAAGCCGAAATGGTCATTTATCAAACACCGAAGGGTCTATATGAAATTGTTGCGTCAAGTGTTTATGTAAACACCTGTCGTGTAGGGCTGCCTATACGCCTATGGGAGTAAGGATACTCCTTGCCATCGGTCTCCGCCATCGCCTCCGTGTTGGAGGCACAAGTTCCACTCTTACTCTTACTGATCTTAGGGTCACAGAACCCAGTACTTATTGCCACTCTACATTGGGTCAAAGACCCTTCCCGCGATTTGAGTTTAAACCGCAGCCAGCATGACGCTCCCACAAGGGGGTCTACCTCTAACAAGTCAGGCGCGGACCGAGATTCGGGGGCTCCGTGATTTAAGTCCAGGTAGGGACTACCGGTGGCCCTGCAGCTAATAAGACCTGTGACCGGCCGCTTGTAACTGTAACCTTCGGTGGCGTCATCTGAAAACCGTTACGATAAGACAAGTACTTTGCTCTGCGCCTGCTTTTTATTAGACAACGTCATTGATGGGCGAAGCCTTGATAATTGAGCGGGAGCCGGTTCTATATGAAATGTATGTTGATGATCGAATTAGTTGAGGGTACTCGAACCAAACCAGAGAAAGTCCGTAAACTTCTTTCTTCCGCTGGGTTCAAATTATAATAACTAAGTAGACAAACAACACAAGAGCCCTACTTGAAGACATACCAAGAAGAGACAGCTAAATGGATTACCAACTTTCGTTTGGATCACCAGAGCACGTGAAAACTCTGGACATAAAATGGTTTCCAGGTGAGGATTGCTTCTCAGTTCAGATAACGCAGTTAGGTATTGAAGGAAAGACCAAGAGCACCATCCTTTCAGCAATAGCCATGTTGTTTGATTCGCTTGTCTTTATTTCGCAATGAGGAAACAAGGCCAACAGAATGGGACGAACCAGTGCCTGAGAACATACGATTCCAATGGAAGACTCTACGCAACTAGCCAGTGCTAGAACAACTAGAGATTCCTAGGTGGATCAACCGTCACGGAAGCTACAGAACCACCAGGCGTATGAAGCGGGAGTGTACAATACATCCGCGTATGGGATGAACAGGAACACACGCATATGCATCTTCTGATGTCGAAAGCGAAAATAGCCGTGACTCGAACCCTGTGCAGTAGTTCTGTCGGCGACGTTAATGCAACGCACAGCAAAGGTTTTCAATGTACCACGTCAGCATTGGTAAGAATGGATCCGAGCTTCAGAAACTTTACACGTTTATTCGCTGCAGTCAGTCCTCGGCCTTATTTTCAGTTTTTTGCATTCACTGCAATGAGTTCTTAGAATTTTTTTTATCAGACCACAGGACGAAACAGATCGGTTAAGGTCGATTTGAGGTAAGCACATATGTCATGCTGCTTTTATTTTTAGGTAGAGGTCGCTTTATTTAACTTGTTTCTGTTTTCTTGCTTCGTACTCTCCTTTTAAAAGAAGATCCTTCACTTGGCCATGTCGAGTGGAAGAGACGAATTGAGACAGATGATGCAGGCCAATGGATGTGCAAACATTCTTCCAAGGAGTGCTTGAATCCATTCTTAAGTTTTTAAGTAGATTTCCATGTTCATTACTACGTTTCCAACGCTCTTTTTTTGTCAGAGAAATTGGAGTAAAATTCGGAAATGAATAACAGTGTTGTGAATCTTTTAGCCATCACATGTCTAGGATTTTTTTCAGTGTACGTTCACGCGGAAGGTTTTCCATATTCACACCAGAAAACGGCCTCGTCCACCCCCACGTCCAACATTTTTCAACACGGACGTGGAATTTTTTCAAAGTTCAAAGCAATTTTCCAACCAGGGATTTTGCCAGCCAGCTGAGAGAAAGAAATGAAAAAGAATGGAAAATTAGGGTTGTTGCCATCTTTCTCTGTTTACTGCTTCTTCTACGGTTTTCAGTTTTGTTCGTGCTTTTGCAGCACAAACGCCCGTATCAATTTTCGGTTATAAAATATTGGGAGGCAAATGGCATCCCCTTTACCTTCGTTGATACTTTCGAAACCAACTTAACACCTGAGACGTCATTATATGAGCGACTATGGACGTGTCTTGTATTCTTTCCTGTGCTGCAGCTACTCCTTCTTGATGATGGTGGGTCCTGTGCTTTTTTTTCCTATGCAAAACACCGTAAACGCTAAAGTTACTAGGAATCGTTACCGAAAAGTTTTTTTTTTTTTTTTTTTTTTTTTACTATTCTTTCTAGTTACCCTGTCTTCTTTTTTTCTAGTCGGAGAAGAGGAAGCAATAATGGTAGTTAAAATTTCCCCCAAAACTTAACCAACTAGGGAAGAGTTGTCACTAAGACCGACGAGGGGGAACAATGTCCATGAATGTTTTTGTGGAGTCCCTTGCATGCCGGGGTAGTCCTTGAGCGGCACAGACAAGCCTCAGGCCGTTGATTGTGGCTTTCATTTTTAATAACTGCCACCCCATTGTCATTGTCGCTGTCGCTGTCGTCGTTCGCGAGCACTGCAGTTTAGGTAAATGGCCAACTAAATTGCACTGAGTACCAGGATACCCTGTCCACTGGAGTCCCAAGGAGTGTTGCCTTCGCATTTGGTAAAGTGGAAGTTGAAAGTGTACCGTCATTGTCGTTATCGGTGGTAAGTGGGAATATTCGTTGCCTTTAATGGGGGCATTGGGTGTGATTTGAATAAACATCGTTGTGGTAGTGAACAAGGTGTGCGACGGAAGGGTTAGAAATGAGTAAAACAATTTCACTTTCGTGAATTGAAATAAAGGTTCAATGCAAATTAATTATTTTTGTTATGCGGTAACGAACACACAGGAGAATATCTAAGAATTCTAAGAAATTTGCTAAAATTGACCTGGCCTGGCTTGGCTTTGTTTGCTGCTCAGGAATGCTAGCCAATGGGAGTAGATGCAAATGAAATATGAGTTTCTTAACAAAGAAACCTTTAATTGGGAAAGAAAACAAGTTGCATTGGGATCTATAGCAAGGAGCCTTGGAACAGTTTTAGTAGTAAGAAAATGTGCAACTTGCAAGAGGTCTAATTTAATTGTTAAAGTTCTCCCATTGCAGATCAGAATTTGTCCTTCGATAAGGCACTGTCTTCATTTCTTCAAAAAGTCTTGATTCGTTTTTTGGGTTGGAATGTGGCCAACGCCAGATTTTTACCTGTTAGAACCACCTACACCTGAACAGACCGATTATAGACTTAGCTTGCTCCATATGATTAGATTATTTTACCTGCTCGCTTTGCATTGACGCTCTAATATTTTAAGTAGCTGAGTATGTGCATTGTTATATTACTAACACGGGTCCAAATTTCCTTGTTTTTAAGGACATATGCAACGTTATTATTGTGAGTGCGCCACCCTACCCTCACAGCTTCGTGCTGTGGTTAATGAAAATACACGTGTTCCACGTTTTTCTGAGACAGTTTCACAAGATGGATATTTTGCGATGTTTTCATGTTTGCGTTTAAGCAGTTATTTCCTGAAACAGGCATGTCCCGTCAAAAACCTGGGTCTTATTTTGCCGTGATTCCGGTTAATCCATACATCGATCGTTTGTGTAAGACGATGTGTCCATCTTCCTTTTAAGGATATATTCCATCGTTGTTGCCAGGTTATGATACTACGGGTTCTTTCGTATTTTCCTTTTCCGTCGCTTAACCGGTCATTTTCTCATGTTGTCCCAAAGGACCTCAGACGTGTAAGTCTATCATGTTTTCTCCTGAAAACTCTAGAGCGACTGATTGATATCCATTTGTCAACATGCCTACTGCAAAAGGAAAGTCGGTGGAAACGGCTCTGCATTCACTGACTAGCCCCAACGAACGATCCCTACAATATAGAGAGTACACAATGGTAGCTTTCCTGGATATAGAGGGCGCCATTAACAACTTCAACACATCCGCAATCATAACTGCGTTGTCAGTCTTATGCTGAATAGCAGGATAATCAACTCTAAAGTGGGTGGGGCTTCTGCTAAAATATATGTCAGCAGAGGTACGCCGCAAGGCGGTGTCCTCTCTCGCCTTCTCTGGAACTTAGTGGTTAACGAACTACTGATATAATTGGAAGCAGATAGTAGCAGGGTGGTTGCCTATACGGACGATATTGCTAGCCGTCCCAGGAAAGCATCTTAATACCATTAAGGAAATTCTACACAAAATCTTAACAGATTAACCCGTTGGGCGGATCGCTATGGATTGGGGATCAACGTGATAGTGGAAGTGATCGAGTGTGTTTTATCGAGTGTCACCACTGTTCCAAATAGTCACTGTGTGCTTTGTTTGTGTTTGTGTGTTTTTTTTTTTTTTTGTTTCCCGCAGGATGCACTTAATCGTGTGCAAGAAAGAAATCGAACGCAGTTACGAATTGAAAATTGCTTGTTCGGACTGTGAGGCGTATTTCCACTGCACTTGTGTCAAAATACTTTCAGCTGATTTTGACTATATGTGTTCCTAGAGTTTACCGTACCGTTGTGACAAGTGCACTGCTCTTAGTCGCAAGTCTCTGTCACACTCAATATCTGCAACAACAAAAGTCCTCACCGAGCAGCAGCAAGCGGTTGCTAAAAGAACAGAATCAACATCATCCAACCAGCGAGCCAAACTTGTTCTACACTACGAACCGATAATGACGAGTAACTAGCAGCAAGTTCAATAACCCTTCAACACCTCTATGATGAGATTGTGTCTTTGAAGAAAATTAACTTTGATTTTCTCACCACACTCGAACAGCTGAGAGATGACAACACCAAGCAGAGAAAGAAGGTCGCGTCTTTGGTGAGCAAACTCAATTGGAAAGAGCAAAAACAAGAGGAGAATGTAATTGAAATCGTTGGCATACCTGGGACAAGAACAACAATTCCAAGGAGTGTGTGCAAACAATTTTCCGTGAGGCATTGGAGGTTCCTGTCGCTGCAGCTGATATACACCATTGAGCCGTATGCATAAAAATTAAGTATTTACTAGTAGTGAAAGGTCTAAGTAAGTACTAGTACTACTAGTAGAAGCTTATATTTTAAGTATTTACTAGATTTATTATGCATAAGCATGAGTTTTGACTTGCCAAAAAAATAAAGGGTTTCCCAATAGGGACTTGGCAACTTTGAATTTAATTTGTGAACGCACTCTTTCACTAATCATCAAACTGTCACTGTCAATTTATTCAGAAAACTCAACATTTTCATCATGGTAAAGTACACGAACGAGCAACGTCTGCAAATTACAAAAATTTTCTACCGAATTTCGGAGTCGGTGACTGCAACTTTAAGAGCGTTAACTCCAATTTTCGGTCGTAATTCTCGCCCTAGTAGACAGGCATAACAAGTTTAGTGCAAAAATTTGAGTCTACATATTCGTTGTGTGATGTTGCCGTGTCAGTGAGAAACGGGTTGGTCGAAGTGTCAAAAATATCGCTGCCGTTCAGGCGTCCGTAGGAAACGATCCAAATCAGTCAATTCCACGGCTTTCTCAAGAATTGGGCATCGCTCAGACCACATTATGGCGGATTTGGCGTAAGGATCTTGGTTTACACCCATACAAGATCAATTTGACTCAAGAATTGAAGCCGATGATCCATTTGAAGCGACGTCGTTCTCCGATTGGGTTCTGGAGAAGATGCGCCAAGATGATGAATTTCATCGCAAAATCATCTTCAGTGACGAAACTCATTTTTGGCTCAATGGGTTCGTCAATACGAGTAAGCAAAATATGCGTTATTGGTCGGGTGAAAATCCACATGTGCTTCATGAATCACCACTTCATCCACAAAAAATAACTATTTGGTGCGGTTTACATGCCGGCGGCATTATTGTGCCATATTTTTTCGTCGACGATAACGATCGTCACATTACTGTGAATGGTCAGCGTTATCGCGCCATGATCACCGATTATTTTTGGCCCGAATTGGAAGATATGGACTTGGACGACATGTGGTTTCAACAGGATGATGCCACAAGCCACACAGCAAACGCTACAATCGATTTATTGAAGAGTAAGTATGGTGAGCGTGTTATCTCAAGAAATGGGCCAGTCGATTGGCCGCCCTGTTCTTGTGATTTAACGCCGCTTGACTATTTTGTTTCGGCGTTTCGGCCGAAATGTGTGGCCGAGTCGTTGAAAATTGGGTCCAACGAATCGATCGCTGCAAACGTGCCCGCGGTGGCCATATGAACAAAATCGAGTTCCATTCATAAATGTTTTGATTGTACATCAAGCCGATATTAAAGTTTTTAAATATCTCAAATGCTTTGCGTTTTATTTAAAAAAAAAATTGTCAAATCCTTATTGGAAAACCCTATATTGGAAAATTTTTATTTAACTTTTCTTATTTTGTTTTGTTATTGGTGTCTATTGGGTGATGTGAGTTACTCGTACTTGCTACTATGTAGTCTTGAAGATTTTCTGTATGAACTTTATTGTTTTCTACAATTGTGTTCGCATTGGTTGTATTAATTACCCTTACGAATGGTTTATTTTTAGATGATATGGTATTTGCAAGAGCTGTATTTTCGTGGTGATCACATGGTCTTAGTATGAGTCTATCTTGATTGGATTTATGATCTAACAAACAATTGTACCTTTTGGTGAAGTCTAATCTCAAGATTCCTGCACATTGGATGGGAAAATCATCCGTTACCACATGAAATTCGTGTTTAATTAACAGTTCTTCACATATTAAATCTGCTGAAATTAATCCCAGAGATCTTATTGCTCCTTGTTCTATTCCACTTAGTTCTGTTATCTGAGATTTGTCTATTTTTATATCATTATTAATCTGATCTTCTGTAAAGATTGATATATCGGCTCTTGTGTATATTAGAAATGTTGAAATTATGTAGTTTAGAGTAGATTTGGAAAAAAAACGTAACTGCTTAAATGCAGATTAAATATATTCCTACTTGCACTATTTATTGTTGATTTTATGGTCTTATAGTTCTTTGATTACTTGGACGGTTCTGTCAGAAATTATTGAACTGAATTATAGTTACTAAAATGGGATCTATTGAAGTTGGAATTACTATAACGGAATCTGCTATTACCCTGAAAACCTCTACGATAGTTTCCACGGTAGTTACCTAGATGCCGCCGTATTTGTAGTATCGAATTTTCACAACCAGTTGCCTCTGTGCAACTATTTGTGAATTTAGATATGGCTTCGTTCATAGATGTGAACGTACCTGCTTGCATGATCAACGGTAGTCTGTGTTGCATATTTAGATGCAAGTTCTGAAGATAGTCTGTCCGATATACATATATATTCCTTCTAATGACTTGGTAAGTTTCTCGATTTCACCGGTGTACTGATTTGCTGTCTTACTTTTTTGCTGTACGTTTATTATATTTGCAGTCAATACCTCTACTGATTCCCTTTTAACTTTACTTAGCAGAGTATTTTTTATTTGTTGCAATGTTCCTGGCTGTTCCTTTGAGCTTTGTTTTTATTATAGAAACGGTCATGTCTTTATGGGTTTCCTTAATCTGATCTAATATCTCTATGACGTCTGTGAAACTTGGCCTATTTTCTATCCTCCCATCGAACTCAGATAGAGTTGACAAGGCTATTTTTGTAAAGTCTATTTTTGAGAGATACATATTGGATTGTAAAAGTTTTGGTTCCTGCTTGTCGACTTGTTGTGGTTTTTGTTCGTTGTCGTTTTCTTCTGGATTTGTTGTCATTGAAGTAAAGTCTATCTGTATATCTTTGTAGAAAGTAGATGGCATATCTGCTTCCAGATTATGCTTAGCTAGACCTGCTATGAGCTCATCTCTAGCAAAGACAAAAATTCGTTTCCCTTGTGTCTTATGTGTTGGTGTTAAATATTCGTATACTCCTTGTAAAATGTGTTCCTAAGTGTTTTTGTATTGTCTCTTTTCTAATGTGTGTATTTTTATTAATACATTGAATGATCTTTCTACCTCTGGTTTATGATTCTCTAATTCTTGTTCTATTTCATTCCACTTTTCCATAGGTTACTATTTCTTGTTCATAAAATGCCAGAAAATCTACTATCAAGAATTTAAATTTTTCTTTATAAGTGTATATTTTTTATTTTATTATTTTTGTCTAACTTTGTTATGTTATTTTGATATTTCAAATACTTGATATGAGCCGAATAGATTTTTTTAAAAACAATGAGGCTCCAGTTATAGCTATTAAGATGAGTATCAGCAACCAAATATCCTCTAATTTCCGCAAAATTAACGCATATCTTAGTAAGTGTTCTTTTGATTTCGCCAATATGCCCCTAAAAAGTGCTCTCTCTATTTTCTACAGAGAATTACTTAATTCTATTTCTCTCTATGTCCCCTTTTCGCGTAATAGGACCTCTTCTACGAGCCCCCCGTGGTATAATCGTAAACTTCGCTCTTTACGTAACAAAAGAAACAAATTATGGACAGTTTTCCTCCGGTCCAACTCTTTTGTTGACTATTCAAACTATCTCGGGTCATACCTTCAATTCGCCCAGCTCTATAAGTTTCTCTATCAGCGAAACCTTGATAGTACGCAATCAAGGCTTATAAATGATCCCAAGTCTTTCTATCAATCCGTTAATTACAAAAAAAAATCCGACGGTTTTCCTCCATCCCTCTCATACGAAAATATATCATCAACTGATCCGCATACAATAGCTAACTTTTTTGCTACTTTTTTTAAGCAATCTTTTGCCGATAATTCCTTCGTACCGGATCCCTCTTATTTCAAATACCTACTTAACTTCCCTATTGGCCCTACTATTTCTCATAGCTTTGATCATACAGTAATAGAAAACAAATTACAACAACTTAATGATGAATACTTACCCGGCCCAGATGGCCTTCCATCCATATTTCTTAAAAAGTGTTCCTCAACTCTTTCACGCCCCCTTGCTAATCTCTTCCGATTATCGCTCTCTCAAGGTGAATTTCCACAGATATGGAAGTCCTCTTTCATAACACCCATACACAAAAAGGGATTAAAGAGCGAAGTCACTAATTACCGCCCTATAGCTAAACTTTCCCATATACCCAAACTCCTCGAAAGTATTTTGCATGAAGCCTTAAGCTTTCAGTGTAAATCTTTTATTTCCCCCAATCAACACAGCTTTCTGAAGGGTAGATCAACTACCACTAACCTCGTAGAATTCGTATCCTCTGTTCTCTCAGCCTTAGAAAATGGTAAAGAAGTTGACGTTATAACAACTGATTTCAGTAAAGCTTTTGACAAGATATCTCATAAACTAATCCTGTTCAAATTGTCCGTCCTGGGCTTTTAACCCATTTTGCTTAAATGGATATCTTCTTACCTGGTTTTTATAATGTTCGTTTCAGATCTGTCCTATCGGCCCCTTTCTTGGCCACTTCAGGTGTTCCTCAAGGTAGTCACCTAGGTCCACTCCTCTTCATCCTAACTATTAACGACCTTCAAAGGCTCATTCAACACTCAACACTTTCTCTCTATGCTGACGATACCAAATTTTTTAAACCCATTTCCTCACAACAAGACTCCACCCTCCTTCAAATAGATCTAAATAGTTTTTCCACCTGGTGCATCAAGAACTGCTTAGAACTCAATATCTCCAAATGTCAATCGATTACTTTCTCACGTAAGTGCAAGAAGTCTCCTCAACGAATTTACCATCTCGAGTACTCTAGCCAAGCGTGGTGTCCTTTTCAACGAGTTCATGTATCTCGTATTGAGAGGATCCAGCGTCGTTTTCTTCACTTTGCTCTTCGAGGTCTACCTTGGAACGATCCTCTAATCTTACCTCCCTATCGAGACCGTCTCAAACTCATTAACCTGAATACCCTTGAGGAACGAAGGGACGCAGCGGACATTTTGTTCATTCACCGACTCCTCTCAGGCTCCGTCGATTGCATGCCTCTTTGCAACTCCATTTTCTTTAACACTAACCCTCGTAATCTACGTTCCACCCGTCTCTTTTATCTACCTATCTATTGGCTCTAACGAACCAATCTCCCGTATGCTGCGTAAGGTAAACTCCAACCTTTCCGTTTTCGATTTTAATCGCAGCACACTTTCCCTCAAATTCGATCTCCTTCACCATCCTTAGCTTTAAGCCCTAGTATTAGTTTAAGTCTTAGTTTTTAAGCTTGTATTAAGCATAATAAATGGGGGCGTTAGCCCCCACCAAAATTAAATGGCCAGTATGGTCAATAATTCTTATGGTATTAACCACATTAGCATTTTGCTTCTCAATCTTTGATTGCTTGTAGCCCATTTTAATATTACGAAAGGATATATAAAAAATAGTCTTATGATTAAAATCTTGCTGGGTTCTGGTTTTTCTTCATTAGTCCTTCTTCTCTTATTGCCTTTATCTGTAGTTTCAGCTTCTTCTTCTTCTCCAGTGTGGTGGCAAGGTTTAATTCTCCATATAACAATGCTATTGCCTTCCGGCGAGCGTATTGTTTGAAACCTCTTGTCTGCTTCTGAATTTGTTTTTCTGTTGCTCTTCTGCCGTTGCCTCCTTTTGTTCGTTTTCTATACTGCTCGATTGTTATAGGTGTTGGTCCAATTCGTACCTTTTTTTTTGTTCAGGTGGTGATGTCTTCTTGTAGTCTGCTGGTTCTGCTGGTTCTGCTGGCTTGCTGGTCTGGTTCTGCTGGCCGTTTTGTTTTTGTTGCGACTTTCCTTTAGCCAGAAAGGCTGCCCACTTCTCGATTATTTGGTCGAATTCTTCTTTCGACATTAATGATTTTCTTTAGGCAGGGTTTTCCAATGCCAATGCATCGAAATGCCAAAAAAAAAATTAGAAAAAAGGGATCTAGCAGCCGATTCAATCTTTTGTAGAGACTGGCAGGATCGCCATGTAATATGTGGTTGTTTTGAAATAAAATAACTGTGTTTTACCTTCGATAGGGCACGGAAGTATCTGACCTCTTTACTGATATTGTTCGAGTATTTATACAAATTTAGCATGGTCACATGTACAGTGACTTTGCTGGCGAACGAAAGTGTAACGTAGCAAGTAACATGACTCCACAGTTCACATAAGCAATTGTCTCAGAAGTGTGCCTTTTAGATTTTTTTTTATATTAGGTCACTGGCACCGTGAATCATTTGTGCTTTATTTGTTACTAGCTGACCCGGCGAACTTTGTACCGCCTAACAGTCAATGAATGTCGTGTTACTTATTAGCTGAACTAAATTTATGATTTATTTATGATTTGAAATTGAGTATAGTCGCGTGAATCACATTGCTCATTAGTTTTCTTGTCACCAAGCGCGTTCCATTGCATAGTTTTGGTTGGTTTAGATTTCGAAAAGTTGTGTTGGTTGTGCTCGGACGTTTTTTAAAGCGATCTGTAATTTTGTCGTTCAATCCCCTAGTATAGTTCTATCACCAAAGTGAAAAATTATCATAGGTACAAATTCAAGACAGTGACTTTATTAAAACAAGCTTCTAAAGCGATAGTGGTACAAACTCCTTTCTTTAATTTCAATTTCAATTCCATCTCCACAATGAATGTCTGTGGGCATTGCGGTGAAAATCTCCCTGGCGATGGCGATTTCGCCATTTGCATGAAGTGCAACCGCATGCAAACACTCACTTCGAGTGTACAACGGTTACCAAGAGATCTTGGAGGGGTATGGGCACTAGGAGGGATGCGTGGCGGTGTCAAGTGTACCGCAATTCCGCAGACGATCAAGGCACTGGCTCTGCTACAAACTTAGCAGTACCTACAATTTAACCATCAGAAGGGCCGACGGTCAGGAGGGGACGTACAAACCACAGTCCAGAGCCAGAAAAAAACAACAAAATCCATACGCGATAACAATACAGTTGTTCTGGATGAAATTCGTCAATTGAGAGCTGAAATTAAGGAAATTGCAAAAAGCTGTGATTTCCTAGGCTCTAAATACGATGATGTTAACCCCACTATAACAAAAAACAACAAACTAATGGAAACAATAACATCTAAATTAAATGAACTACGTGAAAACAATAAGAAAAAAGGTGAAATAATAGAAAGCATGCAATCGCAAATAAACACAATGGAGCAACAAATGATTAAAAACAATGTCGAAATAAAAAATATACCACACACTGCAAATGAAAATTTAATAGACATAGTTCAATGCATAGGTAGAACAATCGATCACAATGTAAAAGAAACCGACATCACTGACATTTATAGAACAAAAACTAAAAACACACAAAAGTTGGCAGTTTAGTTTAGTTTTAAATGCATTTTATTTACTTAATCATTAACTCTTACATACTAACAAAAAATGCTTAAATGCTAGCTTAAAATTACTTAACAATCTTATACTAACTTACTGGCCCCACACAGGTGCTCTAAGCTACTCTAAATTCTTATAACTATGTCTTTCGACTTTATTTACATTTTGCTTAGAACTATTTATTTTGAATACTTAAGGCTAAGAATACACAAAAGTTGGCAATTATTGTTTCATTCGCTTCAAATGTAAACAAAATTGAATTCATGAAGAAAGCGCGAACATCTCGTCCACTGCGATTAAACGATGTCATGAAAAAACTCGATATAAAAAACAATGCACATTCCAACGCTGCGCCGACACCTGATGCCACAGTGTACATCAACAATCAGCTGACGCGGCAAAACAAGCACCTTCTTTGGCTAGCCAAGGAGAAGGCAAAGCAGGATAACAGGATGTATGTGTGGGAAAGTGCGGGGCGAATTTTGGCTTGAAGAAATGAACATGTGCAGCAGCCCATAATTATTGCTACGACTAATGATGTCGCAAAAATTGCACGCATGCAATAACTGTTGCATTGTGCGTAAGTAATTAGCGATAATCAAAAGGTGTATTACTAAAATGGAAAAAACAAATGAAAAAAATGAATTAGAAATTAATTTAACCTGTAGGGTATTATGTGGTTTTAGCGTCATCAATTTTGAGGAATTGAAAAAAAGTGATTGAAACAAAGGCAAGGTAATATAAGATCGCTCCGTAAGAATTGGAATAATTTTCGTTTGAATATAAGCAACTTCATAGATGCATTGAAGATAATTGTTCTTGTAGAAACGAATATTGAAGACGAGGAAAAAGGTTTCTATAAAATCGATGGCTTCGAACCAGAATTTTTAAAACGCAACAAACGTAGAGGCGGTGGCAATTTACTGTTTGTTCGAAATGAGTTGGGCCATGAACGCGTCCCCTCCGTAACAGAATCTTATGAATGCATAAAAATTAGATTTACCCAAGGGAAAGTAAAAACACATGTTATGGATATTTACAGACCGCCCGGTTTTAATAAAAATGCATTCATTGACGAGTTCCATAATAATGTGGGGCAATTAGGTCGAAACGACGAAATGATTGTGAAGGGTGATATAAACATTAACACTCGCTTGATCCACAATCGATCACATACTTGTGTCCAGAGCCGATGTGGAAACAAATTCTGTTGTGATTGAGTGTGGGATAACTGACAACTACTCAATTTTGTACTTTACAGCAATGAAATATCAGAAGAGCGGCAAATCAATGCCACGTACATATGCAACACAAAAGTTAACCAGCTTATTTGTGAATCAGATTGGGATAAGGGCTACGAAAACGAATACAAGAGTTTCCGCAACAAACTAAACAAAATAACAACAGCACAAAAATCAAATTATTACCAATCCAAGTTCAGTCAATTAAAGAGAGACCCGCGTAAAACATGGGGTTTAACAAACGAAAAAGGCTGAGCATAGATGAAAATATTGCCAAAAATTTTTGGACTGAAACTAAGACATTGGCCAACGAATTTGCGCATCATTTCTCTGTGCAGACGTCGAATATTCTACACAACTGTGACGCGATCACATCGAATCACAATAACATCGTCATAACGGATACAATGTTTGCGAATGAACCAAATATTTGTGAAATATACGCCATCATCGGATCACTGGGAGGAGCTAAATCCGCAGGAATAGATGGAATTCGAGCTGTCGACATAAAAACCCATGCCAACATTTTTGCTCTCATCCTTTGCAGGCTGATAATTCTGAGTCTCGCGCAATCGAAAATTCCGGCAATGCTTAAAACCGCTGTGGTTAGACCAATATATAAGGGTGGAGCTAAAAATGAACTAAACAACTATCGACCGATATCGATACTGCCGGTAATTGAAAAATGCATGGAAGGAGTAATTGTTAGAAGATTACAGAGATTACGGAAAACTGCTAGGCGAATTCGTTAACTGTGTTAATGAGAGTCTCAACAAAGGCCACCAGGTCTTAGTTTTATTCATGGATTTTAGCAAAGCATTCAACACGTTAGACCATGCAAAGCTGCTTAAAGCACATTGGAAGGCTTGGCATAAGAGGGCTCATGGCGGTTTACAGGGTACCTGCACCACAGATTGCAAAGCGTTATGATAAAAAACGAATTTAGCGAAAATAAGAATGTGAAATGCGGTGTCCCTCAAGGTTCAAAGCTCGTCCAATCCTCTTTATACTATATGCAAACGAACTACTTTGGGTTTTCAAACAGAGCGTTACTTTTGCTTTTGCGGACGATATAGCAATTGTTGTTCGACACAGATGCCTAGAATCTGCCTTGAGAATGATGCAGGAAGAGTTTAATGCTGCTGTGAGATGGTGCCACGACAACGGTTTGGTGATCAACGCTAAAAAAACAAACATGATGCATATTCGAGGACCTAGTTTCAAAACTACACCAAACAGAATCTACTTCGAAAACGATGCATGCCTTAGTACGCCCAGGAAAACTATAGACGTCGTAGATAGCTACCAGTATATTGGAGTCATCATTGACTGTCACTTTCTCTGGGACAAGCATGTTGAAAAGCTGCGTATGGACCTGAAGAAAGCCTTGCTTGCGGTAGCTCATCTTCGACACCATGCTACTGTGCTGTTCTGAAACAAGTCTACTATGCCTTAGTGGAGTCAAAGCTGCGGTATGGTATACTTGCGTGGGGAAACGCTGCGAAAACACACATTCAGACGTTACAGAGGCTGCAGAATTCTGCACTGAAACAAATTAACGTCAACACTCAACGGGATCATGAAAGGAATTTCGATGTCCTTAAAGTCGACCAAATTTTCAAGATGACACTGGTTTCGGAGTACTTCGATGATAGCCGTTTCATTCGCCCACTCGATCATGCGGTAAATACACGAAGACGTGCCCATGGTATGCTGCAAGTACCCAGATACAACAACAACTATGGTAGACGACAACTATTGAACAGCGTTACAACAACTTTAAACGAACTACCTCGGGAAATCGTCAACATTCAAAACGTATGAGAACGAATGAGAACAAAAAGCATTAAAAACTATTTTTTAAACTCAAATAACACTTAGTTACAAAAATTAAAAATTCTTAAAAGTAAATTTCATTTCAAATTAAATAAATGAAAACCTAGAAAAAAAAATTAAAATTTGAAATCAGCTTAAATAATTATCTTTATTAGCTAGAGCAGCTTACCCAGACTTTTTTAATATATTAGAAATACAATCTTCTGCAGACAAGTCACGGCTTCGCAGAAATATTTAAATATTGTTAAATCGTTTATGAAAAACAAAAAGCTCTTTGAATTGATTTGATTTGAAGCATGATGACTACCGAGCCCACCTTCGGTTGTAAATTGTGCGGTGGTAAACCAGGCACATCCAAGGAGTTTAAAAATTCGGTTGGATAATTAGTGGCTTCGTCTTCGTTTGTTACACAGTCAATAGATTTGAATGAATGAACCAACGATTTGATTCTAAATTATGAAGTTTAAGTCATCCACATCTTTATTCTTAGCCGCCAAAATTGCTCACTCACTTAACCATTCGTTATTTGTGTGGTTTGCAATGATGTTCGGAAATACTTTGCTGATGAGCTCTTCTTTCGATGAGACGAAATTGCAAAAATTCGGAGGAAATGAAATCAATCCGCTCGATTCGTCGACAGGAACACGGCCATCACCGATAGTCAGCAATTGCTTGGAGAAATCTTCAGCATATGGGTCGTTCTACAATGCAACTCTCATGTTTTCTGTCAGTTGTAGTTTCTTCACATAGCGCCAAAGATTTGACGATTTGAGGCAAGCGTTTATTTCATCGGCAGCAGTCGATCTTGGAATGACTGGCAGTATTTAGCGGAAATCGCCAGATAGTAAAATCATTGCGCCACCAAAAATTCTCGAGTCATTGCGCAGATCTTTTAAGGTTCGATCAAGAGCTTTCAATGCGCGTTTGTGCGCCATTGTGCATTCGTCCCAGATGATGATTAGTAAGGCTACTAAAATGTTTGCCATTACAGAGTGTTTTGCAATGTTACATGTTGGTTGTTCAGTAGTTTGAAGATTTAATGGCAATTTTAACGCTGAATGAGCCGTACGGCATCCTTCTAACAACGTGGCCGCTATTCCAGAAGAAGCAACTGCTACCGCAATTTCGGATCTCGCACGAACAGTGGCCAAAATCAATGACATGAAGAATGTATTTCCAGTTCCACCTGGGGCATCCAGAAAATATAAGCCACCATTTCCATCATCAATTGCATTAATTAATGTATCATAGACTTCCTTCTGTTTTGGGTTCAACAGGGGTACATTCGTTTGAACTGATTGGTCTAATTTATGTCGATCATATTCACGTTTACGTTCCAATTCTCTATTAAATGCGTCATTCATTCCGCGATCTGGCGCTGACATTCCTAACCTGACTAACAAACTGCCACACATGAGGTAACACATATCTTCGATCAAGAGCAAAGCCTGGTTATGCAGCTCCTCATTCACCTCAAGATCAGGATTCATTGAACTGACACGAATACGATGTAAAATGTCTTCTGACATGTTATCTTTGTATTTGTTCCACATGTCACGTGGATTAGATGGGAAGCATGTAGAAATGATGATAGCAAATAATGTGCGTATCTGACTTGGAGATGCAGAAATATTTGCTTCAGCGATTGTCGTGTCCCAATGAGTATCGTTTTCAAGCATATTGAGCTCTTGACATGCTGCACGAAATGTTGGGCACAGTATACCATTAACAGTTCGTAGTGATTCAATTGATGTCGGCCCACAAACATGTACCAGCAACAACCGCAAATAGAAACATTCATCATTCTTTAGATGAACTGTGTAAATACGACCAAGAGCATCAGTAGAACGCATATCTGGATGATTAGCAACCGCATCGCCTTGCCTTCGATGCAGAAATTTCCCCGATGAAGTGTTCCAAGTGTTCCAAGTGTATCGTGGCATCTCCGAGTAAAGCAACGTTCATGCGAACGGATCGCTTTGGCAAGTCGTAAAGAAACTGGTTAATGTTGCCGCTGGAGGTGTTTAAGCACGTTGAGCAGCATTCGACGCTGTGAAATATACTCTTTGACCGTTCTCCAGATGCACTGCCAAATGTACAACAGTGGGACGACATTGCAGCTTACATATCTACCAACTTGATAGAGCGTAATTTCATCGTTGGTATTGGGTGTTTGGATGCCAAAAACGGCCATATCGCTGCCTTTCGTGATATATTTGCAAATGTACTCGTATTTAATAGACTTAACCGAATTGCAATACTCAACGTTACAATGTGCCTTGAATGTTTTTGAAAGAAGTGGCGAATATGAAACGATCCAACTGCTGTCGACCACAAAATTGTTTCCTTTCACCTTCGTTGTAATAGTTCTACCGTTATCATCGGGTGATCGACGCCGATACAGTGGATACCCATCGTTGCCAGTGATGGTCTCCGCCATCAACTTTCGTGGATAAAGTTTGGAAAACTTACCGTCAACCATGCACGGTGATTGGCAGTTGATATAGGTTTGGATCTGTTTCGGGATCAGGAATCTCAGCACATATTATAGCATCTATTTGATCTGGTCGAATTCTTTCGACTAACCAAATAAGAATGTGTTAATGCGGCAAGCCTCGTTTTTGATATTCGATTGAATACATCCAGCGTCCAGTAATCCCAAAGACGTGTTGCTTAACAATGTAATTCATTAACGACCGGACTTTTTGCTTTTGTACGGTGATGTCGTGTCGATCATTTGATGTTTGTGCGGGGAGCAGTATTTGCACAATTTCTATCCATTTAGGATTATACGTAAATGTAATGTGTGGCCGATCATAATGACGAACAGATCTCATTGCATCTTGCGCATATTCACTCATATGACGTGGGCTACCTACATATGTATGTCGCCGGTAAAATAGTCAGTCGACCAACATTAGCTGCATCTTCTTCGGTCTTAATTGCATCGCGTAAATGGATATACTCTTGCGAACGCAATTTAGCTTGGTTCAACCAAGGCGCTCTGTTTCGATTTTGACGTACATGTCAACGAAATATTGTTGAAGCAATCGACGAAATCACAACAAATAGTTGTCAGCATTTTGACGAATCATCAAACGATATACGTAATAATTCATCGAACTAACCTTCTTGTTAGTTTCCTCACCTGAAATAAATACAGTAATATTAGTATTTTAGAAGTAAAACTCCGTTCATAATCCTTGAGGGGGTAGACAGAATTTGACCACCAAATCCCCAAAGTCGCTTTTAGCATTCTATGGTATTGATACTCACCATTTAATAGATTAATTATCTTGATATTGAAGTGATATCCATCGTCTCCTTGCCAAAACATCAGCGGGTATTGCAACGTGTCATACGAACGGTGTGTTTCATATATTTTTTTTAGTTGCCCAGTACAGTATTGCGACGTGTAAGCAAATTATCGCGTGTTTCCAAGTTTTCACCAACAATCAGGATTGCAACTTCATCTATTGTTGGAGCGTTAAATGTACGTTCGTGTGTTCCAGCTGGTCGTTTATTCGCTCTGATCACGATTTTGTAACCATCGTTTGACATTGGCTCCAGCGCAGTCTTGAACAGACTGACCAATGCATGATGTTCATTAAGCACTTGCTGTAGATCTTGAAGAATTGATCTTTTCATCGCTGTGTTGATCTCTTGACGTCGATCAAGTTGCTCCTCCATATTGCCCATGAAGTAAGAATTTATATGGTGCATCTTCAAGAGGTTGCAATGGTCCAATTCGATGGTGAATCTGGCCTTGAACCTGTAAGTCGAGAGCAAAGTCAGTAGGTATTATTGATTTAAAATCTCAACTACATTTTAGCAAATTTTTTATCATAATAGAAAATAAACATCTACACTTCAACGTAATTTACCTTGAATGTTGGATTAAATCTTAGTTCTTCTGGAATTTCCACTCCAAATGAAGTCATTTATTTTTGAGTGTTCGCTAGAAAATGTGGTGATTCTGGTGTTTCGCCACAAAGCAAGGAATGCAATGGCTCTGGTCGCGGAACCAATAATGGAAATTTCACTTTGTCATTAAGGTAGCACAATCCAGACGTTTCTCCAGCAAACTTCAATGCCCCCCAATGCTCGCAAACTACTTCCATTAGACCAATTTATATATAGAGATTATTATTCGGTTGTGTGTTGTGCTTCTTGATACGCTACACTACGTATTCTTAATTTAATACATTCCTTAATTGTTTACTCAATAGTTAGAATTAACCTGCACATGTATTACAATAAGAATATTGAATAAGATTAAAAATTAAATAAGAACCCCATAAAACATGATCTTGTTCCCTTTTCCAGGAAATATAAAATTCAAATCATAGACCCTCCCTTAATAAACGATACCAGCTTAGTCTTTCCCGTTACAGCGAATTGCCTGGGCCTTATTTTTGACAGGAAACTAAGCTGGAGACTTTATATTCAAGAAAGAGTAAACAAAGCTAAAGCAGTTTTAATCTATTGCAAATAACTCATTGGGAACAAGATGGCCTAAGACATTGCAGTCAACTTCAGTAAACTAAAAAAGAAGTCGAAAGACGGCATGTCTGTGCATCAGCAGTACTTTACTTATATACCACCGCGGCACTAGATGTTCTGTTTCACTTGACACCACTCAATATTTTCAGCAGGCAAGTGTCTGCTGACGCAGCTATCACTATATCTATCCTACATGAAAAAGGTATCATCGGTATACCAATTGCTACGTGCAAACTAAAATTAAAGCTGGATACTAATAGAAGAGCAAATTTTAGGTTGATTGTTGGGTCGACATGTCTAGTGACCGAGCAAATCTGGCCAAAACTGGATCTGAATTGCTCTAAGAGTTTCATCTATAAAAATAGGAAATATCGTAAAGCTATCGTAGGTGTCATCACTGGACACTGTCTTATAGGCAAGCATGCAAGAAGGCTTGGCGTTGACTTCTGCAGAAGCTGCACGGACGAGGAAGAGGAGCAGACAATCTTCAACCTACACTGTATATGTCCAGCTCTTTCTCAAACTCCATATGGGAGCTTTCTTCTACAATGACTTAAGCGATCAAAACAATATACACGATGACAGTCTCCTACGCTTCGTCAGACGCTCAAATTGATTCCAAGAGTATTAGGATTACACAATCACGTGGCCTAAATGGGTTGGTTCTCCCAAAATCCACTCTAACCTAACCTAACTTAACATTTCGTTATCAAGTATGTCGACAGGAAGAATCGAAGATAGAGTTCGAAATGCACTGTCGTCTCTTAGTGCGCTAAAGCAGTGACAGGTTTGATTTCCCTCATCTAGTATCGTACTTAATCTTTGAGGCATATGATCATATTACCTCTGCGTACATGAGTATAGAACACGCAGCTCTGGCAAGGTAGAGTCTTTTATTCTGTTTTGGTCCTCCTTGTCTACCTTGGGTCTACTATGAGTTCTGCCAATAGCACATCAGCAGAAATAAACCGAAGAATCACTCTTGTCCATCGCTGTTTCTTTGGACTAAGTTAATGTAAGCCGAAGCCCTATCCCGAAAAACTAAGGATACTCTGTATAAGGTCTTGTCCTACCTTATGGTGCTAAAGCACAGACTTTATCGAAAGCGCGTGAAGATTCAGTCAGTCATTTTGGGAGAAAAATCTTTCGAAAAATATTCAACACATAAAAGTGAAAATCTCTAAGAGACTATGTCCAAATTTTATCAATACCTGAGCCAACGTCTTCGAAATAACTTCCATCGACGGTTTTTACCACAATCACGACAAGAGTAACTATTCACAATGCAGACATGCAGACAGAATCCTACCTGCTTGCTGATATATAACCTTTCAAGAAGTTGTATGAATGAAAACCATACTGCGGAGCATGTATCCATGACAGTCCGGTTTAAGTTCTCAACAAACTGCATAGTTAATGTGAAGACTATAGACAGCCTTAGGAATTTAGCTTAATCATTTCAGTTCTGATTTAAGACGACAAAGAAGTATGGAACTTTCGAAAAGTTCCATTGGCACACGGTCGGGCCGAAAAATCGTTAAGTCCAACTACACCATACCATAAAGCAGCACATGTACATATTCGATAAAAGAGTGAATATAGTCGTAATGCACCCTAAGCCCATATAGGAAGGTACCTATATATTTTGGCTACCAATCAGCCGATCATTACATTTATTAGAGTACCTAACTCCGATCCAAAATCAACAGAAGCCTCGGCGGGAAATAATGTACTGATACGGCTTGTTGTACACGATTAGCTAAATCACTCTCGTATCATTCCGCATACATATTCAACTAATTTAGTTCATTCATATGGATAAACTAGGTGCTACACACCAACATTATAACTTCTAAGCATATTGACATTCGCTAGGAAACTATTCCTTAATCCATCAGAGTACAATAACTCAACACTATGCGTCCACTCATTTATTTATTTTCTTTACAAGAAAAAAGCGGCACAACACCCTCGAACTATATCTTTTTGTATTGTCAACTTAATTCCACTCGTTATCCTTGTAGTTTTGAGTTAAATTTTCAAACACGTTTTCAATTCAACTCTTGGTGTAGCGAAAGATAGCACACTCTTGAGGATGAGTTGTGAGTTCGAGAGGGCACAGTTCGGAAAGTTCAGGTGTCCGCATCAGTAAACTTCAACACTGTTAGCGAAAATAGCAACTCCTCATTGTACGTTAAGGCATATCCTGCACTGAAATCTCCTCAAAAACCCCTCCAATTCCAACCCAAAAAGGATGACGAGAAAACTTTCAGTTCAAGTAAAGCAAAATGGAGATAAAGTGCAATAAGTTTCATAATGCCTGTCCGCTTCAATGCGTCAGGTTATCAGGTACTCGAGTCATTCGCTCTGCATTTTCTCTCTTCGCTCAGAGGTAACCAAAGGATTTTCCTAGATTTGCTAGCTGCAAGTTCTTCCCTAGTAGGAAGTTCTTCCCTTGTAGGATAAAGTTCGATGAAAAAGACAGTAGTACTGAAGGAGTAGGGTAGGGTAGAAAGGGACCAGAAGATAACCAAAAGTGGTAAGGAGAATTATGAAAGTTTTCCGGACCGGATTGTAGGGAGGCGGTTTATTGTTGTTGTTGAACTTCGCGGATTTTTCATCAACTTGTAGCCAACAGCCTGTGACTGTGCCTGTGCCTGTGCCTGAACATCCCGCAGCCACATTGCGCAAACACGCTGTTCCTGCAGTGATATTTGTAAATGGAAAAGTTTTATCTCGAAGCCAGAAGGTCATAAGATTTTTGGATTTTTAATTTAAGTTTTTGACATTTATCCGTAATCCGAAAGAGAGGCTTTTGTTGGTTACACACTTTTGAGCTTATAAGGACCTGTTCATCAATTACGATTACCATAAGTTGTGATTGATTCTGTAGTAGTTTTTAGGGTTTGAGATTTCAACAAACATACTCTTCTGGTAGAGTGAAAAAATACGATTTGTATTGGTGATTTTAAGAACTCTTAAAGAAATCCTTGAAAATTTGCAGCGCTGTACAAATCAGAAAGTGCCAAAGAACTAAATACAGTCTGAGAATTGTGGTAATCAAGAACGAACATAGGATCTTCTACGACGACGAGGAGAAAGGTTCCAAGCAATATAAAGTTATGAGAGGGATTCCATAAGGATTCGTTCTGAGTCCATTTCAATAGAATACTAAGAAGATATTTGTCAAAAGGGCAAACTGCTGGTTTCTCGTCAGGAAATAACAATAGTTGAAGGTACTCAAAATTAACAAACTTTATGAAATATATCCAACCTCTAGGTCAATTTAAAAACGTTGAGAGACCCTGCAAAACTGAAATCTTCTGGTGCAAACTTGAAAAACAAGATCACAGCAACCGAACAACATTTAACCAGCAGAATTATCGAACGTCTGAAGTCTTTACAGAGGAAGCAGTTTAGACACACGTTATAGTGATATTGTTATATTAGGAGTGTCCAGTCCCCAGCTCTGACTCTGTGGAAGGACATTGGATGATCAACTGCATTGACCAGTTCCTACATGAATTACTTATCTCGTGTTTCGCTTATATGACTGACGCCTGGAGGAATCCCTAGTTCTGGTTATTCCTCATTAATTTTATTTTCTTTTATTCTAAGCAGCGAAGCGAGATATCAGATCTTTTGTTGATAAGCCAAGAAATGCAAAATTCGTATTTGTCTGCGACACTAGCTTCATTCTCACAAAGTGCGTTAAAAAACCACCAACAGTGGGAGTGCCAGAAGCCTCCTTCTGATCGACACTGTGGAAAAAAATCACCGGCTATAAAAGATTGATCGGTTTCAGTTAAAGTTACCTCGGCCGAACATTTTGTTCTTAGCGCCGACGTTGAAAGAGCCCCGTTTTCAGAATTCTCAGACGTTGGCTATTTAGGGCGTGCCACCTGGTTTAGTCTTTTTGGTTTCCCGAGTGAAGTAAGTAGATTTCAAAGGTTTCAGGTTGAGCCCCTACGAAATTGCAAAAATAAATCGGAGTCTAAATTACCTAGGGGTTCAAAATACAAGTGGCCCAAATACAAGTTTCTTTTTGAGTCATTTGTTATTTTGACACTGACAGCTCACGCTTTCCCGGTCGAAGTCTTGACTTTATTGATGGGGTGCCCTTAAAGATCGATATTATGCAGGTAAAATCCAGAAACGCTTCAAGCCCTTCGTCCCAGCCATTCGTGAGATAGAGCCAGAAACCGTCAACAAGACCTTGGAGAATTTGGTTAACAGTATGTGCTATTGCGAAGCCAACAGAGGCAACCACATGAATCGTTTTCCATAACTTCCAATAAAACCATAACATACCGAAAACAATTGCTTTTTGCTCATTTGTTTCATTTTTAAAAAGAAACTTGTATTATGACCACCCTGCACTTTGCTTTGAGTTCCCAAAATCTATCGCACGGCGAATGGTAATCGAACTGGAGTACATGCTTCAATTCAGTTCTGCTCAATACTTGTTAAATTGATTTAAAGTAGGCTCAGATCGATATTTAACCTTGGATCGATTCAGGATCTTAAACTTCTCTAGTCTATTCTATCTCGGACTCGCTATGGCTCATAAGCATCAACCAAATGAGGGGCGAAATCTGGCAAAAATAAAGCGTCTCAACCGCAAGCTGAGAACTTGATGCATTTTGCCGCAAATCCAAAAGTTCTGACTTTTGAACTCTCTTTCATCTATTGTATAAGTAACGATTGCCACTATTAGTTAGTTTCAAATATCATCTAAGGAACGAAACTTGGGCAACGGATATTGAAAACTCTTGTGGCTTTCGAGGATCGCAGCAAAACTTTAGGCAAAGGGACTGGAGTGCAATCCAAAGTGGTTCAATAGATCAAGCTGCCATAGCTCCTCCTATCTTTATATATTCGGAGCATTAGTACCCTAGTGTGTCCTGGGTAAAGCAAATAAAATCAAGTGTATTTATGACACTATAGACGAATTAAAGAGAGTTCATGTTGGAGTAAGATAAGACAGTGGACTCAAGTGCTTTTACCGGGAAAAGAGTTCTTGCACAAAATCATTTCACTGTCATGACCCAAAAACTAACTAAAAACTGTGATTTAGTAAGATTAACTGAAGCTTCTGCTCTCTAAGACAATAACAACAACGTGCCTGACGACAGCATCTCAATTCTATTGTAGATAGACTCAAACGTTTTGCAAACAACTACAATACTAATACAACGCTGAAGTCGTAAAGGGAAAAAGAAAGAAATCCGGTAATCCTTGTCGAGCTTACACTGACTAGACTGGTGGCGTTACAATCTGGCGTGGACCTGGGGCTCAACCAACAAACGTCTCCAGCCAGTACGATTTCTAGTTAGCTGCCTCCAGTTTCGCACACTAGGTTTGCTGAGGTCTCCTTCCACTTGCGTGCGATAACTGAGTCGCGGTCTTCCTCTACTGCGCTATCTCTCGGGGGTGGATTCGAAGGCTTTTCGTTTCGGAGCATTGATGTCCTACTGCTGTTCATAACAAAGCTATATCAGTCGTTGAACTTTCACTCTTCTGGCTAAGTCAATATTGCTGTATCTCCTCCTCCATTCACCGTCTATACAGACTGGCCAACAAATTTTATTCTCAAAGCAGCCATGAGCACCCTCATCTATTATTGATAAAGTCATTGCGCTTTTCTTGTTCGCGAGAGGGTTTTTCTAGTCAATTGCGTTCTATTATGCTCATTGTATGTGTAAACGGTATTTGGTTCGTCTACAAATGATCTTTCAAATCTTCAGCATCGACTATATTCGCCTCTATAGGCTTCGGTTCCTGGTTTATGTCCATGGCAAGAATTGTTCACCTTTTCGACCGCGCTCTTCTTCGTTTTCCTCCCGAGAAGCCGGTGTTCGTTTCTCCTGTTGTGCTCGTAGAGCTCTTGAGCAGCTCTAATACTTCTATGCAGGGCCGCTCAAGTGGGTATAATTACACTTAAGCATGTGTTAAGTTTTTAGGAAAATGGGACAGAGAGAGAAAGAAAAATTGTTGGGCTCAGTGGTTATTTCGCTCCATGGGTGGCATCCAACATTTAAATTAAATTATTAGTGTAATTGGATTGTAATTATTAGTGTAATTGGACTTGTTGTTGTATTATAGGCAACCATTCGTCTTACGTGAATTGAGTTGCCTGAAAAAAAGAATATCTTTCGGGTGAGGCTGGGATTCGAACTTTCGCACCTTGGCTGATACAAGGTAATGGTTTGAGTGGATGTTGATTATTCGGAACGTTCGGACATCCATAATACTGGAGGAGTGCCTTGCGTTGATCGCGATGTGGTCAATCTGATTGACGGTTCATTGATCAGGATATCTGTTAGCTGCAATAACGTTTCGGCCCTCCGCAAAGTCGATTATCCGAATCCGTTATCGGAGGTGGTGTCGCGCAGGCTATACCTTCCGACAGTACTAACAAAGATGCTCTCATTTCCTAGCTTTGCATTAAATTGCCAAGGACAATTTTAGTGTCATAGCTTGGCCACTGCTCGTAAGTCTTGTTCAGGAGCTCATAGAAGCTATCTTTGGTGTCGTCATCTTTCTCCTCTATGAGGGCGTGCGCACATATAAGGCAAAATTACGCCTTAATACGGAAACTTAAAACTTCTTGATAAGTCTGCCTCTAGCAAGAAATCCACATCTAAATAGCCCCTGCTTTTGCAGTCGATAACAATGCCGTAGTAGATGTCGCAGTTTTTCATCCTCTTTTTGCCCGTCCCATCGCATTTCTTGGATGGCGGTAATATCTGCTTTGCAGCAGTCCAAAGCTGCCGTTAGTTGTTCAGCTGCGCATGGCCTATTAAGGAATTTAACACGCAGATTCGAAGGTCGTTGTCCTTGTTTCATTTGCAGGGGTTGTCAATAGTAGAACCGGTTTAGCCAAGGTTTGTTGTTGCTTCGTATCTTAACTTTCTTTTCCATGGCCGGGTAGATATCGCGGCACAACCACCAACATGGACGGCAAGTTCCATTATACATAGATATCCCTGCAACGAGGGGTCGATTTGACCGAAGCCAGTAACCCGTTCGGGAATATGAGAGCTGCCATTGATCCATTAAGAACTCAGCCACCACCATCTTTTTTCCAAGACTCGAACTTTGTCCCGGAAATCCTTAACGGCCTGAGCTCCAAATATGTCGGAATAGCCCGGATAAGGTGATATTTGCTTTGTTTCAGGAATTTGATTCATCGTTTATTCAGTCTGGGGAATTTATTCATTCATTCTGCACTCGCGCTTGTAAGTTTGGCAAGTCGTGTCATCATAGGTATTGACTAGTACCCGATGGTTACCACTTGGAGGTAAAATAAGCACAATTAATGTCTAAAAACAGTTACAACTTTGGGTAGGTTGGCACCTCTCATAGCCTACCCTATTTCTACAGCACCCAACTATACAATTAGAATAAAGATCCCTTAAAGAACTGCATGGCAATACCAGAAATCCAATTCGGGCACACTTAACAGCTCCTTTAGGAATCTAAACTGATTGTTAGCTCCCAAATAACGACATAGATGCTACATGGTCAAAAACACTATCCTGTTGAGAATGGGTACTGTGGACTTCAGATATGGCTGAGTTCTGTTTTTGATGGTACAACTCGTATTTACAACTGTACAACTATACAGTATAAACAAAAATACTGCACTAGCTAATCAGTAAACTAGTAAGCTAATTTTCTCTTAATATTCGTCATCTAACGCATTTGTTTCGGTATTGCGTGGAAAGTTTTTCAGAATAGTGTCGTCTAATTATTTCTTCGGATCGCCTGTGCTTTTACTTGCAGAATTGATTAGAGGTTCTACAGATTTTTTTATTCCTCAGGGTGTGCGGTTTTTTTCACTTGGTTGCACAGTTTCTTCAGAGCATACGGCACCTCTTTCTAAAACCAAGAACCAGGCACTCCAGATTGTATTTTCTAGGACGGAAAAACTACAAAGTTGCAAAGCAACAACAACAAGCCTCGGATATGGATGACCTTAGGACAACGACCATCGGATCTACACGTAGAATTTTCGGACCCTTAACAGGCCACATCGAACAGAACAATTAGCAGGGGTCCTTGACTGCTATCATGCCATCCAGAATGTGCGGCATACTCGTATAATCATCTCAGTATACACAAAGCGACATGGCAGCCTTCGAATCATGAAACACTAAACCAAACGGACCATCTTGGCATCAACGTAAGGCACGGCTCCAGTATTCTGGGCGCCCGAACCACAAGACCTGCCATCATTGACTCAGATCACTACCTTGTTGCAGCCAAGGTACGAATGCGGATCTCCTAAGCACCGTAGCAACGAAGAACTTATGTGAGAAGATATTACTTAGGAATGCTGCACTGGCAAGAGGCCGCCAGAATTTTTGCGGAACATATATCCCAAAATTATCAACAACTCCTATGCTACCCGCACCAAGTTCCGAAGATCAGTTGAAACGCTACCGATGTGCCGTCAAAGACACTGCAACTGATGGTGATGATCATGGTTTGATGAAGATTGACGGCAAATGCATGTAGCTAACCAAGAAGCATAGAAGCGGCGCTGCAACGAATATCGGCTTCTCGTGAAGAAGGAACACAAATATGAGATGCACATGATCGCAGATCCCTTGTATTCCAGAACAGTACAGAAATTTGTAGAGATGAAGAAGAAAACTCTGTAATAGAGTTACAGTCGGTGCTGAGAATATAGAAAAAAAATTGTACGAACTGTATAAGGGAGACGAAGACCAATGTCCCGCTTTCAGGCAGAACACAGCATTCAACTTAGACGACGACAACCAAAACATTATTCCACCTGACCAAAGCGAAGTGAGGATAGCAATATCTAAGCTAAAACCCAACAAAACCGTTGGACCTGACGGCTTACCAGTCCAGGTATTTAGAGTTGCTGTAAGTGACTTTGTAGGAGCATACAAAAACTCAATTTTCAAATCCGGTCAGAAGAGTGTGTGCCGGATGAATGGAATCTCAGCATCGTTTGTCCTATCCACAAAAAATGAGAACCCCTCGACTACGCCAACTATCGGATACAAAATCTTATCTGCCATATTGTGTAAAGGGCCGAAAACCTTCGCCGAAAACCAGATTGACCTCTATCTGTGTAATTTCAGGCCAGGAAAGTCCACAATCGACCAAATTTTCATACTCCGCCAAATCCTGGATTTTAAGGCTGCATAAATAAAGATTAGCTAGAAATAGCACTGACCAGTTATGGTTTAAATTAGCCCGAGCTCAAAGGGTTGAGGTACCCTTAAAATGTAGGAAATCTAGAGGTACCAATGTACGTTCGTTTTGTATGATTGAAGGTTATAATGGCCAGAAGATAAAGAGCTCAGCAGGGCATTCCATAAGTGAGATGTACATCTTTGGAAAGAATCACGATAATTCAATGTACGTCCGAAAGTGGAATTGAGGGTAAACTGATGAGCATTCATAGGGAAGTTTACTGGTGATTCCAATGGAGCACTGGTGGATGAAATAGCGATAGAACAAAGTGAGATATTTAGTTTTAGGAGCACCTGACCAGGTACCGGCATTGTGCTCCAATTTTTGGTGGATGAATGCCTTACATATTGTGGCAAGATCAGAGGGGGAGAAGTATTTCTTACATCGTTTGAGGAAACCTAGACATTTGGAAGCATTTTTGGCACATCAAATATGTGTTCTTTCCAACGTAGGTTGTCATTGGCACACATACCGAGAATGGAAAAGTTTCGACAGAAAGCATTGTGTTGTGGAAGCATTAAATTCTGTTCTGTTAGTGGTTCCCCAATTGGTCCTGCTGTTAATATCAGAATTTAATGAGCCGAAGAGCAGGGACATGACTCCGGGAACGAATGTGAAAAGCAGAGAGTATTTTCGTTTGCGAGGGAATACGAGTATATTGGATTAAAAGAATCAGACAAGAAATCCTTGATGAAAACTAGAAAGAGTGTCGGAGACCGAACGGAGTCCCGGGGCACACAAACATTTATTTTGTGGATATCAGACTTGAAACCATCCAAGACAACTTGAATTGAACGTTCCGAAAGGTAATTTCTAATCCATTGAAGAAGAGAGTCGTCGATCCCAAATGCACGCACTTTCGACAAAAGAACCTGATGCCAAACTCTGTCAAACACCTGAGAAATATCAAGTGTAACTATCTTGCTTTCGCCAGATTGATGTACGCTTTGGTTCCAATTTCCGGTCACCAACAGACCTGTTGCTACGAAAACCGTACTGCCGGTCATTGAGAAGTTTTCGTATTTCGAGATATTTCATAAGCTGACGATTTATCAGTGTTTCCATGACTTTGGAAAGAA
Organism: Volucella bombylans; assembly: GCA_949129095.1. NCBI lineage: Eukaryota > Metazoa > Arthropoda > Insecta > Diptera > Syrphidae > Volucella > Volucella bombylans. The sequence continues at coordinate 109,864,269 of OX422143.1, read as the reverse complement.
GGGGCGTAAGTGCAATGCGTCTGAGAGGAAGATTCGCTTTTTTTAGGGACGGGCTGTACAAATGCTGTTTTCCATCTGCTTGAAAATAGTCCTAGAGAGTAGGATTGATGAAAAAGCTTACAAAGTGGTTTTCCAAGCGAGGAAGAACACCCCTTCAGGAGAAGGGGAGATATACCATCTGAACCAGGAGATTTGTGTATATTAAGACCTAAAAGTACCCTTGCCAACACGAGTGCGTTCCATTGAAGGCGCAATCTGGGAGTGCTGAGCTAGCTGATTGGCATTGTTTAAATGAGCGTTGGGAGGGAGGATGAGGTGGAATTTCTAATGTTTTTGACGAACGACTAAAAATTGTTACTGCCTTTATGACATTGCAGTATTTTTTGCCTAAGTTTTTCTTCGTATTGGAATTTCACACGCTTAAGAAAGGCGTTGCAGTCATTTCTGGCTCATTTAAACTTTTTTCGGTTTTCCTCTGTCGGGTCGGTCTTGACGGACCGAAAAAACATTTCTCTAACCCTGACAGCTTCTTTACAGCTCGAGTCGTACCATGCCTTTTCCTTTGGTTTGATACTCTTCATCTGATGAGGGATAAAGCATCTCATTGCAAAGAGAATGGTGTCTGTAATCATATCAGCAGCGGCATCCACATCGTTATCGAGGAAATGTAACGACCAATTGGCTTTCCCGTATTGCAATATGGGTTTTTTAGGAATCTTTTCTCTAAGTGTATGGTTGATGTACGAGAAATTAGCTGATATGACACAATAGTAAGACGAGCCTAGAGGGGAGAGCACTTCAATGGTGTACTTATCAGGGTGAGAACTTAAAAAGCAGTTCGGGGTGTTGGCGGCATATCTATCAACGTCTGGTATTCGCGTGGGCTTATTAACAATCTGATTCAAGTTGTTTTCTACAGCGAAGATCTCACTACACCGCCCTTCGGGATAAAATCGCCCGTAATAACGATTGCAGTATTAGGATACAGGGATGCAATTCTTAGTATGGATTCAGACAGCGCATGAAACTCGTTAGAGTTCGAATTGCTGTTCAGTTTGGGACTTATGTAAATAAAGCAGTAGTGGATAATTTGCTTAAGGAGATCGAATTTTGACCACATGAAATTAAACTCCGGATTGGAACATGGATCACATTGTGGTGGAGTTTGGTAAGCTATATCACTACGCACATACATGACGAAACCACGGTGAGAGGAGAATAGTGTCACTAGTTCGTAGTCACTTAGCTTCAGATCAGAGTGATCTGAGAGGTGTGGGCGTTGATCTGCCTGTGTTTCACTAAGTGCCAAAACAGCTGGCCTATATATACAAATGTGGACGTACGCAGAGAAGTGATTATATCTTATTCCGCTGATATTTGCTATGTCCACTCTGAACTCTCGAACCATTATGAAAAAAACAAAAAAGCAAAAACAGTCGGTAACGACTTAACTAAGATCGTTGTTGTCAGAAAAGGTTTTAGACAAGGTTACGCGCTGTTATGTGACTTTCACATCGACTTGGAAAAATTGTGTGGCATTCACAAGCGAACATCGGAGGGACAATCTTTCAAAATTCTGTGACACTACTAGCGCACGCCGGTGACATTGACATAATTGGGAGAACACAGCGGAGTGTATTGAAACGGAAGCTGCTGAAATGGGTTTAGCGGTAAATGAGGGCAAGACCAAGTATGTGCTGTCAACAAGAAGGGACAAGGAACATCGACAAATTGAACAGAACGTAAGTGATTTCGAGGTAGAAAGGGACTTTGTCTACCTTGACTCTTCTATAAATTCTACCAGCAACATCTTAGCGGAAATAAAACGAAGAATCACGTTTGTCAAACGCTGTTTCTTTAGGCTAATAAGGGAATTGAGTAGTAAGGTCCTATCCCAAAAAACTATGGACACTCTATTTAAGACACTGATCATCGCAGTCCTACTTTAAGGAACTGAAGCGGCCTTCGAATCTAACCCGGAGTGCCAACGGAGTAGAGGATGACTTCATCTCAGCCCACTTAGAGTGCGCAACTGCTGTCAGATAGGTAAGGACTAAGGTAGCTGGAGAGGCTTATAAATTAAGTCACTGGTTCACCCCGAACTGTAGCGCCACCTTATTAAGTAAGTGAGTGGCAAAGTTTCTTGTACTCGGCCTCGTTTTTAATCAATCAAAAGTAAAAGGGAAGCAATCCGACAGCCTTGGATCTCCTTAGAAAAGAATTCTTTCCACAAAATAACAATTGCGATTCTGTTTGAGCTAAGAAGAGAAACCTTTTTGAGGTCACCAGCATAACTGCCCTGATTGAGAATAACCGTCAAAAAGAGACTTAGTTATTCCCCTATTTGTTTTCTTTTGTTTCAATTTAAGGGCTGATTATGTACATCTCGTTAACTTAATCCCGTTTGCTTAGGAAACCTTTGCCGCTACTTACTGTCTTTTCTCTAGTCATCCTCCCCGTAGATAATACACTGATCATCCCTAATGGGAATGCAAACAAACATCAGCATCGACATCACAATGGCAAGCAATAATGACAAAGACGGCCAGTGTAGCGGTGGCCGAAATCGTGAGTTGGGACGTCAGCATCATTGTTATTGGTAGCAGCCCCAGAGTTAAATGAACCTTTAAAATGTCCACAGCGCACCACCAATACGCTCCCATCGACAAAGTAATACAATTTATCCCTTCTACAAACTTTACAATGTTATCCTTTAAAGGATTAATTTGTTATGTTTGCCTTTGGCTGATGTCTGGCCTGAAATTCTGTTACGTCATCCCTCGATTTCTTGTTCAGTAGCTGTGGGGTGATAGTTGGCATTCTAGGGATTCGAGAAAATAAATTAAAAATCACAACCCTGATGATGCAAATTGGAATGCGACACGAAAGTAAATGTGAATTCGAAAAAAAGGATTCAATTTGTTGTCTTGTTCTGCGCTCAATTAAACCTTGTTATTGGTGCTCTCTATCTGTATGTACAATAGATCCGAGTTGTTCGAGTCCTCCTAGAGCTCCGCCAAATTTCCATGCACACCAACTGCTTTACACGGGCGCGGTACGAATTCAGCAAGAAAATGAATGGTGTGCGTTAAAATCGAGAGATTATCCGTTTGCAAATTAAACGACTTGTCATTCCAACAAATTCCATTTCAGCTGGTACTGGTATCTCTGCATCCAAGCTGACAACGAAAGGTAAGCAGTTAACCTGTCTAGGGAATTCATTGGTTTTTATGGTCCCTATACGGGTGAAAATGCTGAATAACCAAGAGGGTGGTGATGACCTCGGAAAAAGGGATGATTTTATAGTCATTGTGCGTGTATAAGTGTACTCATGAACTGGACTGTGTTTATTTACGAAATGAGACAACAAAAAAACCTGATTATACGCTTGAGATACCGCAAGGATGAAAACAGTTAACGAATTAAAACCGAAATGATGAGAAAAAAAAACCGTCGAGGAAGGACAACCAAAATTGAACCTCAACCCTAACTCAAACCCTCCATGCGGGTCAAAATAATTGCGATGTAATGCAGTTAAAGGTTGAGACACAGTGATTGTATTAGTATCTGTAAACGAATTTTGGATACGGCTACTTGTTTAAGGGAATCCCTTTGCGGTGGGTGGTTAAATTAGAAGTCAACATCGTGATCAAGGCTCGTTAAATGAATCGGTTGCCTTCATTTTCGGCATCTGGGTAGGGAGAGATGATTTAATGATTAGCTTCAGCTACTTTAAAAGAAGGGTGGACCGTTGTAATAGCTTAAAGCGGGAATCAATTGTTTTGCTGAAATTGGTTTATTTTATTTTATGTTGCTCTGCTATAAAAATAAGTAAGATGCGTACCTTCAATAATTATGTAAGAAACTCTGTACAAGGGTAGGTTAGGTTAGGTTAAACAGGGGTGTGATGGATATGCCATCACACAAACACCAGGCACCAAAACGGGCCCATCGCGGTCCCTGTGGAACCAATAGAAGTGAAACACTCAATTTTCCTGCAAAAGCCAAGGAGGCGTGCCGTTTATTCCCTCGAATAAGTATTTGTCTAAAAATTTTCTTCGATCTGCAGATATCCGTATCTGAAAATTTGAGTCTCTTTGCGTGTTACCGCAAGAGATACGGTCCTGTCAGGATTCCTATTACTGTCCTAAGCTTATCCCTGTTTAATTCTGTTAACTTCCTAGATCATTTGCCGTCAAAAAGCGGCCAAAGAGCCTTGGATACCCTGTGTCCTTCAAGAGTTGACCACCTTAGGTTGGCAGTCTTTATGATTTTTTCCTCCCCTCACTATGCAAAGGGGTGGTTTGATGTTAGCAACCTCACTATTGTCGAGTAGCCCTCCTTTTCTTGCAAGCTCGTCTGCACATTTCCTTTAATACCGCGGTATCCTAGCACCCAGCACAGTCTCAACCGGTTCTGACTGCATAGTGTCAATCAGAGTTGACGTTGGTTGATTCCATTGCACTGAGTGCGGCCAGGCTATCGATGTGGATAGCTATATCTCTTTCGGACACCGATCTCATCTGCAATAGCTCAGCCGCCCTGAGGACAGCCAGAACCTCTGATTGGAAAGCACTGCTTGCGTCCGGTAGTCTTATAGGCACTCTTGGCTCTGGGTCTTGTGAGAAGATACCAGAACCTGTTCCTTCCACTGTTTTTGAGCTATCTGTGAAAATTGCAATCTCATTTGATCTGATTTTTGAATTGTATTGTCATTCCTCCCTCTCCGGGTATATATTATATCATACGGAATGTCGAAGTCGACCAAGGAAGGGATTTCATCCGTTAAAATTGGATTGCCTGGCAGTAGCTCCATTAGTACCGTGCCATGTCCGGAACTACTGATCTTAAAGTAACCGGGATTAGTGAGTCGTATCGCACAGTTGCTAACAAGTTTTCTGATCAGTATATCAAGCGGTGTTAGGTGCAAAAAGGTGTCCGATGCTGACGTAGCGATGGTACGAAGTGCACTCATAATGGCTATGGAAGCCATTCGTTGAACCGCCTCTAATTTTCCGTAAATCGTTTTCTTGTTTGTTGCTTTCCACCATACAAGTGCGCCGTATGTAAATATGGGTCTTACCACCACCGTATACAGCCAATACACCATAGCAGGTTTTAAGCCCCAAATTTTTCCTACTGTTCTTTTACCGATAAAATTAGCATTATATGCCTTTTTGATTCCTTCCGCTACGTTAAGATTCCAATTCAGTTTTTTGTCCAGAATCACACCCAGATATATCGGGCTGTCCGAAAGGGACAGCCATTCCGTTGAGTTTTATGAGTTTGAATTGCGGTATCTTGTACTTTCTGGTAAAAAGAACCAGTTCCATTTAGGGAGGATTGGTATTGAGAACACAGCTTTTTGCCCAAGTGCTGACCGTCTTTAGGGAAACCTGCATAATTTCGCTTAAAATATCTAAGTACGAGTATTTTCCCTGCACTATTATGACAACGTAATCTCCGTATGCCGTGGCACTTATACGCATTTTACTAAGATTTTTGAGGATGGCATTGATTACCGGTCCCCACAGGAGTGGGGGAGACTTATTGGTCTGAAATCTTTTGCTGTTATATGCCCCTGTTTGCCAACTTTAGGTATAAAGACCACCTTAACTTTCCTCCAAGCTATTGATATGTACCCTATTTTTAGACCGTGTCTTAGAATTTCCAATTTTTTCGATTGCTACCTCCGGTGCTTTCTGTAACATTATCGGTAGAATACTATCATCCGGACCGGGAGATTTGTACGACTTAAGGGACTGAATTGCACACCGTAATTTTTTTCTATTAATAAGAACATCTGTTTCCTCTTCGGAGAGCGACAGATCAATGTTCTCTGTAGCATGTCAGCGTCGCCTGATACTGTGAAAGTGGGTTTCCACCAGAACTTCTTGGCTACTTTCAGCCGAAATTCCTTCACTTTTCCTGAGGTAGCTAGGAACGCTCGCTTCCTTTGAAAGCACTTTGCGTAACCTCGAAGCCTCGTCTATTACCGCGATAGATTCGTAGTACTTCTGTCATGACTTTCTAACAAGTTACTTGAATTGTTTCTTACATTCGTAGTACTCACTCCTGTATTGTCGCTTCTGAAAAGCTTCGTCCTATTATAGAGTTTCCTAACCTCTTTCCATTTTAAACCTATCTCCCTGTTCCACCATTTTGGTTGAGCCCTTGTAGGTGTTCTCTTAGCCGGACAAACTTTTTCGAACACCATTGTTAGCGCCTTAATAATATTTTCTACCGCCCTATCTACTCGTAAGTTAACAATATTATCGCAGGTGATTGGTTGGGTATCCAGGTGTATACTTCACCCAATCAGTCTTCCTAGGGTTTCTTTGCAAACTGCATACCCTGTTCTGAAAGTTCACCTTGAAGCGTATTCATCGGTGATCGGATATTGACGCTTCGTCTGCTGTTCTCCATTTCCTTATTTTTAACACTTCTGTATTTGTAGCAAAGGTGATATCTATCAGCTCCTGCCTATTTTTCACCACAAAAGTGAGTGAATTCCCTCTGTTACAAATATTGAGGTTGGAAGATAGAATAAAATCGTACAAACATTCACCTTTTGGGTTGATGTCACCGCGTATGTGTATGATGGGCGTTTGCGTCCCAGTACCAGCATCCATTCTTTCTGCCTTGCCAAGTACTATATATATCGAAACCAAATATACCTGAGTTTCAAACCACTACATCACAACAATGTTTTCCTTTCGCCTCCTTCTAACTTTCCATCCGCTCCCGGGTAACAGTAAAAGGGTATCATAACCCCTTAGGCGCGCATAATTATAAAAAAAAAACAGTCCATTAGCTTCCCGGAACAAACCAAACAACATGTGTTGAGAGAATTCATTCATTATACTTCTTATAAGGACAATATGTATACACCAACTTCCGTACTGAAACTACAGATGAATAAGAACTACCGAGTTTGGTGCCGAAATTAGCAGAGGCTATCTTCACTTTGACGCTCCACTCCACGCTCCGAATCTTAAAAGCTGGACAATGACGACAGTCTGAACGATTTGACGAGTGGTGATACTGTGAAAATTAGCTATTAAAGCTAATCGGAGTGTAGTCAACGGCCTGCGATTTGACATAGAACTTTAAGGGTAAATGGGACTGCAGCGTGCCAAAATGTGACGCTAGCAGAGAGAGTCTAGTCCTAGCAGGTCTGAGTCTTCGTTGCTGAATCCACTTCTATTTCATATTCATTCATACTTCCTTACTGAAACACCATCTATTCAATAACACTACACTCTGGCTGAAAAGAAATTAGAAAGTCGATGTGATCAAAAATATAGAATGGTTGTTAAGTCTGCAACTATTTCCAACCTCACAAGCGGTACAATGTAAATATTGTACGTGAGAAAAACATGTAGCTTTAGATGTACTAATAATTAAACGTGTTACATATTTCCACTATGTACTAGAACTTGCATCTCTGTATTAGAACTTACATCTTTTGATGAATGCCGACCTTTAGATGTCAAATGCAGACAACAATTGGACTCTTGAAAACACCCTCTTTGACTCGCAAATGAAAATCCTCATAGAGAGTCCTTCGATTTGAGAGAAAGTTCATACACCTTGGGGCTGAGTTAGGTAATAATGTTATATTCTCAAGCACCATCTTATTTCACTCTGGCAAGCCATCTAGAGTTATTCTTGTCAAACTAAAGACCCGTGGTTTTAAATCTGATTTACCTTCAGGAAAGGTACAGAATTGTTTTCTTAGGGTCCTCAGTATTTAGACCCTTAAACGCCCTCCACCGTCGTACCCCAAGAAAGTCAATGAAGTTTGTTGATTCATTATATCATATTTGTAAACGCTGATGAAATTAAAACCTTCTGCTACATCTTGCTTCCCTCTGACTATTTTCAACTGCAAGATGGCCGTATCCGCTCTCGATTTTGTCAAGGGCTGGTCTAAGGAAATCAATGGTATAAAGTTTATCTTTTGTCTTGTTTGGCCCCTTTTTGAAAATGCCAGTCAACTATGGACACCTCAACTATGGACACCACCCATACATTGCACGAAAAAGCCGTACAACGAACGTACAACGTTTATCCGTGTCGTAAAGTTTGTGCCTAATTTTTGTTCTTCAGAGTTACCAGTTACTTTAAATCTATTGCAACTGATATCGTTGCACGTTAGCCTACATTCATCCGCCATCACCGCTTCCTAACATCCTGCCTTAGTGTTGGAAATCCTTATTGAACTGGGCTCTGAATATATTAAAGTAGCTCATGTCAGATGCGCTTGGTTCCGAGTTTTAACTCTTCCACTGTTTCCGTCCAGTGAACCATTATCTAAGACGCAATTTCCCAATGATATAAATAAGAGATATCTCGTCTGCTTTCATACATTGATACTATACATCTGGGCTGAAGCTCACTTAGATTTACTGATACAGATGCAATTGTTCAGAATTCTACGTACATTCAGATACGTTAGCAAAGGTCATCAAAGGTGATAATGTGCAATATTACGTTTTTTCCTCAATGGTTTAAAAATGTCCACTTCGTTACAAAAAATTCAAAGATTTCCATCAAAATCTGTTGTCGGCCGTAACAACTGGAACATTAAATTCGTTCAAACTTATTTGTTTTAATATTTTATTCGGCCAATACCTACCAGTAGTATTCAATATATTGTAATTGCCCCACAGAATCCTCATAAATGTGACAGTTAACGCGTGTGTGAATATTTTTATTGCCACCATGAGGATTAAAATAATAAAAATAATCACACAGCAGACAGAGATACTCGTACATTTCGTTTGATTTTGGAATGGAAATTCATATTTTTATAGCCGATTGACAGACGAACGAAGGTGAATGTTGAGTTAATGTCAGAGTCAGTCAGTCAGAGGGTCGCATTAAAATTTAACATTAACACCTTCTGATGCTTATGACTGAGTCAGGCAATGGGGGCGTTAAACATGCGACTTATGCTTGGATACAAATTCAACTGTCATAAAGTCTGGAATTTTTTTTTAGTGCCACTTGAAGATGCAGGCAAATCCCTGTCCTCGTTTTTCTTCATTTCATTTAAAATGCATTTTTATTTGACAGAAGGTAAGTAGATAGGTAGGTAAAAGTAACTTAGGCTTATTGTTCCATTGTGATGCCACGTGAATCTATGATAGTCTTACTCATGGAATCAGTTTGAGCTTACGATGAAGCGTAGGAGACTGTTTACGTCTATATTCTTTAGATCATTTAGGTCATTGTATTAGAAAGCTCCTACATGGAGTTTGAGAGAGAGGTGGGCATATACAGAGTAGGTTGAAGATTGTCTCCTCCTCTTCCTCGTCCGTGCAGCTTTTGCAGAAGTCAACGCCAAGCCTTTTTGCATTTTTGCCAATAAGGCAGCGTGATGACATGTATGATGGCGCTGAGATGTTTCCTATTTAGAAGGATCAGACTCTTAGAGCCATTCAGATCCAGCATTGGCCAGATCTGTTTAGTCGTTAGACATGTTGGTCCAACAGTCCACCTAATGTCTGTTATTTATTAGCATCCACCTTTAATATTTATTTGCACGTAGTGAATGGTGTACCTATACCAATTTTGGCGAGTTCGTCGGCCCTACAATTCCCTGCGATGTTTCTGTGGCCCGACACCAAACATAAGTGAAGGTTGAACTGCTCTGCCAGATTCATAAGAGATGATCGACATTCAAGGGCGGTTTAACAGTTTAATAAGACTGAGTCCAGGGACTTGATAGCGGCCTGACTATCCGAAAAGATACGGATATCCTTTGCAGATATCACGTTTTTCTTCAGCGAGGACTCGCTGCAGTGATTTGGAAGACGGAAAGAGAGGCTTAGATTTAGCTTATCTAAGAAAACACCGTCACCAGCCCCGCTATCGGTTTTAGATCTATCTGTGTAGAAGTGGTTTGACTTGTGCTCCATGAAATCAACTTCCGTCCTGAAGGATCTAGAGGGGCATGCTTACCTGAAAGTTTTTGTTCGAGTATAATGTAGTCGATGTTCTCTGTGAGGATTCCTAATGTACTAAGAATGTTGGCGTGGCCAAATGAATTATTTGTCCACTGTGTAGACGCTTTAAGGCGAATAGCTGCAGTCGTAGCTACCTGCCCGCTGACAATATCGAGGGGTGTCAATTGAAACAGAATGTTTAATGCCGCAGGTAGACCGCAAGGCTCCATTTATACATAGACATGCTGTTCTTTGGATTCTGCTTAGTTTAATGCAGTTGACTGCATATTCTAAAGCCGTCCACCAGACGACCACCCCGTAATAAGTATCGGTCTTATAACCGAGATGTATAGCCAATGGGTTATGCGAGGTTGGAGGCCCCATTTGTTCCCAATGGCTTTTTTGCAAGAGAATAAAGCTATTGTAGCTTTATTGACTCTTTCTTGAATGTTAGGTTTCCAGTTTTGTTAAAGGAACACTCTATGTCCAGGAAAGCGACCATTGTGTACTCCTTATATTGTAGGGATCGTTCGATATGGCTAGTCAGAGAGTGCAAAGCAATTTCCACTGACTTTCCTTTACAGTAGGCATGTTGAGCCGTTGACAGAAGTCTTGGATCAACTTCAGTCGTTCTAGAGTTTTCAGAAAGAAAGATGATAGACTTATAGGTCTGAGGTCCTTTGGGACAACATGAGAAAATTTTCCGGCTTTGGGAATGAATACTGAATTGACTTCTCTCCATAACAGTGGAATGTGGATAAGTTCTACACAGCTCCTCATAATATTTTCTAACACTGGCAGAATAATATCTGAGGACCTCTGTATCTCGGCAGGTATTATACCGTCCGGACCAGCAGACTTGTATGGTTTGAAGCTATGCAGCGCCCAGAGCACTTTGTCTCTCGTAATCAGGCCATGAATTTTTGTCACGGTTGCAGTAGTTTGGGCTGCTACTGGCCGCGAATTGGGGGCCACCTGGAAAGTGGGTGTCCAGAAGCAGGTTGAGTGATTCATCACTTGAGGTTGTCCAAGAGCCATCGGTTTTTTTTCAAACTGTTAGGCATCATAGGATTTGTAGATAGGAAAGTCACGATGGCTCAGAAGTTCGTTTTTATATTTTCCTTATATGAGTCCCAGTCTGCCAGTTTTCTTGTACTTTTTGCTTATTTGAAAAGTTTCCTGCAAATGTTTCTAAGCGGTGTTGTCCACTAGTGCGGCTTTTTCTTGACTCTAAGTTGAATAAATGAGCAGGAAGCAGCTATTCCTTGACTTTCATTTCAAGCCCGTTGATGTCATGCGGGGGACTTAAGAGTTCACAGGATAGCGTTTTTGACAGTATTGCTCTCTATTTTGGTCAATCAGTTTTCCAATAATTCCGGAATGCTGCTGTAATAGGTTTTGGGCCTCTGGGGAACTGGCACGGTTTCCTCTAATGATCTCTTTCGCTTCAGGGAGTCTTTTAGCGTTTTGGGAGCAGTGGGTAATCCGTCTTATAGGATGTTGTTAGCCCACTCAATCTTGCTCTTTATGTCCGCACTTCTCTCAACCTCCGGAATCGATCTGAAGATTTTGATAATGCGTAAAGCATTTCGGTGTCTTATGTAGAGCGCCTTCGATGGAGCTTGCCGATGCGGCTGAGCCACAGATCCTAAATACATGATGAGATGATGTACTGTGAAAATAGTTTGTAAACTGTGATGTAATCCGATAAATATTCTTTCATAACATCTTCATAAATTTTATTAAGACTGCTTAGTAAACAAATTAACTTATGGCTCTCTGTCTTTTTGGGAAACTTACCATCCTTAATAATTGCAATGCACTTAGCAATCTTCCATTTATTAGGAAAATATCCAAGATTTATGCAAGCTTTTACAAGAAATGTTATAAGTTTGATACAAAATTTACATATTCTCAGCGCCTTTAATTCAAAATTTATATCCTCTTTAGTATTTATGATACGATGATGGTAAAATTGAGAAAATAGGTTTTTCAATGCAAAGTCTTAGCTGCTGCACTTTTTCCCCTTTACAGATAAAACTCAACGTTACCTTCAAATTAATCTTAAACTTCATGGACTATCTCAACTTATGTAACATAAATAAATTTGGAACTCTGTTCTTGTTTTTTTTTTAATTTTATTTCATTCCTATAATCTTAATCTACCAAAATCTAGCTTTAAAATACGTAATCCGCCTATGGCTTTACAACAAACGTCTACAGACTACGAAGAAATTTCTTCCTCACTAAGCCACCAAATTACTTGGTCCAGAACAATTCTGATATTGTGACAAGTTGCCGCCCATGTCGAAGCAGGTATTGTGAGTCGGTTCCCAGTGACTGTCTGTGAAATAATGGATTTTCGTCGCTTTCAAACCGAGTTCGTACAAAATACTGTGCTGACAAAACCAATTAAGTAGTAGGTACCCACTTCGATTGCTGTAGCGCACTTCTCCAACGCGTCGCTATTGGGGGTAGGAAACTTAGGGAGTAACGTCTGGTATTTGAACAGTAATGGGTGGATGAACTTTCAACTTCTGCTGCCGAGCCAGATTTACTCTTTTTATGAATTAGAGTTTGGGAAAACTGCGATAACTTGTGGTATGTCCACTGGTCTTACATAGTGCAAAAGACAGTTTTTAGACTCTCTGTCCTTACCTCAAGCGTATTCGTCGGATTGATGGTGATTCCGCACTTCACGCATCGAGGCTACATTTCACGGTTCGACCCGTCACACCTGATTCTATCTATCTTTCGTATGATACAGTTTGGCAGTCTAGGGCTATAATACCCCTTAGACCACCCAGTTTGCTATTGAGTGTTTGATGAACCAGGGTGAATAGTACGAGTATCTTTCGCATCTCTATTTTGGTTCTAGGTGTAGTAAAAATCTGGATTCCTTCATATGTGAGATGACCGTAGTCTATCTCTTTAAGCCGAAGTATCCACTGCTATTGCTGTTGCAATTGTTTCTCTTCTGTTGGTGTTGATGTTGTTGTTTCAGCTTGTACTGTTGTTGTTATATATTGTTATATTGTAGTTGCCTGTTTTGCTTTTGTACTTGTTCCGTTTTTTTGTAAAAACTTAACACTCAAGAGGATATGGATACTCTTAAAATACCTGATAATGGGTTAAGTTTTTGGGAAATGGGACGGAAATTGCAAGAAAGATGTTTAGATTAGATTAGAAGGCGGCTACGTCGTTGGGTGAGCTGGCAGCTATATCCGCTGCTTCAAAGTAGAATTTACCTAGGTAACTTTGACGTGTTTTGGTTAAACCATTGCAGTCATATAGTATGTGTTCTTTTGTTTCACATCCTCGTCTGCATGTGTTGTCTTGTGCTATGCTCATGGCCATCAGGTGTTTTTTCACACGGCAGTGTCCTTCATTTCTTTTGGATCCGTTAGTGTACCATAGATATGAGTCCTTGGCAAATGTTGGTTTTTCCTGTTCCCAGTTAAGACGATCTGAAAATGTAACCTTAAAGTTGTGCCGGAAGTTATGTCTTGGTAGACATTTGTCTATTAGGTGTATTCCAAGTAGTTCGTTTTTTTTTTGAATTCATATAGAATTGCGGCATGAACTAGTTTGGAGTTGGATTCATCTTCTGTGATGAGCATGTAGGCATTTACCATTGCTTCTTTCATGATTTCCAGATGATGTGGTGGGATGTTAAGAATAACTTCAAGCGCAAGCAAACGGCGGCTGGCTGCATACGTGATGATAGGTCTTGTTGTAGCTTTGTACATCGAAAGAATAATTTTGGGATTAAGTCCCCAATTTTTTCCAGCTAGACTTTTGCTGGTCTACAGTGAGGTCCTGGCCTTGTCAATGGTCTTAGAAAGACGAGTGTTCCACGTAAGTTTTTCATCCAATGTGATGATATTTGACTTCGGTTAAGAACTCTATTGTTTTAACGAAAAGAGTGGCATTTCTGAGACTTTCTCGCCTTCTTCTCATAGTGAATCTGACAATGGTGCTTTTCTTGGGATTGGCTTTGAGGCCAACTTTTATGCATTATTCAGCAACTATATAGGTTCAAAACCCTCTGGAGGCTATCCGAGATTACGTCCTCGAATTTATCTCTGATTAGGGTAGCAATGTCGTCTGCATATCCATGGACATAGATCCATCATTGCTGAATATAATCAGTAGTTCGTTAACTACAATCGACCATAGTGGGTGTGATAGTACTCCTCCCTAAGGACATCCTTTCGTAGCTATAACACTGAGCTTATTGTTGTCTAGTGAGGTTTTTATTGTTTTATCCTCTAGCATACATTTGATCCATTTACATATAGTGTTGTCAACTCCTATGTTTTAATGCCTCTGTATATCTGGGAGAATTCTCTATTATCAAATTCTCCTTCTACGAGTATATCGAGGAAACAATAGACCGCTACTTCTTTGTCCGTGTGGTTAGATTTCGTAGAGCGTATGTGGTTGATTTTCCACTTTGATAGGCATGTTGATATTTATGAAGGGGGTTCAATTGGAGTGCCCCGTCTCTGAAACGTCTATCGAGAATTTTTTTTTTTCCATAGTTTTAAGGAAAAAGGAAGTGAGGCTGATTGGTCTATATGACTTTGGTAGTTCAGACGGTCTGCGTCCTACCTTTGTAACCTCCTTCCACTTTTTTGGTAAGCATCCCCATGCGTAGCTAGATCTGAATAGGTTGATTAGTACAGGTAGCAGTTGAGGGATGCCCTTTTGTAGTAAAGCCGGGAATATTCTATCCTCACCAGGGTCTATCCTGAAGGGTTGAAAAGATTTGATTGCCGAAATTGTTTTGCCTTCATGAAAGATTTCCTTTGCTCTGTTCCAGTCATCTCTGAGCGGTTTATTTATCCTTCTCTGGAGAGTGTATTTATTCTTGGGCTTCCGGAACTGTCATAGAGTTTGGGAAGTGTGTTTTCGGCGTAAGTGCATTCAGGATTTTTCATTGACCCGATAGGATTAGTGTGCTGCTTTGAGAGTATTTTATGAATGAGGGCACAACTTCTGGTGCCATCTATTGTATGGCAGAAGTTTCTCCACGATTCTCTCTTAGCCCTTCTAATTTCTCGGTTGTACATGGTGAGTGTTCTTCTGTATATCTCCCATTCAACATTACGTTTAACCTTGTTGAAGAGCTTTCTAGTCTCTGTTTTGAGTATGGCTAGTTTTTTGTTCCACCAGGGGGTAAGTCGATTGCCTGTTTTTTCTTATTCTGGGCAAGCTTGGTGAAAGGCAGTGGTGGTTGCCATATTGAGATTATCACATGTTATCTATATCTTTGATGTTTGTGTTACATCTACCAACGTTATCCATGAGTTGCTGACAGTATGTGCTCCAGTCTGTGGATTTGGGTTGTCTGTACTTTTCAGACATAACAATAACTAGTTCAAAGTCAATTATGATTTGACGATGATCCAACATTGAGATTTCGGATGAAACACGCCAGTTTTTTATAAAATTTTTAATAAAATGAGTACATACATAGAGTGAGATCTAGGACCTCTGTCCTAATACTATTTATAAAAGTAGAGTTGCTTCCCTGGTTTAGAATTTGTAAATTGTTTGACTTAATAAATTCTAGTAGAGAGTCACCACGTTTGTTCATGTTTGAGCTGCTCCAGACCTTATGATGGGCGTTTGCGTCGCAGCCAAAAATTAGTGGCAGGTTCTTTCCAGCGCAGTATTCCACCAGTCCCTTCAGTGGCGAGAAGTCCAAGTCGCTGGAGTCACCAGGCACATAAGCTGAGTATATAACAGCTTCTGTCTAACCTGCATTGGTATTCAGCTCAGTTTTTGCAGCTACCAGATCTTTGTTGGTGTGTTTTGGAATTGGAAAGAGTTTTGTATTATTATTTGTTAAGATATATACACCGGGTTTTCCAGGGTTAGTGAAATCGTATAACAACTTATCTGAGAGTCGCTTTACCTGGTTTTTAAAGATGTACTCGTATTATTCCTGGATAAAGGCCACGTGTAGGTGATCTTTGTTAAATCTATGGCTAAGGACTGCCGAGGCGCCCATAGCTTGTTGTAGATTAACTTGGATGCCCCTTAGTTCCATTTTGGTTATTGTTGTGTAGTACTGGCAGAGTTGCCGGTATTTGGAGACAGCTCAGGTCTTTGGATAGCATCTACTAGTTCTGGTATAGAGATACTGTTTTCTGATGTTCTGGCATTAGAGCTATTGTCTACATCCATTAAGCTGTCTGTGCCGCTTTTTGTTGTAGGCTGGCAATCTATTTGGGTGTTTTTTGTCTCCCAGATTGTTTTAAGAGTATTGGGTCAAGCAGATTTTGTTGTCCGTGATTGAGGGGCTGAAGTCTTCGATAGGGCAGGGTTGTTTTCTCCTTTGATGCGGATTTGTACCTACAAGAAGTTAACAAATAGCTTGCACTTGTGGTCCATCAAGTATTTATTTTTTCGACTTCTCGTCGACGGAGAAGGTCACTGTCTCACATCCACTCTTTTCTTTGGAGACCCTGAGAACACGCCAACCTGTTGTGGAAATATGCCAGGATTTTGCTTAGCGATCCTTGACAAGAAGACTTCCTTGGGCATTTTGTCATCTTCTGGGAGGAAGGTAATACAGGTGTACAATTTCACTTCCCGGAATTATTCCTCCTTACCGTTGACATGAGACAGTCTTTTGACTCTGTGTCGTGGCAAGTGATGGATGGCCAAGCATCCCTTGGTGTACATGCAAGAAATTTGAGGAGACAGCTGTTTTGATTTGATTTGATTTGAGGCTGTGACTGTGACTTATAACTACTATTTCTACTTAAGCTAAGGCCTATTGACGGGAAAAATGGTTATTTATGGAATTTCGAAGGGCTGGGCTGCTGCAGTGGAAATCGTACACTTGACGTATCCGATTTGTTTCATGTAGCATACGACACAGTGGCTCGTGGAGACCATAAGTTGTCCTATGATTATTCGGACGAAAAAGGTGGACAGATCTTAAATGACGCGGGTTGGTATTGATTGGGATTTGGGAGAGTATTGTGGGACAGTCAATGATGCCGGTTAAGAGTTTGTGTATGAAGAGAATATCGGCGGACTCCCGACGTTTTTCCAAAGACAGGATACCGAGTAGTTTTAGTCGATTTACATAGGAGGTTAAAATATTGTGGTCAGCCCATGGTAGGCCACGTAATGCGAAACGCAGGAATCTACGTTGGACATCTTCAATGCGCAGAATATGTACATCATAGTAAGGAGAACATATCTCGCTGGCGTACTAGAGATGAGTCGGAGAATACTTTTGACCATCGTTTAACAAATCCGAGAGCGGAGTTAGCTTTCCTAATTACGGAGTCAATATGGTTGCGAAAATTAAGCTGTGTATCACAAATGACACCCAAGTCCCGCATTGGGGTGGCCGTGGTGTAGTGGTAGTAGCAAACGCTTCTCACTCGGATGGTCCAGGTTCGAATCCTGCCCATGGCAAGTCAGTTTTTCATTGTGTAATTGGAACTCAGCCAGAAAAATTCTGCGTGTGAAGGCATAACACTGACACGTAGATTTGGCTGTTGTAGAGTTTCAAGCACAGAAAAGAAAAATACTGTGATATACCTCGAATCACTCTGAGTGGAGAAAAAAACTCTCCGTCCTATTCGGACTCCCACCCCTGGGGAGCAAACATAGAAACCAAACACACCTGAGTTTCAAACCACTACAAAAACAATTTTCCTTTCTCCTCCTTCTATCTTTCCGCCCGCGCCATGGCAACAGTAAAAGGGTATCTAACCCCTTAGGAACGCGTAAATTATAAAAAAAAAAAAAAAAAAAATTGAAGTAACTACAGCTACTCTTTGATTTGATAAATAGTAGGTGCGGCTTGGAAGTGTCAATCGCCTACGGGAGTAAGAAATGGCTTGGCATTTTTCTATGTTGAGCTCGAGAAAGTTTTTATGGCATCATATCGAGAATCTATTTATTAAGATCATCTTGTACAGGTTGAGAGTCAGAGAGGCTTGAGATCTGTCTGTAGATTTTCATATCATCGGCATGGATAGATATGTGGGAGTGCTTTATGACGTTAACGACATCGTTAATAGTTAAAATAAAAATTAATGGACTGAGATAACTGCCTTGTGGAATACCCAAAGTGGCGAGAATTGGGTCAGAAAAATGGAAACGAAAATAAACAATATAGGAGCGTTTTTTAATGTAGGAATTATTCCAAGAGGTCAGTCTAGGTTCGAAACCAAGAGCTTTGAGTTTGAAAAAAATTAACTTGGCCTTACGGAAGTCCGTGGCGATTACAACAATTTCTTTCCGTTGCTCTAGTGCGCATAGTGAACTAGAAACAAACTCAATGAGGTTGGTGATCGTTGATCTGCCTTTAAGAAAACCATGTTGGTTGGTTGCAGATTTACATTGAAATTATAGTGCATCATAAACAAAATTTGAGATTTGATGGATAGCAATCGGATTTTTTTTTGTGTTAATAAATTGGTAGAATTTTTTAGGGTCTGAGATGATGAAAGATTGCATTTGGCTGAGATAACTTTGGCAAAGATATTCAGCAAGTTGGGAGAAGTGATTGTAAGCTAGGAGATAGTTTTGTTGGTCAAAGTCAGAACCAGATTTAACGTATTGTTGCCATAACCTGTTTCTCTTATTACGAAGTGCACGAAGTTCTTTGTTATACCAGGGAGGAGATGACGAAGGATTTTTGTGTCGAATAAAAGGAGTAGTTTGCCTTATACAGTGGAAAATCTTATCGTAGAAGATAACTACAGCAAAATCTGCGGTTAAGTTACTGTTTTGAAGAAAACTAAAGTCAACATTTTTGAGAAGATTGTTGAGCTTAGTGTAATTGGTTTTATGGAAATCGAAGTGGAAGGGAGTTTCTGAAAGCCTCAAGGAATTATTGTTATCATATGAATAAATAACGAGGTCTAATTTCGAAAGAAGAAGTTCACACTCGAGAGTAAGACAGTTCGTGGTGTCGGATGTAAAGATCAGATCTAGTTTCCGACCCATGAAGTTAGAAATTGGGTTTTTGATTTGAAAAAGGCCAGAGTTTGTGAAGCAATCTGTGAAGAGTATTTCTTTGTCAGAAGTTGCATTTGTGGCAACAAGGTAGGATTCTTCATCCGAGTGAGTCCATTGGAGGTGAGGGAGATTAAAGTCAGTAAGAACAATGATTTCATCACAGGGATCTGTGATTTAGTCGCAAGCTGATAATTGTGTATTGGTTGGGAGGGGTGAACATAGCAACAGAGGATATAAAGTTTATGTTTGGAGGGAGTAACTTTAACACAGATGAATTCGAAATCGGCTGTAGATGACTTTTTGACCAGCTCAGGGTTCAACCGAATTTTGATTGCCAGAAGGACACCTCGTTCTATAGAATCGTCATTATTTTAAGGTCCATCGTAGCGAAATAAACGGAATTCAGATGTGAATAGTTCCGAATCCTTGATATTAGATATTAGATTAGTTTAAATTAACTAGAGCGCGTTTTTTGGAGATGCAAGAGACGTTTGGAAGAGACATGAGAGGCATATGAGGAGAGATCGTTATCGACGTTTTGCAGAAGAGATATTGAAATTGTTGTGAAAATCGGTAAAAATTCGTCGAAGATCTTTGGGATCTGTGGGAAGTCCTGTTGCATTGAAACCATGAGATTTTTACGAGTGGTACCATCGTGCAAGTAAGCAAGGTAGAGTCGCACGTGTTGATATAGCCGACGGTCCCTCAGGCGGGAAAAGACATAGCGGCCGTTATTTCCCACGTCGGCTAGCTTCTTGGTTAGTTTAACTGTGGGAGGAAGCAAGGGGTCAAGAATTGTGGAGGTTGGGATTTCGAGTGTATTCTAGGAATTATGATCAACAGCCAACGTGGATAACGGAGGATTAAGTGTGTGGGAGCGGATGAAATTCGGATAGGTGGCGGAAAGAGAGGGGGGTTTAGGGTGTAGGAGGATTTTTGTAGGAGATTGATTGGGTATAATATTAAAAGAGACACGTTTGGGTGGGACAGATTTTGTGGCGAGGGAGACATCTTTATGCTCTTTTGGTTGGATGACTTGAGGAGGGGAAAGCAAATGATTCTGTGGAGAAAACGAGGGAAATAATAAAACTCCAGTAGGGATCTCGATTGGAGGGCTTGGATTGTATAGTGCGCTTAGGCTTATCCGTAGGTGTTGCGGTTCTCAGGTAACTTGGGTTGGTTGGGTGACTTAGAGGTATAAATGGAGTTAACTCTAGACTTAAGAGTCCTTTTGTGCTTGATCTGGTTATCCTTAAAAATCTGCATCTTCATCCCATTGAGTTGGAAAATCTCTGAAGTTAGGTTTCGAAAAAGCCATTCGTATTTACGGGGAATGTTGAATTTGAAACGACAAGACTTTGATTTATTGGGCGGTGTGATTTTCTGGCAGTTGTCTATGGTGATTTTAAATCTGCGCTTAAAAAAATTCACAAGCCAGACTGAGTTTGTGGTTCCAAGCCAGTTGGAGATGGAGATTGAGGTATTTGTAATAGTGTCTCAGAAAGTTCGGTGATAGCGTTCTCGAGCATTTCAGTTAGTAGAGACGTATTACACATTGCGTTAGATTGGGGCTGGAGTTGTACAGGAAGATCGTCAATTTTGTTAAGCGTCGTTCTAATGTCATCAACGATATCACCAAGAAGTAGATGGGATGCGGCAACATCGTTACCTACTTTATTTATTGTAGTTATGACGTGAGCTAATGATGGGTCTGGTGGGGGAGCACTTGGGGTTGTTGAACCTTGGAAATAGATATCAAGGTCGGATCTTAAGGTAGAGAGAGTATCAGCAATAGTTACCGTCTATAGGACTTAAGGGCAGATTTCACACTGTTTTCAATAACGCTTTTAATTGTCTTAATATTAATGTTGTCTGTGGGTTTTGGAAGTCCGAGAGTGTTTGTCAACTGTTTTTTGAGAGATTTACACTTTGTTTTGAAGAGGTTGGTTGATTGTTCTAAGACACCTGAAAGATCTTCAACACTTCTCATAACGTCATCAAGTTTGGATAACTGGTTTTATAGTCTCTTGAAGCAGAGTACGTTTTCATTGCCAATATTTTTTATTGGGTCACTGAGGCATTTTATTGCGAGCATAATGTGCGATGACGAGATATCTTTACACTCATCACAAAAAAGAAAAAATTGCATCTGTAGTCTTTCAGATATACAATCGATATTTTACTTAATCCAACACAAAGGGCGTGATAAGATTTCCCACAGAGGCCACTGCAATTCACTGATTCGGCATTTGTTTCACTGATAATTACACAATTGGGGTTACTGCAGAATTTAGACATTGTAGGTCGGTAAAATTATATGGGTCTAAAAAAAAAGACTGAAGAAAAAGAAAAATGTTGGGTCAATATAAAACAAAATGCAATTGGCTTAGTTTGCGAGTACGAACGCGATTGGTATTGAGCGAAATTAAAAATAATTCGAAAAAGCGAAAGTAAGAAAAAGAGTAGTGCACGTCCGTTCGATTGGAAAGGCTAAACTCAACTGAATTTGTTGTCGGCTTTGTTCACCTCAGAAGGCATTTTTTTACCTGCTGAATTTGTTGCACTGTCAGGAATTCTTCAGGATGCATTTCATGCATTGGCTTAATGCGCCCTTATAGGACAGCCCTGATGTCGAGGGTTCTGCTATTGTGTGGCTTGTCGAGGGTTCGATCGAGGAACTCATATCATTGTGGCAACATGTGGATGTGATCTGTGCTTTTTGGGCTGGCATAATCCGGTGTCATGCAGTCCCTGATCTGTGCTCCAATTCGTCTTCTTTGGGCTCTGGTAAAGTAGAAGAACTTCTCATTTGTTCCTTCCAGTTTTTTGCGCTTTTCCAATTGGTATTTTAGTAGCCTGAGCGTTTTGCGCGTTCATCGATGTGAGTGTGATTTTTGGTGGCTTAACTACAGATTAGATAGTATTCTCAGTCCCCATCTCTGTATGTATTACAGGAGAACGGAGTAGAGCTTCTTCATCTGACTCCGTGATTGTGTTGTTATTTAGTTTTTACTAGGTGTTCCATTTGTATCCGACGGGTAAGGCGAGAAAGGTTGGCCCGCTCCCGCAGAGCTCCTATACGGGTGTAAGGCTATTTTGTGCCAGAGGGGGCCCGGTATCTGGACCCAGCGTTCGTGAATGATCTATTTCTGGGCCCTCAGCCAGGTTGATTATTGGCACGAATAACACCGTATTCCAGCCCATGATTGGATCTTAGTTTTCGAGTCATAATTAGTTCTACCAGAGGAGTTTAGGTCGCCTCCTTTTCCTCTACTTAAGCCACCCCACCGCTGCAAGGTGTCCAATCTTCGGAGCGGAGCGGTGGCATCCAAAATTCAATGGAGTGACTAATTTATTTGTGCAATTTAGGTTATTGTTGTCTTCTTAGCAACTACCTACTCAGTTCACGTGATTTTAAGTTGGCTGAATATACCGAAGAAACCAAATACTCCCATTTGAGCCACGGCCACCCACATGTTCTGTTTTTTCAGTTCTCTCTTGCTGCTGCTGCTTCTGATTTTGGCTAGTGGTGGTCGCAATAATTTTTTCTCTTCGACAGTTTACTGCTGCTGTTGACAGCCCTGGATTTCTCATTCACGCCCCATTTAATGGCAAGCGCTCTGAGCTGTAGTTGTTTTGGTGTTCTGACTCGAAGGGCCCCAGAGAGGCGAAGGTGTTTGCTGCTCCCATATAGTGGCCTTCCCCCCATCAATCTCATATGGGTAATAATCGTAGTCTGACTCAGGTGCTGCCCTAGCTCTGGCAGGCAGCTTTTCAGTGATATTGAACGGCACTTCAAAAGGTTTGCAGTTGGCTTCAGCTTCTTCTTCTCTTCGTTGGTGATTCTAGGATTGTATAACTCGTCTTGCCGCCTTATCCTCAGATTACCTAGTGTTTTCATTTTTTCGCAATTGGAATAGCGAACCGAAACAGAAAACCGCTTCCGATTTTATAAGTTAATTTGAAATTATTGCCCTTATACTCGTATCTTGCTAGGCCGAAAAACATCTGATCCGCGCGGTGGTCTATAAACGACTCCACTCCTTGTCATTCATTTATTTAATCTTTCTTTAGAATTGAATAGTCTGACACTTGAAGGGCCACTGATCATGGTTTGTCTATCAGGACATTCATTAATGGACATGGTCATCCATGAAACTTGTTCGAAATGTGTTATTATCCTTAAACCTCTTGTAGCACTACTTTAACTTTTATTCACAATTGTTCACTTTGTCCTTCCACCCAATTAACATCCCCTTTCAATTGGAATCCTTTAATTTCATTTTACTCACACTCACCTCACACTTGCGGATAAATCTTATCAGCATAAAAGTACCCTTCTTCTTCATGTTCTTCTACCACTTTACATGCAAATTCAGAAAAGCAAATTTTAACCATCCCTCCAGGCTGCATATCCCCATGTGTAAGCTTCTCTAGGAGTTTGTCCAACAATATTCGCGTTCTCCTTTTCCGATAGCAGTCATTTTTTTAACTGAATACATGGACAGAGACAGGGACACACAATTCTCGAAACTGTATTTCATTCCAAGCTCTTGGGCAGACAAGAGGACATTCTTATTTTTCTGCATGAACGATTGTCAAAAAATAAACGAAAATCCAAAGACTTCTGAATGCACTTACCTATTTCCTAAACACTTTAAGGACATATGTATGTACCAAGATGAGGAAAAGCATAAAAAAAATAAAATAAAATGTGAAAGCCAGAGGACGCTGCTTCAAGGATACTCCTTTCGATTCACTGTAAGTGAACCATTGAAAAAAAAAAACAAAAAGGCGAAAAGGATTGTCTTGGTCTGTTGGATTTCCTTTTGGACATTTGTTCAACTTCAAGGCTACCCTCTGCAAGCCATTAAGTTTTGTTTAACTTTCAGAAGACTAATGTAAGGTGGGTGAAAGAAATGTGGGTGAATGGTGATATATGATCATTTAGTCCAACACTAGTCTATATGATTTTATTGCTCTTAATAATAATTTATAAATGTTTATGTATTTAAGACAAAACGAATGGGAACTAGTTTCTGAGGGAAAAGTTGTTTTTGAGTGGGGATTTTGGGGAGATTGATTTGAAAGAGATTTTGAACACTTATGGGAGATGCAGATGGGAATGTCAGACTGGGGATAGGTTTAATCTATCTAAGATCTTTCATTTCGAATTATGCTAACATGAAATACGAAAAGTAGGACAATTTCAATAAACCAATGATCCGTAGATAGTGGTTAGGTGATATAGGGTTAGAGTAAGCTATAACTCGCACTACACATTAATTGTTTTTCATGACTGTAATGTTACAATTATGTAACTGTGGCAGTTGCTAGGTTTCTGGCGACGTTCATTTGGAATTGACATGTCAAATACTCTTTGACACCTTTTGAACATTAGAAAGTAGGCTTACGTCGTCGACTGAATCAACGATGACATCAACAGACAACATGACGTGTTTCACACCGCGGTCAATAAGAATTTTTGAGTACTATTCCGGCACGGTAGTTTACTACCACAGAATGTCAGTCGATCGACGACCCATCCATGGAGAGCATATTGGGAGGTTGATAAAACCACCAAGGTGGCAGCTGCGCTGTCTGTGCTGATGCCTTATGTTGGCGGCCGGGACGAGGTGAAAGGAAGGTTACTCACTCGGGTCGATTGCCAACTCTGTATTGCTACACAGCGCCAAAGTGTCTCACATTGCGCCAACTCGTTGGGAACGCACGCATCGTGTTGCTGGTTCGCGATAGACGGAGAGACATTTCTATCCCTGGAAGTCGAATAAGATAGCAAAATGTCGGATAGAACGTATGCATGACAGCAGTGGGGTGGCCGTGGTGTAGTGGTACTAGCAATCGCTTCTCACTCGGAGGGGTCTAGGTTCGAGTCCTGCCCATGAACAAGTCTTTCAAGTTTTTCAGTTGTGTAATTGAAACTCAGACAGAAAAATTCTGCGTGTGAAAGCATAACACTGACACGTAGATTTGGCTGTTGTAGAGTTTCAAGCACAAAAAATTACTGCGAATTATAACCTTCTACTCTGAGTGAAGAAAAAACTATCCGTCCTATTCGGACCCCCCCCCCCCCCCCCCCCCAGGAGAGCAAATACCGAAACCAAACACACCTGAGTTTCAAACCACAACAAAACAATTTTCCTTTCTACCTTTCCGCCCGCTCCCTGGCAACAGGAAAAGGGTATCTAACCCCTTAGGCGCGCGTAAATTATAAAAAAAAAGAAAAAAGCAGTAGAAATGAGATGAGCAGATTGTGCATGGGTGGACATACCGAATCATACACCTGTTTTGCCTATGGCTGGAGCGAAGTCGTGGTAAAGTGGATTCCAACTTTACAACATAGGCATTTTTCCACCACATGGTGGTGAAAGCATCACCCAATTGCGACAATTTAATGTATCAGTCAAATATTTGATACCGCCGAGCACACGTCCTTCGTTTGGACGAGGTGACATAAGTAGTGACAGACCGGCTAAATCTGGTATTCACGCTCGAAAATATCGTCCCTGCGATGCTGAGTTGCAAGCACGCATGGAGGGCCATGGTTGGTATTACCAGCCGATAATAAATAAAAAGAAAAGGTAGGAGCAGGCTGTGTGTACGGAGCCAAACTGGGCTAACCCCTCCGGGTTTTCAGCAGGGTAAAATTCTAGGTAATAAGCAGTCATTTTTGGAGGTTTGAATAGAAGTCCATGGATAAGAGACCATGGTAGCCTTCGCGGTACATGGGTGTATCTTTTAGACTAGCTGTGAGACGAGGTTGTTCGTCACTATTGTAAGGTTGCGTGAATTCGAATGGTGCTCCACCCTGAAGAAATGCTAACGCATTTGGATCAAAGTTGCGTGACATGAAACCAGTTTTAGTTGGTTCAGGTTGGTTCATTCCCAACTATTGCAAAAGTCCCACATCACTCTAAGCCTCTACGGTGTCCATAAGTCCGATTTCTCCTCTCCATCCCGTACAGTTCGCTGTTGAAACGTCTCTTTCTCCTCTATTCTCTATTGATGCAAACGCGACTGCAAATCACCCGAAGTACTTTTATCTCGAAGAGCCCAAGAGATTTTCCATCCGCTTTCGTCAGTGTCCAAGTTTTTCCGCCATAAAGTAGGACTGAGATGATCAGTGTCTTGTATGTATAATGCCATTTTGGTTGCTCGAGAAGTAGCTGCAGGAGTGATTCTTAGCATAATTAACGAGCTGGTGTCCTTGTCGGAGTTGATGGAGTTGGTATGTGGGAGAGAAGAATATCTGTGGAGAAAAAGAAGCAAGCAAAGGGATTGTTGATACTCCTGGACTAATATTCCGAGAGTTATACCAAAAAGCTAAGCGGGTTCAGAAGGAAATTCTGAGGATATGGAGAGTCACTTCTGCACTTTGTTAACGGTGCATTTGGTCAGTGAAGTACTCATTCTAACAAAGCAGGTGCCTCTCGTTTTTTTTTTTGCTAAGAAATTGGGGCTCCTCAACTCTTTCCATCTTTTGCTTATATACCTCAAACAGTGCTTGTTTTTCTCTACACTGATCTTCTATATTAGAACTTTATGTCGGATAAAGGGATAGTCAGTTAGGAAAGTTAAAAGAATACGATAATGGCATTTCATTATGATTTGGTGTTGTCTATGGTTGCTTTCCGGAAGAAAAAAAAAAGTCAATGACCTAAAATAAATGTCTACGTTCTCCAAAGTCTATATGGTAAATGTGATATCCTGTGGTATAACAAGTTTTGCGAATATCAGCTAAGATTGGGCATATTAGCATGCACAAACACATAGGTGACTATTTTACTGAAATACGAGAAGGCTCTAATGTATAGTCAGATGTATTGTATGCACTTTTCACTTGAGTGCACGAACCTAGATGAACGAGTCTCGAGAAGTTCTCCAGATTACTCCTGAAACTAAAGAACTCTCACCCCATATTTCCCCTCTTCAATTTCCTCCTTCGGGTATACGGATACCTGGCGACCTCCGTATTAGGTAGCCTTATGTGTATTCTGCGGATCTTTGTACAGATGTACCACAATTGGTCCTCTCCATGTGGAATGTCTTATGGAATCTAAAATTTCAAAAACAAAACAAATTTCAATGCTAGACGGTGACTACACCGATTACCGACAAAGCTTTTACAATGTCGGGCAAAAACGAAACTGTGGCAGGGCATGGTGCACCTTATGTGGCAAGACTGTGACAAGCCATGGTCCAACCACTTCTTTCACCCCTAGCAGCAGCTAGTTTGTGGCAGGCCACAGTCTTGCGGCATAGCCACGTCGGCAAGCCATCCAGGTGTTCTGCGTAAGACGCCGAAATGCCGCACGCATTATCCAAACCCTCAGATTCATTCCGAATTTCGAGAAAACTGCGGATATGAGGAACAAAATAAAGTGGGCCAACAACATCCTAGAAGACGGATTACCTACCCAAAAGGGCCAAAACTAAAAGCCCCCAGGCTCTTCCAACATCACATCTTTGAGCGTCGATATCCTTTCTTGAAATGGATAGCGAAGACTCCAGTCTTTCCGAGGTGACACCCAAGCCGACGGTCTCCACCTCTGACCCCTGTCAGAAATGGAAACCGACGACGAATCAAAAATCAGAGTATGAAGATGAGTTCTTGGGCACTTTTTCAGAACCGGAGGGCTCAAATGACTCTACTCTGTTTGAATGTAGAAATGATACTACGGTTGCCTCAGATTAACCTCCATAACTCCAAATGCTCCGCGTAGTCTTGAAAGCTGGGAGGCAAAAAACTGAACTCGCCATCGGGTACATATTACACCGTATGGGACCAGTCGTTCACAGACCGTCGTGGAGTAAGAACGTGTTTCGGCTTTTTCGAGAAAAAAAAATAAATAAATACAAAATATACATACTCGTATATATAAAGTGAAAATCAATATTTGACGACGTTTTGCAAAAGGTCAATCAGCACGGTGGAAGTGGTGTTCGAACGCAATTGACAAATAACAGGTCGTGGGTCGAGTCCACACTTCCAAGTGGAACAAAAAGTTTTTTTTTTATTTTTATTTTTTTTAAATATAAAAGAAAAAAAGCATAAAAAGTGCGCTAACACCATCACGCGATGCATTCAGGGGAGCGGTCCGCTAAGCTAATAGCGGGACCAGCGGATAAGTCAGGCGATGCTTCAAGTGCATCATGCCAACCTGAACCAAAGATGAAGAGGAGGAGGAAGCTGAAGCCTACTCCGGACCTAATGAAGCGCCCTTCCCTGTCAGCATCAACAGAAAAGCTGCCTGGCGGAGCGAGGGAAGAGGCGCCAGCAATATTAACGAGGGCAGCAGCAAAACAGCAAACCATACAAAAGGCACTCAAAGGTCATTTCCCATATGTGTCCGATGATGGAGAAGGCCAATGTATGGAAGATGGCAATATGTTTGCATCTCTGGCGGCCTCTGAGTCAGATGACGAAGAGGAGGAGGTAAACGAAGTTATAAGTAGCATAAAGCTTCTCCAGCAAAGAGTGTTAGCTATTAAGGCCAAACAAATAGCAAGGAGGGAGAAAGAGCAGCTAGGGGAACTTCTCGTATCTCAACAGCCACAACAACAGCAACAACTAGCAGCAAAAAAAAAGCAACACGTAGCTACTCAGCAGCAACAAGAAAAATCAAAACACGAGTTTAAACACACACAGGCTCAAAAAGTCAATCAGCAGACACCGCAACAACAACAACAGCAGCAGAAGAGCCAGCAACCACAAAAACGGAAACAACAGCAACCACAAAATCAACAACAACAACAAGAACAACAAAAGACATCTAGAACAAGGGTTCCACCAATAAACACTTATAAGATGGAACTAAAGGATACTATAGAACTGTGTAAGTCGGCCATAGGCTGTAATTTTTTTATAAAAAGATTAAGCGTAGATAGGCACGCGATCCACAGCAATTCAGTGGAGCGCTATTATAAAATAAAGAATTTACTGAAGGATTCGACGACGGAGTTATTCTCCTACACCCCGAAGGGGGACAAGCTGCAAACAATGCTGCTTAGGGGATTAGAACCGTCGACTGATCCGGAGGAGCTCCTTGCACTGCAGAAAGAGAAGAAGTGCGAAGGTCACCAATTCGTGGGGGTCAAGCCTTTCACCACAGCCAGAGCCAAAAGGGAGAAGCGGCAACTGCCGATTTTCCTAGTCCAGCTAAGTCCCACCAGCAATCTGGATGGTCTAAGGAGTATTAAAGTCCTAGACTACCAGGTTGTCCACTGGGAGAAATTAAAGAGGAGCGAAAACATTTTACAATGTGTTCGCTGCCAAAGGTTCGGGCACGCCGCGTCGAACTGCGAAATGCAGCCTCGATGCGTGAAGTGCGGAAAGAACCACAAGTCCGAGGAATGCGCTCTGGGTAAGGACGGAACGTCTGAAAAAAGCCAACTCTCTTGTGCTCTATGTAGGAACACGGGACACACCGCAAATTATCGGGGTTGTCCCAAATTCCAGTACATTAAAAGAATAAATCTGGCCCGGCAGCAGAAAGTGGAATTGAAACGTCCACCCGTGCATTTGCAAACTCCAGCCGTTACTCCCCATGTTACCTACGCCCAAATGGCGGCAGGTAGGGGAAATACGGTACAGCAAGTGAAGGTTGCTTCTCAGGCCCCAGCGCCCAGAGCACCGGAACCAGTACCTGACATGCTAGCTATCTTGCTCTCTATCCAGGGGCAGATGGCTCAGCTACAACGTCATTTAACTGAACAGACCGCGCGGGTGGATCAAGTATACGCTCTGCTGCCTGGCCTAACGCACCTTTTGCCGTAATGGGTACGTACGTGGCGGAGCAAACCCTGCAGGTCCTTGCTGTGAATGTGAATTCACTGATAAGGTTCGAACGACGAGCCGCACTATTTAAGTTGCTTAAAGACCAAGCCCCTGATGTTCTTTTGGTTAGCGAAACTAAGCTTACTAAGAGACACAAAATGAGGCATAGAAGATACAAAATAGTACGGAGAAACCGACCCAACTCCATTCAGGGAGGTGGCGTTGCAATTTTCGTACGTAAACGTATACATTTTAAAAGAGTATACAGTCGTGTAGTACGTAGGTTCCAGGTGCTGGAAGCATGCATCGTGTATATCCCCCTCCGTAGTGGAAAGCGGTTGTACATGGTGTCTGTCTATGCACCTAAGGCTACTCAATCCACCTTATTTATCTCAGAGCTCGAGACACTTTTTCAATTTCTGAGGCTGGAATTGGAAGACAACTATTATATTATCGGCGGAGATTTCAACGCCAAACATAATGATTGGGGAAATAATACACCAAATACTAGAGGGAACCTACTATTCAATTGGTGGGGTCAACACAGTATAATGTATCGACTCGGGCTTAAGGCGACGGATAGTCCGTCGTTTCCCAGACACGGGTCTTATTTGGATCTTCTGCTGTTCGACTCACGAATACAACTGACATGTACTAACCAACAAACTACAAACTGTCTACGCACTTTCGTGTATGACAGTGACCATTGCGGTCTCAGCACCGAAATAAATGTTCCCAACGAAATTGCGGAATTGGATGAGTTTGTCCAAAGGCATTCCTACAATTATAGTAGAGTGCGTTGGATACACTTCACCAGAACACTGACTAGAGCACTCTCCTCGAATTCGCTCTACCCACCGTCCAACAGAAATTTGTCAAACGAGGAGATTGACAGGTATCTAAGACTAATGGACGAGACAATCAAACGAACAATGGACATAACGATACCTCGGTACCGACACACTGACGAAGAAGACCTATTCCGCAACGCAACTATTGACGCACTGCACCGACATAAAAGTAGACTGCTGTCAAGACTAAAAACCTTGTACAGACAGTTTACTGACAGACATAACCCGGAGATCATGACACTGAAGTCGTCGATTAAAAACCTCCAAACATTAATAAAATAATAAAAGAAAATTACAGAGCATCTGTAAATTTGTATTGGAACAGTAAAATTCGGGCTGTAAACACCAGCAACCCGAA
This sequence comes from Volucella bombylans, assembly GCA_949129095.1. Classification (NCBI taxonomy): domain Eukaryota; kingdom Metazoa; phylum Arthropoda; class Insecta; order Diptera; family Syrphidae; genus Volucella; species Volucella bombylans. The sequence continues at coordinate 109,833,312 of OX422143.1, read as the reverse complement.
TATGTTCCCGCAAATAAATAAAATATTTCGGAGAAATAATCAGAACGACCTTCCATGTCTTAAAATCGCGCGAACGACGAACAACGAACAAATACTGGTAGCAGCGGGCATAGATCCAAATGAGGCTGTTGATGATGACAGCTTCTTTGTGATCGAGGATCCGCAGGAGCAGGTAGAGGCTATAGGAGCGACTTTCCAGGAAGTGTACAAGGCGAATGTTATCATTGGCCCGAACCACGATCTGGAGAATCGAGTCCTTGTGCACAATTTCTACCTTCGAAATGAAGTTGTGAATTGGCGATTCGAGAGCTCGGGTTTCACCCAGTTCAGTGACGAGAATATGGCAAATAATGTCATCACCAACGATAGGGTACTACCCCGTTCATTTCGAAGGAAGAGCTCCAAACGATCTTCGAATCACTTAGAAGTAAAAAATCAGTGGGAACCGATGAAATACCGAACATTGTGCTTCGACATCTCCCTCTAGAAGCGGTGAACATTTATACCACCCTGTTTAATAATGCATTGAATAATGCACATTATCCAGCGCATTGGAAAACTGCGGTGGTACATCCCATCCCCAAAAGGGATAAAGACACTTCCAATCCGGCGAATCTCCGCTCGATCAGTCTTCTTCCAAACATCAGTAAGGTGTTCGAAAAGGTTATCAATAGAGTCCTGACTAAGTGGGTCGAGGACAAACATATAGTTCCGGATAATCAATTCGGTTTCAAAGCGGGGCATGATATCATTCATGCTGCGTCGAAACTGGTTTCTGATATCCAATGGAACAAAAGCAAGAAACAGTGCACTGGTGCCTGCCTGATTGACTTGGAGAAGGCCTTCGATACCGTATGGTTAGAAGGACTCTTTTTCAAGCTGGACAGGTTGGGCATTAGTAAACCACTTCTGTATATTCTCTTCGATATGCTCTCCAGTAGACAGTTCATCGTGAAGAATGGCGATGCGACTTCTGCTGGAACTTTTAAAATTAAAAACGGTCTGCAACAAGGTGCGGTAAATTCGCCGATCCTGTTCAACATTTACACAAGTGATCTGATAGGTTCACTTCACCATGCCATAGCGTACGCAGACGACATAATCGCGTACAGATCAGGTCCAAAGATTGAGGTCATTAATATGCTTTTGCAGCGTGACTTCGACAAAATTAAACGATATTGCGATGACTGGAAGTTGAAAATCAACTTTCAGAAGTCGGAAACCATTCTGTTTAGGACGCCTTTGTCTGGGGCCTCTAGGGATACCAGAAGGAATTGGCGAAAGTTCTCGATCGTGGGGCAGCACGGGCAGCCACTTGCTTGTCGAAATGTAGTCAGATACCTTGGGATCTGGCTAGATCAATATCTGTATTTTAACAAACATATAGATGTTGCTCTGGCCAGAGCCAAAGGTGTTTTTGCCCTTACAAAGAGACTGTTTTATAACAGCCAACTCGATGCGAGGGTGAAGGTAATCTGCTAATGGCCCTTATCAGGCCCATGCTTGTATTTGGATGTCCCGTGTGGTTCAACGTGAGAGCAAGTTTATTGGAAAAGATTCGAGTGTTTGAGAGGGCTTGTCTTAGGACTTCTCTTCGCCTATACAGAACACCAGAGTCTCAGTACATAAAATTCTATCCTAATGAGGTCTTATACAATAGGGTGAACCTAATAAGAGTGGACAATTTCGTCATTAAGTTGACTCGAAGGCATGTTGCAAGAGCAATGGCCTCATCGAACAACCTGATCTCCGGGGCTTACTACCCCAATTATATGTATCACGAGAGAGTTCGCTTTGACGGCTTTATTCCTCCAGAAGCGTTCCTCTATTTAGATAGCAAAGGTCTGATCCAGGACAGATTGGCGGTGCCGTTAATCTTCCACGTCGCTCGAACAGCTGCGGACAGGCGACTCAACTACGACAGAGACGTCGCACAGGGCAGTGCGGAGCGTCTCCGGTTCAGTAGGGCGGTAGGGAGTCGCGACATGAGGGATGTTGCTCGGCAGCACCAACACTTTTGGTGGCTTGTTGAAGGGGAGGATGCTTCGTCGTCGAACTCCTTCAGTGATAATTAGCTTCATGTGAAGCAAGGTGGGCCAGCCAAATTTTTTTTTTTTTTTTTTTAGCCATGGCCGGATTACGTAGTTCTAGGTAGGTTTAAGTTAGATTTTAAGAAAAAAAAAATATAAAAACAAAAAAAAAATAAATAAAAATAAAAAAATGAAAAAAAAACTAAAATATATATACATACATATATTTATATATTATGTATATATATATTATGTGTGTATATATATGTATGTATGTATGCATTAGATGTAAGTAGGTTAAGTAGATTAGGATTTATTTTTAGGTAGATTGTAGGCTTTTAGTTTTAAGTTTTATAAAAAATTTAAAAAAAAAATGTCCATATACTAAGTTTTTGCTTAAAATTTATTTTCTTAGTTTTAGTATTAATAAATGTTAAAATAAAAATAAAATTAGACTGTAAGTTACGTCGAAAGACATAGATTATGTATTATGTTTAATTTAGAGTGCCCGCATGGGGCCAGTAAGTTACAATAAGATTATTTTTTTTTTAAGTTAATTAAGCTAATTTTTAAGCGTTTTTTGTTTAGCATATAAGAGTAATTTAAGTTATAGAAATAAAATGCATAAAAACTGACACCGTATGGGACAGTACCGACACTTTCTGATTAGATACATACCATATATTGTACGTACCAACTTCAATACTTGCAATAAAAATAAGTAAAAATAGACAAGAAGTGCTAGAACACTGAACACTCTGTTTCAGATCACAGATACATCCAATTCAGTCTGAATGATGCTCCTCTCCGCTAACTACAATAGAATTCTGGAATTATCGAAAAACTGATTGGCCAAAATACAGAGGAACACGTTTAGAACTACTCTCTTCTGAACTCTTAAGTCCCCCATGTAACACCAACGTGCTTGAGAAGTCAATGATTTCACCCTCTCGTTCAATTAAGCAACGACAGCTTCCTGCCCTCTTATTCAACATAAAGGCAAGAAAACGTCGAATTGTTGGACATCAGCACTGGAACCGCTTAGAAACATTTGCAGGAAACTTTTCTGTTCGTGAACAAAGTGTATAACTAATACACATATATTTTTAGTTAAAACAATTATTTCATTTTTGTAGTAAAATTGTAATTTATGTTAAAAGTAAGATAAATTCATTTAAACTTGATCTAATGTAACCTGTGAAACGTAACGTAACGAACTGTAAATATTTTTAGTACAATGTATGACAGTTTGTAAGTTAAATGGAAGTAATTTCCGGAGACTAATAAAAAGATCTCTTTTGAATTCCCGCGCCGTGTAAAAATTAAATTAAATACCAGTCAATTTTAGCCTTAACTGTCACCAGCTGAGCAAAGCTGACCAAAGGTCGTAAGTTGCTGTAATAAAATATTTAATTAAGTATTTTAATGTATCTAATAATTAAATAAACATTGTACTTTATACATACATACATTGGTTTATAATTAATTAATTTTCAAATAAAAAACCTTAAAATATATCGAAATTGTCCACGGGTGCAGATCAAAAAGGTGTTCTGGAGCAGATTCTTCGTGACCATTCCAACTTCAAAAAGACAGGAGCATCACGTCGTACAGCCAGCTATCTGTCAGGTCGTCTTCTTATTCTAGAAGGGAACTTCAAGAATGCGCTTGGTCTTCAAGCGAAGATTCGACGAGGAGAAATTGAAGAAGGTCTGGAAGAAGAAAATTTTGATGAAATTTTTGATCTGCTTCAAGAAATATATTTCACTTACCGAGGTGTATTGGTCGACGCTATCGACAATGCCAACTTAGCATCCAAGAAGAAGATTGTCGAAGGTGAATCCACAGGTGCATCTTGTAATGAACTTTCATTGCCTCAAATCCAAATTCCACATTTTGAGGGCTCGTACACGAAGTGGCGGGCTTTCCACGATGTATTTGTATCTTTAGTCCACACAAATAAAAGGCTGGGTGAAATTCAAAAGCTTCACTATTTGAAATCTTCCCTTGTCGGTGAAGCTGCTCGTTTATTGCAGCATTTAGGTTTGTACGCTGGCAATTATGACAAAGCATGGGAACTGCTTGTCGCCAGATACGACCACAAACGAGTGTTGGTAAACGCTCATTTCCAATTTTTTTTTTGAGCAGCAGCAGTTGACGAAGGAGACGGCAAGCAACATCAAGTCTCTACTGGACACGTCCCAGAAATGTTTCCATGCTCTAGACAATTTAGGATTGCCGGTTAGTTCTTGGGATGACATTTTAATTTATATTCTGGTGCAAAAATTACTTGCTTTTACTCAGCGTTTGTGGGAGGAGAAGTTGGGTAGTTCGAAGGAGTTGCCAACACTGAGACAATTTACAGAGTTCCTGGAGACACGTTTTCGAACCTTGGAAGCAGTAGCTATAGCGAGTGGCATCAAGGTCAGCGGTTCTTCTGTACACAAGGCTGTTGCGGTCGAGAAGAAAACGGTGTTGCACGTCGGGAAGAAGCAGTTTGCATGCCAGGTATGTGGTAGAGGTCAGCACTCCCTTCGAACTTGTCAGTGGGCAGAATCGGGGTTTGCCGGAACTGTCTAGCGTACAGTCACAAGTCGAACCAATGTCAAAGCAGTGTGCGCTGCTATTACTGCAAGCAGGCGCATCATTCGCTGCTGCATGTTAATAATCTCTAAACCTACAAGGGATTATAAAAATACAATAACAGGTACACAGACATTTCATATAACATCAAAATTTAACCCACCTAAAGTAGCCTCTTCTGAAGTACATCAGCCAAGTGTTCTTCTGGAAACAGCAGTTGTTCGAGCCAGGTCATCAAATGATAATTATTTTAATCTAAGGGCGTTAGTTGATCCTGGATCGGAAGCAACGTTCATAACTGAATCCGCTGTCCAGTTACAAGGGCTTCATCAGCGACGAACTATCATTCAGGTATCTGGATTGGGAAAAGTTAGCAGTGGTTCATGTCAGCGGTATGTAAGTCTTACCTTTGGGTCTCTGGTAACACCCTTCGAGACAAATACCCCAGCCTATGTGTTCAAATCGCTGACTGGTCTGTTGCCGTCCAAGCCTCTAGTTCTGCAAAACTGGGAACATATTCAAGGTTTGAAGTTAGCTGATCCACAATTTGATAAGCCTGCGACTGTTGATATTCTCCTGGGAGCCGACGTTTACTCTGAGTTTATTCTAGGTTCCATTATACGCGGTGATGATGAAAGACCGCCAATCGCACAGGAATCAGAGTTAAGTTGGCTTATCCTTGGGATGGTTATTTCGCAAAATAAGGAACCTGTCTATAGCTTCTTACAGGTCCTTGATAAGTCCACTCAGCTGCGAAGGTACTGGGAACTGGAAGAGTTGCCTTTCAACACTAAGGAAACTGCGGAAGAGAAAACTTCTGAAAAGAATAACAACACAATAACGAGGTCGCCTGATGGTCGATATGAGGTATCAAACCCTTTAAAGACAGATGTAAGCCTGGGTTTGGTGCCTCGAGGTTAGGTGCCTTACGTAGGTTTCATCAACTGAAAGGAAGATTCCAGGAAAACCAAACGCTACACAGGGAGTACTCTAAGTGCTTAAATGAAAATAAAGAGCTTCAACAGATGACAGAGGACCACAAAAAGAATACCATACTGGATACACCACACCACTTCCCTACTCCTCACCATGTGGTATTCAATAGACCGGAATGTAAACCTTCTGTTTGGTGCCTCGAAGTTAGGTGCCTTACGTAGGTTTCATCAACTGGATGGAAGGTTCCAGAAAAATCCCACACATCACAAGGAGCTTTCCAAGTGTTTACATGAATGCAAGGAGCTTTGTCAGATGCCAGAGGTTGACAAAAAGAATACCTTACTGGATACACCACACGACTTGTTCATTCATCAGCATGCGGTATTCAAGAAGTCAAACAAAACTACGAAGCTTCGTCGCAATTTTGTATACTACAAACGTTTTGTTCGAAACTGCCGGGCACAAGCTGGAAAAATAAACAGTGGTCCACTAAAGGTAGACGTAATCGGCACAAGACTTTTCGAAATTCGTCAAGGAGACACTGCCGTCGGGAAGTGGAGCGAAAAATATTTGCCCAGGAAGGACAAAAAACTACCGCCGTTGCAATTGAGATTCCGACCAATCATTGGCGCACATCCCGGAAAAGACGGACTTGCTCAAGCGATTACGGTACGAAACGAAATAGGAGAACTTAATCGGTCACTTTGAAAATTTTGCTACTTGCAATCAAATATTGCAAGCGAAAGCGAGACATTTGAACGACACAACACAAGATTTAAACAACACAACACAACATTTATAAAATAAACACTTTAAATAAACTCACATGGAAAATTAAAGACATTTCATTTCGATTAGAAAACAATTTATTAAATTAATAAAATATAATGATACAAACTTATTTTGTCCTAGCTATACCTACACAGCACAACACACATAAATACAGTCCACGGTAAACCACACAAAATCATTCATACCAGACAACGTTGCAGAGTTCCAACATTTCAAAATACCGACGGGAATTGGAGAATCAAAACCCCGACGGCACTTGAAGTTTTTCAATGAACACTCAACGTTGTCCACTCAACACACAACACAACACTTTAAAGGTATCAATTTGAAAAGAAAAACAAAACATTTTTAAATTTATAAACACTCAATAATAATAATATATACCTTAAACTAATCTTAACATAAATTACATAAATAGAGAAAATAATAATAAATAAATATGTAAACAAAATTAAATAATAAAAAAATGAATATGTCAAAAAAACTCACTGAAGATGAATTGCAACAACAATTCAATAGGAAGGCGGGTTCGTGGCTCTACACAAAAATGTAAATACCACACACACACACACACACACACTAAGAAGTGGTAGAACCCCTGTGGTTATCGGCGGCGACTTTAATGCATGGGCAACGGAGTGGGGTAGCAGACTTACAAACGCCAGAGGCCGTAGTCTGCTAGAAAGTTTTGCAACCCTTAACATAGGCATTGCAAACCAAGGTCGTGCAAACACATATCGTAAGGCAGGAACGGGCTCGATTATCGACAATACGCTCGTTAGCAACTCCCTCTTACGAAACATAAAATGGCGAGTCAGCGAAGAATACACGAACAGTGATCATCAAGCAATAATATTTGAAACGAAGGAGAAGAGTACCGCGCAACGCTCTAAACGAAAGGGCCCAAGATGGAAGGACACAAACTTCGACCTGGAGGCGTTCGAAGAAATGATAAATACCGGAAACATAATTCAAAGCGGAACAGCTGAAGCCTGTATACAACAACTCGTCCGCATTCTCACTACTGCGTGCGATGCATCAATGCCCAGAAGAACGGGTACTAGAGGAGGAACACCATGCTACTGGTGGAATGAGGAAATAAAAAAGCTTAGAGCAAAGTACTTAAAAGCCCGACGCAAAGTCCAAAGATCTAGGGGAAGAGATCGCTTTGAAGAACACCTTATTGTCTTTAAAAAAGCAAGACGCGACTTAAAAAAGGCAATCAGGGAGAGCAAGACAAGATGTTTTAAAAAACTTTGTGAAGAAGCCGACATAAACCCTTGGGGTACAGCATACAGGATCGTCATGACAAAGATAAAGGGCAGCAGGTCGCCGCAAATAACATGTCCAGCAATCCTAAGCTCCATAGTAGAACACCTTTTCCCCCGAAGTACATCTACTATGTACCATATCGTTAGGGAGTCCAACACGGAGGACATTCCAATAGTCACAGCGGATGAACTCATGAACGCATGCAGGAAGATAGGCGACAATAAAGCGCCGGGACCTGATGGCATACCAAATAAGGCACTAAAAGCAGCTATCCATAAGCGCCCAGACATGTTTATGGAAACAATTCAAAAATGTCTTGAAGAAGGAGTTTTCCCGGATGCTTGGAAACTACAACACCTAGTCTTGCTTCCAAAGGGAAACAAGCCACCTGGGGAACCGTCCTCGTATCGTCCAATATGCCTTTTAGACACAATGGGAAAGATATTGGAACGGATAATATATGCTAGACTGCTCGCGGTAGCAGAAGAGAGAGGAGCACTATCAGACTTGCAGTTTGGGTTTAAAAAATCGCGGTCTACTGTTCAAGCCATAAAAACTGTGGTCGACATTGCGGCCGAAGCGATACAAGGAGAAAGATGGCGGTATGATACAAAGAAATATTGCTTAGTGGTGACTCTAGACATCAAAAATGCCTTTAACTCGGCAAACTGGGCGTTCATCAGAAAATCACTAGCCAGTATGAATACGCCATACTACTTACTGAGGATAATAGAAAACTACTTTACCAACAGAAAACTGAGGTATGAAACTGACGAAGGGTTGAAATACTACAGCGTTTCAGCTGGGGTTCCACAAGGATCAGTACTCGGTCCACTCCTATGGAACATTATGTATGACGGAGTGCTAAGGCTTATGTTGCCGAGAGGAGTTCAAGTAATCGGATTTGCAGACGACATTGCCGTCGTTACGGTGGCAAAAGAAATAAAGGAGATAGAGGCTGCCACAAATGTAGCGATTACTCGCATCAAAGACTGGCTAGTATCCGCCGGTCTAGAATTAGCGGACCATAAAACGGAAGCCGTCTTAATTACCAGTAGAAGAATTGTGGAATACACCAATATACGGGTGGGACATCAAATAATCCGATCGAAAGAATCAATCAAATACCTGGGAGTAATACTTGATAACAGATTACAGTTCAAAGCACATATAGAGTACTCCAGTAACAAGGCTTTACTGCTGCAAGGAGCTCTCTCTAGAATACTACCAAACATTGGTGGACCTGGATATGCCAGGAGGATTCTCCTATCTAGAGTAGTCAGCTCAGTCCTCTTATACGCTGCTCCGGTCTGGGCGGGAGCACTCGCCATAAAAGCAAACAAGAGAAATCTGTTGTCCGCATACAGGCTCAGTGCATTAAGAGCGATCTGTGGATTTCGAACAATCTCAGATGAAGCAGCCTTCGTGAAGCAGGAATGATTCCGATCGACATTCTCGCGGACGAGATGTTGAGAATTTATAATAGAAGAACCCCAGGGCGACAAGATGCAGGTGAAATTGCAAGAATAAAAGGAGAAGAGCGAGCGGTCTCAGCAGCCCTCTGGCAAGCCAGGTGGGATAATAGTACAAAAGGCAGATGGACCTACAAGTTGATCCCGGACATCGAGACCTGGACAAAACGAGCACATGGGGATAACAACTACCACCTTACGCAGTTCCTATCTGGTCACGGCGGCTATCGTAAATACTTCCACCGATTCGGACACGATAGCTCCCCTTTGTGCCCAGAATGCTCAAACGAGGAGGAAGATACGGAGCACGCCATATTTCATTGCCGACGTTTTTCGCAGTGGAGAATTAATCTGCCCAGTCCAATACTACTCATAGACCAAATGTTGCAGTCGGAGGAAAATTGGATGGAAATCGGCACATTTGTGACAATTGTGCAAAATGAGCTAAGAAGAATTGAAAAAATTAGAAGAGCTGAAGAAGCAAATACAAGAAGAATAGAATGATCTGCTAACCAGCCCTGCGAAGTAATACCTAACGGCAGTCCCGCGGGGAGAGTGGTTGAAGGACGTAGTGGTGTGGATTAGTACGTAGGCGCACTCCTGGCATCGAACATTCGGGTGTTGCGAATCGTGCATGTTGGTGGCACGGGCTACCGCATCTATGAAGATTACCACATCCATTGGCGCAACCAAGAAAAAAAAAAAAAAAAAAAAAACACACTAACAAGGCTAATTCGGCCATCACCAAAACACTATCCGTTCGCGAAAATTTCTTCGCCCAGCATCGCACTGTACAACCAAAAATTGCGTACGCGGAAAATAGTTATCATACAAAATAACACCACACATTGTACCGAATTGGTTGGGAAAATATTTTTAATTACTTTTTTTTTTTCATTTTCCCATTTCTTTCTTTTTTCTTTTGTTTTTTTTTTTGCACTGCACACGAATATCACTTTCGCGAAACAATAACAAACAATCGATGTACATATGTATATCAATATGTACACACGCACGTATATACGACTGTGTACTCGCGCCGGTGTACACAAATCAAATTCGAAATCGAATTACGCGAAGGAAGGGGAGCAGACAAAAAGGATTAAAGAAATAATTAATTAAACACACTTACCTTTTTATTAACAAAAAAAAAAAGCTAAAAAGGGGACAACAACAACTAAACAAAAAATCTAACAACACTCCCGACGCGATTTGACCTAGTTTTCGTCAATGATCAAAACAAACTATTGCACTATTACAAACCAAAGTCAATGACACATATTTTATCTCCCTTTGTTGCTCGTTTGTTATATCGTCGTCCTTGTCACCTACTAGGTAATCCTATGATGCCTAGTAGTTTGAAAAAAACCGATGGCTCTTGGACAACCTCAAGTGATGTATCGCTCAACCTGCTACTGGACACCCACTTTCCAGATAGCTCTCTATTCACTGCCAGTAACAACCTTAGCAGGACTATTGCAGCCGTGACTAAAATTAACGGTCTGATTACAAGAGGTAAGCTGCTCTGGGACCTGCATAGCCTCAAACTATACAACTCTGCTGGGTCGGATGCCATAATACCTGCCGAGCTACAAATGTCCTCAAATATATTCCAGAGAATATCGCATCCCCTCTATAGACTTCGGGGAATAAGATGATTTGATAGATCTCAAGCCAATCCATTTCCATATGGATAGATTCAAGACTGAAAGCGGGGTTGGTTGTGATATCTTCTCAGTTAAGCTTGATCTAAGCTTCTCTTGTTTGGTCAACATGTCTAGCGACCAAAAAATCTGGCCAAAACTGGATCTGAACCGCTCTAAGAGTTTGATATTTCAAAATAGAAAGCCTATCAGCGTGCTATAGGTAAGCATGCAAAAATGCTTGGAGTTTTTACAAACGTCTTTCTGCATGGATGAGAGGGAGGAGGCGACAATTCTCCACATACCGATTAGGAACATTCTCCTACAATGACGATTTTATATAAGAAGTTAACAGTCAGAAGCTCAAATTGTATCCAAGAGTAGGAGGATCAAGGATCCACGGGGCAACACAATGGCCAATAAGCCCAAGTGGGTTAGTTTTTCCAACAGCTACTATTACCTAACATCACCTTACTTTGTAGGCCTCTGCGATTTTTTACGCATTAGCGATTACAAAGCATCAACATGAACCTTCCGAGCTAAAGTGACTACCCCGAAAGTTATCTAGGCAAACTAATTTGAGGATAAAACAGTTTTGCACATATGTACGAGTATTTCTATAGCCACTTTTGATGTTATTTTTCCGGTTGTAAAGAGTTTTTCAAAAGGGACTTGACAACTTTGAATTTAATTTGTGAACGCACTCTTTGACTAATCATCAAACTGTCACTGTCAATTTATTCAGTAAACTCAACATTTTCATCATGGTAAAGTACACTAACGAGCAACGTCTGCAAATTATAAAAATTTTCTACCGAAATTCGGAGTCGATGACTGTAACTTTAAGAGCGTTAACTCCAATTTTCGGTCGTAATTCTCGCCCTAGTAGACAGGCATAACAAGTTTAGTGCAAAAATTTGAGTCTACATATTCGTTGTGTGATGTTGCCGTGTCAGTGAGATAACGGGTTGGTCGAAGTGTCGAAAATATCACTGCCGTTCAGGCGTCTGTAGCAAACGATCCGAATCAGTCAATTCCACGGCGTTCTCAAGAATTGGGCATCGCTCAGACCACATTATGGCGTATTTTGCATAAGGATCTTGGTTTACACCCATACGAGATCAATCTGACTCAAGAATTGAAGCCGATTTACCATTTGAAACGACGTATGTTCTCCGATTGGGTTCTGGAGAAGATGCACCAAGATGATGAATTTCATCGCAAAATCATCTTCAGTGACTAAGCTAATTTTTGGCTCAATGGGTTCGTCAATAAGCAAAATATGCGTTATTGGTCGTGTGAAAATCCACATGTGCCTATTACTTTTGGCCCGAATTGGAAGATATGGACTTGGACGACATGTGGTTTCAACGGATGGTGCCACAAGCCACACAGCATACGCTACAATCGATTTATTGAAGAGTAAGTATGGTGAGCGTGTTATCTCAAGAAATGGGCCAGTCAAGTCCTTATTGGAAAACCCGATATTTCGTTATTTATCAATTTTTACCACGTTCTCTCAAATATTTGCTGGTTCGGTGTTTCTTAAATTGGACAAGACTAAAACTTCGGTCACCCAGCTCACGGAAGCTATAAACTCCATAACCGAACAATTCAGGTTGCCGAATCTGCGCATACGTAGAGTTGATTCAATTCACAGGAGGCATTAAGTTTGTTAACGAACGTCTGGGGACTATCGGAAACTGGCTTAAGGTTGTGGAAAATAGAGGCACCTCCTTTCCACAACTGGACAACGTGGAGACGATTTTGAAGGACTATGAGATAGTTCACAGTAAGCAAATATATCGTGCGATTCTACAACACATACGCCAAAAAATAAGTGGCAGGGCCTGAGTCTTTAGTTTGTCATGCTTACTATGGGTGAGAATATTCCCATGTGTAACGCAATACGCGACAGCGTATAAAAGACTGCAACGGAAACTGTAGGAAGCGCTTTTTAATTCCAATCGTCTACGGAGACAGACCTCCAAATATCGTCGCAATAAAAACAAAGAAGTAACAGTCGATATGTTTTCTCAGAAGTGGGATCTTATCTTCGGTCTTAGCGTATATATCGGCGATATGTTGAGTGGACTTTGCTTTGAGCGGCGAACCACTTAATCCCCCGGCTTTCTTCGCCAATTCCTTATCACTCACATTAGAACGAGGCAATGTCTTCAACGTCGTTTTTACTAAGATCTGGGGTGATTTTTACAGTGTTGTTCTCCGGGAGTTTGTTATGTGCCTCCACGTAAGGGATTCGAGATCACGCTTGATGTGTACATCCCTCAAACTAGGTGTATTCGGACTGCTGACATTTATTACCAGATAATCAGCAATGGGACCGAACTAGTTGACTTCCTTCACATAGTCTTCCAAGGCACTGCACTGGGAGAGATTTTGTTTTTACCAAGGTTCACACCAAGGATTCCCTGGTAGATGCCAGTTTTTCCCAACTCGCTCATTTGTTCGAAAACAGCTTCGTGTCCATCACTATTGTAGCCGTAGCGATTGAGAATTGCCTGGTCTGCTGTTAGACGAAAAACTCTGGATGTTAGATTGCCAGGCTGTGCTTCTGGGGTTACAGAACCTATTTCAATGAAGGTAAATCCTATTTCTCTATACCTTCAATCGCTTCTTCTTGCTTATCAAACCCAGCTGCGATGCCAATGGGGCTTTGTATCGAAGAACTTTGTTGTCAGCACGTGAGGATCCTCTTTCTTTGGAGCAGCGAAGAGTATATATTTACAAGCTAGTAGGTACTGCAAATTGATGAGATCGTTCTGGCGGCATGAGCCGAACAACTGGGCTGAGGAAATCATCGTAAAACGTTTCGTTTCCTTTGTACAGGTTGACTACCGCAAATAGCAGACTGGTCCCAGTCGTCACCAGGGCAAGTGAACACATTTTCCTTTTAAATTTTGCAGCCTCAGCTATGAGATTACTGTTAAGAATCTATGTACTATGTGCTGGAGACGACTCGGAGGAGATGAAGATAATAGCATCTCGGGGACGCATGCAAGGGAGCACCCTGGTAAAATATATTACACAGGGAACAGCAGATACCGAGTGTCAGGAAACTTTTCGGGCAGTAAAACCAACTTCGGTCTAGTATATAAGACAGGGTCTGTTGGGTCGTTGGACTGAGGGCTAGCGGCAGAGGGTGGCAGAAAGCTATCGACGAAGGGAAGTGGAGAGCCGCGAGGCTGGGCGAGTATTCGATGGCGGTGCTGATGGTGGTTAGGTAAGGTGTTTCGGTTGCCAACACACTGGACACTACAAGAGAGACTGTCCCCTGACAAATACCCCAGTTGAAGGCGGCCCGAGTAATACTACTGCAGGAAGGAGACCTGAGAGGCCGACGCAGCTACTTTTGAAGGAAGACCAGGCGAAGTATGTTAAAGATGCCACAGTGAACGGGTGCCAAGTTAAAACTTTCATTGACTTGGGAAGCGACTGTGTCATCCTGAGTCGTATGATTGCGGAGGAAGGAGGCAGGAAGTATGTCGAAGACCACAGGTACCTAAATGGGTTCGGTGGCGGAACTTGCCAGACTGTTGAAGACTTCTTATGCTATCGTGTGAGAAGAGAAGGGCTTCAACCTAGTGTGCCGAAGAGAGCTGCTATTGTAACTTTTCCAACAAGTTTGTACAAAACTATGCACGCTGGGCAACTCTACTGACAGACCTCACAAAAGCAGACCACACTTTTCCACCCAGATACGTGGGGGATTTATAGCATTAGATGTAACTACATATACTTGTTACATGTTATTACTGCTATTCTATGATGTCATAGAAGTCGTAGAAAGCTTGATCGGTAATCTAGGCCATGAATGTTACAATAAAATGCAATAAAAGTCTTATGACATCTATCTAAAACAAAATTTGAGAATTTGGAAACCAAACCACAAAGTCTATCGGCAGTGGCTATCAGTCGAATAAATCATATGTAGATCCTGAACCTACCACAGATATGTGTGTGCGCTAGACCTACGAGTAGTCTTTCCGATGAAAATCGACCTGATAGTTATATTTGTGTGTCCTTTTCTGAATATAAAAACGAGAAACTGTTTATTCAATATAACAAAATTCCGAAGACAGAATTTCGAAAATGAATTCAAATTCAAAACAATTCATTTCGAAATGTTTTAATTTGCATGAAATTTCTCTTAATGCAGTGCACAGAAGGAAACTTTGAAGAAGACATAACCAAACTACCGCATTCATAATATCATACAATGCGAATGTCCTGCCCTATCTTGCAGGCTTCCAAAGAGGATTTTAAAAAGAAAAAATGCCGAAGTTCAAACTGTTGGCGGACGGACACAATTCGCCCCCAGAAAACTTAATAAAAACGTCTCTCTCTCTTTGGATTTTTCGTAAAAAACAAAATGACTTGAAGAAGTAGTTCCGTAATGTAGATGAAAACCATAATAAAGGACAAGCAATGAGCAATGAGCAATGAGCAACGAACAACCAATCCTCTTTTATGATTCCCTTTCAAAGCAATTAATGCCCTCGAATTCTATTTCAGTTTTCAGTTGTCCTTCTTTTGTTTTATTCGATTTGTTGTTTCGAATTTGGGAATTGGAAGGGTGGATAACTGAGTAAGTTAGTCCTTGCAACAAGCAAACACAATGACAGCCCATTTTGCAATTTAGTCGAATCTATTATGCAAATTGGCTCAAAGCATCACAGGACCACCTTGTATGTCCCAAACACTAAAAGACTAACTCTCATCCATACTATTCCTGCTATTGGCAAGGACATACAAATCGCAAATCTGCAAGCCGAATTGATTACTATTTGGCCAGAGTGTGGTGGGTGAAATTAAAGAATTTTAATTGTACCAGCGATTCCATTCCCTACTCCATACTTTTGCCTAACCGGATGTCAGTTTGATACAGAGTACCGAGACAAAGATGACAAGCCTGACACAAAGTTATTTTATTCATATCCTTCGACTGTATTCTCTTCGTTTCTCTTTTTGTCTACTCAAAATACAATCAGCATAATTGATTACTGCTTACAGTTGTCACCGATTGTGGCCAGGGGATGGTTTTTCTCGGCTTAAATTTGACAGTCCCCAATCCCTAAAGCGAAACTCCATACCATCCATCGCCCAGGCGACTGTGGTAGACAATGGCAATCGAAAACGATGCCGAATGCCGAATAATTTTACAGCCTCCCCACATAAATAATGCGAAGTGGAATGAGGCAACCGGACGGGGGAAGCGGTATGAGTTAGGATATTATTGGTCTAAAGGATGATGGGACTGGTGTGGGGTATAGTGATGACCATGCCGGTGGTCATCATATTTAAGGGGCGGTTAGGCATGAATAGCGGCAACGGGAAAATTTATATCCAAACGATTCCTATTTCTCGTAATGTAATTTGATTTGTAACATCGAATTCGATCATCGTTTTATTTGATTTACTGGAATCGCTTTTAGGGAATTAGATTCCCGAAGAAGGATTTCAATTCCAAGAAGGACATGATTGTGCCTCATGGTTACACGTATTTGGAGTGTTTCTGTGTGTGTCTGGACAATGTGCGTTGATAGAAAGGATAGATCGAACAGTGTTGGGTTTGAATATTTGGGCATCTAACATACAGTGGAATGAGTGTTAATTTTCATTTGATCAATTCGATTCGATGTGACAGTAGCTGTTCGGTTATAATTCAATTCGCTGTCACATCGACTCACACATCCGCAGACAAACACACGCACACCCATATCGATTGTTTGAAATCACAACGCACTGAATTGGATTCGGGATTTTGTCATTTAAACACAAATTGAAATACAATTCGTGTGTAATTTGGGATTAGCAATGTATGTAAGTGAAAAGGAGTAGAATGATTTAGTTTTGATGAAGGTAGTAATTCAATATGGACAAATCCTGTTGGAAGAATTGTGACTCAGTCAATTTCGCCAAAGTTGCGTATCAACGAAAAACTTAAAGAATCTTTGGGCGAGGTTAAGAAGATCTAATTAAACCACTACACAGGGCGTCCGCTAATTGATCAAGACTAATTTAGGAAATGATTCTTGGGTATATTCTAACAAAAAAATCGTTCTACAGTAAGGGGTTTTGAAGCTTAAAGCAAAAAAACATTTTTTTTTAGTCTTACCTGCTACAGGTTTTCCTAAATATCATAAAATCGATGGGTTTTTCTGCAAACTTATTGACGACTTTGCTATTATTGTTACGTTCATAAGACAAAAATAGTAAAAAGTTATGTTTATTACGCATTTTCTGGAGAAAAGTGATCTCAAAGTCAAAAATTAGCATGGACAAGAACACTGGAACAGGTTTAGAAATTGAATATCTGAAGACTCAAACAAGGTATGAACTTTTTTTAAACGCGTTTACAAAGGCTAGTATTTCTTCCAAAAATAAAGTCCTAAATGAAGTTTCTACCATTAGTACTAACAGAGCAATTTCCGATAATATGGGTCAGGGTGCACAAAATTAAGCCTTTTCTTAAATTTTCGATAAATGATGTCAACACCGGAGATAGACCCTTACAGTAGAACGACTATTTACGAGTATATACCCAAGAAGTATTTCTCAAATTACCCTTGACGAATTGGGGGACACCCTGTATATTAGGTGCAAGATGTAAGTAAAGATGAAAGCAATCAGGCCAAAATTACGACACAAGGGTAATGCTAATCGAAACAGTGTGGAAGATGGAGCACGTCAGCGGAGGAGTTCAGAAACCTGAACTGAAGGAAGAAAGCGAAGAATCCAAGAAGAAACTGCAGATGTGGGTGAAAGATGACGCAAAGGCAAAATCAGATTTGATTATCGCTATCAATCCGAGTCGAGTGTTTTGGAGCGATTGAAATCTGAATTCGCTTCCACAGTCAAGAAGGCGACGATTTGCACAAACATTTAATTGAATTCTTCGATGCGTATGGCTGTTGATATACTCGTACACAAAGAGTTATTGTCGATAATTTTGCTAAACGGGTCGCCACCTAGTTTTGAGTTATTCCAGTGTACGATAGAATCGCATGACAGTTTGTCAAAATTTTAAGTTCTGGGGAAAAAATTCTTGGGAAAAACCATGCGCAAAATCAGCGTAAAGGCCAAGGCCCATAGAATCCGTTGCGTCCGTCGCGTGAATTGCGTCGACTGACATCCCGATAGAATATACACGTTGTTATGGAATCAGGCCCATAAACAAATGATATGACGGAACGGACGGATAAAGTAGATTTAATTTCTACTTTTCAATACGTTGGCAGTTCACACATTCACACATTGAGGACCATACTTTCACATATTTAGGTTAACGTATTCACAAATTGAGAGTAAGCATTTTCATTGGTGGAGACGTTGAGAGAATGAAGAGAAATTGTCATAGCTTGAAAAGAAAACATTGACATTGACATTTGAATTATTTTGTATCGTTTCCTTTCGTTATTATTTGAATTTCGTTTGAATTGATGTAAGTAGATTTTGTCTTTTATTCAATTGATGGTTTTTGTAAAATGTTTTCTTTCAGAAATATGTTTGAAGAAAAGCTGACAGAGGCCGTAGAAGCTAAAAGATGTCTGTACGACAAATCGCTGGCATCGTACAGAAACAAAATTCTGAAGCAGAAAGCGTGGATGGATGTAGCGATTGCTGTTGGTGTGGATGGTAATATTGCATACAAATAGTTTTTAAACATTAACTTACGTGTTGTTACTCTAGTCGATACTTGCCAAAGCCGATGGCGTTCCTTGAGGGATCGCTTTGTCAAGAAAACCAAGAAAAAGCCGAAAAGTGGAAGTGCTCTTATTGAGGAAAGCCAGTGGAACTATCTTCCACTGCTTGAATTTTTAAGAGTTTACGTAACTCCTCGGAGGTAAACAGACTTGGTGTTTTATATTATAATAAAATAACGTGCAAATATATTACAGAACTGTATCGAATTTGCAGTGGAATAATGAAGAAATCCACGGTCCTCAACAAGGCAGTTTTTTTAACTTGGTGGAGGACATTGACGAGGGGCAGCAAGTGTTTACATCCACACCAGATGTCAGCCAATCCCCACCAACAATACCCACAGCATTAAGATCTAAAGGCCGGAAGCGCAAGCTGGAGGAGGCAACGGAGAGGTTTGATTTGCTAGTGGGAGCGGCAACAGAACTGCTGGCAAAAAGACCTGCAACCTCCCCCAATAGTGATTTTTTGCGAGTCCTGGACGGATATCTGGCTAAGCTGCCAGAAGAAGTTCAGGACGAGCTTAAATGCCAATACATCCAAATGGCAATGGATGCAATAAAAAAACAAAAATAATTATGCATATATATATGTGTGTGTTTTTATTTAAGCAAAAATATAAGTTATATTTAATTGTAAAGGAGGTACTCCTTCAGTTGTCTACGCAATTTGAACGTGTCCTTGGACGCGTTGTTTGAGAAAATTCTCTTTGGCTTCTTCAATGCAACAGTTGTTTGTTTTCGCCACAGGCCGCGAACTATTTCCTCGCCGTTGTATTGGTCGACGTAGTCTGGAGGAATGTAACTGTTATCATGCATCTTCACAAAATTGTGAAGTAAAACAGCTGCCTTCACAATTTTGTCCGCTGACGTCGGAGCCATATTTAGTGGGCCAAGTAAAATTCTCCATCGGGACACTAAAATGCCGAATGCATTTTCAATGACCCGCCTGGCGCGTGATAGACGCTTGTTGAATTTCTCTCGATCCACAGTTAAATGCTCTCCTAATTAAATTGAAACGCGTTCGACTGTATTAATAAAAAAAGAACTGGTAATGAAGCCACTACTATACCTGGATACGGACGCATCAAAAACGTTTTCAAAGGAAATGCCGCATCGCCAACAAAATAATGCGGAAACCGCACGTTACTATTCGGCAGACACTGCTCTTCTGGTAGGCTGAGCTGGTTTCCAAATAACTTTCGACCAAAGTTGTGTAGTAAAAGTGTAGTTGGCATCACAGATGCCTAAAAGTACGATTGAATATTTGCCCTTATAATTATAAAAAAGGGACCCAGAATTCGGGGGGCAAGTGATGCTTATGTGTTTACCATCAATGGCACACACACAATTTGGCAAATTCCACATACTGTAAAAATCATTGGAAATCTGTTTCCACTCAGTTTGGTTTGGGATCGACAAATATATATGCCCCAAGGTATTCCAAAGAACATCACAGGTTTCGTTCACGATTCTTTTAACACTTGTGAGTCCCATCTTGAATGTCATTGAAAACACCTGTTTGCTGCCTCCATGTGCCAAATATCTATAAAGTTTAAAATAGTAAACTAAAGATAGCACGATTAAAATATTAAAAGTACTCACAAAAGAGTCAAAAACGGCCTGCACTTTGCTGATATGACGGGTCTGTTGGAGTGCTTGGTTAACTCTTCTTTGACCAAGTTGAACAGCAAATCAAACACTTCCTTGTTCATACGCACTGCCACTTTAAATTGTTCCTCATCGTGATTGTATATTTGGTCAAAGTTGAGAGCAAAAAATCCATAACGATCTCGGTCCTCGAACAGCCCGCGAACCCAAAACCGGCGACTATTACTGATTATTTTTAGATTCTCCAGGACTTCTGATAAAATCAGTATCAAAATAATCATCGAAATGAACTCATCATCCATACTTTGCATTTTTAATATTTTTTTAAATTTCGCACAATTAAACAAAACTAATTTTTCGCAGAACAGGTTGAAGAGAAAACACTCTCAGCAATAACAAAACGTCACCGGCTGTATTCTGCCAACGTATGCAACGGATTCTATGGGACTGTCATTTCCTTTAAATACGTCAACGTTAACCTATCCGACATCGTAACGGACGCAACGGATTCTATGGGCCGGGCCCTTAAGAGACGATGTACGAGTATGTCCAACAAGTAATGCTCGTGAATACAATTCAAGTATAAGTGCTACAGATGTCATTAATTGGGTCACAGGGGTTCAGAGTGTCCGGAAAATAAGATACAACATAGCTACTCAAAAGGTGAATCTAATAAAGTAGAAAGCACTTCACACATAACGGAAGTGGAAGAACAGGCTTTGGCGATTCCGACTGCACGTTTCCTATGTGCAACGAGGAACGTTTGCTTTTATTGTCACCTTCGAACGCAAGCTGCTGTTGGAGAATGATGCTAGTGCAAGTGTCGATGCAATGGGAACAGTTGGGATTATCATACCAGACGGGACGTCGGTAAGGTCAGTAAAACTCCAAAATACATTATTAGTTAAGAGCTTGAGGACTAATCTACCTTCTGTTGCGACCACGAAAATACCATCACATTCCACAAGGAAAGAACAGTTGTTCGCGGAAATGCTGCCGAAATTAAGGTGATTGAAAATCGAGTTGCGCAATTGTAATAGGTCCAAGAAAATACTTCACAAGCATGCGCAGACTCGGTTACCTAAACCGACGTGATCTGTTAGACATATCTCGTAAAATGTTGGCAGATGTCGATGCATGGATCAGAAGAAGACGAAGAGCTTGAGGAAGGGAAGACATCACAGGATTATGAATGAGTTTCGAAAATCGGCTCTGAGTCTCAAGAGCAGTACAAAGGCTCTCGAAGAATATATCAAAGGATATCTGTATTGAGGCATACGAAAGAAAAGAAAATCGAACAAGAGAGCCTGAATGGAGCTTATAAAAACAAGGAGGATGAAACAGATGATATTCATTTTGATCCACCTGATGGGGTCGGAATTATTGAAATGGTGAACATTGGAGAGCGAAGTCATTGGAGGATGCGATGTCTGGAACAGACGCACTAGAATGGCTGAAGGCAATCAAAAAGAATATTGGACTACTTATCAAGAACAGTACATGGGACAAGATTGTTATGCGCAATAAATTCAAATCAGATAGGTCGTTGGATCAGAAGAGAACTGGTCTTGTTGCCAGAGATTTTTCACAAAGCCAGGGAATAGACTTTGAAGAAACTTGAGGGCCAATTGCACGCCTTGGATCTATCAGATTACGAGGCAGTTTATCAGAGAGATGTCGGTACTGCTTATCTCATTTACATTGACTCTCAAAATACTTTGAGCAGGCTCACAAGATGCTAGTAGACGTCCAAGATGGGCAAAAATATGGAGTAGGAACAATGGCCAAACAGATGCTTCAGGAGGTCAGAGAAGGTAACAATAAATGTAGATTCAAAAACGCGCTTTACGGTCTTAGACAGGCAAGCCGTCAATGGCGTAAAATGCTGGAAAACACACTACGAGTACGTTATCTTGGCTTGAAACCGGCTACTAACGACACATTTCTCTACTTTCGATCAAGCAAAGAAGCGTTCACCGTTGTTGCAGTGTATGTCGATGACATTTTGTATGCATCAAGAATTCAAAAGACGGTGAAGTGTATAGGAAATTGACTAGCTGCTATTTTCGAAGTCAAGGATCTCAGATTGGAGCGATACTGTTTGGACGTCGAAATAATTCAAAGAGATGGTGAAATGAGACTAAAACAGCTAGTATACGTCATGGAAGGAGTTGTTGAAGAAATTCACGATGGACGAGTCGAAAGCGATTAGCACACCGAGCGACACAAAGGCGAAAAACGATATCGACAGCAGCTCATCGGGTAGCTTATGTATCTTACGATTGCTACAAGGCCGGACATTGCTTTTACTGCAAATCGACTGTCACAGTTCAACGAGAGGTATCAAGATGTGCATTGGTCAGATGCAAAGCGTGTTCTACACTATTTACCAGGTACAGAAAACTACGGATTGGTGTACACAAAGGACATACTTGGTTTTCGACGACAAGGTAGGCAGTGTATCATATACAGGATACGTTTTTATATTAAGTGGGGCAGCAATCACCTGGCGATATCAAAAGCAAAAGTCAGTTGCTATTTCGCCAATGATAGCAGAATATGTGCATTAACCGAGTCGTCTAGAGAAGCAACATACGAGTATCTTCCAAGCCTGATAACTGCAATGAATTTGGCGGAATTAGTTGGGACAGATAATCGAGGAGCAAAACACATAGGCGAGAATGCTAACCATGGAACTAGAATTGCTTCGAAGGTTATAGTTATCATTGATGGAGCTCTGTACGTACCCATCTCTAATAAAAAAAAAATTACAATCTTAAAATAGTACATGTGTCAAGCTGGCAGAATTCTCAGTGTATTAAAAACGGCTTTTGTGTTGGCTAAGCGCGAAGAAAAGGATATTTTTCTGATTACATATATTTGTGGTACAGTTAGTTGTTGGCTTTTATTTAAGTGAGTACCACCCCAGCAGCTTATACCATATTGTAATCTAGAATGGAAGATGCCAAAGTAAATATTTTGCAAGATTCTTGTAGAAACGTAGTTTTGGAGCCGGTAGAAGCTTCGCAGAGTGGATAGCAAATATTTTTTTTTATATAGAGATGTGATCGCACCAGCTTAGATTTTGGTCAATTATGACACCTAAATATTTATAATTCTTCACTATCTCAATAGTAAAGCAGTTAGCCTTACAGTCGAAACTTTCATTTTATGTGAGACTGCATCCACAACCAATATGTTTCTTCTCGAATATTAACTGCAGGAGGTTCCTTTGCGGTACTTTGCTGAAAAACATTAGCTTCGTATTACTGCTTACTACTAACCTATGTCGAACAAACCATTATCTTAACAGATTTACATCATGGTTGATTTCAACATGTAGGTTGAAGAGATTATTTGAGCCTTTTTTTTACAATGAGCGCGCGATCAAGGGGTTTGTATACCCTTAAAGTGATTGTAAACAGCGCGGGCAAAGGAAATTTAGGGAGGAAGAAAAAAGAGGTACCGATGTACATTGTTTTTTAATGTTTGCAAGTTATAACGACCAGGAAATACAGATATCGGCAGGTCATTCCATAAGCGAGTTGGACGGCTTAGGAATGAATCACGATATTTTAGATTACGTCCGAAAGTGGGCTTGAGGGTATACTGAAGGGCATTCATAGCGAGACAGGGGTTACAGTTGAAAGTTTGAATGGGCGGAATGCTACTAGCGATTTCAGTGGAGCACTGATGGTGGAAATAGCGATAAAACAAAGTGAGACAGGAGACTTTACGTCGGTATTCGAGTGTTTCAATTGATTGATCTATATTGGTATCATCAATAAGTTTTATCGCACGGTTTTGAATCCTATCTAGCAGGTGCAGGTATGTTTTTGGAGCACCTGAGCAGATGTGGGCATTGTATTCCAATCTTGGGCGGAGGAATGCCTTATAGGGGGTAAAATATTTCTTACATCGCTTGAGGAAACCTAGACATTTCGCAGCATTTTTGGCGACATCAAATATGTGGTCATTCCAACGTAAGTTGTCATTGACACATAAACCGAGAATGGAAAGTTTTTCGGTTTCGACGATGCAAGTGCCATTCATGGATAATGGCTGGGTGTTTAAATTTCGCTTTAACGACAGCAGGCAGCATTGTGTTTTGGAAGCATTGGTTATGCTGTTGATATCGGAATTTAATGAGCTTAGCATACGCTGCCGTTCTCGTTCTACAGCCGAAGTGCAGGCTGTGAGTCCGGGAACGAATATGAAAACCAGAGAGTACTGCCATCAGCAAAGGAATATATTGGATTAGAAGTCGCAGACAAGAGATCATTAATGAAAATTAAAAAGAGTATCGAAGACAGAACAGAGCCCTGGGGCACTCCACCATTTCTTTTGTGAATATCAGGCTTAAAACCGTCCAAGACAACTTGAATTGAACGTTCCGAAAGGTAATTTCTAATATATTGAAGAAGAGAGTCGTCGATCTCAAATGCACACATTTTCGACAAAAGAGCCTGATGCCAATCTGCTTTCGCCAGATTGATGTACGCTTTGGTTCCACTTTTCGATGAGACATGCCATAAAATCACCAGTGAACCCGTTGCTACGAAAACCATACTGCCGTTCATTAAGAAGTTTCCGCGTTTCGAGATTAGCTGACGGTTTATCCGCGTTTCCATGGCCTTGGAAAGAACGGACGTAAGTGGAATGGGTTTGTAGGAGGAGAGGAAAGAAGATTAGCCTTCTTTAGGGACGGGCTGGACAAATGCTGTTTTCCATCTGCTCGAAAAGAGTCCTAAAGAGTAGGATTAATGAAGAAGTTTACAAAGTGGCTTTACCAGTGTGGAAGAACACCTCTTCAGAAGAACGGGAGATTTACCATCTGGACCAGCGGATTTATGTATGTTGAGATCTTTAAGTACTCTTGCTACTACACGAGTGCGAAAGTGGATTCGTCCCATTGAGGATTCGATGCACTCAAGTGTAGGCGGGAACAAAGCAGAATCTGGGAGTGTTGGGATCGCCGCAGTGTGTGCAGCAAGCAGATTGGCCTTGTCCAAAGAGCTGACAGCTGGAATGTCATTGTAAATGAGCGTTGGGATGGAGGATGAGGCGGAATTTCTAATGTTTTTGACGAACGACCAAAAATTGTTACTGCCTTTGAGACATTGCAGTATTTTTTGCCTCTATCGGATTGGTCTTGAAGGACCGAAAAAACATTTCTCTAACCCTGACGGCCTCTTTACAGCTCGAGTCGTACCATGCCTTTTCTTTTGGTTGGATACTCTTCATCCGATGAGGAAAAAAAGATCTGATTCCATAGAGAATGGTGTCTGTAATCTTATCTGTAATCAGCAGCGTCCAAGTCGTTATCGAGGAGACATAACGACCAGTTAAAATTAATAAAGAGCTGTTAAGACCGCTCTAATTTAATTTCTCGTATTGCCATATGGTTCTTTTAGGAATTTTTTCTCTAATTGTGTGGTCGGTGTACGAGAAATTAGCTGATATGACACAATGGTCCGACGGGCCTAGAGGGGAGTGCACATCAACGTTGTACTTATCAGGGTGGAAAGTTAAAAACAAGTCCAGGGTGTTGGCGGTATGACTAACAACGTCTGGTATTCGCGTGGGATCATTTACAAGCTGCGTTTAGATGTTTTCCGAAGATCTCAACACACGAAGCCACCCAGAATTGTGTATATTGAAATCTCCCGTAATAACGACTTCAGTATTAAGATACACTTCTTTCAATGGAGTCAGACAGCGCATCAAACTAGTTAAAAGTCGAATTGCTGTCCAGTTTGGGGCTTCTGTAAATAAAGCGGTAGTGGATAATTTGCTTATAGAGATGGAATTACCATATACGAACGCGAAGTCATCAGTAAAAGCCTTCAGTCTACCTACAAAAGTAAGACTGAAGACTGAGTTTACATATACTAAGAACAATAATGGACCAAGGACAGAACCTTGTAGAACGCCGAGGTTAATTTTCTCAGAGCCCCCAACAATGTTCCCAATTTTTACTTTTTGCGTCCAGTTCTTAAGGTAAGATGTAAACCAATCTACGATAAATCCTCGAAATCCTGCACGGTAAAGTTTACCCCAAAAGAATTTAGTGATCAACAATATCAAAAGCTTTGTTTATATCTACGAAGAGACCGGTGCAGGTTTTCTTCTCGTCAAGGCCCTTATAAACATACTGACAAAAATCTAGTAGAGCATCTTCAGTAGAACGGTTTATTCTAAAACCAAATTGATTTTCGCTAAAAAATTTATGGTAAGTGAGAAATTTCAAAACTCTACATTTTATCGCTATTTCAAAAATTTTAGATATAACAGACCGTAAGGAAATCGGTCTGTAATTCAATTGATCTTTGCTATTACCCTTTCTGGAAGATAGGAATCACATTGGCTCGTTTTAACAGTTCAAGGAAGGTTCCCGAAAAGATGCTTAAATTGAATATGTGAGCCAAAGTATCGACTACATTGTACGCAATTTTTTTTAGAGTAGAATTGGAGATTCCATCTTCACCACTAGAATTAGAGTTTTTTAGAGAATTGATCATTTTTAATAATTCTAAGCCCGAAATGGGATTAAAAACGAAGCTACTAGAAAATATCCGATCAAAGAGCTGAGACGTTAAACAACCCCCACAAGACATTAAAAAGTCACAAGTGGTTTTTCTAAAGCTTTCAAGAATGATTCATATACCAAAGAGGCATTTACTTCGGCATACTCGTATGTGTCATTCCAGTTTTCACTTAAAAGTTTTACATTCAAAAGGTCAAAGTTTATATTGGTGATTGTTTTGGATGTAATATTAGAAACCTTTGCGTTTTTTATGTTATTAACGATTAAGCCTGTCATACAGTGATCAGTAATATTAAAATCAAGGTTCAGACCTGCACAATGATTAATCTCCACTTGAAAGCGACCAAAAAAATGGTCAAGACAAGTTTTAGAGATTGATTTTGTTGCTTCATTTATAAATGGGACCAAGCCATGATTAGCCAATAAGGCTACGTACTTTTCAACAACAGCATTAGAGCTTAGAATATCAATGTTGAAGTCCCCAATGATAATAAGATTAGCCGCCTTTTCATTGTTTAATATAACTGAAAATTCGTCCAAAAACATATGCAGAGGATTATTTTGAGGCCTGTATACACAGACGAAGGTGAAAGTTATATTAAAAATAGAAAACGTGATTTTTAGGATATCAGCGCTCTTTGCACCAATAGAAACAATTTCGGGCTCGTAAGTATCTTTAAGAAAATCTTCAACCCCAAGAAAGATTTAAGAAATAATTTTATTTTAAAGTTTCAGATCAGGCCATTTCATCAATTTTTGAAAGATTTGAGCAGATAAAAGAGCTCAAATCAAACCCAAGTTTACATTCAGCTGAAGACTGTTATAATGGCAGTTTCGATTTAAGTGGTTCAGAATTTTGTCGAGAAATCATGTTGTCAACTTTGATTAATGAAAATGATTCCGCGATAGACATTTTTAATTTTATTCATAATAGAAATATGAAAACTCTTTTTCCAAATACTGTTATAGCCCTAAGTATAGTTTTAACTTTACCATTTACTGTAGCATCAGGAGAACGCTCATTTTCCAAACTTAAGACTATAAAAAATTTCTTACGTTTTTCAATGTCCCAGGAACGATTGTTATATTTGGCAATCATGTCAATTGAAAAAAAAAATAAAAATTATGTCGGAGCTTGATAGTAATTTTCTACTGGAAGGTTTTGCCAAAATAAAGGCCCGTAAAATTATTTTCAAGCCATTATAAGGGAACTTACTTGCCTGTGGAAATACCATGATTATGATTTTTTGTGACTTCTTTAAAGAAACCTTATTCTTGTAAAATGTACGTAATTTAATTTTTGATTTAAACTTTTCCATCTTTTTTCTTTAACTGGGCAATAACTTTTTACCAAAAATATGTGTATATAGTTTATTATTTATTCAATAGTTGCGTGAACGTATTTAATTTATATTTATTAGTTCCTAAAAACTTTTTTCGTTGTTGATTTTTTTTGGTTATTTTTAACTTTTTTGATTTGTATCTCTCTATGCATATAGAGGAATAGGCCTATTGGGGAAACCTAAAAAAAAACCCCATTGGTATTCTACCTCCTTGGGTGATGTGGCAATGTATACATACATAATTAAATATTTTCGATTTTGCGATCGTTTTAAAATTTACTCATATTGTTTAAATCTACATTTTTAAGGGGCGCTATTAATATTGTGCCAAAATTCATCGAACCTGCCCTGTGTATGTGTTAATATTGTCAAACATAGAATTAATCATTTATTGCTTCAAGGTCATCAAAAGATCTTGTGACAACAACCATTACCATTTTCAACCTTTCTTAACAAAATATTTGAGTTATTAAACCATAAGTATTTATAATTTTTCTCTAGCTTAACTGTTTTTGCAGCCATGAACAAGGCCCTAGTGTACTTGGTGAAATAATCATTAATAAAAATACTATTACTGCTTCCAGCACCACACACCGAAGTATTTGGAATTTTCTTTGCCGATCGTTTGCCCGTCATAATACCTCTGCTTGGCCTCAGTATATGACAGGTGAACACATATGATGTTAGATTTTGTCGTATTATATACTTGAGTTATGCTTTATGTAGCATTTTTCGATTTCATCAGCAGAGACAGAGGTTTTCAAAGCGACATCAAAAATTATTTGTATACTCTCAACTGGGTTAAGAGTAGTGCTCTTGATTTTACCCGGGTAGTACCCATCTCAACAATTACCCGGGTACTCAGGTAATGCCGGTAATATCCAATTTCGCGTGTACACGGTAATGTCAGCTATCGGGTACCCGACAATATCGGGTAATGGGTACTCAAGGGTCACAAATAATGTTCACCTTTGGTGAGGATAGGGAACATATTCCACAGAGACAACTTGGCTTCCATGATCTAAAATTAATTCAAAGTTGCCCTGCAAAATGGAATACATCTTATTTAATGTGTGAAAGGCTCTTAGCAAATCGAAGTGCTGCTATTGCGGTTTTGGCACATAGAGGTATTACATCTCCAACATTGCCTCTGAAACTCGAAGTAAGCGAAAGGGAATGGTGACAAACAGAAGCGATGGTTAAAATCTTGAAGCCATTCCAAGTTGCAACAACATTACTTTGCGAAGAAAGTATAACAATTTCCATTCTACGGCAGATTATAAAGGGTTTTCCAATAGGGAATTGACAAATTTGAATTTAGTTTGTGAACGCACTCTTTCACTAATCATCAAACTGCCACTGTCAATTTATTCAGTGAACTCAACATTTTCATCATGGTAAAGTACACGAACGAGCAACGTCTGCAAATTATAAAAATTTTCTACCGAAATTCGGAGTCGGTGACTGCAACTTTAAGAGCGTTAACTCCAATTTTCGGTCGTAATTCTCGCCCTAGTAGACAGGCAATAACAAGTTTAGTACAAAAATTTGAGTCTACATATTCGTTGTGTGATGTTGCCGTGTCAGTGAGATAACGGGTTGGTCGAAAAGTTGAAAATATCGCTGCCTTTCAGGCGGCCGTAGCAAACGATCCAAATCAGTCAATTCCACGGCGTTCTGGGTTCTGTAGAATATGCGCCAAGATGATGAATTTCATTGCAAAATCATCTTCAGTGACGAAGCTAATTTTTGGCTCAATGGGTTCGTCAATAAGCAAAATATGCGTTATTGGTCGGGTGAAAATCCACATGTGCTTCATGAATCACCACTTCATCCACAAAAAATAACTGTTTGGTGCAGATTGCATATCGGCGGCGTTATTGGGCCATACTTTTTCGTCGACGATAACGATCGTTACGTTACTGTGTTAGTGTTATCGCGCCATGATCACCGATTCTTGTTGGCCCGAATTGGAAGATATGGACTTGAACGACATGTGGTTTCAACAGGATGATGCCACAAGCCACGCAGCACACGCTACAATCGTTTTATTGAAGAGTAGTATGGTGAGCGTGTTATCTCAAGAAATGGGCCAGTCGATTAGCCGCTTCGTTCGTACGGGCTACTTTAAGTCATTGGTTTATGCCAACATGCCGGAACATGCCAACATGTTGGAAGAACTCAGAGCCAACATTGAATGCGAAATAGCGGCATTTTCGGCCGAAATGTGTGGCCGAGTCGTTGAAAATTGGGTCCAAAGAATCGACCGCTGCAAACGTGCCCGCGGTGGCCATATGAACGAAGTCGAGTTCCATTCATAAATGTTTTGATTGTACTTCAAGCCGATAATAAAGTTTTTGAAATATCTCAAATGGTTTGCGGTTTTATTTTAAAAAAATATTGTCAAGTCCTTATTGGAAAACCCTATATTTATTGATAATTACCTGATGGCACCCACAAAGCCGGATGGGACACATATGTCCCGGTACCCCCAGTCCCCCCCCCTCCCTCGCGGACAATTTTTTAAGTTTTTTGCTGGGAAAGTGCTGAAGGTAAGATATTTGAACAGATCAACACAAAATTATGGATGTAAGTTCACTGACTGACGGGTCGAAAGGGTTAAATATCGACCATTTTCATTATGAGTTTGAATAGCTGGAATGAGTTGTTCTAGCGTGTAACTATCGTGTCTACTTCACAAAAATGTCAAAGATGACATAAAAAAAGGTAGCGTTCAGAAATTATTCTTTACTGACATCTAGGCGTGACTTTTGAAAGACCCTTTAGTATGTAGCGTTGCGTTTCAATAGTTCTTTTTTTTTTGTAGTCTCTAAGAAAAGAGTTGAACGACTTTATTATCCTTTGAAGAATCGAAAGTGCCGCGCCAGTTGGCTCTCGTTCAAGCATGGAATCACGAGAAAATTATCAAAAAATTCACGAATTTATGGATAGCATTCCAAACAAACAAATAGATGTATGCTCTAATGCGAAGAGCTGAGTACCAAAATCAAAGATCCACATCTTAATGAAAATGCTAAGGGAGCGGCAATAGTGGAAACTATTGTTCACAAAAATCTTCAAAATTTTACAAAAAGAAAGTTGAATGAATAAGATTGGACCGTAAACAGAATGGTAAAATTGTCGCATTGTGTTTTGATTTCATGCAGAATCTTCCACCTCCTTGTTTGCCAGTACAAGAGATATTTTATTGCCGTTCCGTATTCATAATTTAACTAGCAAAAAAGCTACATTTTATTCATAGCAAGAAGGAGAAAGTCACAAGAGCCCTTATGGAGTGCGCTCCTATTTGAATGAGTTCATCACATAAAATATTCCAAATGATGGGAAAGAGCTTCATCTTTTTGGTGATGGTTGGCCTGGCCAGAACCACAACAATACAATAATACGATTCTTACGAGTGCTTGCGTTCACATTAACTAGATGATTTGAACATGTTTCAATTTATTTCACTCTACGTGGTCATTCCTTTAACGACTGTGACCAAGATTTCGGAGGAAAATTGGCCTCCAGGACCAAATTTATACACTTCAAGAATATGGAGACCTAATCATATCCTCCTCAAAGTCTACATTGTTTAATAAAAGAATATTGTCGTACTTTATCATATGAAATTTTCCAAATCGTGATACTTCCCAATAAGCTTCAATCATCCATAAATGAAAAATATGCCTTTAAGTTTGCAACCTCCAGAGGTCATCAATTTTCAAAAATTTTGACAGATCGTTTTAGCTTAAATTCAATAAATTCGGTAATTCTTCTATTCTAGATCTCTCACAGTTGGTTCGGGTCCGGTCTTAGAAATTTGGCTGGCGAAAATGAATAAGACTGCCCTTTATGACAATTTTACCATATCTATTTAGAAATCCCTTACACCGCAATTTTATGCATTAAACAGAATCCTAAGGCAGGTTGATCTTTGGCACGGTATCTTTAAATCCCATACAGCCCTGTTGCATTGGATTATCCATAAAAACTAAAAACAACCGGAACACAGCAAAAAAAACTTGGCGCGAAAAATTCATTGGAAAATTAATTGACACATTTGCACCATCTGATGGTCGGCCGTCAACAGTGTCAACACGCCAAATGAATAATTGAATATGCGGCTATTTGTTCATTCAATTTGGTGCATCTAATCCTCATGCAGTGCCTCACATGCATTTCATAGTCAGTTAAGAGTCAACCTTTTTCAGTTTTTTTTTTTCTTGTAGTTTATAACGTTTGCGTCCCTCTGCAATATTGAATATTGTAGCAGGTGCCCACGAAATCATTACAACATTCTTTGGTCAGTGGGCATCGGTATGTATTAGTATCGGCTGGCATAAAGGATAACTCTTATATGCCTTGCTGTTCCATTGGAATTGGAAACAACCCGCCAGAGTGTGTTGAACAGTTGAAACGGTATTTACGAATAAATGGATTTTTAATGCTGTCATTAGTGTCAGAGGCGACTGTTAATACTAGCACACAGAACGGCAGGACGCACAGAAAGAAATACGAAACGAAAAAAAAAAATACTCTAATGGCACTTAAGATAATTATCGGGCAATTTTACTTTATCTTGATTAGCATGTGCCTGTGCCTGTGCCAGTGTCAGTGCCAGTGCCAGTGCCAGTGCCAGCACTGCTACCAATACTTACCCGCGGGCGGGATGAATGTCAGTAGAGCTCTTGTAGAGGGCCCATGCTATGAGGCTTATGTTGAGAAAATAAAATGTCGGTTTCGCGGTGACGTTTATCATTGTCAGTGTCACATTCATCACGATAATGGTGGTGGTACAGGGTGGCACTATATAGCCATGGTGGTGATATTTTCTACAGGGTAGATGATGGCAGCTTAGGCCAGGGAATTACTTGTACCAAATGCAAGTGCGGCTACAATGAATCGGAGCGGTTCAGTATCTTGTGAATGTCATTTGTACGAGGCAACTTATTTTGATTTGCCATTGAAATTTTGTAATGCGCTCTTGGGAAATTAATTCAAATAGGGTGGGGACCTTGGAGATAGCAAGACGTGATTTATCGCTGGTTTTGTCAGGCAGTTGCATTAGGGTAATTACGATTGAGCCCGACCAAATAAATTAATTTTATGTGGCCGGCTTAGATTCGGCCGTTTTTAGGGTAAATGGGGTCGTGTATTGCGGCCAGATTGAATTTGAGAATGTAAATAATTTTTTTTTAATGATGATGGACCTGTGTTTGAGTTTTTTTTTCCTTATAGTAGCCCATGAAAACTATTTAATGGGTATCGTGGTAATTGCAATTTATATTAATACTAGCTGTTACCCGAAGATTTACTCGCTTATCAGTGCTTTTATGGTGAGTAATTAAGCTAGAAATTTTATAAGCATTTATAAGTATCTGTGTGGATACTGTTGCAGGGATGTGCGTGTACACACAGTGTCGGAAAAAACTAAAGCACGGAATGGTGCGTATAGACATTTTGCTCAAGTATTTCAATATTTTTCGCTTTCTTCAAACAGATATATTGGGTTGTTCAACAAGTTCTGCGGTTTTTTTTAGGGTTAAAGTTAAACACACATTTTTGGTATAAAAGCTTATATTTAATCCATCATAGTCTATTACTTTCTTCTAACGTTCTGGAAGAGACATAACGCTTCTTTTGTAAAATTCAGCAGACTTATGGGTGAAAAAGTTTTACAGTGTAGTAAGATAACTGGAGGAAAAGGAAAAAAGGCAAATGTAAACGCCGGGTAAGCTCAGCTTGGAGCTCAACAAGTCTGAATTGAGACCAACTTCGGTCTGATGTCAGACATAGCTCCTTTAAAATAGACAGATGAGCGCTGAATTTCCGCCTTCCGGAGTTTTGCTTGGTTTTTTTTCTTTCTCGTTTTGGCAGCCGAACTGATAGCTCGCAAGAGTAGTGCCTTTTTCCCTAGTCCTCGTGGTGAATTAAAAATAAAAACTTATTTTGTAAAATAGAATCGAGTGTTAATTTCAAATAAATATACCAAAATACCAAAACAGGTACGTTTTGACCTCATCTTTGGAATTGGCTTGCCTTCCATTATTATTTTGGAGAAAGCGGAACAGATGTTAGCCAGAAGGCGCAAGTCCTGGAAAGTATAGTGGGTGCTGCATAACTTCTCAGCCAAATGAATTCAGCTTTTGTTTTGTCACTAAATCTGTGCGTGGTCTGGCGTTGCCATGATGGAAAATAACGCCCTTCCTGTTTGCCAACTCTGTTCGTTTTACTTCCACTGACTGCTTCAAAGTATCGAACTGAGAATAATATTTAATGAAATTTTTTGTCTGATTATGTGGACGCAACTCGAAGTAAAGGACACCTCGCCTATTTTATTTATTTATTTACCGACCGATTGCGGTGTTTCACCAGAAGCGCAACATGACCTCTTATGCCGAATATTGTTGTAAACCATCCATTTTTCGTCTAAAGAGTGGTTACTCTTTTCAGGAAAGCCTCAATCGAGTTCTATCTCAACAAAGACTCACAAACCATTATTATTATTAGCGCGTCTCTTTCAGTGAGTTCGTGAGGAACCCAAATATCCACCCTTTTCGACATTCCAAGCCTTTCAGTCTCTGAAAAATGGTTGTATGGGCGATGTTAAACCGCTGAGCGATCTCCCGTGTCGTCAAATGACTGTCAACACTAACTGCAGCCAAGATTTGATCGTCGTATGTTGTGGGTGGATGCCCAGAGCGAACACATCAGCAAAGACAAAAACTGAATTCTACTAAATTTTTACAAACAAAAATATTAAAACAAGAGTGAAAATTACAGCAACAAAACTAGAGCACTTGCACTATTATTTTGGTTAGCACGTGCATATTAACCCTTAGCGGACGACGATTTCGACCCAAGCACTCGTCAATTAAAAGCACAATTTTGTTATACATTCGTAATTATATGTATTTCATTTATTATTTAAAATTTTGTAAGCTATATAGGGTATGGTATCGTTTGAAATAATTGTCCGGATAGAGCAGCGGCTTCCTTGTGCAAGTCTCATCGAAGTAACTGGTTTATTTCCGTCCGCCAGGAAGGTTGCGCTTAAAACGCACTATAATTTTTTCAATTATAATTAGGTAATCTCACCGAACTTTGTGTAAAATATACTTATAAATGTTGTATGTGTTGTTTGCGTTTTGTGTGATGTGTATGTGTGCGTTTGTGTAATTATGCAACGTGTAGCTCTCTTCTAGTCTCCATCGAGAATGTGTGAAATGATCTGCCAAAAGTGATAGCCAATTTTGTGGATATACGTGGAGGATCACGTCGAGGTCACCATGAAAAATGTTTAACCTTCTATACGCTGACTCGTATGCGAACAGAAAAACTCAGTGTGATACAACGTTTATAAGTTTTAGCTTTATTCGAAATGTAATGCAAATAGAACTCGTATGAATATTTTAATAAAATATGTCTTGCTTCGTGGGTGGTTCTGTAGATTCTGATCTCGGTTCGCCTGCTAAAGCTGAAGTTGTTCCTTTGCTGTTGTGAATTTTCAGTTGTGCTTTCAAGGCTTTATGTAGCACATTTCGCTGGTTTGAACAGAATGTGCTGTCTAAAACAATCTTCCTCTAATTGTATATTTTCCGACGCGTC
The DNA here is from genome assembly GCA_949129095.1 of Volucella bombylans. Lineage (NCBI taxonomy): Eukaryota > Metazoa > Arthropoda > Insecta > Diptera > Syrphidae > Volucella > Volucella bombylans. The sequence continues at coordinate 109,797,748 of OX422143.1, read as the reverse complement.
AGTTGTCGGCTGCCATTTATAGTAGGTTTACATTGAACTACAATATATTATTATTATTCTTTCTTGTTTCTTCTTTTTTTTATAATAGCCTTCGTAGATCAAATTTTTTGCCTATATACGAGTATATATATATGTATGTCCTTCCTCTGTGTTCAAGCTATCTAAGTAGCAAATTTCATCGAAATCGGTACAGCGGCTTAGCGGTGAAAACGTCACAGACAGACAGATTTACTTTCGCATTTATAATATAGGGTCATCCAATTCGAGGTCCAGATTTGACATTCCTGTTTTAAACACATACGTCAAACCGAACTGTCATCCGAGACAATATATGTGTAGTTTAAGGTTTTTCATTTTACAATATGGATCGTTTAACAATCACTAAACAAAAATAGTGATTCTGTAGTAGGCACGTTATAAAAAGAGTCGAAGAAACTGACTTTGTTACAAATGTCTTAAGGCATATCCATCATCGAAAAGTACGCTCCACAGAAAATATGGCTGCCATTAGTGAAAGTGTTGAAGAAAATCAAAATCTATCGGTTTCACGGTGAGCACAGCATTTGACTTTGTCTTACGGCACATTATGGCGTACTATGCATTTGGTTAGCATCTACACCCTTATACATTACAACCCACTCAAGAATTGATGCCAGCTGACCAAGGAATGCGTAGAACTTACGTCGATTAAGTGCTTGAGCATCAGCGTTTCGATGACCAATTTTCACACAACACTTCCTTCAGCGATGATACTCATTTTTCACTTGGTGAATACGTTAACAAACAAAGTCATCGAATATGGGGAAGTGAAAATCGACATGTACTCGTATGTTAACTGTCGAAAGATCATTTCATCCACAAAAAGTCACTGTATGGTGCTCAATTTGGTCTGGTGGTGTCATTGGTCCATACTTCGGTGCAACCGTCATCGTCAATTCTCATCGTTATAGCCACATGTTACCCCGATTTTTTTTGGCCTCAAATCGAAAATATGGATGTCGAAGGCCTGTGGTTTCAATAAGACGGTGTCACATCTCACACAACACGACCCGTTTTGGCTTTGTTGTAAGAAAAATTTCCTGGACGAGTTATTTCGCATTTTGGTGATGTGAATTGGCCACCAAGATTGTGTGGATTGTCGCCGTTGGATTTCCTTTTGTGGAGCTATACAATAGATCATATTTATGCACATAATTGGCAGTCTCTTCACGCATTGAAAACGAATATTAGTCAAATTATGGCCGAGTTATTTCCAGACATGTGTTGAAAAGTCATCGAAAATTACCTTGTCAGAATCAAATCCTGCAAGAACGCCCATGGAGGACATTCGAATGAAGTTATATTCTATTCGTAATGGGAAGATCCAAACAATATATTGAAATAAAGACTTGATCCATATCAATGACCCTCTATTGTTAGGTATTGAGAGTAAAGTTTTTTTTTTCTTATACAGGATCTTCCCATAGGGACTTCCAAATTTACACAGCTGATAGCGGTCATATTGTTGAAGCTACAAGTATATGTGTCAAATTGGCTGTCATTTTGCTGAAAACATCGCTTTCGAAGACAACTGTTTGGCAAATTTTGCGTCGTGACTTGGACCTGCACCGGTACGATACCCTAGTTCTCATCCATCTTCAGCGGTGGGGCCCATTTCTGCATGAATGGATGCGTCAACAAACAAAATATTCTAATTTGGGATGATACCAATCCACATGAGATCCAAGAGCGTCCAATGCATCCCGAAAAAGTCACTGTTTGGTGTGGGTTTTAGGCTGCCGGCGTCATCAGTCCTTATTTATTGGAGAACGACGTTGGCCAGGCCATAGCCGGAAACGGCGAGCGCTATAGGTTGATGATTACCAATTTATTTTGGACTGAATTGGATGATATGGACACCCACGACATGCGGTTTCAATAGGACTGCGCTACATGCCACACAGCTCACGCTACATTGGAAATTCTGCACGAGCGATTCGAGGGCATGGTCATCTCACGTGGTGGTTATGTGATCTGGCCACCGAGATAGTGCGTTTTGACCCCGTTAGATTTTTTCTTGTGGGGTTTTCTGAAGTCGCAGGTCTATGCGAATAAGCCACAAAATACAGCGGCCCTCAAAGCCAACATAACCCATGCCATCAGTCAAATTCAATCTGATTTATGCGCCAGAGTCATGGAAAATTGGACATTTCGGATACGCGCCACGACATTTAACGATGTTATATTCCATACATAATGGCATCTATAAGCCTTTCAAATGAAAGTTAAACCTTAATGGTCTGGAAACGATAGCTTTGGTACGTACAGGATACGATGAAACTGCCATTATCTGCGGAAAATGTGTTATTATTAGAAAACTTATTTTATTTTTTCTGGTTTTGTGTTTTGGCTTAAGATTCGAGCTGAGTGCTCTCAAAATCTACCTTACCGTCAGTAGATTTTGAATCTTTCCAGTCCCAAAGTGATCGAGCTTGTTGGATGTTTTAGGCCGGCCTATGGATGTTGAAATATCTTAACAGGTGATGTAGTGACGAATATGTTTTACACAAGTAAAACATACTATGACGTATGAATTGTCTCTGGGCTGATAGGATCCAACATGAAAGTTTGACATTGTTTCACTACGAACTTTTCTATCTTCCTGGCAAGTTGCTAAAGACTCAAATGCTTTGAAGTCCGATCACGTACAGGCAGCTCAAATGAGGTTGCCGCTAAATTCAGTATATCAGGTCATCAGTTACACTTGTACTGTCTGATTTCTCATACCAATGAAGCACATTGGAATGCGGCCAGTGATGCTATATTCTAAGATTGAATCACCCAAGCTCAGTACTAGTATTGAGTACTATGTTATGTCATTACATCAGGCAGACACCAGCTGTGAAAAATTCGCTCTGCTTGCAAACATTTTTGTCAAATGTTGCACTTTTTGATTTCAAGTTGATGTACTGGCATATAGCAGTGGACGAAAGATTTGTATTTCATAAAATATTTCGTGATTTAAGTGTATCAATAAAGCGCATCTAAAACCAAAATGGGAGTTGGTAGCCCTTGCCTGTCACAATTGACGATTGATAGAAAGTAAAAAATTCACTTTTAGACGTTAGTGGAAAATGCTTATAGGGCACGTGCTATCTATACACCATCAAACAATTTCAAAAGACTTATATCGTAAAACAATAAATTGCAAAAGCAGTACCTCAATAACCTAGCTGCAAATCACCGATCTAAAGCCCTCGAACCCCCACAACCAGAGATAACCCGCCATCAATCCATAACAGTGTCATTTTTACTGTTTTACATGATAAGTAATTAAGACAAGGGATCAAGTCAATGTTAGTTGCTTTCTCTTATTCAAAAAGTCCTTTGCCATAAATTTTTACGGTCGCCTGTTAAACCTGAGGAAAGAATGGAAAGAAAGCCATCCAACAAAGAGCCCTGGAATCGAACAAAGAGTTAGATAGAGCTCCGTGAAACACCCCTAAAAGAGTTTTACGTCATATTTTTATGACAACCATCTTCTGCACTTACTGGTCCCCGAAGACCTGGGATAAAAGATTTGTATAATGTTTGCTGCGTTCCAAGATGAGTAAGAGTACACAATCACTTTCTGGCATAATGCAATCGGCTCTGGCCCCAGTCCTTCTGTCGTCCTCTTGGCCTTCATCGGGCTTAACTTTATAAACGAATCGCAGTAAAACAAAAAATAATAATCAAAAAAAAAAGAAAAAAATGTAAAGAAAAGGAACAGAAAACGAATAACGAATAACGAAAAATGCGAAATGTGAAATGAAGTATTCGATATTCTTTTTACGATTATTGCAAGGAGATGAATTCGTTAAACGACATTTCAAAGGGTTAAGAGCACGACTTGCCCAAAGATCTCACAAAGTGGTTTGTTTATTTTCAGGGCATTTTCGCTGTTTATTCCTGGACTTGATGCACGATTTGCGCGGTTCAATTCACTAAAGGGAAAGCCAAAACTCGTATATCCGTGTGTATCCAAGGAATTGTATCCAAGGAGTATGCCGGAGCTACATACTCGTACATGCAGAAGGTTGGGCAATTTTTATCGCATTCTTTTTTGGGTGTCCTTTGGCTTCGGCGGGTTTTACCATTTCATAACTTCAAATGAAGGGATGCTTACTGGGGAGAAACAGATAAACGGTGTGTTCATATTTTTCCAACGAACAATTGGATTTCGTCTTGTTGGTTGTGGCAGTGGTGGTGATGGAGTCCTTGATCCTGCGGTTAAATTGACGATATTCCTTTTCGATTTCATTTTCCATTTTGTTGTCGATTTTATTGTCCAACCATAAAATGTTATCTTTGATCGGTAATGAGATTTCTGTTCTGAGACCGACTAGAGTTATTGGACATCGTTGCTTACCGTTTTGATCGTTGTTTTGGCGTGTGTCAATGGGTGGCGATTGTTCTTCTCGCGTATATCAATTTACACTCCTTTGGTTTATGATATGTGCAAGGATACAAATGTATGGGCTTTGTCAAATGTTTCCACTTTTCATCTGGCATTCATTTGTATTTTTATTTTTATTGAATCTCTGATGATTTATTGTTATTTTTTCAGCTTATGCCCTTAGGCGGGAGCCTTTCATATTCCAATTTTCATAATACGTATTTTATGGTGTTTAGATTGAGCCGGCCAGCGGTAAAGGACTCGAACAATTGATAGTTGGGTCTTTGATAGTGCATGCTACAGCTGAAGGCTGCCAGCTTTTCGATAGCAGGTTTTCACCTTGTCGCTAAGCTGAACTAAACTGAGTGAACTGTATTTAAAACTGTCCAGAAGTTGTCCCAGTTGTTGACTATCTGTTCGGCTACGGTCTTAGCCAAACAATTCCGGCCACTTACTGAAGTAATCCATGACCACGAGGATATATCGGTTACTATTGAAGGTTTCTGAAAACGGCTCAGCGATGTCGATGGCTATTCGTTCGAATGGTGCTCCCACATTGTATTGTTGCATTTGTCCATGTGGCTTTACTTTTGGACCCTTGGTAGCGGCACACCTTATGCACTTTTTGCACCAATTCTCAACATCTTGTTTAGCGCTTAGCCAATAGAAACGTTCCCTTAACTTTTCCACCGTCTTGTTTATTCCCAAATGGCCTCCTGAGATTCCCTCATATATTTCATGCAGTACTTGGTTGATTCGTATTCCTTCCAGGCCAATATTGGTTCAATGTCATTATCTGCCTGTTGGGAGGAACGGATTTCGTCTATACTCCAACCCTCTATTGGCTCAGACCTGGTCATTTGAATGGCAGCCGGTTCTTTCACGTCTTTAGGACTGACTACTTTTGCTGGGAGGCCTTCATTGCATTGTTTTGCCTGTGAGACTGGGGGTGGTCTGTTCGAAGAATGAACTTTTGTCCGTAGAGGTACTTATAGAAATGCTTCGTAGCCAGAATCAAAGCCAGAAGCTCGCGCCGAGTCACGCAGTAATTCCTTTAAGGTCTGGAGAGTACTTTCACTTGACCATCAAGAACTTGGGAGATCAGATCCGTCCCCAACATTGCTAGCGTCTGCGTCCACGATGAACATTTTTCCGGGCGTGGGGTAACCCAATATGGGGCATTGCACAGCTGTCGTTTCAGTTCTTGAAATGCTTTTTCACATTCTCCAGACCACCTAAACTGTCGGCCTTTTTCCGTAAGTTGATGCAGGCTCTTTGCAATATCAGCAAAATCCTTTACGAACCTTCTGTAGTACGTGAAGAAGCTTCTCAGTTGGTGTTTTTCTTTTGGGGCAGGCCAGCTTTTCACGGCTTCGATTTTGTCAGGATCCGTTCTTACTCCTTCCGCTGATATAATGTGACCCAGATATTTTACTTTCGGACGGATTAAGGCGCACTTTTCTGGGTTGAGCTTTAAATGAGCACTTCGCAGCCTCTGAAACACTTCTTTTAGATTTTCGCGGTGCTCCTCGAATGACGACAACGTCGTCCAAATATACTAGGCAGGTTTTCCAGGTGAGTCCTTGCAATGTTCGTTCCATTAGTCGCTCGACGGTGGCCGGAGCGTTGCATGGTCCAAACGACATCACTGGAAACTTCAAAGACCGCTGCCTATAGTGAAGGCAGTTTTCTCGCGATCCGTACTATTTTTCTCTACCTGCCAGTAACCGCTCTTCAAGTCAAGAGTTGAACACCATTTTGCTCCGGAAAGCAATCCAAAGTGCCATCGATTCTCGGAAGTAGGTAGCTGTATTTTTTAGTGACATCGTTCAGACGTCGGTAGTCTACAAAATCAGTCCCACAGTTTTCATCTTCGACACCATTTCGGCAACTTCTGTTTGCTTTGCCAATGGAAGACGCCTTACAGGTTGACGGATTGGTCGAGCGTCTCCGGTGTCAATATGGTGTTGAACAATATGCGTACGTCCATATTCTCCGTCTTGTGTTGCAAATATATCAGCGTACTCACCGATTAGTTTTTCTGCCAGGATTCGGTGATCGTCGTCCGGATTACAGAGGCTGAGAATTTTGTTCTTGATTTTTATACTCTGAACTTTGTTTCCGTTGTGGTCGATATAGCCTCAACAGGTATACATTTTCCCACTATCTCCCACTTTTTTACTTTTACACTGAATGTCTTTGGATTTAGAATCCTTACAGGGACCATGTTGTTCTTTGGCTCCAGTAAGGTCTTTCCCTTCATGCTCCATCAAATAGAATCGGTGGCTACCAGAACCACCTTCCAATTTTGCCCACAAAATCGCTTCCGACGAAGGCTCTAGACTCTAATATCTACAGATGACGACATTTAAGACTGAGGTACTTTCGTATATCATTGGTATCTCCATGTATCCGTATTTCAGAGTTTGTGCCCCCAAGTCGACTACAAGTCCATGTTCTCTCGTGAAGTCTGTACCAATGATGCACTCGTCACAAATGTCAGCCACCAGAAAAACGTGAGAGAATGTTATTCCGGCCAGCTGGATTTTTATGCGGACTTCACCATATACATTTATCGTTACTCCTGTAGCTGTTCGCAAGCTGCAACTGATGGTGTTATGCAACCAAGACTTCTGCACAAGATCCCTCCTGATGATAGAGGCCGTGGCACCGGTGTCTATTGTTGCCATCCATTTCTCCTTACCGCTGACTACTTTCACCAAAAGACTTTTATTCCATCGTTTTGCCAGCGAGACTTGGATGGTGGTCCCGCGGCCGTCAACTCGTGCTCCCGATGACTGATGGCTTCGTGAAGGTTGACCGGCTTCTTGATATCTATTTCTGCCGGTTTCTTCCTCTATTTGCTTGTTACTACAGTGAGGGCAGCCTTTTCGTTGCACCGGTTCTTTACACAACCATTTCAAACTGTTTCCTATAAGTAGACCATGAGGTCTGGCCATCGAATGAGAGAAGCTTCAACTCTTTTCTCTTTGGACCTCTTAAACAACATTTTCGGAGTTTCCGTTTTCACACTGTGTCGAGCTCTTTTGCCAGTTGCTAAGCTTTGCTGTCCATTTGTTCCACTTTTTCGTCAACATTCTTCTCTATTCTTACAAATTTGTCATCGATTTCTTCGAACTTTTGCTGGAGAATGTGCTTTTGTTCTTCCAGATTATTCTTTTATCCGTCCATTTTCTAGATTTTTCTTCTGTTCGTCCATTTTTTGTTCGAAACTGTTCTTCTGTTCGTCCATTTTTAACAAGAGGAATTGCATCATCGCATCCATGTTACTGCCGGTACTTATCTGTTCATCCTGGTCAACGTCAAAGGAGAATGTATCACGATCTTGCCCTTCGATGTGCAAAGCCTCCTGAAGTCGGAGCACCAAGTCAGTTTTTCCTCCACTGTCGCTGAGGCTTTTCTTGTTCAACTCGGATTTGAATTGGACGAGGGTCAACTGCAATAGTTTTGGACCCATTCTAGCTTTTTCAAACAATCGCAAAACAGACTTTTGTAGAATGTTTGTGTGGGTACAAATGATAACACATGGATAACGCCGCCTTGCGGCGTACCTCTGCTGTCGCATCTTTTAACAGAAGTCTCACCCAGTTTGGAGTTGATTATCCTGCTTCTTAGGATAAGACTCATCAACTCTCCAAGTGAGTAGTCTACCTGCAGAGTTGACAGCGCGGTCGTGATTGCGGATGTGTTGACGTTGTTAAACACATATTTTGCTTTATCGGAGAAAACTAAACTGGTACCGTTTATTGAAGGAGGGTCTATGATTGGAATTTTATATTTCATGGAAAAGAGGACAAGATTAGTTTTGTGGGGTTTTATTCCCAATCCACAGCGGTCTGCCCAGCGGGTTAATCTATATAGATTTACTTGAAGAAGTTCTTTAATGGTATTGAGATGTTTTCGTGAGACGGCAATGGCAACGTCATCCGCATAAGCAATCACTCTGCTACCACCCGCTTCCAGGTATATCAGTAGTTCGTTAACTACTAAGTTCCAGAGAAGGGGAGAGAGAACACCGCCTTGCGGCGTACCTCTGCTGACATATCAAATCTGGTGAGACTTCTCCCAGTTTGGAGTAGATTATCCTGCTTTTTAGCATTAGACCGATCAACTCCCCAAGTGAGTCGTCTACCTGCAGAGTTTACAGCGCAGTCGTGATTGCGGATGTGTTGACGTTGCTAAAGGCGCCCTCTATGTCTTGGAAAGCAACCATTGTGTACTCCGTATATTGTAGGGATCGTTCGATGTGGCTAGTCAGAGAATGCAAAGCCGTTTCCACCGACTTTCCTTTACAGTAGGCATGTTGAGCCGTAGACAGAAGTCTTGGATCAACTTTAGCTAGAATATGGATATCAATCAGTCGTTCTAAAGTTTTCAGAAGGAATGATGATAGACTTATAGGTCTGAGGTCCTTTGGGACAACATGAGAACATTTTCCGGCTTTGGGAATGAATACTACATTGACTTCTCTCCATAACAGTATAATGTGGATAAGTTCTACACAGCTCCTCATAATATTTTCTAACACTGGCAGAATAATATCTGAGGATCTCTGTAGCTCGGCGGGTATTATACCGTCCGGACCAGCAGACTTATATGGTTTGAAGCTATGCAGCGCCCAGAGCACTTTGTCTCTCGTAATCAGACCATGAATTTTTGTCACGGTTGCAGTAGATGGGCTGCTACTGGCCGCGAGTTGGGAGCTACCTTTAAAGTGGGTGTCCAGTAGCAGGTTGAGTAATTCATCACTTGAGGTTGTCCAGGAGCCATCGATTTTTTTCAAACAGCTAGGCATCATAGGATTTGTAGAGAGGATTTTTCGTAGCCGCGATGCCTCAGAGGTTTCTGTAATTTTGCCACAGAATGACCTCCAGGATTGTGGCTTTGCCTTCCTCAGTTCTTTTTTGTATAATTTGAGGGATCCTTTGCATGAGTCCCAATCAGTCACTTTTCTTATGCTTTTTACTACGTGGAAAAGTTTTCTACAAGAGTTTCTAAGCAGTCCCAGTGCTGATGTCCACCAAAGTGGCTTTTTCTTGCCTCTAGGTTGAATAAGAGGGCAGGAAGCGGCCGTAGCCTGATTGAGAGCCAGAGTAAATTCCTGGACTTTCATGTCAAGCTCATTGGTGTCACGCAGGGAGACTTGATAGTTTAGAGGATAGCGTTTCTGAGAGTATTCCTCTGTATTTTGGCCAATCAGTTTTCCGGTAGTTCCGGAAAGCTGGTTGGCTGGGGGAGCATCACTCAGGCTGAATTGGATGTATCTGTGGTCTGAAAAGGAGTGTTCAGACGATACCATCCAGTCCGTTAGCCTTTGAGTGATGCTGTCGGAAACAAGAGTGATATCTAGCACTTCCTGTCGGTTTCTAGTTATGAAAGTGGGCTCATTGTCAATGTTGCAAATAAAGAGGTTAGTACTTAAAATGTAGTTAAAAAGTGGCTCACCTCTATCATTGATGTCGGTACTGCCCCATACCGTGTGATGTGCGTTAGCGTCGCATCCGATTATGAGGCCAGTTTTTTGCCTTCCAGCTACCAGTACACCCTTTCTAGGTCATCATTAGGGAGAGGGTCCACATGGTCGTGGCCAAGGTAAGCCGATGCCAGCCAGTAGGAGCCTTTCGCAGTCTCTGGCAACGGTTAGGTCGGGGTCGCTGAGGTTAGGAAGTAAAAATACATTAAGGCTACATTTCACTAATATACGAGTTCTGATCTTACCTTTGTCTCTTGTATAGAGCGGAGCGTATGCGGGTGTCCTAAGTCCACGAACAACGCCTTCTACAATCTATTATTCCTGGATTAGGATAATGTCTTCTGCGCTTTTTGAATTAGATTAGACTAAAGAAAGATTAATCTGGAGAAACCGTAACATAGCCTCCACCACGGTACTGTTGTGGTCCTTCGATTCTGAAAATGTGACCAAGAGCTCATTTTATTCCCCTGAGCGTATAGGACCTCTTTTTGCTTCGTCATTGGTTTCCATTTCCGACAAGATGTCAGAAGAGGAGACCGACGGCTTAATTGTCACCTCGGATAGATTGGAGTCGTCACTATCTATTTCTGGAAGGGATATCGACACTTCAAGATCGTAGGTTGTGTTTTCCGGTGTCTCCGTTAAAGGAGGAGGAGGTTGCTTACCAGCATCCAGCTCATGCTTTTTGTATACCCTTAAGTGTATAGACTCAAAACCGAACCGAATCATGCCTTTCGTCTGCGCCAGAGGATTGACGGATTCCTTATTGATCACGATCAACGCGCATCTATAAGAGCCCCTTAGTTCCTCCTGTTTCGAGACTTTCTAGTCATGAGTCGGAAGAGTCGGGTTACTGAGCCTGACGATTTCCAGAATACTGTCTGAGGAGGAGGGTTAGGGTGGGATCCAGGTACGAGTTCAAGGTCTGTTAGGAATGCCTTCCTTAGACACGACCTCGAGTTTTGCACCTGGCCAAATCTCTGCTAAAAGATCTATGGCCTTAGTGAAGAGATCAAGAGATCTCTGGTTGGCACACGCGATAAGCTTGACATGGCCTTGGTGCCAGACAGCGCCGCTTGTGATGGGAGGTGGTCCGGGGTTTTCCCGCATTATGGCCAAGAGGTTGCTCGAAAGCTTCAGTTTGACCAGCTGCCACCGTTCAGGTGTTATGGAACCATCGGTATCGTTTCTATCGATCACCGCGACCACTATTGCGTCCTTTAGGACTTCATTGAAAAACCTCAGAGATGTGCTGTTGGTGGCCCAGGGGTTTTGGTGCTATGCGTTTTGGGCCTCTTGGAAACCGGCACGTTTCTTCCAACGATCTTTGGCGCTTGGAAGAGTCTTTTGTAATGTTGGGAGCAGTAGAAGCAGTGGGTATCCGTATTTTAGGATGTTTTTATCCCACTCAATCTTGCTCTTTACGTCCGCACTTCTCTCAATCTCCGGAATGGGTCCGAAGGTTTTGATTATGCGTGAAGCATTTCGGCGTCTTAGTTAGAGCGCCTTAGATGGAGCTTGCCGATGCGGCTGTGCTCCAGATTGCTCCTTGGGGAGAGGAGTTTTGGTAGCAGCAACAAGCAGCGACGTCCGTGGCCTGCCACAAATTGTCTGCTGCTAGGGGTGGAGGAAGAGATAGAACCATGGCTTGCCACAGTCTTAACACTCCCTGAAGCTTTCTTTTTAGGCTCGTTGCACTTGCCTTTAGAGGATGGTGCACCATGGCCTGCCACAGTTTTATCTCCTTTCGACAATGCGGGAGGAATACCGGGCAAAGGGTTTTGTTTTCTTTGAGGTGTTGTCTATAATATGGTCCCACGAGTAGCGGAGAAAGGGTGATCCATCTGTACAGAGATCTGCCATATACAGATAAGGCTAGCTAATCCGGAGGTCATCAGGTATCCGGATACTCCGTTCGCGACTGAGCTATTTTTGGAGATGCTGAGCCCTCTGCCAGGTTGATTTTCGGCACGGGTCGTATGACACCTTGCTACTGCCCAGGGGAAACGGGAGAGGTTTGGTCGGTGGGGGGGAGCATCTTTTGGTTTCAGGACTCGTCTGGAGAATTTCTTCTCGCGATTCATTGACCTTACTCAGCCTTTACAACTCGACAAGTTCGATGCTCATAGGTAGAAAAAAACGATGGCCAAAACTAATTTAACGAGTCGTCACTTTCCGAATCTGGGTTTGCCGGTGATGCACGAAAAATATTAATATCAGAAGCATCTAACAACTCTAAGACATCTGCGTCTGAATTGTCTTTTTTTGTCTGTATGGTTGATGCATACTCATGATCAGAGGATCAGAAGCAATAAGAAGTCGGTGAAGTATATCTTCATTAGTTTTTCCACGAGAACATTTCCGAGGAAAACAAACAAGTATAGTCTTCTTTATAATGATGCCACCATGAATTAGTATCTTGTGCATGGTAGGAGACATTGGATACCAAGAATAATTTTGTACTGTTTCAGCTGTTCCTGAGGTATAAGTTTCAAAAACTTCCACGTTGATTTTATATCCACTAGCCATGGCTTCTAATAAAATAAGAAATGTCTTTAGAAAGTCAACATCGATACCAGTAATACTGCTTGACAGTTCTGCATTCTCAAAGAAACGTCTGGAAGTATTTCAATCTTTACTCTTCCCATAGCCAGGTTTGGGCTTGTCCACAACTAAACCACGTTGATATTTAAATTTATCCTTGATGGCTTTCTTTGTAGAATCGACAATCTGTTTATTCTCTTCGCCTCGAGCTTGCCATTTTTGTAAGGGTAATTTGTATGACAAATTTAATAGGCATTCAAAAAACCGTATCCAAGCATGAAGTACAGACATCCCAACTTCTAACCTAGACTCGGATATAATGCTTACCGTTTTGCATTTATTAATATTATTAAATTGCTTTGATGTTAGCCCACAGATATAGCATCTCTTTGTCGAAGATGTTTTCGTCAATGCATTGCATATTTTTCCATTGACCATTGTAAATAACATTTTGTGATGAATTTCAATCCTTTGACCTTCAGTTTCATATACATTGGTACTAATGTGCGAATTTGGCTCTCAATACAGTCTCTTTCTCTTCTGGCAAGTTCATCTGTTTCATGAGAAAACTGTTCTTGTGTTGCACCAAAGTATAAGTTGCTGTCGTAGTGGCCCCTCAGGATCGCCATATCTATTAGCCTCAAAGGTACCAACGAAGATAAAAAATACTATAGTCACTAGTTGATTCACTGGAAAACCTCTGTTTATATTCTGAATAGCCAGATGAACCATCGAAGCCATCACAACTCTATCTTCTTGAGACGATAATGTTGCAGGGAGAACATAATTTGTATGAGCCCTTTTGCACGCTTGTTGTTCGATGCTCAAATGACAAGCGTAAAAAGGTTACAAACTCAGGGGGAATTGGGAAGGGCACTTAATTATGTGACACCTCCCCCGCTAAGAGTTTTTGGTCCACCAAAAATAAGTTAATAGTTATCAAATAGAATAATAATATCAAACAATCGGAAACGTAAACAAATTCAAATTGTAATAAAATTCCAATATAAAAATAAATAACAATCCAAAGAATTCAAAATTTTTCTTTGCAAAAATTCGTTATAAGTATAAAATTATTATAAGTTTACAATAATAATATTAATTAGATACTAATCTTTAGTCAATTAGGGAGGTATTTGTTGGTACTTGAAATTTCTCCTCGTCTGCTCCCTACAACATTTAGTTCTTTGATTGCTTGTATCATAAATATAACAATCATCTATTTTGTACTTATTCAATCTTTTGTATTTTGGTTTACATTTTGAAATGTTTCTATTTCTTACAATACTTTTACATAAACTGTTGTTCTCATTTCTGTTCTTACTAAGTTGTTCTGTTCGTTTTAATTTTTCTATTTCATATTTAGTTGGTAGTTTTTGTAAAGGGTTTTCCAATAGGGACTTGACAATTTTGAATTTAATTTGTGAACGCACTCTTTCACTAATCATCAAACTGTCACTGTCAATTTATCCAGTAAACTCAACATTTTCATCATGGTATAGTACACGAACGAGCAACGTCTGCAAATTATAAACATTTTCTACCGAAATTCGGAGTCGGTGACTGCAACTTTAAGAGCGTTAACTCCAATTTTCGGTCGTAATTCTCGCCCTAGTAGACAGGCAATAACAAGTTTAGTGCAAAAATTTGAGTCTACGTATTCGTTGTGTGATGTTGCCGTATCAGTGAGACAACAGGTTGGTCGAAGTGTTGAAAATATCGCTTCCGTTCAGGCGTCCGTAGCAAACGATACAAATCAGTCAATTCCACGGCGTTCTCAAGAGTTGGGCATCGCTCAGCCAACATTATGGCGCATTTTGCGTAAGGATCTTGGTTTACACCCATACAAGATCAAGCTGACTCAAGAATTGAAGCCGATGGACCATTCGAAGCGACGTACGTTCTCCGATTGGGTTCTGGAGAAGATGGGCCAAGATGATGAATTTCATCGCAAAATCATCTTCAGTGACGAAGCTCATTTTTGGCTCAATGGGTTCGTTTATAAGCAAAATATGCGTTATTGGTCGGGTGAAAATCCACATATGCTTCATGAATCACCACTTCATCCACAAAAAATAACTCTTTCGTGCGGTTTGCATACCGGCGGCGTTATTCGGCCATATTTTTTCGTCGACGATAACGATCGTCACGTTACTGTGAATGGTCAGTGTTATCGCGCCATGATCACCGATTATTTTTGACCCGAGTTGGAAGATATGGACTTGAACGACATGTGGTTTCAACAGGATGGGGCCACAAGCCACATAGCACACGCTACAATCGATTTATTGAAGAGTAAGTATGGTGAGCGTGTTATCTTAAGAAATGGGCTAGTCAATTGGCCGCCTCGTTTGTGCGATTTAACGCCGCTTGACTATTTTCTGTGGGGCTACGTTAAGTCGTTGGTTTATGCCAACACGCCGACGACGTTGGAAGAGCTCAGAGCCAACATTGAACGCGAAATAGCGGCCGTTTCGGCCGAAATGTGTTGCCGTCGTTGAAAATTGGGTCCAAGGAATCGATCGATGCAAACGTGCCCGCGGTAGCCATATGAACGAAGTCGAGTTCCATTTCATAAATGTTTTGATTGTACTTCAAACCGATTATAAAGTTTTTGAAATATATCAAATGGTTTGCGTTTTATTTAAAAAAAAAGTTGTCAAGTTCTTATTTCAAAACCCTATATTTCATTTTTGTCATAGTTTTTGTTAATACTCGTAAAGTCAATTGGTCTTAGTTTTGTGGATGAATGTATTGTCACATTATAAATCATTATGATATTAAAGATTTTTTATCTAAATCGCCTAATTCAGTTTGGGTTTTATCCATCTCGAGAAGTCTCAAATGTTCGTACAGAGTTCCATGCAATCGCTCTACATCTGAATTACCTGTCTTATTACATGGAGTTGTTTGATGTCATTATCTTTTAAAAACTGCTCGACAGCGTTGTGTATAATATCCTTTTCGCTATCGGAGACCAACTTTCTCATTTTACCTAAGTAGGTTAATCGTTCTTTGATAGCACTTAAAAGGGATACCCATGTTCTATCCTTAAGTTTGTGAATAGTAGCGTGTTTTGAAGACTTATCAATCATTGTTAAGTACATAATATTTCTACAAAGGTATTAGGTTTTTAAATGGTAACTTTGGTGGATGTCTATAATATTTCGCCAAGTTACATGTCTTGCAATTATTGACAAATGTATGTATTAGTTTAAGCATATTAGGATAAAAATACTGTTGCTTAAGTTCTGAAAATTATTCGGGAATACCTCTATGATTTTTTTTAAATGTTTTGTTTTTATGATTGTTAGGATATTATTTTTATCCGTGATATCTTCCAAAATAGAGCAGGATTTAAGAATTTTTAAATTACTATTATTGACAAAATATTTTACATATAGATCTTGAAATTGAAGAAAGAGCCGTGTATCTTCACTATAAACGCATATATGTAAGTCCATTTTCAATAATGAATCTTTTCATTATTCCCAATAAATCGCTATCTTCTGTGGCGTATACGTAATTTTTGCATTTCTAGTTAAGTAATTTTTCTCTGTCGCTTATTTTTAAAAATAATTGATTTTAGTAGATATTTATGTGGGAAAGCGCCCGAGGTGACGGGGAAAACATAGACGACAACACCATACATCTGCTTCGCATAAACCCAAACAAGAACACAGCCGGCATAGACATGTACAACACTTATTTACAGACAGTATCAGACGACGAACAGCTCACATACTTACGGGCACATCACGCCACCAACGAAGCATATACAGCATAACAGGACACTAACTGACGATCACAGTCTGCTGTAACTCAAACTCAAGTACATGAGAACCGTACGCAGACAGAAGGGGAAAAACACATAATAAAATCCCGCATCCACGATCGCAAAAGAGTTTAGTTTTCATCCAACCATCAGTGTGAAAGGTCGTGATTTAGAGCGCAAAAGAAACAAATAGACAAATAAACAAATAAACGTGTTGTAGTAATTTAAAAGTTTGTTCTTTTTATCGGAATTAATCCTACAAATAGGGGCTCAACAGGGATTGTGGGCTAGTAAACAATAGTTCAAGGATTATTAAATCCTTATCCGGGAGTGTATAGGATCTTTAAATCCGTGTGGGTGAAAAAAAAGACCGTTGTTGAGCGGTGAAAAAAAGTCCGTAGTTGAGCGGCGAAAAAGTCTGCGGACGTGCAGTAAGGAAGAGCCTGCAAACAAACAAACAAAGATAAGAAAAGGTTTTATAAATTTGTTTTCCCTTTAAAGAAAAGTATTCTTTTTTTTGTTTTGTAAAAACTGTATCTCCCCTAAACTAATTATTTTGTAAGCGATTATGGATGCTGAGGCAATTTTGAGCTTAAGAGTTGAGGACTTGAGACAAAAACTGACTGAACTAGGGATTGACTCGACAGGACTTAAAGAAACTCTGCAACGTAGACTGTTTGACCATTACGAAGTACCCGGAAATGAGGGCGGCGGCGATGAGCGACCAAGGGCATCGCCTGAAAAGGGAGAATCCGATTCAGATTCTGCACTCGAACAATCATCTCTACGTTCCAACTTTACTTTGCGTGACGTCGAAGACTCCATGACCCAATTTGACGGAACTAGCCATACAGACATTAGTCTGTGGATCGACCAATTCGAGGAAACTGCTGTTACCGTCGGCTGGAATAATCTTCAACGATTCGTGTACGCCAAGCAATTGCTTAAGGGAGTCGCAAAACTTTTCCTCCGTGGGCAGCCAAATGTTAAAAATTGGATTGCACTAAAGCGAATTTTGGTCGAGGAATTCGGGAGTAAGTTGTCCTCAGCACAGATGCACCGCATTGTAAAGAACCGCCGTAAGAAGTCTTCCGAGTCGCTACGCGAATATTTATACTGTTTAATTGAAATAGCGAAGGCAACAAACATCGACGAGGAAAGTATCGTAGAATACTTCGTAGATGGGATTCCGGACTCGAGGCAGAATAAGACAGTCTTGTATCAAACTAGGACGATTAGCGAGCTCAAGAATCAACTGAGGGCATACGAGAAGGTTCGAGGCGAAACCCAGCAGTCACCATATTTGAAGGGAAACCAACAACGATCGGGAAACGTACCAGTCATTAAGCAGAAACGAGAACCGAGGACATGTTTCAAATGTGGAGATCCCACCCATATCGGTAGGGAATGCAAAGTGCGCACATTCAGGTGTTTCAAATGCGGGCAGGTAGGCCATAGATCGTTTGAATGTGGGAGCGGTACGCAGCCAGTGCAACAACGATCAAGAGGAGAACTGAGGCGGGTCAATACTGCATCAACAGAAGGACCAGACGAAGTTCCTGAGGTGAGGGTGAACCTTGTCTTATTGTCCATATTGGAGAGAAATACTGTTGACAATAATGCCCTGATCAACCATTTCTTTAATTTGATTTTCAACTTCCTTTCTGTGCACCTCAGGGTATCGATAACTTTTCGTGTAAATTGCTAAGTCATGTTTTGTTTGTTAGTAAAAGTCAGATTATATTTTTCGTCGTAAAAAATATCTTTGAAGGAATTCAAAAGAGTTTTTATCTTTAAAATATCTCTTTGTTGCAGATGAGAGGCAAAAATAATCTTTTCAAGGTTATTGTTTTCAATTTCGCTATGGAATACGTTGAGCGATTCATCAACATAACATTTGAAATAATATTCTTCTTCATATTCGTTAAGAAAAATTGGTATCTGTGCAAGAAAAATTGATTGTATGTTGATTGTATGTACGTGTTTTTTTATTTTGTACTCGTATAACGGACATTTTTTTATGTATTCATGAAAAAACGTTTTCTTAGGAATCTATAGAACAAAACAGAAATATAATGCATGTATTTCATATGAGTAGGAAATGTCATTTGTTTATTATTTTTGCATTAGTATGTAGTATATTGTTTCTTTTTCGTTTCTCATATATACACATCTTCCACAACTTTTCAGAATTATAAATTTATCTGTATCATTGATTTTTTTTTTTTTGTGAACACAGTTGAATTTAGTGATCTTTCGCCAATTCTATTCGTTTTGATGTGTTATAAAACCGACTGCGTCAGTCTTATTGCTCTTGTAACAATAAAAACTCACTTGAGATTTAAATTAAACTTCGTCTATTTTTTGTTAAATTTTGACACATCTTTTCAAAGCTGACTCCGGAAATAGCATGCGTCATTTTCTTAATAACTAAACTTAAAGACTAGGCTTACGATAGATACTTACGATCTAAGCTTACGATCTATTTCGTGCTCTCCAACTCTATCTTCTTGAGAAGATAATGCTGGAGAGAGAACATAATTTGTATGAGCCCTTTTGCACGCTTGATGCTCGATGCTCAAATGACAAGCGTGAAAAGGTTACATACTCAGGGGTAATTGGGAAGGACACTTAATTATGTGACAATATTTATAGAAATTTGAAGCTTACTTGTAGCTAGTGATTCCATAATAATCTAAAATGAATATTTCTTGTTTTAGAAAAATAGCACTTAAGACTTGCAACACCCATATGATCTACTTAAATGTCAAAAACGAATGATCTTATCATAAACATAAGTTTAAAGTATTGGAACTTTGCCTCCCAGGCTAACTACGTTTAAATAAAACCAGTATTGCATTGCTTAGTAATACCTCTCTGCATATACATTAGCAATTGGCCATTTGAATGCAGTCTGAATATAGCTATTTTTGCCAACTTTGCTTACCATCGGCCACACTGTGCCACGGTGACAGCTGGCTAACTCTAGTCAGCTACGTTAAAACTGCATGAAAATACCGTTCCCAAATAATAAACGAAAATTTCTGATTAACTCTTAAATTATCTGTTAGATATTATTATATGTTATGACAGGCTTAAATTACAATCAAAACATTTATGAGTGGAACTCGACTTCGTTCATATGGCCACCGCGGGCACGTTTGCAGCGGTCGATTCGTTGGACCCAATTTTTAACGAGTCGGCCACACATTTCGGCCGAAACGGCCGCTATTTCGCGTTCAATGTTGGCTCTGAGCTTTCCAACGTCGTCGGCGTGTTGGCAGAAACAAATGACTTAACGTAGCCCCACAGAAAATAGTCAAGCGGCGTTAAATCGCACGAATGAAGCGGCCAATCGACTGACCCATTTCTTGAGATAACACGCTCTCCATATTTACTCTTCAATATCTTCAAAATCCTGTTGAAACTACATGTCGTCCAAGTCCATATCTTTAAATTCGGTCCAAAAATAATCGGTGGTCATGGCGTGATGACGCTGACCATTCAAAATAACGTGACGATCGTTATCGCCGACGAAAAAATATGGAGAACGTACGTCACTTCAAATGCTCCATCGGCTTCAATTCTTGAGTCAGCTTGATCTTGTATGGGTGTACACCAAGATCCTTACGTAAAATACGCCATAATGTGGTCTGAGCGATGCCCAATTCTTGAGAACGACATGGAATAGACTGATTTGGATCGTTTGCTACGGACGCCTGAACGGCAGCGATATTTTCGACACTTCGACCAACCCGTTGTCTCAATGACACGGCAACATCACACAACGAATATGTAGACTCAAATTTTTGCACTAAACTTGTTATTGCCTGTCTACTAGGGCGAGAATTACGACCAAAAATTGGAGTTAACGCCTACACCTACTCCGAATTTCGGTAGAAAATTTTTATAATTTGCAGACGTTGTTCGTTCGTGTACTTTACCATGATGAAATTGTTGAGTTTACTGAATAAATTGACAATGACTGTTTGATGATTAGTGAAAGAGTGCGTTCACAAATTAAATTCAAATTGCCAACTCCCTATTGGAAAACCTTTATGTATGAAAATGAAATGAATATTGAATAAAGATCGCATCTAACTAACTAACTGGTTGAAAGACTGAATCGCCAATGTACATGTGAGACAAAGCTCAGAGGTGGGTTTGTCAATGTCTGCTTCTTTGGGTATGGCCGCCATTTTGTTTCCTGTGAGCATAACTCCAGATGGAATGACTCTTCTGGATGCCGGCTGACACAATGAAGTGTAGCGACTTTTTTGCTGTCCCTTAGTAGGAAACAGCATTTTAGGTTATTGTTTATTGGCGTCGTAAGTAAGCACTACGCTTTTGTTAAGTACCTACGTGTGCTAGATATAAGTAACATAACATATTGCGATGTTTGCAGTGAGAGTAATCATGACATTTCTCCGAGTGTACGGCAGACGCTGGCATCAGGTCGCAGGTATTCAGGGCTGATGATGGATGGTGGATAATAGCAGTGTATGAACTGCATCACTCATCTTTCAATAAAAGACTGAAAATTCACACTAAAAGGAAAATACAATAGATACAATGGATTAGCTTCTTTTGGTATATGTCTATAGAAAATGTTTGTTCACTTTTCGCAAATATTTGCGAGAGTAAAATAATTGTCGAAGCCTGACGCCATGTTTCTACATTTAGAGGGCTGTTGTAAAAATATCCAGTAGTCGGTGCTGCGCGGTAGCCCTTCAAAAACCTTGTGCCATGTTTTGAATAAGCTCACCATAATAATGTCACCAAGTTACTAGATTCTGTTATTCGATGTAAGGAAATGAGAAGGCGTTGAATAGTTCAAATCTGAATCAGAAACAGAACATTGGGGGTCTAGAATTTAATAAAGCCTCAATATGGAATAATAGCATGCTCATTTCCTCAAAAGTAAGGAAATTGTTGTTTAATCAGCTTCACGCTGGCATCCCAAATGAGGACTATGTGATGGAATTAATTAACACTTGATGCATTCTGCCGATAATGTTTCTGACATCTTATCGTTGTACTGCTTAGCGTATTATTATTATTAGTTCAAATATTGCTTACAGTCGTAAGATAACAAACTTCTTTTAATTGTGTAAGCCTTCGAGTTTATTATGTGTAAAATATGAATGTATTATTCTAGTTCCATTCTGTGTAGGTTACAATTCCAGTATTTAAAAAATTTAAAGTATTATAATATTGTACATTGAATTCAAAAGATAGAGATTAAAAATTAGTTTCAGTTGACAGACATTGTAAAAGAGAGTGCAGCGTGCTGTTTAATAAAGAAAACACTTTCTACTTTAACAAATACAAATGTTCATTATTTATTTAGTAACTAAAACAATATAAAATAGACACATTAAAAGGTAAGGTAATTTTAATACGTAATATGCTAGTCTCTTTCGCAAACGTGGTTAACCAAAACACGGAAATCGGAAGACTTTGAATGTTGGTATCAGTAGCAGTGGCTGCAGGTTCTTGATCAGTCAGTTGGTAGCACTGTCACAGGGTGCCACACTGCTCCCCCCCCTTGATGTAGTCCTTATAGAAAACGAACTGGTAGCTGCACTCTGCGTCCGTATCGCGTGAAACTAACTGGTTTTGTCGATTGGTCGGTTGTTGGTACAACGTAGATTTCTGAAATAGATGAAAAATATTTAGAAGTGAGCCTGTCAGTCGAAATCTTCTTTTTTTTATGTTTGATGATAATCGAAAAATATTTGTCGTATTTTTTAACAACCTCAAACGGTCCGTCATAAGGCGCCGGGAGAGGTGTTTTTAAAGAGTCTTTTCTTACAAAGACGTGAGTAGAATAATTTAACTCGGCGTGAATTAAAACTTTGTACTGGCCATGGTATGAAGCTGGTCTTGGTGAAAACTCGTTCATCATATCGTGATCGCATTTATGATTTTCTATGCGCACTAAAAACTGACAAGGGAGTCACAGTGTCTTGCCAAAAACCAAATCCACTGGTGTAGCTGATATATCCGGCTTGAATACTGGACCACGCATCATGATGGGTATAATGTCTGCCCATTACATTGCTCGAGGAATCCTTAATGCCGCTTTTAAAGTTCGGTGCCATCTTTCCACCAGACTATTTTCTTGTGGATGATACGGTGTTGTTGTAAAGTGTTTGAAACCAAACGTTTGCGGCATGTCCTTAAATCCATCTGACGTAAAGTGCTTGCTCATGTCAGTAGAGACCTTCCCGGGGACACTTTACTTAGATATCCAGCCACTAACAAAATTGTGAATGATGGTTTCAGCTGTGATGTCTGCAAGTGGTATAGCCTCGAGCCACCTCGTGAACCGATTAATGCAGGCCAATATGTACCAATAAATTCTAGATGCTGGCAATGGTCCTACAATGTCGACGTTTACGTATTGAAACCGGTCAATGACGTTTTCAAAACTTTCTAATGCCGTACAATTATGTTCGTTGTGTCTTGCACAATTGACACACTCTGCATTGACGTACGAAAACTGTTATGTCCTTCTTCATACTGGGCCATACGTATCGTTGGCTTATTAATTGTATAGTTCCTCGGACTCCGGGATGAGGCATATCATAAAGTTGTGACAAGATGTGATGGCGATAAGATATGGGGACTTAATGGGCGAATTTTATTAATTGACACATCGCAAATGATCGTGAATTCGCTGATACATGCGCATGACCAAAGGTCATGAAGCGGAATTCGAAGAGTCCAAAAGGAGTGGTAATCGCTGTTTTGGGTGTATCTGCCGGATTAATCGGGATTTGGTCGTATGGGCGTTGTAAATCTATCGTTGAAAATATTTTTTTTTTTCAAGAAAGTTATTTGAAAAATCTTAGACAAAACGAACAGTCTGTGCATTTAAAGAACGGTAGTCCTCACAGGGACGCCATTCTCCACTCAGCTTACGCACCATGTGCAAGGGATTTGACCAATTATTATTACTATGAAGTAGCGAAACTCTTCGTTTGTCGCACTGAGTTTCTCTGTCGATAAACGCCTAGGTCTCGTGAAAACTGGTGGACCTCTCGTCTCTACATAATGCAGCACAGAACTTTCGGTTAATTTTCTTTTCGGACCGAGAACAGTAATATTTTTGTATTCAGTTAAAATATAGGCGATGTAG
This sequence comes from Volucella bombylans, assembly GCA_949129095.1. Lineage (NCBI taxonomy): Eukaryota > Metazoa > Arthropoda > Insecta > Diptera > Syrphidae > Volucella > Volucella bombylans. The sequence continues at coordinate 109,774,374 of OX422143.1, read as the reverse complement.
CAGAGGCTTTAATTTTCACGAACATTCCATATTGTTTTATTAATATTACATGAGTTAAAATATCGAATAACTCTAAGAACAAGCAATATTGTCAATTGTGAACGTACCCCCGCAGTTGGTAGTCGGCTTACGGCGATTCGTTTTGAATTTGACATTTGAATGTCAGCATATCATTTACATTTTTACATTATTTTCTCAACCAACTGTGGGTGGACGTACAAAAGCGCAAGTCTTTAAAATCATTATTATTATATTATATACATTATTATATACATTGCACTGAAACATTGTCAATTCGTAAATAGGAAATAAACCACTACATGGAGGAAACGAGTGTTCTTATTTGGATCCCTCCTGGTTGCGATAAATAATCCACAGGCGAAATGGTCACTTGCTATTTCAAGTTTGTTTTTCCATCGATGAGCTCACTTTTTCCAATGTCGATTAGAAGACCATAGTATTTTATGAAATCCGAGCCAGTAATAGGTGATGTTACATCAGCAATAATAAAATTTCATGCAAATTGTCTTCTTAGTCCAAGATTCAATACATACACCATATGTTTTCATTCGCGTTCCGTTTGCGTCGAAGAGATGTCTGTTGTATAATTCGTTGTAATGGAGGTACTACTGACACATCCGCTCCCGTTTCAATTAAAAACGTGTTTTTCGACTGCCTGTCGCTTGTCGTAAGGCGACTAATTTGTTGGTCGACTGTAGCAGTAACAGGATCGAACACATTCTCATTTAGTTTTTCGATTTCTTTGAAAAGGTGCATGGTGGCCTGCAGTTACGAGCTTTATCTCCAAAGAAGCATGAAACCAACATATTCTGGGTGTCTGTTGTATGTTCTTACCTGAGAGTGAACTGGATCGATTTCTACTGTGGCTTCGTCGTAGTTGGTGTGCCGCGTACCTGTCATTTGCAGATTGCAGTTGATTAACCTTTGCGATAAGCTGTGACAATTGTTGCTCCATTTGTGCGTTGGCATGCGAAGTCGTGTGTTGTGACAAAGTGTTATGCAGTTTCAGTTTCAGTTTTCGATGCATTTTATTTTCTTAATCACTAACTCTTACATACTAACAAAAAATGCTTAAATGCTAGCTTATAATTATTTAGCAATCTTATACTAACTTATTGGCCCCACACAGGCACTCTAAGCTACTCTAAATTCTTATATCTATGTCTTTCGACTTCATTTATATTTTATTTGGAAATATTTATTTTATATACATAGGGCTAAGAAAAAAATTTGATTACAAAAACTTAGCATATGGACAATTTTTATTTTTTATAAAAACTTAATATCTAACTTAAAATCAACCTTAGTCTACTTAACCTACATACACAAACTACACATAAACACACTTAGACGTTATACACAATAATACACATAAGTTAGTATATACCTTTATATACACTAACACATGTATATATTACTTAAATGCTAACCTAAACCTATGTAAGCTGGCCATCGCTATTTACAAAGCAAATATATTGGTCAGCCCTGCCTCATTAGTGAGGCTGGTCCGTAATTGACGGAAACGACGACGAAACATCTTCTCCATCATTCAACCACCAGAAATGCTGGTGCTGCCGAACGACATCCCTCTTATCGCGATTCCCACCGCCCTACTGAACCTGAGTCGATCCACACTGCCGTGTGCGACGTCTCTGTTGTAGTTGAGTCGCCTGTCCCCAGCTGTCCGAGCGACATGGAAGATTAACGGGACCGCTGATATATCCTGGATCAACCCTTTCTGATCCAGGTAGAGGAATGCTTCCGGTGGAATGAAGCCGTCAGATCGCACACTCTCGTGGTAAAGGTAATTTATGCAGTAAGCCCCAGATATCAGGTTATTCGTCGAGGTCATTGCTCTTGCAATGTGCCTTCGAATCAGCTTAATTATGAAGTTGTCCACTCGTATTAGGTTTGCCCTGTTGTAAAGGACCTCATTAGGACAACATTTTTTGTACTCCGACTCTGGTGTTCTGTACAAGCGAAGGCAAGCCCTCTCAAACACCCGAATCTTTTCCATTAAGCTTGATCGTACATTGAACCACACGGGACAACCAAATACCAGCATGGGCCTGATAAGGGCCATGTAGTAGATTACTTTTACTCTCGCATCGAGTTGGCTGCTATAAAACAGTCTCTTTGTAAGGGCAAAAGCGCCTTTAGCTCTGGCCAGTGCAGCATCTACATTTTTGCCAAAATACAGAAACTGATCTAGCCAGATTCTAAGGTATCTGACTACATTTCGACAGGCAAGAGGCTGTCCGTGTTGTCCAATAATCGAGAACTTTCTCCAATTTTTTCTGGTATCCCTTGAGGCTCTAGACAACGGCGTCCTAAAGAGAATGGTTTCCGAATTCTAAAAGTTGATTTTCAACTTCCAGTCATCTCAAAATCATCTTATCTTATCGAAGTCACGCTGCAAGAGAGTATTAATGATCTCGATTTATTGATCTGTTCTGTACGCTATCAAATCGTGTGCGTACGCAATAGTATGGAGAAGAGAACATATCAAGACGCTTGTAAAAATGTTGAATAGGATCGGCGAATTGACCGTGCCTTGCTGAAGACCATTTTTAATTTAAAATATTCAAACAGAAGTCACAACACGTTCACGATGAACTGTCTGTTAGTTAGCATATTATAAAGAATGTACAAGAGTGGTTTACTGATCCCCAGCCCAGTCAGCTTATAGAAAAGACCCTCTATCCATACGGTGTCGAAGGCCTTCTCCAAGTCAATAAGGCAGGCACCAGTTCATTGTTTTTTGCCTTTATTCCATTGGATATCGGACACCAGTTTAGACGCGGCATGTGAGATATCATGTCCCGCCTTAAAACCGAATTGATTATCCGGGACCATATGTTTGTCCTCAACCCACCTAGACAGAGCTCTATTAATTACTTTTTCAAAAACCTTACTGATATTCGGAAGGAGACTTATCGACCGGAGATTCGCCGGATTGGATATATCCTTCCCCTTTTTGGGGATAGGTTGAACCACCGCCGTTTTCCAATGCGCTGGATAATGTGCATTATTCATTGCATTATTTAACAGGATGGTGTAAATGTCCACCGCTTCTAGAGGAAGATGTCGAAGCACGATGTTCGGAATACCATCGGTCCCCACTGATTTCTTTGTCCTGATTGTGTCGAAGATCTCATGGAGTTCTTCCTTCGAAATGAACGGGGGTAGGTCACCCTCTCTGGCAATGACATTATTTGCCATATTTTCGTCGCTAAACCGCGTGAAACCAGAGTCGTTGGATCGCCAATTCTCTATTTCATTTCGAATGTAGCAGTTGTCCACCAAGACGCGATTGTCCAGGTCATAATTAGGGCCAATGATATCAATGGCCTTGTATACTTCCTGGAAAGTCGCCCCTATGGCCTCAACCTTCTCCTGTGGATCCTCGATCACAAAAAAGTCGTCATCATCAGCGGCCTCATTTGGATCAATACCTGCTATTGTCAGTAACCGTTCGTTGTCTGATGTCCGGGCTATATTAAGACATTGAAGGTCGTTTTGATTTGTGTTGCGGGTTGCTGGTGTTTATAGCCCGAACCTTGTTGTTCCAGTGCAAATTTACAGAAATTCTGTAATTCTCTTTTATTAGCGTTTGAATATTTTTAATCGACGACTTCAGTGTCCTAATCTCTGGGTCTTGTCTGTCAGTTAACTGTCTGTACAAGTTTTTAAGTCTTGTCAGAAGTCTACTTTTCTGTCGGTGCAGTGCGTCAGTAGTAGGATTGCGGAACAGGTCTTCGTTAGTTGCACGTCGATACCTCGGTATTGTAGTGTCCATAGTTTGTTTAATTGTTTCGTCCATTTGTTTTAGGTAATTGTCGATCTCCTCGTTTGACAAATTCCTATTGGACGGTGGGTGGAGCGTGTTCGAGGAGAGCGCTCTAGTCAAGGTTGCGGAGAAGCATGTCCATCGAGTCTTACTGTAGTTGTAAGAATATCTTTGGACATACTCCTCCAATTCCGCAATTTCGTTGGGAACTGTAATTTCGGTGCTAAAACCGCAATGGTCGCTGTCATACACGAATGTGCGCAGACAGTTTAGCGTTTGTAAATTCGTACCTGTCAGTCGTATACGTTCGTCATACAGCAGTAGATCCAAATAAGACCCGCCTCTGGGAAACGACGGGTTATCTGTCGCTTTAAGACCGAGTCTGTACATGACATCGTGCTGACCCCACCAATCGAGTAGTAGGTTCCCTCTAGTATTTGGCAAATTGTTTCCCCAATCTCTATGTCTAGCGTTGAAATCCCCGCCGATTATAAAATAATTCTCCCCCGATTCCAGCCTCAGAAGTCGAAAAAGCGTGTCGAGCTCTGTAATGAATAGGGTGGATTGTGAAGCATCAGGTGCATAAACAGAGGCCAAGTACAGCCGCTTTCCACTGCGGAGCGGGATGTAAACGACGACTGCCTCCAACACCCGGAACCTGCGCAGCACGCCCTTGTACACTCTGTGAAATTTTATACTTTCTTTAGTGAAGATCGCGACACCACCTCCACGTTTGGATCTGGGCCGATTTCTTCTTCTAACAATATAATTATTGTACTCCAGTTTGTGCTTATCGGTTAGCTTGGTTTCGCTAGCGAAAAGCACATCAGGAGTTTGGTCTTGTAGCAATTTAATCATCGCGGCTCTTCGCTCGATCCTAATCAGTGAATTCACATTCACCGCAAGGACCTTCAAAGTTTGCTCCACCATGTGCGTACCCATTACGGCATGTGTTGCGTTAGGGCCGGCAGCAACGCGTAAATCTGGTCCACCCGCTTGGCCTGTTCTTGAACCTGCTTTTGCAGCTGAGCCATCTGCCCTTGGATTGCGAGCAAGATGGCTAGCATGTTGGGTGCAGCTTCCGTTGTTCTCGGCGTTGGCGCTGGAGCAGCAACAGTCGCTTGCTGTACCGTTGCCCCCCTACCTGACGCCATTTGGGCGTAGGAAATTTGGGGCGTGACGGCTGGTGTTTGAAACCTGACAGGTGAACTTTGACCTCCACCTTCTGCTGCCGAGCCAGTTTTGCTTTCTTAATGTCAGCGAACTTAGGACAACCCCGATAGTTTGCGGTGTGTCCCACGTTTCCACATAACACGCACGAGAGCTGAGACCTATCGGATGCTCCGTCAACACCCAGAGGACATTCTTCGGAACTGTGGTTCTTAGCGCAATTCACGCATCGAGGCTGCATTTGGCAGTTCGACGCGGCGTGCCTGAACCTCTGGCAGGGAACGCATTGTATAACGCCTTCGCTCCGTTTTAATTTTTCCCAGTGAACCACCTGGTAGTCTAGGACATTGATACTCCTTAGACTATCCAGACGGCTTTCGGGACTCAGCTGCACCAGGAAGAACGGCAGACTCCGTTTCTCCCGCCTGGCTCTAGCTGTGGTAAATGGCTTTACCCCTACAAACTTGAGTCCCTCGCACTCCTTCTCTTTGAGCAGTGCCAGGATTTCCTCAGGATCAGCAGACGGTTCCAACCCCTTCAGCAGCATCGATTGCCGCTTTTCACACTTCGGTGTGAATGAGAAGTGCTCCGTCGTCGTTTCCTTCAGGAGCTCTTTCACTTTCGCATAGCCCTCCACTGTATTACAGTGGATGGCATAACGATCGTTCCCCAATCTTTTAATGTTAAAATTGTTACCAATGACCGACTTACACAGGTCCTTGGTTGCACTCACCTCTAATTTATAGGTATTAATAGGAGGTACCTTCTCCTTCTTCTTCTGATGCTGCTGTTGTTGTTGTTGTTGTTGCTGTTGTTGTTGTTGTTGGTGCTGCTGTTGCTTTTTTTTCTGCTGCTGTGGTTTCAGCTTTTGTTTTTGCAGCTGTTGCTGTGTCTGCTGCTGCTGTTGTTTCTGCTGCTGCTGTTTTTTTTTTGCTGCAGTTGTTGTTTCTGCTGCTGCTGGATTTGTTTTTGGGAGCTCGATACTTCCAATTGCTCCCTCTGCCTGCGTGCTATTTGCCGTTGCTTAATAGCAAGCATTTCCTTTTCCAGCCTTTGTATGCTGCTGGTGATGTTGTTTAGTTGCTCATCCTCATCCTCCGATTCGGATGCCGCTAGAGAGGCAAAGTTGTTATTGCCCCCCTCGTAATTGACCTCATCAGCCGTTAAAGCGTCATTTATTCTCTTTTTTGTAAGAATAGGAGGAGTTTTTAAACTCCTCCTCCTTTTAACGGCTTTCGCCACGTCACCGGCAACACTATATTTGCCTTTTTCCACTTCCGTTATGGGAAGAGCGGAGCGCTCTCCACCATCCATCACGTTATTTTGTTTTTGTGAACACTTTAATTTCTCTTATTAAAATTGTCTGTTTGATAAATTAAATAAGAAAAACCCGTTCGCAGGGGCTGGGAAGCGAACCCACAACCCCGAGATTTGTCGCCCGGGTTTTTGCCACTTAGGCTACCGAACACTCGATAAATTATTGAGTAAAAGTATACTCCTTTTTTTGCTTTTTTTTTTGTTTTTTGTCTTTCACACTGTGAAGCCGAACACGAAAAAATCACACGTCTATCCTCTGTCGAGGTCTATGAACGACTGCCACAAAGTGTCATGCATTCCGTATGCTTGTGCATAAGATATCGATGCGATGGATGTAAACTCAACAACTTGCATAACCTTGTCTTCGAGAATTGCAAGTTCATTCAGTTTTTCGTTGGATGCTTGTGAGATGGCGCACATCTGTGCTGGTAGGCTTTGCAAACACAAGGATTTCAACAAATTTTTCTCAAGCTTCGACCAAAGAAAGACTGTGTAGTTTATTAAGTAATTGCTTTGGGCGTTTGTCACCCAATTGAATATCAGAGAGAAGTTTTTTCAATTTCGTTTGTTCGCTGTTTCTATATTTCGGGGTCACAAATTGGAAAGAAAACACTTTCCACTTCAACAAATATTTATTTAGTAACTCAAAAAATATAAAATAGACACTTCAAAAGGTAAGGTAATTTTAATACGTAAAATGCTGGTCGATGTCTCCTTCGCAAGCGTGGTTAACCAAAATAACGAAAATCGGAAGACCTTGAATGTTGGTATCAGTGGTAATGGCTGCAGCTTCTCGATCAGCCAGTTGGTAGCACTGTCACAGGGTGTCGCAAGAGGACGTAAAATTATTAGTGCTTCCAATTTTTCTGATGTTGATGGGTAGAGAGTTCCACAACCGAGTAGAGTCAACAAAAAACTGGCGATCGGAAGTTAAGCAGGCGTAACTTGTTTGTAAGAGCATACACAATCTATTTGACTGAAGAAAGCATAGTTTTTTGTACAAGTAATCGGTCTCTTTAGTTTGCATGATATTGTGTAAGAGGCACAATGTCCTATATTTAAGCAGATTGTCGAAGTTACAATCGCAGATAAGTTTTGAGTAGAAGGAAACATGATCATATTTTCTTAGATTAAAGCAGACACGAGCGATATTATTGTAAACAACATTTAGCTTTCTCCTTGAATCATAGTCCGGTCTACAGAATATCTGACAACAATACAACAAGAAGGAAGGAGAGTTTTCGCCAACAAGAGTTTTGTCCTAGTGGGGATAAAATATTGTGCAGCCCAAAGAGCACGTAGTCTATCATAAACCTTGCAAATAGTGGAATTTAAGTGTGTAGACCATGTAATGGTTCGATTAAAAATAAGACTAAGGTTTTTGGCGGAGTCAACGTACTCTATGGGGATTTGTGCTAATTTGATTGGTGGAAAATTAAATAGATCCAGTCTTCTTTCTGCATTCAAACGTACATCATTCTTAGTTGACCAATCGAAAATATGCTGAAGATCTTCATTCATTAGCATAGCAACTTCGTTTACACGATTTAATGGACGACTCAAATGAATTTGTGTGCCATCAGCAAACATATGGATTGAGCAATTCTTCATCAATCTAGGAAGTTCATTGACATACATGGGGAAGAGTAGTGGACCCAGGATCGATCTTTGTGGCACCCCGCATTTAACTGGAGAGAAGGACGAGGCCTGTTCGCCTGCTACAACTCGTTGCAGTCTCCCTTGCAAATAGGAGCTTATAAGCCTTGTAGAGGATATTGAAAAATTATACTCTTTCCAAAGTTTTGAGTAAAGAATGGAGTGGTTGATTGTATTGAATGCTTTAGAAAAATCGAGTAGTATTAAAATTCTAACACGAACAAGCGTGGCTAGCAAACATTTATATTGGCAACTGGAGGCGGAAAACTAACAGTTTAAAAAGCGAATGATGGAAGTCATCTTGGCAGATGGAGTTCGAAGGCGACGAGACAATTTACTAATCACAGCTGAAGTACAAATGGGATATCGGAGTCTGCACCTGAACCTGAGCATACTGCCCGAGGCTAGTCAGGAGATCACACTGATCGGAATAGACTTCTTTGAACAAAATGGCATCGTGATCAACTCAGCCAATTGTGTATGGTACTTCGCATATGCACCAACAATGTGCTTCCCATACTTCAGGTATGTGCCCGAAGCAGAAGTGTCAACTCCCAAGGTAACTTTTGAGATGATGGATCCCATCTCGCTAAATCAAAGATCCGGATGTTATCAAACACCTTCATGCGCAGAAAGAACGCAGTGTTCCACTTAAACCTAAAGCACCCAATTCGGAAGTAGAATCGCCGCATAATCTGTACCAGATTTTCAAGGGTTCATTGCCACTCCATGTGATCAGCCCAGGTCGACGACGAGGTCCAAATATTCGCAACGTGTTCCTCAATCTGAAAGAGGAAAAGGAATCGGACGAAAGGATGTTCGGTCCTCCATTTAGATTGAAAATCGTGGACATCAAAACCATAGATAATGACGACACCGAACACACAGCAAGAATTGTTAAACTGCTCGAAAAGCATACGAAAGTCTTCGAATGGGAAGCTCAGGTAAAGGAGTAGCACACTGCATACCAAGCGGAACACACAAACCAATCGCTTCACCTCCGTATCGCCTATCAGCTCCACGCCGAGAACAATTAAAGACCGAAATCAACTGGATGCTCCAACTTGGAATCATTGAGCCATGTGATTCCCCATGGGCTGCACTAGTAGTGTTAGTCCCCAAGAAAGATGGTGGAATCAGATTCTGCATCGACTACAGGCAGCTCAACGCGATCACCACACCTGACAGGTACCCATTACCAAGGATAGACGACATGCTCCACAACGCAAAGTCAACACCATATATCTTGACAATAGACCTACAGCAAGGATATTGGCAGATCATGGCAGATCCTTTAGATAGAGACAAAACTGCTTTTATAACGCCATTTGGAACCTTTCGCTGCATCAGAATGTCATACGGACTTCGAAATGCTCCTGCCACATTTCAACAATTGGTGGATAAGTTCAAAGCAAGCATGGAGGGTATCCTCATACTGGCTTTCATCGACGACTTCTTCATTGCCTCGCCAACATTATAACAGTATATGCACCTCGACAAGGTACTCACTCATCTAGAAGAGTTTGGTTTACGAGCGAATCTGTCCAAATGTAACTTTTGCTGCCCGCAATTAAAGTACCTAGGACACATACTCACCAAGGAGGGTATTAAAACAGATCCGGATAAAGTGGTCGCCATTGTGGAATTGAAACGGCCTAACAATGTTAAGCAAGTATTGACCTTCCTGCAAACATGCTCTTGGTACAGGAGGTTTGTCAAAGACTTTGCCAAAATCGCCAAGCCCCTAAGTAATCTTACCAAAAAGACAGCTACATAGCAGTGGGGTGCCTCGGAAAAACACTCTTTCCAACTGCTCAAAACCCTGCTTACCATGGCACCAATATTGAAGCAAGCTGATTCGGAGCAGCCGTATTTCTTGAAAACCGTAAAAAAATGGATCAAAGAATTTGTATCAAATTTTGGGTAAAAAACTTAAATAAAGTGTATGAAATGTTAACAAAGGCCTATGGTGAGTCTGCTATGAGTAAAACAAGAGTTTAAGAGTCGTATAAGCGTTTCCAAGATGGCCGTGAAGACGCTGTAGATGACGAACGCCCCGGATGCCCCAGCACAATCAGAGAAGTCGCTGATGATTTTGGCATATCGATTTGCTCATGGCAAGAAATTTTTTCGAATGTCTTGGGTATGAAACACGTAGCAGCAAAATTTGTTCCAAAATTTTTGAACTTTGAACAAAAACAACGGCGAATGGAAGCTCCTCAGGAGTCACTAAATGAAGTCAACGACGATGCAGAATTACTGAAATGTGTTATAACAGGTAACAAAACATGGGTTTATGGATATGACGTCAAAACTAAGCCTAAATCGTCCCAGTTGCAGTGGAGGCATTTTGGCTCGCCGAGACCGAAAAAAAAACGCATCGCTGAAAGAGCTAAAGGCTATCCCAAAAATCGAGTTTGAGAAGTGTTTTGAGGATTTGAAAAAGCTCTGTCACAAGTGCATAATATCTAATGGGGACTATTTTGAAGGCGACAACATTAATGTACACGAATAAATAAATATTCTTTTCAAAAAACTAAAATTCCCAATATTTTCTGAACACACCTCGTATTTGTTAAAGAAGCCTTGAATTCTGAACTCCTTCCAACTTTTAAAGGCATCATCACGCTGTATTGTGTACTATGTACGTAAGAATTAAAAACAACCTTTAATGTGAAAATTAAATATTTTATTGTTTATTGTCGAAATTATTATTAATTCTCGTGTATCGTGGACTGCTGTTGAAGCTCAACTGGTTTGACGTTCTGCTTGTTAGCTGTCACCTAAAACTACATGCAAGTTGATGAAGTTACAATGACTAACATTCACAATATGCACTTACATTTAATGAGCAACATTCACATTAATTAGCCATTTACATTACACGCCTTCTTTTTTTATTTTTTGTTCTAATTATCTTCAACTGCCAATTATCATACCGATCGGGTTGTGCACTAACATGACTACTCCGAGTTATATATGGCGTTAAAACTGTCACGCCGGCTTTCTCTGTGCCTGAATCAGGACGGAGGCTGTCGCGATCAACGGTATCATGAACTATTGATAAGTCCGGTTTGCCACTTGATCGTTCAGCTTTGCCTAATCCGCTGCTTTCCGCTGTCACAATTTCGTTGTTACAATTTTTACTTAAACTAGCATTGACATCAAAATTATCTTCCCTCATTGGTGGTACAATATTGATTTCCTTAAGACTTTTGTCTTCTGTACTAACATTGTTTCTGATATTATCTTCAAATAGTACAGCATTTTCATTAAATTCATTATTTTTGGTCTTAGCTAAAAATCTGCGATTCCTTCGAAAATAATTATCAAATTTGTCCTTCTTTTACCCCATAGCTCATAGCAACGCCTTTTTCCGCGAGTCCATTGCTTTGAGGATACCTTGGACTAGAGAAAGTGAACAAAATATTTGCCTCATTTGCAAATTTCTCGAATTCCATTGATCCGAATGGGCTATTATCAGACCTGATTTCCGATGGATATCCGACACGATCATATATCCTGCAAAGGACTTCAATTATACATTTGGACGTTTCCCGAATCAATTTTTCCGATATGTGATTTCCCGAATATGAGTCAATTATTGCCATATAATCGTATCCGGCAATTTCAAATAAATCAATTCCAACCTTTGAAATGAGTACTCCGGATTAGAATCCTCAACCGGCGGTTTCTTTTGGATTTCTCTTGAATTTTTCGCAAGCCTTACATTGCCTTACAACGCCAACGTGCGCATGAAAGTGTTTTTTCGATACCCAAGTGTGGTCCGTGCAGCCAATTGCATATCTTTGCCTGTAGTTCAGATGGGATTACCAGTTTATGGTTTTTAAACAGAAGTCCATTCTCAAAATGCAAATTATCCCGGTATTTGTGAAAATGTTGGCTCAAGTCATCAACCTGATGATACACTGGCCATTGCGTTTGCACATATTTACATTGACACGCAAGTAGAAGTTGTAATTATCTTCCGATAAACACACCTGGCGAGTGATTTTGTGTATCACTCCATGTAGATCAGTGTTCTCCAATTGATCCGGCAATTATGCCCGTGAAAGGCAGCCAGCCACAAGCATTTCCTTGTCTGGTGTGTAAGCTATCGTCATCTTCGAATATTTAAGAAGAAGCATAAACATCCGTTCTAATCGAGGAGTAACGTCGTCAATTTCACGCTTGACAAGTACCTCCAGTGATATGTGGTCACTTTGCATTGTAAACTCCCGTCCGTAAAGGAAGAAATGGAATCGTTCACAGGCAAAAACAATTGCCAACAAGCCCATTTTTTGACATGGGTATGTACGTATGTCTAACCGCTTGTCTTTCTGACAAATGTGCATATTTGTTTTCTTTTTCCTACTTTAGTATTTTGTCCAATGCTGGTACTGCCACCGACACCGACACCGCTGCCGCTACTTTGGCGCTTCTTATATCATTTTATTGGTTGGTGGGACGTGATGGTGCTGGATTTTATAAGATTTTTCCCAGATACATATTTTACTTTCCTTCTACCGTTCAGTGATTGTACTCTGTGTGCGGATAGGTTTGTCTTTTACACCGATTTATTGTTGGAAACAGGGGTTGATAGGAAGGAAGCATCCAATTGTGGGAAAAGATGTAGCATGATGCGCTGTTTATGTGTAATGCAGGTGGTTTAAGGATTGTGTGTAGTTGACTTCTCTTCTTTTATTCGACTGATCGTACATTCCTACCTTGTGTTGCGTGTACAATGGGTTGCCGCAACAGGGGTGGATAGAAAAAAAAATTATTGTAAGAAAGGATGTGGTAGTTTTTAATCTGAATTTGCTCGCCTATAGTCCGAAGCTTAGGGGTTTGTCAGAAAATCTAGAACAGCATCATTATTACAATATGCCGATAATTCTCAGTTGTGATCTTAATTTAGATCTATGGTACGTAGCCCTGATGGTGACAAGTTTGTAGAATTTATGCACAACGAACTTAGTTTAGAAATGAACAACAAGCTTGCCATCTCAATAACTCGTAATTCAACCTGTATTGATACCATATTCTCCCGACAGACACATCGGTAATCTTGAAACCAGCCACTATATTTCCTACTTTAGTACACACCGCCTATTATTGTCTATAACATCGAGTTCTACAATTTGAGTACAACAAATAATGTTTATTACTAGAACTAAACTCATTTTTTCATACAGGTAATACCATAAGTATATACATATGTATGTACATAATTTTTGAACTTGTGTTTTTTTACACCGGGGTAAAAGTTGGTTGGTTTACCATCTCTTTTTTTGCACAACCACCCTATATTCTATTTATCTTCACTCGTAAAACAATTAAGGTTTTTTCGTCGTATGGTAATTTTTATTGTTGTTTTATTATTAACTGTTTTTGATTTTAGGGGTACATGTTTATTAAAAATTGTGACAATTTTGTCTTGTAGGAATGCCGTTTGATGGTTAACCAAATGCATCTGATAAGTATTCTGCCAATTTGGGCTCACAGCATCTTGTTGCAATAGAGTATGATTGATATTACGAAACATGACTTTCGACTCAGTAGATTAATTTTCGGATTGATATGTCAGGAAAAGCAAATCATGCTTTGAGAAACCTGGCGCTAAAAGTTGGCTGTAAAGCAAAACCTTTTCTTTATCGGATACAAACATTACATCGATGAGAGTCGACACTGTGCATTTAAGGTGGGTGGGGGTAGACGTATTTATAGGAATAAGGTCAAACGATTAAAATCACCACAAGTTATTATATCAGTGTAACTGCGGCCAACTCCTCTAGGACGTTATAGAGTGGTTCGACGGTAATAGAGTTATCTGGTCTGTAAGTGACACCTATTACAGCTTCTTCATGCCCTAATATAATGTCTAGAAAGACATAATCAATAGGTTAACCCGTATTTGCTCTGCATAAAAAGATGTACTCGTATTTGAGAGTTTTGCGTACATACTCTGCAGCCCCACTTCCTATGCGACCGACCCTAACAGACCGAAATAGCTCGATGCCATCTACTTTATAAATGTCATCAGAAATATCGCAACGTTCTTCACTAGACACCTCTCCATGAAACCATGTTTCGGAAACACAAATGACATCAATTTTAGATTTAACGAATATGTGCCTAAATTCGTCGATCTTAGGAAATAGGCTTTGAGCCTCTAGATGACAGATGTGCAAACCTTCTTTTTGTGCCTGTAGAACCCGAATCATATCAGTCAAATTTCCATTAACTCCAACAAGAGTGGATTCCCTAGCACCTGATTGACGACTATCCATATTCATGTGAATACAAACATTTATTATAGAACAAATTAGTAGCAGTATCAATCTTAGCAATGGTTCAAAATGACTTAGCATGGTCATTGAGTCTATATAAAAGTAAACAGATTTTAAATTTATATGAAAAAAGAATAAAAGAAAAAATTAAAAATAAAAAAGAAGGAATAAGGCATCACTATGGAAATATTGTACAAAAGTCTGTTGTCTCATTGGTGGTATTTTCATGATGCCTTCGTTCGGTAATAGCTTTTAAGGTTTCGTGGTTCTGTATCGCAACTTGCACTAACTTGTGAATTTCCGTCAATATTTGAGCAGCTTCTTGGAAGTTGGTGCCATTGTATTGTCCGAATATATTACACTACATTTACATCGCATCGCTATAAGTCCCCTAAGAACTGTCAATAACGTTTCTGCTGCTAAATCGGTTACCAGTACAAGATGAAGCGCCATGAAGCGCCATCGATCGAAGCAAATTGTTAGGGGTATAACCTCATCAAATCCTGAATAATGCGAGAAGTAAGAAGATATCTCATTAGTTGGGTTGGGGTTGACTGTCGATGGCGAAAACATGCGATGCAATATCCAGTACCAAATATCCAGTACTCCTGGCGAATAAGATTAAAAAGCCCTGATACGCCGACATGGAGGTGTGTATCTTCGATTAGCATCTGTTAACATAAGTTTTGTAATTGGATGTTTAATGCTGAAATCAGTTCAGCAAAGTAGTTCATCGTGAGAATTCACCAGCGAATTTTTGCGCATCGACCTTTATACTACCTTTTCATACGTGTATACATATTTATTTCCTTAGTTTTCCATATTTCTTTACAAAATCCATAAGTGCGAGAGTAACGTCAGCACTCCCACAATTCTAAGTAATAGAAGTGTTGTGTTGACATTAATCTCTCTGAGCATATGCATCGCAGAGTCGCCATGTCATCTGATCTCGTCTGGACAGATCGTGCAACTCTGCTGATGCATACATTTATGTACATTCATTTTCGTTTATTAATTAAGTTGAGAAAAATAAAGTCTCAGTTTGAAAACTCATCTCGTGCTGTGTTTTTATTTAATTCGTGTCGTCTCGGTCTCCTAATTTGAGCAGTCTGTTTTTCAGCGTTTCATTCCCATTTTCGCCTCTTAACTTTGAATGTAAAGGGTTTTCCAATAGGTACTTGGCAACTTTGAATTTAATTTGTGAACGCACTCTTTCACTAATCATCAAACTGTCACTGTCAATTTATTCAGTAAACTCAACATTTTCATCATGGTAAAGTACACTAACGAGCAACGTCTGTAAATTATAAAATCGTAATTCTCGCCTTAGTAGACAGGGAATAACAAGTTTAGTGCAAAAATTAGATATTCGTTGTGTGATGT
This sequence comes from Volucella bombylans, assembly GCA_949129095.1. NCBI lineage: Eukaryota > Metazoa > Arthropoda > Insecta > Diptera > Syrphidae > Volucella > Volucella bombylans. Next base: position 109,758,747 of record OX422143.1, on the reverse strand, counting down.
TGCCGTGTCAGTGATACAACAGGTTGGTCGAACTGTTGAAAATATCGATGCCGTTCAGGTGTCCGTAGCAAACGATCCAAATCAGTCAATTCCACAGCGTTCTCAAGAATTGGGCATCGCTCAGACCACATTATGGCGTATTTTGCGTAAGGATCTTGGTGTACACCCATACAAGATCAAGCTGACTCAAGAATTGAAGCCAATGGACCATTTGAAGCGACGTACGTTCTCCGATTAGGTTCTGGAGAAGATGCGCCAAGATGATGAATTTCATCGCAAAATCATCTTCAGTGACGAAGCTCATTTTTGGCTTAATGGATTCGTCAATAAACAAAATATGCGTTATTGGTCGGGTGAAAATCCACATTTGCTTCATGAATCACCACTTCATCCACAAAAAATAACTGTTATCGCGCCATGATCATCGATTATTTTTGGCCCGAATTGGAAGATATGGACTTGGACGACATGTGGTTTCAACAGGATGGTGCCACAAGCCACACAGCACACGCTACAATCGATTTATTGAAGAGTAAGTATGGTGAGCTTGTTATCTCAAGAAATAGGCCAGTCGATTGCTGCCTCGTTCGTGCGATTTAACGCTGTTTGACTATTTTCTGTAGGGCTACGTTAAGTCATTGGATTATGCCAACACACCGACGACGTTGGAAAAGCTCAGAGCCAACATTGAACGAGAAATAGCGGCCGTTTCGGCCGAAATGCGTGGCCGAGTCGTTGAAAATTGGGTCCAACGAATCAACCGCTGCAAACGTGCCCGCGGTCGGAAGTTTAAGTTTTTTAATGACTTATATTTTCGAAGGACTGGGCTTAATTCCTTTATTTGTTAGAAGATGGCCTGTTTGTTTCGTGAAAAAATTGCATTTATCGACCTGGATCTTTAGGCTGTGTTCTTTCAGCCTACCAAATATTTTATTTAAATTTGCTATGTGTTCCTCGAGACTAGTGCTAAATATGAGAATATCGTCGAGGTATTCTACACATATTTTATTAATAAAATCGCTGAGCATCTGGTTCATCATCCGTTGGAACGTGGCCGGAGCATATCTCAGGCCAAGGGGCATTCTGATGTACTCGTAATGCTCTTGAGGTGTAGAAAAAGCAGTTTGCGCTTGATCTTTCTCATCAACTAGGATTTGATGGAACCCCTTTGCGAGATCTATGATGGTGAAATATTGAGCTCTTCCCAATTTGTCGAATATATCATCTATATTCGAAATTGGGAATTGGGAATTTGTCGCTCATTGTGATCTCATTTAGCTACCTATACCAGGTGCCATTTTTGCTGAGTTATCTATTTTCTTAGGAATTATCCATATAGGGCTATTATAGGGGAATTATTTTCCCTTATTATTCCTTGATTTAGCATCTCGCTAATCTGCTTTTCTACCTCTCTTTCGTGAATAGGTGGAAATCGATAAGTTCTTGAATAAATTGGTTCATTAGATGTAGTAATAATTTGGTGTTTAATTGCGTTAACACTTCTTAATTGTTGCCCTTCAAAAAAGAATAATTCTCTGCTGTCCCTTAATATGTCGCGATATTTGAGCTCTTCTTCATTTAACTTCGATGTATCCAATTTGTTGATAAGATTATCATGGACTTCTATGCATTCTAGCCTATTAACGTCCTCTTAAGGAAAGGGACATTCGAACCCTTTAAATTTGATTATATTTTGCTTTATCCCGATTTCCTGGTTTTTAAGTCTATTTTAGCTCCTAAAGGTATCAGAACATTTGTTCTTATAATCGCGTCGAATTTCTTGTTAGTAAGATCCAGCAATTTCCACGATATTGTAGCATTGATATTAAATTCATCTGGAATTTTTGTGATTTTTTCAAAATTTATGAATGTTTCTGAATTAATACCCTCTAATTGGTATAATTTTATTATTTACAATTTGGGGAAGTATGGACTGATCAAGAACTGATATAGGTGATCCTGTATCTATCAAACAGTCGATCTTACGTCCATGAATAATTAATTCAACTATTGGAAATGCATTGAATCCGAGGCCTTGACATGAAAATTTTCTGCCTCTTGTACTGTGTTTTTATTTATATTATCAACATCCATCGTTTCAACTTGCCGATGGTTTATATATTGCCTTGAGTTATTGTTTCTAGTCTGCCTTGAATTACTTTGGTTCTGGAAATTATTATTATAGTTGTTCCTGTTATCGTTATGCTGATAGTTAGCTCGATTTTGTTCTACCATATTGCTATGAGTATTTATGTTGTTACTATATCTAAACTGTCCTGAGTTTTGTCGCTGTTGGTAGTTTATCTGATAGTTATTTCTATTGTTATGTTGGTAAGTGTTTCTAGTAACATTATTCTGCTGATTTCTAACGTTTAGCTATTATCTTCTACTTTCTCTTTTATTCTTGTTGCTAGCAAAGCAAGATAAACTTCCATCCAAGTGCTTAAACCTTTAACTCTAAGAAACACCTTCTCCTGCCTAGATATCTTAAACAAAAATTTAGATAATATACTTTCTTCATTATTCTCAGATTTGTAGTCTAAAGGTGGGTTTGTTTCTAGTATATACTTTAAATTTAATTTATTTATAATAATCTTAACTGACTAACATTAATAAATTTAATGTTATCTGCTTTGTTTTTTTGTGTTGCAAATTCTTCTGATACGCCAAAGGACCTCTTTAGTTGAGTTTTGATATCCTCCCAGCTGCTGTTCGGTGTTCCATCGTATAGCTGACAGTGCTTCGCCTTGGATTTTGGATATGATTATACTTTTTATATACTCCATTGCTGCTGCGTCTTCGATTATCGAAAGCATGTAATTGCCTTCCGAGATATATGACGTAACTGCGTAAGAGGCGTCCCCTCTAAATGATGGAAGGCTCCTGGCTTCCTTTACCAAATCGGAGAAACCGAAATTCGTTTTGTAAATTCACTTTTTATTGTTTGCACTTCCTTTGTCCAAAACAAATAAGATTATGGCACTTCCACTGCAGGCAGAAAATAATTTTCAAATGTTGGAACAGGTATATAAATTGTATATATATATGCATGTATATATTATATTTATATATGTATAGGATTCGAACGAAATTATGTAATCACAACGACAAAAATATCGGGTTTTCCAATAAGGACTTGACAACTTTTTTTTTAAATAAAACGCAAACCATTTGAGATATTTAAAAAAATTTGTTATCGGCTTGAAGTACAATCAAAACATTTATGAATGGAACTCGACTTCGTTCATATGGGCACCGCGGGCATGTTTGCAGCGGTCGATTCGTTTTACCCAATTTTCAACGACTCGGCCGCACATTTCGGCCGAAACGGCCGCTATTTCGCGTTCAATGTTGGCTCTGTAGGTATCCCCACAGAAAATAGTCAAGCGGCGTTAAATCGCACGAACAAGGCGGCCCATCGACTGGCCCATTTCTTGAGATAACACGCTCACCATACTTACTCTTCAATAAATCGACTGAAGCGTGTGCTGTGTGACTTGTGGCACCATCCTGTTGAAACCACATGTCATTCAAGTCCATATCTTCCAATTCGGGCCAAAAATAATCGGTGATCATGGCGCGATAACGCTGACCATTCACAGTAACGTGACGGATGAAGTGGTGACTCATGAAGCACATGTGGATTTTCACCCGACCAATAACGCATATTTTGCTTATTGACGAACCCATTAAGCCAAAAATGAGCTTCGTCACTGAAGATGATTTTGCGATGAAATTCATCATCTTGGCGCATCTTCTCCAAAACCCAATCGGAGAACGTACGTCGCTTCAAATGGTCCATCGGCTTCAATTCTTGAGCCAGCTTGATCTTGTATGGATGTAAACCAAAATCCTTATGCAAAATACGCCATAATGTGGTCTAAGGATGCCCAATTCTTAAGAATTCCGTGGAATTGACTGATTTGGATCGTTTGCTACGGACGCCTGACCGGCAGCGATATTTTCGACACTTCGACCGACCCGTTGTCTCACTGACATGGCAACATCACACAACGAATATGTAGACTAAAATTTTAGCACTAAACTTGTTATTGCCTGTCTACTAGGGCGAGAATTACGACCAAAAATTGGAGTTAACGCTCTTAAAGTTGCAGTCACCGACTCCGAATTTCGGTAGAAAATTTTTATAATTTGCAGACGTTGCTCGTTCATGTACTTTACCATGATGAAAATGTTGAGTTTACTGAATGATTGTGAAAGAGTGCGTTCACAAATTAAATTCAAAGTTGTCAAGCCCCTATTGGAAAACCCTTTATATAAATAATTGTATCATATGCCAATTATCCAAATATGACAGGAACCCTATACGAATTACATTTAAAATAACACAAACATCTTGTGATCAAAATGAAGTTGTACATATAGATACATGGACAATAAAAGGGCAAAGGTTATTGACCAGCGACATTTGATTTAAACGATAGAAATTTAATAACTATTAGACAAGCCTTAAAAAATAGGCACTCTACATTAAGAACGTCCAAAAAGTTTATAGGCGATAATGAATTTGATGGACTCATTTTAAAAGAATTTTTTAACAAAGAACAAATTGAGCTTAACCTTACTAAACCAAACAGTCACACTGGCAACGCGGATATTGAGAAACTTCACAGCACATTAAATTAACAAATCAGAATTATGGGAGTATGCCCGGACTTTAAGGAAATGTACGAGTATATGAAAAATAAATGCTTTAAAGCAGTCGCATTTTATAACAAATCAATTCACTCAGCAACAAAAGTAAGACAAATTGACTTCATGCTGGGTAATCTTAAATCTGATAAGCAAAGAATAGGAAAAAGGTTAGAAACGGAGAAACATAAAAGAATTAATAGACTTAATATTGATAGGCAAACCGAACCAAGCAGGAAAGAAGAAAAGGTATTAATAAAAAATTACAAAGCGTTGAGACATAAACATGAACCAAAGTATAAATACAACGTCAATGAGAATTTACATCCTATAAATATTAAAAGGAAATACAAATGCTTTTCAGATCAATACCACCCTAATGAGAGTATTAACGTTACTGATAACTGCTAAAGCGAAAATCCAGATAGAAAATTTGGACGGACAATGTGGGTACCTACCAATTAAACTTGAAGGTACACAGATCATAGAAAGCTTCGATACTATTTTACAATACTATTAACCTAAAGGAAGTACAGAATTTAATATACCAAATAGAACTAGATATAGCAACAGCATTTGAAAAAGATGAAAGATTAAAAATATTAGCTAAAGAACTTAATGACTTAAAACATACTTATTATACATTGATTCCACATAGATACAAAAGAGGTTTAATTAACATGAAGTGGCTTTACGGCACCATGGATAGTGAGGATAGAAATATAATAGAGTAACATCTCAATATTATAGACACTAACAATCATAAGTTAATTGAGAACTCTAATAAGTAAGTACAGATCAATAATATTACTAACCAAATATAGAAAACCTAAAAATAGGAGAAGACAAACGTCGTATTTTAGAAATACTAAACGATATAAGAAAGCAAGCTAAGAGCTACATTAAGGACATTTATATGAACCAGCAACTGACCAGGATAAGAATATTAAGGGATGAGCTAGATAAAATACAAAACAATATATGTATTTACATGAGAACAGGACACATAACCAGCAATATATGTACTTATATGAAGAGATCGACAAATACGACATAGATTTAATAAAGCTAGAAAATATAAAATAAGCACTTGGAAAATTCAAAGCCATCCTAAAACAGTTAAAAATATAAGCAAATACATTGTAACCGCATTAACAGATAATTCGTATGAAGAGTTAGACATAAACACACACACCGTTGCGAATTAAAAACAGATGTATACATAAAAGATCTAAAAGTTGTTGATAATTGTATATACAGTTTATTTTAAGAACAAAAACAATTTAACAAAAGAAAAAATGTTAAAAATAAAATAGTAGAACTAGATACAGGATTATATTTTCTCAAAAATAACTAAAACGTACAATTAAATAATTCATGCAATTACTTGATAGCATTTTATGATTGCAATGTAAAACTAAATAATTTAGAACTAGAAAATAATATTAAGCTATTTTAACAATACATGACTATCCCCAATTATGGAAGTGCCACCTTGATCACAAATTCCCGGAATAACTACCGTGTGGCGCTCCCATTATTCTGATTTGAGTTGTTTTCTTTTTTTTTGTTAAGTTGGTAAATCTGTTGCTGACATTCCCTCTAAATTGTAAATTTCATTTTTTCGCAGACGACGCACAATTGACACTAAAATTCAAAAAGTCAAACTACTCTGCCGCAGTAGAACTCATGAACAATGACTTAAATAACATTTTTAAATGGTCTCAAAAACACAAAATCGAAATTAATGCATCTAAGACTAAAGCTCTTACACTATGGAAGACGCAACATCACAATATTTCACCATCACCTTTAAAAATAAATAATTCTATTATTGAATTTGTTAGTAAAGCAAAGAATCTTGGTATACATTTCAATGAGAACCTTAATTGGAAGGACCACGTTAATCATGTTGTGTCGAAGATATTTTGTATTCTGCGGGGCTTGAGTCCTACAAAACTGTTTCTTCTAACTGATGTTAAACTTAAATTAATCAGGTATTATGTTGTGCCCATCATAATATATGGCTGCGAAATTTTTTCAAACCTAGACTGCGAATCGTTAAGGAAATTAAATGTTGCTTATAACAATTGTGCAAGATATGTTTTCAACTTGGGCCGTTATGACCAAGTCTCAATGCACGCTAAAAAAATATATGGTTGTTCTCTCAATGCTCTATTACAGTATTACAGTATAGAACAGTCCTAGCACTACACAAACTTATTAAAACTAAAACGCCAAATTATCTCTTTGCTAAAATCAGATTTAACAATTCACAAAGAACACTTAAAATAGTTCCTCCTAGACATCGATCCTTAGTCAGCAGTAGGCAGTTTTTTGTACATGCGGTTCACCTCTGGAATAATCTCCCCCAAAATCTTAGAAGAGCAAATACGGATGGAACATTAAAAAAGTTATTACTTGAATACTTTGCAAGCAAATTTTAACAGCAAAATGACTTATGTACATGCATCTTTACCTGAATTCTTTTTCTTAACTTCTTTCTTTTTTTTTTTTTTTCTCTCTTTGTTTTTCATTTCTTTTTTTATAACGAATTGTAATAAATATGTAATTGTAATTGAACCCTTTAATTTCCTGTACAAGAACAAAAGAATACAATTCTTAAATATGTATAGCGTTGAAATGAATAAAATAAATAAATAAATCTTAGCGTCATGGCTTGACATTTGCAAAATTTACGTAGCCAAGAGTACATCTATCCATGTGTGTATTGGGGATTTTTTACAATTTTAGAAATTGATTTCAATTTGCAACAACGAACTTGTATTAAATTTGTGGTAAAAAACGGATTTAATGGTGCGCGAACGTTGGAAATGTTGGAAAAGTGTTTCGGCAACGACTCTCTAAAGAAAACGGTCTTTTACCCGTGGCATGAGCGATTCAAAAGTGGTCGTGAGTCAATCGAAGATGATGAACGCAGTGGCAGACCATCGACATCGAAAACCGACGAAAACGTTGATGGAGTAAAAGAAATGTTGGTCAATAACCGCAAATTAACTATCAGTGAGATAGGGGAGGACTTGAACATTGCCTATGGATCCGTTCAAGACATTTTGGTTAATGATTTGGGTTTCCGTCGTGTAGCAGCAAAGTTGGTGCCAAAAGACTTCAATTTCATGCAAAAAGGAAACCGTGTTGATGTCGCAAAAGAGATGATTTGCGAGGCTGAATCCGATTCCACATTCATCAAAAGGATCATTATTGGAGACTAGACTACACAATGGTGTAGTGCATCATGAATTTCTTCCAGAAGGCCAGACAGTAAAATAAGAGTATTATTTGGGTGTTATGAGACGTTTGCGTGAAGCAATTCGCCGAAAGAGACCAGAATTGTTGGCAGAAAACTCGTGGATTTTGCACCATGATAACGCGCTGTCGCACAGTGCCATCATTATTCGTAATTTTTTGACAAAAATGCAACAAATACCATCCAACAGCCACCGAATTCACCTGATTTGGCTCCCTGTGACAAAACCACTACGGGGAACGCGTTTCTGCAGCCGAGAGGAAGTAGTGGAAAAATCGCACTGATTGATATACCGAAAACCGAATATAAAAAATGTTTCAAGGATTGGATCAAGCGCTGGCATAAGAGTGTTGCAGTCGATGGGGATTACATTGAAGGGAACAATATAGATTTAGATGAATAAACGTGTATTTTTAATTTTCTGAATAAATTCCGGGAACATTTTGATCAAGGTGATATATTAAACACAAATGTAACACTATCTTTGGAAGAATTACAGCTAGTTCAATACACTAATAAAATTACAGAATTAAAATTTCAAAATCAAGTACGAGTACATACAATAATTTTTGTTTTAATTGTCGTAATTCTTTATTTAATTCGTGTCGTCTGGTCTCGTAATTCGCGCGATCGCCAAATACCGAGGACAACATTTCCTTGGATAAAGAAGCAAACGTCAGTATCTATGTTCACTGTTTAATGCAATTCATTGGTGTTTCTGACTATTCGATTAAAAAAAATTCAAAACGTATAAAAATTATGTGTGATACCATACACAGTGCGGGTATTCCAATTCTCCCGCCCCCGGTTTTGCGCTGGGTCCCTATTGTTGCTGAGTGCGTGTAACAGCCGATAGATAGCGGGTTGCAAGTGTAATTTTTGTTGGTGTACACCTACAGTAAGCCTAGGTTTGAATTTTCACTTCTCAGCCTTGCTTAGCATCGTCGGTGTGTGTGTTTTTTGTGTTTGTTTTTTTTTTTGTAATGACTAGCGAATTTAGAGTAAATGTAGCAAATATCCGCGAGCTAAAAAATAATCATTTTTCTGGGTACGTCCACGTTTGTAAATACAGACCAGCTGTTTTCGCACTTAGTGAAACACAGGTAGATCCCCGCCCACACCTCTCAGATCACGCTGATCTGAAACTACCTGGCTACGAATTAGTGTCACTATTATCCTCTCACCGCGGTCTCTTCATTTACGTGCGTATTGATGTAGTATATCAAACTCCTCCGCAATGTGATCCCTGTTCTATTCCGGATTTGAACTTCATGTGGTTGAAATTCCATCTCCGTAAGCAAATTATCCACGACTGACTCACCCTCCATCCCAACGCTCATCTACAATGACATTCAAGCTGTCAGCTTTTAAGACAAGGCCAATCTATTTGCCGCACATTTTGCGTCCAGCTCAACACTTTCAGCATAGCGCGTCGAATCTTCAATAGGACAAATCCAGTGGGTTGCCAAGAAAATTACATTAAAACAAAATAATAAAAGACAACTTATTACTCGTCTATAACCTTCATTATCCGTGCTCTAAATCCATCAATCCACTTTTTTTTTCGGTGACTATATTTTTTGCAATGACAGTTGTGTCATTTTTGACAACAAGGAGGCGTGTTCAGCCATGCGTAACATATTTGTTACACCCTCCCCTATTTGGACTAGAGCACTCGACATAAGGCATCTTCGTTGGGGGTTCCCAGGCTTGAACATTTTTCCCTCGATAGGTACTCGGCAAGACGATCAATGTGCACAATCCTTGGCTTAGTCCTTGGTTTCTTTTGAATTTTGAGGGTCACATCGGTAATTACATCCATATATCGGTAAGGACCCTCCCAATCAAATTGAAGCTCTGGAAACACACGGACCTTCCTCCTGGGATTATGAAATCAGACGAAATCTCCGGGACTAAAGCGAGGAACATTAGAAGAAATATCGTACCTGGTTTTCATCCGTTTGGTTGCTCGACGCATTTCATGTCTGGCTCGTTCGTGCTCCTGCTGTAATTGTTGCTGTAGTTGCACAACCGCATATAGAAGCCTCACCAGGCGGTGCTCCAAACAGTAAATCAGGAGGCAATCCCATTTCTCTGCCAAAAAGCATGGTAAAATGAATGCTTAATTGATTCTTGCTGCGACTCTCGGTATGCCATCGCAAATAATGGCAACAAATCATCCCAGTCATCCTGTTTATCGCTAACCAACTTATGCTTTAAAATTACGGCCTTGGTCCGTGTTAATAAATTAACACTGTGAGTATTTAGTTCATACTGATTTATTTTGCCTTATGATAGTTCTTATATATTATTTTCGATATATACACATTATTTTCTTAAATGTAGAGGGACTCGAGAACCAAGTTATAAAAAAGGTGACCAATTGTATGACGGCTGGCTGACCCTAGATAAGACGGCTACTAAGGATGTGAAATATTGACTCATCCGCTGATAACGAAGGTGTCAAATAACGTCTCGATAAAGACGGTTTGAGTGCAGCTGCAATATAATCGCTGATCTTCTGCTGCTGACTTATGGCTTCTGCTTTATCACTTCTGAGTTATCATACATATGTCGCCGATTGTTGTCTGCTCTCGTTCTCCGTCGACCCTCCTATATTCTATGTTTAGATTATCTCTAAACAGTCCGAATGCAACTCATTCACTAACGCTTTGGCAACATCTGCAGTCTGATCCTCGACCCACTTGGTAAAATAATCCATAAAGACCATCACATATTTATTTCCCCGTCTGGTAGATGATAGTGGACCAAGAATGTCAACCGCTACTTATTGGAAGGGCTCACCAGATAGATAGACTTGTAATACCTGTGACACACGTGTGGTATAGATACCATAGTATAGAAATGAACCACAAGTCTGTCAGGGCATACCACGGTTATACCAGGCGAGCAAAGTAGTATGAGCGTGGTGTCTATACTAGGGTTTTTTGCATGGTATAGTCATATCCCTAGCGAAAACAGCGCCATTCTCCTAATGTGGAAAATAGTGTTACTTCAACTACTTGTCAGTTTGAAGTTTATTTGTAAATATTTATTTGTGAATTTAAAAAATGGCAAGCAGACCAAAATGAAAAGTTCTTGGCAGCGATCAAATCGCCAAAATTATAGAAGTGTGGAGTGAGTTTATAGAAGAATTAAGAGGGAATGTCAAAAATTCCCATGTGTATAAAAAAATGTGCGCTGGCCTGGCAGAAAACGGGCTTGTGTTAACTGAGCCAGAGCTGCGCACAAGAATAAAGAACTTGGCCAAGAAATACAGGTACATACGATCACATTCACTCTCTATTACTATAAATATCTAAATATGTATATCATTAATGTTATTAGGTTAGAAAAACAAAAAATTGGGCATTCAGGAGGATCACCGTCGGAGTGGGAGTATTTCTCTAAAATCAACGAATTCATGGGCGGCTACAAAAGCAACAACATACATGCACTTATGGAAGAAGTTGGTTGCAACTCTGTACATTTTGGTAAACTTTTTATCTATATACTTCAATATAATATAATTACTAAACATTATTTGATTATTCTATAGAGGAAGAGCTGTCCTCATCACAACCAGTTGGTTGCAACTCTGTACATTTTGGTAAACTTTTTATCTATATACTTCAATATAATATAATTACTAAACATTATTTGATTATTCTATAGTGGAAGAGCTGTCCTCATCAAAACCTAGACCATCCGTACCTAGAAGAGAAAAAAGAAAACGAAACATAAGTGAAATTTTTGTGGAAATGGCAAAGGAAGAAAGCGAGATCTACAAAAAGCTTATGGAAAAAAGCATAGAAAATGATGAAAAGATGCTTAAGCTTATGGAAGAAAACAATAATTTGATCGCGGCATTAATAAATAAAAAATAATTGAAAATGCAAACTTCCATATGTGTAAATAAATAAAAAATAATCTTAATAAAACCATTACTTACAAAAATATTTCATGATAGCTTCTCTTATTTTATGGAATTTTCAGGTACATCTATATCTCTGCAGTTTGTACTTCTTTGGGGTTGTTGATTTTTCTTTTGATGATCATGTTCATAGACCCAAGACTGGTTTATTTTGTAATAATGACAACTCGGTACATTTATAAGAAAATGTGCGAGAAATTGCTAAAAGTGTACGGAATAAGGCTCACTGAGGCAGAACTCCGGACGAGGATAAACAATTTAACCAAAAAATATAGGTATGTAATTTTTTTGTATCAACATATTCAACATATTATCAACTATTCGATGATCCATGAATTTCTGGAGAGCTACAAATCCAATAATATGCAAGAAATGATGGAGGAAATCGGATGTTTTGGTAATTAACTAATATATTATAATGAAACAAGTTTAAAGTATTTGCTTTTTTTTTATAATAAACGAAAAGACAAAATTTTTTTCCCGGAATCTTCTGCAACAGTAGAAGATCTATCAACGTTGGAAGACCACTATTCTTCATCGAAATCAATCAAACTGCCTTCAACATCGTCGGGGCTATTCTCTTCAACAGCATCAAGACCATTGCCGTCAACATCGCCGGAGCTATTCTCGTCAACATCAGCAAGGACACCACCGTCAACATCAACACCAGTAGTGCCTAGAAAGAATATATTAATAAAAATATTATTAATAAAAACATTACTTACAAAAATATTTCATGATGGTTTCTCTTATTGAACTTCCAGGTACATCCATATCTCTGCAGTTCGTACTTCTTTGGGGTTGTTGCTTTTTTTTTTGCTGATCCTGTTCATAGATCCAAGACTGGTTTATTTTGTCATTCCTGTTATTACATATATTGTGCAATATGCAACAGGCTTTGACTATGCAACTAACATTTTGCATTTTAACTTCTAGTCCTCGACCTATCTTCCTAAAACGACATTTAAGATGGCCAAAAGCATTTTCAACGACACGACGACATTTGGAAAGTTGTTTATTAAATGTCCTTTGCTCGTGAGACTGCTCGAGACAAAATGGAAAGGGCTTCATAACATACTTCGATAACCTAAACGCTGAATCACCGATCAAAAGAATGGGCACCTCAACGCCTTCAATTGTTCTCGTATTTTGCAGAAATAATTCATTGCTTGTATGTATTTCTTTTATGGTTGAACATTCAAATATAGTTGAATCATTACTTCTTCCAGGTATTCCAACATTGGCATAAGTAAATCTATACCGGTGGTCCACAGCAGCAAACAGTATAGTGGAGTGCCATCCCTTGAAGTTGTAATAGTCGGTAGCTTCATCTTTTGGGGGATTTACTTCTATATGGCATCCATCAATTGCACCATAGCACTGCGGAAACCCAAGTTTTGCAAAGCCTTCAACTATTTCCACAATCTTATCCTGTGTCGGCGGATACGCGTCGAAAACTTCGTGTTCAAATTTCTGACATAATTCCTTGCATATTTCCACAACCATTTCTCCTAGAGTGGTTCGACCAATTCCAAATAAACTGGCTACTGTTCTGTATTCAGCCGATGAAGCCAATGCATACAAAACTGCTGCGAGCCTTTTATCCAAAGGGATTGCAAGTCGCCAACTTGTATCATTTTTTTTTAAATGCCGTAGACTTTTCAACAAATACAGGAAAGTTGCTTTATCAACTCTAAATGTATTTTTGAACTTTTCTTCTGTGAAAAGGGGTACCTCAAATTCCCAGAAGTGCGATTGCTCAACCTGTAATGATATAAAAGTTGAAAAAGTACAAAAATAATTGTTTGTAATCTGTTTACCATTGTCCAAACACGTCTAGTTTTTTTCTCCTTTCTAGAAAGTTTTCTCCTTTCGAAGTACGCCAAATTCCAGAATCTCCTGCTTCTAAATTTAGCTATCATTGCCAATCGTAGCCACAATTTTCTTTTTCTTATTAAATACAATAATTTTGTATTATTAGCCACTAAAACACTTATTAGATCCATTTCACTTGCATTTTTCGATTTTGACATTTAACTAAGGAAGAATAATGACAACTCGGTACAGTGTTGTCAACGCATACTACACAGGGTGTGTGTCACCCTCCATGGGATTGCCAATAACATGGTACATATACTATGGTATCCATACCATCAGTGTGTCACAGGTATTATACTCGCCTTTAGGTTTCGTTTTTGGACCTCTTTTTGATGCACAGGTGTTGCATTCAGAACAGCACTGCTCGACATCTTTTCTGGCTCCAACCCAATAAAATTGTGATCGGATTTTCTCGAATGTTTTATTGGAACCAAAGTGACTAGTAAACGGAGTGTCATGAAAGATTTTGATGACATCGCTAGTTAATGATTTTGGGACGACGGGTAACATTCATTCAGGCTGCTTAGATGCTGTAGGCACTTTTTGCAAAGCATTTAATTCACTAAACATAAAGCGGCAAACTGAGCCCAATAGGCTTTCAACAGATTGCTACCTCCAGAGACGTTGTTCCAATTAGGACGTACCCACCGAGTCACGAGTGTCAATATGCTATCGTCCTTTTGAGCCTGCCTGTCAGGAGGCATTTCACCATAAACTTGGAGAAGCACGTTTATTGGATGCATTTCATCGACGTTGTATTAAGTTTCCTTGGACTCGCAATCATAACACAATTGATCTGCGCATGGTCGGCGCGAGAGAGCGTCAGCATTGAGATGCGCATTTCCAACGCGATGCTGTGTTTGAAAATGGTACTGTTGGATGCTTTCTAGCCAAGGCGCAAGTTGACCTACGGGATTTTTGAAGGACAGCAACCACTTAAGAGCACCATGTCGGTGCGGATCAAGAACTCTCGCCCAAAAAGGTAGACATTGAAATGTTCTATCGCCTTAATCATAGCTAACAATTTCTTGCGTATGGTGCAGTAATTACGTTCAGTTTTACTGAATGTTCTACTAGAGTAATCGATGACTCTCTCCTTTCCATCATAAAGCTGGGACAAAACTGCTCCTATTCCATGGTCGCAAGCATCGGTGTCCAGCATGAATTCAGCATCAGGACGAACATGACCCAAAATCGGAGGTGTTGTAAGGCATTTCTTTAATAAATTGTATGCAGCACCGCAGTCAGCAATCCAATCAAATGTAATATTTTTTTCGGTTAACCGGTGTAGGGGCTGGGAAATTTCAGAAAATTATGGTACAAACTGGCGGTAGTACGTACAAATTCCAATAAGGCTTCTGACTTCTGTCACGTTCTTCGGTACCGGTACAATTGTAGCAGGATCAGGTGACACTCCCTCTTCGCTAACGATATGTCCCAAAAAACATACCATTTTTTGGAAAATATTGCATTTGGTAGGATTTATTTTCAACCCCGCTTCTCTCAAGCGACTGAAAGCAGAGCGTAAGTTAAAGAGCATCTCTTCAAAACTCTTACCACGAATCAGGATATCGTCCAAATATACCAGACAAGTATCAAGGGGTAATCCTCTCAAAACAGTTGACATCAATCTTTCAAACGTCGCAGATGCATTGGTCAAACCGAAGCTCATAACCTTAAATTGCAACAAAACATCTCTGGTCACAAACGCTGTCTTCTCCCGGTCACCTAGATACATCACGACTTGCCAGTAGCCAGTCTGACAATCAACTGTACTAAACCATACGAAACCAGCTACGGCGCTTAAAGTGTCGTCCATTCGGCAAGAAGAACATTGTTCAGTTTGAGGTAATCTACATAGAATCGTGTAGACCCATCTTTTTCTTTTCACCATTACAATGGGAGATGCCCATGGGCTGGTAGATGGTTCAATGATATCACTTCGCAGCATCATGTCGATTATTTCCCGTGACTCTTCCTGTTTCGCAAGTGGCAACCTCCGTGGCGGTTGTTTAATATGCTTCGCTGTACCCACATCAATTTTATGCTGCGCTACACCAGTTCTACCCAGATCATCAGGACCGCTGGAGAAAATGTCACAAAATTCATTAAGTAAGCACCGCACCAATTCAATTTGCGTCTGTTGTAGGTGTACTTTAGACTTGCATAGCAGATTATCTAAGTGAGACGGTAATGCACAATTTTCTGAAGTGAACTCCACCGTGCCCTAAACTTCTTCTAAAATAAATTAGTTTTAAATAAAAGTGTTCGCGTATTTCATTAAATCATGTGGCGACGAGGATAAAAGGAAAGCCAATTAAAGTGGATAAAATAAAACGAGCACGATTTTCTGACCAAGAATGTAGTGGTTCAGACATTTTTGATCAAGTTTCGACTTACAAAATAAGAAACACGTGGATAATACAATGGCGCAATTCTTTGGAACCATCGAATTATTTAATCCTGGTGATGATTTTGATAGCTATGCTGAAAGGCTGGAACAATTATTAACCATCGACAAAATTGAAATTGATAAGTTGAGAGCATCGTATTAAATAACGCTTATAGGAGCCGAATCGTACAAAATTATGAAATCTCTGGTTTCACTTGCTGAACCTCACTCTAAGGGGTATAAAGAATTAATTAAAGTTCTAGAAACACACTTTAAGCCGACTGCTAATACTCGTATAATTGCGGAAAGGTTCCAGTTTCATAAGCGATTTCAAAGAAATTATGATTATGTGGTTGGGTTGAAGAATTTGGCAGAAAAATGTAACTTCAAGACATTTCTGGATGAATCATGAACCAAGGTCAGACGCATCGGCGAGGCTGTACACCACAGAGGGAGAAAAAAGCCAAAAATAACAAAACGATACCGAAACTGAAAGTTCACCAGCAAGACATCGAAGCAGAAATTACAACAGCAAGGCGAATTTCAAGTGCTTCAAATGTGGCCGAAATGGTCACTATGCAAAAGAATGCCGCTCATCTACACCAGTCCGTATCGTTAGAAGATCGCCAAGCAGAAGTCATCGGAACAATCAGATAGTACTCGTATAAGTAGTGTAGATAACTTACAGCTAGGTTCTTTAAACAATATAAAACAAAACTATTATAATGCACGACGTTTGAATGTTGAGATAAATAAGATTTTAGTTTGCATGGAAGTTGATACCGATCGGAACATCACTTACTGTGTTTGATGTAAGTGTTTGAGTAGCTTTGATTTTAAAAATTGTTTCCACAGTGCGGTATAAAAAAGGTAGAGAAAAAACTAAGCTTAATAATTGCTGAAGGTGTTTGCGATGTGCGCGTTAGACTTTTGAAGAGAGGTCACGAGTTTCAGATGAAGTTAGTTGTGGTAAAGTCTGAAAACAAATTTACACCTTTACTTGGCAGATCGTGGTTGGTTACTTGTTCGAAATTTGTGCGGTTACTTCTCCAATTGTGTTAGTGGGGACAATATTGAATATACAGGGTGTCCCAAAAATCAACGTCAATCCCGAAATGGGTGATAAGTCAAGTGGTGTCGGTTATCACAAAGCTATAAAAAAAATCTAAGTCATGTACTTTTAAAATTATTGGCACTTAAAACAAAAATTAGAAATCTGACACCCTACTCCTACTAAATTACGGTTCAAAATTGAAACATAACTATATCGGGTTTAACTAAAACACTCCTTTTTCGTCCATCCATGTATCTGAAAATCATTAATCATCCAAGTTAAACTGACTGTACTATGCCATTTTGCAAGTAACTTTAAAAGATGGTGTATTTAGTCTGGATTCCAAAATCATATAACACTTGCTAGACTAACGCTTAATTGAGGACCAAAAACATATTTTGATAAAGTGAAACAGTTGCTTACAATTTTGGCTTTCTTTATTGGACTTCATTGCATTGCGACTTTGATTGCTATCTGACCGTTTCTGTCGAACCTGGATTTCTTCTGGACTAGTGTTGATCCTGTGATTGCGTATTGTGAATGCCATCATGCCATCTCGATACACTGCTCAGGAATATGCGAACATACATCTCATTTATGGGGAATGCAGGTGTAATCCTAGTGCTGAAGCCAGACTTTATCATGAGAGATACCCAAATGTTCAGCATCATCCGGATCATCGAGTGTTTGTAAATGTGCACCGGTCATTCTCAGAGGGTCGCTTTCCAAATCGAATGGTTAGTGAAGACCCGTCATGCCCTACGAGGACGAAGTCTTGCAAGCAGTCGCACAAGACCCTAGCACTTCAGTACGTGCAATTAAAGAAAGCATAGGAGTACAAAAAAGTACCGCACACCGAATTCTAAGGAAAAACCAGCTCCATCCGTACCACGGACAGCGAAGGTCTGCTACCCCGAGATTATCCAGAAAGAGTCCAATTTTATCAAACGATGGTGCAGAGGTTCAGAGAAGACCCGAGATTCTTCGAAAAAATTCTATGGTCGGACGAACCAACTTTTAAAAGGGACGGTTACATGAAAATCCACAATTTGCACGAGTGGCACGTGGAAAATCCACATTTGATGGATTTACAATTATTGGCCCATTCGAGCACTTACCAAATTTATTGGAAGACGTGCCACTTAATATTTATGCATGCATGTGGTATCAACAAGATGGCTGCCCAGCGCATTATGCTCGCACAGTATGAGAGTTTCTCGATCGGGAAAACTCTAACAGGTGGATAGGGCGGTCTGGTACAATTTCGCGGCCAGCCCGTTCACCTGACCTAAATCCACTCGATAGAAAATTTAAACGAGTTGCGCCAAAAAATTGCAGAAGTCGTTAAAGACATCAATTCCAGAAGATATGCCCGTCTTACTACCAGATCATTTGTAAGAAAATGTAGAGCTTGCATTGCCGCTGGAGGCAAACAGATTGAACATTTTTTGTAAGATACATGATCGGTAGATGGCGTTTAGTCGCGCAACAAACAACAATTGTATAAAGCGATCCGGAGAGTATACACCAAGAGAACGTAGTGTTCTGTGTGCTCTGTGATGGGAAAAAAATGAAATGAAATGACAAAGGTGGCATCTCTGTCTGTTTCCCTCACACTAGTCGAAATGGCGTGTTTATCCGTCTCAATCACGGCGTCACTGTCTATCTCGCTCAAACTTGGTACTCATTTTAACTTATTAAAAAGAATTAACTATGAATCGAGTTTCTTTAACAAAATATTTTTTTTGTATGAATTAAGCGTTAGTCTAGCAAGTGTTATACGATTTTGGAATCCAGACTATGTACGCCATCTTTTAAAGTTACTTGTCAAAATGGCATAGTAAAATTTTTTTTCTCTATAGTCAGTTCAACTTGGATGATTAATGATTTTCAGATACATGGATGGACAAAAAAGCAATATTTTAGTTAAAACCGATACAGTTATGTTTCAATTTTGGACCGTAATTTACAGAAGAGTTATTCAGGGTTACGTGACAAAAAAAAATCGAAAGTAAAGATTTGCGGTCACAGCACTTGAAACATCGTCACAGTGTGTCGGATTACTCAATTTCGTTTTGAGTGCCAATAATTTTAGAAGTACATGACTTAGATTTTTTTTTTATAATTTTATGATAACCGATACCACTTGACCTATCACCCATTTTTGGATTGACGTTGATTTTTGGGACACCATGTATAGGTGCTGAAGTTGAAGTTATCAATTTGAAGGACGTTAAGTATTGTAAGAGTAAACTTAGCAACGTATTTTCCAAAGACCTGTTTTGAGAGACGATGCAAGGCCCATATTCTGTTATCCATATACAGTACATTTTGGTGTCCTTACAAGTGTAGAACAAGAGCTACTCGTAGATCGGTTGGTTGCAAAGGGAATTTTGGTGCCAGTTCGGCAGAGTAAGTGGGCTTATCCTATAGTGGTAGTGCCTAAGAAAATGGGAAAATTGCGTATTTGCATCAACTGCAAAGTCACAGACAATAAGTTTGTTGAAACAGAACATTATCCTATACCAAGAATTGATGAGATTTTTGTAAAACTCAAAGGTTGGCATGGTTCTGTATTCTTGATTTGTCAGGGGCGTATCAACAAGTAAAAATGTCGGAAAAATCCCAAGAATGTCTCACTATCAATACTCATAAGGATACTCATAAGGGTTTATTTCGTTCCACCCGCCTAATATTTGGTCTGAAATCAGCACTTGCTATTGCCGGGTATTTGGACGATATTATTGTAGGAGCAAAAACCGTGGAGAATTGTGTACGCAAACTTAAAGAAGTTTTAAGTAGACTAGAAGCATATAATGTAGGAGTGAATGAAAGCAAGTGCCAGTTCTTTAAAGACAAAGTAGAATATCTAGATCATGTAATTTGTAAACAGATTCAATCAAGAATGCGCCTGAACCACACGATGTAACTAGCCTTAGCATTACTAAATTCTTACGGCAAATTTATGCCTAGGTTATCACTTGAACTCAGATCGCTGTATGAATTATTAAAAAGAAATCATAGATTTGTTTGGACAAGGGACTGCCAACTAGCTTTTCAGAAGAGCAAGGATTTGCTACCAAGCAACCAGCTTTTGGTGCATTTCGATGCAAGCAAACCAATAATTGTTTCATGCGATGCCAGCCCTTACGGTGAAGGGGCTGTGCTTTTACATACTATATTATTGAAGGTGACGAGCGCCAAGTATTGTTTGCGTCGTCCACATTGAGTGAAGCCGAGAGAGGATATTCGCAGCTTTATCGCGAGGCTTTAGCGATTGTGTTTGCTGTGCGAAAATTTGATCGCTATTTATATGTCAATAAGTTTAATTTGTACAGCGATCACAAGCCATTGCAAGAACTTTTTGGGAACAGCAAGCACGCTCCAGCAGTAGCAGAGGTGGGCGATTTTTCTGGGGCAATAACATATTCATACGAAATTAAATACAAAAAGGGCGCAGACATAGGGCGTGCAGATGCACCCCCCTATTGCCGTCTGAAGAACCAACAGGCGAAGAATCTTTTATGATTAGTAATTTAAATGTCCAAGGCTGTCTGTCGGAGTTACCAATTAAATTTACGAAAATAGTGCATGCGATTAAAAATTATAGAGTTATGCAGGAAGTACTAAACTATGTGAGAGAAGGTTGGCCAAACCGAAAGTATGTTTATGAAATAGGTTGTTATTTTAAAGAAAGGAATTCTCTATCTTGTGAACAAGGAGCCTTGTTCTATGGGAACAAAATGGTAGTTCCGTGTACAATAAGAAAAAGAGTACTTGAGTTACTGCATACTGGGCATCCTGGCATTGTTCGGTCGAAAATTCTCGCTCGTGATCATCTTTGGTGGCCAAAGATTAACGAAGATTTAGAAGATTGTATTCGGGACTGTGCAGCATGTGAGTTAACTCAAAGAAAGGGTTCGGAGGGAGGTAAAATAGAATGGCCGAAATCGTTTTACCCCTACGAACGGGTATATATAGACTTTTTTTGTAAATTAGAAAGCGTTGATTTCCTAATCCTAGTGGATCATTTTTCAAAGTGGATTGAGGTTGCCATTATGAAGAATTTAACAGCATTATTAGTCATAGAACAGCTATCGAGTTGGTTTGTAATTTACGGTCTTCCTAAAGAGATAGTTTCGGATAATGGTCCCCCTTTTTGAAATTTTGTGAGGCAAACGGCATCGTTGCACTTAAGAGTCCTCCTTATCACCCCGAATCGAAGGGGCTGGTGGAAAGGGGTGTTCAAACGATAAAAGGTACTCTAAAAAAGTTACTCGTGAACATAGATCAGAACGCGATTTGCGAAAAACCCTAAACTCAGTGTTTACATTATAAACGAAATAAAAGAAATAAACATTATAAACGAAAATATTCGTTGTTTCATTCAAATTATTCCGGACGAACTTTTTTCACCACGACAGTAGAATTTAAAACCTATTTAATTAAGGAAGGAGATAATATGTATTAAAAGTTTATTGATTCGCTCAGTGAGTACTAACACACTTAATGACGGTTCGACTGTCTGGGTAATAACTGAGGGAGTCAGTGAGGTTTTAACAGTGGCTTAGAATAGATGTATAAAATAAATTAATTTTAAATAAAAGTGTTCGCGTATTTCATTAAATCATATACCATATACGAATATATCACTTCGAAAGTAGCTACTGGAGTATTACGCAGAAGGGTAATGGCATTATCAGCGAGGTTGACCACTCGTACTAGAACAGCTCCATTCTGATTACAGGTCATAGTCTTTCCAATTAAAATCCCTTTTGTCAGATCATCCCAAGGGGAGAAATAATGTCTTCGATCGGCCCTGTACTGGAAATATTTGTTGAAATAAACATTCTAGGAGGTATCAAGAATGAGTCTGCTGTTTGAAAAACTATAGGTCGAACCGATTTCTTAGCTGATTAACAAGGTTGCTCTACTGAAGAAGTAGTATGTTCATTATTCAAAACAATTCTGTTACCTCCTATAAACATAACGTTGCAGGAAAAGCCTAGGATGCTCTTAGCAGCTTTCAAAACATCCACTCCAAGAATACCCTGGCTATTGGCGGGAAGAGAAAGATCGACCACCATGATTTTTATTCGACGTTTGAACTTTACAATTTGAACTAACGTACGCCACTATTGCGAAATATGAAAGGTGTTTCCACATAAAGTTTGAATTACTGAATTTCTTGGCTGAAGTTGAGCATTCGTTGGTATGACGTCCCGACCCACCAGTGTGACTGAAGATCCAGTATCAACGAGCATCTGACAGGACACGAAAATAAGGACTAGAGGAACAGCAAATTCACTGGTTTGACTATCACAATGGAGATTGTAGATTTGGGGGCTTTTGGACTTCGTCAGCGGTAGCCCTTCGGCACTGACGGCTGAGCGTTTCCAGACTCCGGAGACATATTTACAAATTAATTTGGACTTACTATTAGTGTTTTGGCTTCTTCGGGATCGTTGATTGCGGTAGTGACTAAGCGGCTGGGTCTTATTGGATGCGACTTCAGCGAATCGAGTTAGATGATTGGTTTGGGTGGCTAGATGAGCTGCCTCAGCGGAAATAGCTTTATTCACTGCGTCGATCATGATTTTCGGGTCTTCCACTCTTACAGCGTCCTGAACTGAGCTGTCAGAAATACCATCGACGAACTGCATTACTGAAATTCGCTCTTGAACTTCAGATGGACAATCGCCGAACACTATTCCAGTAAGTCGCTGAATATCGCTTGCAATTGCGCCGTTGTTGTATTCTACGCCTGGAAAGAAATATTGCATGAGAAATAAGTTTTTGTTTTGAAATAAACCTTAGCTGCAAAGCCGATGTAAGTTTTTTGTAGTCCGTGCGATCCTCGATGCATAAATTTCCCAGAATTGATACAGCTTCCCCACGAAGTAAAGATGCAAGCACTTGTGCTTTTTGCTTGCTATTCCGGCTATTTGCTTTGGCCACGATATCAGATTGGATTTTGTATTAGCACCAATCAGTTACTTGGCCGTCAAAAGGCTGCGTATCAATTTTAATGGGGCAACTGCTGCTGAAAGAATTCGGTTGACTAGCACAGGCAACCGCACTTTGTTGAGAAGTGATGACGGAACTTAAGTTTGGAGTTGAGCACTGGAGCACTTTCTCGGCGAAAGTGCTACTTCACATAGTGCGGAAATCTTCTATCTGGCGTTGCTGATAATTTTTCAATTGGACGATTTCGGCATTTAAGTAAGGTTAATTGTGTGAGAACTTTCTCAAGGTTTTGCGTAATTTCTTTCGACATATCAACTCGAAGATCCCACTTCTGATACCAATGTTGTAAATATTCGTTTTATCCTCAAGTGGATTGTCAAGAAAATTACGATAAAACAAAAAAATAATAGAAAACTTATTATTGGTCTATCACTTTCTTTATTCGTGCTCTAAATCCACCAATCTCCGTTTTTTTTGTCGGCTATATTTTCTGCAATGACATTTGTGTCATTTTTGAAAACAATAATGGCTGACTACGTGGAGGCGTGTTCAGCCATGAGTAACACATTTATTACAGTACTTAAAGATATCAACATACACAAATCTACTGGTCCAGAGGATATATTTCCCTTACTTTTGAAGAGGTGTTCTCAATTCTACTATTTAGGACTCTTTCCGAGCAGATGGAAAACAGCATTTCTCCAGCCCGTCCTTAAAAAAGGCGAATCTTCTTCTCTCTCCTCGTAAAGTGCTTCTCGTGGTTCTTTTCAAGGTCATGGAAACGCTGATAAATCGTCAGCCCATGAAATATCTCGAACCACGAAAACTTCTCAATGACCCGCAGTACGATTTTCATAGCAGCAGGTCTACTGGTAATTTGATGGCATGTCTCAACGAAAAGTGGAACCAAAGCGTACATCAATCTGGCGAAAGAAAGAAAGGCAAGAAAGCCTCGTGTTCCGAGGCTCCGTTCTATCTCCGACACTCTTTTTTTAATATTCATTAGTGGTCTCTTGCCTCCAATATATTCCATTGCTGACGACAGCATACTCTGCTTCTCATATTCGTTCCCAGACTCATACCATGTTCGTCGGCTGCAGAACGGGAACAACAGCGTATGCTACGCTCATTAAACTCAATTCAAATTCAGCACCTCCAAATGGGGAACAATCAACAGAGAGGAATTTAATTCTTCTAAAACACAATGTTGTCTGCTTTCATTAAAACGAAATCCAGATACCCAACCATTGACCGTGAATGGCACTTACATCATCGAAACCGAAAAACTTTTCATTCTCGGTATGTTTGTCAATGACAACTTAGGTTGGAATGACCACATATTCGATTTCGTCAAGAATGTCGCGAAATGTCTAGGTTTCCTCAAGCAATGTAAAAAATATTTCAACTCCTCTGATCTGACATCAATATACATATGTATAAAGCATTTCCGCCTAAAATTGGAGTACAATACCCACGTATGGTCACGTGCGCTTAAAACATCTCTGCACCTGCTAGATAGGATTCAAAACCATGCAATAACATTCAAATGTGATACTGATATCACTCAGACAATTGACATCCTCAGATACAGACGTAATGTCTCGTGTCTCACTCTATTCTATCGCTATTTCCACCACCAGTGCTCCATTGAAATCGCCAGTAGCATTCCGCCCACTCAGACTTTCAACCGTAACACCCGTCTCGCTATGAATGCTCATCAGTATACCCTTAGGCGCATTTTCGGACGTATTCTAAAATATCGCGATTCATTCCTAAGCATCCATACATCTCTTTCTTTCCTCTCTAATTTTTCTCCGTCCGCACTGTGTGCAATCATTTTAAGGGTACTCAAGTCCCTTGAGCGCGTGCAAATTGCTATATACGAGTATATATAGAAAAAGCCTACTTGCCGTTTTCTTGGGATTTTAGCTATAGACTTTTATGTCTCATTGGAGGATTTCCATAACATTCTATATTTCAGCGCAATAGTCCTTATGAAAATATGGATAGTTCGAATCCATCGCACAATTTTCCCTTATGGTACTGTCGACTTTATCGAACTCTGCCCAGATCCTGCTCCTCCAGTTAGATTCGACGCTCTCTGGTCTCTCGATAGGTTGAGAATTGCTCCTCAATGTCTTTCTGTCGTTTAGATTAGGCATAAAATTCCACGCTTAAGATCCGTTGAGCTTTGTTTTTATAAAGCTTTCGTTCATTCTGTTGGGTTATTTTCTGGCCCAGTGTGTGTCAATCAGGCCAAGTGCTAATAGCTAGATATTCTGGGTTAACTGTAGGTATGTAAACATAGACCTCAAACACTGAAGGTGACGTTCCTAACATATAGAGTCTTAAAACATCTGTAAGAAATTTAGTCAGCCATGGGAGCATCCTTGATGCAGAAATATACGGCTGTGGCACGCTGGCGGTTGACTCCAGTAGAGGACAGACTAAGAATATATTGGCATTTCCATGACAGTTAAAGGTGATATTGTATCCACATGCTCGTACATAAAAGCGAAAAGTTCCATGGTTCCAAGAAAAATCAAATCATACTCATCCCATTAAGCGGAAAATGGAAGGGGATGAAGAAAACTTCATGCATCTGAATATTAATGAAAGAGAAATCCAGGGATTCGCTTCGGTGAGTTCGAATTGGAGGAAGCTGTAACACATTGCAAAAATCCGAACATGATGGCATATGCTATTCGGGCGATGACATGGTTTATAACAATAAGACAGAAAATAAAATTTTCACCTCGGAATCCAGACAGAACAGATGGGCTAGTAGGAATTCCTTCAAAAGCGTTCCATCCATTGACAATCCATTACCAGAAAGGAATATAAGATTATCACGGGATACGAACATCAAACAGACATTAAACTGAGGCAGTTCTAAGTCACCATTAGCAGTTACACCATTCAATATACCTTTAGACCCTCATTGTAATATGTAAGACCATATTGGACTGCCAGAAGCTGACTTGCACTGACTATACTGATGTCTTTGTACATACTCGTAGCAACTACGTTTCAATTTCTTCGTAGTTCAATTTGCTATCTATCCTACATATACGAGTACCTTCCATCAAAATTTGCATGCAATTTTGATTTATCCACTTTAACGAAATCATCATAACGAATGAATTTGTAATGTGATACCACTAAAAGCTCCAACGACAGCTCCACACGAAAGGGAGAAGAAAGGTCGGTAACTATGACAATTCCAACAACAGCATCGATGCACTTTCTTTATTGATAGCACCTCCGAAGATGACTTCTTTTCATGAAATGTAGCACCACGATAACCCATTCGAATGTTCAATCATTTCCAGTCCAAGGATATATGGTATTCGTATTCGTATCATAACATCCCACGCTTAAATGAAGAGTGCCACACAGATACAGATACATACTCGTACTTATGACATATTTCCCATAGGCACTTTGAGTAAGTGCATTTGGCATGCAAAAGCATCAACACATCCCTTCGTTCTGATCATGGACTTGGACTATTTTTCCTTTTCTCTCATCCTGGTGCTTGTCTTCGTCCGTCAGACTTCATATATCCACTCATATTTGTACAAATGAATACGAAAGTTATTTCTGATGATTAAATGTAAATATTTTGAGAAAGGCATTTCATAATGGTGATGACGGCTGCGAATCCACTGACAAATCTCTGGCTCTGAAGTCGGCCCAATATGTGGAATTGCCATAGGGAGCTGCGCCTCATACAGCTTCATTGGAGTATTTTGATTTTCAATGATGGAACTCTCCTTTTTCTATTTGCTAAGGATGATGCAATGTTGTGAAAGCCGAAGCTACAGATCTCTGAGAATCGCATGATAGTCGTATCAGAATCTAAAAGAAAGATTTATTTGGTTAATTTTTTTTTCATATTGTCTTCAGCCCCATGTGCTTAATAGAAGTGGATTGCATTTCTCATTTGCGTTTATGTCTTGAGAAATTCCTCGCTGAGTTGTATCTAATGATTTCTGTTCCTTGTGATCCTACCGTGGCCTGGCACCGATTCAATTGTTATAAGTAATTCCAGCTTACCCGAATTATTTTCGAAATGGTCCGGAGGTTAGGTCTTAGTTAAAATTGATAGCTTCCCAGAACGTCCATGACAGAATTTGAGCAATAAAACGAAACTCGGTAAGTGTTCATATTTGCGATGCGGCAAGTCTTGTAGGGTTTCAAAGCCCAAAAGTCATTCAACCATAAACAAAAAAAAACCAAGTGAAAACTTTATGCCCCTGAGCTGAACCTTTCTGTGGCGTACCATTGAGACTATTGCCAATTTAATGGTCTTCAATCAATTTAAAAGTCCTCAATCATCGCTAATTTCAACACAAGTATTACTAAAGTTAAATTTATTCAAAATGCGCTCGGAACTGGGCCATTAACTACTATATTGCGGAAATTAATCGAAATATGGATAAGAGTACAAAATTTAAAGATGCGTATAACAACAACAACGTGTATATTAACAACTTGCTTACAAATGGTAGTGTTACATCCCGTTAAAATTAAAATACAGCGTTCAACTTTCTTTATTTATTGCTTTCACGTTGGTGGCTCTGCTAGGACTGCCGTTTACATCTGTTGCAATAAGATAGAGTAGCTTATGTTAAAAAAAGTGTTTTTGAGATTTTGACGTTTTTGTCTAAATTTGTCGTTTATGAACTTTTTAATTTTTTTAATGCTCAAATATAGAGTACAGAATACACGTTATATATTTTTTTAATTTGCAAAAATATATGAGCAACAATGTATTCAAAACGTGATTTTAGCAATTAAGTTCTTTTGCTATAATCAATTTGGTAATTATTAATGTCTTATGTAACAATAGCTCTTCTGGCATACTCTCAGAAATTATTATGATGTCCCTAAGTTGACTTAAGATTTTATGATGAATAGCAGATTACAAAACAAAACATAAGAAATTATTAGAATTTTTTATTAGCTTATTTAATTATAAAAACGTAATTAAAGGAACTTAAATCGTACAAAATTGATTAGGTTTTTCAAAATAGACATAAGATTCCAATTAAAACATTTTATTTTTATTTTTTTTAAATGTTAGGTTGTTAATTTTCTTCATCACCTCCGGTGAAATTGGGATAAGAGTCAGTCACTTAATGCCATTTAAACTTTTATGCTATTTCTTTTCAATGATTTCAAGTGGTGAAGAATAACATTTCTGAAGATTAGCTAATTTGATGGAATTGAACCCACAGTGTTTTATATTAAGTGATTTGAATTCTTCGATGATGTTTTGAAACACTCGTATACTGTTCCAAACACTTTTATGAACCTCATCCACTTTACCTTTTACGAACAAAATTTCTCTCAATCATTGTCCCCCTTTCGCCACATAAATTTTTCTTTGGAAACAGCTGAGAAATTAAAAATCTCATCTTGATGTATTTCCTTAACTTCAAATTTGTTTTGTACGCACACTGTTCTCACGAATTGATACCAATCACGGAGATGATGTATTTTAACAGTTGTCAACTTTTTCTTTTTTTTTTTCAATTAGGTTATGGTCCACGTCACATTCCATGTTAGTATGCCCTGGTTTCAGTTTCTATGCATTTTTATTTTTATAACTTAAATTACTCTTACTTGCTAGACAAAACAATGCTTACAAATTAGCTTAAATAACTTAAAATAATCTTATACTAACTTACTGGTCCCATGCGGGCACTTTAAGTTAAACCTAACACTTAAACTAACACCCTACTGAACTGGAGACGCTCCACACTGCCATGTGCGACGTCTCTGTCGTAGTTGAGTCGCATGTCCGCAGCAGTTCGAGTGACATGAAAGATTAATGGCACCGCCAATCTGTCCTGGATCAGACCTTTACTATCTAGATAGAGGAACGCTTCCGGAGGAATAAAGCCGTCAAAGCGAACTCTCTCGTGATACATATACTTGGGGTAGTAATCCCCGGAGATAAGGTTGTTCGATGAGGTCATTGCTCTTGCAACGTGCCTTCGAGTCAACTTAATGACGAAATTGTCCACTCTTATTAGGTTCGCCCTATTGTATAAGACCTCATTAGGATAGAATTTTATGTACTGAGACTCTGGTGTTCTGTATAGGCGAAGACAAGTCCTAAGGCAAGCCCTCTCAAACACCCGAATATTTTCCAATAAACTTGCTCTCACGTTGAACCACACGGGACATCCAAATACAAGCATGGGCCTGATAAGGGCCATGTAGCAGATTACCTTCACCCTCGCATCGAGTTGGCTGTTATAAAACAGTCTCTTTGTAAGGGCAAAAGCACCTTTGGCTCTGGCCAGAGCAACATCTATATGTTTGTTAAAATACAGAAATTGATCTAGCCAGATCCCAAGGTATCTGTCTATATTTCGACAAGCAAGTGGCTGCCCGTGCTGCCCCACGATCGAGAACTTTCGCCAATTCTTTCTGGTATCCCTAGAGACCCCAGACAAAGGCGTCCTAAACAAAATGGTTTCCGACTTCTGAAAATTGATTTTCAACTTCCAGTCATCGCAATATAGTTTAATTTTATCGAAGTCACGTTGCAAGAGTATATTAATAATCTCTATCTTTGGACCTGATCTGTACGCGATTAAGTCGTCTGCGTATGCTATGGCATGGTAAAGTGAACCTTTCAGATCACTCGTATAAATGTTGAACAGGATCGGCGAATTCACCGCACCCTGTTGCAGACCGTTTTTAATGTTAAATGTTCCAGCAGAAGTCACATCGCCATTCTTCACGACGAACTGTCTACTGGAAAGCATATCAAAAAGAATATACAGCAATGGTTTACTAATGCCCAACCTGTCCAGCTTGAAAAAGAGTCCCTCTAACCATACGGTATCGAAGGCTTTTTCCAAGTCAATCAGGCAGGCACCACTGCACTGATTCTTGCCTTTGTTCCATTGGATATCAGAATCCAGTTTAGACGCAGCATGAATAACATCATGCCCCGCCTTGAAACCGAATTGATTATCCGAAACTATGTGTTTGTCCTCAACCCACTTAGTCAGGATTCTATTGATCACCTTCTCGAACACTTTACTGATGTTTGGAAGCAGACTGATCGACCGGAGATTCGCGGGATTGGATGTGTCTTTATCCCTTTTGGGGATGGGGTGTACCACCGCTGTTTTCCAATGCGCTGGATAATGTGCATCATTCATTGCATTATTAAACAGGGTGGTATAAATGTTCACCGCTTCTAGTGGGAGATGTCGAAGCAGAATGCTCGGTATTTCATCGGTTCCCACCGATGTCTTACTTCTAAGTGATTCGAATATCGTTTGGAGCTCATTCTTCGAAATGAACGGGGGTAGTACCCTATCGTTGGTGATGGCATTATTTGCCATATTCTCGTCAGTGAATGGGTGAAACCCGAGCTCTCGAATCGCCAATTCACAATTTAATTTCAAAGGTAGAAATTGTGCACAAGGACTCGATTTTCCAGATCGTGATTCGGGCCAATGATAACATTCGCCTTGTACACTTCCTGGAAAGTCACTCCTATAGCCTCTACCTTCTCCTGCAGATCTTCAATCACAAAGAAGTAGTCATCATCAACGACCTCATTTGGATTGATGTCTGCTGCTAAAAGTATGAGCTCGATGTCCGTTGTTCGGGCGATTTTAAGACAAGAAAAGTCGTTTTGATCTTTCCACCGAAATATTTTATTTATTTGCGGGAACATACTCGCGTTGCTGGTATTTACAGCCCGAATTTTACTGTTCCAATACAAACTTACAGATGCTCTGTAATTTTCTTTTATTAATGTTTGGAGGTTTTTAATCGACGAGTTAAGCGTCATAATCTCCGGGTTATGCCTGTCAGTAAACTGTCTGTACAAGGTTTTTAGCCTTGACAGCAGTCTACTTTTATGTCGGTACAGTGCGTCAATTGTTGCGTTGCGGAATAAGTCTTCGTTGTCAGTGTATTGATACCGAGGATCGCTTTGTTCATTGTTCGTTTAATTGTCTCGTCCATTAGTCTTAGATACCTGTCAATCTCCTCGTTTGACAGATTTCTATTGGACGCTGGGTAGAGCGAATTCGAGGAGAGGGCTCTCGTCCGTGTTCTGGAGAAGTGTGTCCAACGCACCCTACTATAGTTGTAGGCATGCCTTTGAACAAACTTGTCCAATTCCGCAGCTTCGTTCGGAACGCTTATTTGGGTACTGAATCCGCAATGGTCACTGTTATACACAAAAGTGCGTAGACAGTTTATGGTTTGTTGGTTTGTGCATGTCAGGTGTATTCGTGTGTCGAACAGCAGTAGATCCAAATAGGACCCGTGTCTGGGAAACTACGGACTATCCGTCGCCTTAAGCCCGAGTCGATACATTACATTGTGCTGACTCCACCAATTGAATAGTAGGTTCCCTCTAGTATTTGGTGTATTATTTCCCCAATCACTATGTTTGGCGTTGAAATCTCCGCCGATAATATAATAGTTGTCTTCCAATTCCAGCCTCAGGAATCGAAAAAGTGTCTCGAGTTCTGAGATGAATAAAGTGGATTGAGTAGCCTTAAGTGCATAGACACACACCATGTACAACCGCTTTCCACTACGGAGGGCGATATACACGATGCATGCTTCCAGCACCCGGAACCTACGCACTACACGACTATATACTGTTTTAAAACGTATACCTTTTCGTACGAAAAATGCGACGCCTCCTCCCTGAATGGAGTTGGGTCGGTTTCTCCGTACTATTTTGTATCTTCTGTGCCTCATTTTGTGTCTTTTGGTAAGCTTAGTTTCGCTAACCAACAGCACATCAGGAGCTTTGTCTTTAAGCAACTTAAATAGTGCGGCTCGTCGTTCAAGCCTAATCAGTGAATTCACATTCACAGCAAGGACCTTCAGGGTTTGCTCCGCCACGAACGTACCCATTACGGCAAAAGGTGCGTTAGGCCCGGCAGCAGCGCGTATATTTGATCTACCCGCTTAGCCTGTTCCTGTATTTGACTCTGAAGCTGAGCTATCTGCCCCTGGATAGAGAGCAAGATAGCTAGCATGTCAGGTACTGGTTCCGGTGCTCTGGGCGCTGGGGCCTGAGAAGCAACCTTATCTGTACCGTATTTCCCCTACCAGCAGCCATTTGGGCGTAGTTAACATGGAGAGTAACGGCTGGTGTTTGCAAATGCACGGGTGGACGCTTAACTTCCACTTTCTGCTGCCGGACCAAATTTATTCTTTTGATGTACTGGAATTTGGGACAACCCGTGTTCCTACATAAAGCACAAGAGAGTTGGCTTTTTTCAGACGCTCCGTCCTTACCTAGAGCACATTACTCGGATTTGTGGTTCTTTCCGCACTTCACGCATCGAATCTGCATTTCGCAGTTCGACGCAGCGTGCCCGCACCTTTGGTAGCAAACACATTGTAAAATGTAAGAAGTAGTAGAAGAACTCCGTCGTCGAATCCTTTAATAGACTTTTAATTTTGTGGTATCGCTGCACTGTGTTACATTGGATCGCGTGCCTATCTACACTTAATCTTTTTATAAAAAAATTACAGCCTATGGCCGACTTACACAGTTCGATGGTGTCCTTTAACTCCAATTTGAAAGTGTTGATTTGGGTTTTTAAATTTCAAGTTCAGAGTGTTGAAAATTTTCGAAAACTTAGAAAGTGAAACAGAAAATTACTGAATACAGCCGAAATAATTCTGCAATTGTTAAATCGGTCGATAAATACCCTTTGGATGTATAGCGTCTTGTGTAATGCTATTCGTAGGGTATGAAAAATTCAATAATTTCATTTTCTTTCTCAGGAACGAGTTTCTTAGGACCAGGATGTCCTAAGCCCTCCAGCTTTTTTTTAACGACTATTTTGATGAATTGTTCCGATTCACAAAGGGTGTATCTAAAACATTTTTGGCAAAAAGAATCTCCACATATCTGCAAGAAATATTTGTTGGTGTATTTTCTTTTGTTGTTTGGCAAACGTTATTTTTTCTCTACATTTGTTGCGACTATCATCCAATCTTCGTACTGTTCGTTCTCTTACAACTTTTCCAATTGTAGATATATAGCTTTTGCCGGAGTTTCTTTTTCCATTTTTGCAACTTCTTTGTTTGTTTGGCTATTTTTTTTCGGTATTTTCTTCATCGTTTTCAGAACATAATGAGCCGAAATGTCCAAATAAAAGATGTTGTTCTATTTAGCTCCCAGTATTTCTTGTATCGAAGGAAATTTCCGAAGGATCAGACAGGACAAAATCAGGATAGCCAAATAAATTTCGTTATCAAAATCTATTGAATTTTCGCCTTCTGCCTCCATATCTACTCGTAAACTGGTATTTTGGGTTTCACCAGCATTGCCTCCGTTTTCGTTTACGTTCTGGAAATCTTGATTAACCGATATGTCTTGCACTTTATTATTTGTGCCTAAGAAATATATGGTTCCATTTTCTATTTTATTTAAAACCTTATAATATGAGCTTACCAGCTGAATTATCTAAATTATTTTCATTATCTGTAGATGTAGACACTTAAAAATTTCTCGAATTGCTTTTTTAATGTCACAGACAGCATTTTTCTTGCACCTTCCATATTTGAGACTAGGTAAGTAACCTAATGTAGAAAACTTAAGCATACTTTTTGAAAGAGCAATATGCATACGCTACACACTTCACAGCGAAAAACTTTGAATAAGAAACTCGTTTTGCTTATACTGAAGAACACAAACTTTCCTCTTAAGCGAATAGAGTAAACTGGTATGCATCCAACAAAATTAACTTATATTGACATAAGTAACAGGTATTTAAATACTGTGTTGCAACAGAATAGCTTATGTTCACTTAAGTTTTTCTGTCATACTAAAATTGTGTAAATAAAATTGTCTTAATTTTGATAGAACAACTTATGTTAACATAAATATTATTATGCAATCAAATAAAGAATTTAACAAAACATCTTAAGTGAACATACGATTTTTTTTAAAAAACAAAAGGAACCAAAGGAATTAGAAATTCAGCCTACTTAAAACGACATAAGTTTTTCTATTAAAACTAATAGTTTGAAATAATGTAACATCAGAAAACTGCTTAACATACGATGCTTTGTTAAAAGCACTGCATATGGTATTTGTTAAAACATAAGTGTTTAGGAAACTTACGATATTTCTCCAACGGGACACTGTTTTAAAATGGGGTGAAATAGAATAGTTGTTCTCAAACTGTAGATTAATCCTAATTGAAAATCTAAAAAACCGCTTATGTCGACTTAAGCTACTCGATCTTATTGCCACAGATATAAAACATCTCCCACTTAATTCAATCAATAAATAAAGTTTTAGGACGATTTAAAAAAAAAATAAAAATAAATTCCAAAAAAGACTACATTACTACTTATCATTACATAATTCATTCTATAATTTTTTATTTATATATATAGACGGTCAATCCATCTATCTGTATTTAAATACGCACGAACATTTACTGCATAATGCGCAGGACACCCATCATTTTGGAACTAATGAAACTCTTTAACCTCCTCGGGCACCACTTCCATTAAATTTGACAGATCATTTTGAAGGAATTCCAAATAGCTTTGGCCGGATAAGCTCCCAAGCATATTTCCATTTAATATTCCGGTCCAATAATTTATTTTTAACCGGTACTGGGACCTGTCTCCTCGCATTTAGGTGCAGATTTGAAAGTTGCCAACTGTGAAGATTGTGCATGTTGAGGTATCCATCTCTCTTCAGTGTTGATTCCTTGCTCCACAGAATTTTATCAACGAATTGCGTATCTTCTTCTATTTTCACAAACACGTATTTTTTTTTTAACAGCTGGCTACTTAGGTTTCCATATATTTTTTTTACACCCTAACTACATAAACTTTACAAAAAATAAACATTTTTCAAATTTCATGCTAAAAACTAAAGTTAAAATGTTTTTTTTCAAAAATGGAACTACAACTACTTATAACATTTACTGCATATCAAATTAAATAGTCTATGAAGAATATTTTAATGTAAAAAGGCCGATAGATTTCATTGTTTTGACACCGTAGTATTGAGAAACGTAAAGTCATGTGAAAAAATAGACTTTTTTAAAAAAATTACTTAACTTATGTACTAATAGGAATAGATCTTTTTTTGTATTTTGTTTTGAACGCCCGATAGCCTACCTATGAGGTATTTCGGGTTTCTCCATTCTTTCCTGGATACTGCAATGTCCCAAAGGCAGTAAAAATTTTTGGTCGTTCGTCAAAAACATTAGAAATTCCGCCTCATCCTCCATCCCAACGCTCATTTACAATGACATTCCAGCTGTCAGCTCTTTGGATAAGGACAATCTGCTTGCTGCACACTTTGCGGCCAGCTCAACACTCCCAGATTGTGCTTTGTCTCCGCCTACACTTGAGTGCGTCGAATCTTCAATGGGACGAATCTACTTTCGCACTCGTGTGGTAGCAAGAGTACTTAAAGATCTCAACATACATAAATCCGCTGGTCCAGATGGTATAATTCCCCTTCTTCTGAAGAGGTGTTCTTCCTCGCTGGCAAAACCACTGCGTAAGCTTTTTCATCAATCCTACACTTTAGGACTCTTCCCGAGCAGATGGAAAACAGCATTTGTCCAGCCCGTCCCTAAAAAAGGCGAATCATCTTCTCTCTCCTCCTACAGACCCATTGCACTTACGTCCCTTCTTTCCAAGGTCATGGAAACACTGATAAATCGTCAGCTCATGAAATATCTCGAAACACGAAAACT
This sequence comes from Volucella bombylans, assembly GCA_949129095.1. NCBI lineage: Eukaryota > Metazoa > Arthropoda > Insecta > Diptera > Syrphidae > Volucella > Volucella bombylans. The sequence goes on along the minus strand of OX422143.1, from coordinate 109,722,858 downwards.
TCTCAATGACCGACAGTACGGTTTTCGTAGCAACAGGTCCACTGGTGATTTGATGGCATGTCTCACCGAAAAGTGGAACCAAAGCGTACATCAATCTGGCGAAAGCAAGATAGTTGCACTTGATATTTCTAAGGCATTTGACAGAGTTTGGCATCAGGCTCTTTTGTCGAAAATGCGTGCATTTGGGATCGACGACTCTCTTCTTCAATGGATTAGAAATTACCTTTCGGAACGTTCAATTCAAGTTGTCTTGGACGGTTTCAAGTCTGATATTCACAAAATAAATGCTGGTGTGCCCCAGGGCTCTGTTCTGTCACCGACACTCTTTTTAATTTTCATTAACGATCTCTTGTCTACTACTTCTAATCCAATATATTCCTTTGCTGATGACAGTACTCTCTGCTTTTCATATTCGTTCCCGGACTCACGGCCCTGCTCTTCGGCTGTAGTACGAGAACGGCAGCGTATGCTAAGCTCATTAAATTCCGATATTAACAGCATAACCAATTGGGGAACTATCAATAGAGTGGAATTTAATGCTTCCAAAACACAATGCTGTCTGCTGTCTTTAAAGCGAAATTTAAACACCCAGCCATTATCTATGAATGGCACTTGCATCGTCGAAACCGAAAAACTTTCCATTCTCGGTATGTGTGTCAATGACAACTTACGTTGGAATGACCACATATTTGATGTCGCCAAAAATGCTGCGAAATGTCTAGGTTTCCTCAAGCGATGTAAGAAATATTTTACCCCCTCTGATCTGGCCTCAATATATAAGGCATTCATCCGCCCAAAATTGGAGTACAACTCCCACATCTGGTCAGGTGCTCCTAAAACATCTCTGCACCTGCTAGATAGGATTCAAAACCGTGCGATAAAACTTATTGACGATACTAATATCAGTCAATCAATGGACACCCTCGAACACCGACGAAATGTCTCGTGTCTCACTTTGTTTTATCGCTACTTCCACCACCAGTGCTCCACTGAAATCGCCAGTAGCATTCCGCCCATTCAAACTTTCAACCGTAACACCCGTCTCGCTATGAATGCTCATCAGTATACCCTCAAGCCCATTTTCGGACGTACTCTAAAATATCGTGATTCGTTCCTAAGCCGTACAACTCGCTTATGGAATGCCCTGCCGATCTCTGTATTTCCTGGTCGATATAACATGCAAACATTTAAAAACAATGTACATCGGTACCTCTCTTTTCTTCCTCCCTAAATTTCCTTTGCCCGCGCTGTGTACAATCACCTTAAGGGTACTCAAACCCCTTGAGCGCGCGCTCATTATAAAAAAAAAAAAAAAAATACGCTGTACAATTCAAACTCTAGAATCGGTGTCTTTTTGAACAGGCTTTACTTCTCTACCTGATCTAGTTACATAGTAACCAGATGGAGAGCTTTTTCTATCATCTTTATTACTTTGCGTTGGCAAGTTTAGGTGTGGTGTTGTCGTTTGAATTGTTTTGTTGACTATCCAGCAATTCAAAATCTGGCGATTTGAATTGTAGCTCATGAACTGACCTTCTCAAATGACTTGAATCGCGCCGAAGTAAACTTCTTTTTTTCCTTTTTTTTTGTTTTGTGTTTGACCCTATTCAAACCGCGTTTCTTGTTTAAAATCATTCACACCATAACAGCTATGTCATCAAACCACGGTGATTTTGTAAAAAAATAACCGATGTGCTATTTATTTATTACTTTGACCTAATTTAACCATGTCTTCCTGTGGATTTGCTGACTCTGATAAGTCTCACTGCTCAAACACGTTATCAGCAATTCAGTTGGGAAAAATTATGTCAACGTTGGCTGACCGAATCCACTCTGTTACATCTCAAGAATGCTGAACACACCGAAAACATCGGATCCATTCAACATGACCGCAATTTTCTTAGTGATGAAGCTTGAACCACAATGCAGATGTTGGGGGAATTAAAGCCCGCGTATATAGGCCCGCGTATATAGGCCCGCGTATATAGGCCCGCGTATATAGGCCCGCGTATATAGGCCCGTGTAACAAATTCTTACACGACGAGCTATATCCATCACTCTAAACTACTTCAGCCCCGACTCATTCAACAGCCGCTGCCACCGAAACACATGTTCAACCAATTCCGTCCCAAGACTATTGCCAATAATTAGGGCTTTTTGGAACATCCTGGTCTCTCCCTGAATGGAACAACAGATTACACAAACTTAATAAAATTAATTTTGAAGCCACCAATAAACCGGAACCGTCTACTTTCCAAGCTGCCCCACGTCACGCAAGGATCAAAGATCTTTTTAGGAAAAAATTTTGTATACAAAACGTCAAATGTAAACTATAATAGTTGGCAAAGCCAGGAGCAAAAACAGCCAGTGTTTCGAAATACGTATACCCACTAAGTACGATTGTATGTTCAAATCATCGGACAGAATACCCAACTCGGAAAAGATGGTCGTCACCCAACGAAAGGATATTGTAGATAGTAAGCATATTAATAAAAGAAATGTTAGCACTCACAACTCTGTGCTCCATCAACATCCCGACCCAAACTAGTCGTTTAAGACCCAAATCTTCCCAAGATTTTCTATATAAAACACCAGAGAAGCGACCCCAAATCTTCTCCCTCCTATCACCGAACCTTTAAAGTCGTTTCAAAATACAGTTCCATTTAACCCTATTCCTAGGCTTTGTAACCATGCTCCAACTGACGTTGCCCCATCGGACAAATATCCGAATTTTATTATCTCCCATATACTAAACCCAACCACCTCTTCCTCATCTTTATCTACCAATCCCCCTGATCCAACTCCCCTCACTTCTAGAACCGAGGTACTTGACCAATCTGTCCCTTCTTGCATCTCTCTTGCATACCTAAACTTTTCGAAAGCACAGTCTATCAACAACTGCTTCCGGTTTTCATGAAACCGCTACTAACTTAACAGAGTTCGTTGCTAGAACGCTTTCTGCTTTAGAAGACGGTGATGAAGTCGATTCAATTTCCACAGATTTGAGTAAGGCATTTGATAAAATTTCTCACCAACTTATCATTTTTAAACTAAAAAAAAACCTAATCCAAGATCAAATCCTATTTACAAGACTGAGAATACAGAGTCATCTTCAGATCTTCAATATCCGACTCCATTAAAGCAACATCTTGTGTACCTCAGGGTAGTCACCTTGAACCAATCATCATTTTAAAGAATTCTACTCTTTCTATTTTCGCTGATGACATGAGAATTTCCACAGTGTTTTCATTGCTTTCTGACTCCTATTGCTTGCAAGATGACAAAATATCATGCGATAACCTATTCCCGCCAATATCTATCCCCGTCTAAGAAACTAATTCATCTGAGATGAGCCTATTCCTTCCGTACTACCGAAGTACGGGATCTACGAATAATTTTTGACAGAGAATTAAATTTCGACTCACACATTGACAACATTATAAATAAAGCTAACTTTGCACTTGGCTTTATCAAACGCTATTCAAAAGAACATCTAACCCTTACGTTACAAGGTCCCTGCACATTACTTTTGGATGGCCTCTTCTCGAGTTTTACAGCCAAGTTTAGTCACCCTATAATCAAATCGATATTCAAAGAATTGAACCAGTCCAACGCTGGTTTTTCCGTTTTTTTTCGTGGTCTACCTTGGGCCGATCAATATGAATTACCTGCCTATGAAAATAGGCTACAACTAATTGACATGCGTACCCTAAAAAAACGTCGTGGAGTCGCTGAAGTACCCTGATTTCATCCATAAGTTACTAACTGGAAAAATCGACAACCAGAGAATAACTCTAAATGATTCATTCACTTCCAATCCTCGTAATCTAAGATCTAACTCACTTCTTCTGATCCGAACTCACCGCACCAATTATGGTCACTTATCTAGAATATTGCAAACAACACACAACAACACCGAAGTCTCTGACGTAAATAGCAGCAAATACGAAATCAAAAAAGCACTGCTCCCTTAATATCTCATCAAGTAAAGAATATCTTTGTTAGTTTTTGAGCCTAGCTGTAAGTGCTTGCTTGTTAATAAACTTAATAAAATTGCCCGGGGTATACCCGGGCCAATAATAATAATTATTATTATTTAAAATAGATGCATTAAAAAAATTTAATAAGGGACAGGAATGCAGTCGGGTCTTTATGGATGGGTCCAAAACCGGTATAGGGTGCGGCGCTGGCTTCTTTCTGGATGGACGACGACAAAGTTAGATTTCATTTCTCGTTAGGAAAACTTACTATTGTCTTCCAAGCGGAGATATGTACAATCCTGATGGCAACGAACTATATTATGAAGAACCGGTTGAGGGGGCGAAGCATTTGCATCTGTAGCGACAGCCACGATTTCCAAGATAGTTCAAGAATGCAAGACATTACTGAGCGCAGTTGGAAGGCAAAATTGACTGAGTCTTGTCTGGATCCCAGATCACAATGGGAACACGGGAAATGAAAGCGCCGATGAACTTGCTAGGCAAGGTTCAGACGAGAGCTTTTCAGCACCCGAACCTACGTTGGGTTTGCATGCGTCCTCTGTGAATGTCCGGCTTACGCTCGCATCAGGCTGCAGGTACTCGCCGTTGAAGTGGTGGGTGCTGGTATTGTAGACACTTTATCACTGAAGCGCTTATTCATTTACTCATCCTTCTTCGAAAGACTGAAAGATTGCACTAAAAGGAAAATTTACAAAGAGTACAATAGGAGTATACATATACGTAAGTTTAGGCTGGTGAGGATACCCTAACTAGTTGTAAAAGCATGGCTTAGATTCAATAGCGAACCCCATTCATCTATGTTCACTTTGTCAGAAATTTATACTTCTTTTTTTTTATTAATGTAAAAAAATGTAACAGAATAAAAAATTCAGAATAAATCTAACAACTGAATTAATAAAGTAGCTGCAATAATAAACACTAATAATTTATAATCTGGTGGGGTCTTAATATTTCTATACCATTTTTTGTGTATAGGTATATTTTGAGGCTTGGTATTAGTTTTAGGCAGACCTGTAAAGTAATGAAATACATATGTACTGCAGTACGGTGAAAGTACCAAGTAGCCTGTAATTGTACTTGTACTTAAAAATTTCAAGTACAATGTGCTCCTTACTTCAAAATAAATAAGTACCAGTATTTGCCTAAGTACTCTATTCCAAGTACATTTACTAGGTACTTGAATACACCCCAGTTCCTTTTTTAAGTACTTTTCAAGTACACACAAATCCTTCATACCTATGTTCCTCGTCAATACTCTCAGTCTGCTTTTATTGTAAAAGGATATTTACTATACATAACTGATACTCATTTAGGAAGCTGAATGAAAATATTGGACAAATATCCGATATATAAAAAACAATCAAACTTAATACTCCTTTGACGTCATCGGGCCCTGTGGAAAGGTTGGTTTCCTTTGCTGGCCTAATTAACACTCCAAAACGCAGCGCGCTGTCTGACCAGCATTTCGAGGAATTAGTTTTATTGAAAGCTAACTCTAATTTTCTTAAGTCTTTCGAAAAATAAAAATAAAAAAAAACAATAAATTAGTTTTTCTTGCAAAACCACAACATCGTTAGGAACCGTAATTTGTTAGCAAAAGTTAGTTCAAAAATTACAAATTGAGTATAAACTTGTAAAAGGTAAGTACTTACAAATGCACTGGGGTGTATTCAAGTACCTAGTAAATGTACTTGGAACAGAGTACTTAGGTAAATACTGGTACTTATTTATTTTCAAGTACAGAGTACATTGTACTTGATATTTGTAAGTATAAGTACAAGTACAGGGTATTGGGTACTGGACTCGTACTGGTACTTCAAAGTATACAGCTCTGGTTTTAGGTATATAACAAAGAAACTTTTATAAGATTTATGAAAGTAGAAATAGAAATATCCTCATAGCCTCTAAGAGCCATGATTTTACTTTCTTGAAAAAAATTGATTTATTTCTTATGATTTTAATGTTATTAGGTAAGCTGTTGAAAAGCCCAGGAGTAGTTGCCGTAAAGAAGTTAAAGAAAATTTGCTGATTGTGATTTGGGACAATAGCAAGATTTAAACTGTTGATTCTGTGGTTATAGATAGCAGAGAATCTATTTAATTGATAGCCCGACCTTACAAAAAATATTTTTAGGGTTTATAACAATACGAATGTTTAACAGGAAGAACTTTAGGACCTCTGGAAAGAAACAGACTACGGTCACGACTCTTTTTGTTACAAATAAAACGAATAATATGTTTCTGAGAAACTAAAAGAAGGTTCAACTTGTTGTTATGAGTGCCACCCTACGAAGTTAAGTCATATTCTAGCTAAGAATGACATAATCCATAATAAATAGATACATTTTAGAAGATCTCGAGATCAGTAGGACTTTAAAAAGTATAGTTGTCTTGTGGCAGATATACGATACTTCTTTAGTGAACTATTATGATCAGACCCATTCATCCTTCAGTCAAGCATCACACCAACATACTTAAAAGATGAAACGCTCTCTATACTAAAACATTTATCATTACACATTTTATGTGTTCGAATTACAAATATCTTTACTGTGTTTAAATTTGCTGCAGTTCGAATAATGAAAAAAAAAAGTTCCAAAGTTTAACTCCCTTCCATTCGCAAAACTTATGGTGGTGGAACCAGTGGCCCAAAATTTCCAGGTCATGATTTATCTCAGAAATTAGATTTAGCGCGGAATTTCTTTGAAAAGCACGTGCCATGTCGTCAGCAAATGCGTTGACCTTGCTACGATATTTTTTTAAAAATAGCGAATTGATGAAAAGTAGGAAAAGTATCGAACCGAGCACTGAAACCTGAGGGATTCCTATAGAAATATTTTTAGTAGAACTTAATTGACTACTGATTTTACCCTTTGCCCTATATTAGATAAATAAGAACCGAACCATTTTACCTCTAAAACCACACTTATTTAGATTTTCTAAAAGAATTTTGTGATCGACGGTATCAAGAGAGCCGCATTCTAATTCCTGTTATTAAACCCATTATGTATATTTGCACAGAAATTTAAGAGGGCTCCTTCAGTTGAATACCACGAACGAAAACCAAATTGATTCTCACTAAAAAAAATAGTTGTTTTTTTTTTCTAAAAACTTTACCATTCTATTTTAAATAGACTTTTCGAAGATCTTCGAAAAAACAGGAAGTAAAGATATTGGCCTATAGTTCTTTATTAAAGTTTCTTAAATAATGGTATAACTTCGGTTTGCTTTAAGTCATCTGGAAAAGCACCACTCGAAATACTTTTGTTATATAGGGTTTTCCAATAAGGACTTGACAACTTTTTTTTAAATAAAACGCAAACCATTTGAGATATTTCAAAATCTTTATGATCGGCTTGAAGTACAATCAAAACATTTATGAATGGAACTCAACTTCGTTCATATGGCCACCGCGGGCACGTTTGCAGCGGTCGATTCGTTGGGCCCAATTTTCAACTACTCGGCCACGCATTTCGGCCGAAACGGCCGCTATTTCGCGTTCAATGTTGGCTCTGAGCAGTTCCAACGTCGTCGGTGTGTTGGCATAAACCAATGACTTAACGTAGCCCCACAGAAAATAGTCAAGCGGCGTTAAATCGCACGAACGAGGCGGCCTATCAACTGGCCCATTTCTTGAGATAACACTCTCACCATACTTACTCTTCAATAAATCGATTGTAGCGTGTGTGTGTGACTTGTGGCACCATCCTGTTGAAACCACATGTCGTCCAAGTCCATATCTTCTAATTCGGGCCAAAAATAATCGGTGATCATGGCTCGATAACACTGACCATTCACAGTAACGTGACGATCGTTATCGTCGACGAAAAAATATGGCCCAATAACACCGCCGGCATGCAAACCGCACCAAACAGTTATTTTTTGTGGATGAAGTGGTGATTCATGAAGCACATGTGGATTTTCACCCCACCAATAATGCATATTTTGCTTATTGACGAACCCATTAAGCCAAAATTAACTTCGTCACTGAAGATGATTTTGCGATGAAATCATAGGAAATTGGCGCATCTTCTCCAGAACCCAATCGGAGAACGTACGTCGCTTCAAATGGTCCATCGGCTTCAATTCTTGAGTCAGCTTGATCTTATATGGGTGTAAAACAAGATCCTTATGCAAAATACGCCATAATGTGGTCTGAGCGATGCCCAATCCTTGAGAACCCCGTGGAATTGACTGGAAAAACCCGTTGTCTCACTGACACGGCAACACCACACAACGAATATGTAGACTCAAATTTTTGCACTAAACTTGTTATTGCCTGTCTACTAGGGCGAGAATTACGACCGAAAATTGGAGTTAACACTCTTAAAGTTGCAGTCACCGACTCCGAATTTCGGTAGACAATTTTTATAATTTGCAGACGTTGCTCATTCATGTACTTTACCATGGTGTAAATGTTGAGTTTACTGAATAAATTGACAGAAACAGTTTGTTGATTAGTGAAAGGGTGCGTTCACAAATTAAATTCGAAGTTGTCAAGTCCCTATTGGGAAACCCTTTAGTTATGGCATAAGATGTCACAAATGTTCAAAGCTATTCTTTTTCCAAAATTATTTGAAAAACAGTTTTAGAATTGGAATTTGTTAGTGATAGAATGATTTTATACAGTTCCGAGGACATTATTGGATCAGCATATAAGCTCTGAGAGGAGGATACAACATTATCTGACCAATCACACTCAGGAAGATCATTGCAGCTGTCCGAAACCACTTTTCTACCAATACAAACAAAGTAGTTATTAAATTCTTCAGCTAAATCCTTAGGGTCACGAATGGTAACATCTTAATACTATGGACTAGAGTGCTTATATTAGGTTGTACCGCATGAAATGTCACAAATTTCACTTAGTACTCAATTAGAAGCTGTCGAGTGAACATCTGTACAAAACAGTGATTTTATAAGGTAAAGTGGTATGTGTGTTTCATGTGTGCGACTTTTTGGGTCCGCTGCAAGTACAGTTTTTTTTTTTTCTAGGAAATTGTATATCGTGCTGTCGATGGTTCAAATTCGTACTCTTTTCCTTTACGAGTTCAAATTAGGACATAATGCGTCTCTGGCCGCATTTGAGAATATAGAGGTGAACGAACGCACCATTCGACGTTGGTTTGGTAAGTTCCATTCGCGAGATCTATCCCTCGAGAACGAACCGCGTGGGAAACCAGAAACGGTAATTGAAGACGCCATTTTACGAGAAACGGTGGATGCAGACCCAACAAAAACGGTGCGGAGTATTGCACACAGCATGGGAGTATCCCCCATGATAATAAGTCGACACCTATCTCAAATAAGAAAAGTGAAAAAACTCGACAAGTTGGTACCCCATGAACTGAACCAGGCCCAAGAACATAGATAAACTAAACTAGATGTCAAACTCTACTAATACTTTTGCAAACCCTTAACTTTCGCACAGACACACTGTAAGTGAATTCCAACACTTTTGCATCTCTATAACTTTGTCAAAATTTGCTAGAATGAGAGCAATTTACAAGTAAAATTGCTAAAATGAGAGCGATTTGCACGAGTGTGTGTAATGTGGACGACGTGTTTTTGGTTAAAATGGGCGTGGTTTGTATAAAAAGGGAGGGAAATTGCCATTGATCACAATTCACACGTATTCACAAACAGAGTCACACGGTTAGGGGCGATCAGTAGATAACCGGTTTTGATTTTCCAATATCTGGAAAGTTTGATATCTAGGTATAGTTAGTCTATGCCGAAGAACTACGCCGTTTAGAAACCTGTGCATCACTGAGTCTAAGACACCGAAATGCACCGTTTTTGCACCGTATAATCACAAGTGATGAAAAGAACACCCCTAAACTTTGTCTTCACCCAGAAAAGGTTTTGGTGACAATCTGGAGGACATCGAAAGGACCAATCCACTTTTCATTTCTTCAACCAGGGGAAACGATAAATGCAGTCAAATATTGTGTGGAGATCAACATAATGCATACAAAGTTGGCTGAAAAGCAGCCTGCGTTAGCAAATATGCGTGGTGCGATCCTGTTACATGATAATGTCCGCATCCACCGTACATTTTCTCGGCAAAAGGTGTTCCGAAACCGAGCACAAGTTTGTTATTTAATTTTAATAAGCAACTCAGCAGTTATCCAAGGTTTTAATCTTATCATTTTATTCCTACTTTTCTTTACTTTTTTCGAACAAGTCAACATACTTATTCACAGTATCCATAAATTTGCTGTAACCTATGGAAGGATTATCTTCGTAAATTACGTTTGTCCAGCATTCATAACGCAAAATACCTCTAAATATCTCTAAAATCAGTGATAACAGAATAAGGAATATGGAATATTCAAAGTCATGCACAACATCACTAGCTGCGAGTACTGTTGAGTGTTGGACGGGGAATCTGAATAAGTTTTTCATAATATCTAATTTGTCCATCGAGAATGGGAACGGTGCATTATTCTACCTTATAGGTAATTAGATAGTGGGTCACGACTTCGTGTTCGGTCGTCTTTTCCACGATTAAGTTTAGTGAAAACTTGACATATCGTCGGTTTGTCGGGTTGAAGTCCCAACCTGAGGAGTACTATCCTTAAATGACATATTGTATGTGTTATGTGAAAAATCATTCACTTAATCGTCTTGTAATGTCATTAAGTCAGGGGATTCTGGATCCGCCTTCTATCTAACATGGGAATTAGTAAGCATGCAGCAACAATGGCCCATTAAAATTCCACATTCTATAGGCTGTATTTTCTGGAGTGGTGCACTATCCGACTTATACAATGAGAATCAAGACTCTGGTTTTTGACCTGCTCTCTGAGTACATAAGGCTCCAACATTTCAGAAGTTTCTTTCTTAGTCTAAAGTTCATAGTTTTGTTTTAGTAACAGCATCGTCCAATATCCATGAGAGAAGATCAGGTATTAGTTACTCCTAAAATCACATCTCTAAATATCTCCAAGCATTTCTAATACGGGGTACACCAATGTGAAATGAAAGCCACCTATTTATCACATGGACTAATAGGTTTTCAGTTGGAATACTATTCCCCCAGAACTCAGCCTGCCTGATCATTCTTCTGACCTGTTTCCACACGAGAATTCTCTATGGATTGTCATATTCTTCTCTCTATGCAACAATAACATATGAATACCGTCTGAGTAAATCAAACAAATTACGAAAACTTCATGCTATCAGCAAATATACGAGTGAGCACTTGTCCAGAATCCAAAAAAAAAACACCACCACCAACTGAGTCCATTTAATCCGTTCATAAACGATTCCCACTCCCAATGCTCATAGCCCAAAACGATTTCTCGCCTAGCATCAGATTCAATTGGAAAACAAGCGTCAAAAGGACCATAACGATTACCACCAGGAGTCAGTACAAAAATTTCGACAACTTCTCATTCGGGTTGATTTAGATCCCCCATCCAAATCCTCTCCATCCCACACACTCGCATTCATAGTCGGGAACAAATAAATTGTCACCGTGAGAATTCCGCCCCAAAGACCAACAACGCCCTACTGCCCGGCAACAATTAGAATTTATCGTTCTTGTTTGCTTGGACAAGAACATTAAATTTTATCTTTTAATCTTGCGAAATTAGTTTCCAAAATATCTAGCAGCATGTAGCCGAGCCCGTTGCTCCAACAGAGAAACCAGAAAGAGCACAAGAAGTAAAAGCTGCCATTTTGCGGTTCCTTGTGGCCATGACGGCAGCCAGCCCAGCCTAACCCAACAGCAGCGCAGCGGTATGGACATTTTATTTTATTACACAAAATAAATTACAATCAAAGAAAAACTTTTCAAATAAATTATGTCGGCTGTGTTATGTACGAGTATGTATGTGGAAAGGGATGAGGATGCGGATTTTAAGTAACCATCTCTGGATGGCAGATCTGGGGTGAATGGGTCCGGCTCTGGCTTTGGCCCTGGTTCACCCATTGCCTCTTCCAGCTGCAGCAAACAGCAAGCAGCACTTTTGATGCACGTAACATACTTACAATATAGTCAAACACATGCGGCCAACCTAAGCTAAAGGGCTTGGTATGTCTAACGAGCCGAGGAAGGCACAAAAAAAACACAAAATTATACACTCCGACTGAGATACGGATGAGGGTGGTGGTTTTGCTGCGGTGATGAGAGGATAATGTGATTGCATTCCAGGAAAACAACCAAACGGAAACTAACGCTGAAGAAGAGAATCATTGCCACCCTTCCGGCGGCGTTGACTAGAATTTCCATTTTTCTATTCTGGCATTTCCAAAGAAGAAAATAAGTATAAAAAAAAAACCAAAGTAAAAACGAAACCCCTCATGCATCCTTTTCCCATCATCCTGTGTGCATCTACATACATATTATGCACGTATTATAGTTGCAGGCAACAATTCCAACTGAAGGAAGTCAGGATAGCGAACAGCACTAATACCGCTTCGGTACAGCCAGATATTCCATGGAATTCTTAACTGAATATGACTACGACTACGTCTACGTCTACGTCTACGACTATGGGGACGTACTAATTAAATTAGTTTCTATGTCTTCAGAAGGTTGCCAAGCCATCCCATCCCCTTTCTTAATACTGTTCCAATCCGTTGTCGTCCTTTTTGTGGCGCAGCATTATTTTTTTTTTTTTTTTGCTCTGGGATATATGTATGTACGTGTGAAAGAAATACGGCGTCCATATGTCGGCACAGGAATGCAACCTGTCTGCTGTCGAGGATATGGCACGCGGTTGTTTATTAAGCTTCTTCTATCTCATCCGACAACGACGACCGGTGGAAGATAGAATCGTTTCCAGGTTTCCGTCTAAAGAATGTTAGAACACGTTGTTCGGCAGCAGTAGACGATGTAGTATGAGCAGAATGTGGCTCAGGCTCAGGAGGGTTTGCTTCAACAGCACTAGCAGCACCAGCAGCAGCAGCAGTGTTGTTATGCCGTTTAATGCAATTAGTATTTGTGGTTATTGAAAAGGAAAATTGCTGGAAGTTGTAGTGCTCATGTTTTTCATATATACCCATACAGACGGTGCCACGTGAATGGTTTTGATGATTATGCCGAGGAATGTGTCCATTGTCGGTTGCCAGAGACACTTTTGTAAATACTTGTGGCTTCTCTCTTTGATTGCACTTATGTCTGGCTGCAGATAGAAATACTCTACACAACTGGTAATTAATGCTAATTGCCATGAGAGACTTTGTTTAATTGTGATGTGATAATTACTTTGGATAATCAGATTAAAGAGAGAACAGTGAATGATGGTTGTTATATTTGGCAACTGACAAATATAATATTTCATTATGAACTTTATAGTCCGGGAGGCGACCGTCGGATTACCTACCTCATCGGGAGATAGGATAAAGTAATAATTAGTCGATAGGTAGGTAGGTAATCAGACGGTCGGCTCCAGTATTATTAGAACAGTCAGATATTTGGATGTTCCCAAAGCTGAATGGTGAAATATTTCAAAAAACTCTCAAGCACTCAAATATTTATATATGTACGTATGGCACCTTGACCACTCGTTGTTCAACATAGTCCCAACAATAAACTAGTTGTACACTGGGACAAATTAAAGAGAAGCGAAAACATTGAAGAATTTGTTCGCTGTCAAAAGTTCGCGCAGATCGCGTTTAACTACAGCTTTGATGCGTAAAGTCTGGAAAGGATCACAGTTCAGAGGAGAAAAGTCGTCTCTCGTGCGCTTTCTGCAAGTACTCGGGGCTTATCGCAAACTATTGGGGTTGTCCTATACGAATACATAAAGAGAATAAATCTTTAGTCAAGTTCAGCCTTTGCTCCCCAAATACATATGTATGTACGCCTAAATGATGGCAGGAAAAAGCAAAAATTGGTTTTCAGGCCCTAGTGGCTACAGTACCGTAAGCTACACATGACATGCTAGCTACCCTCTTCTCTATCCAGGGGCAGATTGTTCAGCTATACGGTCAGGTATAGCTGGCTACACAAGTAGACCAAATCAAAGTACTGCCACCGGGCTTATCACACCTTCGGTAGTAATGAGTGAGAATAAGGCAATAAGACACACTGTTGCTCACATACACATATGTGGTCTTGATTAGCAAAACAAAGATAAGCAAATACCACAAAACGAGACACTTATTTACTTACTTATGTGGCGATACAGTTCGGGATGAACCTGGGCCTCAGCAAACAAGCCCCTCTAGTTAGTCCTGTCTTTAGCTGACTGCCATTTAAGTTGAGGTCTTCCTCTACTGCGTTGTCCCTCCGGGTTAGATTCGAAAGCTCTGCTTCGGAGCATTGGTGTCCATTCACTATATATTTCCTAACATGAGTCAAAACATGAGTCATAGTGAATAGTTGTGTTTTATTTTTTCTCCTTGTTCTTTTCAATTTTGTGTTAAAGTAGTAAACCTCGCACTTTATTCCGACTTTGTTTTAATAACTAGTAAGGTCATTGTCTACCAATCTCGGGTAAAATATAAGTATCAAGTGAACATTTTAATTTATATTTTTCAGCTTAAAAGTTGTGTGAATACATAGTGTCATCCGGTACCAGAAAGCAAACCGCTTAAAACCCTCAGCAACATAATACTCCACTCAAAACAAATACCGTTGATCTGCTTTGAGAGAAGATTTCCTGAATCCTCTAAAGAGATCAATGTAAAATTCGAGCAATTGACATTTGTAGAAGAACGCATCCTCACGAAAGTCAACACAGTTGAACGTAGCATGAGGGGTGAATTAAATTACCAACAAGCTCGCTGTAAGGAGCTGAAAATAGAATTGACACTCTATTGTGTTGGTAGGTGTTCCCGCCGTAGAGGGTGAAAAGCTTGAGGGGGTGCTAGCCAACATTTGTTCAGCTCTAAATGTTACCACTCCGGCCATAAAATAGGTATTTAGAGTTAAACCCGCAGTTCCCAAAGGACAATCATCTTCGTATGATGGCACCATTATTGTAAAATTCGCTGACGCCAATGAAAAAAGTAATCCCTTAAAAAGCTGCTTAGCTCACTACAGGCAAACAAATATCGGCTTGACTCTTTGCGATATTGGCATGAACTTCTGACAAGAAAATCTTCATAAATGAGAGTCTAACAAAGGCAAACTATCTTCTGCAACGAAGTGCACCCAAACTCAAGCTGCTAAAGAAAATCTCTTCTGTCAACACAAAAAATGGACTTGTATATGTGCGCACATTAAATGGAGAGCAGTTACCCTTAACAAAACAAGAAGACCTGGAGAAGTTGTGCAATCAGCCATGCATACTAGAAGACAACAACTACAATTAAGTGATTTCAAAATTTATTACTCTTTCTTTTATTTTTCTCTTCTATTTTTGCTTCACTTCTCTCTTTTCTTTTATTACTTTCTTTCATTTCATCTTTCTTTATTACTATTTTATTTTCCTATACCTAAATGTCCATTTTCTTTAATAATTTGTAAAGGCATGTCATCATTAATTGCTTCTTTAGTGATCTCAATTTTAGTGCGTTAAGCCCAGTACTGTGTTCGATTCCACGTGAAATTTCCCGAAAAACTCCATATAAAAAAAACTGCTCGTGAAATAATTGTCAAAATTTCCAAATATTTCCGCCAAAGTAGTACTCTGTTCCCTCTCATGAAATGTTATCAACATGAATCTAAGCAGTCGCCTGCAACATTTTTTCACGCCAATTTAAATGCCTGTGCCATTTAAATTTTCGTGAAAAGTGACAGATAAGAGAAAAACTGACAGTATCCGAGCTGAAGTCACAGAATTCCTTGATTTGTTTGTGTATTCTCTTTATTTTTTGTATTTTTTTTAGTTGTTATATTTTTAACTTTCCGAAAATACAGAATTGCCGTATCCAGAAATACCAAAAAGAAAAACAATATTCATATATCAGATGCCAGATGTACCTATCTACTCCGCTGACTTTTCCCAGCAACATTTATTTTTGAAACGTCATATTCCACGACTGAAAAATGTATGTTGCCAGTGGATTTTCACGCGAATGAACAGAGTACTAGCCTTTACTATGCTTTTCTGTGTTCTCTACTTCGTTTCACTCGTTTGCCTCGCAGACAATGCACAGACTAAGTGACACGGGTGAGAGCTGCGAATGTCCACTGGTGCAACACTTTAAAAAGTCGAAGATGTTGCTAAACATTTTGAGAGGAAGTAATTTGGAGATCAGTGTTTGTCATTTCAATGTGCAAAGCAATTGTCAACAAGATAGACGAAGTGCGCTCTTTGTTTGAGAGTGGATCTATGGACATTATTTGTATTACAGAAACTTGGTTAAATCCGGATATGGGGACATACCTTTTTAGGTATACGGATATAAAATGTACCGAGCTGATCGACTCCTTGTGGAGGTGGCGCAGTGTATGTGAAGAATAATTTGCAGCACAAAGTAGTGAGGCAATCCACAATTTTGGACGATACAGAATATTTGACACCTAAGGTTATAAAAAAGTAAGGAATCATCTTGAAGACTTAGGACCGCTGTATACTAAAGTTGTAGTATGTAGAGACTTTAGTCTCGATATTTTAAGAGGAAAAAATAAATAATTTGTAGATACGGTCAATTCACTGGGATTCCATTTTTCTAATGATGTCCACCCCACTCATTTTCAACCTGACAAAGTGCCGTCGCTGATAGATGTCTTTCTTGTTTCTGAAACTGACTTGGTATTACATTATGATTAAATTTCTTCACCAGGATTCTCATACCATGCCATGATTATTCTTTTCTTAAATATAGCTCCTCCTAGTTCAAATGATGTCCTTGTACAATTTCGTCAGTATTCGTTCATTGATGTTCGTACATTGTTCAATGATTGTGACAACCTGAGTTGGTCGCCTATATACAGCACATCTGACGTAAATTTGCAATTTTCTGGACTCAAAACCAACTTTGACTATCTTTTTGACAAACATGTACCCCTTGTAAAAAGGAGAATACAGAAACCTAGCATTCCTTGGTTCACTCAACATGTTGTACACCTTATTAAACAAAGAAATTTGTTATACTTTAGATGGCGCAGATACCAATGTCCATATATATATAATGAATTCCGACAAGTGCGAAACGCTGTTACCTGCCCAATTCGTAAAAATAAAAGTAAGTACTACCAAGCTAAGTTTAACTCCAATAAGTCAAGTTCAGAGTTTTGGAAATCCATTCGACAGATTGGCATTAAGTAAAGTGAATCTGGATGTAGCAATATTGACTTAAATCAACTTAATAGAAAGTTTACCAACAGCGCACCTCCAACTAATAGGCAGATTTTCCTTTTTTGATGGGCTACAACCAGAGCTAGGAGCACTGCAATCTTTTTCCTTTCAATGTGTTGATGAGACGACTGTAGTTAATGCTATTCTCTCTGTCAAATCAAATGCCGTAGGATTGGATGATATTCACCTGAAATTTATTAAAATCTTGTTGCCAGTTCTCTCCAAACGCATTAAAAATTTGTTTAATACAATTATATTGACGGGAATTATTCCTGATGAATGGAAGCAAGCAAAAATCATACCTGTTCTAAAATCAAAATAATTGAGAGTATAGGCCAATAGCTATCCTACCTTTCCTTTGTAAGGTGTTTGAAAAAATTGTAAGCAAACAAATGAAGATCTTTCTTGAACTAAATAACCTACTTACTAACGCAAAATAAATCTGGTTTTAGAGCAAAGCATAACTGCACAACTGCGTTATTATATCCGTTCTGTCATTGACAGAGACATGATGTCACTTCTAGTTTTCCTTGACTTCTCAAAAGCATTTGATTCCGTAAACCATGACATTCTTTTATACAAATTAAAGAATTAATTTGTTTTTGATGATGTATTTCATTGTGATCGAATAACACCGAGCTTGCCGGTATCATCTGGGGTGCCTCAAGGATGTATCCTTGGCCCTCTTTTGTTCATTATGTTCATAAATGATATATATATAAGGATTGTCTACTGCGATTATCATATCTATGCGGATGATGTGCAATTATACATAAAGATACCCACATCTGCAGTGTCTTCTAGTGTCGCAAACCTGAACACAGACCTCGATTCCATATTTGTTTGGTCACAAAAAAACTGCCTAAGCCTTAATCCTTCAGAGACTAAGTCACAGCTGATTGGTAGTAACAATCAGGAGACTGAGATTTTGCCTCTTGTTGTTAATAATGGTCATTGAGTCTATTACTAAAATTAAAAATTTTGGGAATTTATTTTAACGAACAACTCAACTGGCAACCATCGGCTGGGATTCGAACACCGAAACTTCCGATTTGGAAGCCAATACACTACCACTTGAGCAACGGCCACCCACGAGCCGACTGAGAACGACAAACCGGTACCTGCCTGTCAAAGTCAAAATGAAACTTATTAGGTCTTTCGTCCTGCCCATTATACTATACGGATGCGAAGTCTTCGCATGCTTAGATTGTACGTCCTTGAGAAAGCTAAATTTCGCATTTAACAGCTGTGCTAGATACATATTTAATTTGAGAAGGTATGATCACATATCCGCCTTTACTAAGCTAATAACTGGATTTTCACTGGATACAATTCTAAAATATCGAACTGTCCTCGCACTGCATAGAATTATTTATTCTGGTACACCGAATTACTTGTTCACAAAAATCAAGTTTGTGCACTCTCAGAGAACTCTTAATCTAATAACTCCTAGGTACAAATTTTTAAATAGCAGTCTTCAATTTTTCCCTCACGCTGTGCACCAGTCTCCCTACAAACGTCAAAAGAGTGAACACAGAAAATCGTTTCAAAAAAGACCTATTGTGTAGTAATTTACAAGTCGCAACTAATGATACATATGCCTATTAAAATTAGCTTTTATAACTTAAAACTATCTTTATTTATCTTCATCTTTGCTCTTCTTTCATTTTCTATTCTTTTCTCATTTTTCCTCTCGCTTTCATATTCTATTTATTTTCTTTTGTTATTAGGATTCAGATAATTTTTGTAAATGAGTGTGTAAAACAAATTTTAGCTGTTCAATGCAATAAGTTGTTTAAAATTTAAATATGTGCAGAGATGCTTAGTTTAATAAATACAAATACAAATACAAATAATCGTCTGAGCCCACCGATTCGCAATTTTCTGATTAAGTCGATGTCGCTGTACAGCTCATATAATTCGTCGCCCAAAGCCCACAAACGCAAACGGGAACGAATATTTCTCGAACGATTTTTCTCTCGAAACAATGGTGGATATCTTCATCCGCTTTCTATAGAGTCCATGCTTTAGCACCATAAAATAGAACATGAATGAACAAGATCTTAGTTTTTCGGGATAGTAAAAACGACTTTTTGGCCCAAATAACCAGCGATTCTTCGAATTATTTCTGTTAGGTGTTCCTCGCAGAACTTTTACATAGCAGAGATAAAGTCCTTCACCACCTCGAAATAATAGCTGTCGATTGTGACGTTCTCTCCAATTCGTCGATGTTGTGGGCCCCTACTTGTTGATAGCATATACTTGGTTATGCCGTCATTTACCGCTACAACCCAATTTGGCAACATCCATTTCAACACTAGCAAACGAACCGGCTGCCATTTATGTGGCAGCGTTCAATCGCATGAACGATGTGGCCATTCGACCGGACCATTTCTCGATATTACACGATTATTACAATTCCCCTTCAATCGGAGAAGTTTCGGCGCTTCAAATGATCTAGAGGCTTCAGTTGTTGAGTTAACTTGATGTTGTAATTGCGTAGGCTAAGATTTTTAGGCAAAATTCGTCACAATATGGATTGAGAGATTCCCAAGTCCTGTGAACAGTGTGGAATCAACTGATTTGTTTCATTTCGAAATGAAGCACTTACAGTTGCGATATTTTCGGTAATTCGACCGGTGCGTTGTCTCAATGGCAAAGTAAAATTCAATAGTGAATGTATTGACTCAAAATTATCCACTGTAGCACGAGCAGCCTGTAAAAGTTGCAACCACAGTTTCAGAATGTCGGTAGTGTTTTTTTTATTAATTTTCAAACTATGCTCGTTCGTGAACTTCACCACGATAAAAAATATAAACCTTGACTGACGTTTTGACATGGAGGGATCATAAAGAAGGTTTAAAAATGCATTTGTATTAAAATACGAAATAGTTATGTCCATATTGAAGAACCCTTTAATTCGTCTCTTAACGGGATCTCGCAAATGGTGCTGAGATTCCATTCATCAGGCATACACTCTTCTGACCAGATATGAGAATAGAGTGGTACGTTCTCTCCACAAAGTCATTTACAGCAGATTTGAATACCTCGGCCAGTAAACCGTCAGGTCTATAGTAGCTGATTTGTTGGACTTTTTTTGTTTAAAACCCGAATCCTCCTGGCGTTGCCATGGCAACCAACAACATGCATGCCATTTCGCGCTCTTATAACGGTAGCCAATTAACACAAGTGTGTATTTTCGCATTTCTTTCATTTTTATTTTCAATAGTGTGCCTTGCTTTTCATAGTGACGCCGCCGTAGCAAATTCAAACGTAAATAAAAAGATTGAAAAAATCGTATAATGGCGCACAACAATAAGTAAGTATATTAATATAATTTACAATGTACAGTTTGTACATGTGGTGGGTTGCAGTATTGTTTGTGTTTTGGATGCACAAAGAGTAAAATATGTGACAGCGTAAAGAAAGTATTTTTTTTTTTGTGTTTTTTGCTCAAAATTAGTGTAAGAGTGTCCATATGGCAACGCCAGGAGCGATAGGGTACAGCTTTACATTATTGATGTTTTTTGGGGAAAAATGGTTCTTTTTGGTAGAAAACGTGTTCTTATTATATATTTTTTCAATTCATATGGCTTTCCAGAAAGCTTACGCTGCAAGAAGTTTAGAAGAGATTACTTAGAAGAGATATGTTCACATGATGAAATTGTATATTCAACCACCAGAGAACGACGGGAATTTGAGTGGAGAAGGTGATGCTGATGATCAAAGAGGCGGTATTCCAGACAATGTTTGTCCAGCACAGTTGAGAAAATGGCCAACGTATGGAAGACTTTGACGCGCCTGTAGAGAATTTGGATGAAGTTCTCGAAGATAGTGTTTTAGCGGATGTTCTGGATAATTTTTTCTTTGAATTTATCCACTAGTTCACTAACTGTGATTAAACCAATAAGCGTATCTGATGAGCCAACTTCATTGCGGTTGTGTCGTGTTCAGCAATCTACCTCCAGCTGTCCCTTGCCATCATCCAATAAGAATACAACGTTTTCTTGGTCAGAAGATGAATCCTGCAGAATGATACCGATTTTTCCACAACCCAATTACGAGGACTGTCATAATTTGAAACCATACGAGCAACTTGAAAAATTTATAGATTATGACTTGCTTCAGCACAATTGCGATTGTTCGGAAATATATGCCACTTACTAGGAAAAGAAAATTCCGAAGATTACCGTTAACGGTGGGTGGTTATGTCTTTTGCCTTCCTAAGTACGCCTAGGAACTGATATTTCTTTCCAGAGCTTCGCGTTTTTGTAGTATTTTTCTTGTTAGTGGCTACACAGGGCAAAGTAGTTACAGATCCATGTGGAGTAATGACAACGAGTTACGTAATGATATGGTATATAACAGCATGTGTCGAAACTGCTTTGAGGACATTTTGCAGTGTCTGCACTTTTGCCAAAAATGCATGCGACACAAAACGTGAATGATAAATTATGGAAATTACGACCCATACTTGATCACGTAAAATCTAAAATGTTGGAGCATTTCCACCCTGTACAGCATTAAAAATATGATCGCTTATTTCGCGAAGCACGGATGTAAGGAGTTCATCAAGGAAAAACCCATACGCTTTGGCTATAAGGTGTGGTCTTTATGTACTCCCACCGGGTATATGATAAATTTCGAAGTGCATCAAGGGAAAAATCAGCGTTCAAACTCATTGTATGAGGAACGATTCCGCAAATGTGCCGCTCCTTTAATGGATGTGATAGACGATTTTTCTGAGAACATTCAACAATTGCCGTTTTCATTCTACTTTAACAATTTGTTTACAAGTTTTCCTTTGTGGGCTTATTTAAAAAATCGCGGCTATAATGGAACCGTTACAATCCGTGAGAATCGAATACCTAAAACATGTCCAATCCATGCGGCTACTACGAGTCCATCAAAATGAATGGGACTGGGATTCGCTTTACAAAATAGATTGATAATTCCGTTGTCTGCATGTTATCTACTGCTTTCGGCACCACACCAATATCTGTTGCATCTCGCTACTCCAAAGAAGCTCGGAAAAAAGTGGGAGTTCCTCGCTCGTGTGTTGTGGCCGAATATAACAAGGTCATGAGCGGTATCGATCGATTCGACCAGAATCTTTCTACACACCGTATCGCGTATAGTGGGAAAAAGTGGTGGAGCAAAATGCATGGCAACTTCATCGATATGCCGATCCGGGTATGTCACAGCTACAGCTCAAACGTGAAGATTTGTCCGCCAAAGTGACACAGTAGTGTTACAAGCCAAAAACGTCCTTTGGAAGCTGGTACATTAGTAAGTACTATTCGCTATGACCAAACAAATCACTTCGTCGCTCCTTTGGAAAAAGGACGCTGTAACGGAGACCTGTGTAGTTCGACTGCCCGAACTGTTTGTACAAAGTGTGATAAGGGTCTTTGATTGAAATGCTTGAAAGCCTTATCATACTGCAGACTTATATTTACACAATTATGCAAAACTTGTAAAACCAATCATTTATTAAATAAAATGTAAATAAAAAATAACATGAACGCTTTCCGTTTTACTCAATAAGCTCATAGCTTTTATAAAAGATGTGAAAACACCAATTTTATATATTGATATAGACTTGTACCCTACTTGTAACAGGACATTTTGAGAGCATAAGGCCCTTTATTAAAAATTCGAAAAATTAACGTTCAGGAGGATTCGGGCGTACGTTATTCCTGGAGTACAGCATCTGAATATCTTCGATAGCACGCTTCTCGTGATCCTTTTTCTTCTTCTGGAGAGGCTTTTTTTTTTTTTATAATGAGCGCGCGCTCAAGGGGTTTAAGTAGACTTAAAGTGATTGTACACAGCGTGGGCAAAGGAAATTTAGGGAGGAAGAAATGAGAGGTACCGATATACATTGTTTTTAAATGTTTGCAAGTTATAACGACCAGGAAATACAGAGATCAGCAGGGCATTCCATAAGCGAGTTGTACGGCTTAGGAACGAATCAAGATATCTTAGAGTACGTCCGAAAATGGGCTTGAGGGTATACTGATGAGCATTCATAGCGAGACGGGTGTTACGGTTGAAAGTTTGAATTAACGGAATGCTACTGGCGATTTCAGTGGAGCACTGGTGGTGGAAATAGCGATAAAACAAAGTGAGACACGAGACATTTCGTCGCTGTTCGAGGGTGTCCATTGATTGACTGATATTAGTATCGTCAATAAGTTTTATCGCACGGTTTTGAATCCTATCTAGAAGGTGCAGAGATGTTTTAGGAGCACCCGACCAGATGTGGGAGTTGTACTCCAATTTTGGGCGGATGAATGCCTTATATATTGAGGCCAGATCAGAGGGGGTAAAATATTTCTTACATCGCTTGAGGAAACCTAGACATTTTGCAGCATTTTTGGCGACATCAAATATGTGGTCATTCCAACGTAAGTTGTCATTGACACACATACCGAGAATGGAAAGTTTTTCGGTTTCGACGATGCAAGTGCCATTCATAGATAATGGCTGGGTGTTTAAATTTCGCTTTAAAGAAATCAGACAGCATTGTGTTTTGCAAGCATTAAATTCCACTCTATTGATAGTTCCCCAATTGGTTATGCTGTTGATATCGGAATTTAATGAGCTTAGCATACGCTGCCGTTCTCGTACTACAGCCGAAGAGCAGGGCGTCCAAGACAACTTGAATTAACCGTTCCGAAAGGTAATTTCTAATCCATTGAAGAAGAGAGTCGTCGATCCCAAATGCACGCATTTTCGACAAAAGAGCCTGATGCCAAACTCTGTCAAATGCCTTAGAAATATCAAGTGCAACTATCTTGCTTTCGCCAGATTGATGTACGCTTTGGTTCCACTTTTCGGTGAGACATGCCATCAAATCACCAGTGGACCTGTTGCTGCGAAAACCGTACTGCTGGTCATTGAGAAGTTTTCGTGTTTCGAGATATTTCATGAGCTGACGATTTATCAGTGTTTCCCTGACCTTGGAAAGAAGAGACGTAAGTGCAATGGGTCTGTAGGAGCAGAGAGAAGATGATTCGCCTTTTTTAGGGACGGGCTGGACAAATGCTGTTTTCCATCTGCTCGGGAAGAGTCCTAAAGTGTAGGATTGATGAAAAAGCTTACGCAGTGGTTTTGCCAGCGAGGAAGAACACCTCTTCAGAAGAAGGGGAGTTATGCCATGTGGACCAGCGGATTTATGTATGTTGAGATCTTTAAGTACTCTTGCTACTACACGAGTGCGAAAGTAGATTCGTCCCATTGAAGATTCGACGCACTCAAGTGTAGGCGGACACAAATCACAATCTGGGAGTGTTGAGCTGGCCGCAAAGTGTGCAGCAAGCAGATTGGCCTTATCCAAAGAGCTGACAACTGGAATGTCATTGTAAATGAGCGTTGGGATGGAGGATGAGGCGGAATTTCTAATGTTTTTGACGAACGACCAACAATTTTTACTGCCTTTGGGACATTGCAGTATTTTTTGCCTCAGTTTTTGGTCGTATAGGAATTTCACACGCTTAAGAAAAGCGTTGCATTTCTGGCTCGTTTGAACTTTTTTCGGTTTTCCTCTGTCGGGTTGGTCTTGTAGGACCGAAAAAACATTTCTCTAACCCTGACGGCCTCTTTCTTTTGGTTTGATACTCTTCATCCGATGAGGAATAAAGGATCTCATTCCAAAGAGAATGGTGTCTGTAATCATATCAGCAGCGGCATCCACGTCGTTATCGAGGAATCATAACGACCAGTTAAAATTCCTAAAGAAGCTGTTAAGACCGCTCCAGTTGGCTTTCTCGTATTGCCATACGGTTCTTTTAGGAATTTTTTCTCTAACTGTGTGGTCGGTGTACGAGAAATTAGCTGATATAACACAATGGTCCGACGAGCCTAGAGGGGAGAGCACATCAATGGTGTACTTATCAGGGTGAGAAGTTAAAAACAAGTCCAGGGTGTTGGCGGTATGACTATCAACGTCTGGTATTCGCGTGGGCTCATTTACAAGCTGCGTTAGGTTGTTTTCCGCAGCGAAGATCTCAACACACCGTCCTTCGGGTGTTGTCTGTCCAGAATGTCGAAGCCACCCAGAATTGTGTATATTGAAGTCGCCCGTAATAACGATTTCAGAATGAGGATACAGGGATACAATTCTTTGAATGGAGTCAGACAGCGCATCAAACTCGTTAAAGGTTGAATTGCTGTCCAGTTTGGGGCTTCTATAAATAAAGCAGTAGTGTATAATTTGCTTACGGAGATGGAATTTTAACCACATGAAGTTGAATTCCGGATTGGAACATGGATCACATTGTGGTGGAGTTTGGTAAGCTACACCACTACGCACATAAATGGCGAGACCGCGGTGAGAGAAGAATAATGGCACTAGTTCGTAGCCAGGTAGCTTCAGAGCAGAATGATCTGAGAGGTGTGGGCGGGGATCTACCTGTGTTTCACTAAGTGCCAAAACAGCTGGTCTGTACTTACAGATGTGGACGTACGCAGAAAAGTGATTACTTTTTAGCCCGCGTATATTGGCTACGTCTACCCTGAAGTCCCTAGTCATAATCACAGACAAACACAGAAAACACAAACACCGGCGATACTAAGCAAGGCTGCGAAGTGGAAATTCTGACGTTGGTTTACCGAATCAAATTGTTGTAGGTGTTATGCCCTTACAACAATATGAAAAAGTGTACCAACAAAATTTTCACTCACAACCCGCTATCCATCAGTTGTTACATACACTCAGCCACTGCCCGTACCGTATGGTAAATACAGTAACGGCAGTCACTGAGTGCAAGCAACAGTACTTCGACTAGGAACGGGTGAGGTGGGATACCCGCACTGTGTGATATTTTGCTTTTCAATCACTGCACTGCACTTTTTTTTTGTTTTTGTATATTTTTTGCACAGCACACAACAATATTACGAGTGCACTGGTGGAGTTGTGCACTCGACGGCAGTCGACTCGGTACTGGTAACTGGTAACTCGGTACAGGCTTATGTTCTTCCAGTCCCTTCTGCTCGTAGTACTCACGAACAGCCCTCGTCCTTCATTGCAGGACTACTTTGTAGACCTCTTGTTTAGCTGCATGTGCTTGCCGGCATTCTTCAACAAAGCAAGGATTTCTTGGTGATGGTCTGGTGAAACCCAGCACTACAGTCACGGCGTTCCTAATGGCACGTTGGCGTCCTTGCCACTGGTCTTCGGTACTTGATGCTGGTGACATAGGAGTTTGTTGAAGGATTTGGGGATACACGTTCGGCGAAGATTCTGGCGGTTTCTTACTATCGCAGCTTTTCTGTTATGATCAATTTGATATAGTGTTTGATGAACCGCCGTGTACCCTTTTGTATATTCAGATCAGGAAACCCTATGCTTCCTCTAGTGATATTTCGTCCCGTTGTCGCAAAGTCAATAAGCCTAAGTCCGATGCCAGACTTGGTATCGTGTAGGCTATGCTTACCAACTCTCCTCCTATTGTCGAGGAGCTCGTAGAAATATTTTTTGGTAGCGTCGTGCTTGCCCTCCGTAGGGGCGTGGGCGCATATTAGGCTTATGCTAGAGAATTTAGGCTTTAGCGGATTGCCATAAGGCGCTCGATCACATGTCGGAAGCTCCGCATTACCGCACTTTCTGGATGGCAGTGATATCTGCGTGATAGCAGTCAAGGGGTAAGTCGATCTCTTTTCGATCTCAGGAATTGTTCATATCACAAAAACACCCCATCAAATTAGGCATACAGACATGAGTCAAAAAGCTTTCAACTTCAATTGATGGAAGAACTTGAGCCTGCCATCCATCACCAAAGAGGTACTCGTATCTTTCCCAGATGAATAATGGAAATTGGAAAAATTGATGAAGAATTCCACTAAATAGTCATTTTAGACGATTAGGTACATTTCAATCTTCAAGGCTTTGTTAATAGTAGAATTTCCGCATTTGGTGCTTAGAAATTGCAAGAGTGATTGTCATATCTATTTGTAGCGTGTCACTGTTCGGTGCTGTTTTCGGGCCATTTAAGACCACTTTTTTGAAAGTTCAGCGGGTATGGATGTAACCGTGAATGGATTACGCTTTTGAGCCAAGTGTGATGAATTTTTATGGACGAAACTTGGAGGTTGGGATGCAGACGATAATTGAAAGAGAAGGTTTATTTATAGGTTTATCAAAACAGCTGTAATGTGCAACACAGCTCGTTGACGGACATTGTTTTTCATTATATTCATTATTCTTTTGTCAATTTAAATAAAAACCAAATCTTATTCCATAAAATAAGTCGTTTGTTGATAAATCAAAATGAAAAGGCACGTTAAAAGCCGCAATGTCTGCCATTAGTCACTGGCATGGACACTAATGTTTGCTGCATGACAAATGTGAGTTTCCCGCCATAGCTCGGTAATGCACTTTTGGAGTTCATTAATGATTTTTGGTTTCCTCACTGAAATATTTATTTTCAGTAAAGTCCATGGGTTCGCTATTATTCGCGGCTTAAATTTGTATATTCCTGAGTTAATACTTACTGGAGTTCTGCTGAAATAAGGAATCGTCACCAATAAGAGGAGAACTCTAAGGAATAATTATACTTTCAGCATTTTGAGGTAAAGCGTATCTGTTACTTTGCCCTTCAGGACTACGATTTAGCCAACCCCAAATAAATAAAGACATATCCATAGTACTACACACATTTGCCGAAATCTTAGAGTAGGTTGGGCATAGTTATAAGGGAGTGGCTCACCTTTTCTACACCAGACGTAAACAACACTGCTATGATAATAGTTCATCCTAATCATCCGTCCAAAGTGTTGACAGAAAGTTTATCTTTTTTTCAAGTTAACCCTTGCTAAGATAAGCGAGTTTACTAGTGTAAAATGTACGAAAAATATAAGGATAACGATAAGGATAAAATGATAGAAAAATAAAGGATTTCGTCGTTTATTTCATTTTTTTTTATATATTAAGTCCAATGTAAAGGGTCCGCGATCTAACGTTTTTTTTTTCAACTAGTGCTTATTTCGTGAATGGTAACACTTAGCTCATGTCTGATTCGACAGATAGTTAGTTTTATCCTTCCGTTGAACGAATACGGTTTTGGCTTGAACAACGCTTCGCTAAGTGGGCCTGCGATCGACTTAGAGAAGATGCCGATTTTGCCAAAAAAATCATCTTTTCAGATGAAGCTCATTTTGCTCTTGGCGGGTATGTAAACAAGCAAAATTGTCGCATTTGGGGCACAGAAAACCCGCACGCATACATCGAAAAGCCGATACACCCAAAACGAATCACTGTTTGGTGCGGATTTTGGTCCAGAGGCATAATTGGGCCATTTTTCTTCGAAAATGAGCAAGGAGTGGCCGTTACAGTCAATGGCGCTCGTTATCGGGCCATATTGAACGAATTTTTGTTCACAAAAATTGAAGAGGAGGATATTGGCAACATTTGGTTTCAACAAGACGGCGCTACGTGCCACACAGCCGAAGCTACACTCGATGTTTTGCGCCCTGTTTTTGAAGATCGCATTATCAGCCGCAGAGCTGATGTCGTTTGGCCACCTCGGAGCTGCGATTTGACACCGTTGGACTATTATTTGTAGGGTGCCGTAAAAGATAAGTGTTACGTCGACAAGCCAGAGACAATTGACGCTTTAAAGGACAATATTCGTGAAGCCATTGGTGAAATACAGCTGCACACAATCGATAATGTGCTTAAAAATTGGACCGATCGTGTAGGCTACTGCATGGCCAGCCGAGGCAGCCATTTGAATGAAATTATTTTTCATTTTTAACCGGAAGGATAAAACTAATTATCTGTCAAATCAGACATGAGCTAAGTGTTACCGTTCACGAAATAAGCACTAGTTGAAAAAAAAAACGTTAGACGGCGGACCCTTTAGATAGGTATACTCGTATTTTTACACAATCAGTTCTTTTATTTTTCTATGTCGTCCATCGGCAAAACTGGTTCTGCAAAGGAATAAAAAAAACGCTTTGAGTTGGATAGCAAATAAAAGGAAGATAGATGCACTATCATGTTTAGATACGAGATGAAAATTAAATAAGGAAGAGAGGTAAGAGATTAGATGTGCAATGAGTACGACAATGGAACCGCGTCATCTCGCCACACACGCCTATATCTTCTCGGTTAAGGGGAACCGACAATGCGACGCACACACGAAAGTATACTCAATCTATCTCAATTACTACGGACCATAAGCGAATGAGTGGAACCGACGGCTATACATATCTTACACACACAACATTGAGCGGAGCGGACACACACGACAACACTCAAGCGGGACCCGAGAATAAGCAACCGCCATATTTCAGTATATATTCAGAATAAAGAGGCAAAACTACTACCACTACTACTATATATAGAAAAACAACTCAGTGAGCAAACAAAGTTTTTCTACTGACACACACACTTTTTTTTTATGCACATGCACTGTAGGTGAGGTTCGCGCACCAATTAAACCCTTCAGGCATAATGCCAGTGCAACATGCAATAAAAGCAAAATCAAACAGGAAAGAGGAAAAGGACTACAAATAGTTCTCTTCCTCTCATTGTTCGTCTTTTAATTGTTAACTAACTTGCCGTTTTCTCTTACACTAGCGACACGTAAGCATTTTCCACGTTCATGTAGACCTTTACAAATCATGTTCACCGATAATAGACTCATTGCTTTTTTTTTTGCGAAGGTAATGGATTTTTTTTTGAGCGCGAAAAGATTAAAACAAAAAAATTTAAATCTACTCTTATTAACAAAAACATAAAACTTCGCTATATATGGCCGGTTGTGCAGTTAGCAATTTAAAAAAAAAATCCTAATTTTGCGAAGTATGGCTTTCATCCAATCAAACGAAATAATTTTTTGTTTTAATTCATTAAAACAGAACTTAAATTAGGACAAATATTTAAAAAAAAATTGTAAGTGGAAGAGGGTGGCCGTGGTGTAGTGGTACTAGCAATCGCTTCTCACTCGGAGGGGTCTAGGTTCGAATCCTGCCCATGAACAAGTCTTTCAAGTTTTTCAGTTGTGTAATTGGAACTCAGACAGAAAAATTCTGCGTGTGAAGGCATAACACTGACACGTAGATTTGGCTGTTGTAGAGTTTCAAGCACAAATAATTACTCCGAATTATAACCTTCCACTCTGAGTGAAGAAAAACTCTCCGTCCTATTCGGACTCCCACCCCCTGGAGAGCAAATACCGAAACCAAACACACCTGAGTTTCAAACCACTACAAAACAATTTTCCTTTCTCCTCCTTTCTACCTTTCCGCCCGCGCCATGACAACATAAAAGGGTGTCTAACCCCTTAGGCGCGCGTAAATTATAAAAAAAAAAAAAAGCAAAGCATTGTTCAGGAACGGATTGACTTTACATTTCTTGCACATAATGAATGACCTGTATGGACAATTATTTTGACATTGTTGTCTTGATTTTTCCCATTCCGGAATGTGGTCAGTTGAATCCAAGCGAATGTAACTTATTGGAAATTCATGACACCATCCTATTGTTTTCAATATTCATTCAAGAACTGTCAACCAGTAAATAGTGGACAAACATTTAAGCGGAGGTACTGCATTTGTTCAAAGAAGTCTCTAAATTTATCAGCAGTCCTATCACAGACTTACCATGTCTAAGCTAGAACATGAGCTAGCCACTTCCAGTTCCATTATGGAGCAAATACAAAATTTAATTAAGCCACCGCCGCCAGAAGATGAAAATAAATGCACACAAAAACCGATCATTGTTAAGCATCCTTATTATCGGCGTCCCGGACGCGGCCACAATCAT
Organism: Volucella bombylans; assembly: GCA_949129095.1. Classification (NCBI taxonomy): domain Eukaryota; kingdom Metazoa; phylum Arthropoda; class Insecta; order Diptera; family Syrphidae; genus Volucella; species Volucella bombylans. The sequence continues at coordinate 109,691,882 of OX422143.1, read as the reverse complement.
GATTTCTGCGATGCTTGTATGGAAGGTGGAAATCTCTTATGCTGTGACAGATGTCCTTCCAGTTTTCATATTCAGTGCCATGATCCCCCGCTAAGCGAGGAAGATATACCTAGTGGGCAGTGGCTATGCCACAATTGTCGTATGACTGTAAAACCATCATCGTCCAAAGCCAGTTCGGTGGAAAGATCGACTAGCATTACGAAGATTTTAGGTACTGAACAGTCTGATCATTCACGACCAAATACTCCAGATTTAGAATCAATCCCCTTGAAAATACGTACCCTCCGCAAACGTAGCAGCAGTCGGGCATCGATATCCAGTGAATTGGGTGCAGCTGCTGCAGACAAATGTGATATAACCTCACAGAAATTTCCTGTGTGAATAGCAAAAGCTTTGGATCCGAATAAAAAGCCTACACCACTAGATGAACTTATAAAAGCAGCTAGCATTCTTAATCCCAAGCAATTTGAATTACCGCGCGAGCTAGAAATTCACACACTGTTTCCCGGCAATGATAAAGTGGAACCAATTAAGAATGGTGCCAACAAGAAACTCGGCATCCGGCGCGAAATTCAAAGCCATATGAGTTGGATTCGCAAGGTCTAGTCCCACTCCCGGCAAAAACTTGCTTCTATTGCAGAAAATCGTGTAAAAAAGCTCCATTGGTGGCATGCGACTACTGTCCTTTGTTTTTTCATCAAGAGTGCTTGGACCCGCCGATGACAGCGCTTCCCACCGGATTGTGGATGTGTCCCAACCATGCAGAGACGTTCATTGGCTGGAATTTGGTAAATAGCATATCAGCAACGGAACGTGTTAAGCTCTGGAATAAATTTTCTGCCCCCTTCGACCATGAAGTTGTAAAAACCGAATTCTTTCGTCGTGTTCACACTCGTAATCCGCCATTTCGGGTTAAAGTAGCGCCAAATCGATGTACCGAAGCAATCATAATCCCGCCAATGGCTAAATATTATTACGATAATCCACCAAATCTATTACCATCTCTCCGTGATGCATATCGATGTGCAAACGCACTACGGCGAGGAGGTATACAGACACCGGCACAAAAATCCATTTGCCTTCAATCGGATGAGAATAAACCAACGGTCACCAGTACGCTTATAGCCGATATTGAAGCTCTCAAGTTGCGCACAAGAGAAACTGCGCGAAATTCAAAGAGAAAACGGTCAAGCAGTTTTCAGCGACGATGAAGACGTTTCCGACAGCGATGCTGCCAGCAACTCTGGTGATAAGGAGAATACGAAAGACAACAATAACAAATCCACGAAAAAGGTCAGCAAAAAATGAATTAAACGTGAAGAGCCCGATGTTGAAATCAAGTCCGAAGATGATTCCGATGATTCGGACGATTTAATGGGTGCAGATAAGATTAAAAAAGAAGATGGGGACGAAATAACAGATGTCAAAATCGACACTGAACTCAAGTATCTCGATGTCGATATTATCAAAAAGCTAGCTTTCCAGCGTCTGCAAAAAATCATTAAAGACAATCCTGAAGTGGTTGTGCAGTACCAAAATCGTACAGCGGCCAAACGTATTCTGGAGCTTATGCGTGGCAATGAGAAACCACCTACAGTTTTGCCAAGTCAAATACTCTGTCCAGAAGATCTTCATCGTCTGTCAGTCATGTTTACAGAAGAGAAACCTAATGCTGACATAGATACATACGAGACATATGTACCGAAGCAAAAGTCCGACACTGAGAAAACACAGGAAATTGCAATACGGCTTGAACCACAAATATCCAGATCACAGATAAGAACACGAGCTATCCTCACTCCGCTGGGAAATATGTTAGACAGCGACCAATGGTTTACTCCCATAGATTTAAATAAGTCGGCTTACATGCGATATAGAAACTTCACTATTGGCAGCGGGCACAGCGTGAACCTTTGCTTAGACAGTGTGGGGAAATGCCGACGGAAATCTCGACAACGAAGCAAGGATGACTGCCCCACTTCTACCTGAATGTAAGTGCTCAAATTCACCTCCCTCACCACTGATTTCTGGTTGTTGGAAAGGATCCGCCATTTTAACTCACGGAACTTTGTTACGCTTCGAATGTCTTCCGTTTGTATTCTCAGTACCAGATTTTGAAAAATACAACGGTCAAGGATAAGAAAAGTTATAAAAGAAAAAAAGTCGTTACAATTTACTTACCATCACTTTTACCTGCTTTATACACAGCCATTTCATGAGATGAATGACAATACTTTTTGTACTTTGTGACTAGATAAATGTGACGGAAACCTCGACCAACAACCAAACTATCCGAATGAAACGCAACATCGTATAATTTTTTATTTTGTATCTTTTTTCTGAGTTCTGCTGGAGATTTGTGTTTTGATTTCGTTTTTTAATAGAATAATAACGGATTTAGAAATTCAATAAATATGAGTTTTCGTTGTAAGACTCGCTGAGATAACTGGAGTCGCGAAGATTGGGAATTAAAACTTGTGTTTTGGCGATTCGGACTGCTCGAAGATGAAGGAGGACGCCCCTTTTCAAGATTCTTTCCACTCTTGTTCAAGTGTTCTGCCACTATTAGTTTGCAATCAAAAGGAGGCATATACCAGGTGTTTGCAAAAGTTTTTCCCGGTTTGTTTGGTTAATTTTCGTAATTTTCTAGGGAAATTAATTTTTTTTATTCAAAATATTGGCCATCGGCTTCTACACATTTCGCCCATCTTTCAGGTAATTTATGAATAGCATGCCAGAAAACTGGTGTGATCAGCGGAAAAAGTCTGGGAACATTTGTGTAACTTAATATCTACTGGTTCCAATATCTTTCAAAATATTTTCTATATTTGAGTTTAAGTATTCAAGTTTGGGGAGTAAGGCGGGTGCAAAAAAATAAATCCATTTTTCATCACCCGTCACAATTCGATGCAAAAATGATTTCTTTTCATGGCATTTCACAAGTATCTTTGTGATTTTCCATTTGACGTTAATTCAAGCCATGTGGGACTCATTTACCAAGTTGATTGATCTTCGCCATTGCTTGTAGACGTCTGCTGATTGTTTCCTGTGACGCAAGTAATGCTTTTGCTAATTGCCACTGAGTTTGAGTTGGATCAACATCCAATAACCCCTGCAATTGCTCGTCATCGCATTTTTGTGGTCTACCAGAGCGCTCACTGTCTTTCACATTGAAATCACCACTTTCAAATTGTCTTTTGATTAAATAAGAAAAGCAATACGTGCCGCAAATGTTTTTTTTTTCACCCACAAAACTCGACATGATCACTGAACGATAAAATAAAGACGCTAGTTTTTTTCGGACTCAACTTATGTGTGCTTGTAGTTAAATGTTAGACGAACAAAATGACGTATGTGTCAAATTAAGATGCTGCGTACTTTTCGCTGGCGCCATCTTTTAGTTAAACTGGAAAAAACGTATGCACCTGGTATATGTATGTCACTAGCTGGCATTGACCACACAAAAATCCGAAAAATAAAAAAAAATTTCGAAATACCACTTTTTTAATCTTATATCAATTCGACACAGACCAAGCATGTAATCCAAAAGGTCGATACCCCCCATATACGAGTATTTGTTGCATTCCTCCCAAAAATATGGAACGCATATTGACAATTATATTGTCAAACAAGGACACAAAAGAAACGTCGATCCCATCGACTTTTGCCATTTTCTCAACCATGTTTCCTGGTCCGTCTTTCTTTTTTTCCTTTTCTGTTGAAACGTCAATGTTGGGAATTCTTTTCAGTCTCACCGTTCCAAAAGAAAGAAGACCCGATTTGGCTGGGTAAACTGACAGTATTGGGCTGTTAAACCAGTTGTCAACAAATATTTTGTAGTTATTATGCCTTGGAACCATTGATACCAACCGTGCCACAACATTCCCACTAACACCCAAATCTGGAACATCGTCTGGAATGATGTTACTTTGCTCCCCTGCGAATACATCAAAATCGTAGCTAAGTCCTGATAATCCGCTTAAAGCGAGATTTTTGTAACCCCATTTATATGGCTTTTTTGGATTATACTGCTTTAGGCGATGACGGCACTTAGTGGGTATTGTTTGATCGTCCACTGCTAGGTGTTCTTCCTTTGTTATAAGAAGTAGTCGATCCCTTATTTTGTTTAGGAGTGGTCTGATTTTGAAGAGCTTGTTGTGTCCAGATAGCGCAAGCCACACAAATCTATCATTATCCGCCTACATGCCATTGTCTCATATAAAAAAGACCGCCCTAGTTGAGATTTCCAGTAACGTCTAGTGAAAGAAATAAAGAAATACCGACAAATTGTTCCATTTCACTTCGAGTTATGTTGACTGGCTTATTAATGTTTTCTTGCAATGCTTCTCTATTGGATTCCTCTACAATCATGTCGAACAGTTCACCCGTGAAAAGATACGAAAGGAAGCCAGCGGGAGTCCCAAAAGCAGACATTTCCTCTTGAAGGACTTTTGTTCCTAAAAATGAATAGTCGCTTTCCTTGTACGAAGCTCGCTTTTTGTTAGTCTATTTTATAGTTACCTTCTTTTTCTTATCTTTTTTTACCTTCAAATTAGATAAGGGCACGTCATCTTCCGAGTTATAACTTTCATCAGTATCGGTATTTCAGGTATCTCCAAAGATTCTCCATGATCTTTAGCCTGTTCATCTTCACTTTTGAAATCCACGATGGAATCATTATTTAGTCACTGTAAAAAAACGAGGAACTGGAATAACCTTCTTTGTATGCACAAGGAACCACATATGGTACCCTGAAATTTGACGGATATTTCAGTAAATGCACAAGGAGCATTTGTATGACAAAACCACTCAAAATTATTGTATGATTTTTTTTGTAAATTAATAAATTGAAACACAATATATTATGGAAATTCATTGCTTATTCTTAAATATTATAAAGATTTTTAAGGAAAATCGGAAGATGAAAGGTCGTCTTCATACTTCTGTTTTTATCATTTTCCAGACGCTTAGGCAGTTCGCTTCCGATCAGAAGATCTCGTGCCTCCTGGGAAAAAGGTTTGGTTCTCTTGTGTTGCCGTGCTCTAAGGCTGCTAAGGTTCGCGTCTGAGCTCAGCAACAATTTGTGTATGACGTCTCTGTTACAAGCAACACGTGAACATTTTTGATTAAATTTCGGTGTATGTTGCCGGAAGTGCTTATTTCGAGCCTCAGCTGCCTACTCCGATAGCTGACCAATAGGCAAAACTGCATGGTTTATTACTTCTGCGCCATATACGAGTATCAACACTTTGTGTATAGATGGTGACATAAGATGCCAGCCGTACTGATCTATGTAAAATTTAGCAGTTTCGTGAGCGAAAGCATCAAATTTGTCGGCATCAATTCTATATTTGCTCGAAATAACTTCCAAGATAGTTTCAAAGTTAATTGTCAAAGCAAGATTTACCCCAGTAATACGAGAAGAACATTCCGGGTCATCGAAAAACCTTCTGGACGTGTTGCCGTCATTAGTATTATCGAATCCCGTTTTGGGTGTATCTACTAGGAGTCCCATTCGTTCTTTAAAGGCGCTTTGAATTTTCTACTTTGTAGCTTTTACAATTGCTTTTTCTTCAGCAGATAGCGCCTGCCACTTTTTTAAAGGTGTTTTATAACCAAAATGAAGAAGCGAATCCGTGCATGAAGAATTGAGAGTCCAAACTTTAGTGTTTCTTTGATTCACTGGGTCGGTTTTAATCAATTTATTGAAATCCTTAGAAGTCTGTCCACAAATATAGCATCTCATAATAGAGGCTGTATCTGTAGCATCATTGCAGACTTTGCCGTCAACCATTGTAAGCAACATGGTATGCTTTATTTTTGCTACTTTATTAGAACTGAACACTTCTGTTTCTCTGAGGTGTGCAATTTGCATTGTGATCAAGCATTGCTTGCAGTTTTATTTCTGCACAGGTTTCAGTGACCGTGATGGAATCTTTATCAGGCTAACATTCAGTTTTACCTTTTTTATCAATGAGTACCAGGGGTAGATACTCTTGCTGGCACTTTGTATCACTTCCCACTGCTTTATGGTAAAGTCGCCTTAAACAAATGTTGCCAGGGCCTCTTGAGGTGTAAAGTTTTTAACTGTAACTTGCTTGTTTAGATTTAAATGCATTTTATTATATTAATCATTAACTCTTACATACTAACAAAAATGACCAATGACCAACTTACACAGGTCCTTGGTTGCATTTACCTCTAATTTGTAGGTGTTGATAGGAGGTACCTTCCCCTTTTTCTTCTGCTGCTGTTGTTGTTGTTGCTGCTGTTTTTGCTGTTGCCGTTATTGTTGTCTTGTTGTTGTGGCTGGTGCTTCTTCAGCTTTTATTGGTGTTGTTGTTGGGTCTGCTTTTGAGCAAGCTGGATCTGCTGTTGTTGCTCGGATTGCTCTTGCTCTTCCCTCTTCCTTCTTGCAATTTGCGCTTCTTTTATGGCCAGTACTCTTTGCCGTAGCATTTTGATGCTGCTACTTATGGACTTCATTTCTTCCTCTTCATCTTCCGCTTCGGTCGGTGCCAAAGAAGCGAAGGTTGTGGAATTCCCTCACTCCACCAAGCAGTTTAACAGTGGAGTTGGTAGGGTGGGACGTGGTAACAAGTTAAAAGTGGCCTTAGCTTCCTCCTTCTCTTCTTCTTTGGTTCTGCCTCTACTGGTGTTTGGCTGGAATCACTTGATGCCTCACCTGTTATAGTCACCAACACTAGTAACACTTAAATTCCTTTTTTTTTTACTTTTTTTTAAATTAAATAAAAAAAAACAACAATGTCTGTGTGACATGCCCATGCGGGCACTGTAAGTTAAACATAATACTTAAAAATTATGTCTTTCGACAATAATGACGGGATTTATTCTTATTTTACAGTGACTTAACTACAGCTTAAACTAAGAAAACATGTTGCTGATGAGCAACATCCCTCAAGTCGCGACTCTCTACCGAACCTACTGAACCGGAGACGCTCCGCACTGTCATGTGCGACGTCTCTGTCGTAGTTGAGTCGCCTGTCCGCAGCTGTTCGAGCGACGTGGAAGATTAGCGGCACCGCCAATCTGTCCTGGATCAGACCTTTGCTATCTAAATAGAGGAACGCTTTTGGAGGAATAAAGCCGTCAAAGCGAACTCTCTCGTGATACATATACTTGGGGTAGTAAGCCCCGGAGATAAGGTTGTTCTATGAGGTCATTGCTCTTGCAACGTGCCTTCGAGTCAACTTAATGATGAAATTGTCCACTCTTATTAGGTTCGCCCTATTGTATAAGACCTCATTAGGATAGAATTTTATGTTTTAGTTAGTTTAGTTTTATATGCATTTTATTTTCTTAATCACTAACTCTTACATTCTAACAAAAAATGCTTAAATGCTAGCTTACAATTACTTAATAATCTTACACTAACTTACTGGCCCCACACAGGCACTCTAAGCTACTCTAAATTCTTATAACTATGTCTTTCGACTTCATTTACATTTTCTTAGAACTATTTATTTTGTATACTTAAAGCTAAGAAAAAAATTTGTTAACAAAACTTAGCATATGGACATAATTTTTTATTTTTAATAAAAACTTAGTATCTAACTTAAAATAAACCTTAGCCTACCTAAACTAAATGTACAATACACACATAAACACACATAGACGTTATACACAATCATATACATATATCAGTATACACCTTTGTATACACTGATATATGTATATTGTATATGTTTCTTAAATGCTAACCTAAACCTATGTAAGCCGGCCATCGCTGTTTACAGAGAAAACAGATTGGTCAGCTCTGCCTCATTAGTGAGGCTGGTCCGTAATTGACGGAAACGACGACGAAACATCTTCTCCATCATTCAACCACCAGAAATGCTGGTGCTGCCGAACGACATCCCTCTTATCGCGATTCCCCACCGCCCTACTGAACCTGAGGCGATCCACACTGCCGTGTGCGACGTCTCTGTCGTAGTTGAGTCGCCTGTCCCCAGCTGTCCGAGCGACATGGAAGATTAACGGCACCGCTGATCTATCCTGGATCAACCCTTTCTGATCTAGGTAGAGGAATGCTTCGGGTGGAACGAAGCCGTCAGAGCGCACACTCTCGTGGTAAAGGTAATTGGGGTAATAAGCCCCAGATATCAGGTTATTCGTCGACGTCATTGCTCTTGCAATGTGCCTTCGAGTCAGCTTAATTACGAAGTTGTCCACTCGTATTAGATTCGCCCTGTTGTAAAGGACCTCATTAGGATAAAAAATTTTGTACTCCGACTCTGGTGTTCTATACAAGCGAAGACAGGCCCTAAGGCAAGCCCATTCAAACACCCGAATCTTTTCCATTAAGCTTGCTCGTACATTGAACCACACGGGACAACCAAATACCAGCATGGGCCTAATAAGGGCCATGTATCAGATTACCTTTACCCTCGCATCGAGTTGGCTGCTATAAAACAGTCTCTTTGTAAGGGCAAAAGCACCTTTAGCTCTGGCCAGAGCAGCATCTACATTTTTGCCAAAATATAGGAACTGATCTAGCCAGATTCCAAGGTATCTGACTACATTTCGACAGGCAAGAGGCTGTCCGTGTTGTCCAATAATCGAGAACTTTCTCCAATTTTTTCTGGTATCCCTTGAGGCTCTAGACAACGGCGTCCTAAAGAGAATGGTTTCCGACTTCTGAAAGTTGATTTTCAACTTCCAGTCATCGCAAAATCGTCTTATCTTATCGAAGTCACTCTGCAAGAGAGTATTAATGACCTCGATTTTTGGACCTGTTCTGTACGCTATCAAATCGTCTGCGTACGCAATAGTATGGGGAAGTGAACCTATCAAGTCGCTTGTAAAAATGTTGAATAGGATCGGCGAATTGACCGCGCCTTGCTGAAGACCATTTTTAATTTGAAATATTCCAACAGAAGTCACATCACCATTCTTCACGATGAACTGTCTGTTAGTTAGCATATTATAAAGAATGTACAAGAGTGGTTTACTGATCCCCAGCCTAGTTAGTTTATAGAAAAGACCCTCTAACCATACGGTGTCGAAGGCCTTCTCCAAGTCAACAAGGCAGGCACCAGTACATTGTTTTTTGCCTTTATTCCATTGGATATCGGACACCAGTTTAGACGCGGCATGTGATATATCATGTCCCGCCTTAAAACCGAATTGATTATCAGGAACTATATGTTTGTCCTCAACCCACCTAGACAGAGCTCTATTGATTACCTTTTCAAAAACCTTACTGATATTCGGAAGGAGACTTATCGACCGGAGATTCGCCGGATTGGATATATCCTTTCCCTTTTTGGGGATAGGTTGAACCACCGCCGTTTTCCAATGCGCTGGATAATGTGCATTATTCATTGCATTATTAAACAGGGTGGTATAAATGTTCACCGCTTCTAGTGGGAGATGTCGAAGCAGAATGCTCGGTATTTCATCGGTTCCCACTGATGTCTTACTTCTAAGTGATTCGAATATCGTTTGGAGCTCATTCTTCGAAATGAATGGGGGTAGTACCCTATCGTTGGTGATGGCATTATTTGCCATATTCTCGTCAGTGAATGGGTGAAACCCGAGCTCTCGAATCGCCAATTCACAATTTAATTTTAAAGGTAGAAATTGCGCACAAGGACTCGATTTTCCAGATCGTGATTCGGGCCAATGATAACATTCGCCTTGTACACTTCCTGGAAAGTCACTCCTATAGCCTCTACCTTCTCCTGCAGATCTTCAATCACAAAGAAGTAGTCATCATCAACGACCTCATTTGGATTGATGTCTGCTGCTAAAAGTATGAGCTCGATGTCCGTTGTTCGGGCGATTTTAAGACAAGAAAAGTCGTTTTGATCTTTCCTCCGAAATATTTTATTTATTTGCGGGAACATATTCGCGTTGTTGGTATTTACAGCCCGAATTTTACTGTTCCAATACAAACTTACAGATGCTCTGTAATTTTCTTTATTAATGTTTGGAGGTTTTTGATCGACGACTTCAATGTCATGATCTGCGGGTTGTACCTGTCAGTAAACTGTCTGTACAGATATTTGGGTTTTTAGGTTTTTAGTCTTGACAGCAGCCTACTTTTATGTCGGTGCAGTGCATCAATTGTTGCGTTGCGGAATAAGTGTTCGTCGTCAGTGTGTTGATACCGAGGTATCGTTTTGTCCATTGTTCGTTTAATTGTCTCGTCAATTAGTTTTAGATACCTGTCAATGTTCTCGTTTTACAAATTTCTGTTGGACGGTGGGTAGAGCGAATTCGAGGAGAGTCAGTGTTCTGGTGAAGTGTGTCCAACACACCCTACTATAATTGTAGGAATGCCTTTGGACAAACTCATTTAAATCCGAAATTTCATTGGGAACCGAAATACGGTGCTGAGACCGCAATGGTCACAGTCATACACGAAAGTGCGTAGACAGTTTATAGTTTGTTGGTTAGTGCACGTCAGTTGCATTCGTGAGTCGAACAGCAGGAGATCCAAATAGGACCCGTGTCTGGGAAACTACGGACTATCTGTCGCCTTAAGCCCGAGTCGATACATTATATTGTGCTGAACCCACCAATTGAATAGTAGTTTTTGGTGTATTATTTCCCCAATCACTATATTTGGCGTTGAAATCTCCTCCGATAATATAATAGTTGTTTTCCACTACGGCAAAAGGTGCGTTAAGCTAGGCAGCAGCGCGTATAGTTGTTCCACCAACGCGGTCTATTCAGTTAAATTACGTTGGAGCTGAACCATCTGCCCCTGGATAGAGAGCAAGATAGCTAGCATGTCAGGTACTGGTTCCGGTGCTCTGAGCACTGAGGCCTGAGAAGCAACATTCGCTTGATGTACCGTGTTTCCCCTACCTGCCGCCATTTGGGCGTAGTTAACATGGGTTGTAACGGCTGGAGTTTGAAAATGCACGGGTGGACGTTTAAATTCCACTTTCTGCTGCCTGGCCAGATTTATTCTTTTGATGTACTGGAATTTGGGACAACCCCGATAATTTTCGGTGTGTCCCGTGTTCCTACATAAAGCACAAGAGAGTTGGCTTTTTTCAGACGCTCCGTCCTTACCCAGAGCGCATTCCTCGGACTTGTGGTTCTTTCCGCACTTCACGCATAGAGGCTGCATTACGCAGTTCGACGCGGCGTGCCCGAAACTTTGGCAGCGAACACATTGTAAAATGTTTTCGCTCCTCTTTATTTTCTCCCAATGTACAACCTGGTAGTCTAGGACTTTAATACTCCTTAGATCATCCAGATTGCTGGTGGGACTTAGCTGGACCATGAAAATCGGCAGTTGCCGCTTCTCCCTTTTGGCTCTAGCCGTGACGAATGGCTTCATCCCCACGAATTGGAGCCCTTCGCACTTCTTCTCTTTAAGCAGTGCAAGGAGCTCCTCCGGATCAGTCGACAGCTCTAATCCCCACAGCAGCATTGTCTGCAGCTTGTCCCGCTTCGGGGTGTAGGAGAAGAACTCCGTCGTCGAATCCGTCAGTAATTTTGTAATAGCGCTCAACTGTGTTACAGTACATCGCGTGCCTATCTTCACTTAAAATTTTAATAAAAAAATTACAACCTATGGCAGACTTACATAGTTCGATTGTGTCCTTCAACTCCAATGTGTACATGTTGATTGGTGGCACCTTCTGCTTGATTGATTTCTGCTCTTGCTGTTGGTTTTGTTAATGTTGTTATTGTCGCTGTTGTTGTTGTTGCTGCAGCTGTTGTTGCTGCTTATTCTGCTGCGATTATTGTTGTTTATGTTTTTGCTGTGTTTGTTTATCTGTTGTTGTTAATTTTTGTTGTTGTTTCTGAATTTTTTGTTTTTGCAGCGGTTGCTTCTGTTGTTGTTGTTGCGGCATCTCCACGTTTCTATTTTGTAGTTGCTGAGGTCTCTGAAGGAGTTGCTACTTCTCCATCTCCCTCCTTGCAACTTGTTTTGTTTTTATAGCTAGCACTTTTTGTTCCAGCTGCTTAATGCTACTTTTCAAAGCCTCGACCTCATCCTCTTCGTCATCTGACTCGGATGCAGCGAGGGATGCGAAGCTGTAGTCTGCTCCCATATATTGTTCTCCGTCTCCGTCGGATACATAAGGACAGTCGTTATTGTCCGACTTTTGCCTCCTTTTCTTTATTGCTGCGCTTGCCGATATCATCGCAGCCCTCTCCTTCCCTCTGCCATACAACATTTCTAACGAAGCTGAAAGGTAAGTGCGCTTAATGAGATTCGGAGTCAGCTTCAGCTTTCTCCTCCTCTTTATTGCTATGTCTCTTGTTGTTATTATTATTTTTATTGTTTTTGAGTGGTGGACTGGCTTAACGGCTTGAACATCAGACGACATCATCCCATCTGCTGACCCCGCTATTGGGATAGCGGACAGCTTACTTCCACTCATGGAACCTTGCTTTACCAATTTTTTTAAACTAATTGCTTTTTTTTATTATAGTTACGAGGGCGGGTCGATAAGTCCGTGACTTTTGGAATAAAACACAGATTTTTTGATAAAAAAATAATTTTATTTTTCAACGTAGTCTCCCTTCAGCTCTATACACTTTGTCCAACGCTTATCCAATTTTTTTATCCCTTCCAAAAAAAAATGATTTGTCGAGGTCATCAAAATAGGCCTTTGTTTGCGAGATGACTTCATCATTGGAGTCAAATCTTTTTCCACCAAGCCATTAATTCAGGTTTGGGAACAAGAAGTAGTCGCTCGGAGCCAAATCTGGAGAATAGGGTGGATGAGGGAGCAATTCATAGCCCAATTCATGGATTTTTGCCATGGCAACTGCACATGTGTGCACCCTTGCATTGTCTTTTTTCTCCTCAAATTTTCTCCTCAAATTAGTGAGTAGTCTGATAAAAATAGCTGTCAAACACAAACTAACTTACGCAGCAAGTTTAAATTTTGACAGGAGTCAACTGACAGATGCCTGTTGACAGGAGCAGTGTTGCTGTTTCAGTAAAGAGGTCAGAAATTCAAAAAGTCACGGACTTATTGATCCGCCCTCGTAAATTATATAAAATGAGAAAAGAAATAAAAATTTTAGCAGAGGCTGGGAAGCGAGCGAACCCGCAACCCCGAAATTCGTCGTCCGAGTATTTACCACTTCGGCTACCGAACACTTGCAAAAACTACTGCCTAAAAGTATACTTATTATTTTTCCGCACTTCTAAAGCCGAAGCAAAAAACACGTGTGATCTCCGTGGAGGTCTATGAACGACTGAATGCGAATACACTGCTACTATGCTAATTGGAACCTGTATAGCTTCCGTCAAATGTCTCACTTAATCAAATCACTTCTCAATTACAAGCCGAAACACGTCTAATCTCCGCGGAGGTCTATGAACGACTGATAACTATAAATTGCTTAGCAGAAGAAGTGATCAGCTTAGAAAATTCTTTAGCTTTGCTTGGCGAGCTGGTAACTGTTTTGATTATTTTTTGGCGTATCAGAACTTCCTAAAGTGCCCTGATTTATGCTGGCTGCATACATCACTCTTCGACTGAAACTTGCTTGCGAAGCTCTTTAGTTCTTCGCCGCTTACTTCAGTCACTAAGCTCTTCGAACGATTTGGATGGTCGCCCTTGTTTGTGTAAGGGATCAAAAATAGGCAGTGTTATGCTTGATTCAAGCCACTTTTCATTGGTATTTAGAAATCGTTCATCTTTGTAGCTCGCTGATGTCCATATTTTCTTGAAATCGCTTTTAGAAAACTTCAAAGCATTGCTGACACAATTTTTTTGTTTAATTGAACATTTCAAAATTTGGATAAGCTTTTTTCTCAGCAACAAAAATTGTTCATCTACTTTTTTATCTCTAAAATCTTTTAACATATTGTATAATTCCCTTCGAGTAAAACTCTTGACACTATCCGATGAATCTGCAAACCAAGTAGGAAATTATGTCTGAGTTAACATAAGCTATCATAATCTTTGAAGTGATACAAAACAAAAGGGAAGACGTAGGCGGACAGTTTCATGGTTTATGATTGCCAAAATACTAACGTTGACATCCATAACAATATTATAGCCCGACCATGCCATACTTATAAACAAAAACACCATTATCTAAAAAGTTTTATTAAAATAAAACGCTAAATTAGGACTTCATGAACACCATTCGCATACAACAAATTCATGCATATAAAGAAATTAAATTTTATATCTAAACATATCAATTATACCTTCCACTTCCAAAATCAAATGATTTTCTTTCTTAATTTCACCACACAAAAAAACAATAACCAAATCAAAAAAGAATCATGAACAAAAGTGCAGATAACCAACAAATGCAATTCCTGGCTGGGTTCTGACTAATAATGTGACGAATGGAAATAGCGGTGCGATTTGTTTTGCGTATGGTGTGATGGGCCGATTATCAAGCTTGAAGAGTAACGGTGCCAACCAGAATTTATGCCAAATGGATTTTTCTGACTTTTGAGCGGCTTTGTCATACAAATAGTCCACAGTGCGTTGCTAGAAACGCGTTGCATCTTGAATCGCACATGCACAATTGAAAATTTAACACATGCATTTTACTTACCAGTATCAAATCTAACAAACAAAAAAAATATTACTACCTTTGGAGGTACTCGCTACCCAAATATAAAACAATTTCTCTCCCTATATTTTTTCAATGAGCCCCTACAACCCACACTCGTGCAGAGATAGCGAAAACCAAATTCACATATCCTCATAAGCAAAAGATTTGTCTAAACGGTTTTAACGGTTTGTTGGATTTCCTCTCCATCGGAAGATGACTGAATGTAAAACGTTCAAGCTGCAGTCTGGCTTTCACTATATTGTAAAGAGCGTTTTGTAGGAATCTGTTTTTTTTAATAAGGCAACACTCAGACACTCTGACTGCTACCATTTTTTAACTGCCTGATAGGAAAGTTCTTGCATTCACGCCGAAAATCGAAAATGAAAATCTGGTGATATCTTTACGCTTTGAGGCGTCTACTCGTATAATGTTTTTAAACAGCTTTTAAGAGAATTTTAAGGAATACCCCTAAGTAGCTAAACCACACACCCTACACACGGCCAAACTCTCAGCGGGACTGCTCTTAGGTGTTACTTCGCGGGGCTGGTAAGCAATCTATGCTATATCTCCTAAGTTTGTTGCATATGCACTTTTTTTATGTATGTGCAAGTCTCCTTCCAATTTTCGTTTTACCGCAACAATTGGCCAATTATTGAGTACGCGTTTGGTATGTCAGTTCTCCATCCCCGAATTCGGTAAACCAATTCTGAATTTTCACTTCACAGCTGTGCTTAGTATAGTCGGTGTTTGTGTTTTTTGTGTTTGACTTTTTATAATGACGCGGGAACTTAGAGTGGGTATAGCCAATATTCGCGGGCTTAAAAGCAACCACAACCAGACCAGCTGTTTTGGCTACGAACTAGTGCCATTATTCTCCTCTCACCGCGGTCTCACCATTTACGTGCGTAGTGATGTAGCTTACCAAACTCCACCACAATGTGATCCATGTTCCAATCCGGAGTTCAACTTCGTGTGGTTAAAATTCCATCTCCGTAAGCAAATTATCCACTACTGCTTTATTTACAGAAGCCCCAAAGTGGACAGCAATTCGACTTTTAACTAGCTTGATGCGCTCTCTGACTCCATTCAAAGAATTTCATCCATGTATCCTCATACTGAAGTCGTTATTACGGGCGATTTCAATATACACAATTGTGGGTGGCTTCGACATTCTGGACAAACAATACCCGAAGGACGCTGTGTTGAGATCTTCGCTGCGGAAAATAACTTAACCCAGCCTGTAAATGAGCCTACACGAATACCAGACGTTGATAGTCATACCGCCAACGCTCTGGACTTGTTTTTAACTTTTAACTTCTCTCGCTGATAAGTACACCGTTGATGTGGTCTCCCCTCTAGGCTCGTCGGACCATTGTGTCATATCACCTAATTTCTCGTACACCGACAACACAGTTAGAGAAAAAATTCCTAAAAGAACCGTATGGCAATACGAGAAAGCCAACTGGAGGGGTCTTAACAGCTTATTTAGAAATTTTAACTGGTCGACGTGGATGCCGCTGCTGATGTGATCGAGGACACCATTCTCCTTGGAATGAAATCTTTTATCCCTCATGGGCATGGTACGACTCAAGTTGTAAAGAGGGGTTAGAGAAATATTTTTTCGGTCCTATAAGACCAACCCGACAGAGGAAAACCGAAAAAAGTTTAAACGAGCCAGGAATGACTGCAACATCTTTCTTAAGCGTTTGAAATTTCAATACGACCAAAAGTTGAGGCAAAAAATACTACAGTGTCCCAAAGGTAGTAAAAGCTTTTGGTCGTTTATCAAAAACATCAGAAATTCTGCCTCATCCCCCATCCCAACGCTCATTTACAATGACATTCCAGCTGTCAGCTCTTTAGACAAAGCCAATCTGCTAGCTGCACACTTTGCGGCCAGCTCAACACCTCCAGATTGTGCTTTGTCTCCTCCTACACTTGAGTGCGTCGAATTTTCAATGGGACGAATCCACTTTCGCACTCGTGTAGTAGCAAGAGTACTTAAAGATCTCAACATACATAAATCCGCTGGTTCAGATGCTATATCACCCCTTCTTCTGAAGAGGTGTTCTTCCACGCTGGCAAAACCACTGCGTAAGCTTTTTCATCAATCTTTAGGACTCTTTCCGAGCAGATTGAAAACAGCATTAGTCCAGCCCGTTCCTAAAAAAGGCGAATCGTCTTCCCTCTCCTCTTACATGGTCATGGAAACCCTGATAAACCTTCAGCTCATGAAATATCTCGAAACACGAAAACTTTTCAATGACCGGCGGTGCGGATTTCATAGCAATAGGTCCACTGGTGGGTTAATGGTACGAGTATGTCTCTCCGAAAAGTGAAGCCAAAGCGTACATTAATTTTGTAAAAGCAAGATAGTTGCACTTAATACTTCTAATTTGACAGAGTTTGGCGTCAGGCTCTTTTTTCGAAAATCCGTGCATTTTAGATCGATGTTCCTTCAATGTATTTGAAACCACCTTTCGGAACGTTGAATTCAAGTTGTCTTGAATGGTTTCAAGTATTCACAAAATAAATGTTGGCGTACCCCAGGGCGCCGTTCGATCTCCGACACTCTTTTTAGTTTTCATTAGTGATCACTGAATCCAATATATTTCTTTGCTGATGACAGTACTCTCAGCTTTTCATATTCGTCCCCGGACTCACGGCTCTACTCTTCGGCTGTAGAACGAGAACAGCAGCGTATGCTAAGCTCATTAAATTCCGATATGAACAGCATAACCAATTGGGGAACAATCAATAGAGTGGAATTTAATGCTTGCAAAACACAATGCTATCTGATGTCGTTAAAACGAAATCCAAATACCCAGCAATTATCCATGAATGGCATCGTAGGAACTGATAAACCTTCCAGTCTCGGTATGTGTGTCAGTGACAGCTTACGTTGGAATGATCACATATTCGATGTTGCCAAAAACTCCGCGAAATGTCTAGGTTTCCTCAAGCGATGTAAGAAATATTTAAATTGGAGTACAATGCTCATATCTCGTCAGGTGCTCCTAAGATCTCTATGCACTTGCTAGATAGGATCCAAAATTGTGCTATAAAACTCATAGTTGATGACAATATTACACAGTCATTCAACACCCTCGAACACATACGTAATGTCTCCTGTCTCACGTTATTGTATCGCTATTTTCACCACCAGTGCTCCACCAAATTTGGCAGTAGTATTCCGACCCTTCAAACTTTTATTTGTAACACCCGTCTCGCTTTGAATTCCCATCAGTACACCCTCGAGCCCACTTTTGGACGTACTCTGAAATATCGTGATTCGTTCTGAAGCCGCACAACTCGCTTATGGAATGCCCTGCCGAGCTATTTATTTCCTAGTCACTATAACTTGGAAACATTTTAAAAAAACGCTCATCGGTATCTCTGTTTTTTTCCTCCCTAATTTCCCCTCGCCGGCGCTATTTGCAAACATCTTAAGGGTACACAAAATCCTTTGGATGCGCGCCTTCCGTATAGTGTTCTGATACCTATGACGGAGTAGGCTGCCGGTCAAGCACGCACTTGCTATATGAGAATAAGGATATACTCATGCTTTTAGAGGAGACCGCCAAAAGAAGGTATGGCAAGCACTACGCCACGCAGTTGATTGTACTGGCCCAATCAAAGTTATTCGACAGGTAGCAGTTTCCCGATCAATCGGCGCATGATTTACCGGACTCCAAATTACATCTACATATTTAGAGGCAGATAGAACTAATCCCACATAAAGAGATAATAAAGCAAATGAATCATAGAAGTCATTTAGCACTGCGCTTAAAAGGAAACAAATTTTTCATTTTTAAATACGTTTTTATTTATTTAATTTCATCATCACTTTAGGTTTTGTTTAACTTACGTTTTTTATGTCTGCTTTACGATTTTAATTTATTTAGATTCAACCACTTACAAATTTATTTGTTTTATGTATTTTTTTTATAAAGTATATTTCCTTCGACACTTATAGTGTCGTTGTTTCAGTTTCTTGCTTTTGTTATCGTTTTAGTGTTTTTGTTTTTTTTTTGCACGTTTACTTGTCTAAATATAAGTTTGTTTGTTTTTTGTTTGTTTATATCTCTTCACTTTCTATATATGTATACTGTATTTTTTACGTAAATAAAAATCTATTCAGTATAATGTACCTATTGTATAATATATTCATCCATCCCCATATAAAATTGTTTAGATATTTTTTTTTAAGTTTATATTTATATATTATATAATACCTAGATATAGTTATTTATTTATTTTTATTATTTAATTAAGTTTCACATTTTGCATTCATCCATTTGCCTAATCAGATGTCCAATTACAAAAATTCATTTTTAACGACTTAGACTTACTTTAAAAAAAAATAAAATAAAACTTATTACCTTATCATTTGCATACGTCATGTACGCATGGGTTTTTTGTTTTACTGTAGGTATTTCGAGAAATTTAATTTAAATCTTTAACTAAATTACTAACTAGTTTTTTTTTTGTTTTCATTTATATTTGTTTTTTTTTTAATTTTTACAATTATGCTACATTTAAACATTTTTTTTTTATAATTTTGTGGTTTGTCGGAAAATTGTATTGTTTTTTGTGTTTCAATTTTATATCTTAAGAGTGAAAATATTTACAATATATAAATTGCTATTTAGGTGTTTTATTGTTTTTACAAAAAGTGATATTGATGTTTTTTTTTTTTTTTTAAGTTTTGTTAAATAGTTTTTGTTTTCTTAATTTCGGTTTTGGTCTTGATAAGTGTGTATTTTTTTTTATTTAAATAAATGAAAAATAGTAAAACTACACCAAAACTGGGGTCCGAGTTCGAGCTCTGGAAAAATCTTCTTTTTTTTCAATCGAAAATTGTTATCAGAAAAATCATTCAGATAGATTTGTTTCTAGAATTTGAACTCAATCCGAATTCATGTCCACATATTCCGTTGGAAAACAATTACTATCAATTTATTGATTTTCTGTTTCGATATAAATTGCGTAAATAAGATACAAAATTTTCATTGTTGCAACAATGCTAAAAATCGAAAAAAAATTCAAATAATTAAAACAGATTGAAGAGCGAATAATATCGTGAATTTAATTAAACAACATTCGAATAGATTAATTACCCTAGCTACACTGATGCATTATTAATTTAATGTGTGTTTGTTTTTTTCTTTCTATATTCTCGTATCGGTTTGCGTGTCATTGTTGCTTGTAAATTTACATGTGTATTTAGGAGTTTTTTGTTTTCTTTAAATATATCATAAAATATATTATATGTACATCATGGTGTTGTTGTGTTAATTTATTGGTTGACGTAGTACAATGCTGTCGTTTTATATTTATTTTTGATTATTTTAATTGTACATTATTAATGTTTGTTTTTGTTGTCATTTGTTGGTGTTATATATTTTTTTTTTTTTTTTTTTTTTAATGAAAGCAATAACAGATTGTGTTGAAATGCAGGGGAATTAATGCAAATTACAGTATAATCGATTTTTAAATGCGAAAATGAATGTCTAACTATTTACTTGTTATTTTAGCTGATTTTGAAAACGCTCACAGTTGATGTGAATATGATAGTTTCATATGAATATGCAACACCTGTGTTGGTGAAACTACAATAGAAACAAATTTGGGTCCTCTTGGAAGTTGTTGGCATTGTTATAGTATTTTAACTTTGCAGATATTTTCATTTTCCCACACTTTTATAAATAGCTGCCTAAAATTTAATTGAAATTGAAGTTCATACGCAGGTTAACTATCGTAAGACGATGCGGTATAACGACTTATCCCAGTGAGAAAAGAGTCAAATGTAGGTTGAAATTTTGCATGCAGCTCTAGATAGAAAGAACAGCTGGCTGATGTTACATGCGAGCTTATTTGGGGATAGCTAAACTCTCTCCTGTCCTCCTGATTGTTATGATCTAACAGGGCAGAATCATTCAAGAGACAAGAAGGTATACGATAATCCAGCTAAAGAAGCATAGAATGTCAGGTTAGGCCACATTCACTGTTTTTGTCAATCGGTTCTTCTTTTTAAAGAATCATCCTTATGTAGTACACGAAGATGGGTGAGTTCATAATTGTAAAAATATTGTAGCTGTGCAGAATCTGTGTTCACAAATGTCAAATAAAGGGTCCGCCATCTAACGTTTTATTTTTCAACTAGTGCTTATTTCGTGAATGGTAACACTTAGCTCATGTCTGATTTAACGGATAATTAGTTTTATCCTTCCGCTGAACGAATATGGTTGTGTATACGCTTGAACAACGCCTTGCTAAGTGGGCCTGCGATCGACTTAGAGAAGATGCCGATTTTGCCAAAAAAAATTATCTTTTCAGATGAAGCTCATTTTGATCTTGGCGGGTATGTAAAAAAGCAAAATTGTCGCATTTGGGGCACAGAAAACCCGCACGCATACATTGAAAAGCCGATACACCCAAAACGAATCACTGTTTGGTGCGGATTTTGGTCCAGAGGCATAATTGGGCCATTTTTCTTCGAAAATGAGCAAGGAGTGGCCGTTATTTTTGTTCACAAAAATTGAAGAGGAGGATATTCGCAACATTTGGTTTCAACAGGACGGCGCTACGTGCCACACAGCCGAAGCTACACTCGATGTTTTGCGCCCTGTTTTTGAAGATCGCATTATCAGCCGCAGAGCTGATGACGTTTGGCCACCTCGGAGCTGCGATTTGACACCGTTGGACAATTATTTGTGGGGTGCCGTAAAAGATAAATGTTACGCCGACAAGCCAGAGACAATTGACGCTTTAAAGGACAAAATTCGTGAAGCCATTGGTGAAATACAGCTGCACACAATCGATAATATGCTTAAAAATTGGACCGATCGTGTAGGCTACTGCATGCCCAGCCGAGGCAGCCATTTGAATGAAATTATTTTCCATTATTAACCGGAAGGATAAAACTAATTATCTGTCAAATCAGACATGAGCTAAGTGTTACCATTCACGAAATAAGCACTAGTTGAAAAAAAACGTTAGATGGCGGACCCTTTAATTGTCTTTGTGTTGCAATTTTGCAGCAGTTCTTATTTTGCTGCGATGTTGTGATTCGAGAGGATAGCAAAAATATAATTAGCAGTTTTGAAATTTAGAAAAAAAAAAACCAAAAACCCAAACATAATTTTTATTTTTTTAGGGAAAATTGCGAAGCTTTGGGCTTCTGTAGAAAGTTTAGCGATGGAAGCGGATTATACTATATTACCGGCTGGAAAAAAAAGCAGTTTATCTAAACTAACTTTGTCAAAATAAGCTTCCTAGACATTGTACTTTTTGAAAATCAATTTTCGCGTCTTCGGTATTCATTTACAGATAAATTGTTTGTAATATATTTATGGACACAATTTTAACAGCTGCATCAATGCTGCAGAAGTTGTGTTCATTAATGCTTTAAGTAAATTTATAGCAATTATGTTTTCATTTATGAATTCAACCGATATCGGGAAGATTAAGACCTCTACACGAATTATGATAAGAACTTCATAGATACAACTCTGAAGGTTTGTAAATCAATCACTAAGGCGACCGAAATGGAGAGAAACATCTTATGTAGAAAGGTAAACGCTATTAGGTGAACTTAGTTCAAGCGATACCAGAATCGTTCTCCTTGGAATAAGTTCACACTATCCATTCTCAGCAGATTGCATATCAGTCACACAATAGTAAATGTATTAAGGTCAAGTACCCCGTAAGAGTTGACACTACTTTATTCGAGATTCCTCATTTTCTTTATATCTTCTATGTTTAATCCAATTAGTAGATAGAAGTTCGAAAAATTTGTTGGTGTTCAGTTGCATTTGTAACTAGCTTTGGTTCCCTACTGTTCACTTTGACACATACTCAAACGTAGCCAAAACTAAGCAACCATGTGCGATAAAAGTAAAATAAATTTTGAACGAGGATTATAGCACCGTAGCAAAATGACCAATCTCCGAACCGTCACACATTTCACATGTCACATTTTTGTGGACATTTTTAATCATTTAAAAAGTTATCATTTCGGGTCATAAGACATGTTAAAATTTGTGTATCAACTAATTTTTTTTTTTGTCAGGATAGACCTCCAGTTTAGTCATTTGGAATAAGAAATAAAATCCTTGAAGTAATTGGACTACCTGTGTAGCTACGTTTTATTATAAAAAGCAATTTTCAACCGAAACGAAAAAGATCTCCATGGAAGAAGTTGCACAGAAAAGGTCTTGATCGACCAAAAGACAAAGAAAACCACAGACCAGCCATCGGAAGAGAGTAAGAAAACTGTACTTGGCAGGATTGAACAGAAGCGTCGAACCAAAAATCATAGCAAACCGGTTCACCCTAATGCGTTGATAGGAAGAACAATGAGAACGCTTACATATGCAGAGAGCTTAAAAATCTGAGAATAAGGTAAAGTGTCCTAGTTGTACAAGCTGATGTTGAAAACTTGACACAAGCATCATTGATAGATGTGAAAGTTTTTGATGGGATTACCACAAAGGAAGACGTATTTAATGCACTCTTAGAGAGCTTCACGAATACCGATGTAGCAAAAACATTGAAAATTAAGGCAACCGTGAGCTTACCGTAGCGACAATACGACCTTGACAAACGACCCTTCCAAGAAGCAAAAAGGAGCACAGAGTACTGCTTTGTTCGAGCCAAAATCGACTGCTACTACATCTAAAACTGTTCCGCTTCATCCAGCCATACGATCTAAGACTTCGATAGTTTCCTAGATAGGCTAACCATAGATTCCAGGGGTCGAAATCCGGTTATCATAGCAAGATATTTAATTCATGGTCACGGAATGGAGCTGTGCAAGAACAAACAGGATCCTAGACTCAGTACTTTTGAACAATGAACACACTTTTAGATGGAATGGAGCGGGCTCGATCATCGACTTCATTTTTGTAAGCAATTCACTTGCGAGTAGAACAACATGGAAAGCCAGTGCTCAGTACACCCATAGTGACCACCAGGCAATATCATGCGAGGCGATTGACATAAGAAGACCACGCCATCAAATGAGAGAGAGTTATGGTTATTTTAATCCATATGCTAGCGGATGGACCGCCCACATCAGGAGGACGTGCGATGCATCTACGGTAAAATAGATGACTAGTTCACATTATCAACCAGTTTATTTGTGGAAGGAAGAAATTGCGCATCAACGCAGCCGTCAACGAAGGAATTTCAATTAACTCCAGCATCCTTATAAATTAGTATGCAGAGAATTTAAAGTGGCAATAAACACTAATGAAACGCCGTAGTTTCAACGAACTCTTTGCCTACCAAATGGCAATGAAGAAATTAAAAACCTGCTGAGCTTCATCTCCCACCTGCGCAGATGTACTGGGGGAAAATAGTGGAAAGACAAAACAAAGGGGAAATTCATTCGAAGACTGACAGCAGAACAAAAAATTCCCAGAGTCACAGCCGAAGAGATACCTGGCGCTTGCAACAGATTTGGGACGAAAAAAGTCCATGCGCAGATGACGTAACAAATGTAGCCTTTAATGCTGCGCTAAAAACCTGAATGGACATATTTGTGGACTAGAAATGCTTGCTTGAGCGAATAAGTTTTTCCCAATCAATGACAAAAACAGAAGCTAGTATTACAACCAGAGAGAGGCAAACCCGCAGGGTACCCATCAGCCTACCGTCCACTATGTTTGCTGGATAAGGGGTTAAAATTATAGTAGCGTATCATCTCTAATAGAATAGAAACAGTCATTGAAGAAACAGGAGGACTATCAGAATGACATTACGGTTATCGAAAGGCACATCAAATATTGAAACCATTGAAGTGATTGTTGATACAGAAAAAATGGCTATAGAAGGACTACGATGGAGAAGAGGTGCAGCACCGTACTCCTATGTCATAACACTGGAAATCATGAACGCTTCCAACACCGCGAGTTGGGTACATATTTTAGAAGCACTACGAAACATGAGAGTACTAATTTACATCCGAAACATTGTGAAAAACTACTTCCGACAGAGAGTATTACTATACCATAAAGACTTTGATTTGACAAAGTACAGGCTTACAGGAGGAGTACACCAAGGATCGGTCCTGGGTGGAATGTAATGTACGATGGCATTCTTCGTCTCGATCTACCAGACGAAGCTAAAACAGTGGGGTTTGCTCGTCGTAACAGCAAAACTTTTAGAAGATGTTGTACAAGTAGGCAACGAAACAATTTCAATTGAACGACGGTGGCTGGGATCATAAAACGGAAGCGATTAATTACAAACAGAAAACAAAAAGACAATTCAGGCAACGACACCAGCATTGAGATCAAGGGAAGAATAATGCTTGTCAATCGCTGCTTCTTTAGGCTAAGAAGGCAATTGACTAGCAAAGACCTCTCTCTCGAACAACAAAAGCGACCTTAATAATCCCAGTCCTGCTCTATGGCGCAGAGGCATGGACTTCATCAACACTGGATGAGCTTACTCTTGGCTGTGTGATTTTCGGTCTCGTCTGTATAGACGGTGAGTGGATGAGGAGACACAACGACGAGCTGTACGGGTTGTACAGCGACATCGACTTAGTCAGAAGTGTGAAGATCTAACGACTGAGATGGCTGGATCATGTAGAGCGGATGAACATCAATGCGCCGGTCCGAAAAGTCTTCGAATCCGAAGAGACATCGCAGTAAAGGAAGGGGACCTCAGCCAAATTAGCATGCGAAACTGGAGGCAGCTAGGGCTGCTTTCCAAAATTCAAACTAAATGCGCATTGTGACTGCACCTCGCATCTGTCATGCGATGCTTTTATGATGCGATGCGTATCCCGTTGCGTTACTAATCATGATGTTTTGGAATGTTACGCGATGCGCAGTGTTTATTTTTTTTAAACGTAAAACAATGTGTAACAAATTGATTGGAATTCATATGATTAATCATTTGCTCAATATTTTATTTATTTAAAAGAAAACTTACTTCTCGGAATTCGCCATTTATACTTCAGATTGCATAAACCTGTTTGGTCATTTGCATCGTGCTAGTTCATGATGCGCTGGTTGTTTTTCCTTGCGCAGTACATGCACTCACAATGAATTTCGGAACGTACTGCATTCTGCCACCAGTTTGCGTTTACATTTCGGAATGGTTGCTGATGCAAAAAGCATGCAGTACTGCATTTTGGAAAGCAGCCTAGCTAAAGATCGAGCTGGCTGGAGACGCTTGTTGTTTGAGACCTAGGTCCACCCCGGACTGTAGCGCCACCTTAAGTAAGTAAGAAAACGAATAGAAACCATTGTGCTCACAGTAGGTGAACATGAAAGAGATTTGGATCAGCAATAAAATATCTTGGCGTCCTGATTGACTGAAGATTGTCTTTTAAGGAACACTTGGACTATATGAGTTTCAAATCTTCACGGGTGAGTGCCTCCATAATACGTATAATGCCGAATATAGGAAGACCCAGGTATATCAGGGGACTTCTCCTAACTAAAGTAGTTACACCAGTATGGATCGCCAATCTGGGTCAAAGTTATGAAAGTGAAATCCTACGAAAAGAAAATCCAGGCAGTGAGTAGGCTTTGTTAGAGTGATTAGCCCATTCCGCACAATCTCCGACGAGGCGGTAAGCGGTATGAGAGCTGCAGAGAAAGTTTATAAAGAACACACTAGATAGGCGGCTCCCGCATAGTGAAATTGACGCAAAATAAAACGAGTTTAAAACAATGGCCATAACGCCGGAGACTTCTGTCAAAAGGTCGATGAACTTTTCACCTTATTTCATAAACCGCGAACATGGAGAAATTAATTTTTACATAAATGTTTGCGGCCATATCTACACCATTTTAAAAACCACGAGTACCCTCTGTGGTGATACTCCTAAAGATATGCATCATGTACTCTTTCACTGACTAAGATTCCAGTTACGAAGAGAAACTCTTCGGTGAACACTGGAAGAAGCACCAACTACCGATAACTTAGTTCGTCACACGTTGGAATCGGAATATAAGCGGAACACGGTGAGCCTGTTCGCTGGAAATATGTGCCAAGAGCTAAGGCGCAAGGAAAACGCACGAAACAACGCAGCGAATGAAAGGGGACAACATCTGGCTATCCCCCAAAACACAGCAAAGCAAGCAAGACAGCCAGCCATATGCGAATTTATACGCATACAGCGGCACGCAACGCGTAGAAGAAGTTAAGTTAAGAACATGCAACCGTAACACGATTTAGTAACAACCAATGCATGCTTTAACACAGCAAAAGGAAACAAACGTTAAAACTTACTTACAGAACTCCACCAAAACGAACATCCGTACACATGCCCAAATACACTACACACACGTACATAACTGCAATCAAACCCTCAGGCACATTCATTTACAAACATGCAAGTTTTCGCACGCAACCTCAGATACTCACACTTAAAACAAATGCAAACAAACACGGGATACCTACATAATACGATCTCTAACGTACTCACACCACATTTGTTGATACACACATAAGCATACTCGACAAACACGTATGTTTTTACATACTCACACACACAGCAGATCATCCTCACTACCAACCACACTACGTCTCACACATCCTCGCAACCATAAAACGAGTGCAGTCAGAAGCAGACTTCCCGATAGACTTCGGTCGAATCAGTCAATAATCAGGTCTATCATCGTAACCGATCGGAACGGAATTTCCTTCGGACAAACCTCCGAAAACAAATTTTCTTGTACCATGTATGACTGCAAAGTGTCAAAATAATAGCAGAGCGTTTCAAATTCACGCGATGCGTTCCGATGCATGACATGATTAACTTTCCGATTGTCTCCGACGTCAAAACAAATGCGACAAAAGTTCCGCAAGCATGGGTATTCAGGAGAATCTTTGCGAGTACTATCATAAAATGAAATAATTTGGCTTAAAAAAAAGAAAAAGAGAGCGCATGAACTGTCAAAAATATTTCCGTAACACGTACTTCAATGTGTTTGTTTACAATAATGCGAGTCTCGCAGCAAGCGTCGCAATCAATTTCGAAAATATGGAAAATTCTCACATCTCGCAATGCTAAATTTTTTTTGTTTTCATTTTGAACTTGACTTTTGTGAGTGGTGTTTCAATTGACACCCGGTAAAGTGCTTTCAGCGCCCCTCGGTGGCATTTTGTGTACCTCCACGACTGGACAGATTTTGGCTGGGAGCAAAATCATATGTAAAGTTTAATTTCGGTGTGGAACAAAATAAATAAATTAGTTAAAGAATTTATTTTTGTCTGATAAGAATAAAGTTCAAATGTCGAGAAAAAATACGCGAGTTTCGAAATAAGTGCTTGTGAAGTGTTTAGATGGGATAGTTTAAATAGAATCGTGCTTAAAAAAATGTAAACAAAGCACTTCCACACCGAAATTAAACTTTACATATGAATTTGCCCCGGCCAAAATCTGTCTAGCCGTGTAGGTAAAAAAAAAATGCCACCAAGGGGCGCTGAAAGCACTTTACCGGGTGTCAATTAATTATTTGTGAAGACACAAATTATAGTTTTTCGGGTTATTTTTCCGTTACGTTTTGACGTATCATTGTAAACAGACGTCCGATGCGAGAGCTCTCGCATTCGAATTCGTATCGCATCCCGCAGTATTCTAAATGGGAAGTGCGAAAATATTTGATACATTTTTCAAAAATCTTCTTTTTTCTTTTCTTAATGTTCTCTGTTCATATCTTTCTGCTTCCAAAATCATCGCTACGGTATCCATGATTCTTTAACTATTTTGGAAATGTTTTATTTTCACAAATTGAATGTCAAATACATGCGTCGGTACTCGTCTATATTTTGTTTACGATTCGAATATCATGAAGCAAATAAATCCTCCGATCGGTTATGATGATAGACCAGAATAGGTCAGTTTCCGCGAGATTTTTACAATTTGTAAAAGAGAATTTTTTGCTTAAATTTAGGGAGTAAGGATGATATCTTGCTTAAGCCCAATATCTCGCTGGAACGCCTTTGCAAACAGTATGTCAAACGTCAAAAGTAACAACTAAAAGCAAAATTAAAGCTATTATACTCCAATTTTATTGATTTAATATGCGTTTAATGAGTTCTATTGTATTAGGCGAACAATTCACTTCAATATGAAGCTCTTGTCTCCCCTCTTTGGCCATGTCCAATACTCCTTTTGAGTTAATTTCCATATCCAAATTTCAATTTTGCGAGTGTGACAGTTCTTTTCAAATTTAATTGACCTGACGTTTTTTACGATTTCTGGAATTTGTTGCTCTTACCAGCACTGAAATCACTATAGTTGAGCAGAATATGGAGGCAAAATTATTTCGGGACAAAAGCAGAGAAAGACCATTGCATTCACTAGAGATAGGCAAATATGAAATGTAAGAATTTCTACAGTCTGGTCGATGCAAATCTCTGATTTAGAGGGAAATAGTCCTAACTAAACTGCTTCTACTTTGTAGAGTACATTTAGTTAGATTTGCGGAACGTCTTTTTCGGGGTTATTGAATCGTAAAAACAGAAATCCTCTTAATGGACCAATTTTGTTCATAAAAGTAAATAATATGAGCACTCAATATTCAAATAAAATGCCTCATATCTAAGGACTCGACACAGCACATAGATACGGTAAGTTTTATCCCCCAGATTAATTAATCATCGGTATATTCATATACCTACACGTGTACATTTCGTGTGATACTTCGGAGCAAATTCGCTGGTCTTCGATGAGGTTAGCAACGTATTGAACGGCAATCGTGGGTGGGAAGTTGTATAAAACTATGCTACAGTTGCAAGCCGCTATAGAACCCGACAAACACAAATAGTATCCAATATTAAAGTCACTACTTTATGATAGCCAAATTGTTAATCCGGTAGACGGCCTTAAGCCAAGCCATAAAGTCATTATTGCTACTACTACAGGTGTACATACGTATGAACGTCATATGCCCACATAAGGGTACGAGTATCAAGGCCAATAGACTGGAACCAGTAGGTTTTAGTTATGTATGATAATCCTCCTTGATGACTCCGATGCCTGGGGGATATATTTTGCCCTAAAATCCATTCAACGACAAGATGCTTTAGAATAAAATCATGATATTATGAATGTGAATGACTTAAAACCTAATCATATATTGTAAGCATCATCTGCTTTGTAGAAAAGCCCAACAAGCACCAGTTTATGTAGAGGAAAGTTCTAAACTACCCTCCCACCTAAGTCAGATTTTTGTCAACGTACAATAACATCTCTCATATTTTACGTGAACACCTGTATGGAAAAATTCAAGGACACGGGATGCCCATACACTTTGCTCGTGTACGAGTATGTGATGGAAGTAGCATTAATAATTGAGCGGAGGCCCTCTGTGAATAGAACACTCTATTTATAAGAGTTTAAAGCGTAATATATCTATTGGCAGATATAAAGGGAACGGTTTGCCACACCGTGATACAGAACATCAGTGATCTAGAACTGAAAAAAAAAATCCTTTTGGCGACCTATTAGAATAGTATTTTCTAAGGAATCTTTAATTTATTTGAATGCTATTGCCCGGTCTTTGTAAAACAGGCTGCACGATTGATAATACATACGAGTACATAATACATATTCAATATAATCCTATAACTAGGTATCATATTAAGGCAGTTCAAGTTAATATTAATCGTATGCGTTGATTTTCAGTTGAAAATCAGTTGAATTTCACAGAAGTGATAGTCAAGTCGTCTCCTTCCGGAGGATTATACTCCAACAATCACTGATATGTGAACCTCTAAATCTTTTTCATTGATCTCTTCATATTTAGGATTTCGTATAGTAATGAACGTAACAGAAAAGGGAAGAACATATTAAGCTCGTGATCTACTCCCAGCAGAATACCTAGCGCTGGTATAAGAATACAGTAAAGTAGTATCATTGTCATTCAAGAAACCCCAGAGCTAAGAAGCTGAAACCTATGACAAGTCAGACAAAATCTAATGTGATTCGGTTATAAGCTAATGGTAAGATTCATGAATTTTTGTGTAAAATATGCAATCTACAATCTATGCATCGACAAGTGCCTCTGTTTCTTTCTACTGGGCATACGCTCCGCGCTAACTTACAAAACAAGAAGAAGTGAAGGAATATGTTGAGCACATAAATAGCAAAGGTAGAAAAATTTCGAATCTACAGCGGCGAGGAAAGTCTTTTCATTGAAACACTATCAGTTGTCAGAGTTATGTTAGGCTGAATCACTATCTACTTAAACAAGACAAATACTTAAGTATTTCTATCAGCAAAGGTCAGTTTAGAGCGGTTAAAGGATTGGAAATAAAAAATCTAGAATAAGAATACAACTGATTCCAAGAATAAAGTAGGTGGGTACGTACTGGTGAGATTTTTAAATAATGCTCTCCAATCAAAAATATTTTTCTGGCTGATTAACAAGTATCTATCTATGCAAGCTGGAAAAAAAATCAAAAATTCGGGTCTTTCCGAACACTATCTGAGGTAATCGAGCTCACAAATATTATACAGAGGCAGAAATAGGGTTCTCAATCATTTATTTGGCTTTCTGTTTATATTGAACTATTTAGTACTTCATGTCTCGAACGAACTGCAAAAACTACGGCGTAGATAAATTTCTCAGGGCCCGAAAGGATTACGATATTCTAGTTAACAAATTCAATTAATAAAAAAAGTAGCACCAGTAAGGACGATCGACAAAAAATAGGGAATTTGATAAAGCCTACCCGGTTTTGAGTAAGGTTATCACGCTAAGCTGGCCTGCAATCAGATTCTAAGTGCACGACGATCTTCTTTAACACGCCACACAAAATCGATAGCAAAAAATAAAACGCAAAGTAAATGGACTTACAAAATAAAATTTGAAAAGTGTTTGTTATTTTAAAAATTGGAAACAGTTCTACATGTTTTCTTGCGATTTTTCAAAATAAAAATATTCAAAAAAAAAAGAAGAAAAAACTTAAATTTAAATACCACAACACAGGCATGATGCTTCGATTTGCAATTTAATTCTTTTACGTAAAACATTAAACTAAAAACAATATATAGATACACATAGGAAATAAAAAGGAAAGTAGTAAAAAATCATAAATAAGACAGTAACTTATCAGGATTTAAGAAGAATAGTAAAAAATTAAAATAATATTGAAGCGTGTAGGAGTGCTTGTCCTGCATTTCAACTTGTTGTCTTGTCTTTTTGGGCATTTTTGTCGAGATATTTTCGATGCAGCTTCTATGTTCGTAGGCTGAAATCTGTTTCATCACTATGGGTCTTGTGGAAAGTCACATTTTCTGGGTTTGAATCGCGGCTGGGTAATTGACTCTTCTTGTTGGTGGAGAATCTTGGTAGTGTTTTGGATTTACTGGAGTTAGGTTTCTTCTT
Organism: Volucella bombylans; assembly: GCA_949129095.1. Lineage (NCBI taxonomy): Eukaryota > Metazoa > Arthropoda > Insecta > Diptera > Syrphidae > Volucella > Volucella bombylans. The sequence continues at coordinate 109,659,999 of OX422143.1, read as the reverse complement.
TCGGAAGCTTTCCTGTGGCATGATGGGTTGTTCTTCCTCAAGTTTGGCTTGATTCAAGTGTCTTGATGTGGATGCTTTACTTTTGTGGAAGTATTCAATGATGTGTTCCTCTCCGTCGTCGTCGTTACCATTGTCGACATCATTGTGGACAATTGCAATGGTATCATCGTCTTGGTCGTCGGTGTTCATACCCATATCCATATCATCTTCATCCTCCTCGTCTTCGTCTTGGTCGTCGTCATCTTCGCAGTCCTCTCCTTCATTGAGATCGATGTTTAGTAAAGTCGAAGAGGAATTTCGTCGAGATCGTTTCTTTTTTAATGGCAGTTTGTTGTAACGAACGCCGTTATGGTGGTTCCCTGTGGAATTGTTGCTGTTGCGCTGAAAGAGAAGTAGAAACAATTTGTGAGTTTTTATCGTAAGTGCAGAAGTATTATAGAAAAAATTAGTTATTTTATTCCTATTTAAAAAGTGATCGCGAACTGGCTGAAGATTTAAGCCTCATCGGGGGTATGCATCCTATGGGAACTTTTAGTAAGCAATATGACATGAGCTTTGGACACAAAGGATCGACTCAACTTTTGACAAACCAATGAGGGGTAGAAAAACAACATACGAGTATGTAAGTAGCTGCAAATGGAAAGATGCCAAGGCGTAAGGATAAGGATTTTTGAATCATAAAAAGCAGACGAACCATAAAATAGGAAAGCAAGCAAGATATTTTCTATGGAGTTGATGGTGCTGTGAGTTAAGCGGGAATTTCTTATATTGTGACACTAAAATCGTTATGATTTTATGCCGAAATTGGAATGAAAGACTTCGTTGACAAAATCACTAGATGACTTAGTCAGGACAATAAACTTTGCTACAGGGCAGACTTAGTTGTATGGAGCTACCTACCGGGGCCACAATGTATTTTGGAAAGCAATTGACCATAGCCTAAGTCTTTATACTGGATACTCAATCATTTGTAGATGCAAACATTGGCAAGTACTTATCTTCTGGGACACGATAGTCTTCAATTCTTTTGGACCTAGCACACAATGTTGTATGTATGAGTATGAATTTCGTCTTCTGAGTTGAGTTTTGAAAACATTTGTTTCGCCAGTGGTTTCCAAGGGTAAGAGTTGTTCGAATCTTTGCCAAATTGTCATTCGTGGAGTACACGCTCATTCGAAGGTAGTATATCTCTTTACGTACCAAGAAGTTTCTGTAGGACTGACTACTTGTCATATGATTCTTTTTTTTTTTTTCTTGATATTATTTACTTGGCTTTGTATTGATTTAGCTTCTAACCAATTCGTTCTGCCTGTCCTTCAATTGCTGGCAGCGACTGGTGTTACCGGCGTATTCCAGCCGCATGAGATATTTGTTGAACACCTTCGCCTTCTCCCCTTTAATCACTAGATTCAAAAGTTCGCATAATAGTTCACCCTCTTGGCAAAATCCGGTACACTTTTGAAATAATACAGAGGAGCTATTTTCAAACTGCACTCTTCATCGCGAGTTTTCCCATGTTTACGCCTTAGCTATATTAGTTGAACTCCTAGGCTGTTCAAGAGTGCTCACGGTCCTTTTTCCGGTTTCTGCTCCAACGACTGTTGCTACAAAAAAATATCTGAAAATTGCTGCTTGGGATCCAGGTTAATCTCATACATAGTTAAACAGATACTCGTATGCTAACAGTAAACATAACCTTTAAGTCGTACTGATTGTCGGCTTCGTTTGTAAATGTATTCATATGGCAAGACTATCGGTTCACTAGATCTAAATTCGTTTAAAAGCCCAGAGAGTTTGAGATATTTCGCAATTTTACTATCAATGTTTTCGTTAATTCACTGGCAGAATTACTCCGATATCTGTCCTTTCCATAACAGCTCTTTGAGCATCCTTTTTCAGCTTTAATTCATCACTTTAATAAACCCAAAGTTCATCAAATTTGCGTTGAGTACGTAAACACGCTATTCATGCGGAATTCTTGCCCACATTAGGTTTGAGGACATTGTATTTGAATGAAAAAGCTTTAACATGACCATATCTGGAATGAAAAACATACACAACAAACCCGTAAGCGTTATCTTTAACCGCGCACACAAACATAGTAAGTTACCTTCACTCATGACAAAGGTGCACATTAATAATAACGCGAGCGAAACGTTCTCCACTAACGATGGCTTCATCCGCCTGCGGACCCTAAAGGTCTCCTCACCGACCACATATTTGGGTACCGGAAAATATCGAGCTCTCTTTTGTGATTTCCGTTGGGACATTTATCACAAAGCCCTTTTTGGCTATCGTCGTACACATCTCTGGTTTTTGCTTCAAATTTGATTCCATGGTATTTCATGAATCTCAGCAGCGAAAGCCACACGACATCAGTCAACCATATTTCGCGACTCTACTCTTATAGATTGAAGGTGGATACAGATGAGGGAACAAGCTGAATTGAGAGTAACGAAGTAGCTACAAAACCGAGGCTATACCAGGCCGCACTTTTCAGAATGACCATTTGTCTTTTGGAAAGTTCAAGTCTACTCGTATTACGCGGTTGTTGCATCATATAAATTGATATCGAATACGTTAAGTTCGTACGAAGGAATATCATTGAGTTCATTTTGTCGTTATTTACCGACACAATCCTCATGGAACAAATATCCGCTGGACCGTGATTTCCTCCAAAAATGTTGACCAACTTCCACCGACACTAGCCGGCTGGTTGGTAACCATGCCCCCGCAAGCAATCGATGGAACGTCAAAATAACAATCGAGTTCCGTTGAGGTTTGTATCACTGCGTACTGTATCAACATAGATACAGAGGACTCTGTTTGCGATGCAACTTTGCTCGTGAAATGACCATAAATAATTTGGCATTGGCCAATGGTCACAGTTTGTTGATGCCGCCACAGGTCTAACGAATACGAGTATCCTCCGACTATACGGAGTGCAATCTGGGACGAGAGTATCTCTTAGCCCATTATATGGTTCGGTAGAGATCAACACAACGAATTAAATAAACGGAAAAAACAAATACCTGGAAGTGTATATCCGCTGGGTTGCTAGAACTCGTGCATGAGAATGGCTATCCAGGAATCTGGCTAACCTAGCCATCTGGTATATTAATCAGATTTTCCAGTTTAGCATTTGGTCTGTGGGGCATGTGGGCGAGAATCGTTTTTTGGTGTTTTTTTATTTATTTTAGGCGCTCTAGATACGAACAACCTTGGTTGGCTATCATGCTTCCGTTGAAATCGAAAATGAGTTTGGGACATCGGGTTGGATAGGAAAGGTTAGAGGCTCAATGGTTTTCGAAGTACATATACATATACATATACATTTGGGTTACAAGTTACGAAACACATGAATATGATATGTAAAGCTAGTTCCAAGTTGCCATTTTCAACATTTTTCTAATCCTTTTCAAGAGTTGAGGCCCTCTGTCTTGATTTCGTATGGCAAAGATATTAGGTTTAAGTCTCTGTGTCTGTATTTAAGGAAAATGAGGACCACGAGAATCCAATTACTATGAATATTAATTTACAAACGTAAATATAGTCCTTTCAGACGATCACTATGGAAAACTAAGACGTCGAGCATAGTATAGAAAAATCCATGAAACTACAATGAAAGACTGCGACTGTTTCAGATTACAGATACCGATATCAATAATGACTTCAATGCGCCAAAGCCTAAGGAAGTTATGATGTTTTTCTCCTTTCTTTCAAAATCCAACACGATTTGGCAAGAGGAAGTACGCTAATGTGTAAACATTTGTAAGCGCACCACAACGATAATATCGGTGCAGTACAACGATAACATCGGCGAAGTTGAAGGTGCAATCGATGACCACATCCACGGTCAGATAAGTCATAACACACGATATATTTAGCAAGATAGTTTACGTAGCAAGTTGTAAATGCAAGTGAAGACGGCGGTGTCGCTGAATGGAACTCATCGCTTCTTCATTAAACTCTGCGAAGATGTTGGTCCTAATAATAGTCAATGAACGTACGCAATAAATTGGCGAATATGTCTTAGGTAGTCCTGGGTAAACTGCCCCTTTTTGATACGTTAATCAATGTGGAAAATATTCAACCCGTGCGTCAATGGCTTATGTAGGGTGTTTCTTTTATAGGTTTGGTTTTTAAACCGGCAACACTTTTACTACAGATGGCCAATTTGACAGTTGAAAGTTGATTTGTGGTTAGTACGTTTTGCCATATGAATAGATTAACGTCAGAACAACAACAACAGCAAATTATGCAAACTTATTTTGAAAACCATGGTTCGGTTCGCCAAACTTATCGTGTGCTACGTCCATTTTACGGTTGACATAATCATCCATCTGAGCAAGTTATTCGGAACACGAATAAGACGACCCGTAGCCCGTAGGGGAGTCCGGGTTCCCACATCGAGGTAGACTAAAAGCAAAGTCAGATATAGTACCATTCACGCCACACCGATGAAAGGAGAGTAGTACGAAAATACATATTGGAAGTGAACAAGTACAATAAACTTTCAATTAACCATTAAGTGAAAGAACTTAAGAACTTGGGGGCTTACCCCAAGGTAAATGGAACTATTTGGATGAGAACTGTTACAGTAGTGCAAAAACTGTTCTTTGTTATGAAAGGCTGGCGTCACATCAATATTAGAACGTAGTGGTGAAACGATCAGACGAAAATACCAGTGAAAGAGGAAAGGCAAGCTTTATTGTAACTACTATGGTCATACCCAAAATGATAAAGTGTGTCTTGAGCTAGGCTAAGAACTTTCTGAAAAAGTGGTGAAGAAAGAGATGCAGGGTGATCTTTTTTTTTGTGAAAATAGAATAAAAATGACAGGAACTGTCAAATTGACATTTGACAGCTCGTCATACGGAGCAGTACACGCCACAAGAAAGAACTAAAATAATTAAATTTTTATTGTAAGGAAGAAAATTTCGCGGTCTAACAGTGCCAACATTCAAGCCAAATATTAAATCGCGTCCACGCCGAGGTGATGAGACCAGTGAAAAAAAACGATGCTGATCAACTTCCAGAAACTTCATACCCTCGATACGCCCAGCGGTTTAATTTGCACAATTTCCCATATAAGATGTAAATAGCTAAAAAATTATTGCCGCTTGTGTCCCATACGCCCGAAATATGTAAAGTATCCTTGCTGGTGAAACTGCTTATTGGGACCGTGTGACTATCACCGGTGCAACTCATTTTATGCTATGTGGAAGCGTTAATACATAAAATGTTCGGTATTGGGCACTCAAAACCCCGAACTAATCTACGAAGCGTCTTTATAATCACCAAAATCTATGGTCTACTTCGGTGTATGTTTTGAAAGTCATTGACTCTTACCATCTCGAAGATGGTAATAGCGTGATGACTACAGTTGGCGGATTGCGATATAGGGCTTTGATACGCAATCCTTTGGTATCTGCACTAGACGCAAATGTCATGGAGAATAACTTATTTCAGCAGGATGACACAACATGCCATACTGCTCGTGAAAAAATCGATTTATTGAAAACCATGCTCTTTAATTGATTGATTTAAGAAAACTGTGATTTCGACTGGCCACAAAGATCACCTGATTTGACTCTACTTGACATTTTCTTCTGGTGAAAAGCAGTGCTTGCGCTAACAAATCAGAGTCCCTCGAAGAAATTAAGCACAACACACGGAACGAAATCGACGGATTTTCACAAGAAATTCTTTAAAAAGTGATGCAAAATGCCGAAAAAGGGGACAACCCTTGCGTGATCGCAAGTGAGTTGAGTTTCATCCAAATTATTCAATAGCTGTGTATAGACCACATGCGAAAGCAGTATAGGCATTGTGCCGAAACTTAGAAGATCTGCCTTCAGAAGCCATAAACAGACAATAATAGTCCAATTCGAAGCAAAGGCAAATGGACTAATATTTTTGGGATTAAAAGACGAAAAACCGCGCAATAGTTTCGATTGACATTTTAACTCATAACTTAACGAAAGCTCCTGTGAAGTAACATTCTCTCTGATGTAGGGCATGAAAATGAAAGACAAATTTTACGGAAGCCGAGGCCAACAAAGCAGCAAATGGGCTCGCGATTTTGTCCGATAAAATGACGAGAGGCGATCGATGATATAAGAAATTGTAACAACTAACGATCGGTGAAGCTACATAATGTCGCGTACTAAGTAAATATACCCCATAAGCCCCATAGCAACCAATGTCACTTTTAGGGCGACCTCTATGACGTAACTCAAAAATTACGAATATTGGTCGAGAAACATCACAGAGCTTGGAAAGACCTATAGGTTCTCTTATTGGTTTATATTGGCAAGTCACGAACGACATCTCTGTTTATCGCCGATGATAGGCATTCGTCATACTAAGATCGAATATCCGCATTATCAATTTTTAGAAGGACTCATAGTCCTGAAGTGCAAACAGTTAAAACTATTAGGTTCAGTCGCAACCGATGAGGGGAAGATTGATAAGTGTGGCTAAAATATAGCCCTCAGCAGTCTTTTGCCGCAGAAAAACGTTGCTTAAGCTTATTTACACTACAGTATTGATTTCGGCTTTAATATAAACATCGCAGTGTTGGATGATGTACCAGAAGTGAAGAGGTAAAACGACAGCAAATGAAAACGTTGCGAATGCTATCAGATGTGGCAAAACGGGATCTATAATATTAAAAACTAAGCGTATTCGCGAACATCTATAAATAAAAGAATTGCTGGTGAAAAAAACATCACAAATGATGCAAAATCCACGAATTGTCTTTCGAACTGCTACACGCACTCCCTATTTACAGTCGGACCTTTAAGAAGGTTGATGCACAATACTATTGTAATCTTTGAAGACAGTGAGCATTAACTTCTTTTTTGGATGAAAACGACAGGCTTTCTTTGGTCTTAGCTCACTTGAAGCACTCCATTCACTCGCTTGACATCTAGTCTGCGTGTCGTACTCATAAACCAGGTTCCATCACCGGTAGTGATACGTTCCATGTGTATTTGGCCTAAAAAAGCATGTCCACACGCTGCTTTGCAGCGGCATGTTTCAAGTTCAATTGATTGGTTGAAATGCCGTGAACGCATCCAGTCGAGATTTTGGTCATCTCTCCTAACTTTCTAGTGGTCAATTTGTGTTTTACGACCAGCAAATTTGATTTCATCGACGTGTTCCTCAGTTGTTGATGTCAATGATCTATCAAAACGGTCATCATCTACGATGACTTCACGTCCACTTCTGTAGTGTGCCTACTTACTTACTTAGGTCCTCGAACCTATTATGTCCGTTAAGTTCCTGTCGCGGGGCATAGGGCCATCACTTTTCCTACGCGCTATCGTGTACGGTTTCTGGTGATGTATCTCAGCCCTTTCCAACTCTTCCCCATTTGTGCTGATTCCTCTTCGACCATTCTTCGCCAACTACGTCTAGGTCGGCCCACTTGTCTGCCCCTCTGCTTGAGAGTGTTCCATTGCATTGCTGGAATACACGTACTGCACTCGTGACTCGTGACCTTTACCCACTGCCACTTACGTCTTCGTATGATAGAGTCAATGGGGGTGTCAGCGGGTGTGACTTTCCAAGTGCTGCACACATAAAGGCTGATAGAGTTGTTTCTCCATATTTTCGACAACCTTTGCTTTCCCGATTCGGCTGATTATATCTAGTTCGATCCCGCCATCAGTAGAGTCAATACTCCCAAGATATTGAAAATTCTCTACCATTTCTACTGGTTGTCCAGAAATTTCCTACTTGATTAGATGACGAAGTTCCAGGGCTGATCATTTTTGGTTTTGTCGTATTCATCTTTAGCCCAACGGTTTCAGTTTCTCTCTCCACCCTTGAGTAAGCATACGTTTTCCGCGTAGTCCAGATGTTTCCTCTCCAGTTTTCGCACTGCGTAAGGTCTCATTTCTTTGGGAGCTTGACAATCATTACTTTTTTTCCACTCTTCAGGAAAACTTTGTTTCCCAAGCTCTCTCAATGAGTGGGTGCAGGAACTCACTCGATGCTGTTGGCGCTACTCATAAGAGCTCTGCAGAAACACTGTCAAGTCGAACCGATTTGTTGTTCTTCAGCGCTGGGGGATACAGTGCGTATTAGGGTCATTAGATGCTGGGTTCACCTCACTGGCGAAAACGCTATTTAAAACCGCAGAAAAGTGCTCCTTCAAACTTTTGAGCTGGTCCTCATCTGAAACTAACAGAAATCCGTCTGTGTCTTTTACAGATGTTGTTTAGAGCTTTGGACACCTGCGAGCTCTAAGGTAATTTTGTAAACGGTCCTAGTGTCACATCTACTAGCGGCCTCTTCTGCTTCTGTAGTCAATGTGTTGATATATCGTAGTTACACTTATCACGTCGCACGCTACGGTGAACTTCTCTCATCTTCATCCAATACGCAGACTCTAGCCCGTTTCTCCCTGCAGCTCGAGTAGATGCGATGCGAGTTTTGAGGTGTTTGCTTTCTTCGGAAGACCAAGCACTGTTTCTTCCTTGTGACCGACCGACTACTAATGGCACAGACACCAATGGCTTTCGATGGAGGTGGGTTCCGTGCTACTGATTGCTCTCAATCCTTATGTAGTAGTAGTAGTAGTGTGCATGCCAATCATAAATCACTGTTTCATGTAGAACACAATTGCCAAAACACTTTTTCAACATTTCCAATGTCTTTATGCGGTTAATTCTATTTTTTTGTAATGAAAATTCTTTGCTCAATTTGGTATCCATTTCAAAAATTGCCGAAAAATCGAGAGCGCTTTATTTTTCAAATACTAGATGGGGTGAAGATAACCTCCTTGACCGCCAGAATGCGCTGCTACTGCAAAAAAGGGTATGGTGCCTTGAAGTCCGTTCATATTTAGGCAGACATGCCAAATTTCAGTGCGATACTGTCTTTAGTTTTGTTTTGACAGCTGATTGTTGTTGACGTGTTTGGCATCATGTTGAATATGGACAGTCTCATGGACGTTCTCTCATAAAACATTATTTTTTGAAAGGCAAAATGGCGAAGGAACCAAAAGAAAAGTTGGATAAATATTATGCGGCTAATGCAGGCCCTCCGATGCGGTTACACCGGACAATGTCAAAAAAATAAATGAACCGGTGTTGGCTGACCGGAAAGTGAAGGTGCGCGAGCTAGCAGATGCCATAAAGATTAGTACTGATATTTTGGGCAATATTCTGCATATGAAAAAGTTATCCTGCCGCTGAGTGTCGCACATGCTCACTCTTGGCCAAAAACACGAACGGGCGGACTTTTAGCGTCGATTGGTAACTGTGGATGAAACTTGGATCCACCATTACACACCGGCACGATGAAGTTGATGTTGATGAAGCCGGTACGAGTGCTCCAAAGCGGCCGAGGGAGGCTCGATGGGTCGGAAAGGTTATGGCGTCGGTTCTCTGGGATTGTCATGGCATACTTTTCGTGGACTACCTCGAAAAAGGAAAAACCTTCAACAACGAGTATTACTGTGCATTATTGGAGCGATTGAAGGCCGAAATCGCTGCAAAACGGCCTCACATGAAGCGAAAAAAATTTTTGTTTTTGCAAGACAATGCGCCGGCGCACAAGAGCATCGCAACCACGGCTAAAATCAATGACTTATGGTTTCAATTGCTGTCGCATCCACAGTATTCGCCCGATTTGGCTCCCTTGGACTATTATCTCTTTCCAAACCTCAAAAGATGGCTCATCAATAAAAAATTCAGCTCACGCGAGGAAATCATCGACGACACGGAGGAGTATTTTGCAGACCTTCCGGAAAATTACTTTTCGGATGGGATCAAGGAGTTGGAAAATCGCTGGAATAAGTGTATCAAGCTAAAAAACATTTAAAAAAATTTTTGTTTTCATTCCCAAGGAGGTTACTTTTCACCCCACCTAGTATGTCATGTTACGTCGCTAAAATTTAATGAGAATATAAAGAGCAGTTGTACCAACATAACGAATTCAAACGAGAGTGCCTCATGTTGGTTATTTTAGAAACCTCGTGTGCAGGGTGGTATGCCGGTTTCTACAGAAAAAATAAGCCTATAGGAAGAACGATGAAGCATACCTTGTGTAAGTGACTAAATGATTCTAATGATCCTAAAAACACCTTGGCCGATCTCCTGAAAAACTAACAATTTTTATTTAAAAGATTGATTGGAAATCTAGTAGGGTAATTTACAAAGACCTTCAAACAAGATGAGAACATATAATTTAAGGCAAACCGACGAGTTTATTTACGAAAAAAAAATTCAAATCAATTATACGGTGTTCATTTTAAAGCCATTGACTCTCTACACCACTGAATGAAAGATAATGAAACAAGTTGGAATACTCCTAATTGAATTTGACCCGTAAAATAGAAGATTACTTGAACAAACAGCCCCAAAGACATAGTCATCCTCACCAACAGCCTTATAAACCTTGGACACCTTGAATAGATTTTCACAAATTGACAAAGTACGTGTTCTTTGACACACGCGTTTGAGTGTATTCCCATATATATGTAATAACACTGACTGGTACACTTTATAAACGAAACCATATCTCTCATATACAGAGAGTTTCATCAAGAGCAGATACACACCCTAGTACAAGGATGACATTCTAAAGGAAGTATGTAAATGCAAGTACGTATGAGTTGAGCACCTGCTCAAACGTAATACATTCTGCTAATTGTTGCAAATAGGAGATTTTCACTTTATCTATGATATTGTACAACCAACCGACTCCTGGTTCCTTTCCTCGAAAATTGATGGAGGAGCGATCCTTATGCAACAGAGCTGACAACTGACATACTCGTATGGTTTCGCATTTTTCCTCTCCATATTAGGACTAAGACTTAGTTAGAATCAGATCAAAGTCTACATCTTTTTAGTTTCTGTGTTTTTTTTGTTTGTTAATCCCTCAGATACACATCCTGTACAAGACCTTACCTGTAAAATGGCAAAGATGACAGCAAACACAGTGACAATGAGTAGACATCCTGCAACCGCAATGGCAGTAATTGTTGTAAGTGGTGAACCGACACGTGAAAGGACTCCATTCGATGAACTGTCATCGTAACCATTGTATGGGTTACCAAATTGTTGTTCTGCCCCAGCGGCTATCCTTCGTTTACCAGCCGGTGATGCATTGATACAGCCACCTATGAGAGGAGGAAAACAAAAATTTAAATCAGAAAATATAGTACAATCACGAATTCCACTTACCACTTTCTTTGTCACAATGACAGCAGGATTGATCCTCAGGCGTTGTATCCGTAGGGCAACAAGGCACGCACTGGTTATTTAGACGATCCAAGTGTTGTGGAAATGCACACGTTTGACATGAATATTGACCAGGACCGCTACAGGAACGACACGACTCATGGCAAGTCTTACAGGTTTGCGTTGGTGAATCATAGTATTGTGAGCCCAGACATTCCATGCAAAGTCCTCCGTCTAACATGAAATGCAGAGGACATGCTGTGCATGCTAATGGACCAGCTCCTGTTGAGGGCAAAATTCAATAAAATTACGTTTCAATGTTAATGTGTCAGAGATGTATAAAATATGATAGTGTGAGAGAGATATCCTGTTGTGTCATTAATTATTCACATGTCGAGTGTTCTCTCATTACGGAAATCACGAGGACTTCTACATAGATAAAGAATGGGATGACAAATTGAGATGGTTTAAAGCATTTCTGAAAGAGTACGGTAGTAGTAGAGAGAGGAAATATGTATTTACAGTGCAAGAATTTTGAAATTTTGGATAATGGAAGGATAATTTATAAATCGTCAGTTCTAGTCAGATACAAACTACTCATGCTCATTCGATACAAGTCAAGATACAATCAAACACAACCTAGTGATAAATACAATATAATTCGAAGTTTAGGATACCAACTGCTTTACTACTTCACGTCGCATTGAATAGGGAATGTCAAACAAGTTTCAGTTCGTGGTCATGTTGTTTAGGAGTTGCCGTGTTATCCAGGTTCTCAATTTTCAAAATTACAAATATCACATCTTGCCATAATGTTCGGGCACTTTTTTTTTACTCACCTACCTACTATACCATGATTACGTAACAGTCCTCAACCGATAAAGCCCTCTAGGTAGCGCCTAACCTAAGAGCATATTGTAATTAGCTCGATGTCAATTTACGAGCTGTAAATGAAGTTTGCTGTTCAAAGGCTGTCAAAGCAAACTGCATCAAAAGCGATAGAATAATCTTCTGATCAATTGTACAAAGGATAACTTCATCTGTTTCGTTGAGGCACATGCTTCTTCACCACTTCTTCACTTTCCTTCCGAATTGGAAAAGAGACATTGGTTCAGTCATATTCTCCAGAAGTCTTTCCACCATAACCCTTTCCAGTATTTTTCAAAGTACCGGAAGCAGACTGATGCCACGATAAGATTCAGGATTATAACTTTGCCCTCTTCCATCTCGACAGAAAGTAGTTCGTCTCAATGTATCTGCCTAGATATTCTGGAACGACTTTACAAATGGTTTTTACCATTTCGCCTGTCATTCCGCCTAGCTCAAGAGACCCCGTTCACTTGCTCAGTTCGTAGCTTTGAGTTTACTGCTGACTCTGCAGGAAATGGGCCTCAGCTCGGTCTTCTCGAGGGAAGAATGCATTGAGTAAGGCACCCATACAGTCTTTTCACCCCCTATTTATTGTATTACCTACACGAATGACTTAAAATTTGGGTAATTTCATATTTGCTCTACAGATTTTGTAGTACTATCCCCAAGGGTCATCCTTATTCGAATCCGCGAATCGTTTCTAATCTTTTTACTTAACCTGAACAATCATTTTCTTGTACTCAGCAAGCTACCAAGTTGGTAGCCCGAGATATTCTGATCAGTAGAACATTGTAGAAGTACTTTAAGGGTGGTGTTAGGATATCAAAAGCTGAACAGCTGATGTTCTGGATTTCACTCAACGAACACGGTTTCACTTAGATTGGCTATGTTGCAAATCTGTTCGTAAATAATACTAACGGAACATCGGCTTGAAGAAGTCCTCGAATAGTGGATAGATGCTTCAAATGAAAAGCTTTTCGAAGGTTAAAGAAAATATAACAAGGACACAAAACCCGAATAGAGGCTTGCAGGTATAGATACAGGAATGTCGAAGTAGAGTAACAATCAGTCAGAGTAACAATCAGTGATGTAAACCTAGAAGAATTACTTCTACAAATTGTATGTTGGCGATGATGATGAATGAACTATTGAACGGTATTTCTGATCAGCTCATAAAGACGTATTTGGAAAGCGATGCCTTAGGTAGATACCAATGAAGTTAATGAAGTAGACCGGTTACTGTCAAGCTAGCCTAAGCAGAAATTAATTGATAAATGTCGTGAAGCAATGAAGGAAAGCGTAATAAATGGGGTGGCAGCAACATTTACCTAGTCTTCGGGATTCGGAATACTCTGAAGTATTAAATATAGACGAATATTTGCTAGAGAACCACGAATGAAACCCTATCTAATAGACGTCTGAACCCTGCGATAGTCTACTGACAGTTTGGCATAGTTCCTTCTAGGCTAATCATCGGCCAGATATTCACCAAATGGCTGCGAAAATCGTCCGTTTGTTCTGATGGCTAGTTGGTTGGTTGTTAATGACACTGACACCACCGAAACATTTAATGACAGCAGTACAATAGAATGTGGACGCGATGATAGAACAACGAGTTGAATGAGCTGTACCCCCTAGAAGGCTGAATTCATCGTCTGACTGTACCGTTGTTGGTTTAAGTGATTTCCCTTCTACAGAAGAAAAAATAATTTATATATAGGGTGACCAGTGTTAGTTTTTCCAATTGTTATGTTTCAGCAACTGTCAATGACATCCAGCTGTCAAAATATTCAGTAAGGTTTGCCATTTCATATTTCATAACGCATCGTTTTACGCTTGCCAATCGTGCGAAAATTATTAAAAAAATATTAATTCGTTGCACCGTGGAAAAGTTTCAGCGTGAGTACAATCCTTTGGATCTTAAGCCACAAACGAGACAAGGATTGGTGCGAAATGAAGAAAACACAGCCTCCGTATTGAAGAAGACCAGAAAATATCGATTCGGTTCCGATCATCTGAATTGGGCATCGCCAGAGAGTCACCCCGGCTTATTTTGAGGCTGGGTTTAGGCCTACATCCGAATAAAATTATGCTGCAGCAATAATTGAATCCGCACAACCATAGACAATGCCATGTGTTCGCTGATTGGGCGCTGGAATAGTTGGCCGGAGATCCGGATTTCGGCCAAAAAATCATCTTCTCGGACGAAGCCCATTTTTGGCTCAGCGACTATTTCAACAAGCAAAATTTCCATTATTGGAGCGAAAACAATTTACAAATGTTCGGCCAAGTGTCAATGCATCCACAAAGATGGATTGTGCGGTTTATCGCATGGCGGCATCTTCCGACCTTATTTCTTTCGAAATGGACATCGTTACCGTCAATGATCTGAGGTAGCGATGTTAGCTAAGTTAAGTTAAGTTGACTCTTTATTTTCTTACAAAAAATTAAATTTTACAATAATAGTACTAGACTTAGTCTATATGGTTTGGCTGAAGGCCGTCTACCAGAGTGACAGAAATTTACAGAAATATTTACTTAAGAGCAAAAAGTAAAAATTGAAATAAGAGAAAAAAAAGTGGACAATACAAAAGGAGCATTTATATTGCTTTGGTATAAAGTTTTCAGCGCAGTTTCGGTGTAGCTATATAGAAGGTCCCATCCTTGGTCACCATTAAGGATATCCAGTATTTGGTCCATCTCGAGTGTATAGGAACTAAAGTGGGCGTAACGGACTTCTTTAAGAATGGGACACCTCGCTAGGAAATGGGCCACATCCTCCCGTTCCCTCAGATTGCAAAGGCCGCATAAAATTGGAAATTCCGGACTACTACCCCTAGTAGTCAGAATGTGTTTGAGGACTATCTTCGGCAATCTTTCACTTTCCAAATCCATAACTCTTACTATGTAGTCAAAGTGAAGTTTTCGAGTATCCAAGAACATGGGCGCCACGTCGGTTTCTAGGTGCAACATGTCGTTTGGAGATGTACCTGGTAAACTGAAGAACCTCTTGATAAAAAAACGAAGAAATTTTTCTACTGCATCATACGAGCAAAATCCCCACACCTGACATCTGACATCTGACAAGCACTCCAGACTGACCTGCGCGTTTCGCTTTGGCTAATTTACTTTGAAGGTGTTTGGCCATATTGAGTTTTGACGTTATCAGTACCATGAGATATTTGTCCTCTCGCACGATTTCAATGGAATTACCGCTAAACATGTACGAGGGGCGTTCAACATATTCTCGGTATCGGGGTGAAGCTGTGGTTGTATGTATAAATTCTTTATCAAGTAGTACTGTTATTTTAGTGCATTCATGTAAAATTTCATATAAATGTGATTATTAATTCGCGTTTTATCTCTAGTTAAACAGAATCATAATGGCAACTGAGACGATGATGGTGAAAATTGAGCATCGCGCTGTAATTAAATTTCTCACTAAGCAAGGAAAAAGTAAAAAAACTATTCATGAAGAGATGGTGGCTGTTTACCAGGGTTCCGCACCTTCA
The DNA here is from genome assembly GCA_949129095.1 of Volucella bombylans. NCBI lineage: Eukaryota > Metazoa > Arthropoda > Insecta > Diptera > Syrphidae > Volucella > Volucella bombylans. The sequence goes on along the minus strand of OX422143.1, from coordinate 109,644,419 downwards.
TTATCAACTGTGCAAAAGTGGACAAGTGAGTTCAAGAGAGGCAGAGAGAGCATTGAAGACGACCCCCGCTCCGGCGCCCCGGCTACTGCTTGTACGGGAGAAAGCATCAAAGAAGTCGAAAAACTTGTTCTTGAGGATGCCCGAATAAAGGTGAAAATGATGGCAGAGATCACCAAGCTTTCAATTGGTACCATTCACACCATTCTTCATGACCATCTTAACCTTTCAAATGTCAGTGCAAGGTGGGTGCCACGAATGCTCACAGCGCCTCAGAAAAAAGTGAGAATCGCATGCTGTAGAGAGCTTTTGGAGATGTGTAGTGAGAACGCGGACGGTGTTATGGATCGAATTGTTACTGGGGACGAAACATGGGTCCACCACTATGACCCTGAAAGCAAACAAGAGTCCATGCAGTGGCATAAAAAAGGAACAGACCCCTCGAAGGAGTTCAAAGTCACTCCGTCTGCCGGGAAGCTCATGGCCACAGTTTTTTGGGACTCAAAGAGAATCTTTCTCATTGAGTACAAAAAAAAAGGTGAAACCATCAACGCCACATCCTACGCTTCCACTTTGCATAATTTGCGGGAGCAAATTAAAAAGAAAAGACGGGGTAAACTCGCAGCGGGTGTGTTGCTTCTTCATGACAACGCTCCTGTTCACACGGCGCGAGTTTCCAAGGCTGCTGCGCGAGATTGTGGTTTCGAAGAAATCCAACACCCACCCTATAGTCCAGACTTTGCCCCTAGTGATTATTTCCTGTTTCCGGATTTGAAGAAATGTCTTCGTGGAAAAAGATTTTCGAATGATGGAGAACTCAAGTCGGCAATAAATGGGTATTTTGCAGAGAAAGAGGAAATTTATTTTTTTGAGGGTTTAAAAAAGCTTATCTCAAGATGTAGCAAATGCATTGATGTTAGGGGAGATTATATTGAAAAATAAAAACAATTTAAATTGAATTCGCATTTTCCTTCATATCGATACCGAGAATATATTGAACGCCCCTCGTACTTCTCATTACGAGCATACCTTCAACCTCCACTTCTAAATATCATTATTTTCGATTTGCCTAGGTTAACTGACAAGTTCTATAGTTTGCAGAAGGCTTCAAGTCGGTTCATGATGAGTTACAAGGACTCCACCATTTCAGCTAAGAATGCTAAGAATGTAGTTTATAAAAAAGTTTCTCACGCGAAGTAGTGTCAAAAGACGCACGGTTTTGTGAATTCAAACAATATTGTAAAGTGTAAATATTTGGTCGAAGGTTGACCATCTTTGACGGAAGCTGGTTACTCATACAAGATTTTTCTGTTTTTAAGCCTTCTAAAAATAACTGCACAAAACAATTTGGATGCTGTGTTCAAAAACGAAATTCCGCGGTAGTTTGCTGGTAAGCAAACGCCGTAAGCTCCTTTCTTGTGCAGTGGAAATACTATATAACTGTGTTTTGAAAGCTTTCCGAGACGTTCCCTGTCTCGAATATTCGGTTAAACTCAAACGTAAGCGGTAATAAAATTCAGGCGTACAATTTTTATAAAATTCGTAGGGCATGCGATCATCACCTGGTGTTTTGTTACATTTGGAATTATCATTGACCGTTTGAACCTCCTCCACGGTTATCTGTGCATCTAAGTAGTCATCAAAAATGAAAGGGCTAGTATATTATTGAAACATCGGTGAGGTTTGCGCTGTGTTAAGGAGATTTTCGAAGTGATCCTTAAGTTGGTGGGCTTCTAAACCTGGAGAAATAGAGTTACCTCTCCCGTTTACTATCTCTGCAGCTTTCCAGAAATCTGCCGAGGACTTTAATCTGTTCAGTAAATCAATATTATGCTGGATAAATGATAGTTTTTTCGCTCGGCAAATCGTTGAAATTCTTGTATAATAATGTCTGAAGGCGCTTGTATTGCAGCTTCTTAGTAGTCTCAGAAATCCAAACGAAATATCTCTAGCTTTCATACACTCTTTGTCAAATCATTTATGTTTTCCAATTCTGAAGTTGTTCGTGGCTGACGCGTTTTTAGGAGCGGCGTTTTTAATTATCTCCATTAGGTTGAATGTCAAGTACTGTGCTCTTCGTTAAGTTTACGCTGATACATCTCCCTAAATCTATCATTTCATTTCAGCTTTGGCAGAAGCTGTAGACGTAACTTCTAGTGGCATGCCCTTAGTAGCCCTTAGTCTGCGCTAACAAGCCAACCAATTTGGACGAGGTCGAGGACAACATTCGACACGCTATTGCCCGAATAACGACGCATATATTGGACCGATTTATTAAAAATTTAACCGACCGCTCGAAGCACTTCCAGCGAATCCGAGGCGGCCATTTGAATGGTGTGCTATTCCACACATAATGACATGAACGCAGCTTCAAAATGAGGCCGGAATCAATTTTATATGTCACACCGTTGTTGTTTTATTTAATTTTTTTCCTATCGTTCTTATCTAGTCACCCTTTACTTTCAAAAACCAAGATTTTTAAGAATCCACTGCTGGGTCCATACTAATGGATGGACTTATAGGTACTAAGAGGGCGGCACTTTTGCAGCTGTACACATACAAACTTTCTAGGCAAGTGTGTTTGCTAACTTGTGATTATGTGCATCCACGAATGACATTTACATCTTCTTGAATGGAGCAATGCATCTGCAAACAACATATGTATATTCACTGATAGCCTATAGTGACAGATAGATTTAACTTAGATGATCGAATTATCGGTGAAATAAGTAGGAACTTTATTTTGAAGAGGACCCTTAATCATCATGAATAAAGAAGAGGACATTACTCAAGTCATAAGTTACAGGCGCTCATTAAATTAGTTGAATATGTAATGAAGCAGCACCATACTGATACATAATTGACTAGCGTGCAGTACGTCACAAATGAGGGAAAACATATCGAGCGTTATATGTAACTTTTGAGGGTACTTCATTACCTCATTTAATCAATACCTCTTATAACAGACCACCCTCATTTCAAACCCCTTACCGACCCATTAGATTTATCATTGCGTGATCATTAGTCGCCTTCATAACTATGATGCCCCAGAAATTTAGGGCGCTTTCCTCGCTAAACCCTCGTATTATCAGATACACATGCACATTTGTTTAACATGATGATTTCAGCGACAAGATTATGCACACACCGATACACTCAGAGGGTACACTCAGGGGTGTATGCTGTGATGCCCTTATGTGACATAATTTGCTTTCTGACAAATTATGTCGATAGCCCTTGGGGCGGTTGTGTCGTCTACTTAAGAGAGAGTGTTGAGTGTAGATGTCAGATGATGTGTCACACTCGGCTTTCAACTACAAAATTTCCACATCAACTTGGTCGTTGTCTGCCTCATTGAATGGAATTGCTGAAGTTGAAGTTGAATTTCTCGAGATAAGAGTAAAAGCACCAGACGGTGAAATGTGAAATCACGTTCTTAAATGTACGAGCTTACACATATCGTTGATACAGAAAATGTTGACTCTAGCTCCTTCATTATCCTCTTCTCTCGGTCAGAGTGGTTGGTTTCAGTAAATTTTCGCTGCAGTCAACACATTTTGTAAAGTACCAAGTGTAACAAGCGAAACCTCAGAATCTCCAGAAGTGGAGATTGCAAGTAAGTTTTCAAGTGTTTTTTTTTCTCTGCCTCGGAAGGGGTTGAAATGAAAAAAAAAAATAAATAAAAAAACAAGTAACTGCAGAATTTTGAATTTGCTTGTGCGTAAGGATTTCAGATCATTTAGAAATTATTTTAACTGTACAGTAATGAGAACAAGCAGCTCTTATGAGTTTGAGAATTCTTATAATTCTTTAATAACGACCAAAGACAACTTTTAGGAAAGAAAGTTTCTCTACCTATCGAAACGAAATTGAAATGTTGTCCAAGAACTCAGTCACTTATAAAATACTGAAGGTGAAGGTGCGATGAATATCTCTTTTTAGAATTAACTAATGAGATCGAGAAATTACGTATGTATACAGTGCAAATCGGTATTATCTCCAGTATCCTTTATTTTCAGTATTGCACCAGTTGACGTATACTGCACTTCATGAGCACATTGTAGTGTGTGGTGGCTTTAATGCTGAAATTTGACAATACAACTTATTAACTGCTGGACTTTGTTGCTATCGCTGCGATGTAGATGTAGTTTTTCTCCAATCGGTAAACCTAGCCTTCTTGAGCTGTCGGTTCGGTGCTACATATGTCTATGTCGGAAATATTTGACAATGGTTTGCTTTTCGTACTCATGATGTTGATATGTATGTTTCGTTTTCCTTTTCCCTCATATCTTCATTTAGGAAGTTTTGATTTTGTAGATAACAATGCATTACAATGGATTTCAAGCTTGCTCCTATGGCGCCAGTACTATTATGCGTCAACCATAAATGACAAGGTGAATCACACTCAATCTTGAAGAGCCTTGAAGAAAAATAACGTAGTTAGCATAGGTGTCATCCCGACGGAATTCTATAGAACTGCGCCCGACACTTCGACGGTAATCCGACAGTCATTAATTTAGGAAGATTGATCCTGATGACTTCTTCTGCTAGATTAATTCTGGATCGCATAAAAGAACACCTTGATGCAACGCAGGACATTGATGAACTATCAGACTTCCCAACTCAATAGATTTGCATCGACCAAATAGACACTTTGCGAAACATCATTGATCAATGCGTTGTGTGTAGATCTCCGCAAAACTTGTTGTTCACCGATTTCGAGAGCATTTTCTGAGCCTGAATCGAAATGCTTTATGGCAAGCTTTGCTCAGGAGAGGTATACCAGAAAAAACTAGCTGCTATTACAAAGGCTACCTATGATGACGGTAAATGAATTGGTAAATATAGCGCGCGCTCAAGGAGTTATTATACCCTTAAAATATTCGCACACAGCTCGGGCGAAGGAAAGATAGAGAGGGTAATGCCACAAATTAACTTTCCTTCCACAGATGGGGCAACCCTCCGACTACCCAACAGTGCTAAATTCCTAAATTCCTGAATTGGAAGCTCAATGTCGAAGCACGAGTAAGGAAAGCAATGATCACCTTCTACGCTTGCAATCGTATATTTGGAAGAAAATGGAGACCTAACCCCTAGACTATCCTATGGATGTACGTGGCTATCGTCAGATCCATCTTAACCTACGGTAGCTTAGTATGGTGTCAATCCACAAATAAAACTAGTAACTTCAACTAATGGCAAAAGTACAGATGATTACATGTATAGCCACGTCTCATGCCATGAGAACGACGCCTCAATCTTTACAAGTGAACTAGGTCTATGTTCCTATACTCCATCATGACTTTGAAACACCATTCGCCTGCATTTTCCTAAGCAGAGAGGAATGGGACAAGAACCAAATGGTAGAAGACTCGGTATCCATTTTCAGGGATGGATCAAAGATGAAGATAGGAGCCACGCCGGGACTTCTTCAGATCAATTGAACAAACGATGCTCACTCCGTCTAACGAACTACAGCAGTGTCTTTCAGGCTGACATATTGGTTGTAGCAGAAGCACTAAAGGCAAGGACATTATTATATATTTATTGATAGACAGGCTGCCATTAAGGCCATCGTGTGAGTTGAGATGAAATCGAGGCTTGTGAAGCGCTGTCGTACGTTTAGCATTTAGCATAAGGTTATGCTATGATGGGTCTCTGGCCACAAAGGAGTGATAGGCAATGAGTATGCAGACGAGCTTTTTCGAAAGGATCTTCCCTAGAAACGAAACTGACAGATCAAACCTCCGCTCTGCACTCTGAGGATACAAGTGGAGCAAACGATACAAATAAAAGCCAATGACAGGTGGAAAAACCTTCCAAATAGCCGGAGTTCAGCAAATCCAGACCAAGTAAGATTCTCTTGAAAAACAGAGTTGAACTATCTACGATTGTTGGATTACTCACAGGCCATAATTTTCAGGGAGCATAAGTGAAAAAGTTGCGCTTCACCGACGACGATCTCTGAATAGGGTGTGGAGACATGGGATACAACAAGATGGTTTAGACCAGCTCAGGGACTAAACGACAATCAACGCAAAACGGAAAGCGGAATCCCAAACTAGGAACCGCAATCGAATTCCAATCCCCTTTCAATTACCTCAATAGATGTATGCTGACCTAAATGTGATGAGGTATAGAATGGACTCGCTAACCTAACCGTACTGGACTATCAGTCTTATATGCCTCATATGCAAAAAGCATCATACTTTTTGTTAGAATTGTCGAGGCGTTTCTCTTTATACAAGATCCTGTATGAAGTTTGGGGTGAATGTTGCAAGCCTTTCTACCAAACACTAATCCTCATGTACAATAGTACTATGACTTCTAGTCTGGGAAAAGATCAATTAATCTAGTTTCAAACACGGGATGGATTTTTCAATTGCTGGGCTCATGGTTTCACATCTTGGAAATCGTGCAGTGATCGGATATTGACGGCCAGATTTCAGAGTAGGGTAAGAAAAACTACTCGTACAATCATCCAGTGCTATGAGCCGAGGGAAACCGCTGCTGAGGACAAAAAATAAAATTTTTACAGTCAACTTGATGCCGCCCATAACTTAACGCCTAATGGGGACATCGTAATTGTAATAGGAGATTTCAATGCTGAGGTAGGCAACGACAACACAGCGCTCGAACACGTGCTGGGAGTGCACAGCCTCGGAGACCGCAATGATAATGGGGAACAGTTTGTAGATTTCTGCAATACCAACCGGCTAGTCATTGGAGGCACTCTGTTCGAACACAAGGTTAGTTGGGTCAGCATCCTAGACATTCGAAACAAACGTAGAACCTATATCGGAATGTCGCCCGACCATCATCTTCTGTTAGCCACTATACGCCTTCATTGCTTCGAGTTACCAGGTACAATACCGATAGACTTCGGGATCAGCTAGTGCGCCAACAATTCAGGGACAATCTTGGCACAGAAGCAGAAACAATCAGCAGCTCAACGCATAAAGACATGGATGACCATTGTTATGCTGTGAAAAATGTTGTTGTATCTGGGGCAGTTGCCTAAATCGGTATAAGACAGAAAAGTCACAGCACATAGTTATCAGCAGATAATTGGAGACGGATCCATAAGCGTATTCCACTTAAGGCTCGGATTTCAGGGGCATTAGCAGTAGAGATAACCGAGTTAAAAGCCCAATATCATGTGAAGAGGATTGAAGTGCAGCATAGTGTCAAACGTGATAAGTGTTCATGCATCAACTGTCCTCGGAGGTTGAAGAAGCAGTTAGCAGGTATGACACAGGACCGTCTACAGCATCACAAAATAACTTACTGTTGGTCGGAGTTAAAAACAACATCCAGTGAAAAGTATAGATGGCAGTCTGCTGCATTCGGATGAGGATCAGCTCAACATATGGAGAGAACTTTCGCGTTAGTGCTAAATAATTTAGGCGACAGCGTCGTAATCCCAAATTCCAACGAGCGAGTGCCGCAGCAAAAAATTCCCAAATTCGAACCGGACCTCCCAGCAATATAGATATAGTAGCCACTATCAGATTCCTCAAAAGAAATAGAGTGGTAGGCATTGATGGCATCCCTGCCGATATTTTTCAAGCGGCGCTAACTACATTGGCATTTTTTGGCTCTTTTTTAGAGAGGTTGCCGGAGGAGTGGAAAGGAGGGATGATCATCAAGCTTCCAAAGAAGGGTATTTCGATGAGATACTATCGATTTTGAACAGAGATGCTATCTGGATAGGCTTGCGCAGGAGAGGTATCCCGGGAAAACTTCTGCATAATGGTAAAGCGTCAGATGACTTTGAAATCCATGGTGAAGTATGTACGAGTGGGCTGCATACTTTAACCGTTGTTATTCCTGGTAGTCATCAGCGATGTATTTCTGGCAGCACTAACTGCAAGAAACCAAGAATTGAGGTGGAAAATGTCATTTTACCTCAAACACCTGCACACCTGCACTTTTAACACAAATGCTGGAGAAACAAAGGCCCTGAGCATTTCAAACTCCAACGGTCAACTCAACATTGCCAGACAACAGGTCGAGGAAGTGGAACATTTTTTATATAGGAAGCATCGTCTCGGTCGACGGTGGCACCGAAATCGATGTGGGGAAAAGAATCGGGAAAGCTAAAGCTGCGTTCGGAATGCAATCAAAAAGCAATGTTCTCAGCATAAAAACCAGCTGGGACTGTTCAGATACAATGTAGAATCCAGTACTACTATACGAATGTAGTACTAGGAAGGCTACCAAATTGCCACTCGAAAACTGCAAACCTTCGTAAATAGATGTCTATGTAATATTTTAAGGATTTTTTGGCCGAACCGCATTTCCAACGAACAGCTTTATCTGAGAACGGGTCAAGAATCTACAGACGTCACCACACGGAGGAGGTAGTGGCAATGGTTTGGTCACACCTTACGTGATAAAAACGGTCCAAATAATTAGTAATGCCATGCAGTGGAATCCACTTACCCAGTAACGTAGAAGAGCGCAGCGACCTAAGAAAATATGGCCAATGTCAGTCGAAGAGGAATTGAGACTTCTGGGAAAGAACTGGATTGAGTTGAAACGCATTGCAGGAATCCGAACAAGATGACGCGCAGGCGTTGTTGATGTAATATGCCCCTCGAGGGGTGACATGATTTAAGTAAATAAGTAAAGTATGATTTGAGACAACATATTGAAGGGGTCAAGGGCAATGATACCAAATCTCTTGGTCCGAAAGAATAGTAAAAAAAGCTTTAGGACTGGTACGAATATAAAATGTACGGGTGGCGCAAAATTAATCATCAAATTTTGTTTTTGAATTACTTTTTTACTAAATAAAAAAAAAAAAATTTTGAGTAATGGGAATCTTTATTTGGACCTTTACAATTGTTCCTGTTAAGTGGAAAAGGTGATATCCGCCAGTATTGATACACATTTGTGCCCATTTTATCGCATTTTCCATGACATTCCGCAAGATTTCCGGTGATAACTGTTCGCATTTCTGTCGAATATTCTCCTTAAGGGCTGCGACTGTCTGAGGCTTGTTGGCATAAACCCCCGACATCAAGTAGGTCCAAAGAAAGAAGTCTGGGATGGGTCTAAATCGGGCGATCTTGCTGGCCATGCCAAATCGGGAGATTACGCGACCAGAAAACGCATCATTCACAATATCGATTTTGGCTCATGCTGTGTGTGCGATTGTTGAAATCAAATGTTCACCAAGCCCCGCTCATCCAATTCCGGCAGCAAGAAGTCGCTTATCATGGCCCTGTAGCGTTCGCTAGTAACAGTGACCGTATTGCCGAAGGAGTCCTCAAAAAAATACGGCCCAATCACTCCTTCCGCGTGAACGCCGCACCAAACAGTGGCTTTGAATGAATGTAATGGCTTTTCGTGCATCACACGCAAATTTTCAGTGCCCCAGAAACGAAGATTTTGCTTATTGATTTAACCGCTTAATTGGAAATGCGACACTTCGCTCATGATGATTTTCGACACAAAATCGTCCTGTTCGTTGTTGAGGTTGAGGATAGCTTTGCGGTAATTCACAAGCGACTGACGGTGTCGCTGATGCAATGTTTGCACTTTGTACGGGAACATGTGTAAGTCTTGTAGCGCCACGCCATGGTCTCCTGTGATTCCGCCCTGTTCGAGTCGAGTAGCTAAGCGCCAGAATGTCAGCTATGGCTAAGGCTAAATATAAGAGTTTAAACTGCAGCCAGTTTCGATTGATGACACGACAAAAATCGAATTTGGTTAAAGCTCATTCCAAACCAATTTATGATATTTAAACCTAAGAAACTTCGCAACAGAATCCTTTCGAGACATGATTCCATTTTAAAGTCAGTTGACTTATGCAGAGGCTTATAGCAGTCTACGACCGAAAAACATTTTCTATAACTTTAGCGAAAGTTGTTGATACGAGTATCATTAATCCAATCCAATATGCGCAATTTGCCAGAAGTGTGCCACGTTTGTATTAATAGAACCATCATAACCGCATTTTATCTTCCTTTAGTGCGAAAGCTCTCAAATCATATCCTTGGTCAAGGATATCTACAATATAAAACACCTCACATTCAGTGTAAAATACGAGGCTATTCGCACATACAGCTAGCTTCCATGTATACAAAGAACTCAGCTCTGCACACAAAAGATGAAATAGCTACTCTACAGAACGTTAGCTCTGCATGACAAGCAAACTCGATAGGGCTGACCCAATCTCAATCCATTATAGATAGCTGTAGTACATTTCCATCAAAGGGTTGTACTAAAGCGTACCAGAACCCAGACCAACATCAAAAATCATGAACTGGATAAGGAAGAGAATTTGATTCTAAAAGACAAGAAACATCCAATTGACTGGTTGGGGTATTTTGATTAGTCCGAAAGAACTAATTGAAGGTTCCAAGCTCGAGAGTATGGATAATCACGTTATTTCATACAGAGATCACACATATTTATCAGGTTTTCTAAAGTCAAGTTTTCGAAAGATAAATTTAAATCAAAATTAGTAGGATACTGCATAAACTAATAATTTGAGTTCCAGACTTTTATTTTTTAGCACATAAATGTCTACCAATTACGGTTTCTAACGTTCTATCAAACAAATAAAATTTCTGGAACGTTTTCGAAACCTTTTGCAGCTGAATAAATCATTTCTGCTCATGAACCTCAAATCAAACTGCAACTTGCTGTGTAAATATTTTCTCTCAAGCACCATACCCTAAGTAATATTCATGAGCAAGACCTGAGTGAAGCCTGTTCTCAATCGTTTTTAACAAATTTTTGACAACATTTGCACATTTTTCAAGCAAACATTTGAAATGTTTCCACACTCCGACGCCAAGGCACAAACATTAGAGAGAGAAAAGTTTTCTAAAATATTTATTTAGTTTGTAAAAATACCACGTCCTGGGAATTTTCCTTCTTTCTCACTCGAAAAACGTGCATTAACATTCTGAAAAGTCACAATGAAAACACACAGAGATACAGAACTAGGTACTTACCGTTGCACGTTTTGCAGTAGTGATGACATTTCTGACATCCAAATTCTGATTTATAAAAGCCCTCCGGACATTCTGGATGGCATTCCCCGCTTGCCAACTGCCATCCGGCAGGACATTGTACACACTGATCACGTCTTGGTCCACTGCAAGTGTGACAACTTAGATAGCACTTGGCACAGGTGCCACGGTCGCTATAATATCTGCAAAATGAAATACCAAAGTAAAAAGTTAGGTACCGGAAATCTCTTGGATGCTTTATAATTATCAGTTGCTCAGTTATTTGGTAGTTCGCTGGGTCGTTCGTTCAGTCCAAGGTACGTCGATGCGTCTTGTCCTTTGTACGATGATAAACATCATCATCAACTCGTTGCCATTATTAATGGTGAAGCCCTGTCAAAGCATATCCCCACCATATGTATATCCTTTGTATGTATATGGCAACGTTGGCTTCAATTTGAATTTATCATCTGACGGATGCAAATGGCTTTAAATTACATATGACCACCCACTGTCTATAATTGCAAGTGCAACAGTCATTATTGGCTCAACACGTTCGGTAGTCTGTGCTGGCTGTCGGACTGCGATTCTGTGTGTATCTGGGTAATACGCACTGTTCTATATTTCTTAGGTAGAAGCTGGAAATTATTATCACATATAGAGGACTAGTCGCTACAATGACGCACAATGAACGTTCGGAACCAGAACCAGGAGGAACCAGATTCAAAAACCAGGTGGAGGACAAAGGTGATGACGATGAGGAATGAAGGAAAAATTTTAATTACCCATCAGCACATGTAGTTCTGCATTCGCCACTTTGTAATTGTAGACCTTTGGCGCATGCTGTGCAATTCATCCGGGATACACATTGGGTGCATGTGTGCAGGCATTTGGCACATACTCCTGCTTCCATATAACAACCCTCGTCGCAGGTGCTAACACATCGATTCGTCTGCAACAGGAGGCTGGGAGGGCAACTTAAACAATTCTGTTCGGTAGGACCGTCGCAGGACTCGCATGTTGAGTGGCACGGATGACAGTGCCCATTATCATAGTATTCGGCTGAAAAAAAGAAAATAAATAAATAAGAAACATATATATACATATATATATTTCATATATATATACATATGTGTGTGTTTGCAACTGTTTATTAATCTGGAGCACAACCGAATATGAATGTACGAGTAGGTGTTGAGTGTGGGAAATAATATAAATCGGAAACCTGAGCGAAGCGCATATGGATTCTGAATTGTAGAGCCACAAGTGCCACGGCAATCAGCGCGATATGTTAACACGTAAATCAAATATTTACTGAGCGCACTACCAGCATCGATTGGCTGCAGCGGCAACAGCAACGGCAGACGGCAATGCAAGATTGCACAACAGCTGACGATGCGAGAGAGTGGTCATTAATTTTTGTTCAACCCACACTCGGGGTGAAAAAAAAAAACACAACACCATCGACAATGCATGGGTTTTCACATGGTTTTTCGAGGATACGCTCTGTTGGACTACGTGGTAGATAACACTGGGACTTTCGACATGGTGTTGAATTATCTGCACTACTTTTACTATAAGAGAAGTGAAAAGTTCGGTTAATTCGCCGATGTATGCCCAAAAGTAGTCACCAGAGGAGATGGGAATTAAGTCTATTTTGCCATTAAGGGTAGACACTTAACAAAAGGATATTTGGAATTGGCCGTATTCGACGATAACCGTCGAATTGAGCAAATAAACTGCCTTAAGCTGAGTATTAAGTGCGAGAGAATATTTTTAATTATGTCAATCGGGGTGCCTGATGTTGATAAGTTACTGGGTTTGATTGAAGTTGATTGAAAAGGTCCTGTTCTGCTACGGGGACTGATTGGAATGCTGTCAAAATAGCAGTGAAAGTAGAGGGTGTGTAAAAGTAAATTTATTATAATGAATAGGGAGGATAAATTTCTCAAACTTTCTAGGCCACAGCGGTCTATTCAAGGAGTAAATTTTGTGCTACAAACAAATATAAAGCTCTGTGTTCACAGAACCACTATATTCAAATTCCTGCAGAAGGGTCTTAATGTTGGGGGTGTTGGAATTTAGTTAAGAAAGAGCAATGAAACCCCGAAAGCCTGGATGCACTGTTAACGAGTGTAGAAAATGAAAGTAATAACTTTCGGATTTGTATGCAAAACACCTAACATTTTCCGAATTCTTCAAAAATCAGCATGAGGGATAAAAGCCATATACTGGGCTGATTGTTTCAATAGTTACAGAGGAACACAACGGTCTTTGGATTAACAAAGGACCACTAAAATCGATCTCTTATCAAGTGGGACATATTTTTTTTTATGTAACCAGCGCGCGCTAAATGGGTTAAACTGTAGCCTTACAATGTTTGTACACAGCGCGGAGGAAGGAAATGTTTGTAAGTTATAATGACTAGCAATCTAGGTACAAATACGGACAAACAACTCAAGTGCATATAAACACTGCGAAAAAGTAAAGGCTTTTCCAATAGGGACTTGACAACTTTGAATTTAATTTGTGAACGCACTCTTTCACTAATCATAAAACTGTCACTGTCAATTTATTCAGTAAACTCGACATTTTCACCATGGTAAAGTACACGAACGAGCAACGTCTGCAAATTATAAAAATTTTCTACCGAAATTCGGATTCGAAGTGTCGAAAATATCGCTGCCGTTCAGGCGTCCGTAGCAAACGATTCAAATCAGTCAATTCCACGGCGTTCTCAAGAATTGGGCATCGCTCAGACCACATTATGGCGTATTCTGCGTAAGGATCTTGGTTTACACCCATACAAGATCAAGCTGACTCAAGAATTGAAGACGATGGACCATTTGAAGCGGCGTACGTTCTCCGATTGGGTTCTGGAGAAGATGCGCCAAGATGATGAATTTCATCGCAAAATCATCTTCAGTGACGAAGCTCATTTTTGGCTCAATGGGTTCGTCAATAAGCAAAATATGCGTTATTGGTTGGGTGAAAATCCACATGTGCTTCATGAATCACCACTTCATCCACAAAAAATAACTGTTTGGTTATTGGGCCATATTTTTTCGTCGACGATAACGATCGTCACGTTACTGTGAATGGTCAGCGTTATCGCGCCATGATCACCGATTATTTTTGGCCCGAATTGGAAGATATGGACTTGGACGACATATGGTTTCAACAGGATGGTGCCACAAGCCACACAGCACACGCTACAATCGATTTATTGATGAGTAAGTATGGTGAGCGTGTTATCTCACGACATGGGCCAGTCGATTGGCCGCCTCGTTCGTGCGATTTAACACCGCTTGAATATTTTCTGTGGGGCTACGTTAAGTCATTGGTTTATGCCAACACGCCTTCGACGTTGGAAGAGCTCAGAGTCAACATAGCGGCCGTTTCGGCCGAAATGTGTGACCGAGTCGTTGAAAATTGGGTCCAACGAATCGACCGCTGCAAACGTGCCTGCGGTGGCCATATGAACGAAGTCGAGTTCCATTCATAAATGTTTTGATTGTACTTCAAGCCGATAATAAAGTTTTTGAAATATCTCAAATGGTTTGCGTTTTCAGTCCCAAAAGTGCATCACAAACTTTGTCGATCGTATCCGAAGATTTCTGAACTAATACACTAATTGGGAGAGTATAGGCTCATGATATTTAGAAATCTTACTTCATTGTGAGAAGGCAGGAAATCCCATACAGAATGTACGGATACCTGAAAGAATATATAGGGAAAGTGAAATCACAAACAATAAGGACATGAAGAAAACAACGATGAATTAACATTCCACTTCCAAGCAGAACGACCCGTTCGAAGATATCAGTCATAATCGGCTTCCCTCTTCCAACTCAATATAAAATTTATCATATCCAGAATAGCTTCGTCCTTAAACAATAGATTCAGTCTTTATTTCTCAAATCAGTGGGCTGGGATTCGGAAACCCTCCTAGGTAGAGAGTTTTCGTCTGTTTGTTGAATTCGACTGAGCTTATGTATAGTATTGTTCGTATCTACATACAACCATATCTTTTAAAGGTCGAGGGTACACATTTTCATGTGTTCGATTTCTGATTTGAACAGAAGTGGCATGTGGCATGGACGAAGAGTTTCCCTTATAAGAGATCTCAATATTAGTTCCGTTTTTCTGCAACACTCATTGATAGGATCACCAAATATCGGTTAGGTGCAGTCAACCCCTTAGCTACAAAGTGCAAGTTAGAGAGACTTGATGGCTGGGGCAGAGATTCTCTATACAGAAATCGTCTTCATAGGAAAGTACAGTGCACACTGAAACCCAAATTTTGAGACTTGTGCTTGAAGAATAAATTCGCCAACATAAGCCTCACAAACTCCCATGCCCCGACAGAGGAAAAGGCTGACCTAGGACGATATAGCAAGGAGATTATCTTTGGTAATACAGTGGAGAAATACAGCCTTTACGTCATCATCTCCGTAAACGGACGCAGGCTTATTGATTTTGGTGCAGGATGTTATTTAACTACCAACATACGGTTTGCATACCTTGATATCCATAAAAAAAAACCTAAAATAAAATAGAAGAATCAATCAAATGGATCAAGGCACTCCACCAATGTTTTGGATATTCGAAAGCTCCGAGCAAAGCTTAGCAAGTGAATAAGTCTCCTCACTATCGCATATAAAATCCTGTCTGCCGTATTTTGTGAATGCGTAAGACCCTTCGTCTGATCGGGCCCTATTAGCACAGTCTTAATCCACCACATATCATATTTTCACATTACGATAGATCTGGAAAAAACCCAGGACTTCCACATGGATACACACCACCTCTTCATCTATTGAGCATCTACGATATAGAGACGAACTGTACTGAGCCATGTCGAGGTTTTGAATCCCTGATACGCTCATTCAACTATTCAGGATGACGATGGAGAATGCATGGTGCTGCATTAAGGTCGATAATAACAAAACCGAAATCTTCAGTGTTAGACAAGGACTTTAATGAGGCGACGTGTTGTCATGTGATTTTTTCAACATCGTTCTGGAAAGAATTATGCGAAACTCGCAGGTTATCTCGAGAAACAGCATTTTCCCATGATGGGAAGAACACAGCGAGCTGGCAACGGAGCAGATGGGTTTAGCATTCAACGAAGGTCGACACAACATCGACCCCAAAGACAAAACGATACGCAGTTACAACTTTCAAGGAGCGGCTCCGCTATCAACTCCGACAACGACCCCAGCGTGGAAATCATTCTTGTTAGTCGAGTAGTAAAGCTCTAACTCGAGCAACCAAAAAGACATTATACAAGATACTGACCATCTCAGTCCTGCTTTACGGCACAGAAGCGTGAATACTTCAAGAAACGAAAGAGAAACGTTCTTCGGGTAATTTTCAATCCGGTTTACATCAATTAAGACTACTCCATAATTCAGCAGCGAACTGTATGAATAGCCCGGCTAGATGGCTTGGACGAATGAACACTACTGTTCCGGCTTGTAAAGATTTCGACTCCAACCCAAAGGGACAACGCAGTGTGGACGACTTCATCTTAGGTGGCGCACAAAAATGGAAGAGAAACTCAGCAAACTTCGTCTACGCAACTGGAGGGAGTTGGCAAAAGACCGCGATAACTGGAGAGGCATGTTAATTGAAGCCCTGGTCGACTCTGGACTGTAGCACCATCTAGGTAAGCAAGTAAGCAGATCTTCGAGAAGAGTTAAGAATATCAAGTTGATGGCAACCATATTCGTACATTAGCCACACAGAGCCATATCTTATTATCTAATTAATTCTTGCCATTCTAGTTTGAGAACTCCAGGATGTCAATTGAGAACTCCTTTGCTGTATTATAGACGGAAACAAATTATCTTAACTTACGAGTGCTTCTATATTACGAGTGTATAATAAAAAAATGGGTCGGCTGGTGCCGAAGGCCTTGAATTTCCGGCAAAACAGAAGCTGGTGCAAGTGCTGTGTAGTCAATGGGGATTACTTTGAAGGTGGCAATATCGATTTAAATGAAGAAAATGGTACAAGACTCTTACCACTCCTGAGGATGATAAAGACGCTCTTTAAAATGAATGAAAATTCCCTTGGCTGCTTAGAGTAAAAAATTGTCTGTTTAATCTTGGGTCACGTTTACGTTAGTTGTCACAACGAAGCTTTATATTGATTGCATTGGGACATGCGCGTAGTAATTAAAAAAAGCTACGATCCCTGCGACTCAGATGGCGTGGCATTGTAGAGCGTATGCACAGCAGTGTACTGGTGAGAGACTTTACATGGGTAAATTGAAGCGGATAGCTAGAGAAAGAGTTGGCTTGACGTACATGTCATTTGAGATCCAACCAGCCAATCAGCAATGCCAAAATTGCAATTGCTTTTGTAACTTTTATTCAACATATTCCTTTTCAGATAAAAGTCCAATGAATCAATAAATTTCGTCGCTATCTCACTGATAGTCCTGTGTATAATAATTTCCGCTAGCAGTTGACGACATCCACCCAATCCTTTACTACTCAAAGCCTCGACAGATTCAATCGCTTTCAATCGCCTTGATTCCCTGTCATCCGGTCTTTCATTAAATGGTGGCCATGCATTGATGTCCGCTCTTGTCGTCGACATTAACATGATCGTCCAATTCATTTGCCTGTCGTGTAAAATACTCACCACCAAAAGTTACTTTATTGACTGCTTGTTCCGGAGGCTGCTTTGCAACCCGAAGAGTGGCAATAAATCCTCGTTACGTTGAAGCTTTCTGCTGGAAGGCGATGTAATTAACCTTTGTCGTTGTGCTTCCCCATCTCTCTTCAAGTTCCTCTTCTTGTCACTAGTTTCGACCTTTTCCTTCTCGGTGGGTTGACGTTAATGGAAAAAGTAGATTCCATCCTATTTCCGTAGTACTCGTATCTGTATATCATGCAATTTTTTGCAGACGGCGCGGCATAGTCTTGATAGTAGTGACTTTGTATAATGCGGTAGCTGGTGGTAACAATTCGCACATAAAAGTATTTGTAGCCCTATTGAACCATATTTTAGGTTCACATTCCTCAGTTACGACGTGCCAGCTATAACCTGGGAGGAGAGGAAGGAATTACTGGATACTGTTGCATGGATAACTTTCAACAATAGTTGAACATTATCCACAAACACATATGCATATGGTATTTGTATTGTGCGTATGTATGCAGGGCAAATCCTCAAGAAGGCACTGTGCGAGTGCCTTTTACTGGACACTGGGAATGGTCCCCAAGAACGCACAGCCATTACCGTAGATTTTAGCATCACCCGACGACGCCGGCGGACACCCTTAAAATGTACAATAATCCAAGCGATGGTACACTATTACACCGACAACAACAACAACTCCCAAAAAGGACAACGATGGCTCTGACTCTCTCACTTTGGCTTCGATTCTAAATCTGATGTTGATGATGATGATGATGATGGTGATGGTGATAGGAAAGCCGGTCCACCAAGAAAGGGAATCTCAGCCTAAAGTTACGAGTATGTCCGTCCATAAAAGGATTCTCAAGTTTTTCTCCAACATGCTTTGCTGGTTTACTGCTTCACTCTGATGGCTTGAGATACTTTAAGAGGGGAAAAATTCCTTGGCATATACCACCGACAAATATGCGATTGTGTGGGCGATGTAATGGGCGTAAGTGCTTCCATAGCCGAGATAGCATTCTCTTCTAATGGACGAGACAAGTGGGCATTGTTTGTGATTTACTTTTATTTCGTCCTTTTTTTCAGTTTTTCCTTTTCTTTTCCCACCACACTCTGTAGTGGTATGTATGTTCAGTTCAGTTCAGCCCTTTACAGTTTGGTTGAAGAAGGAAAATGTAACTTTGAATGGTGGCAACCGAACATTGGTTTCGTTTGCCTCCTCAAGGGTTAATATTCTTACAAATGGCTGGGACTATTGCAGGACCCATTTAAAAATTTATTAACACAATTCCAGTGACGATTAGTGAACATTAAGGAAATAACTTGAACTTAAAGCCCGTTAAATCCCGAATGCTTTTCCGGTTATCTCATCGAACGCATAGTGCTAATGTTAAGTGGCCTTAGGCAGATTCAATGCGGTCTGTAGAGTGTGGTGGTCGCAGTACACATTTAAGTTAGGTGATACATTGTGTGCGGTTTTGAGGGGGGTTGATTGTATTCGTTTGTGGCCGGAAGCAGCTGTAACGATGGCATGTGACATTTGATTATGTGTTAGGGTAAGTGACAAAGCGCGGGCAATGGTCATTTTAAAGTCATTAATGGAACAAGTCCATGGGTGGCGAAAGTCACTTTGTTTGAATGATTGAGTTTAAATTGCCTTAAGAATGGCTTAGTCGGTGTGAGACTATTTTAGTGGCAAGTAAATGTGAGTACGGGCAAAAAGGCTATAGGATATCGACCAGATTTTTCGTTATATTAAAGTTGCTTTTCGTGTATTTAGCAAATAAGCTATCAATGATTTTATCACATTGAAACGATAAGTGGATAACCGATTAGTGCATCCTAAAAAGTTGAGAACGCGAGGGTTTATAAGTAATACACTAGATAAATCGCTATTCTCAGTTTCCATTTCCTTTGTTCGGGTAATCGGATATCTGGACATAAATGTTATGATAACATGAGAGCCAATAGTAATTTGATGCCTTAGCTGAGGACGCAGGCCTCCTTGTCCTTGCAAGTTCATCCTATATCTTATATGTATCTGGATCACGGGAAATGACCTAGGACCCAAATAAGACTGTGGATATACCCCAAGAGGATATTGAGTATGTGCAAAATGCAATCGACACTACCAAATACAACAGTTTTAATAGACGAAAAGTCGTATTCAGTAAAGCATACAATGATGCTCATATTGGTAGATGCCAAGGACTATAATGCCTTCACACAGCTCACGTCAACAATGGGGTGCTACATTTGTGGAGTAACATCAAAAGAATTCAACGAATTAACCATCATAAGAGACGTTGATATTCACGCACTTTCATTCGGATTATCCACTTTGCACGCCAGTCTGCTCCTTTCATATAAACTCCGAGTAAAAAAGTGACAGTTAAGATCTGATACTGATAAAGCCATTATTAAAGAGAGGAAAAAAGTCATTCAAGAAAAATTTAGACGTGAAACGGGCCTTTATATAGTGAACAGATAGCAATGATAGTTTTTCCAATTGTTATTTTTCAGCAGCTGTCAAAGTTACCAATAACATCTAGCTGTAAAAATATTCAGTCAAACGTGCGAAATTATTAAAAAATATTATCGAATTTAAGGCTCAGTTGTAAATACGCAATTTGAGTTTCGTCGTGAGCTCGGTAGTCATCATGGCTTCAGTGTACAGGCAATTCGTCGCACCGTGAAAAGTTAGAGCGCGACTACACTCTTTTGGATCTTAAGCCACTAACCAGACAGAGATTGATGCGAATTGAAGGAAAAATAGCCGCCGTAGCGGCCAATATCGAAGAAGACTCAAAAATGTCGATTCGACGCCGATTAGCTAAATTGGGTATTGCCAGAGAATCAACCCGGCTAATTTTGCCTTTAGATTTTGACCTACATCCATATAAGATTGTGTTGACGTAAGAATTGAAGCCGGGCGACCATAAACTACGCCGTGTGTTCGTTAATTGGGCGCTGGAAATGTTGGCCGGAGATCCGGATTTTGGACAAAAAATCATCTTCTCGGACGATGCCCATTTTTGGCTCAGCGGCTATGTCAACAAGCAAAATTGCCATTATTGAAGCGAGCACAATTAACAAGTGTTCGGCCAAGCATCAATGCATCCACACATCCACATATGTATATTGCCTGTTTGGTGCTCAAATTTGTGGCGAACGGCGAGCATTCATCAATTGGCCACTGCGGTCATGCGATTTGACACCACTCGATTATTTTCTCTGGAGTCAACATTCGATACGCCATTGTCGGAATAACGATGCACATATTGAACCGAGTCATAAAAAACTGTACCGACCGCTTGAAATAATGACAGCGAAGCCGAGGCGGCCATTTGAATGAAACGAATAAAACGCGTTTGAATAACCTGTGTAACTTGCTGAGAGAGACCATTAAAAACTTCAAAAACCATGCAGTAGATACGTATCTTGAAAGTAAAATTAAGTCCACGCCACCAATTAGAAAAAATAACAACGAATGGGTAGAGGGAGATAAGAAGTAAGCGGAAATCTTCGCTTCCTATCTAGAAGAGACCTTTATGCCCTTCGACGGTCAAGCATTGATCCACAATATCAGTGAATAACAAAGATCGTCAGACAATGGAAATGAAACGCTAACGGAACTTAATACTGAAATAAAGCAATTAAAACCAAGGTAAGCTCACGGTTACCACTTAATAACCGGAGAAGTCCTTAAAAAGCTGCCTAGAAAACATTCACTGAGCTTCTTTATATTATTAATGCCCCACTGATGTTAGAATACGTTCCGAGTCAGTGGAACTATTGATCAGGTGCATAGAATTACCGAAGCTATGGAAAAAAAGAGATTGGTTCAAGCGTATTCCTTGATGTCTCGCAAGCTTAAAGTTCAATTTACTGCATATCTTACCACTGAGCTTTTATAATATACTGACAAAGTATTTCGAGAATGGAATTTTCCGTGTCAGACTCGGAAACGAAGTATCGCAATTAAAAGGGATTTTAGCCGGCGTACCACAGGAAAGTGTTCTCGGTCCAATTCTGTACCGATATATATCCGATACCCCAAGGAAAGGGGACCGTTCTAGCTACGTTATCCAATGATATTGCTATGCTAGCAGTTGGTAAATCGAGCGATCTCGATAAAGTATATGAATTGATAAAGGCATGGCGGATAGCCCTTGGTTACCTATCCTCATAAACTCTGTCTGTATTCCAATTTCAAAATTAAAATGGAAGACGTACGTTGAAGAGAAAACGCAAACAACTTGAAAACAAATCGAAATCAAGCTGCTCTTAAATAAGCAAATGCTAAAGCCGATGTGGACCTATGGTATACAACTTTGAGGTTATACCAAAAAAAACGAAAGCCAATATTTTACCAGCTTTTGAAAGTAAAGTGCTAAGAGACCTCAGAATTTCTACTGCCGAGGACGAAACAAAAACATTCGAGAGAAAACATAAAATTCGACTAAATGGACATACTAGTATTAGCAATACAGTCCTACAAAATTTGGAGGAGAGAAATCTATTGCGCCGTCTCCATAGAACTAAAGCTATCGACCTAGCGCGATAAAATGAAACCGCGTTAAACAGCGGAACATGCTGTTCTTTCCATTGGAAAGTTACCTGCCAAGCGAGTCTATAAGAGATTGGATCATTCGGATTGCGAAGGTAAGATATGTTGTCTTCAGATCCAGAAAAAGATATTTAAAATAAACAAACATATTTAAAAAAACATTAAACGAAAAAGGGCACTGCATTTTAGACGATGGCCAACTATTGATAAGATGAATTCTCACATTATTTTCACATTAGGATAGATTTTCTACAGTCTTTCACTTGATTTTCCACAGACATTGGTAAATACTCATTATCAAACAAAGTGTTGACTGCATAATTAGGAAAATTCAATTGCAATTGTTAATTTCTACCTCCTGCATCGGCATTCCAAACGAATTTAAATTGCTTACAAATTAGACATTCATCAAATATCCATACATCCATCTATCCCATTCATCCGACACATCCTTAAATGCGATCCGCAATGATGATGATCTTCACAATGCGCATGGAAATTCCATTTACCCAAGGACAACACACACTAGCATTACCATAAACTATGTATTGTACTCGTAATCACGGATAAAAATTTCACCAGCAAAAAAAAAGAAGAAAAAACAAAAACAAAGGAAAGGATGGATAAAAGGAGAAGGGTTGCTAGAAAAAGAAGCAGACGAGAAATATAAAACATGAAATCCACTTACATTCATCGCAATTTTCACTTCCGTTTACGATGCATTTTGCCTTTTTGTTCTTCGTCCAGTTATCCTTGCAGCTCAGGCAAAAACCATTACTGCTACATGTTGCACAGCCCGTAGGGCATGCCACACACTCCTGGCGTTTTTTATCTGAATAGTAACCATCCGGGCAGCTATTTAAGCATTTCCCATCCAAGGCGAAACGTCCAGAACGACATGTTATACACTGGGACTCCGATGAACCATTGCATGTGGCACAAGACAAATGGCAAGATGCACAACTATAAAAAGAAAAAAAAACAAAAAGTATATAAATATAAATAAGCACACTTATGTATGTACATATATACACATATATAAAGATAAAGAACCGGAAACAGCAGTTAAACAAAAATGCATGCTATCATTACAATAGGGAAAGCAATAAAAGGAATGCTCTCATCGAATCCGTCCTTCCATCACTTGCTACAATATTTTGAAAATTAAGAATTAGCAAATGGAAATACCTTCGAGTGAAAAGACTTTCTTTTATTCACTTCACAGTTTGGATTTATTCTGAATTTCGACATCTGGAAACTATCTTTTCCAAACACTGGTTGGATGTTTTTGTCGTTTTCTTTTGATCTTCCTTCCTTGGTCTAATGGGGGTTTTACAGATGGGACATGTGAGAGAAAGAGATTCAAATGATGTCTGTGCTTATCTCTCTGCTACTCTATGAAGTTAAATGCAGAGTATTAAAATTTCATTGACCTCCAATAAGAATTTGTAAAGCAAAATCGTTTTCTTTTTCATTGTGTTTGAAAATACCACTATCAGGATTAGCAATGATGTCGTTGTGCTATAGACAATTCAACATAACGTCGCCTTAACTATCGTTAAAGTCGGGATTATAAAAAAACAAAAACAAATAAAGATAATGACGAGAGGAGCATAATGGCCAACTATTCACCCTCCATTTCCAAGCAAAATGTGCATGAGCTTAATGAAAAAGCACTTGCACTTTGCACGGAGGATTTTTTTTTTTTTTTTTTTTTTTTTTTTAAGGGAGTCGCTCATCTACAGTGTGGCTGTGGAAAATGGGAAAACTAAATATTCCTCATTCCACTTGCAAGGAAGATACGTACAAAATGTTTCGGATTAGTTTTTGGTGGAATCATTCTAACCATGACAAGCATCAGCAACTAGTTTAAACATTCAAGTTTTTTTTTAGCTTTTCGCCAATTTATCCCAGTTTCAAATAGTATTACGCTTAAAAATTTGATAAAACCTACCCCAGCAACTGACACGCGAGGACCAATTAACTATGCTGCACCTAAATTTCGTTAGGGCTATCCAGAATAACAACACAGGACTTTGGAATTTTGAATTTAAGCCAGGCTTAGTCCAAGTTTTTGTCATTTTGCATGGCATCATACGTGCTGTATGACGCTGTATACATGAATACATATCAATGGTGCTTACACCACTAATACCTGAAATAGGGGCAGATACAAGGCAGACAATTTGTATCTATGTATGAGCTACTTCAACGTACAAACAATTTTTTTCAGTATTAGTCACGGTGCTAAAATAGAAATTGCGGTGAAACTCTTGGTATAAACTACTATATCTACCTCTAAGATCTTCTCCATTTTCAAAGATACATTTTTTAACATAAGACTAAAATTCGCGCTTTCCCCGGCATAGCAAAAAGTCAATGACACAAAATGTATCTTTCTTCTAGAGCTCCAAGACTATAGGAGTATTTTTATTTATTTTATTTATTCAGTCTACGAATATAACTTCAACATATTTCGAAATATACATAAATTAGTAACCTTAAATAAATGAATTCATTGCATTAATTAATGACATCAACAAAATTTTTAAAAATATTTCTTGGCATTGACAAATCTAATTCTGAGCTATACAGGGTATCAACGTCAAGCCGGAAACGGGTGATAGGGCAATTGCTGTCGGTTATCACAAAATTATAAAAAAAATCTAAGTCATGCAATTTTAAAATTATTTGCACTCAAAAAGAGAAATCTGACACCCTGTGACGATCTTTCAAGTACTGTGATCGCAAATTTTTATTTTTCTTCGATTTTTTTTTGTCACGTAACTCTGAGTAACTCTTCTGTAAATTACGGTCCAAAATTTAAACATAGATACTCGTATATCGGTTTTAATGAAATTCTTGTTTTTTTTGTCCATCCATGTATCTGAAAATCATTAATCACCCAACTTGAACTGATTGTACTGACAAAAAAATGTACTATGCCATTTTGGCAAGTAACTTTAGAAGATGGCATATTTAGTCTGGATTCCAAAATCGTATGACACTTGCTAGACTAACACTTAATTGAGGACAAAAAGAAATATTTTGATAAAGAAACCCGATTCATAGTTAATTCTTTTTAGTAAGTTAAAATGAGTACCAAGTGTGAGCGAGACACATAGTGACGCCGTGATTGAGACGGATAAACATCCCATTTCGACTAGTGTGAGTGAAACAGATAGAGATGCCACCCTTGTCATTTCATTTCGCTTTTTTCCCATCACAGAGCACAGAACACTACGTTCTCTTGGTGTATACTCTCAGGATCGCTTTATACAACTGATGTTTGTTGCGCGACTAAACGCCATCTACCGATCTTGTATCTTAAATGTTCAAACTGCTTGCCTCCAGCGGCAATAAGACGGGCATATCTTCTGGAGTTGATGTCTTCAACGGCTTCTGCAATTTTTTGGCGCAACTCGTTTAAATTTTCTCTCGGCAAAAAATCGAGTGGATTTAAATCAGGTGAACGGGCTGGCCACGAAATTGTACCAGACCGCCCTATCCACCTGTTGGAGTATTCCCGATAGAAGAACTCTCGTACTGTGCGAGCATAATGCGGTGGACAGCCATCTTGTTGATACCACATGCATGAATAAACATTAAGTGGCACGTCTTCCAAAAAATTTGGTATGTGGTTCTCCAAAAAATCTAGATAAACTTTCGCATTCAAATTCTGCGGCAGCTCCAATGGGCCAATAATTCGACCATTCAAAATTCCCGTCCACATGTGTACTTTAAAACGGTACTGTAATCTACCATATCTTCCCGCATCAAATTTTCCACGTGCAACATGTGCAAATTGTGGAGGTTCCTTTTAAAAGTTGATTCGTCCGACCATAGAATTTTTTCGAAGAATCTCGGATCTTCTCTGAACCTCTGCACCATCGTTTGACAAAATTGCCCTCTTTCTGGATAAAATCGGGGTAGCAGACTTTGGACTCATTGTACGATGGAGCTGGTTTTTCCTTAGAATTCGGTGTGCTGTACTTTTGGGTACTCCTATGCTTTCTCCAACTACTCGTACTGAGGTACTAGGGTCTTGTGCGACTGCTTATGACGGGTCTTCGCTCACTAACCATTAGATTTGGAAAGCGATCCTCTGAGAATGACCGGTGTACATTTAGAAACACTCGATGATCCGGATGACGCTGAGCATTTGGGTATCTCTTATGATAAAGTTTGGCTGCAGCACTAGCATTACACCTACATTCCCCATAAATGAGATGCATGTTCGCATATTCCTGAGCAGTGCATCGAGATGGCATGATGGCATTCGGTCCAGAAGAAATATAAGTTCGACAGAAACGGACAGAAAGAAAGCCAAAGTTAGTTTTGTCAAAGGATTTTAAATAACAACATCAAGCGAATAAATGGACTTCCCAAAGAAGACCAGACGCTCAGCATTACCGAGCACTTAAAATCGAATTGGCTAAACTGCAATATGATACTTTAAAAGAAGAAGCAATTCAAAAAATCAAAGTAATGTTGCGCATGACCTGAAAAAAAAATCTTTAGAACTAAAAGTGAAATATTAAAAAAATACAAAACGAAAGCTGCGCAGTAAAAGAGGCCCAGAATTTTAACAAAAGCATTGAATTGTTTTTCAACGATGTAAATGAATGAATTAAAGAAATTTTAAGTTGAAACTTTTTGTGTTTGCTTGAAATAATGTTTACGAGTACAATCCTGCAAAATAGTTATTTATCAAATGAAGGAAATCGAGCTTGAGTTATTAATTTGAGAATCATTTTCACTTTGTATCTCTCCTTCAATAATAACTCGTTGAAGGTCAACATCACTAAAATCTAAACTCTCAGGAGGATCATCGAGATGGCCATTTTGCCTCATTACTCGTATATTGTGTAAAGTGCAGGTCGCAATGATAACTGTTAAAACTGTACTCAATTTTATTCAGGCACCATAAGCCAACACGGGAAATCTTCTTTTTAAAAATCCCAAATGATTTTTCTATTACACTTCTGGTACGAATTTCATTGTACAACTGTGACTGTTCTGCTGAACTTCTTGGATTGAGAAGAAGTGTCATCAAATAAGATTTTTGGGGATAGGCCGAATCTCCTATATTCTAAAAGAATTTTTAAAAACAAAGTTCATGCACAAAATCAAATTTATATTAAGCCAACCCAAGAGAAAACATTCTGTATTTGTACTTGACTGTCTCTCCAAAATATTTCGAATCCTGCAATTACAGAAAATTGTTGCATCATGCGTAGATCCCGGCCATCTAGCTACTACATTTGTAAATATCATTTTAGCGCTGCAAATCGCTTGAACATTGATAGAGAAATACTCTTAACTTTTCCACCTTGATGAACATCATCTATTTGTATATTAATACTCGTATGCAAATCAATTTTTAATAATAATTACCGGGAGACTGAATTTTTGCTTGTGTGTACGTCAATAGCTCCAATTACGAGTACATTTAGGAACGATGCTATACAAAAGAAATCGCGTTTGTTTTTTTGCAATTTCAGCTTCAGTTTCAGGAAATTGTATAAAGTCGTTTCCAAGCTTAGCTATTGTCCTGGAAACTCTCAAAACTATCCTTGAAACTGTTGAGACATGTGGAATGCAAAATCGGCTATACCGGTTGCAAAAAAACCCAACGTAACTAAAAATTGATTAATCGGAGCGATAGAATTATTCCTGGGAAGGGAAAATGTATGTTTTAATTTTAATATAGGCCAGGCATAACTGTTACCTGTTGGATGGACATTCTGAAGAGCATTCTATTTTATTCAAAATGACTATTGTTATTTATTTTGTTAATCGAAATCTTTTGAAAAAATATAGCTCATCAAAAGAGTAAAAATAATTATTTCTGAGCTTCAACAGCATCTTCAATCCAGTTCGCCAGTTCAAAATCCATTTTTATTGAATTCTGTAATAATATTATTCTAATAATCTTCACGATTCTTGACTAATAAGTGAGAAACAACAGGAAATTAACTTTTAAGTTCAACATAACTACGTATCTTATGTGGCAATTTTTCTTCCACCTAATTTATGTTCAACTTTAGGATTTTCATATTTGGGTTTACGTTTGATGCTTAAGGGTTTACGAGGGTTATCTGAAAAGTTTCCTACCGAATAATGATACAACACATTTTTTTCCATGTTTTTATTTTATTTTTCTACGTAGTCTCCTTGTAACTCTACACACTTCTCCCAGCGATGCTCCCATTGGCGTTTTTCTCTGCAAAATAATTGTTCACGAAGGTGATTGCCTCCTCATTTCACGAAAATCTCTGTCATCCGAGCGCAGTTTTTAGATGAGGGAACAAAAAAAAGTCGCTTGGGGCTAGATCTGGTGAATAAGGCGGATGGTCAACCAGTTCAAACCGCAGTTTATGGATTTTCGCCATGGCAACAGCTGAGGTGTGAGACGGCGCGTTGTCTTGGTGGAACATGATTTTCTTTTTCTGCAAATGTGGCCGTTTTTCCGCAATTTCTGCCTTCAGCTTGGCAAGTAATGGTGCGTAATATGCTTCTGTAATGGTTTTTCCTTTTTGAACAAAATCGATTAAGATACTTTACCTTTACTATCCTAAAAAACAGTCGCCATCACTTTACCAGTCGAAAAAACAGTTTTTGCTTTTTTTGGAGCCGGCTAGCCCTTTGTAGTCCATTGTTTTGACCGAATTTTTATTTCAGGCGTATAATGGTGTATCCAAGTTTCATCTACAGGTGCCAAAACTCGGATTTATTGCGCCTAAACTGCGCCAACAGAGCATTGGAAATGTTCACTCGAACACGTTTTTGGTCCTACCTAAGCAAACGCGGCACCCAAGGCGCGAACAGGTTTCTCATGCCTAAAACTTGATTTAATATGTAACAAACACGTTCTTTGGTTTTCATAACCTCTACTATCTCTCTCACTTTAATTCGGCGGTCGTCTAACATCATTTGGTGAACTTTAGCAATGTTATCGTCAGTGGTTGCAGTTTTTGGACGTCCCGAACGTTCATCATCTCCCAAGCTCTTACGGCCACGTTTAAATTCAGCTGCCCAAAATTTTACTGTGGTAAATGATGGTGCAGAGTCCCCATACACAGAGTCCAACTCATTTTTGATTTGCGTAGGCGTATTGCCTTTCAAAAACAAAAATTTAATAACAGCTCGATACTCATTTTTTTCCATTTTCACAAAAAACACTCACATCGACTCACTCAAACGACTGTCAACTAAAAACTGCGCGTCCAAAATGACTGAAGCTTCGGTAATTAACTGTCAAAAGATGCACAACTAGCATCCACTAGCTTTTATTGACGAGTGCCACTATCTTTACGTTGCGGTCGGAAACTTTTCAGACAACCCTCGTATGTTAAATATAAATTTGTAACTTTCGTATCAGTAATCGGAATTAAGTCTTACTTGCTAGAAAAAATAAACTGAATTGAATTGAATTAAATATAAAAAGGAACACTTTTGCTGCTCTTCTTTAATGTGACAACCCTAGAGCCTCTGCCCAATCATATGAGTGCATCATTCCGAAAGAGTAGTTTATGTAGAACTTATGTTACATATGTTCAAAATTTTGACAGATGACAGAGCGACACCAGCCGCTCTTCTTTCAAGGTAAGGAATCCAGTTATCTGTTGGTCGAAATTCTAAGACGATTCCCAGAAATGTGCCCTAACTTTTTAATTCTAAATAGGCACCCAAGAAAGACATACTGCGAAATATACACGACGTAGATTCCTTCCAATTCGAGGCAGATTCTTACTTTCGTTAGGTAATATCATCTCAGTGTTTGATAGGGTGACGCCTGGGAAAAATTTTCCCGGAGAAAAGATAAATTTAAGGTAGGATTAACCAATCACTTATTGTTCTCAGTAATAGGCTCTGTTGTTAGTTCACACCATCTCGATAGTGAGTATCTTTTTTGAATGACAGTTCCACCATCTTCATCACTGACATCGCCGGGAAAACTAACCATAATTCCTTGATTGTGTTAGGTTTTGTTGGGTCCGTTGAGTGAAAAGGTTGTTTTCCACAGCTTCTCTGTCGGTTTTATTCCGCTTCATCTGCTGATGCAAGTAACCGTTTTCAAATTGTAACCCGATGTCAACCCTTAAAATGTGGGGTTACCAAAACAGTCTTCAGCATATAATAAAGAAGCGACATCATAATACCTCCAATATGCTGTAAAAACAACATTTCCGTAAGCTTGTGGTTCTGATAGAAGGGTGGGTATTTTTCGAAGGATACAAAAAGAAAAAAAAAAGAACTGAAATCCTGAATTTCTTTGCTTTACGCAATTCTAAGTCAAGTGAATACAGCATAATGTATTCTGATTCATTAAGTCCTGTCTATTAGGATTAAATCTAGGAGATGAGTGGCCATCCTCTATCAATGGTCTAATGGTATCTTCACATGTAGATGACCGGTCCCCATAGAGCATTTAGTTTGGCATCAGGATTAAGGGCAAGTTTGTCTTACAATTTCGAAAATACAGAATCTTTCCAAAGACAATTGCTTGAGTTTTTGATTTCCTGCAGAGAGAGAATGCTCACTAAATCGTAGTTGCGTAGCTAGTTATGTATTTCACCAATGATATGGCTTAAGGATGATACTACCCTGTGTACGTAGGGGCACTTGTCAACTTGACGATGGAGTGCTTTCATGGGAATAACCTTTATAAAATGGGGCATATTTCTGTTTCTCTCACTAATCGGTTAGTACCCAAACCAAAGTTTTTACCAATGTAAACGGAGGTACTCCTATGTTTCATAACTATTTAAATTTTATCCCAGCCAGCAGTTGCTACTGGTCAATCGAACATACTAAAGAATCTCTCAATTCTGATGGAGAAAGTGCTAATCTCCATCAAAATAGACAGGAAGTTGGCAATAGTTAAGCTTTTGATGGTGTGACTCGGGAAACTTAAAGCAGTTAAAAGGGAGAAAAAGTGTGAGGCCGAAGTAGAGAACTTAAGATATGGGCGAGAAGCAGATAGTAGTTACAGAAACTTATATCGATTAAAGTCTCGGAGCTGATACTGCCTTCCTTTGTTTCCTTTTTAAACAGAGCCAAGAGAAAATGGCTTCTGACACTAATTCTGTTGATGGATACTCTGGCGTTGTTGTTTGGGAGGAAAATACTCGTACACCACCAACAAATCCACAGAATTACAGAACTACAAAGGGGTTGGAACTCACTTACCCAATAAATGTGCCATTATCGCCTCTTTGAAGTTTCGAACTAGAAAAGCTCAATCAGTTTTAAATGAAATAGACGGCAATCACTGAGGAAATCAGCTGTGGGAACTATTGTAGCTTAAGCAAAGAATGTTAGCATTCAAGCGGAGGTCGGGAATATGGAAAGCAAAACAGCCAAGATGCTGTGAAAAATCTTTTCAAATGAGGAGATCCAGAATCGGAAATTGTGTGCATAGACAGGGCTTCAGTCGATATGTTTAGAAGAGAATTGCTCCTGCACAGAGACTGCCTGCATGTCATGACAATCCCTGCTACCTGTAGATAGTTTACTGGCATCATTACGGGTACTAAACACTTAAAAGTAGTAGACCTATGTCACCCTACCTACTCCAACGGTTGCTGTGATAGTGATAATATCAACGCGAAGTGAGTCATATGGGTGTTATACTGAAGCAAATAGTGTCTGCTTATGCGGGATTCCTTAAGTAGTATTTGAATCCTCTTAAGGTGTATTGTGAAATAAGCTTGGTCCTGGAAATGCTTCGTATCTTGTGGGTTCTTAATGCCTCTAAATTCCATGCTATATGTATATGCCCTCATGACATATATGTAGTTATTGTTTGAGTCCTTTGCACTCTCAGTGCGTAAAGATCGTCTAGATATCTTAATGTAAGGTATGTAGTTGTCGTCCTTGAACCACCACCGCAGTATTTTGAGGTAGGCTTGTGTCAGTCGATTTCTATCATACTTTAACTGATTGAATTGCTAGACTTTCCGAATTTCGCCGGAATGTATTACTTGTTCCAGGTAGATCCTATAAAATTTTCGGGACATTGGTTATCTTTCACATTCAGCGTTTGCTAAGCTCATTAAATTCCAACACAAATAGCATTACTAAACGGGGAACAGCCAACAAAGTGGAATTTAATGGTACTAAAATGCTGCCGTAATTTTAACACCCAGCCTACGCTGGAATGACCGCATATTTAATGTCGCCAAAAATGCTGCGAAATGTCTAGGTTTCCTCAAGTGATGTAAGAAATATTTCACCCCCTCTAATGTGCCCTCAATATGTAAGGCGTTTATCCGCCCAAACCTGTACTACAATACACACATCTGGTCAGGTGCTCCTAAAGAATCCCTGCATCTGCTAGATAGGATTCAAAACCGTGCGATAAAACTCATGGGTGATGCTAATATCACTCAGTCGATGGATACCCTCGAACACCGACGAAATGTCTCCAGCTCACCTTGTTCACTATTTCAAAATGCCAGCAGCATTCTGCTGCCCCCTTCAAACCTTCAACTGTAATACCCGTCTCGCTATGAATGCTCATTAATGTACGCTCATACCCACTTTCGGAAGTACTCTGTTGTATAGTTATTTCTTCCTAAGTCATAAAATTCGTTTCTGAAATGCTCTGCCCAGCTCTTTCTTCCCTAGTCATTATAAAGGGTTTCCCAATAGGGACTTGACAACTTTGAATTTAATTTGTGAACGCACTCTTTCACTAATCATCAAACTGTCACTGTCAATTTATTCAGTAAACTCGACATTTTCATCGTGGTAAAGTACACGTACGAGCAACGTCTGCAAATTATAAAAATTATGCAAATTATAAAAAATCAGTCAATTCCACGGCGTTCTCAAGAATTGGGCATCGCTCAGACCACATTATGGTTTACACCCATACAAGATCAAGCTGACTCAAGAATTGAAGCCGATGGACCATTTGAAGCGACGTACGTTCTCCGATTGGGTTCTGGAGAAGATACGCCAAGATAATGAATTTCATGAATCATCTTCAGAAGCTCATTTTTGGCTCCATGGGTTCGTCAATAAGCAAAATATGCGTTATTGGTGGGGTGAAAATCCACATGTGCTTCATGAATCACCACTGCATCCACAAAAAATAACTGTTTGGTGCGGTTTGCATGCCAGCGGCGTTATTGGGCCATATTTTTTCGTCGACGATAACGATCGTCACGTTACTGTGAATGATCAGCGTTATCGCGCCATGATCACCGATTATTTTTGGCCCGAATTAGAAGATATGGACTTGGACGATATGTGGTTTCAACAGGATGATGCCACAAGACACACAATCGATTTATTGAAGAGTAAGAATGATGGCCGCCTCGTTCGTGCGATTTAACGCCGCTTGACTATTTTCTGTGGGGCTACGTTAAGTCATTGGTTTATGCCAACACGCCGACGACGTTGGAAGAGCTCAGACCGAACATTGAACGCGAAATAGCGGCCGTTTCGGCCGAAATGTGTGGCCGACTCGTTGAAAATTGGGTCCAACGACTCGACCGCTGCAAACGTGCCCGCTGTGGCCATATGAACGAAGTCGAGTTTTGATTGTACTTCAAGCCAATAATAAAGTTTTTGAAATATCTCAAATGGTTTGCGTTTTATTTAAAAAAAATATTGTCAAGTCCTTATTGGAAAACCTTATAACTTACAAACATTTAAGATTAACGTGCATCGGTATCCCTCTTTCTGGCCCGCTGTGTGTTAATATTTCCTTCTTCTTTTTCTTTAATGCCGGACGCTACTGTAACAGCAACACTTTAGCTCCTCCTGGAGCGCAGGACGCCAACCATTTCCTGCCATCTCTCTCTGTTTGCAGCTCGATACCCCAAGCTGTATCCACGATCGCAAATTTTAGGACTGAGCTTCCGTCATAACAGTTGAGTTAAGCAGTGCTTCGCTATGTTAGTATCTGGTTTCCTCAGTATATGGCCAATCCAGCACCATTTTCTCTGGTTGATGTCAACAATCACTTTTGTTTGTCCAGTTCTAAGCCACAATTCATTGTTGGAAATCGTTTGTTGTGGCCACCGGATCTTTAGAATGTAACACAGACAACGATTAACAAAGGCTTGTAACCTGCTCGAGATGTCGGCGGAGCATTTCCACGTTTCACATGCATATAGCAGTACAGATTTTACATTGAATTCAAACAGTTTTGACTTAGTGCGAAACGATAGTTTGCTAGAGCTCCACACTGGAGAAAGGATTCCGAATGCATGACGAGCCTATTTCTGACATTCAGGTCCGTTCCACTGCCTGTCTCCTCCTCCCTAGAGCACAACATCCTAGTCAGTCCTGAGCTTGCACTGTATTCAGCTGTACCCCGTCACTTAGTCTCACTCAGTCCGAGAATACTGATGTTAAACCGGATCATTTCACGCTCTACCTGTACATTTTAAGGGTACGCAATAAAAAAAAATTAAAAAAAAAATATAGCACCATCAATTGATCTCATCTGTCATCTACGTTAGCTGGCGACATAAATATTATAGGATTCATTATACTCGTAACATATGAGAGACCACAGAAATGTTAAGACGCACTCAAGATCAAAACCAAGGCACAACTGCCACCTATTTATTATATAATATCATAGGTGGTGTTGAGCTATCTCATAACATTGTATCGTTCTTTCCAAAAGACATTGAAATAGCAGACCTGTGGGAAAAACTGTCTTCATTTCCAATCAGTCGCCACCTAAGAGCTCTTTGTTTCTTTTATTTCTCCTTCTTGCCATTGCCAAAAAAAGGACAACACTGTATGTACGTGTCTATTCGACCACAAAGCGAACAAAAAGAAAACATTACATGTTCTGTGCAATCTTCTAAATGGCCCATCCCTCGAATAATACGGTTCCCCTTTACAGTGTTCTTCAGTATTGTTGCAAACGCTACGGCTAGCTATATCACAGTGCTGCGTGTAATAAAAGAACTTCACTTTTTCTCTTTGAAAAAAAAAGAAAAAAACAAAGCACACCGTCAGTCTATAGTAAACTCATTCATTTTCATGCTTGCATTGTCGTTTAGGTCAAAAACGAACCCAAACCCTTCGTCAATTGCGTACATGACTTTTGAGTGAATCCTTCGAGCCAACTTCATCTACGAGCGCAAAGAGTACCTAGAGTGTGGTGAAAGAGGTGAAATATTGACTGTTTGTCAGATGCCTTTACTCGAACGACATACTCTCCATCCATTGCCTGTCATGGACAGATGAAGTGTTCAGTCAATTTTTTTTCTTTGCTTTTGTAAGTCAAAGCGTAGAAGAGATAATTTGAGGAACGTTCTATCTTTTGTATGAGTAATTTCAATTACTGACCTTTCATAAATGCAACGGATGGGTGGAAATGAGTACAGCCCGACTTTTATAAGGAGAAAATGCATTGCGAAATGAAATATTGGTGACCCCACTGTCAGTGACACTAATGGCTTTTAAATATTTTCCTCAATTCTCTTGCTCTCTGTTCATATATTTCAACCATTAGACGGAATTAATATGCAAAGGGAGGAGACGAAAAAATAAAATAACATAAAAGTCATTTAAAAGGACTCCCCATAGCCCGGTTGGTAATGGGATACTATGTGGCCTCTTTAATTTCAACATTTTTTTTCCACAGGGTATGTCATTCGTTACCCCTAGAGTTGGAGAACAGTGATATAGTTTAATTCAAACTCCAATATCTTTTGTATTACGGCTAATATCTACAAAGACCAGTTGAGTAAGTTTGACACTAATTCGAAGGGTCTCTATTTTCTTCTCGGTGTGGGATATTTCTAACCAAATTTCGACTAGAAAAGAAGGAAATTATTATATTGAGCAACGGCGAAGGTCTCGATCAAAGACAGGAAGTATATCTTCTACAGCCAGTAAAGCAGCACCACCAACTCGATAAAAACGAACGCATCAGCTGAGTTTGCCTAAATACATATATATACATATGCATACAAGGAACACCTGAGCACAGGCTCAACTTCCTCAGAAGAGGTTGCAGTTTCAACTTATGGAAGTTTCTAAATATCTTTGTGTTGTGCATACGTTTAGAATAGTTACTCGCAATTGATTCCAAATACAAAAGGATTTCAAAATTCCCTGGGGTAGCAATAGTTTCCAGAATAATTTGCCAAAAAAAGTTCAAAAAACGAGACGAGATTGACTCACTGAATCAAAGAAAAATCGGACAACTCTGGGATGTCGTAAAAACTGTTACGGCAGCTGATGAAGAGAAGTTCGTTAAAGGCAGGCTAATCAGAGCAAACACATGAAGCTCGCAGCAATCATCCCAAAAATCATCAAAATGAAGAAGTACTTGGTAATAATTGAGAAAAGTCATAGTAAGCAGTCCGTTCGCCATTGGGACTTCACATCAGCATCTTCACAGGACCTATACAAAATAATAGACTCCTTGTTGCGCGGCTCCATCCTGTAAGATGTCACAAAGTCATACCTGTGTGTTATCATTGAATATTATTTTCCTTGTAAACAAAATAAGTTCACATAATTTCCAACAATACGCATCTCGTTTTCTCTAGAATACCCTTTGAGTTTTTGCAAAAGAAGTGTCAGCCCCACAAAGAAAGCTGAAGGACTCAGTTGATACTAAGAGTCGATAACTAAAAATGTGTATATCAGAAGCTTTAAGAGAGCCACCGCCTTTTCATGCTGTATCCCTATCAACTAAACCTGGCACTGCTTTGAATAGCGCTCGATGTGAAAATTTCTTCTTCTTCTTCTTGTGTTAACCGTTAAAATATGTAATGCTGATAATTAAATCTAATATTACATATGTATGTATATCTGCATTGCTGCTATCCTACTTGTGGATTAGACTAAGTATCTAGACCTTAGAACCATTCGATTTTAGATCCACTCGAGATCAAAAATCTATTGATTGAGTGATTCAATTAACTTACTTTCGACCTCTTCTTCGAAATGAGCTGATTTGCCCGGCCTGAAGTTTGTCCACTACCAGCTCCTTAATGTGGACCCTTCCGCAAATGCTGTTATTTTTCCTCTTTACCGCTCGGAAGTCGTCCAACATTGCGATGTGTAACATATAACGACAACAGTCGTGTATAGTACAACAAATTTCTAAGTTTAAGCAGCATTTCTCGTACACAAAAAATACTGGGGAGTTTACGGATCAATGTAGCCAACTCACGCTAGGTGCTCGTATGAACAATTTTCGCACTTTGGTACGATGACTGCTTCGCAATAGATGACAGAAGCCCGAGTTGTTCCAATTTTTCGTGTCGTCTTTTCCTTTATATACTCGTAGTGAAAAGAGACAATACTTATTCC
The DNA here is from genome assembly GCA_949129095.1 of Volucella bombylans. Taxonomy (NCBI): domain Eukaryota; kingdom Metazoa; phylum Arthropoda; class Insecta; order Diptera; family Syrphidae; genus Volucella; species Volucella bombylans. The sequence goes on along the minus strand of OX422143.1, from coordinate 109,606,925 downwards.
AGTAGTAAGGCATCAGGTATTCTCTCATTAATTTAATGAACGAAATCACAAGAGTATGTGGTTTGGCCGGAATGCATGCCACTTCTTCGATAATTTCGCCTGTCGCAAAGTCCGCCGCTTCATGTTCGTGCTTGATAGAAGGGGAATAGAATTGTGTGGGAATTTTTCGCTAAGCAATGCACTTCAGGTGGTGAGGGTACGTCTTATAATTCCCCCCGTTCTTAGTAACTCAAGACGCACTTTCTCGTTTTCGCTATTTCCGCTGTACTTAGTCTACGCTTGAAACGCTTGTCATTTGTTCAATATCGTCATTTCCGTCTCATCGTACCGCCATTGCGCTTCCTTATTTATTGTTTTGGGCCGACCTTTTGAAGTATCGAGAACAGTTTTCGCACTACTCCTACATTTGTCTGTGAAGTTGTTCTACATACATATGTATCTTTATGTATAATTCTTCGTCTTAGTTTATGATATTTTTATTATGATATTTGATGACGGTTTTCGTTGGCTGTTTTCTGGTTACTTCGAGGAAATTTCGGCAGAAATCAGCGACGAAGTGGAGCTAACCTCTTTTAAAAAACTCTAACTCCAAGGTGGAACAGCAACCACAGAGGGTTGTATTTCTAAGAGGGTGCTTAGTCTGCTGTTGGGTGACCTACATATCCTGATTACTCGTAGGAATCAAAATTGATCAAACAAAAGTTTCACTTTAAGAGACTGATGCCTCTTTAAAAGCATCAACATCTAAGAACGCACTTGCGCTTCCTGAAGCAGAAACGTCAATCGGACGTCTGCTACCAACTCTGACGCTGAAGTGAGAAGCGAGGAGGGAAATTCTTTCTTTCTGAGCGATTTAGACTCAGAAACTTTGTGTTAAGACACAGTTAGCATGTTATCGGATGCGTTACATGTACCATCCATCAGCACGAAAATAGCCCCAAGTTCTGTGAACATGTCACAAAAATCTAGCCGTTACATTAAACTAAGACCTTCAGAGACAAGGCTTGAAACGAGGTAACACTTTTGGGGGGGGGAAAAAACGGCACAGAGGCCAAACGAACCCGACCCAAGCACTGAACTTGAAGCTACGGTCGACAATGTTCCGTATAACAATATACTGGGCCGTGTCAGAATCGGTGTAATTCCGGTTGAGCAAATGGCTCAAATACATGAGCGAGTTTTCAGTGTTTCGATTGAGCTTCGAGACGAACAGGTGAAACCGTTTTTTGACAGCTCTACTATCAAGGCTGGCTGGGTCGTGTTTGTGTGCTTCAATAAAGCCACTGCAAACTGGCTGAGCAGTAATTTCTCTAAAATCAAGGAGAAATGCGGTCCGAACGTGACATTAATGGAGGAGGATTTATTTCCGAAACCACAAATCATAAGACGGTTCTTTCCGTAAAGCATCGGCCTAGCTAAAGACGAAATTCTAGCGTCCTTGGTGGCACAAAACTCAGGTCATTAATAAAAGAACCTGGAAAGTCCTGCAGAGAGTGAAACAGAAAGATCTTGTCTAAATGCTGTAAATGGCAGTGAGATGAAGCGGTAAAACGAGTTAAAAGATCATGTCGCGTACAGTTTCGGTAAGCTGATGCTCATTATAAAGAGCTCAGACAAAATTTCAAAATTTCAGCTACCTCCCGAACAACCAAGACCATCAGTCTGTAAAAGAGACTACTAAGCAACACCGTTAATACCTCTGCAGCTGAGGGTGATAGAGCACGTAAGCTCCACTCAACGAGCAGGTTAAAACAAGAACCAGCTGTTTGGAACAGACCCAAAAGTAGAATGTCTGTATCTCTAGTGAGGCAGTGGATCAACTAAATGAAGCTACAATCTCAACATTTAAATGCAGTTGAAAGTTGAAACGCAATGAGGTTAAAAGGCGTGTACCATGGTGGAACTCTCAACTTGAACAGATCCGTCCAAGTGTGATGTTCGAGAAAGCTTCCTGGAGAAAAAAATGCGAGAACCTGAAAAAACTGACAGAAATTTCGCGTCTCAAATATCTGTTACAAAAAGAAGATGGTATTTTCAGAGCTAGTCGAGAGGAAACTCTAAAAATGCTACAATACAAGGTTCAATTCCCAGACTCGACCCCTTGAAACAACACACAATAAGTTAATTCTGAAGCCACAAGCTTATCCTACAACAACATAATTAACAGCCTATCTGGAAATATGTTCAGCTAAGACAAACTTAAATGGGCCATAAACTCGTTTAAACCATATAAGGCACCTGAATCACATGGAATCTTCCCAGTACTGATTCAAAAACTTCCTGGTCCAGATTCTTCCCACTTTCACTGCCTTATTTAGGTATAGTTTCAACTGGGGATACATCCCACAAGCCTAAAGGGAGGTAAACATCGTATTCTCTGAAAAGCATGGAACGACTTATCGACTTATACATCAGAGAGAGACCTTCTCAACAGAAATTCACCTCTGCACACTCACCAATATGCATACAGGAATGAAAGACCCACAGAAGGTGCTTTACTTAATCTGGTCACACAGATTAAATAGGGCTACCAACTCAGCGAGATTGCAATACTTGCATTCTTAGATATTGAAGGTGCCTTTCATAATACAAGATACTCGTATGAATCAATTTCCGAATTCAAATCCAGATTAATCACTCAGATTACATGGATCAAATTAATCTTCTCTCAGAAATCACGCAGCTTGATATGATCTGCGCGGTAAACGACCGCCTACTTAAGGCTTTGTGCTCCGCCAGAAGGTTCAAAATAGTGATCCCAAGCTGAGAAGCACGAAACTACAAAAACTCCATCTCAAAACATAAAGGTGTCAAGTGATACACGGATAGAAACCGGGGTGGGTGCTGGTATACTAGGTGGGGTAAAAAGTAACCTCCTTGACCGCCAGAATGCGCTGCTACAGCAAAAAAGGTTATGGTGCCTTGAAGTCAGTTCATATTTAGGCAGACATCCCAAATTTCAGTGCGATACTGTCTTTAGTTTTGTTTTGACAGCTGATTGTTGTTGACATGTTTGGCATCATGTTGAGTATGGACATTCTCATGGACGTTCTCTCATAAAACATTATTTTTTGAAAAGTTGGATAAATATTATGCAGCTAATACTCCGTCAGATTACACCGTCAAATATTGGGTTCGAGAGTTTCGTGGTGGCCACAACTCCACTACCGATCAAGTCCGCAGGGGCAGGCACTCCGATGCGGTTACAGAGGACAATGTCAAAAAAATACATGAAATGGTGTTGGATGACCGGAAAGTGAAGGTGCGTGAGCTAGCAGATACCACAAAGATTAGCACTGAGCGCACACGCCATATTTTGGGCAATATTCTGCATATGAAAAAGTTATCCTGTCGCTGGGTGCCGCGCATGCTCACTCCTGACCAAAAACACGAACGCGAGAGTATTTCGAAAGAGTGTTTGGACTTGCTGATGCGGAATCGGGCAGACTTTTGGCGTCGATTGGTAACTGTTGATGAAACTTGGATCCATTATTACACACCAGAGAACAGAATAAGTCCCCGGCAATGGACTGAAGCCGGCACGAGTGCTCCGAAGCGGCCGAGTGAGGCTCGATGGGCCGGAAAGGGTTTGGCGTCGGTTTTCTGGGATTGTCATGACATACTCTTCGTGGACTAACTCGAAAAAAGAAAAACCATCAACAGCGAGTATTACTGTGCATTATTGGAGCGATTGAAGGCCGAAATCACTGCAAAACGGCATCAAACGAAGCGAAAAAAAATTTAGTTTTTTTCAAATCAATGACTTACGGCTCCAATTGATGTCGCATCTTCCGTATTCGACCGATTTGGCTCCTTCGGATTACTATCTCTTCCCAAACCTCAAAAGATGGCTCATCAATAAAAAATTCAGCTCACACGCGGAAATCATCGACGCCACGGAGGAGTATTTTGCAGAGCTTCCGGAAAATTACTTTTCGGACGGGATCAAGAAGTTGGAAAATCGCTGGAATAAGTGTATCAAGCTAAAAGGGGACTATATTGAATAAAATAATTTTTTTCATTCTAAACAGCTGGGGAAATTCTCAAAATCTCCACCAGAGAGATTCTCAATTTCATCAAAAGAGTTGAGCCTCTTTTTGGGTTCGTAATAATAATTTTGTGGTATAAAGGATCTTTTAGGCCACAGTGACCCCGAAATTGGTGGATCAGATCGTTTCAAAAAGAAACAAAATAAACGAATTGGTTTTCTACAAGTGAGACATGTTCTGTAGAGTTTTGCAGGCAAATGTTTATATTTATACTCCCTATTAACAGCCTGGTCTTTAAGGAGAAATTCATGATGCACAACATTATTTCAATATATGCAAACGACATTCTTTCTTCGGTTCATGTCAATGATAGTTTATAAAGGGTCCGCCATCTAACGTTTTTTTTTCAACTAGTGCTTATTTCGTGAATGGTAACACTCAGTTCATGTCTGATTTGACAGATAATTAGTTTTATCTTTCCGGTTAATAATGGAAAATAATTTCATTCAAATGGCTGCCTCGGCTGGCCGTGCAGTAGCCTACACGATCTGTCCAATTTTTAAGCACATTATCGATTGTGTGCAGCTGTATTTCACCAATGGCTTCACGAATATTGTCCTTTAAAGCGTCAATTGTCTCTGGCTTGTCGGCGTAACACTTATCTTTTACGGCACCCCACAAATAATAGTCCAACGGTGTCAAATCGCAGCTCCGAGGTGGCCAAACGACATCAGCTCTGCGGCTGATAATGCGATCTTCAAAAACAGGGCGCAAAACATCGAGTGTAGCTTCGGCTGTGTGGCACGTAGCGCCGTCCTGTTGAAACCAAATGTTGCCAATATCCTCCTCTTCAATTTTTGTGAACAAAAATTCGTTCAACATGGCCCGATAACGATCGCCATTGACTGACTCCTTGCTCATTTTCGAAGAAAAATGGCCCAATTATGCCTCTGGACCAAAATCCGAACCAATTGGACTTTGTATGGCGTCATACCAAGGTCTTTATGCAAAATTCGTCTCAATGATGTCTCCGAAATGTTCAATTGTTGAGAACGACGGTGAATTGATGTTGATGGCGCTTCACGCACACTTTCTGCCACAGCAGCAATATTCTCGGGTGTACGCACTGTTTTTGGCTTTTCACGCTTTGGTTTATCGATGAGGATGCCAGTTTCTTTCACTTTTTTCACAAGATAACGAACATACGGAGCTGACGGTGCTTCTCTTCTTCCAAAATCCGTACGCAATTTTCGCACACATTCTGCAACATTACCATGATTTTCAAAGTAATGTCGCAATATTTCCCAGCGTTGTTCAAGCGTATACACAACCATATTCGTTCAGCGGAAGGATAAAACTAATTATCTGTCAAATCAGACATGAGCTAAGTGTTACCATTCACGAAATAAGCACTAGTTGAAAAAAAAAACGTTAGATGGCGGACCCTTTATTTCGTACTCATAAACCCGTCTCACCACCAGTGATGGTACGTTTAATGTATTTTTGGCTGGCATCAGCCCCTAAAAGCATTAATGCAATCCACGAGTAAACACGCTCTATTTTTTGCAGGAATGTCAAGTCCCTCGGCACCAGCTTTGCAGCGACATATCTCCAGTTTAATTGATTTCCAAAAATGCCCTGAACGGGTCCAGTCGAGATGCTTGTCATTTCTGCTAACTCTATGATGGTCTACTTGCGCTTTACGACCAGTAAATTTGATTTCATCGACATGTTCTTTCTTCAGTTGTTGATGTCAATGATCTACCAAACCGATGACTTCACGTCCACTTCTGAAGCGTGCCTGCCAATCATAAATCACTGTTTTGTTTCGAAAACAATTGTCAAAACACTTTTCCAACATTTCTAATATTTTTGTGTCGTTTTGAAAGGAAATTCTTTTTGTATCAAGAATAAAAATCGATGTAAACACAATGCTTACCTTCCCACAAATGTCATGCTACGACGATTAAATTCAATTGGAATGTGGGGGAAAAGCTCATGCACATCTAGTTATGAGGGGACAACTCCTCTTTTCATCTTTATGAAAGTTTTACCAAAAAAAAAAAAAAAAAAACGCTTGGTCACGTTCTTAATTAATTTCCAAGTTTGAACAACAAAACTTCTAGTTTAACAGCAAGTTTCAAGATCGCGGTTTTCTCATATTGTAGACTACAACTTGTGTGGCTTCGAACACTGACATCCAAACAAAATGAATAGATCTTGTAGTTTTTCTGTATGCTTTGGTTTTCGTAAAATTTTCTCTTCAATGGAAAATATTGAAAGCGATATTGATTTCAAACAAAAAAAAGATATCTATGATTTTGGAAAAGGGAGTGAGGGTGGTGGAAGAAGAAATAACAAAACAAAAAACCAACAAATTTGTATTGTAACAAGACGAAAAACTGTAAAAAGTAAAAACGATGCCATTGCCAGAGAGAGGCATTATCATCATCATCCTTGTCGTCCTCATCTTGCTCATCGACCTCATCGTTCACACCATACTCGCGTCGTCGCCGTCATCGTCTATTCCTATATAGACAGAAATAGTGTGAGGATAAAGCCCCGATAGTGATGAGGGAACAATAATGAAACCAGAGGAGGCTCTCTATGTACATACATATGTATGTATAATACACAAGCGTATCATTGAATGAAAAAGAGTCCACTTCACTCTAGAATGCCATCCCTCTATAGTGTCACAGATAGAGTCTTAAATTAATGAAATATCATAAAAATAATAAATAGGCTGCTATCAACGTTATTGCAGGACATATAGCCAAAGTGGAAAGGCATTAAGGAGTGTTGGCTGTTTTGAATTTTTTTTATTTTTCCTTTTCCTTTCAGTTCAGCCACGTTGTTTGTCCTCTCTTATTCTCCTCTCCACTCTTTTAAAAAAAAAAGTTGTTTGTGTGCCTTAGTTTTGCGTTTCAACGCGAAAAAAAAAGGAGAAAATCTGTCCAGCAACATTGTGGATGATAGGCGTGGTAAGAGACGGAGTTATCCTAAGTCTTTCAGACGTATTTGCATATTGCATGGAAAGTGACTGATAGTCGAATGGCAATAGATCGATGGATACGAAACGATATTTTGATGGGAACAAAGCGATAGATTGAGTTTTTTTTCAAGGGTTTGTTTAAGGTTCAGAAACTAGCTCGTGCTGGGCGGAATATTTATTAGGAATTGTATAGACAATGGCCTTTGAGAATTTTCATTCGGAACAGAGCCATTGACATTTCTATCATCAGAGGAGTTTTATTGCAGTATACAATGTATACGGTTATAATGAATGAGTTAATAGACTGATAGTGCATTTTGCTCTTAGCAAGAAAACATCAAACCACTACTTACGTTAGGTTTAGATAAGTAGGCAATAAGCACATCCAATGTACAAATCACATTCTTATAATCTTTACACGGTTAAGAGGCCAAATATTGTATTGACAACGAAGTAACTGCCGATTTCACACATAGATGTCTTTGGCCATATTTTTTATATGGGTTCTGTCAATGATATATCTTTTTCCTTTTGACATTGGTTAGCTGTCAGTCCTCCCTTGCTTTAGAAGTAAATTGCGCGTATTTTTGTGAAAAGGTATTAGTTTAGCGTCAGATTTAATATGGAGTGCAAAAACGAGCATTTTCGTCATATTTTACTTTTTTTATTTCCATAAAGGAAAGAATGCAGCGCAAGCTGCTAAAAAGTTATATGATGTGAAACAATGCCGGAATTGGCTTAACAAGTTTCGTTCTGGAGATTTCTCACTGAAAGATGAACAATGATCAGGTCAACCAGATGAGCTCGTTAAAAAGCTTGTTATTTGGGTTCCACATGATTTGACAGAAATTCATTTAACGAAGCGCATAAACGCTTGCGATTTGCATCTTATACGAAATGCATACGGCACTTTTTGAAACGAATCATCACTGGCGATGAAAAATGGATTAATTACAGTAACGCCAATCAAAAACGATCATGGTCCAGGCTAGATGAGCCAGCACAATCCACTTCGAAAGTTGATATCTACCAAAAGAAGATTTTGCTCTCAATTTGGTGGCTTTCTATAAGCACGTTATCTCTAGATTTATACTGTGTTAGCAGCCATCGCCCTCTGGCAACACGAGGATATCTGGCATGTGTAACATAGAATTGAGCCAGTTTAAGTTATCCGGTTGTGGAAGTGTTTTTACAATTATAGTGCTCGGTTTCATTCCATATACAATAGTTAACAAATTTGATAATAATACAGAATTTACTTACATAGATGTCGCTACAGTCACCTACAGAATGTCTCATGTGTTTTGCGTGGACTCCTGCCTTTACGGCCTTATTCCACGGGATGCCCATACATCCATGGGAGCAAGGATACGCCTTGCCATCGCTCACCGTCATTTCACTGTTTCAGATACCAATTCGGAACTGTGTTGGCGGCACAAGTTCCACCCTTGGTAAGAGTCGAGGCCGACCTAAAACCCCTTACTGCTCTTAGGGTCGCAGCACCCAGTACTTATTGCAACTCTACATTGGGCCGAAACCCTTCCCGCGATTTTGGGTTTAAACCACAGCCACCATGACGCTCCCACAAGGGAGCCTACCTCTAACAAGTCAGGCCCGGACCGAGATCCGGGGTCATTAAAGGGCGAAGCCTTGATAATTGGGCGGGGGCCCAACAGTCAGCTACAGTAGGCCTCAACCATCAAGCATATTCAGCTAGCATATAATGCAGCTGAACTTTCTCCTCCATTACCCGACAATACAAATGGGATGATAAAGATAAAGCCAGCTGTGTCTTACGAGAGAGGGTTTTGCTACTCAACTCCCTTCTCAGCCCAAAGAGACAGCGATTGGTGTTTTTGTTGGGGCGGGTTAAAACCCAGAACATTAGAGGCGGACTCTCTGATTGTTCTTTGGCACCGCTGGTCGCCGCTGGTCGTCTACGTTCGATAGTGCAGGCATCGAACTCCACGAAAGGTTAAGAAAAATTCGATGGGAAAAGACCCTGGCGGTCTCTTACGAGGCCTTTCAACATTGAACTTCCTCACAATAGTTCGCTAGCTATGGACTGCTAAAGATATCGGCAACCGTATCGTGATTGCAACAAGATAGTGTTTCCGCAATTCAAAACGTTCGGACATCCAAAACATTCGAAGAGTGCCTTGCGTCGATCGCAATATGATCAATGTGGTTGACGGTTCGTTAATCGGGAGTCCCTTTACGGATACCGAGATATGGAAACGGTGTGTTGATTATAGTTGCATTCCGTCCCATCGAAAAACTATTAAGCCTGTGCCCGTTTCCGTCGTCGGGGCTGTACTTTCCGATAGTATTACCAAAGATGATCTCTTTGTATAGCTTGACATTAAAGTCGCCAAGGGCGATTTTCACTATTGTCGAAGCAGTCTTTCATAAGGTCGTCCTTCTCATCTATCGGGGCGTGGACGCTTATGAGGCTTGGCGAATTTATCGTTTATGCGCATCGTAGTCTAGCATTTGCTTATACAAATTCAAGACTTGTTCCACAAGTTACCTTTGACGGTGAATCCGTATTCGAGTAAACGTTGTGACTGCTATCGTTTTCGCGCCGGTTGTATGTAATATTCTCTATAGTAGATATCACAGTCAGTTTGTCCTATCCCACTTCTTAGACTGCTTTGTATAATAGTAGTCGAAGATCTCCGCTAGTTGTTCGTTTCCAGCCGGTCTGCTAAGATTCGAAATTGTTGTCTTTTAATCGCTTGCCAAGGTTGTCGATAGTGAGTTCGTTATTTTCCGAAGCTATAAGCTGTTAGTCACTTTGGTTTTTTTATCTCTCAAGTGTCGTAGTTTAATTGATTCATCAAACCTGAAAATTATGTCTTGAGATAGAAAATAAATGCAGCTCTCAATGTGTTCTGAACACTAGCCAACAATATCGGTCTAAATAAATTTGAATTGATAAAGATGCATTGAAATTCTCAGACTGTAACAACGTAAAATACATAAAATAATTACGATTCATTCAGATACATATATCTGATCCAGATAAATTGATAGATACCCGCCTCCTTGCTATATATTATAGATCAAGTGGTGGGCCCAAATGGAACTAAAGACGAACTGTTTTTCGATATTGCCTTTCTTTCGACTCTATTCTCATGAATATCTCATCTACCGCAATGGTACAAATGTGACAAATATGTTTTGAATTCATGACATTCTGTTTTGAGCGCGTTTTTGAAGAAGTACATACTGTTGTTCCAATTTTGGGCCACTCATTCGAGGCTTTACATACCATATCCCTTCAACTAGTACGATCTCGGTGACAAATTCACTGCTCCATTTCACGACATAATGCTATGGTTGAATGAATTGGAATGAATAGCCGCTGATCATTGGCTAGTAACTTCGAAAATGCCACCAGAGTGAAGCCCATACCAAATATTGCAGTTTTGTGGGTGTAATTGGCCTTCATGAATTTCATGAGACACTTTTGGTTTTCCCTCACTCCACGTCAATTTTGCATCCCACTGAGCCAAAATAAAAGCGTCGATTTTATGATAAGAATTGGGGTTAGGACTTCAAGCTGCTCAAGACCCCAATTTGTTGTTAAGTTCCTATAACCGCTGAATCTTGTACGGTTATAGACTGAGATCTTTTCACATAGTGGACGGAAAAACGCCAAACTGTTGCACAATAATGTCACCTTAAACAAGTATGTAAAGTCGCAGTGATTCAATCTCAATGACTTTTTGTAGCAAGCAAATTAAACATTCGATTTCAAACATATGCAGCTTAGACCCGCTGCGTATTACTGAAAGGCAACAATGGCGACGACATGCTATAAACGTTTCAATATTAGTTTTCTGATATCATATAACAGCTTGCAGGAAGAGTTAGCAGCCAATTCTTGAAGTGACTCCGGATACTAAGTCGTAACCTGGAGCTTTCCTTGGTGTTAATTTCCTTATTCCGTTAGCGTTTCATTTCCCATCATATAATTGTCTGACGATCTTTCCAATTTACTGATATTATGGATCAGCGCTTGACCGTCGAAATGCATAAAGGTCTCTTCTACGAGCAGATGGAAAGCGAAGATTTCCGCTTTCTTCCAATCTGCCTTCGCCAATTCGCTATTATGATTTCTAATTGGTGGCGTTGTCTTAAATATCTTTTAATGTTTTCCAAAGCGAATGATTTGATTCCCATTTTGCTGTCAAGCTTTCAAGATACGTGTCTACTGCATGGTTTTTGAAGTTTTTAGTGGTCTATCTCAACAAGTTACACAGCTTATTCAAACCTGTTTTACTCGTATGCTGTAGTGCACGACTTTGTCGCCATTTCTTACGAACTCGTAGGTACTTTTCCGTTTTATCTTACCATTTATAAAGGGTGACCAGATAGGAACGATAGGAAAAAAAATTTAAATAAGAAAACAACGGTGTGAGATATAAAATTGATCATAGCTCTATTTTGAAACTAAGTTTATGCCATTATGTGTGGAATAGCACATGGTCCGCCTTGATGACTTTTTGATGACTCGGTCCAATAATAACAGCAATTTTGCTTGTTGACAGACATAGCTGCTGAACCAAATATGGCCTCGTCCCAGAAGACTTATGTATTGGTCAAAATCCGGATCTCCGTCTGACTTTTCCAGCGCTCAATTAGCGAATTCACGGCGTTGTCTATGGTAGGCCGGCTTCAATTCTTACGTCAGCATAATCTTGTGGGTGGCCGTGGCCCAAGTGGTAGTCAACTGACTTCCGGATCGGAAGATTCGGTGTTCGAATACCAGCCTCGCCCGAAAGACATATTCATTTTTTCAGTTAACGAAAACCAAGTATGATGAGTGGTAGACTAGAAATCAACAACAAGCTAACCTCCACTACGAATTTAGTCTCGCCATTAAATTTTGGATGCCACATATGGAGCGAAATGACCACTTTCATTCTCTCTCTATACCATTTTCCAAAAAACTTAACACGTGTTCAGGCACTTTAAGTGTATTCATACCGCCTTGAGTGTTAAGTTCTTTAAACAAAAAAAAAAAAAACCAAAGGATGTAGGTCTAAATCAAAACGCAAAAAAACTCTCTGGCGATGCCGAATTCAGCTGATCGACGCCGAATCGACATTTTTGGGTCTTGTTCGATACTAGCCGCTACGGCGGCTTTATTTTCTTCATTTCGCACCAATCTCTGTCTGATTGGTGACTTAAGATCCAAAAGAGTGCATACCGTGGGTGCGTAATTCAAAGCGACATATTGAACGATTTCAACGAAATGATCAACCTCGACTTCTAGTTCATAGGGATGTCGTTTTGAGCGCGGATCTCTGTGGGCAGTAAATGAGCGAAATGGTAAGGAAATTATGCCTACGTACTGTGATTGCTTGCACAGATTCGAGCTCTATTTTAAGGTCTTCAGTATATTCGATAGACTTTTTAGTGTACAAGGAGGATTCGCTTCCCGCCTTTTCAAGTGGATGATAAGGGTGAGAGTCGCTAAAGACTCTTATATTGGCACACGATTTCCTTTTCATAAGGGTAACAGAGCTCAAACAACCGTCAAAATTCTTCTCTCGTATGAATATTTCTACTACTCTCTGGCTACTTCGCAGCCTCGATAATTACCCGGGTGTTCTTTTACAATTAATACACGTTGATTACTTCAGAGACTTTGGAGAGGTGATTTCCTGCACATTTCGCACAACGTGGGAATACATTTGCTTGTGATTGAACACTTGACAGTGTATGCACTGAGGAATTAGTTTTACATTTTTAGGCAGAGCTTCCGTTTTGATATCGTGTTGAGAATCGTTTGTATTTCGTAAAATTTTTGAAGATTCTTCTGCTACTATTCATGGAATCATAATGTTCCTCACCTGGTCAATTGTTCTCCATCAAAACCTATTGTAGCCTCTTACTTGATTTTGACTACGTTTCGAGCATCATACTAAAATCTGTCATAAGGACCTCTTTTTTTAATATATCAGGAACGGAGTAAAGGAAAAACATATCAGTCTTCTTTCAATAAAAAATTAATTTCCATTTCCGAGCCACGCTCAGATTTTCTTCTAGACGTACAATCGTATGAGAAGAAAAGTATTATTCAGCAATTGCGGGCTATGGCTGCTTAAAGAAGCCCTCCATCCCTCCTGATATTTTACCATCGACAACGAATTGATTATTATGTGAAACACCCAGATGGATCTCATACTTTTTGAATGTTCTTAGTGTAAACAGTAATCTGCTCTCAGTAAATTCTACAAAAGTAAAGAAATCTTTTCTTAATCATTGCATGAAAAAAAGATGTCTGGAATCTGTTTATCAGTGATATGCTCTTCTGCAGCAGCTTTTACATCTACCGACTCGTTAATCACTTAAAAAGAAAAAGGATACCAACAACTATCTGATGTTTTAGTTAGTTCCACCACAATCCTTCGCAGTAGTTTTCTACACTAGTCAGTCGAATCTGCATTGTTCGCAGATCTAATGCAAGCTGAATAAATGCAAAGAATTTGCCGCCTTCCTCACCATCCCTTATCAAAATCTGAATTGCATTCCCAATCCCAATCACAAACTCCCTTTTGCGAGAATAAAATGAACAAAAAAAAAATTTCGTAAAGAAAACTAAATAACAGATTATGTATAGTATTCCGAGAATCCCAGTCCTTGAGATTTTCTATTTTCTCTCTGTAAACAAATACAATCGGAACAGGGATGTAGGAACGGAATAAAAAAAAAACACACACACATTTAATCAACTTATGTACGTAAGTGCATCCGCTATTTCATGTATCGTGTTGTATTCTGAAGTCCCACACAGAAACATGCATTTTCCGGCAGTCGAAGCGTAAGGACTCTCACGCTGAACCTCATCTCTAAACTATCGACATATACTATAGGAATTCAACGATGTAAAATGGATTCCAGTTCGCGAATAAAACTATTCACTCTGGCAATGTGCATGAGTTTGAATCTGAGGGATACGAGTATAAGGTTATGAAATGCAGAATTCCGAATCCAATATTTGCATGCGATTTGGTTATGTTCTCGAAAGGAGCAGCGTTTTTCAATAGAATTCTGTAATTGCACGAGAATTCTCCGTAGCTCTCTAACGCAAAAATGAATTGGATTCGAATGGCACTTGGAATGGAAAAACTTGCAGAGCTTCCCCGGATATTCAAAACTGAAAAGAAAACTCTTACACATCTAAACGCTGCTGGTAAATTAATTTTATATCAGGACTCGACCACTTTTATACGCATTGCAAATCCGAATAAAGATTTCAAATAAGGTCTCACGAATGTGTGGTTATGTTGTGCAGCGCGCATTGAGATTTTGTCATGTACGAGTACTAGTATCATGAAAACACCGACAATTTTGATTGTTTTGTGTGTATCCAACACGCGAGAGGTGAACCGAGCACAAGGCGAGTACCATGTATTTGTTAGGTATGTTGCAATATTGAAGCTTAAATGAAACGCAAATCTGTGGAAACGTTTCTTTCTTACAAAAATGTGGTTGACTATGAATGTTGTAAATACGAAAGTGATTAACCTTGTGTTGTTTGGATATGGCAAAGGGTTTTTGCATGCTTTGTTGAATAGGAATCTTTTTGAAAATTCTTCTACAGGTACATATGAAAAATATTGCATGGATACCCTTCAAATAGAACAGAAATGGAAAACAGATTCGGAGTATTCGAAAAAATACAATAATCTCATGGAAAAGGACTTGCACGGAAAAACGTCAAGAAATGTTTACAGCCAGGATATATAGGTAGAACTATCTTACGAAAGATCCTGCGCCGTCGATGATAAATTCCTCTGACTGGAGACAATCTTTCAACATCATAGAAGGCATATGTAAATCAGAAGCTGGTCGGACTTAGATAGTGTTTAAATGCGTTACAAACAATTTTTCTGAAAACTTTGAGCTTAATATGTCAAGCAGAAAACTAGTGAAACACCGACGTTATTTTCGTATGCTTATACTTACAATAGAACATAGACTGCGTCCACAAGTTAAACATATAAGTAGTGGCCATTGAAACTACTCGCACAGTGGTCTCGATGATCTTATATAGTTCAATTCAATTCAGGTAACATGCCACTTCAGCCAGCGCTATCTTTTGCCCCCCCCCCCCCCCCCCCCCCCTGCAGTTACCCACACGAAGTTGGCTGATGTTCACTTCTGCTTTCACTAGGCTGGAGTGGAAAACTTTCTGGACTGGGACGCTGGTGTCCATGCGCTTAAGGTATTCTAGCCTTCAAAGCTGGGTTATCAGAGCTTTCGGACGAGGTCGGTTCGTTGACATTGAAACGTCTCCTCTATTCTCCATCCATGCCAGCAGGACCGAAAATTAGCCGAAGAACTTTTTTTGGAAATCAAATTAAGAACTATTTCGGAAGACATAATTTAATAATAGAAGCCCAATCTGGTTTGAGAAAAGGTCACTCTTGTAAAAGTGCGTTGAATTTTGTGTTGACTAATTGGAAGGAGTTCATTACTAAAAGTAAATGTGTGTATCGTGTTTTTTTTAGACCTTAAAACAGCCTTTGAGGCTATAGATAGAAACATTCTCTTACAAAAGTTACAAAAATACTAAGTACTAAATGTTTTACATCCTATTTGCAACAACGTTAAAAAAAAAGGTGAGAATAAACTGTTCTTTATTGAATCTAAGAAAAGTAAAATTAGGCGTACCTCAAGGAACAGTTTTGGCAGTACTTTTATTAATTATTTATATAAACGGCATTGAACGTGTTCTAAGATATTCCCAACTGGCTTTATTTGCTGACGGAGAATTACTATTTATATCCGGAGAAGATGTTGAAGATTGCCATCGAAAAATCCAAGATAACCTAAATAGCGTGTATGAGAGGCTTTGCCAAAATAGTGTAGATTGACAGTAAACGCAAGAAAGACTAAGTGTATGATTTTGAATGACAAGTTAAATTTTAATCCGAACCTTAAATTAGAAAATGGGTATATAGAAAAACTTCAAGAGATTAAGACTATCTTGGGATAATACGAGTAACACTATTCGACAAAAATCAACTTTTTTTGTGTGAAATGCATAAAACATAGTGTTTCTTACACTAGAAAACAGAGAATGGCTTCAGACTTTCTCTATCACCCATAGATTTGTTGCTATAAAGTATTGCATGTATGATTCAGTGTAAAGAATCTAAATCTATATGATTATGTTTGTCATGTTACACTTACTTCAAAATATTTTTGCGAATGTTTTACAGAGATATTTTGAATCAGAACGCATAGTAGGACTGCATTTGCCTTGGTATTGCTTTTCCATTGTTGCGACGTCCTGGTGCAACCTTTCTCCACGTTCGTCCATGTCCCAAATTCTCGGAAAATAAATCGAGATGAGCATCCAGAAAGTAAAGTTTTAGTTACAGTACATGTTACATCCCATTTCCTTGTAAGCACTAAGCAATTCAGTTACAAGATATCTGTAATTTTCGGCTTACATTTCCAAGAAAATGTGTCACTGTTCTCCATGCCCTCTTAAATTTTTGACCCACTAACTTTCGGAACTTAATCTTTCAGGTACAAGAACCCTCTACCGGTCCTATCTAGAGCTTTAACGGAATTTTTCATTAAGACTAATTTGATATGGAGCGGTGGTAGAAATACGTGTTTAGGGGTTGTACCAGGGGTTCATTAGTAATATTTTTTACACCCGGAGTTACTGCTCGACGTAGTGGCCATTCTTTCTGTATATACGAGGCGTGTTCAAAAAGTAAGGTAACTTTTGAAATTTCGCACGCAACGTACATTCGATTATCGATTTTTTTTTTTTTTTTGCTGTGTTGGTACACATGTCTCGAACATATGTACTGTACACAGTTTCAAGAATATAATTAGTTTGTTTTCGACAGATAGAAAGGTTAGATGCGTTTTGGTGTGCTCGGCGATTTTCAATTATTATAAAAAATAGAGTAAAGAATTCTCATCAAATTTTGTGTAAAAAATGGAATCAAGTGCTCTAAAACACTTGAAGTATTGACAGTGGTATACGGTGAGTCTGCTCTAAGTAAAAGAAATGTTTACAAGTGGTACAAGGTCTTCCAAGATGGCCGAGAAGATGCCAAAGCCGAATCTCGCTCTGGACGCCCCAGCACATCAACAAATGTTGATGAAAAAATTTCGAAACCGTGCATACTGTAAAAAATCCAGTTTACCGTAACCACGATATTGAAAACAGGACTTACGTAAATCACTTCTGTCTGCGCAACGAAATCCATAATTGGCGATCTGAGAACAACGGTTTTATCCTGTTTAATGAAGAAAACAAACGTCATAGTAGCCGATGGACAAGCTGCGAGTCGCTTGTTCGTGCGAAAAGATGAGCTCCTGTGCATTTTTGAGTAACTGAAGAACAAAAAGTCGGCAGGAGTAGACGGTATACCAAACGTCATATTGAAACATCTACCTAATAATCTATTTACATCTATAACAATACGCTGAATAATGCATATTATCCAGTGCATTGGAAAATAGCAGTGGTACACCCTATCCCAAAGAGGGATAAAATTAGAACCAACCCTGTTTCTTCGGTCAATTATTCTACTTCCGAACATTGGTAAATTATTTGAAAAGGTAGTCAACAGAGCGCTGTTGAAATGGGTTTTAGGGCGAGGCACAACAACATTCATGCGGCATCAAAATTAATCTCTGATATACAATGGAACAAAGGCAAGAACCAATGTATGGGTGCTTGTCTGGTTGACTTGGAGAAGGCCTTTGACACCATATGTTTAGAGGTTTTTTGTACAAGCTAACCAGAATTGGCATGCAGAAACCTTTGTTATATATTTTTTACGATATGCTTATGGGAAAGAAGATCATTGTCAAATGTGCCAACGTGATTTCAAGTAAAGTTTTTAACATTAAAAATGGCTTACAACAGGGGTCGGTTATTTCTCCGATACTGTTCAATATTTACACGAGTGATCTAATAGGTACCCTCTATAACGCTATAGCGTATGCAAATGATTAATCTAATAGGTACCCTCTATAACGCTATAGCGTATGCAAATGATTAACATCATTTTGCAACGTAACTTTGATCATATTAAGAAGTATTGCGATGATTGGAAATTGAAAATTAATTTCCAAAAGTCAGAAACAATCTTATTTAGCACTCCATTGAGAAGGGCCACCAGAAATAAATAGATATCTTGGTTTGATAAGTATTTATATTTTGACAAATATATAAAGGGTTTTCCAATAGGGACTTGACAACTTTGAATTTAATTTGTGAACGCACTCTTTCACTAATCATCAAACTGTCACTGTCAATTTATTCAGTAAAGTCAACATTTTCATCATGGTAAAGTACACTAACGAGAAACGTCTGCAAATTATAAAAATTTTCTATCGAAATTCGGAGTCGGTGTCTGCAACTTTAAGAGCGTTAACTCCAATTTTCGGTCGTAATTCTCGCCCTAGTAGACAGGCAATAACGAGTTTAGTGCAAAAATTTGAGTCTACGAGGGGCGTTCAATATATTCTCGGTATCGATATGAAGGAAAATGCGAATTCAATTTAAATTGTTTTTATTTTTCAATATAATCTCCCCTAACATCAATGCATTTGTTACATCTTGAGATAAGCTTTTTTAAACCCTCAAAAAAATAAATTTCCTCTTTCTCTGCAAAATATCCATTTATTGCCGACTTGAGTTCTTCATCATCCGAAAATCTTTTTCCACGAAGACATTTTTTCAAATCCGGAAACAGGAAATAATCACTAGGGGCAAGGTCTGGACTATAGGGTGGGTGTTGGATTTCTTCGAAACCACAATCTCGCGCAGCAGCCTTGGAAACTCGCGCCGTGTGAACAGGAGCGTTGTCATGAAGAAGCAACACACCCGCTGCGAGTTTACCCCGTCTTTTCTTTTTAATTTCCTCCCGCAAATTATGCAAAGTGGAAGCGTAGGATGTGGCGTTGATGGTTTCACCTTTTTTTTGTACTCAATGAGCAGGATTCCCTTTGAGTCCCAAAAAACTGTGGCCTTGAACTTCCCGGCAGACGGAGTGACTTTGAACTTCTTCGGGGGGTCTATTCCTTTTTAATGCCACTGCATGGACTCTTGTTTGCTTTCAGGGTCATAGTGGTGGACCCATGTTTCGGCCCCAGTAACAATTCGATCAATAACACCGTCCGCGTTCTCACTACACATCTCCAAAAGCTCTCTACAGCATGCGGTTCTCACTTTTTTCTGAGGCGCTGTGAGCATTCGTGGCACCCACCTTGCACTGACCTTTGAAAGGTTAAGATGGTCATGAAGAATGGTGTGAATGGTACCAATTGAAAGCTTGGTGATCTCTGCCATCATTTTCACCTTTATTCGGGCATCCTCAAGAACAAGTTTTTCGACTTCTTTGATGCTTTCTCCCGTACAAGCAGTAGCCGGGGCGCCGGAGCGGGGGTCGTCTTCAATGCTTTCTCTGTCTCTCTTGAACTCACTTGACCACTTTTGCACAGTTGATAATGAAGGTGCGGAACCCTGGTAAACAGCCACCATCTCTTCATGAATAGTTTTTTGACTTTTTCCTTGCTTAGTGAGAAATTTAATTACAGCGCGATGCTCAATTTTCACCATCATCGTCTCAGTTGCCATTATGATTCTGTTTAACTAGAGATAAAACACGAATTAATAATCACATTTTTATGAAATTTTACATGAATGCACTAAAATAATAGTATTACTTGATAAATAAGTCAATTTATATATACAACCACAGCTTCACCCCGATACCGAGAATATGTTGAACGCCCCTCGTAAATATTCGTTGTGTTATGTTGCCGTGTCAGTGAGACAACGGGTTGGTCGAAGTATCGATAATAAAGTTTTTGAAATATCTCAAATGGTTTGCGTTTTATTTAAAAAAAAAAGTTGTCAAGTCCTTATTGGAAAACCCTATAGATGCTTGTCTGGCTGGGGCCAAGAAGGCTTTAGCTCTGACAAGAAAATTGTTTCAAAGCAGTCAACTTGATTCTAGAGTGAAAGTCATACGAGTATGCTACGTGGCCCTAATCAGGCGAATCATCGCTTACGGTTGTCCGGTGTGGTTTGATGTAGCGCCGCCTTATATGGGAATGATTCGTATGTTTGAGAGACAGTGTCTTAGAACCTGTCTTCGATTGTACAGAATACCAGAGTCAGAGTACCTAGAATATTTTCCTAACAAAGTCCTTTACAAGGGAGCTGGACTAAATAGGATTGATAATTTTCTAATTAAGGTGATTTGAAGGCACATAGCAAGAGCAACGACGATAATAGCCTGGTCATATTATATATTTAATGTACCACGAGGGTACACTTCAATCTGGCTTTATCCCGCCTAAAGCATTTCTCTATATTGACGCTAAAGGGTTAGTGCAAAGTAGGGCTGGCATTCCGGTATTATACCACCGCCAAAGCAGTACGAAAGAAAAACGGCTCATCTATAGTACGACGTGTAGATCGTCAGTGTTCCTGAGCTCTTTCGTTTTAATCCTGCAATTGCGGACAGGGATAGGATCGGTTCCGAAAAGCAGCACACCGAATACTGATGGCTTAAAGAAGGTGAGAGAGGCGATATGCTCTCCTAGGTCGGTGCGTTACTTGTCTAGCTCCTCTTAGGTATAAGTAGATTATGGTTAGCTAGGGAGTTGTCGTGGACAGGCTCGTTATCACGTAGGGGTGCCTCCGATAATTGACCGACGCTGGACGGTCACCGTCAGGTTCCGGAGGTGCATGTGCACCATGATGACGACTGCCAGCCGCCCGAAAACACAATCGAGATGGCGACCACTCGGAGAAAAAGAAAACGAGTGCTCGCCTCCTGGATTATAGTTAAGTTAAATTAAGTAGAATAGGTAGCTTAAGTATTATAGATAGGTAGCTTAAGTTTAAATACAAGTAAAAACAGAAATAAAACATCTAAATTGTTTATAATAATTTTCTTAAAGAATCATATATGTATGTAAATATGTTGGTTTTATAAGCTAAGTCCTAGGATAGATTTAAGGTCGAAAGATATTAGCTGTAGTCTATGTGTGATATATACGAGTATATCGTTAAGTTTAGAGCGCTTGGTAAAAGCCAGTAAGCTAAATTCAAAAACTCTCTCTGTCAAATTAGATTTAAGCATTTTTGTCTAGTATGTAAGTTAAGATATGGAAAGAAATAATAAAAATGAATAAAAGGTGATAACGTCGAAGCTGTGAAGAAAATAGTTTTGGAAACTCGTCAAATTACCATACGAGAAGTTGCTGATGATGTTGGCATATCGGTCGGCTCGTGTCATGCAATTTTTTCGGATGTTTTGGGCATGAAACGTGTGTCCGAAACTTGTTGATTTTGATCAGAAGAACCGTCGCATGAGCGTCGCTCAGGTGCTCTTGAATGACGTCAATTATGATAATTACTTGTTCAAAAGGGTCGTACTCATGGATATTGGCCCCATGCGATATTTTCCTGTTCAAAAAACTGAAGAGAATCTCTACAGACTGACCACTTATAGTCTCTATACAATACTGAATGTGTTGTAGGAGATATCGCGTATTCTCGTATGGTTCCTTCATATGAACAGCGTGAGCTATAGGTTCAGATGGGTATTTATTGCCGTTGTGAAGTAAAACTGCTTTTAAGCTAAGTTTACTGGAATTAATAAATAGGCGTCACTTGCTTGGTTTATGTTTCTGTAATAACGCATCAAATAAGTTGTCAACATTCATGCAGTATACCAAAGTCCTTCCTTGTGCGAAACAATGTGCAAGTGCTTTTCCACGTTTTCGGAATGTACGTCATCTTCGAGGAGATTCCATTCTTTTAATCTGGATGTTACGAGTTCTGACTGTGATTTCGCTAATTTTAAATCTCTAAGTTAAGTTCAGCGTTTGAAATTAAATGCGGTTTTGATGAGCATTCTGTTGATTGAAAGTCTGGATCATTGTTGATTTCCTGTTCGAATTGCATATCATCATTAGTTGAATCATTGGCACATTCAGGTTCTTCACATGATGCTGGTGGTTTTGGAATAGGATATTTTGCACTATGTTCGACAGGCCATAAAGCTGATGGTAAATTGGGATACTGTGCAGTATGCTTGAACTTCGAGCCGATGCCCTGCGCTTTAGTGAGACAAAAGTAACAATCTCTTTCCGTTCTCTCCACACCATGGGTACTGCAAAGTGCATATGACGTTTTGTACCTTTCAACCAAGTTTTTAACAATGTTATAAAAGTTTTACATCATATTTGAGTAGTCCTACTTTAACTCCAAAATAAAATGCGTAAGCCTTTCGGACAAGTTGGGTGATTTATATTTCTTCTGTGAGGCAATGAGCTGATGTTTGGGAATTTACCCTTATGGATTTTCGTGCATTGATGAAAGCTCAAAGAATTCTTGTTGTGTCTGCCGCTTGCAACAAATCTGCATCCCAAAAGATGCTGCTTCTGTTCTTTGTATCAGCCAAACGCTTTTCCTGATATGCGCTTCATATCAGGCTAGGACCTCCACTAGTTGTTCGGCAGCACGTGGTCTGCTCTAGCTTTAATGGAAATTCTCTGCGTTGCACTATAGTATTCACATATCTTCTGCAGTCTTATCAGATATTGATTACAAGACAACGCTTATGACCATTAAAGAACAATAACCGATCAGATGGTGTAAGATCGATAAAAATTCCATTTAGTGGTTTGAATAATTTGCGAGGACAAATGATGGTGGTCACAAAACGTATGTCTTTGTGACATATTCTGGGTATATTTGCTTGGATTTAAAAGCAATGAATAAACGCCCCAGAATCCGACCCAATAAAATATTCATCCAATTATTTTACCCTTCAATATGCAAAATTACTGGGACTGTGCATTATTTTCTACAACAAACCTAAATATATCCTTTGCGAAGATTTCATTTAAAATCTCACTTTCAGCTGATATCTTTGGATTTTCAACGAAAATTTCAAAATTATGCTCATAAAGAACCAACGTTAAGGCACTCATTTATCAGGACTCCATCTAAGACTTTCGAAACCGTCTCATTATCCTTGAATAACATTCCTTCATTATTGCAGTTTATTTAAATTTTCATGATTAATCTGGTAATATTGTCAGATGCTGTCAGAGATGCTTTTATCCTTCGCAGAAACCATGGATACAAGTAAATTTAAATGAAATACACACACAAAGGAAAAAATTCACAAGTTCAAAGTTAAGATCTCAGACAATTTGTATTCGAAGGGCTTTAAGTTGCCGAGCTACGTGCGTACTCACTTAATGTAATTAACTCGCGGACGTAATATAGAATCCGCATCTATTAGTCTTCTTCTTAAGCTAAGGCCGTTCGTTATTTTTTTAACTTATGATAGCTATTTACTTTTTCCTCCTACTTGAGCTAGTCGAGAGAATGAGAGTGCTTTTAATTTAATACACCATTGAAGTGCTTGCAGTGAAAGGCATAGATAAAATAATAACAACAGGATTAGTATGGGAAGAGTGTTAAGTGCGCAATAACTTACACTCCCCGTAAACATGGAATTGTTTAGATTTAGCAGCAGTGAATGGATGGTAGAGACGAGTAGTAATTTAGGAAGGAGCTTTGTTATGTGGGACCGATGTGAGGGTACCTAAACTATCTCATTTTTATGGCACCGGATATGTACTCGTATCTAGAAAAAAATCATTGAAAGCAGAAATATTAACTCGTATCGTGGTTCAGATAAAGTTCAGATAATGATTTCTCTATTGGGTTGCATTGTTCTTTTACGTATTATTCTCAAGTTGCATTAAATGAAGCAGCCGTAATCTAAGCATTACTCCATAACTCAAAGTATCTTGGACAACATGTAAGATGTAGATGAAGGCTTTATAATTCGGTGGGCTATGCGTTCTTTAACACAGCTTTCATGGCATACAGTACGACTTTAACTATTTTAAATGCCACATTTCTCTGACGGTTTTTCTATCAGCGTTTGCCTTTTCAAAATAGTCTGCAGGCTTATGATTTTTAGATTTACAGAGTTTACATTCGCCCGACAGTTATTTCGGATGTTGATGATGAGCGATTGGGAAGATCGAGAACTTATCTGTTTGAACTGAATTAACTCCCGCCATATAAATTTGTGTAATTTGTAAAGCCAGAACTAGTCGCCAGATATTTCCCTATTTCGAAATTGCTACCACTACCAAAGGCAGAAACCGAATTCATTGAATACTGTGATATCAGAAAGACAAAATGTTTGATATGCTGCTCTGAACACTTGAGGCAGTTGCAAATGGAACGTCACGTGACGTCGTAATAATAATACCGTCTAATGTGGTTGTCAATAACATTTGACGAGTGCCTCATATAGAGACATTTGCGAAAAGATCGAAGCAGTCGGTGAAACTAGACGACTGGACAAAGTCGTAGAATTAACCATTGGAACCTAGAGTAGTAGAGACCCTATGTTTCAGGCTCAAAATCAACTTCCTATGTAAACTGATGAGAACCGGTTCAAAACTATCTTCTCCCACTGACGCTAAAATTGAGCTAAGTATCACAATACTCGTAACCCTTAGCTAGTATCTATCATCGGTTGTGTTCAGGGATGAGGACATCAAATACACTTTCGTTTACTTTGATCGCTTCAAATCGCTGGGCGCCAATGGAATGACATACTACATATGTATATTCAGTTAGGATACAAAAAGGTATAAACCAGTTGCTGCCAGCGCTGAAGAGATGCTTCACTGCTACTAGCATACGAGCAGTAAGAGTAGCCTTGTAGTAGTAGAAAAAGATGTCTTCACCCTCGCCAAGGGATTCTATCAGTCTGACATCACTGTGTTGAAGGGAATGGAGGGAGTGGTCAGCTTAATGTGTGTAAAACTGCTTTGTGGATGTATCATCTATTCAAGAGCCTCACTCTGCAAGAAAGAAAATACGCTGGCGATTTTCAACTACGCATAGGGTGATTTCGAAAACTTACTTCTTGATGGCATATGCAAATCGGCCGACAAACAGGGCGTAGAAGAATCACCAGTTTTGAGGATAAGAGCAATGCTACTGAACAGGACACTGATTGCGGATGTCGAGAAGGGCCAGGCAGACATAAACTAGAAGCTGACTTGTCTCGCAACACCAACTGTTTCTCCAACGAAGCTTAGTATGATATTTGGATGAATAAACTTCTTTGGACTAATCATACCATATTGAGAACCTCCAAAGCGCTGTCGGGCTCCTGGCAGTTTAAATGTGCTTTTGGCAACACATAGAGCTTGTCATCCGTCTGTTGCCTGGTGATTCAAGCTTTCACGAGAATACGTCACTGCTACTTAAACCTGACTCCAAGGAACTTCAAGATGCGTTCCAAAGTAAACAAGACTTTTTAAAAAATAAGAACAACAAAAAGTTTTTTTTTGGCACAACCGATTTACTTTATTCAAAATAGTCCCCTTCCGACTCAATACAGCGATGTCCTTCAGGAAGTCGGTACAAGCCTTTTTGATGGCTTCTAAGTCCATAAAACGCTTTCCTTTCATCAGACCAAAAAATCGGTCACAAGTGTCGAATTGTTGATTGGGTCGTCAGTTTCGGTAGCCCAAATGTTCAGTCAAAATGTGATAAATTGATATGATCAATTTCAATTCCATGAATTTAAATGAAAATTTTGGCTGATCTTTGATGAATCTGCGGTGATCATGAATTGCGGTTAACCAACATGTTGCTCATCATTTATGTCCTCAAGAACGTTTTTAAGCGGAGTATATCACTCATGAACTCTACCGCAGGATAATTAGTCATCATTATAAGCTTGGTTTACCTCTGAGCCAAAGCTCAGAGGAGAGTTTTTCAGGACCAGAAACTGAATTAGGACTGCCTGCGTCCTTGGTTAGGGCTGCCATTAAATGTGTATATCTGCAGATGGGATCTAGGTTTTCAGTACTTATGCATCCCAAAGTCTCAAAGAAGACATGGGCTTTCCTAATGTCCCCACTTTTCACAGATAACACAACATCCTGCGACGCTTGGTATGACAGTGATGACGACACGGAGACACTCGACATGGATTACGCAGAGAGGTTCTCACGAATCCAAATTACTAAAACGATATACGATGCGATATACAATGGGCATATTCGGCAGTACGAAATAAGATGATCGGATGCTGGTGAGCACCAAGCCGGCTCACCAGCTTGAAGTACGAGTATGTGCTAGAAGATAGCACAGGACTAATCCCTAAGTCAGCTGCAGGAAGAGCCCCATTTCGTAAAAATTTTACAGTGACCGGGTTTAGACGTTTAAATTCCAGAGTGGAATAAGAAGGTTCACCTTGTCGTGTCGCACCAACACAAGCCACAGTTTTTCATTTGGTTACCATCCCATGGGAAGAAAGCATCGAATCGGATTCTGCTTGGTACCAATAGCTGATGATCTAGAAGCTATGTATGTTTCACGTCCGAAACTGGTGAGAAGCAGGTATTGGAATAAAACGCTACTACCTTTGTACTACAACAACTAGAAGCAATCTCGTCAACATGTTAATTATGCAATTATGCTAAGGTACAGTGATGATAACGACAACAATTCAGGAGCATATCTGAGCACACCATTGCGGATGACAATTGGAAATCTGGGAAAAATGCTTCTGCAACCGGAGGTTAGAGAAAGTGCAGATTCCCTGCAGATACCGGGTGAAGCTCTGGGGATGAAAAAGCAGAAAAAGCGAGCTTCTCGACAAAAAGAGAGTCTGAATTGACTGGACAAGCTGCGTGCGAGCTATTGGAGAAGGAAAATAAAGTGATGGCCGTCCAGTTGCTAAAGAGTCTGCCGGACTGTGGAAACTAGCGAACTATATATGTTTTCTCTGCGATTTGCCTAAAATAATGGCAGAATAATCCTTTAAATGATACAATATAGAGGAATAAGCACACCATGGGCTATTTTTAACGCGAGGGGGATTTCTACACAGTAAATCTGGAGTTTAGTTGAAGAGCCCGGCGCAGGAAGGTATATTTGAAAAAGTTAAAGTGTAAAGGTGAAAAATATCATGCTCTGCGCAAAGGAAAGAAATTAAGCCTTTCCGAAGTCAAAAGATAATTTGGCCTGTGTAGCAGATTTTGGTATTAACAGCCGCATCGAGAAGACAAAAGCCGGATATGGCATACTATCCTAATTCTGGACAAGCCACGTGTAGTGCACTAAATGTTGCAGCATAACTACTTACTATCGTAAATTTTTTGATACAAATTTAAACTCTATCCAAGACCTTCATAGTCACGTATCATGTCAATCCTCTAGCAATAAAATTTACTGTCTCTAAGGACTTGAAAAATTAGAAATTCTTCTTTTAATATTACGAGGGTGAAACTGTGATTGTATATATAAATTGACTTATTTATCAAGTATACTATTATTGTAGTACATTCATGTAAAATTTCATATAAATGTGATTATTAATTCGCGTTTTATCTCTAGTTAAACAGAATCATAATGGCAACTCAGACGATGATGGTGAAAATTGAGCATCGCGCTGCAATTAAATTTCGCACTAAGCAAGGAAAAAGTCAAAAAACTATTCATGAAGAGATGGTGGCTGTTTACCAGGGTTCCGCACCTTCATTATCAACTGTGCAAAAGTGGTCAAGTGAGTTCAAGAGAGGCAGAGAGAGCATTGAAGACGACCCCCGCTCCGGCGCCCCGGCTACTGCTTGTACGGGAGAAAGCATCAAAGAAGTCGAAAAACTTGTTCTTGAGGATGCCCGAATAAAGGTGAAAATGATGGCAGAGATCACCAAGCTTTCAATTGGTACCATTCACACCATTCTTCATGACCATCTTAATCTTTCAAAGGTCAGTGCAAGGTGGGTGCCACGAATGCTCACAGCGCCTCAGAAAAAAGTGAAAATCGCATGCTGTAGAGAGCTTTTGGAGATGTGTAGTGAGAACGCGGACGGTGTTATGGATCGAATTGTTACTGGGGACGAAACATGGGTCCACCACTATGACCCTGAAAGCAAACAAGAGTCCATGCAGTGGCATACAAAAGGAACAGACCCCCTGAAGAAGTTCAAAGTCACTCCGTCTGCCGGGAAGCTCATGGCCACAGTTTTTTGGGGCTCAAAGGGAATCTTGCTCATTGAGTACAAAAAAAAAGGTGAAACCATCAACGCCACATCCTACGCTTCCACTTTGCATAATTTGCGGGAGGAAATTAAACAGAAAAGACGGGGTAAACTCGCAGCGGGTGTGTTGCTTCTTCATGACAACGCTCCTGTTCACACGGCGCGAGTTTCCAAGGCTGCTGCGCGAGATTGTGGTTTCGAAGAAATCCAACACCCACCCTATAGTCCAGACCTTGCCCCTAGTGATTATTTCCTGTTTCCGGATTTGAAAAAATGTCTTCGTGGAAAAAGATTTTCGGATGATGAAGAACTCAAGTCGGCAATAAATGGGTATTTTGCAGAGAAAGAGGAAATATATTTTTTTGAGGGTTTAAAAAAGCTTATCTCAAGATGTAACAAATGCATTGATGTTAGGGGAGATTATATTGAAAAAGAAAGACAATTTAAGTTGAATTCGCATTTTCCTTCATATCGATACCGAAAATATATTGAACGCCCCTCATAATTTAACAATAAGCTTATCAGTTTACTCATATCAGCAGGAAGGAGCTCTTATTGCTTTACGGACTTATAAGGAGTTTCTAGTCTAATCTAAAGTCCCCACTAGGGTAGTTACTCAAAGCTAAAATTAACCAGAGCTAGCACAGAAAATGTACAATCGTTCTTCAATATGTGTCTTAAGGCATGCTGTTGGTTATTCAATATTAATAGCGTTGCCCATATGAAGGTGTAGTGGGGTATAAGTCAGATATCTCAGACCTTGCAATACAGTCAAGCCTTGTTATCCACAATACGGGCGACATGTAACACACTTATATGACGCAGAAGGCCAGAATATGAATGACTTGAATTTGGAAAAGCTGCCAAGTTTTGGAATACATAGCACAATGCAAGACCCACAAGGTACTACAAAACATCAGTTTGTATACGACAGAGTGTGTGGCCGGTGAACATTATTAATACAAAGCCAAGGTTGTGATAAATAGGTACAAGAAAAATGGCTTAGGCCATTCGCTTTTTCTGTAAAAAAAAGAACTCATATCTCAGAACAACTTCATTTTCACGCCTCATTTATTGATATACCAGTGAGAGAAGATAGTAAATATTAAAAAAAAAAAACGCGACTAATGTGTCTGTCCCGTGCTTAAAATGAAAAAACAACACAACCCAGATACATACTAAAACAAGATATAGAGCCATTTAAAAGCATCTATTCCACACCCGTTCATGCAGGCCAGTCTCCACGCGGACCACGAATCGAGTCCTGTCACTCACTGAATTCCAGACTTACTCCGAACACTCTATAAATCGTCCACTCGGTCGTATACTTAACATTCGATTCGAATACGGCCTGGTTGTACTATAAGTCAGCACCAAATGAATGTGAATAATCCGCATGTTTTTCATCTTGTGTCTTTTTTTTCAGGAAACCCCCTTTTCCAGGGTAACAACAACAATGATATGACACTTTGTCAAAAATTCAATTATCCCTCAGCTATGTGACATCGATAAATTCCACTTTGTCTCTGGATTCCATCCACGGACCTCTCTCCACATTTGCTATGCAGCACTTGTGAAAGAAAAAGGAAAGGTTCACATGTGCTCTTATGGCCATTTAATAGGTCAAAAACGCTTGAGGATGAGATTAATGAGAAACGATTCGATATCCATCAATGGATCCTATCAATTTTCAATTTAATTTTAAGATTCTGCAGTGCTAGCATATCGGCTTTAAATTAACTGGTGAGTTCGTGTGGATAGGAATTTTCAATTCTTGGCGAACTTTGAACTGTCCTTACATACAAATACCCGATAAAAGAAGAAAAAGCAAAAAAAAAAAAAAAAAACTCCGCTGACATGGCATGAACCAAATGAACGGATGTGAAATGAGGAATACGAGTCTTCGCTTTACGGTGAAAGCTACAAGCACTATATAAATTTCTATAGAAACAAGGATTCGATGAAAAGGATACTTTTTTTTTCTCTTCATCTTATTTAAGCTCCTCTTGGAACTTCACTTGTTCTCCTATTGTCTGGTCGAGTCTCTTTCTCATCATCCCATTGTAAAAGTATTAAGTTGAGTCAACAAAAGGACGATTATGACTGAAGGATTCGTCTTCTTTCATCCGAGTGCTGTTATGGAGTGTGAACTTTTCAATTTAAGGATAATTTCTAGGCCAGTTTTCACAACTCACAACTTACAACTCACCACTAAACTGACTTCTAACCACACCAACTGTCGGACTTTTACCGAGGTGTGCAAAGGACACTTGAAAGGAAAAATTGTTTCAAGACACAAAAGAGTATAGGTCTGGTGTTGGTCTACCATCAACCATCAACCATTTACCACTTGCTAGTTTGCCGGTCCAACGATGAAGATAAGAAGAAGAAAAACGACAAGTAAAACGTTTTGGAATTGTTGGCATTGTGGATAATATCCGGAGCATAAAGGACACACAGTCAAAATATAATGTGAAGGATGATATTTCTAAAAAAAGGTTTTCCTTTCTTTATCCGTTTGCTTCGTTTCTTGGCGGCGAATCGAGTATGTACGAGTATGTGTTTCATTTTTATATTTGCAGTTTTCTGCCTCTGTTCTTGTGTTCGATTTGGGTATTTCCTTTATTTTTTATTGCAATTGATTTTGGATTAAAATGATTTGCTATGGCCGAAGGAGTCAAGGACAAAGCAGATTCGACGGCGATCTTTTTTATTTTTGTTTGGAAATACGTACGTCTGTTCGAAGCATATGGTCCGAATGCAGATGGAATAGAAACGGATAAGTGCTGTCTGAAAAGTGTGTTCAAGTGATGTTCACTGTTCTTTTTGGATATTTTTCTTTAAATGGAAGTCAAAAAGGACAGAGGTCTTGTTAAAGTTTGAATAGAAAGAAACAGAATAAAAGATATTTCTTTGATGATTCTGAAGAGCAATGTACCGGATAGGTATGCTAATTACTTTGGTACTTCTAAAGAAAATTCTCATTACATTTTTTGTAGCTCGTTTATTCTTTTGTTATATTTTTGTAGTGCAAATATGTAGACCGTCTGTAGACAGATATACGAGTATGTACATACAGACAACCATGCCGTATTGTGATTATAATTAAAAAAAAAAACCTTTTAAGTCAAAATAAAATATTTCTGTCTGCTTGTGGAAGCCAGTTTTCAAAATCTTGGAACTTTTGAATGTGACATGAAGTGAAATAATCATTAGATCGGCATTATGTTTTCTGATTTAGAGAGTGCCTGCCTCTTATGATTTTACCTGTAACCTTGTCCTTTTTACCCGGACTTAAATCATCAGTGATATTTTCTGCGGTTTGGAACTGGCATATATACTGAAGCCCTTGCGAACAAGTGAATGTGACCTTTATATCGAAAATAGGAAAGGAGAACTACTCGCTCGCAAAGAGTTTCAGACCTATAAGTCTGACTTCCTTCATGGTGAGAAACATGGAGAGAATGGTCGAGATCCATGTGTGTAAAACCGCTTTGCGAATGCATCCTCTGTCGGCAATGCAACACGCCTACCAAAGCGAAAGATCCTGCGACAGTGCGCTTCGCCTTGGGTATATGCCTTGGGAATACTTTTGACGGCATGTGTAACTCGGCCAGACAACACGGCTTTGTGGATAAAAGCAATGTTGGTGAATAGGACATTGATTGCGGATATGCTGACCGCGGCCAATATGTGGTGGCGGGTGTAAACAGGGGTTGCCCGCAAGGCAGCGTTCTGTCTCCACTGCTATGGTGCATGTTGGTCGGCTCACTGCTCAACGCGCTCAATAGTTCTAACGTCTATGCAGAAGCATACGCGGACGATGTAGCTGTACTGTTTGTTGGATCGTGTCTAGCGACCGTCTGCTTCAAAGCGCGGGCAACCCTAGACGTGATCGATGACTGTAATGGGCAGTAGTAATGGGCTATCGTCAATCCTTTCAAAACTGAGGTTTTTCTCTTTACGAGAAGGCGGAAGCTGGCTGGTCTGACTCATCTAGTGCTTAAAAGCATCACCAACTATTCTCCAAAGAAGCTAAGTATTTAAGTGTCACCCTGGATAACAAACTTCTCTGGACTAAACATGTTACAGGTTAGGTTAGTACGATGGATATGCCATCACAAGCACACCAGGCACCAGGCACCAAAAAGGGCCAATCCCGATCCCTGTGGAACCAGTTGAATTTATTTTCAAGTGGAAAAAACCTAAATCATCTCCCTGGTGAAACATCCAATATCTTTGCAAGAGCCAAGAAGACTTGTGAAGTTCCTCTAGCTTTTCGAAAAAGTATTTTCCTAAAAATTTTCTTCGACTACGCGATATTGCCTCGCATTCACACAGTATGTGTATTATTTCCTCAAAAGCACCGCAGAATTTGAAAACATCCGTATCTGACAATTTGAGTCTGTGTGTCCTTACAGGGTTCCTATTACTGTCCTAAGCCTATCCCTGCCTAATTTTATTAACTCCTCAGATCTTTTGCCGTGCAGGGCGGTGTCTACAGATTTTCCTTTCATACCTATATGCATGCTGTGACTCAATCAAAAAGCCATTACTGCATCTATTCCTAATTGAATCTCCAATAATCGCTCTAGAGTTTTAAGCATAAATGATGACAGACTTATTGGTCTGAAATCCTTTGTGGATCCAGGAAAGTGGGTTTCCACAAGCGTTGCCAGAACCTGTTGGCTACTTTCAGCCCAGGTTCGGTCATTTTTCCTGAGATAGCTAGGACCGCTCGCTTGCATTAAGTCTGCCATCAAGCCCTTTTTGACTTTCCAACTAGGTACTTGAATTGTTTCTTACATTCGTAATACTAATTCCATGTACTGTCACTTCTGAAAAGCTTAGCCCTATTATAGAGTTTCCTAATCTCTTTCCTTTTTAAACCTATTGTAGGTGTGCCTTTTACTCTTTTGGTAAAACGTCCAAATGTTATTCCTGGAGTAGTACCTTCGCATTTTCTTTTTTGCTCTCTTCACATGGTTTATCGTTTTTCTCTCGATAAGCCGATATTCTTCCCTCGTCCTAGTTCTGAGAAGCCGATATTCTTTCCTCCTCCTCAGCTCGTGCTAGTTCTGATTCTCTGACAGCTTCTTGTGTTTGTGATTACTATTTAGAAGCGACATTCCAGAGTACCTCTGGGCTTTTCCCTAGATCCGAACTGTTCTCCTTTGACTTTGTCAATAGCTTGTCTAGTTGTATAATCACTTCAGGAAATTAGCTGATATTATACAGTAATCCAATGAGTCTAAGGATGATAGATTGCCAACGGAATACATACCAGAAACAGATTGGAAAAAGGGTTATTGTGGACCATGACTTCTAAAAAAAAGTGAAACTGCAGGCTCATTAACAAGCTTGATCAGGTTGTATTATACAGCATCTCAACACAATTTCCTTTAAGTGTTGACTGCTTAGAATATTTTAGGTGCCAGCATAGCATGCATTGAAATCGCCCGCAATAAGGATTTTAATATGAGGACACAGAGATACAAATTTTGTATGAAGAGCTCGCGAAAGTCTTCAACAATTTTCAAAACTGCCTTGCTCTGCACAATCTCTTTGCACATTCCTACACGAACTATTATGCCTTAGGAAGATTTTGTTTCGGTTAGCAGAGCTATCAAATCTAGGATTAGAGGCCCTTTTAGTCATGTTCTCTAAATCAGTCTTTCAAAAGAAATCAGCCGAGGCACACTACAGGGCGGTGTTCACCCTTTTTAATGAATCAACAAACTATTGTTTCTGGAAGGAAAGGACTGCAAATTGTTCGTTTATGATGGAGATGTGTTATGGTTTGCTAACACCTGAATCCCTAAGAATTTGGGAAATCGGGAAGCATTTCTGACTATCATGTCAAACTTGCCTTTACACTTCAGTCATTAGATTTATGCAAATACATACCAGTCTGGTAGCCGGTCATAGGAAAATGGTATACAACTTCTCTGTTTGCAAATATTTTCACTTTGAAGTCTCTGCTTTGATCATTACGAGTACTGAATGATGGTGCTGTCAATATGTAAGTCTTAATGAATCTGGAAAACAAGTTTCTCTGCCTCAATTGAATTTAACAAATATTTGCTCCCACACATCCGTCAAACGTAATTTTCCAAATTTGAGCACTAAATTCAAAAATCTCTTTCATATCATTTGTAAAGACAATATTATCCTAGAACGATGCCAGTTCACCAAACACAATTTCAGTTTCATTCCATTAAAAAGTATCTGCTCACATGATTACTACTTAAAAATGAAATTCGATCCGAAAACCGTCGAGTTTGCTTGAAATATCTGAACCTACAAGCAACCTATGCCACATTACTTCCATCCGAATTGGTTGAACGCGTACGAATCCGCTTGGGTTTGAAAAACAAGAATCCATTCTCATGGAAGTAAATACATGTAGGAGTACACGTTTTCATATCGTATCTGCCAAATCATCACCTCAAATTTGGCTATAGTTCAAAACGGGATCAACCAGCCTCAGTTCCGCATAAAAATAGGGATTTTACAAAAGAAAAAAGAAAAAATCTCCATCCTGCCTCAAAGAACAAAAAACAAAATTTCCATCCACTGCATGTGGCTGGATGAATAAGCCTCGAACACCGAAAATGATGGAATTACGGTTTCTGGCTTGCTGTTCAATGGCTCAGAAACTTATTCATTGACAATGCAACGGATAACCGGGGTCGGGTGTGATTGTTAAGGATCCAATTTTTTGTTCGCCTTTTCCCTTCGGGATAAGTGTATTGATCATAGTACTCCTTGAATATCCTGAATATGATTTCGAATGTATCCGGGTTGGATTTTTTTCCGTTCTCACATATTTTATGTCGCAGTGAATATCTTCCTATTCGCACCCCATGTTCCGGGATATTTATTTTCGAATGAAGTGGATTTACGATGGTACATACATATGGTATTGTTGGATGAGTTTGTTTTTTTGCATTTTAGAACTGTAATGTGGAAATTGGTACAAATGGGGTCTATCAGTATATGCAGGTATAATTCCGTTTGTCATTCCCTCCTTTCATTGGAATCAAAGAATTATTTTTTTCCTCTCTGAAGACGCAAGCAGCAGCAATAACATTGATCAATGTTTCAGAAGTTATTTCCTCGATGGCATTCTTTACGATGAGCCCCCGAAAACACCTGGAGCCTGAATCATTGGTTTGATCCAGGATTTTAGCTTCAACAATTCTACGTCTGCAATAAATTACTTGGAAAATGGCAAAAAGGTAACATCTATCTTTGCACTATGTTTCTTTTCTCCAGAAGAAAAGTAAGCGCTGCTACAATAGAGGGTTTTGCCACATCTACAACACCTGCCATATGGATCGACCCAACAACAAAGTTGTGATTTGCGATCACATCAGTTAATGGATCGTAATTCAACATTCGCATTTACGTGAACTATAATGTGGTAGGTAGTTTATGCCCACTCTCCAACTGATGAAAAGGTTGGTTTCTACACGTTTCGCGTGCAAACGCATGAGCAATGCACATGACCTGATGTTGAAATCATGCAAAGCGACTTACATATATCAACGCTGGAGTGGGCAAGGGAAATTTATTTATGAAGTTGCAAAAATCCGTAATCGCAAAGAATGCTCCTACATCGGAATGAAGTTGATCAAATTTGCCACAGCAAGAAGCGTGCTAAGTATCATAGTAGCATCAATTTTAAACATCGGACTCATGTCTGTCCGATGGTCATCGAACACACAATCCAGTTGACCATGTTTTGATTGATAGAATGCATTATCCAAGTCTCCTGGATGCACAGACGATCTGAGGTGCAAAACAAAACGAGGTTTCCAAAAATGTGATTTCCTAACCGTCATTGACAAGAATGTTAGGCTGTTCGTATTCGCCGATGAAATTGATAGTTTCCTCATAAACGTATTGACTGGTCATACATTTTACGCAATTAAGAAGGAATCGTGTCGAGAGTTTCCTGTGGTAAATGAAGTGAAAACCAAGAACCTTCTGTCAACAAACAAAGAGTCCCGGTCCAACATCAATGTCAGCGAAAATCAACGAATGTTATTTGGGTCGCAGTAGAGAACTGAACTGACAAAAACAAGGTTCAACAAGTCACTCAATCGTGTTCTATTGACTGGCGCGAATCCTAGGCGATGAAGAACAACAATGAGAGGATGTTCGTAGAAATTATATGCAAGACTTACGATTAAATCTGAGTAAACGATACGTAACATATAAGATAGAGTCGAGAGCTGTTCGAGCTGAATATCGATATTTACATTGTTAAGCACGTGAAAGTCCACTATTTCCGATGGTAGGCAAGAAAGCTTTCTATTCGAAACGTTTGATGAACGATGAACGATGACCTGAACGCGCTTGGTGCAGTATTCTTATATTAAAGAACAAGTTAAGGAGGCGAAAGTGAAGTTCTGAGATAAGTGATATCAGAAAATTAATTAAAATTTTCGAAAATTTCAAGTCAATAAATCCGAAGACTTGTGGTACGTTTACTTAGGTAAAAGGGATGGTACTCACTCCTAAGCAAAACATATAATCTCGATAATATCAGAACATCATAGATCTGCTAGTATTGGTCTAAATAGAAACTGATAATTTCAGCTTAAAGCTTTGATAAATATCCGCCTAAATTCAAGAGTATGATGAAGAGTATCAAACCAAGAGCAAAGACATGGTACTACTCGAGCTTTACAGAGGCTGCTAGGATTAGAGAAATGTTTTCTCGATCTTACAAGACCAACCCGACAGAGGAAAACCGAAAAAAGTTTAAACGAGCCAGGAATGACTGCAACGTCCAATAAGAACAAAAACTATCAAAAACTGCAAACAACTATTCATGTCACAGAGGTAGTAACAATTGTTGGTGCTTCGTCAAAAATATTAGAAATTCTGCCTCCATCCTGCATCCCAACTCTCATTTGCAATGACATTCCAGATGTCAGCTATTTGGACAAGGCCAATTGGCTTGCTGCACACTTTGCGGCCAGCTCAACACTCCCAGATTGTGCTTTGTCTCCGCCTACACTTCAGTTTCTTTCGCACTTGTGTAGTAGCAAAATAACTTAAAGATCTCAACATACATAAATCCGCTAGTCGACATGATATATCTCCCCTTCTTCTGAAGTGGTGTCCTTCCACGCTGGCAAAACCGTTGAGTAAGCTTTTTCGTCAATCCTACTCCTAGGAAAACAGCATTTGTCCAGCCCGTCCCTAAACAACGGCGAATCTTCTTATCTCTCCTCCTACAGACCCATTGAACTTACGTCCTTTCTTTCCATGGTCTGGGAAACGCTGATAAATCGTCAGCTCATGAAATATCTCGAAACACGAAAACTTCTCAATGACCGGCAGTACGGTTTTCATAGCAACAGGTCCACTGTTGATTTGATGGCATGTCTCACCGAAAAGTGAAACCGAATCGTACATCAATCTGGCGAAAGCAAGATAGTTGCACTTGATATTTCTAAGGCAATTGACAGAGTTTGGCATTCGGCTCTGTCATCGAAGATGCGGATCGATGATTCTCTTCTTCAATTGATTAGAAATTACCTTTCCGAACGTTCAATTAAAGTTTTCTTGGATGGTATCAAGTCTGATAATCACAAAATAAATGCTGATGTGCCTCAGGGCTTCGTTCTGCCTCCGACATTCTTTTCAATTTTCATCAACGATCTCCTGTATGCTACTTCTAATCCAATATATTCCTTTGGTGACGACAGTACTCTCTGCTTTTCATATTAGTCCTCTGACTCATGTCCCTGCTCTTCGGCTGTAGAACGGGAACGGCAGCGTATGTTAAGTTCATTAAATTCTGATATTAACAGCATAACTAATTGGCACTTGTGTCGTCGAAACCAATAAACTTTCCATTCTCGGTATTTGTGTCAGTGACAACTTACGTTTGAATGACCACATATTCGATGTCATCAAAAATGCTGCGAAATGTCTAAGTTTCCTCAAGCGATGTAAGAAATACTTCCCCCCTCTGATCAGGCCTCAATATATAAGGCATTTATCTGCCCGAAATTGGAGTACAATGCTCACATCATTTGGGTGCTTCCAAAACATCTCTGCACCTGACAGATACTTATACTAATATCACTCAAACAATGCACACCCTCGAACACCGACGTAATATCTTGTGTCACTCCCGCCCCTTCAAACTTTTAACTGTAACACCCGTCTCGCTATAAATGCTCATCAGTATACCCTCAATTTTGGACGCACTCTAAAATATCGTGATTCGTTCCTAAGCCGAACAACTCGCCTGTGGAATACCCTGCCGAGCTCTCTATTTCCTAGTCATTATAACCTTTAAACACTTAAAACCAGCGTTCACCGGTACCTCTCTTTCCATCCTCCCTGATTTTCCTTCACACGCGCTGTGTGTAAACATTCTAAGGGTACTTGAACCCCTTGAGCGCGTGCAAATTATATAAAAAAAAAACAAAAAAAATTCCAGCTTAAAAGCGGTGACTTGTAAGAGAGCAACTTTTGATCCATATCTGACAAACAACGGGCAAACTAAAACGTGCAATTCCTGCTGGTTCGGAAATGGCTTTAGACAGACTTGTAATTCATGAAGAAATTTCATCAAACCAAAACAGATGACTCTAAAACCGGGCAAGCGAACAAGTGTCTTCGGCGAGAAACATAACATTAGACAACATTATTCACTCATTGTGTTTTTCATTGCATTTTTTGTACATTGATGACAGGGACTTACGGTTTCATGACAACTGCGAACGACCGGACATGTGACAGGCAGACATTTCGACTTTCAGAAGTTTGACATTATCTGTTAAAAGGATGGTAAAATACGAAATTATTTGGTCTTCTGTTACATTCAGACCTCTTGAGTGACAATCGACGAACTGACCAGCTATGGAAAGAAGATTTGTTTAGCGCGGAATAAATAAAGAGAAAGGTGCAGGAAAGCTGTAGTTAATACGTTGACTGCCAGCTACGCACCGGTGCATATTCTCGCCATCAAGTTTAAAAGTCCAGTACGAAAAACGACCGTCGGTAATTATTATTCAGTTTCACTTGGCAGTCAAGGTTGTTAACTCCTTCACCATCCGCATATTCTCTGAATATGTTCAGTAGGTTTAATTGATTGAGTTGCGCCTGAGGTTGAGATCATATTGTTATCCTAGGAAATAAGATATCCTATGTAGTCGCCATGAAGCTTCATAGAGTCTTATCTGCTCTAAGAAAAAAATCTGATAGGTATACACAAACAAATTCCGGAGTCATGTTAGCTCAGAAAGGAATAATACAGCTCAAAAATACAGAAACTGATCTCGCCAGATCCCAAGGTATCTGACTACATTTCGACAGGGAAGAGGCTGTCCGTGCTGTCCAATGATTGAGAACTTTCGCCAATTTTTTCTGGTATCCCTAGAGGCTCCAGACAACGGCGTCCTAAAGAGAATGGTTTCCGACTTCTGAAAGTTGATTTTCAACTTCCAGTCATCGCAAAATCGTCTTATCTTATCGAAGTCACGCTGCAAGAGAGTATTAATGACCTCGATTTTTGGACCTGTTCTGTACGCTACCAAATCGTCTGCGTACGCAATAGTATGGGGAAGTGAACCTATCAAGTCGCTTGTATAAATGTTAAATAGGATCGGCGAATTGACCGCGCATTGCTGTAGACCATTTTTAATTTGAAATATTCTAACAGAAGTCACATCGCCATTCTTCACGATGAACTGTCTGTTGTGTAGCATATTATAAAGAGTGTACAAGAGTGGTTTACTGATCCCCAGCCTAGTCAGCTTATAGAAAAGACCCTCTAACCATACGGTATCGAAGGCCTTCTCCAAGTCAACAAGGCAGGCACCAGTACATTGTTTTTTTGCCTTTATTCCATTGGATATCGGACACCAGTTTAGACGCGGCATGTGAGATATCATGTCCCGCCTTAAAACCGAATTGATTATCCGGAACTATACGTTTGTCCTCAACCCACCTAGACAGAGCTCTATTGATTACCTTTTCAAAAACCTTACTGATATTCGGATAAGTCTCCTATCGACCGGAGATTCGCCGGATTGGATATATCCTTCCCCTTTTTGGGGATAGGTTGAACCACCGCCGTTTTCCAATGCGCTGGATAATGTGCATTATTCATTTCATTATTAAACAGTGTGGTGTAAATGTCCACCGCTTCTACAGGAAGATGTCGAAGCACGATGTTCGGAATACCATCGGTCCCCACTTATTTCTTAGCCCTGATTGTGTCGAAGATCTCATGGAGTTCTTCCTTCGAAATGAATGGGGGTAGGTCACCCTCACTGGCAATGACATTATTGGCCATATTTTGGTCGTTGAACCGGGTGAGACCAGAGCCCACAGATCGCCAGTTCCCTATTTCATTTCGAATGCAGAAGTCGTGCACCAAGACGCGATTTTCCAGGTCATAATTACGGCCAATGATATCAATGGCCTTGTATACTTCCTGGAAAGTCGCCCCTATGGCCTCAACCTTCTCCTGTGGATCCTCGATCACAAAAAAGTCGTCATCATCAGCGGCCTCATTTGGATCAATACATGCTATTGTCAGTAACCGTTCGTTTTCTGTTGTCCGGGCTATTTTAAGACACTGAAGGTCGTTTTGTTTTTTTCTCCGAAATAGTTTATTGATTTGCGGAAACATGTTCGGGTTGCTGGTGTTTACAGCCCGAACCTTGTTGTTCCAGTGCAAACTTACAGAAATTCTGTAATTCTCTTTTATTAGCGTTTGAATATTTTTAATCGACGACTACAGTGTCCTAATCTCCGGGTCTTGTCTGTTAGTTAATTGTCTGTACAAGTTTTTGAGTCTTGACAGAAGTCTACTTTTCTGTCGGTGCAGTGCGTCAATAGTAGGATTACGAAACAGGTCTTCGTTAGTTGCACGTCGATACCTCGGTATTGTAGTGTCCATAGTTTGTTTAAGTGTCTCGTCCATTTGTTTTAGGTAATTGTCGATCTCCTCGTTTGACAAATTCCTATTGGACGGTGGGTGGAGCGTGTTCGAGGAGAGCCCTCTAGTCAAGGTTGCGGAGAAGCGTGTCCATCGAGTCTTACTGCAGTTGTAAGTATATCTTTGGACAAACTCCTCCAATTCCGCAATTTCGTTGGGAACCGTAATTTCGGTGCTAAAACCGCAATGGTCGCTGTCATACACGAATGTGCGCAGACAGTTTAATGTTTGTAAATTCGTACCTGTCAGTCGTATACGTCCGTCGTACAGCAGTAGATCCAAATAAGACCCGCCTCTGGGAAACGACGGGTTATCCGTCGCTTTAAGACCGAGTCTGTACATGACATCGTGCTGACCCCACCAATCGAGTAGTAGGTTCCATCTAGTATTTGGCAAATTATTTCCCCAATCTCTGTGTCTAGCGTTGAAATCCCCGCCGATTATAAAATAATTCTCCCCCGATTCCAGCCTCAGAGGTCGAAAAAGCGTGTCAAGGTCTGTAATGAATAGGGTGGATTCTGAAGCTTCCGGTGCATAAACAGAGGCCAAGTACACCCGGAACCTGCGCAACACGCCCTTGTACACTCTGTGAAATTGTATACAAACATGGCGGCTCTTCGTTCGATCCTAATCAGTGAATTCACATTCACCGCAAGGACCTTCAGAGTTTGCTCCACCATGTGCGTACCCATTACGGCATGTGTTGCGTTAGACCCGGCAGCAGCGCGTAGATCTGGTCCACTCGCTTTCTATACGGCTGCACAATTTGATGAAATATAAAAGAGACACATAGAGGCTAACCTTCCAAGTTGAACCCAAAACTAATACTTGTCACAACTCTAAGCTAATAGAATTCATTGCCAACAGCATGCACACTCATAAATTCTTAATTACCAGCATCAATCAAAAAGGCAACAACATGCTCTGCCCGTACTGCAGCACATTAAGTGCTCGACCACTTTCAATCCATTACAGCTCTCTGGGTAATTCTACTAACACCCTGTCATCTATGTTTGAGACTTTTAGTTACAACCAAAAACCAACATTTACACACCATCTGCAGTGAGTTCCATTCATTGCGAACTTTTGCCGTTTCGACATCCTATTAGAAAACACTCTCGTAGTTGTCAATCTTTCCAATCTATACCTATCCTTCGTCCTACTTGTATAACTAAAATAGAATTCACTTCACACGACTGCGGCAAGAGACCATTTAATTAATTTTCAGAAAGCAACATCCCTTATACACATCGATCATCAGAATTAAATTTGCCTTTACAGTAGGACACATATTCCGAGGTCTTGGTCTTACTACCCAACCCTCAAAAACCCCATATTCCAATTTCCTGAGGTGTTTCTCACCACAGAATTAAACAATGTCGGCCGCCGTATGCTTCCCAGTAAGTTCCAATGCGAATATTTGACATTTAGTCGAATCTAGACTGAAAAGTTAATCCTCCACAGCATTTGCGGGAGTGTTGCTCTTACCCAAATATTAATCAACAAATAATTGTCTACTTACTTGTAGTCCTCCGTCTCATAGGTGTGAAGTGGACATGCCGAGTAACATTTGTGTTCATGCATAACGAGATGATGGTCACAGCTTGTGCAGTAATCTGGTTTGTCCTGGCAGGAAGCACAATTAGCCTCGCATGGAACACAAGTCTTATTGTCGTAATCTAGAAGGAAATATGCTTTCCGTAAATAATGGGACAATTGTATCTGCGAACTTACTTTCATAGTAACCATCGGGACAGAGTTGCAAACAGACCGCTAAATCTGTTACGTGAAGATGTGCTGGAGCACAGGTCAAGCAACTGTCTTGTCCAGCGCCAGCGCAGGTTTCACATGATTCATGACAAGGCCAACAGACGCCACCTTGATTAGGGAAACTCCTTGGTGGACAACGACTCACACATGTGCTGCAACAAAAAGGGTTTACTTTTGCAACAAAATTTAAACGAAATGAATTCACTTACTTATCAAGACGATAGTGCTTACAAGCGACGCACTGCGTCGGTCCACGACCATAGCATCCCTGAGAATCACATTCTGGATCACAATCGTGTAGAACTAATTTATTGTTCGAGTCTGCCATCACATTCTGTCGCTGTGGTGTAGGTATATTGTGTCCATCAACAGTGGCCACTGACTTTTCCGGATTACTTCCGGCTCCTGTGAATAAGTTCTGATAATTCAAATATCCTGAATACTGGTCGTTGTTAAAGAATCCTCCAGTCGGCTGTCCTAGATCTGAATCGGTGGGAAATACAAATGGATTTAAGCCCTGCCCTCTGTGTGACTGATCCTGCAAGTCACCCTTTAGACGAACAGGCTTTACAGCCGTTCCGTAGAAGATCAACTGCCATTTGGATAAAATTCCCGGCTGATTTACACGTCTTCGTCCACCGTTTATCACTTGTAAATTCCAACGTCCTTCTGCTTTCTCACCCCAGAAATGAACACTCAAAAATGGCCAATCATCAAAACTCGACTTGACAATGTCACGTGGACGTTCAAACAACAGCGTACTAGTTGTACCCATTGGAGATGTTAGCAAAATTCGAAGATTACCTCGTGGAAAGAATCTCAGGGTAATTTTGCATTGAACATGTTCCAAATAACGAACTTCATTGATAGTTCCAGCACAACCGTTCACATCCATGTGCGTTTGAAGAGTATATCCATAGCTGCCCTCAATCTTACGATCCTCATTGTTTTCACGTGACTTGCAGATGTGCTGTGGTGGCACTGATGTCCATTGCTCTGCCAAACTGACCATAGCACCAGCATCCATTAGCCCATAACCAAATTTGTGACTATATTTTCGTTTGACTCCGTTAATGATCCAACCACTTTCCTTCTCCAAAGGCTCTGGACGAGATGTCATCACCACCAGATACTGCATGTCTCTCCATGTGAGATTTGGATTTGCTTCCAAAGCCAAGGCACAGATACCGGCTGCTAATGGTGCGGATGCAGAAGTTCCCGTATGTTCAACAGTGCAAATGTGGTCAGGACGCAATCTGCCATCCATATCGACAGTTGCTACACTCTTGTCATGACCAGGTGTACCAGAGCTGTATGTGGTTGCTAGTGTTGAGGAGCACTCTTCCAGATACCATGGTTTAAAGCTGCAATTATATAGAAAAGAATTTCTCTTTTAAGTGTTTGGTTGCATTGATTTCGATTTAAAATAAATTGTTTTGGAAGGCCATACATAGTTTCAATAATGAGTGAAAACCAGGGGTTGAAAAAAAAGAGGAGAGCATGCAGAAGATGCACTACGTGATAATACGAGTACATATAAAACTGAAAGTACTGAGCGAAAATTCATCTATTTAAATAATTTCTGCCCTACGTGTTCTGCTTCTGTTCATCCAAAATATCGTTAAGAGACCTTAAGTGTTTTCTCCATCAGATTTCAATATTGAAGTGGGTTACATGCAGTTTACCACTGCTTAAGGAGTTACTTTTTCG
Source organism: Volucella bombylans (assembly GCA_949129095.1). NCBI lineage: Eukaryota > Metazoa > Arthropoda > Insecta > Diptera > Syrphidae > Volucella > Volucella bombylans. The sequence goes on along the minus strand of OX422143.1, from coordinate 109,562,374 downwards.
ACTTTTACATCGGTATACAGGTAATTCTTTACCTTTATGGTATACAAAACTCCCAACTTTTGACCATGACCTGAAAAGATTACGAATAGGGAGCAGCTATATGGAACTTATAGATACTGCAAACCGTTGGTGTTAATATATTTTCATGCTTGGGCAACTTGTCAATTACAACCATATTTTTACCACCAATCGTAAGGCTTCATCATTTAGAAGCCTACAAAACAACGACCGCATTCAGGTTCTCAAGAAAGACACAGTATCGACATCAAGAAGTGTTCGAATGACTGACAACAGCACCTTTGAAATGGTTGAGGAGCTTACTTACTCGTACCCTAGAGCTAATAATAAATACAACTGGTTCTTTGAAAGAAGATTAAGATTTAAAAACTTATTTCGTAAAACTGTTGCTATTTCAGTTTTAGAAAACAAGTTTGTACAAAACCGTTTACTTGGGAAACGCACGCTGTATAAAACATAGATCATGTTACGAGTAGTTCTGTTATATTTGTATTGCGCAGCGTGCCGCAGGGAGGCAGAGTAGCTCCCAAACTTTTTCAATCAAAGTTTCAATTTGTAAGGGAAGGACACCGGTCTGATCCATGAGCTTCAAAATGTCGATCGAATGAATAGTTCGGCATACGAACTCTGTTCAAAAAGTGTCCGACTTATTGGCAAACCAAACAAAGTTTTGGGGGCGGGGCTTAGTGATTATTTGTAGGGATACCTAGTGCGAAGTCTCAGTTCTTTTCACATCGGATTTTATATTGGGAGAGCATGGCAGAAAAAGCTGAATAACGTTACTGCATCAAACTTTGTTTAGAACTTCCAGAAACAGAGATGTTGTTGGTTTAGTTAGCCTAATAACAGATGACTTAAGTTCGCGGGATGCACGTAGTACATCCATGGAAGCGAGGATACGACATATCCACATTAGTAATGTAGTACCAAAGCGGAACCTGTGTTGAGGGCCAGACCGACCTAAAACCTCTTGCAGATTGCTCCCTTCGGAGCATATGAGAGGTTGTACCCGCTTGTACGTTGTACAAGCAGGGAAATGAGTGTCCATACTTCAGATCCAATTATTCTTCCTAGCCCAGGTACCTTCTGGAGCATAACTTGCAGTAGTATCGAGGCTTCAGTTATGCTGATGATCTTTTTGAAGAAACTACACCAGGATATAAATTGGACCACCTTTGCTTTTCATTTCTTCCTTAATTTTCGTTTCCCAGACTCGTTTTGATTTAGATAATTTGGCACAGCTAAATTTAGCAAATCTTGCAGCGTAGTCCTTGAAGATGCGTATGTCCTCCATTATCTTCAGTTAATTTATGCCCCCCTTTACTGTAGCACAGGATAAAGTAGACTAATGATTAAGAAATGAAATGAGTTTTTCGTTAGGCTCAAGTTCCAGCTGGAATATCGGATTGTGATTTCCGCCTCCAATCATGTCTGCCATGAACGATCTTGTTTTGTTTTTCTCCGTTTGTCTTTCGACGATTGCGTTTCCGATAATAGCGGGAGATATGTTGTGGGATAAAAGCATTGACAGGCGTCAGAATGACAGTGATAAAACTAAAACTTGAAGTGGACAATCCGTTTTTTAAATAAAATTACGTGTGTTTATGTGGGGAAAAAGTAATATCACATGGTGAATTGGCTGCCATTTTGTTAGAAATGAAAAAAATTGGGTTCTGTTTTCACGAAAAGCTTATATGAAGGTGTAACTGATGACATTAAGCTGAAAAAACGATATCGGCCAAATGGCCACCTCCCTTGTTAATGCATATTTGTGCTCGTTTTACTGCATTTGGCATTGTTGCTCGCAAAACATGTGGCTCCAAATTAGTGATTTGTTCTTCAATGTTGCAAGATTTGTGGTTTATTGTGGTAAACGCGAGATTTCAAAAAGCCCCAAAGGAAGAAGTCCGGCGCCGTCAGATCTGGCAAACTGGATATCACACGGCTTGGAAATTGATGATTCAAAATCTCCATCATTGCCCGAGCTGTGTAAAGGGTTGCTCCGTCCTGCTAGGACCAACAATGCTCGAGACCCAATTCAGCAACTTGTGGCAAAAAGGCCTCGTTTAACATTTGTCTGTAGCGCTCACCAGTTACGGTTACGCTGGTGCCGTCGGCGTCCTCAAAAAAAAATAAAGGCCAATCACTTTACCATTGCAAATGCAAATAATCACTTTGGGAGGATGGAATAGCTCTTCGTGCATTTTATGTGAATTCTCCGTGCCCCAGAAACGCAAATTTTGTTTTTTTCACATAACCACTTATATAAGTGGATATGAGCTCCGTAGCTCGATATGATTTTGAATACGAAAACATCCTCCACCAGGTTTAACAGAAATTGGTGAACGGTTTGCACTTTATAAGGGAGCATCTTCAGGTCTTTCACCAAAATTCGACGCAATGAACGTCTGCTGATGCCAAATTGTGTGCATCGTAGTTGTATCGTCGAAGTTAGTGGACTCTCTCAGATGTCCTCGGTCATAGCAGTGATATTTTTGATTGAATGCGCAATACGGAACGGCCACTTCTTGCGACACCTCTATTGGATCTAGTTTGCATAAGACGCAGGACGACGACAAAATTCACCGGAAATTGGTCAAATAAGCCATAGTTCCGCGTTTTTCAGGTGTGTGAAATGCTGACATAAGTATACGCTTTGAACTCAATATTCCATGACTTTATCGTTAAATTTCACGCCGAATGTCGTCTCCAAGGCGTCTTAAATGTCTAGCTTGTTTGCATAGACCCTACTGTCTTGTCTATAGCCTCAAAAAGAGAGTCCAAAGGTCGCATGAACGGGACGACAGCCAATTCACAGAGCCATCACCGAATTAGTCTTCACTAAGCCGATTGTGAAACGTGTTGTGTGGCAAGTGGCATCGTCGTTTTGAAATCACATATTATTCAAGATTTCCAATTCAATGTGATCTTCTTTGTAAAGTACACCACATGGGCGTTCGAGAGATGTTCAGCTCCTGAAAACATGCGCGGAATCTATTGATTGCAGTCTTGACTTACAGACTCGGCTCATTTGCAGTATTTCCTTTCCTTCATTTCTGGCGTTCCGGTCTCTCACTAGCCCAGCAACATAATGGAGTAAATAGATGATTAAAATTTTTTTACTAAACTTTCAATAATTGGCGATTATAACGAATAGATTATTTGTAAGCGTTGTTGAGGCAGATACCCTTTCATGATTAAACAGTACAGAATCTGGAACTCAAATATGATGTCTCTAATTCCCTCGGTTTGATAAAAATTGTATTTCATTTATTTGAATTATTTAATTGTTATTTTAACTAATATTTTTTGAAGTAAATAATTTTTGGTGAAATAAATTGTTCACCATATTGAATTTTTGCTTAGCCCTGCATTATTATCATTGGCTTGGGGTTGCCATTCTTTTTCCTACGGACACTTTTTCAATACAGTACGAGTAAACATGTTGGTTTGGCGTGCGGATTGCTTTGTGTTGGCAAAGAATATTTTCCCCTGCAGCACTCGGGAATAATTATTATTCACCTGTGGCTTGGCGAAATTAATTAATATCACGTCGAAATATTTTAAAACAGAGACGCAGTAATAATTTTGATAGTATTTTATTTTCAATCGAATGAGGACGCACATGTGTACACATACGAACGTCCAATTGTAAGGGGAGTAATGCCGAAGGGAGTTGAATAAACACAAAGCTCAAAGCACTAATTGTGGCCAATTTTCCACTTCCAATTCCAAAGGAATTATTTTAATCCAATCTAATTCATTGTAGTATTTACACGTTTCTATTGGTTATTTCTAAAAAGAAAAACAAGTTTATTCATTCGATTTTATTAATTCTTATTTTGCAATAAATGTTGGCCAATTATGTGTATATTTGTGCTATTTTTGGTGCGATGGTGCCGGTGGTCCATTAAAAATAAACAATTCGGTTTGGTGGGGAGCATTTTTTCGGCAGCTTACTGCAACGGGTGTATTTTTGCGGGCCTAGGGTTTACCAAATTTTGGATAACCAGAAATTGAAATTAAAAATTAAAATGCTCATAGTTATACTAGTTACAGCTAATCAAATAGAAATAATTAGCAAATTTCCAAAGCAAGATTATCGATAATTGGTGGGTGTTGCGCGTGTTTGTTGTTGGTTAATTGGAAGGTGGGGTAGATTAAAATATAATCCTGGATGAGGTGGTTTTGTTATTTATTTAATGGAATGTACACTTGTCATTTTGATTGGGAATTTGAATAATTGGACATTTTAATTGGCCATAAAATTGCTCCGTTATCGTGAGGCGTACCGATTTAAGTGTGCGCAACAAATAGAAATTGAATTATGTCATCATTAGATTGGGAAGAAATAAGCATTTCTCTGCGATAGCAGCTAGTTTCAGAGCTGAGGTTGAATTGAAATGGGGGGATAGTCACCACTGTTGTTTTGTCCCGGTAGAGGCATAACTTAACAGCTGCGAATGGTACATCAAAAGGTATGCTAAACCTGTTTGCTTCTGTTGTATAGATTTGGAGAAGACATCATTCAGGAGGGTGCCGTTTACCTCGTGATTCCCACACACGTGGTTGGGTATCCAGCTATGTTAAAAAAACTCGGATCAGGAATAATATAACATAATTTTTGCAAAACGAAAAAGTGTATCTACATTCGGATCTGCACATAGAACGTTCGGATCTTTAATTGGCCACTTGCAGCTGAACAAGTAGCTGAGGCCCTAGCATGAAGGAAAATTAAGGCGGAAAACTGACTAGTAGAGTGCACTGCCGAGCTCCTTATTCCTAGCCATTGCAATCTGCAAACATTCAAGACCAACGTACATCGATATATCATTTCGTTAAAATCCATAAAATCCCTAGAACGTGAACTAATTAAATAAAAAAAAAGTGCGGTGCGATGCTACAGAGAACAAAACCATATACAGGGTAGTCAAGAAATAAGTTTATTTTTTAAAAATTAAATAAAATGAATAAAATTCAATTATTCTCCATATGTTATGACTTTATTAGAAAGAGCGAACATTCCCATTAGTTATGGAATATGATTTCATTTATATGGAAACTCCGGCTAGCTTCGCATCAGCGAATTCTGTCAACCCTATCAGTGCGGCGAAGTCCACTAACGCAAATGCAGAGAAAACTCAAGAAGTTTAGTTTAGATTAATACACACCACGTCCTTATCGATGGCATCCATGCCAACTTCGTTAAATTGTGTTGACTAATGATGGAGCCCATTGTTCCGTAAAGTTCGCAAGCCATATTAGGGAGGCTTGGATGTTGTATATATAAGAAGTTTAGACAAGGTGATGCGCTGTCATATGACTCTTTCTAAAATCATAGTTGAAGAAAATTGTGCGAAACTTGGGAAGGAAGAAAAAAGAGGTACCGACGTACTTTGGTTTTAAATGTCTGCAAGTTACAATGACTAGGAAATAGAGAGCTCGGCAAGCCACTCCATAAGCTAGTTATACGGCTTAAGAAAAAAGTTTTGTTTTTTTTAGAGGACTCGTATGTCCGAAAGTGGGCCTGCGGCTATACTGTATATATAAATATACTTCATAGCGTGACGGGTATTATGGTTACAAGTTTGAAGGGGCAGAAAGCTGTTGGTAATTTTGGTGGAGCGCTGGTGGTGAAAATAGCGATAGAACAACGTGAGGCAAGAGACGTTACGTCTTTATCGCATGGTTTTGAATCTTATCTAGCAAGTGCAAAGAGGTCTTGGGGGCAGTTGACCAGATGTGGGCATAGTACTTTTGGGCGGAAAAATGCCTTACATATTGAGGCCAGATCAGTGGAGCACAAGTATTTCTCACATAGCTTGGGGAAACATAGATACGAGTATTACGAGAACATTTCGCGACATCAAATATGTGGTCATTCTAATGTAGGTTTCCATACCGAGCATGAAAAGGTTTTCCACTCTGCTGATGATTCCCCAATTGGTTATGCTATTAATGTCACAATTTAGTGAGCAAGGGACGTGAGTCTAAGAACGAATATGAAAAGCAGAGAGTACTGTCGTCAGCAGAGGAATATATTGGATTAGAAGTAGCAGGCAAGAGATCGCTGGTGAAAATTAAAAACAGTGTCGATTTTGACCTTCAAGTTACACCTAATGAACAGCCGACTTCTTTAAAACGAAAATTTAACATCCTGCTTTAGAAAACAGGTCATCAAATCTATGTCGAATGTGTAAATGAGGCACGGTCATCACTATCACTATTACAAAACACATTTTCTTGATAATATCTCAACTGATAAACTGAGCACTATTTTTAGAATACGAGGTGAACTCTTTAAATGGAATTCTGTACCACGGCCGGATCTAGGATTGTATAACTACTCTATAAATGCACTGCCAACAGAAATTACATAATCGAATAATGTTGATCCCAACTTCCTCAATACAATGATCACTGGTGATGAGTCTTGAGTTTATGGGTACGACCGAGAAACCAAGTTTCAGTCACCACAATGGAAGCATGCAAAATCACCGGGGCCCAAAAAAGCAAGGAAGGTCCGCAGCAATGTGAAAGTCATGCAGACCATCTTTTTTGACTCCAGTGGCGTGTACGGCCCTTAGCACTACTATCACCAAGGAGTACTATCGAGAGTCTCTGCGTCTCCTTCGTAATGGAGTGAGACGTAAATGGGCGGATCTGTGGAAAAAAGTGAAATCTGGCAATTTCATCACTATAACGCACCCGCTCATTTGTCACGCACGGAGTTTCTTAGTAAAATACAACAGACAACACACCGTGCTCGCTCTGACTTCTAGCTTCGCCCAAAGCTGAAAAATACATTTGAACGGGACCACATTTCAGATCAGGGATGATATCATGCGGACTACCCGCGTACCATACCAAAAGAGGCTGCCCAACGTTGCTTCTAGTAGTGATAGAACTGCTGGAAAAAGTGCTTAGAAGTTAAGGGGAGTACTTTGAAGGGGATTAGGGTTGTATCTTAGTTAATTTTATGAATCGAAGTCGGATTCTTCTTGAATAGACCTCGTATTGACATAAAAGACAATAACAGAGCTGATGTCGGCAAATTGTATTTACAGTTTTATTATGACGACCGTCTTATTTATTTGTTTAAGCTACCAAAACCTAAAACTAAAGCCTTCCAACCTACCATGAGACTTGATAAATACTGCCAGACCCATACCAGTTTCCAATAAGTCTCCAGGATAATATGATATATGTCCGCCAATAAACACGTATCTATCAAATTTGAACTCGAACTTGTTGCCTTCTAAAGTCACAGTCCACACCACTAACCCACTGACCATGGCTTATACAAAACTTTCATAACTTTTCATAAGTTATACTCGTACATACCAAACAAATAAAAGCGGTTATATAATAATTTTTATTTTTATTTTTTCCGAAGGCAAAATTACTTTTTCCAATGAAATAAAATTCAATACAAATCCCCGGCCAGTTTTTGGACATTTTTACTGCCTCCAATATGAGATTATTTCTTATTATCACACACGAAGAAACCAGAGAAAGAAAAGAAACTTTATGACAGCTAAAAGTGTGATAAAAATAAAAACTAAAACCATCCCCTAACCGAGGGAGCTGTAAAAACGAAACCGTCCATTCATAGATTATTTCTGAAGAATAAGAAAGAAAATGTTTGTTCCCTCCGCACTGAGGGTGGTGGAGTGGTTTATGGCGTTATGGAGAAGATATTCAGTTTCAATAAAAAAAAAAAAGGTTTCTGGGATAAATATTAAGAAACTTTTATATTCGAAAACAATTCCGTTTCAAGTCATTGTTCCTAACTTTGAAATCCAGAGACCGCTTTAAATGGCCAAGGAAATTTAATCTATGACAATTTGAATTTGTCAGATTAAGGAGTTTTTAGATTATCGGATAATGTTTTCAGTTGGTCGAGGAAAGAAATGATTTTATATCATTCAAAGTGTAGGAGCCGATCTACCATATTTAAAGCCGGTATGTAGTAGAGTAAAGTTATTATTAAGTCAGCGCCATTTAAGCTCAGAACGAGGCAGATGGTTGAGCCAGCTGTTCCAAATCTAAACAGTGCCATTGATGAATATTTTAAACTGTAGCACCATGTAGCATCATCTCTGGCAGATCTCCATTTTTTAATGGGGGTCCCTGATTTGCAGGTACTATGAAAATAAATTCGAAAACTTCGAAAAGGCCACTTAAATCGATTTTAGAGGAAGATTGGAATCCTTATAGGAGCAAAACGAATATAAGAAACTTATTCGGATTTTGGAAGAACATCGGCACAATCGATGAAACCCGGAGAGTTGTCAAAGTCGCCAAGGGAAACTCTGACAAAAGCGTCGAAAGCAGAGACTCTCTCTATTATGCCCGAGATTTATGTACCAGTTTCTATCACTGGAACTACATGAGAGCTGTATACTGAACCGCTGCCGAACACCAATAGTAGCCTTTCTACCGAAAATCGGAAAAGATAACACTACGAGTGTTGGAAAATATTATGAGGAGCTGTGTAGAACTTATCCACATTCCACTGTTATGGAGAGAAGTCAATGTAGTATTCATTCCCAAAGCTGGAAAATGTTCTCATGTAGTCCCAAAGGACCTCAGACCTATAAGTCTATCATCATTCCTTCTGAAAACTTTAGAACGACTGATTGATATCCATATTCGAGCTAAAGTTGATCCAAGACTTCTATCTACGGCTCAACATGCCTACTGTAAAGGAAAGTCGGTGGAAACGGCTACTCTGCACATGCCCAGCTCTCTCCCAGAGAAGGAAGCTTCATCTAGGAGCTTTCTTCTACAACGACCTAAACGATCTAGAAAAAATAGACGTTAACAGTCTCCTACGCTTTATTATAAGCTCAAATTGTTCCAGTAGTAAGAAGATCATAGATCCACGTGGCATCACAATGGGCCAATAGGCCTAAATGAGTTGGTATTTCCAACAGCCACTCTTACCTAACCTAACCTAACACTACGAGTGGGCTTGAGACCAATTAATCTGACTCTATTTATGTATGGGTGGGCTTCGTGGCTTTCAGGGTAGATCCAAAACTTGTTACTCTTGGTGAATCCGTACCTATGAAAGGATCAGACGGATACAAAAAGGCGGCCTGCTATTCCAGTGGAAAGGTTCAGTCGCTAAAAAAGCAATACCAGCTCAACAAATGTGCGATAGTGATTTGATTAACCTAAGAAATGCTTACGGACACACTCAAATCAAATGACCCCCAACAAATGCTTAAAATACCTTGAATTCGACCACATAGCGCGTCACAGCAAAAGCGAACTAGACCGCTCAAAGTAATCCTTGAAATGCACAAAAGAAAACCACATAGCCATAAACTGCAGTGCGGAACCACTTTGCTTCTTCTGCAAAAGAGACAACCCAAAGAATTGCAGCCATGACCAAATAAAAGCATATTGATGTGATCCTGATCAGTGAACCATATAGAACTCCAAACGAATGTATCTGTGTAAAGGTTAAGACAACGAAATCAGCAATATAGACACGTGGAAATAAAACCAGTGGATTGGTGGAAGCCTTCATCAACTCCAAGATCAATGTCATCCACATCTACAGCTACTACCTCTCCACCAAGCCTTTCCTGGGAACGATAGTAGCTGGATGATCATCCATTTTAGGGGCTGGTATCGACGCATGGGTCATAGAATGGCGAGCTCTACTTGAGACTTTCGCAACACTGGACATAGTTCTAGTTAACGAGGGCACGAAAAATACTTTCCGAAAGGAGGGTTTCTTAGCAAGTAACACAAAATGGTGGGTCGGTGAGGCCTATACACAAAGTGACCATCAGGCAATGATTTTCGACTTCATAAAAGAGAAATGCCGAAACCGAGACAAACAACTTTGGATAGAGAAACGCTTGAATTAGTACCGACCAACTGAAACCCAGGACCGCGGAGAACCAAGCGATCCAGCTGTAGAACTTATTAATTTATGCAGGCCTAACCCATTCGGCTCATCTTTCTACTGGTGGAACGACGAAATAAGATACTTAAGAACTATCTTTAAGGAAGCGACGAGATCCTTAGAAAGAGCCATTAATGACAGCAAAGACAGGGGCTTCAAAAGGCTACTGAATAAAGCCGATATAAAACCTTGGGGAATTGCCTACAGGATCGTCATTACAAGGGTCAAATGCCATGCCCGAAATTGCAGCTGAAGAGATCCCACCTGTTACAGAAGATGAATTACTGCTGGAATGCAACATCAGACCCAATACCAAATACCAAACAGGGCCCTCAAAAAAGCAGTTACATAGAAACCGGACATCTTTAAAGAAGTAATTTACAGCGGTCTTACAAAGGGGACATTGGAAACTACAGCATTTAGTGCTTCTCCCCAAAGGAAATAAACCTCCAGCAGTTTGTTTGTCGTATCGCTCCATTTGCCTTCTATGGGAAAAATTGTAGAAAACGGTATTTACAACAGACAGATAACAATTGTAGAAGAGAGCAGTACCCAAAAATGCCACTCCATAGTAGACGCAATAAAAACAGTGTGTGATATAGCAAGCGGAGCCATTGAGGACGGCATCAGACATGCCTTCAATTCGGTAAACTAGACGTTTATAATGAATGGTGTTGCTAAAATGGACGTACCCAACTACATCCTCACAATTACATCTAGCCACTTCAGGAGCAGAGGGCTAAGCTATGACACCGACAAGGGTTCTAAACACGAGAATACGTTCTTGTCCACCGAATGGATCAATTGGCGATAGTCACAAGGAGGAAAGGGATATCTCACTTCAAAAGTGGCAAAACCAATGGGATAATACCACAAAAGAAAAGTGGGTACACCAACTTATCCCGAACATATAACCTTGGACGAAAAGAAGAATTGTTTATAACCGTTTCTAACTGGCCATGTTGCGTTCAGAAAATATGTGCAAAAATTCGGACATGACTTATCTCAATCTGTCTATCCTGTCCGAACCAAGAGGAGAATGCAGATCACGCAATTTTCTGCCACTGCCTACGCTTCAGAAGACCAGATAGTAAATTTTCATATGCAAGCGCTATTATACCGAAATTACCCCTCTGAGGAAAAATGGAGTGAAGTTGAGCAGTTAGTAACGGCTATCCTAATTGAACCGAGCATCAAAAAAGGCAAAATGACGATGAAAATAATATCGCCTGCGACAGCAGTCGTTGGCAGTCAAGAAATTGCTAACCAGCCCCTCGAAATAAAGAAGGTTCGCAGGGGGAGTGATGAAAATCCAGTATTCCGAGGCGAACTGAGCACACACAAATATGGACATAAACACATATGCGAATAAAAGTCGCAAATACGCGCCGCATACACAGTCACACAAACACCACTCTCTTTACTTACCCACACTGACATACAAATCCACTCCAACATTCGTAACAGACCCAGGTAGAACAAACACCTAAAAAACCGTCGTCGGCCTAAACACTAACAAGATGACAAAATGAGAGAACTTGCCTAACAAGCCCATGATTTCTAGCCAAAGGCTGCTCACCCACCCCACGAAGTTAGTCTTTACGGCGGTTCCACGGGGGAAGGCAGAGAGGATGTTTCTTTCCGGAGTTAAGGCTTAGTGAGTAGGAGTCTCACACTGGCACTGGCAAAAAAAAGAGGAAGAAGATCATGTATTGTACATATGTACACATAACTCGGACCGACAATAGGAATCATCTCTTAAGTGTTCCTGTGATTAGGAATGTGTTCGGACAAATTCGGGGCCAGGAAAGTAATGTAAAATCGGGTGTTTACGGAGGGCTCCAAAACAGATCTAGGCTGCGATGCTGGTGTCTTTTTCTGGAACCCAAATGCACACAATCCTAATGGCAGTGAACTATTGTATATTGTGAAGAATAGGTGGAGGAATCGAAGTATCTTCGTCTATGGTGATAGCAAATCTGTACTGAAAATCATGCTGCATCCTCTGAGCATTTTCAAGCTAGTTTGACAATGCAGGAGTTCTTTGAACGCAGCTGGAATTCTGAATTCACTTATTTCTAGTGAGAATAACTGCAGATGGCATGACTGTATAAGATACCAACAGGCTAATGTTTCCATTCATATTTAACACGTCATGGCCTTTCCTTAAGTATATGAAACACAAGTAACACAATAACCAGCGGCGCTGGCAGTGATAGGTATGACTACACCTTGGAGCGCTGCCTCTATGACTATCCGGCTAACGCTCCAATCAGGCTTCAGATATTCGGCTTTGGTGGATGCTGGTATTTTAGCCAATTTATCACTGAAGCCTTTACTCATCTTTCCACGAAAAGCTGAGAGGTTTCATTAAAAGGTACATACAGAGAGTACATATGTACCAATAGAATAGTTCTTTGTTTGAGTGCTCTGCTGTGGCAGACGGGTACTGTCAGATTTTATGAAGGGAACTTGGAGTTCACGCCTTTGCTATCGTTTTCATTTGTGCAACTATGTATTTTCTATACGAGTGCTCCATCAATACGTCTCATAAGTTTGTAAATTTGTAAAAGTTATCGAGATCTTGTACAAGGTCTGGAACAGATGTGGATTGGTTGAGTGATTCGTTACAAAAATAGTAGGCAAGATTGCAGTACAAGCATCTATCTATTCTCCCAATATCGGCCTTCCAAAGGAATAGATTTTGTGAATACTCGTATAAAACCTTCTTGGCCTAGTTATAAGGTTAATTGAGACTCTACAACTCGTGGGTATGAATTAATTTGAATAAACCAAAAGCAATGATTTGAAGAAGTCGTGGTGCTGAACTGCCGACAATAGAGAGGCGGACATTAAACTGCGACGATAATGATGTCGTAATACAATACAAGTACCTTGGTATGATTATTTGCAGCAACCTCAAAATGGATCCACATTTAACTGAGATCTGATGCAATCGAAAAGCTCCATCTATTCCACCTAGAGAAACTGTTTCCAAATAGCAGTATCCGCATACTTCACAGTACCAAATGTACGAGTATATATGGTATATTGTAGATTCTGCGTTATCTTGTCGGGTCACCCATCCCATCACGATTTGTTTTGTCGATAGGAGCCATCTCGAGCAGATATTCAAGAGTGGACACTCGATTTTGAAACTTCTGCAGGGTTATGCAAGTTTCATGGAAAGATAATCAACTTGCAAAGCACAGAAGACCAGTGTCATTAAAGTAATATAGATTCTCTTGAGAATTAGGGTAAATGGTCTATACCATTTCATCAAAAAAGGAAAACGAATACGCGATTTCTAATAGTAACGGTTGTCCCAGGTTTTTAATTAAAAATTGTTGATTTTTTATTGATTCATAAAGTATACAATGGCTGAATTTCGCTGATAGTGTGGTCAATTTGCTCCTTCACGGAGTTGGTGGTCGTGGCATAAGCCTTCGACTTCAAAACCCCAAAGAAAAGAACCCAACGGGGTTAAATCTCTTGATCTGGGCGGTCAAAGTGGAAAGTAACACGACCAGGAAATGACTCATGCAGCAATTGAATTGATTCTTAGGCTGCAGCCACATGTCGTCCACATCCATATCTTGCAATGTAGGCACCAAAAACTGGATTATCATGTCGCACTATTAAATGTTATTGCCTCATCAGCCACAGAAGAATCGTCTGATGACGCCTGCTGCCCTGAATTCGCACCAAACGGTGACACATTTTGGATCACTAGTGGATTGTCTGCACCATAAATTCGACAATTTTGACAATTAACAAAGCCATCAGAACGAAAATGAGCCTCATCGCTGAAGATGATTATCCGAATTCTCTTCGATGCGCGTGTTCTTGAGTCAATTGCACATTAAAGGCATGAAGATGCAAATCTTTCGTGAGAATACTCTGTAGAGAGCTTCTCTAAATGTAAAATTCATGACTGCGGTGCTGAATTGACTTTACTTAGCAACACTCGTACGAACTGCTTCGATGTTTTATGTTGAACGACTTGTTGAAGGACAACCAGAAGATGTAATATCAATAATAGATCCAGTCTCCCTGAATTTTTGAATTAACCTCTTCACAGTTCATGAAGGTATAAATCACTATTCTAGCTGCCAAACCATCATTGTTTTTAAAATATTGCTCAGCAGTGACAACGCGTTATTCTTTCATGTACCGTTTCATTTTTGATAATCCTGAACTATCATCTGTCACGCTGTGTTTTTCATTTCATTGGCAACACTTTACCGCACAAATGGCGCAAAATTTAAATCTTACGTAAATTTTGGGACATCGCGTAGAACCACAGTCAGTGCTGAGAGTCTGGAAGGAACATTTCTGCAGACTGTGAAACGGTGGTGACGAACAACATCCCAACGTCAGCCAGAATGGACGAAGACAGACAACAATTCCGTTTACCCGATCCGACAGTCAGTGTCAGGAAAGGCCTTCAAAAAGGCTATGCGTTCCCATGTGATTTTTTCACATCGCTCTTGAAAGAATTGTGCGAAACTCGCAAGTCAACTTCAAGAGGCAGCATTTTTCAAAAGTTTGTTCATTTACTCGCATATGCAGACGATATTTAAATAATGGGAAGAACACAACGAGGTGCCTATGGAGCGTTGGAGCGTGTGCGACTATTAAAGTACAAGCGGCAAAGAAGGGATTAGCGGTCAATGAAGGAAAATTAATACGAGTAAATATGCAGTCAATAAAGAATTGTATCCTTCATTGACGCCTAGGACAAAATGTCACGATAGGCAGCTCCAAATTTGAGGTAGTAAGGGGCATTATTAATCTTGGCTCCGCTATCAACTCCAACAACGACTCCAGCACAGAAATCATGAGAAGAATTACTTTTGCAAATCGCTGCTTCTTGGGGCTTCAAAGGCAATTGAGTAGTAAAGCCCTCTTTCGGGAAACCACAATCGAATTGTACAAGACAATGATCATCCCAGTCCTGTTTTACGGCGCAGATACCTGAATAAATAGCTTCGAGAGAAAAGTTGTTCGGGTAATATTCAGCCTGTTTACCTCAGCAACGAGATGTACGTGCTATACAGCGATCCCAACCTTATCAGAAAAGTTCAGATAACACAGCTTTTGTGAATTCGTGAACCCCAGAGTCCTGGCCCGGAAAGATTTCGGCTCCAAACCGAAGGGACAATGCAGTAATTAAGACCTCTTCTTAGGTGACGCACATAAGTATAAGGCCATCTTAGCCAGCAACTAAAGGCAGTTTCAAGAGATCGCTCTACCTGGGGAGGCATGTTAGCTGAGGTCCTATTCAAGCTCGGACTGTACCGACATCTAAAAAGAAGAAAAACGATTTATACCATTTTGCAGCAACATCGTCTCTGTTTTCGACTCAATCTAGGTGACATCATATTTTCTCCGTATTCCCAATCTGACTGATTTGCTCCTATGACCAGTGCTCTGATTTAACTGAGTCTTGATGCAAATTTGTTTAAAAGTTTTAATAGATAACGTATCCGCTGCAGATATACTTTCCACAACGAAACGGGCGATCTGTGGGACCTACTGTCGTGTTATCAGCTTTGGCATAGTTTTTACGAATTTGCCAAGCTTGTTTTTAAAGCATGAAGTAGGTCACATATATGTACTAACATACTTTGCATCCAATGGAATCCTAAAATATTAGCTGAATATTAGCTAAAATATTAGCTGATAATCTGCTTAGGCTACGTGTTAGACAGAAGATGTTAGGTGGGGCCAAGTTTGTTGGCAATCAAGTCAGATGAAATGAGGAAGTCCAGAAGATGATTACCTCTCAAGTTGCATTTGCTACCACCCGTAGAAGTGTTCTCAGTATTCACATCGATAAGATAACATATGATAAGTCCCTCTCCAGGAATTAAAATTTTCTATGGCTTCTGCCTTTGATAGTGGCGGTAGTGTCGAGTTATGTTACAAATAAACTGTCGCATTGACTAACTTACTATACTCGTATTATAGCATTCTTCGTTCGTTGGCTAATTGTAAGTTTATGCAACTTTGAAGTCAAAGCTCCTTTAAAAAGCTGAGCAGTATTCATCCGTGAGTTAACTTTAAGGTCTGAGTTGGATTTTGGAAGTCCAATGTTTGTCGATTTGAGATCACTCTGTTCAACCTTCTGTCGAAGCGTAATGTATGCGGCGATTTACCGCGCAGGTCATGTCGAGTTCAGAAATCTCTGAGATAAAGTTTCCGTCTAAGCTAAGTGTGGAATTAAAAGTCACGAAAAGGTTTTTAGCGGAGGCAGCTCATTCTTTGTCTATTTGATTTATATAAAGATGTTGAAATCCTGAGGAATTAATAACTCTTCGGTGAATGACAAGTACCTTGGACTTGTCGGCGTTAAATCGAAGTTCGTGCTGTATTAACCAGTCATAAACATGAGCGAAATTTTCATTTAAGAGTTCAATTGCATAATTCGTCCCATTTAGGTGACGACTTATTAGAAGTTGAACATAGTCATCTGCGTACATGTACACCTTGCAGTGCTTTACAACGTTAGGTAGGTCATTACCCTACAGAGAGGATAGAGTAGGTTCGAGGATACATCCTTGTGGTACGCCACTTTTTATATTAAGAGAGTTGGAGGAATTCTTTCCAACACAAACGCATTGCTTCCTATCTTCTAGGTAGGACTTAATCAATTTCACCAATGGAGTTGAAAATGTGAAACAGCTTTTCAGTTTACTGAGTTTACCTCTGAAAAATTAAGCAGAGTTAGAAATGTCGAATGATTCCTATTCAAAGACTTACGGGCTTTAAAACCAATAGTAGCATAGCGTTGCAGTTCCTATTTGGTCGAAAGCCAGATGGATGCTTGTACATAAGATCCTTGCTATTGAAGTACTGATGAATTTTTCTTTTTGTGCTAATTTCTCAAAGGCCTTTGGCAGATATGGCAAGATTCAATATGGCCTGCATTCAGTTGCGTTCTTCAATCCCTTCTTAGGGATTATAATGATTTTTACTTTATTGCATTCCGAAGGAAAGACCGAAGTTGTAGACAAGCCATTAAAGATGTGGGTGCTACATAAGGCAGAATATATGGTAGTAAACGTTTCACAAATATTTCGTTAAAACCTTCGAGGCCAGTAGATTTAGAATTATTTAGATTTAGATTATTTGGATTTAGATTTAGCCAGTAGAATTAGACTTAGCTGAGAGAAGGGCTTCCATAATATCCACTTCTACTTACTTTGTACTTACTTTCGACGTTGAATGATGGCTGAGACTGGGGGGCATCTATGCTTGCCAGATGGGTTGCCATAGGAGGATATAAAATTCTTGTTAAGCTCACCGCAGTTGATATCAGTGGGTATAATAAACGGCGTTATCTAGTTTTTCTGTGAACATGATTGTCTATCTATACAAGCTATTCGTCGAACCATTGACAAGTTAACATCCACTTTTTAGCTAATGAACATTTTCAATCAACTGCAACTTCGTACTGTACAGCATCATGGGTCTTTCGGGGGAAGTCCGCATAGCGTAAATGGGGAATGTTACTTTACTAAGCTCACTGAAAATTTATTTCAAAGAATGAATCAACAGAATGGTGCTACATGTTACGTATAGCAACTCAAGAAATCATAATTTGGCGAAAAGGTGATTTTGCGAAATAGACGGTATGATGACATTTAACACATCTCGACACTAGTTGACGCTTGTGATTATTTACCGATGACATACTATATTCTATTTATATATACAAAAATCCCATGTCCGACTGTACGTTGGGAATGAACTCCGAAATTACTTCACCGATCTTAATAATATGCACTTTGTGTCTAATTGGTCAAACTTACCAGATAGGATCGCTTTTACCTCGATTTATGACCTTAATAATTTGTTATTGCAAATTAAATTAATTATGTGGTAAGTTCCACTACTGTTAAACACGGCGGTGTAAATTAGTTATTTGGCATAACACTGCATTATCTTCTGTTATCTAGGTTGGGCTATCATCCAATAAACGGCGGCGTAATGTGTTGGAATATTCAGTTGTAAAGTTCAAGTACTTTTTGAAAAAAAAACCCTTACGGCAACAAAACAAACTAGAAAGTTAGTTCAATGAACTACTACGCGCACCGATTGAGACATAATCAGAACAACTATATCATTCGATATCGTCAGCGTCGGATTTATTCGATACAACCAGGCTAAATTACGATCAGAGGAGTACATCCACTTAGGGATTCTATTATCGGAAACATCGATGGAAATATTAAAAGTACATCGGTAATGCATTTATTTTACTTTCCAGCTATATCGGGAGTCCACGGAACATGCAGGAATACATAGAAGATGCGATGATCTACGTGCGTCATTACGGCCGTCCAGATTTTTTTATTACATTTACATGTAATCCAAATTGGGAGGAAATACAAACTTTGCTATTACCAGGCCAACAATCAATGCATCGCCATGATATCACTGCAAGTGTGTTTAAACAAAAATTAAAATCATTGATTGATTTAATTGTAAAACACTCGGTTTTCAGCAACACACGATGTTGGCTGAAGAAATCAATCAGATAATTTCAGCCGAAATTCCGGATCCATTAATTGACCAACAATTGTTTAATATTGTTACCACTCACATGATCCACGGGCAGTGCGGTACTTTAAATATGACATCGCCATGCATGGAAAATGGAAAATGCAAGAAGCGTTTCCCAAAGCAATGTATTAATGATACTATCACGGACATGGACATGAGAAAGGTAGTCAAACATGCACAATGCCCTATTTGAAGTATATGACATCAATAAAAATGACGAAATAGCACGATACCAAGGGGGTAGATACATAAGCAGAACCTTCTCTCCAACATCTAGCAGTACATCTTGAAAATGGTCAACATGTATATTTCACAGAACAAAATGTTCTCCAAAGAGCAATTGAGTCACCAAAAACTACACTGACTGAATTTTTCACATTGTGCCAAAAACCATTTTTTCAGCCAATTTGCAAACATATTATTATATACCGATGTTCCATGCTATTTTACATGGAACAAACCAGGTAAACCATGGCAGCCACGCAAAACAAGAAGAACCACATCCTTCGATCGCAAGTATATTCAAAGCCAAGACATTGGGATGACTTTACGCAGTTGTTGGTGAATGTTCCCGGACCAACGTCTTTCGAATTTGTGCGATTAGTTAATGGCCGAGTGATCAGTACATATCAAGATGCATGTCGCGAGTTGCAATTGCTTGAAGACGACAATTATAGGGGCACAAGGCTTGCTGATGCAGCGTTGACATCCACGACGAATAAGTTTCGTCATCTATTTGCAATTATTTTAACGACATGTTATCCAACACAATCGTCCACTTTGTGGGGGAAATACAAGCATCATATGATTGAAGACATATTGCACCGAGTTAAACAAACAGAACAATGTCCAAATATAGATTACACGCCAGATATGTATAATGAAACTTTAGTCCTGATGGAATTAAAATTATGCATTTTAATTTAAAGTTTACCACTCACTCATTATAGTATGCCATCACCTGATCGCCCGGCCACTGAGTTAGTTAACAGTGATTTGCAATGAGAAAAACAGTATAACGACGTTGACTTAGCTACCGTTATTACGAATAGTGAGCCATTACCGACAGCTGAACAAAAAAATATTTATTATCGGACATGTGGAACCGGTAAAACATTTTTAATATCGTTGATCCTTGCAAAGATATGGTCGCAACAAAAAAATTGCATTGGCAATTGCATCGTCAGGCATTGCTGCTACTTTGTTAGATGGTGGACGAATGGCCCATTCAGCATTCAAGCTGCTGTTACACATTCATAACAAACCAAACGCAATATGTAACATTAAAAAAAAAAGCGGAATGGCTGCAGTGTTGCAAACCAGTTCTATCATAATCTGGTATAAGTGCACCAGCTTATAAACATGGCTTATAAACATTAACTCGAAGCATTACATAGAACAATGCAAGATTTGAACGGCAACGATAAACTTTGTGGTCATTCCTCGCTCTACTTTTGCCGATGAGATTAACGCATGCTTAAAACAATCTTTTATATGGCGAAATGTCGAAACACTTCGATTGACCATAAACATGCGAGTACAAATGATTTATCGGCACAAATATTTTCTGAAAAATTACTGGCTATTCGAAACGGTGAAATAGAACTGCATCCAAATACACAATGCATCTAATTGCCAGACGATTTCTGCACTGTAGTTCAGACAAAAAATTAACTAATTGAGAGTGTCTTCCAGGATATACTCCATAATTACTTGGATCATAATTGGCTCAGTAATCGCGCTATTTTGGCAGCAAAAAATTTCGATGTTGACGAAATTAACTTCCAGATACAACAGTTGCTGCCAGGTGATCTGATATCTTTTAAATCAATCGACACCACTGTTGATGAAAACGAGGCCGTAAATTATCCAACTAAATTTTTAAATTCTCTGGATATACCAGGAATGCCACCACACAATCTTCGGTTGAAGATTGACCCACCAATTATTCTTCTGCGTAATTTGAATCCACCTAGATTATGCAACGGTACAAATGGTACATCAAAAGGATCACCAGAAATGTCATTGAAACAACCATTTTGGCTAGAAATTTCAAAACATCGTCCTGTTGTCACGTATTCCAATGATACCGTCAGAATCTCCAATACCATTCAAAAGGTTTCAATTCCCTATTCGTTTGGCTTTCGCGATGACTATAAACAAGTCTCAAGGCCAGACAACGTCCATTTGCGGATTGGACTTGGATAATCCATGTTTCTCCCATGGGCAACTATATGTTGCATGCTCACGTGTGGGAAAACCATCGAATTTATTTGTGTCAGAAAAAAACAAGTTAACCAAAAATATTGTGCACCGATTAGCGCTTAATTAAATTCAATATATAAATTGTTATAATTCAACCTACATATACGTATTACCATTTAATTTAATTTTTATATGTTATCAGCTAAGAACTTTGTAAATTTGTAAAACTCATTTACAACAAACTGTACTTGAATATGAGATGAATAAAATGTAAAATTAAAAAAAGAAAGAAAGAAAAATGTCGTTAGTTTAAATCTTATTAATTTGATTTATATTTTTTGCAGGTAGCGAAACAATTTGAATTTGAAATAATATGGCTCCATCGGAATAATATGCCATACCTTTATGCACATAATAGCTTATTCACAGTCAAATCTTGCAACAGCAAGGCGTTGCCGGGCAGGCTAGTTTGCTATAAAAAGATACAAAAGGTTGATTTACTCGAAAAGTGGTAAAAGATTGTAGTCAAGGTGTATTCGAACATGAATACGTGCGCAGGCAAATTAAAATTTGTTGTCTTATACAAATCCCACTACACGCACCATGACCACAGATGTGGGCTTTTCACACCCACGGTTCCTGTACGAATATTACTTGATGATTCTTAGTTGCTTTGTACAAGCACAAAACGCTCTAACAAAATCCCATTTTCCAACACCTTTAACATATGTTCCCTTTATAAATTCAAAGCTAATGAATTTACTGTGCATGGACAAATATCCTATGATGACAGTTTCACAAGATTTCAATGGAAATCAAATGGAGTATACGATTGCTGGTAGAAAACTGGCACTTTAGTCAACACCTAGCCTATAACCAACCAGGCCAATTGGGTATTCAAAGTCGAGGCACTTGCTGTGAGACTACAGAACACTGCCTAATTAAACCAGGTCGTCATTTGAGTTAACATTTCAAATGCGGCGGAAATGCCACGAGGACGTCAGAAACAGATGACATGTCTTGATTTTGGATTTGAAAAAGTCCTTTAAATTTTCTTGAAAGTTACTTCCTCTGCAACAGCATTTCATTAGTATTTTGGGGATATTTTGGCTAAAAACCTCAGAGCTTATGTATACAATTGTAAAAAAAAAGTGAAAGTTGCCAAAAATTCATTGACACCCTGCAGAGTACAACAACATTAATGTTGCTTTAGAATATAGCAGTTTTCCCTCCAACCTACTGATCCGGATCTGAACTGGCCTGTTCATTCGCCTGTGAAGCGATTTCACATTTGAACACTATAAGGCGATTGAATGCTTGTAAATGTGAGAATACTTATGCCCCAATTTTCGCTGTCGTAAAATACAATTTCCCATTTCCTTCATATTTGCCCTTTTTTCCGGCTTCCGTTACGTAAATATTTCATGAATTTTTTTCGTGCAGCAGACATTCATGCCAATGAAAGGAGAAAACCTGAGATATGAACCTTTGCGATGAGGGACTCAATCAACGCACCACCAATCAATATTTTCTATTGTAAAGGCTACATCCGCACACAGATGTGTGGGTAGGGAGTGATAGAAATTGTATTTCCATGTTTCGGTTTCGACCTCAAATACCTTCTGACCCACCATCCTTCTCACGACTAAGAGAAAAATCAGAAAATATACCACCTTTACGGAAGCACCTCGACTCTTACTTCTACCTCCACCCCGCATCACTATAAGATGAATAAGGAACATTTGAACAAAGAGTAGCGGAAATAAATTTTACTCCTTGAAAACATAAAGTATCCGTATCGGGAGACTTAATAACGTTATTTGTTAATAAACAATAAAACCATGGGGTAGTGGGCCGATGAGGGGTTGGAAAAGAAAAACTGAAAAGTATTCTTACGACAAATCCAAATCCAATAAAAATTGTGTACAAAATTTCAAATTTAATTCTTTCTACAGCTTCACGTATAGTTTTGTATCACATTTACTCTCGTCAATGGCCAGGAGCTCCTGAAGTGAACAACAGGAGTAACTGAAACCAGTGATATTTGCCGTAGACGGATGGAATGACGGATGTCCATTGTGCTTGGCTGCCAGGCACAAACCAAGTGGCAACCCTACAAGTGATTTTTATTTTTGTATTGAAGCTCCTTCTATGATTTCCCTTTGTTAGATGGAATAGCATGGCTACGATTTCAAAATAAAGAAATGAAAAAGAAAAAAAAATTACATTTTTCTGTTTCAGATTTTCCGGCGAAATGGCGATCTCTTTGAAATGCGACACTGAACCTGATTGGACTTTTTAAGTAGCAACGATGGAACTGAGAATTCGGGATCCAAAATAAAAACCGGGACCAAAACCAAACAGTTAAAAGCAAAAAACAAAATCTGAGTGCAATGCAACCCAATCTGTAATTATGTTGAGACAGAAAAAGGACGAGGATGCGTATAAAATCTGAAATGTAATTACGAAATAAGTCTATGAAAGTAAATGGGAGGACGGTCTATGAAGGACGAAAAAGGATTATAAAATGTTTGATTGATTGGTCGGAGGTAGGTTTTCCTTCTCATGCAGTCCTTTTTTTCGAAGTTAATACGATACGGATTTTTTTTTGTTCCCCTGATGAGCGTAAAGTTTGACTGCTTCTATTACGATGGCAAAAGTAATTAGGGCCGCACGTGTTGTCATTTTTTCTCATTTTCAAAAAAGCAACAACCGATTAGTTAGGGATAATGTTCAAAAAATAGATCCTTTTTTCTCATTTGGAGTGGAGTGGAGAAGAACCTTTTTCGGGTCATAAAATGTCAAAGTTGTTTGGTAATGTTGTTATTAGTGAGTAGCCACAATAGGAAAGGGGATACCTTTGAATGATGGTTCTAATTTTTGGCATAGATATGAGAAATTAGTTGATAATTACATTGGTTAGTAGCGAAAGGATATATGTATGTGGTTCATTTTAATTAGGTGGAGTTGGTTAGACCTTTAATGCCGAATAGGGTTAATTTATTTACAAAATACTCGTATGTACTCGTATTTCATTTGAAGGTGTAGAGAAAGTTGTCGGGAATGACCTCAAATTTGTTGTTGATTTACACATGTATGTATATGGCATGTCTTTTACGCTTAGGAAAGGTTGAGTTTATGAAGGATTGCTATTAAGAGCAGCACTCTAAAACACCAATGCAAGCTTTATTCAATTGGAAAACATTAGTATATGAAATGTTACCCATTTTTTTTAACCGGTACTTTGTAATGGTAGGTTTGTATCACAAACACAATAAGATGTCAGTAAAGCTGAGTACTGTGACCGAAATGGATAAAATAAACTACAATACATGCTGCTGTCAGAAAAGGACGCACACAATTGACGACTTGCTAAGACCGCCACCGTTGGCAGTTATGCCTTTGACGTAGTTAAGGAATTCGGCTTCAAGCAGAAATGGCATCAGAGCAGAAATCATACGCAGAATTATTCTTGTCAATCTCTATTTCTTCGGGCTCAGAGGGTAAATGTGTAACAGAACCCTAGTACTAAGACCAAGTTGGCTTTATACAAGATCCTAATCATCCCGGTTCTACTCTCTGGCAATTTCGACAAAAAAATGCTGTGCGTGAATTTTTATCTCGTCCGCATTGACGGGAGGAGATTCAACCACGAACCGTACGCATTCATGTTTGCCATGTTAAGCAAATTAACTCTACAGCTTCGGTCCAAAAGAGTTTTCGAATTTAACCCCAACGGACGGTGCAATAGAGGACGACCGAATGTACCTCAGCCAGCTTGAAGTGTGGCGCTGGGGCCAGCTGGCGAAAGATCGTGCTAGTTGGAGGTGCCTGTTGAGACATAGGTTCACCCCTGACTGTAGCGCCACTTAAATGGAAAAAAATAATTGGCAATACATATTCCGTCAACGCCTTACTCACGACAAGCTCTTGTCACTTTCAATATGTCTAATATAGACTACGTACAACCGAGCAACTAGCGGAGTCCCTCGACTGCTGCAAAGCAGACATTACCGCCATCCAAGGAATGCAAAGGGATGAACCGGACAAAAATAGGATGAAAAACTGCGATATCTACTACGGTGATTGCTGTCGACGGCAAAAGCAGCGCCTTTTTGGATGTGGATTCGTTGTTAGAGGCAGACTTAAGCAAGAAGTCTTGAGTTTCCGGCATGTGGACAAGCGTCTCGTAACACTCCATATAAAGGCTAAATTTGCCAATATTAGCTTTATATGCGCGCACGCTCCCACATAGGAGAAAGATGACGACACCGAAGATAGCTTCTACGAGCTCTTGGACAAGACCTATGAGCAGTGCCCCAGCTATGTCAATAAAATTATTTTCCTCGATTTTAATGCAAAGCTAGAAAGGGATGACATCTTCGGTAGTACTGTCGGAAGTTATAGCATGCAAGACACCACCATCCAATAACAGATTCAGGCTAATTGACTTTACAGCGGGGCTAAGCTTTGTCGTAGTTAGCACACGGTTCCCGGATCTGCCAGCATTAAGTATCGAAGGCCAGTGCCAACATTGCTAAAAAACCATTAGAGATACCGCCTCTGTTGTACTGGGTTTCATTTGGCCACCACATCGAAACCCCTAGGTTGACGAAGAGTCCCGGAAAAAACACATGCAGATAAGCAAGATGCATACAAAACGGCACTGAATAAAAGGACTAGAGCTGCTCACGAGCTCTACAAGCAGAAAAAGAGAGACGAACACTGGTTTCTCACTAGGAAAAAGGAGCATGAGAAGCGCGCGATCGAGAAAATTGAGAGATGCTGCTCCAGGAAAGAGATTCGTAAAAAGAACCAGAACCCCGAACCGAAGTCTATAGAGACGAACAAAGGAACATAGTAGTAGAGCCGCAGTCGGTGCTGAGGATTTTGAAAGAGCATTTCTGTAGAAAATATTACGGCGGTGACGAATCAAATAAAGCTGTCAAGCAGAATGAACCTTTCAACTTGGACGATGTAGACCAACAATTTCGTCCATCCGATCTGGTTGAAGTAAAGGCAGCCATATCTAAGCGTAAGTCCAACAAAGCTGCTGAAGCCGACAGCCTTACTGCAGAGCTCTTCAAAGCGGCAGGCGATGACTTTGTAAAGCATACTCCAACTCATCTGTGAAATATGGTCGGACGAAAGTATGCCCGATGAATGGAACGTCAGCATTGTTTGTTTGATCTTCATAATACGAGACCCTCTGAACTGCACCAACTACAGAGGCATCAGTCTTCTTAACATTGCAAATAAGATCCTCTCTGCCATATTGTGCAAAAGCCTGAAGCCGTTCCAACCTTATTGGTCCATATCAGTGTGGTTTCAGGCCAGAAAAGACCACCATCGACCAAATATTCACACTTCCGCAGATTTTGGAAAAAGCCCATGGCTTCCAAATCGATACACACCACGTATACATCGATTTTAAGGCCCCGTATGACAGCATCTATAGGGACGAACAATGTCAGAGCAATGTCTACTTTTGGATTCTTGCCAAACTAGCCCGTTTATGCATCACGGTCGGAAAAGAACTCGCCGAAACCTTTGAAGTCAAAAAAGGATTTAGACGAGGCGATGCGCTGTCATGCCATTTCTTTACCATCCTTGTTGAAAGAATAGTCCAAAACTCACGCGTTAGTACAAGAGGCCGATGATATTGGCATAAACGGAAGAAAGCAGGATGATGTCTGTGGCGTGAGCATAGAGACGGGTTTAACGGTCAATAGGGGCAAGATACGAGTGTGCCATCAACAAGAAAGGTCACCCAACACCGACGTCTTGGACAGCAAGTTACCCTCGACTTTGTCTACCTAGGCTCCGCTATCAATTCAGATAACGACACCAGCTCTGAGATCAAACGAAGAATAACTCTTGCCAATTGCTGCTTCTGTAGGCTAAGACGGCAATTGAGTTGCAAGCAACAAAAATGACCCTTAGTAATCCCAGCCCTGCTCTATGGCGCAGAGGCATGAACTTTATCAAAACTGGATGAGGATGCTCTTGGTTGTTTTGAGAGGACCGCGAATTAGGTGACGCACGCAACAGGAAGGGGACCTCAACAAACTTAGAGTGGGAAACTGGAGGCAGCTGGCTAAAGATCGACGCCTGTTGGTTGGTAGTACCACCTTAAGTAACTTAGTAAGATTTGGTTTTATCTAGTCACACAACTAATTATGTTCATTGAATTAGGTTCGTGGATGTGATATATTACGAGAAGAGTGGCTTAAGCTGGAGTCGATTTATCCTTCAATTGGCCCAGCAAAGACCGCGGCATTGCTGAAGTTACTTTGTACTTATCCCCCAGAAGTCGATGGCGGTGACGTAAAAGATCATATGGCAAAGTTATTCGCTAAACTAAAAGAGCACGAAATATTTAGAGACTTAAATATTTACAGACATAGCCATGGCTGCTGGGGACAGTATGCACATACTCGTATATGTAATCTCAGAGTGATCAGACAATTATACACCAAGGTCTTCGAAACCATCTACTAAATCATTTTTTATATTATTTAGTATGTGAGGTTTTTACGAATCCTAATTTCATCAAATATCAGGACAACACAACGTTCTCGCTGGTTTAATTAAGCGAACTTTGACTTAAGATACGAATGAGCATTGCTTTCATATCCTGGTTGTAATCCTTTTACAGGAGCCCATCTATAGAAAGAGGAAATGTGAGGAAGTTTAAAGCCAAGTCTATCTCTCAAAAATTTATAGGCGCTTTGTGATTTATAATAAATATTTTGGGAAAGTTCTTTTTCGTGGCTACAAAACTTTGATTCTTTCAGAAGCATTTTAGAAAATGTCCTTGAATGGTCTGAAATATTGAGCCTTTCGATTTGAGACGTCGTGGATATTTTATTTTTATTAAAACTTTTTATGGCAGTATGCGCTCTGTTTTTTTATAATGTTTTATTTTTAAATTTCTTAATTTAAGTTTGTAACTTAACAATATTTTTTTTAAAGTCGCATTTTTTTTCTCCTCTTTTGCACATATTTCCAATAACTGATCGCATCTTGCACACGAAATGCTGCAACTGCTCGACGTTCTTCTTCGTTTAGTTAAAGAAGACTTCAGATCTTCTAAATTCAAGTTTGAATCCAGAATTTAAATTTAAGGAAGGACAGCATCCGCTTTAAGATATTTTTTTCCTACAAACTCGGGACAAAAATGATCTCCACAAACAAAGTATAGGGTTTTCCAATAAGGACTTAACAACTGTTTTTTTTTAAATAAAACTCAAACCATTTGAGATCTTTCAAAAACTTTTTTATCGGCTTGAAGTACAATCGAAACATTTATGAATGGAACTCGACTTCGTTCCTATGGACACCGCGGGCACGTTTGCAGCGGTCGATTCGTTGGACCCAATTTTCAACGACTCGGCCACACATTTCGGCCGAGACGGCCGCTATTTCGCGTTCAATATTGGGTCTGAGCTCTTCCAACGTCGTCGGCGTATTGGCATAAACCAATGACTTAACGTAGCCCCAAAGAAAATAGTCAAGTGGCGTTAAATCGCACGAACGAGGCGGCCAATCAACTGGCCCATTTCTTGAGATAACACGCTCACCATACTTACTCTTCAATAAATCGATTGTAGTGTGTGCTGAGTGGCTTGTGGCATCATCCTGTTGAAACCACATGTCGTCCAAGTCCATGTCTTCCAATTCGCGCCAAAAATAATCGGTGATCATGGCGCGATAACGCTGATCATTCACAGTAACGTGACGATCGTTATTGTCGACGAAAAAGTATGGCCCAATAACGCCGTCGGCATACAAACCGCATTTTTGTGGATGAAGTGGTGATTCATGAAGCACATATGGATTTTCACCCGACCAATAACGCATATTTTGCTTATTGACGAACCCATTGGGCCCAAAAATGAGCTTCGTCAATGAAGATGATTTTGCGATGAAATTCATCATCTTGGCGCATCTTCTCCAGAACCTAATCGAAGAACGTACGTCGCTTCAAATGGTCCATCGGCTTGAATTCTTGAGTCAGCTTGATCTTGTATGGGTGTAAGCCAAGATCCTTACGCAAAATACGCCATAATGTGGTCTGAGCGATGCAAAATTCTTGAGAATGCCGTGGAATTGACTGATTTGGATCGTTTGCTACGGACGCCTGAACGGCAGCGATATTTTCGACACTTCGATCAACCCGTTATCTCACTGACACGGCAACATCACACAACGAATATGTAGACTCAAATTTTTGCACTAAACTTGATATTGCCTGTCTACTAGGGCGAGAATTACGACCGAAAATTGGAGTTAACGCTCTTAAAGTTGCAGTCACCGACTCCGAATTTACCATGATGAAAATGTTGAGATTACTGAATAAATTGGCAGTGACAGTTTGATGATTAGTGAAAGAGTGCGTTCACAAATTAAATTCAAAGTTGTCAAGTCCCTATTGGAAAACCCTTTATATGCCTTCATCCATAAATTATTTAAAATTTAATTTTTTTCCCTAGAAGAACATTTAAAAATTTTCAAGTTAGGGTAATTCCTTTTAGTTTTCCCACAAACAGAACAAGAAACTTCAGATAATATCTTGTCACCCATTGCTATAGAAAAATAAACTGCAAAATATTATATCGGTGAAAAATCACTGCTGACAAACTATTACCTCCTTTTTACTTCCTTTATCTAAAAATTGTAATACGAAAGAAAAGACACCCCTATATCAAGTTCATTAAAAATAAGTCTAATTATTTTTTTGTTTTTTTTTTCTGTCCTTCGAAAAATCAAATACGAGTACATTACATAAAAATGGCGAATTATAACAATCTCATCCGCCCCCCTGTACTTGCTTTACCCGAACAACCCCAACAACAACCTCCACAGCCTCAGCAACAACCGCTTCAAAGCGGATCCTGACAAACCATTCCTTCTGCCAACCTCGTAAATACTATTACAAATATAGTCAAAACTCTTATGAATCCTAATTCTGATCTTTCCATCGGGCAAGATCAAACTATTAATCCCGAACTAGGCGATCTCGCGGACCTAGAAAAAATATGTCTACGAGAATTCTCAGGGAAACCCGGAGAATTCAGCTCTAGGAGGAAGAGCGTAGATAGAGTTATCCAAATATACTCGTATGATACAGGTCAAAGACTTGGAAAATACTACTGAACAAGAAGAAGAGATCATCAAAACACATAACCGTACACACAGGAATTCCAAAAAAAATACAGCTCAACTTCTGCAGAAATTTTACTTCCCTAAAATGAAATCCCGAATACAAGATATAATCAAACAATGCCAAATCTGTAAAGAACAGAAATACGAACGCCATCCAAACAAACCAGAAATCCAAGAAACCCCTATCCCTCAGTACCCCGGGCAAACTGTGCACTTCGATATCTACTCAACCGACAAAAATCTGGTCCTAACAGCAATAGATAAATTTTCTAAATTTGCACAAACAAGAATCATAAAATCAAAAGCCATCGAAGATATTCGAGAACCGCTAAGAAAATTGATCTTTACATTCGGCGTTCCTAAGCTTGTCGTTTTCGACAATGAAAAGTCACTTAACTCAAATACCATTTGTTTCATGCTAAAAGACCAACTCGGAATAGAAATCTATAAAACTCCCCCATATAGCAGCTCAGTCAACGGCCAAATAGAACGCTTCCACTCCACTTTGTCATAGATCATTCGTAAAACTGCCAGACCGCGCAGTCTACGAATACAATTTCTCCATACATTCTGTTACTAAGCAAAGACCTATAGAAACCTTTTTCGGTAGAAATGTAAGCACAAACCCAGACCAATATGAAAAAGCTAGGCAGGAAAATATCGAAAAACTTCAGGAAAAACAGGCAAAAGATACACAACAACATAACAAGAATAGACATCCGATTAAAAACTATACCCCAAGTGAAGTGATATACGTCAAAACTAATAAGCGACTTGGCACGAAACTCTCAGCTAGATTTAAAAGGGAAATAGTTAAGGAAGATAGATCAACCTCAATTTTAACTGAATCAGGCAAAGTTATTCATAAAAATAATATTAGGAACTAATTATCCATTTCAGATTTCTCCTTGCCACAAGTTTCGCAGAAGTCCAAATCCTGGACTACTCGAACTCTAAAATAATTTCATTAGGTATTGGAACAGCGAAAATCCAAACGGGTACATTTAAATTAATACATGTAATAGATCTAAACGCCTACGAAGAAACGATTAAGGTTATAGAGAACCAAATAGAAAATCACCCCAATAAGAACAACCCCCAGCTTCCTATAATATCCTTCCAAATTTCCCAAATCCGAAAGCAATTAACTACGCTAAAGCCAAAAACAAGAGTACCAAGGTCTCTTAACTTCATCGGGAGCGCCTGGAAGTGGCTTGCCGGAAGCCCCGATCATGAAGACTTTCAAATCATAAAATCACATGTCCACAATTTACTAAAAAACAATAACAAGCAAGTTATACGAGTAATAAACGAATTGCATACTGAAAGAATAAATAGACTTACGAATATAACAAACCAAGTACTTAATATTGTTAAAACAGAAAGTAACGTAGAAAATAATTTTTTTTTGAACACAAAAAACAAACTAGATATAATTAAGGAGGAAGTAATAAATTTAGAATATGCCACGTTATGGGCAAGAAATAAAATTATAAACTCATTTATTTTGTCAAATACCGAACTGAAAATTGTAAGAAAAAAATTCGAAGATAGTACCATTCCATTCATTAATTTAGAAGAGGCAATTGTTTGCAAATGTTAAAATAGCCTCAAGCCTAGAAACTCTCCTTTATATAATAAGCATACCTACAACAGAAACCTTTTTATGTAAAAAACTTCTCATAAAACCAGTTAAATATAATAAAAAGATTATAAAATTAAATTTTGATAACACTTTGTATTGTAATAACTATTTTTACGGTATCAAGCAAGAATGTCAATCTTTTAATGATTTAACGATTTGTAACAGAAACCAAATAATAAATTTACAGGACGATACCTGTATTCCAAATTTCCTAAAAAGCAGACCTTCGAATTGCGACGAGGCTAAAAATCAACACATCCCAACAATAGAAGAGATTCATCCTGGAACCATTTTCCTAAACCAGTTCAACGGATCCATCATTGACAACAACACAGTAAACCTTACCGGAACCTTCATCTTACAGTACCATAACGCATCCCTTCCCATAAACGGGCGATGGTATAGTTCTACGGAAATACCTTATTCGAAACCACTACCAGCAATCCTCTAGCCAAATTCTTCAATAAAAACATATGAGGAACTTCTTACCATCGGAATGGTTAAAGAATTACACGTCAACAATACGGCACAGCTAGCCGAATTAGAAGAAGAAGCACAATTGCACGCCATTACCAACTATAGCCTTATAACCATCTTAATATTAGCCGTTGCAATCATCGTAACTAAGCAAGCTTTTATGCAGAGGAAGAAGATAAAAATCCGCAACACAATAACAATCCCTGAAGCAACACCACAAGAGCTAAACGTAGACCACCCCCAGATTATAGGAAAAGCGGAACCCGCCAAAAGTAATGAAGTACCAATCCTTTACATGGTGTCGAGTGAGGACACTCGAATTTGAGGAGGGAGGTGTTAACACCGAAAATGTTTATTCTGCATAATACTTCAGAACACACTCCAACGAGATGACCCATAGCATGAACTGTTCACATGCACCTATTCCCACGAAATATGAGTGCACCTGCACACGCCAAACATAATTCCAAGAAGTCAACCCGAAAGCCACCAAGCCAACCCGTCAGCAATTTCACCTGTGCAATCGAAGGTATAAATAATTGTATTAGATTTAAGTAGCTTCAGTTTGTGATTACCGATACTAATAAACGGGACGATTGTCCCCTAAAAAAAAAACTTTTGTTATTTTTTTAACTTCCCCTACGTGTCCGTACGTAACTTATAGCATCTGGGGTTTTATTCTATTTTTCACTTGATAACTGCAGATACAAATAACGTACGTATTTTTTGCAGAAATGTGTTTGACTAATAGGGCATAGATTGTGGACTGTGATTGCACAGCGCGCTTGTATTTTTTGAGACAAATTTGATTAGGGAATAGAGAAGCTAACAGTTGGGATTTTGATGACCTTGTGCGCCAACTGCCTTTTTGACATGGTGTAATTACACCGGAATTGCCATTGCTACGAAAATCTAAAATTGCCTTTTGTTGTCCTCAGGAACGGCTTCGATCAGAATCTGATCCAGGAAAGGAATGTACTCGTAGTCGGGTCTTCACGGATGGTTTCGATACTGATCTAGGCTAATGTCTTTGTGAAGGACGACAACGTTAGATATTATTATTCCATAGAAAAACATGAATCTGTCTCTCGAGTAGAGATGTACGCAATCTTGATGGCTGGCAATGCACTTTATTGTGATGAATCGGTGGAGGCGGCGAAGTATCCGCGTCTGTAGCGACTTTCTTGTCTAGCAGCGCGTAAGTCCTTTGTGAAACATCCAACTTCCAAATTTAAGTCCAGGTTAAAATGGGATCACAGGAAATAAAATCGCTGATGAACTTACTAAACATCGCCAAGAGAAGAGTTTTTCAGTGCTCGAACCTATGGCAGGAGTGCCTGCATCCTCTGTTACGTACTGTGTTTACAGTTGAGTTCTATATGAGTGTAACTGCTCCAGACTCTCCGGATTGCAGGCATACTAAACCAATGCTTCCTCCTGAAACACTTGAAGCACGTCCGTGGGGAGTCGGTTTTAGCATTGACTTATCTAGAGTATAACACTCGAAGTAAGTTAGTAGAGGTTATCGAAGGGTATCACTCAGTTAGTAAGAACCAGTATCCCGTTATAATGAAGCTCATTCTTGAGGAATGGGGTACCAGTTTTTCAAAGACCAGTTCAAATGGCGTACGCAGCCCAAATCCTGGTGCGCGAACAAATAAACAACTGACTGGCAGAAAAGGTAGTACAACCAAGTAGTTCCAGTACGCATCGCCAATCGTTTTAGCGGCAAAAAAAGACTATTGTAGACTTAAGGAGAAAATCACACGGGACAACTTCCCGATGGTATAGATAGATGAGGTTCTAGACTGGTTGCGCAACAAGAAATTATTTACTACGATAGATTTAAAGAACGGTTTCCTCCATGTGCCGTTGGACCCTGGCTCACGAAAATATACGGCGTTCGTAACACAAGATGAGCAATACGAATTCATTTAGGTACCGTTTGAAATCAACGGTACATCAATTAATCCAGACAGGTATTGTGGAAGTGTACGTGCCTTAATTGTACCATCAGAAGACGTCGCCATGGCATATGGGTTGCACCCACCTTGATGGAGCAAGAAATTATCGGTGTAGCGTACCAGCAAGGGCATTTTCCCGTCAAGAAGACTCAAGACCTGGTAGAGAAAACTTTCTACGTTCCGGGGCTGGGGTCGAATGTACTCGTAGCTGACATCGTTAAAGGAGCCTGAAGGATATTAAATGCGGTTAGACTGCAAACATCTGCCCGATCCCATATGTATCTAAGAGTTTAGCAAGTTTACTACTACTGTGTAGGGAAGACTGTAGACTGATTACTGCTTACTGGCGACGTGAGGGGCCATTACGCTTTTGCTTAGTACCTGAGTGTGATGACCATAAGTGAAAAAACGTCTTGCGATGCTTGCCGGGGGAGTGATGATGATCCCGCGCAGCACTAACTCGGCCTAGGGTCATATCGAACTGCAGGTACTCAGCGCTGATGTATGTATTTGGCACTTAGCTACTGAGTGAGCTATGCTCACTCATGATTCTTCGAGAGACTAAGAGAAAGAAGAAAAAGAACAATGTAAAATGGATTTTTAAAATATTTTTTGTTCTTTTGAATAAACTTCGTCGTTCCACTATTTGATATTACTTAAAGCAGTCTCCTTGCAAGAAAGACCTACAAATTAAACTCTAGCTATAACACATGTTCGCATTCAATTCTAGCAAAAACATATTTGCCATTTCTGGGAATTTTACCGCACCATAAACTTGTTTCAATGCAGCCAGACAATGTCTTTATGCGACCCATTTCTTTTGTATAAAGCATGACTGATGATGGCATTTATGTGCCACAATCAACACAAAATCCATTTTCACAATTCATTGTCACAACACTGCTGTCATTCGTCAATCCCCTATCTCCTTATGACCTTTAACGTAGTCCTTGCGTACTTCGAAAAGATGCCGCCGACAATAGCACATCATTGTGATACCATTTGATTCCGATAACTTAAGATGGTCTCAAATTCCAATACTAGCTCCACGAAAAACAATAAACCAACAATTTCCAAAAGATCGAACAAAATGTTTTGCTGGTGATGGCCCCAACCACACTACCAAATGTCTCATAAAGTCAGAATGGATCCAGCAAAGAGCAACGGATAACTCCATAAAACATCTTAATCTAATGAAAACAATTGCACTGTTACTTTTATACATAGATATAGATGAATATATACATAGTAATGAAATAAGGACTTACCCTCCTTGTGTAGCACTAGATATCGACAGGGTAAATATTGAATTCGTGTATCCATCACAATTGCATGAATCCGTATAGCGTCCACCATTGCCAGATGCCCAGACAAAGATCGAGCCCTTACCCTGGCGTCCACTAGTCACTCCATAAATGAATGCACGCCTTGCCAATGGGCCAGGACCATCGACCGTTGAGCCATCATCTTCAGGTCCCCATGAGGCACTATAAATATCGATATGTTGTGGATTCAAGCTAAGTGCTTTCGCCTCGACGGCATCATTAACGCTGCCATCCAACATCCGGACGCCTAATGAAGATACACAAAATGAAATAGAGTCAGTTAGTGTTAGAGTCTATCTAGAAGATACTTAAAGGGATGGCGGGGTTGATGTGAGAATAAGGTGCGGAAAATTAAGACACATTAATTCATTTGGATCATGCCACAAGTAGACTACAAATCGATACGCATACAGCCCAGCCCAAGCACCCACACAAACACAATAAGTTATCCATCCTCCTTCTACGCCCACTCCTACCACCATTAAACAAAACCTGCAGCTTCAGCCAAGTCAGACCTTCTCAGTATTGATTGCAAATAAACAGCAAAATGACATAATAGACTTCACTTGACTTGACTGGGATGGGTAGTGTGGTGGTTTAATGGAATCGGGGTGGTAAGTAATAGCCTTGGCCCCAGTGTACCCATAAAATTGCTCCCTACACTGAAGTTGGCTGGAACAGTGTGTAAACAAATGAGATGAACTTCTAACGGTATTCGACTTAATTAGCTTATTATCCCCGTATCTGTTAATTTAGTACGCCGACAACAAAGGTGACTGTAAATTGAGGTTGATTTAGTGGCCCGCGGCTGGGACGCCTACAAGGGGTGACAGTCTTTATGCTAAGGGTATACTCCTTGAGTTATAAGACGCGCAAACAAGTAGCACCAATTTACGAGTACGAGTGCTCCTTCGACTGAGAGAGAATTACGGATACTGTCGAACAACATTAAGAGAATGCGCGCAAAATAAATCGTAAGGAGGCGGCTCCCCCATCTATATGTAAAACGAAAAGCAACAGACTCAATGATAAATAATTACGAGTATCCTTTGGAAACAAGAGAAGGAAAGTACTTTTTCTTTTCTCCGTTGAATAGCGCGTCCGAAAATTATGTCTGAGTTAATTGACTGATTAGATGCATTCTCAAAGGGTGAGATGGAATGGAGGGAGGTCTTTGTTTTCACAACGGGATTAAATTATATGGCAATCAGGAATGATAAGTTACTTAGTTAGTTAGTTGGTTATACTGAATTTCAGATACACAGTGATGATAAAGG
Organism: Volucella bombylans; assembly: GCA_949129095.1. NCBI lineage: Eukaryota > Metazoa > Arthropoda > Insecta > Diptera > Syrphidae > Volucella > Volucella bombylans. The sequence continues at coordinate 109,525,799 of OX422143.1, read as the reverse complement.
ACAGGATTGACAATTATTGAATAGTGTTTTTGTATTATATTTGTGAGCCTATTATTAGGGATACACACCGCTTTAGAGCGATTTGCTACAATGCCATTTGATCGGCTTTCATTCTATGCTCTCCCTTATGACCAATCAGTTGAATAAATATTTCGAATCAAATAAGGATTATATGCAAATCGCCACTAACCCTAATTATGCTTGTACGATGAAGTTATGTATTTGTAGATTATTAAAATAATTAGTTAATTTTGTTTTAGATCCCTCTGAACCACACTGTCACTGTCACTGTCACACATTCCACTGTTGTTCTCTTATATAATATATGTGCCTCTATGAATTCCTATGTAAATGATTACGGTTTTCTGATGATCTGATTGCACTTATTCTAAAAGAAATACAGTTCATCTTTTCAAGTTACAAAGGTAAGATGTGTTTTCTCTTCGCGTGACATAGGTCTTCAAGAATGAAAGGATGAAGGGCAGCGACTTATGATTGAGATGCAAAATGTTCATTCCCTTAGTAAGGACATACATACATACATATAAAGTACGTAATGAGATTCTTTTGGTACAAGGAGAAGCAGAAAGGTGGGCCTGAATTCTTCACCCCATCCAGAAAATCAAGTACCATTTACCAGCTCTCCCCGTATTTTGACGGTGATGATCTACTTAGACTAATGAGAAGGGTGCCGATCGGGATCAAAGCGGACCCCGTGGTACTACCGGCCGGTCAACATAGAACAAGTTTAATTATCCTCAATTTTCATTACAGATACCACCATGTCAACCACGGAACTGATGTTAACGAGATTCGCCAACAATTTTGGATACCGAAACTTATGCCAGGCTTGTATGAATCGTCGGGAACAGCCGTCACCGCCAAAAATGGAATGTCTTACCAGCACGACTCGCGTCATTTTGCGTACGTTGGAGTAGACTGTGCCGATGTATGTAGCCGTCCCACGAAACATTGAAAATATATACGGCGTACTGCTGACTTGTTTGACCACTCGAGCGGTCTACTTGGAGGTGGCACACTCGTTATCTAGAGATTCCTGCATAATCGCTATTCGAAACTTCACACGGGGTTTGGGAGCGGCTTGTACGATCGGTGAAAGATACGCTCTATAAGGTGTTACCCTCACACGATCATATTGATAAAGTTCTACGGGCGGCATTAATGGAGGTGGAAATGGTCGTAAACACTCCGCCACTGACATACACACCGATCAGCAATGAGAAGGAGGAAGCTCTCACGCCAAACCATTTCCTACTAGGCAGCTAGCTCAAGCGGCGCGAAGCCTCTCGTGAAGAACGTGAATGAAGGAATACAACTGCGAAGGAACTGGAAAATGTTCGCGAATACTTGCCAGTAATCACTAGGCGCTGCAAATGGTTTGACGACGTGAAGCCAATCGAAGTTGATGACATCTTGTAATTCGCGGATCCCGATAGCCCGAGCAACAGTTGGCCCAAAGTAAGAGTCGTTACAGTGAGGAAGGGAGCCGATGGATTAGTAAGAAGTGCCCTTATCAAGACTAGACCGAGTAGTAAAACGGATTGCCTGGAAAGAAAGAAGGGAACGTTCCCACTTTAAAGGTCCAATTTGGGTTAGAATTAGGAACAGAGGTTTGATCTTTGCTTCTACTGGCAAGTGATCCATTTACCGCTTTCACTGTCTTTGTTTATTTCTGTTTGTTTGCCTCTTTCATAGTGTAGCTTAAGATGCACAATATCAGTTTTGTCTTTTGCCTCTGGTACTTTACTGTCATTTCATAGTTTCACTATCACGTGAAGCCGGCTTCATAATGCCTTGGAAAATCTGACAAGCCAGTCAGCTCAACATTTCTGTTAAACTGCCAAATGCGCGGGGTAAGGATACCAAAAAGTTTTTTAGAAGGACAATGCTGCCCATGAGCTGGCTACTTAAACTTTAGGAACAAGTCGTAGTCGTAGAAATGCATTGCCTTCAACAGGCAAATCATTTTTTAAAATACGGAAAACATGTTGTTGAAATTCTGGTTGCAGAGGATGTGTCCTGGATATGCTGGATGATTTGCATTAAGAAAATCCAAGATGAGTCTCACATTTCGTCCGCTAGTTATTGTATTTGCCTTCCCTGACTTTGGGACATACCTTAAACTTTCATAGAAGCAGCTAACCCAACGAGACACTGTCTGCTCACTAATAGACTCACTTAAACCATGATGAACCCCTGTACGGTTTCTACCACATAAAGATTAGGTTTTAGTAAACTGTCACAGTATCCGAGACACCTCCAGAAGCCATCTCAAAAATTCACCCAGCAAAAACTGCTAGGACTATACTATCGGACTGCAGCTGAGGCAGTTTGTATTAAGACCGCATCCACTAATCAATGTTGTGTTTACAATTTTTTAAATGACATCTCAGGATTGAAACAGTTTCGTTCCTTCATTTCGCCGACGTCTTACTTTGCGATTCATAGCTTATTTTTTAAAACACGGAAACCTTAGTGCTCTGACACGAATAGTTCCATTCGCTTCGGGATCACTATTCTGTACTGTGTAAAAAATTTTCCAGGAGGCGGGTATATTCGTAGAATAGTATTATACTATGTGACGCTGGTGTGCGTGAATGTATGAAAGGATATACGACTTTTCCTTCTCCCGGGAGCCTTCAGTGTTTGTAAGTGGCAACCCAATCCTGCATGACCACTTTGGGTAGTCTCATTAGATGCTAATGCATCGCAGGCTCATCTGAGCTGTTAAAGTGCCAGAATATTATTTTTGCTCATTTAGTCGCCCACTACGACAAGTAGCGGAACGAAAATGGCCGAAAAAGTATATATACCTTTTACAAGTTTAAACTTGTGTTTCACAAAAAAATGTCAATAATGCTTCAATTGTTAGTCTACATAGCAGGAATTTAATCCCAACATTATCGTTCGTTTTGGTTAAAAAAAAAAAAGTCCCCCACGTAACTTTCACTTAATACCGTAAAAATGGGAACAAACCGGTTTTTGTAACAACGTAATACTTTTTATCGCATTTTGAAAGGCTTGTTAACAGATTATTAATTATAACATCAACACAACAAAAATTTGTGGAACCCCGCCGGCTTAATTATGCAAAACCGTCATGTTACGAGATTTTAATTTAAAAAAAAAAACCGTGACACGCTGAAATTAATAACCACGGCTATAGACTAAAAAAACATATTACCGTCGAACAACCCTATTTAAATTTCCTCGTGGCTTGACATAGTCGCCATATGTTACTTCCTCATTAATGCGGCTTTAAGCCACTTTAATCAAACTCACTCACACCACAAAAGCTAATTTAAAGGGGTGTGGATTACACATTAAATTTCGCCAAAATATCCTTAAATGAGCCAATGTCAAGTGGTTGTTGTTGCGAACTACTTTGTGTTGCAATTAACTCTTTCCATGGCTTGGATGTGTTAAGCCAAATTGTGTACATTGGCTGATTTCTGATGTTTTGGGCTTTTAAAAAAAAAGGTCAAACCAAAAATAAATGAGAAAAAGAAATCACAGAAAAGCTAAATGATTGCCAGTACTGAACTCACTGAACCAAATGACAATCCTTGTCATGCTGTGAATTTTCGTAATTTACTTTGACAATTCAGTGATATGTGCAGTGAAAAGCAAATACACGTGATTGTGTGCATTTTCCGTTACAAAGGATCTCCCACAACACACAACATACCACACTGAATACGAAACTGACTGTACGAGTACAGCTCACTAGTCCGCCTGGCCGCGTTGTTTAACAATTTGTCGGCCCATCGCCGATGGCTGAAAGCGCAATCTCATTTGCCAGCAAACAAAATTGCCTACCACATGACAGTTGAGAGAGATCCCGTTGACCATGCTCGTAGTTTACCATGACAGTTACAACAGTTGACCGTGACATTTGCCAATGCACTCTTGGAATGACAGTTTTCATTATTGCAGCGAATTTAACTAACTAATAAAACTAACAAGATGTTGGTAACTCTGTTTTTTATTAATGGCTAGTTCGTGGTCACATTGTGAGTACCATTACTACTACACCCACACGGTTAAAGGATGTGAAAAAAAAAAATCTCACCACAGAGTCGCTCTTTTCAAGCAGAGTTACCCAATTAGCTACGCTAGTCCTTTGATTCATTATGCCACTTGCAAAGTACCAGCAGTTAGTTAGTGTAGTAAAAGGTCCTTTTTCGTGTGCCGTGCATTGAAGTATCCTCATAGTGAATGTTTTAGATTGACCTCTTCTTTCTGCCGCCTTGTGCGCCAAAGCGATTAGCGTTAACATATGCTGGAGGGCAATTGCAGAACAATAAAAGGGGTGGAGAAAAAACGGCGTGAAAACGGTAGTAGTAGAGGAACAGTTTTTGCAAGCTCTTCAGAAACCATTCATAGGTCAGTGCTTTCGTTAGTGTGTGAGAATTTGTAGAAAAAGGATAAAAGTTAAATGAGTGCAGATGAAGTACGGGTACATACTCGTATAACCCAGTTCGTGTAGGTCAGTAGGGTTTGCAAGTGGAATGCTTTCATAAGGTGTATGAATGTTTGCAAGGTATTCCAAGGAATTCAGTTATCTTCCTAAGCCAGCAGCCAGCAGAAAATCTGTCTAAGATGGATACAAAAGGGGAAAGTCTTCCATGTACAATTCACAAATTAATGTACTTTAAGAATGCAAGCCAATGCAAAATAGGAATCATGGGGAATAATATGGCCGATGAATTAAATTGAGTCAAAAATGAATAGCTTATCAGAACCTGAACCATTTTAAGGATTATATGAAAGTCCAGCTTACTTACGTATTATGCTGAAAGTACTTGGCGCTGATGTGGTGGTTTTGTTTTGTACTAGTCACCTTGTACCTGAAGGGATTGCTCTCAACTTCCTACGAAAGGCTGCGACATTCCATTAAAAGAGACATACAGGACGTACAATGGACCCCTTCTCTGTCTGAATGCTTTGACAGAAGAAAGGAAAAATACATCTTTCATTACTAAATAGATGTTTTCTTTCCATGATGAAGCTTACCAGGAGTCCAATTACTTTCCTATTTAAGATGGAATACCGAAAGGACCGATCTACTGTTGAAAACCCCTGCAAATGAAACAAGGACAACGAACTTCGGATCTGCACGTGGAATGTTAGGTCTCATAATAGGTCATATACAGCCGAACAACTAGCGGATGCCCTGGACTGCAAGGCAGATGTTACCGCCATCCAAGAAATGCGATGGGATGGGCCGAAGAAAAAGAAGATGGAGAACTGCGATATCTACTACGGCGATTGTTATCGGCAGCAAAAGCAGCGCTTATTTGGATGCAGATATGTTCTTAGACTAGGGCAAGAAGTCTTGAGTTTCCGTCATGTTAACGAGCGCCTCGTAACAATCCGTATTAACGATGAATTTTACAACATTAGCTTTAAATGCCACCTCTGTGATGGCATAGGAGTGAGATGATGACACCAAAAATAGCTTCTATGAGCTCTTGGAGAAGACTTACGAGCAGTGCCCGAGATATGACGTTAAAATTGTCCTTAGAAACTTTAATGCACGTACATGCAGCTAAGCAAGATGCATACAAAACGGCGCTGCATGGATGGACTAGAGCTGCACAAGAGCAGAAAAGAAGAGACGAAACCGATCGAGGAAATTGAGAGGTGCTATTCCAAGAAAGAGATTCGGAAGCTTTCCCAAAAGGTTTTCACATGCCATGGATACAAACCCCGAACCCAAGTCTGTAGAGACGAACAAGGCAACATAGTAGTAGAGTCGATGCTGAGCATTTGGAAAGAACTAAATATCGCTGTCAGGCAGAATGAACATTTCAACCAATAATTCCGTCCACCCGACCTGGATGAAGTGAAGACAGCCATATCTAAGCTTAAGTTCAACAAAGCCCCTGGAGCGGACGGCCTGAGCTCTTCAAAGCGACAGGCGATGACTTGGTAAGAAGCATACACCAACTCATCTGTAAAACATGTTCGGACGAAAGTATGCCCGATAAATGGAACCTCAGCATTGTTTGTTCCACCCTCATAACACGAGACCATCTGAACTGCGCCAACTAGAGTTTGCCTCTGTCATATTGTGCCATATTGTGCGAAAGCTTGAAGCCGTTCCAACCTGATTGGTCCATATCAGTGTTACTTCAGGCCAGGATAGTCCACCATCGACCAAATATTCACACTTCGGCAAATCTTGGAAAAAGCCCATGAGCTCCAAATCGATACACACTACCTATTCATCAATTTTAAGGCCCCGTATGATAGCATCTATAGAGACGAGCTATACAGGGCAATGTCTAGTATTGTCTTCCTGCCAAACTCGCCCAGTCCAGTCCTGCTCTATGGCGCAGATACATGGATTTTATCACAACTGGATGAGGATGTTCGGTCAGGTCTGCAGAGACGATGACTGGAGGACTAAATCCAACGAGGGACTGTACAGTGACATCGACTTATTCAGAAGAGTGCTGGGCCAACATGCTGAGGTGGCTGGATCATGCAGAGCGGACCGACACCAATGATCCGGTCCGAAAAATATTCGAATTCGAACAGCGCAGTGGACTAAGACCGCGACGTAGGTGGCACACGCAAGTCGTTAGGGACCGCAGGCAACTTAGCACGCAAAGTGGAGGCAGCTGGCTGAAGATAGAAAGTCCGTTCCTTTACTTTTGATAGAAGAATCAATCATACTAATGCTTTCGAACCCGCAAACCCATCTCTGTATGTACTTATGTTATGTTCATGTACTAGTGCTTAGAAATTGTCATTGTGCCAATGTGCCAAAAGTTTAAATAGTTAGGCTATATAATTAACAGCCAAGGAAATTGCAACGACGGTGTCGCAGTAAAGTCAGTGTGGTGTGGCGGAAATGGCACAAGATTGCTCTTCCAACTTCAACATACGCATTGCAATGTTGGACGATGTAAGAGTATGAGGAGTATAAATATAAAGGAGAACGGAGTGGGTGTAACAAAACGTGATCTTACATGGAAAAAATAAATTTTTGGAGTTTAAATATGGACCTTTAGACCCGAAGTTATGGGTGCTTTTTTTTACAGTGTCAGACTTTTCAATTCAAGGGATTAAATGTCAAATCAGCCTCCACATTAATTTGCCAAGCCTCATTTATTTTCAGTACAGTTTGCCATTTCATCATGGAAAGATGGACGCCATAACAACGATTCCAAATTTTTGAAATTTATGTATTTCCAAAATCGAAGCTCTGTTCGGGAAACTCAGAAAGCACTTCGCCAAATTTACGGTAGACATCATCGGCCAACGGAAAGAGCTATTTATCGGATTATTGAAATGAACGAGAACAGTGCGTTCCGAAAAAAATATTGCGGCTGCGGAACCTTGTGTTGAAGAGGACCCCAGTTTATCGATTCGCCGTCGATTTGCCTTTTCTCCATCCGCTATTTGGAAAATTCTGCATAAAGATTTTAGTCTCAAGGCTTATGTGATCGAATTGGTGCAAGATATAAAGCCGCGTTACCATTTTGTTCAGTGATTGGGCCTTAAATCAACTGGAAGTTGATCCAGTTTTTTATAGTACAATTTTGTTCAGCGATCACGCCCATTTCTGATTAAGCGGCAACGGAACGAGGACAACTCTCAAGAAGTTCACCAAGAAGTTCTTCAAAAATGAGGCCGGAACACAAGTTATTTTCAATACATACCGGTACAATGCGATGACCAACGATTATGTATACCGATAAACCGGCAATGATTACCCTTTAGAGCAAAAAATTCTTCGAGTAATACGCAATATGTACGTATACGTCCCGAATTGCTAGAAAATTGGAGCTCTAGAATGTTCTTTGTACGACGCTGAACGCTTAAAACTAATTTTAGGTATTAAATGGCATGAAATAATTTTTCGAACTAATTTAATAAATCGTCATCAAGTTAATCTCTTTGTGCTTTATTTAAACGAAAAAGTCAGAACCTCTTAAAAAAAATACCCTTTAAGTATACTCGTTTCATGTCTAAGGATATCCATGGGCTGTCAGATATACCTACACACAATATGTGTGTATGTATATTCAGTTATAAAACAAAGCAACACCTATGTTAAACTTCGCTTTATACCTGTTAAGAGCTCAAAATTGATTTTGAACCTGTGATCCACCTTTGACCTCCGAAAATTCTGCGAATAAATAAATTAACTTCCACATCAATACGTATCAGTTTTGGAAACCTGATAACCGGGTCTGCATCGTTGAATTAAAATTATATTTCTCCTTACCTCCCAAATTCGAAGTCGAATTCAATGAAACCATCCATTTCCATAGAAACCATCAAAAGGGCACATACACATATGTACATAGCACTTTCTTTAGCAATTGAGTAGCACAAGCTCGTCCATTTATCATGCGCGTTGTCAAACACAAACCGTATTTATGGACTCAATATTAAGTTCCATACTTAATGACTTTCAAAAAACAATGAACCTTCCAATATGCCGTCGTCGTTCCCCATTCACCACCATCCGTAAAGGAAAATATCAAAATTCAACCCTTTAACATGATATGCTACCACCCAACTACAATAGAGACGACTACAGCACCCAAAATCGGCGACAACAACGCCCGCCGATGATGACGATAAAGGCAAAACATCAAAAACACCCGCTCCTCTCTATAACCTCGAAATCAGAAAGGATACCCAAACACATAGACCGACACACACCAGCAAATCAGGGTCATGATAATATTGCGTTTAATAAAGAGTAACCCCATCTGGTGATTTGGCAGCGTGTCACATTAGCCGCCCTTCGAAAAACAAACCCAAAAGAACAATAGAGTCATCCGTGCTCCCTAATAAGGACAATGTACATACCTACATACATACGAGTATAATATATATATATGTATATAATATACAATATAAACCTGCCTCTGACACAACTGAAAATTGAAAGAACTATAGTACGTATTATACTACAGAGCAACAGAAGCAACATGTAGCAAATCCTCTCTCTCTTTCTCTCTCTCTCACTCTCACTTTGTGTTGTTATGACGCGCAAGGATCATATTCCTTTACACAACGCACATTTGCAAAATGATACCGACAATTTTCTCGGAAAACCCAAGCGAAAAGATGGAAAATGGTGATGGCACCACAAAAAAATAAACAGTCTTCCCCACCTCTAGCTTAGTCCCTTGGTGTAGGTCCTTCGTCATACACAATCACCCGACCGACCTCTCTACCACCCGCGTGGAAACAACAAATTGTAAAAAGTATTTTTGCTCCGCTATCGTAGCAAAAAATAAATATATACGAGTACGAGTATATATCAAATGCACATCAGGCTCCAAAGGGGGTGGAATGATGATATAAGTTTTTGGGGGTGTTAAAAAAAAATTCTCTGTGCGATATGTTGCCCGCAAAACCCTCGGGATATTACCGTCTAACCATGTATCCATATAAAATGACTTTCGTTCGATACACAATGCGTGTTAAGCTAAAAGCATGCGAACACATCCCCGGATAGGGATAAGGATATTAAACCACCCCACCCCACATCGTGGAACAGATACTTTGCAACGAATAAAAGTATTCGCTGGCTCATAAGGAAAATCTCCCGTGGGGCTTTGTTGCTGCCATTTTAGTCCAATGCAATGTAGTTGTTAAAACAGTAACGGCGACAAGGACATCGAGTCCTTGAAATATTGACAACATAAACGAAAAAGTGTTTCAAAGAAGCGATACGGCGGCATCGTCGTGAATGGCAAAAACGAATATGGCCAAGATATTTACATAAAGCATCGAGCTACGAATACGACACTCGACGTAACAGATACAATATACTCGTTCGGGATGTGTAGAAGACAATGGGAACTGATGGCAGACCGTGGTGAAATGGCAAAATGGCGAAATGGCACATTCGGAGTTGCTCTTACCAATAAAGTTGACAAGTTATGTGCAACGGTGCAAATTTTATAGTTTTTATCATAGCATTTGAACAGATGAGCAGTTGAGCAGTTGAAATGGCTTCAGATGTCTTGAGATGTGCGAAACATTTTGGCGTTAGTAAATGGCAGATTTAAGTGCACGCCGCTCTTTGGGGAGTTACCGAATGGAAATGGAGTTAGAGTTATGAAGGTGACACTTAGCGACTGTAAGCTGAGTGTTCGCGGACGTGGTGATGAAATTTGAATTATTCTCGGGGAAACATACATATACATATGAGTATACATACTCGGATATGCACCGTCAACTTATTTTGTATTTTATTTAAGCTGCGGAACCCTACTTGTACAAGTAGTTTTCACTGAACATAAAGAAAAGCTGAAGGGGTAGAAAAATTCTGAAAGTGGAATTTCTGTCATTCGTATACGCTGTATATCTACAGTAATAGCTCTAAGTAGTAAACTATTTTAAATGATATTTATTTTGGAGTGAAAGGGCGGCTAACGGTGGCATTCATGGAAGTAGATAAACTAATCCTCTAACATACTACATATACGAGGGGCGTTCAATATATTCTCGGTATCGATATGAAAAAAAATGCGAATTCAATTTACATTGTTTTTATTTTTCAATATAATCTCCCCTAACATCAATGCATTTGTTACATCTTGAGATAAGCTTTTTTAAACCCTCAAAAAAAATAAATTTCCTCTTTCTCTGCAAAATACCCATTTATTGCCGACTTGAGTTCTTCATCATCCGAAAATCTTTTTCCACGAAAACATTTTTTCAAATCCGGAAACAGGAAATAATCACTAGGGGCAAGGTCTGGACTATAGGGTGGGTGTTGGATTTCTTCGAAACCAAAATCTCGCGCAGCAGCCTTGGAAACTCGCGCCGTGTGAACAGGAGCGTTGTCATGAAGAAGCAACACACCCGCTGCGAGTTTACCCAGTCTTTTCTTTTTAATTTCCTCCCGCAAATTATACAAAGTGGAAGCGTAGGATGTGGCGTTGATGGTTTCACCTTTTTTTTTGTACTCAATGAGCAAGATTCCCTTTGAGTCCCAAAAAACTGTGGCCATGAGCTTCCCGGCAGACGGAGTGACTTTGAACTTCTTCGGGGGGTCTGTTCCTTTTTTATGCCACTGCATGGACTCTTGTTTGCTTTCAGGGTCACAGTGGTGGACCCATGTTTCGTAGCCAGTAACAATTCGATCCATAACACCGTCCGCGTTCTCACTACATATCTCCAAAAGCTCTCTACAGCATGCGATTCTCACTTTTTTTCTGAGGCGCTGTGAGCATTCGTGGCACCCACCTTGCACTGACCTTTGAAAGGTTAAGATGGTCATGAAGAATGGTGTGAATGGTACCAATTGAAAGCTTGGTGGTCTCTGCCATCATTTTCACCTTTATTCGGGCATCCTCAAGAACAAGTTTTTCGACTTCTTTGATGCTTTCTCCCGTACAAGCAGTAGCCGGGGCGCCGGAGCGGGGGTCGTCTTCAATGCTCTCTCTGCCTCTCTTGAACTCACTTGACCACTTTTGCACAGTTGATAATGAAGGTGCGGAACCCTGGTAAACAGCCACCATCTCTTCATGAATAGTTTTTTGACTTTTTCCTTGCTTTTTAATTACAGCGCGATGCTCAATTTTCACCATCATCGTCTCAGTTGCCATTATGATTCTGTTTAACTAGAGATAAAACGCGAATTAATAATCACATTTATATGAAATTTTACATGAATGCACTAAAATAATAGTATTACTTGATAAATAAGTCAATTTATATATACAACCACAGCTTCACCCCGATACCGAGAATATGTTGAACGCCCCTCGTATATGTAAGTTTAAGCCAAAAGCTGCTTAATATTAAAAGACAGCTCTCTAACTTGACAACTTAATTTATCGGACAGCAAACTTAGCTCAGATGGCAAAAAGGTTCCAGAATGGCAGATTCATTTAACTGGTGTTTACTAGAGGAAAGGAGAACTGTTGTACTAGCGTGGTCTTACGAATTTCAACGCAATTGTTACGTGAAAAATACGTTGTAACAAACTTTGGTGGAACAAACTTTCGCCAGATTTCAACTGATGTGCGAGTATCATTTGAGGAGTTAATAACTAGATGAACTCCTTAACTTTCTCGAAATCTGTGCAATCGACAAGGACTTTTTGTTCATAATCTGAACAAATGACTTTGTCTTAGTCCAGTTATACCCGGATGCTGATCCTATTGTGGCCCTTTCAGTTTTCGTTAGATGCGACTGGACGTTACTTTCTTTCCTTCATCTGTTACTACTCCTTCTCTCCTCCCCCCTCTGCGGCATTAGATATTCTGCTTCACTTGACACCCCTCGACATTTTTAGCAAGCAAGTAGCTGCGACTGCAGCTATTCGCCTTAAAGCGACTAAACAGTGGACAAATAATTCATTTGGCCACGCCAACATTCTTAATACATTAGGAATCCTCACAGAGAACACCGATTACACCATACCTGAACTTTGGTTTGACAAAAACTTCCATGTAAGCTTCCCCTCTAGATCATTCTGGGAGGAGGATGCTTTCATGGAGGACAAGTCAATCCATCTCTACACAGATGGATCTAAAACCGACAGCGGAGTTGGTGGCGGTGTTTTCTCAGATAAGCTAAATCTAAGCCTCTCTTTCCGCCTTCCAAATCACTGTAGCGTGTTCCAGGCGGAAATTTTGGCGATTAAAGAAGCTCTGTCCTGGCTGAAGAAAAACGTGATATCTGCAAAGGATATCCGCATATTTTCGGATAGTCAGGCCGCCATCAAGTCCCTGGACTCGGTCTCATTGTGTTCTACTTGAATGCCCTTGAATGCCGATCATCTCTCATGGAGATGGCAGAGCAGTTCAACATTCACCTCTGTTGGGTGCCGGGCCACAGAGACATTCCAGGGAACTGCAGAGCCGATGAACTCGCCAAAATTGGAATCACTCTACCTATCCTACCGGACAAAGGTAGTATAGGTATACTAATCGCTACGTGCAAACTAGCACTAAAGCTAGATGCCAATAAAAGAACGGAGCTTAGGTGGACTGCTGGACAAACATGTCTATCGACCAAACAGATCTGGCCAAGGCTGGATCTGAGTCGATCTAAGTGTCTGATCCTTTTAGATAGGAAACATCTCAGCGCCATAATAGGTGTCATTACCGGACACTGCCTCATAGGCAAGCACGCAAGAAGGCTTGGCGCTTTTACTAACGATTTCTGTAGAAGCTGTATGGACGAGGAAGAGGAGGAGACAATCCCCCACCTACTCTGCACATGCCCAGCTCTCTCTCAGAGAAGGAAGCTTCGTCTAGGAGCTTTCTTCTACAACGACCTAAACGATCTAGAAAAAATAGAGGTTAACAGTCTCAAACTGGTTCCAGTAGTAAGAAGATCATAGATCCACGTGGCATCACAATGGGCCAATAGGCCTAAGTGGGTTGGTATTTCCAACAGCCACTCTTACCTAACCTAACCTACTACTCCTTCGATGTTACAGTTTTTCACTGAAATTCGATTTTCTGTTTCTGTTTGCGCACATTTTTCCTTTTACCATATCTTTTACTCGGGCCTGATGATTGTACGGCGCATTCAGGCATCCTGAAGTGTTATATTTTGACCCTGTCGCAACAACTATTCATTTGATAGAATGAAGACCAGCAATGATTAGAGTTGACTTGGTGCATAAGTATCATACATTCGGTGTACTGGTCGGTGGGAGAACCTTGTGATATTTAGTCATTGTCGGTTGGAGTTTCATGAATGATGTACTTCTCAGTAAGTCCGCCGAAAATGTCCCAGAGGACGATTTTGAAGTGGAACTTCAGAAAGGGTTGATGGACTTCGCCTAAGAGACTTTCTTCGACCATAATGGATTCTTGGAAATCCTTATACTCCTAAGCTATGTCGCATTAATTCTATTAGGCATGCCGCGTCCTTACTATACGAGTAGAACCCAATGCCGATTTCAATCAAGAAATTTCCGCGAATATACATATATGTTTGTATAAGTACTCGTATATAAGCGTAGGTTTCAGTAGGAGTTCCCTATTGATCCTCTATGAGTCCACTGCCTACTGTACAGTAGGCATAGCGAGGAGTTAATGATAGAATTTTACCAGCAAAGTGAAAGTTCATGAGCATATTACTTAGGAAAAACTGTAGCCAAAAGTAATAGCTAAACAGTGCCTGACTTCAACAGTGACCAAAAACTGTAGGACGAAACAAGATACAATTTTATCCGTCTATGCCGCGTCTAGACTAATACGCACAACGACGACATCAAAACACTGCACTCAAACCAAATCAAACAATCTGCATCGCTACTTGTCTGATTAGATAATGAGTGTATAGCTTAAGCGATATTTCCTACAAAAAAAAAAAAGAAAAAAGAATGAAACAAAGAACCTCAGAGGAAAAACGAGAATCCCTGGATGACATCTTGTGCAACTTTAACCCCGACCCGTGTATTCGGCATTAAGTGCCGAAAGGTAATTTCATATCGAATTTGTCTATGACATGCAAGAAAGATATATACACTAAAAGTAGCCAGTTGAACTACAAAAAAAAAGATGGCTGTGGTTGCGCAAAATTAATCATCCAATTTTGTTTTTGAATTACTTTTTTACTAAATAAAAAAAAATGATTTTGAGTGATGGAAACCTTTATTTGGACCTATACAATTGTTAAGTGGAAAAGATGATATCCGCCAAGTGGCTGCTGCCAGGGTTGATACACATTTGTGCCCGATTTATCGCATTTTCCATGACTTTCCACAAGATTTCCGGTGATAACTGTTCGCACTCCTGTCGAATATTCTCCTTAAGGAATGCGATTGTCTGAGGCTTGTTGGAATAAACCCGCGACTACAAGTAGCCACAAAGAAAGAAGTCTGGGATGGGTTAATCGGGCAATCTTGCTGACCATGCCAAATCGCTAAAACGGGAGATTATGCCTTATTATATCCTTCACATTATCCATTGTGGCTCGTGCTGTGTGTGCAGTTGCAGCGTCTTGTTAAAACCACATGTTCACCAAGCCCCGCTTATTCAATTTCGGCAGTAAGAAGTCGTTTATCATGGCCCTGTAGCGTTAGCTAGTAACAGTGACTCTATTGCCGATGGTGTTCTCAAAAAAATGCGGCCCCATCACTCCTTCCGCGTGAACGCCGCACCGTGGCTTTGAGTGGATGTAATGGCTCTTCGTGCATCACGCGCGGATTTTCAGTACCCCAGAAACGAAGATTTTGCTTATTGACGTAACCGCTTAAGTGGAAATGCACATCGTCGCTCATGATGATTTTCGACACAAAATCGTCCTCTTCGTTGTTGAGATTGAGGATGGGTTTACAGTAGTTCACACGCGACTGACGGTCAGAAGGCATTAACTGATGCACTGTTTCCACATTTTACGGGAACATGTGTAAGTCTTTCACTTAAATTCGCTGTAGAGTCCGTCTGGTGATACCCAATTGCGTGGCCCGTCGTCTGGTTGATGTTTCTTCGTTCTCAGCGACATCGGCAGCCACAGCCACGATATTCTCGGCCGAGAATCGGTGGCGGCCACGCCCTACATGGTGTCCTATGATTCCACTCTGTTTGAGTCGAGTAGCTAAGCGCCGGAATATATGCATAGTTGGCGGGACACGATTAGGGAATCGACATCGAAATTCACGCTGCGCTATCACCACCTACCGATTATTGGTCAAAAACATCGACACAATTATTCCACGTTCTTGCGGAGTATAGCGCTCCATTACTTGTCTATTTATACACTCCACTCTCTCGTTCTCAAATGTCAAATATAATTGACGGATGACGTCATTTGCAAAAATTAAGCCATCTTCCGATAGGGTGATTAATTTTGCGCCAGTTTGCTCTAGAAAAATGGGTTGAAGTGATATGTTAGAACGTGTCGTATTAAGCAAATCTTCTCGTGCAACATTGAGTGATGCTGAACAGGAGTTTTTAGATAACCATCTACATGAACTCAGCAAAGTGACCATTCGAAGGATTCTGAAAATTATAAAGCAGATATAAGTGATATAAGACCTTTCGGATGCTGACCCTAATTATAAACCCGATCTGTCCCTACCTGAACAAGTAGGTATATATACATATATGCAGATTGAATCTGGCGACCGGCGTCGAGAGGATTTTCATGAGGATGAAGTAAACGAGTCGAAGGATAAGTCACGTTGACCAAATCTTCTGAGGTCAATAATTCACACAATTTTCTAAGTACAAAATTATTAAGAGTCGCTCTAAATACATCCTACACCCCCCGAACGGAGTGAATTTTGGTCCTTCCTAACAGACTGACCTAACTAAATTAAGTATGTTTTTAACAAGAACATTAAAAAAATTGTACAGCTATGTCCTAGTGTCGTATTTCAGCGGACACTATTTTGCGAAAGACCTAACGACAACATTGCCGATTTTTAGCTAAAAACAGTGACGTTCAGCATCAACTTTACGACTTTTCTTGCTTTTCGACATCGCAGAAGCTGCTGATATGAATGATCCACGATCCTGAAGCCAGATTTTTATGTAAATGATGTGTTCTGGGATACACACATGACATTCAACCGACCAAGTCTGCACAGTCTGAACCAATTTCAGAATTGAACTCTGCTGGCTTCAGACTTGGGAAATAGAACATTATCGATCCAAATAGTTAAACAAACTGTTTGTTGCAACACGACTTTGAAAACTGTATGTAAAATGTCCCCTGAAACTTGGTCTACATCCATGACAGATTATAAGATGCAGGACCTATAGCATAGATAAACTAACCTAGATGTCAAACTTTCCAGATATTGGAAAAACAAATTATTTCCACTGATCGCCTCTATACACGTGACCATGTCTGTGAATGCGTCTGAATTGCCATCAATGGAGATTTCTCTCCAATTTTACACAAAACTCGCCTATTTTACTCAAAAAACGTCATCTGCATTACACATAAACGTGCAAATAATTCTCATTCTAGCAACTTCACTTCTAAATTCCTCTCATTCTCACAACTTTATTTGTAAATTGCTCCCATTCCAGCAAATTCTGGCAGACTATAGAGATGTACAAAGTGTTGGTAATTCAAGTTAAGGGTTTGCAAGAGTATCAGTAGGTAGAGTTTGTCATCTATGTTAGTTTATCTAACCACTCCTCTACTAAGGACTACAGTCCCATAAGTTCCTCCTTGTTTCTGATAAAAACACCGAAGATGATCCTAGATCAACACATGTTGAGCTGCACTAGAAATATTGCCCAACCACGGCTTCCAAAAGTTCGTCCGACTAAAAGAATAAAATCTATGGACGCACGGAAATTTAGTAAACGCGTCTATTATACAGAAGTACGAACTATCAAAACTGACGAAGTGTAGTAACTTCATTGTGCCAAAAGTGGACTTTGATATAAGTTTCTCTACATAATTTCCTAGAAGACATGACTGGTTAACTAACACTGCCATCAACAATGGAAAAATCTAGCACTACAAGGACGGCACCAAAATGGAGAAACGGAGAAAAGTACTGGAGCTTTAGTCTATTGTGAATTGCTACAGATCCAAGACTCCTTCAAGATTCTGGACGAATGTAGTATTTTTCAGGCGGAAATATTTGCCATTCGTAAAGCTGCACAGGCTGCAGTACCGATGGAACTTGATCCCTCAGATATCTCTGTTTTTGTGGACACACAAGCAGCCATAAGAGCTGGCAAGTGAAACCACCAAATCAATAGAGGAACAAAAATAAACCGAGTGGATATCTGCTGGATACCTGGGCAAACAAAAGTGAAAGGGAATTGCAAAGCGAATGAGCTAGCAAGATAGGGTGATTCTCTGCAGATGACTAACGCACACAACGACATAAATATATCAATTGAAACTCAAAATGGATGTCATAAAGTGTAATAATATAATTTGTATGCTTTCCTCGGAATGTCATTCCAATTCTCCTTTTTTTTCTACCAAAGTACATAGCCTCCTATAAATTCCAGAGTTCAGCATTGAAAGCTGGGAGCGGAATCGTTCAGCCAGTTCAGCTGTCCTTTGCGAACTTTTAACCTAGGTTGGGGTGTTAAGGACAATCGAATCGGGGTAATAGCCTTGCACAAAGAGTGTCGGCCAAATTGAAGCTGCTTAAACTAATCAGGGTATCGTGTATGCTTGTTCATCCACCCAAGAAGTCGTCTAGGGGACCGAGTTAGCTACGTTTGCTGATGACGCTGTCATACTATCAGTAGGCAAAAGATCGAAGAAACAACAGTTTAACTCGTTTGATAATCGTATGCTTAAATTATTAAATCCGATATATGTACATAAAAACTCAGGTTCATGCTATGTTTGACGTCATTAATGAAAAATCTTTCCCAAAATCAAATAGCAACTTTAATTTGTTTCGCCATCCCTACAGTCACAACATTTGCGCCCTCCTAATTCTATCCCATAAGCTCGGAGCTGCTTAACAATTGCTTTGAATTTATTGCGCCACATTTTGACCATTTCCGTTAACTAAATCTTCCGCCAAGCAAATATTCTCCCAAAGCAATGTCAGTCAGTCCCCTATTAGTTCAAATCATGTGGCACTTTCTCCCTACACCCTCCAAATCTCCTAATGAGCGTCCACAAATTGCTACTAGAGTAGAGCCCTTGCATTGTAACTATACCTCCATCGGAGAGTAAATCGTGAATAAATTCACGCAGCTATCCACATCTTTGCAGCATAGTCCTGCCAAGCGATTACTATCACATTGGATATGTTTGACAACTTCCCCTTTCCACTATGGTTTAAATCTCTACTTAGTAAGCCAACACACCGGATACTACATACGACCATACGAGGTTTACCACCCCTAAAAACATGCTCCTACAACATACACACATGGTAGATGAGTCTCAATGGAGCCATAACATTATGACAACGCTGGGACATAGTTTTGGTCGAAGTAAGGGACACGTGGAAGGGAGGTGGATAACATAAATTTCAACTCTGCCATCTGACTAGGGACCCTGTTTCTACTGCCGTTTTTGAACAGAGGACAAAGGCAATTTTCGCGTAAATATTCTTTTATCTGTTCTCCTACGTTACACAGTCGTCGGTCTCCCACTCTTTTTCACCCTCATGGTTTGGTCTTATAATTTATTGTTCCTTTCTGAGCAGGAATTGGATAAAGCAACGAAGGAGAAGGGAGAGTTGAAGGAGAATGAGAAAAACAACATCCACAATATTTGTCCGTAAACTGTCAGATAGAAGAATTACGACTAGAGAAGACGTTCCAACCCGTCACACAATTACAAAGACATTCATTTTCTTACCAAAAGACTTAACGGTCTGTATTTTGTATTCTTTACTTACCACCAATACTAGCATTATATGCCACGCCAACTCCGCAATAATTATTAAATGCTACAGCGGCCACTTCACCTGCACACCTGGTACCGTGTTTGTTGTCGCCATTATCCTGGGGTGTTGGATCTGAGTCGTTACCATTTATGTCATATGAAGCATCCGGATCCTATTAAAAAAAAAGAAAAGAAAATTAGCAAAAACATCAAAAATGTACGTACGAGTACAACACCAACAACATAGAAAAACAAAAAAACGACAACGGCCAAAAACAAGTATTAATAAAAGGTGAGAATTAACAAGAGGGGACTGAGACTAGAAATGGCCACCGTGTTGAACAGGAGGTAATGGTGTAAGTAGTTTCGTCATCATTTATTTACGAAACATGAATTAGAAACAAAGAGGACCAAACGAAACTAGGGGATGCAAGAATACTTTCCAGGAACTTTAAGCGACCTAATTTTCGTAGTCGCCATCAAGTTGCTTTTGAACCGGGCGAGACATCACACCAAGGGTCATTTAGCCATTTGATAATTTTGAAGAAAATATTTCGTTAAATGAGCTTATTTTGGAATTTTAGATGCACGACAGGGTGGTTGGAAGGGAGGACTCTTCTTAAAAAATACGATGGCTGAAATAATTTTGTCTTACAGAGACGGCCAAATTAGGTATTTCAGATGAAGAGTTGATGACTTCATTTGAACATGATTTTCGGGACGAAGGGATTGGGTTTGGAAATGCCTTAGCAGACTAAAATATCCTTCCTTTAGCAAAAGGAAATGGGTTTCAAGGTCGAAACCCATGTACACAGATAATATATAGCTTATCGAGGGAAATCCTAAAGAGATTGGGTAAACGTATGCTTGTTTACGGTGGAAACATTTTTCTGGAAAATCGAAGGATTTAAAATAATCCCTAGGGGGTACTTTCTCACTAAGAATGGGATAAAAGGGTTTAGGATTGTAGTGGAATTAGGTAGGTGATTATTGCTCGCATTAAGATCTACGATAATGTTTTTTGGTTATATTTTGTTTCAGAGAGCATTTTTATAGTTTTTCTTCCAAACAGAATTTTAAAGGTTTCTACTATGAACTACATGCAAGCATGTAGTATGAGGAGGCTTCAGTCTGCTCATCATATTACCTAGTAATGTCTGTGGGTTGATGGCGCTCCAGACGTTGTGGATCTGGACCTAAACCAATTACTGCGTTATTTAGCCATGTGAGCCCAGTTGCATACACCAAGATAGTTGAGGTCCTTTTCAACTTTTGTGCAATTGCAAGTTCTTCGGGACGAAACGTTAATATCCATTCGTTCTACAAATTTTACCCATCTCAGGCGACTGAAACAATTTTCCAAACCCCGTCACAGAGATCGAAAAATTAGTCGAAGAAGGCTCTTGCGTCCTAAACGAGCAAGGATATCTTAATCCAACTATCTCAATGTAAAATCTGTCTACTGCGACGTTTTGTCAAACCTATTGGCCACTTTTTGTTAGCAGTAGTGGGACAGACTTTTGGAAAATCGGGAACACGGTTGGCTTGAAAATCTCGCACAATTTTCTTCAGTATGATGTTAAAGATGTCACAGTGACATTGACCAAGCAGTGAGCTTGGCTTGTTTGATACAGCTCTAAATGAATTGTTTTCATAGATGCTGTCGTATGCGGTCTTGAAATCGCCAAAGATCTGATGAGCATGAATTTGGTTCTTAGGTTTTCCGCCTCAATCTGGATAGTTGGTCAATGAATTTACAGGACCTGACATCGCGTTGCTAGGGGCAAATCAGTTCGCTGACAAATATAGGGTCACCCAATTCGTGGTCCGGATTTGACATCCCTATTTAAATTACATACTTCAAACCGAACTGTAGTACAATATGTACGCCTCGCGCATTACGAGCAAATTATGGTCGACATAATCGTTCATCTAAGAGTTCTACTGGCAAAACTGTAAAAAAGATCTAAGAGACTGGCTGTCTTACAGATGTCTTAAGGCCTATCCACCACCGAAATGCAAGCTCTACAGAAAATATGGCTGCCGTTAGTGAAAGCATTGAAGAAGATCCAAATCTATCGATTTCACGGCGAGCACAGCATTTGGGCTTATCGGACGATATATTATGGCGTATTTTTCATTTGTATTTGCATCTACTCGTACATCCTTATAAAGTTCGAGTCACTCAAGAACTGAAACCAACTGCCCAAGGCATGCGTACAACTTATGCCGATTAGATGCTCGAACATCAGCGTTTCGATGACCAAATTTCACACAACATTTTCTTCAGCAATGAGGCTCATTTTTCAGTCGGTGGATATGTTAACAAACAAAATTGTCGAATATGGGGAAGTGAATATACACATGCAACTATCGAAATGGTGCCTGTTTCAATTATTCGCCAAACCAGGGGTTTCTTTTTTTTATAGCAATGCAGCTTCCGCTTGTTGTGTGGCTGTACGTGTCCTGTTCATGATGCGAACAATTCATGTCGTTATCCCTTAACATTTCGCAGGGTCACCAACACTGGATCCGTTCTTATCTGGCATTTAGTCTTCGTAGACACTACGAAATATTACTTTTCTCTTGTGAAGAGGAAACTACAAAGCCCTTCCCTTGATATTTATATCATGGGCTGCATTCTCAAAGCCATTTTCCGTCTAAAAATAAGTGGTCTTTGGTACAACTGGAGTTTTGATGACCTCGCGCAGGCTGTCTTATGACTACGGTTTTATGGACATGCCGTCCGATGCAATGACACCGGAACTCCTGTTGCGGCAAAAATACGAAATCGACTTTCCTTGTGCCCAGGACTGGTTTAGACCAGAATCAGAGCCAGGAAAGGAATGTAGTCGGTTCTTTACGGACGACTCGAAAACCAATATAGAATGTGGCGCTGGTGTCTTTCTGGAGGACGACAACGTTAGATTTCACTTCACGTTAGGAAAGCTTCATGTGTCTTGCAGTCCTGATAGCAGCGAACTATATTGATGCAACAGCCGCATCAGCGCTTAGAGCCTTGCTGAACGCTCTAACAACTTCCAAGCCATCACTGAACGAAGTCGGAGCTTGCCAAGCATGGTTCAAAGGAGAGCTTTTCAGGACCCGAACCTACCAACTGCAAATGGCACACCTCCACGGGATGCAGGCAGACCAAACGACTACTTCTCGACGTCTCTAGTAGGTCGACGGCCTTTGTGCTGTTCCTCAGCAGGAAAGACTGCAAGTTGCTTACTGGCGTCGTGACAGGGCATTACAATTTTGCAAAGCACTTAAATGTGATGGGCATAAGTGACACAACATCCTGTGATGCTTGCTGCGAAAATGATGAAGACACCGCGGAACACTATTTCTGTGAATGTCCGGCTTACGCTCGCATCAGGCTGCAGGTACCCGGCGCTGACGCGGTGGGTGCTGGTACTGTAGGCACGCTATCACTGAAGCGCTTACTCATCTTTCTTCGTAAGACTGAAAGATTTAATTAAAAGGAACTTACGAAGAGTACAATGGACCAGTACTTTGTCTGAGTGCTCTGTTCCGACATTAAAAAAGAAAAAATTAAAAACAAAAAGATACATAAGCGCACACACAAACTCGTATAAAACAAGACATCAGTAACAATATGATCGACGCCAAACATGACATAAATTCACACTTTGACGAATCCAAAAAGTTTATTGATTGCCTTACTCTCCAACATTCGTCAACCTAAGATGACATAAAGAAGTGAAGACGAGGACATATTGTGCACTCCCATTTAGCCACTGAAAGCGCCTCTGGAAGAGTGCCAGCAATTACAAGTAACCAGTGTCCTGAATTTAAAAAAAAATCTTATTTATTGGATTAATGAATCGAAATGCAGTGTCGAAGAGTTTCAATATGAAATCTTTTAAGGGTAGCCGCTGAGGTAACCGATGCTCAATCGAAAGACGGCACTAACTACCAACTTCTTTCTAAGGACTTTTATTTGTTCAGCATATGAGTGGTTTATATAAGTCTTTGATAGATGAGTCGACAATTATGATAACCACGATTTAAAAAAGTCAGCTTCCGACTGATTACCACCAGCTCGGAAGCAAGTGGACCTAATCCAAATACAAGTTCACTATATCTCCAAATAGCCCACTCAACACCAGGCAGTCAAACGGCGAATAAATGAGTAATGGTCGGTTCAAGGGACGGATCGATTCATATATTCAATGTGACAAGTGTCAATTTTGACCACCAATTGAAGTAGTAGCCTATCAGCTAGTCAACGAAGCACAGGAAATAGTGAAATAGTCTTCAATTGAGTTCACATTTTGGATTCATGCATTAATTAACAAAGTGCGGTGAAACGGAAGCATGCCCGATGATGCCCCATTAACTAACTGCCCTCTCACGGCTTGTAAGATCTATCGAGATATAGTTAATTGTTTACCGGATTTCGGGACAAGGAGAAGGGTCGTCGGGTGATATTTCTTATAATTTGTAGAAATGATGAACAAAATAGTAAGGCCAGTCGACGACCATGACATGCTTGAGTCAAACTGATTTTCAACCGAAGATTGAACTACCATTTGAGACATGATTGTAGTGGATGAAGTGTTTGACCGTGCCTGCTACCTTAAATGATGACACTCTTCACGATTAACAAATAATATTTAAATTTTCCTAAAAAATGTTCAGCCATTTCAATAAATCCCCATGCCTGAATCAGCCCCGTCAACTCCATCTTCAAGTTCAATTAAACTCCACAATGAATACCATCAAGATCGTGTTGCCTCAATTAATCTTCGTCGAACATCAACCCATCGCTATCACTGACACCATGGCCCATTTATTCGAAATGTATTTTTGAAATGCTCTTCAAAACGAAATTGAAAATTTCTCCCGAAAAACTAATTCAATTTGTATTCGGAATTCAAATCACCGATTCGCTTAACCCAAAAATTAGATCACTTTTACACATTCCTTTAGCTCATTAACGTTTCAACCCGATGACAGTAGGAGCAGTAGGAGGCAGGGACAACAGACAGGAACAACAGGAGCAATGTGAGCAGCAGAAACAGGAAGTGAAAAGCAGTAGCAGTACCACAATTACAGAAGCGTCATCGTCCCGGCAGCCAGAATCCTTTTTCTGTAGGCCCAACCTAGTTGAACCTTAACCTAGATACACCAATTCCTTTTAAAGGACGAAAAGACGGATTTAAAAAATTTATTTAATTTGCACAGAAAAAGCCAAGGAGAAAATATTTTCTAGGTCCTGGGCCGTGCCGCCTCACGTAATAGACCATTCAATGGGCAACGTATTCTCGACACAAAAAAACAGCAAACAACCAAATAGGACGATGATGGGGGGAGGGGGGGGGGATTATGATAGAACTGGTAAATGTGACCGGTTTTGTTGATTTCGTTTTTGGGATAGAATGACAATGACGCTCGGCACCATCAGGACGACTCGGACGACGATGGTGTACGAAGAAGAAGATGAAAATGAAGATGAAGTTGAAGTTGAAGACGATGACGATGATGATGATGATGGTATTATCGCCACAATTGGAGTATCCAGAGGCGTGTTTATCACCTTTTTTTTCTTTTCTCCGTTTGTTCCTTCTACGGATATTCTTTCTATTATTGTTATATATATTGTTGTTGCTATTTCGGTTTTGTTGGCTTCTTCTCTTGATTATGATTGTTGTTCGTTTGTGTTTCTTTTCGTTTTTTGTGTTTTGTTGTAGGTCGATTCATTGTGTTTAGCTTGTGTTGTTTTGGCTTGAATCGTTTCAAACAACGCTTAAGCACTTATTATTTGAATTACGAATCATTTGGCTGAATTGACTTTTGGTAAATAAATTACAGGACAAGGATTGGGCGTGGTAAATTATGGTGGAGGTGGCTTGGTTGTCATCACCACTTTAGAAATCAATTTTTCGAGAGTTTTTTTTTTCTTACAAATGCACCCTTAAGGACACCGAAAAACCCCGCGTTACTCACATAATAACCACCCACTTACCATATATCGTGGCAATTAATTACTTGCTCATTTTCATCTGAGCATGTGTCGAAAATTAAAATTTGTTGTGTTTGCGGTGCGATTATTTTCGTAGCCTCACTTTCTACCTACATGCTGTATGGTATACTGGAAGCAGAACGATAGAAGAATTTCATATACCTCACGTGAAAAAGGGCGCAAGCAACGTCAACGACACAGGTGTTGATGATGGCGGAAGCCTAGTTTACGAAAATTTTCGTAAAAAAAGTCGTAAACGTCAAAAACTTTTATTCAAGCTGTGGCAGTTTAAACGTAAAACAAATTGCACAAGTGCATAAAGAAGGATCTATTTGTGGTAGCAGCACGTGATGATGGTAGTAGAATTGACGTCGTCCTTATTACATGCAGCACGAATGTAGTATACTCATTCAGTTGGCAGTGATACAGTGTTAGGCAAAAGCTACATGACACACGCAAGGAAAATACAAATTCAACAGTTGCGAATAATAGGTTATACGCTTCTTTTTCTGTCCGAACAGTCCGTTGTAGCACTTGTTTTTTCTCTTATTGGAATTGCTCACCAGTCATTCTTCGAAATAGGGGTAAGCACTTCAGCACCGAGTGCATATAGTCTGATGATTGCGCAGGCAAGACACTCACCAAGAAAATCCTCTGCGGTGTCATCGTCAATCTCACAGCGAGCGTAAAAGGATGTTGTGTCAGTTATGCGTAAAGCACCGTCAAGGCGCCAATAAGCAATCTACAGTCTATCCTTCTGCGAGACCTCAGTAACGTCGCTGAACACCTGGAGACGTAGGGTTTGATCTGCAAGCATCTAAGGGGCCATGCCTTCGGTAATTGTGCTCACATGAGACCGAATGAAAGCCTTAACAGACAACGCAAACAGTCTTAAGGCAGATTCGGGTATCAAAAACTCTCTTCTGAGCCCATCCTAGGAAATTCATCAGCAATTTAATTTTCGGTGATCCCATGTGAATTCAGCCTTCCGAATGTATTCGGATAAAACTTGCATCCTCCAACAAACTTGGAAGTGGTGGAATGGTTCAGCAATGTCTTAAGCCGAGATTGGCTGTTACTAAACACACTATCGGAATTGCGTATACCACCGTTTGAAAGACAGACGCAAATTTTTCTAATGAGGAGTGAAATCGAACGTTGATGTCGTCTCCAGAAACACACCAGCGCCGCATCGTTATTCAATTACATTCCTTCCTGGCCCAGATTCTGGCCAAAGCCATTCCTAGACACAGGCAAAGTTGACTTCGTTTTTTCGCAGCAACATGCATTCTGGTGTCATTACAGACCAGAGCGAAAAGACAGTTAGCGTCCCATAAGTCCATGACATGAATATCGAGGGGAATGCCTCTAGAGCATAGCCAACAGAAACAGGGCCCTGTTAGGACCCCGACACGACACTGACCCAACAACAGGGAATTCAAACTTTCATCAAAGAAGAATTGATTCTAGCGATGAAAACCCTACAAGACCGAAAAGCCCTCAGACCGGACGAAACACCGACGGAAGATCTGGATTGCCCAAATTTATCCACAGCTACTAATGAACATGTACAACAACCGCCTTGCGGAAGGGGTCTTGCTGGTTGTTGATCAGAAAAGCAACTGCGTTCGGACCACTTTGCATGTTGGAGACTGCAGGGAAACTCCTAGAAAAGATGATAAGACCACGCTCACAGTTGCATTACAAATATCAGATGATCTGTCCATGAGACAATATCACTTCAGAATGGGCTACTCTACGATCGGAGCTGTCGGAGAAGTAGTAAAGGCTGCCCAAACCGCCCATCAGGGCAATCACTAACCAAATCAGATCGTACTTTTGGCAACTCTGGATGTGCGAAATGCCTTCAATTCAACCAGGTGGAGTTATATACTGAATACCACTTGCAGATACTGAAGAACTACCTCAAAGACCGGGAGCTGATCACCTCCGGAGCAGCACAGATCGATGATCCTTGGACCTGATCTCTGATCATCTCATACGATGGCATGCTTCGCATGGAAATTCTTTAAGATTCCTTCCTGGTAGGGTCGGCAGATGATATCGCCACGGTGACTACGGCATTAATGGATAAACAGGGTCTTAGTCTAGCTGCAGGAAAAACCGAGAGAGTCCTTCCGACCAAGAAGAGAATCGCGACCATCATTAACTTCCAAATCGGGCCTGACGTTATAACAAGCAAGGGAGCAGTGAAATACTTGCGACTGACTACAGATAACGATCGTATCGGAACGAGCGTCGAAGGTTGTAATGTCACTAAGCAGAATGATGGCAAATGTAACGGTCCTACGACCAGCAAACGAAGGCTACAAATGTCAATCACACGCATTCTTCTATACGGCTGCGAAATCTGGGCAGGCGCACTTCGACAAGAAAAGTCCCGAAAGCAGAGGGCAGCAGTGCAGTGCAGGCCTTCAAAAGGGAAAGAAAACGACGACACTATGAAGTAATGCGAAAGCGATTCCGGAGTGGAAGGTGTCAAGATGAAAGGGGTTAAGGTGGTTTGTATTGGGTGAGAGTTGCTCAGTACTTGAATCAGAACGGGGCTGCTTCTTATCGTTATTAGTTTTTCCACCATCCTCTAGACAACAAAAAAATAAATAAACACTAGCCAGCCGTACTAGGAATAGACCACATACAAAAGATACTCGTACATACAGTTATATACATACATTTGGAGTCTGGTAAATGCAGCAGCGGCTTATTTGTGTGCAAGCAGAGGACACAATTGCTCTGCTGGAGGTTGTTGAAGTGCCATGTTTAGTCCAAAATAGATTGTAGTCCACAATGATACTTAAATACTTAGCTTCGTCGGAGAAACGGATGGTGATGACTTTAAGAAGATAGTCAGAGCAATCAACTTCCGCCTTCTCGCAAGAAAACAAGTTTAGTTTTGAGAGGATTGATTGAAACTAGATTTCTAGTTCACCAACGATCGATTATGTCCAGGGCTGCCTGTGCTTTAGAGCAGACAGTTACTAGGCATAATTCAACAGATAGTACAGCTATGTTATCTGCATATGCCTGAAGATACACGTCACAACTATTGACAGCATTTATCAGGGAGTCGATCAACACACACCATAACCGGCAGATAAGGCGCCTTGGGGGCAGCACTTATTTACTTCCACCATCACATATTGGCCGCAGTCACTATCCGCAATCATGCGCAACCTCCAGACTTTGTAGCGGAGTCTTGTATGAACTTTTGTATCGGTAGGCATGTTGAATTTTTGTAAGTTCGGTAACTATCTCCATACTCTTGGCGAGCACACTCTTTTCCGCTTTTCGGTATTAAGGCCAGGCGTTCGATATGTATGGCAGTGCCAGGCTAGGAGTGAAAATTCTAATTATATATCATATATGACTTCAACGCCAGGCGATTAAGAGGCATCAGGCGAGGCAACGGTGTGTCTGATATCCTCATCAGTCGCCACAATCGATGATACGAGTAGATGCCAGCTATGGCCTGTTGTGTTACACAGCTTATTTGCAAATACGGTTACAGGAGCTGGTTGTGATCAGGTTACCTGGAAAGTAAGTTTCAAGCACGAGACAAAGAGTCTTTTCTTCCGTCTCAGTACAGGGGTAATCCGAGAGGCTTTAGCAACAATAATCCAGCACCCACAAACCTCGTGAAATGAGGAATGGGATTTTCGTTATTGGCAGTGGAACAAATACACATCATCGCCTAATTACTTGATAGCTATTCATTTTCAATGAGTGCGCTTTGTACCTCTTGGGCCACCAATGTGTTGGCGACTTTAGTCGAAATTAGCCGAGAGTATATATGGTATAAAATCCACATCTAAGAATTTGATTTAGAATATAAATATTGTAGAAGAAGAGATGAGAGATGAGGATCGACAAGAAATACATTCTTGCTTTTCCTTTGTACTAAGTTTTTTTTTTGTCTTAATTGGTGGACGCAAATGAAAGGAACATGATCCAATTGGAGTTAGCTATTCGAGCAGTGTATAGTCCTTCTGCTCCAAAACGAAAACAAACGTCTCGGATACGGTCAAAAGAGTTGGGTAGTATTGGAGACCTTTAGCAACGACAAAGGTCGTTGGTCGCAGATTTAAGCTAGAAAGTTGTTTAATGTATACTTGATTCTTACGTAGTTGACTCATAACCTGTATAATTTCTAGCTACTGAAGGCTAGACCTCAATTATGATGTCGGTTTCTTCAACGCAATTGCGTAACTTTTGAAAGTACTTTAATTAAGAACAAACGTAAGTACAACGTCTTTCTTCTGGTGAACAGCGAATAAACAAACAGATCGATTATTTTGCGATAAGTTGAATGTTATAAACTGATCTTACCTTTATTTCTAAACAGCACCCATCTAGTGACTGCAAATAACTAAAAAGTCGGCAAATGAAGAGCAAACTTTGAAACAATGTGATGATTTCAAGCTTATTTCCAAATACGGATCAGACATCCCATTCCCAGAGGCGTTACGTCGGCAGAAATTTTGAATAGATGTCTTCATTCGGAAATACTCAGCGTTGTATAATAGAATTAGATCCAATCAGACAAATAATTGAGTAATTTGGGACATAAAGGCTGAGCTGAGCAGCTATGTAGCACTCAAAAATTTGGTTATTGTACTTATCGAGGGTGCAACTCATAGGCAATGAAGTCATTCTTCAAATTTTAGTTCCGAGCCACTTGTTGTGCTAGCTGAAGAAGGAGTAAGAGATTCGATATGGATATTGAATATTTCGAAATAATGGACTATATAATTTTAAGAAAAAGTCGCAAGATACGTACGAGTACTTACAAAACATGGAGGCGATAAAAAGGATGCCAACAGTTCGGTGGGTGCATGAACTAAGCTCTTCATTCATTGTGTTATCCGTTATGTGATTTTCCGATTTTTCAACGACTCCAAATGGCGGCGAGAGAAATTTTCAAAGAAGAATTCACCTCCGTTTGTCATTGCCCACCGAAAGGGTAACGACGTCAGAATTTATATTTTCTGTTTTTCAGTGTTCGATGTGTATGTTGAATCCAGATCGTTGGGCAGTATAGTCAAAAAACTTAATCACTGCGCCACGGCATCACTGACATAAATAACTTTCACGAAAATTTCACTTGCAGGCTATACCTAAACGAAGTAAAGATGCTGGTCACTTATTGTACCATTATACATTTTACGATGAATATATTAACGTCAGAACAACGCGTGCAAATTGTGCAAACTTATTTTGGAGACCATGGTTAGGTTCGTCAAACTTATCGTGCGCCACGTCCATTTTACGGTCGTCATAATCGTCCATCTGAGCACGTAATTCGGAACACGATGAATCGTTTTCGAACCACGTACACTCTAGTGGATAATGCTCATCCCCAAAGACGGCAAACAGTGCGAACAGAAGAAGTTATTGCCGTTGTGGAGCGTAATGTTGAGCAGAATCCGAATGAGTCGATTCGCCATCGTGCACAGTAATTGGACCTATGCCCATCCACTTTGTAGAAGATTTTACGGAAAGATCTTGGTTTAAAGCTTATAAAATCCAGCTTGATCCTTATTTTCAACGCAAAATTTTGTTCTCCGATGATGCCCATTTTTGGTTAAATTGATATGTAAAGAAGCAAAATTGTCGAGTTTGGAATGGAGAAAACCTAGAAGACTTTGTCGAGCCGCCCTTACAACCATTAAAACTCACTGTTTGGTGATAAGGTACACTGGTGGAAAGGCTGGTGGAAACATCGACCCATATTTCTTTAAAGGCCAGACTGTTACCGTCAATGGAGAGCGCTATAGAAACATGATTTCTGACTTCTTCGTTCCTCAGTTGAATGGCATTGACGTGACAGAGCTTTGGTTTCAACAAAATGGCGGAACATATCAAACTGCGCGACACCATCAATTTATTGTGGGAAACATTTGCTGAGTTCATAATTTTGCGTAATGGACCGTTGAACTGGCCTCCACGATCCTGTAATCTCACAACTTTAGATTACTTTCTTTGGGGGTATGTGAATTCACTAGTCTATGCCCATAAACCAGAGACGCTGAATGATTTGGAAATCAACATTCGCCGTGTTATTGCTGATATACGGCCCCAGTTGCTCGATAAAGTTGTCGAAAATTGGACTTCAGGAGTACGCGCCATTCGTGCTAGCCGTGACACGCATATGCCCGATATCATACTTAAAAACTAATGGCATACAATTATCTATTCAACAAAGCTAACATCTAAACATTAGCATTAGCTTTAAGTGTTTTATTTCATATTGAACTTGAATACCTCTAAAAAAAACACCCTTTACAATAAAGAACTCTATGAAGATTTGCACCACAAAAGAGCACAACAGCTCGAATTGTGGATAAGCTTAACTGTTTTCTATCATACCAGATCCTGGTTGAAACTCGACCGGATAGAGTATTCCCGCTAAAGGCCATCCAATTTGGAAAACATGCTCCAAACTGAAGGAACAATCGAGGTGTGAAGTTCCATAACATTCTGATGTTTCTTCAAGTTCTTGTTAGCTTGGTTAACGGTGCAATAACAATATAGTCTAGAAAATACATTAAGGGTTGGCAAAATTAAAGGCGCCATAAGTTCGGCTTTGCAGAGATAGCACGTACTATATATTCTAATAACGACCTCAAGGATTTTAACTTTAAAAATGGGCTTACACATTTCCAGCCAAAATAATCCTCGATAGCTTTTATTTGCAACTATGTATTAATTTTTTGATTTGATTTCTTCCTTCAGATATTTTAAAAATATTGTTCAAAAGTCAAGCCATCGTTGGGTTTTGATCGTTTGCCAGAGGGCTTTTTTCGTTTCGTCCATATTTTACTTGGGAGTATATTGGAGTAACCTAGCGGGAGTTACACCAAACAATTTATGTTTTTCACCTTATTCATACCTTATACTAAAATCACTTCATTTCCACCCTTGGTGACCACAGTGTTATTTCCACTAGCATGTGCCTTTAACCAATTTCAAGTAACCATTCCTCCATCACCATGTATCCTTCTATGCACTATACTGCAGAGAGTAACAACTCAAAAGTCCGATTTCAATAGAGAGATGGCAACTAGCAAGGAAAATAACGATCGATAAATGTGCAGGTGTGTGCAAGTATGTGAGTTATTTGAACGCATTACGTCGAACACAGGCTTTTGAAGTTCGTTATCGGAAATTGCTCAAAAATGTTCGTCTACGATTTTCTAAATTTGTTTCCCCTTCCACGTTACTCCTACGTTCCTTTTTGTTTATGACTATGAAAAACATTTTATCTTTCTTTCGTACACTGAATGGAGAAGAAGGTGTACTCGTATTTACAGTTTTTAGAAAGGTGGTTAGCCTTTGTTCAATACCAAAACTCTCGGATGTGTCAATGAGGGTAACGAAAAACATAATGGAGTTGTTGAAAAGTTTTACGCTGTTGCTTGTCAATTCTGAAGTTGGTAGCAATGTATGGTTACACTTCAAATACTCTATGACTCCTTTGTGAATATTTTAAGATTTTGTGTAGAATTTGTCAGGAGAGTGGTAAGTTCAGAGGCATAACACTTATGATGAAAATGAAATTGTATTGTGATCAGCAAATGTGTTTATTTCTGCAGAACATGAACATGCCGGGCTTAAGCCATTTGTGTCTGACAACTAACTGCTGGTGTTAACTATAAGGAATTTTCAAAATTATCTGAAAGGGCAAACATTGATCTTTTGTCACTGATATGGCAAACCACTTTTGTTAATCATTCCTTTAAGAACCGAAAACAATACAGGAAGCGAAAGAACTTGTTGTCATTTTATTGATTGTCTTAGTCTGTGGAGTATATTAATGTTGTTTGATCACGCCGTCAGATACTCGTAATATAGGGTGACCAGATAAGAACGGCAGGAGAAAAAATAAATATCATAAATAAAAGAACAACGGGGTGAGATATAAAATTGATTCCGGCTTTATTTTGAAGCTACGTTCATGCCATTATGTGTATAATAGCAAATCATTCAAATGGCCGACTCGGCTTCGCTGGAAGTGCTTCAAGCGGTGGGTCCAATTTTTGATGACCCGGTCCAATATATGCAGCGTTATTCCGGCAATAGCGTGTATGAAGTTGGCCTCGAGATCTTCCAAAGTAATTGGCTTGTTAGCGTAGACTAAGGACTTAACGCAGCCCCAGAGAAAATAATTAAATAGTGTCAAATCGCTTGATTGCGGCGGACAACTGATGAGCGTTCGCCATGAGGTGACCTAGTCGCCAATCGATGTTGTCGAGCTCTGCATTGATGTTTGGCCGTACCCTTGTGGATTGTGTTCGCTCCAATAAGGGCAATTTTGCATGTTGACATCGGCAGGGCTCCTCCGAGAAGATGATTTTTTGGCCAAAATCCGGATGTCCAGTCAACATTTCCAGCGCCCTATTAGCGAACTTACGTCGTTGTCTATGTTCGTCCGGCTTCAATTCTTGCGCCAGCACAATATTATACGGATGTAGGCCCAAATCCAACAGCACAATAAGCCGGGTTGACTCGCTGGCGATGTCCAATTCAGCTGATTGGCGCCGAATCGACATTTTTGGGTCTTCTTCGATACTGGCCGCTATGGGGCTATGTTTTCTTCATTTCGCACTAGTCTCTGTCTTGGTGGCTTAAGATCCAAAAGAGTGCAGTCACGCTCAAACTTTTGCACGGCGCTACGAATTGCCTGTACACCGAAGCCATGATGACGATTCCGCACTTTCGGCAATCGTAAAACGATGCATGATGAAATGTCAAACCTTAATGAATACTTTGACAGCTAGAT
Source organism: Volucella bombylans (assembly GCA_949129095.1). Lineage (NCBI taxonomy): Eukaryota > Metazoa > Arthropoda > Insecta > Diptera > Syrphidae > Volucella > Volucella bombylans. Next base: position 109,491,708 of record OX422143.1, on the reverse strand, counting down.
GTCATTGGTAACTTTAACAGCTGCTCAAACATAACAATTGGGAAAACTATCACTGCTATCTCGTCACCCTTTATAACGCGGTGACTATCTTTTATAGCGATATTTTTTGAAAACCCTACTTTGCATAGAGAGAGTAAAAGTTCATTAAAATCGTGACAAGTAAGGCCATGATGTCGTTTTGGATACATAACATAAAAGCTCATTCAATGTATCTACCAGAACTGAGCCCTCTCTATTAAACTCAAATATCAAATTGATCTTGTTGCGTTCTTACCAAACATGTATGCTGACATAAGAGGTTTGGTAAAAAAGAGAAGCTTCACAAAGATGTAGAGAAGTGCCACCAACTCCAATATATGTAGAAGTTTAATCAGGATCTGAGGAGATTTGGAGACTTTAATAAGGGCCTCTATATAAGAGCAACAGGGAATTGCTCTCCTGGAGTCTTAATACGGCCCAACACGAGCAACAGGACATTAAATCTAAATAGACGAATTTACTTGCATCAAATTCCAAGAACCATTGAATAGTTTTGACCATAGTAACTTCCGAAGCCCAAAGGTAGTCTATGTCAATTTGATAAACAATATAGTGTTACATTTTCTATATCTATAGATGGAATAACTTCAATTCAAATATACAATCCTTGTTCAGTTAAGTTTGCTTCGATCTATGATGCGTGACATTCTCAACTTCATTACTAAGTGAAAGTTTTATGGCGAAATGTTAGTCATCTTTGCCGCTAGCAGTCCATAGAAGTGGCCTTTTAAATTACCTGCGCATACGTTGACTCTACTATTACATTCCCATCCTTATTCTTGTCAAGGTATTTTCAAATTTGGGAAGAACTTATGAACAAAATTTCTGGAGAAGCACCTATCCATACATTCGATCGAGCGCTTTTCTGCCTCTTTTTTGTTTTTTTTTCTGAGAAGCCGATGCTCATCTCGTCGAGTTTGTAGTAGCTCTCGTCTTTCTTTGCGCCAGCGCCCTATACCATATACTTCTTATTGCATAGATTGGTTCACAATCTGCGGCAAAGTGAGTGTTTCGTTGCTGCGGTCGGGAGAAAGCTAGCACATAAGATGTCGCCACCGGTCTTCCTATGGAAAGATAGGATTTCTCGAAAGGTTTTCGGAGGCTCAACCAGAATAGGTTTAAGTTGGTTTTTGCGGTGGTAGCCGTACGACGTCGAATTTCTTCGGTGTTCTGCCGTCCGTTGTCTGAGTCCAAGTTGGCTCCTCGAAAAAATCGGCCATTCAAAGTACTAGAGCTGTGTCATGCGTCGATTACAATATCTTAGGTGAATAAAAACTGCCTTTGTGGATGTTGATATGTGCGAAACGTACGCCAGCCAGAAAATTGATAAGCCCTTGCTTATCCACCAGACCGGATGTCATCCGGGCTTGTTTTTGCAACTACATACATACAAAGTTGCTTTATTTTTCTCACTTTCGTTAAAGGCATCAAATACTTAGGACAATGCGTGTGGGCAAGAAACTCGTACAAGCAGCCTTTCTCTTATAACATATTCACTAGCAAAGAGGTGATGCATCTTTTCTTCATCATAGTAGATGTCACAGTTTTCCAGCCTTCTTTTCTCCAGCCCATCATATCGCACTTCTTAGAGTGCAGTGATATCCACTTTGAAATGAGGGCCTCCGATAATTGTTGGGCTGCCTGTGCTTTGTTTAAAGTTCAAGTTCATAGTCGAAAGTCTTTGTCCGTTTTTCGTTTGCTAGAGTCGCCAACAGGAAATCCATTCATGTACTCGTATGAGGTTGTGTGTGGCATTACAACATACTCGTACAGTGTATTACGTGGATGAGTACAACACAAACCCAAACAATGCCAAAGCCAGCAAGGGTTTAAGAGCTGCTTTTGATTAAGGAGTATACTGGTCTACCTCCACCTCCACTAACGCCAGTCTGACAAAGAGACTACTGATGTGCTTATAGAGCACATGAGCTCACCTCAACTAGCCGATTAACACAAGAATGAACCCGAAAGTAGGGTTCATGTACTTGAGTCAAGCGGCAGTTAACCCAGCTCGTCCTACGAGAATGAGATCAAGGGGCCACTCCCTTGGAATGGTTGCCATACGGGAGAGAGGCGATAATAAACCGGGCCGCATACGGAACCCCGCGTATATCCGCAAACGATGATGGCTGATGATGGTTTGCGGGAAAACCTGCACCGTAGTATAGGTACACCTAGGACTAATTCGAGCACCTTGTGGCAGCGAACATTGAACTACCTGAGGGGAATGAACTGAAAGAGTTCATCAGGGCCTCAGCCTATTACCTCGGAGACAAAGATACGATTCCTCATGTTCTCACACAGAATCTGATCTAACAGTGCCACCTTCGCAATTGACATCTCGTTCTTGAATGCGATGCCAACGCCTACACCAAAATCTAGGGTAACAACGCCAACAAAAGAAAGGTGTGAAATACCTACTCTTAAATTATATTTTTAGCAAAAATCTACTTTTATGTAATAGTTAGCCCTAAAACCCACTTTTATCAATTAAGAGAGGAGGTACTTGACCTTACCATCTTGTGTCTCTTTCTTCATACTTTTATCAAGGATTGGCATGTGTCATATGAGACATGCCTATCGGCTCATATGCACAGAATGTTCAATATAGGATGCAATATCGGACAGGTACATGAAGAAACTCACGAACTGGAATAGTTTTCAATAAAAGCTCGCTGTCAAAGTTGACTCACTGCTCTCATCTCTACAGTCCATTGAGGGCGTAAGTGAGGCAGCGGATCAATTAAATGAAGTTACTATCTCATCATTTAAATGCAGTTGTAAGTTGAAATGCAATGTGGTTAAAAGGCGTGTACCCTGGTGCAACTCTCAACTTGAACAGAAAGCTTCTCGGATAAAAAATTGCGAAAAAATTTAAATTTTCCGCCATTTTTAAAGAAATTTGTTCTTTGCTTTCAACAATTCGGGTTTCGGCACCATGTGAACAGCAAGCTTATTTTAGAACAAATGCGATGATGTTTTATTGATTTATACTTCAACATAACGTACAATTCAATTGTATAAGTAATAGGTTAGATAATAATGAAAAATGTAATACGAGTAGATTATATAAGTACAGGCATGTTCTCAGTTTCTAAAACAGACCGGCAGCAATATTTGTATACAACAACCCATGAAAATACTGATTTTGAAATGAAACGAATTCCAATTACAATAGTATCAAGGTGGACCAATTTGCATTTTTGTATCCATGCGCTTCTATTATTGAGATACTCGTATGTTACGTCAGCGTTTGCATTTCAGATAGCAAATACATTTCAGTTTGATCTCTTGTCAGGAAGTGATCTACAGTGTTGTTTTTTTTTTTTACAATAACCCGATTGTTTTCTATTCCATGCGAATAAAGAACCCATGTCTGCATCCATTTAAAAAAAAAACGGAACAGCTCCAATCATCTCTGCAATTTACTTGCTCCGAAACAAATCCTGAATGAAAAGTTTTATTATGGAAAGGTATTCGTACATCTATTGAAATAAAAATAAAAATCGAATATTGAACCGTATAGGGATCTTCCGCTAGCACTAACATTTTTTTTTAGCCATATCACAAAGCATTTATCATCCAGAATGAACATACATATATATAACACAATAGCTATCTCTTCCCGACAAGGGTGTGGACTCACAATGATGACTTTCATACGTACTCGTATCATTCACCACAACTCAAAGTTTATTGAACTTTTTCCAACAACTCTGGAGGGCGAATATAAAACATATTTCCCATAACAAACTCCCCGAAGTGGAGTCATTTTTGTACGAAAATTCCTCTCAATATTCCTTTGCGACAGAACTATCTGTCAACACAAAATAATCATCATCATCATCACCGTAACGATGAGTGGCTATACCGTCCCGGTTATTCCGCTACCAGTCGGGTTGGGAAGTGCAAAGTCAAAGTCGAAGTCTGTAAAACTCAGTCAGAGTCGTCATCTCGCCACTCAACTGATGACGATTGATCATTTTGATGAATAACAAGAAAAAGTACACAAAACTCAACTCCAACTAAACTCCAACTCAAGCTCTAGCTATGTATTTGTATCTACTCGTATAACCATAGCCGTACATCCTTAGAACAGTTGATAAGCTTAGAATCCCTTCGAGGGTGGCAGATGGTGGTAGATGGTTGCAAGGGAATCAATATCAATATTGTTATGATTGCTGTCTGCCAGCTGAGGGATGCCATGAATGCGAATGCCGGAGTTTGACTTAAATGTTAATGTTGATCGAAGCCTTGGGTATGGATTGAACGTGGCCTCTCTTGCCTCATTTGACGGAGTTGGAGTTTTTTTTTTTAGACTGCAAATCCCCGGGAATTGGCTTTGTTTCGTTGCCCCATCTGAATTCTCCATGGACCACCGACCGCGTGTGTGTGGGAAAAAGTTCATAATTTCCTCAAACTTTTTACGAGTATCTCCTGATGATGGTGGTGGTGTTTTCTTTTTTACTCACAAAAGATCGAAAAGTATCTAACATATGTATGATTGGTTTCGATGCAACGAGTTACGAGTTACGACTTACGAGTACCTACATACTCGTATTCAGTTGATTTCCAGATAAAATAACTGCGTGTTCGAAAATTAACACAATTTTGTTGGAAAATAGTTTTACGGTGAAGACAAATGAACCTCAGCTGTCATGTACTCGTATGTCTGTATGTATGTTACCTCTAGATACTTCTCATTCGTTTTAGTTGATGTACTCGTATTCCTTGATGGCTTGACTATTTTATTAAATCTCAGAGCAATTTATTCGGCATACCTTCAATCAAAACGTAATGTTTACCACAATGTTATAAGATACGCATACAGCTAGTATACGATAGACTTCATCGCTGTGGCAGTCGTTTTAGTGGGTGGTGATGAAAAATAAGAAAAGTAACATACCCAACAATGTTTCATTAAAATGTTCGTTTGAGAAAGTTTATTGGAAATATTTTCGTTTCATTTGGGAAATCAGCAGGAGAAGAAAAAATTACAAAACTGAAAAAAATAGAAAACAACGTTTATCGTTTTTTTCTTTCTATTTATTTCTTCTTTATTTTTTTTCTTCCACAATTTTATATTTCATGTTTCACCATTAGACGGGCTTTTCGAATCGTTGTTTGTGAATTCAGATACACCGTCAAATTCCATGGACTACGAGTGAGTGGGTATGTGTAGAAGGAAAAAAGGACACAACGCAACGCAAAACGCCGATATGGGATGGATTTAAGATAGATGGGATTTTTGTTGTACGGATAGTGTTCGATTATCTATGTTATTTGACGCTAGAGTGAAAAAGTGAAAATGAAAATTGGGTTTTGAAATTTTTTTTATTTGTTTTCTTCGTTTGTCATGGTTGTCTCTTTCATTAGGCTAAAGCTAGGCGCTATCTGATGCGTGGTTTAGTGTTTTTGTTTTTATTCTATTTTGAAAACTGTCTATAGAAAAGAAGTTAGAAAATGTTATACTGTTGAAAAATTTTGTTTTATTTATTTTTTTAGAAAATATATTGGATAACAGTGATAGCTGAATTATTTGTGAAGTTTGTCAGAGAGCATTGGGATAATGAATTCAGATTCGGCGATACAGACCTCAGTGGAATTAAAATAAATGAATGTCGTCGGGCTTGTGACAGGTGCAATCTATTTGCTTCTAGACGGAAACCAATATCGGAAAAATAATTTTTTTTTTTTTTATTAAAATATATTTTATTTTTATTTTATTTAAGAGTGAGTAAATTGTGTTGAAGCTGGGGATACACTAAACATACTAAATGCATTTAACAGGATTTTCCGTATTTAAATGAAATTTACCTAAATGATTGTTTTACGAAAATGTGTTTGGCTAAAATTTCCATAAATTCTGAGTTGAAATTGAGCTGATGCTAAAGCCACTTGCTGACGTTTGTTAACTATTACTATTAAATCGATGTAGAGCCAATCGAGTGCGTCAGAATGGATCAATAAATTGGGACAATCGGTGGTGAATTCTTAAGTCCGGTTTGCTTTCTAATTTTTTTTTCACGCCAGAGGAATGTTGAAGAAACATCCGTTTAGGTCTGTTTTCTAATCTTTGTTTTTCACTGCTGTCAGCATTGTTGACTTGAGTCAGTGGAGGATGTAACATACATAGGAATTCAAAAGTCAAAGGAAAAGAAAAGAGTCAAAAGAAGAAAGGTTGTGGATAGTTTGAAGTATGTAAATTGGCCTTCTTAACACTTATTCGTATTCACATAAACGATCTGGTTCAGGCCTGACAATCTAACGCGATCTTAAGCTACCGAATTAGTTGGGGTACGTTTCCAGACGCATAATTCGAGTTCTTCTTCTACCCAGCAGTACCTCTACAGTTCCTCTGCCGATTCAGACTTACTCCGAACCGAATAACTGGCATTTAAGTGCCCGTAGGTCGATGCCGCGCTGCATCTTTTTTCCTCTATTCATCGTCTTTTGAAATGAGACCGAAGATTATCCAGTTAATTATTCTGCCACAATAGCCTCTTAATAGAATGCTAAGATTAGCATGCGCTTTAGTGGCTAAATTGGTCTACAGAACCACCATCCACCACATCAGCCCCGAATACCTTCAGTCTGATGCGAGTATTGGCCGGATTCTCACAGAGATAGCCCTCAGTCGTGTCGTCATCATTCTCACATCAAGCATCCCTGTTGTATCACTATCGGATAGCACAACTACATAGGTACAAGATAATAGCGTAGCGCCCCATTACGATGCCAGTAAGCAGTTAACAGGCTTCCTTACTGAAGTACAACTGGAAAGTCGCTGAAAGTTTGGTCTTCCGGTAACCATATCATCTGTATTTATGCTCACTTGAAACCTTTTTTTATATAATTTGCGCGCCCAAGCGATTTAAGCACCCTTATAACGATTGCACATAGAGAAGGCGAAGGAAAATCAGGTAGGATGGAAAGAGCGGTACCGGTGAACATTGGTTTTAAATGTTTGAAGGTTATAATGACTAGGAAATAAACAGCCAGACAGGGCATTCCATAATCGAATTGCACGGCTTAGGAAGGAATCACGATATTTTAGAGTACGTCCGAAATAGGCTTGAGGGTACACTGATGAGCACTCATAGCGAGATGGGTGTTACGGTTAAAAGTTTGAAAGGGCGGAATGCACCTGGATATTTATATGGAGCACTGATGGTGGAAAGAGCGATAAAACAGAGTGAGACACGAGACATTACGTCGGTGTTCGAGGGTGTCCATTATTTGAGTGATATTAGTATCACATTTGAGTTTTATCGCACGGTTTTGAATCCTATATAGCAGGTGCAGACATGTTTTAGGCTCACCCGACCAGATGTGGGCAATTATTGTAGTTATGCTGTTAATATCAGAATTTAATGAGCTTAACCTACGCTACTGTTCCCGTTCTACAGTCGAAGAGCAGGGAAGGGATTACAGGAATGAATATGAAAAGCAGAGAGTACTGTGGTCAGCAAAGGAATATATTGGATTAGAATGAAAAATAAAAAGAATGTCGGACATAGAACGGAGCCCTGATACACACCAGCCTTTATTTTTTGAATATCAAACTTGAAACCATCCCAGACAACTTGAATTGAACGTTCCGAAAGGCAATTTCTAATCCATTGAAGAAGAGAGTCATTGATCCGAAAAGAACGCATTTTCTACAAACGAGCCTGATGCCAGTCGTTTTTGCCAGCGTGGAAGAACACCTCTTCAGAAGGAGGGGAGATATACCACCTGGACCAGCGGATTTGTGAATGTTAAGATCTTTAAGAACTCTTGCGACTAGGCGAGTGGATTTGTCCCATCGAAGATTCGACGCACTCAAGTGTGTAGAGCTGGCCGCAAAAAGTGCAGCAAGCAGATTGGCCTTGTCCAAATTTCTAATATTTTCGACGAACGACCAACAATTTCTACTACCTTTGGGACATTGCGGTATTTTTTGCCTCAGTTTTTGGCCATTTTGGAATTTTACACGCTTAAGAAAGACGTGGCAGTCATTCCTGGTTCGTTTGAATTTTTTTCGGTTTTCCTCTGTCGGGTTGGTCTTATAGGACCGAAAAAACATTTTTCTAACCCTGACAGCCTCTTTACAGCTCGAGTCGTACCACGCCTTTTCTTTTGGCTTGATACTCTTCATCCGATGAGGGATAACGGATCTCATTCCAAAGAGAATGGTTCCTGTGGTCATATCAGCAGCGGCATCCACGTCGCTATCGAGGAAATATAACGACCAGTTAAAATTCCTAAATAAGTTGACCTAAATAAGCTAAGAGCGCTCCAGTTGGTTTTCTCGTATTGCCATACGTTTCTTTTAGGCATTTTTTTCTCTAACTGTGTAGTCGGCGTACGAGAAATTAGCTGATATGACACAATGGTTCGACGAGCCTAGAGGGGAGAGCACATCAACGGTGTACTTATCAGGGTGAGAAGTTAAAAACAAGTCCAGGGTGTTGGCGGTATAACTATGACGCCTGGTATTCGTGTGGACTAATTTACAGGCTGGGTTAAGTTATTTTCCGCAGCAAAGATCTTAACACACCGTCCTTCGGGTGTTGTGTGTCCAGAATGTCGAATCCATCCAGAATTGTGTATATTGAAGTCGCCCGTAATAACGATTTCAGTATGAGAATACAGGGGTACAGTTCTTTGAATGGAGTTAGATAGGGCCAAAACAGCTGGTCTGTATTTACAGATGTGGGCGTACGCAGAAAAGTGATTACTTATAAGCCCGCGAATATTGGATATATCCACTCGAAATTCCCGAGTCATTATAAAAAGTTTAGTTATCAATGGAAACCCTAACCGAGGACGTGGTCCTAACGCAGATTCGAATCGTGGAAATCTCTCCTTTCAGTCTTGCCTAGCAAGTACATCGGTGATTACATTTCCCGTGATCACATTATGACTTGGAACCCAAAATGAAGCGGTGAATTTAGCTTTACGAAGTCGACAGATAAGCCATCCGTTCTCAAACTAGTTTGGATGAAGCGGGAGGGTTCAGCTAAAGCCTTGCCGTGCAGAATAACTTCATAATTTCTTCACAATATACAGGGGTGGCCGTGGTGTAGTGGTAGTAGCAAACGCTTCTCACTCAGAGGGTCCAGGTTCGAATCCTGCCCATGGCAAGTCAGTTTTTCATTGTTTAATTGGAACTCAGACACAAAAATTCTGCGTGTGAAGGCATAACACTGACACGTAGATTTGGCTGTTGTAGAGTTTCAAGCACAGAAAAGAAAAATACTGTGATATACCTCGAATCACTCTGAGTGAAGAAAAACTCTCCGTCCTATTCGGACTCCCACCCCTGGAGAGCAAACATAGAAACCAAACACACCTGAGTTTCAAACCACTACAAAAACAATTTTCCTTTCTCCTCCTTCTAACGTTCCGCCCGCGCCCTGGCAACAGTAAAAGGGTATCTAACCCCTTAGGCGCGCGTAAATTATAAAAAAAAAAAAAAAAAAGTAGTTCACTGTCATCAGGATTGCGTATTTGACCAGACGGAATCAAATTTTCATAACGAGGAGTAAAATCTAGCGTTGTAATTCCTCCCGAAAAACCCCAGCTCCTCATCATACATTGATTTCGGTGCTTCACCCTTTCTGGATTAGATTCCGTCCAAAACCATTCCTGGGCACAGGTTCGGTGGATTTCGTATTTTCGCAGCAACAAGAATTCTGATGTCATTGCATCACACGGCATGTACATTCGAGCAGAGTCAACAGACGATCAACTCAATGGTAAGGTCATCAAAACTTCAGTGTATTGTACCAAATATCAAACCTTTCTCAACGGAAAATATTCATAATATGAATGCAGCACGAAAGCAAACAGTTTCTTGGAGTCAGGTTAAAGTATTGTAGCAAGTAATCCCGTGAAAACTTGAATCATCAGACAACCGACAGATAGAATATAGTTGGTCTTATCATAGCCGTGTAGATCCAGAGGACCGTCTTCGGTCACAAGACTCTTGTCTTCCCGAAAGCTCCTTCACGTTGCCTGAAGGTTTTCGACGTGACATGATTAGAACAAAAAAGTTTTATTGACTCAATTACTAAGCTGCGCTGTAGAAATAGATACTGATGCCTGGCAGAGCTAGATGAGACTAGTCATGTTCTAATCTACATAGGCTTGTCTGCAGCTGGCCCTAGTCAGTGAGCATTCGTAATCAGAGTCTTGTTCACCAGCATTGCTCTAATTCACAAAACTCCGTTTTTTTCGGCCAAGTTACACATGTCGTCAAACGTTGAGTTGACGAAATTACACTCTACGTAGACGAAAATGACCAACGCATGTTCTCCGAAAGAGAGTTCAATAAAATATTTAAACGCAGTTTCACAGAATCTTCCGCGTTGGTGTGCATTGAACAGATGAGGCATTCATAAAGGAGTTTTGCGCACATGAAGCTCGACCTTTCTCTCCATGCTCTTCAACATGAAGGAGGTTATACTGATAGGCCTGCATCTCTTGCTGAGCTTCTTGTTCTCCAGCGGTTCAGTGTATTAATATCTCCATAGATGGAGATACACCGATACACAAGAAAAGTGCCCACAAACACCAGCATAAGCATTATCCATGGCGCATGCAAATGTGATCTACATACTATAGACAGCTGGTAGACGGCCATAGGCCAAACCACAATCAATAAATAATGTATTGAGCTAATAATGAAAATAAAGGTCATATGGTATTATGTCGGTGGCCGGCTGGAAGTGGAGATACTCTTTAGAGTTGGTAGCATCTGGTCCATGACTTTTTGTAGTACAATTGGATGTATGCCATCGGCGAGACGCGACTTGAAGCTTGCAAAGGAAGTAGCAGAGTGTTTGATGGACTTATCCGCCACTACAATTGTTTACATAACATATACCACCGTCGGCGTTACTCGGCTCACTTGCAGCTTCACTGGTAGAAGCTGATTTTGAGCTGGTTCTGATCATGTCACCTTGGAAGTGGGTTTTGAGCTTAAGGCAAACGGTTTCTGCTTTCAACTCCCGTATACGCCATCAGATTTTCTGAGTGTGTCTAGTTTGGCTAATGTCCCTGTTTCGAGGACTTGGACCAGATGTCTGGTTTCACTGAATATTTCTATTCTTTCGCAAATCTTATCCATTATTGGCAACCAAGTTAGACGATAGTACGATGTCCAGCAAATGATTGCTTCTCATGGTGTGGCAACAACTGCATTTACTAAGCTCGATTACTGTGACTTAGTGATGTTGGAAATATAAACCGACCCACCGATTAAATTGTGACATTTTCCGTTCGTTTCGTAGCTTATGTCTACAGCATCTAATTCGCGGTTGCAAAATAGCCCAACTTGTGAATATGGTTCAAAAAACAAATTTTCGGACCTTTCGATCGGTCGTCACTAATGTGTAAAATCAACCAAACATCCGAAACACCGACAGTTCCTGCAGAGATATTTGTAGGGATTTGTATTTAACTGTATTTAACATGGAGAGGCTCCTACATAGGGATGTAGTAGTAAACTTGGAATGTTGAAGGTCGTCTCTTGCCTGCAGATAGGGATGATAGTCACATTTAGATTTAATTATCTCGGCAGAAGATCTGTTTAAACTCACAATAATAGAGGAGCTGTCCTTGTTTTGCCGATTCTGGCTTTCAATGTGAGATCAGATTTTCCACATTCTCAGTGTCGAATCGCTGGGTCTGTGTATGAAGATGCATCACCTCAACTTCGTTCACTGAAAAGTTTTCCATGTGGAGCACTTTCCTCTTAGACAATCGTTTGAATGGAAATATTCTCTGTTGCAGCTAGCTACCACGATGAATCAACACAGTGGTTCTACTTAGCGTCATTTATATTGTTATTTTCCAATTCGATGCGTTATAGAGTTGGTATCGGTATTCCTATAGATACACACGTTTTGTCACCTTTGATATATCTGGGTTTTTTTAGTTGTGAATTTTCCCGGGACATCAAAGTATCATCCACCCGAACTGCAATCTTTGTTGGTCTCGACTGCACTCTTACCGTATTTTTGTACCGTGGCCTTGGCTCGCATCTTCTTTACCTTTTCAAATGCCCAATAGAAGGTAGTCTTTCAAAGTTTTCAGCCTCTAGAATCGTTCCATATTTCTTTTTCTGTGAGTGAAAAACAGCATTCTGATCAACCACGTGTCTCTTCTGATAGAGTTCAACCTTAACAGGCTGAATCTTTCCAGCACTCTCTCACTATCGTTGTTGCAAATGCCGCAGGGATCTTCGAAATCGAAAGATCTAGCAATTCTTAGGTCAACGCCTAAATTCGTGAGGGGTTGTTTTACAATAATATGTTATTTGGGGCTTTCAAAACTCGTCGAGAAGACCACGGGTGGATTTTCGCTATTGGAAGTACCACTTGGAGTATAATATTCTAAGGCAACTCCATCGGTTAACTTCTAGCTTGGACTTTTTTAGCTCTTAATTCGAAATTATTTTAGTTACCAAATTATTGAAAATTGCTCGTTCCCATTAAACATCCGAGAACATATTTAGAATGCAAAGTGGCCATAAAATGTATGAATTTACCCAAGTGAAATTGGAGTGAAAGACGCATAGCTGAAACAGTCTTTGAATGGATGTGAACGTGGATTTTCAATAAATTTTCAAAGAGCTTCGTCCATAAAAATAAAGAACTTAATGCTAGATATTCAATCTAAGTGCCCCTCAACTTTAAGAATTTATCTCCTGCAGCAATATAATCAATCGTACGATTGTTTGGCTACAGGAAACCCTTAAGGGCCTCTTAATAAGTGTTTAAGGCGGCTTCTATTATTCTATTAGAGAGACTCTTCTCAACCTTACGAGCACAAAAGTATAGTATTATTCTTTGGGTCATTTTTAATTGTGAACATGAAGAAGGTAAAAATTGCCTCGCACAAGAACTATGTAAAGGTCAATGAGATCAACGAAGTGGGATTATTTCTGTGAACTTATCGTAGACAAATTTTGGCCTAATTACAAAAATCAATACTCTAAAATTTATTAACGCTATTTATTATTCTCTATAGCAAATTATAACCGCTCTCTTAAAATTAGTTAAAAGCGATTTGACATTTTGACCGTATTGAAATTGTTAAGTTTTATCTTTATATTTATCTACTTACGTTTTTCATTGATAAAAGCATCCAATTAAGTTGAATGAATATATCATAAAAGACGCATCCAATCGACATCATCAATCCATTAACCCACTCAAAAGATACACAAATAATGAACTTTACGTCAGAGAGAACAAAAGGTAATAAAACTCTATAATTTCGTTCTTAAGCTCATAATTCCATGAATAAATTATCAAAAGGATAAGACCAGTATCTATTATATTAACTCCAACCGACCGGATATGCCCAGATACGATTCAGATACCAGGGAAAGAGTTTTTATTTATTTTTCTTTGGGCGTTTGTTCCTTCAACTTTCACTTGTTAAACGAATCAAGCGTTCGAAATTTGGGATTATCCTGCTTTTGTTTTATGTATTTGGTTTCTTTACGAATACGATTATTCGGTTGATACAATAATGGCTAATTGTCGACTTTAATGATGAAGAGGGCTTTCAAATTTTCTAAGTATTCGTTTATAAAAGAAAACAAAATCACTATGTAAGTTCTTTTGCAACACAATTTGATTTTGTACGATAGGATGGAATTGGTGAAATTGATATCAGACAATTACACCATCTACAAAGCCTTTGACATTATCAGGCTAAATCACTTAGAAATCAATCCATATAACCAACCAAGTGTATGGCTTTGAACTAGGAACTGAGTATTCATCGAGGATAAACTGTTGGAAGTCTGGAAGTCAAGAGATTAAAAATCAATTCCACGGTGATGATTCTACGTATTAAGTTTATGGTTTTAAGAAAACGTTCAATATTAATGGGGAGGGGTGCCTTAATATATACATACTAGTATATGCAATGCAAATGTCCGATTCATTAAGCTCTAAGAAGTTAGTTAGCTGAGCTGTTCGATATTGCGGAATTCCTTTGGAGGGTCACAAATCAATATTTTATTTTATACTCGTACTTAGGCCGTTAAAGAGTATGTAATGAAGAATGCTATAGTCGGTGAATTATTACAGCGGTGGCAGCAAATCGCCCCTAAAGATCACAAGTTATCATGTACCCTGACCAAGGTGAGCGGAAACCAGCTTTAATTTTAATTCTTGCTTGACAAATAGTCAAATATTTAAATCTGAATCCATTACAATGATCAAGTTAAAAAAAAATATTCATATACATATAAGTAAGTAAAAATGAAAGAGAAAGAAAAAAACAAAATTTAAAAATTTGAATATATTCAGATTTAAAAAAAGTATATCTATGTTACGTTTAGTTCCCGGCACCGATACGGCGATGCCCCGAACCAAACGATAACACTTCTCTCTGGGATCCCGCTATCCCAGCTGTGGGTTCCTCCAGGTAGCGCTTGGACGGCAGCTAAACCTGGGTGAACTTAAAAAGGGCGCCACGTGATTTTTCACCCGGAATCACAAAACCTATCAAAAAAAAACCAAAACAAAACTTCCCCGGAAAAAAACCAACGAAAAGAAGAGAAAAAAAAATAGATTTGCTCAACATTATAAAGCTCCGTTGGAGCTCGACGATTTTTTTTTTGCGTAGCGGTACACTCGTCGATAGAGTGACACACTAGTTTCACAGTCCGGGACAAAAAAAAAAACGCTAGTTAACGGGTCGCGTGTCCCGTCTGTTCTCGGGAATTCTACGCACGCGCGGCCCACCGGAGTCTCGATTTTCAAAGAAAAGAACGAATTTAATCACTACACTATACTTCGTTTTTCCTCTTTTGTGTCCTAGCGGTATTGTGTCCCTTTTTTGGCACCGTTCCTGGTTCCTTCCAGCCCGCTATTCTTTGACAAGCTACTCGAATTTTTTTTTGCACCGACAAAAATTGACCCTCGCTAATCGCTGGTCATCACCAAAGTGTCTTCGACAGTAAGACTGTCAATAACTGGGAACTCCGCTGAGCGAGTTTTTGGAAGCTGTGGATCCTAGCTATGCCTAACTATGCTGCTACTCTTAGGTTCCATGAATTAATTGCGAAAAGCAGAGTTTTCTCTTTTTTTCTATTACCCACATTTTTCCCCCATCGCATTACACTAAAAAAAAATTGTTGTTCAAATTAAAACAAGTTAAACGAAGAAGAAAGGAAATGCGACGGGATGATAGCTGGAGTGTTGGGACGAACGAAAGAATCCAGAAGGGATTGTATCTCGATCCAACCATCTGTTGGATCGCCGTCCCTCACGAAAGCTAAGTACAGTGTCTGTGCAAATTTCAATTTTTATATTTTTGTCCGCGGGTCCCTAACTACTCCGGTGGATCGGTGTTCAGATTTGGGGGGTGGTGGGGACTGACCAATAGCGTGTCACTCCTTACAATTATTTGTTAATTTTTTTTGTAGTTAGGCCCTTCTGCCCTCTGGCCTGTCTGCCAGTTTGTACTTTTATTATTCTTTTTTTTTTTTGTTGGTACCATCGTTGTTTGTTGTTCGTTGGTGATGGTTTGTTTTCCTGTTCCCTCGGTGGAGGCGGTTTTAATACTTGGCCCTCCGCCTACACGCCTCTGCTGCTCCTTCAATGCTCCATCGGTGGGGTGCTGGCTAAAAAAGGGGTCGTCATCCCTTCACCTATCGAACCCAACTTTTAAAGCTGGTGCGTCGTTGGGGTGTGCCCAATTATACTGGCCGTCCGCCTGCACACCACTGTTGCTCCTTTGTTCCTCGCTCGTTGGGGTGTTGCTATAAAAGAGAGCGTCGTCTCTTCACCCATCGATCACTTAGCTCGTTGCTAGCTCTGGCTAGCTGCATCCACATCAGTTGTGGGATGTGATGCCAGTGTCCGCACCCACATCGGTAGCAGGATGGGGTGTTATTTAAGCTTCATGTTGTTGGCTTTCGTTGGGGTATTTGTTCCAGGGATCGTCTTCTCCCAACCGTCTGGATTGAAAGGACCGTCCGTCCCCACCCGTCGGTGAATTTCAGACGTCCTGTCTGATGCTGCCCGTTGCGAGTCTCCCGTCTATCTATGGGCTCCGACAACGGTGTTCCTGGTGGACCTCCTGTCGCACCCTGGGATTCCTCCCGTGAACCTATGTGGGTTGTTTTCCGAGGTCTGGGGTTGGTAGGCCACTGGCTGATGGGACCATGGCTGCCCTCCACCTCCGCCAGAGCTCGGTGATCCCACTCAAAGAAAAGAGGGACCGAAGGGACTTGCACGGGAAAAGAGAGCCATACTTGTATAGTATAGTACGAGTAATTCATCAATTAAGAACGGCTGGGCCGATTTGGCTGAAATTTATTTTCAGTTGTTCGTGATTGCCAGGAGAAGGTTTCTACGAAAGAAAATTTGGGAAAACCCTCCGGAAAAGTCGGGAGATTGGAAAAATCGAAAATTGATTTTTTATGTTTTGTGTGCAACTGTTCCGGAATCGCTATTCGAATGGAAAAATAAAAAACTCGGAAAAATCCGGAAAAACGAGAAAAATTTAAATTTTTTTTTCGACTAAATTTTGCATTTTATCGCATGATCATGGTGATAAAAGACGTTTTGGGTGAATTTTGGTTGGAGAAGTTAACGAGATAAATAATAGATGGCGCTGTACTGCGATCAAACCACAGCCTGATAGATGGCATTATACGTTGATTTAGGCTGTGCGCAATTTGACAGGTGTCCTTTTCGCATTGCCATTGATTACAGTTTTGCGTATTACTACACTGATTCTGGATAGTCGTATATCGCGCATCATATCCGCAAATGGTACATGTATTACGATTAATTGAAATTCAATGCGATATTTATCAATTCGTTAATTTTTTTAGAAAATAAGTTTGCGTGTAAAAGAGAGGTTAAAAAATTGGATTGCGGACAGGTTTTTTTTTTAAAGAGAATTTTCTTATGAATAAGATTAGTCAAAAACGACTTTGTTCCTTTTTAGGGAGAGTTATGGCGTCTCCTTATTATCAAAATGAACAATTCTTCTCATTTTTTTCAAAATTGCTTCCAAAATTCAAATTCAAGAGCAAATTCACCAGCGAGCGGGCGTTTTGTTACTACCACCAAATGAAAATCATAAGTTCCTATCAGAGCAGACAAAAGACTCGCTGGAGGCCATGCAAGACAATTCAATGTTACCACTATCAATGAAGTCGCAATAGTGATTGTTGGCGAGAATGTAGAATCACGCGATATTGTTCTCAAGCCTCGGGGTGGTGGACAATTGCAGCGTGTGTACGAGACACATTGGTCATATGATGCACTTCAATACCCGTTGATATTCTGTCGTGGAGAGGATGGCTATCACTTCAATATAAATATGGTCAATCCAACGACAAGTTTGTTTACAAGTCATCACTTCTTTTTCATTCTACAACTAAGTTCGAATTCATATTTCGGGAGAAGAAACGAATAACAAGGTCAGCTCAATTAATTTTTATGCGTATCGATTGATGATTCGACAAGATGTTGACAATCATCTGTTGAGATATCGCCGCTTGTTTCAACAGTACTGAGTCGACATGTACGTCATGGCCGAAATGGAGCGTCTCAATTTCATTTGTTTCAATCAGTCGAACTTACGATCAGACGAGTACATCCATTTGCGTGACGCCATAGCTACTGAAAGAGACGCGGCCAACATCGGTTGTTTGACCATCCTCCCAGCTACTTATGTTGGAAGCGCCACATGCATGAGTACGCTCAAGAGGCGATGACGCACGTGCGGAATTACGGACGGCCGCATTTATTCATCACGTTCACTTGCAATCCGAAATGGCCCAAAATTACGAATCTTTTGCTAATAGGACAAACATCCAGCGATCGGCATGCCATTATTACACGAGTATTCAGACAAAAGATCAGAGTACTCGGTGTAATCCATCATCGTTGAGCAGAAGGTTTTTGACGTACTCCGTTGTTGAATGTACTCAGTTGAATGGCAGAAGAATGGTTTACCACATACACACATTCTGCTTTGGATGTTCGACAAGATCCGACCAGATCATATTGATTCGATAATTTCTGCCGTAATACCAGATCCAAAAACTGATCCGGAGCTGCATTCCGTTGTGACAACGAACATGGTCCATGGCCCTTGAGGAGTTCACAACCCAGACTCACCGTGCATGGAAAACAGAAATTGCACAAAGCGTTTTCACCGTCCGTTGGTGGCTGACAGAATGAGTGGAATCGCCGGATATCCATTGTATCGGCGTCGTTCTCCAGATGACAACGGCAGATCAATCGTGATGAAAGTGAAAGAAAACGATGTCGTCGTCGATAACCGCTGGATCGTTCCATATTGTCCGCTTTTGTAGAAAACGTTCTCAACCCACTGCAATATTGAGTATCGCAACTCTATCAAATCCATCAAATACGTTTGCAAATATGTGAATAAAGGGAGCGACATGGCGGTGTTTGGCATTGCCGTTGCAAATGCAAACGACGGGGTGACGAAATTTCGGACATCGGACGTCTGTTTGCAATGATGCGTCAAAACACCACTCACAAATAACAAGCTCAAAATGAAAACAACAACAATTTAACTATCAAACATTGCGAGATGCGAGATTTTTCCAGATTTTCGAAATTGACTGCGATGCTCGCTGCGAGACTCGTATTATGAACACGTTGAATTACATGTTACGGAAATATTTTTGACAGCTCTCGTTTTCGAACAACGTATCGCATCTCGCAGTATTATAAATGGGACTTTAGTTCTGATAGAAGAAATGTGCGTGCTCATGTGCGGCAGTCTGCTGTCGACATTGGGAATTCCAGCGCCAAATCGTTCGATGCACAATGCATTCTATCGCGAATTGCAACGGAAGCAAGACTACGATTCAGATGAGCTGGCCGAAAGAGACCAAAAAAATGTGCCGCTGTTGAATGCCGAGCAGAAGAATGTGTACGATTCGCTGATGAAGGTTGTTGACGATGGAGGGGGATGAATTTACTTTCTCGATGCTCCCGTTGGGACAGGCAAGACATTCGTCATTTCGTTGATTCTGGCAACAATTCGGTTAAGATCTCAAATTGCGTTGGCTGTTGCTCCTTTAGCATTGCTGCCACATTGTTGGAAGGCAGTCAAACTGCACATTCCGCTTTGAAGCTGCCGATGAATCTTCTCACGGTTGACAATCCTACATGCACAATGACCAAGAATTCGCGACAGCGAAATTGATGTGAGAATGCCAAATCATCATTTGGAATGAATGCACGATGGCGTATAAACGAGCTTGGAGGCAGTTGACCGAACGATAAAGGATTTACGACGTGATTCGAGACGATTTGATGGGGCTATGATATTGCTCTCCGGAGATTTTCGTCAAAGGCTTCTCGTCATCCCGAAATCTACTGCTGCCGATGAACTTAATGCATGCCTGAAATTGTCGTCGTTGTGGCGGCATGTCAAGAAGTTGCAATTGACCACGAACATGAGAGTCGCGTTGCAGAACGACCCGTCGGCTGAATTCTCGAGACAACTGCTGGCGGTTGGCAATGGCCAAATTCCTGTTGATGTTTCGACTGGATTGATATCGTTCCCGGCAAATTTTTGCGAGTTCACATCGTCGAACGAGGAACTCATCACCAAAGTGTTCCCCGGCTTTGCACAAAATTATAAAAATCTCGATTGAATTATTGAATTTCATTATTCAAAGTCAAATCGTTGGAGAACTGCATTCGTACAAATCCGTTGACAGCGTGACCGACGAGGATGAAGCGATCAACTAACCCACGGAATTTTTGAACTCGCTTAATGTGCCAGGAACTCAGCCGCATAATTTACAGCTGAAGGTGGGATCGATCATAATCATGTTGCGGAATCTTAATCATCCTCAGTTGACTTTCCGTTCCTAAATCCCAATTGATTCGTGCTAAGGTATTTGTTTAGATTTAAAAATGATAAGACTCGTGAGTTCATCAACTTTTCAAAAAGTTTAGAAATTTAGGGAGATAGGCCTATAATTCGAAATATTATCTTTTTGAAGAGAGGTATTACTTCAGCGCATTTAAGCTGGCTAGGCTGCTTAGAACACTAAGATTGAATAAGTAGTGTTCCGGAGTCGAGAAACCTAGAAGGGAGATTGGCTATATAAAGAATAAAATTTAGTAAATGGCATACCAGCAGAATCCCAGTCACGGCGATCACTTATTTACAATTGAAAATGACAAGCAACGGTGATGTTCGATTCAACGAACACCACAAAAACAATACAACGAGGCGCCATATTGGTTTATACCAGTCAGCGAAGGGACCCACTTTATGGATGAGCAAAAGGAAATGCTAACGGACTTGATCAAAGAAATTTGAGGAGAAGTCGTTACTGCCGTTGGGACTTCTCCAGTTTGAAATAGAAAGTAAGAAAAACTGTAGAAATAAATACGGGAATTTTTAACGAGAAACGACAAGAAAAACCGAAGTTTGGTGCCCCGAGGATTTTTTCTATTGAGACGAGTTCGAGCGGAGACACCAAAGACACCGAAGACACAAGTCAAAAACAAAATTAATCAAGTGTGAATAACAAATAAAATAATTAAAAGAATTTAATAAAGAAAATAAAAAACACCTCTCGGGAATCAGAGATTCGAACATTGTTTGTTTGTTTCTGCTTCTGTGTCGAAATCCTCCGAGTCTGCTGAAGAAGCCTCATACCGTGATAGCGGAAGGCAATATTTAAGGCAATTTTTTTAAGTAGAAAACTAGATATTTCATCGCTTGTGCAGGAATTTGTATTTCTCAAGGACGAAATAGAACTATAAATTTCCCAAGAAGTCAATTCCTGAAATACAAAACTATTCGGCTGTTAAAATCGCGCAGATGATGAGGAACAATTGCAGAAATTTGAACTTTCCAATGTTGTTTTTCACAAATTTCCGTAAAAAATTTATTAAATTTGTTCGCAATAAATTTTTTATCAACAAACTTATGGCCGTCTATATCAAGGCTATCTACGTTATATTCTGTTTGATAAAATTGTATTTACTACCATTCACTCCCTTTCCCATTTCCCATTTCCCCTAGATTTATCAAATGAATCTGTATAATAAATATTTATTACGTGCATCATGAATGTTCTTTGAAACCGTTTTGCACATAACACCATAACTTTTTTTCAAATTAGCGTTTTGAGGATTTCTTTTATATTTTTGAGCTAATGTAATTTTTTCTTTTAATAAGCCTTAATTGGCTATGATTCATAAAAGGTTTCAGGAAAGATGTTTTTTTGAGACTATGATTGGATGCATGAGAAGAATTTTTATATGGGCTTTCAATGTTTTGATGAACACATCATAAGCAGTTAAAGGGTTTAATTCTAAAAAGACTTAGTCCCATGTTTCATATAATAATTTTTCGTTTAACAGAGAAAATTCAATGGTTACCTTCTGCTTAATGGATTTTATAGGATTTTTTAATATGTTATTTGGAGCAGAACAAAAAGTAATGAGGCAATGATCAGTGAATCTAAGATCATGTACGATGTTAAATTGCATGATTTCGGTGGCCTACTTTTCTTCCAAAGGTCAATGGTTTCGTCACTTGTATGCGATGGTATGTATTCTAGTCTTCATTCAGGGCAACAGAAACACCTGATTTGTTTTCGAAGGAATTAAGCCTAATGACGCCTCCTGCCCAAAAATCCTAGCAAACAGTTACAAGTTGTAGGTAGAGAGACTTACCTACAATCGTTTTTGAATTTTCTAAGCCCCAAACGCAGCAAGGCTGCTTATTACGACGGTGGGTTAGTGAGTTCGCGACTTTTTCCATTTCCCGCGTTGCAACTTAAAAAGCGACACTGCTCGCTTGCATTGCCATTTTTAAATAGACCAATGTCTATTAAAAAAGCTTCGTCATTAAGTTTGTTTGTGACAGCAATTGAAAGCAGACAACCACGAGTATTTTGGCGAAAACATGAAACATGAATTCACAACATACCAGAGGCTAAGCAGTCATCGAAACAGTGTATTTCTTCGGGTGAATCGCCGCCGAAGAAGGACAAGGTGGATTTGCTGACCAACAACGTCATTGTGTCAGTTTTTTTGGGATATACGCGTAATCCCATCAAAAGGAAAAAAATAATCAACGGCGAATATTATGCCAACTTATTGTACCGGTTCCACAAAGACGTGAAGAAAATACGACAGCATTTAGCCAAAAAGTGCTCCTTTATCAAGACAATACATGGGTGCAAATGTGCGTAGTCACAATGGCAGAATTTCATGATCCATATTCTCCAAATTCATCAACCAGTGACTGTTTCTTGTTTTCAAACCTGAACCAATGGCTCGGCGGAAGGAGATTTGCCTGACGAAAACATAGCTCAAACAAATGCTTATTTTGAGGATCTCGACCGATGTTATTATTTGGAAGGGACCAGAAAGTTGGTGAAATGTTGGATGAAGTGTATTGAGCTCAGAGGAGATTATGTAGAGAATTAAGCGTCTTTTGGCATAGAAACTATCTTTCATTTAAAAAATCACGCATTGTTCCACATTCGTAAAAGAGCTTTGAGGATGGAAATGTGTCTCAATCACTAAAAATGATTTTTCGAGTAAATTGTTGAACAATTTTACAGAAAAGGAGACTTCAACTACGACAACCATAGAGGCATACATCTCCACGACAAGATGTTACCTGTCATACTCATATAGTGTGGACCTCTGAAACCCATCGACAACAAACTGATTGGCCCCCATAGTGTGATTTTCACACTCCCGAAAATCCTGGAAAAAACTCACGAAGTTTCAATCAATGCCCACCATCTTCATCGATATCAAGGTCGCACATCTTTGACGCTCGCTGCTCCGTCAAGGTACGTATGTAACGACTTAACCGAGACCATTGACGTCAAAGATGGTTTTCGACAAGGTGACATACTATCACGTAACTTCTTTAGAATTGTGCGGAGTTCACAAGCGAACATCGGAAGGACAGTCTTTCAAAAGTCTGTGCAACAACTAGCGTACGTAGATGCTATTGCGATAATTGACAGTCATTGTTGCGTTCGTTAGTATTAAAATGGAAGCTGCCATTTAGCGGAAAGTGAAAACAAGTACATAAATATGTATATGCTGTCAACAAGACGGGAAACACAACATAAACGAATTAGATAGAACGTTACAGTCGACAGCTATAGCATTGAAGGGACTTGTTTAACCTTGGTTCTCGCATAAAAACTGCCAAAAACAAGCCAATAGAAAAAAAAAAACGAAGAATTACTTTTGCTAATCCTTGTTTATTTGGAAATTGACGAGAAGACCCTATACACATATTACACTTTGATCCTCCCAATCCTTTTTTACGGTGCTGAAATACAAATTCAGTAGAAACCGGATAAACATATCCTCGGTACTATTGAGAGAGAAACTCTTCGTAAGAAATTCGGTTCCGTTTAAGTTGACGGGCTTTGGAGGAGAGGATTTAACGACGAACTATACGAAATACGCAGAAAACTGCGCATCAGTCGCTCGAAATGGCTATGGACATGTCGAACGAATGGACACAATTCGACTCTTAACCAAAGAGACACCTCAGTAGAGAAAGACTCATCTTGCGAAATGCGACTTTCGCAGAACGAAAGCATGCTCTAATCGCCTGAGACAGCGAAGAATTCAGATGCAGTAAGCTAGAAACAGAGTGCCGTAACTTTGAAGTAGCAAATAATCATCAGATCTATGTAAACTTAATGAATGAACGCTGGCTAGGAAACAATTGATTGCAAATTCTTTCCCAACAGCTTAACGAATGTAAAGAAAAGACCGCCAGTGTTGACATTACAGACGTGCTAACATTTTTAGCAGTTAGAAAAACGATGCAGGTATAAGAAATGGATTCTAAGAACACTTTAGGTCGGGGATAGGATCAGCAAGAAATTACAGGTCTTCGGAAATGGTGGTGTACTAAATAGATTTAAATAATAGAGGTTCATAATACTGGTAAGCCTTAAACTTCCGCACAAATTTCATCATTTCTATCATTAAGTTAAGTAATTGGGCAACAGATGGTATAAAATGGAACTACATTAGTAGATCAAAATCAGAAATAGACATAAATCGAAGTTCATACGAGATATTCCTTCAAACGGAGCATCGAAACAGTCATTTTACATAAATCGCGCTAAGTCTATCTTGATGCATTCACAGTTAACACCAAGGCATTTAGTCTGTTTTCAGAAGGAACAAAAAAGTGTATGCTGTCAACTAAGAGGGACACACACAACGGCATGATAAGCAGTTACAATTTTGAGGTGTTACGGCACTTTATCTACCTCGGTTCCGGTATCAACTTCGACAGCGACACCAGCGCGGAAATTATGAGAACAACTACTCTTGCTAATTGCAACATCAACATCGTCTTCAGCGTTGAGGCTCATTTTCATCTTGATGGTCTTGTTAATCGTCAACCATAGTTGAATTTGTGGTTGAGAAAATCTACGAGTAATAGTTGAAAAACCAATTCATCCA
This sequence comes from Volucella bombylans, assembly GCA_949129095.1. Classification (NCBI taxonomy): domain Eukaryota; kingdom Metazoa; phylum Arthropoda; class Insecta; order Diptera; family Syrphidae; genus Volucella; species Volucella bombylans. The sequence goes on along the minus strand of OX422143.1, from coordinate 109,467,175 downwards.
CAACTTGTCAGTGTTTAAGTGCGGATTTTGGGCTCGAGGCCTCATGGGACCATTCTTCATTGAAAATGCGGCTGGTCACGTAATAACAGTTAATGGTGCTCGCTATTGCGACATGAAAACCCAATTTTGTATGTCTAAATTGCAAGATATGGATGTGAACGATATGTGGTTTCAATAAGACGGAGCCACAACCATGAGTCATGAGTCATTTCCCGGTCGTGTAATTTCAAATTTTGGGGTACGGATTTGACCACCCAGATCAAGCGATTTAACCACGGTCGCGATCATTCACGTCTAGTAGGACCAAATTGAACGCTGCATCAAGGAAATTCAGCCACATTTATGCAAAACTGTCATGGAAAATTTCGACAGAAGAGTGCATATGTGCCAGGAAGGCTGTGAAGGTCATATATTATATATGCTATTGCATACATAACCCTATAGGGAATACTTTAAACCTGTGTTTTCTATCAAAATCACTTTTTGTGTGAACGTGGCTCTTCACTGATCATCTCAGTCATCCGTTACAGCGCAGAAACGCTGATGAAAATATTCAAGGGCGCTCCAAGAAACAAATTCTTCGGGTAATTTTCGGTCCCGTTTGCATCAATGGAGAATGGAAGAGACATTTCAAAAGCGAACTGTACCGGGTTGTGCAAGAACCCGACTTGGTCAACAAAGCTCAGATAATCCGGTTTAGATGAATAGGTCATCTTGAGCGCGTGGATATTAGCATCCCAATTCGGAAAGTTTTTGATTTGACTCCAGCCCAGAGAGACAACGCAGAAGAGGACGACGTCATCTTACGTGGCGCACTCAAATGGATGGGGACCTCAGTCAACTTCCTGTGCAGCACTGGAGGCAGATTGTAAAAGACTGCGCTAACAAAGAAAACATATTAGCTGAGGGTCCTATGCTACCCCAGGCGTTAGCGCCATCAAAGTTATTAATTAAGACATTTACGGTAGGGGGGAAAATGAAATTGTCAAACAAAAATGTGAAATGTATCGGGCTTTGGAGGTCAAAAGTTTTTTTTTTTCCAAAATCGGACCATGTTTTAAACAGGTTTTACACACTTTTCAGTTTTCTCGTTGCCTGCGAAACGGAGGGTACCCATGAATTTAACGTCTACAGAATGAACTAACAAAGTAACAAAGTAGTTCTTGATGTCGCACTGAGCTGAAGGCCTCTATTAAATATATGCCTTTGCTGTTTGAATAAGAAAGAAAAATTTGGTTGGAATCCTCTTTAAGATCTGATTGAAATTTTCTTTAAGCCACGTCCCATGTAAAGTTCTTTACCTCAGGACACTTATTAAATTCCAACTTTCTTTAAAATTTCTACTACTTTACTACTTTCAAGAAAAAAAAATTCAAGTCAGCAAACCCTCTCTGTAATATCATCAACATTCTACGGGCTCTGTACCATACTTAAAACTGCCTTTACCATTATTAAACCACAAATCGAATTTCAAATACGGTTAAAGGTAATTTTCCACAAGATTACTACCACTTTTGACTTATAAAGCCACATTGGCAGTTAACTCAGAAATCGTCCCTTTTCTCTCTTAAAAAAAAGGAAGAAAAACTAAAAACAAAATACCACTTCCTTCGACTTGTCCAAAATTTATTTTTCCATTACGAAGGTTTCCATTACTTGAACTCCTGTGTTATCATACTTGAATGCGCAGCTCTTCCTCAGCTTATGTTTTAGTTAATGCAGCCACTTAGCAATAAAATCTAAAGACCATTTTATAGCGATCTGATACACCCCGAACCCGCCCACCATCGACCAAATAGGGGTCTGACCTTCTCTACCTTCTTCGGTCAAAGTTAATATTCTGCACCACATCTGAGAAAAGGATAATTCAACCAGAAAACACTTTCAATGAGCATTCCATTCGAATGAAATCTGTTCCTTAATTGCCTGTTGCAAGACCGACAACTATGACGACGATGACCAGTACCACCAGTCAACCACCAGACCATTACCAACTTTGGGTCTACTTTATAAACCAACCCAACATCGGCTAGCTTCATCGTTCTCAGTATCTATCCATCAGGAAGGTCAACATCGACCAGCCCATTTCCGTTCCGTATTTATGCATATCCTTATCGACAAGAACAAAAAAATGAACCAAACAGGCATTCCGAAGAGCTCGAAAGGGCTGCCCACATCCAATTACTTCCGGGGGTATGCTTCTATTTATGTAAATTACTATGCTTAGCACACAATCATGGTACCAGCCATTCACCCGAATACACACAATATCAGCCGCGCCTGCATACATAGGGATTGAAAGGGACAAACAAAAAAAAACACAACACAACACAACAAACGAAAAGGGAAACTCATCGTCATTGGGTCTATATGTATAACACCACCTACACTCTAAGGTAGAGCTACGACTATAAAATAGGTGCAGATACGGCTACAGATCCACACAGTTATGGATGGAAATCTTAGCTAAAAGGAACATTTAAGCACATATGGACAACTGGGTGAGGAGAGGAAGTTAGAAAAGGGCTATGGATTGGTACTTACGTAGTTTTGTGCAAGGTCGGGGTGATTTGTTTGGATGCCATCATCGAGTATGGATACGACGACGCCTTTTCCTGTGTATCCTTTCTGCCAGGCTGGCCCAATGTTCATATCCAAACCATCTTTGGCGCCACCATTCTACAGTTCATTGTTGTCATTGTTATTGTAGTAGTTGTTGTTTTGTTGTGTGCATGTTGAGTGTTCCAATTCACAAACGGAAACACATTAAAAGATGGATGATGAAGAGATATGGAAGAGAAAAAAAAGAGAGAAACGAAAATAAATTAATGAGCAAACAAATGAAACGGATAAATCTTGTTGTCTAGCAATAGTGCAAAAAGCTGAAATACACTAAATAATCGCTCAAAATGTATCTCCATACATATCTAAAAATCCCACATACAAACACAAACAGAAGCTAAAATAACTACATATGTATGTAGCAGGATTGGATGGTGGGATAGGATGAAATGGTGCGTGTTAAGTTTGGAAATTGTTATTCAGATGGACAGGGATTGGAATTTTGGAAGTATCATAATATGAATAGATATGTGTAGATACTAAATAAATAAAAATGTCTAATCTCGGGCTTGTGTCGTACATTAATATGATTTTCTGAGTTATTAGCCAGAATGGGGTAAACCATTAAGCGGAGGGAGACACGAAATTAAAGAGCTGATGTTGGCAGTATGAATCGAAAGCCAGTCATGTATGCGTATCTTTGTCTGTTGTGAGTTAGCAATTTGTAGCCTTTTAATTGTATCTAAGTCAATAATTCACTGTCATTTTTCCGTGTACGAGTATGATAGGTTCACAGAATTTGTGAAGCAGAAAACCCTTGGCAGACATGACGAGGCAAAATCATGCCCCCACACCCAATCGAACAACTGAGTCATGAACTTTTGAATAAACAATTTTTCTGGCGACCTTCATACAAGTTTTGGTAGAATGTTTAGGTGTGTGTATGTCACCAACACGCATGAAGCTGGCAACATTCCTGGGCAGATCCGTGATATGCAATATTGACTCAATGAGTCAGGCTTAATATTTTAAGATAAGCTTACACTGTAGCCTCTATATCTTGCTGTCTAAATTTGAAGGGACCCTGCCCTATTAACCAATTTACGTGTTTGCCATAGGCAGTCTTTTGTCAATTTAGATTTATAGCCATTAGTTCTCAATGCATTTGGCCAGCTACATTTTGTAAAGGGCCTGTCCTGAGATCTATAGGAATCTACAATATATTCAGGAATTGTGAGTCGACCCATGCCACATCGAAGTACGATGTACGCTACTGTACGGCGCCGGAAGCGTATTGGCTCGGTCTCTCCAGATCACGTCCGCTTATTACCCGGTCTCTGCGGCAGTGTTATGGTGATTGCAAGAAACGTGCCCTTGAAGTTGCCCCGGAAGTCGATCAAGAAGGTAGTATCAGCACCCACAGCTGTCGGAGGAGTACATACCTGGGTTTAGACTCGCCTCCTCACGTTTAGGTATGGATTGGTACGGAGCCAAGCTGTGCTGGCTCACTTGAGCTATCAGCAAGGCAAAGTACAAAGCACAAGAGTGGCGTCGCCTGTCACCTGTACAGATCGCTGCTTCACTGACACCTCCGAGTTATCAGCAGCGTGAAACACCAGATCTTCGAACAAACTGTTGTTATGGGATGTCTGAAGAGAAACTCAGCGATATGAGACCATGGTACCTTTCGAGGTGCTTACGGTGGGTGACTTTTAGACTGGCTCAGATAAGAGACTGCTTCCCGTTTTTGTCACGGTTTTCTAAGAACCCGAGCGGCGACTCCTCCGTACAGTCTCCCACTACACGAAATATCGGTAAGGAAAATTTAATAAAAAAAAAAAACAATAGTCTTGAGACACTTGGAATCTATATTCTTAAACCGTGGGAGTCAAAGGCCCCGGAACTTCGGTGTTACCCTGAAGAGCAGTACTATAGTATGACCTAGTAATAGCGTTATGGTGCTTGTAGTTTAAACTTAAATTACAAGGAGGGTCTGTATAGACAGCTCGACCGTTGTGGAAAAAAGTGTCAAGTGCAGGTTATGGTCCTTTATGTCTGCTGCTAAAAACCGACACCAAAAAACCAACTAACAATTGAGACATTTATGCTACTTGCATTGCCTTCCACAGGGGGGATATCACTAATTAAATCACTGCCACAATCAGAGCTAGACACGAATGAAACGAATGTTATGTTTCGCAAATGGTAACGTGATGGAGGTGTCCGAAGTGGAGTTCGTCAAGTTTGTATTTTCTTTTCACAGTTGTCTCTGGTGATCACTAAATAAATTTTTATTTGTTTACTGGCGGTTCTACACCTCTACACAAGCCTCTCCAATTGGCTTTATCAGAAGGAAAATGCCTTCAATAATTAACGCAAAGTTGCTTGGGATCCATTTGCCCTTGAGTCGAAGACGCTCTTTACTGTGCCGTCCCTCGGAGGAAATTCGAAGATTCTCCAGGTCAGAGAGCTGACGTTCATATTCTTTATATGCCTCACTCATCAAAATCAATGAATTATGATTCAGATTAAATCGATGTCCCCGCACGGTCTGTACAGTTTGCCTTTGTATCTTCTATTCCTCTGATCAATAATTTTGCAAATGGGACCAAATTTTTCACTCAATATAGTATAAGGCAACATCATCCATTCTTGACGATATCCACGCTTCTGCGTAATAGAGTGGGACAGGAATGTTTAGTCACTTAAGTCACTTATGACAAGGTCCCTGGCTACCTCAAGGCGTATATTCTTCAAATTTCGTACCGCTTCCAATGTGGTACTCACGAACGTGTTACTAATATCGCGTTGCGGTCTTCTATTCAAATTTCGTCGACATATTCGGGTGATTGAACGAATTTTCGAAAGATTAACAAACCGTCCTTATATGCTGTTACACGCGGCCTTAAGATCAATAAAGAAGTGATGTGCATCGATCTGGAATGTGTGTGTTTTGTCAAGTTCAGCCGTAGAGATCCTGCAGACAAATATGAGGTTATCAGGTTGTTAAGAAAAGGCTTCAGGCGCTCTTGAACTAGGATAGGGTTCCCTTTTTTAGGGAAGAGGCCATAATGCTGAGATACTATTCATAGTTTATTTTCTAGATAGATCTGTGTATGCCCCTTACTAAATAATCTTCTAGTGCTGTAAATATGTATTATATGTATATCGGCGGATAGGCCATCACCCCCAGCGAATTTGCTTTATTTCGACCAGGCGTTGGTTATCATCGTTTAAATTATAATAAATAGTTCATTCATCTGACAGCAGAATTTTGATCATCGCCTCCATTATGCAGTGCGCAGAACATTTCACTCATCATATGCTAATGGCAATGAATTAAAATGTGAAGAATCAACTGGGGAAAGTAGCTGCGTGTGTAGCGACTGCCAAGTTGCTTTAGGCCTTATCTCAACCGTCACAGAACAGTTGTTGTAGCAGAATTTACTTGGGTACGGGCTTCTATTGACATAGCAAGAGCATAACTACAAATTAAATAACTTTGCAGGACTCCAATAGACCAAACGAATGCTTGCCGAGGTCTATTAAATGTAATTTTATTCTTATTTTATTCTTTTTTTTATGAATATGTAACTGAAGTACAATGGAAAAGTTCTTTTCCGATTGCTCTATTTCGACAAAAAAAGACTTTATGAATGACAGGACCTGAAAGAGCTAAATGTTAAATATGAGTGCAAGATCTCACTGTTCTCGGTTCCAGAACACTCGCACATCCTCCGCTTACGAACTGATCAGACTGAGCCGCTGGAAACAGCAGCAGCAATATCCTACGCCACACATATGGCACACTTGAAAGAGCCCTCTAAGGTCAGTCCTATATTGACTCAATGAGACAACTGTGAAAAAGACCAAGACCATTCTCGATCCTTAGAGATAACGAGAGCTGATCCAGTATTTCTCACCGGCAGGGGAAAGGAATGTGTAGCCCACTTCTTTTGCAACTGGCATGCATCACAATGCAATGCTAAGGCAGTTATCACTTTCGATGCTCTATGAAAATCGCCGATATTGACAAATTCCTCAAGAAATGCCTTTAGAGTTAGCTACGACCTCATAAGCTCTAATAGTAGTATCACAGCGGACCTACAACTTGTCTTGGTGCCTTATGGGACCTTAAGTCAAGTGAACTGCATAAGAAGGAAAGAGAAAATTCTGACATAATCACAGGTTTTCTATATTGTAGTATGTTCTTGGAATGATTCCCACATCTAATTTGTGTGTTTTGTGGGGAGACGAAGGACGAAGAAGTTTTGATTTTATTAGATTTGCGATTGCCTGCCGAAAGGGTGGTGACGTTATAAATATTTTACTTGCTTTTCGGTGTTTGGTTGGGATAATAAACCCAGAACTTCTGCTGTAGTCGTTGTAGTCGATGAACTAGAAAAACTCCTTTGGTTCAAATGAAAGCATTTTTTCTATTTAGTATTCCACAATGTAAGAACTCTTATTTTGTCAAAGAGCGACTCTGAGCGTTAAATAACCGAAAATCCAAAGAGTAAAAAAAACTTAAAGTTACCCTCAGGGTAGGAAAATTTCTGATGATGAGTGAATTCTAAAGTGATGAGCTGGCAAAGGTTTATCTGAAACTAAGACCCATATAAGTGAAAAGGTGACATAGTAGGTATTGACATCCTACTAAGCCGTCGCTATGCTATAGCGTAGGCAAGTTAGTGCGACCACAACCACCATTGAAACAAATTTTATTTGTAGCTCCAGTTCCTGCAGTTCTCATTAAATCAACTTCAGATTTCTATTCCTCAAAAGTAAGTCCACCCCTTTAGAACCAGGATCGTCTCAATTCTATGAAAAACCCAATATCCAATACCAGCATTTATTTTTCGCAGGCGTTTGTACTTTCATCCTACTGAACTCTATGCCTTTTCACAAAAGTGCTGGAGTACTTTGTTTTTTCAATTAAACGAAACTATCACTCAATCAAATGCACTCACTTGAAATCATCGTCTCCTGTATTTGCATTCAATAAGGCTTCCGAAAAATCCCTTTTTGTAATTTACCTCTGTCTGCGTTTGGGTCTGTATCAATGTCAGCACTTCTTCGTTTCCTTATTTTTTTTCACACAGCAGAATAACCTCCCCTTCCACATTTATTTCTGGATCCTTCTCAAAGGATGAGAACAACTGCAGACGGTAAGATAATCACTAGATCCCGCATATTGAAATTTCTTCCAAACACCAAACGCAGATATCCGTATTATATACGTCGTCGGAGATTCAAAGAAAATTCCCAGAAGAAACTCAAAGAGGAGAAGCAGAAAGATACTCAATTTCAATACGAATATGTTACTTCAATTAGACGAAAATGAAAGACGAACAAAAAAGTGGAAAAAAACCCCTTTGGTTTTGGTCTTCCTTCTGCAGATAAAACGCGTGAGAAACAAGGTCTAGTTAAACAAATTCCACCTCCAGCATAGAACAGGTCGATAGCATGAAATGGATGAAGAGAGTGCATGTAGGTAGGGATGGAAATAAAAGAAAAAACAAACAAAAAAAATACCCACAATAAGAAAGCGTAGAAAATTTAAGAAAATTATATCCAATAGATACTCAAGCGAATTAAAGACGAAAGAGGTTACCTACGCGGCAGACACATGTCTGTTCGTATTAGCACATATAAAGTAAAATTCTCTGTTCATTTCCTTTCCGTTGGATTAGGTTACCTACGGAGCTGTTTATGAAGAGGGACTACAAATAAGGAAGTTGCAAGGTACTCATATGTATATGTTACATGATATATATGGTATCCCAAAGATGCAGATATATTAAATTAACTTAGGTAGCTAGAACAGATACACCACACTTACAAAAGAGTTCTCTATTTTATACCACCATTCTCTAGTACCGGTGAAGATACAATACCTCACTCCAGTCTACTAGTATCAGTATGTACATGAAAGGATAAAGATTTAACCTTAATGTAGAGATGCTCAGTGGAATGAAATCGCTTTGCTGCTTCTTCGAACGGACTACTCGCACACAATCAAGGGGATGAGAGGTTTCAACTTGCCAAGGAAGGAATTCTTAGCCATTCAACCAAACTCCGGTGCTATCATGGTGTATCTTTGCGGGTTTTGAATGCTGATTACTATGATAAACATACATTCATACTCCCGTTGCCATTGGTTTTAAGTTGCCTCCGGCTCTGACAGCACTACTTATCCCCTGCTTCTACCTTCTTGTTTTTCTTGCTATGGTTTCTGTTCTAGCGCCTGTGTCTGTTCTTGTACTAGCTCTTGATCGCCTTTTTCCTTTTCAGGCTTAAGTGTCTTTTTTCGGTTTTTCTCAATTTTCACCTTTATATCCACAATCATTTCACTGGCATAAAGATAAAAATGAGATTAGGTACTAGCGAGTTGTGTTTCGTTGGTGGACGAGTAGATATGGTGGCTAGTGCCGCCGTAGGGGGTTAGCAAAACTTGACTTTACTCTGTCGCCCTTGATGGGGTTTCTTGTACTCGTATCCCAGTATATTCCCTGGACCCTTTTGAATATTTTATTTTCATTTTATTTGCTGCAGCTTAAATTCGTTTTGAGTTCATTCGTAGTGAAGGCGTTTTTCCCGATTACATTTTCAGGCGGTGACGATTCAGGGGAGTGAAGCTTATTGTGGAACGATGTTTCCAAGTTGGACGGATATACGCGGTCTTATTACCGCGAAAAGTAATGGCAGATCCTATTTAATAGTAATGACAACCAAACACCCACGTAGAAATGTGAAAAGTAAGTCGATACATAGGCTTAGACTACATTTGCATGTGTGTGGCCCATGAAACCCTAACGATAGGTTGGAAGATTGTGAACAAAGCTGAACCCATGAGTTTACCTATATCCATATGTGCATTGCCATTTTCTCTCAACGAATGGCAAGGCTAATAGATTTCAAAATTTCGATTTAGGAATTCATGCGCTTGGAAATCATTTTGAAAGTGAGGCGTCTGTGTAGAATTCGCATTTTACAAGATTAGGACTAAACAGGAAGAAAAATATTTAGATGCATCATTTTCACATAACTATTTGCTTCAGACTCCAAGTAAATATTTAATAGATTTTAGGTCTGCAGAGCTTCCTTTACCGTAAAAACCGAATATTGCTGCCAGAAATTGAAGAGCGATTTGCTACCTACCAGCTGCATTGCAAAAAGAGAAGCGAACACAAATCAGGGTTCCTCGAATACCAACAAAGGGTGTCAGCCACTTTAATGTACTAAGCAATTGCCAATGGTCGGATCTGATGATCAACTAGGCTTAATGCAAAATAGCAAATATGTTGTAATAAAAATGTGCGACACAACTGCAACCATAGTAGCATGCCTTTGCAGATATGCACATATTTGCCTTAGACTGTAACTATGGTTTCAATATTCTAAAATCATTGCCAGAGAAAGTTCATCATTGGTAGGATTCGTTAAGGAAAAACATCCGACTGCAATTAACCTTAAAGGCAGAATCTAACTGGATAATAAATGTACCTAACTTCACCATTACCTTTATGAGACATATTCATAGTCAGTTTGCTCAGAAACTATGTAAAGAGACAGAGAACTAATTCTGGAAATTCTGAAGCGACAAAATGATTTCAGTAGCCAATATCTGCAGAGGGCGATTCCGGGAGAGATTCTCCACTCTAATACTCGTATGTCAAAAATATGTGGAATCAGTACTGAAAACCTAAAGAGGAATCGCAGCAGTGCAAAACTGGAGGAGAATATCGAGCTTAGAATGAAAAGAGAATACATTCGAAAGATTTACAAGAAAGTCAACTACATTACAGCTGCCTTCATGCTTAAAATGAAGACTAGTGAAGCACATGGAATAGGGGATGCTTTTAACAAGTATCTTTAGTAGCTGTTGTATATAATGGGCATAAAAGGTAACATATTGAAAGAGTGAAATGGCAATCGCAATGGTGTGGTGCTGCGGTAAGGGTAGCAACAACTACACAAGAGACTCTGGATTTGGCAAACCAACGTCAGAACTTTCACTTTGCAGGCTTGATTAGCACCTTCGGTGTTTGTGCTTTTTTGTTTGTTTGTGGTTATGACTCGGAAATTCAGGATAGACGTAGCCAATATACGCGGGCTAAAAAGTAATCACTTTTCTGCGTAAGTCCATGCCTGCAAATACTGGCTAGTTATTTTCGCACTTAGTGCAACACAGGTAGATCAACGCACACACCTCTCAGATCAATCTGACATGAAGCTACCTGGCTACGAACTAGCGCCATTATCCTTCTTTCACCGCGGTCACGCCATTTACGCGCGTACTGATATAGCTTACCAAACAACACCAGAAGGTAATGCCTGTTCCAACCCAGAATTCAATCCGTAAGAAAAATATCCATTGTTGCTTTATTTACAGAAGCCCCAAACTGGAAAGTTATTCGACCTTTAACGAGTTTGAAGACTTGTGTGACTCCATTCAAAGAATTGTGTCCCTGTATTCTAATGCTGAAATCGTTATTACGGGAGATTTTAATGTAAACAATCCTGTGTGGCTTCGATATTCTGGACAGAGAACACCCGAAGGACATAGTCTCTGGTTTTTAACGTAAACACCTGTCGGGAAGACTTAAGTTTACGGGAAACCCATACATCCATGGGAACAAGGATACGCCTTGCCATCGCTTGCATATATTATGAATACCAAAGCAGAACTTGCGTTGGAGGCACAAGGAGGTATGGGTCGAAACCGATCTAAAACCTCTTACGACTCTTAGGGTCACAGCATCCAGTACTTATTGCAACTCCACATTGGGTCAAACCAACAGGAAGACCCTTCCCGCGATTCTGGTTTTAAACCACAGCCACAATAACGCTCCCACAAGGGAGCCTACCTCGAACAAATCAGGCCCGGACCGAGATCCGCAGGTCTCCTGACTCCCACGGTACCGTGATTTAAGTCCTGGTAGGGACTACCGGTGGTCCAGCCGCCAACAAGACCCATGACCGGCAACTTATAACTGATCAAATCGTAGCAACCTTTGGTAGCGTCATCTGAAGATGTTTACAATAAAACCAGTATGTACTATGCTCTGTCCCCACTTTTTATTAGACAACATCATTGAAGGGCGAAGACTTGATAATTGGGCATGGGGCCACACACGAAGGACAGTGTGGTCGTTATGTTTCCTCGACAACGAATTGGATACCGCTGATATGACCACAAGCACTGTTCTTTTTGGAATGCGATCCTTTTGCCCCGCATCGGATGAAGACTATCAAACCAAAATAAAAGGAGTGGTACGACTTGAGCAATAACGAGGCTATCATGGTTAGAGAAATATCTTTTCGGTCTTGCAAGGCAGATGAAAACCGAAGAAGAATCACGCGAACCAGGAATGACTGCAATGTCTTTCCCTCACAAAGATCATTTATAATGACATTCCAGTTGTCATTCAGCTCTTTGGATAAGGCCAATCAGTTTGCTGCACACTTGCGGGCAGCTCAACATTTCCAGCTTGTGCTTTGTCTTCGTCTACACTTGAGTGGGTCGAATTTTCAATAGGACCAATCCACTTTCGCAATCAAAATATCTACGAGTAAAAACACGAAAACTTCACAATAACCGGCAGCGTACATCAATCTGACGAAAGCAAGATAGTTACACTTGACGTTTCTACGGCATTTGACAGAGATTGGCACCAGGCTCTTTTATATTTGCATTTGGAATTAGAAACAAATGTTCAGAAATGTTCAGTTCAAGTTGTCTTCGAAGGGTTACAAGTCTGATATTCACAAAATAAATGCTGGTGTGCACCAGGGCTCCGTTCTGGCTCCGACATTCTTTTTAATTTTGATCAATGATCTCTTGTCTGTTACTTGTAATCCTATATACCATATAAAGGAATATATCCTTTGCTGAAGACGGTATTCTCTGCTTTTCATATTCCTTCCCTGACTCACGTCCCTGCTCTTCGGCTGTAGAATGGGAGCGGCAGCGTATGTTAAGCTCATTAAATTCCGATATTAACAGCATAATCAATTGTGAGACTATCAACAGAGTGGACTTTAATGCTGTCTGCTGTTGTTAAAGCGAAATTTAAAGACCCAGTCATTATCCGTGAATGAGGCTTGCATCATTGAAATTGAAAAACTTTCCATTCTCGGTATGTGTGTCAGTGTGAACCTTAGTTGGAATGATCATATATTCGATGTCGCCAAAAATGCTGCGAAGCCGTGTGATAAAACTCATAGGTGATACTACTCGTAATATCAGTCAGTCAATTGACACCCTCGAACACCGACGGAATGTCTCTTGTCGCACTTTGTTTTATTGATATTTCCACCAACAGTGCTAAATTGCAATTGTCAGTAACATTCCGTCCCTTCAAACCTTCAACCGTAATACCCGTATCACCCGTATCATTCCAGCTGTCAGCTCTTTGGATAAGGCCAATCTGCTTGCTGCACACTTTGCGGCCAGCTCAACACTCCCAGATTGTGCTTTGTCTCCGCCTACACTTGAGTGCGTCGAATCTTCAATGGGACGAATCTACTTTCGCACTCGTGTAGTAGCAAGAGTACTTAAAGATCTCAACATACATAAATCCGCTGGTCCAGATGGTATATCTCCCCTTCTTCTGAAGAGGTGTTCTTCCTCGCTGGCAAAACCACTGCGTAAGCTTTTCCACCAATCCTACACTTTAGGACTCTTCCCGAGCAGATGGAAAACAGCATTTGTCCAGCCCGTCCCTAAAAAAGGCGAATCATCTTCTCTCTCCTCCTACAGACCCATTGCACTTACGTCCCTTCTTTCCAAGGTCATGGAAACACTGATAAATCGTCAGCTCATGAAATATCTCGAAACACGAAAACTTCTCAATGACCGGCAGTACGGTTTTCGTAGCAACAGGTCCACTGGTGATTTGATGGCATGTCTCACCGAAAAGTGGAACCAAAGCGTACATCAATCTGGCGAAAGCAAGATAGTTGCACTTGATATTTCTAAAGCATTTGACAGAGTTTGGCATCAGGCTCTTTTGTCGAAAATGCGTGCATTTGGGATCGACGACTTTCTTCTTCAATGGATTAGAAATTACCTTTCGGAACGTTCAATTCAAGTTGTCTTGGACGGTTTCAAGTCTGATATTCACAAAATAAATGCTGGTGTGCCCCAGGGCTCTGTTCTGTCACCGACACTCTTTTTAATTTTCATTAACGATCTCTTGTCTACTTCTTCTAATCCAATATATTCCTTTGCTGATGACAGTACTCTCTGCTTTTCATATTCGTTCCCGGACTCACGGCCCTGCTCTTCGGCTGTAGTACGAGAACGGCAGCGTATGCTAAGCTCATTAAATTCCGATATCAACAGCATAACCAATTGGGGAACTATCAATAGAGTGGAATTTAATGCTTCCAAAACACAATGCTGTCTGCTGTCTTTAAAGCGAAATTTAAACACCCAGCCATTATCTATGAATGGCACTTGCATCGTCGAAACTGAAAAACTTTCTATTCTCGGTATGTGTGTCAATGACAACTTACGTTGGAATGACCACATATTTGATGTCGCCAAAAATGCTGCGAAATGTCTAGGTTTCCTCAAGCGATGTAAGAAATATTTTACCCCCTCTGATCTGGCCTCAATATATAAGGCATTCATCCGCCCAAAATTGGAGTACAACTCCCACATCTGGTCAGGTGCTCCTAAAACATCTCTGCACCTGCTAGATAGGATTCAAAACCGTGCGATAAAACTTATTGACGATACTAATATCAGTCAATCAATGGACACCCTCGAACACCGACGAAATGTCTCGTGTCTCACTTTGTTTTATCGCTACTTCCACCACCAGTGCTCCACTGAAATCGCCAGTAGCATTCCGCCCATTCAAACTTTCAACCGTAACACCCGTCTCGCTATGAATGCTCATCAGTATACCCTCAAGCCCATTTTCGGACGTACTCTAAAATATCGTGATTCGTTCCTAAGCCGTACAACTCGCTTATGGAATGCCCTGCCCATCTCTGTATTTCCTGGTCGTTATAACTTGCAAACATTTAAAAACAATGTACATCGGTACCTCTCTTTTCTTCCTCCCTAAATTTCCTTTGCCCGCGCTGTGTACAATCACTTTAAGGGTACTCAAACCCCTTGAGCGCGCGCTCATTATAAAAAAAAAAAAAAAAAAAACTATGAATGCTCATCAGTATATTCTCAAACCCACTTTCGGACGTACTATAAAATATCGTGATTCTTTTCTAAGCCGTACAACTTGCTAATTAAAATTCAGACATTGAAATCCAATGTACATCGGTACCTCTCTTTCTTTACTTTTCAAATTTTCCTTCGTTCGCACTGTGTGCAATGAACGCGCGCTGATTTAAAAAAAAATCAATACTTGGCCAAAACTAACAAGCAGAAGAGTCACTACTACTCGTTCGGCATTCACTGGAAAACCTGCGAAAGTGTGAAATCGTCTGCCTATTAAAAAATCTTTCATTCTTTCACAATTCGGGATTAACAAAAACTGGTGATGAACAAGAGTGACATAAACTTTAGTGTGTCACCAGCAGATCTCCACAAACAAAACAGTGATGTTGTGATAGGGTCGTAGCTTTCTCTCTTTTCTACGTATTTTGTCTGTCCATCACAAAAGTAGAATTATCTCAGGTTTGGAAGACCAAATGAATGGCTTTTATTTCCCCCACAAGTTATCATTTCGAAAGGATATCTCATCAATTGATTTTTCACAAAATGTCCGACCTCAGCAGATATCAAAATGGATATCATCTCACCTGAAACACAGCTATTAAAGTGTTAGTTTTAGATGTAACCGGTTTTTTTGACCTCGGTCCACTTCTTTTCATCGATCTTGTATTGCCTAGCTCCGAATTTACATATTATCTACACGATCAACCTGTGCGCCTAGGTTAGTTTCTTTTTGTTTCATATATTGATAAGATAATTCCTAAAGCAAGTCATCTCTGGCCTTACCAAACGGTGGTCCTTTTCTTGACTGGGGCCAGGCTTGAGTCAAGTTTACTCCCCTTTTCAGAGTGTTCACGTTTCCAGAATTGAGAACATTCAAAGCTCTTTTCCTCGATTGCCCTTCGAGGGATCTCTTAGAACGATTTTTTTCGTACTTCTAAACCTCAGCCTCAATCTTATTAATTTGAATACCATATAAGATAGCAGGCCTCGTAATGCACGATGTCCTCATCTATTCTATACTATGGTTCCAATGAACAATTCCCCTGAAGGAAGGTGGACTCAAGCCTCACCGTTTTTAATTTCAAACGCAGCACCTCTAAGTTTTAGTTTTTAATCCTATATTCAGCCAGATATATGAGGACTTCTGCTCCCACCCAAATTATCAAACTCACAAGGAAGTCTGGATAGGTTATACGAAAATAGTCCAGGGTATGTGGTCAACATTATATCAAGTAATCATATATTAGTCTGAAGGAAGACATGCCATTACAGCATAATAATTTCAGTACTACAAGACTTATAAGTATACTATACAGCTTCTGGATCGAAGAAACCTAAGTATAACTGATTGTCAACAATCCAATCAGTATGAGAGTTTTCCCCTATGGGGGAAAACCTGAGGTGTGAGAGCTATAGCCACAAGTGCAGCATTTCTTTATCAATTTTCAAAACCTCCCATGGGATTGCGTATTTACTTGACAAATCTATGTTAAGCCCTATACTGTTCAAGTGTTCGCATTGTATGTTAAGGATAAAGGATTCCCACTCTTGGCCCTGCAAACATGTGTAGGCTTTGAAATAAGATATAATTGAAAATATGGTGGCATCATGAATTGGTACAAAAGATCTCATCATATTACACAAAATGTCCACACAAGAAGCAATGATTTCGGGAAAGTAGAGAATTTTGTTCATCATGACAATAATAACTAAATCTGTAGACTAAGAGCACAGCACTTCCTCACAGAACCAACAAAAGATTACAGACATCTTGCAATAGAAAATAAAATTTTCGGAATATATGGCAACTTAATAAGGAAGGCCCATGCAGAAATGATTTTAAAAATCACGTTAAGTACCCTAAATAACTTGGAAACATAAAAGGATAAAAAGAGCAAACACACGAGCGGCCTTCAAGAAGAACAGACTTTTAGAAAACCTGCTAGGATCGGATGCAGTAAACTGAGACGTTGTCTGTTTGATGTAGGTTTAATTAAGCTATTTATAACGTCCTCAGTGCTTTCAAATAAATATGGAATAGCAAGATGTGTCCAATTAAAACTTCACTACATTTTACTTCAAAACAGCCAGTTTACAAAAAAAAAATCCCTTAAAAGCAAACAAGCACACCCCTCAAAAACACAAAAGTTTACTTGTGCTTCTAGGAACTAAAAACATATTCTATGACCACCCCAAAAACCGTGAGTACCCCACAGCACCCTTGTAATTAAAGAAGACATAAAAATCTCATTTTAAAAGATTAAAACATAAACCGAAAGCTTAAAACCTCTTATATGTGTACATACATATATTGTATTTGCCTTTAAACAAGCTTTAAGTCTTCATTTGACTCAATTTCTTACCATACTGAACCATAACCGAAGTTCTTAAAAATAATTGCCATCCTGTAAGGCCATTACTGGGGGGGCTATTACCTATCACTCTTCAGCACCCCCATACAAGCTATGAAAAAGTAATTCTGAAGTTAATTGCGACTCATTCAAGTGAGTAAAATCTTAAAAACAGGGAAACGACTTAAATCTCCGAAAAAAAAACGAATAACCACCGCAACCACATATCTCGTTGCCGCAAAAACCGTAAACAACTCAAGAAGAAACCACACGGCCACTTACATACAAACATAAATCCTGAAATCCAACCTAAGAGGGCAACGCCAAGCTAGCTCCAAGGTAAGTTTCTAGATGGTTGCATGTACGAGTATTTTCATTTTCATGTGTGCACCATGATTTTTAATACTACCAACATAGCTTAGCTTAGTTTTCATCCACAAGTTCCACAAAGTCCTTATGCACTCATTTGTCTTCATCTTCTTTTGCTGCTTCTTCTTCTTCTTCAATTTAGGACAAAGAAAACGACTTAAGCTATGGTGCTTTGAACTTAACCTTGTTTCATCATCCACCAACTTGCTTGGTCCTTACCTGACTTCTTGTGGGCATTGCACTGACAAGTCATCTCATCTTCATCCCTCCATGCATATATATTCCTTAAGGACCTCACAATTCTATGTCAAGTGTTTATGGAGAGAGCATCAAGCACAAGCATTAAGCATACGTCTATACGAAAGCCAACCACCACCCCGTTTCTACTTTGTACAGTGTTAGTTACGTTAAAAGTCTAACTGAGCACTTCAGCAGCAAGATATTCGTATACGCTAAAACACAAACAAACAAACCACATACAAACAACAACAAATATCTATTACACCTAGTCCTCAGCTTAGAGGACATACCCTTAAAGGAAGTACTCGCACTGGATATGCCACATATGTATACGGATACCACTACACCCATTCAGTGTGTTTGATATACGTAACCGCTAAAGCCTTGAAGTAGTTTTTGGCGAGGGTAGATAGGAGAATAACAAATTAACGAATACACACACATACTTTACTCACCAAGTACCACTGCTCCTTGAAAAGCGGATCCGGAAATATATTGTGCGAACCAGCGTCCCTGTACTGAATTCTCGGATGGCGTAACAATGCTGGCGACGGTCGATATGGCGCCGATGGACCACTTCCTGATGGCTGATAGTATCCCGTTCCAGATGCACTCAGCACTTCGTATGGATTATAGTCCGCAGGTATTCCGCCATATCCACGTTTAGGACGCGACTTTTCGTGTTGCTGTTGTATCCATCGGACCTAAATGAGAAAACAAACATTTGAAATGTATGTAGCAAAGTAGGACAAAATCCTTAAACAAAAGAAACAAATAGAACGCCATGTTGGAAACCTTTAGTCATGGACATAAACATAGTCATAGACGTAGACGTACACGTACACGTACACGTATAACAAAGCCTGCCTTGCAGCCTAAATATTTTTTTAAAACAAACCAACACAAGATACTCGTAACTAACATGAGACAGTGACTTGTGTTTTAAGGAAACAGATTTAGTATAGAGAGCAGCATACGGTGCATTCAATGGAATTCTAAATAGTATTGTATTTACATAGATGAACGCATTCCCGGCTAAGCCCGGTAATTTAGATCGTAATTCTTGTCAATGTTTTCGACTACAGAGCTCTTGCTACTTAAATGCTGCTTTCAGTAAATATGCCTCAAAATTGAGCGTGATAACTTATTACGAGTATGTTACATTGGTAATAGAATATGCCATTGAAGTAATACTCCCTGGAGGTACGAGTACATACATATCTGGAAGAGTGTAGGGAACACGAAAAATTTTTTTGTATTTCAGAACAGAGAACTACATTAAGAAATAGTCATGTACTCCTTCCGCATTCCTTTTGCTGCAATTGATCAGTTTTTCATAGAAATACGAGTACGAGTAAATATTTCAGTGATAAAGTGCCTGCGGTATCAGGACCCAAAACAACGGCGAAGCTAATCGGAAATCTATAACTTTCCGAATGAGAACCCAGACCAGACTACATAAATTCAGCCTTCCGAACGGAGAAGCCTTGAATTCTCCAACTACTCGTAGCTTTGAAGAAGTGAGTCCGATTCATTAGTGAGCCTAGATCAGAGCCAGGCGTACTATGCAAAGCTCCCATAAAGCCACAACAGCACCTCACTTGGAGTAAAAGTAGCAGTGAGATATTTAAGTGAATGCTGGCTCCAAAAAATAACCGACATATAAGATACGATTGGCCTTATCATAGCCATGCAGATCCAGAGAGGACCCCCCTCGTCGAAAAGTGCCATATGTTGCCGAGAATCCCGTAACGCTATTGGAATGCTGACAATTGCTTTGAGGTTTTTGATCTGCTTAGTCCAATGAAGCTTGTTATTCAGGATGATATCTAGCTACTTAGCTTTTTTGAAGAAATGGATAAAAATGCCTTTAACCACTAGACAAGTCAAACCCGACAGCTTTCTCCTTCTCGGAAAGAGAACAACATCAGCTTTAAGAGAGTCCACTGAAAGCCCCTTTTGGTGCAACAGCATTCCCTTTATGGGCTTCAATAAGAAGGCAGTCAGACTGACTGGTCCGAAGCTCGATTTTCGGTGTGAAGGTTATTTCTTAATAACAGGCGAACAGTCAGTCCCGAGGCCGAGACTAACATGTAAAAAAACAATCGACTTTATTCATCAATATACTCCTTCTCGAATGCTACAGGTAAGGTACCCTTAAAATGTTTGCACACAGAGCGGGCGAAGGAAAATTAGGGAGGAAAGTAAGATAGGTACCGATGTACGTTGGTTTTAAATGTCTGAATATTCTAATTAGGAAATAGATACCTCGACAGGCATTCCACAGGGGAGATGTTCGCCTTAGGAACGAATCATGATATTTAAGAATACGTTCGAAAGTGGGCTTGAGGGTATACTCATGAGCATTCATAGCGAGACGGGTGTTACGGTTGAAGGTTTGGCGATTTCTATGGAGCACTGATGGTTGAAATAGCGATAAAACAAAGCGAGACACGAGACATTTCGTCAGTGTTCGAGGGTGTCCATTGAATGGGTCATACCTATGAGTTTCATCGCATGTTTTGAATCCTATCTAGCAGGTGCAGTTTTAGGAGCACCTGACCAGATGTGTGCGTTGTACTCAAATTTTGGGCGGATGAATACTTTAGGCCAGCTCAGAAGGGAAAAGTATTTCTTACATCGTTCGAGGGATAATAGACATTTCGCAGCATTTTTGGCGACATCGCATAAGTGGTCATTCCAAAGTAAGATGTCATTGACACACATACCGAGAATGGAAAGTTTCTCGGTTTCGACGATGCAAGTGCCATTCATGGATATGGGCTGGGTGTTTAAATTTCGCTTTAAGAACGGCAGACAACATTAAAATCCAGCTTCCTAATTGATTATGCTGTTAATATCGGAATTTAATGAGGTTAACATATGTTGCGGTTCCCGTTCTACATCCAAAGAGACGAATATGAAAAGCAGAGAGTATTGTCGTCAGCAAAGGAACATATTGGATTAGAAGTGGCAGACAAGAGATCATTGATGAAAAGAGTGTCGGAGACAGAACGGAGCCCTGGGGCACACCAGCATGTAATTTGGGTATATCAGACTTGAAACCATGCAAGGCAACTTGAATTGAACGCTCCGAAAGGTAGTTCCTAATCCATTGAAGAAGAGAGTCATCGATCCACATTTTCGACAAAAGAGCCGGATGCCAAACTCTGTCAAAGGCCTTAGAAATATCAAGTGCAACTGTCTTGCTTTCGCCAGATTGGTGTATGCTTTGGTTCTACTTTTTGGTGAAACATGACATCAGATCAGCAGTGCACCAGTTGCTGCTACTGCCGGTCATTGAGAAGTTTTCGTGTTTCGATATATTTCATGAGCTGACGATTTATCAGCGTTTGCATAACATTGGAAAGAATGGACGTAACTGCAATGGGTCTGTAGGAGGAGATAGAGGAAGATTCGCCCTTTTTAGGCTGGACAAATGCTGTTTTCCATCTACTCGGAAAGAATACTGACGAGTAGGATTGATGAAAAAGCTTACGCAGTGATTTTTCCAGCGACTAAGAATACCTCCTCAGAAGGAGGGGAGATATATCATCTGAACCAGCGGATTTTTGAATGTTAAGATCTTTAAGAATTCTTGCGACTACACGAGAGCGAAAGTGGATTAGTCCCATTGAAGATTGGACGCACTCAAGTGTAGGCGGAGACAAAGCACAAGCTGGAGGTGTTGAGCTGGCCGCAAAGTGTGCAGCAAGCAGATTGGCCTTGTCCAAAGAGTTGACAGCTGGAATGTCATTGTAAATGAGCATTGGAATGGAGGATGAAGCAGAATTTCTAATGTTTTTGACGAACGACTATCAATTTTTACTGCCTTTGGGACATTGCACTATTTTTTACGTTTGTTTTTGGTAATATTGGAGTTTTACACACTTAAGAAAGATGTTGCAGTCGTTCCTGGCTCCTTTGAACATTTTTTGGTTTTCCTCTTTCGGGATGGTCTTATAGGACCGAAACAACATTTCTCTAACCCTGGCAGCCTCTTTACAGCTCGAGTCGTACCATGCCTTTTCTTTTCGTTTGATACTCTTCATCCGATGAGGGATAGAGGATCTATTTCCAAAGAGAATAGTGTCTGTTATCGAGGAAACATAACGACCAGTTAAAGTTCCTAAAGAAGCTCCAATTGGCTTTCTCTTATTGCCATATGGTTCTTTTAGAGGAATTAGCTGAAATAACACAGTGGTCCTTTCTTATAGAATGATGACAAATCATCATCCCTTTCAGTTCCAAAGATCACCTCTTCATTGGAATCATATCGCTTTCCGGCGAGCATATTTTTGAAGTTTGTCACATACCGAATGAATGACACGTATTCGTCTGCACGCTGTCAGCTATTTCGCTTTAAGGGTGTTCAAAACGATTTTGGGAATTTTTTTATGTTTTCCGATGCAAACCAGCGACAAATGGTTGCATTGGATGGAGCAGATTCCTTATAACACTTTTCATGTCATTCTTCAGTTTTAACGGTATGTTTTCCTATCTTTATCAACTCATGAAACTCGTTTTGTTCCATGGTTTTGAAAATATCAAAAGGTGCGTCACTAAAACTTTAATATCTCGATACCTAATGCTCGGAATGCAATCAGGTTTTGATACGTATCGTTTGAAACTTGGTACTAACTAAAAGCAGTTTCGATATGCGGTTGGTACTAGCATTGTTTTGAACCACAATAAGTTTGTAATTATATTCCTTTTCCTTTTCCTACAAAACACTTTTAGAGAACCGCACTCATCCGCTGTTAAGAAATGAGTGTCGTTAATTTTTAAAATGATCTGAAACGTCAAAGTTGTTAGGGGTGCTATAGTAACTCCCCTAGAATCATCTTTCTTGGGGGTTTTCGATGAAAGCAGGTTTCAAGCGTTCAGTGCTGATAGTTGAAGGGTTTCTTTCGACGTTAACGACAAAAACATAATCCGACTGTCTGTCGAGGACTTCGAATGGTCGCCGGTAAGGTTGCTTCAATGGCTTCTTGACTTCGTAGACGCGTATGAAGACATGCGAACAAGCCCCTGCCTTGTTATGATGTGCCATAGGAGCTGAACGTACTTCTCTCAGAAAGACGAAAAATTTTTCGTCAATAAATAATTCACCTGGTAAGCGATGTGTGGCTCCAGACAACATTTCAGCGGGACTTGCTTTTAGATCTTCCTTTACACTGATGCGACGTCCCAAGAGTACTACGGGTAAAATGCCGGTCAAGTCACCAGAGCTGTGTTACATGATCTTCAAGGATTTATGCCAATGTTCGATTATTCCGTTTGACGCTGGATGATTACATGTAGTCCGAGTTGGATTGCATCCCAGTAATTTATTTAGTGATTCGAATGGAGAACCTCTTTCACTGGCAATAGTTACAGGGGATCGAAATTAACTTACCCAACCAGCAAAGAACGCATTAGCGCGGCGATGGTATCTACAGAAATGTCGTTCAGTGGTATGGCCTCAGGCCAACACCTGAAGTGATTAATGAGCGTGAAGCAATATCTGTATACTTTTGATAGTGGCATGCCGATTATGCCAATGTGAATATGCTTAAAACGCTCACTGGGAATATCAATATTTTTTACGTGGCGATGAACTTTGCTCCGTTGGCACTCCTAGCAGGACTTTGCCCAGCTAGCATATGTCTCTGTTCATACTCGTATGTGTCCACACATATGTAGTGTTGTCTCACCAATTTGCTGGTATATCGTCCATTTGGTCAAATATCTGATGTCGAAGAGATTGCGGAATATATAAACGAATATTCTTTTCGGAATTGTCACCGTCAACACATGGTCCAGCGTCATCGATTTTATGTGGGCGAAGTTATAACGAAATAGACGTGAAGTGGACTGCAGGAGACGTTTAACTTAAACTTCACCGTTAATTTGTGCGTCTGTGATGTCTTCCATATATACAATATAAATGTCGGCAAACTGATTCTGTTGATTCATGATAAAGCATCGGTAACAACGTTTGATTTTTGGTGCTGAACTAGCTTATGTACTGTAGTTGTCGTTGCTGTCTTGAATATCCTTTATCTGAGTGTTGGAGAAAAGCAAACGCAAACGGTCAATTAAAATTTCGTCCTTCTAGAATGTGTCTAAAAAATTTGATACCTTTGAAGATGGAAGTCCTAGTGTATGTATCAGATGCATCTCACCTAAGATTTCAAGTTGCGTTTGGTGCAGAGAATGCATGTTGAACTGAATCGGTGAGGTTCTTTTTGCATTTCTCAAAGGCATTGCCTGCATCGCTAGTCCAAGATACTGGGCTTTTTTCGTTTTTCGTTACCTCGAGAATCAAATTAATTAATGGTACATGTTTAGGCGATAAAAATTCCAAGCGCTCAAAAATCGACGACGAACTGCGATAGTTTTGGGCTTGGAGTAGCTACTTATGGCTATCTTCTTTGCAGGCTGTTTTATTCCATCTTTACTGACGGAGTACCCAAGATAAATAAATTCTAGCTGAGCGAAAATGTGTTTATTGAGGTTTATTGACAACCCGTGTTGGCGCAGTTATCCAAAAACTAATTGTAGATGTTATTCTTGATCCTGCACCAATCAGAGTATCGTTAATGTAAACTTGGCAACACCCGAAACCTCTAAAAATCCAACTCATCAATTGTTGGAAAGACTGTGCAGCGTGGTATGGACCAAATTCATTACCCTGAATTCATAGAGACCGAATGGGGTAATGAGTGCTGTTTTCGGTCGATATTCTGATGCAGATATCTGGTAGTAATTGGAAGACAGATTCAGATTCCGTAGAGTCGAAAAATGAAATCACGAAGGTGGGGGAATTGGGTAGCGATCCCGAATTGTGATTTGAATCAAGCGACAATACTCGCAACATGCACGTCATTCACTGTTTTCTTCTCCACAAGGTGTAGAGGGCTGACCCACTCGCTGTTAGAAGTGTGCAAATACGCTGTTGTTCTAGAATTCGATTTTGGCTGACTGCAACATTTCACCTGCTAGACAACGAGCTCTTTCTAATACTGGAAATCCGCGTGTGATTTAATGGTGTTGTACCCGGTGAGGCGGTGATATGCAACCGACTGGTCTCGTAACTTGTTAAAATTCTTTCAAACGGAAGGTTGTTTCGAGTTTACTACTTGTAACAACACTTCTGTATGGAGTTTCGTCTGAGGATCGAGCAATCTTTTGCGACGAAGATCAACGAGTAATCCAGGATGTTTAATAAAATCAGCTCCGAATATGTATAGCGTGCGTAACGTCAATGGTGATAAAATTAATAAAAAATTAGCGTCTGAGACCTATGTCGAGTGTAATTATTGTCTTTGTACCATATGACGTGCTAATCACTGCAATATGAACATTTTTTATATTACGAAAAATACTAAGCTTTGGAATCACCGAAATATCAGCGCCAGTATCTACAAGGAACTTGAGACCAGTTTTTGAATTTTTAATTTATAAGTGAGCATTGGGTTGGCTATCGAAAGTGCTTGCAAGTTGTTTCGATGGGTTTATTAGCTTAACTGCTGAGGCGAGGTACAAAAACTTCATGGCTGCTTACGCTTCCGAGCAAGGTTGCCAAATGATAGTATCAAGTTTTGTTTTTGGTTAAAGTTAACAACCAGTTGATCTGGAACGAACGTGCTTGAGGTGGTGGTGTAGTTGTCCTAACTATTGTGTTGAAGCGTTTACTGATATCTCCAGTTCAGCTGTTTTACAAACTTTTTGGGATGATACAACATTAGCGCTACTTGTTGCCATGATGTAACATATCGAGGATCGAGGATCTTACCGGCTTGAATTACCAGTTTTTCCAGATCTGTGACTTCACTTATTGTCAGAATTGTTCGGGCAATTCCTCCCAAAAAATATATGAGAGGCAGTTTTTCGTGGAATTGGTTTCCTGAGAGATTTCTAATAATTAGAAATAATTCTAATAATTAGAATATTAGGAAATGAGACGTTTCATAATTGAATCATATTTACCTGTACTGAGTAATGAAGTGATAATATCCGTGACGGATGATAGCGTGGTCGTATCGAGATGTATCAACACGTATCGATACTTTGTTACATTTGAAGTAATTCTTACGAGACCAAATTTAGATGCCATTTGGGCAAACCAGAGAGATGGATTTTCCTTCCAAAAAGTGGGCAATTTTACAATACGGGCTTGGGTAACAAAAAATCTCTTGCACATGGTCCTGATTATCGTTTTTTTGTTTCGTTGTCTGTTCCAGTTCCAAACATCTAGAAATGTGTTTGAACAATTTTGATTTTGTATTGTGTACAAAAGAAATCTATGTATGTTTGGAGCAACGTCAGGATCACCAATTTGTGCTTGATATTGTTGTGAACCACAATAAGTTTGTATTTAAACTACACTAGAAGGTACTTTGATATGTATAACAATTTATTTTCCTTTTCCTTTTCTTATCAAATACTTTTAGAGAACCACACTCGTCTGAAACGTCAAAATGGTTTCTTTCCATCGATAGTTCTGCTGACCGGTAACGAGTGTCGAAACGACAGATTAGTGATCCAATAAATATGTTATTAGAGTCGCCATCTATTTGTCAGTAGTGGGACTTTCCGAATCACCTGTTATGTGCCTTCGGTGGCAAGCTACATGAAGCCACCAAAGTATGAAGTAGCGTATTTAATGGCTTGGCTTCATAACCAACAAATACGTCGGTTTGTATTATTCAGCTTACTTACAGAGGGAGCTGATTATGAACGGTTACCTGCGAAGTAAGTTCTGATCATGATACAGAGAATCCCTACTTTCGACTCTATGTACCTACATACGAGTATTAGATCATCTTCTGTCTGAGTTGCTCCTTAGATGACTTGGACCTGCCTGCTCTAAATATGTCTTTCGGAACTTATATAGAAATGTTCGAATTTCCTTATATGAAGGAAGTTTTCCCTGCAGTATGTTTCAGTTCAAAGTATTTGGTGAGAGTTACGTTCAGTTTCCGGATAGCCTCCTTCAAATTGATCTGAAGCTTTACCTCTGGGATTGCTCATTTTCAACAAGCTCGGAAACTTGCTTTATAACTATTGGATAGGCTTTAAGTTGATAGCGTACTGAATTACTCTGGAAATAAAGGTTGACATCATAGGCGTCTGATGCGTACTTTTCTGACTAAGTCGATGTCATACAGCTCCTAGAGTTCGTTGTTATATCTTCAAGCCCCATCGCTACAGACAAGACCAAAAATCATTCGTAGAACCCTTTGTTCAAAATGACAAAGAATATTTTCATCCATATTTGATAATGTCCATGCTTCTGTGCCATAGAGTAGGAATTAGTTGACTACGGTGTTTTACAGTTTTCTCAAGTAAGATGGTGTCTCAAGACAGTGCATTTTTGACAATGGTCTCGGTGAAATTGCTTCCGATCTTTACGAACAGCGACGTTCTCCATCGTTATTCTGCTGTACCGGACGTGTTTGGCAGGGGTGCCAAAAGTATGCATTTAGACTGTCTCAATAGATGCTGTCATATGCGCCCTTGAAATTGACAAAGATGGTGTGGGACTTGCTCGGTATTCTCTAGAATTTGCCGTAGTGTAAAAATTTGAATGAATGACAAGAGCCGATCAAATAGTCTTAGACGTTCACAAAATGCGTTCATTAATGCTCGATGCTAAGTTTCTATAGTTGGCGCAGTTAGACGGTCACTCTTTTTTTTTTGGATCGGTCAAACGATATGAAGATTTCATTTATCTTGCATGCTTTCCTCCTACCACCTGTTTACAAGGAATTTACTGAGCTAAACATACGAAGTTGTTCTCATTCTAGACACGGACCGCAGAGCGCATTAGCAAAGAAAAAAACTGAACTAGAAGTAGCGGCAAGAGATTATTAACGATGAATAGAAATAGTGGCCGAAACAAAAGTGAGTCCATTAACAATAACTGAATTGACAGTTCCAAAAGACAATTCCTAATTAATTGAAGAAGAGATTCTTCGATCAGAAATGCGCATATTAGCAACAAAAGAGTCTGTCGGATCAAAAACATATATCAAGTGCAACTATCTTGCTTTTACCAGGTTGGTACAGACTTTGCTTCCACTTTTCAGTTAGAAATGCTTTTGTTGCTTTGAAAACTGTACTGCCAGACATTGAGAAGTTTTCCCATCTCGGAATATTTTATAAGCTGAAGATTAAGAAGCTTTTCCATTTTTTAGGGACAGACTGGATAAATTTTGGCTTCCATCTAATAGGGAAGTGTTTTAAAGAAAAGGTTTGATAGAAAGTCTTGCGCTATATTCTTTTAGCATTTCAGAGGAACGACTGACATACTATATCGATGAACGAATTTATGTATATTAAGTTCTTTAAATAGTCTTGCCACTACACGAGAGTGAAAGTGGATTGGCCTCCTAGAGCTGTCGAGTATAGGCGGAGACACGAAACAAATGTGTGGCTGTAAAATGCCTTGTAAGAAGATTGGCTTTGTCCAAATACTCGTAGCCGACCGATTGAGTGTCATTATAAATAAGACTAAGCATGTAGACTGTATCAGAATCTCTAATGGTTTAATTTAATACCTTTAACAGCCTTCCAAAGCAAGCAATTCCATTCATATTTCGCTGTTAAGCTATGAATTTTTTTTTAAATTTCTAATAGTACAGGGTCTTCCAATAGGGACTTCTGAACTTTGACAGTTGACATCTGTCAAATTGGCTGTCATTTATTCAGTCTGTTTTGCCAAATCACAATGAATAATAGAATTTTTATTTATTTATTTCCATGTTCGTACTACATAAATATGGTATATAATTTTACCCGTGAAGCAAAATGCTTATCTGCAAGTGGTTGTTTAAAAAATTGGTTTTGAAGTGATTTTAAAGGAATTCATTGTATACAATTAATTTTGTTTTAAGTTTTATACAATTTACGTTTAGCAATTTCAATAAGTTAAATAGTTTATTACTTTTACTTTACAAAAAAGAAACAATTTATTGAAGTAAATATTTTTTTTAGCTCTTTTTTTCTTTTCTTAAAGTTTGGAATGTTTTTTATAAATTGAGGAGGTGTGTTGGGTAACTTTGGGATGACACATCTTAGTTCTCGATTTCCGTATGTGTTGAAGGTTTCCGGAACATCTAGCATCTCTTGGGCTCGACGTCTTGCATTTAGCGTGCGACGTATGGGTTGTAGAAAAGGCTGGTCATCCATATAGTGTAGCAATGTCGTCATCTGGAAGATTGCATTCACATCTAAAACTTTAAAAGACGAATTACTAGGTCTGAAAATTTGAACTAGACGATGCTGTAAATTAGATATTTTATCTAGATGTGATTTCGCTGCATTTCCCCAGGCCAGAGTCCCATATCTTATGCGCGACTCAGCTAGCGAGTAGTATACCTGCTTTTGCACGTCTATCGCTTAAGATACAAGATTACAAATACAGTGCTCTTTAGTTGAAGATGAAGGGCATTTACATGCTCACGCCGTAAGAAGTGCTCGTCGATGGTTACACCAAGATATTTTATGCTTCGGACTACTTCAACTGGTACGTCATTGGCTGCTAGTAGAGAGCAGTAATTTCGGTGGTATATTTGGACAGCGTCCGCTCGTTCGCATGGGACGCGTATGTCCAATACTTTTGTTTTAGATGCATTTATAATAAGGAAGTTATCATGACACCACTTCGAGACAGTGTTAAATTCATCCTGCAATATCTCCACGGTAGAATTGAAGTTCTTGTATTTAACCACGATTGCAATGTCATCGGCATATGTATAGGCAGTGCATTTTTTAAATAGTCGCGAAAGTTCGTTGGTAAATAATATAAACAGGATAGGGCCCAGTTTGAACCTTGCGGTACATCGTATTCACTAAGTTTTTCTTCGCTCACTGCATTAGACACTTTGACTTGAATTGTTCTATCAGTCAGATAGCTCCTTACCCAGTTTGCAAGTACTCCTCTTAAACCATTTCTGTTGACACTGTCCAAAAGTTTTTCGTGCGCTAAAGTATCGAACGCTTTGCTGAAATCAATAAGTAGCACAAGGACGTGATGGCTTTTGTTTAAGCCACCAGTAACCATATTGGTAAATGTCCTCAACAAAGATCCGGTACTTTTACTTTTTTGAAAAGCATACTGGTTTGTGTGTAGTACTTTGTGTTTAGTCAAAAAACGACTCAATCGACTGACTACTACTTCTTCTATGCATTTTTCGACTGCTAATCGTGATTGACCGATGGTTTTCAATGTTGTTTTTTGTTCCTCCCTCATATACTGGTCGAATGATCGACGTTTTCATCAGCTTTGCGACATGACATACACTTAGGTTTATAATTTTTGTAATTACTGGAGCAAGAGACATCGATTGTTCAATCGACACAACATTAGATATACTTCCGATTCTGTTGCTTCTTCTATGCAAATGTTTCGTTGAAGTTGCCAGTTCTCGTGGTTTGATATTTTGGTATTGCAAACATGTAAAATCGTTGATACCTGGTTCGAAAATTGCTCCGCAAATTTATCAACAATGTCGTTTACACCTTGGTCAGTACCGGCGAAATTATTTTGAATGGTTTCATCTATTGAATGTTTCTTTCTTCCAAGAAGTTCATTTATAATGCTCCATGTTTTCCTCGGATCGTTATTTGCGCTTGTAAATTTTTGGTTGTAAAAATTGGCTTTAACACGTTGGATATTTCTATTAAAAGCATTTCTGTAATTCTTGTACTCGTTTTCATACGTTTTACTCATCGGGCTATTTTTCCATCTCCTGTAAAGCTCTTCCCATTTTTTGTACATTGGAACTATTTCGAGCGTAATCCATGGTCTATGTTTTCGGGTTTTGTTGATTGATTTAATTTTACTTGCTTCAGTATATATGTTATTCATTTCTCTTACGAAACTTTTGTACAGCGTTGCAACATCGTTTTCTTTGAGCATATTCTGCCAGTTTGTGTGTTCTATCAACTCATTAACTTTTTGTTGATTGATGTGTTTAGTTTTAGCTTTAACAGGTGACTATATATTATTTAAGTTTTTTGTTGCATATAAAACGGCGTAATGGTCAGAAAGGTCAATTTCGATCACTGCTGAGAGTATATCAGTTTTAGTGACGCTTACACAGATATGATCTATAAAAGTTGCAGTATTATTTCTTATGTCAACACGCGAAGGTCGTTTGATGACGTTTGTTAAACCTTTCGAGGCCATCATCTCCATGCAGTTATTCTCATCTTCGGTATTTAGGTTGACATCGCCTAATAAAAAATTTTCCTTGTTTTCTTTGATGATTTCATTTAACTCGTCTATGAATCTCGTATTACTCGTGCTTGGTGGTCTATAAATTGCATGAATATGTTTTTTTTTTACCTTCATTAGTGATTTCTAGGTGCATGCCTTCGTAATTTATTGGATTAGTTACATTGTTTTTAATATATATGTAGTGGACGATAATATTTTAAAATTGAAAGGCGCGTTACTTTTTGCGATCTAAATAAGCGTTTTATTTCGTATATTTGTTTTTTTTTACAATTTGTTTTGTATTTTTAGTTATTGTTTTTACTCTGATCGACGACCTCCGTGCTACCACTAGGTTGTTGGACTACCCTCGCTTCCATCGTACGCCGCCTTTAAATAGTGATCTTCTACTTAGTCATCAGTTCAGTCCAGCATGTCCCAGATGCCCACGGCACTTAGCAGCTTGTGCCACGTCCACCATTTCAGGGCTAACATCAACAAAGCCCATCCACCGCCTACCCCAATTACCATAATAACAATTGTTTTCATTGGCGACATTGTATCTTCAAAAGACAACATTGTTCATGTTACGCTGGCTTTTATGCTTCCAAATGTAGGTCGCACAACTTCCATTCGTAACACTGTCTTCTTCGCAAACCAATGCACTTTGTAAGCAAACCCCAAACGTCTGGGTCAACATCCGACGACTGACGACTCATACTTCTGAAACTGTATCTTCTCGAATTGAATGACGATTTATTGGCGCAGATGGTGGTCGTCGACCGTAAATTACTCATTGTTTATTGATACTCTTATCGTTGTTTATAATATTGATTGCTCATAGTCTATCACTCCTACATATATTGCAACACCTCCGCCTTTCATTTCATCACGATTAATAAATTCGGGTTTAAACCCATCAATATTATAAATCTCATTTTTATTTTTAGGTATATTTATTTCGTTCATCACTAATATATCTACGAGTATATAACACAACACATTTTCGATTTCCGCCGGTTACATTGTATTACCCTAAAGTTTACGTCAGATTCACTATATACGTTTTCCATTTTGATTTTTTTACTTCGTTCTTCTAATCCGATCATATGCATCAATATTAGGTGATCTTGTTTTATAATTTTGTATAATTTTCGCCTTTTTGATGACGTTTGTCTTGCACGTGTGGCTCGCTAAAGAGGCTATTATTGTTGATATTATTTGTTCTGGAGATATCAGTGATATCAGACTTGTTTATGTTGTAATCAATTGTTTTGCCAAGTGCTTGAACAATTTCAATTCAAGCACATTTGTTGATTTTTTTTCAGGTTGCTTTCTTTGAGTTCTTTTATTTCGTTTGAAAGCTTCTGTAGTGCCTCATTGTTTTTGATGTTATGTGCTGTTTTATTTCTTCGTCTTTGCTGGCAACAAATTCATAGCTGTTATTAATTTCAGACATTTTTCGCATTTCTAGTAATACTCGTATGATCTGGTTATTGCTGTCATGTGTCGTTGCTGGGACGTTTGATATTGGTGTTATATCGTGTTGTTGTTGGACATCAGGAGAACTGACGGTTCTCATTCTTTTGGACATCGGTTGAACTGCAGTTATTTCAACTGGTGTCTCTTTAGGTGCATAATGCGCCGTGAGCTCCTTTCTGCAGGCTGGACATCTCCATTCCTCCTTTCTGATCGTACTCATTTTGTGATAGGATTTTTCAGAAATCGTGGTGCATCCATAGTGCATTTTTCGTTCACACCTGAAGCATGTCACGAAGTCTCCGTCGGGGGGGAGTTCAGAAAAGCATTCGGTACATGGATCCATATTGAACATAATCAATTTTTGTAAACAAAAACAGATATGAATGTACGAATGTATGTGTGGGTGGACGACAAAGAGAGGAAAGGAAATAAATGCAGTTAAGCAGATTGCTGTTTTTAATAAAATTAACAAGGAATGGACAAAGAACTTTAATTGATTTTATCACGGTTTTATATGTTTGGATTTTGCAATCAAGGTTAGAAGTCACTGTCTTTGATTCATTATTATCAAGATTAAATAGACGCTTTGTCACCAAATTGGAATTACTACTTGAGAGAAGATAATAAACGCAACCAATCACTTCAAAAGAAACCGCAACTCGTGAACGGACATAGTGTTCAACAACCCGTGCAAATGATAAAATATTTTTTATCAAAATGAGTGTTCTGTTCGGGCAACGTTCCGCGCTCTTCGTCCATTTTACGGTCGCTATAATGGTCCTACCGAGAGGACTATTCGCAGTGTGGTACATCAATTTAAGTCCACTGGTTCCGTAAACGATAAACCAACCCCCGTACGTCTACGAAACACAAGATCTGCCGAAATCATCGACGCTGTCCGTGGGCTGGTGGCTTCATCTGTCCATATTTCTTTGAGAACGACGTTGGCCAGACCATCACCGTCAACGGTGAGCGCTATAGGTCGATGATTACCAACTTCTTTTGGCCTGAATTGGATGATATGAACACCAACGACATGTGGTTTCAACAGGATGGCGCTATGTGCCACACAGCTCACGCCACATTGGAAATTCTGCACGAGTGATTCGAGGTGAAGGTGATGTGAATTGGCCATCGAAATAGTGCGTTTTCATCCCGTTAGATTTTTTCTTGTGGGGTTTTCTGAAGTCGCAGGTCTATGAGTATAAGCCACAAAATACAGCGGCCCCCAAAGCCCCCAAAGCCTACATAACCTATGCCATCGGTCAAATTCAGCCAGATGACATTTCGGATGCGCGCCACCCAGAGAAGCCGCGTCGGACATTTAAACGATATTATATTCCATACATAATGACATCGATAGGCCTTTCGTTTTATTTAAATTTAAAGATAGGAAGCGCTTAATGAAAAACCATTACATTTCAGCAGATTACACTAGTGATTTACATAAGTGTATTCTATGCTGTGAAGATCGACTATGTTGCAATTGGTTACGCCCTTTCTATTTCTCGTTTATTGATGGCAGCTTTTCGTTGGCTTTTTTTGTGTGATTTTTAAGCATTATTCCAAGGGCTATACTGAACGATTTCAAGGAGGAGAGTCAAACTCATAGGATGTTTTTAAATATTTCTTTTCATGAAGCCAGTTCAAGCGCAGTAGATCATAGTGATGTTTAAATTCTTATTACCAGTTTAACTAATTACGAAAACAACTGGAGGCAGAAGAAGAATGGTCAGCGCTTGCATGAACTTTTACAAAATTAGTTGATAACCTTTTTGAAATTTAGGTGAAAGCCAATAACAAAACACGTTTTACGAATACCCTGCGGAAGAGTTATATCGTCAAAGCGAAAGTATACGGACTAGTGTATTTTTAACATTGCTTATTAATTACAAAGCAGCGAAAGAGAAATAGTCAGTGGAATAGAATTTTTGCCGCGGGCGAACCTTTTTTCGCACCGTATAGAAGCAAAAACAAATTGTAACAACTTCATATTGGTGAAATTCATGTTGCACATATGGTATTCAAAAAGGTAGAAACCAATTTTATCCAGTCAGTATAGCGCAATATAGTTAAACTTCAAAGTAGTCGAATAAAGTTTGATTTAATTAATATTGGTGGTGACCCCACGCCGCGCCGTTGGTGGTAGACGGAAGCACTTCGAATTCGACATGCAGCAACAACATGGATTGCAAGAATAGTTGCTATCTATTTGTAATGTCATAATGTCTCGCTATTTCTACATTAGTTAAACTCATAACTCATAATAGATCAGGAGAACATTCCACGTCCTGAATATTAAAAGAATTTACTGAGAGCTTTCATAAATGACCAAAAGGATTTCGAACACGAGTCTACGTTATTGTACAATATGTCTATCTTAGCTTAAGTGAAAGTTTTAATTCTTTCAACAACAATGCCCATCACCTAAGTCTGCACAACCAGAATGAGGACAATAGTCTTAAAGTGGAATAAGACAACAACAACTTGATGTACTAAAAGGCTTGGGAACATATTCATTCTAACAAGGACAACACAAAACACACTGATCCCAGTAGCGGTACTGTGCTGTTTCACATCTCTATAGCTAT
Source organism: Volucella bombylans (assembly GCA_949129095.1). Classification (NCBI taxonomy): domain Eukaryota; kingdom Metazoa; phylum Arthropoda; class Insecta; order Diptera; family Syrphidae; genus Volucella; species Volucella bombylans. Next base: position 109,432,180 of record OX422143.1, on the reverse strand, counting down.
TGCCGCCATCTCTGTAAGGATACTTCTGTCTACTGAAGTGTATTCCATTTTTAATGTGGCTTTTAGTCTTTGATAGTGCCGTTAACTGACGTATTGTACCTACCTACATACTCGTACTACTTCACTAGATGCTACTTGGGGTTTTTATTTTTAGTTTTTTTGTTTTTTGTTTTTTGTTATTATTGTAAGAAACATTGTCAGACAGTAAGTGAATTTTATTTCGTCCTTTTGTTTCGTCTGTTGTGTCGCATTTGGATGGAAAGGACATTGTAACTTACCTCGGGTTCGGATTTTAAGGCGCTGTGGTGTGAATCACTGGTGCTTAGCGAACGCTTTGAAATGTGTCGATGGTGGAATAGGTAGTAATCCTTTAAGCTGCCGATCTAGAAAATACAGAAAAAAGAGAATTTTTTATTTTCACATGATGCATGCAGAAGTAAGTAAGAAGAATCACACAATCTGGAGCTTTGAGTTGATAGGTGTATGTGTGTTATGTTTCGAGCTGTGAATTGAGACTATGAAACACATGGTCTTGTTTTGATTTCTTTTTTATTTTACTTTTTACTTTTTATTACCACACAAAAGGACTTTGAGCATACATAATAGAATGGATTACAGAAGAGATAACTCTTATGAATTTTCTAAGTCTGCATAGGTTTTAGTAGCACTTCCACTTGAGCAGACGACGTTGGATTTGTGAAAAAGTTGTGTTCTTATAAGGTTGTTGGGTTTACAGTTAATATTTGAAGGAGTAAGTGGAGGGATATATAGGATTTTCCAATAAGAACTTGACATTTTTTTTTTAAATAAAACGCAAACCATTTGAGATATTTCAAAAACTTTATTATTGGCTTGAAGTACAATCAAAACATTTATGAATGGAACTCGACTTCGTTCATATGGCCATCGCGGGCACGTTTGCAGCGGTCGATTCGTTGGACCCAATTTTCAACAACTCGGCCATACATTTCGGCCGAAACAGCCGTTATTTCGCGTTCATTGTTGGGTCTGAGCTCTTCCAACATCGCCGGCGTGTTGGTATAAACCAATGACTTAACGTAGCCCAACAGAAAATAGTCAAGCGGCGTTAAATCGCACGAACGAAGCGGCTAATCGCCTGGCCCATTTCTTGAGATAACACGCTCACCGTACTTACTCTTCAATAAATCGTGTGCTGTATGGCTTGTGGCATCATCCTGTTGAAACCACATGTCGTCCAAGTCCATATCTTCCAATTCGGGTCAAAAATAATCGGTGATCATGGTGCGATAACGCTGACAATTCACAGTAACGTGACGATCGTGATCGTCGACGAAAAAATATGGCCCAATAACGCTGCCGGCATGCAAACCGCACGAAGCAGCGGATGAAGTGGTGATTCATGAAGCACATGTGGATTTTCACCCGACCAATAACGCATATTTTGCTTATTGACGAACCCATTGAGCCAAAAATGAGCTGCGTCACTGAAGATAATTTTGCGATGAAATTCATCATCTTGGCGCATCGTCGCTTCAAATGGTCCATTGGCTTCAATTCTTGAGTCAGCTTGATCTTGTATGGGTGTAAACCAAGATCCTTACGCAAAATACGCTATAATGTGGTCTGAGCGATGACCAATTCTTGAGAACGCCGTGGAATTGACCGATTTGGATCGTTTGCTACGGACGCCTGAACGGCAGCGATATTTTCGACACTTCGACCAACCCGTTGTCTCACTGACACGGCAACATCACACAACGAATATGTAGACTCAAATTTTTGCACTAAACTTGTTATTGCCTGTCTACTAGGGCGAGAATTACGGCCGAAAATTGGAGTTAACGTTCTTAAAGTTGCAGTCACCTACTCCGAATTTATGTGGAGCTTAAATCATCTTAAGGGCTTTAGCTGAATATCATACATCAAAACAGAATGATCAACTCTGCTCTTAGTTCTTGTTACTAGAGTTTCGATGTATGTTTTGTAAAGCAGTTTCATGGAATTAATATATTTTGCTTAGCTTCTCGAATTCCAGAAGACATTTAGTTATGATAGTTTATTTAGTATGATAGTTCCGAATTTCGAATACAGCTAAAGAGGCGAAGGGTTCGGATTTTCTTCCAGTTGAAGGGTCTTACCACACACAATAGCCAGATGAAACCGGCAATGATATCAGTTTGAACGGCGCTGAGTGCACCCAGTAAGAACATCAACTTAAGGAGATACCTACGACAGATATCATTTACATTCTAGCCGAAGACTGCAATATGGAAAGCAAAACTATTAGTGAGAAGAGTAACACGTACAAAACAGTTGAATGACTTACCAATTCTTTGGCGAAAATACTCGTAACTCCATGAAAACCAAAAATTCTAGAGTATTTTGGTCACCAAAGCAGACGCTTCGCTTCCTCTGTGCTGGATACTGTAATGATTCCTCTGCCTAACATCCAAAGCACGCATAGCAACGAGGATTGTCTTGTGAGACAGCGCATGGAACTTTGGTGAATAGAATAGATGGTGCACCCGACAAGAAAAATATGGAGCTCGTCCTGGACGGAAATACCTTATAAAAGCACTCATTCTATCCTTGATGGAAAAATATTTTTCCTTTCAGCTGACAAGGATTTGTGTCGACTGCATGGAGGCCTTCCATAATACTCCTTTCTCTTCTTCATACACACTACTGAGTGTTCCTCTCCTTAATACTCCTACCTCGGGATGCGGGATGTCTGTCAAAGCCATCATCGGTTCCAAAAGAAGTGGTCTTTGGTATAAGTTGTACCGGAGTTTTGAAGGAATTGCGCGCTGATTGCTTACTATCCCTGATTCGGATGTTTTTAGTAGAGCTGATGGAGTTCAATGTACCCAAAGGCGTTTAAATTTCCGCCGTAGGCAAACAAATTTCCCAGAAATCAATAATCTGGAGTATATGTCCTAGCAGTTGCAGTTAATATGAATTTACTAAACCTCTTGTAGGAGTTGTCTGAACCTAGTAGCAGATGGATGTAAGAGAGCTTTGTAGTCAAAACAGACAGCATGACCCTTTGCACCATATTAATGAAATATGATGTAAGGGTAAAGCAAACTAATTCATAATTGATATTATTTTAGGCTGCTATAAGAGACTGTATATGAGGAAACGGCTATAGTAGAGCCGCGTATATTATGTGGCTTTAATCGACTCGACGACAAATGTCAAAAAACAATGGAGAAATATAGTTAGCGGGTAAATCGAACAGCATATGATACAACAAGAGGCACTACTATCGAAGTAGAAATTACGCAACCGCTCATGGTACGGATAAAAATCATCCGTGTCACCACTAGGTTGTTAATGAGAGGCGAATGTAACTTGTTGCCGCAAACGGTTTGTAGAAATTGTGGAGACGAGAAACAATCACATATTTGTATTTAATATCATTTTAAACAGCCTAAAACCCTCTTGAATCAAAATAATTCGCAAGTAGCAGTATAGCTTCCGACATACTAAATCAGCCAAATTTTCACACTGATAGAACACGAGAACAAATACAAATTAGAAGTCAGTCACATAAACTTCAAGGCTTTGCTCAACTGTGCCCATACCTTGAAACTTGATGGCCGAATGCGCTCTTTCAGAAAAGCTTATCTAATCTAGGGTCTATAATCCAGGTTTGGATATGTTTTTTTAATAACTATTTTCACATACTTAGCATGTATGTGTATTACATGGGCAATGCAACGTATCTCCATTCAATTTTGTTAATCTCATGCTAAACACACATAAGATTTCGGATGGTTTTCACAACAGAATTCACTACCTTCAACTAACTCATTTAGCTGGAAAATATTTTAAATAAAGATCTGTGAATCAATGGCTATAGCTACAATAATTGCGGCGTTCTCGATTTGGCCAAAGCAGATAGGACAATCTTAACAATTATTATAAGATCGCGTGTTTGACGATAGCCAGGAATATAGATGTGATACTCTGAAGCCACAAGGAAAAATGACTTGTTCGGATTTGTTATTAGAAAGGCCATTTTATCGAAAATATCATGGTGCTTGGTAGCGTAAGACTTCAGAAACTCATAACAAATTCTACATAACTTGATCAAAAATAGCCACCATGGTCATATGACTTGACATCTTTCTTTGGAGCCAATGCTCTGCAGTCAATTAAATCACTCACGGCCAACTTCCGTTGGATGAGTAACGATTGAATCAACCTTAAAAGCTAATGAACTACTCAACATGGACGATGAAAGTCGAAGAGAAGAAGCAATATTCAAGCTTGAGTAGAACAAGGCTACTAGACCGGATGACCTACTCGACGAATCATTTAAGGCAGCGGAAGATGACTTGGAAGAGAGCATGTAGCAACTCATTTCCAAGATTTGGTAGGCAGAAAGATTGCTTGAAAAATTGAACCTTATCACTATATGCCCGATCCACAAGAAAGGATTCCTCCTGCGCCAATTGTACACCCATTAGTCTCCCTAAAATCGCATATAAAATATTATCTGCCTTATTTTGTGAATGCCTGAAGCCATTTATCAACGATGTGATTGGCCTATATCAATGCGGTTGCAGGCCCGAAAAGTACACAATCGATAAAGTATTTTAAAAACCCCGACAATCCGATGCGCAATACCTATTTGTCGATTTTAAGGCCGCCTATGTCAGCATCTAAAGAGAGGAGCGCAACTCGCAGAACAGAATTCACTACCTTCAACTAACTCATTTAGCTGGAAAATATTTCAAATAAAGATCTGTGAATCAATGGCTACAGCTACAATAATTGCGGCGTTCTCGATTTGGCCAAAGCAGACAGGTTCACCCAATGATTTTAATCGTGAATGAGAGCAAAACTAAGTATACGAGTGTGCTGTCAATAAGACGACATCGACGAATCAGACAGAACGTCAAAATAGAGAGTTATAACTGTGAAAAAGTCAGCGACTTGGAAATCAAACGATTAGTTGTTCTTGCCAATCGGTGTTTCTTCGGCCTAAGAAGGCAGATACGTAATAATCCCTTGTAAAAAAAAACTCAAGACACTCTATATAACATAAGTCACTCATCACCTCAGTCCTGTTTAAATCTGCAGAGAAGCATGCTTGCCTCCTGAATATTGGATCCATTCCACGAAAAACTTAACCACGTATGTGCTTGTAGTATCATTTTTTCGGTGTTGTCTCTGTTAAGAAATGGAGCCATATATAATGGAGTCATATTCAAATGCTTGCTAGTCCCCTCAGGTATAATCGCAAGCTTCGTTGCTTACAAAATAAGGGAAACAAGTTATGGGCTGCTTTCCTTCGTACCAGATCCTTTTCCGACTATTCCAACTGTCTTTGTACTTATCTTTGTACTTATTGCACCGAGCTTTACGATATCCTTCACCTGCGCAATTCAACCTTGTAAACGACCCTAAGTCCTTTTTCCAATTTGTTAACTACAAATCGAAGTCTGATAGCTACCTTCTTTTCCAATCTTTTAACAACAAGTCATCAACCGATCCACTCACCATTTCCAACCTATTTGCCACCGTTTTTAAAAAATTCTTCACCAACAACTCCTTTGTACCAGATCCACCTTATTTTCTCAAATGGTCCACCTCTCTCACACGGCCATGATGAGCTCCCTGCCATATTTCTTAAAAAATGTTTTTCCTCCTTTCCCTTGACCTTTCTAATCTCATTCGTTAATCCTTTTCATAAAGAGAATTTCCTCATGCTTGGAAAATTTCAAAGAACGAAATAACAAACTATTGTACAATCGCTAAACTGTCCCATGTACCCAAACTCTTCGAAGGTATTATGTATGAAGCTCTAAGCTTTTCATGCAAATCATTTATTTCTGCTAGACAACATGGCTTCCTGAAGGGAATCACCACAAATCTCGTTGAATTCGTAGCCATTGCCCTCTCTGACGGAGAGAATGGTAACGAAGTCGATGTATTTGCAACCGATTTTAGCAAAACCTTCGATAAAATCTCTAATCGATTAATACTTTTCAAATTGTCTGCCCTCGGCTTTGAACACATACTGTTAAATTGGATATGCTCTTACCTCGAAAACCGTTTTTACAATATTCGTTTTAGGTCAGCCCACTCTGCTCTATTTTTGGCCACCTCTGGAGTTCCACAAGGCATCCATCTCGGTCCTCTTTTTTTATGTTAACCATAAATGATCTCGATAGGATCATCGAACCCTCAGCTGTTTCCCTTTACGCCGACGATACCAAGTTTTTCAAAACCATTTCCTCTCCCCGTGACTCCTTCCTCACTCAACAAAACCTTGATAGTTTTTCGATCTGGGGCCTCAAAAATTGTTTGGAACTTAATATCACCAAATACCAATCCTTCTTCATGTTTTGTGAAACAGTGGTCCATCTAAATGATCTTTGTTCGCCCCCTCCTAGAGTACGCCAATCAAGCTCGGTCCCCATATCATCGTGTTCATATCTCGAGATTCGAAAGCATCCAGCGTCGTTTGCTTCGATTTTCTCTTCGAAATATACTCTGGGACGATAGTTTTTTTCTGCCACTCTATCAAAACCGTCTCCCCTTGTGGAACGTAGAGATGCAGCCGACTTTCTCTTCATTCATCGACTCCTTTTAGGTCACATTGAATGCGCCTCGCTTCACAACTCTATTTTCCTCAACACTAAGCCTCGTAATCTACATACCTCTCGTTGCTTCTATGTACCAACCCACCACACCTCCTATGGCGCGAACAAATCAATCGCCTGTATGCTACGAAAAATCAATTCAAACCAAACTCTTTACCACAAATCTGTTCTCCTTCACGACTCCGACCAACCTTAGTTTTAAGTTTAATTTTAATTAAGCCGAATAAATGGGGGCCTTCGCCACCACCAAAATTAAATTAAAACTAACTATTAGGGCAATGTCTTCTCGTTAAAATTTCGCTATCTGCCCACACTGTAGCCTTTTTTTTTTGTTCTGTTTGAAGAGATAAAGATCAACTCCTTGTCGGGCTTTTACTGAAATACCTCAGCCTTTCATCCTGATAATCTCTCCTCTGACCAGGGACCCAAACAAGATCTAGTAAATTCACGGCACTGTAGTCGACAAATGACCGATTGGAAAAGTAGAGGCGAGGATTCTGATTTTCGGTTTCTGAGTTTCGTGAACATTCAGCTTTTCTCGGGAGAGCGTTCTGGAGGACGAGGGCAGGGCGCAATTTCAGGCTATACTGCAACCTTTTCTTTGTTGCTTAAGAAAACTGTGAAAATGCAAGAATTGGCAGAGGAACTCTACGGATAGATGTGATTAAATCTATCGGCGATTGATCAAAAGTACTAAAGGACGGTGAATAGAGTTAGCTTTTCTAGTTTTGTCTTGCGTCATTTTTCATTAGAGATTAGGCCTTAAGGAAACTGCTTTTATATTAGTACAGCATCAGACGCAATATTTTAAAATAGGTTGAACTAAACAAGCTGCTTCGAATCGTTTTCTTATAGATTTAAAACTCCTGGCCCTACACTGGAGTCTTTCTTTTATTTATTTGCCAATCATGCTTAGCATCCATTAACAAAGCCGTTCCATCCTGCAAACAAAAATACCATCTGCCAGGTGTTCAAAAACTATCTACAACATCATTTTAGCAAAATGAATCTTTTTCCAATCTTCTTTCCGTCCCAGCAATTTATTTAAAGTTCAAACTCCTCCCAAAAACTCCTTCTACGCCATGATAAACTCTCGGCACACTTGTTTGCATATCTAAATGTACATTTCATTTCCATTATTGTATCCCCCAAAGATAATTTTGGATACTTTTAGTCCAGTCGAGCTGGTCCAGCTATTCAAACCGTTCAGGCTATTCAAGCCATCTGGGGTCTTTGGAACCATTGGATGCATTGGAAGTTGCATTCGTGCTTGGGATAGCTCTGGGCAAAATGAAAATTGTTTTATTACCCAAACAATCAGTTTAGTTGCATCGAAACCAAACCACATTGTACGTGATTGAATCCTATCTAATCTAAGCAAGAAGTTGTGGGTGTTAGAGTGCTGGTGTTAGTATTTTGTTATGGATACCATCAACCCAGTACTCCACCATCAACTTACTCACATTCAGGCAAACCCCAATGGTATGGTCAATAATCAACTTTCTAGTCAGCCAACATTGGTTGGTGTTGGTGCCCTTTTACTAGTGGCTGGCTTTTTTAAAAGGACTAACTTTCGAGTCAAGAGCGAACATATGTTCTAGATACCAAGGCCAAGTACCGATATCCTGTGCATTGAGCGCGCGCACCATTACTATCTTACGATTGCTGATTTTTGATTGCAACGTGATGCTTGGGGATGCGATTTTCTGATTTCTTTGGTCAACAACAAATAAAAACCAAAGGACCGAGTGTTTGAATAGGACAGAAGCTACAGAAGCTTCTCCAGATGGACTACTTTAAGGGAGGTAAAGAATGGGCCGGTAGAGATATCTGCTCTGCGGGGATTCGTGATTCGTTTGTTGGTTTGGCTACTTGACTACGATGTCCAACTCCTAGTCCTAGGTTCGTGCCTGTTTCCATGTCCTTGTCCATATCCGAGTTCGTATCCGTATCCGTGTTGTAGTTTTTCATAGTTTTTCGTCCAAATGACGGAAAAGAGGGCATGATAGGTAAGTAGGACGTAGGGTGAGTGTGCTAGGGCATTCGTGCGATTGTATCTAAAAGTTAAAACGAAATGATTGCAATACTCGTATTCTCTAGCCACAGTTAGAGTTGCTGGTTTGGAGTCTTTCGACGGAGTCATCTTTGGGATGTGCATTGAATTCATTTCGTTTTGCAAAGTTCAGCAGGATTCACTATTGGGAAATCTGGCAAACAATACAAAGTGCGGTCCAAGTAGGAGATTGGAATATAAAAGAAAATCTTTACTCCAACACGAGGGATCATTTATCGTTTTCAAAGGACATTATACGATTTTCTCTTCCTTCGGATCTGTGTTTGTGTTTGAGATAGTCTATCTATTTGACCACGAATATACTCGTATGTACATAACACAAAAAATAATCGATGAAAGAATATAAAGTTTCTTCTTTCGTCCTTGTAGATACTTTTGACAGCGAACACATATGACGACGAGAGTTGGCGAGTGCAAACAAAATGTTTTTCCTCTAGAAAAGGGTGTTACAAAAATGCCGTGTCTGTCATTTTCGTTGATGACCACGAAAATGATGCCCTCGCATGACAATCTGATGGGGCAGATAAACAGACCAATAAACAGTCGGATGGACATACAGTCAGAATCCTCTTACCGATGGTGTTGGATAGATCAATTGCAGGGTGCAATGCAATGACCATTTTCATTCAACTGCTGCACGTTCATTCTCAGTTTGATTCGTTTCAATCAGAAAATCAATAAAATCGTGTACGTTGGGCAATCCTTGAATTCTATTTGCTGAAATAGTTGTGAAGCAAAGGATACGCGCGCCACAGAAATTAAATAATCCATTGTCCTCTAGCAATTACGTTTCACTTGCTCCTTGCCTGGTTGTTTTTATCCATGTTTTTAGGGGTTGAAAGCGGAAGGCAAACTGCTAATACAGAGTTGATGATGAAGTTACTGGCGCTGGGATTTGATTAAATGTTCAAAGCTAAACTAGGAGGGTATATTTGATATAACCAAAAGGAGAACAATGCAGAGAATTCCATCAAAACAAACAAAAAAAAGAAGGAAATAATGACAAAGTTAAAATAAAAACCAAGACAAGAACTCGGTCGTAGTGTGGTTCACCAGAGTAGAGGATTTTGGATTTGGTTTTAATTAAAATTAGATTGGCTTAAGTTATTTTGAAACAGCACGAACAGTAGAGTTTTGAGACAAATGATAGTGATCAAGGGTTTCTTTTTTTTTTTAAGACTCAAGAAGTCAGTGTTTCCCCACTAGGATACGATTTATTACTTGTGAGAGCTTAGATAGATTTAATAGAAAATATTTTTCAATATTACAAGAATAATGAAGTTGAAGGAAATTGGCAGCTATAGAAAACAGGGATTGAATGAAGGACAAACTACTTCGAACTTTAATGAAGTCATGCATCAAATCAGAGTTTTCCTCAAGTTGAAACTAGGACAAAACGTTTGAGAAGAAGACGTTTTCAATTTTAAATGGAAAACTTTGAAACTCGTAAGAGGCTGGCAAGACTAATATATGCGAACTGATATACATACGTGTTTAGTGACAGAAATGCGATCCAAAAATTCTTCGAACACAAAAGTGATTCAATGAATAGGGGCTTCAAGAGCAATTCGATTATACACATGGGTATATGTTCCTATGAAACAGAATTCGTTTCAAATGCGTCCGGATATGGCATTGCTAATTGCAAGTACTGTGGTACAATGCTGAATATCCTATGAGCGTCGAATGAGTATTATAAAGCCGGGTGAGTTTCGAAAGGATACTAATTGCAATAAGGAAACAAACAATGAATTACAAAATAAAATAAAATAAAACGACGAAGTAAAAAAGGATCACGATGCAACATCCAGCACACCAAACTGAACAACAACAATAACATCCAACGAGTCAAAATAGGGAAGCGAAATTGAATCGAAGAAGCGACTGAAACGATCGACATAAGAATTAATTACAAGCAAATAGCAAGCCCAGATATTGTGGCAGAAAATGCCACAAATAGACAAAAAATACAATTAGCCCAGGCCCTAGACTGCTATAAAGTAGATATCACCGCCATCCCCAGGAAGTGCAGTGGGATGGGCCGGGCAAAAGAAAGATCAAAAACTTTTATGTTTACTGCGGTGATTGCTATAGGGAACGTAAACAGCGTATATTTGGATTCGAATTTGTTCTAAGCATCAGACTTAGGCAAGAAGTCTTGAGTTTTCGACAGTTTTCGAGTGAACGCCTTATAACAATCCGTATCAAAGGTAAATTCGCTAATATCAGCCTTATATGAGCTCACGACCCAACAGAGGAAAAGAACGATGCTACCAAAGAAAGTTTCTACGAGTTCCTCGACAAAACCTACGAGCAATGTCCGATGTATGAAATTAAAATCGTCCTAAGCGATGATGCCAAAATTGAAAAGGAGGACATCTTTGGTAGCACAATCGGAAGACATAGCCTACACGACACCACGTCTGGAAACTGACTTAGGCTAATCGATTTCGTAACGAAATGTTACTATAGCAAGCATACGGTTTTCTCACGTCAATATTCACAAAAGAACATAGCAGATACCAGATCAGCAAACTGTTAACCAGATTGATCATATTTCCATCGACGTAAGGCTCTCCTCAAGTATTTTAGATGTCCGAACGTTCCGAGCGGCCAACATAGACTCGAACTACTACCTAGCAGCAGCCATGGTACGTCTACGGATATCTCAGACGCCAAACAATGGGGAAATACAAAGAGAAGATTTAGTGTAGAACGGTTGCAAACGCAACAAGCAGCCAGAACCTTTGCCGATCGCGTATCCTTCAACTTCTCTAGAAGTCCTTTGCAGTCAGCATCAAATGCTGAAGACCAGTGGCTTAGATGCCGAGAAGCCATCAGAAATGCCGCAACTGATGTACTGGGTTTCACCCGTCCACCACCACGAAACCCCTGGTTTGATGAAGAATGCCGGCAAGCACATGCAGCCTACAAAGCGGCGCTGCACAAAAGGACGAGAGTGGCTCGTGATCTCTACGAACATCGGCTCCTCCGGAGAAAAAAGAAAGAGCATGAGAAGCGCGCGATCGAGGAAATAGAGAGGTGTTACTCCAGGAATAATGCTCAGAAGTTTTACCAAAAGGTAAAAAGTCAGTGTCAGGGTAATAAGACCCGAATAGAAACCTTGTACCAAGATTTGGTCGGATGAATGTATGCCTGATGAACGGAACCTCGACATCGTTTGCCCGGTTCATAAGAACTAAAATCCTCTGAACTGCGCTATCTATAGATGTATCAGTCTCCTATCGCATATAAGATCTTGCCTGCGTATTGTGCGAGCGCCTGAAAATATTTATCAAAACTATCAGTGCGTTTTTAAGTTCGGTAAGTCCACAATTGACAAAATATTCACCTTACGGCAGATCCTGGAGAAAAAAACCAAGAAGTGCAGATCGATACTAACCTCCTTTTTATCGATTTTAAAGCCGCATATGACAACATCTACAGAGACGAGCTATACAGAGCACCTCTGCCAAACTCGTCCGCTTGAAAGAGATGGAGAAAGCTCGCTGCTGCATTAAGGTCGGTAACGACCTAACCGATACCTTTGATGTCAAAAAAGGATTTAGGCAAGGCGACGCGCTGTGATGTGACTTCTTTAACATCATACTTGAAAGAATTGTTCAAAACTCACAAGCAAACACATGAGGTACGATTTTTCAAAAGTCTATTCAATTGCGTGCATACGCCGACGATATTGATATTATTGGTAGAATACAACGAGCTACCGCTGGTGCGTTTGCGAGCATAGGACCAGAAGCGGCAAAAATGGGTCTAGCAGTAAACGAGGGCAAAACAAAGTATATTCTGCCAACAAAGAAGAGACACCGAACATCGACGAATCGGCGAGAATGTCACAGCTATAACTTTGAGGTAGTAAGGTGACTTTGTCTATCTCGGTTCTACTGTCACATCTGGAAACGACATCTCTTCAGAAATCAAACGAAGAATTACGCTTGCCAATCGCTGTTTCTTTGGGCTGAAAAGGTAACTGTGTAGTAAGACCCTCTCCCGTACAACCAAGGAAAGTCTATATAATACCAGTCCTGCTCTATGGTTCCGAAACATGGACCATTTCTAGGACGTATGAAGCTGTCGTTTTGAGAGAATAATTCTTCGTAAGATATTTGCGTTGACTACTGGTTTCCAGGCCTGAAAAGTTCGTGGTTTATCAGCAACAGAAATGACTTAACGTGAAGTAGTTGTGTGTTGCCACGCAAATCAGTGGTCTATTCTGCTTAATAATAATGATGTCGTTATATCGAGTCTTCACTATGTCAGCGGTTTCATGGTCCAATCATTGTCCGGTTTTGGATCGATAACTCACAAAGACCTCACCAAACAGTGTACTTTTGTGAGTATAATTGAGTTTCACTCAAGAAATGGCAATTTTACTTATTCAATGAGCCAAAAGTAAGTTTTGTCAGTAAAATAAGGATAAGAGTCACTCCCGTCGCAGGTCACAGTCTCCTAGCTTTAGTTCTTGCACCAGCTGCATCTCATGCGGGCCGAGATGAGAGTGAAATACGCACTTAGCCACAAGTTATGCAGACATCCGTAAATGCAACCAACGACAGAGTTGGTATGGTTGTACCCAGACAAACTATGATTTATTGTGTACCCAAGACTAGTGACTGATTCTACTACTTTGCATAGAATTGAATGATTCACAAAGGCCTTTGAAAAGTCTTGTCGAAATCCTCCCTAATTTCCTCTAATAGGTTCATCATTGCTGTGGAATAACTGTGGTTAGCTTTAAAATCAGATTTCTGATCACTCAGCAATTTTTTGGACGTTAAATGCTCAGTGATTCGTTTTGCTATTATTTTCTCGAGGACCTTTGATAAGCAAGTGTTTCTGATTAAAACAAGAAATAAAAATTATTGTTAGTAGAGAATTCAATCAATCTACTATTTATTATGTAAACGTATAAAAACCATATTGAAAATACAAAATCTATCATGCAACAACTTGTATATGTCAAAATTCATATAAAATAAGAAGTATAGTAAAATAAATGAAACACTCTAATTTTATAACGTAGCGGACATAGTCGTTTTATTTCAATCCGTATTTTAAACATTACTGTTCGGGTACTTAAAATCTACTTATTTAACTTAACGGACAAAAAGCCAACTCAACGGCAAACAGCAAGCAAGAATGCTAATCAATGTAAAGTCAGGAGGAGAAGATTTATGCGCTATGGGCAACACTCTAGCAGTTTTCCAAATCGCAGAAAAGTTGTTGCTATGTTGCTATTCACCAGTCAATTGCGTGGAGGAGATGAGAGGCAATATGAGGCAGAATCAGCTTGATAAAACATATTGATATATTATCCTCACCAATTGAATTAGATTTAGGATCTGTTATGCATTGGATAATATCATTTTCTGTTGCTACTTCCAAATCTTACACATAGGGTATAGATTGTGTGTCCACAGTCCTATTGAAGTCAAAATTGCAATTATTAGACCCATCCCCCAGAAAAAAGGGACTTAGTTCATGAGGATTAGTTAAACATTTAGATGCGGTGTTGCTGCAATGTACGTGCAATGTTGGTTGAGTGGTTACGTGCCACTTTGTACTTTGATCAAGTAACATTGAAAGGTGTACGCTTCCATCTTCTAAATAATTTATTTCTAATTTTTTTAGAATTGACCGTCTGTGTTGAGGATTTTAACCGATTTTGTTGGAATACATCGAACGAACAGTTAGGTTAAAATAGATTGAAATTGTTTCACTTTACCAGTTGGATTAGAATATAACCAGCATTTCTCCGAAGCTACTAAACAAGTTGTAATTTGGAGTACATTTAGGTCTATCGAATCAAAATCTTTATATGACAATGTCTCATCAAAAACAGTTTTGGAAAAATTTATGTCATAGGTACAGAATAGTAGGTTATGGTCAGAAACATCAAATGAAAGTTGATCGAATAACAGGACCAGAAAAGGATTCGAATATGGGTATCAAATGACTTTCCTAATTTAGTTGTTTTTTTCGACAAGTAGGGTAGTCCTTACCGCACGGCCGTATATATGACACGAGGTTTCAAAACCTCGTAGTTCCAGAATTTATTATACAGGGTGGGCTAACAAAGTTATCACCATGGAAATAGTAAATTAAAAAATTTGTTGCATTAAAGTGATTTTAATTTTTTTATTGCATAATGCTTACTGATATATCGGTAAAATGTTCACCACGCTTCGATGGTATACATATATCAATCCGTTTGTCCAAATATAGGATGACATCCTGGCATAATTGTTTCTTTATTCCACTAATATGCCTTATTATCTCGCGCTTTAGGTCCTGAATTATTGCTGGCTTATAAAAATATGCCTTAGTTTTGAGATGATCCCAAGAACAAAGAAGTCTATAGGTGTCAAATCGCAGGATCTCGTTGGGCAATTAACATCGATGTTTCGCAAGATAAATCGTCCCGGGAACATCTCGTGCAATAAAGTTATTACATTGGTTTTGTGGCATACAGCATCGTTTTGTTGTAACCACATATCGTCCACATCCATATGATCCGATTTCGGCCATACAAAGTTAGTTGTCATGGTAAGATAAAAAAATGGCCAATAATTCATTTAGTTCAAAAACGACACCAAAGAGTGACTCATTGGCTTTTCGACAATCTCTCTTGGATTTTCATCAGCTCATATGGGATAATTTTGCTGATATTGAAATGAGCCTCGTTACTGAAAATGATTTTCGTTGGAAAATCTACTCGTACATAAAGTTTGCTCAAGCATCCAATCGGCGGCGAACGTACGGTGCTGGAAATGATCTGGAGGTTTCAATTCCTGCGTCAACTGATTTTTATAGGTTTAATTCCTGCATACGATGACAAGTTTATGTGCTTGAGCTCTCGGACACATCCCGAACGGATGCGCACCTATCATTTTACATCTGCGACAGTCCCAATTTCTTGGGATTTTTGCACAATATTCAAAATTGTACGCCCAGTTGATTCGTAAAAATATTACATAGTGTGCGATATGCATATTTGAACGGCCATTTTTATAGTATTCTTCGATAATGATAATTTTAACACGTTGTGCCATCAAGTATTTATGCACTACTAAAATTGAATTATATAGTAGATGACGATATGAAGCAATTTTTTTTTTTGACATTTAGATTTATTTGCAGTGTTAAGGAAATCCTTTAAGAGGATTCAAAAAAAAAAAACGTGAACGACATCCCAGGGGTCCGACCCAACTGCTCAAAAATGAAAAAATTCTTTAGACACGCTAATAAAAAAAATAACCACGGTTGCCGTCACGATTACAACTAACTGCCCAGTCCAGTTCCCATTCCCTCCAAAGCTTAGCCTCTATCCAAATGTTTCCATGGACATCTCCCGACTTGGCACTTTTGATATTTCGCATGCATCCCATCCAGTGTCAAGTAGCTTGCGCGTGCATAAAATCCAATGGGAATATCTGCAAGCAAACAATATGCTGACTCAGCTGGGAACCTATCTGTGAGTGTCGAACCAAGTGCAAAGCGGTGCATAACTTCGCCACTGTCATGGTAAAATATGCATATATTGGCCCACTCTTTACAACTCTAATTGCTTATTGATTTCGTAAAAGTTTAGAGATCTGCTTAACAGCAGCAGAAAGGGTGTATTTCGATTTAAAATGAAACGAATTGAATTCAAACGACTTGAAGGGCGCGAACACAAGTAATAAATAATTTGTCGAATTTTCATCAACATTTTGTATTTTATGATGCACTGAATAGTGCATACTTGAGGACGAGGACTACACTAAACAAAATATACTTAAAGATGCCAGACACAAGTCTTCCTTGTCTTTATATGATATATGGGTAAAGTATGTTAACACAGGGTACATAGTTTAAAGGGATCGCGTAATTGCATTGCTGATCAAAGGACACCTTATCGGGAGCTTAGCAAACCTACAAATTAGAAGCTGACCCACTACTTCTATAACAATTGTTGCCACAAATCCATCAAGAACCCATGTAAAGGAAAAGTGACAAATTGGTCCATTATCAGCACATTTTCTTCAGATCTTACAGTGCAGATAATCAAAAAAGTCATATCAATTAGATAATGACGCAAAACAGTTTAATTTAAGAAGTACATCAATTATTTTCAGGCCTTATATTCGTATCTTTCTACAATTTTTTTTTTCATTTGAAAGTGATTCCCATATTAATCCAAACCTAAAATCAATATGATACCAGACGGTATATGGTACATCATCTAGGTATTTATTTCCCCCTCAAAATTCCAAAATCTCCAGATGACCGGAATATATGTGAAAATTTATAAAATCCCTTTCGCATCGGTTCGATTTTCTGGATTAAGATACACAATGCATTTGGCAATATCCTGTATAGCACGTGCGAAAAAAAAGGCATATAAATTTTTTTTCATTAAAATCGCAAGCAACGTCCACTGCCACTATCTTCAAAAGCTGGCACAGCCATTTATATTTTCTAAAAACGTTAAGCCCCCATCCGTGGCTATTGTGTCCTGACCGAACTGAAATTCAAACTCCAAAAATCATTATTCGAACTAAATAATAAATCAATGTCCGAACAGAGAATTTCAAGGCAAAAAAATAGAATAAAGAAACGATTCTCCAATATAGCATCCCACTGGTACCTAGTACCGTGTCCTGTTTTCAATTATTTTATTCTTTTAGAAATGAATAAAATGAGTGAAATGAACGTCAGGTATGGTTTGAAAAAAAGAAGGGAAAAAGAGAACTCTGAAATTAAAACCCATTTCATAAGCTCACTCAAATGGACTGCAACGAAATGGAGCGAAAACGTTCAGTCTTCCACAAGTCCAACCTAACCAGCACACAAACACACACTCTAAAATGCACACCATATCCATTATGGCAATCATTAATATCCTTCAGATTATATTTATGAGTCAACTCATCATCTCAAAGCAAGGATACTACGAGTTTCTGTTGTAGAAAGAGTAGAGTGTTCGAGTACTATTTGCAAATGCAACTCTGGCTTGTTACTCAAAATTGCAAAATTCAATCTCTAAAATCCAGTAGCCCTTGAAGTTCATTGTTCCTTCATCACCGAGGAAACAATGTTTATTCTAGAGGGAAGGTAACAGAAGTTACTTCCTTGTCATCACCACCTCCCGAAAAAGGATAATAATGATTTTGGCTTTTGATAAATTAGTGTTCTCCGTTTTAATTAAAATTAAATCGCTGCAAATACTTTTGCGCCATGGTAGTGCCTTTAAAAAACAAAAAAAAAAGGAACAAAAACCAGTACGAAGACGAAGGAGCTCTCACGTTTTTCCCGCTCCACAATCCATCGTTCTTGTGTTTCTCGTTGCTACAGAGATGAGCAGATGAAGGTTTGCTTTTATTTTGTGAGTGAGAAGTCGAGTGATAAATGAAAAAACCAACAAGGACGACGTGAATTCCTACTGACCGTTGTAGCATTTCTTGTTGTTTATTTGGATCCCGGTTTTTCTTAATAATTCATTTTATCCCTTTCGTGAGAAGAAAAGGATCTCACGGCTCCGAAACAATAGAAGAATGGCAATGACAACGGCATAGGCAATGGCAAACTGAAGTTGTTCATCGAAACACCGAATCCCACGCACAAAAGAGGTTTCCCATTTCTACCATATTTTTTGACCAAAAGAAAATTGTCCTTAAGATTTGTCGAAGCGGGACATCGGGCTATGTAAGGATATATTTTTGGTATGAGCTGACGAAATTTAGAGCGAACTTCCTTTGCTGTTTTTTTTTTTTGTCTTGGTGAGGGCTTTTGTTGTAAACGATTAAGTCCGACGTCTAAGAGTTTGCTGGACTTGATTTTGGGGGTTGGTATTGGAGGGTTACTCTTAGATACGCGTTCTAGTGAAAATTAAGGACTACTTCAAATTTATTTTTTTTTTAGCTCTCCTCATTCCTCTGGAAGAAGACCTGTATCGGGAAAGTTTATTTTATTAATTTTTCGACACAGCAGAGCGGGACAGGGAGGAAAATTAATGGAGTTTCATCCTTCAAATGATTATTGGGACTTTCGAACAGGGCACAAGAGGCTGGCTCTGGTAGAGCTCTAGAGGTAGTTGCAAAGGTGCTTTTTTCATTTTTGCGGACGGCAAAGTTTATTTTGTTAATTTTCTTCTGGGAAACGACCAGGAAGAAGTGATGTAGAATATGGAATTAATGGATTTTCATCCTCTAAATGATTTTTAGGATTTCACGTTTCAGATGAAAGTTTTCCGAACAAAATATGTTTTTTTTTTTATTTATTCCCCTTTTTGGCCTGAGCTCTCCAGGTTTTGTAGAGAACATTTTTTTGATGAATGATTGATGAGCAAAGGAAACACTTCAAGGATACGGTTTTGTTGTTGTATTTGTATTTTGTTGTTTATTGAACAGATGGTAGTAGTAGAGATAGAAGAGAGAGGCTGTTGAAAATGAAAGATTGTCCGAGATATTTATGTAACGCAGTACGAATTTGTTACTGAATTATGAAAGGCAATCTTTGGGAAAGTGGTTCACAGTAACAGATTTTTGATTGGCAATTTTCATTTGTGAAGTTCAAGGATGGCCCTTGTAATGGATTGATGCTGTTAAATATTCTGAGAAAGGGATTATCAGGGAATCAAAAGTTAAATTTCAATAGAGTGGAGTTTTAGAGAGTTGCACGCAGATCTACAAGTCACCTATTAATAGATCTCATTAGAGCATTAAAAGGATAAAATGGATTTATATATTGTGTTGATTCTAAGTGAGGCTAAGTGGTCTGCCAATCTTTTAAAAGGATTTTGTGGAAGCGATTTGGAAAACTAATACGAAGCTGCAGAATTTTGAATATTTTTCCACTGCTCAAGAGAAGTGTAGATACATTGCTTTTGATATCATATCATGCGATGATTGTTGATTAGATATCATATTTTCAAACTTTAAGATTTTTAAAGGTTTTCAGGGCAACACCATTATGATGCATTTTTCACAGGATTCAGTACGAGACCGTCGGTCGCTGTTAAGAACTAACAAATAAAAATTAGGTAGCGCTTGTATGTTTTTAGTAAAAAAGTTCATCTTATTTGGGAGATTAAACCCTACAACGTACGTTTACATACGAGTAATTAAAACTTGCTGGCATTACTGTTGTATCTTAAACAGGAAGAGATTGCTGTCCTGTAGGGCACTCCTTTCTGAAGTTAAACGGCAACTGAGTTTTAAGTTAAACACCTTATGCAAACTTTTACTAAAACTGAGCAGCTTATCCCTATTCATAACATGTTCAGCAAAAGGTTTGGACTCAAAGTACTAAATTTGAACGTGCATTTTATGAAAATAATGCTATGAACTATTATCCCCCGGAGGACATGTGCCCTGAACACTTGTAGTAAATGAAATACTGATCAAAGTGAAATGTGGGGAGTAAAATTTACTACTTACGTCGTTGATGTGGTAGTAATGACCACGGGGAAGCCTTGCCAACCCTAAGTGATTTA
The DNA here is from genome assembly GCA_949129095.1 of Volucella bombylans. Lineage (NCBI taxonomy): Eukaryota > Metazoa > Arthropoda > Insecta > Diptera > Syrphidae > Volucella > Volucella bombylans. The sequence continues at coordinate 109,412,010 of OX422143.1, read as the reverse complement.
TGGTTTGTGGTTTGGAATTGGTGTTTTTTTATCAACGAAGGGAAGATACTATACATCGGACATTGCGTCACGTTCATCGTATAGATCAAGTACCAAGGGATAAAACCCTGAATGAGAGATCTTATATCAAGGAAATCATAAAGAAGGCGTATACAGCTTTCCGTATCAAAGAATCAAAGGGATCCCACTTGAAGATTACATAAAGACTACATACTACTGTCGTCAGACCGCTTCATACATACGAAAGTTTAGTTTGGCAGTAAATAATTAACTTTAAAGTCCTAGCAGGGATGTGTAAGCTTACATGTTATAGCACAACTGAAGCTACAAACGAGAGCATAGGAGATGATACCTAACTCGGACCATGTTAAACAAAATAAAAATGTCAATTAAAGGTTGGAATATGGGTCCGCCGGAAAAGCCAATTGACACGGCCGGCGTGTCATATTACTCAGGTATACCATGGGTTCCAAATGAAAGGGGTGGGTGCTTCTATACTCAGGGACTTCGAAATATAATATGTTCATCGTAATTAAAAAGCCAGCCACCTTTGGAAAACTTAACCACACGGCACCAAAGACAACAAAATTGTATCATATAAAGCACACATTTCGCATACTCCAACACTCACAAGAGAATCTGGCGGTCCCCTGATTAAAGACTCAACATCCAGATTAATCCCACTTTAATAGGAGCGAGGCATAGATGTAGTATTCTGAAAGTCTGAACGTTGTGAGGAGGTAACATCGATTAGGAAGCGAGTGTGGATATTCTGCACGCTGAATAATACTCGTAGTAACAGAAAATTTGATATTGGATCGCATGACAGTGCTAGAATTTTTCCCAATCGCAACTCTAAAGTCCTCGAAAAGTGATCCTCCCAGCATCCAGTACAGTAGATCAGTTGCGACATGTTTAGCAAGCCATTAGAAATGGGGCATTTGATGTATGAGGTTTCACTTAACCACAATAATGAAACTCCGGGCTTCACGAAGTGTGACAGCAAATGCTGTGAAACAAGGGACGTAGAAACGCAAGAGAACTTGAGAACTCAATGAGAACTCAATGAGAAACAAAGACCAGAAGAACATCGGTATTTCAGAAAGAAGGAAATAAAAGAACGAAGAGCTCGTTTGAGACCATGCGGAAGTTCTATCACAAAGTGAAAAAAACGTATCAAACGTGATGGGAATTTATGAATGACACCGCTTCATCAATTTTCATTTCACCAAGGCGACGGCGTTTTTCAACACCAACGATCGTCTTTAAGCTAGATGTAATAATGGCTTTCAATAGATGTGGTAATGTCCTCTTGGAAGACATTTTTGTGGTCTATAAGGCAAAGTTGTGGTCGGCACCTAAGTCTTTGATTCATTCACAAATTTAACCCCATGGCGCATGTGCCATTTTGTCTGTACATTCTTGAATTTAGAGATCTAAGTCTAAGGATAGTCTCTTTTGTTGCCACTAGCGTTGTATTCATGACACTTAATAACCCAATGCATTCAATCTTTTAGAGTTCGAGTTCGAGGGGTGCAACAATCTTGGAGCGCGCAACTCCAAGTTAGGCATTTGCCTACCTTTCGGATGTTCTAAACGAATCATTGGTGTTGGCTGCTTTTTCTTTTGGATACTCGTATCTTTGTTGTTTCAATTTCAATGACCTCAGCGTATTCCAGTAGTTTTGACGACTTTTTATGATGTTGGAGAAATCGCATGAGATCGTCCTTAACAAATTTCATTTTTAATATTTACGAGTATTTAGCCAAGTTTCAGTGATGTTATGAGTGACCTTTATCTATCCACTGGTTAAATTTGTCTGCGACTCCAGAACTAGGCTCGACTGTATACAGATTATATACAGCTTGTCTCTATAAATAATATCGTATGCGATGAGATCTCTGGTAAGGAGTACATGAACTCTTCTCAGGTTTAGTCGATGATCATCCAAAAATGCAAGATACGGACTGTTACCAGCTATTCACATATGTGCAGACCTAAAGAGACCAAATTATCATGGCGAGTCTTGCGCGCGTTCAAGGGATTTGTGTACCCTTAAAATGTTTGTACACAACGCGGGCGAAGGAAATTTAGGGAGGATGAAAAGAGAGGTACCGATGTACATTATTTTTAAATGTTTGCAAATTATAACGATCAGGAAGTAGAGAGCTCCGCAGGGCATTCCATAAGCGGGTTGTACGGCTTAGGAACGAATCACGAAAATGAGCTTGAAGGTATTCATAGCGAGACGGGTGTTATGGTTGAAAGTTTTAATGGGCGGAATGCTATAGGCGATTCCAATATATCACTGGTGGTGGAAATAGCGATAAAACAAAGTGAGATATGAGACATAACGTCGCTGTTCGAGGGTGTCTATTAACTGACTGATATTAGTATCACGCGGTTTTGAACCCTATCTAGCAAGTGCAGAGATATTTTAGGCACACCTGATCAGATGTAGGATTGTACTCCAATCTTGGGCGGATAAATGCCTTATATTATATGTTATATTGAGGCCAGATCAGAGGGGGTGAAATATTTCTTACATCGCTTGAGGAAACCTAGACATTTCGCAGCATTTTTCACGACATCGAATATGTGCTGTTGTCACTGACACACATACCGAGAATGGAAAGTTTTTCGGTTTCGACGATGTAAGTGCCATTCATGGATAATGGTTGGGTATTTAAATTTCGCTTTAATGACAACATACACCATTGAGTTTTGGAAGCATTAAGTTCCATTCTGCTGATAGTTCCCCAATTGGTTATGCTGTTAATATTAAACAGAGACAGACAGAACAGAGGCACTAACGTAGACATAACTTATAAGATTCATCCAGCTTACTGAATAGAATTAGTCCTATGGTATTAGAAAAATACTTTCCATTTCGTTCATGAAAATGAGTATTTCAGTCAGCTTATAGTGCAGATCTCGATAAAACTGAATAAGATTTATACAAAATGTTCAAACAGAGAGAGAAGATTAGAGTTATAAATACATTTTATAACTATTTCCACATTACAATACCTGCAATCCTAACACATCAACATGGATACTCTCTGCGTTAACCTTGGCCTACAAAAATCGTTTTTCACTAGGGAGGACGTTCCACAGATAGGTGTGTAAAAGATATTACTGTAGCAAGATATGCATTTGCATACATAAGTGCATATATGATACATTTATTCATTTACTACATCTCCCCATCACCTCCAACCATCGTACTAATTAATTACAGGGACTGTTCATTTCAGTAACATAACTCTAACTTTCTATTGTCATCCAGCAAGCTGTAGTCATAATTCAACCATACACCAAATATCATAGATTAGGCATATGCATCTGTCAAGGATTACCACAAAATTATTGCAATCTACTCAAATAGAAATTCGACCATTCGTTCGTTAGCTTGGTCATACCGTAAATACCAGGAGTACTCGTACCTTCCTACAATAAAATGTAAATACTCCTGTCTGACAAATATTATGTATCTCATGACAACTCACCTCTTGAACACAGCCCAAAGGGCTAGACACAATAGTGTCAAAACGGAAAATTACTGTTTAGTTTAAGTCTGAAAACTAACTCTCGGTAAATTGGTTAAATAAGTCTCTGTCGACGCAGAGTGCTAAAAATGAATGTTTGCTGGGCAATTGCAGCTACTCCTCGCTCTAAAGGCAATACCTTGCCTTGGTATACATTTAATATTTCATAAAGACAACGAAACGACAAGTTAAAGAATTATTAATATCATTTCCATCTACAATACATAGATACATTTAGGCACAAATGCACACACAAAAACACATATATGTACGTGTATGTTGGAAGGGAAATAGAAAGCAAAGTGTAATTAGAATGTCCAAACATTCACATGCTTGAGTGTCCTTGCCGGTGAATAATGTTGGACATGAAGTGATTTATTTAAATTTATGCTGCACCAAACTAAATGTGTGAGTAAGTAAATTCAGGACTCTTCGTCCTCTTACATGGTGACAAAGTAGAGGTTTTTGTGTTTGCTTAAGTCTGTTCAACCAGTAGCATACCTCTCTTAAGGATGTGCACACATCAAACTTCTCAACTTACAAATTGTAGCATTCTGCTATTCAAGTGGGCTCGCCTATGTGTGTATGTATGCGTGTATATATACATACATAACTGTTTGTTTTGTTGAAATACAGTGTTGCCACTACAGTGAAGAGGGTTATCTAAATCGGATTTTGCTTTGAGAAGTGGGTTTCTAACCATGAAAATTCGAAATCCACTACATAGTTTAGAATATCTGGTTACCATCAGTATGCTAAATTATTGCCAACGATGTATCTGGACATACCTGTGGCAAAGGCGTACTCTAGATACTCGTATATGGATACGATAACACTAGATTGGTGGCTAAAGTGTTCGTTGAGAATTATATTATGTCACTGGTGTTATATCAATGCTACTATACTGTTTAACTCCTTTTCCGAGTCTTGAAAATAGGTCAGAATCTCAGAGAAATGTCATGGTTATCATATGTTCCATAGAATTCTTAGTTTCAGTGTAAAATTTACGTGTGCTAGTGAAATGATTGCAAATCTGTTAAGATGTTAAGAGAAAGACTAATTCGTCTCAGTTATTATTATAATATAGGAATGAGTGGTTAAGGCCATCTAGATAACTCCACTATTTAACTGTGCATAATCCTGCCCAATGCTTTATTTTATGACTGAAGCTCGGGCAGAGTCCGATAATTGGACTTTCTAAACATTTCTTGGCCTGGTGGTCCGCCTTGTTATTGCCATCATTACTCTCATGCATTGATACTCACACTAGTGAGACATTCTTCAGGGTGGCGAGGCGACGTTATTGAATGTTTTTTGACGCTCTAAGAGTGTATTTGATGAGTACGAGTAGATATTTAGTGCTTTGAATACCGATGGACTATCAGTTTCCAACAAGGCAGTGAGTTCTGCTTGAAAGACGGTGACATCCTTACTTAGTGCAGATCAGAGGTGAACTCCAGGTTCTACAATGCCTGCTCCTACGTTTTGTTATATTTACGAACTATCAGTATACTATTTTTTGTAAATCATAATTCAGCCATATATGCAGGGCTTGCTGTTCCATTCCGCCCTTGTGGGAACGTATACAATCTTTGAAAAGCTGATAATACTCTCATGGTTGCCCATAATAAAAACAGAAATATGATCTGCAAATCCTATAGTTTTATATCCATGAGGTCATCCAATAGTATGGACAACAAAGACATGACAGTACTCCACCCTGAGAACAGCCATTTACAGTAGTCATATTAAATTCCTCGTGGTCTATATTTGCCTGTTGCCTGTATTATCCTTAAGTGTTGCATGTTGATAATCCAATTTGTAATATTTGGATTTGTACCTCTCCTAAGTTACAAGGGCTCCTAAGGACTTTAGAGCCGAATGCTCTCTGTATTCTATATCGTAGACCAGTGTGTTTAGGGCTGAGTTTTTGGATTTGCCTTTTTGGTATGGAAATTGAAAGTTGTGAAGCGGACTCCTAGATAATATGTCTATCTCAGCTTTTCACTAGTCTTTAATATGAAAGACAGAATGCTAGTGGAGCCGTAGGATTTCGAAGATTCTGGAAGTTTGTTGCCTCCCTTAAGTATGAAGCTTAACTCAACTGTACTCCAAGTCAAAGTAACTTGTTCCGGTATGAGACTGGCTCTGAAGATTCGAATTGATGTAGAGGTGAGTTTGCTGGTACTAGACACAATAGACACAAGTGCTGGGAGGATACCGTCAGATCACGGTAATCTATCTTTTTTAAGATTATAATCTTCGTAATTATGGAGTAAAACTATCTCCTTTTAAGTAGGTAAGGACCTCAGAATTATCCCTTCACTGAACTGAATGCGATAAACCGCACCTTTTTACGACCTCTAGAAGTGTTTAAAAATTTGAATCAAAGTAGGGGAGTAACGCAAGAGACCACGAACTACACGCTACGGTACAAAAAGCATTTAGTTAAAGGAGTAAAGCTTTTTACTAAATTTTGTCAAAAGCTTTGCTGGAACTAGGAGTAACTACATCAACTTCTTTGCCATCTTCTAGAGCGTACAGAGTACGTCGTAACGGGACTATTGTTTGGGATTTTGTCTTTTCACCCTTTCTTATGGAAAGGGAATACTCATATGTATGCTTTGTTACAGAAATTCAAAAATATACCCTGTGAAATGGAGTGCTAGAAAATAGCTTGTGCTGATAAAAGGACTACGCGGCATATTGATTCTAGACCCCGTAAAAAAGGTCGTAACATCATTATCTTGGCTAAACAACTCGAAATTTCTATAATCAGCTGAAAGAATGGCCACGTGAGGGCAAATACGAGTATATAGTATGGTTTCATTTAAGCGTTAAGATCATCATCAAACTGGAATGCTCCGACTTAAAATCCTCCAAACAATTTTTAGGTATTTCTTGTACGTACAAGCTATATTTGGTGTCGTCATCCTTATCCTGTTGGTTAACATCCTGAATTATCCCGTTGGTTAACACTGAGAGTTGTTTGGTACTATCACATGCCTTATAGGAAAATGGATTTATGTTTTTCAACGGCGCTTCTTACGTTTCATACTTCAGTAGGTCACCTTATTAAAATAGAAAAGAAAGTATCCTTAGGGGAATTCTATGCAACTGCTTTAACACAATTTACTCACTTACAACTTACAAGTAAAATTATCAAGATAAAAAGGAACACAACATTTATTTCCCACTGAGTACGAGTACTTAAGTAAAAGTGGCAACTTTGGTCAAATATCGCCTCACCTTCTTGTGCAAGTAGGGTTCGTCCATCGACCGGATGTACAGGAAGAAAGTTGCCTCGGCTTCATTCGCTTTTGTAATTAACTTTGGTCGTCCTTTCAAGAGGCAGTGTAACTGGAGGTGTAGAAACACAGTCAAGTCTAAACAAACAAACGAGTATCTTTCAATCTGTGTCAGTGTGTGCATGTACGTGTATTCGTATAACTAGCATCGTATATCAAGATGTTACTAATGCCTGAAGGATCAAACAAAAGGGCGAACGTGGATTATATGATGAGGTAGTTGGACAAGCCACTAAACTTGTTTTTGTTTCTGTTCTTCGTTTTTAGCCGTAGGATACAGAAAATAAGCTTCTTCTTGCTGCTTTCTTAATTATTTATCCTCAAAGGAAGCCTAAAGGGCGAACTGTTGGGGGGGATGGACGGACACATATTGTTGAATGGAATCAAGTGAAATTTTCTGATAATTACTAACGCATTACACACACTGGCAAACCCGCGACATATAACACAGACTTCAGCAGATATTTAGGCCAAACGAGACTTACACACATATGTATTCACACACGACACATGGGGTTGAACTTAGGGTGGAAGGAAGTAGGTATGAGCAAATAAGTTGACTGGAAATACGTGGCTGACCTTTCGCATCCATTTTGCTGCTATGACCGTAATGTCAATGGAAAAACAAAGCCGAAACGGTAAATTCTTGTTAATTGCTTTAATTTGTTAAAGATCGAGGAATGCGAATGCGAATGTGAGTTTGAGTGTATTTGTTGCGGCATTTACCATTCGACAGGCATTTCAAGCCTATAAAATACAATTTCCAAATATAATTAATGACTTGGCTTCCATTCGAGGCCTTCTTGACGAAGGAGGGTATCCTTTGAAGGGATGATCTTCTTGGTTATCCGGTGAAGTTATGTGACGTGTAATACGCGCCACTTCCATTGCCACAATCAACTTTTATACAAACAAGTGAATGATTCAAGAGGTTTTGAGGGACATGTCATTGCTGATAATACTTGAATTGGTGATTAATTTAATTGCTGCCGATCAATGTGACTTACAAATCACTCTAGTGTTGCATTTACATACGTAGTACATGAGACGTAGAAATCAATTTACAATAGTTGTTTGCGGTTGGTTGTTGAAGGCACATCACATGCAATGGAAATCTGGATTCCAATATTTCAATTCTAGGGTGACTTGGAAGGTATTGTGGCAAAAGTGGTTATTATTGAAAGGATTTTGACAGATGAAAACATGCCAAGAGGCAACTGTTTTTATCCTTTAATGTGGTGTTAAGTTGAGGAAGTGTTTCTCTTTATGACACCTATGGCATCCTAAATTACTTTTCAAGGGAAATCAAATGGATAATTAACATTGAGAACTATTGTTGATATTATTTAGCATGCAAATTCCTCTTCAGCTTTCTCACCCTATAAAACGTCTTATCTTAGAAAGCTTGAAGATTGAAGATTATTAGATTTTTCCGCCGTTAGTGAAAAGACACTTCGAGTAGATACAGCAGCTCTGCAAACGGTCTTTGTTTAATGCACGGATTGAAGACCCTCAAGTAGAAGAAATTATTTGAGTTTTATGTGAGAATAGAGATAACAGCACTTACTAACTTTTCCTAAGGCCAAAGTCAGGATATGTGAAGGATCAGTTAACCATTTAGAAGCATTCATATTAAAACAAATAACTAGAACGATAGCCTTATTTTAATGAAGAATACAGGAAACCATATGTAGCACATCAACTCGTCTAAGATACGGGGCGTCCCGTATAAGAACGAGAATGTCCCTTGCGCCCTACGAGAAAAGGAAGAAAATCGGCTTCTCTGGGGTAAACAAAAAAAAAAACATGTGAAGCGAGTGATCGGGAAAATCGAAAGGTGCTAATTCAGAAACAATGCCAAGATTTCCGCCCTCCGCACAAAATTGAAGCAATGAATAATATTAAAGCTTTTACTTGATCGTAAACAAGGATTTGTCATTGGAGGCCGAAGAAAAGGATTTCGAAGTTGAAACGCCCCCTTTATGAACATCTTTATCCAGGCAAACGTCAGATAAGTAACACCAAGAACAGTTTCTGAACATATCATATCAGGTTAATAAATTTTGCGCCAATTCCTAGGATTGTTGTCTTACATGGATTTCAAAATTCATAAGGGGACATGGAACTGACTTGGCTGACTACATTGCGAACAGCTGTATGACGGGTGTCCGAATATTCCGAAGGACGAATACATTGACTCGGACACTTACCATGTTATAGCCAATATTGCGGATATTCCGAGCACTGCAACAATAAAAAAGTACTGCAAAAAAGTTTGATATCATACGTATACAATTTCAGGAGATCGACGTAGACTTGCTGATGAGCTCAAAATTATATGATTGATAGTAATAATTTCTGGAATAGAATCTCAATTTTTGCGAAAGCTAAGTTAGAAAAAGTATTGAAAGGAACTTATTCTTTTATGAACCACATCATCATAGAACCAATTTAGAGATCAATCTTACAAACACAGTAGTGTTTAAGATTCAACAGCGCTCTCCGTATTTTGTTAGTGGGCCTTGATATGTACCTCGTTCTATACAGTAAAGAAAACCTCTCTAAACTAACACCCGTGAATCCAAAATATACGAACGTGGTTAACCTAGATCGACAGTTGAATCCAAAGTTTGAACCGCAAAAAGCCGGGACATAGAGAATTAGAAAGCCACCCAGAAGGAAATGAAATGTTAAGGTCTGTTCTGTACATCTGTACATCTTCTGCTCCGGTCACTTTGAAGTGCTCACTGAAGAGGTCCGTGAACACAGCGACAAAGAAAGATAATACGAATTTCGTATGTCGGTATTTGCGGAATTGTTACAATATGTAGTTGTAATCGTAAGGGTTAAAAATAAATCAGTAGGCCAGTACTTTTGGAATTTAGTGAAACACAGTTAGATCCTCTCTCAAACCAAACTATCTAAATACGAACTAGTGTCATAATTATTTAAATAAATTTGTAAGTGTAAATTATACACTACCACCTTATTTACAAATGCTCCAAAGTCGATAGCAATTCAACCTTTAGCGAGTTTGATACGCTATCTGACTCCTGACTGATGGTCACTTGCCCCATACTGATACTGACGTCGAGTACCTTGGCGGCACGGAAATAAATTGGAATATCGATAAGTGGACGGGGAAGTTTCGTATCGGAGGTAGTGTATCAAACACGCGCATGCTGCATATATTTTAGTCGAGAAAAACTCTTCGCGTTCGGATATCGAATCACCGACATGTAATTCTTCGGATATATGTTTCCGCTCCGCCATTTCGAGCTTTACCTTAAGTCTAGAGTCCTGCATTCGCTGTTTGTTGGCTCCGCGTTTTGCATCTGTCTGTAATCTACAGGCAGATTACGATCAACAGCATCGATTTGTAATTCTTCGTATGTACGTTTCTACTCCTCCATTTCAAACTTTACTTTAAGTCTAGCGTCTTGCATTCGCTGCGAGTTGGCTTCCCGTTTCGCATCTGCCTGTCTTTTACGAGATTCACGTTAACGATCAGCAGCATTTTCGGCCGTAGATTCCTCAACGTTGCGTAATTGGTTTCGATTATGCCTACGACATCCCCGGATTAATACAGCTTTCGATTTCGGAGGCATTTCACCGAAACAAGGAACACGAGTACTGAAATGCTACGTTACGAACTAACTCCCACATGAAACTGAGAAACAGTAGCAAATAAGCACTAGCCCCTTAACGATATGCAATGAAAAAAGACGGTAACGTAAAAACGATGCACAGCATTGAAAAAACCTTGACCCCCAGCGCAAAGACATGTCACAAAAAAAAAATTGCATTGTCTACTGAAATCATTACTACGGACGCTTTTAATATGCACAATACTTGATGGCTTCGACTTGATAGACACACATCACTAGAAGGATCTTTGCTATGGGAAAGGAGTTAACCCAGCCCACGCGAATAACTTATATCCATATCGCCAAAACCTTGGGTTTGTCTCTAACTCCTCACCATGATAAGTACACCGTTGATATAATCTTCCCTCTAATTATCATAATTTATCATATACTGTCCACACAAAAATACCAATTAAAGCTGACTAAACAGCTCCCTTATCAATTTTAACAGGCCGTTATATTTCCTCAATAACGTGTTGGATGCCGCTGATGCTGGTAATAATCACTATCCTCTTTGGAATAAGATTCATTATACGAAGAGTATAAAGCCAAAACGACTTGAGCTGTAATCATCGACTCATGAAATATAGTATTTCGAAACTCGAAAACTGTTCAATGACCGAAAGTACAGTTTTCGTAACAACAGCTCCACTGTTGATTTGACAGCCTAACGAAAAGTGGAACCATAGTCATAATCAATCTAACGAAAGCAAGACAGTTGCACTCGATATTTCAAAGGTATTTGGCATAGCTTGACTCTTGTATCGCAAATTTGTGCATTAGAGATGGGCAAATCTGATCGTTAATAGATTAGAATTCACTGCAAGTCACGGTTGATTGGCACACAATAAATGTTGTTGTGCCACAGGACTCCATTCTGTCACCGACAATCTTCTTAACAGCAGCGTATGTTAAGTTCATTAAATTTCAGTATTAAAAAGATGACTAATTCGGGGAATCATCAACCGAATGAAGTGTGGCAATGACAATCTACATAAGCAGTATGTTATACTCGTATTTGATTTGGCGACACCAAGCGTAAGAAATGCTTCATACCCTCTGATCTAGCCTCAATATAATAGGCATTTATCAGCCCAAAATTGAATTAATATGCTAACGTTTGGTGATTACAACTGTAATGAAGATATCTATGTGTCATCCACTAATGGTATAATACAATAATTCGGGAGAACTTTCTACGAACTGAGCGTATCTCTTGCAAGAATGACTTGATCGATTGATCCTTACTCAGATCCTTTTCAACTTAGCACCTCAATAATTTGATTGGCTATATCTCTTATAACCATTTCCATATTCGCCGTGCCTTTTGACCGCATCGATTACCCTATTTTATCTTACAAATCAGAAGCACAATTTTCCATGTAAACAATGAACCCAATCTATCCGGTTTTGCTGTGGTGTGAATTAAAAACCCGCAAAACTTTTCACACAACAAGAATAACTGGCCTTGCCCTAGTTTGAGGAATAGGTATATTAGCCGGCCAAAGTCAGTTACCAATCAAAGTGTTAGTCAACTGAACTCACAAATCGTTCGAAACTCAGTCTCAACACTTTCGTTAACTCATTCTAAGACCATAATTCAAACTCTGTAGCAAAGTTGATCGCAATCGAGTTGCATAAGATGGCTAGTGAAGGTGAACAACTGATAAAGCGGTCATAAAAAGCTAATGACGTTTTGCAGTAAATTGGTTGCAGTTAGACGTTGCAGTAAGTTTTTAATAAAAGAACACGTTCAAACTAAAAAGTCACAAGTTCATGTGCTCTAGTTTCAGGTTTCAGCTCGATCTAGTTTGTTTTTTTTTCGTTCTAATTCAAATTACGTAAGTAGACACGACTAGATTTGCAGGATGTCAATTAGATACAAGTGGTTGGAACAAAAACAATTGTTTGAGTGGCACGAATGGGTATGGCAAATTGTTAGATAACCTTTGTGTTGAATTGAGAGGTACTCGACTTCAGTCATGAGACGAAATCGTGACTGCAGATGACTATAAACAGAAGTATATACACAGAGGAACAATAAGTGGGAAGTGAATGTGATTTTTTTTAACAAGGACATTCGATGTATATATCATATATTCGAAAGTCTGGAGGCGATTTGCAATGAAGCTCAACACAAGCCAAAAGTGGGTAATGGTCCAGGACAACTATGCACTAAATCTACAACATATGTACATTTAAAATATTGATAAGACAGCAAAAAAAGTAACTGTGTACATTCATTTATCTGTAGACCCATAAAGAATATCCTTTTGGATACCTTACCTGCCGTTTAGAATGCTATGTGGAATACCACAAGGTTGCAGCAAGGTTTTCTAATCTAAAGCGGTAAAAGTATATTTAATGAAGCAAAACATCCCAAACACAGATGTGTAAAGCGAATTCATTATGTGAATAAGGTCGGTTAAATTTATGTGCCAGAGAAATTCTCCAGATTCGAGAATTGATAATTAAGGATTAACCGGGATCTTGGAGTTCTCAAAGACCCAACGCCATCGTTCACTACACTACTCCTTTCAGGTAATGAACTTGCAGATTAGGAGGTGTACCGTCGAGTTTACTGTCCGACTGCAGCACATACTTAAGCGAAACAAAGCAACGGTTTTCGGTTTTGCACATTGAATCCTTAAAAAACTGGTTGATCAGAAAAAGTCGTAGAACACTATAAGCCAGGCATCACTTCACGCAAACAACTGACAAATTGTGACATCTACTATGGTAATGGCTAAAGAATGCAATAGAAGCCTCTATTGGGATACGAGTTTCAGGCATGTGAACCAATGTCTTTTTAATATTCAGTCATCATCAGGAATAGCATTACACTCAATAAAGTAAGGACTACCAAGACAAGAATACATACGAGTATGTATTTAGTAGCAGAGTTGGAAGACATGGCCTACTTCTGAAAATAGACTCGACTTTGGCAACGTGATATGTCATCATAAGACACATTTTCCACCCCCGATTACCAACAATTGTCTTTAAGTTTTACGACAGCGAAAACACACATCTCTAATATTTTAGAACTTCGGGAATTTTCAGAATCCCACACTGACTGGGGCTAATACTTGATCCAACTGAGACACGAATGTTAATATACTGTATGATAGGCTTTCAAATATGCATTTGCGGCTGCAACCGCAAGACGTTATCACAGTTATTCAAGTCAAGATTTTCAAAACGCCAGGGGAAATACTTAGGCAGACGCACCAAGTGTATGGTGTGTATAACGTATGCCGCACAGCAGTACAGGAACGGCATTCCCTAGCAGACAATAAATCATTTAAAATAATTTAAAAAAACTCACGGCGACAAAATGGAGTCCTGAGGTACTCCACAATCTATAGCGTTTTCCAATAAGGACTTGACAACTTTTTTTTAAATAAAACGCAAACCACTTGAAATATTCCAAAAACTTTATTATCAGCTTGAAGTACAATGAAAACATTTATGAATGGACTCGACTTCGTTCATATGGCCACCGTGAGCACGGTCGATCCGTTGGACCCAATTTTCAACGACTCGGCGACACATTTCGGCCGCTATTTCGCGTTCAATGTTGGCTCTGAGCTCTTCCAACGTCGTCGGCGTGTAGCATAAACCAATGACTTAACATAGCTCCACAGAAAACAGTCAAGCGGTGGTAAATCGCACGAACGAGGCGGCCAATCGACTGTAATATTTCTTGAGATAACACGATCACCATACTTACTCTTCAATAAATCAATTATAGCGTGTGCTGTAATTCGGGCCAAAAATAATCGGTGATCATGGCGCGATAAAGCTGACCATTCACAGTAACGTGACGATCGTTATCGTCGACGAAAAAATATGGCCCAACAACGCCGCCGGCATGCAAACCGCACCAAACAGTTATTTTTGTGGATGAAGTCGTGATTCATGAAGCACATGTGGATTTTCACCCGACCAATAACGCATATTTTGCTTATTGACGAACCCATTGAGCCAAAAATGAGCTTCGTCACTGAAGATGATTTTGCAACGAAATTCATCATCTTGGCGCATCTTCTCCAGAATCCAATCGGAGAATGTACGTCGCTTCAAATGGTCCATCAGCTTCAATTCTTGAGTCAGCTTGATCTTGTATGGGTGTAAACCAAGATCCTTACGGAAAATACGCCATAATGTGGTCTGAGCGATGCCCAATTCTTGAGAATGTCGTGGAATTGACTGATTTGGATCGTTTGCTACGGACGCCTGAACGGCAGCGATATTTTCGACACTTCGACCAACCAGTTGCACTAAACTTGTTATTGCCTGTCTACTAGGGCGAGAAATACGACCGAAGTTAACGCTCTTAAAATTGCAGTCACCGACTCCGTATTTCGGTAGAAAATTTTTATAATTTGCAGACGTTGCTCGTTCGTGTACTTTATCATGGTGAAAATGTTGAGTTTACTGAATAAATTGACAGTGACAGTTTGATGTTTAGTGAAAGAGTGCGTTCACAAATTAAGTTCAAAGTTGTCAAGTCCCTATTGGAAAACCCTTTATTATTGAACGTAATTGCAAGCTACTTGATCCCAACAATTCCAATTGTCGTCCATACTGGTCCAGCGCCCAACTATCAAGGCTTCACCCATCAGTATCGTAGTCTAATAATAAACGAGGGTAGAGCAGTCAGTGGACTTATCGTAAACGTTTTCGATTGACGCCACCGAAGGCTGCTACGATTTGACCAGTAACATTACATGCCTGTTCATAGGCAAGATAGGCAAAACAAGTGGTTTTAGGTCGGCCTCGATTCACAGCAAGCGCGGAGCTTGTGCCCTCTACACAGGTTCCACTTTGGTATTACACTACTAATGTGGGTATGCGCTGGACAGGCGTATCCTGGCTCCTATGCATGTATGGGGATCCCGTGAACTTATGCCATCTATTGTCAGGCGTTGACGAAAAACACCAGAGACGTTCTGTCGTATATACTTCGGAGGTTATATGATCCGGCTAGAATGCAATTCTTTTTACTGTTTTGCTAACTTCGGCTTCCATTATATCTGTCCGTTCCTCTTCATATGCGACGTCCAAGGGAATGGTACTACGTGGGAATTCTTCCCTTCTTCGACCTGGCTTCGACGATGAATTTTCTCTATACTCGTAGGTTGTGAGGGTAACTCACATGTGGCCCTATCATCGCACGTGCTCCAGCTATAGAATACAGATATTAAAGATATTAGCCACTAGACTACTACATTCGATTAGAAGCTCAAGTCTTTGGCCCTCATTGAAGTATGTGTAAACAAAAGCAAAATGATTGAAATAATCAGGGAAACAAAGCTCCATACTTTTTCGAGGAACATTTTCGGTCAGTAAGAAATGTTTGTTCAATTTGAATAGGCAAACCCGAGAAAGAATCTAGTCCATAAAAACAGATGTGATAAGCAGATAATATAATTCCCGGGAGTGGAACTTGTTTGCTATGAAAAAGATGGGATTTATCGACGAAAATACACTTAGTTCACATCCTTGCAGCTAACATCTTTCGCGCATACAACTGGACGTATTTAATTTTTTTTTCAGCTAAAATACATATATATTACAGTATTTATGTATTCTATGGTAGCGGTAAATGAACGCACTATATCATGTCGGTTTAGAAAGTTCCATTCGGGAGATTTCACCCTGAAAAATGTACCTCGTGGGAAGATTCGAAGCGCTCAAGTTTAGACTTAGACTTAGACTTGTTCAAAAACGGAAAACTGGAATTTCCATCAATAATGAGCGTTGAGATGGAGGATGACGCTAAATTTTGGTCAAGTCCGGCTATATAATGAGTCGATTCTGTTATACCCACGAATATTCATTCTCGCGGTTTTACATGCTGCAGTGGCATACCCACTGGTACACGATATCTTCTTTTAGTTGCAGGGCTATGTCGTTTATTATCACTGGTAATTCGTTCTTCGAAAATCCTAGATCTGAATAGAGTTCTCGGCGGAATGGTGAGAAAATCCGCTTAGGTGTGAATACTGGGTCATGTGTTATCATTTGTTGTATTCAATATAATTCTTTCAAAATGTTGTATCAAAATTAAGTCGAACTGGTAGTGAACGACCTCACGTAAACTGTGTGCACCTCGCGAGTTTTCAGATATCACATCTTTTGAGGCATATTTATTCTCATTGATTGTATGTGTCATCAAGGTTCACGTCAAAATAAAAGAATACAAATAAGACATCGTTAACAAGCATTTCGTACTGAGACTAGACAAGTTTAATTATCCTGTCAGAAAGTAGCATCAAAGAGATGGCATGTCTTGCACAGAAATAGCGTTAATCTGCACACGAAACGATTTAAAATCTTCAATCTCCGATTCACAGTAGTAGAAACAAATTAATCGGATTTTGATGCACAGCGAATTTGGAAATTTCCAAAATAGATTAATCCACCTCCGCAACATAAATCTTATTTCTCTCCAACGTTTAACAAACCTTATGAACTTTCCTCCTGAACCATTTATATCATTTCCATGATATCTGTTCAGGTGAGCCCTGCGCTATCATACCAACTGCCTTGAGATTCAATTATCCGCTTGCGTTAGGCTTGGTTTCATTTTGTTAGAGCTATGTACCTATCTTCCACCAACTTCTTGTCATTTTAAAGCAATGATTGATGTGAGAATCATTTCTTGCAATCTAACAATCTACCACAATCCACAGCGGAACTGAACTGAACCGAATCAAACCAAAATGCGGGTGAGATACTATATATTTGTTACAACAAAAACAACAACGAAATAATTTTCAGAAAAAATAATTTGTTTTCATTTCTTGTCAGAGTCTCTGACGTGCCCGAGAAGTTCCTTCATTTAATCCCGACCAATCCCTAATGGAGGCTGCTGACAACTGTGTGCCTTAGAGTTAAATGGTGCGCATCCGGGCATGATGTTGCCATATAATTTGATTTTCTGAAATCTGGAGTGGAGGACACCCTAAGATAGATTTCTCGTTATGCACGCGTTTCGGTACGTTATCCGTATGTCCGCCATTGACATGTTATTATCTAAAGTTGTAATTTACCAGAGCCAGCAGTAGATCGGTTAGGACAGCAATACGATGAATAAGGCGAGCAATGGGCTCTAATCGAATTTTAAGAGGACCCAAAAAAGTAAAACAGAGCATGAAACGAAGTGTCAGACTAGACTGGGAGTCTCATTTGGTTGCACCTCCGACTCTGTCTGCTCGGTTTGTCGTTTGCAGCTGTCATGATTCCATTTTAAGATAATTTTTCGATTTACTTTTAATGGATTTTTGTTTTTTGTGTTTTTCTTTTTTTGTCGAAATTTGTTTCAGCCTTAGATTTTTTTTGGACCTGAATCGATGTTAAGGCTAAGTTGGCCCTTTTTTGTTCTGTCCTTCAGTTAAAATTGAAGTAAACGTCACCCCATGCCTCGCATACTAATCAAGTGTTAGCCGTAACCGTTTTTGTTTTCGCTTTCGTTCTCATTTTCATTTTCGCACAAACTACGCATCCATTAGCCAGTGGCAGGGGTGCATAAATTGGCCAACATACCGAAGATACTCGTCCTCGTAATCATACTTCACCAATTGCCAACGAATACTGTACTGGTAATACTGTACACTGGGACTCGTAACTGGGAGTAACTTTCGCTCTTGGGCTTTTGCAATTACCGCATTTCGATTAAAGTGCTGATGGCAATTTGCCATTGAATTGGCATTCGATTCCAAACGGAAGTGAATGAGTTCTGTTTTTGGCTTTGCAAGTGGTGGGGGAGCAAAAATATTTTGATAATATCCTTACACTTCGTCGTTTTAAAAGGAGCGATTTGGAATAGCGAACAGGATTTTGAAATTAGTTATCGATTGATGATTTGCCGTGCTAAAAATTAAAATTGGTGTAGCGAGCAGAAGTTAATTGATATCCCGTCGTAACCACTTGACCTAAGCCCAATTAGGGGAACCGTGTCATGACTTGACAAATTAAATTTGAGCCTCAGTTGATTGATGTGGCTGGACGTATGACTGCACAATCATGTAAAAACCCAATTAACACCATGTACTTAATATGATTGCTGTCTAAAAAAAAGGGTGGCTATTCAAGGTTTAAATTTCTGGCGAAACAGAGATAATTAGTTAGCTTGATAGCTACTGGTCCAGAAAAAGGTTTGATTTTGTTTATTTATTTTTTATTACATTTTTGCCATTCCTATCTTAATCTTATGGCAAATTGGGAGTGCGCTTTCAGACAAATGAAAAATTGTATACACTTAACGAAACATGGATCATGGTTATCATGTAGTTTTATTTTTGAATTTATTTTTTTAGATGTTCGTGTCGGATACTCGTATCTTGTCAGAACGCTCTCAAGAGCTAAGATCATTTTTGTCTGTAAAGTCACAAATAAGATGGGAGATGAGGGAGAGAATAGGGCCCGAAACAACACAACTGCAGTCGATGTGTGATATCGGGGTGGTCCATTAAGTTTTACCACAGTTCGTGCACGATCTTCAGTCTCCCCTCTCGTGCCAAAATCTATGTCGTAATTTGCAATTTTATTTTTTGAAAGATAAAGTAGTAGGGTAGATAGGGTAGGTAACAGTGGCTATTGGAAATACCAACACACTTAGGCCTATTGGCCCATTGTGATGCCACGTGGATCTATGATCCTCTAAATAATGGAACTAATTTGAGCTTATGATAAAGCGTAGGAGACTGTTAACGGCTATATTTTCTAGATCGTTTAGGTCATTGTACAAGAAAGCTCCTAGATGAAGCTTTCTTCTCTGGTAGAGAGCTGGACATGTAGAGAGTAGGTGGAGGATTGTGTCCTCCTCTTCCTCGTCCATGCAGCTCTACAGAAATCATTTGTAAAAGCACCAAGCCTTCTTGCATGCTTGCCTATGAGGCAGTGTCCAGTGATGACACCTATTATGGCGCTGAGATGTTTCCTATTTAAAAGGATCAGACACTTACAGCGATTCAGATCCAGCTTGGGCGCTAGACATGTTTGCCCAGCAGTCCACCTAAGGTCTGTTCTTTTATTGGCATCCAGCTTTAATGTTAGTTTGCACGTAGCGATTGGTATACCTATATTACCCTTTTTCGATAGAATAGGTAGAGTGGTTCCAATTTTGGTGAGTTCATCGGCTCTGCAGTTCCCTGAAATGTCTCTGTGGCCCGGCACCCAACAAAGGTGAATGTTGAACTGCTCTGCCATCTCCATGAGAGATGATCGGCATTTAAGGGCGGTTTTAGAATATAATGAGGCCGAGTCCAGAGACTTGATAGCGGCCTGACTATCCGAAAAGATCCTTTGTAGATATCACGTTTTTCTTCAGCCACAGCTTCTTTAATCGCCAAAATTTCCGCCTGGAACACGCTACAGTGATTTGGAAGACTGAAAGAGAGGCTTAGATTTAGCTTATCTGAGAAAACACCGCCACCTACTCCGCTATCGGTTTTAGATCCATCTGTGTAGAAATGGAAGCATCTTCTTCCCGGAAGGATCTAGAGGGGAAGATTACATGGAAGTTTTTGTCAAACCAAAGTTCAGGTATGGTGTAATCGATGTTCTCTGTGAAGATTCCTAATGTATTAAGAATGTTGGCATAACCAAAAATATGGAATTATTTGTCCATTGTTTAGTCCCCTTAAGGTGAATAGCTGCAGTCGCAGCTAGTTGCCTGATGAAAATATCGAGGTGTGTCAAATGAAACAGAATGTCTAATGCCGCATAAGGGGTAGACCGGCTCCGCTTATGCATAGACATCCTGTTCTTTGGACTCAGCTTAGTTTAATGCAATTGACTGCATTTTCTAACGCCGTCCACCAGACGACCACCCCGTAAGTAAGTATCGGTCTTATGACCGAGATGTATAGCCAGTGGGTTATGCGAGGTTGAAGGCCCCATTTATTCCAAATGGCTTTATTTGCAAGAGAATAAAGCTATTTTAATTTTCTTGACTCTTTCTTGAATGTTAAGTTTCCAGTAAAGTTTCCTGTCAAAAATGAGACCCAGATATTTTGCTGTATCGGAGAAAGCTAAACTGGTACCGTTTATTGAAGGAGCGTCTATAATTGGAATTTTGTGTTTCCTGGAAAACAGGACAAGATCAATTTTATGGGATTTATTACCATTCCACAGCGATCTGCCCTGCGGGTTAATCTATTGAGATTTATTTGAAGGAGTTTTTTAATGGTATTAAGATGCTTACCTGAGACAGCTATAGCAACGTCATCCGAATAGGTAATCAACCTGCTACCACCCGCTTCTAGGTATATCAGCAGTTCATTAAGTACTAAGTTCAAGAAAAGGGCAGAGTGGACACCGCCTTGCGGCGTACCTCTGCTGACGCATCTTTTAACAGAAGTCTTACCCAATTCGGAGTTGATTATCCTGCTTTTTAGCATAAGACTGATCAACTCTCCAAGTGAGTCGTCTACCTGCAGAGTTGACAGCACAGTCGTGATTGCGGATGTGTTGAAGTTGTTAAAAGCGCCACCTCTCTCTCATAGGAAAGGTAAAAAAAATCGACAAGAAAGTACGAGGGCTAAAATATCGCGGCTTAAGACACCAAAATGAGCCGATTTTGGAACGGATAATAACCTGTAATGAAAAGCGGTTTCTGGATAACAATTGTAAAAGTTCTTGGGCGGACGGGACACACTCCAGAGACCTGCCTTCACCCAATCCATTGTTCATTCATTTTGCCTTTAGAAGCGGTAAATGCCGTCAAGTATTGACTAAATAGCACTCTGTGTTGGTCAATAGGCATGATCCAATCCTATTGCATAACAATGTCAGGTCCTATACCTCACGGGTAGTGGTGCAAAAACTTCTACAGTTGGGATTTGAAATTCTTCCCCATCGACCGCACTTTCCTGATGTTTCCCCAACGGACTATCACCCATTCCGCAGTCTGGAGCCATTTTGCCGGCAGAAAATTGAAACATAAAGGCTTTTGAATTGCATCAGAAAGTGAGGACTTTTCCAAGAAAAGTAATATTTGACTATGTATCAATTTTTGACTAAATAAAAATATATATGCAAACTATTATATATTGGCTCTTAAATTGTTACTCCGAATTCTGGCATTTCGTGTTACAACCTAACATAATACTATGACGCTTGTTTGCTTAAAGTCTTCAATAGCTCCTACTCATACGTCTGGTATAGGAAAATCTTTCGGAACATGCTGCTTCCTCTTAAGTAAAGCAGAACAATTCATGCTATCGACAATAGATGCATGAGATATGGGATGTCATTCGATATTTTAGAAGATGAAGGAGGAAACCGATAGTTTGAGTCTGACTATCCAAGTCATATTGAATTCGATAGACAGAAATCTACAGAAGCTAATAAGTTCCGAAAACCGGATGATATTACAAGAATATAATTTGACCGGTTCTGAAATGGATTGTAACACGAAGATATACGAGTATATCTATAATGACGGCAAAGAATAAGATGATGAGTAAGTCACCAGGGCACCCCCCGAAGATGGAGTCCAACTACAAAAATGTAAATGTTGAGAGTAATAGTAGAGCAGAGTTAGAGGTTAAAGAACTGAAAGTATGGACTTGAAGTCCATATTTTTGTAATCAATCTCTCTAGCACTACAAGTGTAGCCAAAGTAATGTTCCACATCTAATTTCTAAACGTCTACATATGTTTATTAAAGAAAGGGCATTGATACCAAACCTCCAATTTGAACTTAGTAATAGATATTCAACTATAGATCAGGTCCACAGTAAACAAATAAGCCCTACCATTTTCCTTGATGTAACACAGGCTTTTGATAGGGTCTGGGACAAAGGATTAGTTCATAAACATAAGTCATCCAAAACAATACTCAGAAATTTTAGAGTCATATATGATATAATGCAGCAATTATATGTCTAGCATTAAGCAAGAAGATGAATACTCCGAATTGAAATACATAAAATCTGGAGAACTGCAAGGTAGTCTATTAGGATTTGTGTTGTTCCTTTTATACACGAATGACCGCAAAATGATGAAACCACTGTGCAGAAAGTTACCGAAAAAAGCTAAAGGACTGTAAAGGCTGTATCGAATTGGTTTACAAAAAGGGAACAAAAAATTAAATAAATTGAAGTCAATTTATGTCATCTTCACTAATAAAAATGGACAACTTAAGCCTGTGAAGTCTGCACCTAAATAACAAAGTATTGTAGTTGTGCATTCGAAATCCGCTAAATACTTAGGTATGACTCTATATACGCAGTTGTGCTGGAAGACTGATGTCAAGGAAAAAAACCAGGGACTAAGCATACGATATAACAAAATGTATTGGCTGAAAGGGAGGTATTCATGTGTCTCAATAACCACAGTACAATAAATTGCTGCTCTACAAGCTGATTTTAAGGTACCATGGTACATGCCTAAAGCTGATCCACACAGCGATCTAAAAATTGAAATGGTAGAGGACGAGGTAATTTATAATTCGTTAAACTACCTAATAATACCAATTTAGTTAGGAAATTAATAAGAGTAAAACCCAGCGAACTAGATCATTAAGAAAACGAAAATAAATATATATTGTTCTCGTATACTACTGTGATCAAAAAATAAGGTGAATCTGTATGTAATTTTTAAAATCTTTACTTATTCTTCTTAATCTATTATATCGCCTTCAAAGTACTTAAAGTCGATTTCCGGAATGGCCTTCAAGCGAGCAGCGACTGTGTGTTTATCTCCTCAATCGTGTCGAAACGGAATCCCCGGAGCGGTCCCTTGAGCTCAGGGAATAGCTCGAAGTCACACGATATGAGATGAACTCTAAGACTAAATTTTTTGGAATCAAACGAGATTTGACTTTTTTCAGGCATAAAATATTTTTGATTATCTAGACTGATGAAAATGAAATGTTAACAGTTTCAGCGAGGTCTCTAATTGTCAATCAACGATTTTTGAGCACAAAGTCTTTGATTTCTTTGACGATGTTTGTCTTCAAGGTTTTCTCTGACTTCTTTGAATCGTTTGTTCCACTTGTAAACATTTTTGGCAACATAGCCTGGTCACCTAAGGCCTTCTGCAACATTCTCAACCTTTCTAAAGCAGAAATTTCATTCCGCAAACAAAATTTAATGCAACTTCTCTTCTCAACTAAATCTGACATTGTAAAAATCGCTAAATTCACTTTCATTTTTATTCACAAAACACGTGCGTAACTATTGAACAAGTGAAGACTTTGACATGAAATTTGACACAGATGTCAGTGACAGTACTACCAATCTAAAAAAAAAATATTTGCCAGAATCGAAAATTAAAATTTCACCTTATTTTTTGATCACAGTAGTACACAATATTATCACACGAAAAAAGTGAATATGTACGCTCTACGTTATTTTTTAAGAATTAAAAAAGATTTCGGATTGGTTTGACGAGCTGCGATTATTGTAACACTATGCCTTGTATGGATTTTTTTAGTGGATTCATGTCCCACACTATCGCATCCCCCACAAGTTCGCATGCGATATCTTTCGACGATTTTCACACACAAAAGAAAAAAAGAGGTTTAAGGTCATTAACGACCGTTTTATAAATACACTACATTTTCGGGAAAATTAAAGTGACTCTTTGAAGATGCAAATCCTCACTCAATCTTCAAACTCAGGACAAATGGGTCTCTACGGACAAAGATATTTAAAAAAAAAAATGCGCAAAACGGGTGTAAATGGCTGTGAATAAATCTGTACATACCTGTCCCATATTTGTAAATCCATATTTGGAGGCAATAGCATCAGCCACTTGCCAACCAGCCGGTATATGCACAGCAAATTCATTCAAATAAACCGGCGACTGTTGTAGTTTATGCTTACTAAAGCTATCCGTATAATAATCCCTATAACTATCATCACTTGCACGTGAGTTAAGGCCCTGAAATGCATCACTAAAGTCACTAAAGATGGCATTCATGGCGACATTGCTCTCATTAAATCTGTTCGCAATATTGCTATTGTTACTACTACTACTGTTTCTTTTTCTGCCATCATCTTTACTACTCCATCTACTATTGATCAATTCGTTGTCAATCGCTATATGGTTGTCAGTTTTGGAATGATCCTTCAATTGTTTGTCACTATTTACACTTTCACTGTACGAACTACTGGAGACAAAATCACTAAAATTGCTAAACGTCGATGATGAAGACAACGATGATGACGAGGGGAGATTCTCATCGGCCCGCGCTAGACAGTTCACATTGGGAATTTGAAAACCACATAAAAATACTACAACAACAATGACATATGTACAAAATTGTTTTTCTAAATAATTGCAATTTGTCCGACGACGCGACTGTGACCGTAATTGAGACAGCACCGACGACGACGACGACGACATTGATGACGTTCTCGTTTGAATATTTACATTAGCGGGCGACGATGATATTGACGGCGATTTGACATTTGATTTTGACAATTGTGCTAATGTCGAGAGGATCTTCGTTCCTCCCAACCAATTCACTAAAGATGACAATTGGCCCGCTTCCATTGACAGTCGCGCACTTTTATCTTGACTCGAGGCAGTGGACTGCGTTTGACACCGTCTGTTGTCAGTTGTAGCGCACCACTTGCTGTACTCGTATGTCGAAAACAATGCTGAATTGCTGACATCTTTTTGATTAACAGTTTTGAACAAATACATTATATATTATTGATTTTCAATTTTGATTTATTTTTCCACTACTGTTTCGGCTATGACGACGATTTGGTTTTGATTTTGATTTATGAACGAAGACGTTCTCAATTTGTGCAAACATGCGGATGGTTTTTTTCCGTTATTTTATTCCTTTAGAGCGGTTTAAATTAAAAAAAAATCAAGTAACGCAAAAAAAAGGAAAATTAAGAGCAAAAATACAAACTCAAACAAAAGGGAAACCGCTCACTGGTGGCAAACTGGAAGGGTTAAAGTTGAAATTATATTTTTCTGTAGCTTAAATCAGTGCGTCCACATGGTGCGTTATTGCTTTATTTAAAGGTGATGCTTTAATTTCTGGAAATAAAGAGAAAAGGAAAAAACGGAAATTATTAACAATCTTTTGAAAGTCAAATTTTTGTGAAATTCAATCATTCAAGCACGGATCACTCGGTTTAGTTAATAGACAGTGGAAACAACCCCAAAGCTTGTAAATTTACAGAATATAAATTTGAGGGATTAAGCCTTAAATCAGTTGTAGGGTTCAAAAGGAGTATACGATCGAAACAGATTCAAAAACACAACACAGCTAAAAATGCATTATATCGTTGATATTGATACAAATATGTATAATCTTTTGTGCTAAAAATTCTCGTGTGGCAACAACTTACATAATATTGCCGCAGATTATTCCACGGTTTGTAGTTGAAGGCTTCTTAATAGGTTGAATAGAAATTTCCGTGTCAAGGCTCGACGATTTACAGGGGCGAGTTATATAAATCTTTTCATATAAATTACATATCCAACCTGGAAAGTTAGAACAATGATGGACAAAAGTTTCGAACTGATAAACGTAATATGGCCAAGTAAAATTGCTACTGCGAATCTCAGGATTTCAGACAACTTTCATTAAACTTGGCAAAACCAGCTAATTTGATAAGCTTAATGTTTTTCTACTCTAGGTTTCTTCCGCGGATGCGCGTAAAATCACACTTTATTGCACCCGTTGACATTCGCTCATGCCCATCGCTGTAATTTTTACTTTATATTTTATTATTCCCACTGTTCATTTACGTTTCTTTTAAATATAATCGTATGTGTCTTTCTTATAAGCATCTCGAAGGCATTTCGAGCCCTCAGTGCCGTCGATAAAAGATAAATCTATAGTTGTTGCAATTTCTCGCGCCACCTATGACTTCCACCAGTGGAACAAGGAAGCTCTCCCTGCGAAAACAACTTGACCCAGCTTGTAAATGAGCCCACACGAGTATCAGACGTAGATAGTCACCGAGATTACCCTGAACTTGTTTTTCAACTTCTCGCCCAGATCAGTACAAGGTCGATGTGATATCTCATATAGGCTCGTCGGACCACTGTGTCATATCAGCTAATTTCACGTATACCGACCACACAGTTAGAGAAAAAATTCCGAAAAGAATGAGAAAGCCCATTGGAGTGGACTGAACACATTCTTTAGGAATTTTAACTGGTCGTTATGTTTTCGCGATAATGTTGTGGATGCCACTGATGATATGATCACAAACAAATTTCTCTTTGAAATGAGATCCTTTATCCCTCATCGGGTGAAGACTATCAAATCAAAGACAAGGCGTGGTACGACTCCAGTTGTAAAGAGGCCAATCCCACAGAGGAAAACCGAAAAAAGATCAAACGAACCAGGAATGACTGTAACGTCTTTTTTAAGCATGTGAAATTTCAATACGACCAAAAACTGAGGCAACAAATACTACAATATCCTAAAAGTAGCAAATATTTTTGGTCATTCGTAAAAAACATAAGAAATTTCGCCTCATCCTCCATTCCAAAGCTCATTTATAATGACATTTCAGCTCTTTCGATAAGGCTCGTCTGCTTGATGCACACTTTGAGGCCATCTTAACTCTTCCAGAATGTGCTTTGTCCCCGCCCACACTTGAGTGCATCGGATATTCAGTGGGATGGATCCACTTTCGCACTCGTGTAGTAGCAAGAGTTTTGGAACATCTTAACATTCACAAATCCGCTGGTCCAGATGGTATATCTCCCACTTTGTAAGCCTTTTAATCAATCCTACTCTTTCCGAGCAGATGGAAAACAGCATTTGTCCAGCTCGTCCGTAAAAAAGGCGAATATTCTTCTCCCTCCTGCTACAGATCCATTGCACTTACGTCCCTTCTTTCCGATAGCTCATGAAATATATCAAAACATGAAAACTTCACAATGCCCGGTAGTACGGTTTTCGTAGCAACAACTTCACTGGTGATCTAATGGCATGTCTCACCGAAAAGAAGAACCAAAACGTACATCAATCTGGCGAAAGTAAGATAGTTGCACTTGATATTTGTAAGGCATTCGATGGACTTTTGTCGAAAATGCGTGCATTTGGGATCGAGGGCTCTCTTCTTCAATGGATTAGAAACTACTTTTCGGAACGTTCCATTCCAGTTGTCTTGGGTGGTTATTGTTATACACAAATTAAATGGTGGTGTGCCCCAGGTCTCCGTTCTCTTGTCCCCTACTTCTAATTCAATATATTCCTGCTCATTAAATTCCGATATTAACAGCATAACCAATTGGTGGATCACCAACAGAGTCGACAAACACTTCATGTATGTGTGTCAATGAAAACTTAAGTTAGAATGACCATAATTGATGTCGCCAAAAATGCTGCAAATTGTCTAGGGTTCGTCAAACGATGGTAAAAATACTTTTCCCCCTCTGATCTGACCAAAAATGTAAGGCATTTATCTGTCCACATATAGTCCGGTGAGCCTAAAACATCTCTTCACATGTTAGATATAATTCAAAACCGTGCGATAAAACTCATAGGTGATGCTAATATCACTCAATCAATGGGCACCTTCTACTGACACCGACGAAATGTCGTATGTCTCGCTTTGTCCTATCGCTATTTCTACCACCAGTGCTCCATAGAAATTGCCCGTAGCAGTCCACCCCTTCAAACCTTCAACGGTAACACTCGTCTCGGCATGAATGCTCATAAAGCATAATTTTGTAGAATATGACTTTAGAAACCCTTGTTCATAAGCCTTGCTATTTCATTGGTACATATGTATGTATGCTGCCCAGAAACTAAAGACAATTCCATTTACGTATTTCTGCTTCAAATATTGCTATCACTTCACTTCACTTCTCAAATTCAAATTCTGTAGATCATAATTTCAGGAAAGTGTTTGACACATTCTAACATTAATAACAAAACTCGATTACATTACTGACAGCCACTATAGGTGATTTTGCAATTGAAATGGTTCACAAATCAGGCACGTTCTTACATTAATACATAGCTCATACAATAGATACTTATTATGGAATTAGGAAAATTCTAAGAAAATATTGAAGCTATTATTGACAGCACGTACATGACTCACAGACCCTGTGAATGAGTTTTTCAATTAATTTTTAAAGTTGTTAGAAATAATTTCAAATTGGTAATCAGCGATGAATGAGGAAGGAAGTACCGAACTTTTCAAAAATACAAAATGTCATCTATTCAACATTTTCCCAGGTTGGTGAATTTTAGCTGTAACTCATTCTTACGCTAAAAGGAAAAATATAATAAATTTTGTCTGTGAGAATAACGCTTAAAACAACAAACTGCACCGCTTTCAACATTCATCCAAATTATAAAGGATATACAACCGACATTTTTCAAGTTCAAAACTAATTAAAACAATAGTAAATATTGTAGAATTTATATTGTATTGATTTTTATAAATTAGACTTTTTTATTTTTATAAAGAGAACCGTTTCTTTCAAGGCATGTTTGCATGTTTGATCCTTATATTCGCAAATGTACGAGAACAATGTGCGGGTATTATGGCTGCAACTTCACCGATATTTTACTGTAGGGTTTGAACCGACCGATATTGTAATCCTACCCACTTCAGATATTCCCAAAAATGTTTATTGTAGATGTTCCAGTAAGCGAGGAGGCCAGGAAGTGTCTTCATACTTGTTAGTTTATTTGCGTTTGTGAAAGTAACATTTTTGTTGTACCCAGAAACCAGCTGCAGTTGCGGCATGAGGAACTGGCTGATCACTCTGAATTTCGTTTTTAGTAAACACTATTTCTAACTTCTTAAAAAAGTAAAAACAAATTATCCTCGGACCCCATTGTGCTTTTTGGACAATGTAAACGCTTTTTATGGGTTGCTGAGACAACAATAATACACGTTCTTTTTATTCCCATAACCATCAGTATGAAAATATCATTTTTCATATTCAGTATATTTTCAAGTGTTCTGGCTGTTTGTAAATGATCCAGCATGGTTCTAACGTGGGTTTCCCCAAGACAGCATACCAACCGAGGCTACGACGTTGGACGAGTCGTCCGCAGCAGATTTATAGTAGATGACATCATCATTGAGGTATATTTTCATCCTGGCATTTCTGATTAGTAAGTAAAGAATGTATACCCAGAGGTTGTATTCAAGGACATCTGGGTACCTACCCTAGAATGAAGGTAAGTCCCCGCAGTGATAGTCCAGGGATTTCTAAGAACTGCGTTGCAAGGTTAGAAAAATACTTGGCAGTTCCAAGCTATCCAGATAAGAAACTATAAACGAGAAGTAAGGAAGGCCTTACGTGAGGCAAGTTCTGAACGACACACCTCGAATTTTGAGCTTACTTAAATACACGGAAAGTACCTGGGTGAACTCCGAGGAAGGGTATTTGGATTTCTTTTGAAACACATGCTTCTCTAAGTGCAAACCAACAAATAACCTCATACCTACTTTCAATCCAGCTTTGGATCAACCTGGATTTAAGCAATAACAAAGCTTAGTTGGTCAGTTTGCAGCTAAGAGCCTTACAAGGTACCAGGACCCGATGATATCTTGTTAAGCTCTCAGTACAATGCCCAGTGTCTGGACTGAGGTAACCATAGTTGTGTATAAACAAAGCAGCAAGAGACTATCATCAAACACTCCTCTTTGTATCTAGAGGAACGCGTGCAGATGAAACAAACGCATGCCTCAAGCGTTCTCTCCTCTGGTTTGATGTTAAGAAATATTTACTGCATCGAAACATGCGCGCGATTCTGAGAGGCGATTGATAAGTTTAAAAAATTGTTGTCTTTTGGGCCCCAGACCGTCCGATTGAAAAGCCAATACACTACCACTTGTGCCACGGTTACTCACTAAAATCTTATTCATTACAATCCAGCTTTGGTTCAACCCGGATTTAAGCAATAACAAAGCTTAGCTGGTCAGTTTGCAGCTAAGAGCCTTACAAGGTACCAGGACCCGATGATATCTTGTTAAGCTCTCAGTACAATGCCCAGTGTCTGGACTGAGGTAACCATAGTTGTGTATAAACAAAGCAGCAAGAGACTATCATCAAACACTCCTCGTTGTATCTAGAGGAACGCGTGCAGATGAAACAAACGCATGCCTCAAGCGTTCTCTCCTCTGGTTTGATGTTAAGAAATATTTACTGCATCGAAACATGCGCGCGATTCTGAGAGGCGATTGATAAGTTTAAAAAATTGTTGTCTTTTGGGCCCCAGACCGTCCGATTGAAAAGCCAATACACTACCACTTGTGCCACGGTCACTCATTAAAATCTTATTCATTACAAATCTATGTAATATTCTAAAGCTTATGTAATATTCGCTTCCCCGTTGATCAACCAACAGAGACCTTTTATCAATTATTCACAATACCAACGCGAAGAAGTTACGGATATAAGCTAAGCCCTCAAAGTGAGAAACACTCAGCAATGAAATGAGCTTAATTTAGGACACGCAAGACCCCTCAACCTGCAATTCACTGATATTGACTTCATTCCAATGCTTCCAGAAGAAACGAGGTGTCATTTTCAGTAAATCCGTTTCCATCTCCATCGACATCTCTAAAACAGATGAAGGCGTGGGTCGAGGGTATTTTCTGAGGGCCACTGTAAACAATAATTCCACATTCTATAAAGTCTTCGTAGCGAAAGTCTCATACATGAATCAGGCCGCTGCTTAATTCAGAATGAATGAATGAATTCGAACAACGTAGATTCGAGGGTGATCAGCGCATCAGTCAACGAAATGAGTGAAGTCAAAAACAAAGGTTGACACCAATGTCCTACGCCAAACAAATGACACACTTTCCACCGGTCTCTAAGATCAGCCCTGTGTGATCTTATCGAGATAACATATGGGCATTATCAATACCAAACGACCAAGCGAATTACTCAACCCCAGGAGAAGAGGTGAAAGCCTCCGAGTGAGTTAACCACTCTTTTCTGTCCACAAAACTTAGAGATGAGTTTAAGCTCTCGTTGCCCTCAAAAAGGCGTATTTTATCCTACCTACAAGGGAGACACCAAAAAGTTGTAGTGGGTGAACGGTATTCGTGTTCTTTGCCTCTTTGCCAGTGAATCGAATCATTGCTGGTCTCCCTCTACGTGAATGAACTGCCAAAGACAGTCGAGCACATTGTAATACACATGTTCGCTGATGACGCTCAGATCCACATAAGCTATCCCTTGATTTTGTGTAAGGATACCACTATGTTGAGGAACGAAGATCTTTAGCGCATATTAAATTCGTCAACAAAGAATGAGCTGCGCCTAAATTCTGAAAAGTCTAAAGCCCTAGCAATTCATATGAGAAAACTAGACTTATCTAGTCCGCCAATTCAGTTAGCCCAAAGCCCAATAGATTAATTAGATTGCGCCAAAAATCTTGCCCTAATATTTAACCGCACCCTAATTTGGGCTACCCATCTATACGCTTCCATTGGAAAGGTTTATGGTGGAATACGGACTTTTTGAGTGACACAATATTTTATCCCTACACAAACAAAATTTCTACTGGCAAAAACACTCTTTCTGCCGTCTTTCTGCTAATTTTCTGCTGTCCAGACAATTATAGAAAAAAACTTAACGTTGTATATAATAACATCGTCCGTTTCGTATTCAATCTCAGAAGATATGATCACGCGTCCTTCTACTCGAAACAAATTAGCGGCTGTACTTTCGATAACTTGCTCGAATATAGAACATTATGTCTGTTGTACGACATTAAGAAAGCAGAGCAGCCTGAATACCTATATAAGAAGCTACGCTTCCTCCTGTCAATTAGATCGTGCATGCTCATACAAACCACTTTTGCCTGCTTACCCTCCGCCAGTATTCTGTTGCCCTAGCCCCGAGACTAGCAAACGATTTTGGTTATGAAGACTCCCAGATCTTTATAGAGCTCAACAGTCACATATCGGATCTTAAGATGAAATAACCATCTCGTACTAGCTTGGTATATTTATGATGGTCTTATTATCTACTATATCAGATCGAATTAATTGGGAAACCTCCTAAGTCCGGATTTAAGTTTTAATATTCGAGACCCTAAAGAAAGAAATGCTTCCCATTTCTTAATTACAGATGGTACAAGAAACAATTAGTGGCTACCTATTTAAATTTGTTCAAGGAAAAAACGAAATTAAGTCACAAAAGCCGATTTTATGCTCCACTGCCGCATTCATTACATGACAGAAAAAAATAAAACAGAAATTACAGAAGTACCTTTCTAATTTTATTGAAGGGACACTCTTTTGGAAGCCAATTAATTTGAGGGAACTCGTATATCTCCAAAAATATTCGTCATCACCATAATTGTGTATTTCCTGGTATCTTTAGCAACGATGAGCCTTTGGTATAATCTAAGGAATAAGGAATCCTAAGATTAATTTGCATTTTGCAAAAAAAAAAAAAACTCGTAAAAGAAAAAACGAAAATAAAAGCAACAAAATGTTGTCGGTCTATCCAGTTGAACGGGTAATTAAAATGATCCTTTGCTAAAAAAAATCATCCCAATTCTGGTATCAGCTCAAAATCCCACTCTACATATAGCCTACTTACATGAACGATGGCTTTTAAAAAATTTATTCTTCACCTTAATGGACGCACAGCAATTAAATTTTATACCATAATTATGGGCAGGGGAGAGAGGCAGGGAGGGGGAATATAGTTTAACGTGTTCATTTGTATATTCCCCCAAGTTTGCCCATTTTCGAGTGAAGGTTTCAAGGGTTTTAATGGTTTTCCTGATTATGAATTACAACCTTTCTCTCTCTCTTGAGAAATGACCTGTAATTAGCTTAATGACAAAATTGCTTATGCACATAAATTCCTTTTTGAAATAAACGTTCTCCTCCAGATACTCCAGATACTCGACATTCTCTCTTTCTGTTCGGTAAGGTTCTCTTTTGTTTCTACTTTGCTTTTTCATACTTGACAACTTCCTTTGAACTCGAAGCAAGGAATTCACAATTTAAAATAAGGGCACCAGCAATAACAACAAACAAATAACAAACGGTGCAGTGAAAAAAATTGGAAAGAACCACAAAAATAGGAAATCACGATACTCAGTCTGTAAAATCATCTAAAAATTTCCGACTCTCATCCACCTTGGACGGAGTTTGTGTCGAGTACGAGTACAAACCGCAGA
Source organism: Volucella bombylans (assembly GCA_949129095.1). Classification (NCBI taxonomy): domain Eukaryota; kingdom Metazoa; phylum Arthropoda; class Insecta; order Diptera; family Syrphidae; genus Volucella; species Volucella bombylans. The sequence goes on along the minus strand of OX422143.1, from coordinate 109,378,385 downwards.
ACTGACATAATTGCCAGTCTCTTTTCAAGGCAATGCCTCTAGGGTGGATTTTATGAAAGTTTTGTCGGATACGTAGCATTCCAGCGAAAGGACATGAAGCAGCCGACACGACAGAATGAAGGTACATATGTATTAGTTTTGAGTAGCTCTGAATGCAATCACAATGAATGAGGAAGAGGAAAGAACTACTTGCAACATAGGGAATGTACAAAACTAAAATGACTTCATTCATCGCTCACTCTGGTCGCTAACGACTTCACTTAAGAATGCAAGAGCGCGGTTATTCTTTTATGGAGAGAATACATCTAATAATAAGCGTACGTAAGTTTTATCTTTTCTTCCATTTCCACTGTGCGCTTCCATTCTCTCTAAAGATGTTAGCCGCGTTGCCATTTGCAAATTTTAATTGGTAGACTTTAAAGCTGAATGCAACTTTTAGAACATATGTACTCATATTCCCTAATATCTTCATAAAATACAAGTATGTATAAGCAAACAAGGAATCGAAACCTAAATGGGCATATGAGCACCACCAGCGGCAACTATCATACTCTTACAATGCATTCTGCCGGTCCAAGTTTTAACCGCAACAGCTCGTGTTTCCATAGCCACGTAAGCAAGCGATTTCATATAGTTCCACGGAAAATAATGGAGCGGCGTTAGATCGCAAAATGTTGGTGGCCAATTTGGGTCATCACGATCATATCCGTAGTTTATTGGGTTAATAAGCAAACGTAAACCTATCTTTACAAATTCGAATATTCAATATTGGTGTATGCATAATTCGATAGTCCGAATAGTCGTTACTTTTTTGAAATGCCTTGCTTGTGTGGCCACAAAGTGAATGGGAATGATGTGCAAGTGCACCGGATGCCAAGTGTTGTTTCACGTAGACTGTGCTAATCGAACGCAAAGTGATTGTGACTATACGAGCATGAACAAAAACAATGTTCACTTTTTATGTGCATCGTGCTCAAATCACACGTATCATTCATGTATCTATTACCATGCACCGCTGAAATAACCCCCAGCAGTTGAGAAGTCTTTTTCTTCTAATAATGTGCTACTTCAGCCTCCCACATTTAAAATAACTCAACAAACTTTTGACACAACATAATGTCGTTATGCACTTTCTGTCTTAGAGAAAAAAAGACATACGAGAATGTACGAGTACGTCTCCTTCTAGCGTATCTGCATGATAAATTCGACTTAGTTTGTTATGAGGGAAAAACTAAAACAAGCGTCCTGGTCTCCATACAGCAGGAAGGTCTCCCTACTGACCTTACAAGTCTGAGGAACTTATATATCAAGTTCCACGAGATTTTCAATATGTATCCCCAAAAAGTCTCAGACAAACTCGCTGCTTTCGGTAACAATGTGCACTCAAAAAGGATCTCACACCTTCAACGGAGCAGAGCTTACAACGAAATAACATTCATCTTATCTTCTACTATTAACACGTAAGAGGACTGCGATCTAAAACCCGTGCTGTCTTGCGCCAACCTCACACTCTCCCATTTGAGGACTACGCTCTAATCGAAACTATTCCAATTCCTGATATAAATAGTCAGGAATTAATGTTTTTCGAGACGACTTACTATCTTACCGGTCCAAAGTTGATTCTCTTTGTCGAGGTGTCCTACTGGCCGTCCACAACGACCTAAACTCTTGTCCAATCGCTGTTTCTAGTTTTCTACGACTTCTAAGCTTGATTACGTTTCAATAAAGATAACACTCCCCTGCAGGTTTCTGTACGTTATGTGTTTTTACATCTTCCCGACACAACCTATCGAATGCTACCAACTTCTTCGATTTTTCACTATGTCTCCGTATCGTGCAATAAAACCCTTTCTATGAGCCCTTGATGGTATAAATATAAACTTAGATCTTTACGTGACAAGAGAAGCAAATTATGGGCAGTTTTCCTTTATTTCAATTCTTTTGCTGACTATTCCAACTATCTCGGGTCATACCTTCAATTCGCCCAGCTTTATAACGTTGTCTACCAGAGATACCTTGATAGTGCGCTATCAAGCCTTATAAACGATCCTAAGTCTTCCTACCAATTTCCTTTAACTACTAAAAATAATCTGACGGTTTTCTTCCATCTCTCTCATACTAAAACATATAATCATCCGATCCGCATACCATACAACTTTTTTGCTACTTTTTTTTAAGCAATCTCTTGCCGATGATTCCTTGGTGTCGGATTCCTCTTCTTTTAAATACCTACTTAACTTCCCCATTGGCTCCTCTATTTCTCAAAGTTTTCATCATACAGAAATAGAAAATAAATTACAGCAACTTAAAGATGAATACTTACCCTGTCCAGATGGCCGTTCATCCATATTTCTTAAAAAGTGATCGTCAACACTTTCTCACCCCCTTTCAAATCTCTTCCAGTTATCGCTCTCTCAAGGTGAATATCCACAGATATGGAAGTCTACTTTCATAACACCGATACACAAAAAGAGATTAAAGAGCGAAGTCACTAATTACCGCCCCATACCTAAACTTTCACACATACCTAAACTTCTCAAAAACCTTTTATACGAAGCCTTAAGCTTCGAGTGCAAATCTCTTATTTCCCCTAATCAACACGGCTTTCTGAAAGATAGATCAACTAACACTAACCTCATCGAATTCGTGTTCTCTTTTCTCTCAGCCTTAGAAATTGGTAAAGAAGTTAACGTTATAACAACCGATTTCAGTAAGGCTTTTGATAAGATATCTCATAAACTAATCCTGTTCAAATTGTCCGTTCTGGGCTATGAATCCATTTTGCTAAAATGGATATTTTCTTACCTGGATAATCGCTTTTATGTTTTCGTTTCAGGACTGTCCTATCGGCCCCTTTCTTGGCAACTTCACGTGTTCCTCAAGGTAGTCACCTAGGTCAACGTCTCTTCAGCCTAACCATTAACGATTTTGAAAGGATCGTTCCACACTCATCACTTCCTCTCTATGCTGACGATACCAAATTTGTAAAACCCATTTCCTCACAACATGACTCCAGCCTCCTTCAAATATATCTAAATAGTTTTTCCACCTGGTGCATCAAAAATTGCTTAGAACTCAGTGTCCCCAAATATCAATCGATTACCTTCTCACGCAAGTGCAATAAGTCTACTCCCCGAATTTACCTTATCCACGGCCAACCTATATCCCTTGTTCAATCTATCCGCGATCTTGTCATATTATGCGACAGGGAGCTTAATTTCCCATAGCATATTGATGAAAGCAAACTCATCACTTGGCTTCGTTAAAAAATGGTCCAAAGACTTTTGTTCGCTTCCTTCTCGAGTACGCTAGGAAAGCGTGGTGTCCCTCTCAATGAGTTCATGTATCCCGAATTGAGAGCATCCAGCGTCGTTTTCTTCGATTTGCTATTCGAGGTCTACCTTGGAACGATCCTCTATTCTTACCTCCCTATCGAGAACGTCTCAAGTTCATTAACCTGAATACCCTTGAGGAACGAAGTGACGCAGCTGACATTCTTTTCAGGCTCCGTCGGTTGCACGTCTCTTTACAAATCCATTTTCTTTTACACTAACCCTCGAAATCTGCGTTGTCTCTTTTATCTAAAAATCCACAGCACTACATATGACTCTAACGAACCAATCTCCCGTATGCTGCGTCTTTACGTTTTCGATTTTAATTGCAGCACTCTCTCTAAATCCGATCTCCTTCACCATTCATAGATCTAAGCCCGAGTGATAAGTCCTAGATATATTCCATTAGTTGCTAAACTTTAATTTGTATTAGTGTTTAAGTTATAGTTTTTAAGCTAGTATGAGGCCAAATAAATGGGGGCGTTAGCAAACCACTGGCCACTATGTAAGGTTACCAAGATCTCTTAAATATCACACAATACTTGTGTAAAAATTATGAATAGAAAAATAAAAAAACAGTCGGGATCAACAATTTTAGTCGTAAATAAAGAAGGTGTACTCGTAGATACTCGTATTTCTAATAATACATAAATATTTATTAGCTAGTATCTTCAATAATTATTTTTCTATATACAATAATCGGAGAAAATTTTTTTCCTGGCTATCTATGTTTGATACATAACAGCTGCATTAACTTTGGAAATTCAAACAGTATTCCTAGCAGACACAGTTTCTATTTTGAACTTTGAGGATCTTAAGACAATAAATTGCCAATGAGAGATATAAACCTAGAATGGTCGAAAAAAATCGATTTTTGTTTTGCATTTTCTTGAAACCTGAGGTCTTAAGAATATCAGGTGAAAACGCCAAGTCAATATTTCGATAAATAAATCAGTTACAGTCGAGAGAGTGAAACGAGTTTTGCTGCGTCGAACCGAGAGGAAAGGTAGCGGCAAACGACCCTCGTGCTCCAGCGCTCTAGCTATAACAGAAATATCATACGACTGTTATTACATATTTGCCTGTGGGCCTGGTATCGGTGATTCCATGTAAACTGATAAATTTCATGATTTATTAATTCCTAAATTTTCAAACGCGTTTTTTTCAAAACCACGTTTTTCAAAATTTTTCGAAAACCAATGAACCGTTTGCTTTTAACTTTTTTGTGGTTATTCTATACACCATTGTCTAGTATTTGTCGTGGGATTTTTTTGTTTGGTTACTTAGTTTTTATTATATAGGCAAACTAATAACTAATTTTTGGTCCAAAATCACTATTTATGTTCAAATGTCCGCCATTTTGTCAGAAATCAATATTTTCAAAATCGACTATGACAAATTTTAGATTATATTATCTAATTTAATAATCTTTTTGGTTTTATTTTTTAAGACGATTTTTGAAGAAACGCTAGTGGGTACCGTTTACGCAGATTTTTTTACGAGGCTCCAAGAACCATACAATATCCTAGTATATTTTTGATATTTTTAAATAAAAAAAATTAAACATATTTCTGAATGTGTATACTTTTGGATAGTTAAACTCCCAATCTGACTTCACAATTGCGCTTCATTCGAGTTGGTCATGGCGCGCATATGCGCGAAATCATATTTAAACATAAAATTATCTATTAAATAAAGCTAATGTCATAGACATTAACATTAGCTTCAAGTTTTTTATTTCATATTGAATTTGTAAACCTCTAAAAAAAAACAACACCCTTTACAAGATGATATCAATCTTGACATTTTAGTGCAATCATCATTTGCAGAAAGATATTCTCTCTTATGTCTGCAGATGGGTTTAAATCGTGCATGAATCAACCTACAAGAATTTCAGATGTCACTGAGACGTGGATAAATCATATTTTTGCTGGAATTGACACAAACTTTAACATTACTTGAACTAGAGAAACATCAGATTTTCGAATAACTGATACTTTTGTCCAGAAAATTCAAACTGAGAAAACAATAAACATTCAAGTGGGATCAGCTTTTGAGAAAAAAGCAAGTAAAAGTAAATTGCGCTCAAAATTCCTTAAACACCCGAATAATATTCAAATTCGAAAGAATTATAAAAAAATTTGTAAAGAAGTCCTTGTTGAGGTTCCTATTTACAAAGAGGCCTTTAACATGATATTAAAAAATTCCATAGAGCAAAACGTAATCTCAAATTGATATTAAAGAATGTGTCTTTCAGCGTGTCTTGACCCGTTTTCTATAAAGATAAGGAAATTGGTTCTCCCATTGAGATGGGTAATATTTTCAATATGTTCTTTACAAGTGTTTCAACAAATACCTTAGCAAACGCTGGTATTACCTCCGTTATTCATCTTTCCTCTTGTGCGAACAAATGGCTTATATCTGAAAGTAGCTTGCAAAATAGCTTTTTCTTTGAGCGAATCTCTTCCTGTGAGGTACACAAAAATATTTTCTTATTGAATAAATCTAATTTATCCACCCTGAAGAATAGTGTTTCGAACTCTTTCCTTCAAAGCATTTCTACGAATATTGTGGATGTTTTAGCGCATAGGTTTCAATAAAAGCGTGTATGGTGGTGTCTTCCCTAGTAATTTAAAAACAGATGAAGTTATACCTATTTTCAAAAAGGGTGACCCACACATATTAAATAATTACAGTCTAATCTCAACCTTACGAGTTTTTTTTCCAAACAATTCGAAAAATTGATTAAAGTTAGAATTACAGCTTTTCTTGAAGGATGCCCGTTTTTCAGTGCAGTGCCCGTTTTTTTAACCTTCTGCAGTCAGATCTATTAATACAATAGTTTGAATAATAGAAAAGCTACTGCTGCTCTTTTCGTTGATATTATAAAGGCTTTTGACACAGTAGACCAAGAACTGCTATTGATAAAACCAGAAAATGTGGTTTTAGAGGTTTTACGCTTAATTGATTTACTTCATACTTAAATGACAGAAAGCAAAGAGTAAACATAGGAAAAGCATTGAGTGAATGTCTGGATATAAGTATTGGTGTTCCACAGGGTTCTCTATCGGTACAAAAATCATTCTGCAATATGGATCTATTTCCAATGTTGCATCATTTATCGAGGATTTAAGAAAAGGTTTACTTTGGTGTCCCCTGACCCATGTTAACGGAAATTGCTTTGTTAATACTAATGGTAGAAACTTCATTTGGGACTTTGTTTTTGAGAGAAATACTAGCCTTTATAACCGTGTTTAAACAAAGTTGATACCTTTTTTGAGTCTTCAGAAGCCTGTTCCATTTTTCTTGGCCATGCCAATTTTTGAGTTTGATGTCACTTTTCTCCAGAAAATGCGTAATAAACCTAAAGTTTACTATTGTTTTCTTATGAACGTAATAATAATAAAAAAAAATCATCAACAAGTTTGCAAAAAAGCTAATAGATTTTATGATACTCGTACTTGGGAAAACCTGCAGCAGGTCAAAAATGGAATTTATGAATTTTTTCCCATGCTTCTAACCACAGTTGAAAATAAGAGTGGTTTCCCAAGAATTAATAATTTTGCAATAATTTTTTAAAAAATTTTACTTTACTTAGTTCCTTAAAAGATATCAAAAAGAGTTAGGTTAGGGGTATGGAAGCCTATTTGGAAAGTTTAACAAACAAAAATGATATAAAGGATTAGAAAAAATAATTATTTCATCAGCTTAATATTGTACGTCAAGATTACAGTTGCTCAAAAACGCTATTTGAAATGTCTGCATTTACAAACCAAGAATACGCAGACATTATTGACGTTTATGGGATGTACAATGGAAGTTCAAATAGAGCGCGACAAAGCTACCATGAAGACTTATTTGAAAATATGTACCAATCGAAGGCTTCGAGAAACGGGATCACTTTCAAATACACAAGTTAACGCGAGAGCTCCACAAGAAAGAAGAATTTCGGCTGATGAAAGAATACTGATCCACCATTCAGCATCAGACGCTTAGCTTTGCAATGCAATGTTTCCAGACGTAAAGTTTCTAATGAACTGCATGGAGAAAATCTTTATACATACCGCCATACACGAGAGCAAGAACTGCTTCCCGATGATTTTGAAAAAGAACTTGAGTGTTCTAACCGGTTGCTGGAGCGGAGCTTGGATGATAACGAGATTATTAGCAGAATTCTTTGGACGGACGAATCTCAATTTACAAAAGATGGGATCACAAATTTTCATAATATTCATACACGGGCTGCGAACAATCCACATACAAGGAAAAATAAATCATTTCAACATAAATTCAGCGTCAATATGTGGGCAGGTGTAATTAGAACCCTTCAAATTACCACCTAGGCAGAATTCTGGAGTTTTTGTGAAAAAATTTAGCTGATTTGGAGGACATTACACTGATTCAACTAGCTTCATCATATTTCCAACTGGATGGTGCTCCAGCCCAATATGGTCGTGAGGTTAAGAATTGGCTAGATGAAGAGTACGGTAATCGTTGGATAGAAAGAAATGGACCAGTTCACTGGCCTGCAAAGTCTCCTGACCTTACAGTATTGGATTTTTTTGTATGGAAAAGAATGAAAGAACTTGTTTATTCAACCAATATAGCAACTTTATTTGCATTGAAAGAGCGTATTCTCGAAGCGTCATCAAAAGTGAGGCAGCAGGTAGCCTCAATAAACATTTGCAGTGAAATCCAATACAAAACCAAGGAGGAAACTATGAGGACCTGCTATAACTGTTTTAGTACACAGATAAAATAAAAATTACCTAAGACCACACAAAATCATGTTTTATTCATTGCCATTTGAGTTCAAAGCAAAAGAAAAAAACATTTTTTTAAATTTTACCTGCTGCAAGTTTTCCTAAGTATCATAAAATCTATGGGTTTTTCAGCAAACACTTTTTTACTTTCATAAGAAAAAAAATAGTAAAACGTCATGTTTGTTACGCATTTTCTGGAAGTGACCTCAAAGTCAAAAATTAGCATGGGCAAGAAAAATAGAACAGGCTTAGAAATTGGATATCTGAAGACCCAAACACGATATCAACTTTATTTAAACCCAGTTACAAAGGCTAGTATTTCTTCCAAAAATAAAGGGTACACCAAAGTAAGTCTCTTCTTGAATCCACGATAAATGATGTCAACATTGGAGATAGACCCTTAATGTAGAACGATTTTTTTCTAAGAATATACCCCAAAATTATTTCCCAAATAATCCTTTACGAATAAGGGTTATACCCTGTATATCAATTCAATATTTTGTCTCAAGCGTAAAGGTGAAAAAAAACTGGATTTGCTGACGATGTAGGGTGCTCAGCTCATACTCCAAAAATTCTCTACTGGATTTGGTGGCGGATATTAACTGTAATTTGGAAATACTGGCACATTGGTTTGGTATACACAAGTCTGTCATAAGTAACAAAACTAAGACCAATTTTTTCATGTTCTGGGACAACTGTTGATGATAGCCTTAGTTGTTTCTCGAAATGTTTTACCATTGAAAATGTAAAAGTTTTTAAGTACTTAAATCTTAATATAACATAGATAGTAAAATTAATACTAGCGTACATACATATGTACCTCCCAATTGAAAAAATATCTTTTAAAAACAACATTTATTATGTATCATCTAAGCTAAGCTACTTGAAGCGGTTTATTATGGTTTAGGGCAAACAAAGTTGCAGTACGGAATTGCGTGCTAGGGGGGTACTTTCATTAATAATTTACAGCCCTTAATAACTTCTCGAAAGAATATTCTTAGAATAATCTGGAAAAAATTTCGTAGCGAGCATAGTTTTTGTTTTTTCCTTGGTTCGAAAATACTCCCTCTAAAACATCTATAATTTGATAAAGTTTTAAAAATATGTTACCAAAGAAGTCGGAATTTAATTAGTTAGCTAAGAATTTTATTTCGTATAAATGTTGGTTGGTCATTAGTGACCGTCTATCAGATTGATATGTAAAATCTGAGTTTACTTACGTAGTACGTTAGAAACTTTAAACATTCTCATAAAGAATTTTACTATTGCGTAACGAAAGCTAATTATATAGATATTTCTAATTTAAAAACTTTCCTCCATGATATAGTTTCTATACTCGTACATTAGCGCATTCGTAGTATTGTTATACAATTCGTTACACCCATAGTTTCCATGTTCAAAATGTTCAGCGTTCTCTCCTCATCCAGCATATACTCCCCGGTATTCTTTTAAAATAGGGTATACCGCTATAAAGTGGAAAACGTCTTTTCTCCCACGGTTGTTATACAGATCGCTAAGCGTTGGCAGCTCTTACTTTCAATAGAAGGCTTATATTGTCGTTTGAGTTGCTATTTAAAAAGTACGTTTCATCTTGTAGATCATATTTAAGTTGGGAACTCCGAGCCTCGTTTACGTATCCCTTGTTTCTATATCGTCCGATTAATGGTAAAAGCGTGAAAAAATTTAGCTCTTAGATTAGACGGTAAACGTTTCTAATTTTGATAAAGATGTCCTCTTCTTGAAATGATATGATCGAGCATCGCTTAGGTAGCCTGCCTTGTTCCATCTCGGTTACTTGAACGAGATATTCAAAGTGCAGTCGGAGAGCATCTAGGAGAAGAGTACGAGTAGGTACCCCAGTCTCCAAATGCAACACATAAATCGATGAATTGCTAGGTTGGTGAACAATTCGTTTTAGGGAGCATCGAAGAAATCTTTCTACTTCTCCACACCTGGGCTCCGTATAAAAGAATCGATTTTGTTGTTGCACAAAATAACTTGTGTTCATTAAATTTGGTATAATATTCCATCCATGGAATCATGGCTTATTAAACTTTTGTAAATCCGTAGCCTCAGACTAGCAATATAAGTTAGTGTGGATAAGTCCTCATTTATTAAAACACAAAAGGTAGTTCAACATGTTTCGATAGCTTAAAAGAAGCTTAAAATAGCTGTATCGACTGTTACCAAGTTTATACGACAGCTCAATGTGCATTGAAGCAATCCGCATTGGTTCAATACCTGTCGAAATGAAATGCTGGTGTTTATATGAAATTATCCAAAATGTTACAAATTTTCAATGCGTTTTATAAGTAGGAATGAACGTATGCGTGTTGAATATTACACATTGAGCTGTCGTATGAACTGGGTATGTGGGAAAGTGTCTGGATCTGTGGGGTGGTATCAGGTGATTTTGAATGGGTAGTCACTTAAAATACAACAATGTTGCTGATTGATGTATCCGTTAAGACAAATATGAGCCTCATCATTGAACATAATTTTGTCATAAATTCCTAAATCATCTCGCAATTTATTTTCACTATAACCCGTATAACCCGATTTTTTAAATTTTTACATTATTGACTCTTAAATGGGATCAGGGCATGTTCATTTCCGAAAACATGTACGAAGTCCAAGGTCCTGTGCACGCCTTCAAAATCGATAAATTCGGGTCTTCATTAACACAGGCTTCAAATCCGTCGATATTTCCATCGGAAAGCATTGGTCTCCTTGTTAATGCCATGTTGGGTTAAATTAGTACTGAATCTATCTAAAACATGACGAGAAGTACATCCATATAGCATATGACCAATTATTTGATCTATAAAATTGGTGAAGTGCTCGATAAGTTTGGGTATCTGAACACTAATTTCGGAAATAATATTCCCCGAGTTGTTAATGTTGTTGCGGTGTAAGCTTATTCACCAATTTTTCGACTTTAAAAAAATTTAATAAACCTTACAAAAATGGCAGTTGTCTCCAGCGAAAACCCGACATCTCTTAAACAAGCACTCTTTTCTTGGCGCTGTGCCTACAAAGGTCCATGATGAAAGACTTTAAAGACTTTAAAGACCAATACTGAACAATAATTTTATCAGTCTTCTTTAGAATTATTAAAATATTTTCCGAAATGCAGTTCTGTTGTAGAAATATGACTTCCGTTGGCATTACTTAAGGACTCGCACTTTAGCCACACTTAGTGAGTGCCCAAAAAAATTATGGAAAATATTCAGTGTTACCCGAAATCACAACTCGGCTTGGTGACCTTTATTTATGATAAAGGTGTTTGTAGACTATTTTAAGTAAGTAGCGATGTAAGGAAATGTCAGTAATCATAACTCTATAGCGCCCTTATATGATACTGGCATCTTAATTTTTGAAGAAATATGGACAATGATTCTACTAGCTCATAAAGCATACCAAACAGTGCCTTTTTGTGTATGATGTCTCAATAATGTCCTGTAGATTTTCGTCACCCAAAATGTGTTTTGTTCAACCAAAAACGAGCCTCATCGTTGAACAGAAGATTTTGGCGAAAGAGAGGATCAAGAGCAATTTCATTTTCGGCCAATTCACTGAACGTATGGTGCACTCGATGGTCATGCGCTTTCAATGCTTGCACGAGGTGGATCTTGTTAGCTTTTGAACTAAAATCCACACATCCAGGTCCTCTTCAATATTATAGGTACGTTCAACAGCATCTTTCGGTGCACATTGTGGGGCATCTCCACCTCCTCAGATGCGTATTATCAACTAGAATATGGATAATGCGAAAACAATCACGTTAGGTTTCACGAACTAAACTACAATTTGCAGGCATTGTTCTCGTCTACAAAACCAACAATTGTTAAGTGTAAGATGTTTTGCGGATGTGTCCTGTACCTAAGGTGGCGGACAGACTGCTTGTACTGATACCATAGTACAGTGAATACTATTTACCTACAACCCCTGACAGACAACATTTTGTAGTTCTCGCTTTGGTTTGTTTCGCATTTTGATAAAATCGAATCCATTGTGATTACTTGTGAAAGAATCTGCGAAGGATCGCCCACAGAGAGAAAGTGGCGCTGCAATCAGTAAGAAGGTGGTATACCAAAAAATTACGAATCTCAATTCCAAGCACTCGTATGTTTCGTGGTATACCAGCTTTTAACGTGGTATTGTTGTGAAAGACATGTGTTATAGAACATAGTATTGCTACACCATGGTATCAATACCAGAAGTCTGTCTCCCACTTAAGATGCAAAATGCCTACCAACGCGGAAGATACAGCAAGCCGACATCGTGTCTCCACCATTATTGTGCATGTTCGTCGACTCACTGCTCAATGCTGTCAATATCTTTGATATCCATGCTTAAGCGTATGGACGTTTTTTTTTTCGTTTTAAAGAACTCTTAAGACGGATGATTACTTTTAAAATTCCTGATTAGAGTACGTGTTATGTTTTTCTGGAAAATGGGACAAAAAGAGAAAGAAAGATGTTTGGGCTCGGTGGCTATTTCGCGGAATCAAATTTTTAATCAAATTTTTAATGGGGATACCAAATTACTAGTGTAATAGGCCTGATTGACGATTGGTGCACTAGAAATCGACTTTCAGTGAATTCTCACAAAATTGACTTGTACTCTTTACGAGACGGAAGCTGACTGATCAGATTCATGTCGTTATGGATAACATACCTATTTGGACTAAACATGTTACGTCGGAAACCTCCACTGTTGGCTCTCTAGCAGTGTTAAGGAGCTTTCGGCAAGACATCTTGTCACTGATGAGGGTCATTTGGATCTACTCGTATATGGCTATGTTAAGACGATGTATATTCTATGCGTCCATGGTTTTGTGGAACAAGCTTTGGCGAAGTATATATGTCACTGGTACTTCTACCTGACTCTAAAAAATGTAAGAAACCATCTGTTCCGCCTACATTGTGGGTTTCCTTGGTACGCCTGGCTGTGCTCTAGACGCACTGAAGAATCTTCCTTTCTTTGGCATTCATATCATGGGCTGCTCTGCCAAAATCATCTTCCGTTTAACGGGAAGACGTCTTTGGTATAAACTTTGCGTGCGGCTGTTTTTTGACTACGGTCTTATACACAAGGCGAATGATGCAATGATATCAGAATTCCTGTAGCGGAAAAAAAAATACAAAATCGACTTTAAACATGCCCAGAAATGGTTTCGATCAAAATTTGAGCCAGGAGACGAATGCAGTCGGGTCTTCACGGATGTCTGCAAAAACAGATTTAGGATGCACTCAGCTCTGGTATTGTAACGACTTTATCTCTAAAACACTTACCCTTCTTTCTGTTCAGTAAAAAGAACATACTACGAGCAGAAGTATAATGGACTACTTGAAGTATTTACTTTGAAAAACCAGACTGAACTATGACATATTTTCAGTAAAGATCACTGGCAATATGGTCCTGACTAACTATATATGAATTTGACTTCATTGTCGAGAACAAATGCAGGAATCTAACTCTGTTAAGTCACACAAAATACAGCGGAACTCTACGACAACGGTCAAGACATGCTTAAGTATCATTCACGAATGATATTCAGGTCGACAAGGTTCGTCATACAAAACTTGTACTAGAAATTTTAAAACTACAATACACATGAGTACATCCTGTCAATATACGAAAAGAGACGCCAACAAATTAGCCCCTTAAAGTGGGCTAAAGGGACCTTTTTCTGATACTCTCAGTGGCAACTCTGGCTTAAAGAACTTAGAGGGTTTTGATTGTCCTCCTTTAAAGGATTCTTCGTATTCGCATTGTAATCAGCATAATTCGAGTAAAATATACATACAAGCAAAATACAATACGCTTACCGTTATATACTAGTACATACATCTGCCGATATAGGAATAACATGCAACCTAGTGCCGTACTTACGGAGAAATGAGTTACTTTAGAGAAACTCTATAAAGAGGAGTACAAGATACGAGTACGTAGATCTTTGTTGCCGAAAGGAAGCTTTTAAAGTTGTTGGATACAAGTATCTGCTATCTGCTGAGACATGCATACTTATATATAACAAAAAAAAACAAACAAACAAACAAAAAAACCTAAAGAAATGATGATGATGGTTGATTCCATTCTGAAGAGCATCAACACTCTGTGTAATTATTTCGAAAGCAAGACATAACATGGGTATTCTATTAAAGTGCCTCTCAAGGCTTTCGATGTTTTGCTCGTATTAGATATTTTCTTCCATTACGGGATACTACTGCGACAATGTCTCTCATGTTGGTTTGTGTATTTTTCTATGAAGTGACGGCTATTGTTGTCGGTTACTATGTTCCAGGTTCTACTGTTTTTGTCATTGGGTCTTGAGAGTGCATATGTAGACTTTGTCTTGATATGACATATTTTTTTATGGACTTGCTTTCCTTTGGATGAAGCTGAAAAGGGGCTTTTCATATAGCCTTCAAATTTATACAAAGCCTAAGATGTAGGATTTTTAAAAGACAAATATCATACAGCAACATACTAACAGGAAGGAAAATTTGTTCGGTCAAAAATAGTCCTAGAGTTGGTGTTATTATTATTGATCTTACTAGGGTGAAAGTGCTCAATTTGAAACACTTCACGTGGATAATTTCTCATCCACAATGTGAGCTATGGTACGAGAAAGTTTTGGGTATTTAACAGCATAGGTGATTTGCCAGAGGCAGGTTAATCTCATCATCATCTTGTTACAAGGCCTGGAAACTTTGTTTTGGCTGTAGAAAACTAAGTTAAAATTATGTGACTTATAAGAGAACCAGGGTCGGTTCGATGAATTTTGGCGCCCGGCGCAGAATAATATTAGCGCCTCTTAAAAATGTAGATTAAAAAAACAATATGAGTAAATTTTAAAACGATTGCAAAATCGAAAATATTTAAATATGTATTTATAAATTTCCACATCACCAAAGGGTGTGAATACCAATGCGATTTTTTTTTAGGTTTCCCCAGTAGGCCTATTCCTTTATAAATATAAATACAAATTAAAAAAGTTCAGATATGGTTTACTTGTTAAACTTTTCATATATTAAAAATAACCAAAAAAATCAATAACGAAAAATGTTTTTAGGAACTCATAAATATAAATTAAATACGTTCACATAACATATTTTTCGTAAAAAATTATTGCCCAGTAAAAGAAAAACGATGAACACGTTTAAAGCTAAAATTAAATTACGTACAATTTACAAGAATAAGGAAGTTAAAAAAAATATAAACTAAAGTTAGGTATTGCTATAGGCAAGAAAGTGTAAAATTAAAAAGAGTGTTGCCTTAAGGTGCCTTGAAAATGATCTTACGGGCCTTTATTTTGGCAAAACCTTCCACTAAAAAATTACTATCAAGCTCCGACATAATTTCTTTTTCAGTTGATATGGTTGTCAAAGATACCAATCGTTGGGCTATAACAGTATTTGGAAAAAGAGTCTCCATATTTCTGGTGTGAATAAAATTAAAAATGTCTATCGCGGACTCATTTTCATTAATCAAAGTTGACAACATGATGATTTCTCGATAGAATTCTGAGCCACTTAAATCGGAATTGCCATTATAAGTTAAATTTTTTTCTAATTTGAAACAGTCATCAGTTGAGAGTAAACTTGGATTTGATTTGAGCTTTCCCATATTATATATGCATTGATATAATTCATTGTGCTCTTTTATCTGCTCAAATCTTTCAGAAATTTTTGAAATACGAGTAGCTTGATCTAAAACTTTAAAATAAAATTCTATCTTAAATCTTTCTTGCGGTTCTATAATGGGATCATCTCTTCCTTCGTAGGAAAACTTAATTGCCCTTTTTCGGGACTGCAAGACTGCGATAGCTGGAAAAGTACAGAGAACTTCTAGATCAACAGCCATGATCCCAGCTTCGTCTAAAAACAAGGAGAATTTTTCATCATTTCTCAATTCTATGAGAAATTGTTTTGTGTTCTCAACTGCCAGCTTGAGGCTCATATTCCGTTGGTGAAGGAACTTGCTAGCAATATTAATCCTATCTAAAATTGTGTGCCAAATTACAACGCAGCAAATAAATCTAAAATCAGTCACCTTGCCGCAAAGGAACTGGGCCATATTTTTGGATTAGGGTCGTCAGTTTGTGATAGTTCAACAAGGGGTTCATAAACTTCTGCTAAGTATAGGTATAATGGCCTGATCGCATGTATTCTGCTCTCCCATCTGGTCGTACATAGGAGTTTTAGTGTCAATCTTATAAGATGTTTTTTTTTTTCAGAACCGACAATATGTTTACAGAGCTAGAGAAAATACATATGAGGGGAGTTCAACATATTCTCGGTATCGGGGTGAAGCTGTGGTTGTATATATAAATTGACTTATTTATCAAGTAATACTATTATTTTAGTGCATTCATGTAAAATTTCATATAAATGTGATTATTAATTCGCGTTTTATCTCTAGTTAAACAGAATCATAATGGCAACTGAGACGATGATGGTGAAAATTGAGCATCGCGCTGTAATTAAATTTCTCACTAAGCAAGGAAAAAGTCAAAAAACTATTCATGAAGAGATGGTGGCTGTTTACCAGGGTTCCGCACCTTCATTATCAACTGTGCAAAAGTGGTCAAGTGAGTTCAAGAGAGGCAGAGAGAGCATTGAAGACGACCCCCGCTCCGGCGCCCCGGCTACTGCTTGTACGGGAGAAAGCATCAAAGAAGTCGCAAAACTTGTGCTTGAGGATGCCCGAATAAAGGTGAAAATGATGGCAGAGATCACCAAGCTTTCAATTGGTACCATTCACACCATTCTTCATGACCATCTTAACCTTTCAAAGGTCAGTGCAAGGTGGGTGCCACGAATGCTCACAGCGCCTCAGAAAAAAGTGAGAATCGCATGCTGTAGAGAGCTTTTGGAGATGTGTAGTGAGAACGCGGACGGTGTTATGGATCGAATTGTTACTGGGGACGAAACATGGGTCCACCATTATGACCCTGAAAGCAAACAAGAGTCCATGCAGTGGTATAAAAAAGGAACAGACCCCCCGAAGAAGTTCAAAGTCACTCCGTCTGCCGGGAAGCTCATGGCCACAGTTTTTTGGGACTCAAAGGGAATCTTGCTCATTGAGTACAAAAAAAAAAGGTAAAACCATCAACGCCACATCCTACGCTTCTACTTTGCACAATTTGCGGGAGGAAATTAAAAAGAAAAGACGGGGTAAACTCGCAGCGGGTGTGTTGCTTCTTCATGACAACGCTCCTGTTCACACGGCGCGAGTTTCCAAGGCTGCTGCGCGAGATTGTGGTTTCGAAGAAATCCAACATGTAAGTCCAGACCTTGCCCCTAGTGATTATTTCCTGTTTCCGGATTTGAAAAAATGTCTTCGTGGAAAAAGATTTTCGGATGATGAAGAACTCAAGTCGGCAATAAATGGGTATTTTGCAGAGAAAGAGGAAATTTATTTTTTTGAGGGTTTAAAAAAGCTGATCTCAAGATGTAACAAATGCATTGATGTTAGACGAGATTATATTGAAAAATAAAAACAATATAAATTGAATTCGCATTTTCCTTCATATCGATACCGAGAATATATTGAACGCCCCTCGTATAATCTCTCAACCGTGTCAAAAAAATGCCACTGCGTCAAAAAAACATTGAACAGCATCAAGGATGACTAGATTTAGCGAATGCGAGGAGTATGGGACAAACAAAGCTCTTGGTTCCAGAGCTTTCATTCTAGCTTGCATACTAGAGTTGTTGCCTTGAACCCGGCAATTTGATAAAGCAAGGTTTAACTTTGAAAGCTCAACTAGTACTAGTTCCGTTACTAAAAATCCTAAGAAGTATTCCTTATCTTCATAGTTTTTTTTCGTTATGGTCAATTATTCTAATTACCAAAGTTAGCTGTTCCTTTATAGTAATATCAGGCGTACAATCCAAAATTATCGAAAAATATTTAGCTCGCTTTATTTTGTCTAAAATAGCTTTTCTAACTTCGCCTGCCAAAAGTTCTATGAGCTCATTTTGAATGCCTTTACTTAGGTATGTGTGCTTCGTTTCTTGATGATGGATTCTGCGTAGGTGTTCTGCTAGAACCGTGTCGAATTGACTTACAGATTGTACGAGTTGCAGAAAATTGCGGTTGTCTTGCTCGAATAAAACATCGGAGCTTCCTCTAAATGCTAAAGACTGTGTAGCAAGGAATTGCACGAGAATTATAAGCCGTTTCAGGAAATTTCTCCAATGCTCAGTTTCCTTGGCCTTGGTCTATTGTTTTGTCTTTTTGCAAACCTAAATCTAAATCCCTCCCAGCCCGAAAAGTTGTTATATGTAATTGACTTGTCTCATGCTCTTGAATAGCCCTTGACAAGACTCCAGTTACTATAGCCTGTGCTGGACAAAGCGACACTCCCTTTCGCTCGCGAAAATAAGAAACAGCAGAAGCAAACGCCAGAGTCCAAAGATTTCGAGTAAACTAACCATGCCTTGATGTTTTCTCACCATTTTTGAAATTTCTTTGGTAAAAACGGGTACTAAACTTCCTGCTTTTAGTTTCGGGGAAATCAAAATTTTCTACTTGAAAATGACCCTAATAATTGAATAACTTGATCACTTAAATTTGGCCATAATTTAGGATCTTCAAATGTTGGTAAAACATTAATTGAACTACTTTCTTCAGCATCATCTAACACATGATTCTGTCTGAACTGGCTCTGCAATATTTTCTGTAGGCAATAAATTATTGCAACTTAGTGTTATCGATGTTGAAGGACAACAGGTATTTCCTCAACTGCAGCGCCTGTTTTCTATTGTCTGCCTCAATCGCCTTCCACTTGCTTCTACACTCACTACCTGATAGTTTTTTCTTTCTTGAATACATTTCTGAGTCCCGACCAGAAGGCTACACTTATTTTGAAAATATTTTTTAACCGACTTGACTAAGGAACTTTTTTTTACTTTAGAAATAAACAATTACAAAAAAGAGACAATCTATTTACATATTATTTTAACACTGACTGGGTTTTCTAAATTCTCAAAATGAAAGCACAATTTTAGAATTATCCAAAAACAAATCTGTGCAAAAAAAAAACATACTCTGACTTAACAGTATACCCAATTTTAATGGCAGCTTAGTATGCATTGAAGTAATGCGCATTGGTTTAATACGCTCATATAAACAACACTTTAAACCGCATTGAAATATTTAACACGCACTCGTTCACTCTTGTTTATAAAACGCATTGAAAATTTGTAACCGCTTTGAAATATCATATAAACATTTTAAAATCGCATTAAAACATTTTACTCTCTCGCGCTCTCATCATTCTCATCAGCGGGCAGGTATTAGTTATGTATTTAAAATATGGGATTGCAAACGAAATATCTGGAAAGACAAAGAAATAAGAACAATGTATGTGGCAGAGTGAGTCAAGTGTCGGTTCAATCAGCTGTTTGTTAAACTCTCTCAATTTTCTCTCGCTCATTTTGGATTTGGTTTTGGATAATTTCATATAAACATCACCATTTGTACGGGTATGGAGCCAATGCCGATTGCTTCAATGCAAATTGACCTGTCATATAAACTGGGTAATAGATAATACAATCTTAACAGAACAGTATGTACAGTGAAATATAAATCCATACATACTCGTATAATATACAACTCAATGCGACTGAAGCTAACAACACGTTCTCTTCAACTTTCTACATCGAACACGTCTGCCTTAGATTGTTGGAACCAATTTTACTTGTTGTAAATAATTTGCATTTGGCGCAGATCTGAAACTCTGCTCCATAGGAAGTTTAGTTTGTTAGTGTTTTCTGTAATTTCAGCTGGGCGCAGAATTTGTGACGTTTGGCGGGCCATAATACAACTGCTCCAGAAGCATATATTTACAACAAAAAAGCCGTGGATATTAAGTTATAGGTTCGATGAAAGAGGGTATTTTTTTGGATGAACTGAAACTGCATTACTATGCTTTTGAAGTTGCATACAGAGGACAGACACAGGCACTGGAAAAGGCTCTAAGCTGATGTTAGGTATCAGTGTACATTTGGTGTGTGTATTATTATTATGAGGACGTAAACTATGAAATGTTGCCGCCTTGCAATTAGTGGGAAAAATATTTTCTGTTAATTTTGAAATGTATTTAAAAACGATGTTTGCAAAGCACTATTTAACGAATCTATATAATCTTGAGGCCGGTGCGGCTGTTTCACTTGCTCCAGTGCACAGTCCGGCCCTAATGAGAGCTAATTTTGTCCACGTTTTTCTAGGTTCTCTGATATCATTTCGTACCCAAAACAATCGTTAGTGCCCAGGATGCAGCTTATACCGAACTCTTTGGAGAAGTATCGATTTTGAGTATCCTTTGCAATGCTACTTATAGGTCTAAACGTTGCGAGTGGTTCAAAATTAGAATTTTTACATTAATGTAATTATCGTCATTAATTGAAGGTGACTTTTAAGCCTAAACTAATGAAGAAGAATTCGAAAGCATATGATGAAAAGCTGAATAGGTAAAACATTCGACAAGGATAGGTTCTCCTACCTTTCGGAGAGGATGTTGTTAACAGGTCACTTTGAAATGTGTTCAGTTTGAGCTATGTATCTGTACTATTATTTATCATGAAATGTATGACTGCCCATAATATATTTTGGCCACTAGCGCAACAAACAAGTTTGTAATAAAATGCTTGTTATACCTCTTCGGGGTTGTCCACAGTAACAACAATACATGAAAAAATATTGTACGTAAACTTGGACGATAAAATTACACATGGAGACGGTCAAGTGTTTCGGTTTAAGACAAGGTAATACGTGCTAGCATTATAGTTTACCTAAACTGTCGCCCGATGAAAAGTTAAATCCTGCTTTTTGATTATTTTACATAAACAAACATTATTTTCGAAATGTAATCTTTTCAAGTCTTTACAAAGCCAGATTCCTACGATTAGAATGGGTCAATGCTATACAAGGATTAAGACTGTCTTATTCAACTTGGGATAACCTTAAAGAAGTGTGCGTAAGCTTGAAATTGAAATAGGGTTACCGGAAAGTTCACACAAGGGATTCATGTCTTGGAAACCTTTCCTTGAAAGAATATTTTCGACCAGAGAAAGAATGAGAAACATCACGATCACTCGGCGCAACGCTTATCACGAACTGTTTGGATGTGTCCCTGTTGATATTCGATAAAATCTAGCGAAGGAGATTTTTAAAAAGCATTTTCGTTTATTTTGAACTGCAATGCGAACAGAAACCAAGTTAAGAGTCAGACGCTATATAGAAAGAGTCATGTGATGTGACTGACGCAGGAGAGGCATTTCAAATAAATGGCGAGTTAGATACCATGGAGTAATATATAGGGTCCGCCATCTAACGTTTTTTTTTCAACTAGTGCTTGTTTCGTGAATGGTAATACTTAGCTCATGTCTGATTTGACAGATAATTAGTTTTGTCCTCCCGCTGAACGAATATGGTTGTGTATACGCTTGAACAACGCTGGTAAATATTGCCTGCGATCGACTTAGAGAAGATGCCGATTTTGCCAAAAAAATCATCTTTTCAGATGAAGCTCATTTTGATCTTGGCGGGTATGTAAACAAGCAAAATTGTCGCATTTGGGGCACAGAAAACCCGCACGCATACATTGAAAAGCCGATACACCCAAAACGAGTCACTGTTTGGTGCGGATTTTGGTCCAGAGGCATAATTGGGCCATTTTTATTTTTTTTGGCCGTTATCAATGGCGATCGTTATCGGGCCATGTTGAACGAATTTTTGTTCACAAAAATTGAAGAGGAGGATATTGGCAATATTTGGTTTCAACAGGACGGCGCTACGTGCCACACAGCCGAAGCTACACTCGATGTTTTGCGCCCTGTTTTTGAAAATCGCATTATCAGCCGCAGAGCTGATGTCGTTTGGCCACCTCGGAGCTGCGATTTGACACCGTTGGACTATTATTTGTGGGGTGCCGTAAAAGATAAGTGTTACGCCGACAAGCCAGAGACAATTGACGCTTTAAAGGACAATATTCGTGAAGCCATTGGTGAATACAGCTGCACACAATCGATAATGTGCTTAAAAATTGGACCGATCGTGTAGGCTACTGCATGGCCAGCCGAGGCAGCCATTTGAATGAAATTATTTTCCATTATTAACCGGAAGGATTGTACTTTCAAATAAAAAAAGAGATTTGAGAAAATATTCAGTAGTTTTTTTTTACAGCATTTTCAAAAAAAAAAATTTTTTGGCCGACCCTATATAACGTGGCAAATAAATGTATGCCATCACGATAATTTAGTATTTTAAGTGCATTTTTCACCAATATTCTTTTTAGTACCGATTGCAGATGTTCCCAATGAGTCCTTGCCGATATAAACTACAGGATTCCAACCTCTACAAAACAGTTAAGCTAAGTTCACGATGTTTATCAGAAATACTCTATGTCAACAGCTTTGTCAGACTTAAGCTTCAATAATGCTACCTTAACCCGGTCTAGGTCAGAGAATGGGATTCTCTGTCGTCATTTGACCGTCGATGGTTAAGTATCAGAAATACTCTATGTCAACAGCTTTGTCAGACTTAAGCTTCAATAATGCTATCTTAACCTGGTCGGAATTATCGGTTGTCGTTATGTTTATTTTTGACCATCATAGTTGTTATACAATTGGTATTTCCATATTCTCTGTACCGAATGCGACTCTACTACTAGTTGTCCATTTTCATCTTCGCAGGCTTCCATTCTGGTTTTGTACTTTTGAACTTCATTCCTGAATTAATATCTCTGCATTTTCTGAATTGCGCGCTTCGCGTTCTCTCCCTTTTTTTTTTTGGCTGCATATGGCTGCCTATATTCATCATCAAACGCCTCTTTGAAATCAATAACATGAGAAGCACCTACTCTGACGGCTCACTGAGAACGATTTATGTGGGTTATAGGTTTATGTATGTGTGATTTTGAGAGATCATAGAATCGTTGTGCTTGTGATATTCGCATTCGTACCCTAGTTGCAACAATCCGAGTTGATGTTGGCTTTACGGAAATTTCTGACAGCCAGCCCTTGATGCCGATCGCTCCAAGACGTTCACTTTTATGCCGAAAACTTAGCACTCTCTGCCTGAGTCTTCATTAAAAAGCAAATTCACATATAGAAAAATGTTATCTTAACCCCTGCAGAAAATGTCGTAGTTTTTCATCCGCTCTTTGATCGAACAATTCCGTCGCATTTTAAGAATTGCAGCTATATTTGCTTTATAGGAGCCTAAGCCGTCCGTGAATTGTTCAGACGCACGTGGACTGTTCAGGGTCCTAAAATTATACGTGCAAAGCCGAAATTCGTTGTCCTTAAACGTTTGTTGCGGTCGTCAGCATTATATTCGTCTATATTCGAGGCTGTTGGTTGTATCTAAACTGATTTTTTTCCACGGTTGGGAAAAGCAAGGTCTCGACATAACCATGGACATACGGTGGCTTGGCTAGAACGTAACCATAAGCAGTTATAACTTCGAGGCAGTTGAGGATTTCGCCTTTACCTTGGAACTCCAAGTACAAGCAGCAACGGCATCAGCGCCAAACAAAACTTACACGCAGAATTATTCTTTCCAATCTCTAGTTCTTTTGGCTCAGGCTTTGTACAAGACAGTGATCATTCCGGTTTGGCTTACAGGATTGCTCCTTGTCGAAAGCAGAAGAGAAAGTACTTGGTCGTTTTGAGAGAAAGCTACTGTACCTCATTTTCGGTCCCGTATGTATGTACAACTGTATATCGACATCGGTCAGGACAGGAGTCTACGAATCCATACCCTAAAATGGCGAAGCTACTTTAGCTAACTGGAGGGGCTTATGGAGCTACATATGTAAGCAAGTTTGTCCACTCACTGACTCAACAACAATTTAAATTACTACTGACGACAAATGCATATCGAGTGTACGAATACTACACTATCAAAATATAGAGAAGCTTTGCAATTAGCCTAAAGACCAAGTCCCAATTCAATGTGCAATGATATAGATGTGCAAAAACAACTTTATGAGTTCATATGCCAGGAACGAACATGAAAGTAGTGTTAAACAAAACTTAAAGACGAAAATTGTATTGTATCGTCAAGCCATGCAATGGAATCGGTCTGAACGTGCATACATATGTAACTGAACAACCGGACCTACGAAAACACAGCCCCGATACTCGCTTGATTAAAACATCATAAAACAGATTGAATTTCGTATTCCAAATTTTCCTCTTTTTCACTGGGTCTATGATTTCAACATTTTTCACTACGAGGAAAACATATGTCTAAGATATCTGCTGCGCTGATATTCTACCGGACCACCAAATTCGATAACCAAACAAATATGCAACAAGTCTCGCTAAACTAATTTCTGAGTGACCCCTTGTCGTCACCTTTAACGTTAATTCCCATAGCATTACGCTTTAAAATGCATAATAACATATAAGCCCAATCCCCAAAGAAACTGTCCGGAAAGCAACAAAAAAAAACTGCTTTTCAAGAGAACTTCCTCTTTTACATGTTCTTTTAAAATTTGCTCACTAATTACGTAAGGATTGAAATCTTTGAAAGACACGACTATGTCACGACTTATATTCCAAAGAACAGAGCTGGTCCCAAAAGCAAATAACCAAGCACAACTACGAGCTTTAAGGAGCATCAGTATGTGTTATTAGCAGTAAAAGATAAGGAAGGGAAATTAGGAAGAATATTAATGAATGCGATCACTATAAGCTATGCTCTACAATAATACGATTTATAGGAGCCCTTCAATATTCATTAAAATAAGCTCTCTTAATGGGAACTGGACTAAGTTTCCAATTTACCATATGCAAGAGAACTGCAAGATTGCTTCTTAGTCGCTGTAGACTTCTGTGTTGAGTAACGCTACTAAAAATCCAGACAACCAAGAAATTTATCATCACTCGAACAAGCCAATAGTGTACAAATAACCCTTCACAAGTTATTGTCGGAGCTTTAGGGTACGTGCACACATGTACGAGTACTTCAAACTTCCATTCGCACTTCGACTGTCATACTTTGAACTCCTGAAGCTATACGCATTAATTTGTCGTACTCCTTGTACAAAACTTATTGAACCCACAACGCACACACAAGTAAAAACTTTTTTGAACTTTCAAGACTCTGTCAACATTGTCAAGATGTTTTCTTTGACACCATGTCTGTCTGTCTAGTTTTCTACGGAAAACTTTGCAATTCCTCGTATTTATCCAGCAATGCTGTATCGTGTCTTGCTTTTGCTGATAAAGACGTCATTTTGCGTTCTCAGTGCTTATCATGCACTCATCTTCAGCTAGTGAAAAACAAAGCCATACATACATACATACTCGTATATCTTTTATCTTTCATTTTCATCTTTTATCTGTGCGTCACTCGAAAGCCATCAGTCAAAGATTTCAAATAGCATCTTCAGTTATTTTTCTTTCAATGGCTTGGCTCTTGTACGAGTTCTTTCACATATATCATCTCACTCTCATCTTCATTCTCGTCCTCCAACACATCAATTATGACTACTGACGTCATGCTGCGTTTATTTTGTGTTGAGTATGCCACGTGTCTTTATAACCCAGATACAAAGACCTTCACATTCCTTAAATCAATCTGAGGTTTTATTTTTGCCCTTCTGCGCATAGTTTCACATACATACCCAAGTTTCTTGGTCCTATGTAATCGCACAATTTATCTTCATTTAATATTTCGCACTACCTTTGCCATTTGTTTGTCCTCCTTTTCATATTTTCACATTTACACCACACACAAATGGTATTTTCGTTTTCAGTTGGGTTCTACTATTGTCTCGTCGTCATAAGTCGAAATTTCCTCTGTTCACCATCGTCAGGACTATCACTCATTCATGGGACAACTTGTCCTTTACCACTACTCGACTGAAAGACTAAAAACATCGAAGTAGAAAATGTCCTTGGTTACCAACCACCCGTTCAACCCACTGAATGGAGAAGGATGCCACATATGATAGTCCTACCATGAATATTCTCACTCCCATTCCAACTAGTGTTTGTATTCGTATTCGTATATAGTTGTGCGTATAGTTTTTCACATTCTATACGAACATGAGGTAGAATAGGTGAAAATGAAAATGTACACGCCATTAGCATGTGGTAAAAGGATAATAAAAAGAAACTACCGCAAAAGAATAAAGAATAAAAGAAGAAAGAAGGAAAACCACACATTGAGAAGAGAGCATGTGGGTGTAAGGTACGTCCCCTAATTTCTTGCATCCTGACAATGTCCGGTTTGCATTGTATGCCAGAGGAAGGGATTGTCCTGACTCCTTTGCGTACACAATTCCCGTAGTTTGTTTTGTGGGCTTCAGTGGTAATATCCTTTTATGACAAGAGATTATATGATGGTTAAGGATTTTGCATAATGCCTGCGAGTAGCCAATCCTTTTCCCCTCATTCCTCGCTCATATGAGAGTGACGAAGGAGGATGGGTTAGGGTGGTTATTTGAATTTTAAATTTCATTATGTTTTGAATAGTGTGATTCTGGTATTTTCTAAGCACCCCAATAAACTTACCCCACCTGATACCCTTTTACTCCGACATTATTATGTTGTCTTTCGTAATAAAATTTGTCAGAGGCGGACTGAGAACACACTGAGTAAGTGAACTTATTTTAGTGGGCCAAGATGTGATATCAGGGTGTGGATGTGGTATGTAACCATACCATTGGGAGCTCTACGTTGCAATGGAGACGCTACGCTTTCTCGAATGGACATGAATTTAAATTTATTGAAGCACTGTGGTGGTTTGATTGTAGTTGATGCATTTGTTTTTTAGAAATGAGTTTCGGTGTCGACATAGAATTTTCTGCGGTTTAACCCAAACTGAAAGTGGTGACGAGAAAATCACAATTTGCCTGCAGCAGATAGTATGTCTTTCGAGGGCGTATGTGAAATATTTTGCAGGAATAGTAGGGAGTCTTGTTCTAACGGAAATCACTTAATGTCTTCACGATACTGTCGAATTTTTTTATAAATCGGAAAAAGGTGTTAAAAAACGCATCGTTACGATTGTACTTGGGATAAGTTATGCAAAATCAAACCCTGTATTTGATGATATATTAACTAGAAGCGTCTATATACGAATTCAAGATCTGGGCAAAGCTACCCTCTGTTTCACCCATATACGATTCAAAGCAACAAATATACAATATACATTGTAGATAGTTGTATAGTGCATTGGATTAGATCTATCGACTCTTTATTCTTAAGCGCAAACAGCCTACACTCGGAATGTGGTTTATGTCAATCTTGTTGCAGGAAGCCGTTCGATTTGTATCTGCTTACGCTAAAGAACATTAACATAAAGTTTTTCAAAAGGGCTTAGTAACTATATGTAATCCTGGATAGCAAATTTACTTAGACGAATCATATTGAGTCGTAAATTGTTAAAATTTAGCAGTAGTTTATGGGTGATTTCATAAACGAAGCTTGTAATCGAGAACTGTGCTTTAGACTCCCAGAGCCATTTGAATATCGTCAATTGTTCAGTGGAATGACCACGCTCTGTTGCTTTCACTAGACTCGATATCACATTTATTTCGGTTGCATTAGAACTATATACAGAGTTTCCTCTGTTTAAGGAATTTGTTAACATTCAGTTCATAGCCAGGACTTGCTGCAGCCTCAAATATTATATTCAGTGCTTTAGACAATCTTTTTACTGTAATTCTACGACCAAAATGAAATGGCCCAACAAAATAAAACAATTGAGGGAAAACATTCGTTTAGAGGGTCATCATCAGTGTACCTTATGCTCACAAAAAATCTAATTTTCAATATCGGCCCTTACCGAAAACGCAGGCAGTCCTAACGTAAGTTCGGGTCACGAGAAATCCTTTTCTGAGCTTTGACCAGCCAGACATATGCAAATTTTCCTAACGAAGAGTGAAATCTAACGTTGTCGTCCATCAAAAAGACAGAAGCACCACATACTAGTTCGATCGCTTTTAAAGCCATTCGTGAAGACTCGATTTCATTACTTTCATGTCTCGGATTCTGGCCGAAATCATTTCTGAGCAAAACGAAACTTATCGTAATAGTTTGCAGATGACGCCACCGAAGGTTGCTACGATTTGGTCATAAGTCCTGTTGAGTGGAAGGACCACCACTAGTATTGTACATACCAGGACTACCGGAAATCGGTCCGTGGCTGACTTGAAGGAAATGTCATCCAGTTGGTTTCGACCCGATGTAGAGCTGCAATAAGTACTTAGTGCTGGGACACTAAGCGCAGCCAGAGGTAAGGGTGAAACTGTGCCCTCAACACAGTTCCGCTTTTGTATCTCAGGAAGGCAGCAGAGCGATGGCAAACCGTATCATTGCCCCCATGAATGCATGGGCATTCAGTGAACATAAGCCTAAAAAGGAGGTGTTTACTTAAAACAGGATGTTTTTAACTCCAGACTCATGCAAAAGCCAAAGACATCTTCTTTTTAAAAGCATTTACTTAGGCGCATTTTTCTTTCCACCAAACAACTGACGCAAGATGATGTATCCGTTGTGGAAAGCCCGTACTCCTACTTGCTGTGTGCGTGTCTGGATACCGGATTTTGGTGCCCAGCTTTGTGAGATATTGTGCGTTGGTATTTATGAGCATTATAAGAAGTGAGCATCTAGCATTGGACATAAAGTTCATGCCGTCAGATGTCTTCAACAAATATCTTTTCGAAATCCGAATTTCCCAACCAATGTTCGATGAAATCCGAGCGGATAAACGAATTTATGGCATTCTCCCTACGTAGATTTTGTCTGAAGCAACTAACTAAATACTCGCTTCCCCAACTTTAGATGATGACGCCTGTCATATAGTGATGCGAAACCGCTTAAATATCCAAGTAAATCACTTATGAAATATAATAGGGAATGTATCAGTTTACTAGTTTTAACTTTCTCAAATAAGTTATCAAATGAGAAAAAAACCGGGGCACTATAGCTGGATATTAGAGAGTTTGTACTGATCCACGTAAGAAAATATCCGACATTAATTGCTTTCAGCTCAATGGCACTGGAAACTGCTACTTCACCCTTTACGCTATTTCACCGGATATGCGGAATATCATCGAACATGTACGAAAAAAAGTTTGCGAGGTATTCCAAAGAAAGATTGTTAACCTCCTAATAGTCACGATTATTTGGGATTGAAATACAAGGTGGCGCAAGAGTAATGGCATAATATGAATTGGCTGACATTTTGTTATAAATGAAAAAAATTGGGCTCTGTTTTCAGGAACAATTTATTCGAAGGTGCAAAATTGGTGACATTAAGTTGAAAAAATAATATCTGTCAAATGAACGCCTCCTGAGTTGATGCACATTTGTGCTCGTTTTATGGCATTTCGAATTGTTACTCCAAAAAATTCGGGCTCCAAATTGATCATTTCTTCTTCAATATCGGCTTTCAAGACTTGCAAGACTTTTGATTTGTTGTGATATTCAAAATCGCCATCGTTGCCCGAGCTGTGTGAGCGGTATCCGGGTACTGGAACCAACAATGCTCGAGACCCAATTCACAAACTTGCGGCAACACTTTTTCACTGCAAATGTCGCACCAAACAGTCACTTTGAGGGAATGTAATCGCTCCTCATGCATTTGATATGGATTCTCCGTGCCCCAGAGACGCAATTGGTATACGGTCTGTACTTTGTAAGGGAAAAGCTTCAGGTTTTTCACCAAAATTCTTCGCAACGAACGTCTGCTGATGCCAAATTGTGTGCATCGTTATCTTGTCGATGTTTGTGGACTCTCTCGGATGTCCTCGTCCACAGCAGTGATATTCTCTGTTGAACGAGCAATACGAGGCCGGATACTTCTTGCGACATCTCTAGTGCACTCAGTTTGCACGTTTGCTCAGCCAAACGTTTAATTGTTCGCGCACATGGTGAAGGACGACGATGAAATTCACGCTGCGTTAAAACAACAGACCGGAAATTGGTCAAATAAGCAGTAACTATTCAAGTGTGTCAATCGCTCTATTGCTTGTTGTCAACTAATTCTCTATCTGACTGCAACATATGTAAATGTCAAGGCACAATGACACTTGATGCCATTTGCAAAAATTTTGGCACACTAACATTATGACATTACTTTTGCCCCACCTTGTATAACGTCAGACTTGAAATCGCCTTCTACTCGTATTTCTTAATTAAACAGGGATGTCAATTTCAATTAATTGAAGAAAGGGTAAGAAGACATGCTATAATATAAATTATTCACAATTTGAATTAAGTAATGAAAATTAATTAAATGCAAATAAAAACCAAAATAAAATTCAGAGATAAAAGATGAAAGATGGAATAGAGATAAAGGAAAATAAAAAGAAAAATAGAAAAAAGAAACGTAGAAAAGTAGAAAAGTATTGTAGTTGTTGCTGGTGTAGCTCCCATTATTTGCTAAGCCGTTAGAGGGAGTGTGTTCCAAGGCCTGGTAGCGTAGATAAAGAAGAGACGTGAGGAGTTTAAATAATATATGAAGGGGTTATGAGATTACGTCTTCTGGTAGATTGAGAAAATCGCATCTCATCAAATAGATAAGCAGGGGATTTAGTTTTAATAATTCTGTGCATGAACACACAACATCTAATGGTAGTTATAGTAGTGTGGAGGATGGTTTTATTGGGGAAGTCCATACACATACCTTATCATATTATTAAAGGCGACAAGTAACTTATTTTGTGAGAGGGAATCAAGCTTGCAATAGAAAAGAGCGGCGTAGTCAATTATACGTAGAAATAACATTTTCACAATTTTGAGCACAGATTCATCCAACAACATAATTTATGTGTTCAACAGCGGGAAGTGATCTATTTGATTTGTAAAACCCAGATTAGTAACCACGTCAACAATATTGAGTTGTTTGTCATTCAGGAATACTGGTGCTATTCCGTCTGTGTCAAAGTGTTGTTCGGATATTCAGTTGTGATTTGCTTGCGGTGAGACTAAGTCCATTACATATTAACCATACAAATATTTTTGAAAATCTAACATAATCTGATGACTATGCCCAATTTCATATCTCCAATAGGTCTGGAAATATAAATTTGAGCATCGTCAGCATATAAGTGCTCGTATATATTGTATAAACATTTGAACAGACTTTGACAAAAAGACAGAGTAGAATCGGACTAAATATAGACCCCTGAGGAACTCCTGCCGAATTCCGACTAGATTCTGTTGTGAACGACTCTGATAAAAGTTGTCGAGATAACTAAAAATCAGACGCACCGAATTCTCATCAAAAGCCTTCGAAAAGTCAAGCAAACAAAGTAACTGTGCTTATCAAATTTAACCCTTATATGGTCGAGAATTTCGACAATAGCTGTAGAAGAACTATGAATAGTTCGAAAACCAGACCGCAATGTTGATAACAGACACTGTTGCTTGGTGAAGTTTACCATTTGCATAGCCAGAACCTTTTCGAAAAGTTTCGATAAACATGGTAAGTTCCTTATAGGTCGAAAGTCAGCTAACAAAGAGGGCTGGGACTTTTTCGGAATTGGTATGACGGTGGCCAAATTAAAACAATCAGGAAAAATAGAAGCAAAAGTTAATTATATGCGTAAGACGACATAAAAGTAGGGTAGAATAACCATAAGGAAAAGGTTAAGGTTAAGGAAACGGATTTGATGTTACGTACAATTCTGACACAATATTAAAATTAAAGTCAAAACCGGTTGAAAGGCCATGATTGGGAGTGAAAAGTGGTTCCATTATAGCATTGGAAATAAATACATTAATAAGATGGCCAATATTGAGGATACTAAAGGGTGATTCTTTCAGAGATACTTTTTCTAGTAGGGATTTCATGAGAGATCACGCATATGTCGTGCCACACTGCTATGGTATTTTTATTCAGTATTGTTTGACATTTCATCATGGAAAGGCAGCGTCTACAAATTACTGAGCTGTATTACGAAAATCAGCATTACACGTGGAATGTGTTTTGTGCGATTAGAGCAACTTATCATATGGTCCACATAATAGACCTACCGAACAATTCGCTATACCATAGAACAGTTGGAAACCCAATTGTTATTATTGGATAATACGCGACAAAATATACCACATCTAACGCGTAGCGTAGAAAATATAGCGGCGGATAGTGTATGCGATAACCGTGATGAAACGATTCGGCGCCATTCACCACAAGCTTGGATTGTCGTTTGCAATAACTTGGCGTATTCTATATGAGGAATTTGGTTTAAAAATATTCAAAATTCAATTCGTGCAAGTCGGTCGACCTTCCAAATCGTCAGCGTTGCAGTGGTTAGGCTCTTGAAAAGCTTCAAGGAGACCTACTGTTTTCGGACAAAATTTTGTTCAGCGGAGAGGCCCATTTCTCGCTTAATACGAATAGCTATGTCAATAAGCAAAATAGCCGTATTTTGGGTATAGAGCAACCCGATGAGGTTCAAGAGCTGCAATTACATAAAGAAAAAACAAGGGTCTGGTGTGGTGTGGACTAGTGGAATCATCGGTCCATATTTCTTCAAAACTGAGGCCGGCCGGAACATAACTATGAATGGCACTCGTTATCGCCCCATGATAATAGACTATTTGCTGCCTGGGATTGAAGCCAACAAAACGGCACCGCTTGCAACACAGCCTGTGAAACGTTGGCTAACAATTGCGCCATGGTAGCAGGCCAGCAACAAATTGCAGAGCTTCATGGTTGAAAAGTCTCTGAATTCAATTGATGTAGAAGAATGGGGGCGATATAACCCACTGTTGTACGTGCAGAAGATTAAATCATGGTTGGACCTACCAGCTACAGATAATTGGTCTAGAAGCAAACACCGATCTTTTAAAATCATAGTCAATTAGGGTTACTATGTGAAGTTCTCTACCGATCGTCCGGCGTAAAATAAAACAACTGATGAGCTTTATTGTCACTTTTTAAAAGATCTGCGTTTAGATTGCCACAAATAATGATGTGATTGAAGGCAGTATACTCGTGGATTGCAGAAAATAAGAGTTCTGGGGAGTAGCTTCGGTTGGGGTTATATGCAAAACCAATACGTCACTTTTTGTAGCCATTAACTACTAAAACTTTTTTAAGGCCTTATATCTTAACGACTTTATAACAGTATCCTTCAACTCCTCCGCCAGTAGCAGTTGTCGAAGAGCTTGTCTCTTGCCAAATCATCTATATCCACATCAAACCATGTCTCCGTTACACAAATCAAATCTGCTTTCGTGTTATGGAGAATGTACTTCAAGTAGTCAAGTTTACTTAGACTTAGACTGCAGGCGTTTAGGTAGCAACTTTTAGGCCATTTTGTGCGATACACTACTCACATTACCAGACTTGGAAAATTATTGAACACCATTCAAACCTATAGAAATTAGCAATGGGAGCGTAACAATACACATAGTCACGTAGAAGAAACAATTAAACAAGCAACAGAAACAACTACGAACTAACTAAGAAGGTAGAAAAGAAAAAATGAGAAAAAGGAGACACTAGAAAGAGGAAGTACAATAATATACCTAGTACTAGCAAATGAACACGTTCATTCTCCAGAACCAATAAACACATCCACTGCAATTTGAAGGCTATTTGACAAGTGACATTTATGCAAAGTTTTCGCGTAAAAAGTTGTTTGCAATCATGGATTGGGGCTCGATTGAAAATCATGTTGTCGTAATTGACTTGCAAAAATGCGACTACGAAAAAGGCGAAATCTTTTGGATCTTGCGGTCACTGAAAATCACGCGAAACTTTGTGTAACCTATCGTGAAGTTATTAGAGGATACTGGTGGAATAGTCGCGCAGTGTGGGAACGCCATAAGACACCAAAACCGAGGAGAATCGAAATCGTCGCAATCCGCTGCGTAAGTAGAAAATCATGTCTCGGAAGAGGGATATCAGCAAGGACAGAATGTCGCGCATCTTAAAACGTGACTTGGGTCTTGAGACACACTCGCGACTACTTCACAGAAGGATTGAAACAGCAACGGAAATCAAAGCCGAAAGCCTTGCTGCACCAGTAAACGAGGAACGGTCAGGAACGATGGATGGCGTCATGGATGGCTCCATTTCTGCGAGAAAGGTCTCAATACTTCGGCGAAAGTGTATCAAACGATCGTTTTAGAGAACGTTGTGTAGCCGCTCAATAAAACACTATTCGCAAATACATCAAAAAAGACCTATAAGGCAAAAACGACAGTTAATATAGTTACAATTATGTAAGCTACTTACGATGTCTGATATAATGCAATTACAATTTTAGTGTTAGACTCTGTCGTCTGGTGATGAGAGCGAGTGCGTTCTTCTATACGACACATGCCTTCAATTACCATTATCTTTTCATAGGTAAAGAAGAAACTTACGATGTCTGATTTTGGTTTCAATCGAAAGATGAAATAAGATGGTTCGCAATTTAACGTCGAGTATATGTTGTTGAAGACAGTTCTTACATTTTCATCAGAGATGAAAGACACTCCCACTAAAATAGCATCGGTGGCGATGTTTTTTGCGTGCAGTGTTTCATTTTGTTGCTTCAAGTATGAAAGCATATTTTGTTCTGGTATTTTCAGTTACGCTTGTTCTTTGTGTTGTTTTTTAATGAATGAACTTCTATTTGCGAGTGACTGATGTTTCTCGGAAAGACATCAAATGCAGTGGCGCGACATTTTAGTTCTACTACTTCCATCACGAATGTGATTTTCTCAGTTAAGTTGATTTTCCTCACTCAATTCGTGAGGATAATCTTTGTTCAATATTCTTCAAAGATGATTTAAAGCATTTCGGTAACTCACCTTGCTCTGTGATTTTCGCATAATGCTTTAAAAGCATTCAGATGTCGAGGACAGAAGACTGGTTGGTGGTGGACACGGTGAGCTCGTCATCTGTTTCGATTTATCCTTGAGTGTATGGTGTATGTTAACATTGCTGCTTATCGACATTATATGTTCATATATTATAGCAAGTGTTGTTATTGATCAAAAGTGAAAGTTTAACCGCTTAACAAGAAACAAAATTTGAGTGATTTTGAATAAAACTAGTAATTCTATTAAAAACTTTCGCGCATATCTTAGTAAGAGAGAATAGTAAAGTTGGTCCGCTTTCACAAACATGATAGAATACAGGACAACATGAAAACACTTTCAGAAATATGATGTCTCTACTGCATGTTCTAGGAGGGTCTACTCTTATATTGTATTCATAAATTCTTCATACTATAGTACAATCACTAAGTCCTCTCTTACATCACAATTAAATTACCAGAAAGCCAAATGCCAATTTGCACCTGTAATACGCTGAGATTTCGCACTTCTACCACACAGTGAACGTAATCTTTCGCTAAAAGTATTTCCATGTTCGGTCGAAACAAAATTGCTAAAAGTAAAGTGTAATTTTGGGTATCCTCTCTCCTTCATATATTACTGAACACACACTATCCTAACAAGTAGCTTTCAAAAATTTTCAAATTTAAATTTCAGCGTTTCTGAAGGAGTACATATTCCCTGCAACAATAGGAGCGCAGCGAAAAACTTACCTTTAAAGTCTACTCTCCCTTTATGCAGTGCATCAAACTAAGCATTGTTTAGGGTGGTTTAAAACCGCTGAGAGCGCTACCTTCTACAATAACATAAAAGCATTGCCATCACCATCAATAGCTCCTTGAAAAGCAGCACTCAAGTGCAATAATCGACTACGACAGAATTTCTTTCTCTCTCTTTTCTACACCGTTATTTTATATTATTATATCCAACGGTATGGGAGACGGCACATAAAAAAAAAGAAGAAAAACGAAACACTTGTAAGCAAGGAGGAAAAAGAAACTTCATCTCAAAGACGAGGAAATAGTTGAAGAAAAAGAAAAAGTTCTTCACCACTACATCACCCACTGTAAAGTCTACATTTTGTTTGCACCGTTTCTCCTACTAACTCAAAAATCGAAAAAAAAAAAATACTTTTCTCTCAGTGTATGCAGTAGAATGCATATTTTGTCACAAAAAAGTATTTCTGCGAAAGTGTGTATGTGTTGTTTTCTTTTCACAACGGAATGCGCAAGAAAAAACTACGAATGCATTTCAAAGGACTACGAGTACGAGTATGAGGAGATACAATGAAAGGAAAATTTTATTAAAGGATTCCGTCGGAGAAACCTACATGTTCGTTTTGTGCGTTCAAATCTTTGTTTGCTTGTATTCGCACCTACTCGTATTATAGGATACTTGATGAGATGTTTGATTATTATTTGGTGAAGGAGGATACGCGCCTTGAGATGCGAAATGAAACATGAGAAATAAGGGATGGCAAATGAGAGGCAGGACTTTTAATTACCAAGTCACACTGCGGAGTTGCTGCTGTGGGGGCGTATAGTTGTGTGTGAATTATTACCGCAGGCGTTGCGGATTTATGGGAAAATTCTTCATTATAGAGGCTGCGGAGGAGGTGATATCAATGTCAATCGATAACAATGGGCGAGGAGGTGATCGCTTTAATGGACGTTAAATGAGAAGAAAGGGTTTAAGAGAAGTATTTGCAAAACAATTGGTTTTGATGGGATTCTCTTGTTGGCGTTCTAGTTCGAATAGAAATGCGAAGAGATATTAACGGGGGCACAATATGTTGTACTTCCTGGCTGAAAAAAAATCTGAGTAAAATAACAATATCCTTCGAAACATTAAGTGATAGCTGGATTACGACGAAAAGAGCAAGTGCTTCAGGCTTCAAACAATATTTCACACGACGAAAAGTTCCTCTTATGGCCTGCGCATAGGAAGCAAGGTTTAGGTTTTACTGCCTAATATTTCCATCCAAGTGACTCTTTAGCCAATAAAATCGTTTACTTGTCTTTCGTTAATTAGAATGTTTGGAGGTCGAATGTGGACTGAACGTATGAAGTTTTTTTCTGAACAGAAACGTTTGCTCATACAAATTCGAATTTATTTACTTGCAGATTTTGAAGCAATCTTGAAAATGGGCTCGCGTAAGCGGAGTTAAATGCGCCGGTGATCTTTCCAATGAATATTCTGATGTCGATGCCAACTGTTGGTTATTTAGAGTTTACAATCGAACTCAATTTCAATTTTATTATTTTAATTCGGTATTGTACAAATAAAGAGGAATCCCAATGTACTTTTGTCCGGAAGCGGACTTGAGGGTATACTGATGAGCATTCACAGCAGAGGGGGTGAAATATTTATTACATCGCTTGAGGAAACATAGACATTTCGCAGAATTTTTGACGGCATCGAATATGTGGTCATTCCAACGTAAGTTGTCAATTACACACATACCGAGAATGTAAGTGTTATTTATGGATTTAAATTTCGCTTTAATGACAGCTTAGCATACCCTGCCGTTCCCGTTATACAGCCGAAGGACAAGGACGTGACTCCGGGCACGAATATTTTAAGGCAGAGAGCACTGTCATCAGAAAAGGAATATATTGGATTAGAAGTAGCAGACACGAGATCTTTGATGGAAATTAAAACGACTGTCGGACACAGATCTGAGCCCTGAGGCACACCAGCATTTATTTTGTAAATATCAGACCTGAAACCATTCAAGACAACTTGAATTGAACGCTCCGAAAGGTAATTTCTAATCCATTGAGGAAGAGAGTCATCGATCTCAAAAGCACGCATTGTCGACAAAAGAGCCTGTTGCCAATGTCTGTCGAATGTCTTAGAAATATCAAGTGCAACTATCTTGCTTTCACCAGATTGATGTAGATAACCAGGAACCTGTGCAATGGGTCTTTTTTTTATAATTCACGCGCGCCTAGGGGGTTGATACCCTTTTACTGTTGCTAGGGCGCGGGCGGAAAGGTAGAAGGAGGAGAAAGGAAAATTGGTTTTTTGTAGTGGCTTGAAACTCAGATGTGTTTGGTTTCGATATTCGCTCTCCAGGGGGTGGGAGTCCGAATAGGACGGTGAGTTTTTTCTTCACTCAGAGTGATTCGAAGTTTATAATTCATAGTATTTTTTTGTGCTTGAAACTCTACAACAGCCAAATCTACGTGTTAGTGTTATGCCTTCATACGCAGAATTTTTCTGTCTGAGTTCCAATTACACAAATGGGAAACTTGAAAAACTTGTCAATGGATAGGATTCGAACCTTGACCCTCCTAGTGAGAAGCGATTGCTAGTACCACTACACCACAGCCACCCCTAGGTGGAGCAGCAGTCTGTAGGAGGAGAGCGAAGATTCGCTTTTTTAGGGACGGGCTGGACAAACGCTGTTTTTCATCTGCTCGGAAAGAGTTCTAAAGAATAGGAATGATAAAAAAGCTTACTCAGTGGTTTTGCTAGCGTGGAAGAACACCTCTTCAGAAGAAGGGGAGATATACCATTTGGACCAACGGATTTGTGAATGTTAAGATCTTCAAGTACTCTTGTTATTACACGAGTACGAATGTGTTTTCGCCCCATTGAAGATTCGACGCGCTCAAGTGTAGGCGGGAACAAACCCCAATCTGGAAGTGTTGAGTTGGCTGCAAAGTGTGCAGCAAGCAGATTGGCCTTGTCCAAAGAGTTGACAGTCGGAATGTTATTGTAAATGAGCGTTGGGAAGGAGGATGAGGCAGAATTTCTAATGTTTTTAACGAATGACCAAATTTGTTTACTACAATTGGGACATTGTACTATTTTTACCTCAGTTTTCGGTGGCATTGGAATTTCACACGTTTTAGAAATGCGTTGCAGTCATTCCTGGCTCGTTTGGACTTTTTTTCGGTTTTCCTCTGTCGGGTTGGTCTTGTAGGACCGAAAGAACATTTCTCTAACTCTGACAGACTCTTTACGTCTCGAGTCGTACCACGCCTTTTCTTTTGATTTGATGCTCTTTAACCGATGAGGGATGTAGGGTCGCATTCCAAAGAGAATTGTGTCAGTGATCATGTCAGCAGCGGCATCCACGTCATTATCGAGGAAACATAAACTGTTATGTTCGCTCCAATTGGCTTTCTCGTATTGCCATACGGTTATTTTAGGAATCTTTTCTCTAACTGGTCGATGTACGAGATATTAGCTGATATAATACAGTGGACCGACGATAATGACCAGTTATACATTTGGGACAAGTCTTCATTTATTCTGACCACTATATCCTCAACAAGTCCTGAAGGTCTTGAAAGACATATCTGGGCATCATCAGCATACACATGAATTGTAACATTTGAGCACAGTTTAACCAGATCATTTAAAAAAAAGGCCAGACAGAACAAAATTGGGCCAACTACTAACCCTTGTGGTATTCCTGCGGGTAAAGTGCGGAAATCGGAAGAGTCGTTATTATGAAAAACTCTTTTTTGACGATTGGCTAAGTAACTAAAAACCATTCGAACAGAAACCAAAATATAATTAAAGTTTCTGGCAGAGTATCAAAGCTGTGAAAAGCTTAAGAAAAGTCTAGCAAAGATAGCACCGTCAAAAAGTCCTTATCATATTCTACTCTTATATCTGTCATCGAGAATTTTAACCATAGCTGTTGAGCAGCTATGATTCGCTCGAAAGCCCGACTGAGCTGGGGATAATAAACTGTGTTGACTTGTGTTTTTCGAGATTTGGTTTCCCAGAATCTTCTCAAGTACTTGGAATAGACATGGTGTGATACTTATCGGGCGGAAGTCGGTTGGCAAGGAGAGCTGAGGTTTTTTTGGGATATCAGTGGAAGAGTGGAAGCGGTGATGCAAAAATTAAAGATATATCTTAGGCTGTTTAGAATATGGGTTAGACCGTCTTTACAAATCGGATGGGTACACCGTACTCGTATATAACGTTGGTGATATTAACAACATCTGTCTCAGAGGCAATGTAAAAACCAAAAACAAAGTCATATGTTAGATCATGAGTAGGTGTGAAAGATGGTCTGTTATTAACATTGAGGATGCTATCAATTGCCGATTGTTTCCAACACCAATTGAGCGTTCTAAGGAGACAGGGTGACAGCTTTAACTCGTTTGAACTTGAGATTTGAATATCGAAATTCCACGAGCGCAGTTCTTCACTATGTGAAAACTGATAGAAAATTCATATCCTATGTGCAAACATGAAGACTATGTTCCAACGGGTTAGTTAGGAAGAAGTTTTAACGACATACATATACAAATGGTGTTTTTTTTTTTTTGCAGTGGCAGACATTTCAATAGGGGTTAAATGTCAAATTCGCTGTCACATGAAGCTGCCAATCTTCATTTATTTTCAGCATTTCATCATGGAAAGATTGACGACAAAACAACCATTTCAAATTATTGAAATATATTTCCA
The DNA here is from genome assembly GCA_949129095.1 of Volucella bombylans. NCBI lineage: Eukaryota > Metazoa > Arthropoda > Insecta > Diptera > Syrphidae > Volucella > Volucella bombylans. The sequence goes on along the minus strand of OX422143.1, from coordinate 109,338,038 downwards.
AAATCGAAGATTTGTTTTTGTTGCTGAAACGCATAAAGCATTTCGCAAGGTTTGCGATAGACATCATCGGCCATCTGAAGGTGATAAATTTGCATCAAATTCACGCTAATGGATATTCATACACCAACTTGAACGAGAACAGTGCGTTTGGAAGAAAATATCGCGGATGTAGAAGCTGGTGCTGAAGAGAACCCCAATTTATTGATTTGTCACCGTTCGCAGCAACTTGGCTTTTCTCCTATCTGGAAAATTCTGCGTAAAGATCCTGGTCACAAGGCTTACAAGATCCGATTGGCGGAAGAGTTAAAGGATTTATTGCGTCGAGTGTTCAGTAATTGGGCTTTAAATCAAGTGGAAGTCGACTCAGTTTTTTACCGTAAAATTATGTTCAGTGATGAGGCGCATTTCTGGTGAAGCGGCTACGGAACAAGGACAATCCCCAAGAAGGTCACAAGATGTCAGTTCATTCAGAAAAATGTATCATTGTATGCATCATCGGTCCTTACTTTTTCAAAATGAGAACGGAGTACAAGTTATTGTCAATTGACACCGGCGCAATGTGATGATCAAGGATTATTTGTTCCCAAATTTGCAAAACATTAATGTGGATGAACTGAGGTTTCAACAGGATGGCGCTCCACGCTATACTTCCATCGAAACATCGCTTTATTGAAAACACCATTTGGAAATAGAGTCATTTCAAGAAATGATTGGCCATCAAGACCGTGAGATTTGAGCCGATTGGATTATTTTCTGTGGGCATCTATCAAGTCACTAGTTTATGCCGATAAACCAACAACGATTGATGCTTTGGAGCAAAACATTGTTCAAATAATACGCGACATACCTCCCCAATTGCTCGGAAAAGTGGTCGAAAATTAAATCTCTAGAATGCCCACTGTACGAGGTAGCTGTGGTGGACATAAGCCCGAAACTATTGTGAAAACGGCATAAAATAATCTGTCGAATTAATTTAATCAATCATCATCAAGCTCATTTCTTTCTGTTTCATTGAAACAAAAAAGTTTGAAACTTAAAAAAAAAACACCCTTTAAATTTTTGATTTTTGCACTAGCTTTTGCACACCTTTTGCAATGATGTATTTCCCTGAGGGTTAATCAGAAAGACAACGAGCACGTTGTATTTAAAGGGGTATTGCGTCTTGTTTTCGAGTTGCGTTATCCATTACGACAGGTTGATTCGCAGGTTGGGTGTAGCTAGCTTATGAAATCTACCTGAGCCTTTTATGAAATGCAGGCGGTCAGCAAGGTTGAGCACAGTAAGATTTTCTGACTTACATTTTTATTTAAGGAAGAAGTCGCTCAGGAGGATGTGTCTGACTTCAAAAAACAGTGCCCGTTTAATGTGCATCTATATTATTTATTATATTGTGCCTGTCCAGATAATAAGGCTGGCGATTTTATTCAATGAGAGGCGACCGGATGCCAAACGCTAACCAGTGGAGGAAGAGATTTATGGTTGGACTGACTAAAGGCAAAGGCAAGACGAAAAATTGCAACAACCACTAATCGGTGACACTATATACTAAGAAAATATACTAAGAAAATATACGATAGAGCTCTAAACCCCATGGCATTCAATGCGTCTTTGTGGGAGACAGGTGTATAAATGCGATTCAAAGTTTAGATAAAAAAAAATCGTTTAGCTTTGGAGAATCTGCATATCGTCTTCATCGACTTTGAAAAAGCGTTCAACAGAGTTCCCACAGATGGGAGGCAGTCCCCTTTGTCATCCCTTTTACAAAGAGAAAATGATCGGAAACTTATGTGAATGTCGTGTATATCGTGTATAACAAGGAAGTTAAGAAGCGGCGAACTATCGAACCAAGAAGTTTAGGCAAAATGCTTATGAAAAAGATTAAATATTCAGTAACATTACAAGTATTTCGTATCAGCATATTATTTTCGATAAAGGACCGGATTTTCCGCGTGCCTATGTAGGACGGAGATGCTATGCATTCCCATTTCGATTTGAAATCCCTAACCGTAAACAGTTGATTTCTTCCGAAAAATATCATCGCCTTCATCTAAATAAAGAACAAGTTGTGCTGGGGTGGTTGTATGGTGGACGGACAGATTTTTCTAGGAGCAAAATGCTTTCATAGACGACAATATTTCTACACAGATAAGGCTCCCATCCGAATTCTAAATTACTGTAGCGTGTTCCAGGCGGGAATTTTGGCGAATAATGAAGTCATGTCCTGTTTGAAGAAGATAGTCAGGCGGATATCGAATCCCATCTCTCCAATCGCTGCGTGTAAACTAAAACTGGATCTAAATTATATAACTGTTAACAGTCTCAAATTGTCAGTCAGAAGCTCAAATTGGTTCCAAAGGTAGGTGGATCACAGGTCTACGTGACATCGCAATGTCCCAATAGGCCTCAATGAGTTGGTTTTCTTTCCAACACCCACTGTAGCCCAACCTATTCTTTGTGCTCAATTTTCAGACAGTTTGGCTACCCAACACTGTGCTCATGATAATTTTTTGTAAACGACTCAAGTGAAGGCTGAAATGTCTTCTGAATGATTTGTGCCTTCTGCAGGACTCAGTTGCCTTTCAACTCATAGGGATAGGTAATAAATTTTTCAAATGCTTTCAACTATAATTTCCAATCTGAAACTTGACGATATTCCAACTGTGCATCTTCTAGCTAACAGCTTGTCCAATGTCCAATGTCAGAAAAACAACATATCCTCTGGGAAATGAATTGCAAGTGAATTTCACAGAGTTAACTGCAACTTTCACCATAAATCAGCTCGTAAACATTTGTACATTACACAGGCCACCCTGTCATGTCACTTGCAGAGCATGTTATCGTTATCGCTATCGTAATCGTAATCGACTATCGAATTAAAGTTGAGTTTTTCAACATACAAAAAACAGTGCATGGCTAGCTCTGGAGTTCATATCCTTGCAACATTGTGATCATATACACAATGTATTCCCATTCTAGTATGTATACCACGACGTTTTATGTCACAATTTCGACCAAACATTATGTCCTGAAAGGGGGGTAAACACTGTGCATACTTGCAATACTACGTAACCTAACATTAACCAATAAATGTTTTTACGGTTTGACGGTCATGATTTACATTCATGAGTGTGCCCTACTCCCTCACTCATTCTTTTTCCTTGAGTGATCAACTTTTGTTGTCTTATCCTGTGCGGATGAGTGTTTGCATGACAGTTGATGGGACGATGCTATTAAGGTCTTTTGTCAGCACATAAACCATTACCTCATGAATATAAATAATTGTCTCCCCCCATACTTACAACAAGATTTTGTGCTCTCTCAATGCTTGCGAGTGGTTCCCACAGAAGGACGCATCCTGTAAATCTAAGGGTGCTTACAAAATCAATACAATGGGGTTGGGGTGGGGTGGCCCGGAAATACATTGGCAATGGTGACACAGATGACAACGACGAAATCGCGTTGTACACGATTGAACGATTTCGAATACTTTGATGGATGACTGACTGGAAAGTATCAAGAGGGAGGGTTTCCATCGTGTTTCAGGATAACTTGGCCAATTTATAGGAGAGATGCTTGTTTTGAGAAAATTTACTTGTGTAAAGATAGATTCTGTCGACAATGCGCTTAGACAAGTGCATCAATGAAAATTCAATTAAGGAGTTGGAAATTGCATTGCTTGTTTGAGCGGTTTGTGAATTAAGCTGTTTGAGGACTTTCGCACCAAGGAGGTATTGATTCGAGGTGACGTTGTTAATGTTGAAGGATGAAGGAATGTTTGTTTTATGTAATCTGGTAATGAGGGAACACACGAATATTTGGGTCCAACTAAATTATTGATTAAATTTGATTGACGAACTTTGGGTTGTGGGAAAACATGATGAAATACGAATTTTTGAGGTCAGAAGCTAAATATGTATGTCGAAAGAGAACGCGAATGTAATGACATTTTCTCATGATTCTGACAATTGATTTCGCTAAGATTCCTATGTCCAGTGATTCCACTTTTTTATCTCAGCATGAAACTGAAAAAACTGACGGGGACCAATGTGTCTGGAATTCTCCGAGATAAGCTTTATAATTTCGTCATACTTTTAATAGAACGCAACTAATTTATTCAGTAGACAGACATAAAGCCATTAGCTCATAATGATATATAATTAAGATTTCTTCGAATTATGTACGTAGATGCATTTCAGAGTTAAGAACCAGAAGTTGATGAAGCTGTAACCTCTTATACCAAACCAAAAATATTTTTTGAAGCCGTAAGATTTATGCAAATCGTACAGTATAACTATATTAAATATGTACTAAGCAAGAGCGGCACTTGATACATGTTGCAGCAATGATATTCCTTCGTTTTGGATTAAAATCACAGATACTGAGAGAAAGTCATTAAAGCGAATTGCCGTGGTTAAATGAAATGGGAAAATTACAATAGTGCTTATTACTGATTGAAGGTAGAAGAGGGTGGGCGATTGAAAGTCAATTAATTATATGCAGATTAATTTCGTCGGTCTGAAGTTGGATGAGTGTGGCCTAAGGGCTGAATTATTGAGTAGAAACGGTTTGTGATATATTTTTTCTCCACCCGGGTGGTGGTTGCATGGTTTTATAGGTGGATTAAAAAATTATCGAGTGCAATTGTTGTACCAGAAATTCTTTCGTCTAAGTAGAACTCTAGAAACAGAGAACTGTTCAAAGAAAACTAGTATCTGACTAATAAATGCCTGAGTATTTCCAAAGTTTTGACTTGTATCACATTGAATGTTCTGTGGAATATTTTACATTGCATTGTGCGATTTTTTGAAATAGCTCTAGAGACCCGTTTAAAGAAGTACTCAAAATACATGTATGCATCTCTTTGGATTCTGAGATGAAAGTTAGGATGAGCAGCGTCAGAATTGACTATGAATCAAGTGGAAAATGTTAGTTATGGATGAAACAATGAGTAGTATTTTAACTGTTATATCCAGTTGACAGATGTACTGACTAGCGTCACCCTGATCTGATGATGATACATCCAGTCCAGCAGTTCCCCTTTATCGGAAGAGGAATACTGACTCCGGGATAGGCGGCCCATTTGGTCCAAAAGTGTCCTCGAGAGCAGTAGAGATTGCGTATATGGCAACAATCTGAATACGTAAAAGCCAAGAAATCATAAGAAATACAGCAACTTACAAGGGTGTAAGAAGGGTGGCTGCATAGAAGTCTTAAAACCAAGTTCTTCGAGCAAATTCGAGCACATTATGGTCGACATAATCGTCCACTTGAGCGTACTATAGGCAAAACTGTAAACAAATTCGCAGAGACTAGCTCTGTTATAGATGTCTTAAAACCCACCCAGCATCGAAATGCACGCTCTACAGAAAATATGGCTGCCGTTAATGAAAGTTTGAAGAAGATTCAAATCTTCCGATTTCACGGCGAGCACAGCGTTTAGGATTGTCTTACGGCACATTATGGAGTATTTTTCATTTGGATTTGCATTTATACCCTTATAAAGATCAACTCACTGAAGAATTGAACATAAGCCGATTGGGTGCTTGGACATCAGTGCTTGGATGACCACCTTTCACACAACATTTTCCTCAAAGATGAGGATCATTTTCACTCGGTGGATACGTTAAAAAACAAAATTGTCGAATATGGGGAAGTGAAAATCTGTAACTGTCGAAACACCATTGCATCTACAAAAATTCATTGTATGGTGTGCAGTTTGGTGTGATAGCGTCGTTGAACTGTCAATTCTCATCACTATAGTCAAATGTTAGTCAAATTTCGTTGGCCTCAAATCGAAGATATGGATATGGAAGACATGTGGTTTCAACAAGACGGTGCCATATCGCACACAACACAACCCGTTTTGGCTTTATTGCAAGAAAAATTTTCTGGACAAGTTATTTCGCGTTTTGGTGAGATAAACTGGCCACCAAGATCGTGTGATTTATCGCTATGTACTAAGCTAGAGCGGCACTTGATACATATTGCAGCGGTGGACATAAAACGCAAATACATATTACCATCTATGCTGGAATAAAGCAAATCACCAACGAATCCCGACAAACTTTTTTTAGTGAATTAACCACAGAAAAACTGACGGAAACCAACATTAGTCGAAAACTTGGAAGAGGTACCATCACAACCTATAGAAGAAATACACCTCAAATCACACACAAATGAGCTAAGTCTGAGGACTGTTACACTAAAAAAACAAAAAGATACAACTCGGAAGAGTTTAATCGCCGACATATATTTGACAACACTAACGCTCCATTTTTATGCGCCAAGAAAATTCCAATGAAGATGTCGCACTTAGTGTCAGTGTGGGGCGATTTAAATACAACAAAAATTCTGCATTTGTGACAGAAAAATGTCGCTTTAACTTAAAGGTTTTCCATACATGATAACCGTTCGTCTGGACTTAACAGCGAGGGAAATAGAATTGTTGCGCCTGTAACAAAATATGATTTATTGTAGATAGACGTACTCGCATTATTGGAAGTCTCCACAGTAAGATTGTGGATAAAGAAAAAACTTTGCCTCAATATAAGGTGATCCAAAAAGGGAGCGGCATCCAGAAATTAGTCAACCCCACCAGCGGGACAGCAGCAATGCAGATACGTAAGAGAAATAGTTAGCGTAAGGCGTAACATATTTCAACGGTTAGTAAAAGAAAAGGAAATATACTCGTAATGTTAAATTTTCGTGAGTCTTAAGCATAGACTAACTATACCTAGATATCAAACTTTCCAGATATTGGAAAATCAAAACCGGTTTTCTACTGATCGTCACTATCCGTGAGGCTCTGTCCGTGAATACGTGTGAATTGTGATCAATGGCAATGTATCTCCTTTTTTATACAAACCACGCCCATTTGAACCAAAAAACGTCTTCCACATTACACACACTCGTGCAAATCGCTCTCATTCTAGCAATTTTACTTGTTAATTGCTCTCATTCTAGCAAATTTTGACAAAGTTATAGAGATGCAAAAGTGTTGGAATTCCCTTACAGTGTGCCTGTGCGAAAGTTAAGGGTTTGCAAAAGTATTAGTAGTGTTTGACATCTAGTTTAGTTTATCTATGGTCTTAAGACAAGGGGCACCAACTACAGAACATATAAATAATAATACTGAAACAGTTTCTTAAACTCTTCAATTAAGAGGTCCAGGAGAAATGCACCATACCGCTTTTTTGCTATGTGAGAAGATGATATTGACTTTCTACTAGCAGTTCGGACTTCTGACATGAATAAGAAGAACGCATGCTTGAAAACTGGAAGCTACAAGTAATGAGCCTGAGATTGCTTTTCTGCTTAGATTTCCTTTTTAAATTTCCTCACGCAAAAGATTTTTCAGTTTTAAAAAATTAGCCTTTAAGGCCATTTTGATGGTAGACAAACTAAATGCCTTTGTTGCTCTTTTTTTAAGAACTTAACACACTCAAGTGGGTATGAATACGCTTATGATGCTCAGCATCATAAGTTATGTTAAGTTTTTTGGGAAATTGGATAGAGGGAAAAAGAAAGATGCTTGGGCTCAGTGGTTATTTCGTTGCATCATACTTGATTTTTGTTATCTGAAAAAATGAATGTCCTTCGGAAGCGGTTGGGATTTGAACACCGAACCATCCGATTTGGAAGCCAGTCCACTACCACTTGAGCCACGGCCACGCACTTAGAGAGAAAAGCGCGTTCAAAGGGAAGAAGCGCAAGCACACGCCAAATGGAAAGAGCTCTTGGACATAGACCAGATAATTACCGGCTAATAGGGCCACCTAATGTAAGAAGTAAGTATGCTAGTAGCCGTACGGAACGTCAAAATAAAGAAACATATCCTTCGGCGTAGTTAGTGACCTGGTCTATCTTGATTCATTTATTTTCCCCAGAAGCATTATACGATCAGAAATTTAACGAAGGATTACTCTTGCCAACCTTAGGCTAAGTAGGCTTTTAAGTAGCAAAGTTCTCCCTTCCCTTCTTTGAAAATCGGTTTAACTTACAATAGGACTCCTATTCTATCATATCGATCAGTGTAGACGAATTCTGAAGACGAAAATCGTTCAACCATCAACTGTCAACTACATCGGCTACGCAACAATATCAACCTAGCAGAGAGACTTCGAATAAACAGCAGTAGACATTTTACGACATTTAGAGCGAATAGATGTCGGTCCACATCCCATTCTTTGAATTCAACCGGGAGGGACAAACACTGCTTATGGTTGAAGGTGCTTCGAACGAACTCTGTGTGTCTAATTGCAGACAGTTAGTAAAGACCGTGCCAACTGAAAAGAAGTGTTGGTTTAGGTTTTGGCTATCCTTATTTGTGACACCGTCTAAGGAAATTAGTCTGTTGCATGCCATATCTTCCTGCCTCCCGATGGCTGTAGTGAAAATGGGGTAGAGATGGGATTTAGTAAGCTAATCCTCCCATTTATAGTGTCCAACTTAAACCACATTCTCAATCACTGCATCACAACATCAACTTTCCCAAATCCTGGAAAACTGCTCGAGTTGTACCTGTTGCCAAAAAAATCTAATTCTGTATACACAGCTGGTTTTAGATACATAGGCATAGCTGATCCAACATCTATCAGTTAATGAGTAGCTTTATGAGGGACAATTTGGTTTCAGATCTTACCAAAGCTGTTCCACTACAATAGTAAACATTTTGGAGGAAATAAGACAGGATTACGATACAAATTATGCCACGTTTCTTTGCATCCTCGATTTTTCAAAGGCGTTTAAAAAAGGAAACCAAATCCTAAGCTGGATGCTGAAAAATCTGTTTGGCCTTCATTACAGTGCAGTGCGACTAATTTGTAGTTTTCTGTCTGAGAGATTCCAGAGAGTTGTTACACGCTACTCTTCTCCAGCACTTCTGCCAGAAAATCTAGGTGTGCCGCAAGAATCAATTCTTGGTTCGATGCTCTTCTGTATGTTTGTAAGCACTTATCTGATCATTTTTATGCCGATGATATCCAGCTACATGCCGCAAAGATAATTAAGAATATAGCTTAACTTGCTAGCAATCTTAATGAGGATCTTGAATCCAAATAAGTGTCAGGTTATTCCTATTTCGAATAAAACTGTATCCCTTAATACCCTACCAGATGTCCTACCCTCTGTCAATAAACTTAAAATTGTTAATACTGTTACTAGTCTGCGTTTTTTTATTAATTGTAAATTGTCAGGATAATTATATTGTAGAACGAATATACGGAAACCCAGGTCAGATACATCCATGACTTACGAAGATATGACCATGTTGCAGAGTTCTCAAAGTGCTTACTTGGAATTGTCTACATAAAATTATAAAATTATAAGACGCCTTTGCATTGGTATGAGCCACTTATTTTTTTCCGTTCATTATACCATTACACCATCGTTACCTTAATTCATTTCTTTTTTATTCGCACTATCAAAATATGGAACTCTCTACCAATAACTATAAGAACTAATTCTAATGTCGCACACTTTAAAAGCGCAGTTCCTCGCATTTTCTCTTCCCTTCGTTAGATCCCTGTTTAGGTTATACACACCCCGTATTTATGTATTTATTTTATTTCTAAATGCTTAATTTTGTTAAATCTAAGTACTATACAATTTATATTTTAATGTGCCATAACTGTAATAAATTGAATTGAATTGAATTAAAATATTAAATTCTTTGCTTGATGTATGATAAATCACTGTTCAATATCATTCAGTGACATTCGGCTGAAGGGCTGTGTGATGTGCCAGGATTTATAACCAGCTCATATCAGCAAATAATAATTTATCTGTAAGGGTTTGGAAGTTTAAAGTCTGAATTCATAATTTATATATTGTAGATAAATCTATATGCGTAATGCGATGTTAATGACTTCGGTGTAGCTTCGAAGGTTCAAGGATTGAGTTGACTATAAAACTTACTTCATTGAGATCTGGTTGAGAAGAAATTTGGTGATCTAAGAATGATCAGATTTAGTTGTTGAAAATCCTTAAAACCACTGTTTTGGTTTTGCATTCGAAGCTTGTTGTCTCTACAATTTTCTAAATTTTTTTTTCAGTAGCATTTCACTTTTTTTTTCTCGAAAGGACGCTTTGCTGATTTCCAATAAATCAAATTCTGGTTTGTCAAAAACAATCGGCACAATCATTAATTAAGGACGAAGGTCGTTAATTCATTTTATTAACTTGAACTTGGAATACACACCAATGCATAGACTTTACTTCCCTGAGGTAATGAAGAGTTTTACTTTAAGAATATTTCCTAAAAATCCACTACAGCTGTAAGATTAAAACCTCCCTCATAATGGTTACAATACAGAATAGAATAAATTACTCTACAATCGATATTTACTAAAAGGTATGGCCTTTTTATTTCGAATATAATTTGAGGGAACAATACTCAGGTGTGTTGAGTGTGTTTCATAATAGCAGACCTAAAACACTGCCCTAAGGAGTAGGACTTGCGATTATGGTTGCGATTTTAAGGAACATAACATACCTTACCAATATCTCTTTCTCCGTTGAATTCTTTGGTAATAGGATTTGTTTCTAAACATCCATATGGGTGTATAATAGTTTTACGACTGTACGGGTCCTAGAAAAGCTTCACAAGGGCCAAAGAAAGCAACAAGGTCCCTTTTACATATTTTACAAAATATAACATACATACTATAAATGCCGCTTGTTTGCATATCCAATTTCTAGTCATCTTCAAGTATTTGAATAGCTTTTCGTACTCTACTCTCGCTCTGTGGTAACCTTTTTCATATTTGACATCTCTATTCGCATTTTTGCATGACAAGCAAGTAAGTGCTATTCAATCAAAAAATCCATCTCAACCTTGATCATTTTGTAAGCTTTACGTCTTCCTTTTCATTGGCAATTGCACTTAAGCACCTCTTAACGATTTTACAAATCAAATTAAATTCAACAATAGGAATTATCCTTATCAACAGAATACATGTCGTATAAGCTCTTAAGAAGGAGCATGGTACTCTTGAATCAATTGGCAAAAATTACAAGTACAAGTGTGCGCGCCCTCTATTGGATGAATTAAAATTGCAAATTGAAGAAGTCATTTTGCGGAAAGCGGCAGCAACAACAACGGCAACGGCAACGGCAATGGCAATGGCAATGGCAATGGCAATGGCAACGTCAACGGTAACAACGCACATACACTAGACACTATGGTACACGTGAGTTCAAGTGATATCTTCATAAGGATATGAGTATGTGCAAGTATCTGCTCTTCCATATCCTTCGATCCCTGTTACCAGCTCCTTGTTCCCGGAAATCCCTAAGATTTGCCCTTTGGATTATCATTAAAGCGAAATTTCAAATTGCCATAAAATTAGAAGTACGTAGGGGTACCCTTACTCTCGACAGTCGTGACATAATAATCCCGCGCGACTCATTCTCCGCCATGAGATAAATCTGCCATTTGGCCTGTATTATCCTTCGTCAAAAAGGCATTGTATGCTTGGGAGTACAAATATATGTATGTACGAGTACGTGTTCTCAAGTACGTTCGATTTTATGGTTCTCTTTTAAGATGTTCTTCTATTGGGGGGGGGGGGTCGTCCTCATCCTTAGTGTCTGTCTGGGTGTGTGCCATGAGGGGTGAAGAATTATGATTTTCTCAAATACACCGATATGACTCAAATCAATTCGACACACTTAAACGAAACACTCATTGATCCTCTCATTCTTACATCCAGCTATCTCAAGACACACCAACTTTTAATTAGACTCATTTAAATGCTACCAATTCACTATCCATACCTACATAAATATGTACATATTTATTCGTACATTTTCGTTAGTTCGGTTTTGCTAAATTCCTTCAATGTCATGAGCTTAAGCTTCGATACACAACTAACATACGAGCATATGTATGTATAGTAAGGCACAACGTCGTCAAGGGCGCATTTTTGTTGGGAACGACAGGGCGCGATGGTGATAAGGGTATGTGTATCGCATTGTGAATGGGGGAGAAAATTTAAAATTCCATTTCGGGAATTTTGCTCGAGGCAAAGGTTAAATCGGTTGTTAGGTAGACATATAAAATGTTGGCTTTAATTTCATGGATAAGGGGCGGAGGTACGGTAGCAGGATGTAGGATGTAGAAGTTTGAAAATTGTGAAATAGATTCGATGTGCCCTCCAAATCATAATTCCTATGAATACGAAATAACAGGATCATATTATACTCGTACCTTGTGTCGTCATATGGCAGGTTCATCGGGTTGAAGTGGGGTCTACTCACTCTGAAGGGTAGATAAATTTGAGTTACTGTTGGATATAAATAAATTACCGTTATTAGTATTGGAATGCTGTACGTATTGCCTAAAAGTCAAGACCTACAAAACGACACATCTTTGTATGTCACAATAATGATACCGAATCTGTAGAACAGTGGATTATTGATGGCATCTAATTACATGCCGTGTTTTTGAAAAACATAATATGTATGAGTGTACATACACACGAGTATATCGAAAGATAATGCGTATCGATCTAAGAAGACGAAAATTAACCATCTTCCCCACCTAACAGCAGGTGAAAATAACCCTTAAGTTTCTTAGAATTCTGTGTACAACAGAAAATAGGACCACCTCAGTACTGAGAAGGCCTAATTGAATATTCGTATGAATTTAAGCTTCCAGGGCTCACGTAGTTCTGTAATGGGTTTTGAAACAAAAATGTTTACAAAAACATACGAGCCTATACTTTTTTTGATTTTGTTAATTAATTCTAAGATACAGATAATGATTGTTCTTGGAACGCGAGCATAATAAGTGTCAAATTGGTGGAGAAAACGTCTTCTTGTTAGGTTTCCATCCGATCTCGATGAAGGTTGTAAGTCACTTGATATGTTACCTTATATCACTATTGTTCCAATAAACAAAAAGGGTATGTGCAGATTTCCCCGTACAATTATTTTAATACGAGCTTAATTGCAAGATATCTATGATATATATGAGTACATGCTCGTATATAAAACCGTTTGCGCGTCTGTAAATGTTCTTAAAACTTTTGAAGTATTTAACCGATTGAGATTATAGTCACACAATATCTTAGGAAGTCAAGTGTAAGGTTTCAGTATATGATTTAGTATTGTACATACAATGCGATTATTGTTCATAATGTATAATATATCAATCAACTGTGATATGTTTATACATTTTTTCACTTGTTTGTGTCAAGTGATTTGATTTAAGTTATTTAAGTCATTTTGTCGAATCTGTGAATATTAAATCAATTTGTTAAACACTAAACAATATAATATAGCGTGTAAGTTTGCAGAAAAATTATTTAAATAGAAAAAAATATACAGTAGTGGTGTCCGCTTATAGCGAACGCGAGGGGACCGACCAAATTAATTCGGTATAACCGAAGTTCGTTATAAGTGATATGCTACAAAAAAACAACTTTTGTTTAGAAAACTAAAATAAAAATAATAAAAACAGTATTTCAGTACACAAGCATTATATACTTTTATTTAATTTCTATTTAAAAAAGTCAAGAATTTTAGATTGTTTTGTTTGAGAAAACTTTAAATCGTTTAAAACAATTCAACGTCAGCAAGTTCAATAAAAATCCTTTGGGGAGTGTTTTTTGGCTGAAAGAAAGCACGAAGACCCCCAGTAAAGCATAAATCGTCCGATGTGGATACTGGATCTGCTACAAATTCCATATTTTCACTCTCTTCGTCATCTTCATTCTCGTCAACATCTTCACTACCACTTACAGAAGCAATAACTGCATGACCATCCAGAAATTCTTCAGTTTTGAGATCCTATGTCTTCATCGTGATTTAATCTGAGCCAGTCAACTAAGGGTATTTTGTCTTCCAAATCGAAATTGTCTACACTTCTGATGAATCCGCCATGACGAAAACAATTTAAAATAGTTTATTGTGTAACTTTTTGCCATGCTTTATGAATTGAATTTATAGCATCCAATAGATTAACTGTAAAGTTTTTTTCTTTCTTTTCAATTGAAAATGATGATAAACTTCATGAGAAGCAAATGCCGATAATTGCTCTTTAAACTATGAATGACACCTTGGTCCATAGGTTGCAGTCTTGAACTTGTGTTAGGAGGCATAAACACTAACTTAATTGACTCCAAATCCTTAACGTCTAGATGAGCCGGACAGTTATCCACCAGTAATAGAATTTTTCTATTTTTACGACGTAATTCATTGCCCCACTGTCTTAACTCATTGTAGTTCACCGGAAATTGTTTAACGTTTTTGAAGCACCTGGGCTTTTTTTGGTTTTCCTATGACCAGCATATCTTCTTTTTCCTGTCCCCAAAAAATGTGCAACCACCAACACGGTTATACGTTATTTTGATAGTTTCCCACCAACGTACGTCTCTCTTTTGAAATGCTACGTTACAAGTATATTAGGTCTGTTTATAAAATAAGCCAATCTCGTCGCCGTTAAATATGTCCACATCCTTGTGGATTTCTTTTGCAACCAATCATCAACAATACCCATGTCAACTGCTGCCGCTTACCCAACAACTTTTTCGGTGCTAATATCATGTTGTTTTTTAAAATAGTTTGTAGATAAGTATAGCTATACAGTTCTCGGGGAAGTCCCGAAAAATTGGGGAAATCTAAATGAAAATGTAAGGTGAGACAGTAATGGTTCGTTATAACCGGACATTTTGACTTTAAGCGAGTTCGCTATATGCGAAATTATAATCCATAGTTCTTATAGGACATTGATTGGGATTGGGTGAAATGGTTCATTATAACCGATGGTTCGCTTTAAGCGGTCACTACTGTATGTTTAAAATTTTCTAGGTACAATATTTATTTGACAGAAAAAATTCCAAGAAGAAAACGATCGCAATATAATCTTAATGAAAGGCTGAGACGTATGCTAACTCAATGAGCATTAACATTATTTAAACGCATTGCTTACGAAAACGATCCAGAAATTGACCATTCTTCACATTCGAAAATGTGCTGCGCTCCTGGAAAAGTTTTTAATTTTTTATTAAAGAACTTAGCACTCAAGAGGGTATCTCAGTACCTCGAACCGTCCGATTGGGAGGCCAATACACTACCACATAAGAATCGGCCACCCGAACCATTGCATCCATTAGTAAAAAGTGAAACTACTGAATCGAAATTGATTTTGAAAAAAGATACGCAAATTCAATTCATGCTTCCAAATGACATCTTTTTGGGGCTACGTAAGTAGTAAAAAATAATGAAAACCACAATTTAGAGACAACATTTAAAATTCCACGGCAAGTGTATCATAACATCGGCTCTTTACTCCCAATGCCCAACTAATAACTTCAATTTTTACAACTTTATTTCATGGGGGTGAAGAAGCACAGGTTAATAGCAATTCTTGCTTAATTACAAACTTCTTTACAGGAAAAAAATCTCTTGATTCTGTTAGTTAAAGGGTTGGGCCACTCTAGGATTTTCAAATAATCGATTTTGTTTCTATTGCTTTCAATGGTCCCTTAGGATCTCAAAAATGATATCGAAGTACTCGTTTTTCAAAGTATAGTACAAGGCTGCCAGGTAGGCAGCGAACCTCTTTAAAATTGTAAACGCGTTTATCTCAAAACTGCATTTTTCAAGTTGGCCGCACGCATAACTTGAACAATTTTCAACCAATTCACTTCAAATTTTAACTAGATCTTATATATGTATATTGTCTAAATAAGTACGTGGGAATTTTTTTTATATGGCATAGTTAAAAAATTTCTGGCGATTTTTCTGCGAATTTTGCAAGTTCAAGTTTGGAAGTGCATCTTTCGGCCAAAAATCAATACATCAACCTTACCTTGGAATCTGGCTGGATCAGTTTCTGTATTTTGGCAAAAATGTAGATGCTGCTCTGGCCAGAGCTAAAGGTGCTTTTGCCCTTACAAAGAGACTGTTTTATAGCAGCCAACTCGATGCGGGGGTAAAGGTAATCTGCTACATGGCCCTTATCAGGCCCATGCTGGTATTTGGTTGTCCCGTGTGGTTGAATGTACGAGCAAGCTTAATGGAAAAGATTCGGGTGTTTGAGAGGGCTTGCCTTAGGGCCTGTCTTCGCTTGTATAGAACACCAGAGTCGGAGTACAAAAAATTGTATCCTAATGAGGTCCTTTACAACAGGGCGAACCTAATACGAGTGGACAACTTCGTAATTAAGCTGACTCGAAGGCACATTGCAAGAGCAATGACCTCGACGAATAACCTGATATCTGGGGCTTACTACCCCAATTACCTTTACCACGAGAGTGTGCGATCTGACGGCTTCGTTCCACCGGAAGCATTCCTCTACCTAGATCAGAAAGGGTTGATCCAGGATATATCAGCGGTTCCGTTAATCTTCCATGTCGCTCGGACAGCTGGGGACAGGCGACTCAACTACAACAGAGACATCGCACACGGCAGTGTGGATCGACTCAGGTTCAGTAGGGCGGTGGGGAATCGCGATAAAAGGGATGTCGTTCGGCAGCACCAGCATTTCTGGTGGTTGAATGATGGAGAAGATGTTTCGTCGTCGTTTCCGTCAATTACGGACCAGCCTCACTAATGAGGCAGGGCTGACCAATATATTTGCTTTGTAAATAGCGATGGCCAGCTTACATAGGTTTAGGTTAGCATTTAAGTAATATATACATGTGTTAGTGTATATAAAGGTATATACTAACATATGTGGATTATATATATATATGTGTATAACGTCTAAGTGTGTTTATGTGTATTTTGTGTATGTAGGTTAAGTAGACTAAGGTTGATTTTAAGATAGATACTAAGTTTTTATAAAAAATAAAAAATTGTCCATATGCTAAGTTTTTGTAATCAAATTTTTTTCTTAGCCCTAAGTACACAAAATAAACATGTATAAATAAAATGTAAATGAAGTCGAAAGACATAGATATAAGAATTTAGAGTAGCTTAGAGTGCCTGTGTGGGGCCAGTAAGTTAGTATAAGATTGTTAAGTAATTTTAAGCTAGCATTAGCATTTTTTGTTAGTATGTAAGAGTTAGTGATTAAGAAAATAAAATGCATTGAAAACTGAAACTGAAAAATCAATACATCAAAAAAATCCTACGTACTTCTCGAGCTGTTGTTATGTACAATAAAAAACAAATTAGTGACTCATCATAATTCAAAACTTACAGGATCTGTTGGTACGGCCGTAGACAATTCAAAAAAAAGAGAGGTCATATGAGAAACGCTGCACAATAAATTATTCTATAAAAATTATGTTTTACAGGCAATCATATGTACAATAAACCTCTACCTTTGTAAACTCGATTTATTTTATATTTTTCCTGAAAAAAAAAAATCAGAAAAAACCTATTTTTACGGCTTCTAGATTGACCTAGCCTCTTAAACAAGTTTCTAAGAAAATGCAAAATGATAGCTAAATGGTCGTTATTATAGTCAAAAAAATTCTAGTTGGACGTTTTAATGCGCCAACTATTGAAGTGGCCATTGTTATTGGTTGGCCATCAATTTGAGGAACGAGATATGAAAATTACGTGTAGAAATAATAAAAAAAAAACGAGGTATTGATGTTCTTATCCCACGTCACATGCAAGATATGCTCGTACATATACGAGGACAGGAGCCATATAATGGACCCAGGAATATGAGAGGAAGATAACTCTGTGAGGTGGAGCGAGTGTACTCAGTTGCACACTATGCTAAAGAAGTATATGGTAGACAAGAGCCTGACAGAAAAATATGGAATGGAATGGAAGCAGGAGTATACAGAACAAGGTCCTGTTGTTGTGAAAAAAGTCGAGGATCTTGAGCGTTCGGTAACCTGCCTTTTCTTCATGAATACGGTCTCCGAACGGCGTATAAAGCAGTGAAGCGCACACAAAAAACACACAGCAGGTAAATATGGGAATGAGAATGTTTCGAGAGTTTTAAGTGAATGCCATCGCTCTACGTCAATTCATCGATACCAATCGAGGCCGATCACAACACACAGTACTTATTGCAACTTTACATCGGGTTGAAAACTCTTCTGCGATTTTAGATTTAAATCAAAGCCACTGCGACGGTCTTACAAGGGGACCTACCTCTTCAAGTCATGGTCGGACCGTCCAGCCAAAGTGATAGAAAAAGTCGTCGTTTGTCAATTTATAGAGGGACTCAGGGATGAGTCAACTCAAGATTTTCTGACAGTTAGTCGTCGGTGTAGCACAAGAACTCAATGGGAGAACGAGAACATTTGTATTTTATGCAGAGAGTAAACCTACAACGAGTAGCACACACAAAAGAAACGATACATTTCCAAAAAACTAAGTAGTGGAGGCATCAAGGAGCCAGGTTGCCCATAATTCGTTCTCTAAAAATCGCTTCCCCGAACGGCGAACGATGGGAGAATTGAATATACGGACGAAAACCAAGAAATTGCAAGAGCTGCTTTCATACGAACCACCGGCGGTAGCAGCTTTTGTCTAAATGGTTTTATGGGAAGAAAAAAATGCTCTCCAATCGTGGACTCCAGAGCAAAAATTTCCATTTTAGCATCGAAATATCTGCCCAGGAATACCTTGGTGAAGGGTCCTAAAACAAAGTTGGTGGGTATAGCTGGCAAGGCCATATGGAGTGAAGGGATGGCACTAGTGAGCTCTGGCAGTTGGGTAGCAGGAGAGCGTGATGTTCCTAACGTACTTGGAGTCAATATTCCGATGAGGCAACGATGTCCATTGAACTTTGACGAAATGTCGATTGAAATTGTTTGTTGAAAATTTTCGCTGACTGTTAACTACGTCCGCCATTCAAATTCTACCTGCAATGACAGAGACCTTAATAGAATTCAAAATCCCATCTAATGTTGAAGAATGTGCAGCAATAGTTGAACATGCATCAAGGTTGGAGCTGCTGATCAGTCCAAATGAGAGAACCTTTTTCGTAAGCCTGGCGAACGTCTCTGCACAAGACATAATTTTGCCTCCGAACACCACCGTAGTACAAGCAGAGTCGGTATAAGTCTGCGAAGTGCCTGTAACGTTTCCATATAATAAGTGCCCCGACGTACGACCTTTGCGATGACGCCCATGATGAACTTACTGAGGAACAGAGAACGTCATTCAAAACTTTCATACGAAAATTCAATGATGTATTTCCTAAAGGACCATCTGACTTCGGGAGGACTGCCACAGGAGAGTTCCGCAAATGCAACGAGTTGTGGATACGCTCCGGCGACGTTTGAATGTATAATGGACGAAGTGATGCGAGGACATAGCGGACGGCCGGTTACACCTTGATAACATCATTGTTTACTCTCCATCATTCGATGAATACCTTACCAACTTGGAAGCGGTACCAAATCGAATTCGAACTGAGCCCGGGTAGGTAAAATTTTTTTGAAAAGGGGCTGAACTACTTAAGGAATATCGTTTCTCCAAATGAACTTACAACAGAGACAGGAAAAATGAGAGCACATAAAGAATGGCCAACTCTGAAAACCACGCGACAAGTGCGAGGCTTCCTGGGATTGTGCTCTTACTATCGACGGTTCATCAAAGGGTTTTTAATTGTGGCAACACCTCTTTTAGAATTAACCGAAGAAAAACGGCGACTTAGTTGGAATGAGGATAGCGAACGAGAATTTGGCAGTTTAAAAGAAAAGTTAACTACTGGGATTTCCTTGCAATAACGACCAGCTTATCTTAGATTCTAACGCTTTAAATGCGGGCATTGGAGCTGTCCTAAGTCAACGGCAAGGAGAAGCAGAGGGAGTAATCCAATATTTTACTTGCACTTTCAACAGAACAGATGGGGACTACTGGATAACGAGAAGAGAATTGCTAGCAGTAGACATGTCAACTCATCACTTGAAGCGATCACGTTTCGACCCGATGGTTTTGTAACATCAAGCAACCGGAGAGAGAAATGGCTAAATGGCTGGAAAGACTGCTTCAATACGATATCGAGATACTGCATCGACCAGAGCCTCAACAAGGCAACGCAGATGCACTGTCTAGAACAACCTGTGGGGCTTGAAAATAGTGCACCCAAGCCGAGGTGAACGAACATAAAGTCCGTCAAGGTCAAACCCTACAGTAACTTGCAAAAAGAAAAACAGGATGACGCATGGTTTAGTAAAATTATCGGATGGATGCAAGAAGGACAACAGCCCAAGAAGGAAAAGATTCTAGGAGAGCTCCGAGCGAAAGTGTTTTTAGTGAAGGAATCGTGAACGGATGTGAAAAACGGGGAGAAAACAAGAAATTCTCCCATATTCACAATAGTTCAAGCGGAGATCTCTTGGATTACAGAAAAACTATAGAACCTAAACTAGAGGACCTATACTTCTGGGTTGGACGAACAATTGACAGTAAGTTAGAGGTAAGCTACAACCAAGTCAACCAACATGCCCTCTGAAAGAATATCAGTAGATGTTCTGGGTCGTCTCCCAAGAACGAAGAGTGGGAATCGATATGTTACTGTCGTGATAGATTATTACACAATATTGCAGTTCCTAACAAAACGGCAGAAGTGGTAATTGAACAACTAATCAATGATGTTTTTTTTGCAGATTTGAAATCCCACGCATAATACATTCAGACAGAGGCGGGAACTTCGAGTACGAAATATTCAAAAACACGGGCAGCGAAAAAACGGGTACAACACTATTACGGCCTCAGTCAGATGGAATGGTTGAACCCTTTAACCGTACGCGGCTGGAATACCTGGCAAAGTTCATCAAACAGATTGGGATCTGTGGTTACAATCAGAGCACGAGCCAACTGGATTCTCTCTGACTATGCTGGTTTTTGGAGCAAAGCTTCGAATGCCTATTTATCTGGCCTACGTGTCGCCAACAGGAAAGGTTCAAGACTGACCAGGCTACTTGCAGGAACTTAATAACAAGTTCGAAATCGTGCATGAGATGGCAAGACATAAGTTATTCGAACGCACTTACCTTTAATCCAGGAGACAATGTATTGTTTTTCAACCCTAAAAGATGAAAGGGTCTCTGTCCAAAGCTCCAAAGCTATTGGAAAGACCCACCCCAAGTAGAGAAAAAGCTTTTTGATTTGATAGATAATTTGAGGTCATAGTCCCATAGAGTCATCCAGGATTTGCTATCGTATTGTTGAGTATTTGGCTTGTAGATTATTTTACTGTAATCCTTTGCATGTTTGGTAAATTTTTGTCGAATTTGTTATAGACTGAGAGGAGGTATATTGTACACAGATAAAATTTTTTAATACCTTTGAAAAAAAAACAATTCTGTTTTACTGTTTGGGGTTACACAATTATGAAATTTAGATTCAGCTGGTGAATTTGTTTACAGGGCTCTTTATATCACTTAATATATTCATATGTTTGCCAGTAGTATCCATAGAGACATTATCTGCCTGAGCGAACAACTTACAACTTTCTTTTTCATAACTCTAAGTACTCCATTGATTATAATGTGCCATAGAAGGGGAGAGGAAACACTACCGTGAGGTGTGCCTCGACTGGAATTTTTCCGAGCTGAGGATTCTCCTAGCTTTGTGCTGATCTGTCAAAACGATAAAAGGGCCTCAACATCCAAACCTGCTAGCTCTGCTGTTCTCGCTTCTGCTTTGAATTTGTTGGAGACACCCTCAATGTCGGGGAGCAACATACGAGTAATAACACATTTCTTCCGACCGAAATTTATTTCAGTTAGGAACGATTTCTACTTATGTTATTTAACCTTTCAGAATGCTCACGAAGGAAGAAATTGGGATTATTCTAACCTTCAATTCGATTGTTCCCGAAGCACATTCTTACTTGACAAGGCAAATATCAACACTTATTGCTATATCCATTGCTAGATCAGTTTGGCATTTATTCTGTTTAGTACACACTATACGTATGTATATACCCCTCTATTTCTATTCAAAAGAGCAGATGTTTTCCACTATCAGAAAGCTATATACTCCTTGTTTCTAACCCATGTATGCATTCCGCTACAAATTTTTGCATTCGAGAATAATATTTTTTTCTTAAGGGGAGACGACTACCCTGCGCTTAATTCTCTTCTCAGGAGCACAAAGGCAATGTGCGATGCAATGCAGTACAATTCAAGGAACAACTCTAAATTGGATTTTTATTGGCTTAATTGCATTTCAGGAAACATCCTCATAGGACTTATTTTTTCCTACTATTTCTAATGATATCAGGCGAGTCCTTGTTTTAGTACAGCAAGACTTTCGAAAAAACAGTCATATCCGGGGAAAAGCACAAAGTTGAACGATAAGCCCGGAGGAATGTACGAGTAGATATCTCTCACTTTTTAATTTTTTTTTTTCATTCTGATTCTTGATATCCTCTTCTGGCTATCCTGTATAAATAGTAAAAGCATTAATGCTCGCCAATGGAGTGAACTCTATTATCGCACAGAATTAATTAGAAAATTCATTCGTAGCTCAAATTGAATAAGACAAAGTATCTGCTCATTTGATTATATTGGTTGCATTCCAGAATTTACAATTGTTTATAGTTGTTTACGGTTACTGCTTTTATTAGCGAGTACATACTTCCTAAGAATATGTATCCTCGTCCTGTACAAGGGATCAATTAAAGTTCATGCTCTTGGAATAAGGGCACTTTTGGGTGCAGAGGATCGTGTTTTGATTTAATTGATAGTGAGAACAAGGACTAAATATAGAAAGCAATTCCATGATGAACGGATCAAAAATAAATATGAATTAGGATTCTAAAGAAATAACATACTGACTTGAACTCTGTAGGAAATATATAAAAAAATTGATTTATCGAAAAAAATTGGACTAAGTTCGATACTAAAAGAAAACAGTGCAAAAATATAAAATTCATAAAAAAATATATTTTCCTTGCCAAGGTATCCACTTATTTTCATCACTTTATCCCCGTAAATTAGCAATAACAAAATTATATTATTACAATACACTGTAAGCTAAAATCAGATATTTTTTATAAGCCAATTTGATACCTGGGGAGTTAGTGTAAATTCTAATTCTTAGTGCAACCATATTGGTCATTTAACGATCGACCAAAGATATTTTCTTATTCTTTCAAATGAGTAAGCATTGTCAGAGGCAAAAAATATTCACAAGACTAGAATACGAAGATAGCTTCCCTAAATGTCAAAAGTTTGCCAATCAGCCAAAAGGATTTTTTGGCCAGAACAATTTTGAAACTCAATACGGAAGGAAGAGTAAGTAAAAGGATTATTTATTTAATGACATGTAAAAGTGGGTAGGCTTTTAAAACAACTTTATAAACACAATCCAAGTACTGGGAAGTTCTCCAGCTTAAAAGCAGGACCCTACTTGCACTATAACATCAATGTTATTTCAAACTACATCTTCCACTTTCCTACCTATTTCATCTATTCCTTACACAGGGAGAATTTCCCCAAATTTGGAAGACCTGTTTTATAATCCTGATACACATTCCTATTGATATTCCTACAATCTCTCACATACCCAAACTCTTTCAGAGTTTTTATACGAACCCTTAAGCTTCAAATGCAAGCATTTATTTCGCCCAGATAACATGGCAACATGGACAACAGGAGACCAACAGCCTTAGAAAATGGCAAACAAATCGATGTTATCGCAATTGATTTCCCTAAAGCGTTTGATAAGATATCTCATCAATTGATCGTCTTCAAATTGTCTGCTCTTCGGCCATCTTGGTCCTCTTCTCTTCATTTCTACTATTAACGATTTTGAGAGAGTCATTAAATACTCTCCCTCCTTCTCCCTCCACGGCAGCAAATTATAAAAATTTTCTACCGAAATTCGGAGTCGGTGACTGCAACTTAAAGAGCGTTAACTCCAATTTTCGGTCGTAATTCTCGCCCAAGTAGACAGGAAATAGTGTAAAAATTTTAGTCTACATATTCGTTGTGTGATGTTGCCGTGTCAGTGAGACAACGGGTTGGTTGAAGTGTCGAAAATATCGCTGCCGTTCAGGCGTCCGTAGCAAACGATCCAAATCAGTCAATTCCACGACATTCTCAAGAATTGGGCATCGCTCAGACCACATTATGGCGTATTTTGCATAAGGATCTTGGTTTATACATACATACATACATACAAGATCAAGTTGACTCAAGAATTGAAGCCGATGGATCATTTGCAGCGACGTACGTTCTCCAATTGGGTTCTGGAGAAGATGCGCCAAGGTGATGGATTTCATCGCAAAATCATCTTCAGTGACGAAGCTCATTTTAGGCTCAATGGGTTCGTCAATAAGCAAAATATGCGTTATTGGTCGGGTGAAAATCCACATGTGCTTCATGAATCACAACTGTTTCGTGCGGTTTGCATGCCGGCGGCGTTATTGGGCCATATTTTTTCGACGACGATAACGCGCCATGATCACCGATTATTTTTGGCCCGAATTGGAAGATATAGCCTTAGACGACATGTGGTTTCTACAGGATGATGCCACAAACCACACAGCACACGCTACAATCGATTTATTGAAGAGTAAGTACGGTAGGCGTGTTATCTCAAGACATTGGCCAGTCGATTGGCCGCCTCGTTCGTGCGATTTAACGCAGCTTAACTATTTTCTCTGGGGCTACGTTAAGTTATTGGTTTATGCCAACACGCCGACGACATTGGAAGAGCTCAGAGCCAACATTGAACGCGAAATAGCGGCCGTTTCGGCCGAAATGTGTGGCCGAGTCGTTGAAAATTGGGTCCAACGAATCGACCGCTGCAAACGTGCACGCGGTGGCCATATGAACGTCGAGTTCCATTCACAAATGTTTTGATTGTACTTCAAGCCGATAATAAAGTTTTTGAAATATCTCAAATGGTTTGCGTTTAATTAAAAAAAAAATGTTTCCTTATTGGGAAACCCAATATTAGAGTAGACGAAGCCAGCAAAAAATATCAATCAAAACTCACTTCAGCCATCACTCTAGATCAATCTGGTGTAGATGGATCATAATCTCATATGTAAGAGATGGGGAATCACAAGACCACTTACTTAGGAGCAGAAAGGTATGGCAGCATGTCAGATATCGAAGGATAGTCGACTCTCCGGGTTTCGTTTCGGGTTTACTTTGGCTGACAAATAAAGTAAAATTAGAAATTCTAACCACAGAATTCATTTTGATGCGCAAAAATATCTTTGGAAGGATATGACCAGCCACTTTCTCTAAAATCTTCCAGCATGAAAAAAGAAGATTTTGTGCAGCTACTCGTATATAAGATACTGAAAAGAAATCTATACATACGAGTAATGATGAGACCGCTTAATGTTGTGAGTGATGGACCCAGAATAGAATCCTAGCAAATACAATAAAATATTGAAGTAATTAATGTATGACTGTCAGCTATCTCCTAACAATTGCAAGGTCATATTAACGAGAGTTATTTGAGATATGGCAATATCGGCATAGATACGTCAAATCGCAAAATTTGACGTTTTTATTGGTACACGTGCACAGAATGCTTTGTCATACGAGTGCTATTTGGGTTTTTTTTTTACAGAGACTTGCAAAATTTGTCTCAGCAAAAATAATGGAACTAAGTCCAGAAAAATGAAATCAGTTAACTCAACAACAAAGCGACGGTCAATTCGCATCGATTTTTGGTAATGAAACTGTTTCGTTGGTTTTCTGAATTTAATCGTGGTTGTCCGTCGCTCCAGGGCTAATTTCGTGAAAGTCGTCCAAAATCGCTTGTACGAGTAGTGCCAGAACACACCGTTGCTGTGCCGGACTTGAATCGCAAGATGGTCATGTGACTTATTGTGAAATTGAGACATGCTTGGGCATTCTTCTACTCGCAAACATTTAATATTGCATGAACATTTGGCCATCAAAAAGATTTCTTCGCGTTGAATACCGCATAACTTAGAAATCGCTCAAAAAAATGCTCGTGTCGATTGGTCCAAAGAAATGCTCAAAAAACCGATTGCGGTGCTTTAAAGGATGTCTATAAGATCGTGAAAGGCGACGAATCATGGATCTATGCATATAGTAATGCGACTGTATGTATCTTTCAAGACGAGCCAAATCCTATGAAAGTTGTTCACACACGAAGCACTTCGATGTAAATGGTCGCCTGTTTCTTCGGAAAGAGCGGACATGTGGCCACCGTGGCATAAGAGCAACATAGAACGGTCAATTCGAAATGGTACGCCATCATTTGTTTGCAGAAGTTTTTTGAGAAATAAGGAAAAACAACCGCCGAACACGGATGATTCTCCACCACCATAATGCGAGCTCAAACAAGTGACTTTTTGATCACTCAAAACATCGAATAGATATGCAACACAGCTCTGATTTAGGCATTGCATATATCTGTTCTAAACTCCTGGACCTAGTTGTATTTTGTTGTAAATTAGTTGTACATATCAAAACTAAACTAATGGTTTATAATTTAAGCATGTTGGAGCCTTCTAATGGGAGTATCTATTTTCATTCATCTGACCGCTCATGGTACTGCCTCAGTTTGTGTAATTGTAGTGAAACCGAGTCGAAGGTTACTTTCAATGAAAATTTAAAATGCAGTACACTATGTTTTAGGATTGAAATAATCAAAGAATTCAAATACCTGTGTGTTATGATTGAGCAAAATATGAGCCTACTGCAATGTGCACTATGCCTTAAGGAATAACTAAGGTCTTACATTCGATGTTTTTATCATTTGACAGAGTTTTTAGATAATAATAGTTTGAAAACTGTCTACTTTGCTATTTTTCACTCAATATTATCATAGAATATGCAGTTGTTGGATTCCACCTGTCGAAGCTACAGACAATTATTACAGTACAAAAGTGCGCTGTCAAAAAAATATGTGGTGTAAAACGCATGGCTAAATCTAGGTCTTTGTGTAAAAGGTTGGGGATTCTTCCCGTTAGATATCTATTTTACTATTTTAAAGTTTCGAAAGCTTTCTTTATAAAAAGTGGTTACTTGCAGAGTCCAATATCTGATGCACGTAATTTGCGTAGCAATAACCGGATATTGATTAGAATTGTTTTGAGAACTAAAGAGTTTTTTGGCCATGTAGGACAACGAAAAAATAAAAGTCAATTGTTCAAGAGCTTTATAATATTAATGTATTTGGTTTGACTGAAAACAAGCGAGTGAGAGACTGGCACGAATCGTCGATGGCAAAGCTTATGACCAAGAGGAAAAACTGTACCGCATGAGAAAAATCAGCTGCACACGATAATTCCCAACAGTGGTAGCATATCTGGTGATAGTGGCATGATTAAATTGTTTGATACATACATATGTCGTAGACTGATACTCGTATGTATGTAGTAGATGAATAAGAATGAATGTAATAAGTATGTAGTAGTATTAAGAGAAAATAAGAACGATAAACTTTGTAACTCTGGAATATATTTTGTTTCATATTTAAGAGGCATCTAATGAGAGCGGGACAGGAAACATGCTTCTCTGTCGAGTAGGTCTTGTTGTGTCGTGGTGTTCTGCGAGAGACGCTGCAACGAAGAAGATCGATGTGTAGATAGGCGGTAAAGGACCGTGGTGGGTAGTTTTTGTGAAATCGTCATGCGGAACGCACGCTAGCAAGCTCTACTGCGCAATCAAACCATGTCAGAAAACAATCCTTCTCCGTTATCAGAAGTGGGATCGGCCCCGCCGAACGAAAATACTGACACGATAACACTCCGTGAAATATTAGAGCAACAACATCGTAATTTTCAAAGTTTAATAAATGCAATGTAAGTGACAAACTCGGTATCGCGAAGTGCAACAGTGATATTACCAAAGTTCGACCCGGCGAATGGTGCAGACGCAGTCGCTTGAGGCAAGACTGCGAATCTAATTTTGACCAGCAATCCCCTGGAAGGCCCCAATCAATTTGCCGGCAGCGAGACACCAGCGGCCATTGTATTTGACCTTCTAAATAGTCGACCGCATACTGGCGATTCAATGCCGGTATATACAAATCGACTTACAACATCATTGCTAAACAGATGGGAAGGCATAAGCAAAGAAGAGATTGCCGTGTCGATTGTTCTGGCACACGCTGCGCAGATTGATAACCGTTTACACCAAACACTATATACCACAAGGGTAAGCACTCGCGGGGAGCTACAACAACAATTGCAAGCGTATGCCTACGGAAAGCGAAATGAACAAATTCCGTCGTACGATGAACAGAAGACATCACACCACACACAAATAAAATGCCATTATTGCGGACGCTTGGTCATAAGGTTATAGCATGTCAGAAGGGGAGAAACGATGAGACGAATATTTGAAGAAATGGAAACAATGGAAGAGAGCGACAACCAGCACCATGCTTCAAGTTTGGCAAAGTCGGCCACATAGCATCGGTATGCATGAAGGGTATAACGGCGACGAGCGGTACGGGCAGTAGCGACAGAAGCGTCGAGAAGCGAATCGATTTGTGCACGATTGTGCAGCCAGGTGGAACATTCTACCAATCGGGTAAGATCTTTCCATTTGTATTTGACTCTAAATATACCTCTAAACCGATTCACGACAGGTGAATTAGAAATCCGCTTGATTGATCCAAACAAAACGGCCTAGCGAGAACCATACAAACTGAGCGATGAAGAGAAAAGAATTATTCGAAATAAAATTCAGAAAATGTTAGATGCACAGGTCATACGTCGTAGTTGTTCTCCGTTTGCGACTCCGATGCTTTTAGTTAAAAAAAGGGTGGTACTGATAGATTATGCATTGATTTCCGTGAATTCAATTCAAACATCATTTCGGATAGATTTCCCTTACCACTTGTTGATTATATTTGATCCGAAATATCAAATAGAGCTACACACGGATGCGAGTTCCGATGGCTACGGAGCAATACTGATCCATCGAATATATGGCAAACCAAGAGTAGTTGAATATTATAGCAAGTGCACTACAGCATCGGAATCCAAATATCACTCATACGAGTTGGAAACATTGGCAGTATCTAACGCTATAAAGCATTTCCGTCATTACTTATATAACTGAAAGTTCGTGGTATATACGGATTGTAACTCGCTCAAAGCCAGTCAAAGCAAGAAAGAATTGACACCGAGAGTGTACCGATGGTGGACTTACCTACAGGCTTTCGAGTTTTCGATAGAATACCGTAAAGGAAACCAAATGTGTCATGTGGATTGTTTGTCACGGAACCCCATTTTGAGTGAGGCAAAATCAAATAAAGTCAGTGAAATGAGGGTTGATCTTGCTGAAATTACAGAAAACTGGCTCCTCGCCGAACAGCAGCTCGATCCAGAAATATATTCGGTAGTTTCCCAGTTACGCAAAAATGAACTTAAGGAAGAAATTTCCGGAACGTTCGAGATTCGTACTGGAATATTATTTCGCAAATTTCAACGACACGGTAGAATCCGATGTCTTCCAATTATTCCCAGGGCATTCAGATGGTCCGTAATCAACCATGTTCACGAAGCCATTATGAATCTGGGATGGGAAAAGACAGTAGACAAAGTATACGAACAGTATTGGTTCGAGAATTTATCGAAGTACATCCGAAATTCGTCGAGAACTGCATCACATGCAAACTCTCAAAATCAACAACTGGAAAGCCTCAGATGGAGCTGCATCCTATTCCCAAGGTAGACATACTTTGGCATACGATCCACATAGACATTAGTGGAAAGCTCAGTGGTAAGAACGAATTGAAGGAATATGTAATAGTGCAAATTGACGCCTTTACAAAATTTGTTCACTTGTATCATACGTTGAATTTGGATGCGGAAAATTGTATTAAATCTGTGAAAGCGGCAATTTCAATTTTTTTTTGTTCCTCAGCGAATTGTTGCTGATCAGGTTAGGAGCTTCGCTTGTAATGCCTTTCGTGAATTTTGTGCAACTCAGAGTGTGGATTTGCATTTAATTGCGACTGGAGTAGGGCAAACGGGCAGGTGGAACGCGTGATGAGCACGCTTAAGGGTATGTTGACGGCAGTAGAAACTAGTCGGCGCTCCTTGAAAGATGCACTCAGCGATGTCCAATTGGCTATGAACTGTACGAAGAATAGGGTAACAAAAGCCTCTCCCCTAGAATTGTTGATAGTAAAAGTGGCTAGGCCAATGAATCTCTTACCAATAATAGATGATAATACGGGTGGCCGTGGTGTAGTGGTAGTAGCAAACGCTTCTCACTCGGAGGGTCCAGGTTCGAATCCAGCCCATGGCAAAAATCAGTTTTTCATTGTATAATTGGAACTCAGACAAAAAAATTCTGCGTGTGAAGGCATAACACTGACACGTAAATTTGGTTGTTATAAGAGTTTCAAGCAATGAAAAAAATAATACTGGGAATATATCTCGAATCACTCTGAGTGAAGATAAACTCTCCGTCCTATTCGGACTCCCACCCCTGGAGAGCAAACATAGAAACCAAACACACCTGAGTTTCAAACCACTACAAAAACAATTTTCCTTTCTCCTCCTTCTATCTTTCCGCCCGCGCCCTGGCAACAGTAAAAGGGTATCAACCCCTTAGGCGCGCGTAAATTATAAAAAAAAAAAAAAAAAAAAAAAAGATGAAGAGAAAGTTGATATTGTACAGACTAGATCTCAAGCTAAAATGTTAATTGATAAGAATGCGCTTTATGAAAAGAAACGTTATGATCAAGGGAAAGTAAAAATTGTGAAACATAGGGTTGGGGACCACGTCTTGTTCAAAGGAGAAGAACGACACCAGACTAAATTGGACCCAAAGTTTAAAGGGCTATTTGAAGTGATAGAAATTCTGGTTGGTGATCGTTACAGACTAAAGTCGTTGTCTGGTAACAGAACATAGAAGTATGCCCATGATGCTTTGAGAGCAATGCCGAGTTTCGTTGGAAAACGATTTAACGTTTACTGAAGGTGAAGAGAGTGACTGAGACGCTCTTAATGATGAATGAATAGATGAGATAGATGATCTCGTGGTAGCTTGTTGAGTGGCCAGTGTAAAATGTCTCAAAATCGGCACTATGGTATGAGGGTGACCAGGTGGCTTGTTGAGTGACCAGTGTAAGATGTCTCAAAATCGGCACTATGAGGGTGACCAGGTGGCTTGTTGAGTGGCCAGTGTAAGATGTCTCAAAATCGGCACTATGAGGGTGACCAAGTGGCTTGTCGAGTGGCCAGTGTGAAATGTCTCAAGGAACAGTCGGTGAAGGAACTGTTTCTTGTATTATGATAAGTTGGAAAGACATTGTTACGTGATTAGATTAAGTGGATTTGATTTGTTGAAGCTTTTGTCTTAAGTTCAAGGATTAGTACGATAAGTTCTTTTGTTCTGAATTGTCGAATTATTTTTAATCTATTTTGTTAAGTTTTTTTGAATCTGAACTTTGAATTTTGAGCAAGACGGGATACAAACGTTATGTTATGATTTAAACAAACACACTGTGACGTGAGTTTATCAGGATTGACGTGTCGTAGACTGATATGTATGTAGTAGATGAATAAGAATGAATGTAATAAGTATGTAGTAGTATTAAGAGAAAATAAGAACAATAAACTTTGTGACTCTGGAATATACTTTGTTTCATATTTAAGAAGCATCTAATGAGAGCGGGACAGGGAACATGCTTCTCTGTCGAGTAGGTCTTGTTGTGTCGCGGTGTTCTGCGAGAGACGCTGCAACGAAGAAGATTGATGTGTAGATAGGCGGTAAAGGTGGGTAGTTTTTGTGAAATCGTGATGCGGAACACTCGCAAGCAAGCTCTATTGTGCAATCAAACTTTGTCAGAAAACAATCCTTCTATAACCAATTTGTATGCTTAATCTACTGCCGTGTATTACATATTTTAGTGAATAGGTTATTTAAAACTGAGGAATAAGATCCGAACACTCATTACAGCAACTTTTACTTCATTGTTTCTTGAAAGCTCTTTAATAACGCATGACCGATGAATGGAATTTCAGCATCATTTGTCTGATCCACAAGGAAGGTGAACTTGTTGATTGCGCCAGTTATGAATGAATAAGTCTCCTAAACATTGCCTCTAAGATCTTTTCTGCTGAATTATGAAATCGTCTGAAACTATTCACAAACAACCTGATTGGTCCATATCCATCAATTATCCTATTTCTAGCCAGGAAGGTTTACCACCGGGTGACCCGGGAATTTCAGATCGACACTCACCATCTACTTGTCTACTTGAAAACCGCATAAAAAATCGTGCAGAGGAATACAATAGGTCGTGTCTAGTTTAGATATTCCCATCAAACTCGTAACGTTATGCAGGATGACTATGGATAATTCTCACAGCTCCACTAAGGTCGGTAATGAATAAGTGGTGATCTACAACGTCAAGAAAGTCAAGGCTACGAACTGTCATATGTTATGACTATTTTTTAGCATCATCCTTTAAATAATGGTGCAAATCTCACCGGCTACGCGGATGACATTGATGTTGCTGGACGAACACAGCGAGTTGCCAATGAAGCTTACGTGAGTACTGAAACCGAAGCATCCAAAATGGTTCTAACGTTAAATAAGGTCAGAACAAAGTGCTTGAGTAAGGGACGCATACCACCGATGGCTTGGAAATACGTTAGTATTAAGCAGTTCCTATTGGGGACAGTGGTAGATTTGCAAATGGTTTTCTTATAGTCATCTAACTTCGAATCAAAATAAACTGGATGTTGAAAAAAATGATCTGGTTAACTGAATAGCCTCGCACTTAAAGGAGGAGCACCACATCAGAGGAATTTTATACT
Organism: Volucella bombylans; assembly: GCA_949129095.1. Lineage (NCBI taxonomy): Eukaryota > Metazoa > Arthropoda > Insecta > Diptera > Syrphidae > Volucella > Volucella bombylans. The sequence continues at coordinate 109,305,382 of OX422143.1, read as the reverse complement.
GAGACTTTTCTTTTATCGATAAATATCCGCCATGTCTCTAAGACGGCCTTTTAGAATCTCAAGATTGTTATGAAGTTGAACAGTTTCTATGTAACACACAATCATACTGTTTTTTACACAGTGTTGTAAGTTGTAAGCGACTAAAAGTCCACAAAGTCAAGACTGAAAGCACGATGTATGATTCAAACTCACTAAGCCCATGTTCATTATTCTTCATTTTATGATCTTAGCCTTGAAATATTTTCTAAATTTCACAAAATCACACTCCAGACCTCTATAGAACTTCAGAAAGAGCTGAATTCAACAATAAGACAAAAATGAAAGAAAAAACTTTTGAACTTTAGAAAATGAAATTTATTCCTCCCACAACCAAACGCCGTTACAACTTTATTAATAAAAAAATATCTCTATTATTTTCCAGGACGCAAATAGAGGATGGAGGACAAAACAAAAACGAAAAAAAAACACTCAAAGATAATTTACACAAATCAGTACGCAACTCCTTCCGCCATATTCGCCTTCAGCACCTATCTGTATCTGTGGAGCGGGTGTAAACAGGGATCGCCCAGCTCAAAGTCCTATCCCCAATACATCTGACTGTCTCCCACAGCGAATATCAATCTAAATTTCTCACAAAAAAAATATCCTTCACTCTAGCTAGCTCCTTGCGACTAAATGAAATTTGTATTCATCAATATTGCAACAAAGCAGTAGCGCCCAGCAACAGCACCATCAGAGCAACAAAAGCGGGATATAGTGTCTAGGAGTTGCAGGACGCAGCGCTATTTGTCTGAACCGAGTAAAAAGCAAAGAACAAGACCAGAAGAGTTTTTGTTGGTTTTTTTTTTGTGCTTCCCGAAAAGTTTTCCCATTTCAAAGAAGAAAAGTTGCACCATTATGCCAAGGTCCTGTTCAAAGGCAAACGCTAGCTGTGCTGTCTAGGACTACTACAAAGCTCGCACCATTCTTTCTTTATTTGCCTTCAAACGCTATATAGAGGGTCGTGTTATTTTTTTTTTCTGCATGCAAATGTGGCAGTGTATCTGTGTGTGCATAAGTGGAATTTATGTTGTTTGTACAGAGCAATTGTACATTTGTAATGTCGACGTGACTCGATGAAAATGCCCACACGTTAATTTTTCTATCCATTTTTTCTGTGTCAAAACAGCGAAGTTTGTTCCGATAAAGGGTGAACTGAGGGTGCGTGTTCAATGGTTTCGATGCTGGTGTTGGGGGTAGAAAAAACTTTTTCCTCAGCGCTACCATCCACAGAGTGATGGCTTCAGTCGACGAGTAGTGTCTCCTTGAATACTTCCTAACGGAAAATGTATCTGAATGCTGGCTTGTAGGAATGGGCGTCAAAATAAATGTCCCGACTGGTGGCATCCTTCATTCCACCATTTTGGTTTTTCATATTTGTTTTTTGTTTTTTTTTTGTTTAATTCCATTGGTGGCGGCCTCATGTTCTGGACGGTGACATTATCAAATTGATGGCAGAGCGCATCGTTTGTATACTGGTGCACTGTTGCTGTTGAAGTTTTTGTGCTGCTAGTGATGGTATTCGTGCTAGGTGATGGTTGCTGGAGTTGCAACGGAGGGAAGATAGACAGATGGATGGCTAGTTGGATGGATGCAATATCATTGTGGTCGGACATGACATTCGATGCGGCTTGTTGCATTCTTTTATTGCAGGCAAAAGTTTTTCCACATCAAAATCTGCATATTGTGGAGCTCCAGCTTCACCTAATATTTTTTTTTCTTTTTACGTTTTGTGTTCCCAGTTTTCTGGCGGAGAGTTTAGGTACTGAACTCTAGATAATATATTTTTTTTCTAGTTCTGGTGAAAGAAAAATGATTTTATGTGGTACGACAGACGAGGCGAGCGACTAGTAAAAGTTTGGAGATAAATCGTCCTAAAGAATGTTTTGTGTACAAAAATTTGGATGCTACATGAAAATTGAGGGAAGGAGTGTGCTTTCGTTAAAGTTGGATGGTAGGTTGGTTTTTTCATCTCACCCCCTTTGGTTGATGAAGGTGGTAAACTTTTCAGAATGATTTAGGCTCGACATCCTGCTGGTATTATTACTGAGAAATATGTTGTCCGGAATAGGTTTTATGGCTTAGAAAAAGTTTTGCGTGAATCTATTGTTCGTTTTTTTTTCCGGAAAGCACCAACAAGAATTTGAAACTTAATTTGTTTTGAATGTCCCTTTAAACTCTGAAAGATAGAGTTGTGCGGCATTTGTCCCATGACTCCATGAATAAAGTTTACATAAATGAATTTAAAAGCTGAGATTCAGGGTTTTGATTTAAGAATACATACATAACTATAATATCTATAATTATTCACGAGATTCGGATAGAAAAAATTAGAGAGAAATACTAAGAGATTGCGAAATAGTCAGACTATCGAAGAGCATCTGAAATTAGGATGGAACCTTTCTACAGAGAGTTCTGTACCCTTACTTAGGTGAGGTCCTATTTAGGTTAGCAAGTAAGGCTGGTTAGTTCTACCTCACGCTACAAGTGAAGGGGACGTAATATTAGACTTCTGCAACAAACAAAACCGAGTATAAAATTAAACATCCTCATTATACAGTGTTATCCGACAGGGGGAGCCTCGACTGCGGATGAGACAACTTGAATAGTAATCTAAGTATTGCCTAAGCCTTTGAGTGATATCGTAATTTTAACGACAACATCGTGTTTGAAATCGTAATAGGTATGTCGGGACTAGACGATCGAAATGACAACAGGCAGCCGTTTGCCAATTTTTGCACTGCGCATCACTTAGTCATCGGCGACACATTATGTAAGAACTGGACCTGCTGCAAGATCAGCTAGTTTATAGGAAGCGAAAGTAATTAGTAGCTTTAAATTCGAACTGATGAGCGACGAATAAAAATCTTGGAAAATTGTTTTCCAACCTTACAGAGAACTCCTTACATGAACACCACCGACGTTCAATTTCTGATCTGGGATCGGAATCAGATCGGTCAAATATTTCTTGTGCGATGGTGTTAAGCCAGCAGAAAATTCCCTAGTACGCAATGGCACGTCCTTACAATAGCTTTAAAATCCCTTAAGAAAAACAACGCCATTGGCATTGACGGAAAACGCGAAGAATTTTCACAACAAACTCAGCAGAGTTATTGATGCTAATCACATCACGCGTATGAGAAACAAGCATTTTCTGAAGATGTGATTTACTGAAGAAGTGAAATATTTTGAAATCTTCTATTATCAACCATAAAAAGACGTTGCGTATCATCATGGAGAGATGAGTTGAGTGCACAAAACTCTTCGCTCTACCCTCTTTCTATTCACTGCAAGAAGGCTTATGATATATAATCACTGTTGTATGGAGGTACTAAATGTCGTGTGACAGTAAGGCTCTGCAATGAACTCCAGTTATGACGTACACGCGAAAGAAGGCACTATACAAAATCCTCATCATCCTTGTCATGTTGCTCTCTTAGTTGATTTAAAGGAAAAATTATCCGCATAATATTTTTCCCCATCTGCGTGGACACAGTATAGATGAGAAGGTACAACGAATAACTATTTCGACTATACGAGGGCTTGAAACTGCCCAGAAGGCTTCCTTAAATCGATGGCTGATGGATCTTCGCTTCCACCCCAGTGGAGCAACCATAGGTACCTAAGGTGTCGCAGTTGGAATTGGACTGAAGGCAGCTAGCTAGGAATCGACCTGGCCAAACGGAAATGTTGGTAGGGGGCCAGGACCGCCCTGGTCTGTAAGATGTCCTCAAATGTAAGTTATCAGACAATGACCCTTTACCAACTATTCTGACGAAATCTGTGTGTCTTTGCATAAAGATCTAGATCTTTATTTGTACCCACAGGCTTGAAAGCTCCTCCACTTGCACGTAACTTAACAGCAGCTCAATGAAATTGAAAATTTTCTCTGTATAGAATGCAACTGACGGCAGCACTCATTTTGACGGTAATAGCAATAAACTGCTATAAACTGAGTTCGATCAAATGTCAATCAGACCAGGATACGACTGTTGGCTCTCTGGCTTGTATACCAGGTAACTTATTTTCGGATTAGGACACGGATCAGGATTAAATGACGATCTTCACCACAGATTTTGAAAGAAGGTTGTGAAATGGTCGGATTGATTCATACGGCGTTCATCCATAGTGAAATAGAGTAAAGCACACACTAATCAAAGAGAATCCTCGGCAATTCGTATGATAACGTGTGTACACAGACGCCTATAACGCATATCCCATGAGCATGAAAAGCCTGTCTTTTTAGTCACGCCAGTGATTTCTAGCGCAAATAGCAAGGGCGATAATAGAAATGCTTGTGTTCCACAACCCATGAGGTAAAACCTGCATTGAGTTCATTATCACTCGTTTATTTTCAACATTTCTACTCTCACTACAGACTGGAACAGACCGTTATTGTTCACTGTTCAGGAAATACTAACTTTCTTGTATGAACAATCATATTGATAGCTCTTAAATTTCAATCCAATTGGAAACATTGCATTGTGGCTTGCTCACACTAACAAGCGTCATTCCGTAAATCATCAAATATGTTAAAAGCTTGTACTTTGGCGGTTTAACAACCGTTTAAAAGAATTCACCACTTAAGTCCAAAACTTAGGCCATTCATTTTCGAAAACTTTTGAAATAACCTCTCTAACAAAATTTACAATTTCCTTCTTAAATCATCCTTTCAGACTAAAGTGCTGTTGAAATAATAAGCGCTCTCTGTAATTTACAATAAGGCCTCCTATTTTACATTTCAGTAGACATCGCCATGCCGGCCAGCCACCGTCATAAATTTAAAACGAAAAACCTTCACAAATTCAACCTCACATTGCTAGCGTAATCACAACAACGTCCTTTCAGAAAACTAATGCTGCCCCATCATTGAAGTTCAGTACATCACGGTAATTACCTATTCTCGATGGCCTGTTCAATTACATGTTTTCCATCGATAACAACAAAGGATTCCATGGAGCACCATTCGGAACAAACTTTCAATGGTGCCCTACAAAAAGTTAAACACTATGCTGCAACTTTTGTTGCCAGAACTGATGTCGACAGGAGCTGGCGTCGCTGTTGCGCCGCCACAATTTCGCGCCAATTTATTTAAATTACATTCAATTGATTCGTATACACATACACTTTTGTGTACTCGCATAGCACACGCTATCGTCCTTTTATGCTATCAAAATTCGTTTCCTTCAACCCCAAAACAGCAAGAATAATCGTTCTACGTCCTTCTACACCAATGTGTGGCTAAACGTGCGAGAATCTATTTTGTAAACGTCGAGCAGTGCAGGCGACATCCTCGCTTTCCTTTCTTTTTTTTACTTTTGCAAACCTAGAAGGAAAATTGCCAAGAAATTGGCAAATGCCTCATAATCCAGCTTGGAAAATTTACGATCGCTACAAGCTACCAGTTACCAGATACGAGTACTAGTTACCAGGTCTCCTTCCCGAAAATTGTGAGTAAATGGCAGTGGAAAAAAACTTTCAACCAGTTGGCTACCGTAAGGACTGCTTGCGTGAAAATAAAAATACATAAGTCCACCTTTGGGCGAGGGGATGCGTTAGGGTAGAATATGGTCGTGCCTTCGGTTTTTATGCAAAATTCTATTCGAAAAAAAAAGAAATATCTAAAATAAAATTAGGAGCACGTCTTAAAAAGAGTAAAGAACATTTTTAACTTAGGAAAGCCTCAAGGATTCAAGATGTGGGCGTTGAACTCTTGTTTCTCTATTATACTGCCTGCACACTGATGATATAACCAGTGCTATGCAGTTTTAATACTTGGAAACAGTTTTTTCGCAAACAAAGACTTGTAGAAACCGCACTGGACAGTTTTATAGCATAACTCAGCTTTTGGCAGTATGTTTACGAAGTAGGAAGTGTTGCATATATGACATATGGATAGCATTTCGAATTCTGTTTTGATATGATAAGAATACAAAAATGGTTTTGGCTTTTGATTTTTCTGAAACAATATAAAATCTGTTGGCTATTGTTCCACGAGTGCTTTCCCCCGAAACCATAAGTCTCTTGAACAGATAAGTAAAAAAATTGGAGAAATTTAAGAAGAACTGAAATCGCTGCTAAGTTTTCCTGCAGATGTATAATATTCCTCAGGGTTCCGTGTTAAGTCCAATACTGGCAAACTGATACATTTTTGCCCTACTTTTCCTAATGACTCGCTTATTTGGTAAGTCGTTAAGTTAATCTCTGATTAATTGCAGGCATGTTGTCTAATGCACGTCCTCATTAAATTGTCGAAGAACGTCCAGCTAAATCGAGAACATACTTAGGTTACAGAAAGCAATATCTTTGGAAGATAAATATGGAGGCAATATGAATTAATCCCACATGGCTATTAAAGAAAATCTCTAAGATTTGAACTAGAAACCCAGCACAGCATAGGGTCACATCATAACATCGCCTTTATGTTTATACAATGTGGGGCAAAAGTAATGTCAAAATGTGAATAGGATGCCATTCCGTTGGAAATGAAAAAAATTGGGCTCTGTTTTAACGAAAAGTTTATCGGAACGTGTAAAATTAACGGCGTTGAGTTCAAAAAGTGATATATGTCAAATGACCACCTACTGAGTTGATGCATATTTGTGCTAGTTTTACGGCATTTTGAATTGTTGCTCGCAAAACATCTGGCTTCAAATTAGTGATTTCTTCCTCAATGTTGCTTTCAAGACTTGCAAGGCTTGCGATTTGTTATGGTAAACGCAAGATTTCAAAAAGCATCAAAGGAAGAAGTCTAATCGCCGAGCTGTGTGAGCGATAGAAAGAAACAAAACAGTAGACTCCATGCGTCAGGAAGGTATTACAGAAAACTTCTGACTATACCATATATAAAGCTGTAAGTTTCCGGCGATTGATCGAGACACTACCCTATAACTTGGATTAGGTCAGCAGCGCAACAATTAAATTTGTAGTAGCACATTGCTTGCACTACCTCCGAGTAGTGATTCTCGGTAATCCTAGCATGAGGTAATCCTTAATCTGATAATAACATGAGGCCGAACCACTAGTGGAGATCCTCGACTGCTACAAAGCAGACATACCAGCAATCAAACAAGTGCGGTGGAAGGGACCGGAGAAAAACAGAATGAAAAAGTTTTATATTTACTACGGAGACTGCTATATGTAACGAAAGCGAAAAGGACAGCAATCGCAGAGTTTATTCGGATGTGGATTTACCGTCAGTGAAATACTTAGGGAACAAGTCTTCTGGCATGTAATCGACCAACATAAGCCTCAAAAACGCCCATCCACCGGCGACCTTACCAAAGATTGCTTCTACGAGCTCCTCGACTTAACCAACAAGCAATGCCCTAAATATGCCGTTAAAAACAAACTTTTCGCTTTTAATGATATGCTAGAATAGAGGGTTATACTTAGTAATACCGTCGAAAAATATAGACTACACGACATCACGTCGGGAAACGAACTCAGGTTTATTGCTTATGCGGCGGGACAAAATTTAACATATATTACATATACGTAAAGACCAATAGCTACGAGTAACTGCAGGTCAACAAACTCTCAATCGAATTGGTCATACTGCAATCGACGTAAGGCACTCCTCTAGTGCTTTGGATGTTCGAACGTTCCGAGCATCTATCATCGACCATTAACTTGTAATAGCCAAGATACGGATGGATATATCCGTAACAGCCCTAAGCCAACGAACCATTGTGAGGAATTTCAAAGTTACATGGATAAAATTTCAAGAGATCGCCAAGGGCTTTTCAGATCGAGTCCATTCTAGACTCTCGCGAAGTTCGATACTGCCAGCATCAAACCTAGAAAACCAGTTGTATCACAGGCGAAGGGTTATCAGAGAGCCCGCCCGTGATGTGATGGGTTTCAACGCACCCCAACAAAGAAATCCCTGGTTTGAAGATGAATACAGACGGGCACATCCAGAAAAACAGAGGATGTACAGAGCGGATATGCAGAAAAGAATGAAAGAGAATGTGTATGCTAAAGCTTTAAAGCGCAAACAGGAATCTGCAAGGATGCAGAAAGAAATCAGTGTAGGTGCTGAGAATTTGTATTTCTGGTGATGGCTAACAACATCATCAATCAGGCAAAATGAACCATTTAACAAAGACGATGACAGATAACATCTCCGTCCACCTAGATGATGACAGGACAGCTATTTCTAAATTAAAGTCCGACCAAGCTGTTGCACTCGATAGCTTAACTTTCGAGCTTTTTAAAGCAGCAGGTGACGATTGGATACGGTGCATAAATCAACTTGTCTTCTAAAATCTGAACTGACGATCCAGATCCGAGATGGATTCCTTGAACTGCGTCAACTACATGGGAATAAGTCTGCTCAACATTGCATATAAAATCCTGTTCGCCGCACTATGTGAACGCATAACACCATTCGTAAACAGTTTAATGGGCCGCTTTAAGTGTGGTTTCAGGCCAAGAAAATCCACCGTAGATAATATTCAGGATACACATTGCTTTCCAAGCCGTATATAGTATAACAGCATCTATAGAGATGAACTATATAGAGACGTGTTTAGTTTTGAGACCACTGCAAAGCTCATTCGACTGGGCAGGATGACGGCGGAGAATGGTCGCTGCTTATGACAAAACCGAGATCTTGTTCAAGTCAAGACAATGTATTGTCATGTGATTTTTTCAACAGCGGTCTTCAAAGAATGGTGCGAAACTCACAAGTCGACTCGGCATCATCTTTCAAAAATGTATTCAGTTACACGCATATGCAGACGACATTAACATAATGGAAAGATCACAGCGAACTGTCAATGGAGCAGAAGCAGCAAAGATGTGTTTAGCGGTCGACGAAGGAACAACAAAGCATACGCTGTAACCGAAAAAAGGACACAGAATATCGACACCAAAGACAAAACGATACGCAGATACAACTTTGAAGTAGTAAAGGGCTTTATCTACCTCAGCACCGCTATCTGTCCAACAACGACACCAGTATGAAATTCACTACTTCTTTATGCTTAGAAGGCAATTGTGTAGTAAAACACTCTCTCGAGCAACCAAAAAGGCTATATAGAAGACCCTGATCATTCAATTCCTGAGTTACGGCGCCGAAGCATGGACGCTGACGAAAAGGGATAGTTAGACTTTACTTGCCTTGAGAGAAAAGTTGTTTGTATATGGCATATGTTAGCATATGGCCTTATGTCACTTTCCACTGTATATCTGATTTTGCATACCTGATTAACGTATTGTCTACAAAAAGGACGACAATGTTGCATTCAATGAATAGTGTACTACACGCCGAGCTGAGCAACTACATGTGAGGCCGAGGGCCGTCCGGCGTATGAGTCGAAGAGGCGCCCATTGTGTGAAATCCTTGTAATTGTACCCCCAACTGTCAGGCAGGCGCGAGTCTGGCTTATTTCAAGTTTGGGGTGGGTGACTCGCTTCGCTCTCTAATAGGATTTCACCCTTTCCTCCGCAGGGTTTAGTCGCTCCGGTAAGGGTATGTCAACAACCGTCAGGTAGGCGCCTATAAGCGAGTCTGTGGGTTGTGGATTCCATGTCGATGGATGAACACTGCACTGAATTTTGCATTAAGATAAGGCTCTTAGAGCTTATAAGGTAGATTTGCACATGCGTGAAATGTTCGAAAGTTAAACAATAACAAGTATTTTGAGCGATGAGGCACATTTTCGTCTTCAAGGGCTTTGCTAATAAGCATAATTGCCGCATTTGGGCCTAAATAATCCAAAAATGATTGTCGAGGATCATCGCGATATTCCTTGGTGCGGTTCTTTCAAAGGAGGCATTACCAGATGTTTTGAAGCGGGTATGGTTGTTGGTTGGTCGGGATTTGAAGATATTACAAGAATGCGCTATGTGGCGAAAGCATTACTCTTTTGCGGGAAAAATTTCAACCTTAAGCCCGATTCTGTGAAATAGGAAGAATTCGTCAACTGATAGAAAGGAAAACAAAAAATGCAGCGTATACGTAACCCTCTCTGTTTTAACTTCATTTTTGTTTCTGTATTTTTCAAACACATGCAGAGAATGTAGCTTTAAGGATAAGTAAGTCAACGGACAAATTTGAAAATACCTCTCCCTTTGATAAGAAATTACATATCTTGGGATGGCTCAAGTAAGCTATTTTTCTTCAGAAGAGAGCCAAATTCTCCACAGGTATCCGTACTTACATATACCCAAGTCCAATCTTTTGTCAGAAAGTAACGAATTTTCCATTGCTTGCATATTTTCTTAGGTTTTCCTTTATTTTTCATTTTTCATATTTCCAACTAAAAGCAAGCACCACCATTATTTTGCAAGATTCAACCCTAGCCTGGTACACAGTGGCTTTGTTAAATTTTAATGTGAGAGTTCCTTTGTGCGTTCGCCCACCCAGCAGTGGGGAGCATTTCTATTCTCCACCCAAACTGGGAATGATGTTCTTTTTTTTTATTTTTGTAAGAAATTGCATCTCCATGCCACCCTGTTACATATCGCGGTTGGTGTTTTGTGGATGATATATTATTATCACCGCTACGACAAACAGTGGGCGAAGAATTTCACAGACTTTGGGCGCTTTCATTTTATGGCGTCAGCTTGCACCAAGAACTACCGAAGTCACTATCTTCATGGCTGTCTTTTTTCTGTTTTTCATATTTTGGCAAAAAGGTTCGTAAAAGAATTTCTCCATGTACCATTTCCATTTCTCCCCTTTTCCTGCTTTGTAATGGAAAAATTATTATTTTTGCTTCTTACATGTAGTAGATGAAAAATTTAAATTTGCACTTTTCACCCGGTCGGTGTCCTTGTGTTTCCTTCACATTTTTTTACTCAGCCTCATCTCTGCACTCCTCCGGATCTCTATTGCTTTTTGTAGTCCTTTATCAGGAAGAGTACCTATACAGCAAATGGTGGAGGCTCTAAAATAGCAAAAGTGTGAATTTACATTTGCTCCCCTTAAATCTGATACAAAGTCGCCTAGCCTTCTATAGAAAATTGTAAGCAGGAAATTTCCATAGACCAAGGCAAAATGAAAAACTAACTAAGAAAATGTAAAAAGCAGGGGATTCCTCCCATATACGAGTATGTATGTACCTATATTCATACATACATAAGTACGCAATAAGGACGTCTTTTGTATGCACGTGCCGTGGATGGGGAATTTCATTGTTCAGCCAATGCACACGTTATTGCTCGTTGCAACTTCTTAGATCCTACACAACCTAAGAGGAGAGGAATGTAAGTCACTGTGTTATTGTGAAATGTATAAAATAGGGACTAAGATGAAGGCAGAGTCCTTATTCGGTTGTATTTTTTTTGTTCCGCTGTTTTTTGTATCTTTAGTTGCGTTTTGTAAACGCAGGTGAAAGAAACAATAAGAAAAGGAAAGCTCCACCAGATAAAGTTGTGCACACACTTTTCTCTATGTAGAAGCGTGTGTATGTGAAAGAAAATTAATTGCTTTAAGGCAACCACACCATTGAAGATGGAACAGGTGGAAAATATGTTTCAGTTTTATGGCAAAGTGCCTTTTTTGTCTATGGAATGAATCTCTGTGGTTTGCTTATTGCACGGAGCCACAGAGAGAAGTGTTGGACGATAGCTGAACTATGGTTAGTTTGTATTTATTAGGAGAAACCTTATGGAAAGTGGTAGTATCTATCTTAATGCCTTTGGATGATCATATCTTCAGCAGGTCTAACAGTTCGTAAGTTTATTTATCGTTAAGAAAAGAGGGTTATTCTGTGACTTTTGGTGCGAAGAGAGTTAATCTTGCTGCAATGTGTTAAGGTGGTTTAGGAAGTGTACATTATCATAAAAAAATAACTGTAGATGCGTCCTCTGTTCAAGATGCAACATCCCAACTAACGCGGAAAATCCTGCGAGACATCACTTCAAAATCCGATGGGCACTCAACAAGAAAGAGAACGCGCTGGGCATTTTCATCGATTTTCAGGATGGATTTGACGGCATGGCGTAGACGAACCACTAGGTGAATAGGCATTTGACGGGGGTAACAAAAGGTTGCCCGCAAGACAGCGTAGGTACTGTTTCCACCGCTAGGGTGCATGTTGGTCGACCCACTCGTTAACGCAATCAATAGTTCTAATGTCACAATCATATAAAGTTGATGTACACGTACCTGCATTATCTTTTAGATCACGATTAGCGATTGTCAGCTTTAAGTCAAAACAAACCCTAGACGTGATCTACGATAGGTGCACTAGAAATGGGATCTCAATCCTCCCAGAACTGAAGTATTATAATTATCTCTACGAAAAAGAGGAAGGTGACTACTATAAGTCATCTAGTGCTAAAAGGCATTCCCACCCGTCTATTCAATGAAGGTAAATAGTGTGGTGTCATCCTGGATAACAAACTTATTTGGACTAAACATGTCACGTCGAAAATCTCCAAGGCGTTGTTGGCTTTCTGAAAGTGTTAAGAGCTTTCGGCAAGACATGGAGCTTGTTATTCAGGAGGCTCCTCTGAATATATACGACAATAATAACACACCAATTATATAAACCAAAAAAAACATTACTTCTGCTTTTCCCAGACTCCAGAGGACGGTCTGTCATGGCTGCATAGCGATTTTCCCTAGCTCTTCTCAAGACGCACTGTTAGCTCTCCCTCCCCTTGATATTCATATAATGAGCTGCATTCTCAAAGCCATCTTCTATTTAAAAGGAAGTTGTTTTTTCTACGAAACAGCCTACAGTTCCTACAGTTTTAACAACATTGCCGCAAAATACGAGATTGACTTTCCCTGTACGCAAGAATGGTTTCGCCCAGAATTTGTGCCAACGTAGTCGGTTTTCCATGGATGCTTCAAAACCGAATGTAGGATGCCGCGCTGATCTCAATGCAGAGGGCGACAACTTTAGATTCCACTCCTCCTTAGGAAAACTTGGGTCTGGGGGCACTGGCATCATGACGGGGCATCTTTTCTGAAGTACCTAAATGCGTTAGGAAAAAGTGAACAAACATCCCGCGAAGCTTGATGTGCGAAAGATAACGAAACTAGTGAGCGCTATCTCTGTCACTATCTATGCTTGCATCAGGCTGTATGTGTTCGGCGCTGTTATAATGGATGCTGGTACAATAGACAAAAAGAATAGACATGCTGAGGAGAGAAAATGAACCTGCAAATAGTGCTCATGACAAATTTATTTAATTCAACATATTAAATACGTTCAAAGTCAAACACAAACGATTGAATACAACTGAAAGGGTGATTAATCTATGATGTGTTAAAGACCAATCGAACCACAGTTGTTAAGGCACCTGGAATCAGGACAATTAATTTCTCGAATGTTGTATTTTTTTTTTTTTTTATAATTTACGCGCGCCTAAGGGGTTAGATACCCGTTTACTGTTGCTATGGCGCGGGCGGAAAGGTAGAAGGAGGAGAAAGGAAAATTGTTTTTTTTTAGTGGTTTGAAACTCAGGTGTATTTGGTTTCGATATTCGCTCTCCAGGGGTGGGAGTCCGAATAGGACGGAGAGTATTTTCTTCACTCAGAGTGATTCGAAGGTTATAATGCACACTAGTTTTTTGTGCTTGAAACTCTACAACAGTCAAATCTACGTGTCAGTGTTATGCTTTCACACGCAGAATTTTTCTGACTGAGTTCCAATTACACAAATGAAAAACTTCTCATGAGTAGGATTCGAACCTTAACCCTCCGAGTGAGAAGCGATTGCTAGTACCACCACACGACGGCCACCCCATTTGCAACCGTTGTTGCATGTTCATGGCCCGCAGATGTGAATATGGCCAAATATAAAAGCCATTAATTTTGTTTTAATATGAATGACAATTCTTGCTAAATAAAAGCATGATAGATGAGAAGGGTCAATTTTTCACTGAGATGTGAAACACTTGAATAAAACAAAATAATTCTGACTAGAAGGACATAAGGACTATCATGCACAAAAAGGCTAATAGCACAAAGAATGTTGTAAGAATTCTGTCGAAGGTAATGTTAATGAGCTGTTCCCAAACTGTCGACGATCATAACATAAACGTACTAGAGCCCATACTTAAAATGGGACAGAAAACAAGAGACGATAGCTTTCTAACGCGACTGAGAATGAAAAACAGGGACACATAGTATGACAAGTTTCAAAAGTCGAGGGTTATACTGGATTTTTCATGCCGACAACGATGTGGTGAAAAATGTTACTCCTCCAGTATTGTGGCAAAATCTCATTATCTGTTATTGTACAATAGTACTACTTTGGGTACGTCCATATTAAATTATGCACTGTCTGGCTATAATCAAAAATATATTGAATTTGCTTTTAACGCCTGGATCCTCGCAATTTCTGCAGCCAAGCTGTTAGTTCATAAGTCTAATCCTTGTACAATCTGTTCTGATCTGTTATTGCGCTTGAAGTTATCTTCTTGGACACGTTTTTTTTTTGGGACAGAGTGTACGAGTATAAAAGCTGTGTATCTATTATCAGTGATATAATATTTAACAGTGTAATCCCTACTTTTGGTATGGCTGAAACCGACCGTTGTGCACTGGCACCTAAATAATCCCCAAACATCATTCTGACAGGCATAAGTCGGAGCGACAAATTTCAACCTGATAATGCTGCAATATATTGTATTAATGTATGTCTACCAGCAGCAGTTTAAAGCCAATGCATGATCTTTGGGGGTGTTGTTACCGCAAATTCTGTGACAGGTGTTCAAAGTTATGGTGGATTTTTTAAATCTCTCCTCAAATTTCAGATAATTATCGACGATTAGACCATGATATCTGGAGATCTTTGGGAGTGCAATACTTATTTATCATCCGGAATCATGGTCAAAACCATAACAAAAAATTAGCAATTTGCCGATTTGTTTACATAGTATAACAGGAGCATACTATTTAGTTAATCCCGCTATTTATATTGCAACCACTTTGACAGATGATATACAGGGTATCCAGGAAAGAATGGATAAGCCCCAAAGACCTTATAGGTGGGCTATCGGGCGCTCAAAATAAAATACAAAAAAAGATCTATCCCAATTAGTACATAAGTTATGTAATTTTTTTAAAAAAAGTCTATTTTTTCACGTGACTTTACGTTTCTTAACACTACGGCATCAGAAAAATGATCTCTATCGGTTTTTTTACGTTAAAATATTCTTCATAGACTATTTCATTTGATATGCAAAAAATATTATAAGTAGCTGTTGCTCCATTTTTGGAAAAAACATTTTAACTTTAATTTTTAGCATGAAATTTGCAAAATGTTTATTTTTTGTAAAGTTTAAGCAGTTCGGGTCTAAAACAAATGTAGGGAAACCTAAGTGACAAACTGTTAAAAAATAAATACATGTTTAATACAGATTTCGAAATGGTATAATACAGTCTTTTATTTAATGCAAATACGTAGATATTGCTATTAATGTTCAGAAGCAGCAAATTCAACTAAATATCAAACATTTTCAAAAATTTATCTTTTCTTATCTTTAACTGCACATGCTCATAAGGATGTAGTAAAAAACGATTTTAAACATTATTTAAACTTTATTTAACCTAAAATTACAGTAAATGTTCAAACTGTCTCCCACCGACTCTGATACAAGGTCGACATCTTCGAACAAAAGCTCTTTTGAGAAAACGCGCATAACGCCGTTGCGTAATTTTTGAAGCAGCTTCCTGGCTTGGAGTACTCAAAAAAAAAGTTCCACCCCGACCATATTACACCAGTGCACACTCTACAACGCTTAAGTAGAAGCTTTAGGGAATCACATGCAGTAACAAGTTTGTTGTTTTATAAGTGGTAGATTTTCTTTATTTTTGTTAAATATTTCGTGTTGTCTTATAAAAATAGTATATTATGGAATCTGTTGCTAGTGATAAGTAGAATAGTTGTAATGCACAATTTTGTTCAGTACACAGTTCAGCTTTCAAAGAGGTTGTAAACAGGTCACATTACTATGAATTGCGTAACCTTCACTTTATTTTCAAATGAAGTTGCGATGAAAGCTCAAGCATTAGTGAATACAAGCAATGTTTTACAGGCCCTAATATTTCAGATGCTAACATTTTGTTTAACCTCTTCTGTTCCTGTTCAGTTAATATCAGGGGAACCGAACTCCAATAACAAAATAATTTTATGTCAAAATCTTCGTCCATCATCCTCAAGATCTTGAAGACCAATCCGAATTCAATTTGTTCAAAAAATAACAGATATAACGGTATGAGAAGTGGAATATGTTGGAAGTCAAATATCTTCATTGTATGAAACCGTTGTAAATCTTTTAGACGGAAATGTCTTTTCACATAAAATGCTACTGACAATGACAGATGGAAAGGTCTACAATGCAGTAACTGAAAATTCTTCAACAAAAAGGTGGTATTTGTGTAGAAAATTAATAGGTGTGTGTAGTTGTGAGCAAAAAAGTTGGGGACAAATCTAAGCTGAAGTTTGGGTTATCACCCTTTCATGCGTGGATTAGGTTTTTTGAATGTTTAACTCATGTACGAGTATTATAGGACAACGGCAAGCACGTGATGAAGAGAATAAACAAAAAAACTAATTAGGAAAACGAAAAAAAAATCAGGAAATTTTCCTAAGTCAAATGGGCGATAAACCGAGACCAGGCTATGGCAGCACAAATGATAAAAAAACTGCTCGGCGATTTTTTTATGACACTTCATCGTAAATAATTAAAATATGATAGATCAAGAGATAACTAAGCGCAGCAAATAAGGTGGCGCAAAATTAATCACTCTATCGGAAGATGATATAATTTTTGCAAATGGCGTCGTAGATCTAGACAGCTGCAGTATACAAACAGACAATCAATGGAGCGCTACACTACGCAAGAGCGTGGAATAATTGTGTCGATATTTTTGACCAATAATCGATCGGTGGTATTAATTTGAATGACGTGAATTTCGACGTTGATTTCGATGTCACGCCAACTGGGCAAACATTCCGGCGCTTAGCTACTCGACTCGAAAAGAGCGGAACCACAAGTGACCATTTAGGGCATGGCCGCCACCGGACTGGTCGTTCGACCGAGAATATCACAGCTGTGGCTGACGATGTCGCTGAGAACGAAGAAACATAAACCAGATGACGGGCCACGCAATTGGACATAGCCATACGGACCCTACAGCGAATCTTAGTGAAAGACTTACACATGTTCCCGTACAAAGTGCAAACAGTGCATCAGTTAATGCCTCCTGATGGTCAGTCGCGTGTAAATTACTGTAAAGCCATCATCAATCTCAACAACGAAGAGGACAATTTTGTGTATTGCAGAAAATCATCATGAGTGACGAGGCGCATTTCCACTTAAGCGGTTACGTCAATTAGTAAAATCTTCACCTCTGGTGCACTGTGTGGTGCGACATTCACGCGGGAGGAGTGATTGGGCCGTATTTTTTTAAGGACGCCATCGGCAATACGGTCACTGTTACTGGCTAACGCTACAGGGCCATGATAAACGACTTCTTACCGTCGGAATTGGATGAGCGGGGCTTGTTGAACATGTGGTTTCAACAAGACAGCGTAACTACATACAAAGCACGAGCCACAATGGATATTGCGTTTCCTGGTCGCGTATTCTGACGTTTAGACGATTTTACATGGGCAGCAAGGTCGCCCGATTTAAACATCCCAGATTTCTTTCTTTGGGGCTAATTGAAGTCGTGGGTTTATGCCAACAAGCCTTAGACAATCACAGTCATTAAAAAGAATATTTGACAGGAATGCGAACAGTTATCACCGGAAATCGTGCGGAATCAAATTTTATGTTTTTTTTTCTTTTTCATTTTCATACAACTTGAATTCTGTATTTTTTGTGATTCTTAAATATTACAAAAAACATGTAAATTTACAATAAAAAACTATTTTTTACTTATACATGGTCTTCCTATAGCGACTTCTGAACTTTGACACTGAACTTTGATGGCGGCCATATTATTGAAGCTACATCTGTCAAATTGGCTGTCATTAATTCAGTCTGTTTTGTCAAGTCACCATAGCATTGTTTTATCAAGATGAGTGTTCTGTTCGGCCAACGTTCCGCGCGCTTCACTCACTTTACGGTCGCCATGATCGTCCTACCGAGAGGGCTATTCGCAGTGTTGTGGATAAATTTGAGTCCACTGGTTCAGCAAACGATAAACCAACACCCGTACGTCGGCGAAACGCAAGATCTGCCGAAAACATCACCGCTGTCCGTGAGAGTGTGCAGGAGAATCCGAGGCAGTCGATTTCGCGTCGCTCACAAGAACTGGGCCTTTCGCAGATCACAGCTTGGCGAATTTTGCGTCGTGATTTGGTCCTGCTCCGTACAAAATTCAATTGACCCAGGAGCTGAAGGTAAACGACCACAAACGCTGAATTGGTTCTGGAGTAGTTGGAAACTGACACTAATTTTCGTCGAAAAATCATTTTCAGCGTGGTGGGTACGTCAACAATTTGGGATAATACTAATCCACATGAGATCCAAGAGCGTTCAATGCATCCCGAAAAAGTCACTGCTTAGTGTGAATTTTGGGCTGGCGGCGTCATCGGTCCATATTTCTATGAGAACCACGTTGGGCATGCCATCACAGTCAACGGCGAACGCTATAGATCGATGATTACCAACTTCTGTTGGCCTGAATTGGATGCTATGGACACCAACGAGATGTGGTGTCAACAGGACTTTTTCTTGTGGGGTTTTATGAAGTCGCAGGTCTATGCGAATAAGCCACAAACCACAGCCTCAAAACCAATATAACCCATGCCATCGGTCAAATTCATCCTGATTTATGCGACAAAGTCATGGAAAATTGGACATTTCGGATGCGAGCCACCCAAAGAAGCGGCGGCGGACATTTGAACGATGTTATATTCCATACATAACGGCAACGTTATCGTTTTATCGTCTTCAAACGAATAACAATTTTTTATGGCATCTCACACACACATTGTTTTACTTAAATTTAAAGATAGGAAGGGCTTCATGAAAGACCCTTTAGCTATCGTTTTCCGGTGAATTCATGCAATTATTAGGAATCAAAAATAAAAATAAAACATTTTCGCCATGTTTTTAGAAAAATCCGCCTATGTACGCTGGGGTGCTAGCCCCTATGACGGTTGGGAACATTCAATTTATTATAAGGTTTATCGTTAATATCTAAAAAAATATAGGTGTGAAAGTTATTTTACTTGACATATATGTATGTATGTATGCATGTATATAGTACGAGTATATATTGTATTTCAAAGAATGTTACCCAATCATATTCAATTGCTTAAGCGTCTGATTATACACATCTACTTACATTTACGAATATATTTAGACAGTTCTATAGTATTTTAATTGCTGGCTTTATACATATTTTGCTAATACGAGTAGAGGAAATACGAGTAGTATAG
Organism: Volucella bombylans; assembly: GCA_949129095.1. NCBI lineage: Eukaryota > Metazoa > Arthropoda > Insecta > Diptera > Syrphidae > Volucella > Volucella bombylans. The sequence goes on along the minus strand of OX422143.1, from coordinate 109,285,976 downwards.
CATGCTATTGAAGAATCTAATAAAGCTTTTACAGAATTGTAATACCTGTTTCGCTGTAAGTTGCTCTTTACACAAGTTACATATTAGTGGGGCTTCTTTGTTAAATATTGTATGCTGTAAGCAATAGGTGACAAATTGAATTTGTGTGTCCTCAAAAATTATTTCGATTGGTCCCAGCCATGTTTTGATTCCTCTTGAAAAAGCCTTAAAGACTGAATCCATAGAATAGAAATTTTGCAAAAGCCATTTTAATTGCATCCAATTCGTTCCCTGGTATACCAGTATGTCCTGATGATCATACCAAGTGGATACGTGGACATTTTGAGCGAAGATTAGCTCTTCGGACTTGAATAAGATAACAAGAATTCCGCTTAGGGAGTCGCTGCAGATTGCTATTTTTACGGCTAAAGAAGTGGCATAACTATGAAATTCTGACTGAAGTAATTCAAGAAGCGGATTGGCATAGGCGTTCTATAACAATGCAGTGTTTGGTGAATCTTGAGGTATTACTTTCCGCATTACAGAAGCATTTGAAAGATTTCCATTTATCTTGACTACGGCTGCTCTATTACCCGAAGTATCAGCTTGTTAAATCAACATTTTTTTAGCGAGATGATCACCCCATATCTGATTACTCCTTCGAACGCTTTCTCCAAATGCATGGACAAAAGAACAGAGTGGTGACGTACGGCTAACTCTACATGCACTGCGTGATCTAGACTGTGAAACAAAGTGTGAGTGTCTCTCCCTGGTCTAAAGCCGTGTTGACCACTATTGAGATACCTTTCTTGGGTCCATTTGAGTCTATTCCCCATTATTTTCTCGAATAATTTGAACAGTATTGAATGTAGGCATATTGGACGGTAGTTGTCTAAACAGTTTCAATTCGCATTAGGTTTAGGAATTGGGGTCAAAATATAATTGTATAACGCTACTAATCTGAGTATTACATCTGTTAGTAAATGTGTGAGCATATTAAAAGAAATTTTGTCTGAACCTGGAGTTGCACTCGTTAATTGTACTCGTAATTGGGTCGAAACATCGATATTTCAGTCAAGTGTTGACTTTTGAAAATTGTTTTTCTGTCTTAATACATGATCTGAAAAATTATTATCAGCGCTATATTCAGCCCATTTGTTTGCAAAGAGTTTTGCTTTTGCATTTCGGTCTAAAACTGGGATGGAGTTACGTGTATGCACTATTGCGCTAATATCTTTTCGAGAATGGTTTCTGTTGATTTTCTTTACCTTACTCCATAGAGTTTTGGCTTTCATTGAAGGATTGATTGCATTGGCTTTGGCTAATCGTTTTAATTTTTTATGTTGCAACCATGCTTTTTGCTTCTCTTTTATCATGTGTTTTAGATATGAGTTGAACTAAATCGGTTGGGAAAAGGTTGAGATAAGAAGGAATGGAAGTGGGTGCTGGCAATTTTATTACAAACTGCTTCTTTGTTTACATTATCAGTATCAGATATTGGAGTAGAAGCATTTACTAAGTGAGCTTTGGACTCAATAAGTCGGGAATGAAAAATACTAGGAAATTTGCAAATTGCAGAGATGTCAAGAAGAATCGGAAAGTGGTCGCTACCTTCTAGATATTTATATGCGTTTTCCAGTTTCTGTTAGGCCCAATTGCGGATGAGGCAAGTGATTAATCAATGGCAGTAAAAGGTCTATTTGTTGAAAAATTAGTGGTAGAGCCCGAACTCAAGAGTACAATGCCAGAGTTTTGCAGCCAACCTTCTACGGCTGCAGCCGCACTGTTTGTATATGGGGAACCCCAAAGAATGTTGTTTGCTTTACAGTCACTAACAATAATGTTGTGCGAAAGATTGTTTTGCCTAAGGTTTATATATTTGTTTGGAAGTAACATAGGGAATACGTGATTTTATTATTTTTATTATATTGTTAAAATAAGCAATATAATCTGTATACCTTGTAGGATCATTTTTGGCAATAACTTTTGTTTCTTGTAACGCTATAACTTTCGGATCATTTTTCTTTAATTAGAATATTGAAGTAGGGAAGGTTGTTAAAGAATCCCAGGATATCCCATTGGAGTACTTTGAGCTGAATTTTTTACTTTGGCTGTTCATTTTTATGCAGAGAGAATACTCTGAAGCGAAGAGGATGGGGCTGAATCGGATGGCAAAAAATTAATATCAGATTTTCGCAAATATGAAAAATTGTGCTTTTCACTCTGAGCCGGTGGAGATTGATTTATTCGGTTGGTTAAAGCAAAATTAAAGGTTCTGTTGTGCTGGAATTGATTTGTGCTTTGTAGGGGTAAATGTTATTATTTTGCTAATAATTTGGAATAGTTTGCTTAAACGTTACGTTTCATGTTGGTATATGTTTTTTTTTTGTTAAAGCTGATGTTGTTGTAGTATGATAGTTGTGTTGGTTATTTGGTTTTGCATGTAAAATTTCTTGATGTGGGATAATTTCAGCATAGGCAGCACAGACGATATCTGTCTATCTGGTTGGTTCTTTGTATGTGATACGCGTTGGCATGTTCAACAGGTCATTGGCTTAAGGATCTACAATCAAAATCTGCCAGCTAATTTTTATTTCTTTAAGTGGATGTGGAGCATCAAAAGTTAGAATTGCTACTCCAATGGCTATTTTGGAGAAAAAAAGGGGAAACCAATCTTCTTAGACTTAGACATCAATTGCTATCACTGATACAAGTGATTTTCGTAAGTAAACAATATGATACAGCGCTGCGTGAACTGTGCGCTCTGTTTAAGATGCAACTTGGTACTGATGTATATTTTTTCCCCAAATTTGAATCTGACTGAACCCCAGAGTACATTCAGTACAGACGTGGATTGATATTATTTTAATATTCTATGCAATGGCACCAGTCAATTCAAAACATTGCGCATCGGAAATCTTACTATTACTACACTTAAAGTGCCTGAGGGAAAGAAAGATATTTGGGCTCAGTGGTTATTTCGTTCCATGGGTGGCATTCTACATTTAATGAGGAGATTAAATTGTTAGTGCAATTTGACTTGTTGTTGTGCTCTAGGCATGCTATCCTAAACGTGGTTTTCGTCCAGCCAATCTTTAACTTCATAACAGTCAATTCAATTCCTGGTATACCTTCGATAGATTCAGTGAAATTTACCATTTCAGACCCTGGGATACCATTTGTTTGGTCCATTAATATAGCAAGCGGAATATCGTCTTCCACAACCCATTCAACTGACTCAGTAAAAGTTAGCAAAGCTGTCCAAAAATTTTTTTTTTATCATTTCTTCTGATAGCCCTTCCCATGTACTGGCTAAGAAGAAAACAGGGTCTCTTAATGAAATGCTTTTTTTTAAACAGTGGTCACTTCTTACGATATTCTGATCGATTCTTCGGATCAGCGACGAGCGGTCCTTAGATGATTTGCTACTGCGTGGGATGGTGTATTATCCAAAGGCAGCGAAGATTTTTAGGGCAGTACATTTGATCACATAAACTTTCTTACATGGGCGGCGAATAAGTTAAGAAAAACTGCTGATGTCATCCAGGCACTTGGAGTGGAATCGTAATGTGCATGCAAATTCGCAGCACCAAAGGAGAGTGGCTTCTTTGATTTATCATTAACAAATATTTTTAATTCTTGCATTCTCGTTGAACTTGTACAGAATAGAGAAGTTAAGCGTTCTTTGTATGTTTTTCAGCCAGGAGCTGTTTTTTCCCTTTCCTTTCTGGCAAAAGGTAATAATAGAAAGCTTTCATGAGCATTATAAATTTGGTTTAGTGGAACGTCTAACTTTATGATTTTCTTTGAAAAAATGTTGGACATCATTTTTAACCAATCTTCAGAGACTATTTGCCTGAATAAATGTTTGCGCACGTGTTTATCTAGCAAGAATAAGCGCAAAATGCATGCAAAAGGCTGGAAGTAAGCATGTACATAGTGTCAGGAGACCTATGTTTACGGGATGCCCATACATCCATGGGGGCAAGGATACGCCTTGCCATCGCTCTGCCGCCTTCCTGAGATATCAATTCGGAACTGTGTTGCCGGCACAAGTTCCACTCTTTGTATGAGTCGAGGCCGACCTAAAACCTCTTACTGCTCTTAGGGTCGCAGCACCCAGTACTTATTGTAACTCTACATTGGGCCACCCAAAGGAAGACCCTTCCCGCGATTCTGGGTTTAAACCTCAGCCAGCATGACGCTCCCACAAGGGGGCCTACCTCTTCAAGTCAGGCCCGGACCGAGATCCGAGGGCTCCTGACTCCCATGGTACCGTGATTTAAGTCCTGGAAGGGACTACCGGTGGTCCAGCCGCCAACAAGACCTATGACCGGCAGCTTGTAACTGATCGAATCGTAGCAATCTTCGGTAGCGTCATCTGAAGATGATTACGATAAGACCAGTACTTTGCTCTGCCCCCGTTCATTATTAGACAACGTCATTAAAGGGCGAGGCCTTGATAATTGGGCGGGGGCCCAGTAAGCAAGTATAGGGTTTTCCAATAAGGACTTGAGAACTTTTTTTAAAATAAAACGCATAAAAATAATGGCCGAATAACGCCGCCGGCATGCAAACCGCACCAAACAGTTATTTTGTGTGAATGAAGTAGTGATTCATGAAGCACATGTGGATTTTCACCCGACCAATAACGCATATTTTGTTTATTAACGAACCCATTGAGCCAAAAATGAGCTTTGTGACTGAAGGTGATTTTGCGATGAAATTCATCATCTTGGCGCATCTTGTCCCCAGAACCCAATCGGAGAATGTACGTCGCTTCAAATGGTCCATCGGCTTCAATTCTTGAGTCAACTTGATTTTGTATGGGTGTAAACCAAGTTCCTTACGCAAAATACGCAATAATGTGGTCTGAGCGATGCCCAATTCTTGAGAACGCCGTGGAATTGACTGATTTGGATCGTTTGCTACGGACGCCTGAACGTCAGCTATATTTTGACAATTCGACCAACCCGTTGTCTCACTGACACGGCAACATCACACAACGAATATGTAGACTCAAATTTTTGCACTAAACTTGTTATTGTCTGTCTACCAGGGCGAGAATTACGACCGAAAATTGAAGTTAACGCTTTTAAAGTTGCAGTCACCGACTCCGAATTTCGGTAGAAAATTTTTATAATTTGCAGACCATGATGAAAATGTTGAGTTTACTGAATAAATTGACAGTGACAATTTGATGATTAGTGAAAGACTGCGTTCACAAATTAAATTCAAAGTTGTCAAGTCCCTATTGGAAACCCTTTACAATGAGAATTCGTACGCGCGCATTCATTACTACGGTCGTACTTAAGTACTTACATTTGGATCCCCCGAAGACGGCACAAAAATTGGGCCGGATGGGCAACGACAAAAAAATTGAGATTCGGATTAGCGAGAATTTACGGAATCGCAGAAGACTGCTATAAATAAGATGATGTATTGTATCATTAGTTTCAGGGACATGCTAACATGATTATGTCTTCTGAAGAACTTCAGCAATGGACAACAAATATCAAGGTCTTACGCCCAACTAATTTTATCAATCAAACATTTTGTGCCAACATAAGTATTATATAGGTACTCCATCGCTCTTCAAATCCCAAAGGCCAATAATTGAAAAAAAAACCTACAGCGATATCCAGTTAACTACTACGGGCGCTAGCTCTAAATTTCCGCCATAGTCCTAAAAAAAGGAGAAAACAAATCTACTCCAGTACTCCACATCCGTACCAAAACAAAACACAAATATCTTCAATGAGAAAAGTTAACTTAGAAAACTTGAAGAATTTATAACTTCCTGTGCACATTAATCATCTTAATAAGAAAATTTCAAAATCCTTGACCCGTCAGTCCCTCCAGGGATAACTCGTTCAGTTCATTATAACATTCAAACATTCAAAGTATCCAATTACACACTAAAGTAGAATCAATCGGTTTATCTCCAAAAAAGCAAACACAGATACACAATATACACATAGTCAACACGAAATACGAGTAAATACTCACAACAATTTCCTTCACAGCCTACGAAGGATAAATGATACAGCTCCTCAGTTAATCCGTATCTAGATGTTGAAATCATTCGTCGATCTGCAAAGAGAACGACATTAAGAAGAAATCTGTTAATAAAATTTCATAAAACTATGTACCTACCTATCTACTATATAACAAAAACTGATAATGGAAAAGATATATATGTACTTATATATACAATAATACATAGAAGAAAATTCTATAAGAAAAAAAATTATAAGAAAATTGGAATAAAATCGAAGTCGAAAAAATTAAAATGAAGCAAGGCTCTTATTGAGTTGATTAGGACAGGAGGAAAGAAAACAAAGAAACAAATCAGAAAAATATAAAAAGGACGTTTTAACAAATTAATTAATTAGCGAACGAAGGAACGAAGGAAAAAATAAATGACCGAAACCCAATGAGTTTGCACTATGAAACTTGTATTTACTTGTTAGTCAATTAATTAGAGTCAAGCTGAAGTTGTTTTCATTTTTCTTTATGCTGGCTTAGCCTGGCATACTCGTACACCATTATCATTATCATCATCATCATAATCATTTTCATTTTCATTCACATCCTCATTCCAGCGCTTCAGTGGACTTTGTTCGACGTCGTCATACTATTGTATAATACATACTCGTACATAGTAGATGTTGTCGTATATCGCTGTCGTGCTACTACTCGTAGTTTGAAATTGTCCATAGAATCGTCCTTGCTTTCATATTTCTTCATTTTCTTCATCTTGTCGGGACACAGAAAGATGAAAAAATATAGTGTGTATACTCGTATATCGCTCTAAACAGAAATGACGAAGACGGCTCTAAAGAAGCGTCAGACTGGAGAACAACATAAAAACCGATCAGAAGACGAGTGGTGACGGCGAAAGGGGGCAAATTAAAGTCCTTTTCGAAAGACTAGCTGCAGATGAAAATGATTTATGATGATGACCATTGCTAAGCATAAAAGTTTTACCACTTCCGCGCTTTGGCGTTGTCGGCTTGGCGACACTTCCTTTGGCTGCATCGTAACACACAAAAATAAGGATACACAATTTCGTTTGCTTTGTTATCCATTTCCTACACCCCGAGTTTCTCATCACCCTTTTCCAAACGAAAAAAAAAAAAACAAAAACTACAAAACCGAAAGATGGAGAATATTGGAATAGAAAGTGAGGAAAGTGAAACCCTTGAAGATGATTGAATGTTTCTTATGCAAAATACCCGTATACATAGTATACTCGTATCTGAGTTTTTCGTTGTTAATTGGTGATGTAAGATAAACGTGGCCAAGGATACGCATAAATGAGTTAGTGATTGTTAGAGATGCTGATTAATTGGATATATTAGTTGGGGATATAAACAAGCTACCCTCTCCAAATACCTAACAATCCCCCCAGCCGCCTACAAGTCGTCGTCAAGATTAAATAAGAACAAGTTGAGGCCGTCCTATTTAAAGAATTCGTATTTCTAGGAAATTTATTCATAGATACGAGTACTTGTAGTGACGTAAGATACTCGCATCAGATGTAAGAGAAATAATGAGGCAAAACATTTCTTGGAATGTCGGAATTGGGGTCTATTTAAACAGATAATGTTGAGGATCCTTAAGAAAAAGCATCTTACGACAGTAAGACGAATACTTTGAACAACTGTTGAACATGTAAAATGTGTATATCGAGTCTTAAGAAGCTTTTGTTTCTGGCACCTTGAAATGTACTTGTACGAGTATGTTGACGGCTCATTTGGAAAATACGGAAGAATCTTTTGAAAAAAAAAAAAAAAAAAAAAAAAAAAAAAATCATTTAGTTGGAAGCCTTGTCACAGAAGAAAACAACTGAAGGGCAGATCCCAGAGCAGACAAAGCAGAGATACAATGATTGTTCACCTTGCTGATGCAAATGAAAACCATTTACAGGGTTTCTCATTAGATAGGACCAAATTATTATTTTTTAAATAAAAAGATGTGTGTTTAAGATAGCAATGAAATATATATTTTAGATTGAAGTATAGTAATTGATACCATTAGTAATGAAATATGACACCATCTAAATGTCCTTCACGGATTTGTTGAGTTTTTCATGACTTCTTCGCATAATTCGACCTATATTCCAGCAATTTCACGCTGAATGTTCGCCTCAAAGTCGGTCTTAAGTCTGCGGCTTCTTGGCATAGAACAGACACTTTATGTAGCTGCAGTGAAAAGAGTCGAAAGGTGTTCAATCGGACGAACCGGCCATTTCTGGAGATAAGACAATCACTGTACTTCGTATTCAATATGTCAATTGCGGCACCCGCTGTTTAGCAGGTGGCACCATCCTTTTTAAACCACAGAATGTTTGCGGTCTTCATGGACTGAAGCTAACTAGCTGTAATCTTCTCGGAAGAAATGCGGCCGAACGACATCGCTGGTATTAAAACTATGTTACACCAAACAATCAATTTGTTCGTATATGACTGCTGGGGATGATTTTCCAGCGAAAACCCGGATCCTTTTCCATCTTCAGTAGAGCTGTTAGGGAAAGTTTGATGTGCACGATGGTCATTTGGATTAAGCTCTTGGGTCAATACGTTCTTATACGGAATTAAAGGCTCTGTCCAGCTTAACGCACGTTAAGATCTGCATGATTTGTAAACCTGGACTACAAATATAACTTCAGTCAAAAGATCGAAAATTCTTACCGGAAAAATGGGTCGTATCTTATCGAAAGCCCTTAAGTAACCAGGTTTCCTATCCTAATTTAAACGAATTAGGGGGTTCGACTATACGTCAATAATTCGCACATTTGGTGTGACATACTTCTTATTGAAAAAAGTATTCCTTCAGTCCAACATTAACCTGAAAGTGGTCGAGATAGTGAGGGAGGATGACTAATGGTTAATTTCAGCGCTTGGATCTTAATTACTCGTACTGACACTGATCTATGATAGTTCTGATGATGATTCCTCGTGGAGCATACTCGCTCGCCATCGTGTTCTGGGTTCTGCAATGCACTTAAGTTACCTCTGGCTTAACCACCGATTTTGTGATTCCTCCTCGACTGTTGTGCTCCACGTTTGCCTTGGGCGGCCCACTCAATTGCCTAATTGTATAAGTGAATTCCTTTGCATGACATATTTCGCGATGGATGTGCCGTAAGATGTGACCAATCTACTGCGTTATTATCCTACGTATTTGGATGTACCTTGGGTGCAATCATATGAAGTCGATCGTTCGATATACGGTTCGGCCAGAAGACCCTCAAGATGTTACGCAGACATTTATTAATTAAGGTTTGCAGCCAGTTTTATTCACCTATCACGTACGTATTACACCCAGATAGTAGCACGGATTCTACGTTGCATCAACCTTGTTTTCCTGGTGAAATCATTGATTTTTTTTCACGACTCGGGTCGCTCTACAACTGAGGCTACTACAATCCCAGCTTTGAGAACTATACGATCTGGGTATCTGATGAAAGCCATCTCCTCTAGCCTTTTCTTGGCTTCTACGGATGATAAAACATTTTTCACAAAGGTCGTCGATTTTTGTAGAAGTAGCGCTGCTAATTGTTTGAGCCTCTAACCAAAGGTGGTAGCATATTTTTTGGCGCCTTTGGGGATTACGGAGCCGGTTGGGTTATTCTCGCACAATTGAAGCTATGGTTGTTGTCAGATACAGTACGAAGACGGAGCGAAGCTATCTTAAGACTTAAGACATAAATGAATCAAGATCATAAAAATGAGTGAAAATTTATCGCTACGTCAGAGAATGCTTTTGGAATGTGTAGGAATACTCGTATTTCGGCGGAATTGTCGTAGAAAATAGGTTAAATCTAAAGACTTCAAGCTGATAAGAGTATCCAACACGTAATCACTTACTCATTATTTACTTACTTACATAGATGGCGCTACAGTCTGACGTGGAGCAGGACGTCAGCTAATATAATTAAATTTTTAATTTTGGTGGGGGCTGAGGCACCTATTTACTCGTATTTGTCTTCATACAAGCTTAATCTAACTTAAAAACTAGGACTAAAAACTAACAGGAAGAATTAGGACCTAGGAACCAAGGGAATGATGGAGGAGATCTTGTTTGAGACGAGCAGTGCTCAGGTCGAAATCAATAAAACAGAGAGGTTTGAGTGGACCTTTCGATGGAGCCTGAGAGCAGTCGTTGAATGAAAAGAATGTCAGCAATATTCCGACGTTCTTCTGACGAATTCATATTGAGAAGTTTGAAACGGTCCTGATAGAGAGGTAAGATTAAAGGGTCGTTCCAGGGCAGACCACGAAGAGCAATTCAGAGGCATCGACGTTGGATACCCTCGATTCGGGAAGCATGAAGTCGGTGAAAGCGGGACCAAGCTTGATTGGAATACTCAAGCAGTGTGCAAACAAAGATAACATAGAGAGATCTGATTACGTACGGGTTGGAATATTCCTCGGACCACCGTGCCTCACTAGCTTTGCCAGCTGCCTCCAGTTACGCACACGAAGTTGGCTGAGGTCCCCTTTCACTGGCGTGCACCACCAAAAATGAGGTCGTCCTGTATTACGAAAATTTTACGGGCTGATACGCTGGTGTCCATGCACTCATGGTGATCTAGGCATCGAAGCTTTTCTGATGAGGTTGGCATCACTGTACAGTTCGCCGCTGAAACGTCTCCTTCACTCCCTATTGATGCCAATGTGATCGAAAATTACCCGAAGAACTTATCTCGGAGCGCTCGAGTCATATACAAATATCATCTGCTTTCGTTAGTGTGCACGCTTCTGCGCCGTAGAGCAGGACTGAAATGATCAGCGTCTAGTATGTACAATGTCTTTTGCTTGCTCAAAAGAGGGCCTTTCTACTCATTTGCCTTTTAAGCCCAAACAAACAGCGATTAGTAAGAGTGATCCTTCGCATGATTTCCACGCTGGTGTCGTTATCGCAGTTGGTATCGGAGCCGAGGTACCTCAAAGTTGTACCCGCCTATCGTGATTTTTTATCATAGGCGTCGATGTTGTGTGACCCTCTTTGTTGACAGGATATATGGACATTGCTTTTCCATCAGAAAATACCCTGACGCTCTCTTGCGATTGTAGCCGATCGAAGTTAATCTTTGGGCTGTTACATATATTCGAACAATAAGCGAATTCTAAAAAAGATAAGGTAGATGTAAACAACACATATAAAGCATAGTCACACACTTGTAGGTTAATCCAACCGATTTACCAATGTTTAGAGTTTATTCTACGTTAGAGATATTACAATTCCATTAGCTGAAAGCATCTTCCACTCTGATCTTAGCATTCATTCGAAATATTCTTCGAAAATGTTCTACAAATATGTTACCTCCATTAAAAATCCTAAAATAAGATTACCGACAAATTTTTACCTCGTATTCGTTTAATCCAATTTCGTTTCGCCATTACGGAGTAGAGCAAATATAATAAATACACATAAAATCAAACTGGAAAAAGAAAAAGGGATGAAACTATAGCCATTTCAGACAAAATATGACCTAATTGCATCAAATTTTCTGAGATCCATAACAGCGAACAAATCCCACCTTATATTCGTACGAGTACAACACACAGATAAGATAAATGGCAGCACATCATTATCATCATTTCATTGATAGCATTTCCACCGTAACGATTTACATATTCATTTCCCTCTGCCGTCCCAAATCGATATTATAGGGCTTAAACAGATACATTTTACTGATCCACCACCATCACCACCCACAAGCACAAGGACGTTCGCCTGTATAATCTTATAGTAGGCTTCATACAACATACTTTCATAGGTTTCACGTATGGCTGTGTGTTTTTGTGAGTGGTGTAGTCCTTGCGAAGAGGAGATATGAATAATTCAGCGAAGATGCGTGTTGCCACATTCGAATTCGGATTCGGATTTTCTGGAATTCAAACAGCATTCTCGAACGATATTCGTCTAAATTCTTTTTTCTTTTTTTGCAAGTTATTTCCCTTATACTGGTTTAGTGGGGAACACGAAGCCTAAAAGAATTCTGTATCCAGTTTCAGAAATTTCGTGTATGTTGGCATTATTCTCACCCTCGAGGATATATGCCACATCTCTCCCAGGACAGGCATAGTTTGTAAATCATAACAATTGCTCGAAATGGGTAACTAACATACAATGGAATCTACAGTATGTACGAGTAATGTACGAAGGTGGTGTGTAAATGACGCGAATTTTCGAACCTTAGTGAAATTGCCTCCGGTTGCCTCCCATATTGCGAACGTAACGTATTCATCCGGATTTTCCAGTTCTCTGAAAAGACAGATACACATACAAAGATCAATAGTACGAGCTGGGGTTGTGTCGTGTCGTGCATGTTGAACAGGGGCTAAAGATGGAGCACGTGCTGAACGAAATTTATTTGACAAAACTCAAGAGAACAAGGCTATGTCCAAGGATTAGTTTATACGGGAGAGTACTTCGGCCAGTAATTGTTTGTGAAAATACAATCGTACTACGTTTGCTTAATGGAGTTGGCACAATAAGACACCAAAACAAGCAGCGGCAAATCGTCCATAACTTGGTCACATTCTATTCGCATCTACCTCGTAATGAATTTTGATATCATAAAGTGGATGATCCTTTCTACGAGTATATATGTACCAGTGCTAAGTTTACTAGCGGGATGTTTTTAATTACTTTGTTTCGAAAATACTTGTCATCACTTTGATGTAGGTTCTGCTGTCAAGTTCAAATCGGCTAAACAAAAGAGAAATTAAATGCTTCAGCGATTTCTAAAATACGAGCAACTCTTCCCGATTCAGTGCTACATGAGCAACAAACATGGCGCGACGAACGAGATGTGTTTCGCTGGTCGACGATAATACCCGAACGAGGCAAAAAAAATACATAAACTGGGTCAGGAGACGACATTCACGTACGCAATAAGGCCAATATTCTTAACTATACTATACAAACAACGTTTGATATTCTTCATTCCGAAAACAAACGTACAATTATCTGAATCGCTCCAAGCGCCTGTCTGTATATGAAATTTGAAATTGAGTTTATTTGAGATTAAAATAGTCCACCTAAAGAACGACGTAACACTTGCAAGGAAAGCACAGATAGAAGGTGCATTGAATAAGTCTACGTTTTGATATTAGCATCAATCCACAAAGGACAATGAAAAATACGCTGAGTAAAGGCCATCGGGATCAACTGCTGTACCACCAAGATTTTCAGATAAGCCTAAGCCTACTCGCCCCATATAAGAACGAAACTTAAACACCCTCATACGAGGGTTGTCTGAAAAGTTTCCGACCAAACAATGATACAAGACATTTTTTCTCAATTTTTATTTTTTATTTTTCTACATAGTCTTCTTGTAACTCTACACACTTCTCCCAGCGATGCTCCCATCTCTCTAACCCGTCCTAACAGTACTTGGCGTTTTTCTCTGCAAATTAATTGTTCACGAAGGTGATTTGGCGAAAATCTCTGTCCTCCGAGCGCAGATTTTAGATGAGGGTACAAAATGAATTCGCTTGGAGCTAGATCTGGTGAATAAGGCGATGGTCAAGCAGTTCAAACCGTAATTCATGGATTTTCGCCATGGCAACCGCTGAGGTGTGAGACGACACGTTGTCTTGGTGAAACAGGATTTTCTTTTTCTGCAAATGTGGCCTTTTTCCGCAATTTCTGCCTTCAGCTTGGCAAGTAACGATGAGTATGCTCCTGTAATGGTTTTACCTTTTTGAAGATAATCGATTAAGATAACTCCTTTACTATCCCCAAAAACAGTCGCCATCACTTTCCCAGCCGGAAAAACAGTTTTTGCTTTCTTCGGAGCCTGCTCACCCTTTGCAGTCCACTGTTTTGACTGAATTTTTGTTTCGGACGTATAATGGTGTATCCAAGTTTCTTCTACAGTAATTAATCGGTGCCAAAACTCGGATTTATTGCGCCTAAACTGCGCCAACAAAGCATTGGAAATGTTCACTCGAACACGTTTTTGGTCCTACCTAAGCAAACGCGGCACCCAAGGCGCGAACATGCTTAAAACTTGATTTAATATGTACGAGTAACAAACACGTTCTTTGGACATTTTCATAACCTCTACTATCTCTCTCACTTTAATTCGGCGGTCGTCTAGCACCATTTGGTGAAATTTAGCAATGTTATCGTCAGTGGTTGCAGTTTTTGTACGTCCCGAACGTTCATCATCTCCCAAGCTCTTACGGCCACGTTTAAATTCAGCTGTCTAAAATTTCACTATGGTAAATGATGGTGCAGAGTCCCCATACACAGAGTCCAACTCATTTTTGATTTGCGTAGGCGTATTGCCTTTCAAAAACAAGAATTTAATAACAGCTCGATACTAATTTTTTTCCATTTTCACAAAAAACACTCACATCGACTCACTCAAACGAATGTCAACTAAAAACTGCGCGTCCAAAATGACTGAAGCTTCGGTAATTAACTGTCAAAAGTTGCACAACTAGCATTCACTAGCTTTTATTGACGAGTGCCGCCATCTTTACGTTGCGGTCGGAAACATTTTAGACAACCCTCGTACTGTTTCTATACAGAAATTACGAATTAAAAAAGATGCTTGTTCTGAGACTATCATTAAAAGTAAAATTTTGCTCGTGCATCGATATCTTCGATTTTAAGTTTTTATTGCAAAGACAGAATCCGGATTTGGCTGGAAGACTTAACAACCACACTTGGTAAAGAATTCTGTCAAAATACCTGCTCCGCAACACCCAATCCGTCTAGCGCAATACGGCTTACATCTACATAAAAAGAGGAAGGGCAGTCTAACTCAGGTGACACGGCCACTAATTTATGGGCCAATGCTGTGCAGTTGAAGATAATCTAGTCACATCGTAGTGTGTTTTTTCTAAAGGTAAACAACTTAAAAGATAAATACGTTTTCAAACAGCTGGGCCCGTATATCGACAATAACGCGTATGTTGGATTCCATCATCTTAGCTTAGTCCACGGTGAATAGCGACTTAACATATCGCCAGATAATCCGCAGATATTAAATCAGATGGTATTGCAGGCCAATCCAAAGGTCCATTACGCGAATTTATGCACTCATCGAATGCACCCTTTAAAAGACTGAGACCGCCGGTTTTTGAAACCATACCTCTTCCACCCGAACGGCATAACGAAAACTTCAGTAATAGTGAATTTATGGTGCTCTCCACTGATTAAGTTCTGTTCTGGACGGCATCTTTTTTGAAGAAATCAGGAACAACGATTCCAACAGCCTATGAAGCACACCAAACATCTACTTTTTGAGTCCTAGTAATGGCTTGTCGATGACGTTTGAACGTGCTATGTATTTTTCGTATTATTGAAAAATTCCGGACCGAATTCAAGCTATTGGATACTCAGACACCAACATGAACGAGAACAGTACGCTCGGAAGAAAATATCGCTGCTATGGAGCTTGTGTTGAACGTGATCCAAATTTATCGATTGATCTTGGTCTTCAGGCTTACTCGTATAAGTTCCAATTGGTGCAATAATTACAGCCGCGGGGCCATTTATTGTGTTCAATGATAAGGCTTTAGATAAACTGGAAGTTGACCCAATTTACCGTAAAACTTTGTTCAATGATGAGGCCCATTTCTGGTTAAGCGGCTACGGAACAAGGACAATCCTCAAAAAGTTCACCAGATGCCATTGCAGCCAAAAAAATATACCGTATGGCGCGGATTGTACGCCGGTAGTATAATCGGTCCTTATTTCTTCCAAAATGAGGCAGGAGCACAAGTTACTGTCAATAGACACCGGTGCAAATACATGATCAACGATTATTTGTTCCCAAAGGTCTGTGGTTCCACAAGATAGTGCTCAACCACCCCACACTACCAACGGAAACATCGCTTTATTGAAGACACGATCTGGCAATAGTTATTTCAAAAAATTGACCAGTCAATTGGCCATCAAGACCGTGCGATTTGACGCCATTGTATTATTTTTTGTGAGACCGCGTCAAGTCACTAGTTTATGCCAATAATATCCGATATACGCCACTGATTGCTCGAAAATTAGACCTCTAGAATGCGCTTTGTACACGAGCCATCGTGGACATATGCCCGAAACCATTTTCAAATACTAAATAAGTAAGTGTTTTGAATAAATTTAATGATTTGTCATCACTTTAGTTTCTTTGGGTTTTATTTTAAAAAAAAAGTTTGAACCTATTAAAAAAAACGCCCTTTATATTGAATTATCAAACTCGACGTCGTTTTCTTCGATTTGAACTTCGGAATTTATCCTGTGATGACCTATTTATTTTACCACCCTATCGTGATTGAATACCTTCGAAAAAGGAGAGACGTAGCTGATATTCTCTTCATTCATCGACTACTCTCTGGTTCTGTGGATTGCGCCTCACTTTACAATTCTATTTCTTTCAGCATTTACCCTCGTAACTTATGAAGTTAGTTCTATTTTTTTTTTCAATTCCAATTTCAATTTCAAAGATTCATTTATTGCAATTTTTCAATACATTTACAATAGTTTTTATGAATTATAGAGCATTGGCTTGGCTGTCAGCTCGACTGGTAACTTCAAATTATTTGTTGAACTAGTAAATAGCATAAATAGTAAAATAAATGATTTTGTGTATATTTGTTTTATGTAAGTTATAAGTTATGAAAATTCCGACGTTAGAAGCAATCTGTATCTCCATTTAAAATCCATTTAAAATTGCAATCGTTTCCGGTATTGAAAGGGTTGGTTTACCAAAGCATGCTCTACTTTGCTGCTTAAAAACATACGCTTAAAAATGAAAACAATCTTCCTTAGCTCCCAAGTTACTCAAATTGCAAAATTGGTCAAAGTTACCCGTTTAAATGAAGGAGCTTGCATCTTGATTTAAAGATTAGTGAGATATCTTTATAGCCGAGGGAATCACCCAAGTTATAATCAAGCCGGCTATAAAGTATTCTGCTTTCCGATTGGCAGGCCTTTTCCATCATCTGATTTCGAGAAGAGTCTTCATGTTTTTGGATGACTTCGTAGAATTTCACTTTCATCATACTAATGTTGTTGGGCAATGTTTTCCCATATCCTCAACCACCAGTCCTTATTCCGAATTTCATAAAACGATTTTCTTGGAGACCGAGCACTTTAATTAAATAGCCAGCTTGTAACTTAAACGTTGAAGTGAAAAGTTTTGGTAAGCCTGTTTCCAAGTAAATTGAATAGTTTGGTGCGGTTAAGGGAATATTGATTATTTTTTTTTAAGAAATTTCCTTGAACCTATTAAATTTCTTCGTATTCTTCCATTCCCCATATTTGTGCAGCATAATACAGCGAAGATTTCACGACTGCATTGAAAATTTTAAATTTCGTTGACAGATTTATGTGATCGTTAGAGAAAATCTTCATCCAGGTAAGATTAATCAGGCTTTGTGAAATTTTAGCTTTTTCTGCAAGGTGTTTGCTAAAATCTAGGGTTGGATTGAGCAAAACTCCCAAATATTTGTATTCTTTTGATACTTCTAATCGGCATCCACTAATCTTCCAGTTATTACTAACTTCACTCCGAGTGGAACGCGAGAAAACCATGACTTTCGATTTTTCAATGTTGACGATTAAACCACAATTATTGCAGTAGTCTATAAGACGATTTATCATCAGTTGGTTTCTACTGATTCGGATAATAAGAGAAGGTCATCGGCATAAAGTAACACATTAATTACGATACCTGTAATTCGGATACCGCCTGGAGTGTGTATATCATTTATAAAGAGAGCAAACAGAAGAGCACTGAGAAGACATCCCTGTTTTACCCCAGAAAATGATTTAAATGGTTTTGAGTATGTTTTGCCATCCCAAACTGCTCCCAAACTTCAGTATCTATGTATAAACATCGGATTATTTGAATGAATCTTGTTGACACTCCAAGTTGGGAAAGTTTATAAAATAAAGCATTTGGATTCACCAAATCAAATGCAGCTTTAAAATCGACGAACAACGTCGACTTGAAATACTTTTACTATGATGTTAAAGCAAATGTGTGATCAATAGTCGAATGGTTCTTTCTGAAGCCTGGTTGAAGCTCCGTAAGAACGTTGTTTATATCCACCCACTTCTCAAGTCTATTAATGAGAACACCAAAAAATATCTTGGCAATGACATTCATGAAGGATATGCCGCGGTAGTTTTCAACTGCATTTAAATCCATTTCTTATGGATTAGGAAAATTATAGATTTCTTAAATGAGCAGGGTATTTCAGCATTTTCAAAAATTTTGTTAAAAAGTGTAAGTAGATGGTTATAGAAAGTAGGAGATGCATTTTGAAAGAACTCGGAGGGTATCCCATCTTTACCTGGGGCTTTTCCGTCTCTGGCTTTTCGGAGAACGAATTGTATTTGATTAGCTGATATTACAGAATCTAATATTTTATCAAACGAGCGGTTGTGCGTATAAGAAAGTTGTTGTTGGATTGTTTCGAAGAAGAATTTTGACATATTCAGAGAGATTATCTGCAAAGACGTTTAGGCCAATAGAGTTGTGTGAACAGTTTATTTCTTTTGGCATCTTCCAGAACTGCTTTGTGTTTTTGATTTAGCTGAGTGATTGAGCTTGCATTGATTCAAAATTGATTTTCTTTGCGAGAGAAATTTGTACCATTTACGAATTTCATCACAAGAACAACTACGAAAAGCTCTTAGTAGAGCAAGTGATTTTATTTCTGGCATTTAGGCATTACCTATCAAACCATTTTTGAGTGAATGAACTAGTTGTATTTGAATTTGAATTGATTGCAAAATTTCTTATGCAACTTGTCAATTATTTTGAGAGTCGACTGGTTAGTTGGAGAGGTGTGTGAAAGGTAATTATCTAAATAGTTGTGGAAGGTTTCTAAATTCAAATTTTTCGATTTTAACCGGGGCATTAAATTGAGAGATCTCTGTGTCGGTTCGAAGTGTGATTCCCATTCAACTACTAGCGGCATATGATCAGCAAAATGTTTACTCAAAACTTCAAATTTATTTATAAGATTGATCCATTCGTTATTTAGCGTGCAGTAATCTATCACCGAATTACCTTGGCCACCAACAAAGGTAAAGTTACCATCGGAATCACCTTTCGTGCATCCATTCAAAACGATGCTGTCGTACATTTGTAGCATGTCTAATAGCTTCATATCATTTTGGTTACAGATATTATCCTTGGATGTTCTATTATAAAAATTTAATAATGCTACGTTAGATATTTCAATTAGGGTTGTTATTTGGTTAGAGCTTATTCTGGTATTGAGCTCACCGATCAACATTACGCTTTTTCTTGATAGGTCAAGCATAAGATTGTTCAGTCTTACAAAGTCTTCGGACCATTTGTTACAGTTTATATAAAAAGGTATAATAAACATATAAGGTTTCTCTAAAAGCTTTACGACGACTGTATCTTGGATTTCTACAAAGTCATAGAGTTTCAGATTCGATGTTTGTATCCCATACAGGCATCCACCGCTTGCTCGACCTCTTAAAGATGTTTTGGTTGCAGGAATCCAAAAAAGTTTATATCCATTACAGTATTTGCTAAATTTACTTGAGTTTTTGGTAGTAACATGCGTTTCAAAAATAAAGAATATTTCAAACGTTTTAATAAAATTGGAAAAATCTATGAACATGATCTTATTACTTAGCTCTGATACATTATATGACAATATTTTACAAATATTAATACTAAAAGAGCTGACGGCGACTATATCTCAATTTCCCAATGAACTACTATTATTGCTAATATTATCGTTCATATGTGGTACCCTTGGTTTAGTACGTTAGTTGTGATTCTGACGTTTAATTGACATCAAAGTTAGCATGTGTTGTAGTTCGAGCTCACCATTAGTCTTGTTTTAAATAAGATTATTATTATGATTTACTCGTAAATAAAATAGTTTGTTTTCAATTAAAATGGCGTTAATTTTTATTCGAACTATGATATTTGGTTGTAGTTTCTTATTATTTTTCTGTAGTGAAGGAGTGTTCGTTGCTTTAATTGCATTTTCTTTGAAACATGGCGTTGCAGAAACACACCTGTATTTTTTAGCTTGAATGTGCTTTTGAACATTTTTAAAGCAATTTCACTTAAACCGGCGTTTACTTTCATTTTAGTTGAAGTGATATTTTCACTTATTTTAACAGACTTTGAGAACTTTTGAGTACATTCATTGCCAAGTAAAAGCCGAGTGAGGATCATCTTTGGGAATTGAGATGATTATATTTTTATTTCTTATTTCACGACTTTGTAATTCTAGTTCTTCTTCCAATGAGTTACATCTCTCAGCTTTTGTTGACAATTCATCATTTTGCTTCCGAAAGGAGTTTATTTCGTTGTTTAGCTCACAAAGTCAAAGCGAAAAATTTAGATTTATTTTTTTTTTGAAATCCGAATCAGACATGGGCATGGTGGCACTTTTGGAAATATTATATACTTCTGGTTAGGTTTCGCCGATTTTTCTTGTCATTCATATGACCTAAGATTGCAAGTTAAATACTTAAGTTTTTGCAGGATTACAGTAGTTTTATCTTGTCAATGGTCGATTTGTTGAATATATTTTATGTTCAATCAACTTAAGCCCTTTTTATTAAAAAAAAACTGGGATTTGTACTATACTATACTATACTATACTATATATCCTATACATACTATACTATATATACTATACTATAAAGTAATGAGAGCGAAATTTAAGTTCAACTTTTAACTATTACAACAGTGTTGCTCTTATCTTATGGCTTCAATGAACCAGTCTCCTATATGATCCAAAGGGTCAATTCTAATTAACCCGTTTTAACCTAAGCACTCCTCGTCTCAAACTCTTTTGATTCCTAGCTTGAATTACAATAAAAACTATATATTGGCCCATACACCCAACGTACGACGCACGCTATGGTCAAGCGCCTTCAGTTCATGCAAAAGCTGGTTCTAGTTAGCTAGTACGATCTTCTACAAGGCATATGGACACTCTAAGGTGCCCAATGTACGACGTCTCTACGGATGAGTACTATTACTTAGAATAAGCTCAGATTGACAATAAACTGGATGTAGCCCACGCTACGTGAATTTAATGGATAAAATTGAACGTCTCTGACAGGATAGTGATATGAAGAGTCCATCTCGCCCTCGTTCGGCAAGGTCAGCCGAAAAAATCACCATTGCAGGTGAAAGCGTGACTAAAAACCCAGGTGTGCCCATTTCGAGACTATCACAGGAATTGATCATATCCGACCCGGAACCATTTTGCATAAATCTTGGCCTGCATGCTTAGAAGGTTCAGTTGACACAAGAATTGAAGCCAGCACAATGCCGTACTTCGCTAATTGGGTGTTAGAAAGGAATGAACAAGATCATGATATTTTACTCAAAATTATTTTGAGTAAAGAAGCTCATTTCCATTTGTCTGAGTACGTTAATCAATAAAATTGTCGCATTCGTGCCTTCGAAAACTCAAGAAAAATAGTGTTCACAACGAGTGATAGTTTGGTGCGGTTTTCAGGCTGGCGGTGTGATTGGGCCATAATTTTTCGAAAGTGATGCTGGTGAGACCGTTTCAGTGAATGGATTGCGTTACCGAACGATGTTTACTGACTTTTTTTTGTCTGAAATTGATGCCAGCAGAACGGCGCAACATGTCACAAAGTTGGTGAAACAATGTCTGTATTACGTGACAAATTTCTTGGACGTGTGATTTTTTCGAAATGGCGACTTCAATTAACATTTAACACCATTTGACTTTTTTCTTTTAGAGCTTTGCTATAGATAAAGTCTACGATAATGCTCCACCAACGATGTAAATGAAAATCTGTTATTTGCAAAATACAGCCACAATTATGAGAAAACTTGAGGAAAAATATCAAATAGAATACAATGACTATTTGTATTCTATTTCTAACCTTAGAGTTTGTACTTTCGATTAAAATAAAAACATCATAACTTTTCATAAAAATGTTGTGTTTTTCTATTAATTTAAAATGACACCTGTTGTTGGATGACCCTATAGTTATAATATTTACATATGTCGGCATATTAGTCGTTCGGAAATAGTATCATTTCTGTTGATGTTGAATTTAGAATTTCTCATGACCTGTGGTTTATTTCAGTTCATAATAAGTTGGTCCGAACCACGACAAAAGGAAACGCAGCAAATGGCAAGCATTACCAAATCTTGTTTCCTCAGCAAAAAAAAAAACAAAATAAAACACAACCGAAATTTGAAAAGCCTTGTTTAAAGTAAATAAATTTTAACTTCCCCCAATTTCCAAATCCTAAGCACGATGACCCGACCCATACATAACATGTTGTACATCTTGCAATGACTGCAATTTTAAAAACTCTACAGAGCCCTCATACTTACAGTTCGGTCGAAACAAATTGTCTCATCCCGCATTATGTTAAGCCAGTTCCATTTACAAACGGGGAACATCTGTAATCCCAACCGCTAACCTTTTAAAGGATAAATGTTCAACCAGAATTTAATTGCAATCTCTTACTTTACACACCCTAATGTCTTTTCACAGTAGGTACATATATATGCATAATCACGACTGGTCTTCCTGTTCACAAACCTAACCTAACCCACCCGCCTTTTTGACATATATTGCATCCTTCTCTATAGGTCTTTTAAAGGATGAATGCGGGGGTGCCAAACGCCAACACTCTCTCCCTACTCATAAAAATACTTCCCAACGGATATCAAACAACGTTTTTCCATTTCTCTTCCATTCCATTATCCTTTTTCTGTGTGTGTTTTTTTTGCAATTTTTGTCTTTTTCGGATTTTTATTTAAATTTAAAAGTTTCCCAGAGCTCTTTCAATGAAAGTCAACTGGCAGCACCAGAGGTCGATTTAAAAGTTTCCTCTTCACAGTGACTGAGAAGAGCCGGACGAAATGGCACAGAAAGGATAATAAAATAGGAAGAAAAAAGAACGGCTAGAATGGATAAAAAGATTTGCTGGTTCAAATGTTTTAAAGCAAACACCGTGCACCCGAGGACTCAAGTTACTTACTAATCTACGCATTCCTCTTACCATTTCCTAGACGGGATTAACCACAATGAATTCCCACATGTATAAATACCCTTGCACACAATTACACGGATTGCAATTCCAATGCCATAAATACCGTTAACACTGGATAGTTTTAGAACCCGTTCACAAATGGAATTCTGATATTTGCTCGGTTGGTTCGCCCAGTGTTTGCAAATGTTCGCTGCTCGCGAACTACATGGATAAATAAAAAAGGGAATTTTATCACGTGCATCCAGATTCAGGATTCAGCTAGCACATATATACTTGTGCTTTTGCAAAAACCGCAACTGCATCCAAACGAAACGAACAATAAAATTAAATAAATTTGTAACCTGGCTTTCTTGCTGCAGCTTTGTGTGTGAATGGTGTGAACTATAATCGAACAATAAAAATAACAACCGAACCGAACTCATTCGCATTGACTGGGTATTGTAAGCGAACACTAGGAGCTATCCGTGCAGCACTGGCGTTGCTGTGTGCTGTCATTGTGGTGGTAATCCGTTTAATTTTCGGCTTTCACTTGACAAGTATTGTTTCAGGATTTCGCGATAATGCAAGAAACTATTACTTCGAATGGGATAGATTGCGATGATAGGATGGCGCGGGGTGTGGATTCGTGGGATTTTGTCGGAAGATTTGCGATACACCTTTTGTGAGGAGTGTAAACACTTGTTCGCGAGATTAAGTAACAATAAGGTTAAGCTCAGGTAATCCAAGAGGTTGTTGTATTGTGTGGCGGGAAACTTCAAGTTGCAGGATGTACGGCTTCAATGGATGTTCTTAAGTCGACAGGAAACTAATACTGAAAGGTTAATCGGTAGATGGGTTTTTTTATTATTATTAGCTTAGCAAGCATTCCATTTGTATTTGTTTCAATAAACTGCTTGACTTAGATGCTAACAGTGGATAAGCACCAAAAAGAGATGGATGATTCCTTCGGCGCTTAGTTAAGCTTCTTACTTCAATATTTGAAACTCAGAGGCGATAATATCATATTGTAACATCAGCATTGTGCGTTTTTTTTTCAATTGCCATAAGATGCACGAAACCAATTTAATGCTGAAACCATTACTGAAATTAGTATTTGGGATATATTGTGCATTTAGTCTGCGCATTTCGCTGCGTTAATGTCATTATAAGCATTTTTAACTGAATTCTGAAATATTCGGCATACTTTATTGCTTTTGTTCCCACTGTTACAGTAAGGGAACTCAATGTAAGCCATCCATCGACATCTAACAAATATGGGAAAAGTCATAAAATTGGGAAAATGGGTACCACACCACCTATCGCAAAATAGTCTTCAGCAAAGGATCGAAGCTTGCATTGCTGTACTGTTGCGTCACAATCAAGAGCCGTTTTTAAATCGGATATTTAACGCAGATGAAAAATGGGTTCTTTACAATAACAAATAGCCTAGAAGACAAACCAACACAACATTCCAGAGATGGACTACACCCACTCACGGTTTTACTGTCTGTATGGTGGGATTCTAAGGGAATAACACATTTTGAGCTGTTGCCTCGTAACCAGAAAATCACCGGTAAAGTCTACTGCCAACAGCAGAGCAGATTAAAATCGGCATTGGAGCAAAAATGACCAGTTCTGGTTAATCGAAGAAATTACAGAAATTACAGAAATTCGGTTGGGAAAAAATAGTGTATCCGCCTTATTCTCCAGATTAAGGTACCAGGGTTAAGTACCCTTGAAATATTTGCATACATCGGTATCGGTATATCGGTGTACGTTGGTTTTAAGTGTTTGAAGATTATAATGACTAGGAAATAAAGAGATAGACAGGGCATTCCATAAGCGAGTTGTACGGCTTAGGAACGGATCACGATCCAATTTAATTTAATCCGCTTAACAGAAGCTGCCGTTCCCGTTCTACAACCAAAGAGCACGGACTTGAGTCCGAGGATGAATATGAAAAGCAGATAGTACGGTCGTCAGCGAAGGAATATATTGGATTAGAAGTGGCAGACTAGGGATCATTGAATAAAAATTAAAAAGTGTGTCGGAGACAGAGCGGAGCCCTGGGGCACACCAGCATTTATTTGGTGAATATCAGATTTCAAACTATACAATACATGTCAAAAAATCACCACTGACAGTCAATGAGAAGATTCCGTGTTTTGAGATATTTCATGGGCTGACGGTTTATTAGCGCTTCCATGATATTGGAAAGAAGGGACGTAAGTGCAATGGATCGAGGGAGGAGAGAAAAGAAGATTCGCCTTTTTAAGGGGCGGGCTGGACAAATTCTGCTTTCCATCTGCTCGGAAAGAGTCTTAACGAGTAGAATCGATGGAAAAGCTTACACAGTGGTTTTGTCAGCGTGGAAAAATACCTCTTCAGAAGAATGGGAGAAGTCGCACCTTTAGATTTTCACTTGTTCCGAAGATTATACAATTACCTTGATGGAAAAAATTTTAGATCTCGGGATTTTTGTTTTTTGTTACTACATTAAGAAGTTGCCTGAGAGGTGGGCAGAAGTATTGTCTAATGAAGTTTTTTTATTGGAAGTTCGAGAACTAGTATGACGACACAAATTCTTACATAGATGGCTAATATCACATCTTTAGTAGAATGGAGAAAATCAAACCAGATCTCAAAACCGGTATTTTTATTTGACTTCAAACTTCTCGATTAACCTGGTTCGAAAACCACTGAATAGTTCCTTGTCGTAAATGAAATTTAAAATGTAAAAGGAATAAGTTCCTCCATTTTGGACTTCAGCCGGTAACATGAAATTACAAAGAGTTTCCATGAATTATAAACTTTAAAAGAATTGACTTAAACACAATCCACTTCTAGTCAGCCGTTTGTTTACCACCTATTGGATGAGATCTATCGGCATGACTTCGATGGCGGGGGCCCGAGAGGTCACTACGAGTGTTTTATACCTCGGAGAGAGTATATGTGTAGACGCAAGGCCGATATAACAGAACGATGTAGCTTTCATCAGATCTTTTAGGTAAGCATATTAGTAACAATCGTGTCCTACAAATAATTTAGCCTATAGCTAGATCCCTTGGCAATCTCTAGAACGTCTTCAATTCCTTGGATACTAACTTTCTGCAGAAGCCGAAGCAATCTTAATGAGCTAAAGAATATGAAATAACACTTAAGTTGGTGTCAAACATAAGCAGAACAAGACTTGATGTTTAGAAAAATTCTAGAGGTAGATTAAAGAGCGATCGATAAGCGGCTCTATGGAGAGACCGGCGAGTAGTTTAATGGGTAATCGACTGGGGGTCGATGAACAGAAGTAATAAGTAGCACGAGTACCTCTCACTGTAAGGCGGTACTACACTGGTTTCAGATACCATCTATGATATTCGATGTGCAATTTTTCTGACTTGATCGATGTAGACGTATAGTTAAATTTTCAATTTCTTTTGAATGATGAAGTATCTTCGTGTGTATTGACAGCGAATCTGCTCACCCCTGTCACGAATTTCCAGCCATTTCGAGAATGCAAGATTTCTCTGAACATACTCGGAAAGCCGGCTGGGTTCATTAAGTTTTGTTTGGGTTCAATGGGATTTTGTGAAATGAAATCGCTGATAAACTTGAGGTGATCTAAAATTGGTGAAAAATTAAAGAGCAAAAATTCCATTCCATAAATAACTGCAATTCCCTTTTGTGTATTAGCTTCCATTTCTTCTTTGTATAAAAATTCATTCACATACAATACATAACATGGATCCCTGTACAGAATGCCTCTACAATTACCCCGCCGATAAAGACTTCGTAACGTGTTACAGGTGCAATCGAAAAATACACTATGGATGCACAACCATACCCGAAAGATCGTATCGGAAAATGGCCGGAAACAAGGAGGAAACATGGAGATACCAAACCAGCAGAAAAGAACTCATGGTGTTTCAAACTCCTAAAACGACAGTTGTATAAATAACACCAGCCCAAACGCTGTCTCATCCTCGTCCAAACCTCTAATACACCATCAATATCGACAATAACCAAAGCCAAAGCCAAAGCGGCAATGCAATGAAAAAGTGCGAACAGGAATGTTGGGAATACGTTCTAGTTGTGAACTTATAGAACACAAATATGAAACAAAACAACAACGAATCGCTAACATAAAAAAACCCGCAAACCAAAACAAAAGAAATTAAAGAAAGTAGCACTAAAGAAGATCAACAAATATTTTCTATGGAAACAAACATAATACGTTCGAGCTGCAATTATTATTAAATAACATCCCACAGACACATCATGAAAATCTTATAGAAATAAAAAAAATTATAGAAATTGTACAAGCACTTTGAAAAACAATTGATTCTAATATAAACAAAATAGCAATAATTGTCACCTTCGCGAGCAACACGCTTAAAACAAATAAGATGAAAGTCAAACGCAATCGTAATATGTACATATACGAGTATCATCAAAAAAAAAATCTGAGAAAAAGTGAAGAACGGTGAATCAATACACATCGGGACGTGTAATGACGTAAACAAGATGTCCAATTAATCTATGTTTCGATGTACTGACATAAAATTAATATAGAAAATCATAATGGCAAAGCTGATGTCAACCTTAACATAATATTGTACATGGTGTACAATATTGAGTGTACAATACGGCATTGAAAAATATTCTCTAAGAAACACGAATTTTTGTTGTGTCTGCTTGAAAATAAGATCTATAAGATTGAAAATGTACTGCGCTACGTTGATATAGCATACTTGTTTCGGCCTAAAGTGGAGTTCAAGCAAAATCTGTACGTCATTTGATGATTATTGCAGCGCCCCTAGTGATATGTAACGGATTTTTTTGACATGAATTTTTTCACTAAAGCTTCACTATTGATCCGTTCATTTTTTGTTTTGATTGAAGGCATATCGGTAGTTCTGTACGCAATGGAAGTTCAAAATCGTAAAATAATAGTGAACAAATTTCTTGAAAATCCTTCGTGGTCGGGATCAAAAATTGCAAAGGTGCTAAAATTACCGAAAACTACTGTGTGCAGTGTTATAAAAAGGTATAAAGAAACACTCAGTATCGAAAGAGCTAAAAAAAAATTTAGAAAACGGGATGTAAAAATTCAGAACTGGTTTCAAAGGTAATAACATCTGTGAAACGTAATCCTGGGATATCGGACAATGATCGAGCAACAAAATTTAACACAAGCAAAGGCACAGCAAGTCGCATACATTTGAAAGCAGGTTATAAATCCTATCGTGCAATAAAATACCCCAACCGTTCTGATAAACAAAATTTAATAGCTAAAAAACGGACTAGGATTCTTTATGACAAACTTTTAACCAAATTTAGAGGCTTGGTAATGGACGATGAAACGTATGTTAAATTTGATCTTAAGCAGCTACCAGGTCAAAAATTTTATGTTTCGACGAAACGTGGTAATGTCCTTACAAAATTCAAATATATAAAAGTCGATAAATTTGCTAAGAAAGCAATGATTTGGCAGGCGATCTGTAGCTGTGGCCTTAAGAGCAGGGCTTTTGTGACAACAACCACAATGACATCGGATGTTTACATCAAGGAGTGCCTAACAAAACGACTTCTGCTCTTCATATGTAAGCACCATACGGCAGTAACGTTTTGGCTTGATTTGGCCAGTTGTCACAACTCCAGGGTTGCCATGGAGTGGTATAAAAGAAATAATGTCGAAGTTGTACCCAAAAGCATGAATCCAACTAACTGCCCTAAACTTCGATCAATCGAAAAATATTGGGCAATTGTTAAATTTAAATTGCAGAGGAATGCAGAAGTTGTTAAAAATGTCAAGTCAATGTTGATAAAATGAAACCATGCTGCAGCAAAAGTCCAAAGGAAGGGTGTTCAGAAGCTAATGGCGTCCATCAGCAAAAACACCCGAAATTTTATTCACACGAAAGAAATATAAGATTTATTTTAATATTACTTTTAAGCTCAACAAATAACTTTTAATTTGAGGTATAGTTTGTTTTCCTCACAGTATTATTTAAAAAGTTATAATAGCATATATGCGGACAGATTTTGCGTGAACCGGACTTTACTCGTTTTAGTAATACTTATCACAAAATAAAAAACAATAGTCCATGATTCCTTTACTGCTACAAAGTTCTAAAAATATTCTTTCAAAATTCTGGTTTCTACAATATTTGCTAGAAATTTTTCATCTGTTCCTGCAATTTCTAAAACAAACTTTGGACGAATCGACTATGCCATCGCGCCCCGTTTATTTAACTTATTTCCAGATACTGTAAGATGTGAGAGAATGAAAAATATATTTCTGAATAGTATTGTAAAATGGGTAATGTTGCTCTACTATAAATAACATTTTGTCCAGTACGGAATATTGGTGATTTTGTATCCAAGTAAACTCATGTTTTTGTTCTGCAACCCTTCTTGAAACTCCTGCTCGTTACATTCAATACTTGTCATTTGGACAATCGATTGTACCTAACTATAGAGTCATCCGATTCGTGGTCCGGATATGGCATCTCTGTTTCAATCACATACGGTTTGACTTACTGTCACCTGTCATCATCCGAGACTGTATATGTTTAGTTTAAAGTTTGCCATTTTACAATATTTAGACCGTTTAACAAGAGCCGAACATGTTAAAATTGTGAAAACTTACTACAAAAACAGTGATTCTGTAGTAGGTACGTTTCGCGTAGATTCTGGTTGACATAATCGTCCATGTGAGCGTTCTACAGGCAAAAATGTAAACAAAAAAGTTCGAAGAGACTGGCTCTGTTACAGATGTCTTAAAGCCTATCTGTCATCGAAATGCACACTCAAGACAAAATTTCTGGCCGAGTTATTTTGCGTTTTGGTGATATGAACTGGTCACCAAGATTGTCTGATTTGTCGCCTTTGGATTTCCTCTTGTGGGCTATGCAAAAAATTGTGTTCATGTCCACAAACCACAAACTCTTGACGCTTTGAAAACGTATATACGAGTAAGTCAAATTATGGCCGAGTTATTGCCTGATATGTGTCGAAAAGTCATCGAAAATTCATCGAAAATTCATCGAAAATTATCTTGTCAGAATCAAGTCCTGCAACAACTCCCGTGGAAGACATTTGAATAATGTTATATCCCTTTCATAATGGCAAGATCCAAACAATATATTGAAATAAAAATTTGACCGAAATCTAAATCATAAATGTTTTTTTTTTTAATTTCCTTTCGGAACCACAAAATGAATAACCCTGTATTTCAGATTTTTAAAACAATGAATTTACAATAAATATGTTGCATAGCAAAAATGGAAAATAAAGTATATTCATAAGATGGACCAGCTGTCTAGCTGGAAAAAATTGGGGACTTATTCGCAAAATGACACTATGGATGTACACGGCAATAACAACACCTATCTTCGCGTATGCAGCCGTCGTTTTGTGGCACAAAGCAACGCAGAGGTCAACACAGGGCAAACTCAACAAAATACATAGACTAGCCTGTGTCTGCATAATTGGTGCAATGAAAACCACACCAGCAGCTGCGCTTGAAGTTATTCTAAACATCTCACCACTTCATCTGGTACTTATGAAAGAAGCAATGATAAATCCCTACATGCTTATCACAGTAGTTGAATCCAACTTCAAACTAGTTCATGCCGCAAGTCTATATGAAGTCAAAAAAATGAACTTCTTGGAATACACCTAATAGACAAATGTATACCAAGATATAAAGAGTTTTCCAATAGGTACTTGACAACTTTGAATTTAATTTATGAACGCACTCTTTCACTAATCATCAAACTGTCACTGTCAATTTATTCAGTAAACTCAACATTTTCATCATGGTAAAGTACACGAACAAGCAACGTCTGCAAATTATAAAAATTTTCTACCGAAATTCGGAGTCGGTGACTGCAACTTTAAGAGCGTTAACTCCAATTTTCGGTCGTAATTCTCGCCCTAGTAGACAGGCAATAACAAGTTTAGTGCCAAAATTTTAGTCTACATATTCGTTGTGTGATGTTGCCGTGTAAGTGAGACAACGGGTTGGTCGAAGTGTCGAAAATATCGCTGCCGTTCAGGCGTCCGTAGCAAACTATCCAAATCAGTCAATTCGACGGCGTTCTCAAGAATTGGGCATTGCTCAGACCACATTATGGCATATTTTGAGTAAGGATCTTGGTTTACATAGATACAAAATCAAGCTGACTCAAGAACTGAAGCCGATGGACCATTCGAAGCGACGTATGTTCTCCGATTGGGTTCTGGAGAAGATGCGCCAAGATGATAAATTTCATCGCATCTTCAGTGACGAAGCTCATTTTTGGCTCAATGGGTTCGTCATAAAGCAAAATATGCGTTATTGGTAGGGTGAAAATCCACATGTGCTTCATGAATCACCACTTCATCCACAAAAAATATCTGTTTGGTGCGGTTTGCATGCCGGTGGCGTTATTGGGCCATATTTTTTCGTCGACAATAACGAATTTATTTTTGGCCCGAATTGGAAGATATGGACATGGACGACATGTGGTTTCAACAGGATGCCACAAGCCACACAGCACACGCTACAATCGATTTATTGAAGGGTAAGTATGGTGAGCGTGTTATCTCAGGAAATGGGCCAGTCGGTTGGCCGCCTCGTTTGGGGCTACGTTAAGTCATTGGTTTATGCCAACACGCCGACGACGTTGGAAGAGCTCAGAGCCAACATTGAACGCGAAATAGCGGCCGTTTCGGCCGAAATATGTGGCTGAGTCGTTGAAAATTGGGTCCAACGAATCGACCGTTGCAAACGTGGCCACCGCGGGCCGCGAAGTCGAGTTCCATTCATAAATGTTTTGATTGTACTTCAAGCCGATAGTAAAGTTTTTGAAATATCTCAAATGGTTTGCGTTTTGTTTAAAAAAAAGTCCTCAAGTCCTTATTGGAAAACCTTATAACTTCCGGCACAACTTTAAGGGTATACAGCCAGATCGTCTTAACAGGAAAAACCTACATTTGCCAAGGACTTACATGTATGGTACACAGAATGATCCAAAACAAATGAAGGAGTTGGAGCCGTATACTCCGGCACTAAGGCATCCATACATGCCTGTATATAAGCAGCTTCGTATTGCAGGCTTAAATCCATGCAATAGAGCTAAGCATTCATTCAGGCATATATTCTCTCCGACAGCAGGGCAGCTCTACTTGCAATTAACGCCTTTGAAATAAAATCAAAACTGGTCTGGGACTGTCAAATTCTACAAATAATGGCCACCACAAATAAAGTTCATGTGATTTTGGTGGCAGGACACAGCGAACATGAGGGAAGCGAAAAAGCAGACGAACTAGCCAGGAAAAGATCCGCATCTCAATTCATGATGCCAAGACCATCCTGTGGGCTACCAAGGAAGTATCGAAATTTGGCTAGAGGAATAAAAGCTTCATTTCTGAAGAGAGTTCGAAGAAAACCGACAAGCCAAAAGCTGGATGCCAAGCTACACTTCTACAACTAAGTAGAAGTCAGATTCGAGTGAACACAGGCTTTCTCACAGGACACTGGCGTCTGAAAAGACACCTGATGACCATGGGCATAGCACAAGACAATACATGCACACTGTGCAAATAGGACGTGGAAGCAACAAAACACATACTGTAGTGATCATTTTACCAAATTATTTTAGCTCCCTACGCCACTGACTACGCCAGTGACCACACCCATAATAACAGACAAATGCAAGAGAAGAATTGGTTATTACATATTTCTAATGACATAAAGATTAACAATAGTTAGTTGGAAACAAGCTTTCGCGTGCGGCAGTCGATGGATTGTATATATATATTACGTTTAATAATAGATGAAATGAATATTAAAATAAAGTTAAATAGTTTAGATTCATTTGAATAAATTCTTTTGTTTGAATTATAAATACAACGCCTATTTAATGAACTAAATTATCTATAATACTGTGATAACCACTTAAATGTGAGCAGCGACATCTAGATCTACATAGCAGAAGATGTCGATACTCGAAGAGCAGACGATTTCTATACTTGAATTACAAAGTCTCGACCATTGATGGAGAGTGGAATCGAATTTTCTAGCAAATTGGAAATTGTATGGGACGCTGGATGACGAGGATTGTTCTCGAAGTATGTCATTCGAGTATAAATACCAGCACCCCCAAGGCATGCAAGTTAGTTTATCAGTTGTATGTGTTAATTAGTAGAAGTGATTAAGTGGTTTAAGTAAAAGATAAGAAAAGTATAAGCTGTTGAGAAATTGGATTGTATTGAGAGAAACAATTAAATAGTGAATTGTAACTGAATAAAGGGATTTGTACTAAAAAGAATAAGTTCTATCATTTGTACCCACACATACATTTTAAAATACTGTGTGACTGCAGTGGTTTAACCAAACCACGTCGACGTTACTTATGTAAATTCTACCTTGAGCAGCCTTCCTAGTTAATTGTGGCACCGTGGATGAGCTCTAAATGGAGGATATCACAATAGGCCCATTTGTGACCGCAGTTATCTGGGATTCTTTATACCACCTCTTATTACAATCTAACCTAATCTAATCTTAATAATAAAAACAAAAGAAAAAAAAATAGCTGAGCATAGTTTGAGGGGTACTCAATTCGAATACAATGTTTCTAGATAAGACAATTCAATTTTAAGGAATTAAAAAAACAAAACTTTTGTTGCCTTAAGATTAAATTTAAATTTTGAATTTTGAAAACGTTCATAATGCAGTCTTGAATTTCTTAACAAGCTACAATCACATATATCAAACTGTACAAACAAAGTACTTTACAAATAAATAAATTAAAGTGTCTTAGCCAAGGGATGTCTGTTCCATTACTGAAAAAATTAGCAAGAAAAAGACGATTTGTTTACTTTTAAATAAGCATCCTCATAACAAGTGAATTAAGAAGTGTTATGACAAGTTATTTTTGTCCTGAGGTCAAATTTGAGTAGCAAACTCCATCACAATGTAATCCCTCTTCTTAATCCGGAATTCAATTTCATGTGGTTAAAATTCTATCTCCGTTGGTAAATTATCCACTACTGCCTCATTTACAGAAGCCCCAAACTGGACAGCAATTCGACTTTTATATAGTTTGATGCGCTGTCTGACTCCATAAAAAGAATTGTATCACTGTATCCTTATACTGAAATCGTTATTACGGGCGATTCCAATACACACAATTCTGGGTGGCTTCCACATTCTGGATAGACGGTTGTGATCCTCGCTGCGGAAAACAACTTGGCCCAGCTTGTAAATGAGCCCACGCGAATACCAGACGGTGATAGTCATACAGCCAACACTTGTTGGACTTATTTTTAATTGCTCACACTGATAAGTACACTGTTCGTAAGCTTTACCATGGACCACGTAGTTACAGAAGACATGTCCAAAAGAACCGTGTGGCAATACGAGAAAACAACTTATTTAGGAATTTTAACTGGTCGTTATGTTTCCTCGATAATGACATGGATGCCTCTCCTAATAAGATCACAGACACTCTTCTCTTTGGAATGAGATCCTTTTTCCCTCATCGGATCAAGAGTATCACACCAAAAGGCATGGTACGACTAGGCTCGTAAGCCTAGAGCTGCAAAGAGGCTGTTAGGGATAGAAAAATGCTTTTTCGGTCCTACAAAACCAACCGAAAAAAGTGCAATATCTTTCCTAAGTGTGTGAAATTTCAATACGACGAAAAACTGAGGCAACAAATACTAAAATGTCCCAAATGTAGAACAAATTGTTGACGAACGACCGTCAAAAACATCAGAAATCCTGCTTCTTTCTCCATCCCAACGCTCATTTACAATGACATTCCAGTTGTTAGCTCTTTAGACAAAGCCAGCTCAATAGGACGAATCCACTTTCGCACTCGTGTAGTAACAAGAGTACTTAATGATCTAAAGATCTTCTTTTGAAGAGGTGTCTTTCCACGCTGGCAAAACCACGGCATAAGCTTTTTCATCAATCCTAGTCCTTAGAATTCTATCCGAGCGGATGGAAAACAAAATTTGTCATGTACGTCCTTAGAAAAGGCGAATCTTCTTCTCTGTCCATCTACAGGTATTTGCGGCCTTTCTTTCCCAAAGTCCAGAAATGCTGGTAAACCTCCATCTCATGAAATATCTCGAAACACGAAAACTTCTCAAGGATCGACACTAGGGTTTTCGTAGCAACAGGTCCACTGTTTATTTTATGGCATGTCTTGTATAGTTTCAAACCTGATATACACAAAATAAATGCTGATGTGACAAAGGGCTCCGATCTGTCTCCGACACCCTTTCATTAATGATGTCTTGTCTGCCACTTCTAATCCAATATATTCCTTTGGTGACGACAGTATTGTCTGCTTTTCATATTAGTTACCAGAATCACGTCCCTGTTCTTCGGCTGTAGAACGGAAGGATAATATTAATCACTTTAAAGTCCTATATTAGCAGCATAACAAATTAGGAGAACACCAAGAGAGTGGAATCTCATGCTTCCAAAACACAATACTGTCTGCTGTTAGAGCGAAATTTAAACTTCCAGCCAATATTTATGCACGGCACTTGTATTGTTGAAACTGAAAAACTTTCTATTCTCGGAATTTGTGTCAATGACAACTTTGGTTCGATCATTTGATTGTCGCTAAAAATGCTGCAAAATGTCTATGTGTTCTCAAGCGATGTAAGAAATATTTCACCCCATCTGCCCTAGCCACAACATATAAGGCATTTATCCGTCCAAAATTGGAGTGCAATGCCCACATCTGATCAAGTGCTCCTAGAATTTATCCATTCCTGCTAGATACGATTCAAAACCGTGATGCTAATATCACCCAGTCAATTGATAACCTCAAACACCGATGAAATGTCTCCAGTCTTTCCTTGCCTCATAGTTATTTTTACCATCAGTGCTCCAATACAATTGCCAGTACCATTCTGCCCCTTTAAACCGTTAACCGTAACATTCGTTTCCATATTGAAAATAAATCAAAGTATCCATCAACACAATAAGAATACGACGCTGTTTGGCAGATTTTGGCATCAAAACCAGCCGCTACTGACCAAAAAATATATTGAAAAGAGGCTAAAAGGGCAACGCCGAATTTAGACCGGGATATGAGTAACATCATATTTACAGATTAGTTATATTTTTTTGTTTATAATTATTGGAAGAAAACGTGGACAAACAATTTTGAAAAGTTTCTGCAACGCACCGTAAAACATTCAACAAAAGTCCATGTTTATAGTTCTTTCTCGGCCAAAGCATCCGGAAAGTTAATGGTAATAACACAAAACCTTGATGCGCAATTCATGGCAAAATTATACCAGAACGGTTTGCTAAAGTCTGCCGAATCTCTGTATGAACCAAACAATTACGACTGAATTTTGCAGGAGGTTGACTCTCCAAAACATCGAAATGGCCTCTGCAGCCACTGGAAAGAGGAAAATGGTTTAAAGACGTTAGATTGGCCGTCCCAAATTCCTGATACAAATCCAATATAAATTATGTGGTCTCTAACGAAGCAGAGGATCAAAGGCGAACAAGAGAGCTACAATAAAGCAACTTGCGCGTATCTTGAAGCAAATTTAGAGAAGCCTAGATTTGGCATATGCGCAAAAATTACTTGAAAGTTTCACTAGATGATGCCACGCAATTATAAATAATAATGGTGACTGGGCTCCCTACTTATATTTATCAAAAAAATATACAATTCTGGGATTTTTCATTGGTTTTTCTTAGACGCAAGTTTTTGTTGAACACACTCTAAAACAAACAAAATTTCAAGCTGAAAGTTTTTTCCTTGATCAGTTTACCTCAACTGAAATTCAAAAAATTATAACATTGACAACATCTTAAGTTTTGTTTTAAAGCAAATTTCTGTTCATATTTTTGATGTTTTATGCTACATTTTTAACTTTTGCGTTCCAGAAGATATTTTTTCATAATCTCTGAAAACAGCAATTGTGACACCACTTCACAAAAATGGTGACAAGATGATATAAAATAATTACAGACACATTTCCCTGTTATAGGTTTTCGTAAAAGCTTTTGAAAGAGGTATTGAGACTAGAGCATTATGATTTGCAGATAGAACTGAATTCTTTAGCGACTTGCAGTTTGGATATAGAACCGGAAGATCCACCGAAAGTGCGTTGCTAAAGCTAACAAGTGAAATTCACCATATCTAAATTCTTCATAAATTACGTCTACTTTATTTATCGACTTCACTAAAGCTTTTGATATGACAAACCATACATTGTTGTTAAATAAACTACGAATGATAGCTGTGTAGGTGTTCCTCAGGGATCTGTCTTGGGCCCGATCTTGTTTCTTATATATGTCAAATCTTTATTTATCCAACCCTTAAAGAGCAAAATCACGGCAGTTGCTGACGATTCTGCACTTTCCTACTTCTAACAAAAATTTTCTTGAATTATTTTCTGATGTGAATAACGACTCAGACATTTTGCCGCGATAGTTCAACCAAAACAAACTCAGTATAAGCAACAAATCAAAATTGATGGCGTACAATGTAATACAGATATAATAACAATTTCAATGAATTAGGAAGACATTCACTTCGAAATACGAGTAACGCACAAAGGTAAAAAAAAATATATGCACATATGCAATATACAAGAGACCACGACTTAGTGTTACGAAATTTCTAAATGAAATGGATATACTGATCAATCTGAACAACGAACACATTGTCATGGGAGACATCAATATAAATATTCTTGACGAAAAACATTTGCTTGCAAATGTCATAGAACAACCATCACGAGTTAATTTGGTAAAAACCATTTCTACGCTTATTGACCATATAACAGGTCGCTCAGATCACTAAGCAATTCTATATGACATGTCGTACATATACTATAAACCAACACAGATTGAACGAGCTTATAGAACAAACGAATTGGAAAAATATAAACGAAGAATAAAATATCGGCCAATTTACAATAACTTTGTAGAAAAAGTGAATTATATCATCATCAACCAAAATTAAAACAGTCATCAAAACTAGAAAGCAAAAGCCTTGGATAACGAACGAAATTATACAAATGTAGAAATGTACACATTTTACAGCTGATGAACGGAAGGTTGGCATATGGTGACAGATGTCATCGATCAATTTGACAAGTTTACCATGGAACGCTACACAGTTAAAGAAAAAATCCAAATTGTTGAATTTTATTACGAAAATTCACGGTCGTGCCAATATTGCACGTAATCATGTGCCTTTCGAGACGTATGTGTGCAACAGTACAAGATGTGAAGACATCGAACAGACGCCCCGGACATTGAATGCACCGAATTTTGACGAAAGATTTGGCTCTCCGACAATGCTGACATTGATTTTTGCAAGAAAATCGCGTTTTCGGGTGAATCCCATTTTCATATTGACGGCTACATTATTAATAAAATTGCCGCATCTGGACGGCCAAAAATCCACATGTGATTCAAGACATGCCAATGCACCCAGAACGAGTAGCTGTTTGGTGCGGTTTATGGACCGCAGGTATCGTAGGGCCATACTTTTCAAAAATAAAGCCGGAAAATAGATTACCGTCAATGGAGCGCGCTACCGAGACATGATAAACATGGACGTCCTCTATTTTCAACAGGACGATGCTGGTGCCTGGCCGCTTTATTTCGCGTTTCGGGGTCAGCCATTGGCCGTCAAGATCGTGCGACTTTACGACGTTAGACTACTTTCCTTGGGGCTATGTTAAAACCCAATTATGTGAAACAGTGTTTGAAACTTTCGTTTCAACTTTCTTTATCAAAGCCTTCGGCAAAGTACGTGCGTCTGTATTTCTGTGTGTCTATTGGAATTCTGAAATCGTTTTAAACTACTCGTACATTTGCAGTATTCTTTGCAAATTTAATTTTCATCCTTGTTCCTTACATTGTGTGTTTCCGCTTTTGATGAACAATTCCGAACTGGACATATTCATTTTTGTTTTTGTAAGTGTGTGTTTTTATTTCGTATTTCTCAGTGACCAAGTTAGTCTGAGGGGAGGCGCAAAAATGTGCTTGTCAGCATTTTTGAGGGTAGCAAGAAAAAAGAAAATGCCATCGACAGAGAATTGGAAAACAATGATTTATAGTAGGTTGTAAATAAAGGCAATGAGAATCGAATTAAGTATAATGTAATAGGTGAAACGTTTTGTTGTTTTTTTTCTTTTTTTGTGAGAAGAAGAAGGCAATTATTTTTGACGGAAGAACGTCGTTTAAATTCTGCTTTGTGCTGGCAAAACCAGGTCAAATAGATTAGAATGATATTATTTAAGGAAAATAGGAACTAGAGCTTTCGTACTTATTGAAAGACTATAATGTGTAACTTGAGAATTCTTCGGGCTGGAGCTTTTGATCGGTCACGACCGATTCTGTACATTTTGGATAGCCAATTTTAACAATACATACAATGTTTCAGACTGCCTCGGACTCTTTGTGGTTTAATTTATCTTAAAAAAAGTTAAGGCACTTTATAGTCAATATTACGAAAAATCGTTGTTCAAAGTTTACCAATAAAAGGAACTTTTTCCCTAGGCACGCATCGAAAATCCATATAAAATAGATGAGATATCTAACTTACATTATCAAATCGCTTAGACCAATTAACCAATTTTTAAAATTTCTAAATGTCAGTGCTTTATTCTAGATCACAACTCTTCTTCATTATAAGGATGACCAAAAATTTCTCCAGACAATACAACACAGCAGAAACAACCGAAGATGAACCCAGGGAATTTTATAAGTTCCAGAAAGTTTTAACCTACAATATATAGAAGATGAGAACTGCTTTATGGTGTTCTAACGATAAATAAAACTTTTCAACATTTGAAATTTTAAAAAACGAAAACAAAAAATTTCGAAAATATTTTGTTGAATTCTTATTTGTTCAAATAAATCTTAAAAAAAAGAACTTGAAGTGAAATCATTGAAACATACAACTAATACTCAAACTCAATCACTTCAAAATTATATCTTTAATTATTGTTCACGACCACCTATTTAACTATGCGGGTAATCTTTCATGTAATTATTGTTGTGTAATGTAATAAAAGCCTTTGAATTTGAACTTGAATTTGAATTTATTAGAGGAGGCTCAGGGGAGTTTTTCAGGAACCGAACCCGCATCTCAGTTCAGACTTTCTATTGACAGTTGGGTTGCAAATGAGGATAACTGCGCTCTCCACGATGCCGACAAACTAAACGAAAGCTTCCCGACATTTCTAAAAGATCATCTATTTGTCTTCTGTCCTTCAGTAGGAATGATCACTGGGCATGATTATGGGGCACTACGCTCTTCCTAAGCACCCAAGTGTGCTGCCACGCTTGCCATACTCGTATCTCTCGTGGTTCAATACTTACAGTGCGCTATGTCCATTTTAAGGCCGATATAATCGTCTATCTGAGAAATGTAATTGGAACAACCATGAGAGTTTTTTTCAATATGGATACCCTAGTTGATAAGTAGCCTAAGTTGCTGTGGCTGATATGGAGGGTAGTATTGCGGAGCACTCGAGTGATTCAATTTGCCGTCGTCTACAGGAGCTGGAGCTGTGTCCATCAGTTTGTACAAGATTTTGCTTATCATGATTTACGGGCTTACAACATCCAGCTCGTGAACGATTGGAGCCGCTTCACCATCGTATGATCTTGATGCTCTTCTTCACAGCAAAATTTTTTTCAAAGATGAGGCTAATTTTTAGTTGACTGGCTTTAGCCGACCAAACTGGCGCATTGGAAGTGACGGAAATCGACAAGCTATTATTGAGACACCGTTACATCCACATAGTAGATCCATGAATACTGTCCTTTTCGTTACCTAATTGATTGGCATTAATATGGAAGATGTGAGGGATAATGAACGTGTGGCCTCCAAGTATCGTGTGATGTAACATCTTTTTCAGTTGGGCTATGTCTAGAACGATAAAGCAAAGATGATGGACAACGCGGCGCCGATATACCCGAAGTCGTATAAATGTACTAATGGTCTACTCTTCCATTTAAGTCATGACCCATACCACGATATTTATGTGCTTTAGTTTACCTACCCAAAAATGTTGAATTTTTTGTACTGAAATCCAAACTTGCATTTAAGTACAAAATTATTTGATTTCCTAGTCCGTTAAAACGGTTTGTCATACTAAATAGACTATCAGCAAGCAAAGTATTGAAGAACTAGCTCATTGAAGGTCGATGCTGTGTTGCTTTCCCCAGTTTGTTTAAAACGATACATACATCGCTAACGCAAGCAACATTTGAAGTTCCCGACTGATGTTGGGCATGCCAGGCCGAGTGTAACCCAGCACATCAGAGGCAGCATCTCTGATGGCTTTTTGGCAATGTTGCCACTGGTCTTCGATACTTGATGCTGATGGCATAGGACCTCTTAAAAGATTAAGGGAGACTCGATCAGTAGCGGTCTGACGTCGAACTTCCTCACACCGATAGCATACCTTGGCTACAACAAGGTAATACATCCATAATACTGGAGAACTGTCTTGCGTCGCAATCTGGTCAATCTGGTTGACGGTTGATTGATCAGGAGCTCTCCAAGTCCCCTTATGAATATCGACATGCACGAATTCCGTGCTAGCTAAGATAATGTTATCGTTATTGCAGGCGGTACAGGCTATACCTTCCGACAGTACTACCAAAAATGTCCTCTCATCCTATCTCTGTATTAAAATCGCCGTGGACAATCTTAATGTCATAGCTAGGGCACTGCTCGTGGATATTGTCCAAGAGTTCGTAGCAGCTATCTTTGGTGTCGTCATCTTTCTCCTTCGCTGTGGCACTCGAGCATGTAAAGCTAATGTTGGCAAATTAAGCCTTAATACGGATTGTTACAAGGCGCTCGTTCACATGCTGGAAACTCAAGACTTCTTGCCGAGGTCTGCCTCTAACAACAAATCCGCCTCCAAACAAGCGCCGCTTTTGACGTCGATGACAATCGCCGTACTAGATGTCGCAGTTTACCAACTTCCTTTTATTCGGCTCATCCCATCGCATTTCTAGGATGACAGTAATATCTGATTTGCAACAGTCCAGGACCTCCGCTAGTTGTTCGGCTGCACTTCGTCGCTTTGTCCTTAATTGTTGTCCTTGTCCTTAATGTTTGTTGTCCTTAATTCGTTTGCAGTGGTTGGCAACAGTAGATCCGTCTGTATCGGATTCTTGTTGTTGCTTCGTAACTCATATGTTTTTCGAAGCCGAGTCCGAATGGATATCGACCAGTACCCGATGATTACCACTTGGAGGTAAAATAAGCACAATTGATGTGTAGAAACAGTTGCAACAGTGGGTATCGCCAGGTTGACACCTCTCAGTTCCTACCCTATTACAACAGCACAAGATATAAAATAAGGAGGATTAATCATAGAATAGTCATTAGTTAAAACAAACGTTGTTTGTCGCGAAAGGGTTACTAATCCCAAAACTAAAAAAAAATCTTATATTCCTGTGTCTACCTGGAGCCGTAATAACAGCAGCAGCAATTGAATTTATCAGCTGCTGACGATACTCGGTTGTCATTTCATTTTTAGGGCTTCGTTGGTTTTAGTGTCCGGAAATTTTCGATTTTGTTTAAATCAGGATTGCTTTCCGGCTATGACAAAGTATTTATACCAGCGTTATGTATGTATTGTTTAACTGCTGGATTAAACAATTGAAGAAAGTTCTTATTTAGCTTAATAGTTAAATGAGCGAATACGATGCTATTTAAAAACGATGAACAAACCTTTTTGAATTGATGGCAAGGTATATGTGTACTGGAAACAACGTAATGAACAAAGGCTAAAAATTATGAAGCAATGCAAGAATTGCAACGTGACTGCATCCAACTCTTTTAGGAATAGCCCTGACAGAAAGATTTAGGTTCCGTAAAGCTAAATAACGCTTTTTTGCTCCCCCGTTAATTTTTCCATTTTTACTCTCACGCTGCACAACTCGCATTAAAAGACAAACAATGAAACTCATGGCAGATAGTATGCAGGCAAACTTATATCCCGTTATAGAGTATAGTTGTAAAAATAGCAGTGTAAAAAAAAACCATGTGCAAAATATAACTGAGATTTAGTGATATTCACCTAAATCAAGAGAAATTACTATGTAAAAAGCCGTGGTAACATTTATTCGGCTACTCTTGGATTGAAAAACGAGCTTATCAACACGTAAATCATTTAAATCTATTATTGCCTCTATGTAGATTGGACAAAATTTTCCAAATTCCTAAAAATGTGCACTAATTGACAAAAAAAAAAAAAACAAAAACAGTAGACTTAACTAGAAGCTTTAAGCCCAAATCTCAACATTTTTACCATTTCAACTAATAAGTAGATCACAAAACGATTGCACCTAACAACAGGATACCATTTCGATAATTCCAACGAAATTTTCGAACAAATTCAAACGCAATGGAAATTATTATCAAAAATTTGATCCTTTTCAAGATTATCATCATCCTTTTCCGACAAATTATTCGAAATCAAAAAATTCCTCATCCGAATGACCAGCTTATCTGACTGAAGCTTTACCCAATTCTACAGACAGACACTCCATGGGAGGACACTTTGAAAAGATCTCGGCCATAAATTAAATTACACCCTCAAATAGGCAACCTAAATGAAAATGTTGTTTACAACCCACAAAATATTAAATAAAATTTAAAATCTGAGATCCAATTACAGATCCGTATAGCACAGAGAGCGAAATGTAAATCTAAAACATCCTTTCAATGGATTCGAAGCATTAAAAACCGAATTGAGCATCTCTGCCATTGACAATGGCAGCATCCAGAGGGAATGTGTCACAGAGCCAGTACCACTACCAATTCAAAGTGTAGCCCCTTCAAAACAACAACA
Organism: Volucella bombylans; assembly: GCA_949129095.1. Classification (NCBI taxonomy): domain Eukaryota; kingdom Metazoa; phylum Arthropoda; class Insecta; order Diptera; family Syrphidae; genus Volucella; species Volucella bombylans. The sequence continues at coordinate 109,242,130 of OX422143.1, read as the reverse complement.
CAAAATCTAAAATAAAAATCAAATAACAGAAAAAAAAAAACAAAATGTGAAAAAAAATATTTTATTTCTTTTTGAAGGCAGGCTCTTTGAAACATGAATCCTTTAAATTTTCGAAAATAAAAATTCTGATTACGTGTGTGTGTGCGTGTGTGGGTACGATCTTTGAACGATTGTACGAGTATTTCTCACAAAAAAGCTGACAATAAGCTTATGCACGCTGATACGATTTCGTTCACTTTGCCCACTCTCAAATTGCTCTCAACCAACATCTATCCCACCACCCGATTTCAAGGACTATTATGTGCGACCGACCAATTTTCAAATCAAATATCATGGCAAACGACTTGCTGATGACAACGCTCCAGCTTAACGATAGTTCTCTGGTAATTTTATTTTTATTTCCCATTGCTTTATCGATAAAAAGGAAATCGAAAAAAGAAAATCTGAAATAGATAAATAAAAATAAAAATTTCCTGGCAAACAGACAGACAGACCGAGACACACATACTGGCGCGGGACAGAAAAGATCCTAGAGATACACTGCTACCCAGCCAGGACTCATTTTAATACCATTGGCAATCTCCTTATCACATTCACAAAAGCGAAAATAGAAAAATACAAGTTCACGGAGGTACGAGTGTAAGTAGGTGTTGTGGAATGGAGAAAGGATGTTGAAGTAGAGTTCTCCGAAGAAGAAGCAGAAACGGAACCAACAGCAAAGAGAAACTCGACAAGTTTATGATTTTTTCTAAAGCGTAAACATATTAAGATGTCACAATTGGTAGCATGTCATTTTGCTTCAACGGCAATCCGCATCGACATCGACATCGCCAATGGCAGAGAACCTCAGAATTCAGGACCCGACTAAAAGGATCAGTAGAAGTATGTACAATACATATGTATGCATATTTCTGGTTTTTTTTTATGTTTATCCTGCGTGTGTTCCAGTTCTCAGGGAAGCAAACCTACTCAATCAAGCTTAAAGCATTTTTCGATTCCTTTGGCTATTTGTTTCGATTATTTGGTCCCTATTCTCGAGGATGGAGAGCAAATAACAAACGAATGCCCTTCGTGTCACAAATTTTCTTTCTTTATCAAGCTTTCGGCAAAGTATGGAGTAATATGTCCAACTTGTACGTACGTCTGTGTTTCTCTGTGTTTATTGGAATTCTGAAATCGTTTTAAACCCCATTTGCAGTATTCTTTGGAAATTTAATTTTCATCGTTGTCCCTTTATGTTGTGTGTTTCCGCTTTTGACGGACAATTCCGAACTGAACATTTTCATCTTTTTTTTTTTCATCTAAGTGCGTGTTTTTCTTTCGTATTCCTCAGTGACCAAGTTAGCCTCAGGGGAGGCGAAAAAATGTGCTGTCAGCATTCTTAAGGGTAGGAAGAAAAAAAATGTCATCGACAGAGAATTGGAAAACAATGATTGAGGTTATAAATAAAGGCAGCGAGCAGTTCATCGATGAAGGAAATTGTCTGGCAGGCAATCTACAATAGTTTGGGAGTAAAAAGGATTCGTATTTTGAGGAACGATGAGGGAGTAGAATTGAATTAAGTATAGTGTAATAGGTGAAGCGTTTTTTTTTTTTTTGTGTGTGTTTAGAGAAGAAGAAGGCAATTATTTTTGACGGAAGAAAGGTTTGAATGCTGACCTAATCCAATTTTCTGAACGTCGTTTAAAATTCTACTTCTTAGGATGACTTAAGTTTGTCAAAGTCAGGCCAAATGGATACGAAAGAATTCTTCATTTAAGGAAAATTGGAAGTAAAGCTACTACAATATTGTGAAACTTGGAAATTCTTCGGGTTTCAACGAACTTTTTTGGGTTTTTTTTTCCAACACGATTTACTTTCAAACCTTTCTGCCATTAAGTAATATTTGGAAAACTATCAGGAATAGACCAGAAAAAACGCTTCCGTACTTCAATTCGCGAAACGTATGGTTACGTGATTCTGTTAGTCCTCAAAATTGACCAGCTGAGCTCGCTATTCGTCGTGTTGTGGCTAAATTGGAACTTTACTCGTATATGACGCAGAGGAAACAACCCGTCAATGTTATATGCATTGTTGATCCCCTTATACAATAGCTTGACCTACTTGGCCCACTTAGGCGAAATATTATGTCTTATGACGAAATTCACTTTCGGCTGTATGGGTTTGTGATGAAGTAAAATTGCCATTTCTCGATCGAAGAAAGTTCAGAGAAGACTCATCAAACTCAAGAGTGCACTGGCCGATGCTCTCGTTACAGTCAATGTCTAACGTTGCCAAACATTGATCAGTGATTATTTCTTCGAAAATATAAACATGATTGATCCGTACGACATGCGCTTACAATTCCTTTCTCGGACCCGAATCAACGACAACATTATATCGTAAAAAGAACCAGTGACTTTGAAATCGAAATCTTGCTATTTGACGATTATTTAATTTGTAATAAACGTTAAATGAAAAAATTCAAATGGACTTATTCATTCCATAATTGTGTCGTAGCAGTGAGTCAGCAAAACGCCAGAAGTGCAGACGAGTCGGGAAGTCAAGACGAGGCGTTTTCACATCTCCAATAGCTGGCCTCTATCGAACGCCTCTTTTTTTCAAAAACACTTGGCCATACGTTCGCATAGATCGTTTTGAACCAAGAAATGAACCCAAATGGTTATAGTACACGTCAAACTTTCGCTGATTATGGTCTATTGAAGACGGAAAAAAATCCGGATTTTCACCGAAAAATCATTCTCAGTGAAGAGGCACATTTTTGTTTAAATGACTTGCAAATAAGCAAAGTTAGCGCATTTGTTCAAGCGAGTTGGCCGAAGTGTTGCCACAGCCGGCAGTGTATACGAGCAAATTGGGTGTAATTTTAATCCCGGAGGCAGACAGAGTGATTCTTCAGAAATGATATCGGCGAGTCGGTTGCAGTCAATGTAGGCCGCTACTTTGGCAAAAATTAAAATAGAAAGACTTGGAGGATATGTGGTTTTAACAGACTTTTTTAAAAGACACTTGCCACACAGCGGCTGCCATAATCGAATTATCGAAGATGAACCTCAATGATCGTCTTATCGATAGAAATGACAGCCTCGCTCGTGCGATTTAACAAATCAAGTCTGGTATCATACCATGATGCGAACAAGCCAAAAACTATAGTTCACTTGGAGGTGAATATTGTATATGAAACTTCCGGAATATCGGTCAAATTATGCGGAAAATTTGCAAGCGCACATTTTAGTGATGCCATATTTCATAACTAATGGTTTAATTATATTTCAGAGCTGACTCTGGTCAGACTTTGAGCCAGAGAATAGTTTCACGATGATTTCAGGGGCCATTTCAGGGATCTGACTAATTCGAAATTGTCAAACTACAAACCAAATTAATTATTTTTCGATCAATGCCACACATGACTTTAGGGCTCATGATTCTCGAGCGTTCAGAGTGGTAAATAAATATGCAGAGTACTATCGGACTACAGTTATAAGGCATAAATACGACTACGTTCGGTTATGATTACAAGAAATCCAGTCAGAATAGATTTTCTAAGAAGGTTTAATGTAGTTAGACTATCACAAGAAACTGTCTACCTTTTACTTAACCCTTTGTCCGTCCCAATATACCCAACATCATATGTCCTAAATTACGCATAACAAAACAAGAAATACATTGAAAATACTAGTCGTCACCTGCTGATCATTTTTTAAATCTCTTATACATGGTGCGGCAGGATAACTTCCATATTTGAAATGGGCGTGAAGCCGATGGGAGTTGCAGGCGGCTGTACGTGGTCTCGTTCAAGAGAATGGATCCTAGAGTTTTATTAATTTGTGTTCAGTTGTCATCATGCGTTGGATTAACGAGCAACATGCGTTTGCCTTAGAGGCCTATTTTTCCAAAGGCTGTTCAGTAGTTTCAACCCAGTGCGCCTTTCGAAATCCCTTCAATATTGCGTCATTAGGTCCTGTACCGCGGAAATCAATTCTTTTGTGGATCACAACGTTCAAGAAAACTGGTTCTGTGCAGAAAAGAAAAACTGGAGACGCACGTCCTATCAGAACACCTGAGAACATGGGAGTGGCAAAGGTTGCAGTTTTGCGATCCTCACGCCATTAGACCCCTTGTGACTTCTTTTTGTGGGGGTATTTGAAATCTTGTGTCTATACCAACCGCCTACATACTCTGGACGAACGATCTGAAAATAAACATTCAGGAAGAAACGGCCAACATACCCATCAATAAGCTGGAGAGAGTGATAAGAAACAGCAGAATTCGGTTCAACTAGTGTATCGACAATAGGGGGTGTGTCTTACCCGATATGATTTTTTTTTTAAGATATTTGATTTTTAAGATATGATTTTTAAGACTACTTTTCGTTTCATTGCATTATGAAATAAGGAAGATATCCTGTAGCACTTTGCAGCAGATTACGAGTATGTACACCCTTAAAATGTTTATTTACAGGACGGGCGAAGGGAGAGAGACGAAAAAACGAAAGTTCCGATGTATGTTGGTCTTGAATGTTTGAAGGTTATTATGACTAGGAGATAAAGAGCTAGACAGGGCATTCCATAAGCGAGTTGTACGGCTTACGAACGAATCACGATATTTTAGAGTATCTTCCGATCAAATTTACCCTGAAATTTAAATTGGAATGACTGTTGAAACAAGTCGAAACAAGTCAAGGGTCAAAAATGTCGGGTTGTTTCAAAATACATGACACCTACACTAGCTGCCACGTGATTGGGGGCTTTCCCTAGTATCACTGAATCTGTTCTAGATGGTCTAATTAATCTTCTTCCCCTTAATATTATATTTACATCATTCGCTGCCCTCACAAAGGAATGTTCCGTTTAAAAGTAAGATCTTGGCACAACACGCTTTGCAGTTTTCATTACATTGCGCGTCCATTGCCTGTCGACTCTAGCCTGATCAGAGTCATCAGAACTCTTTTTGCTAAGTTCGAAGTCGATATTCTCTGTATTTTCGGCCAAATTCTGAGCCAGAAAAAGAGTGAAGCCAAGTTTTCATAAATGACTCCAAATCATATGGTGGACCCGGCGTCGGTGTGAGGAAACACGGGAAATCTCAAGGACAGACCCCCCTCTAGATATTTTGTTATTTTTCTGGTGTCTCTTTATGTTACTGTGTCTAGGAAATGGGAGACAATCGCTAATCGTTCAATCGCTAATTTTCATCGAAATTTTTATTACACATAACATCAAGGTACTACTATAGAGGAAAGTAAATGTGGAATGAGTAAAAGCCCAACTTGTGATCCCTAGCTTCATGAATGAGTTTTGCCTAGACTACAATCAGTAAGTAATCATTTTGTAAATAGTTTTTGAAGGCACAGGAATCGATGCCTCAGTTTGGCAATTATACGAGTACTCGTATAAGTTCTTAAGAGTGCATCACAGTAGTGTCAGCCCTCGTTGCGTAATTCTGAACATTTTTAAATTATAAAACGGATTGGAATAGACAAAGCAAAAATGAACCAACAATGTTCCTTGGTTTGACTGCCAGATAGAACCAAAAACCGCAGGAGAGCTAATTTAAAATGTTTTTCCAGTTTGACCTCAGAACGATCTATTTAACGTAGAGTTCCTGTAAAATGTGCTTAACCATCTAAAACTAACTTGTTAAGTCATACTTTCACATCATCGCGAAAAGAAGCTGCTAAAGTCATTTCACGAATCTTATAATGGCAAACTTCCTGCGAAAATCAGTGGAAAATAAGTCCGATGTCCGGGCCCACACTTAATTAGAGTGACTACACCTACCATAAATAAATGAGATTTTTTAAGCTCCAGCATACTTCCAGATGTGCAACGGTAGTAATCTTCTTAAACACCAAACTCATTAAGGACTGCATCTGTGGCTTTTTATATCTGCAACCATGACGCCAATAAGCTCTCCCCAAAGGATCCTGATAAGTTTTCAAATTATTTTCGACAAAAATTAATGAAAACTATTTCGACTTTCACGCAAAGGAAAATGGGGGGTGGAGTTAAAAAAAAACACAAACCGCAAGCAACTACAGATAAAAATATAAGAAAACAAATCAAAAGAAAAAAAGCTTAACCTAAAAAATAATTCCCACAATTGCACTCGATATTTAGTGGATGGGAGGGTTATAGGGATAAGTTTCCAGTTCTGTTCATATTAATATCCTTTTACTTCTCTGTTTGGCAAGCCAAGCGGGCAGTTAACTTTTTTTTTGATTTTATTTTTTTGTTATTACCTTCTGGCTGCGTTGGTTCTTCTTCGTATTATCGTTTCGCATCAGCCGTGGGAAAAAGAATCGCTTAACAAGATAAAAGGATTTCTTGCAATGGGCGCGATGGTGGGCGGAAAACTCGAAACCAAAGAGTCGAAGACGATGCGAGTAGAAGTAGAAGACGAAGACGAAGAGAAATAGAAGTAGAAGAAGCTTCGCTCATCTTAGTTTAAGGATTATAAACTTTTCCGATATAAACTTGTCCCAGTTTTCGATTTCTCCTTTGACTTTTTCTTCTACTTAGTGCATGCTTAGTAGTTTGCGTGCGCGTGTGCTTGTACTCGTATGTATTTGTGTGTGAGATTTTCTTTCACTATATATATTTGTGTTAAGGATGATGGGTGCAAACTTTCAATATTTAGGTTTCTTCGTAGCTTCTTTGTCGAATTTATCTTCATATTTATCTACATTCTGCTGGGATTGGAAAAGATTTCATGCAACAGCTCTCTTACATTTTTCCATTCCCTATCTCTTAACTCCCTCTACATGATGATGGTGGAGAAAAATGCCACTTCTTTTCCTTGATTTTGAATAAAACGCGCTATCCATACATAGAGGCTGGGAACACAAGAAAATGTCAAAAGAATAGGAGAAGATATTTAATATTTTCTCTGCGACTTTTCGACATTTAATATACATTTCATATTGTGTACATACATAAGTACATACGAGTATGTGCTACTTCAAAAGATTTTGCGTTTTCCTTAAGGACACCGTTAGAGATATTTATTTTGAAGGAAACTTTAAGTAAATTGGTCTGCAAATAGTCGGAATGTATTTTTGGTTGAATGCTTTTAGAAATTTACACTTGTCAAATTCTCGGGGGTATGTAAACATCTTGCAAAATTCTAGAAGCCCAACTGGCTACGAGTCAAATAGTTCCTCGTATCCAGTAACGCATCAATTTCTGTATTAAAAAAAAAAAAACACAATCCAAAATGGGTAGAAACATAAGGCAAATGCGCTAATGAACATCGATGATTGATCGGCTTACAATCCATAACAATATTTTTTTCTCCATAAACATGCAATCAGGCGGCGTTTTATTTTGGAACACGTCCTAGAGGGTGACTTCCTCCTGCCAGCATCTCCTTTGTTGTTCAACTGACACTTCATATTAAATTTTCGCACCAGATTAACCGACAAACAGAATTAATTTGTAATGATTGCCGCAATCGTACACAATCAGGCACGCAAACGCTGCCATCAATAGTTGTTGGGTCATGTTGCTTATCGATGCCGATGTCAATGTCATTGTTGATGTCACGATGTCATTTTCCTTTTGGGTAATACCAACAGCCAACAGAAAGCCCTTGTGTTGGCTATGTCTGCAAGTCATTATCAACTGTTTTGACAGGCAAATTCCTTAGTCAGGATCAACATAGGGAATAGATAAATTGGCTTTCCTCGTGATATACCATAAATGGTGACCACTCACACAGAGGAATCGCCAAACACGGCAAGATATAAGGCGAACTTCTATGAAAGGAAGTCGAGGAACTTCCGGTGAAGTTTTAATGTTGTAAATTGTAAATTGCCTCGTAAAATTCGCATTTGAAATATAATTTTATGGCGCGTACGGTACCTACATTATCTGTGTGTGTGTATTTGATAGGGGCATGTGAAGGTTCATTTTGTATTCTTTGAGTTCAAAATTACGGAAAGTTCTTTGGCTGCTTAAGTATTCCCAAAGTACATGTTTTTATCGTTCTATGTTCAGGAAGCACGTTAACCGGATGGGTACATAAATTTGTCACAAAAGTAAGAATCTGGGTCAGTCGAATATGTACGGTGACAGCAATTGATTTATCGTATCTGAGAATGAACTGTCTGACTGTAACGTTGTTTGGTTGAATGTCTGTTACTTATTTCCTTGTAGGTGGATAAAGTCGATACACATGAATCAATTCGGAACAGGAATTTTAGGAGCCTATGACATCATTTTGTAGTTTGAACAGAGAATCACTTAAGTAGTCGGATAGTGCAGATTTTATGATGAATACGATTGAAAATGTCGAGTCGTTAAATTCGTTAGAGTGGGCTTATGAGTAGTGAACAGCTTAAGTACTGGAAATCATTACCAAGGGCATTCGTAATAAGGCCGTCAGGTGTACCACATCAACCTGACTACAATAAAACAACTTAATGGTTTTCTTTAGCATTACATAATTTATTAAGTAAGGTAACCAAACACACCTGAAAGTCTAGTTCAGGACATTTCGTTGCTGATAGCTGAGCCTAAGGTGGGTGATTTTAGAAATAGTATATTAAGATTAGCATATTATAAATATATTAGCACTATTAAGATAAGTTCAAATTGCTTTTTACACAACATTGTATCTCCATATCATAATGTGGTTTGCTATTAACAAGATGTGCCAGCTTCTGCTCAAGCACCACTGCGAATGAATGAATGTTGGGCAATGAATACAAAGGTAGTTTGTAAAGGAGCACTAGAGTGCCGCCGTGACCGACAAAAACAAGAAAGAAAAGACCACCACCGGCTTCTCTTTTCAGAAGGGAGAAAAAAGAGCAAGCGAAGCATGACCGATCTAGGAAGTTGAGAGGTTTTACAACATCTCACCGGTCTTTTGCAGATCACATTTACACATCAGTCTGAATAATTGTTCTCCCCACCACCAAACATTCCGGAATTATCGGAAAACTGGTTGGCCAAAATACAGATAAACACTTTTAAAACTACTGTCCTAGAAAAGGGACTTCCTCATGTAACACCATTGAGTTGGACATGAAGGTCAACGATTTTACCCTGGCTCTCAATCAGGCCTGCCCTCTTATTCAGGTAAGAACAAGCCCTACTAGTGGACATCAGCACTGGGACCGCTTAGAAACAATTGCAGGAAAACTTTTCAACCAGGCAAAAGATGACAAACTGGGACTAATGTGAGGAATCCCCCAAAATACGAGTATACAAAAAAGGACTGAGAAAGGCAAAGCGAAAATCCTACTGTTCATTCTGTTGCAAAATAACAGAAACCTCTGAGGCAACGCGGCTAAGAAAAATCTTTTTTTTAAATCCTACAATGTCTAGCTTTTTGAAAGAAGCCGATGGCTTTTGGAAAAGTTCAAGTGATGAACCACTCAACCTGCTATTGAACACCCAATTTCCAAATAGTTCCCTAATCAGGGCCAGTAACCTCAGAAGGACTACTGCACCCGTGGTTAAAATTAATGGTCTGATTACAAGAGACAAGCTGGTCTGGGCGCTCAAATCATAATACCTGCATAATACCTGCCAAGCTACAAATGCCGTGGGTGGCCGTGGCTCAAGTGGTAGTGTATTGACTTCCCATTCGGATGGTTCGGGGTTCCATACCAGCCGTGACCGAAAGACATTTTTTCAGGCAACTGAAATGTCGTGAGGTGAATGGTTGCCTAAATACAACATCAAGTCAATTTACACCAATAATTTAGTCTCCCCATTAAATTTTGGATGCCACCCATGGAGCGAAGTAACCACTGAGCCCAAATATCTTTCTCTCTCTCTCTATCCAATTTTCCGTAAAATTTAACACGTGCTCCGGCATTTTAAGAGTAGTCATACCCTGAGTGTTAAGTTATTAAGTCTATCATTTGTTCTTCTCTGGAAACTCTAGAACGGCTGATTGATATCCATATATGGTTTTGAACTGATCCAGGGCCTTTGTCTACGGCTCAACATGCCTACAGAAAAAGAAAGTCGGTGGAAATGGCTCTACATATACTGGCTATCCACATCGAACAATCCCTACATTAAAGAGAGTACACAATGGTCGCGTTCCTCGACAAGAAAGATGCCTTAACAACATCAACATATCCGCAATCACGACTGCGCTGTCAACTCTGCAGGTAAACGACTTACGAGTACTTGGGGAGTTGATCAGTCTTATGCTAAACAGCTGGATAACCAACTCCAAACTGGGTGAGACTTCTGCTAAAAGATGTGTCAGCAGAGGTACGCAACAAGGCAGTGTGCTCTCTCCCCTCCTCTGGAACTTAGCGATCAATGAACTGCTGATATACCTATGCGGATGATGTAGCTATGGCCGTCTCAGGAACAGGTCTCAATACCATTGAAGAACTTTTACAGTAAAATCTCAACAAATTAACCTAACGGCCGGATCGCTGTGGTTTTGGAGTAAACGCCCACCCACTCCTTTAAGGGTGTTATAAAATTCCAATCCTACGCACTCCCTCAATTAACGGTACCAGCCTAGTTTTCTCCGATACAGCAAAATATCTGGGTCTCATATTCGACAAGAAACTTTATTCTCTTGCAAAACAGCCATTGGGAACAAATGGGGACTTCAACCTCGCATTACCCACTAGCTCTAGACAATGCAGTCAACTGCAGCAAACTAGGCAACGACCAAAGGAGAGCATGTCTGTGCATAAACAGAGGCTTACGTACTACTCAAACTGTGACACTGGATATTCCGTTTCACTTGACATTCCTCAATATTTTCAGCAGGAAAGTGACTGCTAATGCAGCTATTTGTCTTAAAGTGACTACGCAGTGGAGAAATAAACTATTTGGCCACACTAATATTCTTAATACACTAGGATTACTTCCAGGGAACATCGACTAGATTATGCCCAACCAACATTGGTTTGACAAAGACATTCTTTAAGCATCCCCTCTATATCTTTCTGATGGAAGATGGATTACAAGTCAATCCATTTCTATACAGTTGGTGACGGTGTTTTCTCAGATAAGCCAAATCTAAACTTATCTAAGCTAACGATCTGAATCGATCTAGGAGTTTGATCTTCCTAAATAGTTGATCTTTCTCAGCGCTATCATAGGTGTCATCACTGGACACTATCTTATAGGCAAGCATGTAAGAAGGCTTGATGTTTCTACAAACTATAATACTTCTGCAAAATCTGAATGGACAAGAATGAGGAGGAGATAATACTCCACCTACTTTGCCCATGACCAGACCATAAATATATAGTATTGGGGAACCAACAACTGAATAGAATTTTATGCTTCCAAAACACAATACTGCCTCCTGTAACTTGAATATGCTACTTGCATCGTCGAAACCGAAAAACTTTCAATTCTTATCATACGAGTCAATGACAACCTACAGGTTTCCTGAAAAGCTGTACGAAATACTCTAACCCGTAATCTGGCCACAGTATACAAGGCACTTATCCCCCTCTAAAAGTCGCGTGCCATGCTTACAACCAGTCAGGCGCTAATTAGGCCTCTATGCACCTGTAAGATAGAATTCAAAACCGACCGTGATACTTATATTGCACAGTCAATTGACACCCTTGAACTCCGATGCAATGTCTCCTGTATTACCTTGTTTCATCGCTATTTTCACCATCAGTGCTCCAATGAAATTACCAATAGAATTTCTCTCTTCAGACCTTAAACCGTAAAACACGTCTTGTTTGAATTCTCCGCACTTTACTCTTACTCAAGGCCGCTTTCGGACGTCCTTTGATATATTTCCGTATAACTGGCTTCTACAATGGAATGCCCTACGGAGCTCTTTATTTACTAAACATTTACTACTAACGTACATCGATATCTCTCTTTTTATCTCCATAATTTTCCTTCTCCCTCGCCGTGTGCTATGTTAAATGCTCCCAGTCGCAGAGTAAATATCAACTTCATAAAGGTGGGAATCTACCTATACTTGCAATCTGATCCTCTCTGATCCCTTCTCGGTGCACATTTAAAGCTCTTTCGCAATATGGCACTCTACTGAGAAGTATTTTTGATGCCCTCCGTTGAATCCATTACGATCCAATTTTCCTGTGTTCGACTAACTTTGATGTTAAGATAGCACTAATCTGGTAAAAAGAGAATGGAAATACCAACGATCTTAGTTGTAAGTGTATTATGCAATCCACTTGTAGATTTCTTCATTCCTGCCGATGTTCACTTGTTTACTTTTAAAGAACTACATAATTTTGTAACGCTTGCAAGTTTTGTAAGGCCATAAGTCAAAGGCGATTTTTCCTCTCATTGCACCTGATACCGATCTTACCGAATCCAGTTTCTGCCTACTTTTGCAACTTTTTTAATAAATGTTAATTGGAAGCACACGAAATACTGCTGTGCAATATTCTGATCTGACCAATTGTTTTAATAAGACCATTTTTGTGACGGCATATCAAGCAGAATCACCGCTTCATATGACCCACCAACGACTACTTTTCAATAACTTTTATTCCCTGCCGAGTTTAAATAGTAATCTAAAAATCAAGCTGATTTACAAGGTTTTAGACAAATTTCTCAGAATGTATGTACAATGTACTCTCTCCTAACGGACACCTTTCCAAAGCGGACAGATTTCTTGGTACCGTCAGTGTCCGCTTATGAGAGAGTTCACTGTATATATGTTAAGAGTTGACTGGAATTTGAACTCGTGCAAGTATTAATACTTGAACTCATTTAGTCGAATACTATTACCGCAGTCACATATAAGCCTGCCAGTATATTTCTTACATCCGCACTATAAATTAACACTCGTCTGTGCTAACATTAAATCACTTATAGCTCCCAGAAATGCTCAAAGCCATCATATGTTAATACCGTAATGGGAAACTACACAAGAACTACCCATTGAATGCCATGGCATAAAACTCCCCTTCAAAATATCGAACATTTTATTTAAATTTATGTATCTAAAGGTAGAACCGCAATGAATTCGTATTCAAATCGAAAAACCAAAACCTGTAGCATTCCTTTTCCACATCAGGGCAAACCGAGAAAATTCACATCTTCACTCCAGTATCAGTACGAGTACGTACCACCGGCACACCATCTACCAATCTGCCCACCATTATGAACGACGGTAAAAAACAAAAAAAAAATGTGGGTGGTGGTGATAGCACGTCGTTTCGACTTAACCTAACAAATTGAAACTTGCAACTTCATTGTAAGAAATTCCTATAAAAAAAAGTAAAAATAAAAAAAAAATATTCGAAGCAGAGAATTTCATTAACTGAATTTTATAGCAGTAGAAAATTTAGCAGCAGTCTCAGCAGCCCTCGACACAACAACAACAAACAATTCACAGAGCAACAAACAGTCAGGAGCAGAAACAGCAGGAGTGTGTAAGCTCTGATACGAACACAACCGTCGAACTACCTTGTGGTTATTAAACGATAAAATTTATGGCGTTTTGAATAAAATTAAAGCTTATGATCCGAAACATTGTTCGTTAGCGTTCAGAGTCTACAATGCATTTCCTCTAGGAACTCTGCCAATGTATCCTTTGGAGAGTGCGGCCGAGGCTTATGTGTAAATTAAGCAATACACCCAGACTTAAACTCAAGCCCAAACGCAGACATAAAGCCAGATCCGTATCCAAAACCGTATCCCGAACAAACCAGAAAATCGACGCACCCCAATGTTACGAGTAAGTGTGCAAGGGATGTTTTTTACATTGAATAATCAAATAGGGGTTTGAAACAAATGCTGTGGACACCAGCCTGTCGTCTCGCCACGACGTCGATCCCATGCAATGTTAATGTGAGCGATTAAAAACACTGACGGTGCCTTGCGTCAGTGTAGGGACAAGAGTTTATGGAATCCACGCAAAGATGGAATACAATTCAATTTTTTTTTGTTCTCCTTTTGAAGGAGTGTAAATATCCATCCGCTCGCCGTACTAGAATTCAGCTAGTCCCGCGTCCGTATACGGAAATGGAGATGGGAGAACGTTTACGACTAATAACCGAGTCTGACGGCGCGCAGCAAGCAATGAAAGTCCGTTAAATATACGAGGGATAAAGAAAAAAAGATAAAAAATAATAATAATAAAAAAAAAGTAAAAGAAAAAAAAATTCGTTTCGAAATATTAAGTTTCATGGAGAGGTTGGTTTTATTTTTATAACGGGTCTTGGCGGAGATTTTGCACATCGAAATAAAAGAGCCAGAATAAGTTTCCTGTTTCCGGTTGCTTTAGTTCTATTTTTTTTTTTTTATTAATTTTACTTTTATGGTGTAGCGAGCTTAACCGATTACGTCGAGAGAAAGTATCTTTTTAAACGTGTGTCTGCAGCAACCAAATAAAACCTCGGCTAAGAAACGCAAATTTATATATGTACCTAAAAAGGAAAAAATAACAAAAATTTACAGCTCATGGCTGTTTATGGTGTAAGTTTATGTTTACAAAGATGGTTAATTGGATTTTTCGAACCACGCATTGCTTGGAAATGAGAAAAGTCATTTGAGGCCAGAAATGTGAATACGTTCGTGTCCTGTCAATTTAAGAATCCCTGCAATTACATCTTCCATCCTTCGGGGCAGTATGAGTGTGCTGTCATTTACAAATCCTAGCGACCGTTGATATGTCATTAAAGAGTAAGTTGATATTTTTAAATGACATGAAAGCAACATAGAAACACTATGAAAAAGTTAATGAGTAGTACTTTGACTGAACACATTATTTAAAGATTTCTGTTAAGCTAGGTCTGACGGAAATGGCTTCCATAAGCAGTTTCACACACACAAACATTCACCGAAGCAGAAAATTGAAATGGTCGGATGGAGGCAATATTAATATTCTATCCTCGAAGGTATATTAACTTGTAACCTATTAACAATATTTTCTTTCTTATTCTGGAAAAATCAATGACGATACGATATTGGTCGGTGGCCGTGGCTCAGGTGATAGTGTATTTGGGCCTCTATTGGATGATTCGACGTTCAATATCCGACCGCATCCGATAGACATTCATTTTGTTTAGTTGACACGATGTGTACTGAATACGCAACAACGAGTCCAATTACACTAATAATTTAGTCTTCTTATTAAATGTTGGAAGCCACCCATAGAGCCAAATAGCCACTGAGTCCAAACACCCTTCTTATTCTTTCTATCCAATTTTACACTTGCCCGGCATTTTAAGAGTAGTCATACCCTCTTGAGTGATACCTAAGTTATTTTTATATTTTTTTTGTAAACAATATTGGCCACTAATGGCAATTTAATTTACTGGACTTTGCTGAGAAACGATGGACAATTGAAAAAATATTCGCAGCAAAACGAGAGCCTTCCAAAAGTACTAACTGCCTAGCTTTGACATATATTTTCCATAATGTTCCTTTCCTATGATCACCAGACTGTATTTTTTATTTTTTTTAATTTATATACAACCTTATTAATAATTTTATTACAATTCTTGTCTTACAATTAAGAGAATAGTTGGAGGCATTTAGTACTCAATTCAGAATAGTGATAACTGACACATAATTAGAAGTATTTCAGTGTGGGATGGAAAACATTGTACATACATATAAAGTTAAAAAGTTAATTATAAGCTTAAACATTTTTAATTTGAATGGTAAAGGATAATAATTTTAGAGCAAAAAAAAAAACAATTTTACATTAAATAAAAATTAATTTTAAGCCTCTCGTAAAGTACTGAATAGTTTACAGAGTAAAAGTTTCTTAACCATAATAACATACTTTTACTGCTTCGTAGGGGTTATGGATGTCATAGTTGGGACTCTGGCGGTAACCACTTTTAATAAAGAAAATTTTTAGGACTTTGTAATAGTGCAAGTGCCTTACACGCTGCCTTTTCAATTTATTAAAAAGACTTAAACACGAGAGGAATAGCATATTTTTCTTATCACAAATTTTTGCAATACAGCTAGTTGTTGTACTTTATAAAAATAAGTACCACCCCAGCAACTAATACTATATTCTAATCTGAAAAATAAATATTTTTTAAAATCCTTGTAGAGCCTTCGAAGTCGCTGAAAATTTCGCAGAGTTTATAACAAATATTGCTTCAAAACAGAAATACGTTTGCCCCATTTAGGTTTTGGTCTAATACAACTCCTAAGTACTTATAAGATTTAACTAATTCAATCTCGAAGCAATTAATATTACAGCTAACATTTTCATTATAGAAGGTATTACAATCGCCTTAGGGTAAAATAAATCTGCGGCAACACGCTGCATATACTATATCATGCTGAATTCCGGGGACTCTCTAGCGGTAAGACTGAAGTACATGAGCTTAGTCTTACTGCTAATTATCACCTTATATTTCGCAAACCAGATTGTTAGCAAGAGAACATCTCTTTCGGGGCAACGAGATTGAAGCGATTGTTTGAGCAATATGCAAACGAGAAGTCATCTGCAAAATTCTTAAGTTTTCCGATAAATGGAAGACTAAACATTGAGTTAACATAGATTAAAAACAGTAAGGGAACTAGGACTGACCCTTGGGGAACACCCAGGTTGACAATTTTGGATTCTCCAAAACTGTTGCCAATTTTTACTTTTTGCTCTCTGTTTTTAAGATAAAATGCAAACCAATCTATGACAAAGCCACGAAATCCTATGTGATACAATTTACTCAAAAGAATGTTGTGGTCAACCATGTCGAAGGATTTGGTTATGTCCACAAAAAGTCCGGCGCAGTATTTCTTTTCATTAAGCACCTCATAGATATGTTGGCAAAAATCCAGAAGTGCATCTTCGGTTTTCTCTGAAACCAAATTGATTTGAACTTAAGAAGTTAATTTTAGAAAGAAACTTAAGAAATATATATTTTGTAGATATCGGTCTGTAGTTCGCTTTTTCTTTTCTGCTCCACTTTTTGAAAATTGGAATTACAATACACTCGCCTGTTTTAGCAATTCTAGGAAAGTTCCCGAGAAAATGCTTCAATTAAAAAGGTCGGCCAAAACATCTACCATATTTAAGGAAATTTTTTTTCAAAGTTCTACTGGAATCCGAGATTTTGAGAGTGTTAATATCATGAGCAGTTCAAAAAACCGAAATGGGAATGAAAAGGAAGCTGCAATTGAATATTGTACAGTCTAAGACTTGTGTCGTTGAACAACCGTTGTAGGAGATTGAAGGGTCAAAACAAGACGTCTGTGCTATTGAGGCAGTTTTTATTAAATTGGTTTGCAATAATAACTGGATCTGTAATGTCAACGTTATCAATTTTAAGCGTAATGGCTTTAAAGCGATTAATGCTTTTATGATTAACTAAGCAGTTTACAACATCCCATACTTTTTTTAAGTTTTCCTTGTGCACTTCTCAGTTTTCTTTGAAAGTATCTGTTACGACAAGATTTGATCTCTTTTAGTTGACATATATGGCTGCAGCGTACATTCAAAGTTAGATTAAGTGGATGTTTGTTGCAAGGAATACTACGCAGTTTATATTTAAGCTTAATTTGTTTGAGAAGCGAAGTTTTCATCCAGGGCTTAGGGCTGACTCGATACATATGCACCTTTTACATGGACATACAAGATGTATCAATGAGGTTTTTTAAAGTTTTTGAAGACAATTCACAGGCTATAGAAGTATTTTCTTCGGCGTATATATCATACCAGCTTTCCATTTAATATACCACCTTGATCAAAAGGTTCCCGGAATTTATTCAGAAAATTAAAATTTGTGGTATAGTGTTTTGTTTTAGTAAATTTTGGAACAGTAAGGTTGCAAATGTTTTCTTTCTCTCAGCAGTTAATGACTAAACCTGTCATACAGTGATTGGTAATTGTAAGGTCGAAGACACGTCTTAAGACAGTGATCAGTTTCTACCTTAAGGAAGCGATATTGGTCTACTATAGTTGGTTCGCTGATAAATGAAACCAACCCATATTCAGTCAATAGGGATTCATACATATCTTCAATATTTGGGCTTAGAATCTTTATAAGATTTTCCGCTTTTTCGTTACTTAAAAAAAATGGAAATTCATCCAGAAACATTTGCAGAGGTATGTTTTGATGTTCCTAGGCTAAGATCATCGCACTATTTGGGGCAATACTCACATCAAAAAACAAAAAGTTAGTCACATTACTGTATGTAATAAAGGTAGTGAACGCACATTCAAAAGTTGGCAAACAACTCTTGTCTCCGACATCATAATTGATGTGTACAATCATTTTAAGGGTACACAAACCCCTTGGGCGCGCGCTCATTATAAAAATAAAAAAAAATAGGGAAAAATATAGCGATGGTCAATAGCTGCGATATCGTGTTTACAGTGAGAATCGTCGAGCTTCTTAAAATAGCTATCAACCGTAGACTCCACCTCATTACTGTTGGCAAATCTTTTACCACAGAGATATTTTTTTTCAATTTCGGAAATAAAAAATATTCCGAGGGGCTAAATCTGGCGAATAGGGTGCATCAGGAAGCAATTCGAACTTTTACGCATTGCTTTTGGCCATCGCGATGACGGATGAATGAACTGGTGCATTGTCTTGATGAAACAAAACTTGGGGTCGTTTTTTTTATTGATTTCATCTTTCAAACGCTGCAATAAGTTCACATAATTCACGCCGTTGATTGTTTTTCTTTTCTGAAGATAATCAATGTAAATTATCCCACGCTCATAAAAAAAAGACCGCCATGGTGGAACTGTCTTCGCCTTCTTTGGAGCCGATTCTCCCCTTTGAGTCCACTGTTTTGATTATACTTTCTTCTCGGGTGTGAAGTGATGGACCCATGTTTCATCCATGGTTATGAATCGACGCAAAAGCATGGCGTTGTTGCTGTGAAACTTCACAAACACTTGATTGAAAGGATGTTTCAACGCAGTCACGACGCTGTTTTTATTCCATTGTGAGTAATTGCGGCAGCTATTTTACGCAGAGCTTTCTCATGTCCAATTTTTTAGTCAACATGCGATGTACAGCGCTTTTTGAAATGCATACCATATCTGCTAAATACTCTCAATAGAATACAATTTTGTGGATTTTTTTAACATTTGGTCTACCACTGCGATGTTCGTTCTGGCAACTCGTACGGCCTCGCTTAAACTCTGTCACCCGATATTTTATTGTTGTAAAGGAAGGAGCAGACTCCCGGGGTAGAGTCCAGTTTCGTTTTGATGTTGGTTGGATTGAGGAATTTCAAATGAAAATGTTGTAGCACATAACGATGACCAATTTTTCCATATTTAAAAATTCATTGAGGGCGTTCACTATTCAAGATAGCGTCGTTAAACTTCAAATTTATACTTTATAAGGTTGGTACCTACTTTCTACAATTGTCATCGATCGAGTAACTGTCCCCCGTGTCACGAGACCACCTCAAAACCTTGAAACAACTTCTAAAATGTTATTATAAGTAAATCCTAATTTCTTCTTCCGTCTTCCTAATAACTGGAAGTTATTACTCCGAAAAAAAAAGTTTTGTGTGAGCTAAAGAGAAAAGAAGATATTTGCATCGGAGACACAAGCAGGGTTTGGAAATGGCAGAGTATTTCAACATTACTCTCTGGGTGCAGAGGCATGACGACATTCCACGAGATTGTAAAGCTGGTGAATTCGCCCTACACTACCTATTCCAATAGTAAATTGTAGCTTTTATATGCTGAATAATGCTGCCACTATATCAACGGATAGAGAAAAAACATTTATCGAATTCACATGGTATTGCAAGTAACCTTATCTAAATATGTTGGTTTGTTTTGCTAATAAACAGCTTCTGATTACTCAGACATGCAGTGAATTATCTGCATCTATAGTATTAAGGCTGCATGCATTCTACAAAATAGATTCTGCGAGATTCTAATCTCTGCAACGCCATGTTATTTTCACGCAAGAAAACCCCATTGGACGTCAGGAATTAGCAGTCTGTAATAGTTATATTCGACTACAAACGAGTATACATTCCATCGCCAAGACAATAGGTGACTTGTAGTATTTCAGTTGTCATCCAATCGTTACGTAGTTGATTATGGGAAAGGCAGAAAAACTTTGACGAGACATCTTCAAGGCTTAGTTAATAAGCAGATTCGCCGATTTAGGACTTATACAAGAATGATTCTTAAAGAGTCTCTCTATCCGCAAGGTGTTACTATCTGATGCGGTTTCTGAAGCATCATTGGACTTTATAACTTTGTAAATGAAGAATTACTAAGATTATGCGATTTAATGCTTTGCGGCTTCAGTTGTTGACCTTAAAAGTCAACATTTGTGCTGTTGTCGATGAAAAACAACACCAATGGTGTTCCGTAAATAATCCCCATGTGTCTACTTTGTAACGCAATAAAGGTTTCAGATATATATCAAGAATTGTTCGTTTTATTAAAAAAAAAAAACAAATCCTACACCTCTTGTGGAAGCACCCTTTAGTAAGCCAACGATGAACCTGTAGATCAGGTATTCACACTGACTTTGATCTCTTGGTAAAGACCCATGGACTCAAAACTAGAGCGATGGGATATTAAGGTTCGTAGGTTCACACTTTCACCAGAAATTCTCATGCGAGGTGGCAAAACCGGTCTTAAAAAAACTGAAGAATGAAAACAAGGACCGGAGTCTTTCATAAATCTGCCCTGTTTACCTTCACTGAAGTAGATGATGTCGACAAAAATTTTCTTGGTGTAAGAAATTAAATAAGCAGTAAGAACTGATGTATCTCGAACAACCACAGCCCGAACAATCCTCATATACGCATAAGTGCGATATAAGACTCAATAAGCCTGTAGTATGCATATAGACTACAGATTCTGGATATATTTCCCATAATACTTAGACGGGTCCAAAACAATTATATTTTAATCGTTAAGATCAAAAAAGGTTTAAAAACTTACCGTATGACTAATGCGACTGAGACATACTGGTTCAAGAGCGCAATTTATACGCTAGTATAAATGGCATAGGCCCAGTGGGTATTGATATACAAAATAGATACCAACATTCGGTCATTCAAGTAAACCACAACTTTCAACTTACCTCTACAAAACAAGGTTACTTCACTAAATATTTTACTAACACTTGTGTATACTCCAATGATTTTATTTTTTACTCAAACTGACCCTGACACTATGTTTAAGGGTATAAAAAACTTAAACCAGCATCAAAACAACTTCCATCCATCATTGTTGACCCAGAGAATAAACAAAAAAAAAAAAACTCCATTATTTAGCGAGTACCATCCCATCAGTTGAATCAATTGGATGAGGGAAACCCCAAATCGAATTCAATACTGACAATAGGAGTGTAGAAAAAAAATGTAAAAATACTGCGAAAACAATTCCCAACATCACGGCACGGTATAGCACGACACAACCATTTCCCTCATAATGTGCATGTGCAAGTCAATTGTTCATGACGAACAATAAAATCAACAATGGAGGTATACTCGGGCAGTCAACACCAGGCACCAGACACCGTCCAATATCCACTGACCCGTGTTATATTGACACATTTTGTGCGACCACGTTTCGGAAAAGGGATTTGCCTTAGTCCTATGGCTAACCGCTTGTCCGTCATCCTCATCCCCCATCCCCCACTAGATGGTTGCTGACTATATTTGTTTTTCTGTACTTTTATTTTTAACCAAAGTTGTAAAAGTATAATTTAATCAATTTCTTGTAACTGTCTCCTTAGAAAATTAAAATAAAGACACATCGTCCTACCCACAATGGGTTTTCGAGTAAGTCAAAAAAATAAAGGGGAAGTTTTGAAAGCATTGAAAAAACGTCCAACAGAGGACAAAAAAGTAAGCGAAAAAAATTCAAAACAATTTCTGGAAAAATAAAAACAATTCGTCTCTTCCAGAAGGCGGTAGAATGGAAACGACAGAGGCAATGACAATGACAATGACAAACAACATTTGATGTCAATTGAAATTTCAGGCACGTACTCCTCCTGGTAGGCTAACATCCATCCATCTCCGTCCATCTATGCTCGTAACCTCAGCACCTACTGTTCTCGTAGCAGGACGTTGAAATCTTTTAATATAAACGCGCGTCTTATACAGTAGCCTCGTAATTTAGCCCAAGGGATCTCTTTCATAGGGACTCGTTCAATTTTCTCAATCCATGCCTATGTCAAACAGCACATATGTATGGATGTATGTATGTATATGGCGAACTGATGAAAGCTTAACTTCAAGCAAAAGTCATCGTGATGGTATACCTTCCACAACCCCAAGCACATGCCGCAGTCACAACCACTGCCATTGATAGTCACTATTGACAAAGTTACAAATTTTTATCTATCTCTTTCAACGACTATATAGATACGAAGAAACATATGAGTCTGGAGATTTGAAAATTAGACTGAAATTGATACCTGTCCTGGTAGAAGTTATTGTCACTTTCCGTTCTATAGGACCACCACACGGACAAGCACAAAGAAAATATAGATAAGAACCACCCCTTCACCGAAGATTCATAGCAGAACTCACTCGTAGCGCGCTGTAAATTACTTTATTGGCGTAGCTAAAGCTACTTGTCAGGGAATGGAACCACCCTCAAGAGACTCAAACCCAGCCTATCACACTCACAATTACACACCAATTCACCTATTCCAAACCCAGAGCCAGTTGTATGATCAAAACCTCGTATATAAGCCACTTACTCCCCGAACCAATCAAGTAAACGTTTGAGAGTTCCGGCGGCGGTTGAAATCCTCGCACATTTTTCGCCTTTCCTTTCCACCATCCTCCAACGCCCTTTTGTCGTCACTACTATAACCACCACTACCACCAGAACCGACGCCGCTGAAATGCTTTATTAAAATTTATTGCCACTGCTTTTGTGAATACGTAATGGACCGAGGTCCGACATTGCTCTAACGTTATCCTAGCAACGATAGCGAAAGATGTGAATACACATAGACGTGCTGGGCTTGGGGAGATGCTAGGCACCCACCATTTGTTGGTTTTTTTTTTGTGTCTACATACTGCCGCCAGTTCATTTTAATTTCAACAATTTCCGGATTAGGTTCTATCTTTGAGGGCCATCCCACCTCCAGTGGGACTATTTTCTCATCTGATTGATGTAATTCATTTCATCGCCTAAGTCAGGACAGACAAATGCAAAGCAAGAAAAAATAAATAAATAAAAATACCCAGCAAGAATGCTCGTCCATTTCATATTCACCCCCTGGAAGGGAATAAATCTATCCACCTCCACATGAATACTGAAAGCTAAACGGAACACTGCGGCCCAGAGTATGAATCTATACTATAGAGTCAAACAGCAAACTCAAATAATAATAACTGTCAGCGAGGGTTGGTTAACACAAATTTCTACCCTCCCATGCCCCTGAACAAACACCGGTAAGAGGCTCCACTTCACCTGTGTATTTTGTCAAAAAGTTCGGTCGAAAATTTTCATCCAAAAATTGGCAAAGTTCTCTAGATTCAATTTGTTTGAAGGTGCTCCTGTGGGCAGTTGGATTTATGTCGGCTGGTTGCTGGTGGCGCGGCGGGTCTGAGTCCAATAACTTCATAGCCGGTTGGTTTTCTACTCAGCCATGATGGCGACAGCAATTTTTTCCCATCATTTCGTCACAATATACCAGATAACCTACCCTTACCTATATAGGCTTATGTGTACGAATACATACGAGGGAGGGGGGTTTCCTTTTGGCCTGTCTCCTCTTTCCGGTAACCATCATCCGAACGACGAAAATTGAGCTTCCGGATTATATTTGGTGGGAGGAAATTTTCTTCGATTCTTTTAGTCTATTTTACAATAAAAGAAAAAAAAATTTTTTTTTCTTTTTCTGGGCATTTTTAGTCGAATGAAAGTTGATATTAGTAAGCTTACCTGTTGGATAGATTTGCAGAAGTACGACTACATAGATATGATAGGACTTGTGAAGGGAGAATGAAGAATCTTTTGTTACTCCCTCGGTATTGAAGAGTCCCTTTTCCCTGTTATGATGGGAAGGAATTTTTAGTTTTTTACCTTGATGCGGACTTGACTTTATTTTTAAGGTATTTTCCTATTTTTAAGGGTTTAGTTGGGAGCTTAAGAAATATTTAATTTCCGCTTGACAAGGGATAAGTGGCTTATCAGTGTGAGGACATTGAGAGAATTTACAGTATCTTTTTGTCGTTTTTTTTCCTCTTTTTTAGTTTAAATTGTTTTCGTTGGAAATTATGGCCTCCTTCATAGCGGACGGTGACTATGGTACGGATGGAAGAAAGTTTGAAATTGTTTGAAATTCTATTACCGGTGCAGCAGACGTGTAATAAGAAAGTAGATTTAGAATAGAATCTCAAAGTACATATATTCTAATGTGGAGACCAATGTTTTTAAATGAATTTCTGCAGAAGACGCAAAATAACAAAAGAAAAGAGTGGTGAGCGTTTGATTTGAAGCCGTCATAGATGTTGGTTTTAATGATACTTCGGGTTCACATTAAGGTCTAACTACAAACCACTTCATATGAATACTCATTAAGAAACTTTTTTAATTTTATTTCTTACAATAAAAACTAAAAGTTCTTATTAAGAATAAGAAACTGAAGCAAATTGAAATGTTCTACAATGTAGTACCTACTGGATTTTTCGTCCGATGACACACGCATCTGTGGTGTGGGATGTACTTGTATAAGGCGTTTCACACCACTTTATGATGAGCGATCGGAAAGACCGTTAACTTTTCTTTTTAAGCCGAATTCAGTCCCACGAAACAAACTTGGGCGTTTTTGAAAGCAAGATTTAGTTTGTGCAGATATAAGTTTTGTCTATTTTGCCTATGACTCGGTACTACCGGTACTACCAAAAACTGTAGATAATCTCATTGCATACGGTGATTCCAGGTAAATGGGACTAATCATATGCTGCGATGCTAATGTTCAGAATAATTTTTGGCGCTGTAGCAAATGCAACGTGAGAAGTAGTTGTCTGATCAGTTAACAATAATGTTGACTATAGAACCAACATTTGTTGCGAACTTAAAAAAAAATGTAAAGCTATGTAGGTCATAGCTACAATATATCGAATTCAAAATCGGTTGCGAGTACTTGTTACAAAGGACGCATTAGCATTAAAGAGAAGTTGAGAAGTTCATCAAATCGACGTCTCAACTAGGAATGAATAGGTGAAAGAAGGTGCCCTTACTAAGTGTTTTGAGTTTATGTGACTGACCAGGAAAATTTCCCGCAAATCGTCCGTTCCGAAAGCAATTTTGCAGCGACTATGTAAGGAAATCCGAAAGCTCCTAATCAGGTAAATTAAATGAGGCAATACTGGAATATGTACAGATAGAAGCAAAAAAAATATAGCAAGCTCATTTGGATTTTGAAAAGTTCGCTTTCCAAAAACTTTTGCGAAAAGATTAAAGAAAGGCATACTATTCATAGTCCCTAAAATCAGCAAAATACTCAGAATATTTGATTGCAGTGTAGGTGCGTCGACAGGCTTAAGACTCACTTCTGGGCTAATCTGAACAGATTCAGTTTATATCTGTCATTGGATATGGTGACGGGTGTCGTCATCAAACACGCTGTTGCTTCCTATGTGAAGGCGAGGGTAAATAGCGATTGCCAGCAAGGCGGCGGCGCTGCGTTCCGACTTCACTTTTTAGTGCATGTAGGGTGACTCACTACTAAACGCTCTCAATAGTTCTACCGCCTACATCAGGCATATGCAGATGATGTACTACTAGAAATGGACTTTCAGCCAATCCTCTCAAAACTGAGCTTGTTCTCTTTACGAAAAACAGGACTAATTGGTTTCATTCATCTAGTTTTTTAAAGGCTCCATAATCTGTTTCTCCAATGAACATAAGTATAAGTATAAGTATTTGGGTATTATCCTGGATAATAAACTCCTTTGGATCAAATATGTAACGTCGAAAACCTTTTAGGAGCTGTCAGTTTTCTGGTCGTGAAAGGGAGCCTTCGGCAACATATTTGGCTTGTTACCGAGGAGGGTCCTCTAGACCTGCACGACTATGATAAAACTTGATGGAACAAACTTTCACGAATATACATTTCATCTACTTTTATCAGATTCCAAAAACAGTCTGTTTCGGCAGTACGGGCGTTTTTCCTGGCTCTGCTCTAAACGCGCTGACATCCCTCTCCTTGATACTCATACCATTGGCTGCACTCTCAGAGATATCTTTCGTTTAAAAAGAAGTGGTTTTCGGTTCAGAATGCACTGGAGTTTTGACGACCTTTTGCGCCGACTTTCTTTTGACTAAATGACATTAGCACTGTTTCTCCGAAAACACAAAATTGAATTGGTCTATACACAGGAATGCTTTTCCTAAAATTTGAGCCAACAAAGGAATGTAGTCGGCTCTCACGGATAGGTTCCAAATCGACCTAGTATGTGGCGCTGGTGCCTTTCGCGTTCAATTTTACATCACGTTAGGAAACTTTGAGTGCAATTCTGATAGCAAATTCGAAGAATTGGTCGAGAAGGGGGCGATGTAGCTGAGTCTTTTGCGACCGCTTTCCGGGTTCGCGACGTGGTGCTACTCTTTTGCCTGGCACCTAAAAGTGCTAGGTATAAGATAATGATACAGCGGAGCACTATATCTGTGAGTGCCTGACCTATGTTCGCATCTGAGCTGATATAGTAAGTGATGATACTTTTCAGACTGTGCCAAAAAACGCTCATTTATCTTTTGGCTGGCTGAACAATTCCAGTCAGAGGAACATACAAGGAATACAAGATTAGATCCGGCCTAAAAAAGGCAATTCTTAGCAAAAAATCAAAGGAAAATACATTTAAAAATAAGTGAAACCACAAATTAATTTTTGAGTTTAAAGGAGAATAAGGATGGTACATATTCTTTTTGTGAGAAATGCGACTACGTACCTTGTGCAGGAACTCTAGGTTCTTATAAATACAAGCCGAATGTCTGAAAATAAGGAGAAAAATATTTAAAAAATAATTACTTTTAAAAAAGAAATCAATTAAGGAAAAGAATTGATTATAAGTTAGATATTTTTAAAGTCCTGGTTATTTTCAAAGATGAGTATGATTGCGTTTCTAATCGACTTCTATTTAGAAATTATTGCACAGTTTTCTTTTTTAGACAATCTTAGCATATTTGGACACAGACTTTAGTGATAGAAAAATGGTAATCCAAAAATATATTAGTCAGGTTTGGGATGGATAAAAGCTTCTCAGAGAAAGAGTTTTGATTTGACGGGAAAGTTTAAGTTTTATTCTTCATATGCATAGTCTTCATATGTATATTTTAATTTCAAACATTCCGATTTTGATCATATCTAGCAGGATGCAGTGATTTTTTGGGAAAATCCATCCGAAAATGGACCTTGTATTCAGTTTTTGGCGGACCGAAACCTGAAATGTTCAAGGTGGATCAGAAGGACTAGTGTGCATTCATTAAATAATGCTGAATATTTTAAGGAATTTTTGGCAGTACAGAATTAGTTATCCCTAATTGCCATACACAGACTAAAAATAATAAGTTTTCCAATTCTTTTTAATTGCCTACCTAAAAAATTGTGATGAAAGATACTTTTGAGCCCATATGCAGGATTTGAGCCCATATTTTCTTATAGGTAAAGAAAAAAGTAAATACAAATGAATCCAGCAATACTACCAACTTAAACTTTTTACTATCCATACCGACCGAGACTATCACTGCTGTGACCGAGGACATCCGAAAGAGTCCACAAACATCGACGAGACAACGATGTACACAATTTAGCATCAGCAGACGTTCTTTGCGTTGAATTTTTGTGAAAAACCTGAAAATGTTCCCTTATAATGTGCAAACCGTTCACCAATTGCTGCCTTCTGACCGTGAAATGAGGTCATCTTACATCCATGCACTGTTAAGCCTGGTGCAAGAAGGGGATGATTTTGTATCCAAAATGATAATGAGCGGTGACACCCATTTCCACTTAAGCCATTATGTGAATAAACAAAATTAGCATTTCTGGGGCACGGAGAAACCACATGAAACGCACGTAGAGCCATTGCATCCCCTCAAAGTGACAGTTTGGTGCAGCATTTGCAGTGAAAAAGTGAGTGTTACAGACAGATGTTAAACGAGTTTGAATATGGCAAGAAAATAGCTTCATCGACTTTAGCCATTATGTCAGAAAACATTCCATCCCATTCCTCAACTTTAGATTCCTTCAAGTTTATGCTTACTTCGTGGCTGAGTGCATTCATTAAAGGGTGAAGAATCGATGCGAAGTAGAGCTGTCATTGTCTTTTGCAGGCTATTTCTATTTTTCGTCATAACTCTGATAATGTAGTCAGTGTGTGCTTTATTGTTTTGAATATATTGCGGGGGAATTCTGATTCGACATGTATTGCGCACTTTGGTGTGCCATTTGGTAACCTGAGCAAACTAGTAAAAATGACTCTATGTACATATATTTAGATGCAAGATCGATCGATCGAAATTTTTTTTGTTAATTCCAGCAAACTGCACTCCTCCGGCCAAATATGTAACTACAGATGTCATCAATATGGGGCAAACATTATCGAATTTAAGATACACCCTTGTGGTACTCCCGAACATGTATTAAAGCAATTGGATACCTCTATACAATCATGTACTGCTGCAATAGTTAAAGTTAGGAGATTTGCATAAGATGACAAAAACTTGTAAGATAAGCCCATAGTACACAAGCCATTCCTGTTCAAGGGCTAAAAAGCAACCTGAACATCCACAAAGCATTCATACAACCTTTTTTTTCGACGAACTTAGTCGATCGTAGAAAAACCAGCCCGGAGGCGAGCTTGAAATAGACTTAGTCGGTTGCTAGTTTCAACTCAGTTTGTGAGAATACTGACACAAATCTTTCTAAGTGTACTAACTATTGAATCAATTTGTAGTTTTCAATTCCGTTTTTTTTAAATTAGCAAATATAATTACCTCTTGTTGAAGCTGTTTGGAACTTTGGATGGACTAAAATGTTTGCTGTAAAGGAGTAGTAGATATTGGTTGCATTTTTATAGAACTCAGCATAGACCCCTTTAAAACGGTTTTTAGTTTCACCATTGATATAGTGTGACCAATCTCATATGTTGCCATATATGTGTATCAATAGGGTCTGTAAATGAGAAGAAGTGGATGTTACGCCTTTGTCCATCCAACTCGCGGACATTCATCCAAAACGCTTTTGAATTCCTGCAGTTTATTAGCTTTTCCCAAGCATTTTATAGTAGTTTGCTCGTTTTTGGATACATAGACCTTTATATTGTTTACTCACAGAGATGTAGACATTTCTGTAAAAAAAACTGAGTCCGTTCTTCAGAATAATAAACGAAAAACTTTTATGAAGCCTTCAAAATTGGTTATCATAACATTTGTAAGAAGCTCCAATCCTATCATAAATATCCATGGAACCTGATAGTTATGTAGCTGGGTAATTCTCACCAAATTTCGAAATTTTTGTCCCGATGCATTTGTCCGGAACAGAGATATTAGTTATAAATGCATCATATTTTATCTAGCAATATTTCTAATATTTTAATATGGCGGTTTTTTTTGCCGGAAATGGAAGCTGCCAATGTAAAAAACTGTTCGGTTAAAATTTCATAGAAGTTACATTTTTCTTCGTCATTACCTCATGCTACTTAAATAAAAGCGGGTAAGTAGTTCAAATGCTAAAGGTTTTTAAGATTACCTGGTGGTGATTTCTGCAAGCTTTGTTACAATACATCATTCCCTCACGATCATTCCCTCATTCCATTTGATAGTGAGGGGATGAGTATTGTATGAGGTAATGACTTTTGCGATTTAAATGTTCCTTTTTAGGGATTTCTTTTTCCTACTTTACCGTTTCCCGTTAAGTTATATACGATTTGTCTTTTTATATTTCGACAGACAGAAAAAATAACGAGAAGGAAGACATCAAGTGAAGAAGAAATGAAAATGAAATGAAAGAAGGAGTATGATAGAAAAAGACGGGAAAAAATGAAGAGTAATGCAGAATCTTTGGAAGCACTTCGGCAAAAGGAAAGACTAAAATTAGTTAATGCTATGAGCCGTAGAGAAGTTAGACAAAAAAGGAAGCAATGGAAACGAAACAGTAAAGTGTACAGAGAAAAAAAAATCTATGAAACACCAAAAGTACTTGATGTATCCCTTCCACAAAATCCTATACCATCTTTACAGCAGAGATCAGAGTCTTTATCTGCCCGTAATAGACGTAAAATGCTCAGACGCCGAGCTATTTTGTATGTAGAGCTAGCAAGTATGGAAAAAAACGCTGTGAAATTATTCGAAAAATATAAAAAAGGTATTTGAGGCTAAAGGCAGAAAAGACTGTCATCAGTCGTTCACTGACTTTTGTAGAGTGCGGATGTGTTTCGACTTTTCTCTTTCGACAAGTGAAAATATATCAGATCTTTATTTAGACACATATTGTGTGGGGACCCGATTAGCCCAGTAGTAGCGGAATCGGAGTCACAATTGGGTGGGGCGCGGTTCGATTCCCAGCCCAAGACATTTGGTTTTTTTTTTTTTTTTTTTTTACTTTTTATTTTCCATTACAAATAAACAAGTGATAGTGCAAAAAGAATCACGTGATGAGTGATAGAGAGCGTTCCGCTCTCCCCATAACGGGACTTATAAAAGGCAACAATACGGTTGCTGGTGCCATGGCGAAAGCCGTCAAGAGAAGGAGTGGGTTGAGAACCCCTCCTAATTTAAGAAAAAAAAAAATAAGTGAGTTGGATGGCGATAAAGTTGCGGTCCAGTATGAGGGGGGCAATAACAACTTTGCCTCTCTAGCTTCATCTGAGTCGGAAGACGAAGATGAAGCAATCAATAATATAAAAACCAGCATCCAAGAGCTGGAACAAAAAATGCTTGCTATGAAGCAACGGCAAACTGCACGCCGGCAGAGGGAGCAACAAGAAGCAGAGAGCTCCCAACAGCAAGAGCTACAACAACAACATCAGCAAAAACAAAACCAGCAGAAGCAACAACTGCAGCAAAGAATACAGCAGCAGCAGAAACATCAACAGCTGCAAAAACAACAAAAGCTGAAACCACAGCAGCTGAAAAAACAGCAGCAGCAGCAACACCAACAACAACAACAACAACAACAACAACAACAACAACAACAACAACAACAACAGAAGCAGCAGCAACAGAAGAAGAAGGAGAAGGTGCCTCCTATCAACACCTATAAATTAGAGGTAAATGAAACCAAGGACCTGTGTAAGTTGGTCATTGGGAATAATTTTAATATAAAGAGATTGGGGAACGATCGCCATGCCATCCACTGTAATACAGTGGAGGGCTTCGCGAAAGTGAAAGAGCTCCTGAGGAAAACGACGACGGAGCACTTCTCATTCACACCGAAGTGTGAAAAGCGGCAATCTATGCTGCTGAAGGGGTTGGAACCGTGTTCTGATCCTGAGGAGATCCTGGCACTGCTCAAAGAGAAGGAGTGCGAAGGACTCAAGTTTGTAGGGGTAAAGCCATTCACCACAGCTAGAGCTAGGCGGGAGAAACGGAGTCTGCCGTTCTTCCTGGTGCAACTCAGTCCCGAAAGCCGTCTGGATAGTCTAAGGAGTATCAATGTCCTAGACTACCAGGTGGTTCACTGGGAAAAACTAAAAAGGAGCGAAGGCGTTATACAATGCGTTCGCTGCCAGAGGTTCGGGCACGCCGCGTCGAACTGCCAAATGCAGCCTCGATGCGTGAAGTGCGCTAAGAACCACAGTTCCGAGGAATGTCCTCTGGGTGTTGACGGAGCATCCGATAGGTCGCAGCTCTCGTGCGTGTTATGTGGAAACGTGGGACACACCGCAAACTATCGGGGTTGTCCTAAGTTCGCTGACATTAAGAAAGCAAAACTGGCTCGGCAGCAGAAGGTGGAGGTCAAACGTTCACCTATCAGGTTTCAAACACCAGCCGTCACGTCCCAAATTTCCTACGCCCAAATGGCGTCTGGTGGGGGGGCTACGGTACAGCAAGCGACTGTTGCTTCTCCGGCGCCAACGCCGAGAACAACGGAAGCTGCACCTAACATGCTAGCCATCTTGCTCGCAATCCAAGGGCAGATGGCTCAGCTGCAAAAGCAGGTTCAAGAACAGGCCAAGCGGGTGGACCAGATCTACACGCTGCTGCCGGGCCTAACGCAACACATGTCGTAATGGGTACGCACATGGTGGAGCAAACTTTGAAGGTCCTTGCGGTGAATGTTAATTCACTGATTAGGATTGAACGAAGAGCCGCAATGTTTAAATTGCTTCAAGACCAAACTCCTGATGTGCTTTTCGCTAGCGAAACTAAGCTAACCGATAAGCACAAACTGGAGTACAATAATTATATCGT
Source organism: Volucella bombylans (assembly GCA_949129095.1). Classification (NCBI taxonomy): domain Eukaryota; kingdom Metazoa; phylum Arthropoda; class Insecta; order Diptera; family Syrphidae; genus Volucella; species Volucella bombylans. The sequence continues at coordinate 109,209,862 of OX422143.1, read as the reverse complement.
TAGAAGAAGAAACCGGCCCAGATCCAAACGTGGAGGTGGTGTCGCAATCTTCATTAAAGAAGGTATAAAATTTCACAGAGTGTACAAGGGCGTGTTGCGCAGGTTCCGGGTGTTGAAGGCAGTCGTCGTGTACATCCCGCTCCGCAGTGGAAAGCGGCTGTACTTGGCCTCTGTTTATGCACCTGATACTTCACAATCCACCCTATTCATTACAGAGCTCGACACGCTTTTTCGACTTCTGAGGCTGGAATCGGGGGAGAATTATTTTATAATCGGCGGGGATTTCAACGCTAGACACAGAGATTGGGGAAATAATTTTCCAAATACTAGAGGGAACCTACTACTCGATTGGTGGGGTCAGCACGACGTCATGTACAGACTCGGTCTTAAAGCGACGGATAACCCGTCGTTTCCCAGAGGCGGGTCTTATTTGGATCTACTGCTGTACGATGAACGCATACGACTGACAGGTACGAATTTACAAACGCTAAACTGTCTGCGCACATTCGAGTATGACAGCGACCATTGCGGTTTTAGCACCGAAATTACAGTTCCTAACGAAATTGCGGAATTGGAGGAGTTTGTCCAAAGATATTCTTACAACTACAGTAAGACTCGATGGACACGCTTCTCCGCAACCTTGACAAGAGCACTCTCCTCGAACACGCTCCACCCACCGTCCAATAGGAATTTGTCAAACGAGGAGATCGACAATTACCTAATAAAAATGGACGAGACAATTAAACAAACTATGGACACTACAATACCGCGGTATCGACGTACGACTAACGAAGACCTGTTCCGCAATTCTACTATTGACGCACCGCACCGACAGAAAAGTAGACTTCTGTCAAGACTCAAAAACTTGTACAGACAGTTAACTGACAGACAAGACCCGGAGATTAGGACACTGAAGTCGTCGATTACAAATATTCAAACGCTAATAAAAGAGAATTACAGAACTTCTGTAAGTTTGTATTGGAACAACAAGGTTCGGGCTATAAACACCAGCAACCCGAACATGTTTCCGCAAATCAATAAACTATTTCGGAGAAAAAATCAAAACGACCTTCAGTGTCTTAAAATAGCCCGGACAACAGACAACGAACGGTTACTGACAATAGCAGGCATTGATCCAAATGAGGCCGCTGATGATGACGCCTTCTTTGTGATCGAGGATCCGCAGGAGAAGGTTGAGACCATAGGGGCGACTTTCCAGGAAGTATACAAGGCCATTGATATCATTGGCCCTAATTATGACCTGGACGGTCGCGTCTTGGGGCACGACTTCTGCATTCGAAATGAAATAGGGAACTGGCGATCCGAGGGCTCTGGTTTCACCCGGTTCAGCGACGAAAATTTGGCAAATAATGTCATGACCAGAGAGGGTGACCTACCCCCGTTCATTTCGAAGGAAGAACTCCGTGAGATCTTCGACACAATCAGGGCTAAGAAATCAGTGGGGACCGATGGTATTCCGAACATCGTGCTTCGACATCTTCCTCTAGAAGCGGTGGACATTTACACCACCCTGTTTAATAATGCAATGAATAATGCACATTATCCAGCGCATTGGAAAACGGCGGTGGTTCAACCTATCCCCAAAAAGGGGAAGGATATATCCAATCCGGCGAATCTCCGGTCGATAAGTCTCCTTCCGAATATCAGTAAGGTTTTTGAAAAGGTAATCAATAGAGCTCTGTCTAGGTGGGTTGAAGACAAACATATAGTTCCGGATTATCAATTCGGTTTTAAGGCGGGACATGATATTTCACATGCCGCGTCTAAACTGGTTTCTGATATCCAATGGAACAAAGGCAAGAAACAGTGCACTGGTGCCTGCCTTGTTGACTTGGAGAAGGCCTTCGGCACCGTATGGTTAGAGGGTCTTTTCTATAAGCTGACTAGGCTGGGGATCAGTAAACCACTCTTGTACATTCTTTATAATATGCTAACCAACAGACAGTTCATCGTGAAGAATGGTGATGTGACTTCTGTTGGAATATTTCAAATTAAAAATGGTCTTCAGCAAGGCGCGGTAAATTCGCCGATCCTATTTAACATTTATACAAGCGACTTGATAGGTTCACTTCCCCATACTATTGCGTACGCAGACGATTTGGTAGCGTACAGAACAGGTCCAAAAATCGAGGTTATTAATACTCTCTTACAGCATGACTTCGATAAGATAAGACGATTTTGCGATGACTGGAAGTTGAAAATCAACTTTCAGAAGTCGGAAACCATTCTCTTTAGGACGCCGTTGTCTGGAGCCTCTAGGGATACCAGAAAAAATTGGCGAAAGTTCTCAATCATTGGACAGCACGGACAGCCTCTTGCCTGTCGAAATGTAGTCAGATACCTTGGAATCTGGCTAGATCAGTTTCTGTATTTTGGCAAAAATGTAGATGCTGCTCTGGCCAGAGCTAAAGGCGCTTTTGCCCTTACAAAGAGACTGTTTTATAGCAGCCAACTCGATGCGAGGGTAAAGGTAATCTGCTACATGGCCCTTATTAGGCCCATGCTGGTATTTGGTTGTCCCGTGTGGTTCAATGTACGAGCAAGCTTAATGGAAAAGATTCGGGTGTTTGAGAGGGCTTGCCTTAGGGCTTGTCTTCGCTTGTACAGAACACCAGAGTCGGAGTACAAGAAATTGTATCCTAATGAGGTCCTTTACAACAGGGCGAACCTAATACGAGTGGACAACTTCGTAATTAAGCTGACTCGAAGGCACATTGCAAGAGCAATGACCTCGACGAATAACCTGATATCTGGGGCTTACTACCCCAATTACCTTTACCACGAGAGTGTGCGCTCTGACGGTTTCGTTCCACCAGAAGCATTTCTCTACCTAGATCAGATAGGGTTGATCCAGGATAGATCAGCGGTGCCGTTAATCTTCCATGTCGCTCGGACAGCTGGGGACAGGCGACTCAACTACAACAGAGACGTCGCACACGGCAGTGTGGATCGCCTCAGGTTCAGTAGGGCGGTGGGGAATCGCGATAAGGGGGATGTCGTTCGGCAGCACCAGCATTTCTGGTGGTTGAATGACGGAGAAGATGTTTCGTCTTCGTTTCCGTCAATTACGGAACAGCCTCACTAATGAGGCAGAGCTGACCAATCTATTTGCTCAGTAAATAGCGATGGCCAGCTTACATAGGTTTAGGTTAGCATTTAAGAAACATATACATATATCAGTGTATACAAAGGTGTATACTGATGTATGTATATGATTGTGTATAATGTCTATGTGTGTTTATGTGTGTATTGTGCATTTAGGTTAGGTAGGCTAAGGTTTATTTTAAGTTAGATACTAAGTTTTTATAAAAAATAAATGTCCATATGCTAAGTTTTTGTAAACAAATTTTTTCTTAGCTTTAAGTATAGAAAATAAGTATTTATAAATAAAATGTAACTGCAGTCGAAAGACATAGATATAAGTATTCAGAGTAGCTTAGAGTGCCTGTGTGGGGCCAGTAAGTTAGTATAAGATTGTTAAGTAATTGTAAGCTAGCATTTAAGCATTTTTTGTTAGAATGTAAGAGTTAGTGTTAAGAAAATAAAATGCATTTAAAACTAAAAAAACTAGCAAAAAAGACTGATCCAAAATCTCCCGAAACTAAAGTTTCCACGCTTTTAAAGAACTTACAGGTGAGGTGCTATCAAGAGATCTTAGTGCTAGTTACGGGAATCTTGGAAAAAATCATGCAGAAAAAATATTACGGAATTTTGAAGCCAATTTTTCTGAAAAAATACAAGTTGCTGCATTTATCTAAAACCTTCTTTAACTACGATACTTTCAAAAACCAAAAACCACTTAAACTGAATACTCAAATGCTGAAAGTAAAGAACGATGTAATACATTTTCTGGAGAAAGATGAAAATACAAGAATGTGCCCCGGGAAAAAGGACTGTCTTATATCTAAGGAAGGCAAGGTCCAACAAAGACGTGTACTATGTGACACCCTTTATAGCTTACATCAACAATTTTTAAACACGGTTGACTACAGAATAAGTCTAGCAACATTTTGCAGATTTAGACCTTTTTGGATAACCTGGCAAAATGTGCATGAGCGAAATACTTGCAAATGCGCCCAGAATGCCAATATTCAACTGATGACATCAAAGTTACATGAAGTAAAAGCATTAAGACAATGTTCTGTGACAGCGGTCCTTGCGGTTATTACGATCATACCCTGATGGTGTTGGTGGAACCTTGAAAAGAACAGCTCACAAAGCTATAAGTGAAGGCCTTGGCGTCACAGATTTACAATCATTGAAACCAATTCTTCAGACAAGACGCTCATCTATTTTATTGTTTGAAGTAACTACTACAGACATTGCACAAATTGATGAACTCATAAAACAGTCAGGGACTATTCCTACATTTCGAGGAACCCAAAAGATACGTCAGTTCGTATATTTTAATAACACTTTAGAGTGCAGAAGACTATCGTGCGTCGATTGTAAAGAAAATTGTATTCATTATCATTTAGGATACTTTCAACAATATCAGAACAGTAACTTGACGAGAAAATGCAATAGAAATCTACGAAAGTAATTTAGAAAGTGATTAACAATTTTATTTGAAACTTAGACTTCCCAAAATGCTATGTTGTCTGATTAGTGAATAAGGCTTATTTTGAACTACGAAAACATCTTATAAGTAAAATGCGTCTTTATATGGATTTAAGAGGATAATTCATTTTGAGTTTGTTCATTTGGTATTATACCGCAAGTTATGATAAAAATGAAAATGATTAAATATGATTTAAACAAAGTTAATTAAGTATTTCTTTGTTCGTCATTTCATTTATTGATTTATGTATCTTTATACAATTTCCTTAAATGTTCAATAATGACTATGACCGAATTCCAACCACAATGCGAACACTAGTTATTTTTTATTATATACACAGATATTTGAAAATCATCCTCTCACTACGTCAATCATTCCATCACTTTAGAATTTTATTAACATTCGTTTTTCTACGTTTGAACTATTACATAGTTCCCATAGAGAGAAATGTTGGATTTAAGTTATGACAAACAAGTTTCGGATTCATAATTTCTTTTTGAAATCCATAATGAAATTTCAAAATTTGATGAGAATTACCCAGCTATTACAAGGCTTTGGTTAATTTGGTCGAGTGTTCTTGAAGCCAGAGAGGAAAGACAAATTCAGTTTTGGATTGCAATGCTTGTCTAAAAAAAATTTTCAAAATTTATATACAACTTAACGTTTATACAGTGCAGCATGAATCAAAAGCCCAGTATTTCAAATATTTTTGAACAAATGAAACTTAGAAACTTCCAGATTAATTCTAAACTGGAACTGAGATTAATTTTATTTAGAGGAATTTTTGAAGGCAAGAAGAAAGAATAAAATTGACTGAAAATTGAAAGTTTTTAGTCTGAAAAATTTTGACAAAAGAAAAACAGTCGTAGGCTCTCGGAAAATAGGTATACAAATATTTTATTTGACGCATCTGTCAAATATATAAAAAAGTTTTTATTTTACACATATACATAGGAATTTCGTGAATAATTTAAAATAATAACGAATAAGAAAAAATAAAAAATGACAGATGTATGAGCCATCCAATAGGACCCTCTTTCGAAACTAGTGTGTCTACTACTTTTACTAAAATTTACACAATAGCTACTTAATAATTTTTTATAATATTATCTAAGATGCAGCATGGGACTTTTTTGATGTGCCACGTTCATAAGTTATAATTTTTTTAAACTCAAAATTTCGTTAAGGCTCTGATTTTTTTTTTCAAACAGCTGTCATTTTTACAAAAAAAAATTCTTAGTTTTATTCCTATGCTATCTACGTTTTAGCTATTATCATTCCAAATAAGAAAAAAAATGTTATTTATTTTTCACAGGATACCTGACACCATCAGCAAGGGCTTTCAAAATAAGGTCCTCTACTTGATGATCCATATCTCTGCCATTTTTCAATTTTTCTTATTCGCTATTATTTCAAATTATTCATAAAATTAATATGTATATGTGTCAAATAAAAATGATTATATATACATAATGTCATTTTCAAAAGAAAAAAATAATTTTTATACCTATTTTGCGAGAACAAAGTTGATGTTACCCCCTGAGGTTATTAGTAATTTTTTCCTAACACCATAAATGGAATAGAATTAGGTTCGGTTTCCGAGCCGACTTAATCCTCGGACCTGACACTGAAATATGTTTTTCCATTCCATGGATGACCATAGGTGTTCGTCCACATGCTAATTGGCTTTGCGCAGCTTTTGAATTAAGACTTTTATTGGATTACTATTAGCCCAACTCACTGGCGTTTGGAGACATTTTTACAAAATAGAAGCACTGGTCGTTCGAACAGTTGGTCTCTTACTTTTTTCTGTTTTCAGCCCATTTCACTTCAAATATATAGAGTCCGATAAGTCAGATAAGTAAGTCAAGCTCAACTTGGAATTTCCTACAACAGGCCATGTCAATCACGTCATTTCGCATGAGTTTCTATAAGTTTTTCGCCTAGCTACTAAAAAAGATAGATAAGCTAGATAAAAAAGATATCATACACTTGTACACTGTACCATTATTGTTTAGCTATACTATGAATATAGTCAATAACGAAACTTTTTCCAGAAAATCTTCGAAAGCGAGCGACAATGAATTTCGTGAAGTAGAATTCATACCAATACTGCCAAAAATGTTCTGTTGAATGCCACTTCTTGTATGCGTCTTGATTAAATCGCAAGAGCTAAGATGTGAGTCTGATGATTAAGAGCAATAGCCTTTCTGAGAAACGGTTCTAATGGGTAAAACAAATGAACTTTACTGGGCCTGTAATCTATTGTATGTTAGGAGTAAAAACTACATTAACTTGTAGGATTATAGGATATTATCAGCATGGAAAATAATATTTAGAAAATCTTGCCAAAAGTAGAAGAAAGCTCTCCAAAAATTCTTAGCATAAGCCCATAGATTCTTAAGTCCTTAGTCAGTTTCAGTTTTCTGAGTTACGTGGCTTTAATTAAGAGCTGGAGCAAACGGTAAGACCAATGTTTCAGCTTTTGAGACAGAGTATCCAAATTACCGATGAAGCAGCAGATTCAATTGATCCCTAGGCGTCCAACGTTAAGTTTATTTTTCTGAGCGAAATTATTCAGAGATGACGCTTTTCTTCGCTGATGCTCCGTTCAGGATATTACTTTAATGCTAATTGAGCAATTCGGGTGTCAGGTTAAATTTTTACATTTTACATTTAATAGTCTTGAGCAACTGTACCAATGTACGGGCTGGTTGTGGCATCAACAAATCAAAGCTATTGGTTGTCACAATGTAGTCAAAGTCTATTTTGAAGTTGACATGAGAAACATGCCGGAAATATAAACTACAATATAACTTCCTTCAATCTTCTGAACCCCATCACAGAAACACAATTCACTTTTTACTATGCTTTAAAATTGGCCACTTCGCTACCGGGTTTTCCGCAAGTCGTCAAAATGCCATTAAAACATTCACACACATGTAAATTTCGACAAAAAAAGGACACTTATTCGCCTCAAATTTGTTTATTCACATGCAAATTTGTTACTTCCATCAATATGATCCCAGCATCGTCAATGGCTGTGTGTAAACGCACACACAAATTAAGCTGTAGTCGTTGGGAAGTGATTCCAGGAATCAGACTCAGAATATGTTCAGAGGAAATGTCTTCCGACAGAGGTAAGCGATCATAACCCTTATCAATGAGCGAATGATAACCATAGAAAATATGTTCCATCGCAAGTCTTCCCGACCCACAACGGGTAGAGGAAGAAAATTCTTTTTTCGTTTTTCTCTCAAACGCTTGGGCACATAAATTCGGTATGTCTCTCGACTCGGCACACACAAAGCCCCATAATGCACAAAGGATGTATGAAGGATCAAGATAAAAGTACGAGTAAATCGCAAAAAAGAAGTCGTAATTCCACTTTTCTTTCCACTTGCTTGGCTGGCTTTCGTGAGTTTGCATCGGTCCAAAGTAAAGATGTGACATCTGCAAAGAGACACAGGGACTAGACTTAGCCTCGATTTGTAAAGTCTACAAATTTTAAGCAATGAAAATGCTTTCGCATGCTCTACCTCCTATCGATTTGCCTGCAACAAACGAGAGAAATTCTGAGATACCACTTATGCCTCAAATCATGAAAATGAAAAGAAATATCTTTTGCCCAATTTTATCACGTCTTTCAGTTGAACAATAAAAACTCCAGGAAGCCGAGAAGAAACATTTTTATATATCCCACTGTCATTCAGTACCGAAAGTGTTTTTAAATGTAGTGTCGGCTCAGTTTACAGTGGTGACAATATGCGCGTATCTGCTAGTACAGTAAATGCCTTCAAACGTTTCGAATGTCCTTTCGTTCATAATGATTTCGAGAAAAAAGTGAACGAAATGAAATGAAATTAGCATCGTAAAACGGTAACGGTAATATAAGGGTGCCTGTTAAATGCAACAAAACGATAACTTTTCTTCTCGCACTCTCTTTTTGCTTTGGCGTAAGTGTAACTCTGTAATCGAAATCATTATTAAGAAGTATGAACGAGTATCGATTGGTTTGGCATGCTCAATGGCCCGAAACTTGCTCTTCGGATTTTAATTACCCTCCTTTGTTATGTCCCATTCCTTCGTCTTTCCTTTTAGTCGTTGAGTCTTTTGGGTAGGTTAGTCCTTAAAGTGTTTTCCTTGGTATTGGGCTAGTGCCGGCTCCTGCTTCCGTAGAAGTGTCAAATGCGCTCGGCTATAAAATTTTCAATTAAACTTTTGAAACAAAATTGTGCAAACGGGATTATTGTAATATGCTGATGCTGATTATTGAAAGTTGGAACCCGAGGGTAGTCGGATGGTTGGTGTGATGAATCTGAGGTTGGGTGCACCCTGATCTGAATTGAGAAAGTTGTCGACAGAGAGACGAACTATTTTGGAGCAAGGAGATTAAGCGTAGTCAATGCATATAAATTGATCTCGTACTAATGATGTGGTGGCAGTGGGCAGAAGTACTGGCTCTATCAGAGCATTAGCGCTGAGAAAATCGGGCCAATAGAACCGAAACGAAATGAAAATGAATTTTCTGCTTGAAGAATTAATTCTGCTCATTCAGGCGGAATATCTTAATTGTTTTGTCATTTGACAAGGGAATTATCGGAGGGGCAGATGATTGCATGTATAAAACAATTTTACAAGTATTAAATATGTTGGGAGATTAAAAAGATTTCTAAGCAATTTAAGGCATTAAATTTGCCTTACGGAACATGATTTACTGTATCATCATCAAGCTTTTCTCTATGAAATCAATTTAAAAGCTCAAAAACAACTCTTACTAGACGCTACACCAAATCTTAATGTCTCTGAAATAATGAAATCTAATGAGTCTTACTAATTTATGTTGCACGATATCTGTTCGAAGAAATAAGTATCTTTTGAAGATCTTATATACACCGAAAACTATTGACGTTTCTATAATAGAAGTTTGTCACAGTCCACCTATCTTAGGCAAAAAATAAATTGCAAATATTCACTGCATCTGTTATTTGTCCCCTTGTATAAGGAGGGAAACATAACTGTTAGTCGGACTACAAATTTGAGTATTAAACTTACAATCGTAAGGATAAAATCGATGCATGTTTATCGTACATATGGTATACCTCGGATTAAGGCTTAGGCAGCGATTGTACGGGTACATAACACTTTGGTGCTGGTGAACAATCAAATACTGATTAAAAATGATTGAATAAGACCTATGAGATGGAGCTTTAGAGCCTTTCTGCAATTTAATGTACTAGTAAATATCATTCTCGAAAACAAATACCTTTCTCCAAGTGGTGTAAATTCGTCTACGGCTTTAGAACGAAAAACACTCAATGGATATGCTCGAAATTACTCACTCCAGGAGAAAATAAATCCTTATAAGTTTCACAAGATTCGCTTCAAAAACGCCCCAGACAACAACCTAGCTGACTCCAGACGGGCGTAGCGAATCCCAAATCGTAAACGTACTAATCGGCGCAATCAATACTATAAGATAAGATAGAAATGTAAACTCCGACCACATTTTAATTAAAGCTCGACCCAGATATAGCCTGCCGAATACAGTCGATCCATAAGCTTGTACAAATCCTAGTACATGCAGGATTAAAGTCCAAGTGTGAGCTTCGTGAAAATTTCAGATTGACAGATCCCATAGACAAGGAACTAGCTGCAGATAACGCCCAGTTGTGAGCACCAACTTGTTGCAGAAATTGTGCCTCCGATGTTGATAACCAAGAATTCCTCTTGGGGTTGTCGTGATGGTGTGATCCGATTTTCAAACACATCGTTTATAATACAAAGAAGTCATATTCAAATGCGATAGCACTTCACTTTTATTCAGGAAATATGGTGGAATATTTTGGACAAAAATAGAACGAAAAAGTGTACCTTCTACTATGGTGATTGCTACACATATCGGAAGTAACGAAATTGAATGGACTGCTTATCTGAAACTAGATACAATAGCACTCAATCTAAAATCAATCTAAAAAGGCAGATAAATTCTCGGCATGTACAAGGTGGCGCTAAATAAATCACCCTATCGGAAGATGGTATAATTCATGCAAATGGCGTCATACGTCAATCATATTTGACATTTGTGAACCAGACAGCTGCAGTATACGAACAGACAAGCAATGGAGCGCTATACTCCGCAAGAGCGTGGAATAATTGTGTCAATGTTTTTGATCAATAATCGGTCGGTGGTGTTAGCGCAGCGTGAATTTCAACGTCGATTTCCTAATCGCGTCGCGCCAACTGGGCAAACACAGGAGACCATGCAGGGCGTGGCCGCCACCGCACTGGTCGTTCGGCGAGAATATCGTGGCTGTGGCTGCCGATGTTGCTGAGAACGAAGAAATATCAACCAGACGACGGGCCGCGCAATTGGGTATCACCAGACGGATTCTACAGCGAATTTAAGTGAAAGACTTACACATGTTCCCGTAAAATGTGGAAACAGTGCATCAGTTAATGCCTTCTGACCGTCAGTCGCGTGTGATGTACGAAGAGCCGTTACCTCCACTCAAAGCCACTGTGTGGTGCGGTGTTCATGCTGGAGAAGTAATTGTATTTTTTTGAGGACGCCATCGGCAATACGGTCACTGTTACTGGCGAACGCTACAGAGCCATGATAAACGACTTCATACTGCCGGAATTGGATGAGCGGGGCTTGGTGAACATCTGGTTTCAACAAGACAGTGCAACCGCACACACAGCACGAGCCACAATGGATATTGTGAAGGAAGCGCTTCCTGGTAGCTTCCCGGTAGTCTAAAAAGGCGAATCTTCTTCTCTTTCCTCCTATATACTCATTAGGCATACACGCCTTTTTTCCAATGATATGGATACGCTGATTAACTGTCAGCGCATAGAATTTCCTCAATACAAAATTTTCTCAATGAGTGACAACAGGTTCACTGATGATTTGTTGACATGCTTCACCGAAAAGTGAAACCAAAGCCTACACCACGTTGCTAAAGCAAGAGTTTGGGATCAGGCTGTTTTGATAATCAGTTTATGCTCAAACCCATTTTTGGACGCACTCTGAAATGTCCTGGTTCTCCCATGAAATTCTCTATTCTTCCTTCCTAACGTTCTTTCGCCCGCGATATGTGCAAACATTTTAAAGATTTTCATAATCAACGAAAAATTAAGGAAATGTTTGTTTTTCAAGTTCAGTTTTCAAAAGAGTAGCAAAGCCCTGTCAAGATTAAAGCTCCGTTAGATGGCTAGGCCAGAAATGCAACACAGCCATACATGTTCTCTCCGACCATTAATGATCATCGAGCTTAGGTGTTCAGTTTTAATCCTTCTGCATACGAAGTTCGATTGTGTGCCATTTTTGCTGCAGAAGAGTTTGCAACAAAGTCTACTTTCATCCGTTCCACGGACGCACATACTTCTTTTTTGGTCCTTGAAATTTGAATTAGAGAAAAAAACTTTGTAATGCTAAAAGTTTATTTTTAGAACACGAATTGTTATTTCTTTTGAGTCAATGTCCTTACCAGGGTACTTCTCAAATTCCACACCAACCAACCACTTCGTAATTCAGCTCCTCCGTTCCATTCAGTGTTCGAAAAAATGAAATGAAATCCATATCTCAATAAAACAAATGGCACTACTAAGCACGTTCTTTCCTTCTACACAATCAGTCCCAATTTGTTGTGAATGAAAATTACTTCCAGCAGCGCACCGTTTCTGGAAACCTACCGCACATCCTTGGAGCACCTGTGTCGGATGTTGGAACGAGCACCTTTTTCCTAGATGCGATAATAGTCCTCGATTGATAGACAAATCTAAATGTGAATCTATTTACCGTCATCGTGTACCTATTCCCTATATTCGTTCGCATACAAAGTAACAACACGAACATCGGCATCTTTATTTGTGTGGCAATTATTCATTCGATTGAACTTCACATGAAATTCATTTGTGCACTCAAGTGAGTTCGATGGCGTAATTGATTTTTAAGAGGGCCTTTCAACAGACGCAACATTCAGGCCGCACTTTTTCTGTTTTTTTTTTCTTGGCTTCTTTTTATTTTTTCCACTTCTTCTGTGGCTCTGTCTTTCTAAACGTCAGCTGATTGGTTTCACGCGCGCAATTTCAGAAATATAAAAAATAAAAAAAAATAAAAACCGTCAATTGCGATAATAAATATTTTTCTTCTTAGCACACGTTTCTGGTCTTTAGCTGAAAGGTTTTCCTTTTGCTTGCTTTTTGTGTGGCCTCTTTCGTCAATCGTAGCAGTAGTAGGTCCTTTGTAACGTTTCTGTAGTCTCGGCGATACACTCTGTGATTCAAATGAAATGAAATGGAGCAGTAAAATGGAAACACCTTTTCGACAGACCCAGTGCCTTAGTTGAAGTACTCATTGGAGAAACATGCTGTGTGCATGTAGACGAATAAACCAAATCAAACAAAATCCAAGAGCGAAAGGGGGCAGGTGGTATTCGTAAGTGTAGATACATATTGTACATACATATGTACGCATGTAGGGAGGATTTATAAAATGTCGCTGCGAGTACCTGTTATTTGCGTTAAAGCGTATGGTTTGAGATTTTCTTCACTCTGTTTTTTTACGGGAGGTAAGAATTTTTTAAGTTCAGTGAACTGTAGATGTTTATCCAGAGTGGGTGCGGACCTGATTTCTTTTGTAATGTGATTGTGAAGCTGAGGTTTGTTTTTATTTTCTAAAGGCGCACGAAATAGGAAGTGCTGCTTGGCTTGTGAATGTGTGGCGTATATTCACACGCGATTAAGGCAAATAAGTGCTTCTGGCTCAGTGATTTGTTGGGTGAGTGCATTGCATATGAAATCGACTACGGTTGTTGTATAGACGCCGACGATGGTTTTATAGTACTTGCACAAAAAAGGGCTCTCAGACGTGTCATATACTTTTGGTTGTGTGAAAATGTCTGATTTTGTGCCAAATAATCGTCATTTGCGGGAAGTGTTGATTTTCTTCTTTCATTCGGAGAAAACGCAGATGCTGCTCTAAGTGAAACAACGTGCCGTGATTGGTTCCGTCGCTTCAAAGACAGTGATTTCGCTGTCCGGGTGAAGGAAAGCCAAAATCCTTCGAAGACGCTGAATTGGAGTCATTGCTCGATGAGAACCCGTGCCAAACGCGAGAAGAGTTTGTTTCAGCATTAGTAGTTAACTGCCAAGTCATTTTAAAGCGATTGCATGAGTTGGGAATGATTAAAAAACAAGGAACTTGGGTTCCTTATGATTTGAAGTCGAGGGACGTTGAGCTTCGCTTTTGGGTTGTGAAAAACTACTCCAGCAGCATAAAGGAAAGGGTTTTCTACATCGCATCGTGACGGGTGATGAAAAATGGACTCATTACAGCAACTCAAAGAGAAGAAAATCACGGGGACCGCCCGGTCATGCTTCTACGTCATAGGCTCGCCCGAGTGTTCACACTCCGAAGGTTATGCTGTGTATTTGGTGGGACCAGGTCGGTGTCCCACCATCCTGTGACACTGAAACCCAACGAAGCCATCACTGATGAACAGTATCCACTTCAATTGATGCGATTGCGGCTAGCACTGCACGAAAAACGGCCACAATATGAGGAGAGAGTGGTTCTACAGCATAACAACGTTCGACCTCACGTTGCCAAACCCGTTAAAATCTACCTGGAAACGCTCAAATGGGAAGTCCTACCCTGACCCCCATATTTCCCAATTGCGCCGTCCGATTATTATTTGTTTCGTTCGATGGCACATGGTCTGATTGATCAGCAGTTTCGCTCATATGAAGATATCAAAAAATGGCTTGATTCGTGGATAGCCTCAAAAGATGAACACTTTTAGCGTAACAGTATTCGAGCTCTACCAGAAAGATGGGAAAAAGTTGTAGCTAGCGATGGGCAATACTTTGAATGACTCATTTGTAACCATTTTTTCACATTACAGTTGCATTTTCATAAAAAAAACAACGATAACTTAGTTCATAGACTACTCGTATTAAGATGAAGTTCAACTATATGCATATATTTAACTATGGTACTTTATGCATGAAAGAGCGAAGGCGTAAGCACTGCTGATCCTTCGTGAATACTATGTTAGGCTCTAAGCAAAATTATGGATAAAGATTGGTTGTAAAGGCTCCCATTCCGTGTCTGATAACTTCGGAAGATCTTCGGGTGTTACTAATTGGCAATAAATGCAGGCAGAAAGTACGCTGAGATAGACCTCTGAGGTCTACTACCTACAGCGAGTGCTTTTAGAAGTAATATCATAGATTACATGATATTGATTTCGTGATCAAGGGAAAGCCTAAAGAGAAGTAGTAGGCGTCTAAACGAACGATTCCGATCAGATACAAGTCAAACTTCACTTCATAACCTTGATTCGTAGATACGATTACACACGTACGGGTACATCCAACCTACAGAGGAGAAAAATGAAATATTTAAGGTTTGCTTCTATAAAATTCTCGAGAGTGACTTTGGACAAATGTTTTACGAAGTCGTTAACATCCTATTCGGCGACTCTACAACCAAAATCGTAGAACTAGACACTGACAATCGACTTTACTTCGGGTAGAAAACATCATCATTGCCAGATTCAGAGGACAATATATAGCGGTATCCAAGTTTCTCTTTATAAACAGCTCGCGCTCAAGGGATTATGAGATTTTCAATCTATGCAAACAGAGCTCGAAGAAAGATTAGGGCGAAACAAAGAGAGATATTGATGTATGCCAGTTTTAAATGTACGCTAGTGGATGCCATAAGCGAGTTGTACGGCTTAAGAAAGAATCACGATGATTCAGAGTATATCCGAAAATCGGCTTGATGGTAAACTGATGAGCATTCCATAGCGAGACCGGTATTATGGTTGAAGGTTTCAATACTGGCAGTTTCGATGTAGTACTGATGTTGAAAACAGTGACAGAACGAGGGTGGATCAGTAGACATGTCGTCGGTGTTCGTATAATATAAGCATCACATATAAGTTTCATAGTATATAAGCGTTTTGAATCCTTATAGCAAGTGCAAACTGGTCAGATGTGGGCGATTTATTTCAATCTTGGGCCTTTTATATTGTGATTGGATAAAGTACTCGTATTTCTTATATCATTCAGAAAACTTTGACATTTCGCGACATTGAATATGTGGATCTTTTAACATTGTCAATGACACACATACCGAAAGTGAAAAGTTTCTTGCTGTCTACGATGTAAGTGCCATTCATGTATTACAACACAGCATTGCCTTTTAGAAGCATTAAATACTAGCTCATTGGTGGTTCATAATTAGTTATGCTGATAATATCAGAATTCAATTAGCTTAACAATTGGTGCCGTTAAAAGCAGATAGTAAACATTGTAAGTATTGTAGATATATGTATACATAATTCTACATGTTTAGCTGTTTAAGGATTGGATTATCTGGTATGCCACAGTTATTTAAATATGTTTGTTTTAGCTGACGCAATCTATCACAAACCAGTTCAACATTCGCCTGAAAATGCAAGTTTATTGTGGACGGATAATGAGAAAGATTAAGCATCATCTTGAGAAATTAGGTTTGGGTTATTTGCAGCTGTTTCTCGTGACGCATTGCACAACCATCCCACACTTGGCACCCATAGAACAAAATTTATTGAAATATCACTTTTAACCTATGCAATATTGCCTTGTTCCCAGAACTTAAATCGGACCGTCTATTTATAAAGGGATAAAACATTTTGGTTGCAATTTGCGATTTTTGGTTAGTTTTTGCAAAGTGTTCCTCAAAAGTAAGCCGTTGATCTAGATAAATTCCAAGGTATTAGACACATCACTGCCAAATTACGGTGCCTCCCCTAACGGCAAGTGGATTACTGGTTAAAAAGCAAGCTTTTTCTCTTTCTAGTGAAAAATATGGCTTGCATTTTACTAGTGTTTACTTTGATTTTCTATTTTTTTTTTAATAATAAAGTAATATCTTGATCGTATTTTACAGATTCGTCTCAAGAACAAACCTGAATAAACAGGATGGGAACTTGGGAAAGTCGGACGTGAATAAGTTGTATATAATTGGACCCAAAACTGAGCTTTGAGGAATACCAGCTGTAAAATACTTTAATTCCGAACGAAGTTTACTAAGGTACACGAAAAAACGTCTATCTGATAAAAAATTTAAAACAATTTTGACAAGATACAATGGGAGACCTAAAGGCAAGATTTTATGGACAATCCATCATGCCATAAAGATTTAAAAGCTTTTTCAATGTCCAAGAGTACTAAACCAGTTGATTTACCTTGGGATATTTTTTATATTATCTATCTATCATAGCATTATGATGGCTTCTAAACCCGAATAGCTCATTGGGCAATAATTTCTTGTCCTCTATTACTGTAATAAGTTTTTTTTTTTTTTTCAAAACAGGTTCAAGAATTTTGCTGAGACTGAGATTTTATGCTGAATTGATCTCTTAATCGTAATTGCAACTCCTCCACCACTTTGAGCAGTTATATCTACGTGATAACTCTGGTACATGAAGTTAGAGAGTGTCGGAGAAAGAACGGACTCTGGAGCATACCAACCATTATTTTACAGATATCAGACTTAAAACCGACCCAGGCAACTTGGATGGAACGTTTCGAAATGTAGCTTTCAATCGGCTGAAGAAGAGGTTCATCGATCCCAAATGCATGCTTTTAGATAAAAGGGCCTGAAGTTAAACTCTGCCACATACATTTCAAATATCAAGTGCAAAACGAAAGGTACGAATCGAGCTAAATATAAAATATTGCTAATTAAAATTAAATATTAAAATTACAGGTCGAAAGTAATCAGCTGATTGCAATCTACACAATAACGTGAAAAGCAAGAGCAGTATTTTTTTGTTTTGTTGTACAACACTAATGAAACTGAAGTTGCTGCCAAGGAGGTTTACCATCAAACATTTCTTGGATGGGGGTCACGAAGCCAAAATTATGTTTTTTTAATATAGCAGTAGAAGCGGCATTCAGAATTGGTATAAGATATAGCAATCATCTGCCCTCTCGCAACGTAGGTTCTTGTTTAACTCAATTTGAATAACGAATCAATCAATCGTTCCTTAAATATTTTTTGATGGATTACAACAGAATCTTTTAATAGAAAAAGTAAATTTCGTGTGTTCCTCATCGAATAAGCGTTTGGATTTATTCAATAACAATTCGCACAAGTTTTTGGGCCGTTATACAACCACGGAAAAACACGAATCCGCTGCTACACACCGAAAACAGAGCACCGGTTGAAACAGTATGTTTCTCTGGATGAACGGGTGTTAGTAAAGGCCAATTATTTTACAGATGATGCATGCAGGGTTGGCATCTGGTGACAGATGTCATCTAATACAAAAGTCCGTTCCGAAGTAAACAGGAGTTTTTAAAAATATAGTAGGTATTATTAGTGAGGCTATTTATTGGCAATTACATGCGTAAGTAGATTTTTTACTGACGTGCTGTCTAAATTTCATGACATTTGGACGAATAGAAGCGGAGTTATTGCGTCTGAAGTGACAGTATTTTTGCGTCATCGGTACAAAAGTGAGCATCGAACAAAAATTGCTCAGAATCCAACTTTCGAAGGACATCATCAACGGGGTTAAATGGAAAAAAATTAAACTTCCTTTCCAACATTGTAACTATCGATAAAACGTGGTGTTTTCAATATGATCTATCATATAAACCAAGCACCAAGTGCCGAGTAGAAAGCGTCAGACGAGCCAAAACCCAAAAAGATTTCATCAAATATCGGCCAGAATTTCGCGCAGAATGAAGTTGGTGTTTGTCGCACGATAATGCGCCACCTCATCGATCGACACTTGTGGCCGATTTTTTAGCGAAAAATCACGCTTTTACTGTCTAGCACTCACAACATTTTCGGAAGAATGCATTTGCCGATGAAAGGAAAGCGTTTTGTGGACGTACGAGTAGAAGCCATCAAAAATACTCGTATCAATATCCTGAAAGACATTCCGGTCAACGATATAAAGCTCTCATTCGACGTGCTTTTAGACCATGAAAAACGATGTATTGAGTCAGAACAAAATTCGTCGGTTTAATCAAAAGCAACTTTCTGTTGTAATTGTTTTTAAAAAGTCCTGTTTACTTTGGAACGCACGTATAATTTTGGGAAATTTACCATGGAACGCTACACAGTGAAAGAAAAACAGACATGCATGCTGACATTGATTTTTATAAGAAAATCGTATTTTGGGATGAGGCCTATTTCCACATCGGCGGCTATGTTAATAAACAATATTGCCGCATCTGGGGCACCGAAAACCCATGCACTAATGCACCCAGAACGAGTCACTGTTCGGTGCGGTTGAAAATGAATCCGGAAAAGCCATTACGGTCAATGAAGCGTGCTACTAAGACATGATAAACAAATTTTGGTACCCGCAGCTCGAGGATACGCACACGGCCGACCTCTATTCTCATCAGAATGGTGCTACGTGCCACAGAAGTCGCGAAACAATAGAGTTATTGCGCACGAAGTTTCCTGGCCGCATAATTTCGCGTTTAGGAGACATTGACCTCCACTCCAAGATCCTTCGACTTAACCCCATTAGACTTTTTTCTTTGGGGCTATGTTAAAAGCAAGGTCTACGCCAATCATCCGCAAACAATTCCTAACTCTAAAGGCGAATATTAAAGCCGCCATCACCGTGATAGAGCTCCAATTATGTGAAAGAGTTGAAGTTGAAAATTTCGAGAAAAGGATGAGGGTCTGCAAGAAGAGCCGAAGCGGTCATTTGGAAGATATTGTGTTCCATAAATAATGCCCATACGTCTACTTTAGAAAGTAATAAAAGTTTCAGAGATATTTTAATAATTGCACGTTTTATTAAAAAAAAAAAAACAAATCCTGCTCCTCTTGCTGAAACACCTGTTCGATGACCAAGGTTTGTCTGTCGGCAAACAACATCATCTAGATGTAGTACATACTTTTGAAAGAAAAACGCCAACGGTGATTTGTAGGAAAAACCCATGCAATCGTCCACGTGGATACGTCTGTAGTCGCGATGGTGAAATTTCATGAACTGGGCTAGGAATTGGTACCTCATCCATCATATCCTCCAGATTTAGTCGCCAATGAATATTTTCACTGTCCAACCTGAAGAAATACGAGTAGTTCGATGAAAAAAAATTTGGCTCCAACCATGAAATCATCGCTCAAACAAGTACCTATTTCAAAGGGATCAAGAAATTGGAGAAATGTTGGACGAAGTGTATTGAGGTCAAAGGAGACTAAAACTTTTTTTGGCCGAAAAAGTAATCTCTCATTCAAAAGATCCAACGTCGTGTGTAGTGGAGTACATTCTAAATTCTAATTCATTCTATGGAACGATGATATGACATGTAACTTCCATTCACAATACTGTCAAATCCAACATTTCATACGAAGACATGGATAAGATCTATTTCGTCTACAAAATGCATACATCCGTTGCAATTCCGATACAATTTTGGGATCCGTCTGTTTCTTTTCACTATAGCATTACGAGTACTTCATTTTGCTGAGTGTTTCAATTTGTTCCCAATGTACAAGCACTTCCCATAGAATGAAAACAAATTCCTAGTCCTTCTCAGATAACTAGTCAAATTCTGATTCGCCCTTATGTTTCATATACTTGACCTTAGGCAAAGGAAACTTGTTGGTCTAGTTCTCACGTACAATACCCGATACTTGATAGCCCCAAAAAAAAAACGTGGAGCTGATATACAGGGGCCCTTCGAAAAAAAAGTTTCCTGATGTATAAGGTTATCTTTGCAAGACATAACCGCATACTGTGAGTTTATCAAGGCATGAAAAGTACGAACGCTCAGGTGGATGCAAGTAACACTGATTCATGAGGTACGATTGACAGGTTCTCATAACCCATCACTTCTTGTGTTGGAAGAAGGAAGATCAATCAATCAATTGACCATTTATAGAATAGAGTAAGCCCAACCATTATATAAGCAATTCATCTATTCTCAATTCTGAAAAAGCCGGATTGTAAAAAACTTTTAAACTCAAATGCTGTTAGATATGGATTCTATTCCTAAAAGGGAATATTGCTTCAAAGTTACTGCAATCAGCAATCATTTATTGCAAGCAATGAACTGACTTACCGCATCTGGTTTTGAAAGGAAAACTTTGTTCCAGGTTTTGCTTGGCACTAGACCTCAAACTCCTTCTTCTTCCCAATCTGCATCTCATACTCCACTATTTGTTCGATCAAAAGTTCATATGCTCAGTTCCAATAATGAATTCCAAACAAAATCTCCCCACTTGCGAAACTATGTCAATTTCACATGTACTTAGGGCGATTCAGAGCAATTATTAGTGGAAGGACCAAAGTTACAAGCCAACAACTTGGAGGATAAGTTCATGTATAAGTATCTGCAGAAAAACTTTTAGTAGAGAACTTCATATAAATCATCTTATGCTGGATATTACTTTGGATAAATCAAAGAGATACTTTTCTTTTCGCAATTTAATTTGCTCCACATCTAATTGACTTATTAACTTTTAGATGTCCCTGTGCGTATTAGCGTCGCACTAAGACGACGATATATGTTGGTATACCATGAAGATTAAAGGGATACCGGATAAGTAGTTCCCAATTAATTTAGTGGAGTACAATTTATATGGAACCTTATATAATCGTGACAAAAATCTACAATTAACATGTTCAGGCATACATGTACTATTGTACTCGTAATGTAAACGTGGTTATGCCTTCTATATCCAATGACATTTTGCTGCAAATTGATAACAAGGTTTGGAATATTTCCTACAATTTCACTGTGAAATATCATTCATTGTTCCACCGCAATTTTATTTAAATTATTAAAATGCATCCCTTTGAAAAACTGCCACTAACATATAATTAGCCCTTGACAAATCCATTCGCTACACTTTCAACGGCCTACTGAAATTGAAAACCTATTGTGAGAATTAAGTCCTGCCAACGTTCGTATCCCTTTTGTATTTCAGAAGCCTGTCATCTAGTAATTAACATGTGCATATAGTCGTACCACACATCTATACATACTCATATTCAAGGACGATAAAAATGTATTTCAATTTTAAAATGGGGGAAAATTCGATTAAAATCCAAATTACCGAATAACACATCCACTACTTATTTGCACAGGCAATTATTCATGTATTCAGATACAGTCTATTTAATACCTCTTAAATGTAACAAATTTTCCACTTAAATTTATAAATACAATAGTTTTTTGTTTGAGCTACATGCTCTGTGAAATGAAAATGTCATATTTATTATGTCAGTTTAGGTTTCTCCATTTGTGAATAACATCATAGTTGAACATCCGTTCAAAATCAATTTAAAAAAAAAATGTTTGACATATTAATTGATTTTATTTGTTATTTTTCTGTGAGATTAACCTAATGGTACTTTCAGCTTCCGTTTTGGTTACTAAGGCACTTAACACCAACCCGTGAAAGATGCCTTATTTCAGTACTATAGACTGCTATCATCATCTACTCTCTGTCGGGGTTGGGGAAGTGAAACTAATGACAAGCGTATGTCGAATCGCTGAATATTCCAATCGTCCCACTTCGACCTGCCGGAATTCCAGTTCTCTAAGTACTCAGTATGAAAGTGTTCAAAGCTTTACCTTTTTCTTTAAGCCCACTACAGACATAGAGTTGTTCAAAATTATAGGCACTCTCAAAAACGTAAATTCCAGTGGTTTTGATGGTATTTCCAACTGCATGCTTAAACACATTGCATGCTTTGTTTTTAATGTCCTAGCGGACATATGTAATAAAAGTGTCTTATTCGGAGTCTTTCCCAAAGCCCTTAAAAGTGTAGATGTGATACCACTTTTTAAAAAGGGTGCCGCTAATGATGTTAAAAATTATAGGCCAATTTCGCTTCTTACTTCAATTAGTATTGTCTTTGAAAAAGTTAAAAAAAATAGGGTCGTTAGCTTTCTGAATAAAACATGTTTCTTTAGCTCATTTCAATTTTCCAAAGGGTACAAATTCGGACGATGCACTATTGAATTTCTGTTCACAAATCATCAAGAGCTTGGATGACAAAAATTTGACAGCAGGTCTATTCATCGATATTATCAAAGCATTTGACATGGCAAACCATGAAATCCTGTTGAGGAAGATTAAAAATGCTCCAAGACAGATGGAATAAAATTTATAAATTTAGGGGTGCCTCGATTCTTCCGATCTATATTTAAGCTACCTTTCAAAGGCCGTCTCACTGCTTTTGCAGATGATGTGAGCTTAACCTACGGTTCGGTAAGATCTCTATATTTAATTACTGATGTAAATTCGGATTTGGACCTGCTTAGAACTTGGTTTGCTGTGCATAAACTGATAATTAGTTCTAAAACAAAAATAATGTTTTCCAGTATTTCAGCGTTAAATCACCTAAATCCCAACAATTTAAGCTTCTGCTGTCCAAGCACTTCCAATATAACTTTTTGTAGCAATCTTAACTGCAGCGACAAATGTTTCCAAATTGAAAACGTTAAAGAGTTTAAATAAATCGGCCTTAATATTAATTCTAGAATGTGTCTTCATAACCATATACACGACTTAAGGCAGTATTTTCGCGCAACTCTTAGGAATTTCTTTTACTTTGGCATGTCTGCTCCAAACACCTCCATAAAGTATTTTGATTTATTATGGAATCTTACATTCCAAACTTCATTATGACATTACATGTTGGGGCGGAGTCTATCTAAACAAAATATATTATAAGGAAAATATGCGAGAAAAATCGCTTATATCAGCGTTTTACATTATTTAACGATGTGCTTCATATATTGCTTCAAAGTTTTAAAGACATTTTGCAATAGATCTGGTAATTTGGATAATAGAGTTCTCGAAAATTATAATATACGTGGTAATCACTTAGGTCCTTTCGTTCCGGACAACGGCTTACATACGATTTTATACTGTCGCATCTACCTACCTCTTTGACTAAGAACAATTCGTCTCACAAAAAGATTTATGAGCAGATTAAAACACTGGCTTCTGGTCCTAGATGTCAGGAACTTGGAACAACTCGTTTATAACTCTTGATATTTTGGTGTATTCTTCTCCGTTTTATCAAATCAATCAAATCAAATTAATTCCCGTCACATTTTTCTTAAGGCTCAATTAATTCCCTTTCTAAATGAAAAATCGCTAAACTCAGCTTAAAGGGTTACCCACCCCTTTTTTATACATTTTGTTAACTTGTAAGCGACTTTTAATATTATTTGTTTGAATGAAATATTGGCAGCTGAACGCCACCACCAGGATAAAATGTTAGAACGCACCCCACGACAGAGCTGTCAACCGAGAAGGGTGCCAACGCGACGCCACGATCGAGTATCGAGGAATAGGCAGGGTCATGAAAATACGTCGTATGGTTTCTTAATTGTTCGTGATTGTTCTTGTTCTGTTCTCTTGCTGTGTTTTCTTCTTTTTGCGTTTTAAATAAATATCTAATATAAATAACTAGTTGTATTCTAGTGGGATATTTATCCAATAATTGAAACGATGCAAACGATAAAATTCGACACTCTGCAAGTAAAGCATTTGAAAGCAATTTTGGGAGCCAACAATTTACCCACACGTGGCCGTAAGGCGGAATTGCTGGCACGCATTATGCACTACACGAAGTCGGACGAAATAGATGCTGCCGAACTTCAACCGCGCAACCCTTTCGTTGGCGGGAAGTGGTGTGGTAACAGCTGCATTATTGCGATGCTAAAAATAGATGAAATGGAAGAGGCGGCTCACTGTTTTTTAATTGTAAAAGACGAGTTGATGCCGTATCCTCTCTTCCTTGGAAATGATATCTTATACAAAGACAACCGTATAATATATGCCGTCTCGAGGAATTTACCAAGGACGAAGTAAAGACAGGAGATGAGTGTCGTCGGATGGAAAAGAGAAACTGTACGAAACCATTAATGAGTTCTCTATGTGCTTTGGAGAGACACTCAAGTGCCTAGGACCACAACTATGATGTACATTACGCTTACGTCCAACACGTCGATTGAGAAGAAGCCATATCGTGTACCATTTGCGAAAAGGGAAGTAATTGATTACGTCACTGAAGAATTGATGAAGTACAATGTGATTCGGCCTAGTACATCTGTCTACTCATCACCTGTCGTACTGGTGACGAAGTCATCAGGAGAAAACCGTATGTGCGTCGATTTTAGAGCACTGAATGCCATCACGCTGAAGAAGCCATACCCAATGCTGACGGTGGGGGAAAATCTTTCCGCGACTGCAGGAAAGAGGTATTTCACGGTATTAGATCTCATATCGGGCTACTATCAGATCCCGATCGACGATAGTTGCCGTCATTACACCGCATTTATCACACACTCAGGTCGGTATGAATTTAATCGAATGCCGTTTGGTTTGGTTAATGCGCTATGTACGTTTTCCGAAGCAATCTCCAAACTTGTGAAACCGATGTAGGGAAGAGCATTTAGCTACGTGGACGAGATCATCATTCCGAGATGCAGTGTGGAAGAAGGACTCAGTAGCCGAAAAGAATTCCAGCAGCTACTAAAAAAAGCAGGGTTAACTCTTCGAATTAGCGTGTATTCCTAGCGACCGAAATCAATTTTGTAGCAAATCGACTGACCAAAAATGTAATCAAGCCTAGCCACGAAAAAAAACATCAGCTGTCGACGATTTTCCTCGACCTACAAACGTCACCGAATTGAAAAGATTTTTGGGCTTGATGAGCTATTTTAGAAAATTTGTTCAGCCAAACCGTTGACATCGATGTTGAAGAAAGAAAGGGTAGAATCACCGTTCCGTTGGTTGGATGAGCAGACCGAAGCATTCGCGAAGTTAAAGAAAATATTATGCATCGAGCCTATTCTCCAAGTTTACGATTCAGGGAAAATTCATGAAGTCCATATCATACGGATTAGCTGGAATACTGTTTCAAGCGATAAGTGATTCTGCCGAACGTAAGCCCGTTTTTCACAACACCGCACATGCACACCAGCCGAGTCAAAATATTCAAGCTACGAACTTGAACGCTTTCGCATGTACCTCCTCGGTCGAAAATTTTGTGTCGTCACGGGTGACAGCTGTGAGCGCAATAAAAGCCACGTCATCGCTTATTCCTCGTGTAGCCAGATGGTGGTTGCGTCTGCAGGAATATGATTTCACGATAGTTCATCGAAGTGCAAATAGAATGGCCCATGTGGACGCTCTGAGTCGAATGCCTGTAGAGGATGGAAAGGAGAGCGACACTGTCGCCGCTTGTATGATAAGAGTTAAAATCTCACGAGATGACTGGATAGTCAGCATGCAACACCAAGATCCAAGGCTTGCAATCATCGTCGAGGCATTGCAAGGGCGTGAAGGTATCGACGGAAGTGTGCAGTTACGACAACAATTCTGCTTGAAGGACGGCCGTTTGTTCCGGAAAGACAAAGGAAAATTGAAACTGGTCGTGCCATCAGCCATACGAAGGCGAATCGTCAAGTATTTCCACGACGACATTGGACATTTCGGTGTGGAAAAGGTACTGCAACGAATTAAAGTGAACTTGTGGTTCAGACAAATGCGGAACTTCGTTAAATTATACATATCCGCATGCATCGAATGCATCGAATGCTGTTATCACAAAAGAGTGCCGGGTGCTGTAGAAGGAAGGATGAACGTCGTAGATGTAACTCCCATCACGTGGATCATCACGACGAGGTAAAGCCTACATCATCGGTGTTACCGATGCTTTCAGTAAGTACATAATTGTTAAAGCAGTAACTGACACGAGAACGAAGCCTGTGATCGAAATGCTAAACGATCTGACGACTTATTTCAGTTTGCCGGATGTCATCATCAGCGATCGGCGAAGCGCCTTTACTGCCAAAGAGTTTGAAGGCTTTTGTCGGGGTAATGAAATTCGACAATACGAACCGCCGTTCGGACGCCGAGGGCTAATGGTTAAATCGACAGGCTCAACCAAAGTATTTTGCAGTATTTCCGGACGTTAAGCAATGAACAGGACTTAGAACTACGGCAGCTGGAATGGCCGATTAATACGCTGCGAAATTCAACAACTGGATACAGTCCAAATGAAATAGTTTTTAACTTCAAGCTGAAGGACATCAGTGTTAATCATTTCTTAAACACTGTTCATGATGAGGAAGACCTTGAGCCAGTCAACATGCAGCAGCGACGAGCAGATCTGTCCCGTAGGATCCACGAGGAGAAGGAGAAATGGAAGCTGAGATTCGACGCCAAACACAAACATCCAACAACATACAACGAAGGTGACCTTGTAGTGGTGGAAAGTGTCCCATCACCCACTGGTGAACCGCAAAAATTGGAGCCGAAGTACAAAGGACCGCACGTTGTGGAGAAATGTCTTCGACAGGATCGCTATGTTCTGGGTGGAATCGAGACCGGCGACAACAACGAAAGCTTTCAACCGTGATGACGAGCCACAAAATGAAGCCATGGTGTTTACAGGCACCAGAGGTTGACAACGACGATGAGGATGAGATTGAGTCTGGAGTCAGGGACG
This sequence comes from Volucella bombylans, assembly GCA_949129095.1. Classification (NCBI taxonomy): domain Eukaryota; kingdom Metazoa; phylum Arthropoda; class Insecta; order Diptera; family Syrphidae; genus Volucella; species Volucella bombylans. The sequence continues at coordinate 109,182,766 of OX422143.1, read as the reverse complement.
ACTCTATGTCAGGAAGGGCCGAGCTGTCAGCTGAACGCCACCACCAGGATAAAATGTAAGAACGCACGCTACGACAGAGATGTCAACCGAGAAGGGTGAAAACGGACGCCTCGATCGAGTATAGAGGAATTGACAGGTGTGGGTCATGAAAATACGTCATTTGGTTTCTTAATTGTTCTTGTTTTGTCCTCTTGATGTGTTTTGTTCTTTTTGCGTTTTAAATAAATATCTAATATAAATGCTATAACGAGTTGTACTATTTCTCGAAACGAACGCCGACAATATTAAATGCCAAAAAAAAAAAGTTAAGGCAAAAAAAAAGTGAACAATATGTAGAATAAGTGTTATAACATCTTTAGAAAAGTTGTCAAAACAATCGAAGGTGCTACCCTCTCCCGGAATCGAGCTCATGGAATGATGATGCTCTAACGACCTTACAGATGCATAAATTCATAAAACGCTACAGCGTGAAATACATATACAAGTATAATAGGATCTACGGGCCATATCCGAAAAACATCGATTGCTTGCGTTGAATCCGATCGCAAATCAAAGGATCCTCGAAGAAAATGTGTAGTTGCAGAAGCATAGGGAACAGTGGAAAATTTAAAGCATCCCTGTTGCGGTTTTGACTTTTTTTCAAATATGTACCTTTCATTCATTACACTGCAGGTACTGTACAAAAAATGTAGCTACTCTAGGTGATTTCAATGTCAACATTATTGCCTACAGCAATGTTGTTGGCAGTTATTTGACTTTGTTATCTTCGCACGTCACTTAGTAAAGGGTGACCAGATAAAAACGATAGGAAACAAGATTTAAATAAAACAACAACGGTACAACGGTGGGAGATATAAAATAATTCTGGCTTTATTTTAAAGCTACGTCCATGCCATTATGTGTAGAATAATACATCATTCAAATGGCCGGCTCGGCTTCGCTGGCAATGCTTCAAGCGGACGGTCCAATTTTTGATGACTCGGTCCAATATATCCCGCGTTATGTCGAATGTTGGCCTCGAGCTCGTCCAAAGTGGTTGGCTTGTTAGCTTGTTAGGACTTGACGTAGCCCCAGAAAAAATAATCGAGTTGTGTCAAATCGTATGATCGCGGCGGGCAATTGATGAACGCTCGCCATGAGATGACCCAGTCGACAAAGATTTCCTTCACAACTTCGAGCGTTGCGTCGCTGTATGGCATGTAACGACGTCTTGTGTCTTGTTGGGACCACAGTTCGGACATGTCGACGTTGTTAAGCTCTGACCACAGAAATATACCTGAGACCGCACCACGATGCCCTCATGCCGTAAATCGCACCAAACTGTCAATCTTTGTGGATGAATTGATGCTTGTGGATTGTGCTGGCTTCAATAATGGAAATTTTGCTTGTTGACATAGTCGCTGAGCTTAAAATGGGCCTCGTCCGAGAAGATGATTTTTTGTCCAAAATCCGGATCTCCGGCCAACATTTCCAGGGCTCAATTAGCGAACTCACGGCATTGTCTATTGTCGTCCGGCTGCAATTTTTACGTTAACACAATCTCATATGGATGTAGGTCCAAATCCAAACGAAAACTAAGCCGGATTGACGCACTGGCGGTGCCCAATTCAGCTGATCGGCGCCGAAGCCACATTTCTGGGTCTTCTTCCATACTGGCCGCTACGGTGATGTTTTCTTCATTTCGCACCAATCTCTGTCTGGTTGGTGGCTTAAGATCCAAAAGAGTTTACTCACGCTCAAACTTTTCCACGACCTCACGACGAAATTCACGTTGCGTATTTACAATTGAGCCGGAATATCGATATTTTTTAATAATTTCCGCACGTTCGGCAAGCGTAAAACGATGCATGATTAAATGGCAAACGTTACTGAATATTTTGACAGCTGGATGTCATGGGTAACTTTGACAGCTGCTGAAACAAAACAATTGGAAAAACTATCATTGCCATCTGGTCACCCTATAAATAAGTCGGTTTTGACTTATTAAAGTTTGATGCAGTGAATTTAAGTTATGAATGGCCGTTTTTATTTAATAGATTGTATTAGTCGTATAAGAAGTAATCCAAATAAATCCTTGAAATCCAATTTTAACATTGTTTTAATAAAACAGAGAAATAGTAACGTAACAATGAGCCAACTACAATTGAACAGTATCGGGAAAGTGTCTTGACCATGTGTAAAAATATGGATGTTTTAATAATATTTCACACAGCTCATGTGAAATATGTGTTTTTGATTTTAAAATCATGACTAAAAATAACAGAAACGAAAATTGTAGACCATGGTTCTTCAACAGAGAAGTTGATTTCGGAAAACTAGCTACTACTCTTTTCCTAGAGTCTTGTATCTTGATCTCGATAACTAAAAACAAAAAACACTCATGGCTTATTTCTAGACATAACACTGCTAAAAAAACAGATATTAGAGGCTTTATGTTTGAGTTTGAGTTCTCAACGAGTAAAAATCTTAAAAAAACCAGGAGTGAAAATAAACTTATTAAAATTGGAGTCCCGCAGGTTTCGGTTTTAGGACCAATCCTATTGCTAATTTGCTATTCTAATTTATTTGGACTCAATTTTAAGGGAGAGCTAAGGACTTTTGCTGACGACATAGGATTTGTTTATGGCTCTCCTAGTTTATATCTTATAGCAGATATAAACTTAGATATGAGCTTACTTAGATTATAATCTGATTATAAGCTCCAAAACCAAACTTTATAATGCACCAGAATGTCGTAAATTTAAATTGTTTTACGGTACCCGAAACTCCTCCACTGGCTTTTCAAGTAATTTTAATTGTAGTGGTAATTGCATTCAGATAGAAAAGGTCGATGAGTTCAAGTAATTAGGGTTACCTATTGATCCAAAAATGTCCTTTGTCAATCACACTGTGGCGTTGAGAATGTATTTTCTTTTTACTTTAAGAAAATTCATTTATCTTAGGAGTGTTTGTTCCACAAAATTATTAACCACTATTTACTCCGGGATATTTGCTTACAAATTACAATATGGTGTAAGCTGTTAGGGAGGAACCTTTTTCAATAAGATATAAAACTTCCAGCTAGTCATCTTTACTACTTTAAAGTATTAAAGTCTTTTTTTTTTTATAAATCTGTGAATCTAAACTTTAGTATTCTTGACAAATATAATCTTCGTGGAAATTCTATGAATCTAGTATTTATTCCTATTTCCGACGGTGTTTCGGAAATTGTGTACAGTTGTTTCTTGTTGGTTATTTCACAATTTACCTGGCTAATTGGCTACAAAATTTTGAATTCAGCGATGTAGAAAACCGCTTAAAAGTATAAGATTAGTTAATATATTTTATAGATATAGCAATCAGATATATTATGTTTTTAATATTGCTAATTGTCTACTTTCTATTATTTATTATATTTTTGTATTGCCTCTTTCAAACGTTCTCATGTACCCGGAATAACTAAATGGATAGATAACTCCTTTCTTTTTGTTGATTAATTAAATTATTTGTACTATCACTTGACTCAATTTTTTTTTTAAAATAACATAGCTACATTTTTCCTTCTATGAGTCACATCACCACCCAAACTGTGTTAATTATTAAGCAAACATCTTATGAAGTGTAATAAAATACTATTATTTTGAACTATCACTAATGTTTTCTAATAAAACAAAAAAAAATCGTCAGCTCTTCATATTGCCTTCTACAGAGCGATATTTGAACTTGACATTGGCGCAGCTCTGTAAACTAATGCTGCCAACAACGATATTCAATTTGCGATATGAAAATAGACCCTCGACACTTACCAAGGAAGTACATTCCGGTACAGAGAACGTTCATATACTTGCTTAAATCTGTAAGGCAGCTGTAAAAATTTACATCAATAATTCATCACGCATTCCATCCCGTGGCAGCGATATGTGGACAGAATTCGACATAACTGGTCGTTCATAGTGCTAGAGTGATTGAGCCTTTCACGGGAATAGGAGTGCAAACAGCAAAAGTCAAGTTATCAAAAACGCCTGTGCGCATTCCCTAGGTAACTGAAAGCACCTATCTCCAGATAGAAAATAAGAGGCTGTCGTGTCTCAGGTAATATTCCACAGGCCACTCTATTTTCAATGAGTTTGAAACCAAGAGTTTACTGACGTTATTCAATTTGAAAGATTTAGTTATTTATCTTTCGGGATATTCTGCGAACGAACTTGAGCAACTATTGCTTTTTAGACAGAATTTTTCCCACGATACGGCAAAGCTAACTAGCTTGCACAGTCCGAAGTTTCTCCATAATAGCTTTATTAATAGAGACATAAAACTTTCGCAACGCATGCATTTCTCTTATTTTTCTCATATAATTTCTATCATTGCGATGAGGCATTTTTCAGTAACAAGATACTGTGGAGCTGTCGCCTCATCTAAACCATCCCGCACTTATTCTACGAGTATGTTCAAACAGCGTTATCCCAATCTTTTTGTTGGAGCGTCGACACAATGAAATCTGAATAGATGCCAGTTTGGGGGTTAATAATCACCGCAGTGCAGGTATTCAGTTTAGGAGCTGCCTGAAGAAGAAAGAGAAAAGAGAACACCGGAATCATTATTGTGCTGCTTTAATAGAAAATTCTGCTCGATATTAAAGACCACCGAACCTTGTACACTGCCCCGACGTACCCTTTCGAATTCTCCGGTTATCCCCGCTGTATATTGAACTTCAGCTTTAACGCCATCGTTCAGTTCGCGTTTCATTCTTACATAAATTACGGTGAAGAACATATGCAGATCTTTCGAAATTTTTCGGTATCTTTCATCATTACCCGCAAGTTTTGAAACCTGGGGCTCTTAAATCCGCATTGATGGCCACGGAGTCGAATAACATGGCGTTGTCACTATCTCGGGATCTCTTGTATATTTTCATAGAATGAGACATTAATTTATCCCATAGGTAGATGTTGCAATTTCTCGTGTCGCCTTTGCCTTTATAAAGTGAAACAACAAAGCTTTTCTTCCAACGATTAGGCAATCGACGCTCCATTGTCACTGTAAGTATTAGAATCGCGAGTCACCCCAGATGTACGATATGTTTGCAGTCTAACTGCACACACCATTTTGTTTTGTTTTAATTGCTTCGCTAACTGCACCTCTAATATAAGAAAATAAACAAAGAACACTTGCAGCTCGGAAAGTTAAAGAAAGAGCAAGAGTAATGACGTTGGAAGGTTTTATTAGAGCATAAAATGAACATGCCATGATGAAATGGATGAAGACGACAGAGAATTCAGTCCCTCTGACCTAGGTTAAGCATTTCGAAGCTGAGGTCTAATGAAGCTGCTATCAGAGACGGATTACCTACAGAGTTACTTAAAGAAGCTGGAGATAACCTGGTTGAGAACATGCACGAGTTCATCTACAAGATGAGCTCACCAACATTTGTCTGGTCCTATAGGAAGAAGACTTTTTTGACTGTACCAACTATAGACCAATAAGTCTCCTTCGGGCCAGAAAAGTCCACCATCGATCAATATTCACACTACGGTAGACATTGGATAAGACAAGCGAAATTCAACGCGACACTCTTTATCTCTTAGTCGATATGAGAGTGTACATAGGGACGAGCTGACAGATGGTGTGGATGTTGGCTGTCAGTTACTGTCATTAACTGAATTCAATGTGGTTTATTGTTTTGACAGATGTCATACATTCTTTGGCAATTTTAGTCATAGAATCGTTTACCACGCAATAGTGCATTTTTGTTATTCAATCTTATTACGAAAATGAGCGATTTTTCGGTCAACATACTTCGAAGAAACTGGTTCGGTATTGGGTCAAACTCTATATCAACATGCTCGACCAGCATGTACATCACCACTGTGAGCCAAAGTGCTCAAAACCAGACAGGCACAATTGGGCCTCACTTGTGGCAATTTACGGCGAATTTTAATAGTTGATCTGTGCGATCCAAGTTACGCACCAATTGAAGCTTTTGGACCATTGATAACGTCGCCGATTTGTTAACTGGATGCTGGATCGCCAGAATAATTTTTCATCGAATTGAATCTTTCCGATGAAGCTATGAATAGATGGTACGTAAATAAACAAAATTGTAGTTTCTGTGGACCGGAAAACCAAAACGAGATTCATGAAAAACCAATGCATCCCAAAAAGTCACTGTATGGTACGGATTATGGGTTGGCGGCATCATTGGCCCGTAGTTTTTCGAAGATGAGGCTGGAGAGACAGTTACAGTGAATGGAAAACGTTACCACAACATGTTCACCGGCTATTTTTTCCATAATTGAATGAATTGCGTCTGGACGATCTCTGGTTTCAACAGGATGGTGCTACCACCCATAAAAGCCATAAATCTGTCAATTAATTGCGTGAAATTTGAAGATAGCATTAATTCGGTCAGAGGAGAAGTTCATTGACCTCAAAGGTCATGTGATTTGACACTTTTAGACTTCTTCCTGTGGAGTTATTTGAAGAGAAAGGTCTATGCCAATAACCCAACGACAATTTAGGATCTCAAAGATAAAATCCAAACTGAAATTGCGTCTATTGGCCCACTTAATCTCCAAAAAGTCATCGACAATTTTGACCTTCGGATGGTCGCTTGCAACAGAAGCCTTGGTGGTCATATGAACGATGTTGTGTTCCATTCATAATTGCCATAGACCGAATTTAATTAATCAATAAAATTCTACATTGGTTGCACAATAAAAGTGTTTTTAATTTAATGAAAACGTCCATCCTAGCTGTTGGCTCACCCTTTATATAACATCCTGTCAAAAAGATTAAAGTCAAGGTGACGCGTTGTCATGTGATTTGAAACACTTGGAGGAGAAGAGGGGTACAGATGGTCAGCGACATAAGACTCGTCAAACGTCTAGAAATCCAACAACTGACTAGGTCATATTAAGCGAATGGACGCTACCGCTCTAGCTCAATAGGTCTTCGAGTTTAACCTCGAGGAATGTCCTATCAAAAGACAACAGCATCTTAGGTGAACCATGAGAATGAAAAGGGACCTGAATCAATTTGGAGTGCGGCAATGATGGGTGCCGGCGAGAGATCGTGCTAGCTGGGGAGGCTTACTGGTTGAAGCCCAAGTTCACCTCGGTTTGTAGCGCCACCTCCTAAGTAACTAAGTAATTTCGGCCAGTTCTTGCAGTGCTGATTCACATTACTTCGAAGTTGTTCCACATTCCTGGGGCCTATTCCTGGATGCGTAGAAACTCTTCACGGTACGGAAACCCGTCTGTATGACTTTTCTGAAATTCGTATCAATTCCTCTATTCCCACCAATACATTTGAGGCTTTTTTTTCTCTTATCGCGTACACTCAAAGTATACGTCTACATCCTATCAAATGATTGAATGTACTTTCCTTCTTGGTTTCGAATTGGTTTGATTGCAAAACCAATATTTGGCTCTAGATATCTTTAGCAATCTGTATCCAATGAATTTGTCATTTCGATATGAACGTGTGATTTCATCACACTGCATATAAAAGCCAATCTATGTTTCATTAATGTCGTATCGTAGTCCTTCGCAATTGAAGTAAGAGTGCAGCATCGAAAATCCATAATTGTACATCTTATGACAACATCAATTATTTTTTTCTCTCCACCTTGCCAGTGGTTTTGCCTCAACTCCAAGAAATCCCTTCCAGGTATTGATCTACTTCCTTGCATATCTCATAACTTGAAAGAATTTTTTCAATTCTGTACGAGTATATGTTATGAGACTTCATATCCTTCAAATTCGATTTAGGCTTCAAATAAATTCTTTCTTTCTTTTCTTCACAAAAAAAAGAACCTTTTTAAGGCTTCCCAATTCTGTTTCATTGTTGCCAAAGAAAAAAGTAAAGTATAATATAACACTGCCCATGTCTATCTCTTTACTTCTTCTGTTTCACTTACTTTCCTCTTTTACAAATAATGGTAACAAAAATCGACAACATCCTTTCGTTAAAAAACAAAAAGCAAAAAGGCATTCAACAAATAACCAAAACAAACGAAACCCTTCGTTTATTCATCCATTTCCAGGACAACCATTCCCCAAAAACCGGATTCAAAAATATATATATGTATATAAAGAAAAAAAAATCGATGCGCGAGGAATTATGTAAATAGAATAAGCTTAACAACGAAAATACTTTACAGGATGAACACATCATCACCACCACCGGCGGCATGCTTTCTTTTAAATAATAAAACAACATTCTTTCTCCACCCCTAAAATGCTCCCCGTTCCAGTGTTCCCACCCACAGATGCTTATAGTCACACGATGATACCTAACGCGGACGGCGAGAACGTCGAGGACGGGGTTTATTATTATCATGATAACAATAACAATCATCATCAACACAAGCCGAACATGAGAAATCCTTTTGGTTGTGTGTGCTCTTCTTTTTACTGTATATCCGTCGGCCTAATTCCATTTACAAACAATCCATACAGAGAACTTCAACCAATTCAAACTCCGAACCCAACTCCTATCCTTTAAGCTAAGCCGCCCACTACCACCGCGTCGCCGCTACCACCCATCTAAAGCTGATTATCGTGAGCATACACACGTACTAGGGATGAAAACGGATTGTTGGATTAATGAACATAGGTGAAATGTGAAAGCTCCGGTAAACACTCAACCCTCTATCAAAAGGAGGACGACTCCGGACTCGAAATGTAGGTCTGTGTCTATTCCTTGTTTGAACTCGGTGCAGTTCAGTGTTATCATCCTACACCAATGCTCGGGTAAATCAGTTCATTAGTTTTCCTGCAATTGTGAATGGATTGTACACTGTTATGCCCTAGGTGACAAAAGAGGTGGGAACCCTGTAATTATGTACATTATTATAGATGCAAACACAGTCACACGAACGAAGAGATGAATCCTCCACAGCCATTGTGTTGCAAAAATTTATGTTCAATAAGCTCCAGCGCCTACTACCAACCACTGGTTACTACCACTTCTAGTGGCACTGTCATTGTCATTAAAACTCTCCTCGATATCCTCCCCGCTGCACTGACGCCCATCGGTATCTACTATCTGGCTGTGAACGCGTGCATTATGACACTTGTACACATGCTTGTTGACGTTTTAAATTTATCTTACTTGCGGAGTCAAATAAGAGTAGAATTAGTTATTAGGGGTAAAGGTTTTAATATGGCCGATTCAGCTCCATACCCACCCTCACTCGGATAAATATACCAGGCTTGCAGGCGGAGCTGGTAATCCATCCAAAATTCCGATAGGGTTCTACGGAACCCGAATATTACCACTGGTGTCGTGCTGTAGATAGGATTTCGCCATACGTGTTGCAAGTATAGATAAAAGGCTTTAACGTTGTAGGAGTAACTCTATGTCTACCTTAATAGACTTAACGAGCAATTTCATAATGAATTTATTTACCGTTGCATACTGTATCATTGAGTATAGAGTTCAAGATTGTCTGCATAATGTAGGGGGGAGCAATGTGTGTAATCAGGCATAACTAAGTGCATAATATCGCTTAAATATTTGAACCTCAACCCAATAGAGATGATGACGCTTCTACCCAAAATGGATTCATTGCCAGTGCATCTTAAGTAATAAAGTTTACTCCTTGAGCTTTGATACTATACCATTACCAACGGAAATGTGTTCATATGTAGAGTGGAATGCACTTTCAAGGGATGCAGATTATTTAAGCGGCATGTGGGCTCTTCCACTCTAGGGCTCTGCCATGTTTGGCCAACCAAGTTGAGATATAGCTTAGAGATTGAGTCTTCTGTGCATATTCGAGAATTCAAGAGTTAATAATTGATGTACCCGTTTCAAAGCATTTGTCTAGATCATTTCGAATTAGGTCAAGTGAGATGTGATGCAAGAGTGCCAGTGGGATTTGTGGCGGTTAAAGATGCATATAGTATCATACTGAGGATAACCATAGCCTGTGATAGTTTTCCATTTATAGGTTTAAGTTTGCTCTTTTCTCATTTATTACGAGAAGAAGGATTTTATAATTTATACAGACGATTTAGAACCCTCCCTGTATCTATGTATATGCAATTACACATTATTATTATTATTATCTATTGCATATTATTACCGAAAATGATTTTAGATGCGATAGAAAAAAGTTTTACTTGATACAATGACAGGACTTTGTGCACAGGAACAAGAACAAGTTACAAAAACCTTAGGACTACCTGGAGGTCGCTAATCTGACTTTCTGCATTAAATCTAGAAGAACTCCGAAGCATATTCTAGAAGACAGTGCCTTGACATTCGGCCTATAAAATAATTCAGTATCCTTATATTTAGATGTGTGTAAAAGGATTTTCTGGACATACTCGAATCTCCATTTGTTTAAGAGTTGTTGACCCTGGTGAACGACAAATGAGACACGATATGGAATATTAAAACACATATACTACTGCTATTCAAAGTATGATGGGCAAAAGCAAACAATGAACAAGTGTGGAATTCTTTAAAGTGTTTACTGAAGAGAACGTACATACGTTGGCATGCGAATTGTCGTTAGAGTCTGCCGTGGGCGAGAAGTAAGTGAGTGTACGGCCTTAAAGTGTGGGAAGATGACATCAAAAGACATTGCAACTAATAGCTTATCGACAAGACATAATATATAAAATATCATTAGCACAGTAATACTTAGATCGTGAGGAGATTTTAGTTCAAAAATATTATAGTAAGAAAGTCTTGGAAGGAGTTAAAACTAATTGTTTGCTGCGGGGCAAATACAAGGTCGCGCAAAACAAATCACCCTATCGGAAGATGGTATAATTTTTGTAAATGGCGTCATATGTCAATCATATTTGACATTTGTGAACTAGACAGCTGCAGTATACCAACAGGCAAGCAACGGAGCGCTATACTCCGCAAGAGCGTGGAATAATTGTGTCGATGTTTGTGACCAACAATCGGTGGTGTTAGGGTGGTGTTAGGGCTGCGTGAATTTCGACGTCGATTTCGCAATAATGTCGCGCCGACTAGGCAAACATTCCGGCGCTAAGCTACTCGACTCGAAAAGAGTGGAACCACAGGAAACTTTAGCGATTATGAATTCCTTAGGCGCTTAAAAAGTGGTATGTCCTTTCCGCCAGCATTACGTATGGCAGACTGTTGTCACCACATGCATCCAAAAACGCTGTATCTGATGTGATGGGTTTCATAAGGTCTCAACAACAAAATACATAGTTTGACAATGATAATGATTACCGACGAATAACTGCAGTTTAATAGTATCTATATACTTAGCGACTAAGCACCGAAGGACCAGAGTCGCTCACGAGCTCTACGAGTGGAAAATTATTAAGTAACACCAGTTTCTTTAAGAAAAAGAAAAAGGAAAAGAGTAAGAACGTGATCAATGATGTTAATTATGTTGAAGTTGAAGCGAACATACCAAGGATACAAAGTTTGAACAAAAATTAACTGAGCAGGCGAAGGATTCTAAAGCAGCGTCACAATCATTGCGTCACAATCTATCGCTCTACAACTCTCGACGGCGAATATTAAAATGTGAGCCAGATTGTTCTAATTAAAAGAAGCGATGAGAACCGAAAAAGCCATCACCTCATCAATATAAAACGATGACAGACATATCGAAATTCAGAAACAACAAGCCAGGTGGTACCATTTACGCATCCACAAGAAAGGGTCCAGACGTCAGTTATAGAGGTGAAAATCTCTGACACATTGCTTACAAAATTCTGCCTGGACTGCTAAGTGTTTCCCTGAAGACTTTTTCAATCAAACAAGCAGTTTCTATCAGTGTGGAGTCGGGCCTAAAAGATCAAATCCAAAATTTGTAGCAGGACTTAGGAATAGCGCGAGAGTTCATATACCTTATATATTAATCCATCTTAAGATCGCTTGAGATTTAATAGTTAAGCTAATGAATAAATGGCATAATGAAACAAGGCGTACCATTAAAATTTTAGAGCAACTGTCACCGTTAATAGCTGCAGTCTGTTAAGGACTTAGGTAGACTTACAGTGGACTTGGAAATAACTAAAAATAACATCAGTTCAAAACTCAAATGAAGAATTAATCATATTTAAACGATGTGCGTTTCAAAGTACGGCCCAATTATTGGTTTAGTTATATTTATAGACCTGAGCAAAGCAGTTGAGACCTTAAATTACGAAAAACTATTGGAGGCAATAAACCTACTTATTATCCGAAGAAAATTACCTACGTGGCTACGAATTTTTCTAAATAGAAGGTTCTACCGCGTAAAAATTAAGGATGCCTTAGTAATGAGATAACTTCTCCCTTAGAAGCGCAACAATGATCAAAGTTGGAATTGTTGCTATTTATCCTCTTCACTAACTAACCGCTACGTATTTTTACAAAGGAGGTCTCCTCTACATTCACGAATACATTAAAATGAAGGCCAACAGAATTCGACGAAGCATTCGATAATGAAATATAGTACATCGAAGACAAAAATGAAGGGCATTCGACAACCACATGACAAAGCTACAGACCTAAGAATTACCCTTAAAAGAAACACTTATAAATATCTGGGATTATGTATTGATATTCACTTTCTGTGGGATGCACACGTCATTAAAGCTCAGATCTTACGAAAGATATCTGCGATGTGGCCTATCTTCGGCATTCAAAAACAAGTATAGCACGCTCCCTTAGATTACAGATTGAAGTATGGTATACGTACTTATACTAACTGCAAAACCCTTAAAATTAGTATTGAATTATTGAATATCGAGGTTTAAGCTCCAATAGCGCAATCGCAATCCAAACTAGCAATCCAGATATTCTAGATGTATTGAAATATTCCATCGCATGTCTCTCAAGAACATCGTTAAGATGTTTTTACATCATAATCAGTAAACTTCAAATTGGGTCAAAAGCCGCATTGACTGCCATGGAGTTTAATAATATTTCGCTATCGACTGGGTAAAACCTTCTCATATGTTTCCATAGTATGCGATATTATGGTTGCCGACCACTGGCTGTTGCAATTTTTCGTGACGCCTTTGGCTTTATACGGTGGAGCAGGAAGGATCTCTTCCCACTAATTAACCTACCGATGGTCGATCATTATATTTATTATTGAACGAAATTGCAAGCTACTTGATCCCAACAATTCCAATTGTCGTCCATACTGGTCCCCCGCCCAACAATCATGGCTTCGCCCATCAGTGTCGTAGTCTAATAATAAACGAGGGTAGAGCAATCAGTGGACTTATCGTAAACGTTTTCGATTGACGCCACCGAAGGCTGCTACGATTTGACCAGTAACATTACATGGCTGCTGATGGGCAAGATAGGCAAGACAAGTAGTTTTAGGTCGGCCTCGATTCACACCAAACGCGGAGCTTGTGCCCTCTACACAGGTTCCACTTTGGTATTACACTACTAATGTGGGTGGCAAGCGCTGGCCAGACGTGTCTTGGCTCCTATGCATGTATGGGGATCCCGTGAACTTATGCCATCTATTGTCAGGCGTTGACGCAATACACCAGTTGACGCAATACACCGTCTAGAATCCAATTCTTTTTACTGTTTTGCTAACTTCGCCTTCCATTATATCTGTCCGTTCCTCTTCATGGGCGACGTCCGAGGGAATGGTACTAAGTGGGAATTCTTCCTTTCTTCGACCTGGCTACACTCGTAGGTTGTAAGGGTAACTCTTTTAATCCCCGATACAATAGCTATAGAATACAGATTATATTAGCCACTAGACTACTAAATTCGATTAGAAGCTCAAGTCTTTCGCCCTCATTGAAGTATGTGGAAACAAAAGCAAAACGATTGAAATAATCAGGGAAACAAAGCTCCATAATTTTTCGAGGAACATTTTCGGTCAGTAAGAAATGTTTGTCCAATTTGAATGGGCAAACCCGAGAAAGAATCTAGTCCATTAAAACAGATGTGACAAGCAGATAATATAATTCCCGGGAACTTGTTTGCTATGAAAAAGATGGGATTTATCGACGAAAATACATTCACATTCACATTTTGCAGGTAACATCTTTCGCGCATACATTTAATTTTTTTTTCAGCTAAAATACATATATATTGCAGTATATATGTATTCTATTGTACCGGTAAATGAACGCACTATAACATGTCGGTTTGGAAAGTTCCATTCGGGAGATTTCACCCTCAAAAATGTACCTCATCGGAAGCCGGAAACGTTAGTTAGTTGATGTTTTAAGAGCAACGGTGGATGCGACCCAACGAAATGGGTGCGGTAGATTGCACAAAGCATGGGAATATTACCATTACACCTTTCTGTGGGTATCCCATGAACTGAAAGAATCCGAAAAACTACGCCTGGAAATCTGCACATCGCTTACATTAAGAAACCGAACTGAACCGTTTTTGTAACAGATAGTCACCTATGATGAAAAGTGTATACTGTATGATAATCGTAAAAGATCTGTCCAGTGGTTGGATGCAGATGAAAAACCAAAACACACCTCCAAGCCTGATCTTCACCCAAAAAAGGATATGGTGACAATTTGGTGGACATCGAAAAGACCAATTCAATTTTAATTTCTAAAACCAGCAGAAACGATAAATGCTATCAAATATTGTGAGGAAATCGACATATTGCATGCCAACTTGGCTGAGAAGCAACCTGTGTTGGTCAATAGGCACGATCCGATCCTTTTGCATGACAATGCTAGACCCCATACCTCACAAACGGTAACGGTGCAAAAACTGTTGCAGTTGGGATTTGAAATTCTTCTGCATCCACCGTACTCTCCTGATATTTCCCCAACGGATTATCATCTTTTCCACAATCTGGATTCATTCTGGCGGCAGAAGGTCTTCCGGAACCGAGTAGAAGTCATAAAAGCTTTGAAGACTTCATTGCCTCAACAAATAAAAGCACTTCTACGAAAAAGGAATATTGTATCACGTTGTAAGAATGTCATAGACACCAACGGATCCTATTTTGATCGAATAAAAATTTACGGGAAAATAATACTGTTATATGTTTACTATACAAATTACAATTTGATGTGGTACAGCCCAAATATAACAAAAGAGTCATTCCTTTCCTCCAGTCAGAAACATTTTAAATGTCAAAAATCCCCCATGAACATATTTGTCATTGTCCTTTCGAATTTCATTGACGCAACTAAATGCCATAAGCTCACTTTTTCAAATTTTAATTTGATTAGCTTATAAATCAATATTATCACGTCAAATTAGTTTACCACAGTTATTTCCAGATAAGTATTCATTTTGAACAAAAAAAAAAAAAACAAAAATTAATATAAATCAAAATAAGCTTTCTATTTAGCGTAAACGAATTTATTTGGATGTTTGGGAAAATATGTTTCCTCTACTTCGTCATTTGAAATGTGCGCGTGATGAAAAATTATTTAAATTATTCACCTCTTCAAATCCCACCTAAGCCCTGAGTGTTAGATTAGATGTAGTAGTATAGCTCAAATGTACCTAGGCACATATGCATATATATTGTCGACAATACGATGAAGTAATCCAAATAAATTTTTTTTTATAAATTTTGTGCATGCGTGTAGGTTCTTCAATGATTGCAAGGGTTATAAAGTCAGCACATATGTGCATTGTGCAGTCTATCAAATTTTGGCTGCAGACCTTGACAAATTTCTAACAGAGTCAAATTACTAATCAGCACTTCTAAAATAAATTCGATTCGCTAGATATCTGAAATAGTTAAGGACGATTGGTTTTAAGTTATTTTAAGTTATGGTCATTTCGAAAATAGGGCACACTAATTTATTACACAAAGCTAAAATTTATTTTTTATTCACTATTACTTTACCGCCCTTCAATGTAGTCCTCCTGCTTCTAAATCACTGATTCTAAATTTCCTTTAAAAAGGGAAAACTCAGCCCACGCATTGGTTGCTTTAATCTTGGCAACAAGACGTAGTGTGTTTGGGTCATGGCTGGGCTGTATGTTGCGTGAGGTAAAATGTATCCATACTGTTGCAGTAAATCGACCACAATGTTTCCGATGGCATACGAGCGAACAACTTAGGTCATTTTTTGTGCAATGTCCTATTCAGTTTCTCCATACGCTTAAGTCGCACTTGTTGTTTCTGCGCATGGAACTATCGTCTCTACTCACTTGAGACTTTATATAGACTTCATTTCATTAAAAACAACTGAATGAATGCCCTTCAATTGCAAATCTTTGTTTCAACAGGGTTCAGACATTTTTTCTTTTGTTCCATGAGGGAAATGGGCCGAAATTTTCTGCGGTCCACTACACATCAACTTTTCATTCAGACGGAGGTAAGAAGATACTTTTAGATGGACCAACCAAGTACGTTCGGAACTTAGCACCTTTTGACCCGAAAATTATTGTCTCTAACCGCAATGTGATCTAATCAGCGCAGCCGATGCACTTCAGAGCTCTCGTGATAATAAATCCAGCCATGCAAATGATAGTTCACCATACCGGCAATATACCGGCGAGTATTCACCTGTATTTTTGAAATTTAAATCTGGGTAAAGGCGCATTTTCCGGTACTAAAGTACAGTGATTTGATGACCAATTTTTTACAGAATACTTGACGGAAAACCTATCTATTAGTTCGCCTTTCTTACTCACTCCGCAGCGGCTGTTTTGCAGGTACTAGATAGTTTTTATAATAGAATGAATATCATCGAAGATTTCCGCTTCCCGTCATCTTTCTTGAATAAGTCTCTAAATATACCATACATACCCGGGATTTTGTTGGTTTTTTCAGCCAAGCAATGGCTATCTGAACATTCAGAGTTTGGGCGGTGAGACAAACGCCGTCATCAGGGACTGGATTTTTAGAATCCACTTCTCAGGAGCCGAAATGATTAGCTTTATTACCTCTCAGTTTGTTATATCGTTCGTGTACTTTTGACATCTATCGTTCGTTCGTATTCGTCTTTTCCGGATCAGGCCTCGTTTTCGAACCATTTTAACAATAATTTCTCTGTACAAAGAAATGTCGTATCTATTTCTAATTCTAATTGTCTTGCACTTACTCACTCAAGGTGAGGCTACAGTCCGCGGTGGACCTGGGCCTCAACCAACAAGCACCTCCAGCCAGCTCGATCTTTAGCTAGCTGCCTCCAGCTTCGCATGCTATGTTGGCTAAGGTCTCCTTCCACTTGCATCCGCTTCCACTGGTGTCGTTGGACTTCAGCCCGTACAAATCGTCGTTGTTTTTCCTCCTCCAATCACCGTCAATGCATACGGGACCAAAAGTCACCCGAGCCTAGAGCATCCTAATCCATTTTTGACAAATTTTTAAGGTCTTATATAGGATCACGTTTGTTGTTCGAGGGAAGGCTTTGCTTGTCAAATACGTTCTTAATCCAAAGATTGGAGAGAGATATTCTTATTTTGAGCTTAGTGCTGGTATCGTTGTCTGAATTAATAACGGAGCCTAGGCATACAAAGTCTGTCCGAGACGTCGGTGGTGTCCTTTCTTGTGGATAGCATTTACTATCCATACTTGATTTTGTCCTCATTGACCGTTAAACCCATCTGTGTCGCTTCCGTCTCAATACTGACTGGACTTCATGCTGCTTTCTTCAGATTATGTCAATATCATCGGCGTATGCAAGTAAATGGGCAGACTTTTGAAAGATTATGTCTCTTGTATTAGCGCGTGAGTTTTGAGAATGATAATTTAAGAATGATGTTAAAGAAATCGCATGACAGCGCATCATCTTGTCTAAATCCTTTTTTGACATCAAATTTCTCGGTGAGTTCTTTACTGACCTTGAGGAGCAGCGTGCATTATCTATCATCATCCTGCACCGACGGACATGTTTGGCAGGGATGCCAAAACTAGATATTGCTCTATATAACTCGTCTCCATAGATGCGATTATACGCCGCCTTAAAACCGATGAATGGGTGGTGTTTATTATTAATTAAGTTGTTGACCTACGCCAGATAGTATCTTGTAGGCGATGTTAAGAAAACTGATGACTCTGTAGTTGACGCAGTTGAGAGGGTCCCCTTTCTTGAGAATCGGTTCCATTCGTCGGGCACACTTTGGTGCGACCACATTTTACAGATGAGTTGAGCTCGGCAGTCAGACCGTTCGCTTCAGCAGCTTTGTTGGACTTAAGTAGATAAGGCTATCTTCACTTCATCAAGGTCGGGTGGGCGGATTTGTTGGCCTATATCGTGCATGTTGAAAGGATCATTCTGGCTGACAGCAGTATTTGGTTCATTATCGCCGTAATACAGTCTACACAAATGCTCTTTGCAATCCTTCTGTTCGGGGTTTGCGTCCGTGGCATGTAATTTTTTGTAACCTTTTGGTAAAAATTCCGAATCTCATTCCCGGAGTAGCATCTCTTAATTTCCTCGACCGCGCGCTTCTCATGCGCCTTCCTTTTGCTCCGGAGAAGCTGGTGTTCGTTTTTCATCTTGTGTTCATAGAGCTCGTTGCCAGCTCTAGTCGACGCTTGGTATGATTTTTGCTTAGCTGCATATTGCTGCCGGCATTCGTCGTCGTTGTGGTGGCTGAGTGAAACCCAGCACATCAGAGGCGGCATCTCTAATGACTTTTTGGCAATGTTTTTTCGCACTTGCGCTTCGATATCCCGCGTTTGAAAAGCCGTTTCTCCTCACTCATGTTACCATTGTTTCAATCATTCGCAAGTCGCGTTGCAATTGACTGCCGGGTGGCTTGCTACGCTAAGTCTTTTGTTGCAGTAGCACAAAAATAAATATTAAAAAGATAATTATTTCCTCCGCAGCACAGAGTTGGAGACAAGTTTCGACTGCTTGCGTATATCATTGGTTCAGGGGGTTGTTTTTAAGTAACTTAGAAATAAGTGTCGAATAGTAGAGCTTTGAGATGTACATTTTGACTGCAATTTCTCAACAGAGCATTCTTTGTGTTGTGTTATTTACACCTAACCTATGTGACGCGTGAGAAATAGTGATCTGTATCGATGTTTACATCTAGGATTGTAGGTACGGCCAGACCATTGGAAATATGCCTATGTATGTTGACAAGTTGAAATCTAATGCTGCAAACTGATATGTGCGATAACCTTGCCGTGACAAAGTCGAACTTCCTCGTTTTGTTGCCTGACTGCTGAGCTTAGACTATTTTCGCTGCCAATTTTATGCTAAAAGACTTTGTATAAGTGCTAATTGCTCTCAGACATTCATTTACCGGGGTAAACCGGTATTTTCGTATCTTCTAGAATCTGGTGACGTCAACTCTATTTCAGTTTGCTAGTCGACAAAACCTTAGGTGCGATGGTAGGAGTAGCAATCCATAAATTTTATTGAGCCATGATTTGTATGCTTCGGCAAGGTGCTCATTAAAGCTTGCCCACCATCGCATTCGCAACAACCACATAATAGATGCTATTTTCACACAAAAGTTGCATTATCACTTTTTTTTTTTGTCAGCAAGACCCATAACGGAGGATAAAGTCACAACACAACCTACAGATTCCGGTAAGTGTTCGGCTACATTTGTTATATCAAAATTCAACATCTCAACATTCATTGTGCAAATACATACTCGTACATATATGTTAGCATTCACCGAGATTCCTTATCCCTACTACCTTACGATAGCTGAAGTTTGTCCACCTTGTATTCGACCCATATAAATTAGACCTAATTCACCTTTCATTCAAATGACAAAACATTTGATGTCAATAATACCAAGATCCACCTCTTCTTCAACCCTTCCGACATACAAATAACAAATAAACGAAACCACCCCTGGTATATGTACATACTCACTCGTATGTAGGTAGGCATGACATAATGTGACAGTTGTGTGGTATGGCGAACATAACTTCTTTTTTTTTTATTTCTAAGTGCGGGTCGGTTCAACTTCAGAAACAACTAATATCATCCCCCCAGGGAGCAACCCTTTGGCAATAATAAATTTTTACAAACTATACCTACCCCTAACAAGTTTGTTGTTCCCGTGGGTTATGTTGGATTGACACTCGTGGGAACTTTCGACAATCAAAGAGAATTCGAAACCGGTAAAGTGTTTTAGCGAAATCTGTCTGCAAATGGGTGTGTCAAGTTACCGCAGAGACTTTTGGATTATGTTATCTAATGTGTGCAAAATGATAATTTCATCGCCCTCGACCAACCACCCCTTCAGTTATGACCATGTATTTCATACATACACGAGTTTATACATATGAATTCGTCGTACACATGCATGTGTGTTTGTTAGTGAGAAATGTCCTTTGGGATTTTTGGGAAAAACAATAAGAGATAACAAAAACTGAAAGTTTACGAGGTTCGTGACGAACCTGTGGAAGTGGGTAGTAAATAATTTACATTGCGTGTTTATTTATTAAATTTCCTTTTTATTTTGTCTTTTACGGTGTGGGGGGTGAAGAGGGTATTCTCTATAGCACCCTATGTCAAGGGTTAGAGGATGGAGAAAGGATAATAAAAGTGTATGCGTGTGTTGAATTCACTTGGAATTGGAATTAATTTCGTTTAATTGTGCTATAAATGCGAGCAATTTGATAATGTCAAGTGGAGTTATGAGATTGGGTGTTAGTTATAGAAATAGGTACACCTGGGTAGTAGGTATTATTTGAGGAAGTAGGTATCATTCAGGATGCTGTTATAGGTTAGAGAAAACAATGGAAGAAGCTTAACATTAAAGTTGTATAGTTTTTATGTCCCATAAAACTAAGTTTCGTATTTGTTTCGTTTATTTTTCCTTGTTCCTATTTTTGAGGGAGCTTTGGGGCATGGGTGTGGAAGTCTACTTTGGTTGGCATAATACAATATCTATAAAAATGTTTAAATATTAAGTGAGACATAAAATGAATGCCCTAAATACAACGTCGCTTTCAAATATTGTAGTTTCACAGGAACACTATTCGTAACTTTGATCATTGGAGAGACTTATGTCAGCGTCACATACTTTTGAATGAAGATCAATTGGAAAATTGTCGAAAATTCACTAGCAAGTCAGTACTGATTATATATATATAATGTATACAATGAAGATTATGCTAGCTTTTCTAGTTACCCCGTTTTAATCACAGCGATCTTTTAAATGTTAATCTATTTGATGTAAGAAAAACTAGAAAATGTTTTAGCTGTGCTGAGCCTTACGACGAGTTAACAAATTTTGCCCCGTTTTTAAGAAGAGGACCATTATTAACCGAATTGTTTTCAAAGCAGAACAGTCTCGCCCGTCTTAAATAAGATTAGTTTGCTTGGGGCTATCTGAGATCATAAACTGAACATCAGAACATGAATCTTCTGCCTATGATCTGCTTGCTGCATTGTCCAGACATGTGCAATACATAAGATGGTCTTATCTGCTATCTTACAATTACCATCGTTAACGCCTTAATATCTAACAAATGCCCCATAGAGTCAAAATCTCCTGACAAGTATTTGTTTAATAAATTGCAAGAAAGTGCTACTGTAACTGAATATCCATCAGTAGTCCACACCAGGACTTAAAACACGGAACCGTGTGAGTCAGGGTCCCAGACTTCGGTCCAGGCCTGATTTGTCGAGTCACTGTGGCTGTGATTTAAACCCTAAACGCACGAAAGGTTTTCTAGTTGGTTTTGACCCGATGTAGAGTTGTAAAAATTAATTAGTATGTGTTATGACACTAAGATGAACAAGAGGTTTTAGGTCGGTCTCGACTCATACCAAGGTTGTGCCCTCGATACAATGGTATCAAAGTGATTTAACGTAAAGCGATGGCAATACGTATTCTTGGTCAAATGTATGTATGGGCATATTTTTTGTGAATTTTGGTCGAGATATTTTTTGTGAATTCTTGGAATGGTGAACAGTGAGTGTTCGGTGCGATAAAATATCTAAAATCTCCTTGCGCTTTGAAACAAAATTAAATGAAATGGGATCAAAAGCTAACCATATTCTTAATTCTGACTATCCATTAAGAACAACGATAGAGTTATGGACCATTAAAATTCCATTTGACTCAAGGATCAAAGATTCTCAAAACAACATATTTGTCCAGGTAAATAGTGGGAAAGATATCGTGATACAAGATGGACATAGTAGGGTTAGGTAAAATAATACCATTAGCACCCAGTTCTACCACATCTTCGGGTCCTGAGAAATCCTCCTTTGGGCCTTGTCTAAGAAGTTCATGGACGAGTTCCATTCAATGATAAGAAGATGGTGTCATCAAAAAATACGCAATACATAGAGAGTAAGCTATAGGCCACATAAAGGAATCAATCACAACAGGACCTGCACAGATAGTTCTATTGGTTCCTAGGGTTTGGTGTAATGAGTAATACTCGTACCAATGACAAAATAAATACCTTATGTTATTTATGGGCAGTTTCGTCAAACAAGAATGTAATGACTCGTAAATTAAGGTTCCCATCGTTATGATAGTTTAAGTTAAAGTTTTGAAAAATCCTTTGTCCGAATTACGCTTTCCTTAAAGAAAATTTGCATTGCTACCTTAAAATGCCAAATGCCATCCAAACCAATTCTCATAAGCACTGTCATCACCATGATTTGCTACTCTACGCAGTACTCGTACTACAACATATTCATTTGACACTCTAATGTCGCTTGAAGAAATGACAGATGACAGAAATGTCAAACAAAGTATGACAGCTAATTTCAAGGGAAACAAAATTATAACACCTCTGGCACGTATCCATTTTCATTTTAAGTCATTGCATGATTCGGAAAAGCCCACCAGCTGACTTCAATCAAATTTCATTTAATGTTTTGTCACGCGACAAACTTCAGCACCGTTTAGATTACCGTTTGTTTTTGACTTTTCTGCGTTAACGAGTCAAATAATGAAGTTTGGAGGAGGAAAAACAACAATCTTTCTGAGAAAGCGATTGCCCTTTACTGTTTGATTGAATGTCTTCCTAATAAGAGTTTGATTTGAGTTCAATTTATCCGCATCTATGTTACACCACCCCTTTCGCTATCGATCATTAAAAAGGAAAAATACTTTCCATTACGATAAAAGCAAAACCGAAAAGAGGAAGCGCAAAATTGAACAAAACAATTGCAGTGAAATTTAAAACCGATTACTTAAGGGGACGGATACCAACGCCATGCTACTCAAATGCTGTACAAGTACAACATGCATAACTTTAACGCTTCAAAGTTTTGAACGGCGGAATACGAGTTTAAGTACAAATTCCCGTTTTTATCATAGTGTAACAACAAAATACAAAAGCAGTGCCTTGGCTGCCACTTTTAACACGACGTCATGCAAGGCGCTACAATACTTGCAATACATTTCCCTCCAACGAAATGGAAAACGTTGCCAGCGTCACATGCAATCTTTCAGCGCTACCGCCGTCGGTAGAGACAGGCGTTCAAAAGGAAAGAGTAAAAAATATTATCCAAACGAACCATTTAAAAAGCAATCACGTCATCTAGAAAAGTCCGGAACCGTTAGTTTTTTTTTTTATTATTTTGTTTCCCTTCACCATGTTTAAAAAAAAAAACCTGTATAGCGTATGGTGTATGAGTATGTACGCTCCGGATAGTCCGTTCGATGCCAATCTCGCCACATGTAATATGCGGCACGCTTGCAATTCAGCCAAATTGGCTACAACAGCGAATATGGCGGGCAATACGACCAACAATAGCGATAAACTGGTTCGCATTCAAGTGGTGAGGCTAAAAGATACAAAACTCATACGAGTACGAATAAAGCACTTAGATACACTATAAGTGTGGATTGTAAGGGGAAAAATCGAATAGTCACTTTCACCTTTTGGGATCGTGATTACAAAAACAAATTGTACTTACATATGTACTTACTAACGCAGCAACTAAAAAAGAGAAAAAATGGAACCGATTGTGGATTTTAGGCTCCAAAGAATCGTTCAACTTTGGTGGAGCAAATCCATGGGCATGGACTAAATTCTATAGAATGGAAAATAGTGTGCAGTTTTCCCGGGAACAATGAAAATAGGATTGGCCATTTTGGAGTTATGGTCAACGGTGCATCTGGTTGCGGTGATGGTAGAATTCATTGCGGTGGCGGGTCTGATGTAGGAACAAGTCCAAGTAATGGTTACGTCAAAATGGTTATGATGTGGTTAGGTCAGCTTGGTTACTAGGAAAATACCATAACAAGTCACGATTCACGGCTTGGGATTTAAGCGCCGCCAATAGAATTAGTGTATTGCACAGAAATCGGATCGTTAGAAAATATACGGCTGAATGAAATTGTTGTTAATTGGAATACAAATTTGTCAATAACAACAAAGTGCTAAGAGAAAAAAATTATTTCAAGAAGCTCAAGACGAAGCTCTGTTGCCATTTTCTGATGACATAAGTGGTGTTATGGGGTCAATTCCAAAGTGGTTTAGCAACTAGAACAACTTCATAGAAGGGTGAGAAAACTTTTCAATGAAGCAAATGGGCTTTGAGAATACATAGACAATCTTGGAGTTAAGCTTCCATTTAAGAGTTTAGTTTTGGTCTTACTTTCACATTTTCTGGTTATTTAACTAATACGATCTCCTCGACAAATATAGATTAGGTTCTCCTTCCAAAAATACATACACATGTACATACCATACACGTCTCACTTAAAATTTGCCTCGGAAATAGGACCTACAAATTCTGTTCATTTTGGCTATAAGAAATAAAGCTTGTTTAGGCAACACAGAAAGGCAGAAGAGGTTATTTATATTACTGACGATATCGTCATTTCGACGGGCAATGGTTAACCTCTGAAAACGAAATCTTCTGCCTAGAAAATAGTGTCTCATTCTTCGCCACACGGAGCCTGTACAAATCGTAAGTCCTTTCACCATATAGACAATGGCGAGAAAAACAGTTGGTTGGGCCTAAGTCCACTCCGGACAATCGCGCCAATAGCTTATTTCTTTTATTCCAGCAAATATTTAGGTCCCACTCTTCGAAAACTAAACACGAATTGCTCGGCCGCACATTTGAAATTCAAAATTCGATCAAACTGATCACTTTCTCTTGAATTTCCATGATTTTAGGAATATTTAGTTAGCTCCTAACTTCAATAAGAAGCAATTCCTTCAACTTAGTGGAGAGAAATAGAAAGCTCTTAATGGTGCGTTAAGAGCCACAGTTCCGAGGAGTGTGCTCTGGGTGTTGACGGAGCATCCGATAGATCGAAGCTCTCGTGCGTGTTATGTGGAAACGTGGGACAACCCGCAAACTATCGGGGTTGTCCTAAGTTCGCTGACATTAAGAAAGCAAAACTGGCTCGGCAGCAGAAGGTGGAGGTCAAACGTTCACCTCTTAGATTTCAAACACCAGCCGTCACGTCCCAAATTTCCTACGCCCAAATGGCGTCAGGTAGGGGGCTACGGTACAGCAAGCGACTGTTGCTTCTCCGGCGCCAATGCCGAGAACAACGGAAGCTGCACCTAACATGCTAGCCATCTTGCTCGCAATGCAAGAGCAGATGGCTCAGCTGCAAAAGCAGGTGCAAGAACAGGCCAAGCGGGTGGACCAGATTTACGCGCTGCTGCTGGGCCTAACGCAACACATGTCGTAATAGGTACGCACATGGTGGAGCAAACTTTTAAGGTCCTTGTTAATTCACTGATTAGGATCGAAAGAAGAGCCACGATGTTTAAATTGCTACAAGACCAAACTCCTGATGTGCTTTTCGCTAGCGAAACCAAGCTAACCGATAATCACAAACTGGAGTACAATAATTATATTGTTAGAAGAAGAAACCGGCCCAGATCCAAACGTGGAGGTGGTGTCGCGATCTTCATTAAAGAAGGTATAAAATTTCATAGAGTGTACAAGGGCGTGTTGCGCAGGTTCCGGGTGTTGGAGGCAGTCGTCATTCACATACCGCTCCGCAGTGGAAAACGGCTGTACTTGGCCTCTGTTTATGCACCTTAGGCTTCACAATCCACTCTATTCATTACTGAGCTCGACACACTTTTTCGACTTCTGAGGCTGGAAGCAGGGGAGAATTATATTATAATCGGCGGGGATTTCAACGCTAAACACAGAGATTGGGGAAATAATTTGCCAAATACTAAAGGGAACCTACTACTCGATTGGTGGGGTCAGCACGATGTCATGTACAGACTCGGTCTTAAAGCGACGGATAACCCGCCGTTTCCCAGAGGCGGGTCTTATTTGGATCTACTGCTGTACGACGAACGCATACGACTGACAGGTACGAATTTACAAACGCTAAACTGTCTGCGCACATTCGTGTATGACAGCGACCATTGCGGTTTTAGCACCGAAATTACAGTTCCCAACGAAATTGCGGAATTGGAGGAATTTGTCCAAAGATATTCTTACAACTACAGTAAGACTCGATGGACACGCTTCTCCGCAACCTTGAACAGAGCGCTCTCCTCGAACACGCTCCACCCACCGTCCAATAGGAATTTGTCAAACGAGGAGATCGACAATTACCTAATAAAAATGGACGAGACAATTAAACAAACTATGGACACTACAATACCGCGGTATCGACGTACGACTAACGACGACCTGTTCCGCAATCCTACTATTGACGCACCGCACCGACAGAAAAGTAGACTTCTGTCAAGACTCAAAAACTTGTACAGACAGTTAACTGACAGACAAGATCCGGAGATTAGGACACTGAAGTCGTCGATTAAAAATGTGCGAAAGTTAATAAAAGAAAATTACAGAATTGCTGCAAGCTCATATTGGAACAACAAGGTTCGGGCTGTAAACACCAGCAACCCGAACATGTTTCCGCAAATCAATAAACTATTTCGGAGAAAAAAATAAAACGACCTTCAGTGTCATAAAATAGCCCGGACAACAGACAACGAACGGTTACTGACAATAGCAGGTATTGATCCAAATGAGGCCGCTGACGATGACGACTTCTTTGTGATCGAGGATCCACAGGAGAAGGTTGGGGCCATAGGGGCGACTTTCCAGGAAGTATACAAGGCTACTGATATCATTGGCCCTAATTACGACCTGGACAATCGCGTCTTGGTACACAACTGCTACATTCGAAATGAAGTAGAGAATTGGCGATCCGACGGCTCTAGCTTCACCCTGTTTAGCGACGAAAATATGGCAAATAATGTCATTGCCAGAGAGGGTGACCTACCCCCGTTCATTTCGAAGGAAGGACTCCAGGAGATCTTCGACACAATCAGGGCTAAGAAATCAGTAGGGACCGATGGTATTCCGAACATCGTGCTTCGACATCTTCCTCTAGAAGCGGTGGACATTTACACCACCCTGTTTAATAATGCAATGAATAATGCACATTATCCAGCGCATTGGAAAACGGCGGTGGTTCAACCTATCCCCAAAAAGGGAAAGGATATATCCAATCCGACGAATCTCCGGTCGATAAGTCTCCTTCCGAATATCAGTAAGGTTTTTGAAAAAGTAATCAATAGAGCTCTGTCTAGGTGGGTTGAGGACAAACATATAGTTCCGGATAATCAATTCGGTTTTAAGGCGGGACATGATATCTCACATGCCGCGTCTAAACTGGTGTCCGATATCCAATGGAATAAAGGCAAAAAACAATGCACTGGTGCCTGCCTTGTTGACTTGGAGAAGGCCTTCGACACCGTATGGTTAGAGGGTCTTTTCTATAAGCTGACTCGGTTGGGGATCAGTAAACCACTCTTGTACATTCTTTATAATATGCTTACCAACAGACAGTTCATCGTGAAAAATGGTGATGTGACTTCTGTTGGAATATTTCAAATTAAAAATGGTCTTCAGCAAGGCGCGGTCAATTCGCCGATCCTTTTCAACATTTTTACAAGCGACTTGATAGGTTCACTTCCCCATACTATTGCGTACGCAGACGATTTGATAGCGTACAGAACAGGTAAAAAAATCGAGGTCATTAATACTCTCTTGCAAAGTGACTTCGATAAGATAAGACGATTTTGCGATGACTGGAAGTTGAAAATCAACTTTCAGAAGTCGGAAACCATTCTCGTTAGGACGCCATTGTCTGGAGCCTCTAGGGATACCAGAAAAAATTGGCGTAAGTTCTCGATCATTGGACAACACGGGCGGTCTCTTGCCTGTCGAAATGTAGTCAGATACCTTGGAATCTGGCTAGATCAGTTTCTGTATTTTGGCAAAAAAGTAGATGCTGCTCTGGCCAGAGCTAAAGGCGCTTTTGCCCTTACAAAGAGACTGTTTTATAGCAGCCAACTCGATGCGAGGGTAAAGGTAATCTGCTACATGGCCCTTATCAGGCCTTACTACCCCAATTACCTTTAAAACGAGAGTGTGCGATCTGACGTTTTCGTTCCACCGGAAGCATTCCTCTACCTAGATCAGAAAGGGTTGATCCAGGATATATCAGCGGTCCCGTTAATCTTCCATGTCGCTCAGACAGCTGGGGACAGGCGACTCAACTACAACAGAGACGTCGCACATGGCAGTGTGGATCGACTCAGGTTCAGTAGGGCGGTGGGGAATCGCGATAAGAGGGATGTCGTTCGGCAGCACCAGCATTTCTGGTGGTTGAATGATGGAGAAGATGCTTCGTCGTCGTTTCCGTCAATTACGGACCAGCCTCACTAATGAGGCAGTGCTGACCAATCTATTTGCTCTGTGAATAGCGATGGCCAACTTACATAGGTTTAGGTTAGCATTTAAGAAACATATACATATATCAGTGTATACAAAGGTGTATACTGATATATGTATATGATCGTGTTTAATGTCTATGTGTGTTTATGTGTATTGTGCATTTAGGTTAGGTAGGCTAAGGTTTATTTTAAGTTAGATATTAAGTTTTTATAAAAAATTAAAAATTATGTCCATACGCTTAGTTTTTGTTAACAATATTTTTTCTTAGCTTTAAGTATAGTAAATAAATATCCATAAAGAAAATGTTAATAAAGTTGAAAGACATAGTATAAGAATTTAGAGTAGCTTAGAGTGCCTGTGTGGGGCCAGTAAGTTAGTACAAGGTTGTTGAGTAATTTTAAGCTAGCATTTAAGCATTTTTTGTTAGTATGTAAGAGTTATTGATTAGAAAATAAAATGCGTTTAAAACTAAAACTAAAAATCAAGAACTGTGGACTTGCGGTTATCTCTCTAAATTCGCTCTACATATTTAGCAATAACAGAATAATACCAGCCTTTAAATGCCAACAATTGAGAAGATTTCACTGAAAATTGCCAAGACCATCACGTATGTGAGAGTAGGTTTAGCAGGAATATTAAACTCAAATAAAAAGAGAAGCTAACAAAGCAATGGGACCCTTCTGTGGCTACAATAGGATATTCGGCAAAACCGGCGGTCGTAGCTCTTACTCATGCGACTTTTTACGGCGTAAGAAAAACCTATACTGATATAAAGTAGTCTGGTATAGTGGCAAGCAATATACAAAGCTTCCAGCCTCAAGACTAGGACTGAGACAAGAAAACTACAGCGGACCTAAGGGTCAACACTCAATCTCAAGTCCTTAAAACTTTTCGTGCAGGGATTTACGATATAGAGTGCCAAATTAGAAGCCCGAAACTCAGTCTGCCGATTTTACTTGACTTCACCGACATTAAAATATGCACAGACTGTCCATCGCTTATACGAAAATCAATCATTTTCCAACGAATCTACGGTTCACGTCTACAAAGATGAGTCCAAGATGCATACTTACATTGGCATCGGATGCTATACCAAAGTTCTCGGGGTATCGATTTTTATCAGACTTACTGACTATAGCAGCGTTATCAGACTTACTGACTACAGCAGACAAGGTACGAGTAGACACCATATTAAAGATCTCACGTTGTAATCCTAAACAATATATTTAGAACAAAATACTAGCAGCTTCAGCCACTCTACAAAAAAACCCAAGAGAATATATAAATCTGATGAGACACATGCAAAGAAAACGAATCACTGTGCAGAGAATGTGGCTAGGTGATGTGTCAAAGTATAGTCCACACCGCAGACCACTCCGTCAATTTAAAGGTGAAATTCTTAGAGAACTTTTCTTCCACGGCTTAGGAAAACTAGTTGGGAGATCTGTTAATGAGTGACACAATCTCGGAAATGTATCGAAATGCCTAAAAGTCCATAGTAGCTCACAGGTGTCATAGTATGAACATCTCATTAGATTGATCTAATTATGACAGACACATGACGTCCTTGACTATACTTGACTATGTGACTATACTTTCCTAAGTTAGCTGCCTTCTTAAAAAAATAGACATAAATCGCACTTTTCCGATCACTTGGTTATCTTAATGAAACGTGACAGCTGGCACTTCTCACAAGACCTGCAATATTTCTGACCAATTTACCAACTTTTTTAGTGGTGTTTGATTAACTGCTCTATCATCAAAAAGGCTTCTCAAACTCCGGGTATTTTAAGTCAGGTTTATTGCTCGCCACCAACGTTCACGAAAACCCGTTTCACCCTCAATTGTTCGCTCATTTTATTCGGGTGGAAAATATTCCATCAAGGACAATTTGTACATACATATGTTACATATGTAAATAACACATTAGTGCCCAACTCATGTACGTATTTCAGGTCGAACGGTACCGCTTCATACTCGTAGAGCAGTAAAAATTTCCAAGGTGGTAGCACTGCTTGAAGTTTGTCCATGACGGTTTTGTTTTTACATCATTCGATGCACTAAATTCGGAACTGACACTCCGGAATGGTATGAACAGAAAAATTACCCCGAGCATCCTTCATTCCGAGTAACAAAACCCCTGTCATGTTAGTTAAACCTTTTCTACTCAAGTGCTATAAACTTTTAGAGCAAACTTTATGAGGCTTTTTTTTCTTTTCTTGAGAAAAAAACAAAAACAAAAAAAAGTTACTCTCACGAAATACGAGTAAACTCTTATTAACCCCCCTGAAAGTGTTGTTTCCTTTTAGAACACTAATCAAGTACCCGGTATTCTAGTCCTTTTGCAGTTTTACAGTGAGCAAACCTTAAAACTGAGTTCACTGACATTCTCAGACAACACAAAAACACACAGAAATAGGACCACAGGACATAATGAACACAAGCTCTACTGTGAGTGAAACTGTGAAACGCAATGGTGCCAGAAAATGTCCGTTCCAACAGCACCCATAAAAAGGATTTACATGTTTTCCCTTCGTCAGGACAAAAGAAGTCCTGCGGCGTTTTCCAAATTAGGGACACAAAAAAAAATTATCCTTCTTCATTATGCTCGGCCAGTGTTTTTGATTTGTCCTCACGACGGCTTCAAACAAACAACAAATAAAAAAAAAACTCACAATACAACAAAATAATAGGGAAACAAAACAAAGCATCGTAAAGTGATGCAAAGTGAAGGCAAAGTGAAGCAAGTCCAAGCAAAACAAAGCAAAGCTCACCTCATTCATAGAAAGAGAAGGGGGATACACTTCATATGGAGAGACAGGAAAATTAAAACCTGTACCACTTTAAATTTTACACCACCACTTGGGGTCCTTGAACTCAGGATACTGAAGCAATTAATTGGCATCTTAATGTACCGGTGGACTTTAACGACTTTGCACTCATCATTTGGAACTAAACTCGTGTATGCTTCAAGAAACCGGTCACACAGTCTTTAATTGATGTCCACTATACTGGTTAAAGTAAAAGTTGTTGTTTGCCATTTGTAGTTACCGGTACCTGTACTAATCACCGTCATAAACCAGTTACCGCTTATGAGGAGCGTTTGGCGGAACATTAGACAAGTGGAACAACCACATATGGAGGGAAGATTTATAGTTCGAATGTAAAGTTATGAAACTGTGACCTTCCTGTTGATTCCGCGAGTAAGAGCAAGCAGTCTATTGACTCTGTGACTGCGTATATCTGGTTTAAAAGCAGAAGCTACTAATTCGATCCGCCTACGTAAATGTATTTAAATCAGGGCACTGCATTACTAAGAGTTACCGATACCAGTATTACCATGGTTAAGCAAAAATTGCAGTAGGTTAGGTTAGGGATAAACTCGAACTGGAAAAATAACCTGATTGTTGCGTTTTCCTTAACAGATCCATGAGCATACAATACACATATACGCACATTTTCTCAGTTTGCCCTT
The DNA here is from genome assembly GCA_949129095.1 of Volucella bombylans. Lineage (NCBI taxonomy): Eukaryota > Metazoa > Arthropoda > Insecta > Diptera > Syrphidae > Volucella > Volucella bombylans. The sequence goes on along the minus strand of OX422143.1, from coordinate 109,150,783 downwards.
TTTGAGCCTTGAAACTGGTATTACACCGATGACCAACAGATGTTAGTTAAATTCGTGATGTTATAGAAATCACGTCCTCCAAAGAAATAATATCTTTCAAATGGTGAATACCGAATAAGATCAGCCGGAAAGATCACTTGTGCACTTCATAAATTTTTTGATTAATTGACCCAAGTCAAATCAATTTGTCTTACTTAGTGAAAACCTTGAATGTATTTAGCATTCAATATGTTTTTATAGCACATTCGCTTAATTAATGACTGTGTTGGCGTGCTATAAAAGTGTAGACGGCAACTTGCCGTCAAATTTATGTTTAGCGAATCAATCACGTGACACCAAGCCATCAAAACATTCTAAAATGTGTCGAGCAGTTGGGAATAATTGAAAATAACACCTTCTCTATCAAGATGAAAACAATTTTTAACAAAACCTCCGACTTATGCATTTATCAAGCGAACATGTACAATCTGACACCAAAGGAACAGAGTTCAAAGAACATATTCATATGTATTGCTTCCACGGTTTTAGAAAATGAAGAGGCAAGAACTACTACTGATGATGGAGCTATCTTATAAGCTTCGTATAACTTTTCGTAGAAGTAAGAGAAGGGGTAATCGTTACAGTATCAGAGCCTAACGTATCCGTCACAGAGGAAATGCTATATCTGTTGACCCTAAGCAACAACAGCGATAGTCTTAGAATCAATAAATTGAATTATATGTTAGAATCTAGATTCCCAAGCCGTATAGAAATCCCAGAAACACAAACTGCACAAAATTTAGTCAGGTAGTTAAGAACAAAGTTTAAGAACAGTCCTTCACGACCAAATATGTCAACTGTGCTCCTTAAGTATGTACAATACGAAAGCGCATTTGACATTTTAAATTATAATTAAATTATCAAGCGCAGTTAAAAGAAAATTCCGAAATGTTGGAATGGGGATCTGTTCAAGCTCATGAACATGACCAGAGTGATCTTACATAGTATTTGGTCGATAAGTATTTGTATTTTGACAAACATATAAGTGCTTGTCTTGCTGGAGCCAAGAAGGCCTTAGCCCTGACAAGAAGACTATTTCACAGCAGTCAACTTGTCTACAGGGTTAAAGTCACATGCTATGTGGCCCTAATCAGGCCAGTCATCACGTATGGTTGTCCCGTGTGGTTCAACGTAGCGCCGTATCAGTTGGAAAGGATTCGGGTGTTTTAAAGGCAGTGTCTTAGGACTTGTCTTGGTTTGTAAAGAACACCAGAATCAGAGTACAAAAAATATTATCCCAACTGGAGAAAAGACCGAACTAACTGGAGAAGCTTGTTAGTTGAGTCCCAAGTTCACCCCGAACTGTACCGCCACCTAAGAAGTAAGTAAGACAATGGACAAGGAGGGATGTAAGATTGTTGCGTACACAGATACTGTGACAATTCTAAAGAAGTCCTCTCTTTTATAAGCCAACTCACTAAAAGGGGCTCGGAATTATTCACCGCTGGCCTACGAGCTGTGGTTTTGGGATCTATCCAGCTGAAACTGAAAAGAAAAACCACAAATACTTTCCTCTTCCCAAATTTAACGACCAAGCATTATCTCTGTGTAACCGAACCAAAAGCCATTGCATAGTCTTTGACTTAAAGCTTAACTGGAATATATTGAACAGTTGGCTAAGAAAGCATGCATAGCTTATTTTCTGTGAAAAATAGAGTCTTTATCTATGAAGATACATAAGCACAATGAGTCCGTTTTTTACCCAAGTTCCATCGCTTGGTATCCAGCTTTAAGTAATACTCGTATATGTAGAAAATACTACCGGGGCAATAAGGACATGTCCATGTTACTCTTCACCTGCCGCGTACCAACCTATGTGTAAAATATACAGCAGCGGGTGGTGTAGTTCGGCTCAGAGAATCCGACTGCTGGATTAGTCGTCTTTAAGGATACAGTAAGATCTTAGAAAAAGTACCAAGCAAATTGGTGGCTATATATGTATATGTAGATGGATGGCCAGTTTTTAACACAAGTTAAATTTCTCCTTTCGCCTTGGGAGTGCATGGTAATAGTGAACCAGTATGTATACGGCAGCATGACATTTGGAACAGAAAGTTCAAAACATTTTATAGCTATATCCACTGCAATTCCTGGGGGATATTGAAACTAGTGAGACTCTCAAACAAAGGTTTGACCAATATGAACCGTAGCAATAAAGATAGATTGCCACTTTGAGGCCAATTATGTCTTAACCCTCATCACATATTGACAGACTTTCGCCACAACACTTATGATTCGTATATGATGTGCTGTCTGGCTGTATTGCACAGTACCGTCAAAAGTTGTATTATAGTGGTGTTCAGTTAGGCCTCTCTCTCAGTGGAAAGGTCTGTTTACGTTTCCGACTGTCGTTCCTAATACAGCTCCCACATAGATACAGCATATGTATTATATGTTACGATTCGTGTTGCTACAGCGGTAAACAACCAGAGTTAAAGTTTAGTGCCGAATTTGTAAGATTAGATTGATTTAGTTTAGAATGGAATTTGTAAGATTGGGGCTGCAAGTAAATTTTTCATTTAGAGCTTCTTTGGTGTAAAGAGTTTGGATTCGATCAATAAATGCAAGGATAAAACTTATTTTCTTCTTTGGCGTATAGAGTTTGGATTCGATCAATGAAAGCAAGATAATACTCCCATAGTATGTGTTGTGATTTTATCGTCCTAAGAATCATTCGAATGTTGACGTGATACCAATCATAGTTCGACAGTGCTTGGCTAGGTTTTGGATGACAATGAACCAGTATTTACTGTCAATCAATGTATAAATAATGGCGTCCTTTATCCTTGTCTCGAAGTTGATATTAACACAAGTATATTTGATAAATACCTCGGCCTGAAGGCACTTGGTTACACTTCTAATGCCTTCGAGACTATGATTAGGACCGGACGCAGACCACCACCAGCATGACCTTGCATCTGACATGTGTGCATCTGACCTTTTATGCTCACTCCAAAGGTAGTCAATCTTGATAGCCACTTTAGTTCTTGGTTAGGGATGCTTGCGGATGTCCTCATTTCTAATATAGCTATGTGCTATTGTAGTATGTACTTATCAATGATTTTAAGGGAACGATTTTCAGTTTTCGAATGGTCTGCATCCGGTTTTAGGTATTCGAATATAGTTACTATCAAATTCTGAATTCATTTGAATTGTCGAAGCCTGAGTTTTCGGTCGGATAGTTCCAAACTTTTACCATCAGTTTTCACAGTGTGACTGATCTGTTGGGATTTTTAGGGATTAAGAATTGACTGAATTAGTAGACGGTTTTTCAAGTTTTCCGAATTTTTCCCGTTATTATTCGAAAAGGTACTGCTGTAGTAGAAGTGACTCGAATACCCGCAAACGTCTACATTGAAATAAGCATGTTCGATTTTTCTAATTTGCCTATACCTAAACATTCAATATACAATAGACCCGGAATCAAAAAACTAACCTCTGGCTAAATATTAGAGCAGGACAAGCAGCAAGGTTTGCAGAAATTTGAAATGGCCATTTTATTTAAATATATGATGACACTCTTTCGCAGCAGCCTCAATAGTTTCTGTCATAACTTTCTTCCAGAACACATTTTAGTCTTGAACTCGGACACGCATAAGTGAAATCAAAAACTCATTTAAAAACTCGCACTAAACAGACATCGATTAGTTTCACTGAAAAACTACTTTGATAAACCTTGACATTTACACGCACAAACTCACAAATCCAATAAGAAAATCCGTCCCAGTATGAACTGCCACAAACGTATTATCAAAATTCGTTAGCCCACTTCTTTGGGTCATGTGTAGTGGTGGTGACCTCGTTTTACTTGCAAAAGACTCGCACCACAACTTGTGTTCTTGTCCGCGATCCGAAAAAAAAACTTTCATTGTAAGACCTGGTTCTCTGTTGTTTTTGTTTTTCTTTCTTTATTTTTGGTATTTTCGCCAATTTTATCAAGACGTGCAACAGTCAAAGTACCACGTTCACATTTACCTCCGATAGTTAATTTAGTTTCTCATTCCATCACTTTAGTCAGTTATGTTCTTCGACTTATTGGCAATATTCTGTCACTCATCTTATGTTAGAATAGGTATTTGTATATCAACACTCCAACTTGTCATAAAAAAAAAATAACCAACGGAACGCAGTCCAATTCGAGACTGTTACGCGTGGACATGTGGACAATCTTTCCGGAGAAATTAACTGACGTCGTCGTCTGAAATTGGAAAGCTCTACGAATATGGTTGGCAATGCATGAAAGGTACTCATATACACGTCACGTTCATAAGAGACATCCAAGACGATACAAATGTCAATGTCATGGACGTGTGACTGGTAACCAAACGCCTATACTTACTTATGTCGTATGCATGTGTGCTTGTCGGATTGAGGGTGTGCACTCCCGCATTTTTTATTTTATTATTATTTTATTTATTTATTTTTTTTTTGATTTTCAAAGGAGGATTAGAGCCTCTCGTACGTAGGTTTTGGCTTTAGGACTTTGGGATCGAAAGTGTATTTACTGAGATTTAAATTTATGGACTCTCGTTGTTGGAAAGTTATTCTGCTTTTTGTGACATAAAAAAGTCTACACGACTTGACTGAGTTCAGTGTGTATTCGTAGATATGTATGTGTTTTGACAAAGTCCTGATTTTAGTGACTTCTCTAAGTAGGTTAAGACATTTTGTGTTTTCAGCTTAGGAGCAATATGAGACATTCGAAAGTTCATAGATGACAGTGTTTTAGGGAATCCGTTTTTATGAGAATTTAATGGTGCTAGTCGGGGAAGAAATGGAAATAAAATGTCTTAAGATATTTTCATCCATTTAAAGAAAATGGAGAAATCAGTTTTAATTTTAGTTTTAAAATTGAACCAAATTGCGCTTAATTTTACAAAAATCAGACAAAAAACACAATGAAAAGAAGGAGCTCTACAAAAATTCATTAAGGATGAGCCCCTACAAAATTATTTTTTATTTTATTAAAACACTCTTGTCAAGTAGTTTTAGCCATTTAACCCATAGGGAAAGAGGGTAGAGAAATTGTCTGATATAAAAATAGATAGCTGTTTTAGATGCATACAAAATGAAGATATACTCAATTATCTAAATTGTAACAAATATAAGAGGTACTAGCTGGTAATATGAGCATTGCGCTTTTTTTTCAGGTGTTATTTTCCAATTGCCATAAAATGCAAAAAATTAATTTATTGCTGAAACAGCTATTGGAATTAGGATTTGCGATACATTACGAATTTAGTCTGCAAATTTTGTTGTGTTAACGTCACTGTAAGCATTTTTAACTGAATTTAGAAATGGATGTATCGGAAGAGCAATATCCGGCATATTTCATTGTTTTTGTTCTGGTAAAACCAGAATGGAAGTGAAGCAACTAGAGAAATCCAACATTTACGAGTATATGGAGAGGTTGTTCTCAGCGAGTGCAAGTGTTGGCGTTGGTTTGCAAAGTTTAGAAATGGCAATTTTGACCGAAATGTTCCTGAAGTCCACCATCGAAAGTAATCTCACTGTTACGCTAGGGAAACCCAACGTAAGTCATATCGCCATCCATCGACGCCTAAAAAATATAGGAAAAGTCATAAAGTTGAGAAAATGGGTACCACACCACATATCACATAAACTTCAGCAAAGAATCGAAGCTTGCATTTCGCTTCTGTTGCGTCACAATCGAGAGCGGTTTTTGAACACGATCGTTACCGCAGATGAAAAATGGGTTCTTAACAGTAACATTAAACGTCAGCACCAATGGATTAGTCCAGAAGACAGACCATCCCACGGTGTTACTGCCTGTATGGTAGGATACTGAGGTATGAACCCATTTTGAGCCTCGTAACCAGAAGACTACCGCCGTATAAATTTATTGTCAACAGCTATGTAGATTAAAGTCGGCACTAGAGCAGAAACGCCTAGATCTGGATAATCGAAGGGGTGTCCTATGTCATCAGGAAAACGCTCGTCCACATACAGCTAAGACTCGGTTGGCAAAAATTGGTGCACCGGCCTTACTATCCAGATTTGGCACCTTCAGATTTTCACTTGTTTTCTTATTAATTTCTTTTTTTAAAAACAGTGGGTATGAATACACTTATAATGCCAGTGGTTATTTCGCTCCATGGGTGGCATCCAACATTTAATGGGGAGACTAAATTCTTAGTGGAAGTTGACATGTTTTTGATTTCTAGTCAACTACTCATCTTACTTAATTTGCGTTAACTGAAAGAAAGAATTTCTTTCAGGGGAGGCTGGGATTGGAACTCAGAACCTTCCGATTTGGAACGTTCTGCAAAACTTCCTTGATGAAAAAAACTCGTGGATCTTGGGATGATGTCCAAGAGGCTCTTTGTTTGTTAAAGCCAAACAATTTTTTTAATGACGGCATTAAGACGCCATTAACTTCTAATGAAGTTACAAGTTCCTAAGTTACAGCCTGATATTAGTCTCCTTGGTTAATGCAACCTCTAGGAAGCAACTTCCAAGTCTTAAGATCATGGCTCCAATCCATCGCACATCAAATATTCATGCTACGTCCGATTAATATGTATATTAATTATATTAACGGGCACTTTTCTGGAGAATTCCTCCAGAACAACAAGTTTCACCAACTGGAGCAAAACTTCACGCAGTATACTAGTAAGTCATCATAGGAATAAATAAGATAAAATGGTTGGGTATATATCGCTAACGAAAACCATGAATAGTTCACCCTCGTAAAACAACCAGTCACCTACAGACCTATTGCACTTACATTCTTTCTTTCCAATGCCATGCAAACGCTGTTAAACAGTCAGCTAATGAAATATCTTGAGACACGAAAACTTCCCATTCAACCGCAATACGGTTTTCGTAGCAACAGGTCTACTGGCGATGTGATGGCATATCTGGCAAAAGCAAAACAGTTGCACTTGATATTTCAAAGGCATTTAACAGAGTTTGGCTCTTATGTCGAAATTGACTGCATTTGGTATCGACGAATCTCTTCTTCAACTGATTAGAAATAAATTTTCAGTGCGTTCGATTCGAGTTATTTTGGATGGTTTCAAGATTTTCACAAAACGATTGCTGATGTGGCCCAGGGTTCTTGCTCTTTTTGATTTTCATCAATGATCTCCTGTCTGCTACTTTAAATTTAATATATTCTTTTGCTGACGACAGTACTCGTCCCTGTGCTCCTATAGGAGAATGGGGAATGGCTGCGAATATTAGACATAACCAATTATGGAATTACCAAGCGCGGGAAATTTTATTCTTCCAGTGAACAATGCTACGAGTATCTATTACTGGTAAGGCGAAATTCAACAAAAAAAATGTTTAATCACTCTTTTGGATACTGCCTGATGGAAAAAGAATATCAAATCAGATTTGTCACAACGGGGTTTCAGTCTATGTTAAGGAGAATCAACTTTCTTCGGATATATCCTCGTTCTCCTCAACACCGCACCAATAAGACTACAACACTTGCAGGGTAAGGGATCATTTACAACAATCAATACTTGACCATTATATTGAAGTGAAAAATATTTTATTCCATTAGGTCGTTGATGTTTACATACATATGTATGTATGCATATAAATAGTAACAGCATATGTTTATTATCAGGAGATGCGTCAAGAAGGATAGCTCATATAAAGTTCGGATAGCGCCAACTCGAAGAATAAATTTAAAAAGGGATAGAATTTTCTATGAGCAAGTATCTATTCAAAAAAAGAAAGACATCGTCCTTTCCACATCGCATTAGAGAAACTCATGATATCTTTACTTCTTCTCATATAGAATTATGCTCCTACACAAAATGCTGTACAACTTTACAGCAGAGCTAAATGAAATTAGTAGGAAACTTCAAAAGCCATTCGACCTTGAAGGTTATAAAGCATTGTTGAATAGAGAATTGAGAAAAAAGCTCGATAGAGAACATCGTTGACATCGATGTGGGTAGTAGAATAAAGAAGAAAGAGACATTCGCCTATGTAAGGCTATTCAAAATCTGAATAAGTAATGCTCATGGCACCAAGTCATCAAGACTAATACAATAATCTAACCATGAAAAAGTTGTACGTCACTTATCGGATTGTGTTGGTGGAACCTCAGCCCAATGTAAAATTTCAGACATGATTTTCTGTAGACGTTGAGACCGAAGTAAACAATTTAATAGTGCTATAGACATTATAAAAATAAAATAAAACACGAGTCGGCTTTCCTCCAAGCCTTCATTGAAAGCATGGCAATGTTACTGCTTAGTACCGTTTCTTGTTTTTTTTTTTTTTTTTTGATTTGCAAGCTATCACTATCCTAAACAATAAATTTCGCTTCTGCAAAACGACAACACGACGGGATCCAATTCTCAGTAACCGGGATGTGAAAAACAGTCAATTAAGTGTAGGGAGAAAAAATACTTCGTTGACAATTCAAGGCAACATGGAAAAGGTATTTTTTTTGTCAAAATTTAAGTCATTTTGAAGCTCCTTTTTGTCTCCTGCTATTCACTATAAACCAATAAACAATTTTAAGCTTCAATAAGGTTAATCATTAATCATTGTGTTGGGAAGTGTATACGAGTATATGTTCAGCAGTTTCTTTGTCATCTTCTAAAATCTTTTCTACATATTTCAAATTCAAAGTGTTCTTGTTCAAAAATTCCTCCGTGTTTTGGAGTAATTCATTCTAGCCCAAATCCGTCTTGGTCGACGTTCCATATGAACGCTGCAGAAAATTCCATGGAGAATTTAAATTTCATCGACGCAATAAAAATGAGGGGGTAAAGATCGTTCATGTGACCACCACCGATTACAGGCAAGCATCCGAAGGTCAACATTTTCGATGGTTCTTTAAAAACTGGCGGGTCAATGGCCTCAATTTCAGTTCGAACGTTGTGTTTGAGGTCTTGAATTGTTTTTGGATTGTTGGCGTAGACATTACTTTTCAAGTAACCCCCAAAACAAAAAATACTAGAGGAAGCTGGATCGCATGATCAAGTTGAGCAGTCAACTTCTCCTTGTACTGAACTGATGTGATCTTTGAATTTTTTTGGAGTGCATTTATTTTTTGGGAATTATTGTATATTAGCGTTGTGTGGCCACACACCCGTCCATGCACAAATGTGACTCACTAGAAAAACCTCTGCGTTCCAGCATCAATTGCGCGAAATCCACTGTCAATTAGTGATAAATCAACATATAATACATCCCATCTGTTGGCTCACCCTTTGGATGTACAAAAAGGAACAGAATTCAAATACCAACGGTTACTTTCCAACTTTGAATTCTTCCTAAGCGGGGTCTGCCCTTTAACACAAAATTGGGCAATCACATGTAAGTCGGAAGCAAACTTTTATTATTTATAGACTTGGTGCTATTTATAGACTAGGTCTTGAAACACCATAGATCAGAATGCAAGTTGGAACGCTCCAAAGTAGGATGATTTATTAGAACAAAAATTTTAATATACATATTTATGGATAAACACAAACTAGAATATTGCGCCAAAAAGAACTACAGAAAAAACTAAAGATAGAGCAGTTTGCAAATACAACAGCAGGGCCATTCACAGCATCACAAAGCAACTCAAGTCCAAGCTCCGATTTCCAGATAAGATTTTAAATGTGTCCTCTAGTAGAATTTTACTTTAAACCTTTAGCTTACCGAAGAAGTATTGTAACTACCTAGAGATCTCTTCACTCTGTCAGAAAAGGCATGATATTCATAGAGGAAGTACCGATTTCTTTATCATCGCTGCCGCTTTTGCAGAAGTTGTTATGCAGGATCCGGAGTCGTACTCTGATAATACCAGACATGGAAATTGCTATTTAGCGGCCATATTGTGCTTGTACTCATGTTGGACCAGTGTATGATGGCTTTATGAATTTCTTCAGAGGACAAAAAAAAAAAACGGATCAACGGAGGCCTATAAATAGATGAGTAATATCACCATTGGTTTGGTTATAAAGAGCAATCACACCAGCGTATTCAACTACAGTCTTCATTACAATTTGGATTGATTAGGTGTTGGTGCTCTATTTGTGTTAAGTGATTAATAGGTGACCGTTAAATTTATTTGTAGACTCGCTATGGTACATAGAAGGTAGTAGGTGGAATGAACCTTGGTTAGTATTTAAAATTATCAATGCCAAACTGAATTTAAATTCTATCATATGAGTGACAAATGACAAAAAACATTAACAGAACACTGCAAATATAAGAGTGTCTACTCGTGGCTAAAATTGCAAAATCATTGCGAAACCATTTGAAACCAATCTACTCACTTACTCAAAAACCTCAGCCCGATAAGTTATGCAAAAAACTGCTTAAAAATGGAAAGCAAAATTAATAAAAGAAAAACCGTAAAAAAAAAAGCTTTACCACATTTTTGCGTGTACAATTCTCTAAGACTCTTCAGATACTGCTGCCAGCAGATACAGCACAAATCGCTGTGCTCCGAACGTTCACAACTTACGTAAGTCAAAAGCAAACAAATAAATAATCCGTGACGTGATACGTAATGAGAAATCAACGTTTTGTTACGCTCAGTACGGCTTAACGTAACTACTACCATATGTTGCCATGTTTAGCGCACCAACTTCCACCACAGACAGTACTAGATACCATATTCCTGACAATCCACAAACGACTCATGTAAACAGAAACACCGAACAGAAGTTGGGTGTAGTGATTGTTTGCTCTGCCTATTCTAGGGTGTGTTGAGAGTTTGATTTGTGTACACCTGGCCACAAGCGGTTTCAATCATAAGTTGCTAAGCAAATGAACTTACCTTTAAGTGTTACAGCTGATCTCTTTAAACCTCCTGAAAAAAAAACAAAAAAAAAACACCATTAATACGAGTATCTATTGTAGACTACGGGACTTTACGAGTAAATAAATATCAAAATATCAATAGCATAAAATCGAACGTTTCAAGAGCATTATGTCTACATGAATTATGCAATTATGCAGAAAGCAAATTTAGCACCCTGAGTGGAGATTAGCACTACTAACTGGAACCAATTTTCCAAAATTTCCAACAAAACCACAACCACTACCACCACTCATAATTTTGTGTGTCGAAAAGCGTTCAATTGTATTTCAACATGGACGACGCTAGTTGGACTCCGCTAGAAGACCAAAATCTACCAACTACTCGTTCACTTTTCGTCTCTCCCTCTATTATCACCCCTTTTAACAAAAATATTAAAAAAAAAAACAAAAACAAACAACGAAGGATTAATGGGCATAAGGACCGATGATTCCCTGTTCCAATTTTCAACATTAAGTAGAGGCTTCTACGGCTACTCTACTCCCACATAGCTACCATCGAAAGAACAACTCAACTTCACAGTGAAACAGAACGAACCGTACCCAGGACACAAGTACCGATCCATTCATGACTATGAGGACTTTTCGGTTTTTAAGAGGACTCCAACTCGAACTGAGTGGATATCCCCAAATGAGTAATTTATTTATATGTACGAGTATTTCTCATATTTAAATATGCATTTTGTGATTATGTTAGTTGCCGGCTGCCGCGTAGGGATAAAAGAACCAAAACCAGCAGCACCAAGGCCCCAGTGCCGAAAGCACAACAAAAAAACCGAATTCCAGTACCGTGCTCGTAACCTAGGCAAACAGCTGCAGGAGGTTGAACAGGCGGCAAGAATTGGAGCAGGAGTTTGAACACTTGTTTGTATGCATGATGTATGCGTGTTGTGGGCTAACCAACCAAATGATGCCTCTTCGTTAAATATGAATTCGTTTTGTATAAATAGTTTCAATGGAAATTGGAAATTACACGCTCCTATCTATACGGACGTACATACATTCTCCATATATGGTTTGCACATACATACATGAATAGATTGTGTGGTATTTTTGAATTGGAGATTTGTGAGCTCCAATTAGTAGTCTCTGGGCAGGTTGGATGCTTTTTCCAGCAATTTTTTCTTCTCCCAGTGTTTTGTGTTTTATGAGGTTTCGGTATTTAACATTGTAAGGACGAAATTATTGGAGGATAAAATTAATTAGGGATTGGGGATTACCTATGTGATTCTGTGTTTGGTTTTGGCAACTTTACCAATTATGGGTAGCTCAGTATCCCTGAAGAATGCGTCGTCAAAGTAGAATAGCTAGGTAGGCAGCCTTTGATATTTTTTCGTGGATGAAAATAGCAATAAAAAAATTATTTTACTAGATCGATTGTAACGTTCTCACTTATGACGAAGCCGCAACAGCTGTTATATCTATTCCTCTAAATCCAGTCCACGCAGGGACCAACAATCAATTGGTGAATCAAAGCGACCATGGATATCTTCACTCGCTTCCATGATTCCGCGTCATAGAGCAGGTTTTCCTTAACTTTTATGAGCGAGTTTAAAGCCTTCTGAAGTCAACGACACAGCGATTGGCAAGTGTTAGGTTAGGTTAGGTTAGGTTAAACAGGGGTGTGATGGATATGCCATCATACAGACAATAGGCACCAAAACTGGTCCATCGCGGTCCCTGTGGAACCAATTGAATTTGTATTCAAATGGCCTTGGATGCCCTGTGTCGTTCAAGACTTGACCATCGTAGGTTGGCAGTGTTTGTGATTTTTTCCTCGATAGTGCCCCTTACTAAGCAAAGGGGTGGTTTGATATTGGAAACCTCACTATTGCGCTCTTTCATTTCTTTTAATACCGCAGTGTCCTAGCACCCAGCACAGTCTTAGCCTTGAGCACTGTGTGACAGCCCCTGACTGTATCAGAGTTGACGTTGGTTGATTTCATTGCGTTGGGTGCGGCCTGGCTATCGATGTAGATAGCGATATCTCTTTCGGATACTTATCTCATCTACATTAACTCAGCCGCAGTGTGGACAGCCTCTGATTGGAAGACACTTTTAGTTCTGGGTCTTCTGAGAAGATACCAGAACCTGTTCCTTCCTCTGCTTTTGAGCCATCAGTGAAAATTGTAATTTCATTTGACATGATTATTGCATTAATTTCACAGTCCTCCCTCTCCGGATAAATTATATCGTACGGGATGTCGAAATTGACCATTGATACAGCCAATACACCTTAGCAGGTTTTAGACCTCAAATTTTTCCTACTGTTCTTTTGCAGATAAAGAGAGCATTACATGCCTCTTTGATTCTTTCCGCTACGTTAAGATTCCAGTTCAGTTTTTTGTCCAGAATCACACCCAGATACTTCGCGCTATCCGAAAGGTAGAGTTCCACTCCGTTGAGTTTTGGGAGTTTGAATTGCAGTATCTTGTGCTTTCTGGTGAAAAAAAACATTTCCGTTTTGGAAGGGTTGGCATTGAGACCACAGCTTTTTGTCCAAGTGCTGATCGCCTTCAGGGCCACCTCCATAATTTCGCTTAAAATGTTTAAGTATTTTCCCTGCACTATTATGACCACGTCATTTGCGTATGCTGTGGCACTTATACGCATTGTACGAAGCTTTTTGTGGATGTCATTGATAACCAGCACCCACAGGAGTGGGGATATGACTCCACACTGGGGCGTTCCATTGGTTACGGACAATCTGACCGAGATTTGCTCAATGGAGCAGTTTATTTTCCTGCTTGCAAGCATGTTGCACACCCAGTTCGTAATGCCGTGTTCAGCGTCTACTAGAGCATTTCTAATAGCGGTACTCTCCACGTTATTGAAGACTTCTTCAATATCGAGGAAGGCAGCCATCGCAAGCTCTCCGAAGTGTTGACTCTTCTTTATTTTCCCCACCACCTCGTTCAGGGCAAGTGTAATTTTTCGAACTGTCATTATCGGAGTTAATAGTCGGCCCGTGCTATACTACCTCAAAGACTGATTCATCCATGTTAGAGGTCCCTTTTTGTTGACAGCATTGTTGTACCTAAATGTCTCTTTAATCTCTAAAATTAATCCCAAATAAAGGTGCTGACAATATTGCGTATTAAGTATGAGATCGGAGTGTTTATAATCGAATGGAATCTATAATTTTAGTCCCTATCCATAAATTAGTTTTTTTGTAGAGTTGGGAAGTTTTTTGAAACATTGCTAAAGACAAACTCAAGTTTTTAACATAGGAAAATTTAGTCTTTTTTCATCGTATGGTTTTTAAAATAGATTGGAAATACAGATCAAGCTAATTCAACTTATTCCGATATGAGTAAAGTTCTTGACTCGTTCCATCATTCAGTTTTTCTGGAAAAACTGGAATCTCTCGGTTTTCACTCCGAAATTCTTCCTTGGATGTCGTCTTTTCTCATTGGTCGTACTCAGCGCTTTACAATCGACACTAAGGTTTCAGAGCTAATAAAATGTAATTCAGGTGTAGGTACCACAAGGAAGTCATTGAGGTGAACTACTTTTTATTGCTTTTGTTAATGACATAGTTTCAGTAGTCAACAATATTCAAAGTATATAGCATATATACTATTATGCGTGCAGTTGACTTCAAACACTTCTCCTCAATTAGGTGTTACGAGTATTGTCATTTGACCCAATTGGATTAAGAAAAAATAATTGATTTGTACAACCCTTACTGCCTTAAATTAAAAATTATAAAGTGTAATATAATTCCTTTTAGTAAATGCTAATCTATAAAATGCAGGTATTCTATTGATTTGGTTCCTTTGAATAGAATTTGGATGCAATGTTTGATTTTGCTAAGGCAGTTTAAGTATAAATTTCGATAAACATGCTGCTAAGGGTTTAAAGGGTTCCGTTGCCCATCTTTTTCATTACTGTTAAAATATGTAGCCCGAATAGTAACATCTAATGCTATTATACAAATTTCTCCACGTATATGCACTTCCAATGCACCTCTTGTGGGGTTGGCCAAATTTGGATTTTAGGACTGATTCCAAGCGTTTGCTAACATATTTACTTTTGATTTATCCATTTATTATTTTTCTTTAGGCCTCTTCTTCGAACCTCAGCCGGAACTTCACTCTCTATTGCTTTTTTGGACCGGATCTTTCAACAACCTTCGCTGAATATGAAAAAAAAAAAAGCTGACTTGCTAAGCGCCAAGTTTCCCCACTATCCTAAATGTGAAGACTCCCGCTAATGCATGTACTTCTTATTAAAGAGTGTTTCCTGATCTCGTTGGCATTTGTAACATTTCCGTCGCTATTATTTTCCTTCATACTTTTCGTGCGTCGTCCAACATTGCGCTGTATATGTTATAGCTAGACGAACAACAAACCTTTCAGTTTAAGTGGCATTTGCTGTCAAAAAGTACAACGAAGTTTTCGAGGCATTTAAACTTTACTCATATTCCGAATAAGAATAATCCAGATATTCGGTCTTAGTACGACCTGTTATCTTCGAATACCTTTATCTAGTTATTAAAAGTTGCTTGAAAAGCTGCAACGTCTTTGCTTATAATAGCGCTATTATCGGTGAAAAGAACTTTCGGACTCGTAAATATGCTTCTTCAATCAATGGAAAGTCTTACACGACATTAAAAGCAGCGTGTATGTCGACCTACCTCCCACATAGCCACATTGACAGCCATGCAGTTAAGTAATATTGTGTTGTCCGCTGCCCGCTGTCCGGAATTCTCTTGTATATTTTCATACAATAGCATGCGATATTCGTTTCATCGATCAGTAGTTGTTACAAATTCTCCAGAAACTGGTTAGGTATTCGAGCACCTGCCATCATTTTATTGAACAAAATCGCGAGTCATTTAAACTCAAAATTTCCGACTGCCAACAATACTCCAGTTGGTATGTTAGCCAGGCGGTTAATTTTTATTACTGCTTTTCTAACTTCGGCTTCCCCAAAATCTATTGCGTCATACGAATTATTCGTTAGATAACGCGATAAAGTGTCCCTTTGATTGAATTTCTTGCGGGGTTTTTTCTTTATTGTGCCGCTTATTTAAAAAATTTAACCCGTTTATCGGTCGTTCGATGGGTTTTGTTCTCTGCTGCCATTTTCGTATCTTTATTTATGTGGAACCGACGTTTTGAAATACCGATAATAGTTGTTGCATTTTTGTTATATTTTTCTTCGAAATTTATAAACATGTTACCTTGCGCGCTTGTTGCCAACTAATTTACATTTGACGCTATTTACAAAAATTATGGCACATTCACATTATGCCATTACTTTCGACCCACCTTTTATAACCTCTATGTAATCAAGTACCAATTTTGTTTTTTAAATAATGTATAACCGATATATTATTCACCGATGAAAACCACTTCCCCCGTTGATTTAAAACCTCATGAAAATCGCACCAAATTATTTCTTTTCTGATCGCTCAATTTGCCTATTTGAAATAATTCAAATTTCGTGTTCAATTATCAGTTCTATTGCCAATTTTTGCACGCTTCCTGCCAAAAAGTTACCCTGTCAAAATGATGGCAACTCTGTTCTTATTTCGTTTTCGTTTTTACGTTTTCAATTGCAAGTTCAAGTTGTGCGCCCTGTTTCCCATTTTTCGCCGCTTGCTTTCCTGAACGCATGTTATATTGATCCTACGTCAAATTCGAAAATTTTGCTGGTCATTATGCCGATGTTCCAGCTTGCGGTTGGTAATTTACTTTTGAAAAGCATCATAGTGCTCGCTCCCAGTAACCGTCGAGCGACATGAAAATTTCGCCCCGTGATCACTCCTCCGGACGCGGTGCCTTCGTTCTATTCTCCTCTCATCCTTTTCTTTTGCCTCACCGCTAGTCCCTAGGCATGAGAACGAAAATCATACGTACAAACTTCGATTAGTCTCATTAGATGTTAATGTGCCTCATATCCGTCTTAGGTGTTAAAGTGTTTGAACATGATTTCTCTCCATTCTGTAAACTATAGCAGCACGATGAAAAGGGTTCATCTTATATTATTCTCTTATATGGCAGTGGTTAGGGCAGTCCTGCAATATGCAAATGTGCTTTCGAATCATGTGTGTTCTACCCATTCCGATCGCCTGGAGAACGTTGTCCAGGAGTAAACTGTTCTCCTAATTACCGGGCAAGATGACTACTTGAGTTCCTGGTGCATATGCAGATGTTATGTTTGTGAGAGAATATTCGACCATTTAAGTATGCGCTACTTTAATAACAAGACATCGTCTATCTCCAAAAAGCCATACCTTCACCAAAATGAGCCAACATCAAGTGCGATATTAGCCTACAACAGCCTTTATAGATGTGATATGCCTCTATCTAGAATAAATTGTAAGGATAAGTTTGCGACTATTTTGAATATTAAGACCAATAAAACTCATTTGTGGTATTAGTCGTATATCATTAATTATGAATTATCTTGCATCTGTTATTATGTAAGTATAGGTGTAGATGAAATAAATAAATATTAGTACGAGTATATAAGCGTCATGTACAATTCGCCATGTATGCGTATCAACGCGGAAGAGCTTTGACCCTAAATTTTTTTTCATTGTGCACATACTCGCATTGATCTTTTTTCTAAGTCATAAATCGTCACCATGTGCTTCGTGTTAACTGAAAAAAATATATATATTAAAAATTTCATGGCCGTTAAAATTATGAAATGTCGGAGATACTCGTAGATATTAAATCCACACTTCTATACGGAAATGGTTTAGATGATCATGATAAATGATCAAAAACGAAAAACAAAGCAAAAAATAAGTGAATGATGGAAAAATAATAGACAAAGCTCACGTGCGCAAGATGGTCAATAACCGGCGACATGATTTAAGTGAACACGTAAGGTTGGTGAAATTCATGTTATAGTATTAATCGTATAACTGGTTAGCAAACATAATGACACGTAGTAGACTGACATTATTATCAGTCGGAAAAAGATGCCTACGCATTTTGTGATCAGCGATTCAATTGTTCTAATAACCAAAAGAATGTTTAAAGGTATCAGCAACGATCAATGGCAACTTTACAGCAATCGCCCATCTATTTCAGCGTCCATAAATAATGGCTTGCTTAGTCAAGGTTTATATAATAATGTGCTTTTTGTTGGATACGACATATTTTAAGCAGATGTTTGTGTTTCAGATAGTTTACCATTTGATCATGGAAAGGTAAACACTTCAAAAACATTACCAATCATCCAGTTTTTTATCAAAATTCGCGGTAAGTAATGAAAACTGCACGGATGTTATAATCATCCCGATAAGCTATCAATTAAGTGTTTAGTGCTAATGTTACGTATTGAATTATTCACTGCATAATGTTGCCGTGATAGTGAGACAGCGATACATCAGAAATGAAGAAGATATTGCGGCTGTGCTCGAGTCCGTAAGCCAAAACCGTTTTTGAACATATCTCGAACTAACTTGTGGCGTGTTTTACAAAAAGATCTTATTGACTAAAATGCTAGAGCTATAGTAGATGACCATCGTGTACGTCGAATTTTCGCTAATCGGACTCTATTGAAGACAGAAGAAGATTCGAATTTTTCTTAATAACGAGGTACATTATTCGTCCAAGGGCTTTGTTAGTAAGCAAAACCGACACATATGGCCACCAATGAAGCTAGTTCTGCAAACGAAAACATCCAGCTACCGGACGCGATAGATAGGTGGGGCTGAATTAATCATCCATTTTTGTTTTTGAATTACTTTCTTACTAAATAAACAAAAATGATTTTGAGTGATGGAAATATTTATTTGGACCTTTACAGTTGTATCTATTAAGTGGAAAAGTGTTGATACACATTTGTGCCCGTTTTATGGCATTTTCCATAACTTTCCGCAAGATTTCCGGTGATAACTGTTAGCATTCCTGTCGTATATTCTTTTTAAGGGCTACGATTGTCTGAGGCTTGTTGGCATAAACCCACGACTTCAAATAGCCCTAAAGAAAGAAGTCTGGGATGGTTAAATCGGGCGATCTTGCTGCCCATGCAAAATCGATAAAACGGCAGATTACGCGACCAGGAAACGTTTCCTTCACAAAATGTATGAGGCTGTACCGTCTTGTTGAAACCACATCCCGCTCGTCCAATTCCGGCAGTAAGAAGTTGTTTATCATGGCCCTGTAACGTTCGCCAGTAACAGTGACCGTATTGCCGATGGCGTCCTCACACTCCCGCGTGAACGTCGCATAACACAGTGGCTTTGAGTGGATGTAATGGCCCTTCCTGCATCACACGCGTATTTTCAGTGCCCCAGAAACGAAGAAATTGCTTATTGACGTAACCGCTTAAGTGATGCGATTCGTTTCATGATGATTTTAGACACAAAATCGTCTTCTTCGTTACTGAGTAATTCACACGCGACCCACGATCAGGAGGCATTAACTGATGCACTGTTTACACTTTGTACGGGAACATGGGTAAGTCTTTCACAAAATTTCGCTGTATGGTGATGACCAATTGCGTGGCCCGTCGTCTGGTTGATGTTTCTTCGTTCTCAGCGACATTGGCAACCACAACCGCGATATTCTCCGCCGAACGACCAGTACGGTGGCGGCCACACCCTGCATGGTCTCCTGTGGCTCCACTCTGTTCGAGTCGAGAAGCTAAGCGCCGGAATGTTTACCCAGTTGGCGCGACACGATTGGGAAATCGACGTCGAAATTCACGCTGCGCTAACACCACCGACCGATTATTGGCCAAAAACATCGACATCGAGTATAGCGCTCCATTGCTTGTCTGTTTGTATACTGTAGCTGCCTAGTCCACAAATGTCAAATATGATTGACGTGCGACGCCATTTGCAAAAATTATACCATCTTCCGATAGGGTGATTAATTTTGCGACATTTTGTATATACCCAAGCCGTGGCACTACAGAATTGAAGGACCGCATATTCGGCTGACCCAGTTTATGATGTATTCTCTGCTACACTTGCGAGCGATTACGATATACACAATTCTTTGTGGCTTCGATATCTTGCATAGACAACACCCGAATCGCGGTATATTGAAATCTTCGCTGCGGTTAGCAACTTAACCCAGCTTGTAAATGGGCCCAAGCGATTACCTGTCGTTAACACTCATACCGCCTGCCAATCATACATCTTGTTTTTAACTTCTCACCCAGTTAAGTACACCGTTGATGTGCTCTCACCTTTAGCTCGTTGGAAATCTATGTCATAAATTTCTCGTATACTGAACACACAGTTAGAGAAAAGCTTCCTAAATCAAAATCTTGTAAACCTCTTCATAAGAAATTTTATGTTTCCTCGATGACGAAGTGAATGCTGCTGTTGATACGATCACAAACAATGTTCTCATTGGTATAAGATCCTTTATCCCCCATCGGATGAAGAGTATAAAGCCAGTATAGAGTATAAAGTCTTGGCACGACTCGAGGTATAAGGAAGCTATCAGAGTTAGAGAATTATTTTTTCGGTCTTACAAGGCCATCACGACAGGGGAAAACTGAAAAAAGTTCAAACTTTTAGAAAGAGTGTCGGAGATAGAACGAAGCCCTGAGGCATACCAGCTGTATTTATTTTGTGGATGTCATACTTGAAGCCGTCCAAGACGAGTTTAGTTGATCGTTTCAAACGCCAAATTCTAATCCGTTTAAGAATAGATTTATCGATTTTCATTTTCGACAAAAGAGCCTGATACCAAACTCTGTCAAATGTTTTAGAAATATCAAGTGCAACTTTCTTGGTTTTCGGCAGATTGATATATGTTACATGTATGTGATGTTATTGCTTCCACTTTTCGGTGAGACATACCATCAAACCACCAGCGGACTTGTTGCTACGAAAACCGTACTGCCGGTCATTAAGAAGTTTTTGTGTTTTGAGATATTTCATTAGCTGACGGTTTATCAGCGTTTCCATGACCTTAAAGTGACTTGAAGAAGTGCAATGGAACTTTACTAGGAGATAAGTAGAAATTCAATTGCCAGAACAAACACATTGATTTCGAAGTGAGGTGTTTTCAGTGAGTAAGAGTCTCACAGTACTATGATCACACCTTTGCTACCTTCATACGAGTAATGTCTATACAAGGTTTTCAAATTCCCTCGATGAGAAAAAAAAAAAGAAGGAAGATTGGTCAAGCGGACAACAGAAGGTGTTACAACAGCAGCTATTTATACAATTCAAAGAAAAAATTCATCGTTTGTTGCGGTTTTCATGTCGGATGTTTCATTGCGTCGTAGTGAGATGATATCATTTACAGTCAATAGAGATAGCTACAGTTTGAAGTTTATTAACTTTTTATGGATAAACTGAACTGGAGGGGCTCAATGATATGTAGTTGAAACAAGACGATGTCACTTGCCACCCAGCGCGTACTTATTGAAGACGAAGTTCGCTGATCGTATTAAGAAACTCTTTTCTTTGTAGACTATAATAATATGCAGTTTCATTTAAAACGTAAAGACTGTGTTTTTGTTATAAAAAAAAAATAAAAAATTGGGATGCATCTAAGGAAAAACCCTGTAAAACTGCTGCCTACAAACCCCTGACCCCAAACAAACTGTACTAAAGCGGAAAATACTTTCACATGACAGCTTAATCTGATATAGATTCACTGTCGGCATGCACAGTATAGAGAACACCCACTTTTCCCTGTAATTAAAAACTATATTTCTCCAAAATGTGTAAACATTAAAAGGAATCACTAATTCTAAAGTACTTATCTTCCGCCATCATCACGGATATATTTGTTTTTATGTATAACCATGCTATTCCTCAGCTAAAACAAAGTAGCTGGGTGAGAAGAATCTCTTTTAAACAACAAAGGTGACGGCCCTGTGACACCTCCGGTCCATAAACCACACCAAAAATATACTCGTTTTGGATGCATTGGGATATCCTGAAACACTCGTAGATTTTCGGTGCCCCATATGCGCCAATTTTAGCATAGCCGCCAATGTGAAAATGAGCATCATTCAAAAACTCGATTTTCTTGCAAAATCAATGTCAGCATGCATGTTTTCTAGAACAAAATCCGAGAACGTACGGCGCTGCGGTCATTTTGAAGATATTGTGTTCCATAAATAATCCCCATGTGTCTACTTTATAAAGCAATAAAGGTTACAGAGATATCTCAACAATTGTTCGTTTTATTTAAAAAAAAAAAAAAAAAAAAAAAAAAAAAAAATCGAGGTGTAGAATTTGTTGAAGCACACTTATCTCCTACAAGTGTCTCTTGTGTATCAGCGTCACAGCACTCCAACAGCCCACAATCAACTCAATTCATTTGACTTTCCAGGACAGCAAAATTAAAAAAAAAAAGAAAACCATAACGTTTCAGGATGGAGGTTTAAATTTATCACTGTTGACATCGTCATGTGCCAGACACACATAATTATCCCTTCTGGCTGCTGGGTGGCGTGTCGTGTCGGATATACGAGTATGTATACGTACTTACATGCCACACGAGGAAAAAAATTCTTTATTTTCTTTATTTAGTTTTTTTACTTTTAACTTTTTTTCTTCAATTCCATTATCCATACAATCAACGGAAGAATACGAAGCCAAGACGAGGAGCCAGGGAGACAAAACCTCCACAAGAAAAGTTATAATGAAAATGTGGAAATTTCTGAACATTAGTTTCCTTCCATGTAAGCTACATACAATACATGCATAGTACGACTATATAAGGATAGCGGCACCGTGCAGTTCAGTGGTGTGGAATTAATCTATTCTTCGCTCTTAAATCATAGTTTACCACTGCCTGTGCGCGTTTGCCCTTGTTCTTCTTCTTCTTCTTCTGTCCCTGCTCTGCAACGTTTCTTAAACTAAGGAAATACGAACAAGTTAAGGAAAAGCCGAAACCGTAGAAAAAAGAAAAGAAAAAAAGAAGAACCTGCTACACAGAAGGAGCAAGTCTATTAGGTTCATCGTTGTCTGGAACGGATTCGTCCTTCGCACAGAAAATAAGTTAATAGATTGCAGATGAAATAATAATTGTCTACATCGAGTCAAGTGCAAAATCAATTCAATTTATCAATACCTGCCTCTGGATGACGGGCGGGTGGAATGTGGGCACTACCAATATGTGTATATGGAATTGATGATGTTTGAGCAGGTGTGAAGTTGTCTGAACCGAAGAAAGCAAAAAGGAGCAATTCCTGGAATAATATAAATTATGTTGAATCGTGTTTGGGATTACCAAACTCGATGTCATGTTACTTCATACATACAATAGCTGGTTGTATCATGTATCTCTTTATTTCAGGGGCTTACAGTCAAGAACAAATACATAAGTTTAATAAGTTCTGGTTCAGATTTTGCTAAGCGATTAGAAAAATTGAATTCTGATTGTTTTTGCTCTCAATCTAAGACTCAGACGAAAATCAGAGAGAACATTACTAGAACATCGGATTAACTACAAAGACATAAAAGCTAAGCGAGGAATGAGCTGAGACGGGATGCAAAGAAAGAAATTATTCCGTATTTCCACGTAGATAGAGGTCACGACACTTATCCCTGTAGTACCCCTTTTATATCAGTGATACTTCTTAACACCTTCATGTTGATTTGGATCACCTTCTGCTTAAATTAGTAAACAACTCCTTTCTAGATAGAACGCATACTTTTAATACAATGCGATGGGCTCAATTTGTGTGAGCTTGTCTCTGATTTGTTATTCGTCGTGTTGCTCCAGATTTCCTCTAGTAAAATAATTACCAAATGTCCTTAAAGGAAAATGCGAAATGTAAACGAGGTCTGCTTTAAGATTGAAAAACTAAAGAGGTTACATCTCCTGTCTCATCGTCTGTCAATTTTAAATGAAGTCTACAATGATTCCGAGCTAAGATATTGGTGTGGTGCGTATTCAAATTTTATCGATCCCCCACTTATACACATTGCATTGTGTTGCTCAAGAATCTTGAGATCCTAGCATTAGGGCGCCATCTATCTATATATCTACAATGTCTTACTTTTTTCTTTTCTTTTTTTGACAATTTTGGATACGACCCTCACTTACACCTAAAAACATCGGCAAACTCATGGTCTAACTAGCAAAGTGATCCTAAGACAAGTCAGCGTATATAATGGAATTTAGGTGCGCAAAATTTGGCACACCCACAAACGGAGCAGTGGCAATCGCAATACGTAGGAAAAATATATAACAAAAGAAATAAAAAGTGATAGATTTGTGTAATAGTATTTAGGTAACCTTAGTCTTAGATTATAATTTGACTGAATAGAAGAAATGTTCTTAATACAATTAAATTTCTTAATATCCTTCCTCAATTTTGCAACATATAAGTTTTAAGGGGGGAAGGTCCCGACACTTTTTTTTTTTTATTTCTACGACATCTCAAAAATGTCTCCTTAAAACTTCAAAGCAAAGTCTTCTCGCAGGTGCACGCTCCATTTTAGAGCGTATAGCGGGAGGTTCCGACAGCATGAACAGGGGACGCTCCGCCTGCTCCTTTTCTTGATAGAACAAAGAGGCATCTTTAGCCTCAAAAGAAGCCTGTACACTTCGTAAACAAGAAAGAGCAGCTTAAGATGAGTTTTAAGCAGAATCAGAAGGAATTTTCTATGCCTCTGAAATGGCTGATTAATGGGTAAGTCGAAAAATTGTCATTTTTTGTGCTCCGAAAGCTTTAAAACGCATTTTTATCGAAACTGCATTTTTCATAACAGCATGCAACATAATTCAAAGAATAATTGTCCGATCGTTCTAAAATTTTGAGGTGATCTTCTTGACACTTTTAGCTAAATCTTTGATGCATGATTTTCAATGCAAATTAAATAAATTGTTTTAACAAATTGGTAAAAAAAAGTGACTTTTTTTCTGATTTAATTTTTGCAAAACTAAACTTTTATGGGTTTTAAAGGCTTGGAGTTTTTAACAAGACCTATTTTGATTTTTCGTTACAGATGGAAAATAAAGTCTCCAGCTTGCATGACATTTTTAAAAACGCTCGACTTTGACGCCATGCAGCACTGCAGAATTTTTTTTATAGTTAACAGATGTTTATTTAATAAAATACCAATTTTTCACTGACTAAAGAATCCTTAAACATTTACCTTGTTTCAGGACATTCCTCACTTGAAATTGCATTCTTAAGCTATTGAAGCAGAAACGATGATTCGAGTTTGGAACAGCCTTAGTCAGTCCATCGACTGATATTTTATCGGTTTAAAAATACTTAATTTGTACTGTCCTCTTATAAAATACTTGAATACTTGACTCCTTAATTGGATATATTCTGTGCGCTTTGATAATACCAAGATATTGTGGTCGGTTCACCGCAACAGAGAAAAACGGCTGCTTCTGAAAGTGCGATGTACTCAGCCTCGGCAGTTAATGTTGCTACTGTACGTTGTGTTCTGGATTCCCAACTAATAACGGCGCCTGCAAACAAGAAGCAACAAGCACCTTGAGACTTTCTGTCATTACAATCTTCGGCCCAACATATACTTTCAGAGGAGATGACATTTTTATAATTTTTATATATGACTTTAGTAAATAAAGTGCAGCATTCTAATACTGTTTTCGAGAATTTTTTGAAAATTGAGCTTTTCTAAATTAAGTTTAACTTGCATAGGTATTTTAGATAGTTTGCAGTTCTGCATGTTATATTTTAATAATATATTATTATTGGCATAATGGGTTTGGCAAATGGACAAAGTTTCATGATTTCTCTTGATTTCTAGTCCAGTATAAAATGTTGGTTGTCCAAAGTCACGAATTTCGACATCTTTAGAAAGGTCTTCTTTGATATGATAAACAGATTCCTTAAAATTCGATGCAACGACAACATCATCCACATAAATTCCAATCCTGTAGTATATGTATGCAGCGATTACAATTTAATTGTTTAAAGTTTAGGTTATTCAATTTTTCTTCTAAAATTCAAAAAACCCATCCGGTTGTCTCATGTAAATTTCTTCCTATAAGTTTCCATTTAGGAAAACCATTGACACAACCAGATGATAAAGTTCCAAATCTTTTTCCACAGATAAAGCATAGATAAGACGGAGTGAGTTTTCCTGTATGACAGGTGTACAGGCTTCCATGTAGTCAATCCAATACTTTGGGGAATATCCTTGTGCCACCAAGCTCGTTTTCCAGCGATTTGAATATCCATTGACATCCACTGCCTTACAAGCTTCTGACAAATTATATATGGTCCAATTTCTGTGTTTCATAGAGAGTTAAACTCTTCCTCCATTGCATCGTACCATTGGGCCGCATGCGGTGAGTTCTGAACTTCTTTTAAATTCTTTGGGTCTGAAAGTTGACTTGTCGGTAGAGCAATTTCAATCACATTCTTTGAATGATGCCGTAGCCTAAGATATTTCCATCTATATCTTTTCTCGTAATGAGCGAAACGTACCTACTGAAGATTCACTATTTTTGTAGTAAGTTTTCACAATTTTAACACGTTCAGCGATTGATAAACGTCGGTCTCGGATGATGAGAGTTCGGTGTGGCGTATGTGATTAAAACAGGGATGTCAAATCTGGACCACGAATTGGATGACTATATTTTGGACCAAATATGCGGCAACATATCATATTCCCGTAAAAAAAAAATATTGTAGATGGCACATGTGTATGTTTTACGGTAATTTAAATATGGCATACATACTCGTATGTTGTATATAATCATAATTCGATCTCAATAAACCTTTACATTATATATTACGATATAATCTTTAACAAGTAATTAGTCGATCCTTCGACTGCCCTCACGAATTCAAGGTTTAACTACAACCAGAAAAAATGTAAATCTGTCGAAAGCCTTGGAGAATTTTGAATAAATAATGAAAAAGAAAAGGATAAACTGCTAGGAGTATATGGTTGCAAGCATAGTCGATTCATAAAAAAAATAAAGAAATAAATTTATCCACCTTCTAACCTGTAGTAAACTCTGATCTGAAACAAACTCAGACACCCTCATTACTTATTTCTCATCCACTTGAATGAAGTTCGCTCATCAAATTTATGTATTTCGCTTCACTTCCATAGGTACTTTGCTCATATACAGAACAACATTACCCATGGCATAGTGGGAAGAAAAAATCAGTTCTATACGTCTACTTGCATATGTATATTCTCTGTGTTAAGAAATTAATTAGATGCAATTGCAAAAGCAGATGTAGATGTACAATAGATACAGATGCAGATGTAGATGCCGATGCAAATACTCAATAAAGTGCAGAAGAGCACCACCATTCAGACTACTTCGCTCAACATTCGTTTGCATGCACTGCTGCGTTGCCGCCTCTAGTTATGCAAAACTTAAACCACTCATGAATTGAACGTTCGCCGCCGCAGGCGTTATCCCTGCCACATCCCCTGATCCCTGTACAGAATCAGGAATCCAGATGATGAGCGACGTGGCGGCATTGGTGGTTGTATGGTGGAGTGAAAGTCAAGTAAAATCCATGCAGCAGCACTACGCAATTAATAGATACCATCACATAATTACGCTAATTATTCACGTCGATGATGCTTAAAATTTATTGCTTTCAGCCGGAAGCTGAACGCCACCCCACGCCCCCTCCTCCCACCGCCACTCCCACGAAATTCGCCTATCATCCTAACCAAAGCACACCAAGATCATCCCCTACAACTGTGGTTGACGCTGATTTCCAACCCAAAGTCCCATCATGGTGCAGTGTAAATTTAAACAAAAATGGTGAGGAAATGCTATCTAGGTAATCCTGTCAGTAAGGGATGATAATAAAGGACCAACCGAAAGTACTGGTTCCTGGTGGCTATTCTATGCAAACAGCGCGCATCAGCGGCAGCGGTTGATGCCCGATGTGGTCGGTATCACTTATGACCTCAGCGATTCATTGCTTTCTGCTAAATTAATTTCCAAAAGAGACTACCAACAACGCCGACTATGTACGTCGTCAACGATTGTGCGGAAAGGATAAGAGACAGGACAGGTCCAGGAGTCCCCAGATTCTACTCCAACTGATGAAGGAGGCTTTTGTTGTTATCGCGGTAGCAGTAATTTTTTAATGATTCAACTGCTGTACTGTTGGCATTTGGTTGAACATGGGCTTTCGCCTATAGGTATACTGACCATTTGGAGTTGCTCCTGATTCCGTTCGTGTTATTGATGTGAACATAGCGTTATGTACAGACCCCCCGGTTCCATGTTGCGTTGCGAATTTTGATTTAGCAAACCGCGTGTCGTGCCGCTCCGGTCGCAGCGATTCCACCGAGTAAATTCCCGTAACTAAAAGTAATCAATTTTCCCTTTGATTAATGTTGTTTAGCAGTTTTAATGTGAGGGGTTTGGGTGGCATTAAAGGAATATTTGAGAATTTTCGGGAGGATTTATGATGGAGTATGACTTTGGTCAGCTTTACCAACGACAGTAGTGGTGGTAGTTTTGCTGTGGTATTTACACGAAATTAATAGAATTTTGAGAAATTCCCCTAGTTCGTTTTGGTTTTTGATTAAACCTTATTCGTGTCGAATGGGAAGAATGTTAGGAAATGAAGAGTTGCCTGCAAATGGATGAATGAGTAAAGCTGGACACGGTCTGTGTTTCGGAATTCCACAAAAAAAAAACAATAAAGTTAAAAATCGTCAGTACCATATTTTGTGTACATTTGTTTGTGTTTGGACTGGGATGTTGGGTTCGGATGTGGTTCCGCTTGAAGATCTGAATGGATGGATGGATATCAATTATTCTGATAAATTACTGTTTGCCAAAGGAAGATTGAATATGATTGATGGAAAGAAGAATGACAACAGAAGTGAGAATCGAAAGATGAGTATCCAATTAAATAATTTTTACACCTAAAAATATCATAGATAAAATGAGGAGGGATATTAGTCAGATTTAAAACAATAGCAGGGGCTTGATTACGTTTAGTGATACATCATCGCTTGGACAAGTGTCCAATTGTTGATTTAGTGAATAGTTAATCAATTTAGATTGATAGCAAAGTTACTACATTGCGAACAAATAGCGAACAATCAGCTGCATGTTTGAATCCACTTGAACGGATTCTATATTTAAACCCCTGCACGTTTCATTAGGTTACAAATTGTAAAGAATTTGAACAATGATTAAACTTCCAACATTTTAGTGTACACTGCATATATATATGTATCAAAGAAAGGAATATTTGGACCTAAATATACTCGTATATAATGCAAGGCAAATGTTTCTGTTCTGATTCTCATTATAAATATCTTAGAAAAGCGTCACCAAATCGAAGTAAATTCCAAAAATGTATAGACCATAACCTACAGTTAGATCTGTGTAGAATGAAGATGTATGCTCGTGTAAAACCTTATACGGGTACAAGTACATGTATACAAATGGAAAGCAATAATTCAACAATCAGGCCAAAGCAAATAAAATAGGTTTACCGCTTCTTTTTTTTTAGACGAAGTCAAGAATCTGCATTTGCACGTTTTTCTAAACCTCAGCTGTACAGAGTCTTTCCTAGTATGATTGGCTCTCCTCTAGATGCATTGATGAATCTCCTTCTCCATAATCTTGTTATGGGCTGCTCACTTTAGCCATCTTCCAATGAAAATGAAGTGATCTTCCTCACAAAAGGGGCTACAGTTTTGGGAACAATGTGCGCTGAATATCCTTAGTCTCTGATCTAGAAACGACAAGGAGATAAGAAGTCGATTTTTATAATCCAGTAAAGAATTACAGTCGAACTGTCGAACAGTCGACAACAACTGAAGACTTAGCTCCGCGTTGGATAAACATCTGTCTGTCTATGAACACATAGGCAGGTTTAATGTCCATAAACTTTATTGCAAAGAACAGATGTCAGGCACTAAGTTTCTGCTGCGCTTAAAAACGTGACACAACTAAGTACAGCCGAAAGGCCGTATTAACTGAGTCCTATCAAATCATAATAGAGAACTGGGATCACTGATGAAACTGCTAGATTTAGATTGGATAAATGCTTTTTAGGTCCTTAAAATTGATCTCGAAGAGTTCTCGGTTAGGACAGTAATGTTGCGAACGGATGCGATGTTCTCATTAATGATGTTCGTGTCATTGACCATTTTAAACACGTATAGTGAGTCTAGGTTCTTTGCTCATGCCATATTGAAGTTCCAATACGGACTACTTCATACCATGCTATCATATATGACAGTTCGTTGACACACACAATGAATAAACTTACAGTTCAATGCGCAGAATAACGCCTCCGTATCACTTAAATTTATTTAAGAAATATATCCATAATTTGCGAAATGTATAGAAGATTACGAGAATTTTCGGTCCTCATAATCCTGCAATTCAGCCCGGTATTCATCGTGTTGCGGTGAAATGTAATGCCACATGCACTATATGACACAAAGCCAACAAGATGTCTATTTTAATTTCGTACAGAGAAACATGTAGCAGCTGTTAAAGTGAAAGTGTGGCAGAATACCCGAAACTGTCAATTCGGTATCGACCGGAAAAGGTTGGGCTTTGTCCGTCCACTATGTCGAAAATTTTGCAAATTCCGCCCACTTGTATAAAATCCAATTGTTGATGGGATAAAAACCACAATACCATGACTTGCAATATAAATTCGCGGATATGGCCCTTAGCAGCTTGAAGTCGAATCGGCCACCAAGATCGCGCGTTTTGACGCCACTAGATAATTTCTTCTGGAGCTATGTAAAGTCTTTGACGCAGGATGATAAGTCAGATTTCATCAGACGGCTTTTCTTTAACAGCGGAACCAAAAGACATTTTTCGCAGTCATTAAAATTCCAATACGTATTGTACCAAAGACCACTTCATTTTAAGTAGAAGATGGCTTAAACTCGGGGATGCTCAGAAAATCCCCAGTAGTGACACATATACCAATTAGATCTTTTTACTGCAAGAAGGCCGAGAGTGCCTTGGTGGCCTTCGACATGGCATGTTTAGTTCAGAGAAGTTTGTTTTCTATTCACTGAAATTCATTATATATATAACAGACAATATAGCTGTCTCATCTACACATGAATACGCCCGATGCTTACTAGATTTTGAAGCGCAGTCACGCAGAGTTGGACAGAAAATGCATTCGCAAAGCAGTTGTGTGGACATGAAGCTCGACCATTCTCTCCGCGCTCTTCAACATGAAGGAAGTCAGACTGATATGTGTAAGGCACATAGTCACCTCTTCCCATTTTCCGTTTACAGGCTACTTTTACTGTTCGACAAGGGTTCGTTATGTATGTCAGTGCCTAGCAGTGAAGATTCATTTCAGAATTGCCAGCAGCTTGTCTATACGTTTTGTTGAACTGTATCACTCTATAATTCTAAATGATTAATTTCTTATATGTATCAATGTGTATACTTAATCGTACATACATTAAATACATAATGAATGCCGTGTCAGTGTACGCTTAACAATCGTCCGATTATGGCAATCAATATTTGGGATGTGGTCACTGGTGTATCAGGGAACCCTACTACAGCTGGAAACGAGCAGAATCTGTGAACAAGGAAGGATTAAAGGACAGAGAAAATGATAGTTACAACAATCGGACAAGACCCGAGGTTACATATCATGAATTATAATAAATCTTTGGAAATGTGATTTAAACTAGAAAGTGTGTATGAGTAACCATCGGAAACAATCATACATTGGTTACACGATTATTGTGAGAAGCCCATGCTTGAAGCAGCCGGACGAAATCCACAAAAAGGTAAATCCCCATTTAAATTATAGTTCAATAAGATTCCTGATATAACCCATTTTCGAATTTTTGGTGTCGATGTATATGTCCATATTGCAAAGCAAAAGAGGCCTTAAGCAACAAGCTAAGGCAATGAAAGGCATTTTCGTTGGTTATGTGGTGGATATACGAGTACTCGTAAAAGGACTTCGAGTGAGATTTATTCATAGCAAAAGGATCGAAATTTCACGTGACATCACTTAAAAAAAAACTGAGGAAGATAAGCAAACCATCATCGACATGCAGAAGAAAGGGTCTGTGCCCAATGCTTCTCCGAAAACTGAGCCGGTTTTTAAAGAAGAAAGAGAAGAAACATATAACGGAATAACATATTAATGTAAGCCACCTACGCACAAGAACCATAGCCATTTATGCATTATGTGATGGCCTTGCCTATGTAGCTTGCTCAGACGAGCCTCGTTGTTTTGAGGAGGTAAAAACGTCGAATAACCACAAGCAGTGGAAGAATGAAATGGACGAAGAAACAATGTCGCTTATCGAGAATAAAACGTGGGGTTTAGTTTAGATACCGCCTAATAAAAAGGCAATAACTAACAAATGGGTATATACGGTCAAGCGTATGGATGATGGAAGTATCGAAAGATTTAAGGAGCGGTTGTTAGTTAGAGGTTTTGATCAACAGTTCGGGATTGATTACGAGGAAACGTTCAGCACAGTTGCGAAATTCACATAAATTCAAACGATAATCGCTCTTGGAGCTGCGGAAACATTGAAGCTGAAACAATTTGAAATAAAACTGCATTTTTGCATGGGAATTTGTCTGACGATATATACGTGTTTCAACCAAAGGATGGAAGTGACAAGGCGTGCAAGCTGAAGAATAGCCTTTACAGTAAATTTTGTTTTAAAATTAGCACTGCGGATTGTTTTGTGTTTTTTGGTAAAGATGCAAATCGAAAAGTTATTTTAGCACTGTGTATTAATGATGACTTTGTTGCTGCGAAAGTTAATAGAGAACTGGAGGTATTCATATATTATTTTTGTGAAGCGTTTGAGGTAAAGGTTTCTTCTGTAAACTATACATTGGGATTAAAATAAATAGACTCGCAGATGGAAGTATATCCTTCAAGCAATGTGCGTATGCCAAGAAAGTTCTTGAAAAATTCGGTTTTCAAAATTCGAGGGCAGTTGCTACACCAGTTTAAAATGCAAAGCCTACAGTATTTTGTCTTATATATTTGGCAATATCAACGAGATCTGACATTGCGTTTTCTCAATATTTTTTCAATCGTTACTTGGAAAATCCGAGAAGGAACAATGTTACAGTAAATCGAATTTTCAAGTATGGCCTTTGTATAGAAAACCTAATCTCGATGAACTTGAATCAAGAATATAGACAAGTGGATACGTTTTGATGATGTGCTGTGCTGCTATAGCCTGGTCATCTCAACGACAGCAGTGTGTTGCCCTTTCAACGGCTGAATCCGGGTATGTTACTGCTGCTGAGGGTGTTAAGAGACTTATTTGGGTGCAGAGATTTTTGAGGAAATTCATTTGCAAGACAAAACTCAACCATTCTTAATCCGAACAACCAGAGTGCAGTTAAGCTAATAAATAATCCAGAGTTTCGTAAGCGAAGCGAAGCATATTGAAGTTAAGTATCGCTTCCCTGTACATAAATATCAGGAGGGAGTTTTTAGTCTGCAATACGTTTCAGTAAAAGAACAGATTGCTGATTGCTGTACTTACTAAATCTTTACTAAAATCAAATTTTGAATTATTAGGAGAGAAATTAAGTTCACCCCTTTAGTGGTTAGTGAACTAACCGGCTGGTAGCAGCGTGATTACCTATGCGGATGAGGCTGCTATAGCCTATATATAATATAAAATTCAATCATAGACTCGACCTCAATAAATGGTACCAGTTTAGTTTTCTACTATACAGCAAAATATCTAGGTCTCATTTTTGACAAGAAACTAAACTGAAAACCTAACATTCAAGAAAGAGTCAAGAAAGGTACAGTACTCGTAGCTTTATTCTCTTCCAAAAAAGCCATTGCAAACAAAGTCCAAAGAACTGCAAATGTGTGCATAAGCGGCGCCTCGATAACTTCAACAAGCAAGTAGCTGCCACCGCAGCTCTTCGCCATAAAGCGACTACACAGTGGACAAATAAATTATTTGGCCACGTTAATATTCTTAGTATATCATATAACAAATCGTGAATCTTTTCCAAGCCGTACAACTCGCTTGTGGTATGCCCTGATGAGCTTTTTATTTCCTAGCTAGTATAACCTGTAAATATTTAAAACCAATGAACATCGGTATCTCTCTTTTTTCTCCCTGACTTCCTTTCGCCCGCTTTACGTGGAAACATCTTAAGGGTACACAAAGTTCTTTGTGCGCGATTTATTTTCGAGGCAATGCTAAACGATGTTGAATCAATATTTTATTCTAATCAAACACATTTAAAAATGTTCGTTTAAGATTTTTATTTGTTACAATTCTTTTGCCACTACACGTAGTTTGGGCGTTCTTCTAAAACTAAAACTGTCGTCTTCAATTTGTTCCGTGGAAACCTAGCTTATCATTAAACGCTTGCAAGATAAAAACCGGGACTTGTCGAACTTGGACAAACAAATAATTAGTTTTGTCCATATGGACAAAACGAGTAAACAAATAGGAGAATAGACAATTAGGAAAAGACGCTTTAGGTAACTGCAATAGGCAATAGGTAGGTACATTTATATAAGTGGAAAAGGGTGAGACAATTGATGCTTAGCATTGACGCATAAACAAATAGGTGGAAGAAAAATTAGGAAAAAGATGCTTTACGCATAAACAGATAGGAGAACAAGGAATTAGGAAAACGTGAGTACACTGGGTTGACGATGACAAGTGAATTTATGTTGCTAGGTGATTTACTAGGTGAGTTTATGTAGCTAGATGACCAGGGTTACCAAGACGTAACTCGCGCCAATTACAAAAAAAAAATTGCAATCCTCCCAAAAAACATCGACTACATTACACCCCAACATTAGTTTGACAAAGACTTTCATGTAAGCATCCCCTCTGGGAGGAAGCTGCTTTCATTAATGACAAGTCTATACAGATGGATTCAAGACTGAAGACGGGGTTGGTGGCGGTGTTTTCTCAAATAACCTAAATCTAAGCCTCGCCCTCCGTCTTCCAAATCACTGTATCATGTTACAGGTGGAAATTTTGGCGATTAAAAAAGCTCTTGACTGAAGAAAAACGTGATATCTGCAAGGTATATCCGAATCTTTTCGGATAGCCATGCCTCTATCAAGTCCCTGGACTCAGTCTCACTAAATTCTAGAACCGCCCTTGACTGCCGATCATATCTTAGGGATATGGCAGAGTAGTTCAATCTTCACCTATGTTGAGCGCCGGGCAACAGAGACATTTCAGGGAATTGTTGGGCGGACGAAATCGCCAAATTTGGAACCATTCTACCTATTCTACCAAGAAGGCTAGCATCTGTATACCAATCGCTATGTGCAAACTAATATTAAAGGTGGATGCTAACAAAATAACAAACCTTATTATATATAGACTTTTGAGTTAATATGTTTAGCGACCCAATAGATTTACCCAAACCCGGATCTGAATCGCTCTAAGAGTGTGATCTTTCGAAATAGGAAACATCTCAGTGACATCATAAGTGGCATCACTGAACACTGCCTTGTAGACAAGCATGGAAGAAGGCTTGGCGTCTTTAGAAATGATGATTATAACACCTTTTTGCAACGTAAATGGATACATGCGTATTTGATGGTCTCATCCGTCAGATGACATCAGGTTTAGTAACTAACTGATTTGCTTCTTTTTAGGGCTTTGACTAACCTACTGGTTTCCCCGAACCTATTCCGAACATCTCGTAAAGACTTTGTAAGGTCATTCCTAGATATCCGAGATAGATTCTTATATTCTTTTTGCTCAATCTGTAGGGATTCTAGTTATTCATGGTCCTCTACCTTCTGTTTCATTTTAAGTTTATTCGCAGCAGTGACGGACCTGTAGAGTTATTCTAATTGGTTTTTCACTTGTTGCATCACTTCAACAAGTCTGAGATATTGGTTTAAAAAAGAAGCCAATAATAGGACTTCCCAATCAATTATCTCCTAGTACTATCTGTAGAATAGAGTTAGGTCGATTACTCTCTGTCTTACTTTCGTAACAAATATTGCCTGAGAGCCAACTTTACGCATACTTAATTCTATCAATAAACAATGCCCAGACCTTAAGCTAGTGTCTTCAAATTCTTTATTTTAGTAACAGGCCATCGAAATAAATAGGATCACTTAACCTATGTTAGAATACTGGCCTTTTTTCCATAATCTACTTTCATCTGTCGAAACATCATCATATGTGATGTCGCAAGCTTTTCTTTTGCTTGCTCGGACCATCCTGGGCAATGGTTGCTACAAATGACAACATGATCTATCAAGATCGAAAATGTTTAATGTTCTTAAAACTTCTCTGTCAAAATAAAAACACTTTGTATTGGCCTTAAACTAGCCGAAGCCAAACTATGGAAGTTCCGAGTTAACTTATGAAACTCCTTGAGGTAGGCGAGACCATTCCTGGCTTATAACCAGGAACTCCCCCAGGAAATATGTATGTATGTATTTGTTTACTTTTTCAATATCTAAATGATCTTTACATACAGATTAATTACAAGGACCACCTACAACTGCACTGTGGGTTTAAATATCCCCAAGGGTTATTAGCATAAATTGTGGTATTTATAACAAAGTTGGACGTCAATATTACCAACTCGTTTACTCGTTCTTCATTTATTCTCACGGAGGATAGTAGTGCGACAGTAGATTACCAGAAGAAAAAATAAATCTTAATCTCGCTAATGATGACTTCCATATTGCCTCCACCCACCCATCGCCATAGAGAAACCTCAATTTTATTTCATTTTATCCGAAAGATTGAGAGTTTCTAATCAATTTTTCATACTACGGGCAATCAAAACTTTTTTCCACTGCATAAACTTTTACACTACACAACCGCTATACGCCCGAAGCCAACGAGTGTCCCTGTAATCTGCAAACCAAGACAAGTCACTCTGAGTTAACTTGCACTAAGTAACTTGCAAAACATTTTCAAGTCGTTCCAGCTTATAACTAATTAGGGATAGACATTATGCATATGTAGCGGGTGAAGTACGAGTACGAGTAGATACATACATGAAATCGTTATGATTTTAGCAACAAATGTCGCATTCAAATTTTCTGTATGGTGTGATAAAATTGACCTGACGATGACTAGACGTGCGGTGGATGTTTAAATTTGTCAGGATTCTGGCTTTGGTATCTGTATGATTTGAATTTGCAGTTACAAATACACACTCAGCTGAAGAATCTTCTCGAGGGCCAACCATAAATACATTGCAGTCCTTCAACAAAATATCGTTGGTATTGCTGGATAATATTTGTAATGCTTGCAGATGTGAGATATGTGCATTGGAATGAATCTCACCGTAGAGTGTCCTCGTCGAATGAAATGTAAAATTTAACTTCTTTTCAGCTCATCGTTTTATGTTTTCTATTTTTAATGCAAGTCATCATTAGGAGAAAAGATGTCTTGAGATGATAGAGATACATATACACAATGAAGGGAACATATTCTGAAGATGTGCCAACATCTCGTACATGAGGAATCTTATTGAGTATTACCTTGGCCTCGTTTGTTTTTCATTTGGAGAATAGTATAGAAACCTGTAAAGGACATTTTTCATAATCAGTTTAGTTGACAGCTGAAGTTAT
Organism: Volucella bombylans; assembly: GCA_949129095.1. NCBI lineage: Eukaryota > Metazoa > Arthropoda > Insecta > Diptera > Syrphidae > Volucella > Volucella bombylans. The sequence goes on along the minus strand of OX422143.1, from coordinate 109,113,487 downwards.
AAATAATCTTCTTAAGAAGTTTAAATAGCTACGAGTATGATTATATAGCTGCCTTTAGATTTACATTTCAGATAGCAATTACGAGGGGCGTTCAACATATTCTCGGTATCGGGGTGAAACTGTGGTTGTATATATTTTAGTGCATTCATGTAAAATTTCATATAAATGTGATTATTTATTCGCGTTTTATCTCTAGTTAAACAGAATCATAATGGCAACTGAAACGATGATGGTGAAAATTGAGCATCGCGCTGTAATTAAATTTCTCACTAAGCAAGGAAAAAGTCAAAAAACTATTCATGAAGAGATGGTGGCTGTTTACCAGGGTTCCGCACCTTCATTATCAACTGTGCAAAAGTGGTCAAGTGAGTTCAAGAGAGGCAGAGAGAGCATTGAAGACGACCCCCGCTACGGCGCCCCGGATACTGCTTGTACGGGAGAAAGCATCAAAGAAGTCGTAAAACTTGTTCTTGAGGATGCCCGAATAAAGGTGAAAATGATGGCAGAGATCACCAAGCTTTCAATTGGTACCATTCACACCATTCTTCATGACCATCTTAACCTTTCAAAGGTCAGTGCAAGGTGGGTGCCACGAATGCTCACAGCGCCTCAGAAAAAAGTGAGAATCGCATGCTGTAGAGAGCTTTTGGAGATGTGTAGTGAGAACGCGGACGGTGTTATGGATCGAATTGTTACTGGGGACGAAACATGGGTCCACCGCTATGACCCTGAAAGCAAACAAGAGTCCATGCAGTGGCATAAAAAAGGAACAGACCCCCCGAAGAAGTTCAAAGTCACTCCATCTGCCGGGAAGCTCATGGCCACAGTTTTTTGGGACTCAAAGGGAATCTTGCTCATTGAGTACAAAAAAAGGTGAAACCATCAACGCCACATCCTACGCTTCCACTTTGCATAATTTGCGGGAGGAAATTAAAAAGAAAAGACGGGGTAAATACGCAGCGGGTGTGTTGCTTCTTCATGACAACGCTCCTGTTCACACGGCGCGAGTTTCCAAGGCTGCTGCGCGAGATTGTGGTTTCGAAAAAATCCAACACCCACCCTATAGTCCAGACCTTGCCCCTAGTGATTATTTCCTGTTTCCGGATTTGAAAAAATGTCTTCGTGGAAAAAGATTTTCGGATGATGAAGAACTCAAGTCGGCAATAAATGGGTATTTTGTAGAGAAAGAGAAAATTTATTTTTTTGAGGGTTTAAAAAGGCTTATCTCAAGATGTAACAAATGCATTGATGTTAGGGGAGATTATATTGAAAAATAAAAACAATTTAAATTGAATTCGCATTTTCCTTCATATCGATACCGAGAATATATTGAACGCCCCTCAATTGGTACCTTTTGGAAAATTATAAAGCATTAGACTGTAGTGATCAGTAAATTAATCTTGCTAATATACGAGAGGGGATTGTTCATATACTTGGCACATACAATTAAATATCTCCTGTCAACCAAATCGATCGAATCAGGGATTAGAAGGACGAAAACTGAGTTCATTGCCTCATTGGAAATATACTTAGTAAGAAGATATCCTGTACTTAACCACGAAACAAATTGGGTAAAAGACAATTTATTTTTGGACAGCGGCAATTGAAAAACACAAAATACTAACAATCAGCCAGGCCAGAGATACACCGAATTCACAATCGGGTGCAAGATCTCGGCCTTGTCGAAGACGAGGAATCCGCGGAAAATTAACATGACACGTTGTAAAGAGGATCTTGGCAAATCTTTCATTGTTCTTCCATGAATCAAAATAAAACAAAAAGGAAGGTTTTTAGAACATGAAAGGTGCAATAAGTGCTAAAAAAAATTCCTGTAGAAAAGGCTGTAGTACAATAGAATGCTAACTGTAATTATAACGCAATGAAAGTGACGATTTAAAAACACGAAAACAACTTCAACATTTCCTCTTCGAAGAAGTGATATAGCTGATCCTCAAATAAAGGCATAAGGTGGAACCATTTAGCAGAGGCCTAATGAAGGCAACGCCATCCATCTGAAATCCATATATATTGTATATACATGGTGAAGCAAAAGTAATGTAATAATGTGAATGTGCCATAATTTTTGCAAATAGCGTCAAGTGTCATTGGGCTTTGGCATTTATGTTGTCGACAGATAGAGAATTAGTTGACAACAAGAAATGGAGGAATACAAACATGCTTATAGTTACTGCTTAATTACATAATTTCTGGTCTGATGTTTTTTGATGCAGCGTGAATTTCGATATCGTTTTCCTTGTCGTCCTGCACCATGTGAGCAAACAATTAAGGGTTTGGCTCAGCGTCTTATGCAAACGCGGTCCACTAGAAATGTCGCAAGAAGTTTTGCTCGTTCGACCGAGAATCCATAAACATTGGCGAGACAACGATGCACACAATTTGGCATCAGCAGACGTTCGTTGCGTCGAATTTTGGTGAAAGACCTGAAAATTATCTCTTATAAAGTGCAAAAACCGTTCACCAACTGCTACAAACAGATGTTAAACATGTTTTTTTTTTGCCGCAAGTTATTGAATTGGGTCTCGAGCATTGTTGGTTCCAGCAGGACGGAGCAACCGCTCACACAGCTCGAGCAACGATAGAAATTTGGAATCACTAATTTCCAGGGCGTGTGATATCCTGTTTTGGCGATTTGAACTGGGCTGCCAGATCGCCAGATCTAACGAGCTCAAATGTGCATCAATTGAGGAGGTGGTCATTTGATCGATATTATTTTTTCAACTTAATGTCATCAATCTTACACCTAAAAATAAACTTTTCGTGAAAACAAGTCCCAATTTTTCTTTTATTTCTAAACAAATGACAGCCAATTGACATTATGACATTACTTTTGCCCCACATTGTACATACAATGTCGAGAAACTATTGTAAGTCGTAGTTCCACATGTACCGTGGACTCGGTTTCTGTGTTATAGCTGTGATAAGCGTCTACGGATGTGAGATTTTAAAAACAATATTATGATATTGGAACACAAGGTTATACAGATACTCTAACACCTAGTCGTTGGTTGGCAACCTGGAAGTATGATAAAGATCGAGCCAGATAATTCATGAAGATGGATTTGGCAGATATATATGGGTTTCATGCATAAGGATATTTATGCAAGAACTCTTGTGCTCCAGGCATCTACCAGGACTTGTCCTATGTGTTTGTATGTCCTCGTTTTTGGTATGTCGACGAATATATTTTTAAAGTCCACAGTGACCTTGAATTCGTCATTGGAGGCCGTCCACATTTGCTTTTCCTAAAACGTTTCTACCTGTTGCGGTGGTGAAGATTGAACTTTAAAGGAAGAGCAACTGCAAAAATTGCCATTAAGACACTTGGTAAGGTCATCATGAAGAGCGTTTCAATTCTCATATCAACATATATGAAGGCATTCGAAAGTCTTGCAATCAATTCACTATCTAGTTTTCGAGGACTAACCTGGACTGAAAACCTTAGAAACAAATCGAGGCTGATTTACGAGTACTTCTTAACGTCTATTTCTTAACTTTATTTATAACAAACCTTGGTTCCTATATCTACTTCTTAGGTAGACTGAGCGTATTACTCACTAACTTGTCAATGGCTCTGTGTTCTCTGGATTTCATTCTCCATTTTTAAGATGATCATTAGCTTTTCTAACATGCCAAATCTACTGAGATCTTGCATTTTAATATTTAAAAAGCCAAAATTCTTTTATATCTCATTTACTGCTTGAGTATAATTCTTTTCGGAATCTCACCATCACAAAAGAAAACAGCCGAAAGTGAAAATGAAAAGATCAAAAAAAATAAATCAAAGTGAGTAATTTTTAAATTTTGTCCCTAATTAGAGAGCGTGACAACGTAATAAAGCCCAGCTAATAATTTGAAACTAGCTACCACAACAAAACTAGTAGACAACATTCAACGCTACAATATTCTTGATCGCAAACATGTCAATTGTGGTAGAAACACTTTACCACAGAACTTTTTCTTCTTCTGCAACATGAACACTGCTCCAAAAACTCTTCCTCCTCCTCCTCTTCCTCCGCCAAGAACCACAAAACCTTTCATTCATACTCTAGCTATGTTCCAAGTTTTTAGTTCCTCCCAAACACAGGAAAAAAAAAATTACCAACAAACTGGGTAACTATGATACAATCTTAGCAATGCTTTAGCTTTTCAAGAGTTCTCCATTTTAGGCCACAAATGTAGAAACCATGAGGTTGGCTGGCACAAGGACAATTTCCGTGGCGAATAAAGGAATCGATTTGTCCTAGTTTTGGCAACCACAACAACTCCAATTTAGTTTTCCAGTTCAAATTCAACGACGGACTTGGGTGAAGCAGCAGTACTTGAATGAAGGTGTGGGCGTTTTTACATTTCTGTCTGGTACCTGATGTGCAAGTCAAAGGTCATTTGAATCTCATGGGAAGAGAAAGAGTTGGTACTTTGATTCTGCAGACAACCAAGGAAGTTGGAAATCTAAAAATAATTACTGGCAGTCACATTGTGTGAATGTACTATATAGCGAGTAATACTACCTGTATATAAGATAGGGTTGAAAATTGAAAAGTGGGCGTGGTGGAATGCAATTAAACTAAATGTTGCTTTGTTTGGGAACTAAAAGTTCGTATCTATTATAACAGGAAGGGAGGCAAAGTTAAGTATTCAGAAAGATATTCTTTAGAAAAAGTGATTTTCACTACATAGATGGCGTTACTATAGACAAGCAATTGGACCTCAAACTGTCTGTTAGGAAAATGCTTTTGCTCATATTAATTAAAAATAGAGCTACATAAAACGTAACTAGACAAGGTTGCGTATTGAAGTGTTAGTAGAAGGCAAAATTTGAGAGGTGTGTTCAACGTAGCAAATTGCTTATGGTTAAAAAAAGTGTTATGGACAGAGTTTCTTTATCTACTACTCGTATTCACAAAGGCCCATGGTGATTACCAGATTGATCCTGTTGCGAATGACGGAGGGTATTTCTCGAGTACTGTATATGGTCGAACACCTGGGATGTCACCACGGATCCCTCAACAATGGAGAAATTGAGGAAATGGAACAGTCCTGAACTCCTGCACTCCTGGAACAACGCTCGAAAGTTTCACCAAAATATAAAAACACCGTGTTAAGCCAAAAAGACCCGCACATAAACCTATAGAAATGAGTAAGGACATTTAGAAATAATGTAGAATCGGCGTTGAAGGGGAAAATTAGTTCTGCAAACTGCGTAATGGCGGAGACGACCGAAAAGCCGGTGGCAGGCAGAATGAACCTTTCAACATCGGCGATGAAATCTACGACTTCTTACCTTTACTCGACCTACATAAATTGAAGATAACAATATCTACACCTTTCATAAGGCCGCTGAATAGCTATTTAAGGTAGCAGAAAATAACTTGGTAGAAGGCACATACCAGCTCAATTCCAAAATTTGATCGGAGGAAAATAGGCACCAATCCCTGAGGAATGCAATCCCAGGCTTGTTTGTCATCCACAAGAAAATACACTCCCGTAGTGAACGCCTGGAAGCAATTGTTAATGTTTCAATTAACCGCTATCAGTGCAGATTAAGGCCCGGTGAGTCCACAATTAATCAATATTCACACTAGGATAGATCTCCGAGAAAATCTTAAAAGTTCAGATCGATACTTACCACGGCCTTATCGATTTATAGACGGCATATACCATCATATTGCTTCTCCGTCAAAGTTTAAAATAGTATCATCAATACCATTTACGTCAAAAAATGCTTTAGGCAAAGTGATAATTTGTCATGTACGAGTAACTTCTTTGAAATACCTAATCCTTGAGAAAGTAGTACGAAATTCGTAAGAAAACGCAAAAGGAACAATCTTCCATAAGTCTGGGCAAAATGCAGTGACCTATCACTGGCGCGTTTGCAAATACTGAAACAGAGGCGACAATCTTTTTCTGGTTTACCTGTGAATGAAAACAAAACCAAGAAGAAGACAATTGAGTAAGTTAATATATATTGCACAGCATTGCAAATTAAATTTCTAAGTTCCTCAGTTGTTTCCACCTATTGGACCATTAAGATATTTTTTAATCATGACCCGATTTGGAGCAAGTGATATTGTGGCTCTTAGGTATTTCTGTTGTGGACTTTAGGTTAATTGTTGAGGTGGTTGGCTGATAATATTCTCCAACTAGAATTCTGCCTTTATTTACTGAAAAATGTGGATTGAAAGTTCTTTGGTAAAGCTGCCAGTACTCTTCCTAACCTCAAGTTAGGTGCGATCTATTTAACAAAGTAGCGTCTCCATGACCCAGTTGTCGTTCATTTTATACTCTCCTGATTATCAGAAGATGACTTCTGACACAGCAGTAATCATGACAGAAAACCTTCGACTAAACTAATCTTTACAAAGTGCAGAAGATGCTCCGTTCTTCTTTGGAAAGTTGGTACTTGGCATGAAGAATTTGACTTCTTTGGGCAATCCTTTTTAGTGATTTTTAGAAAGCAGATAATCTTAGCAAATCGAGCGAATTTAACCTTAATTAAATAGACACTTTTTGGGTAAACTAATTTGTTAACATCTAGATACTGGGGTTTAGGAGTCATTCTAGCTTACTAACAAAGAGACCTCCTTTGGGTAATTGGACGCAAGAATTAGTGTCTTTAGAGACTATCATAAATTGTTTTTTTTTTTCTTTTTAATTTAGCTCTGTTTCTTAAATTTGGACATGAACAGTAACATCATTCAGTGACTAAGATTGACCGCAGTAGTGGACAATGGACTGCTACTGGGAGGAATACATTTTCGGCTGCACATACCGTAAAGTGCTATTAAGTTAGACCGGCATAGTTTTTCGCCGAAGGCGATTTAAATATCGAAGGCGCTTGCAACCCGTATCCCCATGGTCTTCATTCTTAAAGTTCGACAGTGAAGAGAATAGGTGACTCAATTTCCGTGTTGGTAAACGTATTGATTCGCATATAGCCCTGTAGAGGCTTCACCTATGGTGAAACTGCCAATGATCAGGCGGGAAATTGTTGACAACTTGGTTCATGTGGTGTGAAACCCCATACCTATCTTGTTATCAAGATTTTTATTAGAATTACTAGTATTCCAAGGATTTATGACCCACATAGCCTTACAATCATTGGAAACCAAACTCTCTATCAGTCCTGATCATTAATCTTTTGATGCTTCATTGATGTAGAGAAGAGTAATTTTAGAGTCTAAAAGGTGCATATTGTCTAAGAGCGTCAACGTCAATATTTTTTGCATCCTGTGCTGCAGAGAATTCTATGCTTTCATGTAAGGGTTACTGGATGTGAAATTGACAAATTCGTTATTCAGTTAACAGGACACTTTATCAGGTACATTCATTTAATGGCCACAACCAAAAATCATTAATATATTCTGAATCCTAGTCCACACTTGTAGCAATATTTATTGATCTTCTTATTACTTCAATTTTGAAGTAACATTTTTCAATTATCTGATACTATAATTCAGGCTTCATTCAAAAAATCCACATCCAGATACAATCGATGCCGATATATCCTACTTGACTGACTGCAGCAATAAGTCCGAAGGATTTAATACCTTTTCTTATCCATTAATTTAAATTAACCCAAGTGCTCTACCTTTAGCGTTTCAATAATAAATCATTATTGTCCCACAAATAACGGTCATATACTTCTGTCTTTTTCAAAAATGACATTTTAAAAATAAATTTCCAATTACCCTTTTGCACTGTAGGCTACTGTTGAAACCCGGTCCATTTTCAAACAAAGAAAACGTAAATTTATTTCCTTTTTTTTTTGGCAAAAAGTAAAACAATTTTTATTGCGGAAAACGCAATAATGAAAACTCGAGGTATAATTGCAGCAACGGCTAATGAGATTCACGTTATGCGGTATTTCTTAACTACTTGCCATTCATTACACTTACTTGTTTGATATCATATGATGATACTCTGTTCTGCCCAGTGTTGCATTGCGCTCTGCAGCAATGCCAACAGAAATTAAATCATCATTCAGACGCAAGGAATTAAGCCACAACATCAGCTATATATTTCTTCACTTTATTTCGTTTAAATCAAATTAATTGAACAGGAAATGAATACATAATACCCACCATAGTCATGGAATTGTGCATCACACTATAGGAAGCAGCTATGCGTTTCCTCCATAATGAAGATACAACATCCGCATAATGAATGCAACCAAAATGTTTATTAAAACTTGAAAAGCCAAAAAAAAAAAATAGTAATAATAATAATTTAAACAAAAATACTCGTATATATATTACTTTTGAAGAAGAAAACAACACACTTTTATATAAAAATAATATTAATAAACATAACTCACACAATGAGTGAGGAGGTAACACCGAACGGAAGGAAACCTTGCCCAGGGATGCTATCTGATGATCATGATATTGAATTGGTGACCAAATGGAACAACAGCAAACAGTGACACCATCGCGCCGGTGGAAGACTTGGACAGGATGTAAGACAGAAATAACGATTTTTTCTCCGACCAGTGATCCCAATTTGATAAGATTATATTGATTTGCAAAAAACTTGACATTTGGTCTTCAAATTATTCCAGACTATATAAAAACGTTACTATCATATACATATTGTATATTTATATCTGTGCCGGTATTCCACTAATTTTACGTCGAATGTTCCCCGCCAAGTCGTTTAAAGTTTCTAACTTACTGCCATAGACCAGAGACTTAATGTAGCCCTAAGGAGTTAAATCGCACGAGTGTGGCGGTCACTTAACCGGAGCCGCAAATGTTCTGCGAATAGATGTGTTCTTCTATCGGTCCCGCTAAAAGCAAGTTGAATAGTGCTATTAAACCAATATTAATGTGGACTAGTGTAATAGTGTAACAATCATGCAAGTTATATAACAAAAATGGTATTTTGAAGGGTAAATATCTGTCAATAAAATCCATAATGTCATAGGTTGTGATCGTACAAATACCTTTTTTCGCCTTGAAAATGTCTGATTTTTGTGCCACATAAGGGCAGTTTTACTACATTATTTTTTTTCAAAAAAAACCGTTGTTACAAGTCATTTATTGCTAATGGAAGTTTATGGTGGACATGCTCCAACTTAAAGGACTTCTCAACGTAGGTTTGTTCGTTTCAAAAATGGTGATTTTGGCATCGACAACAAAGACGTGCACCACGAGAAAAAAAATTCGAAGACGCAGAATTGCAAGCATTATTAGCTCGCAGATGCATTGAAAGTTAATCATACAACTGTTTCCAAATGTTTAAAAGTCCTGTAAAAGATCCAAAAAGAAGCAAAATGGGTTCCATATCAGTTGAAAGAAAGGGACATCGAAAGGCGAAAAAAACATTTTAGAAATTTTGTTTGATCGGCACAAAAGAAGAGGTTTTTTGCATCGACTTGTTACTGGAGATGAAAAGTGTATCTATTTCGACAACCTCGCAACCAGTACGCAATATCCACGGAAAGAAGGTTATGCTGTGTATTTGGTGGGACCGGAAGAGAATGCTGTACTATGAACTCCTAAAAACTGGTGCAAAGATGATTGTGATGCTACCGTCAACAACTGATGAAATTGAAGCGAGCATTGAAAAAACCCGACCAGACACCCATCAGTTATTTTCCACCGTGACAATGCTCGACCACATATTGCAAACTAAGTAAAAAATTAGTAAATGGGAAGTTCTGCCCCACCCGCCGCATTCACCAGACTTGGTCCCTTCTGATTAATTCTTGTTTCGATCGATGCAGCACGGACTTTCGGAACAGCACTTTCATTCTTACGAAGAAGTGAAATATTGTCTTAATGGATGGTTTGCCTCAAAAGTGGTATTAGCTGCGGAATCCATAAAACAAGTCGTAGGAAGCTGAGCTCAACGATTCGAATTTATCAACAATACAGTATTAAAAATAATTGAAAGAATTCACGAAATTGAAGAAAGAACTTAAGCAACATATCAGATTAAACAAATCAATTTCATAGAACGAAAAGAGATCGCCTGTGGCGCTGTTTTCTTTGGTGTACCGGCTGGAAATTCTCGGGGAAAATTTGAACCAATATTTTCACAATCTTTCCGACACAGTAAAATGCAACTTACCATCTCCCCTAGTCAACGCTTTCCGTGTAGAAAGACGAAACAACAATAACAAAAACTCCAACTAATCTTCCATTATCTTTAAATTCAATGCCTCACATGAAAGAAATGCTGTCGCTAATTATCGCTAAGAGAATAAAATAATTTTAAAACTGACCAGGCATTCCCACTTCCTCTTACAAAGCGCTCTTGGGCTTAAGATAAAGCAATTATTTTCGGTTTTCCTAAGTATGGTAATTGTATATGTTAAAACAACCTAAAATGGGAACAGTATATCAGGTCGTCCCTTAACTGCAAAATAATAAGCAAATTATTTGGTTCAAAGACTACGTTTTTAATTGTGGAAGTTTAAGATGGTTGCATTAAATATTTTGTGACCTGGGCTTTGGTAGAAGTTGCTCTACTCACGCGTTTTTTCTACATTTGTTGCTATATGTCAAGACGTCATAATTTGTGGGGTTTCCAATGCAGATTTGTTCTACTATGACTCACGAGCATTTCAAATTAAAAATTCTGCCTCCTCTTTAGGACTTCATGTGATAAACACTAGCCATCCAACGCGATTCACTAAAAATTGCTCACCCAGCCTCCTTGACCTAGTAATTGTATCTGAACCGTCTTCAGTTATTCTTTTTGACCAGCTCTCGCTTGACTATATATCTGACCATGACCTTCTCTTTTACACATATGATATCCACTTTGTTCACTCTAGTGACCCCCTTACTTTTGGCTTGAAAGATTTCTGTTCTGTTGATGTTAATACTTTGCAACTAGCCGTCTCTTACCGGTTAGCTGAAGATCTTGACACTAAGTTGGCCAATTTTCAAGAAATAGTTTCACAGTTTTATAACCAATATGTACGTACTAAAACTGTTCGAATTCGGAATGAGAACTGTCCTTGGTACGAAACCATTCGACAGTTTTAGTCTGAAATGCTAAAAGACGTTGCTATGCCTCCAAGCTGAATACATACCTTTCTTTAAAAAAGCTTTGGAACAATCTTCAAGAGAAGAAGAACAAGCTTTCTTATCTTGCTAAAAATGCTCGCAGATAAATTTTGTTCATTGACGAGAAAATTTTTACCGTCGAAGAAACTTTTAATAAGCAAAATGATCGAGCGTACGCTCGGGCATCAAAAGAAGTTTCATAACATATTCGAAGAGTTGAAAGACGCCACCACCCTGCAAATGTAATGGTATGGTGGGGATTGAGGTATGATGGCATAACCAACCTATAATTTTCTGAAAAAGGAGTCAAGATTTCGGCGAAAATACACCAAACCACGCTAAGCCGAACAATGTTCACAAACGATCACTGGACATTCCAACAAGCTTCAGCTCCAGCCCACTCAAGAGTGGCTAGAAAAAAGTACCCGACATCATATCACCGGATAATTGGCCAGCTGATAGTTCGCACTACAACCCTTTGGACTACAAGCTGTGGTCCGTTTTAGAGGGAATGGCCTGCTCTACTCATCTCCGAAATATTGAATCTTTAAAGCGAGACCTTATCCGCGCTGTCGACAACTTTCCGATGAATGAGGTCAGTAATGCGATTGATTATTGGCCAGTACGCCTCAGGTCGTGCTTTGAGGCAAATGGCGGCTATTTCGAAATAGCTCTTCCATATCTTGTAGCTAGGGATTTGACAAATAGAAAGTATGGACTTGGCACAAGTTTTTCTTTGTATCAGTAATTATGACTAGACTAGGTAATAACTAAGAGAAGTTCAGTGTATTTGTATGACAAAATAAACTTTTCACGGTCAACCAGAACATTTGATCTTATTCCATTCCGCTATCGATACATTTACTCACACCGGCAATTTTTTGTCTTTTCAGTTAAGCTATTACCATTACCATTAGCAGTAAATATAAGAAATATTTCTAAATCCACTCGCTTTAAAAAATCTGCTACACTTCTCACTACTATAGTGTACTCTTTGCGCCGTCTTGCCTGTCACTAACGGTTAATTTCTCGAGTAGAGAAAAAATTCATAAAAATAAAACCATTTGGTAATACGAGAGAGTAAGAGTATTTAAAAGCTTCGTTAGGTATTTTTTGGGTGCTGTAAAGAGGCAGAGAAACCGAAGGTACAATAGTATAAAAATTATAAATTTTTTCTCCTCATTCCAGATGTCAGCTCTTCGGACAAAGCAAGTCTGCTTGCTGCATACCATGCAGTTAGCTAAAAATTTGCAGACTAAGTCATGTATGTGACAACATTTGAATGCGTCAAAAGCGAGAGTACCTAAAGATCCTAATATACAGAAAGAACCCTCTTGTCCAGACGGCATATCTGCCTTATTTTGAAGAGGTATTCTTCCACGCTTGCAAAACCGCTTCGTAAGCTTTTCCACCAAAACCTTTAGGACTCCTTCCGAATAGACTGAAATCAGCATTCGTTTAACCCTTGCAATTTGACGACTGAAAATCACAGGAAACTTTGTGAATTGTACCGTGAAGTTATTAGAGGATACTGATGGAAAAGCGGACCGTGCAAACGCCATAAATCTTCAAAACCATGGAGAATCGAATTCGTTGAAATCCTCTGCGCAAATCATGTCTCGGGAGATGGATATTAGCAAGGACATTTGGCATTTGACAACATTCATTTGGGACTGAAACAGTCATAAGTCAAAATCAAAAGCATTGCCTCGTCAATACGCGAACAACGGTCACTGACGAATTCGTTTTACTGACTGACGAGAAAATCAGTAATGATATAGAGTATACTCTGCCATACTCAAAGTTGGTGTACAATGCCCCCATCTGGTCAGATGGTTCTAAGACCTCTCTGCACTTGCTGAATTAAATTCAAAACCGTGCAATAAAACTCATAGGTAATGCTAATATCACACAGTTAAATGACATCCTACAATAACAACAAAATGTATCCTGCCTTACCTTGTTCTATTGCTATTTTCACCCCCAGTGCTACATCGAATTAATCAGTAGCGCTCCGTCTCTTCAAACCATCATAACACTTGTCACACTATGAATACTTGTATCGTAATTCTTTCCCAAACTGTACAACAACATGTGTACACCAAAATTATATATATATTTTTAAATTCAAATGAAGTGGCATCACTCTCGCCTGCCGATGGAGCTTTTACCGAATTCGCTGAAATCATAAAACATAGATGATGGTTATGGTAATAAGTTGCTGGCAAAAGAACAACTCTGAACGTGGAGGATCGGTGAAACAATACAAGCGAGTAGCAGCAGCATCTACTCGACATGTCAATTTATATTTTATTAATAAATTAATTGGTGAAGCATGACGAAGTCTCGGATAACCAGGGCAGATGTGGGGAGAATATTGCATCTGAAAACTTCATGTGACAACAACTTTAATTAAATGGGACAAACAGCCACCAAAATGCTTATTGTATTTAAAAAAAATCTTTTTTTTTTGTAAACACTTTGAAATATAATTTTTTTAAAGTTAGTCACTGTTTTTTCCTTTTTCTTTTTTTTGAATTCGAGAGTGTCGAGAGTGGTATAGCCTACGTTATAGACTGCTGAAAACGTGTTTGTTACTTGGAGACCTATGGATGTACGTGTTGTGTTTTAACGATGCAAAATTATAAAAAGCCAGTACGGTAGGAGAGGAAATTTTTTGTATGAGATTTTTAAAGGCTTAACGAATTAACATTTACAAAACTGGCACCTTAAATTTTACTGAATGTGGGAGGTAGACCATCAGGCATTCGTTTTGGGTCAATTTTTTTTATGAATTCTTGGAAATAGCCGAAACGTGGGTGATGATGTAAATAACGATTCAGGTGTTATTTGAAAATGTTGTTTCTGAGTATTTAAATATGATTTTTTTTCTATCGTTAAGCGGTGTGTAACTAACTAACTTTGTAACAAGTCCATGGATTAAATATTCTTAGTTTTATACATTAACTGCAAAGGTGAACGTTTTAAACATAAGAGAGATGTTATCAACCTAAGTAGGAGATACATATATACAAATATACCAGATTTCTGTCAGGTGGACCTTAGAAATGTATGTAGATATGTATAAAGAATGAAGAGGACCACCGTTTTTATTTGAATTCCGAGGTTAAGTCAGGAGCTTAGGAGCTTAAGAAACAATTATTGTGAATGTGCCTTTAATTGTCCAGCAAAATAACATACGAAGTTGATACACAGTAGAATCTTGACGCTTGCCATCATCCAGAACAGGGATACGGTCCTTTAAATTAGGGGTTTACAAGCTGTGTAGCTCATTGATTAAAAAAAAAAATCGCTCGAATTTATACACGGCTACTTAAAAGGAATAAATCGCCTCGTACAATGGATTCAGGTAAATTTACTGGGGACTTCCAAACAGTGGTACACTAATCGCAGTGGGATATACAAAATGCAGATGCAGTATCAGGAAGATCCTGCTACATGCATGCTGAGATCATTAGTCAGAGTAGAAGGAAATAGTAGAGCTGGAAGATTAAGGTTAAGATATAACATTAAAGTTAAGGCTTTGTTTCTGAGGAAAACATAAGGAAATATATCTTGTGACTGCTAGCATCGACGACCAAAGTTCGGTAAGTTAACAACAATATTATCTGAGCTGAAGTGACTCAAGACCATCAATTTAGCCACGCAGATTCCAGTAATACCCAAGACTTCCAGTTCTTTTTTTTGTCAGATCTCTAGGACGAAGAAATTAATGCAAAGTTGAAATTCGCCAAAGAAATAGTCAAGGCGTCTTAAGAGTCGACATTTTGTTTAGAATTAAAAATTATTGGTATCCACCTGGATCCATAAAGACCGAGCGATACCTCTGGCATTAAGACCGGATTTGTATTTACAAAATTGATTCAGTCCACATACGTTACACAAAATTTTGTATAATTACTCGCATGTGACCGTGGGATTAACTTTTACAAGGAAATTTTAGAAATATAATTCGTCTTCATAATTACGATCTCACCAGAATTCAAACAATGAATAGCACTTGTCGATCACTGTTTCTTTAAACTAAGGCTGTAACTGTGAAATAAAACCTTATCTTAAATATACTATTCAGTCCTGTTCTATTCATTCCATTTCTTAGGGATTCCATCGAGAGCTAAAAACTATTTTGAAAAACTTGTCAAACGCTATATCTGACGCCAAAAGGGAAAATAAGTTATAGGGCTTGACCAAGGCAAATACGAAGGAGACTCGAAGTGTATCTGTATAAAACCATCATTGAAAACGGAAGAAACTATTGTTGGTAGATCTACTCGTAAAAGCAAAATTCATCGAGTGTTAAAAGCATCAGTTTGTGTTGACGGATTTTAAACGAATCGATTCCGGAGAAAGATCAATATGGCATAACCTATATAAAAAGATCACCGGAGCAACGGACAATGAACAAATATTGCTAACAAATCCATGATGGGAGCCCCTAAGTATTTAATTTAAGATTCTCCTCAAAAGGTAGGATCCATGAGAGCGAATTTTCACCAACTGTGTAAGGCGAATGTTGTTATTAGCTCACACTACCAGCTGGAAAATTAGGCCTTTTCCACAATTTCTACTTACTAATTTAAGGTGGCGCTATAGTTCGGGCTCTAGCGAGCTTGATCTTTATCTAATTCCCTCCTATTACGCACGCTAAGTTGACTGTGGTCCCCTTCCTCTTGCGGGCGCCACCTGAGTCGTGTTTTTCTTCTATTGCGCTGTCCCTCGAGGGCGGATCCGAAGACACTTCGGCCGGAGCATTGATGTTCATCCACTGTACATGACCCAACCATCTCAGTCGTTGGATCTTCACTCTTCTTTCAAAATCGATATCTTTGTACAGCCCGTCGTTATATCTGCTCCCCTTTCCGACTCGATCGGAAAAGGATTTGGCGATCTCTTGCGATAGTAGCCGTCCGACGTCGAACTTCCTCACAGTATTAACTTGCCTTTTCGTTGTTCGGGATTTCCGCAATCGTACCATGGTTAAAACAAGGTAATGGTCCGTGTCGATGTTAGCCCCTCGGAAGGTTCGGATATCCATAATGCTGGAGGAGTGCCTTGAGTCGGTCGCAATGTGCTCAATCTAGTTGACGGTTGATAGATCAGGAGTTCTAGAAGTTCCGTTGTGAACATCGAGATGTGGGAACTGCGTGCTAGCTACGACAATGTTTCGCCCCGCGACAAAGTCAATTAGCCTGAATCCGTTATCGGAAGTGTTGTCGTGCAGTACTTCCGACAGTACTGCCAAAGAAGCTTTCTATTCCCAAATTAGTGGGAACTGATGGGTTACGGAATATTGAGCATCGATATATCCCACTAGAAACGGTGGCCATTTACAACACCCTACTTAGTAGGATTATGACATACCCATAATCCAGCGCATCGGAAGATAGTAATGAGGCATCCAATTCTCATAAGGGATAAAAGCATTCTATCCTTTGAACCATCGGCCTTTGGTCGCTTCCTGAATATCAGCAGGGTGGTCGAAAAGGCGATACACAACTGTTTGAGTGAGTCGAGCATAAAAATAAATATAAAAATTTCCGGATAATCAATTCGGTTTCAAGATGGCATATACCGCCTCTAAACTTAAATTCTATATTCAATGGACTAGAAAAATGCCTTCGACAAGGTATGGTTAGAGGGACTCCTCTTCAAGCTGAACATGTTGGACATTCCTTTTATATTAATATGTTTACTAGTAAACAGTTTATCGTGAAGAAAGGCGATATAAAGTGTGCCAGGATATTGGATAATTCTCCAATGCTTTTGAACATCTATAAAAACAATGTTGTGAGCTCCTTTCTCCATGCCTTATCATTGCAGTCCCAAAATCGAGTTCATTAATATGCGCTGCAACGTGGCTTCGATAAGATAAAGTGATATTGAGATAACTGAAAATTGAAAATCAACTTTCAAAAGACTTTGTCTGAAGCGGTACCGTGAATTGGCCTTATTTCCCTTTGTGAATTCACTAATCCAAAGTGAAATAAGACCAATTAAATACAAGGCCAATCAAGCACAAGGGTTCTACTCGTAAGTGCATTTTTTTTTATAATGGAGATAAGTGCGTAAATGACCACATGAATGACATTATTTCTTTGGTGCATAAAGGAAACAAGTTTAGGCTTGATTGGTAGTGAGAAAAAGGATAACTTCTCATCATTTAGTAGGTTTCGATTAAGTTAAACAAGGATTTCTCAAAACTGTGCTACTGTTAGATAGACCCTTTGTGCTCTGACCCCCTCATATTTTTTAAGTATGTTGCTCTCCCATTTTACTACTGATTTAGTAGGCAAAACTATTTTTTTATTTTTTTGGTAACCTGTTTTACCGTCAATATTTTAACAATGACATGTAACATAACAAGCTTGCGCGCCAAATGTTTGATATAATTTTTTTCCTCAATAAACTTATGTATTGTAGTTATTGTACTATTTTGAAAAAGTAATAGCAAGAAATTCGAACATTCATTTCAGATTTACCCATTCATTTACGTTCTCATGACTAATAAAACAAAGCAAGCATATCTTCATGTATTTAAATTTGATACATTGAAGCAAGACTGCATCAATTGAAACCGAATTCATTTGTGACAGATTTTGAGAAGGCATTGAGGAACAATCTGCAACATGTTTATCCCACGCATCCCACTATTGTCAAGCTGTTAGAATCGGAACCTTCGAGCGCACTTGATATCTTGAGTGCATTGCAAAATTCGCAAATTTTTCAGTAAAAATTTTATGGTAGATCCCCGGAAACCAAGGGTAAACAATTGTCCTGTGGTATATTCGGGAGAATATTTTCGCCCTTTACAAGCCTTTCGCGATAGTGACTTTGATGAAATGGATGAAGTCATTTCTCCCACTAAACCCATAAAAGGGTATGTGCGTGTCCCTATTTTTTATTTTGTTAAGTGGGTATGACTACACTTATGATGCCAAAGCACGTATTAAGTTTTTTCGGAAAATGGGCCAGAAAGAGAAAGATAGATGTTTGGGCTCAGTGGCTATTTCGGTCCATGGGTCGCATCCAACATTTAATGGGGAGAATAAATTATTAGTGTAAATTGACTGATGTTTCATGATTCATATCACGAGATTTTACTTGCCTGAAAAAAAGCCTTTGGGTGTCACGGCTGGTATTGAAACCTTAACCGTCCGATTCGGAAGCCAATACACTACCACTTGAGCCACAGCAACCCACAAATTCTACCTATTAAGGCCACCTTATTAAATTATTGCAAAAAAGCATTGAGTTCATACATTTGCTTATGAAATCTCCTATTCTGGTAGTCTACCCAATAACCACAAAATACAACCTGGTGTGCCCCAGGGCTTCGTTCTGTTTCCGACACTCTTTTTAGTTTTCATTAATGATCTCTTGTCTTCTACTTCAAATCCAATATATACCTTGGCTTACGACAGTACTCTGTGCGTCCCTATTCATGGCTTTAGAACGGGAATGCGTATGATAAGCTCATTAAATTCCGACATAAACAGCATTACCAATTGGGGAACAATAAGCAGAGTGTAAATTAATGCTTCCAAAACACAATGCTGTCTACTCTCGGTAAAAGGGAATTCAAACACCCAGCCATTATCAATGAGTGGTACTTGCATCGTTACATATACGTTCCATTTCTGACATACATATGTATGTATATTGTCATTTTAGTTTTGAACGTTGATGGGCAAGGAAGTGTAAATAAGAGGAAAAAACGTATCTTTCAGGTCAACTGCTCGAATTTAAAAATTAAAAATGGCCCGATTCAAGTGTTCCACTTGTTAAAAAGTCTTTCATCCCCATGAAAATGTGAACCCGACTTTCATGCCCACGCCAACGTAAACAGACACGTACGGAATGCCCTTTATTTCCTAGTCATTATAAAATATAAAAAAAACGCATATTCGTCTCTCAAATATGCGAATTGCATTGGCAATCACAAGCCACTGATCCAACCTTCGTAATTTGGTCAACATTTTTAGAGATGAAAGAACGAATCATTCACGATCGCATCCCGTTTCTACTTCAACTCAAGAAGTTGGTTGTTTTCACACACAACAAAATTGTCATCAATAACCGGTTTTACTAAATTCGTTGACTGATTTTCCTTCACTGCCCCAGCAATACTCCAGCAGAAGACAAGATACAAGTATTAACCGACAAAACAATGTGTGGAAGAGAACAAATATTGAGCGAGTACCTCACCTGCCGAAAGCAACAGTATGTCGCAACAATCTGGTTACGAATTAAGATGGAGGAACTCAATTCACTAGTCACGGAATTGATTACAAATTTAAATTCCTATAAAACGAAGTCGGATCATTTGAACGTTATCACACATTTAGCGACTAAGTTTTTGTATTCAAATGACAAGTAATGTGATACATAGATAGAAATATTAATATTCTTATTGTACATACATATATGGAATGCCCCTAGTATTCGTAACAAACAAGTAGAGTTTATAATTTTTTTTTTAAATAGCAACTACATTGATGTTACCTTATTAACACAAAATTGACTTAATTCTAATTCTGATTTTCAACTGTTAACTTATGATTTTAAATGCTATCGTGTTGACAGATCAACAATGAGAGGGCGAGGTGTTGCTATACTCATAAAAATTTCAATTCAACACTCGCTTGTACCAATTGTTAATATTAAATTTATAGAAAATGTGGTAATAAAAGTCAAAATTAGAGATCATAATTCGGTTACCATAATTTATGCGTTCTTTCCGCCCGTTCCACAAGTATTAATAAAAGGGAAAGTTTTTGCCGTGTTTTAAAAAAAACTTTTCAGTAAGTACCGATGTGCGGTCTGAGAGACCCCGAACGGTAGTTGATTTACTGGTTTACTCCTTTAACTGCGCAATATCGATTCCCGCTTTTAACTAGCTGTAAGGATTGTGCCCACGTTGAATTGTTTTTGAGCGCGCATTTGGTGAGTAATTACAATTTGAAATTACGACGCGACCTCGCGACCCCGCGTCGGTACATACGTTAGTTTTTTGTTTTATTTTTTTTGCTACAGTAAACTGTTATTTTTACAGATATTGTGAATTATGGATATGCTCGGGACTTCAGATAGTAAAAGAAATAGTTCTGTGACAGATTTAGAGCATGCGAAGAGATCTCGGATATGTATAAATAAATCAATTCCAAATTATGCGCGAGTGATTGAAAGCTGACTCGCGGATGAAAATTCCAGCGGATCAGAGGTTGACGACGTTGGCGAAACTGCGACTGCAGCTATTCGCATTAAAGTGGACAAATAATTCATGGCGTGGCCCAACATTCTTAATACATTAGGAATCCGCACAGAGAACATCGATTGCATCATTCCTGATCTTTGGTTTGTCAAAAACTTCCATGTAAGCATCCTCTCTAGATTATTCTGGGAGGAAGATGCTTTCATGGAGGACAAGTCATTATATTCTAAAACCGTCCTTGAATGCCGATTATCTCTCATGGAGATGGCAGAGCAGTTCAACATTCACCTTTCTTGGGTGCCGGACCACAGAGATACGAGTATTCTAGGAAACTGCAGAATCGATGAACTCGCCAAAATTAGAACCACTCTACATATTCTACCAGAAAAGGGTAGCATAGGTATACCAATCGCTACGTGCAAACTAACATTCAAGCTGGATGCAAATAAAAGAACAGACCTTAGGTGGACTGTTAGACAAACACGTCTAACGACCAAACAGATTTGGTCAAAGCCGGATGTGTCTTATCCTTCTAAATAGGAAACATCTCAGCACCATAATAGGTGTCATCACTGGATACTGCCTCATAAGAAAGCACGCAAGAAGGCTAGGCGCTTTTACATGTGATTTCTGAAGAAACTGCATGGACGAAGAAGAGGAGGAGACAATCCTCTACCTACTCTGTATATGTCCAACTCCCTCTCAAAGAAGAAAGCTTCATCTAGGAGCTTTCTTCTACAACGACCTAAACGGTCTCAAAAAACGTGGCATCACAATGGGCCAATAGGCCTAAGTGGGTTGGTATTTCCAACAGCCACGTACCTACCCCACCCATATTGTATGAAGCAGGATCGTCCAGAAATAAAAGGTATTGATATAGTTGAGTTACAAGCTTTTATTGGGCTATTGATGTACACAGCTGTATTCATGTCTAACCACGAAGACGCAGATTTAATATTTGTTACTGATGGTACCGGTAGAGATATTTTTAGATGCGTTATGTCTAAAAACAGATTTCTGTACTTGCTTCACTGTTTTCGGTTTGACAATGCACTTGACAGAGCACAGAAACGGGAGACTTATAAATTGGCTGCGATATCGAAGATTTT
This sequence comes from Volucella bombylans, assembly GCA_949129095.1. NCBI lineage: Eukaryota > Metazoa > Arthropoda > Insecta > Diptera > Syrphidae > Volucella > Volucella bombylans. The sequence goes on along the minus strand of OX422143.1, from coordinate 109,092,110 downwards.
CAACAAATTCGTATCAAATTGTCAGAGAGTATATAATATACGTCAATATGCTACAGTTGATGAAATGCTAATTACATTTAGAGGGCGATAGTTTTTGATGATATAACATATATGGCAAAGAAACCCGCTAAGTATGAGCTAAAACTAATGTGCCTGTGTGATGCCGAAAACGGGTATTACGAGTATTATAAGTGTCATTTGTACTGTGGAAAAATTTCAGATGGAGAAACACTAACAGATGAATGAAAAAAGCTTTTAGTTCTTAAGCAGTCTGTGATCCGCTTGAGTGACAATTGGTTCACGTCAATACAACTAATTGATGAACTGGAACAGAGGGGATTGATCTGTGTAGGTACGGTAAAAAAAATAAAATGGAAATACCCCCAGAGTTCTTGTCTGCTAAAACGAGACCAGAAAAATGAACCTTATATGGCTTTACAAAAGACACAACGTTATTGTCTCATGTTCCCAAGAAAGGAAAAGCGGTCATTTTGGCTTCGTCAATGCATCATAATGAAGGAACAGACACGCACTCAGAAGCCAGAAATTATACAGTTCTATAAATCTGCAAAAGGTGGTGTAGATGCAATAGTTAAAAAGTGCTCGCTATACACTTGCAGCTGCCGATCAAGATGCTGGCCTATGACAATTTTTTACCGAATTTTGGATATAAGTTCCGTCAATTCTCATCTTTTACATGATGTATAGGTGGGAACACAAACTGATAGAGGAGCCTTTATAAAAAAAAATTTGCTCTACAGTTGGTATTAGAGCACATGAAGCGAAGATTTTGTAACCTAAGGTCGACCCATGAACTCAGGATGAGTTTGGCTGGAGTACTTGATTCTGATAAGCCAGAGAAATCTGAAGATGAAGCTGAGGAAGTCAAGACCCGTAAGACTTGTATTTCATGTCAACCTAAACTCAAAAGAAAATCGACGTATAGTTGCTATTCGTGCAAAAAACCCATTTGTCTATAGTGCGCGAAACAAGTGTGCCCTGACTGTGCTTAGAATTGAAGATGTAGTTGGACTGCGGACTTTTTTTTTAAGAAGGTTTATGTGCTTACTTTATTTTTTTCTAAATGTATGCTGACGACACTGCCATATTTACATCGCATGAGCTCGCTCTCAATATTGAGGCGAATCTTGTCAATGCGATTAAACAGGGGAAATAATACAAGCCATATTTTTCACTCGAAAAAGAAAAACTTCCCTCGAATCACTTACGAATAAATAATATTTTGATCAAGTGGGAGTCATATGACAAGTACCTGGTGGTTCAACGTGACTCTAAGTTACTATTTAACCATCATGTCACCTCTACCCTGAACAAAGCTAACATTGGTACTAGACTTTTATAACCCTTTATTAATAGAAAGTCCTTATTATCTACAGAAAACAAAGTATTTATATACAAAGTAGTGCTTCAAGCAATTCAGCTTTATAGTTGTCAAGTATGGGAAAATTGTGCAAAATGTCATCTGCACAAATTGTCAAAATGAGATCTGGACAAAAGACCAAAAGTTGAATTGGTCTTAACTAGAATACATAAGCTCAATACCAAATTCGTAGAGAGATGCACCAATACTGATTTGAATTTGCGTTCCTAGCCATGTTTGGTACAATAAATTTAAATACTTGTTAATTTTAAATGAACTAATTAATGTATTTGTTGTTAATTTATTTACCTATATATTTATTTAATTAGATAGTTATTTATTCACATATACATATGTTTCTATTTATTTATATATTTATGTAAGCAAACTTATGTACCTATTTATTAACTAACTAATTTATTTGTATATTTAGACCAAGTTAATTGTTGTTTTTTTCCACTGAGAAAATAATAAAACTTAGTGACATTTTTTCAGCTTTCTAATTAATAAAGGTAGAGGCTGACTTTTCAAAACGTACCACTGCGTTTTTTTTTTGGTTTTGAATATATCTTATATATTAAAGCAAAAATTAATAATAATATTACACAGGAAACACCCTAGTCGGCTAGGATGAAAGCTTGCAAAGCATAGCAACTTTTTTAAGTTCTTAGATTCCTTGCTCGACGAGGATAGAATTAAATCCAGAGAATTCATCATGTGCTGAGATCGAACTTTTCATAATTTTGAACGTCCTAGGAGTCGAGTATGGAAGATGAAGGCACAAATTGAAGCAACTTTGCAAAAATTAGACAAGGAAATCATTTCCATCAGTGATTTCCTAAATCAGATGACAAATGATCATAACAATCTGCTTATCGAAGATGTTACAAAATTAACACTCTGCCGGGATAAATATGAATAAGAAGAAGTTCAGGATGTTGATGAACAAACATTAAATGCCAATGAAACGTGAATTCTTTGCGTGATTTGTTGCGAGAAAACTCGCACTATTCTCCTCCAGCCGTGTAACCATTTTAAATTATGTTTAAATTGGTAGGCAAATTGTTAAAAATACCACACGAATTTTCTATTAAAAGTATATATTGTGTATATATACTATATATACCTAAATTCTTATACATTTAAAATAAAAGGATCGAAACCATTGAGTCCAATATGTTCGCTTTAATCATTGTAATGGTCTTGTACAATAGGACGAACCTTATAATAGTAGACGATTTCATAATTAAAATAACTCAAAGTCACATGAACGAACTGCGACGAACGTATTAAGTAAAACTAAAATAATCAAGAAAGTGTTGGCTTCAATGGCTTCGTTCCCCTAAAGTCGTTCCGCCATTTTGATAACAAAAAGATGATCCAGGACAAACTAGAGATTTTGCTGAACTTCTGCCCAAATAGCTGTGTGTGCAAGCGACTTAACTTCCGCCAACGCGGAATGTCCTTGGTTCAGTAGGGTAGCAGGCAGTCGCGACACAAGGTAGGTTGTTCGGCAGCATCAGAAATCTTGATGGCTAAATGAAGAAGAGCACGACATCCACAAATTCGTGAAAGACCCCTTACGGGCCAAGGCGTATTGGTTATTTTGTTTATACAATAGTCGGCTTACATACACATTGTAGGTAGGTTTAAGGTTTCTGTTAAGATTATATTTGAAAACTTTGTATATATAAATATTTACTGGCATACATATATAAAATAATAAGGTACTATGTTATTAAACTAAAATTAATAAAAATGTGTTTAAGACGAATAAAATGAACGACTAAGACATGTAGAGCAAATTAACACCGCCGTCTCATCTTCGATTCTAACCCGAATTGAGAAAGCAGTAGAAGTGGGGGAGATCTTGTGACGAGTTCAAATGGAACTAGGAAGATTTTTTGATGGAAATGTTTACATTTTGTTACTTATAAAGCACTTACGACAGTAAAAGAAATGTAGAATTGCAGCAGTCTTACCTGAAAAGAAAAATCGAGTTATTATACTAAACCATTTAAAACTATATTAAATAAAACTATAATTGGAACATCTTTTCGCATTACAAAGCTTTATTTTATTGGAGCCTATTATAATACATATCAAATTATTCATATTTTCTTAATTTCGAAAACAAAATTGCTGTACTCAGTAACTCATTTTTGAAAGCCCTACGGGAACTCACTTACGTATACATACATATGTACATCATTTACAGTAAAAACATTTTTTTATTATGTCTCTTAAGCTTGGCCATTTATGAAATTGTTTTAAGATCATGATTTATGGGGGATCACAATTCCTTCTAAGTAATAACTCGACATAGGTTTATAGATTTAACTACCTAAGTTACAAAGGCAGACGGAGTAGCATTGTGGTTATTTTGTTGGCCGATGTGCGAAAGGTTCGAGTTCAGATTTAGCCAACACACGTTTGTTAAAAAAAAAACCGACTAAGAACAAACATTAGCGATTGTCACTAAAAATCATCATGAAAACTTGGTAGCCCAACTGACATTTAATGTCAGTTCGTCTGTCGGTTCGCGAACAAATGTAATTTATTTTGAAAAAATGTTTATCGCGGAATATATCAGTTGCTGGCGGAAACACTGTTTTGTATCCGCTAAGTAGACAGCGTATATAAATTGACTTAGCGTACATCGATGTGTAATTTAAGGGCAAATTTTTTTTTTTTTGCAGATGACGGAGGTGCAAAAAAACACGATTATTCTCAAATTAATTTATTTTCATTTTAAATGAAATGAGCAGAACATATGCTTGCAAAATGATACGAAGGCGATTTCATCCTTACGAATCCCATCAATAGATATATATGAATATATGCAAAAAAGAAAATGCCCTAGTTACATTTAAGTTTTACAACGACATGTACTTTGTGGTCAATAATATTGACATACGTCCGGAAGTAACCTAGAATGCAGCCTATTAAAGCGTAGTTTTTAGGGGAGATGCCAAAAAAGAATTGCATGAAAATCATTAAAAATTTTGAGAATCAAATGTTTTACTGCGGCCTCGAAACAGGACTGCATCTACTGTCACTACCAAAAGGATTCATTTAAACTCTATTACTGTGCTACAGGCTAGTTATGGTTAATGATGAAATTCAAAACTTAGGAAAATCGAATATCTGATTCCACAATCCAAATGATCTTCTCGAATTTAACTGTTTTCAATGGCAGAATGAATTAAGGGAGCACTTCTAAGTGGATGCTATTGAAAAGTGTTTTGGGTGTACGAATATCTACTATCAAGGACTGCATTTGCACAAATTTAACTGCAAATTTTGTTGGCGAAAATCTTCATCCAAAGTTTCCATCGTGAAAGAAAAGGAAATATTGAAAGGAATATGAAGATTTTCCCGACGATGCGGGATACCACAACTTTTGTAACAGTTCCACTTTTAATATAATATGCCCCGCGGTCAGCTGTTATGAATAACTAAAACGTAAAAAAAACGTATAAATTATGGAAAGGCAGCGAGATAAATACAAGATTTGGGTATCTTTAACATTTTCTATTTATGTGTAAGTGACGGAACTCTCGCACGTTCGTAATAAGACACAAACCAGAGGTGATAACTCTCATCGTTATTTTGAACAAAGCCAAATCGTCACAGACGGATAAATAACAGTCCGTAGTGGATACGCTTCAAATTAAATTCCTAAAAGAGTTCATGAATGTTTAATAGAAATCCCAAGGCGGACTAGATTATACGAGTATTAACTGATTGGCACCTACGCATCTAGTCAACATTCGGCGAGTAAGGGAACTTTGTAATACGGATGACAGTGGAATCAGTACAAGGAAACTATCATAAAATCGATTCAAGAATTAAAAAGGGTAATCTAAAATCGCATCATAGAAAATGTTCATCGAATCTATTGCCTGAAGTCATCGCGATAAATACTCTCGATAGAGACAAGCATTCTTAACTACGAAGGGCGTTCAACATATTCTCGGTATCGGGGTGAAGCTGTGGTTGTATATATAAATTGACTTATTTATCAAGTAATACTATTATTTTAGTGCATTCATGTAAAATGTCATATAAATGTGATTATTAATTCACGTTTTATCTCTAGTTAAACAGAATCATAATGGCAACTGAGACGATGATGGTGAAAATTGAGCATCGCGCTGTAATTAAATTTCTCACTAAGCAAGGAAAAAGTCAAAAAACTATTCATGAAGAGATGGTGGCTGTTTACCTGGGTTCCGCACCTTCATTATCAACTGTGCAAAAGTGGTCAAGTGAGTTCAAGAGAGGCAGAGAGAGCATTGAAGACGACCCCCGCTCCGGCGCCCCGGCTACTGCTTGTACGGGAGAAAGCATCAAAGAAGTCGAAAAACTTGTTCTTGAGGATGCCCGAATAAAGGTGAAAATGATGGCAGAGATCACCAAGCTTTCAATTGGTACCATTCACACCATTCTTCATGACCATCTTAACCTTTCAAAGGTCAGTGCAAGGTGGGTGCCACGAATGCTCACAGCGCCTCAGAAAAAAGTGAGAATCGCATGCTGTAGAGAGCTTTTGGAGATGTGTAGTGAGAACGCGGACGGTGTTATGGATCGAATTGTTACTGGGGACGAAACATGGGTCCACCACTATGACCCTGAAAGCAAACAAGAGTCCATGCAGTGGCATAAAAAAGGAACAGACCCCCCGAAGAAGTTCAAAGTCACTCCGTCTGCCGGGAAGCTCATGGCCACAGTTTTTTGGGACTCAAAGGGAATCTTTGCTCATTGAGTACAAAAAAAAAGTGAAACTATCAACGCCACATCCTACGCTTCCACTTTGCATAATTTGCGGGAGGAAATTAAAAAGAAAAGACGGGGTAAACTCGCAGCGGGTGTGTTGCTTCTTCATGACAACGCTCCTGTTCACACGGCGCGAGTTTCCAAGGCTGCTGCGCGAGATTGTGGTTTCGAAGAAATCCAACACCCACCCTATAGTCCAGACCTTGCCCCTAGTGATTATTTCCTGTTTCCGGATTTGAAAAAATGTCTTCGTGGAAAAAGATTTTCGGATGATGAAGAACTCAAGTCGGCAATAAATAGGTATTTTGCAGAGAAAGAGGAAATTTATTTTTTTGAGGGTTTAAAAAAGCATATCTCAAGATGTAACAAATGCATTGATGTTAGGGGAGATTATATTGAAAAATAAAACCAATTTAAATTGAATTCGCATTTTCCTTCATATCGATACCGAGAATATATTGAACGTCCCTCGTACCTAATGAATCATAATTTTTCTTGGGCCAAAGGTTGTCCAGTGTTTATACAAGCTCTGATGGAAGCTGACGTTGAGAGACTCTGACATCCAATGGCAAACACCGAACAATAGTTTCTCTATGCTATGATAATCTTAGGCGAATCACAATGTGCATACAAGATCACGCTTCTTTTCGTTTTAAACTGTTCTACTCGGTTCAGGAGGGAAACTAGAAGAAAGTCCACGCTTTGCTCTATATATGTATAAAGGAAGTCTTTAGCAATGTAGAGTGTAGAGCTATTAAAAGCGTTATAATGTCTATTATATGCTTGCAAGCAGAAAGGTAAACTTCTTCTTTAGACAAAATAAGTTTATTATAGAATGTTGGTAACAAGCGGAACTTCGCATGTCATATGACCACTTCTCTGGTAGCTTGTTATTGATAGTATCTGAAAGATAATGAGTTGAATGTATTAGTGTTACATCATACACCGTGATGTAGATTATTATTTATTTTATTTCATAACAATTTCACAATATACGAATACAGTAATTCTGCATTACAAAAGTTGATTCCGCCCGTTCTAGAATAACAAATTCTAATTTTTAATGATTCACCAATAGAGAGAAGAAAATAGTTAATTTTGTTGTATTAATAAACCTTAAATTATTATTTGAATTGATTAAAGTGTTACACATTTGGTGGTGAGAATACAAGTTTTAAGTGCATTATTCATTAAAATTTATTATATAGTTATTAACAGCCACGATGTGAAGGGTAGTAAAGAGTAAAAAGTTAAGAAATCCATTAAAAGAAATAAAAAATAAATTTAAACAAGCTTAAGATGTTAATGCGTTAAAGAATTTAGGAGACAATTAATTAGTTGAAAGTTGGTTTGAAAGAGTTCAACAAAACAAAAAATTATAATTAAATACACTTGATCTATTATCCAGATCTAGTCAGTTTCTAAGATTGGCAACATACTGATTATTTTAAATAGTGGAATGGGAGCCGTCTCCCATTTGATTTAAACAGCATCCTTTTGAACTGTGATGGGAGGTTGTAGATTCCTAATCAGCAAGGAATACCATATTCCAAATGTGAAATATTTTGTTTAGCGTAAAATATATATATATTTTTTTAGCATTTTTGATATGCGCTTTCCAATTGAGTTTGCAATCTATAGTAACTCCTAAATATTTAAATTCTGAAACAGATTTTAGCTGCATACAGGGATCATTGCAATTACGATCATCACAGTTTGCGCCATGTAGATAAATTCCTTGAATTGTAAAGTCATTTATCAGAGAGAAATACATAATTTTAGATTTAATACTGAGGACCATTTGACGGCACATAAACCACCTTGCTAAGATAGCTAAAAACGTGATTATTCATTTGTGATTTCATTTAAGATTTCCAAGAGAGGGTGCGGCATACGACAGAACCAGATCATCAGGAAAGGCGATAATATTACCAGTTAACGATAGGTTAAATATAGAGTTTATATAAATGAGGAAAAGCAATGGTAGTAGGGCTGAACCTTGAGGACCTCCTATATAACAAGAAATTTAATCACTCAAAGTGGCATTTACATGAACAAGCTGTGTTCTGCTCAGTATGTTATCTGTGAATTCATATCTGTGAAGTGTGCGCAACAAGAATTTATGATTAACTATAAGAAACAGAACAGGAGTTTTGATGGTTTTATCCATTTCAAAGTTTATGTTTTCCAAAAATGACTGAATGACGTCGAATTGGCGAATTTTCCAATTCCTTCCTTCCAGATTCAATTCAATGCCACACTCACGAACTAATTCCATGCACTCTTGAAACCATGCAGTTTTATTTCTCATTATTTATAGGGCCCGGGGGCCCTGTCTTTGGTAGACGGTTTTCTGGCATGCTTATCACCCGCAGTGTGTAGTTCATGTACAGCTTCAGCTTTTCCAGCATAAGCATGTACGAGTAGTTCGGCGTCTTTGAAGGGAGATGAAGAAAAGTTTTGTTAATGAATAAACGTAGCAGCTTTCGACTTCTTCATGTATGTCTATACCCCAGCCTTGCGCTGCGTAGAGCATTACTGCGGCTTCAAATATCCTGAATTCACTATTGTGTGCAATATTTAAGTTATTGAAGCAATTCTTCCAGGCTGAATTTATAACGGATTTTGATGTCATGAGTTTCTCATTTAGATGTCTTTTCATGCTAAGGTTACTCGACAAGAAAATTGAAAGATACTTACATCGCTTTACTAGTTCTATTGTTTCCCCGCTATAGTACCATTTTTCATTGCGTTAAGGTCTACCTCCTACTTTTTTGAATATTATTACTCATGTAATCTCATTTATCATCAATTGCAAGGACTTGCCATCCATTGCAAATTCTACCCGGCAGAACGTCCACTATATCGTTTATAAAGAGGGCAAATAAAGTTGAACTCAGGGAAAACCACTGTCGTACTCCTGTCTCCGCTTTAAACCATTCCGCTAACACCTCACTATTCCACACAGCTGATTTGGTATCTTCGTAGAGTTCTTGTAAAAGGCATTCACATTTCATACAATTCATAGAATACAGCATTTCGAATCACGAATCGGAGGCCGCCTTAAAATCCACAAAAAAGGTAATAGCTTTCCTTTTTGTTCTATGAATGTCTCTGCTATGATTTTCAATACAAAAATGTGATCGACTGTTGAGTATCCAGCCCTAAAACCCGCTTGAGCTTGTGAGCTTATTGCTCACTACCCATGTGTTAGGTCGCCTCTGTAGCATTGCTGCAAAAATTTTGTAGAAGGCATTTAAGAATGCTATGCCCATCGCCCGCGCTATGTGCAAACATCTGAAGGGTACACAAAATCCCTTGTGCGTGCGACAGTTAAAAAAAATATATACGAGTATATGTATATATGTATAGTTGGCTGGATCTGAGCTTCTTGGCTCTATCCCATGATTAAGAATGATGTTGAATACACCGACGAGATTGTGTTTCAGCTCATTAGTACTGTACTCGGTAGGTATACCTGCAGCCTTTCAGGCTACGCAGCGCTCGCACTAGTTCCTGTTGGGTAATAGGGCCATCCAAGATGTTGTTTCTGATGTCTGGCGTCGCATATTGGAAACTAGGACCGCACACTGATGAGTTCAATAACCTTCTATGTTCCAAGGGCGTATCGGGGATGAGACCTCTGTTGATTACATACTTCCTGCCGTCAAGTTTTTTGACTATTTTCCAGAACTCTGAAGTTATTGAAGGTTAGTATTTAAAGCACGAAATAATTTCAGTCACGCAAACGAAACCACTCTGACTAGCCTGAATATTTACTCTTTTATAATTTCCTCGATCTCAGCAGGGTTCGAAACATGTTGTCCTTGCAATTACTCCTCAAATTCATCATATATTGAGCGGCATTGTTATCGTTCCACATCAGTTTGAGGAGTAAGCTCATTTTTAAGTGTTGAGTGAGAAAGCGTGACAATGATAGGTGGTCGGAGTATATGGCTTGCTTAACTTCAAAATTAATGACATGGTGGGTCCAATCCACCTTCACCAAACAATAGTCATAAACTGATATCCCCTGTCCTCAGATCACCGATTACAATTATGTTCTGTTGATCACAGCACATCATTGCCCCTTGCAGTTTCTCTAAATCTCATTCCCAATGGTTGCTGTTTAGATTGGTAATATATAATATTTCTTACTATCTCTTTGTGGAATCACACATGTAAGCTGTTCGACTGTCCTAGATTCATAGCAAATATTTAGATCTTTTCTGAAACCAAAATACAATATCATCCACCGTAAGCTCTCCCCTCGCATACATTCTTTTGGCGGATATCCACTTAAATTCAGAGTTTAGGAACTTATTTTCAAAAAAGCTTGTTACAAATGTTTCAAATGAAAATATAAATTCAAATTTATTTACAAAATTATAAAATTCAGCAAATAGGGACGTACTCGTGCATATTACTTAAACCTGCTATATTGTAAGATAATATTCTAAATTCATTAAACTCATTACATTTTTACTACTGTTTTTGTTTTTATATTATGTACTTTTAAAAGGGCAGGCGGCATTATAATTAGAAACGATTTTGGTACTTTAGGAAACAGTGTTGGGATTTCCGCTCGTGCTAGCACCATAAGCATTATGTTCTCCGCCTTCTGCCACTCACGCTTTCGATATGCCATTGTACACTTTCTTTTGTATAAACTTTCGCCTTTCTATTCTAGCTGTCACTTTAACATTTTTGAATTTATCGAAATAAAAAAACATCGTCGCATGCTTTTAGTCACGTAGTTCAAATTTTAAATTATTGTTCTTCTTTGTGATTTCAACTTTTAAATCCAATAGAAGTCTTCTACTTTCTCTTGATGCCGCTGTGTAGTCTTTGTGCATGGAAAAACCAGTGTCGCGTAATTGAGTTGCTGATTTCAAAATACGTCTCACAACTTCCCTGTTTCGCATCCTCACAGTGATGTTTGAAATATTGATTTTGGATCGAACAGCCCGTGTATCTGCAATCGCTGATGTTGTCCGTCCTATGCAAGCAGTGCCAGCTTGCGTTGGCATGTGATTTATGATATTATTCTCATTGGTCCTTTTTTCCAGGAATTCCACTTTGCATTCAAGAAGTATACACCGAACTTCCATGACCTGCATCTTAGCTCTTTGTCCTGCATTATCAGTACGCAATTCCTGCGTTTTGTTGGATATGTAGATATCCCGATGACATACTCTGTGGCGGTATCGGTGTCTCAGTGCTATTATTGTTGCTTTTTGACGGTTTTCGTAGGATCTTCGATCCTTTGTTCATCGTGCATTGTGATTTTATTTAATATAAGACGGTTAACTCACGGAATTTCTTGAATAGGGGTATGCCTTAAGTGAACTTTTACAATATAAAGCACTTCTATTAGGATTTAGGTTACAAATCGAATTTTTTTTTAAATGTTTTATTGGAGCTTAGCTAATACGCGTTTATACCACAAATTTGACAGATGTATTGGAATTATTATCACCGTTCTCAAGTGGTCTGGGAATACCATATATCTCTTTCAAAGATATGTCAAAGGTTCAATGATGAAGTCACAATTTTTTTTAATGAGAATACTACTTAGACCATCTACTCCACACGAGTTTTTCGATTTTAGCTTTGAGCTCACATAAAGTACTACCCTAAAAAAGATTCTTGATGAACATTTACAGGGTTGCAGAAGGAACTACGAGTAGGTGTATAACTTTCAGCCACATTCGGATATCAAATTTTCTAAAAACATTATAAAAGGGTTTTCCAATAGAGACCTGACAAATTTGAATTTAATTTGTGAACGCACTCTTTCACTAATCATCAAACTGTCACTGTCAATTTATTCAGTAAACTCAACATTTTCATCATGGTAAAGTACACTAACGAGCAACGTCTGCACATTATAAAAATTTTCTACCGAAATTCGGAGTCGGTGACTGCAACTTTAAGAGCGTTAACTCCAATTTTCGGTTGTAATTCTCGCCCTAGTAGACAGACAATAACAAGTTTAGTGCAAAAATTTGAGTCTACATATTCGTTGAGTGATGTTGCCGTATCAGTGAGACAACGGGTTGGTTGAAGTGTCGAAAATATCGCTGACGTTCAGGCGTCCGTAGCAAACGATCCAAATCAGTCAATTTCACGGCGTTCTCAAGAATTGGGCATCGCTCAGACCACATTATGGCGTATTTTGCGTAAGGAACTTGTTTTACACCCATACAAAATCAAGCTGACTCAAGAATTGAAGCCAATGGACCATTTGAAGCGAAGTACGTTCTCCGATTGGGTTCTGGGGAGAAGATGCGCCAAGATGATGAATTTTATTGCAAAATCATCTTCAGTGACGAAGCTCATTTTTCGCTCAATGGGTTCGTCAATAAGCAAAATATGCGTTATTGGTCGGGTGAAAATCCACATGTGCTTCATAAATCACCACTTCATCCACAAATAATAAGTCTTTGTTGCGGTTTACATGCCGGCGGCGTTATTGGGCCATATTTTTTCGTCGACGATAACGATCGTCACGTTACTGTGAATGGTCAGCGTTATCGCGCCATGATCACCGATTATTTTTGGCCCGAATTGGAAGATATGGACTTGGACGACATGTGGTTTCAACAGGATGGTGCAACAAGCCACACAGCACACGCTACAATCGATTTATTGAAGAGTAAGTATGGTGAGCTTGTTATCTCAAGAATTGGACCTGTCGATTGCCGCCTCGTTCGTGCGATTTAACGCTGCTTGACTATTTTCTGTGGGGCTACGTTAAGTCATTGGTCTATGCCAACACGCCGACGACGTTGGAAGAGCTCAGCGCCAACATTGAACGCGAAATAGCGGCCGTTGCTGCCGAAATGTGTGGCCGAGTCGTTGAAACTTTGGTCCAACGAATCGACCGCTGCAAACATGCCCGCGGTGGCCATATGAACAAAGTCTAGTTCGATTCATAAATGTTTTGATTGTACTTCAAACCGATAATAAAGTTTTTGAAATATCTCAAATGGTTTGCGTTTTATTTAAAAAAAAAGTTGTCAAGTCCTTACTGGAAAACCGTATACTATTAAAATCATCTCTTTATTTGTTTTGCCAAACAAATTGTTAATAATATTCCATTGCTGCTTAGGATTAAACCACTTTTCATGAATTTTTTTTTGTAATACCTTTCTTTTTGTTCACGAAACAGCTTAAAAATATCCTTTCGCATTTGTTTCTAAACATATTCTTTATTTCCAAATATTTCTGGCAAAGCATACGAGTATATATTTTTAGCACTTATTTTCTCGCAAATATAGTCGTCAGTCATCTGTGGTGTAATTTGTTTGTACAATATTTGGGTTTAATGAAATTACTAAAAGCGATTGCAGGGCAGAAAAGTACTAGTATATACGAGTACTTTTATCCATCTTTCAATAGAAAGGCAGCACCGTGAAGTTGATTTTTTGAAAAATTTGAGTTTCTAAGTTTTCATTTGCTCGTCAAAGTTCTTATATACGAGTATATCTATGAAGGATATAACATACGCAGCAGTCGCAAAGTGGTCACTAATATCCCATTCAAGTACTATTGTATTTTTATCAATGCAAGTTTTACTAATTGGAGTTACACTCGTTGGAATATTTATATATGATTCGAACATTGTGACTAGTTATACTTGAAAGAAGGTTACACCATAAATCCAAAGAAGTATCCAAAAAAATCCTATTTTTCGAATTTTAATCCAAGGTAAGGGCGTACATTTTGTCAAAGTTGCGCTAACATCTAACCGAAGTTGCGTTTGTAAAAATATCAGCTAAATAGTTCCTTCAGATATAGTTTCTCGGATATAGTGATATTTGATGTGAAGGTGTTTTTTTCTTGATCGTTTTCCTTGATAGTGCGCAAAAAATTGAGCACTTTGACTATCAGTGTAAACATTAATAGAGTGGTCTGAAGAAAAAGACACCCAATTAACCCAGCAAATGCTTAAAATATTTCACCTTCTTCGCGGTAGCTGTTAGCGTAACATATTCAGCCTCGGCACTTGATGTTGTTATTATAGATCGTTTTCTAAATTCCCAATCAATCGGACCTCCAGCAAAGACAAAAACAATGCCGTACTGCGACTTGCGGTCATTCAAGGTACGAGTATTATAGTAAGGATAATTATGATTAAAATTACCTCGTATTTTTAGTGCGTTGTTTTCACAATGTTCACGTTTTTTATCACAAACATCCATTAACTTGATGGGAACGGTATCTAATTTTGGGCCTTCCTCCTGTGCATCAAATGCAGCTTGGATGCGTTTAAAATTTGCATGTAGACTATCTAATAATAAAATAATAAGATGATCATCATCCAAATTCGCATCTAACTCTGTGAGCCGACTGTTGATCCCAAAAAATTAGCGCTAATACTGATCCATCGATTGTGTGGGACTCATACGAATATTTAGCAGTTTTCTAAACTCCTCAACTTTCTGCCGTAGACTCTTTCTATTGTATCTCGAATTAAATAAGTCCCATATCCCGCTACGATATGTGATTAGATAGCCAGCACTAGATCGCTCCGCTGACACATGTTCTTGTCGTCCGGCGACTCCTGTTTCTTAACGCTATCCTCTGGACGTTCTTCCTTACCCTGAACTGTACACTCCAGGTTGGATAGTTCTCACCATTGAAAAGAGTTATACGGCCGTGTACTGAGGTTAAACTCGCTATACCGATTGAATTGAAGATGAATACATTTGTTTCATAACTTTGTAATAAAATATATTTTCTCTAGTAAAAAACACTTTCAATTGCTATGCTTCTGGGCACATAGCCTTTAGAAAAACCAGAATAGATGACGTCCGGCGTGTGTTAAATATAATTAAAAATAAGTGTCAACGCTAATAACACTCAACGCCCTCTAACATAAATATGCTCTACTATGTATAAATCACGTCTACTTACTTTTTTCACTTCCTGTGAGTCATACTTTTTTCTTAAAACACTTCTTAATTGTACCTATCTCAATGTTTTGGGAAATGATTCTTGGGTATATTCTAAGCAAAAAATCGTTGTTGACATCATTTATCGAAGAAAAGGCTTACTTTGGTGTACCCTGACTCATGTTAACGGAAATTTCTCTGTTAATACTAATGGTAGAAACTATCTGTGGGACTATACTTGCCTTTGTAACGGCGTTTAAATGCTAATTTTTGACTTTGATGTCACTTCTCTCCAAAAAATGCATAATTAACATACCGTTTTACTATATTTTTCTTATGAACGTTACAATAATAAAAAAAAAAATCATCAATAAGCTAGTTTGCAGAAAAACCCACAGATTCTATTATACTTGGGAAAACCTGCAGATGGTAAAATTTAAAAAAAATGTTTTTGTTTGCTTTGAGCTCCAATGGCAATGAATAAAAAATGATTTTGTGTGGTCTTAGGTAATTTTTATTTTATCTGTGTACTAAAACAGTTATAGCAGGTGCTCATAGTGCCCCCCTTGATTTTGTATGCATGCTAGAGCACGTTTTTGGATTTCACTGCAAATGTCTATTGAGGCTAACCGCTGCCTCACTTTTGATGACGCTTCTAGAATATGCTCTTCCAATTCACATAAAGTTGTTATTTCGCTTGAATAAACAAGTTACTTCATTCTTCCCCATACAAAAAAATCCAATACGGTAGGGTCAGGAGATCTTGCAGGTCAGTGAACTGGTCTGATCCATTTCGTCCTACTCTTCATCTATCCAATTTTTAACCTCAAGCCCATAGTGGGCTGGAGCCCCGTCCTGTTGGAAATATAATGAAGCTAGTTGAATTAGTGGAGCGTCCTCCAATAGTTCTGGTAAATCATTTAGCAAAAACTCCAGATAGTTTGTAGAATTCAGCCTAGGTAGCAGTGTGAAGTGGCGGATTAACTTGTTTCCAAGTACCACATATTGACGCTGAATTTGTGTTGTCCGCAGCCCATGTATGAAGATTATGAAAATTTGTGATCCCATCTCTTGTAAATTGAGATTCCTTCGTCCAAATAATTCTGATAATAAATTCGTTGTCGTCCAAGCTCCGCTCCATCAACCAGTTAGAAAACTCAAATCTGTTTTCCAAATCATTGGGAAGCAGTTCGTGTACAGGTAGGGATAAAGTACATTCGAAATTTTATGTCTGGAAATATTGAATTGCAAAGCTGAGCGTCTGATGCTAATTGACGGATCAGTTGTAATAGCTTCCAGTATTCTTTAATCAGCCGAAACCCTTCTTACTTGCGGAGCTCTCGCGTTAGGTAGCGTATTTGAAACTTATTCCGTTCTCGAAGACTTCGGTTAGGGTAAATTTCGCGGTCTGCTCAGCCCATAAACGTCAATAAAGTCTGCGTATTCTTGTTTTGTAAGTGGAGACATTTCAAATAGCGTTTCTAGGCAACTTTAACCTTGGAGTAAAAATTTAAACTGATGAATTAATTTTTTTTTCTAATCTTTTATACCATTTTTGTTTCGTAAATTTTCCGAATAAGCCTTCACACTCGAAACCTAACTCTTTCTGAGAACTTTTGAGGAACAGGGTAAGGAAATGAAGATTTTGACAGGTAGTCAAATAGACGAGCACGCTTTAAAACTTTTTAATAGATATGGAATTTTAAAAAAATTATTGGATAATTAATAATTCTTGGAAAACCACTGTTATTGTCCACTATTGTTAGATACGTAGGTAAAAAACCATAAATTCATTTTTTTACCTGCTGCAGGTTTCCTCAAATATCATAAAATCTATGAGTTTTTCTACAAACTTGCTGATGATTTTTTTTATTACTATTGTTACGTTCATAAGAAAAAAATAGTTAAACGTTATGTTTAGTACGCATTTTCTGGAGAACCTCAAAATCCAAAATTAGCATGGGCAAGAAAAATGGAGCAGACTTAGAAATTGGATATCTGAAGACCCTGACAAGATCTCAACTTTATTTAAATGCAGTTACAAAGGGTAGTATTTCTTCTAAAAACAAAGTCATCAACGAAGTTTCTGCCGTTAGTATTAACTGAGCAATTTCCGTTAACATGCGTCAGGGTATACCAAGGTAAGCCTTTCCTTAAATCCTCGATAAGTGATGTAAGCATTGGAGACAGACCCTTACTGTGGAACGATTTTTTCTTAGAATATACCCAGGAATCATTTCCCAAATTATCGATAACGAATTAGTGGACACCCTGTATATGGCAGCACCTTCCCAAAACTTATTCCACTTGATTTGCAGATCAAGAAACTCGCTATCCATAACATTGATTTGGGTTACTTGAAGACTTGCAGCATTGGACACTGCACAATTTTCACAGATTGTCTATCGATCCAATAATCACAATGATTTATTCTTTAATCGAATTAGACATGCCAGAAATATATGACAAATTTGAATTTATTTTTTTTTATACATATGAGTCTTACAAAAGATATAAACCAGCTAATTAGTCTCTGAGAAGAGCAGGCAACCAAAAGGGGCAAACAAGGATAAAATTACAAAACAGCTCGACCTAACTGTGTCAAATCTTATTGAACATAAAGTATTTAAGACACCATAGCTACTTCTTAATTAAAATAGATCTATGGAAATTCCTAAGCTCCACAGGAAGCAGCTTAATGCTTTGATTGGAATTCTTCTATTACTACACTCCCAAGAAAACTTGCCAAGAAGGTCACCGAGGTACAAACAGAAATTCGCAAGCGCTACGATGATCTAAAAGCCGAAGAGGACAAACCGCATTTATTATACTATGCAAATGCGAGGGCATGTTGCGAAACTAAAAGACGTTTCTAGGAAAATATTTGAATTGTATAAACATTGAGAGGAATGGGCAACATTAACACTATAGGGGGGCTTTGTAGATTTTGAAGGAAACATTTATTTTAAAAAAAACCTTTAAGTTCTCCATTTTGATTGTTCGTCGGCAAATACCGACTATTGTCATGGAAACAATTAAACAAAACAGCTAGTAATAAATGAAGCACTCCCAAAACAATTGCTGAAAATTATGCAACAATTTGATTCTAATAATCCGTTAATGCTCCTATTGATGAGAACATACATTTCCATCAGCATTATTTCAAATGACCAACTTATCACTTACGAATATATCCAGAACAGGGCTCTCTTTTGAGTCCTCCATATATGAGACCTAAACAACCTTAAATCAACCTTTTTGGTGTTCAAATTTAGCAATGCAATATCACATCTTTCAGATTTCTATTACTTAAACAAATACCATTCAAACATTAATTGCGTGTTAACATCAGGTCTCTAAAACAGACCAACAGACCCAACGTCCAAATACTAATTAAGAAACACAAAAAACACGTGTCATTATGGTGCTCGAAGAAAAACACTTAAAGCGGTTGTGTATTCCAAGAAACGTTTCAAATGCCACTTAACCTACCACATAAACTCCTTCCTAACTCGTACACACTAGATTGCATAAACCACGAAGGACATCCTGAAGAGTCACACCTCTTTCATAAATCTTGCAGCCAGCTTGAAACTTACACCCGCAGGGTCCTGCAGTTCTGCAATAAATTAAAACGAAAATGTTTTAATTAAACGAAATTACTTTAGCTGCTTGGAAAAAGTAACTTCTTTACAGTACAGCCTACTTCTCACTCGACTTTGACTTGGATGTGAGTCGACCATACCGCCAACGTCTTAAATATTAATTACGCCAAACTACATGTACATGCATATACATACTTCTCATATGTGTACACGTGTGTGTGACTTTCTATAGGTTTTTTTTTTTTTAAAAAAAAGGAGATTACAAAAATAACCCTCCATGCATAATGAATGCCTTGAGATCGCGTGAATGCGCCCCATAAAATTTGCCACAGAGAACATAATCCGTTCGCGCGTTACAAAGTTACAAAAGTTGTAAAGCTCGGCTACATGTAATCGGAGCCTGCCTGCCGTATAGTAAAGGTACAGATGGGGGTTGTAGTGATGGTTGTGGTGGTATGTTGTCCCAAAAGTCTGTGGTTATGCTCGACGATGACGATGATATGGATAATGACTGTGTAACGAGGCTTTAAAGTACTTAGCAGCACATAAAAGCACAGTACGATGTAGAGGGTAAACGTTGTACAAACAAAAAGAAACACCGGGTAAAAGGGGGTGTTTTTGATTAAACTGATATTGTATCCAAATTTCATCAATTTGTTCAACACTCTCGGGACTGACTGACTCGATATTCATCGGAGCAAATTTATTCATGTGAAATATAAACGAATGACCAGAAAGAGTTTCCTTGTGAAACAGGTTTACTCTCTTTTCTTTGTTTTTTTTTGTAGTTTTGCTTCACATGGATTGAATAATCCTAAGGATTTTGGAAGATGACATCCCGGAGACATAAAACAGTGATATACATCACGGGATTTTAAAAGGTTGCAAAAGTTTGTGTCATTTAGTGAAGTTTATCTAAGGGAGTGCTTTCTGAACAGATGTTGGGCAATTTAGAAGCAAGAACTATAAAAATTAAAATACATTTGGCAACGCTCGGGAAGCCTCAAACGACTCAGTCCCCTAATAGCTTATCCATATTATGAACCAAATGTCGCAGTCGGTCTGCTACGTCATTTCTTCAGTCCTCGGTTAAAACTGACATTCGTAACATCCTCCTACACTGCGATGTGCATGTTCAAGCTAGCGATGTACGAGTAGTTATCTAAATTCTCCTAAAGCTTTACTACTAACTTCTGAACTTGTCAAGAGTTGGGTTTTCGGGCTTATAAATGCGACAATGTACATATTCAGTGCTTGAACAACTGATTCGTAAACCGTAATCTTCTAACCCTGTTATAGGTAGACTTTCCAAGCTCGACTCTAATCAGATATACACTAAATATTACTTCTGACTGTAGAATCTAACATAACGATAGAGAGAACAGTCTATCGGGATGAATGTTAAATGGGCCATAAAATCATTTAACTCCTTCCAAGGCAGCGGGAACTGATGGAGGTCAGATTATTAATTATTCAGGTCTAGCCTAAACCTGGGATACATTCCACAAAGAGAGAGGTAAACGACTAGGTAGTGATCTAGCTACAACTTTCCGTCTTAAAAACTTGGCATCGTTTTTTTCTTAAAACAACGGTAATGCTAATAGATGTTCAAATATTGTATCATAGATAAAAGACGCCTACGGAAGAAAAAAAAATCGCATTATCTGTTTCCCCAGATATTGAAGATGCCGGCGACAACACCAAGTACGATTCCATCTCAAAAGCCATCCATGGAACTCAGGGGTGTTAGTCATCCTACCCGCAGCTAGGTGAGAGTGATGGTCGAAGGCCGTAGAATTATAATGGCGAGACATCAATTTCTTCTTCGCCAGCCAAAGGTTTACTAGTCAATCTAGAAAATGTAAGCCACCAAAACAATTGGGCATGCCGGTAACCATCCCAAGGAAATTTACAACGAAATGCAAAATGTCCTAAGAGTATCTACATATATTTTACGACCGTTCGCATACCTTAAAAATCTACGAAAAACAGTACACAACTGACAAAAATCCGTATGATTGTCGTTTTTGTTTTTTTGTTTCATAGTTTTTGATAGATTTTCTCAGTTTCGTAAAATCTGACATTTCTTTCTCAAGCTTGACAACAGAGGGAATGTTACTGCAGAAAATCCAAGAGAATTCATGGAATGCTCTTTGTACCTACTACCGTGTTCGTTTGAGAAATAATTACTTGTTTTATTGTGCTTCGAGGCGGTTCCTTGGAAGCTGGTTGCCTGTTTATCGGTAACGAAGGGTACACCTCGCTTTCGGCCCGTCATTTAACACTAGATTCTTCTAGATTCTTGGTTTTTGATGCATATTAAGGAGCATATCCCAGAAATTTGACTTAGACCTACTTGTTTGTCTTGACTGAACTCGAAACTCAACGAAAGTGGGGGACAGACTGCTAGTATGTATAATATGGTATAAGTGAATAGGAAAACCCCTGGCAAACAGCCTTTGGTAGTACATGCTGATTTCCGCATTAAGTAGTATATTTTAACGTTTGTGTTGTTTCGCATTTGGATAAAGTAGTTCTCTTCGAATCCATTGTACAAAAAGAATACTTTACTTCTTCACTGTGATTAATTGCTTTGAATCATCGAAGACTCTACAAAGAATCGCCAACAGACAGAAAGTGGCGCTGCAGTCAGTAAGAAGGTGGTATAGCACCAACAAATTGCAAATCTTAATACTAGATTTTAACGTGGTACTGTAGCAACACAGTATTACTATACCATGGTATGAAAACCAGCAGTCTGTCCACCATATAATAAGAATCCTCTCCAGATAGTTTGGACTTTAGCTAGCGCCACCTAAGATGAGGTTTTCCTCTGCGTACTCTTCAGGGTTAGATTCTAAGACTGTGCGATCCCGAGTATTGGTGTCCATTCGCTCTACATGTTCTAGCTATCTCAGGCGACTGATGCACAGTTTTCCTGTACAGTTCGTCGTTAAATCTTCTCCTCCAAAGCCCGTCAACGCTAATGCGACCGAATACGAGTATTTTTCGAAGAATTTTTCTCTTGAAACGACTGAGGATGCCTTCATCCGTTTTCGACAGGGTCTATGCTTCTGCGCCAAAAAGTAGGACTGGGATGATCGAGGTCTTATACGAGTATAGTGTCTACTTAGTCGAGATAGGACCTTACCACCAAAGAAATTCATACCAAGGTAGACCAAGTGCTTTACTACCTCGAAATTATAGCTGTCAATTGTTACATTCTGTCCAATTCGACGATGTTGCGTGCCCCATTTTTTTGACAGCATATATGTAGATACTTGGTTTTGCCCTCATTTACCGCTGGATCTGTTTTGTCAGCTTGCGTTTCAATACTAGCGAACGCACCTGCCACAGCCCGCTGAGTTCTACAAAGTATGTCGCTATCATCGGCTTACGCTAGTAGTTGCACGACTTTTGAACGATTGTGCCTGTAATTCTTCAAGATGTTAAAGAAGTCATATGACAACGCGTCATCTTGCCTAAAACATTTTTTGACATCAAAGGTCTCGGTTAAGTTGTTGAGCAGCGAGAGTTCCCTATCATCATTCTGCGCAGACGGACATGGCTCTACCTATATATAAATTTTCTCATATGCGGCCTTAAAATCGATGAAAATATGGTCGGTATCGATTTGGACCTCTTGACTGTATTTTCCAGGATCTGCCGGACTGTAAAGATTTGGTTGATTGTGGACTTTCATGGTCTGAAACTGCACTGATAAGTTATAATCAGGTTGTTGAAGAAGGGCTTCAGATCTTTACACAATATGGACGAAAAGATTTCGTGTACTTAGACTTACCTGTATACCACTATATTTCGGGCAGTTGAGGTGGTCATTTTTTTTTTGTGGATCGGGCAAATAGTGCTGAGATTCCATTCATAAAGCATACACTCTTCTGAACAGATCTGAATACCTTGGCTGGTAAATCGTCAGGTCCAGATCATTTGTTGGACTGCAGCTTAGATATTGCTATTATAATATTACTTCGTTCTGGTCAGGTCGATGGAAATTCTGGTTATCGTCTACGTTGAATGGTTTATTCTGCCAGACGGTGGCATGTTGGGCTTCTCCGTCGTTATAAAATCTGCAGAAAAAGGTTTCCCATATTCTCAGCACCGACTGTGACTCTACTACCAGGTTTGCTTCTTCATCTCTTCAGACTTCCGTACGGGTATTCTTGCCTTGACACATCCGATTCCTAGAGTACAACCTCTCAATATATTCGATCGCACGCTTCTCATGCTATTTTTTCTTCTTCAGGAGAAGCCGATGTTCGTCGCGGCATCTCTGATGGCACGTTGGTAGCTTTCACACTGGTCTTCGGTACTTAATGCTGGCGGTATCAGAGTTGTTCAGGGATTTCGGGATGCGCGTTCGGCGAATGCAGCTTGGCAGATCCGCATTCGCATCTTGGCTGCAACAAGGAGGTGATTCGAATCAATGTTGGCTGCCCATAACGGTCTCCGGAATACTGGAGACATGCCTTACGTCTATCGCAAAATAATCAATTTGATTTAGCGTTTGATGATCGGGAGATAGCCGTGTCCGCTTGTGTATATTGAGATGAGGAAACCAACAGGAAAGATATTGAAACTGAATTTGTTGCAAGAAGACTTTAGATCTCTAGGATCTAGGACTGACATGACAAGACTTACAGCAATACGGTTAGGTATAATGCATGCAAAACAAGGTCTTTCTTGTGGTGATATTTCGATCATTCGCCGTTTGCTTTCTTGGGAATTTTCGTCACATGTTTTTTTTGCGGAGTTCATTATGATCCAGTATTTTGAAAGTTATTGAACTATTTACCAATTTATAACTGAGTGAGTTGGTAATTGGTATGTTAGCCCAAGTTCAAAGGACAAACTGGCAAAGGCATTGGATTTTATATGGCTTCTGTGTGCTACTGGGAGCTACTGGTAGGGCCTATACACAAACTCATTTCTAAAATATGATTCAATAAAAGTCGACCCAATGATAACAATTTAAGCACCACATGCCCGGTAGAATTGGATACAAAACGCAAGTATTTTAGATCGGTACCCAGCATTCATCTATCATCTCTAGACCTTGATGAGTATGAACAGAAATGATGTATGTACGAGTATTTTGACAGTGTTTGCTTCCACTACACAATGTCGTTTTCAGAAAGTTTTGAATAAAAAATTATTATAAAAGTGAGAATTCTTTAATAAGTGTTAAACGTAATAGATTTGCACTACGTGGTAATTTTTTATAGACAGCAATTATAAAGAAGTTGACGTTCTCAGCTATTATAAGCCTTTGTTTTAAGTCCAATTAAATCCAAGCCGCAGATGTTTAAATCTTAACACCTTTATACCATGACCAAGCTCTAACCTTACCTTGTACCTTCATACTATTGACCAAAATGAAAAAGAAAAAATACGTAACTGCCACTTCTTCCTAAAACTGTTCCGCTTCCTGTGTGAAACTAATAAAAAAAAAACTAAGTCATCACTTAACTAAACTAATGAAAGTTTTGTTCGTCCATTTAATGCCATTGGAACATGATAAAGCTTTAAAAAGACCTTCGAGTTGTGCAGCAAACAGAAACCTACAATACAAGGCTACGCCAAATTCATTGCAAAAATACAAAAAAAAAAAAAAAAAAAAACAAACAAACAAACGAAACATCAGAGCGCCACAAAACAAGCTCCAATTTGTTTTTGGTGGAAATTAAAAACCCCGCAAAAAAGAAACAACAAAACAGCCATAAACACAAGTTAATGTCCAATTAAAAAACGCGTTTCGACCCAAACAATTGAGTGGCACACCAACGCCATGGCATGGTGGTGGTAATGACTTTCCCAAGGAATTAAAACCACTAAGTAATGACTAGCAATTTTCCACCAAACCCATCATCTAGAGACACAGAACTGGGAGAAACCTCGACACTTGAGGTTAATTGTGACAGCGACAAATAAAAACAATAAAAAATAAAACAGAAAATAAAAAAAATAACGAAAAAAAACAAAAAACGGACAAATATCGTTAACCATGACAGAACAATAATTTATTTGAGTTAACAAATTCACATGGAAGCATCAAACGAAAACCTTCGCAAAGAAAAAAAAAATACATAATCTTACGTGTTTGGCCCGCCCCGAAATGAAAGCGTCAACGTTAACAATGTCCCCATATCATTAAATTCCAATCAGAAGTCACGCAACCCATCAAAATATCCATGTCGTTTGATAGCCTCTGAATTGATGGTATTTCGCTCCTTTTATTTTACCCGTATTGTACTCTACATATATTTTATTTTATTTTATATCCTTGTTCCATACTGTGCGCGTTTTTTTAAAAGAGCCCAGAACACTTATGTACATATATACAGATACAGTGGTGGCCATGAAAATAAAGGCATCTGTTTAAATTCAAAGATAGCTATCTGGAAGTCCATTTCATCACTACTACTTAGCTCCTGTGATCTGTCGTAGCACTTTGCAAATCATCCAAAACTTTCTCGATTCCTGCTGAACTTTTGAAAGCTACATCTGATTAAAGCGTCCCGTTCTTCTAAGTTACTGTATTCAATTGCATGATGTATTGTACATTCGGTGTTGCTTCCCCTGTCGTTGCTGTTGATTGGAAATATAAAAGAAATAACACGAAATAAAGAAATAACACGAAGTATTTAATTTTTATTGCATTGATTCAAAGTTCTGAGTCAACCAGTGAAGGCCTAAAACCCTACGCAAAATCGCGCAGACGTCATTAGCGTAGTCCAGTTGTTAAGATAGGACATCATTCTCCATCGGATTCCTCTACCTCCCTTCGACAGTTCTGTGCGAAAAACATCGCTTGTTATCATCTAGAAAAGAAACGGTGAAAAAATGCAGCCCTGTGGTATTCCATGTTTCCTTCAAAAGCCTCAACCTACCGGGGTGTACTCGTAGAACATTGTAATGACTATTATTGTAGTGCAATACCCGTCCCACACATCTGATTCACTCAGTAGAAAGACCATTGGTAACCAATAAAAATAGATCTGGGGGTATACTTGATTTATCACGATTTAATGACTAGCAAGATGTTCATATTGTTGGCACAGGAAGATCTACGGCATAAGCCTCTGTTTAAGATATTGGGTTGAATCCAGGTGTTCCTTCTTCAGGCTAAGGATTTTCATTACGGAATAGTTTTTGTATTTAATCATTAAGCCCTTCTTCTGCAAACTGTGGTTATTTTTCATTCATTCCATTCTTCTAGAATGGTCTTCTAGAAAGCTCTCATTTCCACATGAGCTAACTATGATGGAGCAGTGCTACCAGCTTTATTAAAATACTCGTACCATACCCATATCCAATGTTTTCAAAACGGTATCATGGAATCTCTGAGAAATTGTCAATATATGAAATATGTATATCTAGACCCGAATACTGCCTAACCAAACACAGGTGGTGTTAATAAAGGGTTTTCCAATAGGGACTTGACAACTTTGAATTTAATTTGTGAACGCACTCTTTCACTAATCATCAAACTCTCACTGTCAATTTATTCAGTAAACTCAACATTTTCATCATGGTAAAGTACACGAACGAGCAACGTCTGCAAATTATAAAAATTTTCTACCGAAATTCGGAGTCGGTGAGTGCAACTTTAAGAGCGTTAACTCCAATTTTCGGTCGTAATTCTCGCCCTAGTAGACAGGCAACAACAAGTTTAGTGCAAAAATTTGAGTCTACATATTCGTTGTGTGATGTTGCCGTATCAATGAGACAACGGGTTGCGTCCCGTTGGAACTTGGTTTACACCCATACAAAATCAATGGATTCGTCAATAAACAAAATATGTGTTATTGGTCGGGTGAAAATTCACATGTGCTTCATGAATCACCACTTCATCCACAAAAAATAACTGTTTGGTGTGGTTTGCATGCCGGCGGCGTTATTGGGCCATATTTTTTCGTCGACGATAACGATCGTCACGTTACTGTGAATGGTCAGCGTTATCGCGCCATGATCATCGATCATGGCCGCGAGATAGCGCCCGTTGCTGCCGAAATGTGTGGCCGAGTCGTTGAAAATTGGGTCCAACGAATCGACCGCTGCAAACGTGCCCGCGGTGGCCATATGAACGAAGTCGAGTTCCATTCATAAATGTTTTGATTGTACTTCAAGCCGATAATAAAGTTTTTGAAATATCTCAAATGGTTTGCGTTTTATTAAAAAAAAAAAGTTGTCAAGTCCTTATTGGAAAACACTATACAAAAACCACTGCTGATTTGATTTTATACCATGCCACACTGAAAATTGGCATTGTTCGTATTTACAAGAAGTTGGAGTCCCTCAGGGCTGCACTCTATTGACCACACTCTTTTCAATATTAATTATTTGGTTCTGACCCGTTGACCCGTTTGCATTTTATCAAGAGAAAACGACTTTTTTTAATGACTTTATTTACTTTATTCTGAAGTCTTAATCCAAGTATGTCGCTCCAGATTCGTTAGTCTTCCAGTATTTCCTGGTAACTAACTGTTTAAGGAGGTAGCCCTTGTATCTATAGCATAATTTTAACGTACTGTAAGCTTTCATTTTAGGAATGCAGTGGACTTCTAAAATTTAAGAGGGAGTACGAAGGCCTTTATTTTCAGAACGATAAAGATTTTATGATTAAAATCCGTTGGGCCTGCAGGCAGGCACTCCTTTTTTGTGTCACTTACCATTTGTCGTGTTCAATTCGACATTTGTCAAAAAAGATCATATTTATTTGTCCCCTCGACAAATCTTTTAAGTTTGAAAGGAATGCATACTAAAATTATTGCATTGCTTGTCATACAAATATATACAAAAGTAAATGTTACCAACCACAAAAATCACCTCGAATACCAAATAGTTATTTATAAAAATATTTATTATAATATTTTCTTTATTTCGAAACAAATGACTATATTTCCACTACCCTCACTGTATGTACATACATACGTACATCTCTGGTCATCCTGTCCACGAAAATGAGTCCGTGGTCTACGTAATCGTATGTACCTTTTCTCGTTCCGATTGCTACTCATAAGTGTAAACGAAATCCACTTAGCCATTCCACCCCCATCCTAATCCAAATTCCATATTTGTAATTACGTTATTGATCCCTACACAAGGATTACGTGATACTCTGCAAGATACACAAACACACTCCATGAACAGCTCGACTACGGGCGATTGGATTTATGATTTGTTACCCAGTTATGGGAAGGGTACGAACGGATTGGTATAAGGATAGTGGTGGGTTCTTATGAATGACTACAGCCATCAAAACTCATTCAAAGCGAAGTAAATCTTCCTTTCAGTCGTCGTCGTCATCGTCATTTGAACAGCCAGACAGCTTATAAATGGATTGTCAAAATCAGTTTGCTTGTCAGGAGTCACAGAGGATAATCAAATCCATATACACAGAAATACACACGCACACACGCATCCAGCACTGCATACATAGTGTTGTGTGGATTAGCTTCTCATATTCACCTATGACTACGAAATCAATTTTGATAACTCATGTAATTAATTATCGTTCAATTTAATGTGACAAACTTGTTAGGCAGAATGTTACAAGTATGAGTAGATTGATTGATGGCGAGTCAAAAGAGATGGCAGTCCAATTACTTTCAAGCAACACAAATACAAGTACAAATATGTAGGTGTGCGAACTATTATCCAATCTCATGTTTCACTTCACTTACCAGCCCAACCCAATTTAGTAGCGGCTCGCGGGAAGACTTACAATAATCTCTCAAGTGGTTTTGTTCAGTTTTCGGAGCCTCGACGATGACTACGTCTATGATTATGTCTTTGATTATAACTACAGCTACTACTACGGCTATGGTGACATGACACGACACTCGAAAGTAAAGTTCTGTCATTTCGTCGTTGTTTCTTGATGGCGGCAGTGAAAGTGTGTAAATCCTACCACCGTTTGAGGTGTGTACTAAGCTACATAGTATAGTTCCTCCGAGAGCTAATACCACAGAGCGAAAGGTTGTTAATTTTAACCCTCAAGTGTCGTTATGAAACGCTTTAACAACTTAAAATTTTCAAGGGTTTCCCCATCCATTAAGGAGCGGTTTAGTGGATAAACTCAAGTGTTTAATGACGAATTTAGTTGCGTGGCTGGTTCGAGTGGGGATTGTGGCCATACCGGCATTGGCGCGGCATCAGACTTGATGATACGGTATCCAAAAATTCAGCAAAAGATTCATATATTTTCTGAAGGACCAACAACAGCCACTTTTGCAGTTATTCCCTTTTAATATTTAGGTATACGTTCGTTCACGGTTTTAGGTTGTTCTTCGGTCCTATGGCGATGTTTCTAAGTGGGTTATTTACATAAACTTTAATGGGCACGAAGGTCTTTCTATTCCTTCATTGGATGAGGAGATAACCCATCATAACATGAAGAAGGTGATTAGAAGTTTACTAAAATTAAGTTTTGCGGGTCTTTGGTTACTTTGTGTAAGCGCAAAGTAATTTGCTCAACTGTTTGTTGATCGCATGATGCTACGGAAGTGGCTACCTGAATGGACCAAAAGCTGAACCAGGTAAACATAGAAAGCGGATGTGGATTTGAGGGATTTTTGGGATTCAAAAATTTTTATATTGAAATTGTCTCTTGACGAATTAATAAGTTTCACTTGGTGACAAATTTTGATTTAAAATTAAATTGATATAGTGCTTTTCTTCTATTGGAGCAGAGCACTCCAACAAGGAACTAGTACACCATGCTTTGTATGATATTTTACTATCTCTGGAATTGCTTAGTATTTTGTCGAAAGATGAGCAAATACTTTAGTATAAAGTGACTACAATCTCCCACCATATCACTGCCAAGTGCCGAACGCCTGATGCAAGTGTCGCTTATATAGAAGGTGATGTGACACCGCAGGATGTTGTGTCATTAATGCTTTCCACATTTAGTTGCAGGACAAAAGCGTATTGACCCTGTACGATACCAACAAACAGTCTACAGTATTTTCTACTAAGGGAAAGCAGGAAAGTCGCCAGGATTCTGCAGAGCCATGCCATCTATAAGTGTGCTCACAAGAAACCCAACTACGAGTATTAAGAAATTTTTTATAATTTGAGCGCGCTCAAGGGATTTACGAGGGAAGGAAAATCAGGGAGGATGAAAAGAGAGGTACATGTGAACGCTGGTTTTAAATGTTTGAAGGTTATAATGACTAGGGAATAAAGAGCTAGGCAGGGAATTCCATAAGCGAGTTGTACGGCTTAGGAACGAATCACGATATTTTAGAGTGCGTCCGAAAGTGGGCTTGAGGGTATACTGATGAACATTCATAGCGAAACGTGTGTTACGGTTAAAAGTTTGAAAGAGCCAAATGCTACTGGCGATTTCTATGGAGCACTGGTGGTGGAAATAGCGATAAAACAGAGTGAGACACAAGACATTACGTCGGTGTTCGAGTGATATTAGTATCACCTATGAGTTTTATCGCACGGGTTTGAATCCTATCTAGCAGGTGCAGAAATGTTTTGGGAGCACCCGACCTGATGTGGGCATTGTACTCCAATTTCGGGCGGATAAATGCCTTATATATTGAGGCCAGATCAGAGGGGTTGAAGTATTTTTTACATCGCTTGAGGAAACCTAGACATTTCGCAACATTTTTGACGAAATCGAATATGTGGTCATTCCAACGTAAGCTGTCACTGACACACATACCGAGAATGGAAAGTTTATCGGTTTCGACGATGCAAGTGCCATTCATGGACAATGGCTGGGTGTTTAAATTTTGCTTTAACGACAGCAGACAGCATTGTGTTTTGGAAGCATTAAATTCTACTCTGTTGGTGGTTCTCCAATTAGTTATGCTGTTAATATCTGAATTTAATGAGCTTAACACACGCTGGCGCTACCGTTCTACAGCCGAAGAGCAGGGACGCGAGTCAGGGAACGAATATGAGAAGCAGAGAGTACTATCGCCAGCAAAGGAATATTTTGGATTAGAAGTAGCAGACAAGAAATCGTTGATGAAAATTAAAAAGAGTGTCGGGGACTGAACGGAGCCCTGGGGAATATCAGCATTTATTTTGTGAATATCAGACTTGAAACCATCCAAGACAACTTGAATTGAACGTTCCGAAATATAGTTTCTAATAAATTGAAGAAGAGAGGCATCGATCCCAAATGCACGCATTTTCGACAAAAGAGCCTGATGCCAAACTCTGTCAAATGCCTTAGAAATATCAAATACATCAATTGATGTACGCTTTGGTTCTACTTTTCGGTGAGACAAATGACCAGTGGACCTGTTGCTACGAAAATCATATTGCCGGTCATTGAGAAGTTTTCGTGTTTCGAGATATTTCATGAGCTAACGATTTATCAGCGTTTCCATGACCTTGGAAAGAAGGGACGTTAGTGCAATGGGTCTGTAGGAGGAGAGAGAAGAAGATTCGTCTTTTATAGGGACGGGCTGGACAAATGCTGTTTTCCGTCTGCTCGGGAAGAGTCCTAAAGAGTAGGATTGATGAAAAAGCTTACAAAGTGGTTTTGCCAGCGTGTAAGAACACCTCTTCAGAAGAAGGGGAGATATACCATCTGGACCAGCGGAGTTATGTATGTTGAGATCTTTAAGTACTCTTGCTACTACACGAGTGCGAAAGTAGATTCGTCCCATTGAAGATTCGACGCACTCAAGTGTAGGCGGAGACAAAGCACAATCTGGGAGTGTTGATGAGGATCATTGGATGAGGGATAAATGATCTCATTCCAAAGAGAGTGGTGTCTGTGATCATATCAGCAGCGGCATCCACGTCATTATCGAGGAAACATAACGACCAGTTAAAATTCTTAAAGAAGCTGTTAAGACCGCTTCAGTAATCTTTCCCGTATTGCCATACGGTTCTTTTATGTTCGCCCAGGAATGGTGTCCTTCTGACCTAGACGAAGTAAAGGTAGCAATATGGAACTAAAATCTACTGGCGCAGACCCATATGTAGTTTTTTCCCATCGACCTAAAAAGAATCATACACATTTCACAAACCAACATAAGAGGAGCGGTCATTTGAAAGAAAGGTGCTGCGCGTGATTTTCGGTGCAATTTCGGAGGACAGCGACATTTGTTTAGTCAGGCGTCTGCAGATCAACGAGAGAGATGTTTGAACCATGTTGAGCGAATGAACGGTTCTTAAGCTCCAACATATAAAAGAGTCTTTGAGGGACGGCGTAGCAGAAAATGACCGCATCTAAGGTGGTGCACGCAATCAGAAGGCGACCTCACCAACTTGCGGCCCTGGAGGCAGCTAGCCAGAGATCATGCTACCTGGAAACGCTTGTTGGTTAAGGCCTAGGTTCATCCCAGACTGTAGCGCGACGTAAGTAAGAAAGTAATAATAAAGCCAAGATATCGAGTCTTAGGGATTTACGTTGTTTGGTGAATTTTTTACCAGCGCGACGTAAGTAAGAAAGTAATAATAAAGTCAAGATATCGAGTCTTAGGGATTTACGTTGTTTGGTGAATTTTTTACTAACTTTCGAAATATATAGACCTAAAATATGTTCAAATTGATTTTACTTTAGTTAGACAGCTAAAGGTGACTGTGCAGTTTCTGATCAAATGGGAGTCATGCCACTTTTAGGATACCAACCTGGTCAAGATTTGGTTTCAAATTCGTAGCGAGTTCCCAATTTGCGATTCCCAGATTTTTTTAGAAATAATTCTTATTTCATCTCTTTAGGTAAAAGATTTATGTCGCCGATCGGCGTGTGAATTAACTCTAACTTTGTACTACATATGTCAATTGAATGATCACAGACTTCAAACAATTTTCCTCCTATTTCCATGCACAAAACCGGATAAGCCGATCCCAGGGACCTAAGGTGACCATAATGGAAAGACTGAGAAACAATCCCGGTATTGAATGATTGCCACCGTTGATCTTCTTTAAATTGCTGAACGTGGCGCAGAACGAAGTTTTTTTTGTTATATGAGACTTGTGTAAGATGTGTAAAGAAGGCTGCTATCAACATTTCGTGTTTGATGAAGATTCTGTAAGGATGATCCGCCGTCTCATTTTTGGTTAATGGTTTTTTTGTGTTTTTTTTTAAACTTAACACTCAAGTGGTGTGAATACACTTTAAGTGCCTGAACGCGTGTTAATTTTTTTTTTGGAAAATGGGATAGAAAGAGAGAATGAAAGATGTTTGGCTCAGTGGTTATTTCGCTCCATGGGTGACATCCGACATTTAATGCGAAGACTAAATTCTTAGTGCAGGTTGGCTTGTTGTTAATTTCTA
This sequence comes from Volucella bombylans, assembly GCA_949129095.1. Lineage (NCBI taxonomy): Eukaryota > Metazoa > Arthropoda > Insecta > Diptera > Syrphidae > Volucella > Volucella bombylans. The sequence continues at coordinate 109,059,167 of OX422143.1, read as the reverse complement.
GTCAACTACTCATCTTGATTGACAACTTGATTTTCGTTATCTGAAAAAATGAATATGTCTTTCGGGCGAGGCTGGGATTCGAACACCAAACCACTTGAGCCACGGCCATCCGCTGTGGCCGTGCGTCGTCATTATGAGTTGTAGTAACGAGCAGCAGGCGTTTGCCTTAGAGGCCTATTTTTCCAAAACCCGTCCGCTGGTTTTAACCCAGCGCACATTCCGAAATCACTTCAATATTGCGCCATTGAGTCCTGTCCTGGACTAAAAAATAATTATTTTATGGGTCACGACGTTCAAGGAAATTGGTTATAGGCGGAAAAAAAGAACTGGAGACGCGGAAGAAACAACGGCCCATAGTTCAAGCGCATTTGACCCGTTGTGACTACTTTTTCGGGGGGTATTTGAAATACCGTGTCTATACCAACCGTTCACAGACTCTGGATGCCCTGAAAATAAACATTCAGGAAGAAACGGCCAACATACATGTCAATATGCTGCAGACAGTGATAAGAAACAGCAGATTTTCATTCGACCAATATATCGAAAATTTAAACTTACAATTTAATAAAAAAAAAAAATTGAAAATATATTTTTACTGCTTTTTGTTTTATTGCATTGACTTTTTTTACCTTATATGTAACGCGTATAGCTACATTTAATTTTACATATTCCCACACATATATGCAATGCCACTGCCAGATTGTGGGGTTAGCTAAATTTGCGGACCTTCAAGCCATTCTAAAGGCCACTCCATTTTGCATCATCTCGCTAGCGAGACCAAGAGTTTGCTGATGCTTCGCATTTAAGAGATCAATTATTTTTCTTCCGATGTTGGGTGTAATTTGTGCCTCTATTGCTTTTTGCATAAAGTTTCGAATATCTATGTTCTGACGTTGTAAGCGTACATTGATGTATGCAATAAAATAATTGCCACATAAGGGGATTTGCGAATTCATCTACTAACGCATCAAATGGTGTCGCTTAAATGCGGTTTGTTTTCTTCTTAAAATCGCATTTATTAAGGACCACGCTCTTGTTTGCTGAAATTGGTCTTTCTAGAATTGATCCTTGGTTGCAGAGATTTTTTTATTCAGCCGATTGCGCAGTTTCTTTCACGAATATAATATTATGATATATTTTCATGGGACAACTCGTTCCTGCCTACCTCAACGTGGTCCTTGAGACCCATATATCTTTTTTTGTCATTATATTATACAATTTTTGAGTTGGAGTGTAGTCGACCAGTGTGCAAAAAATTGTATCTGGTTCCGTTTCAAGTACTGGTTAATAATTCGTAGATCTTATCATCTGAATTACTTTGTGCGTCTTTATGACCACGCGCAATGTCCTATCATTGACATTGTCATTGTCGTCGGATATGTTATTTTCTACTATAGCCGAAAACGATTCAGTCTCGGGTAAATTAACGAAAATGTGATCGATAAGTGTGCACCTACCTTCGTTCATCGGCCTAGCAGACCCTTTGATGACGTTATTCAGTCCATGTGAAGCGAACATTTCGCAATAATTCTATTTTAGCTATCATTTACACACATTAATGTTTATATCGCCCGGAACTACCAGTCTATTAGATTGTAAATTCACCTACTAATTCAGTTTTAATATTGCCAACTAACTTTTATGATGATATCTTGACACATGCATCACTAGCATGACATCTATGAGGCATTCCGGTGCCAGTTTTTAGCTTGAACAATGCTCAGAGCGGTCTACATTCCTCCATTACTCTGACAGGTTACCATGCTCCAAGATTTCTTCGCGTTATTGGTAGGACATCAACTATTCACATTAGTAAAGCTGTTTTCGCTGAGACTTATACTTACTCTGATCTAACATCATAGCTCAAACTTCTGACGAAAGGCTAATTTAAAGTGACAATTCGTTCTTTAGTTTAACGCAATTAGCTGATACCCTAGATACTGAACATTAAAAATCATCTCCGTCTAATTACAATGTACAGCCGTTCGAAACAGTGGCTGTTCAAAAGAAATATTGGCGATGACATATCAATGGCAGGTTAGCTCCTGCTCCCCTTCAATCTGCTTATTGCCATCCTCAACTTGTACAATTATCTTGCCACCATTAACAAAAAAAAATTAAAATTCAATTAAATTACCCCAAGCTCCATTTACTGCCTGTTTGTTTCACCAATCAGTAGATTTTCCGCAAACAACCCCGCGAATATTGCACGTGCCTTGTCCGCCGTAATTGCGTTTAAAATTATAAAATACGTTAAAAACCCTGATAAGTAATAATTGCATGCAATTCTCGGGCTCAATTCGTGCCGCAAAAGTTGATTGAAAATTGGTTACGTTTGCCCCCAACAGCGCAGGGAATTTTAATTTTTCCACAATTATCCTTTTGTATTCAATAAAAATAAATTCCACCTCCTGATGGATAGTCCAGCATGTATAGTACTACCACTGCTACATACTGCTGCTATAAATCCAGCGAAATTAACCTTTAAGGTTAAGGTAGACAAGCCAAAGCTTCAATGCACGAGTACATAAGACTAAAACAAAGGAAAAAAAAATACCTACGCAAAGAAACGGCTTATGGATATTTTCCCAACATAATTGACATTATCCTTTTAATTGGGCATCCCTACGGTTTATGGGTCGAATTCAAAAAATTAAGAAAATAAAAAGAGATAAAAAAAAGTCCCAAACAAAATTAAATTGAGTGTAACATCGGGTTAAGGTGACTGAAAGATGCCATCCAAAGGACGATACTAATTTTTTCTCTCCTGCTGCGCGGTAAAGAATCATGAGATAAAAATTAAAATGCTAAAAATACAAAAAAGGAAAAAACCATAAAAAAAAAATTCAAAACAAAAATGACAAAAAGGGATTTATTGTAGAAAGCAGAGGGAGCTGAGCAAACAAAACAAAAGAAATGATTTAATCTACAACACACACAGAAGTACGAGTTAAAAAACAAAAATAAAATAAAGAGGAGCCATTTTTTATGCTCCATCTCGTTTTCAGTTTTCGGTTGTCGATTTTCGGTTCTGGCAACGCAGGGATATTTACGAGTAAGCTGATATTTATGCGGTTAATTTATTTTATGCCCACACTTAATATTCCTGTCCGCAAATATGATTTGGAACAGCATGCAAAACCGGCTGAGTGCAGATAGAATTCATCACTCCGCCAGCCACCCCTATTGTGGAGTCATTAAACTTTGTGGTTTAAATTTATGCTTTTGTGATTTTTTGTTTCAGTTCTTCGTCCGTCTGTCAATTCCTGATTTGCTAGGACGAAAAAATAACCTCCAAACGTGGCAAATCAAAAAGAAAACTTTTTAGTCGAAATTTTATTTTTGAAAAAAAAATTTTTTTAATAGAAATTAAAATAACTAATATTTGCAATTGGGAATGTTCCATTAACTTTAATTTTGAAAAAGGTGCGGTAGATTCTTAAAGTCATAAAGATTGGGATTCTATTTGGTGCAAGGTGAAGTTTTAAACTGAAAAATTGGTGCCACCTTGCGGTAATAGCCAAGGCATACATATGTTTAATTGTGGTGATACCCAGCATCCCTGGTAATTTTATAAAGTTTAATTTCATTTTAATCATGATTTAGGTAAGACAATGTCAAGGTAGCTTGTATTTTTAATTAACCTCTCTCTCTCTTTAAATAACAAAGTTGTTGAGAAGAGACTGTTATGATCATTTTCCGACATGTTATCTTTGGAATTATAGGAGAAATCAACGATATTTTCTTGAGTTTTGCTATTAACGACCCAATTGAACTATTAGCTTATCTGTGCCCTAAAACGTTCTCTTAATGAGCTAGACAAAGACGAAGCCATGCGGCAACTGCTTTTAGAATACGGCCACAGTAAAATGCGACAAAATCGAAACACCAGAGATGAGCCTAAGGTGCATTAATATCTAATAACAATATACGAAGTCTGTAGAGACTACCAGTGGGGCAAAAGAAAAGTCGGATATACAGCGCCGCACGGATGACAGGAGAATACTACGAAACTACGGTATCATGGAAATGAAACTACGTATTATAAATATATGAATTCACTAGCCAGTGGTTCACTTATTCTGCGCAGCACTGATGCCGCGGCTGATGGAAATATTCGTGTCAGAGCTGGACGGTTTCCGGAAGTAAGCCCTATGATAATTTTAAGAAATAAATTATTTACAACAGAAACGTCGACAAAATTACGGGCAAAAGTTTCGAATTCGAAAACGCAACATATTACGTATGCGTGATGAAATGTGGAAAACAGGGTCAGGGTCAATGCTTTAAGCGGTCGGTCTAATTTCTGATGACTCGGTCCAATGTGTGCGTCGTGTCTGTAATAGCGTATCGAATGTTGGCCTCGAGCTCGTCCAAAGTGGTTGGTTTGACTAAGGACTTGATGTAGCCCCAGATAAAATATTCGCGAGCGTGATCGCGGCCGCCAATTGTTGAACACTCGCCGTGAGGTGATCCAGTCGCCAAATTTCTCCTTCACTTATTCTCTGTCGTTAACCACCAAGGGAATTGTAGTTACGATGTCGCACATAGAGGCACACTGACTCTGTGACTTAAATGGCGCGAGAACTCTGCGGTATCTTGTGATAGAAAAATGTCGCTTAAACCTAAGGGTTTGTTATATACCATAGTCGTTCGTCCAGCTTTAACAACATTGGATGATGTATGAAACTTCAGGTTCAGCACATCAGCTGGTTTTGTCATGTTCAACGAAGATCGTCGGAAAATCTGATCCAGCGCTCAGTCAGAGCCAGAAGATGGTCTTGAACGTGATGTTAGGATATCAGTGAGAGAAAGATTAATCATATCCGTGCGCATCGTATTGTTGGCAAGATATGGGCCCCCGCCCAATTATCAAGGCTTCGCCCTTTAATGACGTTGTCTAATAATGAACGGGGGCAGAGCAAAGTACTGGTCTTATCGTAAACATCTTCAGATGACGCTACCGAAGGTTGCTACGATTTGATCAGTCACAAGCTGCCGGTCATAGGTCTTGTTGGCGGCTGGACCACCGGTAGTCCCTACCAGGACTTAAATCACGGTACCATGGGAGTCAGGAGCCCCCCGGATCTCGGTCCGGGCCTGACTTGTTAGAGGTAGGCCCCCTTGTGGGAGCGTCATGGTGGCTGTGGTTTAAACCCAAAATCGCGGGTAAGAGTCTTCCTATGGTTTTCCTTGGTTTTCCTTTTGGTTTTCCTTGGTTTTCCTTTGGTTGACTCAATGTGGAGTTGCAATAAGTGCTGGGTGCTGTGACCCTAAGAACAGTAAAAGGTTTTAGGTCGGCCTCGACTCATACCAAGGGTGGAACTTGTGCCGGCAACACAGTTCCGAATTGGTATCAATGGATTGACGGTGAGCGATGGCAAGGCGTATCCTTGCTCTCATGGATGTATGGGCATCCCGTAAGTTTAAGCCCACACGGCAGGTACTTACGTTAAAAAAACATGAGACATCTGTTGGCAAGATATGTAAACCAGTTAGCTTCGTTTTGAAGAGAACAAGATCAATTTTAAGAAGGTTGCGGCTTTAGTCCACCAATTTTGGGTTGTCAAGTCTGTATCTGCTTTTCAAGAGAAGGAAAAGAAGGTTTTTCAATGTCCAACTTTTGACGAATATTGTTCATGGATTTGGTATTTTAACCCGAATCGGCCTTATAATAAAGATTATATCCAGAGTTGACATCTGCTACTACATATATGTACATATGTTATATGTATCATCTTGTACCATAGCTGGAAATACGCAATCGGTATCGGGCAATAAAGGGGATACGACAAAATCATTTATCGGCACATACATCACCACAGCTGTCAACAGACACCACCTTTAGTTAGTTGTATTACATTTTTCGACGTAAGGTTGTAAATTGATTGTATTTAGTTCACTCAACAGAAGAGAATCTACAATAGTAAGGTGAACATTGTGTACAACAGATTTTGTTCCTAAAGAGTCTCAAATTTTTTGCCCTAAGTTAGTTAGCCATGATTCTGAAGTTTCAACTGATACCTCTTTCTCATAACAAGTGGTGCGTCCTGGTACGTAACTCCGGCATACTCTGTTAAGCGGCCCATACACAGCACACTTGTGTCGGTGTGCTGAAATGTGTGGTGTGTATGGGGCAGTCCGCGCACCGATTTTGCGGTGTGCCACACTGTGTGAGCAAAATCCTAGAAGTGTGCTGTGGATGGGTTGGTGCGCGCACGCTCATACAAAATATCAGTCTTTGGTTGATCGCAGTAGTGTTAAGATCGGATAAAAATGTTTCAAAATGTCAATTAGGGACTGCGACTGCGACTGCGACTGCTACTAGCACTGTTCCTTCTACGTCCAAGTTCGTTAAAGAACTAATGTGTGCGAATATTGTGTGATGTGTATGGCGGAAAGCGACACCGATGCTCACACCGAAGTGTGCACACAAGTGTGGTGTGTATGGGCCGCTTTAGAGTAGCAGCTTAATGCAAACGCCTCCGCCTGACAGAATGTTGTAAATATTAGCTCTTTGGACCGACCAGTAAAGACGATAGGCGGGGACTACATATGTACATACATATCATAGTATATTACAAAGGCACTTATTGTCAAAATTTTATTTGCTTGATTTCTTCACCCTTATTTTTTGGATTCACATTTCTTCCTAGCGGTTACATTTGTTGAAAACCTTTGACTGTTGATTTCAACCGAAATATTACTTAAATAGTTTCCAAACCAACACTGTCTAAGGGCCAGAAATAATGCATGTGGACAAGGAAACTAATATCAGAAACTCACCTGGACCAATTGCCAAGCAGATGTATCTACAATAAGAAGACAATCACATTCAGTATCGCCACCGACCTTAAGAATATAAACTAAACCCTCCCCTTAGCTTAACCTAAAGCCAAAAACTGTTTTCGTTTCCGAAAATTAATTCAATGTCCACCCTGACGACATGAAAAAATAAATATATCCACCTCACTGGGTCAAGAGTAAAATTATTATCTTAACGATAAATCACCAGCCTCAATTAAACAACAAGAAAAGATTCTCTATTCCTTAAAACATAGCACCAACACCAACAACAACAATTCTATTGTGCCTCTCACAAACACGAATACATACACTTTCTGATAATAAATTTATGATTCCTTGTCAAAGGTCATGCGCTTTGTTCGTGACGATGTCTTTCTATTTCCGTATATACCAAAAGTAAAATTCTGGAACTCATGGTGACTATGATTAATGAGAGCTCCCACCATCCAAAAAAAAAAGAAGAGAAAAGACAAAGGAAAAGGATCTGATAGATGAATTTCCTAGTATCTGAGTTGTGGGCGCCTCTAAACACCAGTACCCCATCTCTCACATTAACCCTTTTTGTATATATTCCAGACCTGAACCCAAATCCGAATCTGAACATAAGGCCAGGCCTCTACAGATCCGACAAAATCTGCCGAATTATCCACATAATCGATTTGAATTTGTTGTTCCACGAGAATTAGTTTTTTTTTTTTTCTTCTTCCTTTCGTGCCTTCTTATCGAAGGGAGACTATCTTTGTCGACATTTTATTTGGTTAGCGAGTCCGACAAAAACTAACAAGAGAAGAACGAAAAACGGAGCTCAAAGAAAGACTCAGAAATTGGCGTTCACCCACTGATGTTTATTTTAAAAGACGACGACAACACTTCAGGCCGATAAAGATACAAAGAATGTGAAAAAAAAGGCGACGCAAAAAGGAAACCATCTTGAACCGTGTTGACTTTGAATTCAATTTAAGATTGACATTGAATTTTGTCGCACTCGAAAGTCGACTCTGATTACGACAACAACACGGCGGGTAGATTTGATTTGCCCCATCCACCAACCCTGCCCACCTCGGGCGACGCACTAGGGAATTTTTGTAACAAGTTAAGTTTCTTCTTTTTTTTCGATTGTGATATTTTGTGTTTGTCATTCTTTGTTAAATTGTTGTTGTTAAGTGTTTTTTTTTTGTTTTTTTTGTTTTTTTGATTTATCTCTGGAGGGGATGCTGTGAACTTGAACTTAATCAGGGTAATTGATTGGGTACGAGTATGCTGTTGACATACAGTCGTCATTCTCCGTAATTGCATTTACATACATATGAATAACGTGCAATCAGAGGGGAATGAACCATATGAAGCTGTAGGCCGAGGGCAATATATTGTATATACATACATTGAACCGCACAAGCAAGGGCTACTCTGATCAGTGTAGTCGATCGGACAGTGCAAGGACAAATATGTTATGTGTATTAGATTGCCTAGCTCAATAAAATTCATTCGATCAATGCACTTGAATTGAACTTGCTAACTGATGTGTTAATTTTGATGTCATTCTTATTTGATTGGGGTATGAATAAGATACTGTACATATACTTGCACACTTACTTGATTGGGCTCTAACAAGAAAGGCAGTTTTTGCTGGAAGCAGCATTTTCTACTGCTTCACATTCAATAACATGGTACAGACACGCGTTTAAGATTGCTTTTCTACATATGTATATTAAAAAGCCTTTTAATAGACTGGTTGGTTATTTAGGTATGGATGTATGTTATGTAGGTGGTTTGGCCGATATCTAAACCAATGAAACTGTAAATGGTTAGAAGGTAAGGGCATTCGGTTCAGAGTCTGTCTGCTTTACATCACAAAATCATTCGTGTCATGTGTTCGATGCGCATTTGTTCAGTAATTTTTTGATGAAACAGCTAACATTCCCTAAAAAACCCAACAAAGCATGGTCGTTTACAACTCATTTTATAAAAGCTGTCATTTGCGGCTCTAAAATCGATGGAGATCTTGAATCTTTCCAAGCGTGTGAACTTGAGATCCTAACTCAAGGCCAGAATCTATTTCTATCGCGTTTTCTGTAAGCTCTTTCAAAAGCCGTGTCCATACACGGGCCTTAGACCACCAATGGGAATGTTGTTAATGTGCTATCGGGGAAGCTGCTTCTGATGTAATTGGTTTTAAAGCGCCGCCACTTGGTTTGACGCCAAATGTAGATAAACAAGCTGCGCTACATCGACGGATGTGAGCTTCTCGTGAGCCTTACGAGTAGAAAAGCAAGAAAGAACAAAATGTTAAAGTTTTATCAGAGAATAAGATGAACATACCACCACTACAACGCCAGAAAATATGAGCATGCACCACAAATCGTGCTGTCAAGAACGATGAACTATTCCTTTGGACGAAGACGACCGACAATTTCGCCCCCCATGACATACATAGACGAAGTTAGGGAATATTGAAGCTTAAGTTTAACAAAGTTGGGGGCGGAAATGGGTTACGTGCTCAGGTATTTACAGTACCTGCAGATCACCTCATTTGTACACAAGCCCATCTATTAGAAACGATCAGAGGAAAGCATGTCCGATTAATGGAATCCCAGTACGCTTGAGTGATTCAATAGAAAAGAAGTTACATGACTAATATGGTTGGTCCATGTCAGAGCAGTTTCAGGCCAGGAAAGTCCGCTATCTCATAAATATTTAAGCTATGGCAGATCTTGTAAAAAAAACTCTGGGCGACATTAGCGTAGAAATTAGATGCAAATTACTCCTGCTAATCACTGTTTCTTTAGATTCAGGAGGCAAATGAGTAACAGAGCTATTTTTCGTAAGATTAAACTGGCTTTATACAAGACCTCTACCTTCTCAGTCATTCTCTAAGGCGCAGGATCCGAAAGTGCCTTGCCGTTTCGAGATAAAGGTACCTACTACGTGCGATTTTAGTTCCGCTTATATTGATGAACAATGAAAGAGGAGGTTCAACCACGATGTATAACGACCTTCGTCTATTCAGATAATTATGCATCCAACGACTGAAATGCCTGGGCCATGTTGAGTGAATTAAAGAAGCAGCTCCAGTCTACAAGTATTTGACTTTAACCGCGAAGGACAGCGCAGCAGACGACGTCCACAGCTAAGGCGGTGCAGGCAAGTGGCATGAGACCTCTACCAACTCGGAGTGGAGATTGATTAAGAAAATAATATTTATGGTAAGTACTATCTTAAAATACTGCTATAGACAATGTGGCTGCTTTTCATGCAGCTTCTTCGATCAACTATAGGAATGGAATCAACTATTGGCACCTTCCAGTAGCAACTACGATCTTAATATAATTGAAAAGAAAAGGAAGATCAATTGAAGTTACAAGAGCAAATCAATGCGTTATTTTTTCAACAATGGCTGGGGGATCTATTACTAATTTTGTCACTGTCGGCTATCGGTGACAAACATCACATTTTTCAGTCAAAAGGTTTCGCTTAACGAGCAGGCGGAAAGTGAAAGTTGGGACAAAATCTACAAAACGAAATGAAATTCCAGGAGTTTAGGTGTGAGAACAGCGACTTTATGGTATTAAACCATCACTGCGGGATTCCAGCAGTGGAGCGACAAAGTGTTCAAAACCACTTAAGTGAAGCATTTCAGCAAGCTCAAGCAGAAAAACAAGTAAATGAATGTAAAGACGATTGACAGATTTTATAACAACCACATCGTGGCAATTTAATTAAGAAGTTCGGAAAAGGGGCTTCAGATCTCAAGATTTAAAATATTTTTTTTGGTAATTATTTTAGCTATTTTAGCTGAATATTGTATATACATATACATACGTACATCTATCTCAACCATTTGAGGCTATGGTTACGAGTACCCCACATGCTGCTGGGATGGATTAATGTTAATCTAATTCTCAGCCGGGCAGTTATTTTAACTTAGAGCATGAGCTCTAAGGCGAGTATGAAAGAAATACTCGTAGCTGATGAGTATAAGGGTGTACATAAATTATCGTATTACACGCATGTGCATATGTATATCCAATTTCGAGACTGATTTGCCCAAAAGAGAAAATGTTGTTCACAATTAGTTTGCATTTCCACTGACACTCAATTTCAAATAAATACAACTTACCTACGAGCAATACGAAGATTGCAGACTCATTTGCTGATAAATCTTATAGTGAAGTTGTTGGCTCAAGTTTATAACAGACCTTTTTCCAGTAAAATTAGTTATTTATGATGACTAAGAGCAGTCGTAACCGAAATTTGGTAATTCGTTTTTATTAAGAAACAAAAGTTTTCATAAATAAACAAATCTATTATACTTGCTTATTTCTCTTTAAACTTAAGCTTAGTGCGGTTGTGGTCTCCTCATCAAAACCCATTGTAGATATCCAAATAAACTTTTTTGTTTATCTCAAACTCCAGATATTAAAAACCCTATGTGTACATCCATTGCTTCCCACCCACTCGCCTGGAATTTTCAACAAATGAATAGTAAAACCTCACAAAACGACTATGCTGGAATATTAAATCTGCATAATCTAAACCATCTCACTCCCTTGCATCACCCAAGTCATTAGTGAAATACCAGAAAAACTGACTAACTCTCGCGCCTTCAAAGCTCATTCGTTGTGAGTAGTAGTACCCACAAACAGATAGTAGTCAGCCGTTAATGGAATTGCTTAATTATTTTTCATGCACCAACACAGATATTCACTTTAATTTAAGTATGATGCCTCTCTACAACAAACTTTCGTAATATATTACTCTCCAAATAAATATAATTTTGCACACTCTGGAGCACATGACAACACATACAATTCCGCTGCCAAAACTATTCATCCCTTACCCTTAACCTTACCAGTATCCATTAGAACTACACTTAATACAACAGCAAATACACAAAACAACCAAGCAACCAACCAACTTTATGATTATAGCTAAATAGTGTGAAGACAATTTCATCCCCATTCCCATCCTTAACCCTATCACCATCCCAATTCCTTGAAACAAGTTAAAGCAATAAGGTTCCTTAAAATTATTTCGTAGCGTGTAAATTTATTTATCCACAAATCCGTGTGTGTAAGGAACCCAGGCGGCAACACAGCAGCTCACCAACTTACATTTGGCTCTCAAATAGGGATGGATGGGTGCCAGAGAGTTTGGCGTGAAAAGAAACCAACGCACAAATGAAAGGAATTTATCGCTGCGTTGTTATGGCCTTCAACCCATCCACCATCACCCACCACTATCTCTTGTAGTGTCCTTGTTTTGTTACTCTCATTTAATTTCGATTTTGCCACTGCAAGGATAATTGTAGAAATGAGGATTTATACCCAAACCGAGGCTATTTGTTTTATTTGTACACCCTCTCACGAGGTACATAACATACTCGTATGTACACGTATGTACTCGTACATACCATATACATTCGTATTCGTAAAATTGGTGACAATAGTAAGGTTTTTATCCTGGGTTGTGTTGCTATCCGAATCGATACCATTCCACCTTGACTTTCACAATTATACTGCAGCTTACATATTCTATGCTCATACTTATACGAGTATTATCCTGAGGGAATGTATTGTAGAACTTTATGAAAAGGATACACAGAGAGTAAAGTAAAAGAAAAATGAAAACAAAAGCAAAGGCAAACATCGGTTATGTTGCGTTGTGTTGCCAAAGCTTATCCCGTGGCGAAGTAAACGGTGTTGGACCTGTGTTTACACACTTGCAAGCATAAGTTCATTTCCAAATTTATTTTCAGAAAAAAAAAAAATCCTTTTTTTTTTGCTTTCCTGAACACTGAGCTTCTCTTGGAGCATTTCAGCAAACAAAATAAGTTCGTAAAAGTAGTTCGATGGAAGTGCAGGTTAAATCCTCGGGTGGTCCAGAGGGTTATTTTGTTGGTTCAATCATTTTGAAAAAATAAAAAGTAAGTATTAAAAAACATTTCACCACAGAACTTCCGTTTTTTTTTTTTTTTGTCAAGCAAGCTGTCATTTTGCATATACGAGTAAGAGCATGAATAGAAAACTATTTTGGGTTGACGTTTGGTTTATTGCATATAGCAAGACCAATACCAAGACCGACCAAAACCAGTTAGGAACAAGCCATGGAATTAGTCAAAACCAGTAGTAACCAGGCAGAGAGTGAAAATTCGAGAAAAAGTTACTCCTACATTTTGTTGTCGTTATACTCGTAGTTTGTTGTGTGCTTCTTTAGTGTCCTTCTAGAGGGAAAACTAAACAACAAATTACATCGTGAATGTAGTGCATATGCATACATGGATATGCCCAGAAAGAGTTCATAGGGAGCAGTAATCTGTGAATAACAGTAAAGTTGTACGGCAAGCTAAATTAAAGTTTCCCAAAGCAACTTCAAGGGTGAATATACGAATATTTGTATGTTCCGTTGGAGATACTTCAAAAGTTAAGTATGCAGTTAAACTGGATGGAAAAATTATTTGTTTTAAAGAGACCTGAGTGACTTGCGAGTGCATGTATGTATAACACTATGGCTCTTCAATAAAAATGTAAATAAAATAAAATCCTTGCGAAGTCCGTTTGGAAGACGAATAGAGCAGTCAGTATGTAACATATTGGCTATGTGAAACATATGAAACGACACGAGTACTTTAGTCTGTAATTAATTTCATCAAAAACCGTTGAATAGACCTGGGCCTCAACCAACATGCCTCTCTGGTCAGCCCGATAACTAACTATCGTGGCTGTTTCCAGGTATGCAGAGTTGGTTTAACTAACTTAGGTTAGGTAGATTCGAAGAACCTTCGGGCTGGAGTACTGGTGTCCACGTGTTCTACATGACCTAACTTTTCACATCCATGTAGCTGTGTAGCCGGTATAGTTCTCGGTTGTACCTTCTCCTCCCCACTCATCAAACCAACAAGGCTTTCATCCCCTTTCGAAAGAGTACATGTCCCTGTGACTTATAGTAGGATAGGGACGATGACGGTCTTATATAGCGTCTTCTTCGGTGAACTCTTAGGCAATAAAAACCACGATGTTCAACAAGCTGTTCTTCGCTTGATATCCATGCTTATGTATGTTATTACTGAAGTTCATTCTAGAGGCTTGGCAAAAAATTTTTATTACCACATCGAAATCATAGTTGTCCATTGCTCTGTTCTACCTAAGGCATTGGAGTTGATTACCTTTTTTTATTGCCAACAACATTGGCATTCCGCTGGCCTCTCAAGACTATGTCAATGTGATAAGTTTGACAGATTTTTCAAATATTATGCTTCTAGTGTTAGCTTGGGAATTGTACATATTTCATTCAAACACGATGTACGCGTAAGGTCTAATTATATTTTTTCTGATCTGTGGGCGCTCTCCATTCAACGAGCGATGCCAATACCAGATATGGTTCTGTTCTCACAAGTTCGCCTCAATAGACGCTTTATTAAACTCGATCTGTCGCAGATTGAAAATTTGGTCGATGGTATTTATCGAATTTATGAGGTGACGTCTTTAAGTTGTTATGCTGATTTGCACCAGACTTATCCAAAGGTACAATTTTCGCTTTCTTGTTTTTGATGTGAATGTGTGACTATTGCTACAGTTTTTTTAAGAGTTTGTTTCCTGGAAATATGTAAAGTGTGTCTTTTTTTTAAATAAAACAAAGAAATTAACTTGAAGACAATGTAATAAATTCACTGGAAAAATTATTTCATGCCACCTGATACTTGAAAATAACAAGTCATGAAATGAAAATGGCATAATAGCCATTAGTGTACGGCTGCCTCGTACACACCGCAGTTTTGGGGCCCAATTTTCGACCATTTTTTCAAGCAATTGGGGGCGTGTTACTTCGGATTTAAAAGAGACCTTAAATACACCAGTTACGAATTTAGAATGGAAAATGGTGCGACAGCGTGAATTTAAACCATCGTAACTTGAATCTTCGAATATTGCCGAAACAGATATGTTACATAAATAAAAGGTTTTTCAGTAAGGACATAACAATTTTATATTTTAATACAAATGCACCATAAACTTCTTTTATGATCTGTCAATGGCAAAATGTCAGTCAAGGTTTATATTTTTTTCAACCAACAAATCCGTTGCTCACGTTGCAAATTGCTCACGTTTGGAGATTATTAAAAATTCTGAGTCGTTTACGGTCGTAATAAACTATTGAGTGTTCCTGTGCCAGTAAGATAACGCAGCAATTGAAGTACCAAAAATATTTCAGCAGTAGTGCTTCAGTTCAAAGTGAGCCAAATCAGTCGATTCCACGCCGTTAACTGGAATTGGGAATCTCTCATCCACATTTTGGCGAATTTTGCGTAAAGATCTTGGCCTACACCCTTACAAGATCAAATTAAGAACTAAAGTCTTTTAAATTTTTACAGCGTCGAAACTTCTCCGGTTGGGCTCTGCAAAAGTTTGAAGAAAACCCTGAATTTCATCGAAAAATCATTCAGCGATGAAGCTCATTTTTGGCTTAATAGCTCTGTCAATAAAAAAAGTCAGTTATTGGACAGCAAAAAACCCACATGTGCTTCGAGAGACTCCATCCACAAAAAGCAACCGTGTGGTGTGGATTTCATTTCATGGAGGTGTAATTGGACCGTATTTTTTCGTCGACGAAAATGATCGCCATATTACGGTCAATGCAATTCGTTATCGTGCCATGTTGGAAGATTTGGCCAGAATTACCATCAGTGATATGTGGTTCCAACAAGATGGTGCCACATACCACACAGCTGTTCAAACAATTGATCTATTGAAGAAGAAGTTCACTAACCGTTTAATCTCGAGAAATGGTACGGTCGGGTGACTACCGCGCTAATTCGATTTAACGCCGTTGGTTTATGCCAATGTTAGAGCAGCTCAGGAACAATATCGAACACGAAATTGCAAACGTTCTGGTAGATATGTGTGGAATAGTGGTGAAAAATTGGCTCCAAAAAATCGATCGCTGCAAACGTGCTCGCGAATTCCATACTTAAATTTAACACCTGAAATTAATTTCAGCCCGATATTTCAATTCTTCTGTGTTTTATTTAAATACAAAACTGCTATGTCCTTATTTTGAGAAGTTGAACGACGGTATACTATGCAATATTAATCCAAGTGTACTTCTGTTAGGTGATTTCGTGGCGAGAATGGGTATAGAACGAGAGAATCAGAACAAGTAGACTGCTTTTATAAGGATGAGGTCTGTAATCGCAGAGGCATTAAATTGCTGGAGTTATGTGATTGGTACGGACTGCGAATCCTGAATAGAACGAGTTTGTCCGACCGGGCTGGTGGTTTTACATTTACATGGGACAGCAAAGTGCTTCGGACGTCGACCACGGCCTTGTCGAGGGTGAATGGAATCGTTACATAACTGACTTCGAGATAGATCAAGTGTCCTATTCTAGTTATCTCTCCGTAGTTGTAACATTCGGACTGGAGGAAAACGAATCGGAAACGAATAGAATTATGACACTACTTCCAAAGTTAAAGTGGAGGAATACAAAAGCGACCAGCTATCGAAGACAGCTTGATATGAGACTACAGAGGCAAAACGTAATAGATCACGATCGAATAGAGGAATCACCAACGCATCAAATCCTATCACCAGCCGCAGTGGAAGTTTTACACAGCAACGGTCTGGCAAAAGGTCGAGGCGATTACTTTTATTGGGAATCCAATCGAAGTTATAAAGCGCTATGTGAATGTAAGGAAAAAATCTACGTTGAGGCGGAATCTAGGCGACTGGCGATGTACCAATGTTCAGTAATTTTGGAAATTGGTAGCGAGGCTAAATGCAAAAACCCCATTATCAACCCCAAGCGCAGTTCTAACGATCTGACTCAGGGAACTGCTGAGTCCAGAATATAATATGATAAATTAATTGAAAAACAAGCTGGTTTTAGATCGAGATATTCAACCACTCACCATATTTTCTTTCTAAGGAGTCATTCTTTATTGATTTCGAGGCCTTTAATCTACAAACTGAGTGTTATGGGCATGTCGCGTAAGTTCGGTAAAGTTATCCAAAATCTATTCAGGTACAGGTACACAAGGAGCAGTTTGGAGTGTGGAATGGCGAGGAAGTATCGGAATAGTTTGAGACTAAATAATGATTGATACAAGTACGTACGCTGAGCCCCAACTTATTCGCTCTTTTCATAGAAAATCTAGTAGACCTTATTTCTGGAGATGTTGAGTGTACAGGACAATTAATCAAGGGCTTGCTGTGGCACTGGTCGCGTACACACCTAATGATCCACCGTCTATACCGATATTGCACTATCTAAAATCTGATAGGAAAACTAGATAAGTCAAAAGTAATAATATCCAAAAAGGATAAATAAATAAATTTTGAGAAAGAGAGAGAGAGAGAGAAATAAAGTGCACTTATATTAGAGCATTTTTTTATAATATTGTAGTAATAATAAAAAAAATAGACGTATCGGGGATTAATTTATTTAACCTTATACCTGGAAAACTGTAAGCCCCAAGTAAAAACTTTGTATAGTGAATTTGTAGACAATATTATGACGTGCCAAAATAATAAAAAAGAAAATAAAATTATAATCCCACTTTTCCGATATAAAAGCGATTTTCCAATAAAAAAAAAATTATTAAAAAACATTTAAAAATTTTGTGTTTGAACACCTATATCTCGAAAATGACAACATGGATTGTAATATTGCTTAAATATAATTAACCATTAATCAGTTGATTATCACTGCCCAACACAAATTTTGTGACATAAAAATTATTCGGTGTTACAGATATATATCAGCACCATAAAAACTTATATGAAAACAGAAATTTCTTATCACCCATAATTTTTTAGTGATAACATTTTTATATTTATATGTATGCAACGCATGTTGGATAGAGATGTTTATGTATATAAATATTGCACCACTCTGCTTAATTTGACAAACATATCGTATTCAGACAAGCTCATTCCAGTCTGTTTGTTGTAATAAATACGCAAATAATTCAATAGTGTGCATTAGTAGGCATTCAGCAGCGTACGGAGTTATTTTCTATCTTGTACCGCGAAAAGTCGTTACTATCGTGTTTGTGTTCTACATCTTCATTAACAAGGAAGTACAATGCCTAGGAAGTGAGTGAATAATGTGAAAAAATTTTGTTATGTGCGTGGGGAATTAACTTTTAAATCCTAAACGTAATTTCCCCCAACTTTTCCGAAAAGCTTACGAACTTTATTTTGGAGTTAAAGTAGGAGGTCAAGATAAATCATGGGCTCCTCACATATGTTTTATAACTTGTATAACATTGTTAACAAGTTGGTTGAATGATACAAAACGTCATATGCGCTTTGCAGTGCCCATGGTGTGGAGGGAACCGAAAGACCATGAGACAGATTGTTGCTTTTGTCTCACTAAGCGGAGTCCAAGCATACTTTGCAGTATTTCAATTTATCATCAGCTTTACGGCTTGTGGAACTTAGTGAAGAATATCCTATTCCAAAACCACAAGAATCGTGATGAGTGATTCAACTAATGATGATATTCAATTCGAACAGGAAGTCGACAATATTGCAGACTTTCAAACACCAGAATGTTGAACAAAGCCGCATTTAATTTCAAACGCTGAATTGAAAAGAGATTTAAAACTAGCAAAATCACAGTCAGAACTCCTAGCATCCAGGTTAAAAGAATGGAATCTTCTCGAAGGTGATGTACATATAAGTGACTTCCAAAAACATGAAAAAGGACTTGCACATTGTTTCGCTCAAGAAGGGACTGTGGTATACTGCATGAATGTTGACAACTTATTTGATTTTGCGCCTATTTATTGATTCCAGTTTTACTTCACAGTGGCAAAAAATACACATCTGTACCTATAGCTCACGCTGTTCAAATGAAGAAATCATACGAGAATATGCGATATATCCTACAACACATTCGTATAAAAGTGGTCAATCTGTGGAGATTTAAAAGTTATACCGCTTGCAGCTGGGGTATACGAAATACTGCTGTTTTCTGTGAGAATGGGACAGACGTGCACGAAGTCATCATTATACAATATACAGAAAGAATGGCCACTACGTCGAGCACTAACTCCGGTTGTATACAATATTACTAATGAACCCCTGGTTGATCCTAAACACGTATCTCTAGCACCGCTCCATATCAAATTGGGCTTAATGAAAAATTTCGTTAAATCTCTAGATCGGACCGGTAGAAGGTTCTGGTATCTGAAAAAGAGAAATTTGTAAAAGTTACTGAGGCAAAAATGAAAGAGTGCATATTTGTTGGACCATAATGGATATGGAAACTTTTGAAAAATAGTGAATTTGACAACATGCTAACTGATGTTAAAAAGCTATTAAAACTGCTGTGACAGATTTTCTTGGAAATGTGAAAGACGAAAATTACAGAGGTCTTTTAACTAAATTGCTTAATGCACTGTCACTAGAATTTTGGTGCAGTCAGCGACGAACCTGAAGAAAGGTTCCATCAGAACGTCGCAATAATGGAAAAACAATACCAAGGCAAATGGACTCCTACTATGCTGATTACTGCTGGACATTACTCCGAGATGCGACAGGGACAAAATATTGTCATAAAACATCCGTTAAAATATTTTGAAGTAAGTGTAACATGACAAACATATTGATATCGATTTAGATTCAGTATAAAACTCAATACTTTATAACAAAAAATCTATGGGTGATAAAGAAAATCTGAGTACATTTTCTGCTTTCTAGTGTAATTTTGTTTAAGAATCACTTAGCTTGATTCATGTTGCACAAAAAGAAATTAATTTTTGAAATTGAACATTGTTATCAAACGAGCAGAACTTGACGACTCTAGGTTTAATACACTAAAAGGTATAACTAAATAGTTGTTGTTACCTACATCTCTGAAGTAACTTTTTTACACGCCATGTAATCAGTGGCTGTTGAAGTTAGACCCCCCTCCCCACTCTATTTGATTTTTTCATAATCTGAATTAATGAATCAGCCTGTATATCTGTATCCCAAACCGGATCACACTGTATAGTAGGTCTAGGTGGCATGCTGAGTGGGTGGAAATGGCGCACAATTTAACTGGAAAACAATTCTTTACAATCTCATAAAAAAACTGTGGATGCACAATGTAGAGAGCGTTTTCTACAGCAAGCATCAGATTCATTGCACAGGACAATCTACAGTAGACTATGTCATGATCTACATCATAAAAACTACTTCGCGATGTACTATAATCCCTAACTCACCCGTTACAAAGTTGTAAGCGTTTTAAGTGTTTCCTGCCATAAATCCCTTAAAGTAGTCTAGTACTCTATCGAAAAAATGGAATTTGATCAGTTAAATGGTCCTGAATCACAGTGTATGTGCACATATATCAATGAAATCCTTTTATGGTAATTGCCACCCTGGCGGGCGGCAGTGCCATGCTTTTTGATTTTTGTAAACTAAATTGTGAACAACATATACGTAAACAATTATTAGATCTATTAAAATAAAAATTTAAGAAATAAGGGCCGATGATGCCAATTGAATACGCACCATACGGTTTATGTTTCTAGATGCAATGGCATCTGATGAATTTTTTGAGGATTTTCCTCGCTCCAAATACGGCAATTCTGCTTGACAAAAAGCACGTTCATATGGCCGTTGAAGTCTATCTTAAATTTCACGAATAGCTCTATGCCTTTCACGAACACGACATGGATTTTTAAAATAATTTTCAACAATTTGATATCGTTGTCAGGGTGTCAATCGGTCCATGATGAAATGGCAAACTGTATTGAAATTAAATGAAGCTTGGCAGCTAAATGTGGTAGCTGATTTGACATTTAATCCCTATTGAAAAGTCTGACAATGCAAAAAAAACTTATTGTAATAGCTGTTTGGTATAAAAA
This sequence comes from Volucella bombylans, assembly GCA_949129095.1. Classification (NCBI taxonomy): domain Eukaryota; kingdom Metazoa; phylum Arthropoda; class Insecta; order Diptera; family Syrphidae; genus Volucella; species Volucella bombylans. Next base: position 109,038,504 of record OX422143.1, on the reverse strand, counting down.
GATATATTGGATGTACTGCATATGTATGTTCCTACATTTAAGCAGCTCATCATCGTTATGACATTTTTAAACTTAAAGGCGAACAAACATCATAATTAACACTTTTATCATTCAATGAATAATGCAAATTTTTTACATTTCATTAGCATAAACATTATCTTCTTTTTATTTTAGTATTTTTTATTCTCACCCACTATGTGTGACCGAATAATTCAATCTTCATTCGAATTTAACCATCGTTTAAATTAATTTTTTTTTTTAGTTGAATGCGGATATACGAGTATTGGTAGCTGTATCTTTTAGTAGAAATTGAAACAACCACTCAGTGCTGGGTTTTGTGTATTTTATATTTGGTAACTTTAAACGGATTTTCATTTCATTAGACCAGCAAATTGCTTTTTATCATAAGTCCAACACATTGCTTGGCTATTTTAGCTTCCCTAAAAGAATCGATAAAAAAAGTTAAAAAAGAACGGCGGAAAAATTCAATTACATCGACTAAGTGCTCAGTTATCGAGTCGCGTCAATCAGTTTTACTCTACTCATACCTGACTAAAATCGAAACAAAGTCACAATGCTAGTTAAATGGCACTCATTTCCGGTAATTGTTTCAATGTCGTCCCCTTTTTTCCACCTTCCATTTGCCCCTGGGATATTTAATTAAAACTCTGCACAATTTAGTATTCAACAAATGCACAAACATTTTTGAAGTTGTATTGTATTTCAGTGTTACAAGTACATATACCGATAGCTATAGGATAACTTGTACTTGTATCTGTGGCCTGTAATCAAATGTGTTAAACTGTATATAGGAAATGTCGGTGGCCCATGTCCTGAATTTGTGCTCTGCGGTCGAGTAGCACGCGGTAATGTATGAGAACAGACGCGGATCAGGTGGAACAATTTCGAAAAATCTGGATTAGTAGTGAGCAAAGTAGATTTTTGGGTATGGTCAACTGTACTAGGGATAGGAGGCACGTTTTAATAGTTCGGGGTTCCTATTGTACGAACTCCCCGATATATACCGCTCTTTAGACTGATGAAGGCTGTTGCCGTGAAATCGAAGCCGCATTCCATTTTCATTTGTTGTTTAGTTGAGGTTTTTTAACTGCATTCCAGAAATACTAATACGTAAGTATGTATGTATTGTAAGCACTATAGGTATAGCTGGCTTCCAATAAAGAGCCTTTACGTTGGCTGAGTGAATAATTGCTATTCGGTGCATTGAACAATTGGAATTTGTTTATTTGAAGCCACTGGCCACTGCACTAATATAAATCTCTGACGTAATTGAATATAATTCGCTGTTTAATTGAGAGTGTAAAAGTTGTTGCAGGTAACGGATACATACGAGTAGTTACAAGAGCATACCGACTGAGAATGCCCGTATGGGGGTATATACGAGTATGTTTGGAATTTTGTGATACATTTTTAGTCTGCTTGAAGTAAATAAGCGCATTTGGGTCAGGTGATTGAGAAATTATATTGAGGATATGGTACACCAATTTCCCCCCACCGAGTTGGTATGGAATTTTATTGGTGGATGCGGAGTGAGTTGTGTCAGCGATTGCACTAAAGTCGTTAAAGTCCCATGATAGCAATCAGTATTGAGTTGATTTGAAATAAGATCCAGTTTTAGTGAGGTAGGTACATTAGTAACCATTTAAAGTAGTTCAAATTGCAATTTACTTCAATAAATTTCCAAATCGGTACTTTAATGACGGACAATGAAAAACCGGGAAATTCTCTTTGAATTATCTACAATTATAGGACCAAATAGTATTCTATTAGACATGATACGCAAATAGGATGGCCCTAAATGTCCGACTGAAATACAACCGTCAGGCGTTTAGAAATTATTCTACAGGTTCTGGGTGTATATACGCATATGATTCTGTTGTGACTTTTCACTTTGTCTTAAATATTGTGGTCAAGAATATGTTCAAAGTTATCATTTCCATAAATTGCCCATTATCAAAAAATGTGTATTAAATTTTCGTTCAGAATATTTTGGCGGGTTCAAATAGTTCCCCAAAACGGTGGAGTCTTGTGGAAATTTATTGTGTTCTACTAGCTAAGTGTATAGACACCTTCGTTCGTTTTGTGGTATAAATAATTATCCGCCTGAGCAAACATTACTTCAAACCATAGAAATATTAACATCCTGGTAAACGCTTATGAACACTATCTTTCCGGAACGATGTTTTTATGCGCGCTAACGAGGTATAGCCATTGTCAATGATACTGTGTCCGAACATCCGAATTTATCAACCCGCCGTCATTATCAACAACTCGAGATCGTTAATTTTGGCTGTGCTCAACAAGATTGTGATGCGTTTCATACAACAACTCAAAGCATCGATTTACTTAAATCATAAATCGGAGAGGAGGTGAATTCTCGACCTCTCGTCTATTTACTCTGGGGTCACATAAGAACATTGCTTTATTCGGATATACCAGCAACTATTAACTACCAGGAAGCTATATATTATAGTAATATGATGACTGTTATGTTCGATGTATCGGCCGGATTTCTAGAAAAAAAAGTCAGCAATTAGACTGACATTAAACACATTTCACCTGTATTCTGTCACTTAATAACTCTCAGATGAATCTTTGTACACGTTACAAGTCTGTAGATACTCGTTGAAAAATATTATCGTAGAGTTCTTGTCCTAATTTTAAAAAGCCTTTGTCTCATAACATTAACATTAATTTAAACTTCATGTTAGCGAACGATGACGACAGGATCATCAATCAAGAAAATATTCGATTGATGACCGATTCACCCAAGGTTGCTATAGGTTTCCTCCAATACAAAAGGGGAAATCCGACTTCTCCTCGTACCGAGATAGTTACCGAGAAAAGGTTTCACAGCATATTCTACCTGGATGTGTATATATGGAGTTCGACAACCGAGCTCCAGAAGCTTCATCTAAAGAGTAGCCGTTAAGTTCGTCGTCTTTTACGGCTGAATTCTGATTTTCAGCGAGTCTGACAGAAGAAAAATAGAAAACATATTATTAACAATGTTTTCACAGCACTAGTAGCACGTGATCTCCTTTCGCACTTTGCGCGTTTCTTGAAATAGAGGGTGCTTTCGAAAATACTGGATATGACTCAATTTCAAATGGTTTGTTCCATAGAAATATTGATGAACCTACTATCAACTGGGTCAAAGCGATGCTTGAAAACCGAATTACGAATTAATTACATCAGGGCCGACTTCGGTATTATTAGCCGTAAGGGGCTGCCCGCAGGGAGGTGTATTATAGCCCCTCCTGTGGTTCATTGATGATCTGCTTAGCAAATTAAGCAACTTAGGCTACAATACTGATATGCTGATAAATTAGTCATCATCATTAGAGACCAATGAAGTCACTGTACGTATGCTAAAGGTCCTTAAGATAATCCTAGAAATATAAACCTAGGTATAGTTTCACTTAACGACACAACCATTGTGTACTAAGCCGAAGTCAAATATCTGGGAGTAATCCTGGATAAAAGGCACAATTGGAACTCTCACTTAAGCAACAATAACTGAAGTAATCAACGCTTTGTAGGCCTGTCTTCGCATATATGACAGCACACGGGAAATCTCTCCAAAGATCACTCACTGGATTTACACTATGATGGTTAGGCCCATCATAACATATGATTCTGTAGTATGGTGGACTAAAGCCACGCAAAAGACCGCTATTTTAAAGCTCAAAAGAGTACAGCGTCTTGCAATACTGGGTATTTCCAGGCCTTTCGGACCTGGCCCACAGCTTCTATAGAAGCAATAATAGGACTAACCACAATTATATACTAACAAAGTGGCACTACGCAGTTCAGCAAGTCTGGCACAAATCAAAGAGTTAAGTGATAGCGAGCACCCGAACCTAGGGACCGTGCTCTCTGAAATACCGGAATTCGATATTATCTGCGCGGTAACGGACCGCTTTCAAAAAACATTATGCTTCGATAAAGGATTCTCCACGGAAATTCCCAACAAAGAAGCATGGGTTAGCAATAACCCACCAAACAGCCAAAATGGCAAAAAGATGTATACGGATGGTTCTCATATGGAATCGAGAGTGGGAGCTTGTATACATGGACCAAACAACAAAATCTCCTTAACAATGGGAATAAACCCCAGAATATTTCAGGCAAAACTCCGTGCCAATCAATCGTGCCAACCATATTTACAAATCTGGTATCAAAAGCGCTAACATCCATATATGCACGGACAATCCAGCAGCTATAAATGTCCTTAGCTCGCACACAATTGACTCCAAATCAGTCATGTACTGCTTCAAAACCCTCCAAAAACTTAGATCTAGGAACAAGACCGAACTACGGTGAGTTCCTGGTCATGAGGGCATTGACATACTCGAGATGTGTCTCATATTGGTATGATATCAAAAACTAATTAGGTTACCTCACAGGACATCACGGTTTAAGATATGACCTCAACAAAATTAAACTAGTGTCCAGCTCAGTCTAGTCTAGTCAACTGCAAGGCAGATTAACTTGCAGGATGAGAGCTCTTTCCATGGCCTGCAACACAATAAATTTCACCCCAGAGATTCCCGCTTTCGGGCAAACCAAGAGTAGGTGCAACTACCTCGATACATGTCTTACGTCACGATTGATCTGGCCCAACATCGATTGGCTACGACAGGAAGATATATGTATAAGATGCAAAATAGAGTCTTCCTAGGTCATTTCTTCATAGGAACAAATGCCTTTTGGGTATGTGTTAAATATGTTTCATACCTGCCGTTATATGATTGTTTCTCGATTGTTTGGCCATCTGTGTGGCAAGGCAGCCTTCTGTTCAAACAACATCTCACCAATGTTGAGTGCGCGTAATTGCGGCCAAAAATAACGTTCCAACACGTCCGGATAGAAATTTCCATTAACTGTAACGTGGCGGCCATAATCACCAACGAAAAAAACGGACCAATGACGCCGCCGGCATAAAAACCCCACCAAGCCGTCAATTTTTGAGGATGCAGCGGCGTGTCATGAGGTACATGTGGGTTTGTAGAAGTTCAATAGCTCATATTTTGCTTGTTGACAAAGCCATTTAGCCAGGAATGAGCTTAATCACTGAAGATGATTTTGCGATTTCCAGAGACCAATTTAAGAAAGTTCGGCTGAACCATGACTAAATGCTGATTGGATATTGACAAGCAAAATAGTAATGACAGTTCACAAACAAACGTTAAGGGTGCATTCGCATCTAAAAAACAGGTATAGTTCTTAACCCTATTGTAAAATACGTGGCATAGGAAAATACCAAATCTCTAGTATTCGCCGAATATTTTCCAACTGTGACGGCAGCAGGTGGCAGCGTCTCCTGAGAAAAATTACGGTGGGTTAATAAATTCCTGAAAATTAAAATAAGGAATACTATTTTCGGCAAAAAAACTTTTTATTTTTCAATATAATTTCCTTTTAGCTTGATGCACTTCGTCCAACGTTTTTCCAATTTTTTGACGCTCTCCAAATAATACGATTTCTCGAGGCGTTTGTTTCATCGATGGCCTCTTCATTCGACCCAAATCTCTTACTGCCGAGACATTTCTTCATGTTTGGAAACAGGAAATAGTCGCAGGGAGCTAAATCTGGAGAATATACTGGACGAACGAGCAATTCGTACTCTAATTCATGCAATTTTGCCATTGCGACTGCGGCGGTGGATTGTTCTACCCTTTTCAAGGAAATCGACGTAAATGACACCGCGCATACCAAAAAACTGTCACCATGACCTTATTGGCCTTCTTCGGCCTCGATTCACCAGGAGAAGTCCACTATCTCGATTATTTCTTGGTCTCTGGTGTGTTGTGGTGAATCCATGTTTCGGCCAACTCATTCGGATTGTGATTGAACATCGCCAGACACTACTTTGAAGTTTCAAAACGATTGAGTTTTTTGTCAACTGGGAGCAAACTCGGCATCCACCTGGCGGATAGGTTTTTCATAACCAAATATTTTAGCAAAACTGAAATCACTGATCCATATGGAAAGGGTGTTTAATGAGCATACAAACTTCACTTTTTCCATTTTTACAAAAATTATCGTAGGCGTCTGTTTCAAGTGGCTATCGCAACAAAACTATTTGATAGGTTTGTCTGAAAATTTGGCTACGTTTTTTTGAAAGATGCTTCTTGACAAGCAAAATGTCGCAATTAAGGTGGCAATCCTAACTGTTTTAGTTTCAGGAACTTATTGGTCCAGCTATACCACCATGTGGAGGTTTGACATCATGCTTAACTTCTTCATCGCCATCAGAATTACAATGAGAATGAGAGTGACAGCGCAGCGTTTAACGTCATTTTGTAGACTCTCAAAAGCACAAATGAAACACTTATGTACATTCAGCAATGTGATGACATATACATCACACCCCTGTTTTAACCTAACCTAACCTACGTTCAGCAATCCGTGTAACTACTCGAGTCTGACGATGAAATGGACAGAGAAAACGGCGAGCCTGACGGTGCAGGAAAGCAAGCCTGAAACCCACCTTAGAACTTTTCAATTGAAATATATAACTTCAAGTTAATTAAAGACTATTTTCTACTTACGCTCCGTTATTGACAAGACTCTGTTTGTGCGGATAAAAGGGAGCTTAAAATGGATCAAACACTCTTTCGAGAGTTGTACGTTGAGGCCCAGGCCCATCCTGAGCTGTAGAGTTATATCGCAGTTATTAAATTATCGTGCACAAAGTATTCCATTTTTTTGCCATCTACGGAAGTAGGGCGTCTTTAAATGTTTTCTTTTTCTGTTGGAACAGAGCACTCAGAAAGAGAAATAGTCCAGGCAGCACTACTGCAGGTACCCTCCAACTATCTTGAAAATCGTAAGATGGTTTAGCAAGGCTTTAGGCGTAGCTCAGCTATCACATCTTCAAAATATATTTCATTGCCATCACGATTGCGTATATCTCCACTGGTAAACAGACGCAAGTTATGTAACGAACTGAGAGATCTAGCCTTATTGCGGTCTAGAAAGACACCAACAACCTAGATCGGTTTTAGAGCCATTTGTCAAGACCCGACCATATTCGTTTGCTGATTCTGATTTTGAAATCATTTCTGGGCACAGGGAAAGTCGATTTCGTATTTTCGTAGTAACAGAGGTTCTGGTGGCATTGCATTATGTCTGCACGACCAGAGTCAAAAAACAGTCGACGCTCAAAGTCATCAAAACTCCGTTAATGTATAGTTCTTGTGTGAGTCACGGGGCTTCTTTCGATGCGGCAATGAATGCCATTGCCTTCATGTTGGGAAATAATTTGATTTGTATATATAGAGTGCGTACATGTATCTTTGTATCAAAGTAAACATACGATATATTCGTATATTCGTATTTTACTTGTATGGGCTTCAATAATTGAATATATTTTAGTTCTATAGAAGGAATTTTCTAAGGAAAGAGACTTTATGAGCCTCATAGTGCTCTGGGTTCTGGATAAAGTGCCATTGAATTATACATACAATCGGTATCGAATCAAAAACTCTTTCAAGGATAGTCATTTAGGGACTTAGAAGACCCACTTAACATACGATTTTCTACTGAATCATTGGCTATCAAAACTTGACATCTTACCGTACAAAGATGGCCCAACTGTCAAACATTCAAATCGTAGCAGACGTTAGATCATACAACAAAACAATATCCGTTATTTACTCACTGATTTTAAGATTACGAGCCAGTGTTCAGCATCTAGTACATGTTTGCAACGTAAAAATGTCAAACTCTCTAACTTTATAAAGAACAACAAAAAATATAGTTAGCACAACAAAGTGTGTCATTGTTTATCTTTGCAATAATGCCCAGCTTTAAAGGTTAGAAACAAACAAAACGCCGTAACCACCAGTTGATATTGACTGACACTATTTCACACCAATGATTGTCACAGCAAATGTCAATGAATCATAGTCACACCTAACTAGCGTCTGTTCATCACCCTTTCCACTCCTATTTCCATCCACAATGGAATAGTAATTCAAGCAAAGGCAAGGCACAATTCATGTTCCATCAAAATAATTTGACAGGCTAACAATGAGGTAACAATGGGACGCATTATGTCAATTTTACCGAGGGCGGACGATTCAACCCACACAAAACCTCGAAATTCACCATCGAAAAGAAAGGCTGGCATTGATTCAAAAAGCCAAGGACCTAACAGATAACAGATGTAACGATGTGTTGGCTGTGCCGAAATACCAAAACACAATTGACTATTGTAATGCGCAAGCATGGACATCGGAAACCCCTACCCCGCCTATGTAAATTAAAGGGTGCCATTTTCGGATGTTTTTTTTTAATTTCCCACCCCTTTCTGTCTACCCAATGGCATTCTTGGTCGTCCAAGTTTTTTTTTTATTTATTGTTTTTTTGTTGAAACACAGAAACTAAAAAAAAGTTCTAAATACTATTTTGCACTGTCAGCATTATGATACGCAGAAGACAGCATTACGTAACACGTAGGACAGACAATAAAGGAAATTTGAAAATTTTCGCGGTATTTCCAAATGACCTTCAAAGAAGAAAAGCTCTGTTCTGTGGGCCAATTTTTTCCCTTTTTTTGATTTGAAGAAGTGACAGTCAGCGTCTCGAAATTGAATGAAAACAAAGAAGAAAAGCGTAACCAATTTCGCGTTCCATGCGCGACATTTAAGTAAATACTTAATAGGGATTCATTATGGATAATAGTCCAACAAGAGGCCGGCGAGGATAGGGGATAGTGGGTGTATATACTCGTATACCGTATACAGACTGTAAATGGCAATCCACTTCGACGACAAGGGCAACGACAACGACAACGACATTAGCACAATGAAGTCATTTGTAGTCGAGTGAATGAAGAATGCAATACTGTGTTACAGAGCTGCGATACATAATAACGCGCAAAGCTTAAGTGCGTGGACGGCCCTGATTAAGGGCGAAATGGATGACTCGGTCGGTTACACAAAGGGAGAGATAAGGTCCCTCGGAATCAATTAAAACAAATGCGTGCGAGGGGTGCATTGGGAATCCGTGTCGACACCATACGGCAAATTGCACTGGATTGCATGTTAGCTAGCATAGTGTGCATTTAATGGCTGATCTGATTTTTTTCTTCTTTTTTTTTTTGTAAACTTAAGTACGACATAAACAATCGCGTTGTAATCAGTGACTGGCTTAATGTAGAGTCGTTAAAATGTAAGAAGCACATACACACATATGTACCCTGGCGCGCAATAACCTACCAGCGAAGGCTTAATTTCCCGTGTCAAATTGTTCGTAATTATGATCGCTATTTGGTTGATACAATATATAGGCGAATTTCGTAAGCTACAAAAGGTGGGGTTATCGGTTATCATTGGTCAATTTGTTGTTAATAGAATTGAATTTGAAATAATAATCGACTCTGTGGCAGGTTAAATGTTTTAGAATTTTTGCCCAGTGGACATGCACTCTAAAAAAGATTTCGTAATCAGGTAATTCTCACGGTGTGATACAAAAAAAGTTGCTTACTCACTGACTTTTCATTAGCAGCCAAATAATCAATAAATTTAAACTTGAAAGCAGGAATGTCTACTCAGCACATGCGAGTATTATGTCAAGTAGGCCAGCGTTTCAGACATCTGTTTTCATATTTTTGGTGTAGGTCAGGTAAAACCTTGATAAACAAATGAAGTAGTAAATTTTCACGTGCCTTATAGGTAGACATGAATTGTGAATTTAGAATTTACAGCCTTTTTCTTTTTAAAGACTGCTGAATACCGGAAATTATGGCTCTTGAAACATGACTAGCGTAGCAGATGTTGGTGGGAGTCACGTACAACATTTGTCCAAACAATTAGGAACATCGTGTTATGGCAGGAGAGATAACAAAAGTTGATGGTTAATATTTCGCTGATAGGCATATAAAACTACTCAAGTTCAGACAAAGAAAAACCTTTAAAATATGGCACATCACATATTTCATTTAAGAATCTATTGAAAACAACTGGGATGACTTAATAAATCAGAAACACGATTAGAGCGGATACTACTCGTAAGGATAGTGTATCAAATTCGAGAAGACACATTTTGCTAAGCCTTAAAATAATTTGGCAACAATCTGATTTGTCACTATAAGTGCGGTTATATGTCAGGAAATGCGTCTGTTAAAAAAAAGTTTACACTTCGACACATTTTTCACATGATTACAAATGGCATTATCTATTCGAGTGAACTTAAAGACCTATCTTGAGTTTGGGATTATCTGTCAAAGTTATTCGTCAAGGATGACACTTGAGAATGTTTGTTGCTACATCAAATTCTATTGAGGTTTATAAGCTTCTAATAATCAAAATAATAGGGAGTAGGACTTCCCTTTCAAATAAGGAAGAAAAGATTCGTTTTCCCTTTCCGATTCAGATACTATACTATATAGTGACACTTTGAGTGTGCCCTCGGATGGAATATCAATTCAAGATTGTTATTAATAACACTCATAACAAATTTCTTCAATACACTGGCATCTTTAAATAAAGACCCTCAGAGAAGACGAGTTTTAAGACAGCAATAAAGTTGCGCAAGACCAGGAAGGATGTTTTGGGCTATGCTAAACTTGCGCTCCACGCAAGAATAGTGGAAGAGTATTTGTTTCCAAAACCAAATAAATTCCGAGAACTTTCTACAAAAGAAACAAAAATAAATTTGGATACATACTCGTAGGCAAATGCAAATGCACATTAAAGACTGCGTAATTACTTAGAAAAGGACCCTCAAGGCTCTCAGCGGCAGTGCACTAGAAGCCTGTTTCGAAGATCCCATATGTATCTACTACTCACAATGCCCCTTCAGATAACATTGAAGCCACTGTCTATCATATCGCCTCTTTCAGCGCCAAGACCCAACGGTGACAGTATCTGGACTTCCATTTTAAATTTTCAACTACTTCCAGTATAGCAGACATCAAAACTATAACCAGCAACAGGCAGAAAACGTTACCATATCCCTAAATCCCAAGATCTTCAACGACAGAACGGACAGACAGACAGGCAGAGAAAAAGAACATCTGATTACTCTCACGGGTTCGGAAATTTCCGAAGATGCGGTGACAATAAACTGCACAGAGGCAGAAATTCAGTATATCTTGTATGAAATCAAGAACGGACTGCTCCAATACTTGGGCTACAGTGGGTACGTAATGAACGTCAGTTCAGAACACATGGTATATTCTTCCATTGCTTTAAAAAAAAATAAAAAGATAAATGATGGTAAACGACGATTTTGAAGGGTAACAGTAATCATGGATTATCACCAGCAAAAGACTTCACATTCTCAATACTTCAAACTGTTCAAAGTAAAGGCAGTGGCTGGTGGTCAAAAGTGGGGTGGAGGTCATTTTCCTTTCCTTTGGATTGAATGACGCCGACAGGAGAAAGTTTATGGGAAATTTTGACAGCTGCTTCTTTGTATGGAGCAATGTCATTTACGAGCGCGTTATGTTTAATTCAAGTAAACAGAAGCGAAGTGAAAATGAGGACCTAATTGTCATATGACTGTAAGTAGAGAAGTGCAAGAACGCATATTTAAAACATATCTGCTCGGAAGCCAATCGGTGCTAAAAATCTGAAACCTGAACACTGTTAAACTTCGATGACCACCAATATTCCGAGGTTAGGAAGGATATCTCGATATCCAAACTTAAAACCAAAAAAACTGCTGGACCAGATGTGATACTCAAAGCATTGGTATGTGATTTGACTAGAATATAAACATCGTCTTATCAATTTTTAAGAGACTCTCCTAGCTGCTGCAGTAAGGCTTACAAGATCCTTATTTGGGTGAATAGCTGAAGCATTTCGTCAATATTCTGTCTGATCGGTGCTTATTGGCATGGTAGGTTACCATCATCCAAGTATTCCTCTCTCCGTAATCTTGGAGTATACTTAGTATTTCCAAACTAATATTCATTACGAAATTTTGTACAGCTACTCGCCTATCTGCAGTACAGTGATATTGTCGGAATAAATAAACATGTCATTGCTGTGTTTACTCCTATTTAAACCGAAGCGGAAAATGAGAGAGTAGCACGGAATGAGGCATGATACGAGTATATTGGAACATAATTAACTTATGTCAAAGAAACCCCCAGTACAGCATAATCAGCAGTGGAAACAAGCTCCATTTTCTCATGAAGATGATGTCTAAGAAAGAACTGGGCTGGTTCTAGACTTTCTTTTTCTTTTCTGTTCGTACTTGCACAAACAGCGCACTACTGGCATCATAATTATTTCTAACAGCGATTATTTATTCCTAAACAAACAGTTAAATAAAGTATTGTGTGTTTTAGATTAAGATTAATCAGTTGCTTTAATAAACAAATTTGCGCCGTCGATAAAAATAATTAAACTTGATCAAATAGTGAAATATCGTTTGAGTGGGTAAAGACCACAGTGCGTAAACAGCTCGACTGCCAAATAACGATGCTCGACATGAAGAAGAGTTTTAATCATCAAGCGACTAAAGAATAGAGATTATAGCGTTGATTGAAACCAGTCGAATAATCCACCTGAGTAATCATCAATTATAGTTATTACTAAAATAATAATTAGAGATGGATGCCCTCATTGTAGCTGATTATTTTTCATTGTAGATTATTTTAGTTCCTGTGCGTAAAATCCCTTTATTTGCTAGAAATGAAAATTGTATGCTAGATTTTGTGGAAAAGGTAGATTCACTGTTGGTTTAGAATCTTTGGATGAAAACACCCAACTGATTCTCACCGGTTATATCAGAGACAAGATCGTGAGAAAAGCGCGACACTAAATCTAAAAACTGGCCAGCAATTAGGGAAATTATAAAAAAAACAGCTTTGGGGAAAACCTTTGTAGAGATAAATTAATTGAAAAAAACTAGAACAGCTAGAATTACAATGTCTATATCACAAACAAATATATTCTTTACTAAGTAAAGACAACAACATTTACTTGTTACGAAACTGTCAAAATGATCAGCAAATGATAATATCCAACAATAGAATTGCACTTGAAATATTTTAGAAGAACTTGCCCGAATCCACAAGGTCATTTCTGTTAAGGCAAAATCCTGGAACCGTTAATGAGTCCTACGAACTTATTACTGAAATCAATCATCAGTCAATGGGGCTTAAATCTGTAGACCAACAGTAAGAGTAATCGCAGGAAACAAAGTAAATTTTTTTTCAAAGAAGACATAATAGACAAAAAAATAATATGAACAATCATTTCACACCAAGAGTAACAGCGCGACAAGACTATTATCAATCCAATTATCCGCCACATTATCAAACTTATAACTGCACCAACCATGCACAGAGTAGTCAAGCACAAAAGACGAACGAAACCGGACCACAAAACGGTCTTCAACCGATGGGCATAGTTCTCAACGAAGGTAGGGCAGTACCATTCAAATTTCCGAAGACCTCGGCGAAACATTTTCCCTATATAATGGTTAAAACTCACGTTCATTATTGATTGCGGTCCCGAATGCAGCATTTTCAATCAAAATTTTTGCAACCCGAAGTGGCAGATAATCACAACTCTTAAAAATCGAAACACCGCTCTTAAATTATATACAATATAGCATCCCCCTATTTAGTGAGTTACACCCGATTACTGACTACAAAGACAGACTGCTTATAATAGATAATGCAAGTATTCGAATATACCTTAACAAAGAAGAAGGGGTCTATGAGGTCCTTAGAGGTGTTTTTTAATGAGGTTTTCGAAAACGAGATAGAGGATACAGCTTTTCCAAGGCATCTGACAAAAAACAGATATTTCTAAATTAAGGTCTTTGTTGTATATTTTCAAATCGATTTTTTTTTAACGGTGATTTCCTAACATTTTTTTTACATTATTTACATTTATACCAAATTAACACTAAAAACGAAATCCCGATCTACAGTAAACTTTATCGGTACCCCGAAGTACACACACACGAATTCGATAGGCAAATCCAAGAAATGTTGCAACAAAAAGTAATAACGCCTAGCAATAGTCCTTACAATTTGCCCATCTAGGTGGTCCCAATAAAAAAACACCTCAAAAAAGGACTAAAACCATGAAAGGGCTGATTTTATAGTAAAAAATTTAAAAATATTATTTTTCCGCAAATTTTTATTCAATCAAAATAGGATCCGTTAGCATATATGACATTCTTCCTACGTGATACAAGGTCGAGTATTCTTTATTCGTTGAAGTGCTGACTTTTTGGGGCACTGAAATCTTCAAAGGCTTTTATGACCTCTGCTCGTTTCCGGAAGACCTTCTGCTGGCAAAATGTGTCCAAATTGCGGAAAAGATGGTAATCCGTTGGGGAAATATCAGGAGAGTACGGTGGAGGCGGAAGAATTTCAAATCCCAGCTGCAACAGTTCTTGCACCGTTACTTGTGAGGTATGGGGTCTAGCATTATCATGCAAAAGGATCGGACCGTGCATATTGACCAACGCAGGTTGCTTTTCATCCAATTTGGCATGCAATATGTCGACTACTTTAAAATATTTGATAGCGTTTATCATTTCTTCTGGTTGCAGAAATGAAAAGTGAATTGGTCCTTTTGATGTCCACCAAATTGTCACCGTAACCTTTATTGGGTAAAGATCGGGCTTGGGGGTGTGTTTTGGTTTTTCATCTGCATCCAACCACTGCCCAGATCTTTTACGATTATCATACAGTATCCACTTTTCATCACAGGTGACTATCCGGTGCAAAAACGGTTCAGTTTGGTTTCTTAATGTAAGCGATGAACAGATTTCCAGGCACAGTAGTTTTTGGGATTCGTTCAGTTCATGGGGTACCCACTTATCGGATTTGTTTACCTTTCCTATGAGAGAAAAGTGTGGACTTATTGTCATTGGGGATACTCCCATGCTTTGTGTAATCTCCAGCACCGATTTCGTTGGGTCCACATCCACCTTTGCTCTTAAAACATCCCGAGCGGAACTTTCCAAACCAACTTCGTATAGTGCGTTCGTTTACAGCTACATCCTCAAATGCGTCATTAATGCTTTTCATTGCCAATGACGCATTATGTCCCATTTTAAATTCATAAAGGAAGAAGCATGGTAAATAATCCGTAGAAAAAAAAAACGGTAACTTGTAACGAACCCTAAAATTCTCACACGTCAAGCATACGTACCACTTTAATTTATAAAAAAAGAAAATTTAACGTCCTGGCTCAGATGTTCACTCGAGAACTTCTTATTTTCGACTGAGCGAAAGTCGGACATTTCATGTGGTACAACCCAATACATCTTGTTAAAAGGTTTCGTCAGATAGAAGTCGAACTTCGCGATAGGCCAAAAACAGCTTTTTCAACAATATACGGTCATTACGAATTCACAAGAATGCATTTTCGAATAAAAAATGTCCTAGCGACAATCCAGAGCCTAATCAATAATCTTAAAGGAATTCAGAGATGAAATATGCCGGCCCCAAACGCGTAAATCGGATAACTTTCCATCATCTCTGAATTTTTTTGATGAGCCCTGGGGCTAACCCCAAATTATTGCAAATCTCTTCAAAATTGTTTATAGCCAAGCGTTCGCCATCCATTCCCAAGAGCCAGACTTTTACTGACTCTTACTTTTCCTACTTAAATAGAAACTTTGGAATCTGTGTCTATAGCTTTAGAGTTTATTATAAACTAATAAACCTCAAAGATGATTACTGTGCTGGATATGATGATATTCCACCTATATTTTTAAAGAGTAGTCCAACGCATTTCGGCTTTATATCACGCAAGGACTGTTTCATTCTACCTGGAAAAGGTCTTTATTATTCCCCTACATATCACAAAGACGATATTTCCAACTATCGACCACCTTTGAGAGCATTATTTATGAGATAATGCTTTTCCATAGTAAAGCTATTGTTTCCCAAAACCAGCATGGATTTCTCAAAGGTAGATCTACAACCACCAACCTAACGGAATTCGTATCAAGCACTTCGTATTGCCACCGATTTCAGAAAAGACATCGATAGAATTTCTCATGTATAATCCTTCTAAAATTAAAGGCTCTTGGTTTCCAAATAAGCTTTATACTATGTTTTATTTATGGTTTCTGGTTTCTAACCGAATTAAAGGCGCCTCAGATGTCCCTCAAGGCAGCCACGTTGGCCCCTTATTATTTATTCTAACCACTAATGATGTTGATTGCATCATTAAAAATTCACACATATCTGTTTACACAGATGATATGAAAATCTTTAAGTACATATCACCTTCTTCAAACAGCCTACCACTGCAGGAAGATCAAGACAGATTTTGTACTTAGTGTCAGAAGAATTTGCTTGAGCTTAACGTCAATAAGTGTCAGGCTATAACTTATATCTAATCTTTAATCTGCCACTAATGTCTCATTCACTAAGAGTAGCATGATTTAGGTGTTATATGTGATAAGGAAATCAATCTCCGTTCTCATATTGATGATATAATAAAAAAGAAGCCAACTCTGCCCTAGGATTATCCTTATGTTACTAAATCCCTTTACGCAAAATTTGTTAGGCCTCTTCTTGAATATGCAAGCCAAGTTTGGTCACCCTACTACAGAACTCATATCCTCCGGATAGAAGCTGTTTAACGCAGATTTTTATGATTTGCTTTACGTACACTGATCGTCTGAAAATTATAAATTTACAACCCCTTTCTATACGCTGAAAAGTTGCCGATGTTCTTTTTATTCATCAAATTTTAGTTGGTATCCATTCTCCTTCTTTTCTTCAATTTATTTCTTTTAACAACAATCCACGCAATCTTAGGTCTGTGTCACTTTTCCAGCTCAATCTTCACAACTTCGACTACCGCGTCAGCAAACTCTCACCCAAGAGCATTCTTATTTCCACCTGTGCCTCACGTCCTAACATTCTTTAACCGTTAGTTAGTTCTTATCTTTAGTTTTAAGTGAAATTGTTAGTTTTAAGAATAGGCTTGCAATAAGCCTTAAAAAATCTGCCCGGGGTTGATGTTAACAGAGCTTTCGTCCTAACTACTGACGCATCCAGCTACGCACTAGGAGCTATCCTAAGTCAAGGAACTCCTGGCGGTTGTTTGGTCAGTCAATATCCCTTGTTTGGTTGAACGGAATAAAGAAACCAAATATGAAGTTACAGCTGTGGAAAATTGCTCTTAATGAGTACAATTTCAATGTCGAGTTCTAAAAGGTAAAGACAACTGTGTAGCCGATGGTCATAGTAGATTTATTGAGCTGGAGGATAAAGAAAAAGTCTCAGTTACTAACGATGAAGTGAGTTTGGCAGACATGTTCCGCAATGAGATCGCCTTGAACAACAGTTGGGACATTGTCTGCAACTGCAGGGCTTAGGCAAACTAGCATTGATTTGTCGTCCACTGGGGCTACCATCCATAGTGCTATAGAGGACCGAACTTAATACATTTATTTTACCGAAAAACCTATAAACTGTATATAAACAAATACATATCTATCCCATAACATAAAAGAAAAAATCCCAAATCATGTGCAATTAAGCAAACGGAGCGAGTATAGTATAATGAAAAATGTATTAATCGACAAAGGACTTACGAGTATGTGTATACTCGTACACTATGAAGATTTACAACTTTTTCCTAAATTCCAAGACTTGAGCACATCAATCGCAACCATAGGGGAATAAATGAAATGCTTTCGAAACTAAAAACTAAAAATTTGTTAACAACTGTGACGTTTGCAATTTAGCCAAACATGATTGCCAGATGCTCCAAATTCCATTGCAAATAACCGAAACAGCCAAACACTTTAACGACATAATACATGTCGATATCTGTTTTCCCGAATGGAATAAAATGTATCTCTTTACTATTGATAAATTTTCAACATACGCAGCGATTCACAAATTAGAAAATAGAAATTGGCTAGCCATTTTAGGTGCAATAAAACAGACAATCCAGTTCTTATGAAAACCAAATAAGATCGTTTGTAATGGTGATACTTGCTTAGTACATTCAGCAGTTTAAGAGTTTCTCAAAGAGAATTATATTTCATTCCACAAAACAACAGTTTCGTACGAAACTGGCAATGCTGATATAGAAAGGCTGCACGGGACGTTAAATAAACAAGAATAGAGAATGCAGACAACGACAACTCTGAGCTAGACGACAAATTGTTCAAAATAATTAACATTCACTCGTTTAGTGACACTATTCATTAAACTACCCGAATAAAATCAGTCGAATTTATTCGGAAAAACTTAAACAAGGAGGACATAGATTCATTGGCTGACAAGTTTAAAAAATACAAAAAGAGGCTAAAATAAACGGTTTAAACTTGAAGAAAGGCGGTTGTTAAAAGTAAGCCAGGAAACTAAGTAAGTTTGCAACGGACGGAAACTACGTAAAAACAGGACGACAAAAAGAAACAAGAAATACTACAAAATACAATTAAAACGTAGATATAAATACCAACAGCAGTACCAGTGCTTCCTGACACTTTCTTGTATCTTTTGCGTTCGCGCAGTAAATTTGTAAATATACTTAATTTGGCAGATGACTATTCTGTTGGGTGAACTTGCAGGGTTTCGATAGATACGCACAGGATTTAGAGTGCTAGGAGTTGTAGGGTTGAGCGGGTCGTTTTAATAGCTTCAGTATTATGTTTTGTAAAACCGATTAGATTCAAAAAAAAAAGTTTACCTTTCGAACGTTTTTTGAATTAAAATTAATTAGCAGTGAGAGCCCTCCACAAAAAAATGGTTTTCGCTGTTGTATAAGCTACATATTAAATAAAGTCTTGTTTAAATCCAACAAAAAAAAAAAAATACAGAAGAGTAAATAAGTAATACTATTAAAAAAAAAAGTTAAACCAATTAGATCTGAGTAATAAAATAATGCAATTAATTTATTGTAACATAATTAAATTATGCTAAAGAAACCCCCTGTATAGCATAATCATTCATGGAAACACTAGGCGTTTGACAACCAAAATAAACAAACTTTTGCCACGGTTCTCTCTTAGATATCATCTTCGTGAGTAGATGGAGCCTGACCTCGAACTGAGCTGTGCTATAGACTATCTTTTTCTTTTCTGTTCGCGCTTGTACAGACGTCACACTGCTCGCATCATAATTATTTCTAACAGCGATTACTTATTCCTAAATGAACAGCTAAATAAAGTATTGTGTGTTTTAAATTAAAATCAATCAATTGTCTTAATAACCAAATTACATATATACGTATAATATAAAAATGAAAATGAACCTGTCTGTTAGAAGATACGTAATCCAAATAAAATTTGATTCCGTTCTTATAAACGACATTTGCAGACTAAAAGACATTAAAGACCACAAAAGACCACAAGGTTGTGCAGCAACATCCATCTGGTCAGAATGTTTTGATCCGTTCGGTGAGGCTCATTATCCGTTTTAGAATAATAGTCTAGAAAGGTATTACTTTTGGTAGTACTTTCAATTGGAAACAAATCTTAACCAAATTTATTGTATAACCACAACTATGAGCAGAATCAGATAGGATACAATTTTGCAAAACAGACGGAGTTTTTGGTTGAGCCCTAGCTCTAACCAGCAACATCATACAATGTAATATATTTAAACAACATCAACATCAATGCGCCAACTTGGACTATAGCAATTTGTCTTTTATTGTCTGGTACTGATACTTAGGAAGGACTCTTTAACACGACAATTGGATAGAAAGATATATCACACTACATCCACTTGTCAAGGGAGTTATGACTTACTACCCATTTACTTAGAAGATACTTGCTGCATGAATGAAAATCATGGTATAAAAGATTCAAGGTATTCATCCCATATTCGTATTTCTCTATAAATTGTTCTTCTGAGCTCCGAATGCAGTCATTAGATCGGTCCCAAATTGTTCCCGGGTTACAGAAATAGTAGAGAAAGTTCAAAGAGAATTGTCACCGTTAGTGTTACTAAAACAAAGCCCTCAAATTAAAGAACTCTGCAATCACTTTCTCTTTAGGCTTAAGCTTTTGCAGTCATTAGGAATTCTGTTTGCTTTCGATTCATTTTGTCTTCAATTTTCTGCATACTAATATTAGCACCTTTCTAATTTTGCAAATTTATTCTTTAAAGGTGAACTACATACTTATTATATTTAAACGGTGAATCGCTTTAGGCTTTTATTCATTTTGCATGGATTTCAATGTTTAATGATTCACTAAATAAAAATTAAAAAAAAATGAAAAATACATATTTTTCCAGAATATGTGTAAATTAAATAAAAAAATTCTCAGATTTCCATAGATCCCACTTGTATTGTTTAAATATTATTGGTTGTGGCAAAATTGTAGTTTTGTTGTTGCTAACTTGAGTTGGTGTTGCCTTTTTTAAAGCAAAATTAAATTACAAATTCATATTGCCTGGGCCTTTACTTATAGAACCGACCCAAGAACATATAAAGTTATGATAAAGCTTTTATAATTGGAAAATGTTTAAAGGTGTTTGAGTTTCCCAGACAAGAAAAGTGAAGATCTAGTACATTTTACTAAATTAACGTCACGATACCAGTAGGCACTCTACAATATCGCTAACCTCTTAGAGAGTCGGGAAGCATTCGCTTGGTTTGTCGGCATTTGAACAAGAAACCCACGCAAGTTCGGTATTCCGACTTGTACTCTTGAACTAGCTATGAAACTTGAGAGGGTAACGCAAGGTTTTAAGCACAGCTTGGCTTCGCTTGCCTTAACAATGGTCCCTCCTACCGATTCTTCACAATATATTTCACACAAATTTTGTTAAGGAGCAGTGACGTTATTCGTGAGAAAATATAACTGATCTTATCATAGTCATATTAATCAAGAGGCCACTCATCTGTGACCAGCTCTATGTCTTGCTAAAAAGACGTGACATGTTTAGTCCAAACAGCTTTGTCGTCCAAGAAGCCAAAAAGGCATCTAAATACTAGCTTCGGAGGAGAAATACGTGGTAAATGGTTACAATTGATTTGAAGCGCAGAGAATCGATCAGATTATCTTTAAATAAATCCGCAGTATCGATGCGAGCAATGAGATTATATTATTATGTACAATACAAGACCTAATAAGAGACTGAGTCTATCTTCACACTTCTTTGAAGCGAAAGAGATGAAGGCCCTACGTAGCGCTTGTTCTGGAAATTATAAACCGCATAAAACCAGCACACCAGTGACCCAACAATTAGGTGTGTAACAAAGTACTTGAGTTAGCTCCCCCGAAGTATCTAGTTCCTGGTAAATAGTCGAATGAAGTCTGATACAATATTGACGAATTTTTCCTATTACGTACACTCGAACTAAGATTGGTTTGTGAACTGTGAAAATGTCTCTCGGTTTAGGAAGTGCGCGCACAAAATGACAGATTTCTTAAACTCGGGAGGGTGGATATTTTCGGATTGAGCGAAGTGGTGTGGCAAGAAGCAGTAGAGTATTAGCCTTATTCTGGAAAAGTATTCGGAAGCCCTCGAAAAGGTAGAGAATACCAAATAGACATATCGTCATTCTGATAGGGGATATTGACACAAAAGAAGACAATGACAATAACGTGCCTAAGCATTGAGATCATACCGCCAAAAACCCTACACTTGATGCTATCGTCATCAAAGCGACGGGGACGCTCTCATACGCGGAGATACTACCTACGGTGGAAGCAGATCTCAAACTGCAAACAGTGGGAAAGGCGTTATCAAAAATTAGGAGGACACAAAAGATAGACCTCATTATACAACTCAAGAAGTCTGGTATCAAGACCATCGAATTCAAAGGCGTCATTAGTGAAGCGTTAGCGGATCAAGCGAACATATGATCACTTACGCACTACACTATCCTTGAGGTCAAGGATATCGATCAGGTCACTGCTGTAGACGACATAATCGATGCCATTAAAGCCCAGCTTGCAGTGACACCAACAGACATTTTGTCCTTGCGAAAGACTCACGGAAGAACCCGCAGAAGACTTTTAGAAGCTGGAAACCTTAAAATCGGTTGGGTTAACTGTCGCATCCGCGAACGGACACAGCGAAAAAATGTTTCAAATGCTTAAAGTTTGATCACCTAGCTTGGCAATCCAAAAGCGAGGAAGA
Organism: Volucella bombylans; assembly: GCA_949129095.1. Classification (NCBI taxonomy): domain Eukaryota; kingdom Metazoa; phylum Arthropoda; class Insecta; order Diptera; family Syrphidae; genus Volucella; species Volucella bombylans. Next base: position 109,016,426 of record OX422143.1, on the reverse strand, counting down.
CCGTTGCAAACTATGTAGGAGATGTAGGACAGAGGGCCGCATAACACAGAACTGCAATAAGGAAGCATCCTGTATGTTCTGCAAGGACGACCATCCAGATGACGTGAAGCATGTAGCTAGCAGTAATAAATGCCCAGTTTTTTGGAGAGCTATCACTAGCAAAAGACAATGAAACAATACAAATAAATCTTAACCAATATAGAACAAGGGGACATTCTAGCACAAACGGCCGGGGACAAAAGGGCGGACGTTATCATGATAAGTGAACAATATAAATGTCCGGACGAGAACACTAACTGGATCTGCGATAAGGCAAAACAAGCGTCAATATGTATATGTGGACACTATGCTTTCCAAGACAAAACCGACAAAACGGAAGGTTTCGTGCGGGCGAAAATAAATGGAATCCATTTCTACAGCTGCTATGCGCGACCCATCTTGACGTCCAACGAATACCAACATATGATGGGCAATCTAACCGCAGACGCTCTTTAGAGAACCCCAGTGGTTACAGGTGGCGTCTTTAACGCGTTGGCCACAGAATGGGGCTACAGACTCTCTAACACCAGAGGACAGGCCCTACTGGAAACGTTCTCTCCCCTATCGATAAGTATCGCTAACAAGGGTCGAACATCCTGAGAACCATAAAGTAGAGAGTCCGTGAGGAATACTCACAATGACCACAAAATAATAATATTTTAAATAAAAGGAAAGGAACCAGTCGTGCCCCCAAAAATATACAGGCCCAGAATTTAACAACAGAACTATCGATAATGAAATATTCGAAGAGATATTGAACGATGATCTAACACTAAATGGAACAGCGAAGACCCTCTCACATCGCCTCACAAATACTATTACCATCTCGTGCGATGCATCCATTACTAGAAGAACAAACAGCAGAAAGGCAGCACGGTGTTACTGTTGGAACCAGGTAATAGACACATTTCGGGATAGATGCCTACAATCCGTTCAAGCAGGGGACCAGACCTCCAATAATGCCTGGACATTTTAAACCGGAAAGGCGCAATTTAAATAGAGCCATCAAGGAGAGCAATACCACGTACTTTCAACGGCATGGAGTTTGGTATACAGAATGGCAATGACCAAACTGAAGGGTTAAAGAGAGTAGAACATTTTTTCCCTCAAATACCAGCTGTTGTACGCAATATCGTAAATGAAGTCAGTACAGTGGACATTCCACTAATTACCCAAGAGGAGCTGCTCCAGGCATGCAACAAGATAGGCAACAACAAGGCGGACCCGACTGCACCCCGAACAATGCCATAAAAGCGGGCTATAAAAAAGAGACCAGACTTGTTTATGATGACAATGCAGAAGTGCCTCGAAGATGAAACGTTTCCCGAAAAGTGAAAATTGCAACACTTGGTCGTGCTACCAAAAGGAAAGAATCCTCCAAGAGAACCGTTGTCAATATATCCTTGTGGACACCACGCGTAAGATCCCCGAGGAGATAATCTACAATAGTGGCAGACGAAAGAGGAGCCCTCTCAGACTACCAATTTGACTTTAGAAAAATGCGATCTACCGTTGATGCGAAGGCGCAATCGAAGGGGAAAGATGGCTCTACGACACAAAAGAGTACTGTGCAGTAGTAACGCTGGACGTTAAAAGTGCTTTTAACTCGGCGAACTGGTCGTTCATTAGAAAATCACTCGCCAGGATGAATACACCACATTACTTGCTGCGTATAGGGACGAGTTATATCAATAACAGGAAGTTGAGATATAATACAGATGTATTATGATGTATTACAGAGAAGGTGAAAAATACTACAACGTCACTGCCGGAGTCCACAAGGATCGGTCTTAGGGCCCTTATTGTGGAAAATCATGTACGATGGAATCTTACGATTGGCGTTGCCTGTGGGGGTGATTGGCCGATCACATTGCCGTCGTGACAGTAGCTATACAGATTTGTACAGTTGCATCCGCTACAAACAAAGCAATTGTCCGGATAAAGGATTTTCTATCAGCCACCAGCCTAGATCTAGGCGATCATAAAACAGAAGCTGTCCTCATAGCCAGTCGAAAAACTGTAGAGTTCGCCAACTAGCAGGTTGGTAACATGGAATCGGTTAAACAACAGATTGCGGTTCAAAACACACGTGCACTATTTAATCAAGAAAGCATCGCAAATGCAGGGAGTTTTCTCGCGCATACTGCCTAACATTGGTGAACTGGATACGCAAAAAGGATCCTATTCTTCAGAGTTGTCATATCAGTTTTGTTGTATGCCGCCCCAGTGTAGGCACAGACACTGAGGATGACGGAAACCAAAAGGAGACTATCGATAAAAATTCAAAAATCCTGAAGTGATTCAGAAAGATTTAAAAAAAAAAAAAACTAGTTTCGTTGGTCTAGTCTTACATTTTCGTACAAGATTATAGTCAAGCAGTTACAACGAAAATTCTGTTTTGTAAGGAGTTATCAGCAGACGTAGAACAGGCTCTTTAAATTTATAGGCTATAACGAATATTCAAATGTATTGAATTCGTACGCAAATATTTCTTTCTGCTTTAAAAACACAACATTTGAGTTACGAATATTAATTCAGAAATTAAACCTTCAATCAAATCACCAAAGCCAGCTTCATTACAACAAATATACATATAATCCATAACAAAATTTTTGCTCCGAAATTTGATCATATTTCACATTCTATTTGGTTCCCTATACCAACGTCCTGTATTGTCGGTTTTGCAAATTTGTCTCGGCCATAAATCTGAAAGCGGCTATACGTTTTGCCTCTTCCTATACTGTAACCAAAATCAAAAGCGCGCTTTTTGAAACATTGTATTCTGCTGTGCATTGATGTAATCAATGGCGCCACAATGAACGCGTCGCATATTACTGCCACTCGATTGCTTTCAGAAACACTTTCAAACATATAGTATAGATACTAGTACGAGTACTACGAGCGCGTATCGTAACGGTTTCGGATATGGTATAGTGGGATAGGCAAATGATACATGTGGATGCCAAGGACAAAGGAATAAACTCTGCTAGAGAGTATTGGATTATTTGCCACTATGTATGGGCGTTGCCAACAACAAGAATAAACCAAAAAAAAAAAAAAAAAAAAAATACAGAAACTCATGTACTCCATCTGCTCGCTATGTGGCAGTGTCTTACATACAAAGCGAGAGGTTTTTAGGATTTTTTTTTATATTGTAGTTTCTACTCCATTTTTTTCCTGCTAGGTACGAGTAGTATACGAATATATCACACATACAAAGTCGTAGACAGATAGAGACTATGTATGGGGGAAATAAATTTCACTTATTGTGCGTTAAAAAATCATAAATAACATCGGAGCTAAGTCAAGACCGAGGATTCTCTTGACACCCTAATCAACACACGCACACACACACAGTATACAGGCCACATCCATAAATACAGTAGAAACAAACAAATGACTACAAATTGCAAAAATTCAATTGGAATCTGCCATCACACGTCCTAGACAAGGAATGGGTATTATGCTGCCCTGCTCCAGTAGGTGGTTGGAGCTTTTGGTCTTCTACCAACTAAAGCCAACAAGAACTTCGGCAAAATAACGAGATTTGAATACGAATGTCGAGTATAGAGCGCAGCAACATACACTGAAATTTCACAACGCTATAAGGGTACGTACCTTGGTTGCATGCAAAATTCGAATACGACTCCGAGGGGTAAATCCTATAAGGGTTGCAAATGCAAATTTTATTCCAAGAGCGCACTGAGCAATCCAAACTGTTTTCGTGTTTTTATTTATCTTGAGGGGGTACGATGCTGATGCTGATGCTGATGGTTTATAGTGATGGTGATGCTGTTAGTGGTGGTGAATCTGGAAGATAGAAAAAACAAAAATTGGAGAAAATTAATTAGTTAAATGAAGCAACAGAGTAGAAAGATAGTACCTAGGATACAGAAAAATGTACGTATATAATGAGAGGCAGAGAGAGGATGCGGGTATATAATCAGGATATCACTTCAGAATGTAAATTCCCTCGAGTAACAAAAAAGACAAGGAAAGCGGCAGCGGATTGCATTCGTTGGAAGATTGTCAAGTGCCATTTGCTATTCGTTTTGTTTGAAGTTTATTGTTTATTATGTCGTGCTGTGTGCCTCTTGAAAGAAACAGAGGAGATGGCTACGTCTGTGCATAATCTAGAAATCTACACTAGAACTGAGTTGCATTAGGAGAGCTGGCAAATAATCTAATTTTCTTCCTGCGAGGAGAGAGACCAAGAAAGTGTTTGTCCTTGCCTAAGTAATTAGTCAAAACAAGCAAAAAATAAAATACATAAAACAAGAGGGAGCGAAAGGAAATTAGTTTACCAGTATAAGCAGGGAAAGTTGTACATACATATTTACAGTGATTGTGGCTAAGAAAACAAGGATTTTCTTGACTATAAAATGAATTAATTTCATATGCGCTGCAGAAGACGGTGTGAACTAGTGGTGCTGACATCTACGGTAAGATCATAAATTAGAGATACGATTCCAAATCTGGATTGTGAAATCGGATAAGAAAACGGTCTCATATGACCTCAATGTTGATCTTCAATAAGTCCGACTACCTAAGGGGTTGAATCATTACAGCTATTAGCAACAACTTTCCAAACATTCGAACATCATTGGACATGGCAGAACCAGCTAATTTGCTCAACCCGAAGCTTCTACATTATCGGTTTCTTAATGTGGAAAGCTCTGTACTTCTAGTTACGATCTCTGATTGTTGGATAAAACAAATTGCCTCGGTTGTAGTTGAACACTTAAAGATTTTAAACTGGAACAGTTTTCGTTGGGTAACAAATAGAAATGACTTCTGCAAGTGTCTCGGGTACGATGGTAGTTAAGAATTGAAATTTTAAGTGACATAATCCCCACAGAAATTCATCGGACTTTAAGTGTGGTTTATAATGAGCTTGATCATTTTGCAGTGCCCCATTGAAAGTCGAAAACATCAACTGATGTGAAGCTTCTGTCGGATTATCTTACTGAAGAATATCATGTGATACCAAAATTTCCACACGTGTTTTTCGCAAAAATGGACAACTTGTTACAAGTGTGGTTACGACTTGTTCCCAAACTTAAAGGAATTAATGGGATTACGTTTTTCCTCCCTAAAAGAGATTTGTGATGATGATGATTGTTTGCACTTCTTTACTATGACTTCTTCTAAATAGATGTCAGGAGTTAGGTTTGCGAGGTGTGTGATTAAACCCGACCCCTCCTGTACATTCTCTTTACTGCAAGGAAATCAGATCGCGCGGGAGTTCTTCGTGAAGTAACGCATTACAGTACTTTTTGCATCTATTGAAAATTTCATTGGTCCCTGTTAGCAGAGATACCTGCTCGACCCAAAATGTTCGGCGTGCTACATTCTTAAAATGTGCCTCAGCGTTGCAGTTCTTATATTGCTTGTTACATGCTTATAGGTAGTTAGGGTACCCCTTCAATGGTCCCATACTATACACCTGTAAGTACTAATTACTTTATCGTTTTTTTTTTATTTCAACACTTGAAAGACTTGCCTTTGATTCCTTACCATCATTTCTAATCGCTTCATTTTTTATGTAGTTTCTTTATGTATGTAGAGCCGGCGTACTGTTACAGTTTTAATCCTGGTTTATGGCATTTTAGAGCCTCAAAAATTTAGCGCCCAAAGTTGGTCTGTTACCTTGTTTAAGTTTTGCCAGTTTATTTTCTCGGCTGATACCAATATTAGGTATTCACAAAAATTCTGTCAACGAAAGTCGATGCTGGCTTTGTAGTGGCTAGCTCGAGATCACTTTAGAATCTTTTATTGGCCCTTTGGCGTTATTTCAGCATAGGCGGTTACCTATCTGGTGTTACTGCCCACCCCTGCAGAACGAAATTAAATACTACCTTTACAATTGGATACTCCCCGTCAATCCGTTTTCTCGAAGTTGACAAGGAAGCTTTCATCCACCTGGGCAATTAGATAAGTAGGTCAACGGGTGCCTTGACCATCAACGTTTCCTAACAATTGTGGTCATAGAATAGTAGGATTATTTTTAGAAACCTATGAGGAGATACCGCCAGAATGAAACCATTCCGATAGTGATATGAATCTCAGGAGGGTGGTTCCTTAGCTCAATACTACGTAAGTCCTCCACCTTTGTAAATAAGTTCGGTTTTTTTCTCTCGGCGGGGCGTGATGGTCTCTCAGCGGATGATAGGTAGACTCAATCCGTTTTTGGTCCCCAATGCTTCGAATGAAGTCGTTGTAATGTACATCCTGGTGTTCATCATAGATGCCGATGGCACAAGTACCTTGTGATAGTACCAGACTCCCAACGACTGTTTTTGCGACTTTAAAAACAGTAGTTACTTCGGCTGCAGTAAAACAATAAACCCTTTTTCTTTATTTTAAAGGAGCAGTAAATTGTCATCATCCATGTAGCGGATTTGTTTATTCCTCCAATCATTCGTGCCGGAAATTGTTTTTTACAAAATCCCCTACAAAAGAGCTTCCTTAAGATCATGGTTATCAAAGGTTATCACAATTCGTATCGGTGTATCGCGGTGAGCTATCCAAAACGTCTGGGAACGCTTCCAAGTAACCAGGAATATAGCAAGTAGTCCTGAATCAGGAAGAATCAGAGTCACAACTGCGCAAGAAAACCGGCACGTAAGAATAATTGCACGTCGGGAGCGTACCATAACTGCCCGGGCGTTATAAAATCAAACTGCGGCAATCTACTGGCATTCAAGTAAGTGATCAAGCCGTACATAATCGACTCCAAGAAGATCGTCAGCGGTCCAGAGTGCACGCCATTCGACCGAAACTGACAACGGCACATCGGGCAGTGCACTTAAGTTACACCCGTGAGCATTGGGATTTGACTATGGACAACTGGAGGCCTGTACTCTTTACTCTTTTTTTTCAAATGAGAGCCTAAAAACTTTGTGGCAATATTTTGTTTTGAAGAGTTTATATATATGTAAACGGAAGACACAGATCGATGATGATGCTGAGATAATGCAAAAGTACGGGCTAGTAATTTGGATAATCACAGCCTATCGAAAAATTCTTTCTGAACTGAAAACTGAAATAAATCCGACGGTGTTAAGTTCTTGAATAATTATGAAAATGTCTATCACAAGTATTAGACTTGAATTTAAATTTAAATAGGTAACATTTCCTCCTAATTTATAGACAATTAACTTAATCAATCACTATAGAAGTATCGAGCTACGCTCTACTCGAGCATAAAACACTTGATTTCCGGAAAATCAAACCAATTTTGTCAAAGAAACCATACGTACGAGTAGAAAGCCCTCTCTGACCACAGTATCTATTTCATCTTTTAGCATCTCTGAATACAAAAGACCTGATTCCCATTAATATGGAATATCGCCTTATTTCGAGGAAACACACCACTCCAAATAACCCTTCAGAGACTAGAACTACAGACTAACAATATTCTAATTTTATTCACACACAATCGCTTCACAAATGAATCTGAACAATGGCAAAGCGTCAGTGGCTTGTCTCTGTTGTTGGAAAAAAAAAACCTAACCACATTATTTTACAGGATAAAATAACTATGCCGATGCTAATCGAACATGATGTGCTCCAAATATGTCAATACCCATAGCTGCCAAATACATATACCATACCAGACTCAGGCTAAGACCGAGACTGAGGGTAACTACCTGGCTGTTCTTTGATCTATCTCGAAATGCCATTGACTTATTCGATTAATACAATCAGATATGGGGAACGGCAATACGGAATAGATACGAGTATGCAGGCTTATGTGTATGACAGCTGTCTATTAGCTGTATCATAGGATAAAAGCCAGAAATAGGTACTCACATCCGACACACATATTCGAATGACAACTTCCCCTGCAAAAGCTTGATCCTTCTTGGAATTTCATCTCACAGCAAGGTAGAGTACTCGTACTTGTACAATTGCTGCACTTACAGTGTTGGAAAAAAAAATAGGTGTGAACACGGAAATAAAAATTCAATCTTAACACAGTTTTATTGTAATTGTGTGTATACAGCTTCAATTTCAGTTTTATAAGTCCAATGTCATTATTTAAAAATATGTAATTACATATATGAAAAACAATTAATTTTTTTTTTAACATTAAAATTGTTTTTTTGGGGTTGGAAAAAAGAATAGTAATGATTCCTAGAATAAGTAAAAAATGGAAATAATAGTAAGTTAGAGAGAAATCTGAAGATTTTGGCACTTTAGACTACAAATTCTTGATCGAATTTAGATCGGACGAAAACTGTGACATTTTTCGTTGGAAAACAGGCGTTAGCTTTTTGGAGGTGTGCTTGGGGTCGTTCTTTTATTGGAATTTACAAAGCGACAGCGTTTCGTCTTAGGTATAAGGCAGCATGACGTTTTCTATTATTTCTATATATTTTTCTGAGTCATGATCTCTTTAATTAAAAATAATGTTCCCACACCATATCAGGAAAGACAGTCCCACATCATTATACTTCCTCTACTGTCTTAGTTGTACTTGGGGCTGAATTCATTACTAGGAGGTCGTCTTACATAGTGACCACAGATGTCCCTAGGGTTTTTGTTTGTGAAGACTTAATTTCACGGGATGCCCATATATCAATGCGAGCAAGGATACGCCTTGCCATCGCCTGAGGCCTTTCTGAGATACCAATTCGGAACTGTGTTGAAGGCACAAGACTCACAAGTATGAGTCGAGACCGACCTAAAACCTCTTGCTGATCTAGATAGAGTCATAACATCCAGTACTTTTTGCAATTCCACACCAAGTCGAAACCAATTGAGATTTAAACCATAGCCACCGTGATGCTCCCACTAGAGGGCTCACCTCTCCAAGTCCGGCCGGAACGAAGTCCGTACTGGTATTGGTATGGATTACCAGTGGTCCCGCCACTACCAGTACCTATGACCGACAGCTTGTAACTGATCAAATCGTAGCATCGTCTTCAGAGGCATTAAGTTCAGAAAACCGTTGCGATAAGACCAGTATTTGTTCCCTCGCTTTTTATTAAACAATTTTATGGAAATGGAAAAAGCCTTGATAATATTTGAACTAGGGCTCACATAGCGACTAAAATGCCAATCAAACAAATTGAATTTCGTTTCGTCACAGAGAACATTTTTGAAGCTCTTTTCTAAATTCATTTAGCTGGTCTTTTGCACATGTTTTTTTTTCTGATTCTGACAGCAGATTAGATGTTACTAATCTGTTTCTAGAAATTCTTATCGTCAGAGTTAGATTTATTGTCTACTTAATTTGTGAAGAAGTAACGACAGTGTTATTACTTGGGGTTCGCACTATTTGGTAATCCGGGGTATCAGACGTTTTCTTATTTCTTCCTCTAGGCTCTTAGGATTTTTTTTTTTTGGTTTGGTGCAGAACAATGTTTCTGCGATGAATTTATATGTTTTTCCCTTCTGGGATAAAACGTATCTCTTCATCGATACAATGCCTGCCACGAATCATTATTTCGACAAAATCTTAACAATTTATATTTAAAACTACAGAATTATAAAATCATAATAACAAAAAATAGCTTACTGTCAAAATGTGTGGTTAACGTGCAAAACTAATACACAAATTTTTTTCCACCAGAAATCAATGACAGGTGCTATCTTAACTTGTCCGGATTCACGAGTGACAACTTTTAAGAACCAATAATTTACAGTTTTTTTTTTTAAATGAAGCTCCATAAAAAGCATATGCTTAGATCGCTTTAGGTAGCTTTGGTGTAAGTGACATTTTAAACTAACGATTCATTCACATCTATTATTTTTTCTACCACTGTAGGTAGTGGTCCTCAATTGGATATTTGTATATCCTCCGCCCACTATAGCAATCCTAATAAATCTGATCTGACTAGTTGTACCAAAGTGAAATTGTGTATACTCGTCTACATAGGCTTTTCAGGTGAATTTTCGTTTTTATCTCCGAATATTTTCTTAGAGGACCACTAAATCCGACATCCTGAACCAGCTGAAGGCATTTCGAAGAGAAAGGAATCCCAGAAATCGTAATCATTTGAATCCCATCGAGTGAGGTGGCTACCATATACGAGTACCGAGTACTTCGACCGGGGATGGCATGAGAGGGAAATGACAAATTTTCAGCATATTCCAGAAAAATCCTCTATGGGTATGTCGAGGTAACCCAGATGTTTTTGGATATCAAGGAGTACGTACGAATATATATTGTAGATGCTTTTTATACGTTTATATTTTTTTTTCGCTTTTTTATGTATATTCTGGGGGTGAATAATCTCATTTGGGCTTATGTCAGCAGAAGATGGTACGAAGCACATACACAGAGTCATACATTTGTATCCATAGACAGCGGGTGAGGTGAAAGGTTCTATAAAAGATTTGAAAGTACGAACCATCTATACAATATCACAGGTATTTATGTGTCGTTTGTGGCAGGATAATATGCAATCCCTCTTATAAATGTCAACCGGATAAAAGCTTACGTAAATCATAGAAGTGATTTGGCTTTGTTTGATTTGCTTCTTGTGCTAAACTTTCTGTACGTACAATTAGGGATGGCCTTTCTCGGGGGGAACCGTAGAGGATTGTCCACTTAAGAAGGTTGTGAACTTGATTTTGACATTAAGCAGAGTGAAGTGCTGAAATAAAAAAAAAAAATCTGTATACATTTATATATATAAATAAGAGACTTTGAAGAGTCTTAATGAGAGGTTTAGTGATTCATGCCAAGGTAAAAACGATTATGTCGAGAACGGCGGTACTTCCACAAAGTGGAGATACACAAATGGGACACATCAACATGAAATATGCATACTACATATATTTATAACACTTTAAATACTTTACCTTATTTATTGATGTACTCTTCCCGTCTAAGGATACGTGCGTGATCTTTAGTGCGTGTGTTATAGGCCTTTCATCATTTGGCATTGTGTTTGTGCAGATGCAGCATCCCATTTTGTAATTGAGTTGGGTGGCATTATAAGCTTGAGTTTTAGCAATATAAGGGCTATATATGATGGTTTTCACCATTTGGAGCTTAACAAGGCTGAAGGCTGTTTTCAGGATGCCGCATCTAATTATCTATCCGACGTTAGAAATCACACGAATTGGAAATTGTTCCTCCAAATCATTCCAAACAGGCACCAAGTTCTGTTGCAGAGCTCTTTTTTTTTTGTGCTGACAGTGCGCCCGGCTTCGATGACGGCATTTGCAGTATTCACGTGCAGAGAATTTAAAAGAAAATATAGCACAAAGATCCCTATGAGCACATCTCTGAAAAGACCTTGGCATGCGGGAGCAAATCCACTGGATGTTGCTTCATTCTGATCTATATATTTTCTGCAATATTTGTCAGATCTGTGGGATTATTAGAGCATATTTCATAACACTCATTATGACAAAATATTGGTAATTTCTCCATGCTTGTGTAGAACCAAAGTGGATAAGCTTCACCTGCGCATCACCAATCGTTAAGGCAATATAAAGATATGAATTTATAAGGTTCTACGTTCGGAATCTGTATGTTGTTACATAGTGACGTGTCTCCAAGTCCAAGAAAAATAACACCTTGAACATTTTTTTTTAAAAGGTTAAGGTGGTATAGCATATTACTTTATGTCAAATTAGAGACCATACTTATAGTTATCGGTAGAAAAGCCGTTTGACCGCTTAATTAAACCTTCTAGCTGGTAGATTCGCTTCGGATAAAAATGAACTCTCTGTTGAAGACCCTAACAAACGTGCAGCCGAACAATTAGCAGAGTTCCTTGACTGCTGTCACACAGATATCACAAAAGAAACAGAGCTTATTCGGATGTGCGAATTTGCCATATGCGGCTGACTAAGGCAAGAAGTCTTGAGCTTCCGACACGTGAGTAAGCGTTTTATAAATATTCGCATCAATATTAAATTCGCTAAGATAAACCTAATATGCGCCAGACAAGGACGACGCCACCAAAGAATGTTTATACAAGCTCCTCAACAAGTATGACGATAAAATCGTATTATGCGATACTAACGGCAGGATAAGAAAGGAGGACCTCTTTGGTAGGACAGTTGGAAAGCATAGCCTGCACGACACCACGTGTGGCAACAGATTTAGGCTTATTGACTTTGCGGCGGAACGAAATATTACTATAGCGAGCACATGGTTTCGTCATCTCAATATAGATCATTTTGCAATAGAAATTCCGGGCAGCCAACATTGACTCAACATGCTTCTGGACACCCACTTTCCAGGTAGCTCCCAACTCGCGGCCAGTAGCAGCCCAAACAGGCCTACTGCAACCGTGACCTAAATTCATGGTCTGATTACGAGAGACAAACTGCTCTGGGCGCTGCATGGCTTCAAACCATACAAGTCTGCTGGTCCGGACGGTATTATACCTGCCGAGCTACAGAGGTCCTCAGATATTATTCTACCAGTGTTGGAAAATATTATGAGGAGCTGTGTAGAACTTATCCACATTCCACTGTTATGGAGAGAAGTCAATGTAGTATTCATTCCCAAAGCTGGAAAATGTTCTCCTGTAGTCCCAAAGGACCTCAGACCTATAAGTCTATCATCATTCCTTCTGAAAACTTTAGAACGACTGATTGATATCCATATTCGAGCTAAAGTTGATCCAAGACTTCTGTATACGGCTCAACATGCCTACTGTAAAGGAAAGTCGGCGGAAACGACTTTGCACTCTCTGACTGGCCACATCGAACGATCTCTACAATATAAGGAGTACACAATGGTTGCTTTCCTAGACATAGAGGGCGCCTTTAACAACGTCAACACATCCGCAATCACGACTGCGCTGTCAACTCTGAAGGTAGACGGCTCACTTAGGGAGCTGATCAGTCTAATGCTAAAAAGCAGGATAATCAACTCCACACTGGGTGAGACTTCTGCTAAAAGATATGTCAGTAGGGGTACGCCGCAAGGCGGTGTCCCTCTCCCTTTCTCTGGAACTTAGTAGTTAATGAACTACTGATATACCTGGAAGCGGGTGGTAGCAGAGTGATTGCCTATGCGGATGACGTTGCCATAGCCGTCTCAGGAAAACATCTAAATACCATGAAAGAACTCCTCCAAGTAAATCTCAACAGATTAACCCGCTGGGCAGATCGCTGTGGATTGGGAATAAACCCCCACAAAACTGATCTTGTCCTCTTTTCTAGGAAATATAAAATTCCAAACATAGACCCTCCTTCAATAAACGGTACCAGTTTAGTTTGCTCCGATACAGCAAAATATCTGGGTCTCATTTTTGACAGGAAACCTAACATTCAAGAAATGTTCCATTGGGAACAAATGGGGCCTTCAACCTCGCATAACCCACTGGCTATACATCTCGGTCATAAGACCGGTACTAACTTATGGGGTGGTTGTTGTGGTTGTCTGGTGGACGGCCTTGGAAAATGCAGTCAACCGCATTAAACTAAGCAGAGTCCAAAGAACAGCATGTCTATGCACAAGCGGAGCCTTACGGTCTACCCCCTCTGCGGCATTAGATATTCTGCTTCACTTGACACCCCTCGACATTTTTAGCAAGCAAGTAGCTGCGACTGCAGCTATTCGCCTTAAAGCGACTAAACAGTGGACAAATAATTCATTTGGCCACATCAATATTCTTAATACATTAGAAATCCTCACAGAGAACATCGATTACACCATACCTGAACTTTGGTTTGACAAAAGGAGTTGGTGGCGGTGTTTTCTCAGATAAGCTAAATCTAAGCCTCTCTTTCCGCCTTCCAAATCACTGTAGCGTGTTCCAGGCGGAAATTTTGGCGATTAAAGAAGCTCTGTCCTGGCTGAAGAAAAAACGTGATATCTGCAAAGGATATCCGCATATTTTCGGATAGTCAGGCCGCCATCAAGTCCCTAGACTCGGTCTCATTATATTCTAAAACCGCCCTGGAATGCCGATCATCTCTCATGGAGATGGCAGAGCAGTTCAACATTTACCTTTGTTGGGTGCCGGCCCACAGAGACATTCCAAGGAACTGCAGAGCCGATGAACTCACCAAAATTGGAACCACTCTACCTACTCGTATCCTACCGGACAAAGGTAGTATAGGTATACCAATCGCTACGTGCAAACTAACACTAAAGCTAGATGCCAATAAAAGAACAGACCTTAGGTGGGCTGCTGGACAAACATGTCTAGCGGCCAAACAGATCTGGCCAAGGCTGGATCTGAGTCGCTCTAAGTGTCTGATCCTTTTAGATGGGGCGTGGTGGGCGTGGTGTAGTGGTACTAGCAATCGCTTCTCACTCTGAGGATCCAAGGTTCGAATTCTGCCCATGGCGAGTCAGTTTGTCATTTTGTGTAATGGGAACTCAGACAGAAAAATTCTGCGTGTGAAGGCATAACACTGACACGTAGATTTGGCTGTTGTAGAGTTTCAACCACAAAAAAAACTATTGCGAATTATAACTTCGAATCACTCTGAGTGAAGAAAGAACTCTCCGTCCTATTCGGACTCCCACCCCTGGAGAGCTAATATAGAAATCAAATACACCTGAGTTTCAAACCACTACAAAACAATTTTCCTTTCTCCTCCTTCTACCTTTCCGCCCGCGCCCTGGCAACATTAAAAGGGTATCTAACCCTTTAGGCGCGCGTAAATTATAAAAAAAAAAGGAAACATCGCAGCGCCATAATAGGTGTCAGTACTGGACACTGCCTCATAGGCAAGCACGCAAGAAGGCTTGGCGCTTTTACTAATGATTTCTGTAGAAGCTGCATGGACGAGGAAGAGGAGGAGACAATCCCCACCTACTCTGCACATGCCCAGCTCTTTCCCAGAGAAGGAAGCTTCATCTAGGAGCTTTCTTCTACAACGACCTAAACGATCTAGAAAAAATAGACGTTAACAGTCTCCTACGCTTTATTATAAGCTCAAACTGGTTCCAGTAGTAAGAAGATCATAGATCCACGTGGCATCACAATGGGCTAATAGGCCTAAGTGGGTTGGTATCTCCAACAGCCACTCTTACCTAACCTAACCTAACATTGACTCAGATAAAGACCTTTGTGCAGCCAAGTGTGAGCGCGGATTTTCCAAGTTAAACAAAAAGGATACAAGGCGGCTCTGCAAAAAAGGACGAGAGCTGCTTGTGAGCTCTACAAGTATAAAAGACGGGAAGGAAATCGGCTTCCCCAGAAGAAAGAAAAACAGCACGATAAGCGCGTGATCGAAGATATTGAGAGGTTGTACTCCATGAATAACGTACCGAAATCCTACCATAAGGTAAAAATAACGTGTCAAGGCAAGAAGACCCGTATAGACGCATGTAAAGAAGAAGGAAATCTTGTAATAGTGACTCTACAAGTCGGTGCTGAAAATATGAAAAAACTTTTTCCGCAGACTGTATAATGTAAAGCCCAACATCCCGCCGTTAGGCAAAATAGACCATTCAACTTAGACGATGATAGCCAAAACTTCCGACCACCTCACCAGAACGAAGTATCCTTAGACTTGACGGCTTACCGGGCAAAGTAGTCAAGGTTATTGGAAATGGCTTTATGGAGAGTATGCACCAATTCACTTGCCAGATCTGGTCAGAAAACTGCAGGCCTGATGAATGGAATCTCAACACCGCATGTCCGATCCACAGAGAAGCAGACCACCTCAAATGCACCAACTATAGATACATCGGATACAAGTTATTATCTGCTATATGGTGTGAACGTCAGAAAGCCTTCGTCAAGAACCTTGACTGACCCAATGACGTTTTCAGACAAGGAAAGTCCACAATCGCCTAAATATTCATACTCCGGCAGATTCTGGAAAAACTCAACAAGTCCAAACCGATACCCACCATTCATTCATCGATTTTAAGGCCGCATATGACAGCATTTATAGACACGAACTATATATATGTAGAACCAAGTCTAGTTTTGGCATCACTGCCGAACAAACTCGTCCGTCTGCGGAGAATGACGATAGAGAACGCTTGCTGCTCCGTCAAGGTCAATAGCGACTTAATCGACTTTGTTGATGTCAAAAAAGTATTCATACAAGGTGACGCGCTGTCAATGTGACTTCATTAACATCATACTTGAAAGAATCATGAGGAACTCACAAGTGAATATTGGAGGCAGAATCCTTCAAAAGTCTATGCAACTACTAGCGTACGCCGATGTCGCTAGTATTGAAACGGAAGCTGCCCAAATGGGTTTATAAGTAACTGATGGCAAAACCAAGTATCTGCTGTCAACAAGAAGGGACACTCAAGATTACCGAATTGAACAGAACGTCACAATCGACAGCTATAATTTCGTGGTCATAAAGGACTTTGTGTTACCTTGGTTCTGCTTTAAATTCTGCCAACACATCATCAGAAATAAAACGAAGAATCAATCTTGCCAATCGCTGTTCTATCTTTCCTGAAAGGAGACTCTATATAAGTCTTTAATTATCCCAGCCCTACTTTATGGCGTAGAAGCATGGAGTCTATTCAAAGTGGATGAAAAATACTTTGAAAAATATTCGGCCCAGTTTGCGTTGACGGGATTTGGAGGAGTAGATTCGACGACGAACTATACGAGCTGTATCGATATAGCCAGAAAACTGCACATTAGTCTCTTGAGATGGCTGGGATATGTAGAATGAATGGACTGGACTCAGACCAATGCTCCGGACCGCAGAATCTTCGCAGTAGAGGAAGAGCAAGACAAATAGAAGGGTACCTCACCGACTTAGAGAGCGCAACTGGAGGCAGTTAGCTAAAGATGGGACTAACGGGAGATGCTCCTTAGTTGAGGCCCAGGTTCACCACGTACTGTAGCGACAGTAAGTTGGAATGATATTTCGAAAGAATGTAATACACTTAAAGCGTATCGATGACTAATTCTTACTAAATCGTTTGCCAGGAAGGGTTTGCCAATCAAGCACCAACTATCAAAACTATTATCATCTCATTTCAGTACCTTCGTGCTGACTAGGGTTTCAAAGACAACTTAGAATAAATTGTAAAACATATTCTAAGCATTTTGCTACCCTGGAGCCCCTACGTTGTCTGCGTATATTGTAGTTCTAGCTAGATGAGCAAGACTTTAGACATTTCTAACTGGTTGACTCTAGTATTAATTATCAACCGGCGGCGTAAAGGTTTTTCTACACACAATGGTCTCTCATAAATGCCTCCATCAAACTCATTCTCAACGCTAAAATAAAGCAAATTCATCTACACTTGTTGGCTCTTAATCGCTTCAATCCCAGTTCGCAGCATTTCTGCATCAGCAGTGAGCAATGTCTAGTTGAGTTTCTACTACGTATATATGTATCTTAAAAGCTACGATATTCTAATCCACTGTATTTCTATCTTTGCACAATCCAAACACCTGCTTGCAGTCTCGCCTCATCGGATTCCATCTTCCTTGTGCAGCCACACGGTTTTCACTCAATAAATTCCCAAATGATAGTCCCGTAGTTCTTTAGAATAGAGTCAACCGCGACAATCTGACAAGCCGTCTGGCATGGGTAAGAATAATACCTCGTAGTGACGGCACGGCCCTATGGTTCTTGAATGCCGGAGAGCATCCGCGCGCCGTGTTAAATCTGTCACAAAATAGTTTCCTCGTGTGAATGGAAAGGATTAACCAACACCAACATGAATACCTACAAGTCCCCGCATAAGCCGCCATCGCCAGTGTCAGCTTGATTATCACCACCATCGCCATCACTATGTAGTACTATCACCATTATCATCATCACCATTATCCGTGTAGTCGTCGTCGTTATCGTGGTGGTTGTCGTTGCCATAGTCATCGTCGGTTGTGTGAACGTGCTACAAGTGGAAAAGACGTTGACAAAGAAGAAGGGGTTTTCCGCATTGTCATTCTCTGTCAATTGAAAATAAAAAATAAAAAAACCCGCCAAGTGTCGCCTCCTCCAAACTATATAGGTATGCATCAAAGGAACGCGCATAGGATGAAACTCAATCCGTTTTGCCAGTCTATTACAGATGAAGCCTTAAAAGACTTCAACGTCTATAAAGGGTTTCTAGGTTCATAAACCTACTGCAGGTACTTCTATCCGTATCTAAGCATAAATTCCCATCAATAATCGGGATGAATCGATTTCCTGTGAGTATTCGTATTAACCCGCAACTATGTACTCGTATGTTATGCTGAAATTTGAGTCGACTTGTAAAATCTGCAGCTTGCCCTCGTCCCAGGGAATGATGAAACCTATTTGTATACACCGCTGAGGTACTCGTATGTATAGATTTCTCTCCCTCTTAACTTACTAGTACGCCCCGCCAGAGAGTAGATATTCCTCTGCAATTGTCGCAGCGTGCAAAATTTTACTTCACATCGATTGCTAACAGCACTGATCGTAAACGACTTTGGCCAGCCTTAATTATAGTTCGCAAGAGTTACGTGAATATTTTTCGTCCACCCTAGTATCGTAATATCGTAATATGGTATATCGATATGGAGGCACCGCAACGAAGTTAACAAAATTCTTACCCATAAATAAGGGATGCTGTGTCGTAGGTATTCGTATCGTTTGAAAGATTGTCTATCAACACGGAACTAATGTCCCGATTTTCGATATACGTATGTATACACATGCGGATGCATTTTAATGGTGGCGCTTTGGTTAACGCGAATGCAGGCAGTCGTTAGTTGATGTCTTGTATGCCATTGATATGGACACACGTGCTTGGGAGGAGAGAAGTGAATTTTGTTTTGAATTCCGAAACACTGAACACGTTTATTGGGTTTACAATAATAAGTTATTTATGTTGTTGACCATAGGCTAAGGAGAGAAAACGAAATTCCTGCATTGGGGAGTGGAAATATTTATTTTGGTGGCTATAAGGATGATTTAATGATTTAATGATGATATTCAACAGACAAAGCGCATTGATTGAGATGGAGTTATTTTATTGCAGGTACATACCAGAACAATGAGATTATTAAAGATTAACCGGTGTAACTTGTATATGTAGGTGTGCTTCATTGAAAGATCTTTTGACATGTATATATGTACAAAATCGATTTTTCCACTACATCTCATGTTTTCGTCTACGCAGCATTAGTTGACGTTCCAATCGAAGCGAAATAAACTTAAAACAAAATGAAAGCTATGCCTGTGAACAAAATTTCAGTGCCGGATGCGCCGGATCAAGGGTGCGCCTAAGAGGTATCCTATCTTCTAAATTATTGTCCACCTCGATCATATATCTGTTTGACACTTTCAATGGTTCTTATTTGGCATATATTTAGGCCGATTTTATTTCGCTGCCATTTTAGTTCGGCTACGCGTTGCAAAGTTGCAATTTTATTTTTGATAGCCGTGAAGAGTGGTTGATAACAATTTATTATAAAGCATCTTACGACACAAGAACCTGCTGAAAATATTAAATATTTGTTAAATTTTGTATATGATATATTTTCTATGATATCATTATTACGTTTCTTCTTTCAACTTAACATGGCGCGTTGAAAACCTACAGCCGGTGAATGCTTTCCGTATTTGTCAGAAAGCGTTTGACGAAGACATGAAACTTATACACGTCGTTGATAAGACCAATTCATGATATGGTCAATTGTCAATTGTTTCATGGAAAAGAACATTTTGTTTCGGCTGCTTTGGAGATTTTCCTAGCTTTACTCTAGAACCACTGGGTCTTCTTGATATTTCACTTTCAAGGACATCTCCTGTTCTAGAAGAAGTGTGCAAGTTGCCATGTAGTGTCGTTCACTTTGCCCAACGACTCTTATTTGACCCCAAATTTTATGGAAATGCATTCTGATAGAATCAACCGGAACTCCGGTTGCTACAGGAATGAGAAACCAATTTTTCCTATTCTGACTTTACCCTAAATCTGAGCTGGGAAAGGAATGCAGTTGAATCAACAACGAGGATGCGCGAGAAATGAGATCGGTAGCGAATTTTCTGGTCAACGACCAGATGATGACTTCTTAAAGCTTGAACTTGAATTAGGATTTCCATTGACAGTTAGATCTGTTATAAGCACGAGCGCAAGAGGCAAGATTCTCTAAGTTATCGGATGTCCCTCAACAGGAAAAAATTTAACTATTTACTGGCCTCTTAGTGGGGTCCTGGTCTTTTGATAAGCAATCAAGTGTTCTAGGTATCAGTGACACCACCTTCAGCGACGTTTTCTGTGAGTTTCCGGGTCAGACTCGCATTGGGTTGCAACTGACGCCAATTAGTAGTGCCGAATTTTTTTCCGCTACTTTCCACCTGAACAGAGCGACTTATGCTCCTTGTGGTAGTAATCCTGTACCCAATACGATTCGTATATTGAATTGTCCGTTTTGCACTGATATGGTTACTAAGAATAAATAGTCCAGATTTTCTCGTTTAGAAGCACGTATGCAACCATATTATCGGGAGTGAGAAAATCTCCAAATTAATCCCGTAGAGTTATCGTGGAAAATGAAATAACACGTATTCCGCAACAATTCACCAACATGGACAATTTGTTATCTCTTGTAAATTGCGTTTAAACAGATCCTGTTCTGTCGTATGTCTCGCCAAAAACAGAGATAGAAGATTGTTTCATCGTGATTCCGTTTAATCCATACATTGGTAAGATGTGTCCGTCTTAATTTAAAGTATAAGTTCCATGACATATTGGAGTCGCAAATATGCCATCACTTGACCATATTAACATGAGTATGGAACTCACAGCTCCAGCAAAAAGGAGTCTTTCATTCTATTTTGAGGTTTTGATATTACCCATCAGTCTTGTAAGTGCATGTACATGATTTCTAGCATATGGGCTAGTTCTTCTTTATTTGAATGCTCTGTTCAAACAGAAAAAATAGGATAACAACACTGGCGAGATGAAGTCAACACATCAGGAGTTTGGTCTTGTAGCAATTTAAACATCGCGGCTCTTCGTTCGATCCTAATCAGTGAATTAGCATTCACCGCAAGGACCTTCAAAGTTTGCTCCACCATGTGCGTACCCATTACGACATGTGTTGCGTTAGGCCCGGCAGCAGCGCGTAGATCTGGTCCACCCGCTTGGCCTGTTCTTGTACTTGCTGCTGCAGCTGAGCCATCTGCCCGTGGATTGCGAGCAAGATGGCCAGCATGTTAGGTGCCGCTTCGGTTGTTCTCGGCATTGGCGCCGGAGTAGCAACAGTCGCTTGCTGTACCGTAGCCCCCCTACCTGACGCCATTTGGTCGTAGGAGATTTGGGACGAGACGGCTGGAGATTGAAACCTAATAGGTGAACGTTTGACCTCCACCATCTGCTGCCGAGCCAGTTTTGCTTTCTTAATGTCAGCCCCACTGTATTACAGTGGATGGCATGGCGATCGTTCCCCAATCGGTTAATATTAAAATTATTACCAATGATCAACTTACAGGGGTCCTTGGTTTCATTTACCTCCAATTTATAGGTGTTAATAGGAGGCACCTTCTCCTTCTTCTTCTGCTGTTGCTGGTGTTGTTGCTGCTGCTGCTGCAGTTGTTTCTGCTGCTGTTGTTGTTGTTGCTGCTGCTGCTGTTTTTTCAGCTGTTGGTGTTGTTGTTTTTGCAGCTGTTGCTGTTTCTGCTGCTGCTGATGTTTTTACTGCTGCAGTTGTTGTTTCTGCTGCTGCTGATTTTGTCGTTGCTGCAGTTGTTGTTTCCGCTCTTGTTGCTTTTTTTGTTGGGAGCTTTCTAACTCTAATTGCTCCCTCTGCCTGCGTGCAGTTTGTTTCTGCTTAACAGCAAGCATTTTTTCTTTCAGCTTTTCAATGCTGCAGCTAATATCTTTGATCATTTCATCCTCATCGTCCGATTCAGATGCCGCTAGAGAGGCATAGTTATTATTGCCCCCCTCATAACGGATCTCATCAGCCGTTAAAACGGCATTTATTTTCTTTTTTGTTAGGTTAGGAGGGGTTCTCAAACTCCTCCTCCTCTTAATGGCTTTCGCCACGGCACCGGCAACACTGTGCTTGCCTTTTTCCACTCCCTTTATGGGAAGAGCGGAACGTTCTCCACCATCCATCACGTGATTTTATTTTTTTTGTCTTGAAGCAATTTGTTTCCACAATTTGAGCCACAGAGAAAAAACAAAACAAAAAAAAAAGTTCTAAGTTTGGCCCCGGATCGAACTCACGTCCCACGATTTGATGACCGACGCCGCTAACCGCTTGGCTACCGAGTCAACTAATAAAGTTTGCTACCAATTATTTTTACAAAGATAACTTTTTCACTTTTTGCACTTTAGGAAAAGCCGAGACACATCTATTCTCCTCGGAGATCTGCGAACGACTGTAGTATGCAACGATAGTCAGACAACCTGCACTAGTTCGAGAATGTACAGCTTTACTGAAGAAGTCTTATATTGGCCTTAAATGACAATAAGACAGCCGATGAACTTGCTCGACGATACTTAGGGAGTATCTTATACCTGGTTGCATCTGGTCTTTTTCCAAGGGCTTCTAAAAAGTCTAAGAGGCGCTAACGTTTTCTCTAAGCTGAAAGACAAAAATACAGTTTTGCTGAGAACCTTCACAAATCTGGTATTAACAACTACGCCGCAGAGAACTTACTCTGTGACTGTCAGACATATGTACTGCGCATCAGGCGCAGTCACCAGATAATGCTGCAGTAGAGGCTGATTAGTGTCATTGTTCGTTGCACTGAAGAAGGCGTTAATTTTTCCGTGATATGGTGTATTTAGAGTATTTTGCCTTAATCGAAGTGCCTTTTTCTGAGTATCGGCATAGCTTAATATCATGTTGGATTCCAAAGAGACTAAGGGCAGGCAGTGGTACATATAATGGAGCACAAAAGTATGTAGATATGAATGGAGGCGGAATTTGGCTGGTGATAGCCGTCCACGACATATATAGTAAGTAATTTAAGGTTTTTTTTTAAAATGGGAAAAATCGGTTCCTAGTTAAAATCTAATGTTTTTTTGTCTGAAACGTTTAATTTGGCAATCCGTCAAATTTCTAAAAGGTAGAATGTTCCTCAAAGAACTGTGGAATGGATCGAAAAAATATCATGAAACTGGGACTACCAGCAGAAATGTTTAGGGCGGCCAAAAAAGACGAACCCAGTGATAGATCGGTTCTTAGAGAACCAAAGCCTGACTTCAGTGGAGATCAGAAATGATCTATTTTGTACTACAGAAAATCTAAGTGAAGAAAATCCTTGAAAAATGTAGGCTTAGACTTAGAACATTCAAACCAGTACAGAACCCGAAATGTTCAATAAGACCCCGAAAGAAACTATTATTTTGGGTTTATAGGCATCTCAATCCGAATTAAGAATAATGTTATACTCTCCGGCGAATACATGTTTGAGCTGCATCTTGCGCAAAGTTCACCAAAGCAAAGACTGAGCTCTGTATGATTCCTATGAATACCCGCAAAAACTAAAGGTGTGCTAGAGATGCTTCTTTTTAGATGAAAAAAGGTAGATTGATCTTGTTGGAATCGAAAGCCACAGCAGCAATTTATTTGCGAGTCCTAAAAAATGAGTTGGAGTCTCAATTATCCTTGACATACAGTCAAAATCGTAAGTATGAAAAGCTACAATTTTTACTACTAAAAAATATATATGTGTTTCGTATTGGTTTCTCTGGTTAAAAAATACTTCTGTGCTAAGCTGGCTTCCCTAGAGCTTAGAACTTCTTCTAATTGTTAATCATGAAAGAAGTACCTGAGCTATTGAATCAAATCGGTAACAAAACAAAAGGCAGGCAATAGATAATATTTCTAAAAAGCAACCAAAAAATAAAAACATAAAAGCCAGGTGCGATAGATAATTTTATGACACACGGGAGCGTGTCCAGAACTGCATTCTGGAGCTCGAATGTTCGATCACTTTTTCGTTTGATGTTGGCTTTCCTGCAGATACCACGGACTTTAAATACCCCCACAGAAAAGAAGTCAAATGGCGTCAAAAGTCACGATTTTGGAGGCCAAAAACTCGATGGTTTCGCCGCCAATATTGTATTTGGCATCATTCAGTTGAAATCATCAACAGACAACATTTTTGGCAACAAAAAATCGTTGATGATGACTACTGATGGTGATGTTAAGATTTTCATCATTTTTGAAAATGTACGGCCGGTTGATGCCGCCAGCCCATATATCAAATTTTTTATCAATTTTAGATTGTTCCTGCTCCAAATTCAACAATTTCCAAATTAACAAATCCACTGAGACAGAAGGGTACCTCACCGCGCAACAAAGCATTCAAGCGCCTAATCAGCTGAGTTACGTTAGGTTAGAAAAACCAACCCACCATTGTGATGCCACGTGGATCTGAGATCCTCCTACTTTGGAACCAGCTTGAGCTTATTATGAAGCTTGGGAGACTGCTAATACCTATATTATTTAGATCGCTTAATTCATTGTAGCAGAAAACTCCACATAGGAGCTGGGCATGTGCAGAGAAAGTAGAGGATTGTCTCCTCCTCCTCCTCGACCATGGAGCTTCTGTAGAAATCGTTTGTAGAAACGCCAAGCCTTTTTGCATGCTTGGCTATAAGACAATGTCCATTGATGACACATGTCATCGATATCACAGATGAGATGTTTACTATTTAGAAAGATAAAACTCTTAGAATCCACCTATTGTTCTTCTAATAGCATCCAGCTTTAGTTTTATATTGCACGTAGCAATTGGCATACCGATGATACCTTTTCCAGGTAAGATAGGTAGAGTGGTTCCAGTTTTGGTCAGTTCGTCGGCGCGACAATTCACTGGAATATCTCTGTGGCCCGGCACCCGACATAGGTGGATGATGGCAGTCAAAGAACGTTATAGAATTTAGTGAGACTGAGTCCAGGGACTCGATGGCGGCCTAACTATCCGAAAAGTGATTTGGAAGGAGAAATGAGAGCCTTACGTTAAGCTTATCCCACCAATCCCACTATCAGTCTTGGATCCATCCGTATAGAAATAAATTGACTTGTCGTCAACGAGAGCATCTTCCTCCTAGAAAGATCTAGAGGGGATGCTTACATGAAAGTTTGTATCAAACCAATGTTGGGGCATAATGTAGTCAATGTTCTCTGGAAGTATTCCTGGTGTATTAAGAATATTCGAGTGGCTAAATAGTTTATTGTTCACTGTGTCGCTTTAAGGCGAATAGCTGCGTTAGAATGCTATGCTTTGGACTTAGTTTACTGCAGTTGACTGTATTGCCTAGGGCCGTCAACCAGACAATCACCCCGTAGATGAGTATCTGTTTTATAACCGAAATGTATAGCTAATGTAGGTTTTTTTCACTCTTTCCTGAATATTAGGTTTCCAGTATAGTTTCCTTTCAAAAATAAGATCCAGCTTTTTCGCTGTATCGGAAAAGACTAAACTGGTACCGTTCATTGCAATTTTATGTTTCCTGGAAAACAGGACAAGATCAGTTGTATGGGGGTTTACTCGCAAACCATAGCCACCCGAAAAATGGATTAATCTGTTAAGATTTTGCGGTAAGACTTCTTTAATGGTATTGAGATGTTTTCCTGAGACGACTATAGCAACGCCAATTGCGTCGGCAACCACCCCGCTACCACCCGCTTCCAGGTACCAATATCAGCAGTTCATTGACAACTAAGTTTCAGAGAAGGATTGATAGGACATGTCTGGTGACACATCATTTAGCAGAAGCCCCACCTAATTTGGAATTGATTATCCTGCTACTATTTAGTATAAAACTGATCAACTAATCAAGTGAGTCATCTACCTTCAGAGTTAACAGCGTAGTCGTGATTGCGGATGTGCTGATGTTGTTAAAGTCAAGTTCCTGAACATGCGACCATTGCGTAGTCTCTATAATGTAGCGATCGATGTGGCTAGTCAGTAGAGCAGTTTAAACTGACTTTCCTATACAGTAGGCATATAGAGCCGTAGATAAAAGTTGTTGATTATTTCTAGATCGTATATGGATATCAATCAGTGGTTCTAAAATTTTCAGAAGGAAAGATGATAAACTTATAAGTCCAAAGACTTTTAGGATAACATGAGAATATTTTCCGGCTTTGGGAATGAAAACTACATTAAATTCTCTCTATGACAAGGGGACGTGATATTCACTAGCAGGATAATATCTAAGGTATATATAAGTATAGATCGGCAGGTATTATACCCGTCCGGGCCAGCAGACTTAAATGTTTTGAAGCAGCGCCCAGAGCAGCTTGCCTCTTGTAATCAGACCGTGAATTTTGGTTATGGCTGCAGTAGTCCTGCTATTTTTGTTACCATGAACAGGGAACTACATGGAAAGTCGGTGTCCAGTAGCAAGTTGAGTGATCCATCAATTGTGGTCGTCCAAGAGGCATTGGCATTTGACACAGAGAGATCTCCAGGATTGTCGCTTTGCCTCCCTCAGTTCTTTTTTTATATTTTGAGGGATTCCTTGTATCGTCCCAGTCAGTCGTACTTGGTCGATTGTATTAACTGCAAAATTGGTGTAGCGCTCTAGGAATTTTTTTTATTTTTACTGAACACTAAATTGGGAAATAGATTTCCAAAAATTTCCAAAAACGTTTTTAGACCATGATTTGTCTAACACTAAATGAATAAAAAGATGACGTTAACTGTCAGATTAACTGTTGCCATATTGGAATAAAAATTTCCTAAAAAAATATAATTTATAAGGTCAACGAGTTCCTTTTTGGCGGACTTTAAGACAATTTTCTAGTAAGGAACTCAAACAACTGGAATATATGTACCTTTACCCATATTGAAGTATCTAATTTTTTTTTAAAGAAATTGTCTTAAAATTGATTTTCACTTAAATGTTAGTACGTAGTAACTGTCATAACCTGAACATCTGGAGTGTCTTTAATATACTCACAACTGTTAGATTTGCATTTAACCACACTTTAAAAGTTCTACAAATGGTACATTTGTTACAAGGTTACAAGGTAATATGAGAATTTCCATGCGATGTTTTTTGACAAAGTCTATCTAGCAATCAGTCGAATCTGATGCAATACAAAATCTACAGAACCAACAGTTTAATACCAATAATGAAGAAAACTACGGCTAAGTGCATTACCCAAAAATTCACTTCCTTTTGTCACCGCATCCTGTAAATATTCTCGTATTTCCTCATTGTAAACATAAGCTTACGTATGCATCTCCACAAGCAAAAACCGTTAGTTTCAAAATGAATTTTTCTCGAGCAATAAATATTGTGAAAGTGCAAACTAAATGAAAGTACCCGAAGGAATGTGGTCATAGATGCACATACAAGTGTGCACAAGCACAAGTTTAGTATGTGTCTATGTATACATATCTGTTCACACATACGCAGAAAATATACCTATAACTATGGGGGTGGAAGTTTTGGCCCGTGCTTGGTACAACAATAGTAAGGCAGTACTCTTTTACTTACTCGATTACTTACTGATTGATAACGTGCCTTTAAGAATTTGGATCGCCAAGGCATACAAGAGTCTCCACAATACCAATGGCTGTGTGCGAGAATAATTGGGAATTTCCAAGTGAAAATTGTTAGATAATCACTTTTACTTGTGCCTTTCTAAGGTGTACAAATACACATACATACTAGCTTGCAGATACAAATTCGAGTAAAGTTGCAGATACAGCCACCTGATGTACTTAGGAAACATCTCCACTCGAATTGCTGTCGTTTTCCAAACAGTGGCACGCTCTAGGAAAGGATTAGAGAGAAGGGAACGTACTCATAAAATAAATCAACAATAGTACATACTCGCACTATGTACGAGTATACTCGTATCTCAAGTTATAACAGCTCTAACTCGAGTAGGGAGTATCTGAGAGCAACATTCATACCGATGTGATAATGAAATTTTGGGAATTTCAATTATTTGTGTGAATTTATGTTTTCTCGGGTAGAAAATATTTTATTAGCAGTGTCAATAACTGCTTTTCAACTACAAGTTGAAGAGGGTCTACGATGAGCCTATAGCCTACCAACTGGTGTACTCGAATGCAAATAATGCATATTTGCATTCTCGTCTTTCACAGTCTCGTGCATATTTACACGTGGATGGTGGACTAAAGGCAGAAAGGATTCGTACGTGTACGTACGTAAATGTGCGAATACAAGCGATTTGTATTTAGCACTTATAGTGCCGGATTGCTCGGTTTCGTCGAGTTTTCCCGGGTTCGCATTTCTTACGAAAATTTGAAAGCTGACCAACTGATTGCTATTTGAAATTGCAAAAAGTAGTGGTTCTTCTTGAGGGAAGGAAATTTATTTCTATAGCAAACATTACATTAAACACAACTTACTTATTTCTACTTTTTATTTAAGAGTAGAAAAAGCTGAAAAAAAAAAAAAATGGCAAGCGTATTATATCATAGGCAATTGTAAATGCTTTTTGCGAACAAATGCACATATGTAGGAGTACATAAAACGCAAAACAAATGAAAACTTGGCCTGATAGATCGATATGTTTTCAAAATCATATCATGTGCAACTTAACTTGTCCCTTTGAAGTAAACTTACGTCCAGTTCTAACATTAACTTCATTATGATTGAGCTTTAAGGATCTGCTACTGCATTATCTTTTCATACAAAATGCAATGTCTCCTTGAAGACTACCGCAAATTGGTAGCCCAGATCATAAAAAACAATCAAACAAGGTCAGGAAAAAAATATATTCAAAATTCCATTTTTACAAAAGTAGTCTCCAAAATTGGTGGGCGATGGGTAAATTTACGAAAGAAAATTTGATTTCATTACTTAGGCATTCACACTTGTAAATTTATAATAGCTTCGGGAATTTATGTTTCTTTCTGCTTTTGGTTTGATTTTTTTTTTCTTCTTTTGCGTTTTCTTTCAGTTTATTCAGATAGCCAATGCGCTGATACTTATAAATCCCAAAACACCGTCTTCCATTTGTCCTGTTTTTGTTGTGTTTATGCCTGTGAATAGCACCTTTTCTTTTCCTGGTAAGCTCTTCTCTTCCTATAAACTTGTCATAAAATATTAAAAACAAATTATGCTAATAAGAGGATGTTGTGCGTTCTTGGCCGGAAAATAAACGACGAGCGACATGGGATAGTACATGGAATTAGACAAAGGGCGAGTGAAGTACTCGGAAACAGAAGCAACAAAACGCGGTCTCTGTTTTCAAATGAGGTTTAGTGGGATGGTATTTGGTGTTTCATATTCGCGTTTGTGTTGTGCTGTTAAATGTAAAACTTTAATCTTGTCTTTCACATTTCCTTTGCCAAGGATAATTTGGCTAATTTACACGTTTTATTCGCCTTTTGCGTGGGTCTTGAAGAGGGTATTTCGGTAGTCTGTTGATCTTAGTCTCTTAGCATAAGTATACATGTGTTTGAGGATGTATATTTAATGAGAGAAGTTTGGTATCTAACAGAAGACAGAGCTTTGTAAGTTCTGTTGATGGTGGTGGTTCAATGTTATCTACTGAGAAAATGTCAAGTGGTTGAGATGGTCACGAGGACATGCCTGCTTCTGCTGTGAGAAGTGTAAATGGACTGTATCTAATTGTTATAACGACTTTTGTCACATGAATACGATACTTACAAGTTTGAGCGTACATTCATATAACAGAAGGTGCACAAAAATATATTTATGATCCTCCCTAAGGAAGGTTGATTCCATCTACAAAAACTTGTGCAAGTCCAGTTTAATGAAAACAAAATATTCATACATACAGAAATTATGCAAGTGGATTCTATTATATTTGTTGAAGTTCTGAAAGGAATCATTCCATGTACAATAGTTTCTACCAATCTTAGTTGAAGTTCAAGTCACATCCGAGCTTAGATCTTGTTTTACTCGAATGATGTCTTCGAGTCTTCCACTTGATATCTTCATTTGAAACAGAGCGCTGCTTTTTAATCGACGTTGCGAGATATCATAGGTATTCTACGATTTTCAAAGCTTCATGCGCTAAGAATTGAAAAGATCAATCAAGAGGGTTCGAAGGTCGTAACTGCCCAAAGCAGCTCATATTTCTGGCGAGGATTATTGACATCGAGTTACCAGAATCATGTCATTCACTGCGGGTAACATCATGTAAACTTAAGTCATAAGATAAGTCTTGGATATGGCCCACTCTTACGATATGAAACAAGGGTGTACGTCTTGAACATAAGGACACTATATCGTTTGAATCTGTCCTCACGTGGTACATTTACTTAAATCATATTTAAGGGGCACAGAACGGTTATAACAGTAGCACGTCCATAACGTATACGTGTTTTCATGCTTGATTTTATATGTATCACTTCATTATCATTCCCAACGTCAAGGGCGACCCATTTCGCGTGGGCAAAACCGCATCAACACTACAACGTGATTTTTTTTTTTAAGTAGGGCGCGCTCAAAGGGTACCTTTGAAATATTTGCACACAGCGCGGACGAAAATAGGTACCGATGTTCGTTGGTTTTAAATGTCTGAATATTATACTGACTAGGAAATAGAGAGCTCGGCAGAGCATTCCATAAGCGTGTTGTTCGACTTAGGAATGAATCACAATACTTCGGAATACGTCCGAAAGTGGGCTTGCGGGTGTACTGATGAACATTCATAGCGAGACGGGTGTTGCAGTTAAAGGTTTGCAGGGGCGGAATGCTACTTGTGATTTCAATGGAGCACTTATGGTGGTAACAGCGATAAAACAAAGTGGGACACAAGACATTTCGTCGGTGTTCGAGGGTGATGCCTGCTGAATAGCTATCTAATAGTGAACCTACGATGAACGTATTCTGAGTCTAACCGTATATGTGAAGCTAAACACTCAGAACGCGTATGCCAGACGAGGCATGGCTTGCTTAACCGGCAGACAAGTGCCATCAGAATTCCTCGAAAAGAGAACGGGCAGTGGAGGAACATCCATGGAATAAACGGGGACATCCACAGCTAGATTTACGGAAGCTACCATATATTTGAGCCACTGCGATATATTCGGAGCTCGGTACAATAAGGAACTTAAGATTGAAGCAGGGTCTTGAAAAATAGCAAATAGCAAAGGCCTCTCTCTGCTATCATACAAATATCACCGTCATCCAGGATATGTGATGCGATGGCTCGTGCAAAAGGAGGATGATGAACTATGACATCTACTATGGTGATTGCTATAGGGAACAGGGAACAGATACAGCGGCTATTCATACCGATACGCAAGCCAACGTCTTATGACAACCCGCATCAAGGCTGAATTCGACGATATTGAAATAATTGGGAGAACTCAGAGCCGTGTCGGCGGTGCGTTCGCTAATATTACGAGTAAAACAGAGGCTTCGCAGAAAATGAAAGCAAAATCAAGAATATTCTGTAAACTACAAGACATATTAGTTGAGGCTTAGGTTCACACTGAACTGTAGCGAATAAGTAAGTAAGAATTATTAAACGATTAAGTAAGAAGAGCTATAACTTTCAGGTAGTAAGCGACTTTGTCTACCTTGGCTCTGCTATCAATTCTGCCAATAACACCTTCGTTGAAATAAAACGAAGATTAACTCTTGCCAATAGCTGTTTCTTTGGGCCAAATAGGCAATAGGGTGGTAATAATCCTATCACGAGCAATTAAGGTCCTACTTTATCACCCTGAAGCATGGACTCTATCGAAAGTGGATGAAGATATTCTAGATCGTTTCGAGAGAAAAATTCTTCGTCAGATATTCAGGCCCGTCTGCGTTTACGGGCTCTGGAGGAAAAAATTCAATGACAAACTATACGAGCTGTGGGGCGGCATCAATCATATGGTATACCAAGATATGCATATTTGTCGACAGAAGTTTTTGAAGACAATTACCATAGGGTTACCATCTACATGTTTTAAAGATATTATGTTTCGTTTATGGAATGCCTTGTCGAGCTCTTTATTTCCTGACCATTATAAACTTTACACATTCAAAACGAACGTACATCGGTACCTCTCTTTCTTTGCTCCCTAGCTTTCCTTCGCCCGCGCTGTGATAAAACATTTTACGGGCACCTTAACCCCTAGAGCGCGCGATTATTAAAAAAAGAAAATCAAGCCATTTGTCACTGTCCAAGTATCTCAAGTGTTTGTGTTAACAGTATTGTTCTGAAACTATAATATTTACAACTTACTTACTGTAAAATCGAGCCTTTTAGTCGTCAGAGGCCAAGAAGCTAGTAATGCAACTAGAGTTTGTCTTCGAACCTAATTACTAAATTCTCACCATATACACATAAATAAACATAAGTTTCAATTAGCTTCCTCTTGTACTTTAGCCAGTCATATTTACCTATTCTAAAAATATTAAACATTAAAAAGGACTACCCGACATTATATACCTTAAAAGATTCATGTTTGCTTATTAACATATATTGATTTCTATACCGCGCATTTTAACATCCATATTAAAAATTGTAACCAAATAAACGTATGGCACATTTACATATGGCAACACCTATCGTAATTTTCAACTAGCAAAAGCTTTTAGGAAACAACAAGGACCAAAAGGATTTGTGAAAAAACAAGCGAAAGAACAACATCGGTTTGTTAAAACTAATACTGGTAACTCTGTTAGATATTCCAGAGGATATTAAGAATGGCATATACACCTGCAATCGATCATTCTGTCTCCGTCTTCGGGGCAGCATAGATGAACTAACATATTGTAGATGGCAAAATTTCCAGATATTGGAAAACCAAAACCCGCTTTCCACTGATCGCCTCTACCCGTGTGTTCCTGTCTATGAATACGCGTGAATTATCATCAATATCAATTTCTCTCCCATTTTACTCAAAAAACGTCATCCATATTACACACGCATAGTGAACTTTACGTGCAAATCTCTCTCATTCTGGCAGGTTATAGAGGTGTACAATGTGTTGGTAATTCACTTACAGTGAGTTTGTGCTAGGGTTAAGAGTTTGTAAACGTATTAGCAGAGTTTGCCATCTATGCGGGGTAGACTGGTCGCATTGTGGCTGTATCGGATTGTTGGAGGAGTTTTAGTGTAAACCAGTGGCACTTAAGTGGTAATTTGTAGTATTTTGAACTGAAAACTGAGCGCACCCGTGTTCAAAAAAAATAGTTCTCCCATAAGGCCTGTATTGTAGATTTTTGTTGAACAGGGTATAGAAACTGTTAGCTAAGAATCGAGCTAACTGGAGAGGCTTGATAGTCGAGGTACAGGTTCACCTTTAAGCTGGGTAAGTAAGTAAGACGCATTTTTCTTCAGGCTTTAGCACATGCATTTCACTGCATGGCATATTTTCAGATTTGAGTAATTTTGACACGGTCATATGGTAAAGAGTAGGTTCTGTTGTTTTTTTTTTGTTCTGATTTTACAGAACAATCTCGGCCTATAACGAAATATTTTTTTTTTTTTTTTTTTTTTTTTTTTTTCAAATTTTAGACAGCTTATCGAACATAGTTTTAAAAGTATTCATTCTGTTCTGCGTTCGCTGTGGTAAGGAGTAGCATTTCTTCATGACCGCCATAAATTAAGTCTCAAATGTCGATTAGAAAGTAACTCGCTAAAAAGATTCCGTGAACAGGAAAAAGGTTGGCATGACCCATTGGCTTTGTTAGTCTACAATGGCGGTCTTCCTCTAATCTTTTAGACAACTAAAAACATCGGTCTCTGTAAGTCTTGTGAAGTAGAATTTTGTTGAAACTTAAAATATTTTTATAACAGAATTGTTATATCGACACTACATTTTTTGCAGAAAAACTTAAGTAAGTTTTCTTTTGTAAGGGAACTATTTAATAAATGGTTTTCCATTCCACATGAAGCGAGTACATTAGAATTGTGTCCCTTTTCAACATAGTTTCTAATCTAGACAGCTTAATGCATTTTGTGGTTAAGTGCACTGCCTTAGAGAGAATTCAGAGCTACTTCTTAAGCTCATACACACGAAACCAGAAATAGATAGGACAGACACACCCACGCTCTGATGCTTCATATTTATTCGCAAACGTTCGCTCACATCTGTCATCGTGCTGCAACTCTATTTGCATTCACTTTGAGCATATTAAGTGATATATAACCCAAAGCTGCTGTATAAAATCCAATCTTTTCGATTTATCATTCCCCTCGACAACATGTCTTCCATGCAGGGTTGGTCTCTATCGTCAGCCTCACCCGTTAGAAATCCTCGTAACCGCTTCTGTCATCACCCACATAGTGTGTCAACTCACCACACCGCACTCATAGAACAAACTCACACAAGTGGATATAAATGATATGGCACTCGAAATGGGATCGCTCCCTTCAAAATATTGTCATACAGACATACTCTCGTACACACGCACACTTAAAGCCACATAAAGGCACACTCTCAAACACATTCACATATAAGTATTAACGAGTGCCATAATGCTATTACGGCATCCTGCCATGGAGAAAAGCTGATGCTGAAGTTCAAGCTAGAGCAGAAGCAGAGAAAACTATTGCCAATAAGTATATCACTCCATTTTGTATCCCAAAGGATGCTTATGTTCTACACTACCTCTTGAGCTCCTGCCTCTGGCTCTACCTCTTTGCCCATTCATCTGTTCACTTCCCGTTGTCGCCTTTAACATGAAAGAGGCTTATGGCTTCTTTCTCCCTGCATAATGTTCGATTCTCTGATACGAGTAGGGTAAAGAAAACCAAGGAAACAAGGAAACGAAGGAAATAGGTATCAACACTTTGGGGAATTGGCTTTTCCATTAAATTTCTGCCTTTATCTCTAGTCCTGTTTAATGGTTTCTAACTTTGGACGTCGCCTTTCCTTTTTCTGATGGTTCAATGGCCAACCAATGGCCGGCAGGAGCAGGATTGATGCTTTTGAAAGTCTATAAGTTAGATGGAATTCGCTGACATCTTCCTCAGAGTTTCATTGATACAAATACCTTTGTTGAATCAATCGCTAAGTGACATCGCGGTAATCCATGTGTATATAGAAATAAACGTGGCCAGCATCAAGATTTAGCGCAAGTCTCCCGAGCAGTTCCTCCTCATACTACCTCCCGGGGATACACATCGTAATGTTAATTGATTTGCTTCAAAGCAAATGGAATATACATGGGAGTGTGTGCTAACAAACTCTGAAATGGCAGGGGCAAAAAGGAAATTCATGAAAAGAACATAAACAAAACTGCTTAACAACAATAACAACACCAACGGCAGCAACTGAGAAAAGAATAATAAACCTAAGAAGAGTGAAATGTGCCCAAAAACAAAAAGGATTATACTCCTTGATTTAAAGCATCACATCCCTCAAACGAGAATCTACTGGTAAAGCTGAAGATTTATTCCTTCAGAGAGGCACCATGCTGCCACCGAGGCCTGAGCTATTGCAGCAGCACCCCAAAAACAGCGAGAAACCCCTCGATGCATAATTTTAATTAAAACAAACACACGCACACTTTAAGAAATTATCACATATGTGATAAAGTACTCGTACACAGAAGGGGGTTTACATGAATTGTGGGCTGAGAAGTTTTAGGTAATAATTCCATCACAACATGGTTCTGGAATTAATCAGCATTAGCTGGGGCTAAGTCAAATCAGCTCATGTGGATATTATCGATGTTGGACGGGAGGCTACACAACGCTGGAATTTCATATTATATAGGAACAGGGAGGTGGGTTTTATGAATTTATAATCCGGCTAAGGTTATTGTTACTGGCATCACTTACCTGCAGGAGTTCATGATTATTGTTCGCCGAGAAAGTGATGCGACTTCTTGATGGCTTTGAATGAGAAACAATGCCTTGTCGAGCATTGTTCTGCTCAGTTTGGTTTGGTTCGATTTAGGCTGAAAACGGGTAGAGGCTGGATCTTTTCTATAGGAAAAGTTTTCAGTTCTTAACTTTGAAATTTGCGAAAGAAATATTGTGACAAAAGCAAGCGAAGGGAATAGGGACGAATATACGAGTAATTATTTAGGTTTATAAATGGAGTCCTGGAAAATTCACTTCTGGAAACAGGAAAAGGCACTCGAAGCCGGAAATGGGATGGGTGTGCATCCAACTGTGAGCTTTTGTGTTGATCACCGGTAGCTATAAATTTGTTGGTTCTCAAATTCTGTGGAAGCATAAAATTGTTGCAATACTCAATTTTTTTTATTTAGCTTTCGAATAAGAAAGTTCACTTTCCTTAAAAAATTTCTACTTGGAATTACAGGCTGTGGTATGAGAATTCAGGACTAAGTTTCTGATGGCTACACAATTCTTAGGAAAAACAGAGATCAAAGCTAAAAAGTAGCCTCAATGCTATTCATTGCTAAATAAATAATTAGTAATACATACCCAAATTAAAATGTCGACTCCCTTAGAGGGTAAGAATAAAAGAAAGGGCATAGGGCAAACATCCAAATTAGCACTCACCTGAAATGAAAAGGAAATTTTTTTAAATAAACATCGGTTTATAATTTGTTTGTAATATACAAATCGATAAAATTATAAAAATTAAGATACTCGTATCGTTAAAAATTAGAGTAGGCTACAGACCACAGTACATATAGTCGTATCTCACAAGTACAAACGGCAATGAAATCAGAGCTGCTGGGATAATATAAGTATTCGCAACCACGTGGATTAAGATTTGAATAAGAAAACAAAAAAAACAAAAAAAAGAATTGCAAGTAAGACTTAGGTGTCTACCATGCCGGAGATATTGAGATGAGATGCTTCGCGGGTGCCGTTTCTTCTATTTGCTCTTAAGAATATGACTCGCAGAATTTATTGCCGATTGAATTTCTTGGTTCCTGTGCCTCAATGGAACTGAAGTCATGTCCTCGTGAGAAGAGGAAGAAGTTGAAAGAATTTGAGGGCTCATTCAAAGCGACTACCTTACATGTACACTTAGGAAATTATCTGATTTTTTTTAATTGGCCACGTTTGCACCGATTCTCCGACAGATGAGAAGAACAAAGTGCTTAAGAAGTGCATTTGTAGGCATCAGCGGCAAAACAATACAATTTACTCTCAAAAACCCTGCGGCAGGAAAAAATATGGAAGACCACCATTTATAGGATTTTACGCAGACCAAAAAAATTGTACATGT
Organism: Volucella bombylans; assembly: GCA_949129095.1. Lineage (NCBI taxonomy): Eukaryota > Metazoa > Arthropoda > Insecta > Diptera > Syrphidae > Volucella > Volucella bombylans. The sequence continues at coordinate 108,979,469 of OX422143.1, read as the reverse complement.
TTGGATACACTATAAGGAGGTATTCATTCCTATGCTCTGGAGCACCATGATCGATTCGGACCACTACCATGAAGTAAAAGACAACGTGTAAGAGCTGCAATCAAAAGGAAAAAACTTTTGCTTATCGACTCTCGAATGAAGTGGAAATATACCTCTCGGCTCTTTGTGTATTGCAGTTTTTTCAATGTAATCAGGGCATCCAGTAGTACGACTAAGAGCGCCGCATTATACGAACTATTCCACAGTCAGTTTCGATCAAGATACTAAAGCTTTTCAGGTGCAAGAACTGTGATGCAAAGAGCGCACGTGCGTAGATATCGAAAAACTCAGTGATGGAATAATACCTGCTGTAAATTCTTCAAATGGATAACTAATAGTTCGAGAATCTTTTCATAAAAACATAAACCTTATAACGTATGTTCGAATTATGCTCATAACACGAATGTTCCACAAAGGTCCTGTTACGAAAAAGTCGTGAGGACTATATGCTCCGTTTTGTCTTAAGATATAGAAATATATAGAAACATATTGGATCTCCAATATTAAGATCTCGCATGCGTTGACCAGGTTTCCTTAAAGGGTACAGCAAAGCATCATCGGTGAAGGTGCTCCACACAAAATGTATTACTCAATCCCACAGGGAAGGATGAAGTTGGAAGTATCAAGGTGACAGTGCTTAGCATTTCTTACTGGCGTCATTGGATGCAGTGACAAGCCGGATGGAATTACTATTTAGACTAAAGCCAAACAACTACTTTAGTTTATTGTTCAACCTCTGAACTAAACACTGAAGCAAAATAAATATCCTGCTGCACAAAACGTTCTTAAAATTGGCAATTTGATTCGAAAATGGATACAAAAATGGTTAAAAAAAAAAAGCGCGATGAGTTTGAATAGAAGGGAGGTAGGGCACGTATCTGGCCGTCTCTGTTTCCAGGCGATAGCATTTACTTTCGCTACGTAGACTTAATCCCCCATGCAAGGTGAGAAATAGGTTCCTAGGCATAATTTTAGAGTTCTGCAAAGAAGAGCAGGAAAAAAATGTTTCACTAAAAGAGTATGATAACTAATTGTTGTTTTTTGGGCCAATCCTAATAGTTGGAAATTGGTTCCCTCTTCTTAATTTTGAATGTGTACTTACTTCCCATAAAGAAATGGACTTATTTCGCCCCACCATGGGAACTACGTCCACTTCACGTAAGTTGGCGTATCTAACACTGAATGTCAAATAAATAATCCAGTGGGCTTAGTTCCCTGCATCAGATCAACTATGGTAGACGACGAAGTGCAAAATTAATAAACCTAAAGACATTGGAGGGTTCCATTCTTTAAATGTGTCTTTAGATATTTTTATGGGGCCCCCATACTTGGAGGGAATACTCAAGGAGAGACTTTACAAAGTTAATGCACAGGGACTACGTAATATAAGCGTGCGAGTATTAGGTCGACCAGCGTTTGAGTACAGAGTTAATTTTATTAATAGTATTATCATTATGTGACTGGAAACTTTGTTCTAGTCACAAATTTTACTAAGATCTCGTACTTCCGTAATGGGCGAAATTAGCACTTGTAGGGATAGTAGTCGTCTGCGGAAATAGGTTATCGCTTAGCACTAGTTAAAATTATCCTTCAAAATATTTTTCTCACACCAAACCGAACACTCATTTAAGTCGTCTTACAAGCATAAGAAGTCAGAGGGCAATGACACGACTCTGAAAGTGATACGATGTATCATCAGCGAAAGTAGAAACATTAGAATCCATTATAACGAGATAAATACCATTTATAGTTAGGATCAATATTATTGGTCCAAGATGGCCACCCAGAGGGACACCAGATGTTGTTTTACTGGGATCAGATGCTAAGTATCTGAAATTGGACTACAGAATGGAAGTAATTCTGGATAGAGGATTTTTTCGAAAAGTGTGGGTATGCCAAGGCCACCAACAGGAGGCCCAATATGACGAATAAATTCCTTTAGTACAATAGAATTAAGAAATCAACCTTAAGTCTTATGTTTTTTGTTACATAGATGTTAATGATTAATGGGATAAATGATATCTGTGAAGGGTTACTCAATTGGATCAGGATTTGCTAAAATGTCAGGCAAAGAAATTTGCAGTCGTTTTTGAGTCTGCACAAAATTCACTGAGAAACTTAAGAGTTGACGGCTTCTCTCAACTGCCAGAATTAACTACCGAAGACCAGCGGCAACGCTGCCAATGTGCCATCAGAGATGTCGCAACCGATGTGCTTGGTTTCACCCGACCACCTCCAAGAAAAGTCTGGTTTGATGCAGAATCACAGAAGCACATGCAGCTAAATACGAAGTATACACAGCCTCTACGAGAAAAGACCAGAAGAACATCGGCTTCTCCAGAAGAAGAAAAAAAGAGCATGAGAAGAGCAGCGATCGAAGATATTAAGAGATTGTACTCCAGCAAAAACGTACCAATAAGTAAAAAGAACGTGTCAAGGCAAGAAGAGATGAAGAAGGAAACCTTGTAGTGAAGACACAGTCGGTGCTGAGAATATGGAAACACTTTTTCTGCAGATTGTATAACGACGAAGGATTCCAACATGCCGCCGTCAGGTAGAATACACCATACAAACGAAGTTATGATAGCAATATCTAAGCTAAAGTCCAGCAATTAAGCTGGTCCTGACCGCTTACCAGCCGAGATATTCAAAGCTGCTGGAAATGACTTTGTGGAGAGCAGACACTAACTCAATTCTCAGATCTCTTCAGAAGACTGTATGCCTGATGAATGGAATCTCAGCACCGTTTGCCCGATTCATAAAAAAGCGGACCCCCTTAACTGGGTCAACTATAGAGGTTGGTCTCCTCAACGCCGGATCGGCGTGCGAACGTCTGTCAATAATCTGATTGATTCCTATCAGTACGATTTCAGACAATCGACCACTTCACACCCCGGCAGATCCTGGAAATACACAGGAAGTCCAAATCGATACCCACCATCACATATGACAGCATTTATAGAAACCATGTCTAGTTTTGGCATTGCTGTCAAACTCGTCCGTCTGTGCAAAATGACGATTAAGTTGCTCGCTGCTCCGTCAATGTCGGTAACGATTTAATAGACACCTTTGATGTCAAAAAGGGTTTTAGATAAGGTGACGCGCTGTCACGTGACTTATTTAACATAATATTTGAAAGAATTGTGCGGAACTCGCAAGTGAAAACCTCCAGTGTTTTTCCAAAAGTCTGTGCAGCTACTAACGTACGCCGATGATATTGACATAATTAGGAGAACTCATCGGGCTGTCACCGGTGCTCGCTAGTATTGCAAAATTAGGTTTAGCGGTAAATGAGGGCAAAACCAAATATATGCTGTCAACAAGAAGGGACACATAACATCGAAGAATTGGACAGAACGTCACAATCGAAAGCTATAGTTTCGATGTAGTAAAGGACTTTGTCTACCTTGGATCTGCTATGAGTTCTGACAACTAGACCTCAGCAGACATAAAACGAAAAATCTGCATGTTAGTGAATGGCTCATGCTTGCCTAAATGATGAAATTTTATAAAGTCTGATCGTATTAGGGATAAACTGACTAAAAATTAATTTGCCTTTGTCGAAGACTAAGAACTAGTAATCTAGTTCGTACTTTCTAATTCTTTCATGAGTTCATCTTGAACTTATAGAGTGTGTTCTAAGAATAGTACTTGACTGAGGCAAGGACTCTCGATCATCACTCAAAAAGTGGACTTTCTACTATAGCCAATGACACAACACCACTGCATGATACATATGTACATGTGTATGTACATAGATGTATCCTATAGTAACCCGGAGATGATAGCCTTTCGAAAGGTAAAGATGCTACTGAAAATCCCCCACGTTTCTTCGACATTAGCAAGAACAAACAAACACCCAATAAGCTGAATAACTGATTTGATTGTTGTTTGAATCCCAATATCCCTTCTAAAAGATAGAGCCGTCTATTCATATACTACCTATATGTACACAAATATGTATGTGGAATTTGCTTCAAAATTTCACCACTCCTACCAAGATAAAATGAGTCATTTGACAGAATTGTACATTAAACACCACAGCAACACAGCAACCCGACGACATTTTTGCCTTTCTACCGTTACAAAAGTTTAATTCGATTACCCCTTACGTTCCCAGCATAGCACAGCACTTGCACACCAACGCCAAAGACATTTGAGTGGTGAGAGAAAAAAAATTAAAGAACAGAAAAAAGCGAAACTTTTCCAGGTCAAAACCTCGCACTACCAAAGCTTAGGGTAAACATTCACTCAGCGACTGCAATCACTTTACACTCACTCACATTAGCCAATAAATGCAAAATGTTGGCGGAACATAATGAACGCGACCAGCGACTACGTATGGTACTCGTACAATGTCGTATTCCACATGGTTGCGTTCAGACAAGAAATGCATCAGCAAAGTCTGCAACATTCACCGATCACGACAGCCGAAACATGATGAAGATGAGAGGTGATGAGAGATGAAAAAGACGAAGATGAAGAAGAAGTCGATACTGATGATGGCGATGATGATGATGATGACGATGATGAGGATGAGGATGATGAGGATGGGTCAATACCATGCATCCAAGTTCCAAGCAAGTAATGCTTTGCCTTTCACCTCTTTCTCATTGTAGTCTTTTGCTGTGCTTTGCATTCATATTTCAGCTTTCGAGCTTCTTTCCATCCATTCCATTCGTCCTTCCTCGTTCCTCTGGCGAAAATAATTGGTAACAATTTGTACATGGTATGGACGTGATTGTTTGTTTATTGTAGCAACTATGGCAAGCAGTGGCCCCTGGCAATGAAAATGTCCAGCAGAGCGAACGCAATTTTTCGTGGTCTGAATGGCTTTTGTATATATGTATCTTTTTCTTTCATTCGCTTTTGGAGTACTTCCATCAGCTGACTTTTTAACGTAAATAAAACTTTAACCACCATATTGTGCAAAACAGACTTTGGTGGTTTACTTCAGCTGCAGACTGTAACACAGTAGGGTCTCGCCTTAATTCCAAGTTAAATATTTTTTTCTGTACGTCTAATTATCTAGTCATATGTAGATGAAATGTCTACTCAATGTTGCGATACGTATTGAGATTTTGCAACATTACCGTAACCCCATGCCAGAGGCCGTTGCCAAATTTATTATGAAATTTTATATCAGGTTTTGGACAAGAGCTACTGAAGATTCTTGCCTTTTTGGCAGTACATACTAGTGCACTATGTAAAGTGATAAATCGTTTTATCTAAGCTCCAAGGCTTAGAGATGAAACAGCGAAAAAACACAACACAAACCAAAAACTGAACTCATTACTGAGGTTAATTGTATTTATTCCGGCGTAAAATTCGACAAATCATGTCTACCGCTTGTCGGATTAACAGAGCGTGTCTATTGGATGTAGATGTTAATTATCTTATCTGGTTCTTTTCTTTTAAGACAGATGGGCTGAAGCGAAACGGTGATGGGAAGTAGAAACAAAAGAATTAGAGAAATTAGAGGAAAGCTTATGAAAACAGGAGGGACACAGGGAAAAAAGACATATCATCTCGGAACCTGTCGCAATGAGTATCTTTGGGTGGTTTGTTACCATAAAACATTTACGCCTAGTCATCTAGAATTATGAAAAGAAGGTATCAAGGTATACGTATGATGATTTGTAGGTTATATAATCACCTTCCAATGGGGGAGAAAATACGAATATGCGCTAGTTTAACTATCGCTCAGTCATGGAGTATATTAAATTAAGCACGGAAGTTAGTTTGATTTTCCTACTCCCTTTTTTCATATACATGTACATATATATGACTTTGTCAACACGTACTACAATATTAGGTTTGGAGATTATTTACGACATTCCATACTACGCTCCATCAAGGGGATATTGTTAAATATCGATTTTTCCCATAAGAACTGGAGACAGTGATCTACTTAGGTGCCTGCAGATATACCTGGTTATAAAGTCTGATACTAAATGAGTGCAGCGGTTTTCCACGTTTTATCATATCTTGCAAGAGAGAAAAAGCGAATTACATATTTTTTGAAGATAAGCGTTTATATGGCAAGATCGACCACAATTAAAAAATGACCGATATACAAAAATGTATGATATCACTTAAATGCTCGTAAAGGATGATTAGATACTAATTGATTTCGGTCGATTATGATGCCGAACAGGGTTGTATAACTTTTTTGGATATAACAAATAAAAAAGGTAGTGACTTACTCGTATATAAATTTGCAGGATTGCAAGATACCGAAAGATTCACATATACAATTTCTGTTTATGTCAAAACATGTGTCTCCACGTTAGCAAAACCACTGCGTATGCTTTTACATCAATCGTATACCTTAGGACTCTTTCCGAGTATATTAGAAGCAGAATTTGTTCAAAAAAGACAAAAGAAGTTGGCCCAATTTTAGCGATGAGGACCACTTTATTTTAGATTTGGGATGATAACAATCCACATGAGATACACCAGCAAAAAAATGCAGTCCGTTTGATGCGGATTTTGGTCGGGCAAATTCATCCAAAACGAAACTCGATCCAAAAGATCGATGATAAGCAATTTATTGTAGCTTAAACTGGATGATATGGATATCGACGGTATGTGCTTCCAACAGGACGGCGCTACGTGCCATATAGCGAATGCTATGATGAACATACTGCAGGAGCAACTTGAGGGCAGGGTTATCTCGCGCAGTGGCGACGTGAACTGGTTACCGAGATCTTGCGATTTAACGCCCTTAAACTTTGGAGCTATCTTAAATCGCAAGTCTATGTGAATAAACCGTAAACAATTGATGCACTCAAAGTCAACATAGCAAACGCCATCCATCAAATTCAGCCAGATTTATGCGACAAAATTATTGAAAATTGGACCTCCCGAGGTCCCCTTCCAAGCAAAGCCGCGGCGGGCATTTAAACGGCGTTATTTTCCATACATAATACCATAAAATGTTCTTTCAAATAAAAGAAAAAAATGAGTGGATATTTCACACGCAACTTCTTTTATTTATATTTGAAAATCGATCGTTATTTCCTAGTCATTTAAACCTGCAAACATTCAAAACCAACGTACATCGGTATACACTCCCAATTTTGCAAAAATAAAGCCAAGGTTGTGTTAATACCGAAGTTCGATTGGACTTGTCACTCAAGTTTAAGCCGATCAGCTGATAGATCGAACAAATGTTTAGATGCAGAATCTTCTGTGCTGAACTGTGGAGTTTTGGTAGATAGCACTAGCAACGTAATCTACTTGTATCTCTACGGGAAGAGCTTCTACCCATTGATATTCCAACAACACTCCTGACTATAAAGGCTAAAAAATACAAGAAAGTGGATTTAATCTAAGATTCTTGCAGGCTGCATTTCGTTCTCTGATGTTGCGAAATACTCAGCTCCGTTCAATTAGATTTCATTCTTATATTACTTACATGAGGAATCAGCATTTTTGATTGACGATTAGAAATAGTCAGACGGTTTGTAAGTTAGCTTCTACTCCAACACAGCAAATACCTACCCAGAGGCTACCACGATAGCCAACAGCAAGAGAAATCTTTTAGATACAAAAAAAGTGACACTCAGCCTATGCCTGGTAGAACGACATGCCAGGGTGTTGTGGGTCACCTTCAATGATTTCTGAATGAAATATAGGGACGAGCAAGAGAAAAACCAGGAATTTACAATTAAGTGGAATCGTTCAAGGATCAAATTAATTCCGAATCATTTTGTCGGAAAGAAGAAATTTTGGCCTAAGTCGTGGAAAATCTGAGTATTAGATAGGTAATGTATTCTAAGCCAACGGCTGTGCTTTGTACATGTTCTCTTTGAAAATAAAGAAAAACATTGCGCTGCTATTCTACAATCTTGTGTCAACCACAGGCTATTTCAAGAGCACACACAACGATTTGACATTCGAATTGTTAAATTTAACTATAAAATGGTGGAAATTTCGTTAAAATAGTTAAAAAAGGTAAAAGGCTCTCTCGGTCAGTGTATGGCAATTTCTCGCCCATAAATTGTTAAATTTGTTCAAAAATTTAAGCTACCGAAACAAGATAGTGATGTGAGGAACCTAATTGTGCCCATCGCACAAGAACAAGGAGAAATATTGCATTTAAAACCAAAAATGTGGCAAAAAGTTAGGCTTGTCGATTCTGAGGCCATCTCAGAATTGGGCATAGCATATCATCCAGGCATCATTGGCCCTTAATTCTTCGAAAATTAAGCGCGTGTTGCAGTTATCGTCAATATTTTGCATGATCCATGCAAATGATCAATGAGTTTTTTATACTCGAAAATTGAAGGTATGGATGTGGATATTTGCTTCTGTAGGAAAAATCCAAATCCACCGACAGAAGAAATTCACCCAGCAGCAATAAAATACCACTTTCAAGTTTAACTTCAAGTTCTTTATTAATACACCTTGACTACAACCATTTGGTACAACTCGCTGACGATTATTACTTTTTTTCCACTGCAGACTCCTTTTATACCAGCACGAGAGCTATGGTGAGTACCGCTTCTTGCACTGGTTCGTTGATTATCAGCCAATGGCACGCTTGATGACCATCGGCCGATTTGCATGCTGTTCTGTATTATCATCGCATGATGGTCTGATGCGTAAGCTGCATTGTTGTTCGAGTGGTATGATTGGAGTCGTTCTGATGATTGTCATCCGATAGAGTGTGGGATGACTGGACTGGTATGATTGAAGTTCGTTTGCGTGGGATGACTGGCTGCGAGTGCGTTGGTATGGAAAAGGTTTACACTTCCAACAATTCGGCACTTTGTGCCACACAAATGGCAGAACCATTGGTCTTTTACGAGGACTTTTCTAGCCGAGCCGTTACTCGAAATGGTTATCAAAATTGAACACCGAGACCATGCGATCTAATACAGTGCAATTTCTTTTATTTGGGGCCATGTGCAGACGGGGTCTGCCAACACTCCTCAGCCAAAGCTTACATTCGAGTTGATATCGATGCACAATTTTAACAAAAGTTCCTGGATGTGCGACAGCGGTCGAAGAGATCATCTGGGTTTCCTTTTTAATGGCAAGACTTTTTCTATGTTTACGATATTATATTTCCTTGATAAAACAACGTGTAACCTTCTGGTAAAAAACCACACTGGAACATACTCGTACTCCTATCGATTGCCCAACTTTACCGTGTATGTTTATTTCACGTTCATCTTTCTTTTATCACAATTTCTAAGCCCTCCGGCTTAGTCCTTCCACCTTCCTTTTTCAATCCTCAATGGCACTTTTAAAACTCGATTTCATTATAAAACAAAAAGATTTTTTTTTTTACAAACATGTATCAACTAGAGCGAGATACTCGTACACAACACAAACAAAGCCAATCAAAAGAACTGACCCCATTTATTGAGTTATTTACTTTCGACGAGAATTTTTGCATCAGGTCACCCAACAACAACGACGACGATATTAAAGAACAACAAAAAAAAAAAAAAAGCAAAAGTCCCCCGGGAGACACTGACCCAATTCACCAAATAATTAGACAAATTAAAACCGAATCATTATCAGCGTTCGGATACAATCAACTAAAAAGGAAGAACCAAAACACGAGAAACGTGAGACATTCTGCAAATCTACAATTTGATCGGTCTTTTCCGGCTTGGGAGCCTTAGAGCCAACATGCATAGAGAAAAGTAAAAAAACAAATACCGAAATGCTGATTGATCTGGGTCAGTTGAAAATGTACTAATGAGGGCCAGCTCACGGAATGGTTGTAAAATTTCCCAGATATTTGGGAATCGCTTTTGCATTTCCATGGAAAATCGTTTCCGAGAAATGAAGAATTGATTTACATTAATCATATATAAAGTGTACAGTTTGAGCATTGTCACTTATGAATTAATTGGTAGAGGTTCCTGGAAAATTGCGGCCAAATATAAGTTCAGGGATCGAGCATCATGGTTTTATTTTAAGTGGGACACACTGTCGACTGAGTAAAGTGTTCTTGGAGGGGAATGGGTGACATGTTGATGATGATGATGCTGATGAATTAACTTGACAGATTATTCATAGTTCGAAAAGTTTTAGCCAGTGAGATTGTTTCCTGCTACCTCAGGAGGATAATGCAATTACAGATTGCGTTATTGAACCATCATATCATGACAAATTTTTTAAGATTTCAATCTGCACGATATGGTTGTATGAGTAAAAAAGCGGAAACATACAACTATGCGAATATCCAATCATTTCTCAAACTATTGGAGTATCAGTGGATCAAGTTTGATGAAAAGCAGAGTGGGGTAGAGGAAAAATGTGGCGATGATACTTTGCAACAGAATAAGTTTTGCGTAAACAGGGCGAAGAGTGGTACAGAATGGCATTCTCCAACTTCAGATGGACATAAATAACATCGGAAATCGCAACGGAGAATCGCCTATACAAGGTCATTCCAGTGTGTTTTTCGGCCTCGATGGAATTAACGATAAAGGCCACGCAGAGATATTTTTTCGAAGATGCCGATTCGAAACAAAGAATACTTTTAACAGACGAAGCGAGCTCTCAAAGTTAAATCCATTTATGGACGAGAATGTACTTCCTCGTGTGGGTGGGAGGCCTCGAAATGCACCGTTGCATCTTGATAGAAAGCATCCTAGTCTTTTACCAGCTGCTGCAAGACTTATTACTATGATTTGCGAGATGTTCATCGCACATCGCTTCACGTGACCCTACGGCCCTAAGGAAGACTTTTAGATGTGTTAAGTGTCAAGTGCCTTAATTAAATGCCAGAACGTTATTCAACACCAGCTGTTGAACGACTTGGCAATGCCCAGAGTGACGTTGATTTTGCAGCACCTATTCCGCCTCGATTATCAAAGAGACGTGGTTGCAAGTCCATGAAGGGTTACATGCGCCTAGAAATAGCAAGTGACCTTTCAGCCAGCGAGTACCTTCATAGCTGTTCTGAAAAGATTCGTATCTCGAATCGGGCACTGTAGAAGAATTTTCATAGAGCCCAAAAGGAGCTTAAAAATTTCTTCTTCGAAGCAACCCAAGACAATAACTTGGCGAAATATTTACAAAATGACAATATGGATTGGCTCTTTAACCCTCGTGTGGAGCCATATATGGGCGCAAATTGGAAGGCTGCTGTTAAAGTTTGAAGTTTCATCAGCATCTGCGGCGAGTTTTCGACTCTTCTGACAGAAGTCGGGGTCTGCGTCAATTCTAGGTAATTGTGCCCTGCATCTATTAATGTCAACGATCTCCAATCCCTGACACCGGGTCATTTTTCAACAGCGAACTAAGTAGACGAAGTTGTTTCCAAATATCAGGAGAATGTTTTTGAGGAAGTTCTTGAGGTTCATCTGTCGCTGATGGTAGAATTTGTCTCGTTACTTTAAGAACTGCAAGATACCACTACTTTTAACCTTTAAAGATGACGTCGCCGTTTGACGATTAACTTACTATCCGACAAGTTCAAGGTCGCCGAAATATTCTTAGATTCCAGATTTTTAAATTTCGGACATGACTTGACGTTAATACACAAAATGGTACAAATTCAATAAGCGAGCGATATGTTGCACGTCTTGTTAGACAGCCTAACTAATTCGATACACCATGTTATCAATGATATTGTTGCCATGTTTTCATCTACTTTTCCACTCTTATACCGTCCCGGTTCAGAAACGGTTTATAGAATATTGCCGAAGTTAGTTCCAGTACTTGTCTTAAAAATCTAATATTAAGAGAGCACGAAACTATGGAAATCAACATATTTTACATATGTATATGAACACGTGCCGCTGGACACTTCTTATGTACATCGAAGAAGTGAGCCCGAGACATTCGTGTCAGATGATACTTTCAAAAAATAAATAACTTATCACAAGTTGTGACGTTTGCACAATGACGGGTTGATACTCTCTTGACCGCTGAACTCCTAGACAATGTCAGTTTATTATTTATTAGCCATAAAGCGGTTAATGAAAATTTGGAACATTTCTAGCGCCTACAGTAGTGCCAAGTAGGCAATAGTTTTGAACGGCTCTGATGAGCATTTAAATGTTATTTGAATGGAGGAATAGCTTTTCAAATTTCAAAGAATTATTCTACGAATGCGAAGAATGCAAATAGTTTCGAAACGGGGTACTCAGCTGTAAAAGATTTAGAGATGACCACTAGTAAGATAGCACGGGTTTTGGTGACAAAATATTTCCAAGTAAACAAGAGGAAAACTAACTAAAACCGGTCCCAGTGGAGAAAATAAATTGGCGCAAATAAATTAACTAAAGGGGACCAGCTCTGGGCGATAATTTTGCGAGATTGGCCAAAATGCCATATACCTGGAGGAAGAAGTAGCGCACAAGGTATATGGAAGAAATTCGACCAAAACTGTAACAGTAATACAGAAATTCTTCCCGGTGTTGCAAAACCTGGTTCGGCTGGTGTGGAGCGACGAGATGAAAATGGCGGTGATGAACAAAACGTAAGCGTTCCCAGCATGGACTAAGTACAGCCATTATAGCGAAACCCTTAAGGTTTGTCTTGAGTTAGACCACAAGTGTTGCAAATCAGAAGCGAAGCCAAAGCTATCTAGAGCACCTGGGGTAGCAGCAAAGTCAGTGTGCCGGGACTTAGAAGACAACAGGCAAGAAAAGCAGTGCAAGTATGGAGAAAGGGGCTTAAAATTATTACAGCACATTGAAGAGAAAATTATGAAGATACTCAATCTCTGAATTATTGAAGATGTGATAGATATAAGGGGAACTTTAACTCGTTACTAAACGAAGAATTCCCGCGCAGTACCATTCGTTGGCTACTGCGCATGAAGATAAAACCGCAGATTTTTTTTACAGAAACGAAATAGTCGGGCCTGATAAGGCAACAATCATAAATCCGAGACTAAAATGGGTCGCAATGTTCTTTAATAAAATTATGGGAAATGATCAGGTGTATAACAGTGTTCCATTATATAAACGCAATGTCGATATTAGCAATTGCAAAAACTACCGATCCTTGAAACTATTCACGTGCGAGGCGGAAATGCAATATTAATAAATTCCGTCCTCCCTAGTTCTAGAATTTCTTCTAGCTCTTCACTTCCCCAAATGTTGCAATATTGCTTATTATCAAAGCCATGTGACTCGTCGCTGAGAATGCTTTTTCGGCGAATAACCAGACGTTCTCCCATTTTCAGTAGAGCCCTATAAACGAAAGGTCGACGGGCATAATGGTAATTTGGCTTCAACTCTTGGTTGAATGCAACTTATATAGACGTATGCATTTATATTTCGTTCGTAAAATACGACAGCAACATATTGGAGTGACGCCAACCTCTTGGCAACAGCGCAACTACAAGTGCAATATTCTTTTGAGTTCTATCGTTTTCCTGTCTCACTGGCATGGCTTAGATGGCGCTACAGATCGGGGAGTTCCAAGGCCTCAACTAACAAGTCTCTCTAGTTAGCCCGATCTTTAGCTAAGCACTTCAAATCGGTTGAGGTCTATTTCTACTTGTGCGCGCCACCTAACTTACTCGTAAGGTCTCCCTCTACTGCCTTGTCCCTCTGGGTTAGATTCGAAGACTCTGCGGGTCGGAGCATTAGTCTCCATTCGCTTTACATGTCCTAGCCATCCCAAGCGATTAATGGACAGCTTTCTGATTAGGTCGATGTCGCTCTAAAGCTCGTATAGTTCATCGCTAAAGTTTCTTCTCCAAAGCCCGTCAATGCAAACAAAACCGCATACCTTTCAAAGGATTTTTCTCTCGAAACGACTGAGGATATCTTTACCATCTATCGATTGAGTCTATGCTTCAGCGACATAAAGTAGGACTAGGATGATCAAGGTCTTATATAGAGTCTCATTAGTTTTTCGGGATGGAGCCATACCACATAGTTGCCGTCTTAGCCCAAAGAAACAGCCATTGCCGAGAGTGAATCATCGTTTCACTTATTTCTGCTTAAGTATTGTTGGCAGGATTTATAGCAGAGACAAAGTTCCTTACTACCTCGAAATTATAGCTGTCGACTGTGACGACGTCTCCCAAATTCGTCGATGTTGTGTATCCCTTCTTGTTGACAGATATATGTACTTGGTTTTGCCATCATTTACCTTTAAACCCATTTTGGCAGTTTCCATTTCTACAATAGCGAACGCAACGGCGGGAGATTAAATTATTATTCGAAGTTGGCTTGTTATTGTTTTCTAGCCAACTACTCATCTTAATTGATCTGAAACCACACTGAAAGGGACTAATCAATCTGGTCGATAAGATCTTATATCCGATTTTGAGGAGACTTATATATCTATAGTTGGCGTAGTTGAGTAGGTCTCCTTTTTTGTGGATAAGGCATACTGTGCTGAGATTCCATTCACAAGGCAAACACTCTTCTGAGTTTGCGTATGCTCTCCACAAAGTCATCTCCAGCAGCTTTGAATACCTCGGCTGGCAAGGCGTCAAGTCCAGCTGCTTTGTTGGTTTTCAGTTTAGTTACCATTTAGTTACTATTAGTTAGAGCTATTCTTATTTGGTTCAGGTCTACTCTGCCTTCAGGTCTACTGCTGTTATACAGTCTGCAAAAAAAATTTGTCCATATTCTCAGCACCGACTGTGACTGTGTGACGGGTTTTCTTGCCGTGACACGTTCTTTTTACCTGTTCGTAAAACTTGGGTACGTTATTCTGGGAGTAGAACCTCAGTATCTTCGAACCAGCGCTTCTCGTGCTCTTTTTTCTTCTTCTGGATAAGCCTATGTTCACCCAGTCTCTTCTCCACGTAGAGCTCAAGAGCGGCACTAGTCCTTCGTTGCAGCGCCGCTCGTACGTTTCTTCTTTGGCATGGCAATGTTCTGGAGTGAATAAGCCGATACGAATTTTTTCACTAAGCTCTCAATTATTTAATTATCGGGACGGTTATAAACGCCGGAAATTGGATTTAACGCACTAAACGTAGTTTTACCTTATTGCGAATTGTAATAAAATATCAAATTTGAATTATTTGTAAAGGTTTTTGAATTTTATACCTTTCCGTGATTAAGTGGTAGACTATCTGGAACACAAATCTGACATCTTCCATAGAATCATTATTGGAAATTGGGCGTATCTTAGGAAAACCCTTTATAAATCATTACTCCATTTTCGCAGAAGATTTAGCATTGTTTCCTCGGTACTGGAGCGTTCGCGTGCCCTCGCAATGGTGCACGTAAACTTTTGATATCCATATCAAATTTGGGTTTTGTACGAGTAGGATATTATAGTCATATCCATCAAAGCTTCCTGTTTGGTATTTCGTTCGTATCATTTTTTTAACGCGAGCAATTACAATTATGTCTCTGAGCTCTACTTGATTGTTAAATCCTCGATACCAAACCTTTTACATTGGCGCACCACCTATCCTATCTGGTTATTACCACTTAAAATTCATATTAATAAATGGGCGCATTAAAATTTCGTTCGGAATATGACATGGCGGTCATAAGCCACCACCTCACATGCAGGATGTGGGACAGAAAATAAATTAAACGAAGAAGAAAAACAAAATAAATAACATAAAATAAAAACTCATCATGGTCACTTGATTTATTATCATGGCCGCTTTGTTGGTCCTTTTTTTTTGTGTAATTTCTCGACCATCCTGACTTGTGGGGTGGCTGTACATAAGTCGGCGTGCGCACTTTCAACCCACAACACAGACGTGTACGATACACGGAAACTGTAGTACACGGATGAGCTAATAATGACGATCGTTTTATTATTAAGCCTATTAATTTGTTGTGAGTAATTAATATTTTTGTTAGCAATTTTTACAATTTATTTATTCATGGGATTGGTTGGTGGATAGGTCAGAGTGGTTAAGAGAGGGGCTGGGATGTGTTTCCTTTTTTGCCATCTATTTTTCCGTTACGCACAGTGGCGGATTACTGCTCGCATACGAAATGGTATTATTAAACAATAACCGCCGCATCTACCTCATCGACCAGTCCATAATCAATGGTTAGCCAGAGGGTTGCCATTGCCGTTAAATTGAGTTGCCGCACAGCGTATACACGGTGGGTTGGTACAGAACTGACTGCGTGGTAGACTGCGGTATATTTGTTCATAAGTGTGCGTTTTATTCGATTTCATAATATCTATGAAATTAAAATTAAGGGGAAATCTTTTGGCGCGTTTTATAGCGCCTAGCTATGTATTATCATATTGTACATATATATGCATTAAAGCAGAACTGTGTGCAATTGTTTTCATGAAGAAGGTAATTTTCAAGAATTGCGGTTCATGGTGGAGCTTTACTTGTTCCGTGCTGGAGGGGGAATTTGCTGTGTAAATGGTATCGGTTTGGATTCGAGAAAGAAAGTTTAGCGATTAAATTTGCTGCAAACCAATTGGGGATAATACAGATCGGAGTATACAACGAACAGGTAGATAACCCCTTTCTAATACGACTATATTCCTAAAATAATTTCAAATTTCTAAGGTTCATTTTTTTTTGTGTTTGTTTTTTGCTTATTAGAGCTAATTAGCGCGTGCTCGAGGGATTTGCGTGCCCTTACAAAATTTGCACACAGCCCGAGCGAAGAAAATTTAGGGATGAAGAAAAGAGAGGCGCCGATGTACATTGTTCTTAAATGATTGCAATTTATAATGACCTGGAAATAGAGAGCTAGGCAGGGCATTCCAAAAGCGAGTTGTATGGCTTAGGAACGAATCACAATATTTTAGAGTACGTCCGAAAGTGGGCTTGAGGGTATACTGATGAGCATTCATTGCGAGACGGGTGTTACGGTTGAAGGTTTGTAGGGGCGGAATGCTACTGGCGATTTCAATGTAGCACTGGTGGTGCAAATAACGATAAAACAAAGTGAGACAGGGGATATTACGTCGGTAATTACGTCGAGGTTGCAAATGGAATGACTGATATTAGTATCATCTATGAGTTTCATTGCACGGGTCTGAATCATATCTAGCAGGTACAGAGATGTTTTAGGCTCATCTGCCCAGATGTGCCCATTGTACTCCCATTTTGGGGAATGTAAATGGCTTATATATTGAGGCCAGATCAGATGTGGAAAAGTATTTCTTTCATCGTTTGAGGAACCTACACATTTCGCAACATTTTTGGTGACATCGAATGTAAGTTGGTCATTAACACACATAGCGAGAATGAAAAATTTTGCAATGCAAAATGCAATGCAATTGCCATTCATGGATAATGGCTGAGTATTTAAATTTCGCTTTAACGACAGCAGACAGCAGGTTTGGAAGCAGTAAATTAAAATCTGTTTATAGTTCCCCAATTGGTTATGCTGTTAATATCGAAATTTAATGAGCTTAACATACGCTGCCGTTCCCGTTCTAGTCCGAGGAGCAGGGACGTGAGTCGGGAATATATTGGATTGGAAGCAGCAGACAAGAAATCATTAATGAAGATTAAAAAGAGTATCGGAGACAGAAGGGAGCCCTGGGGTACACAAACATTTATTTTGTGAATATCACACTTGATACCATCGAAGGCAACTTGAATTGAACCTTATTTTTCTTAAATAAACAAGAATAAATTATTATCACTGCTATTTATGGCTTTAAGAAAAAGCTATATATTGATGTCATTTCTTTAACAACACCTGAAATGGTTGAATTTATTATAATTTCCCCAAGTCGGGGAATCAGTTACGACTACACTACGTGCATTCATTTGATACAGCGCCGTTCTTAGAAGATGCAAATCTCTCGAACGTCACTGTGGCGTATTTTACAAAAAGATATAGTATATATACGTCCGTATAGGATCGTATTGACCTAAGAGGCAAAGTCAAATGCCTATCGCGCATGCCAAACTTTCGCGCAAAGGGCTTTATTGAAGATGTAGAAGATCAGGATTTTCACCGATCTCATCCTCAGTGCCGAGGCACATTTCTGATTAAATTAATCTGATAATAAGCAAAATTGCCGCATTTTGTCAAGCGAATAGTCGGAGGTGGGCCATAAGCAGCCATTATATACGAAAAGACTGACCGTTTGGTGGGGTTTTTATGCCGCAAATGTCATAAGGCACTAGTTTTTCCGAGATGATCCCGGCGAACCTATTCGCCGTCAATGGAGACCACTATCGATCCAAGTTAACCAATTTTGTGTTTGGTTTGGAGGATTCTGGGCCACAATTGACTTATTGAAGATAAAATTCCACGACGATCTTGTTACTACAAATGGCCCCATCAACTGCTTTTTTAATCTTTAAGGTCCTTATCACCGACGCTATCTCAGGTTTACTGTTTTACAAGTTTTTGCTCCCATTTGAGGCTTTTTTGTCAGCTGTTTTCTTTCGTTTTAAGTTAAAGGGGTATCTTTCTTTTCATCAGCGATTGGTGCGCTCTTCTAACTGATGCCAAAAGGCGGACGGGTAAGCTACCGTAATGTAGACAGACATTATTTAAGGAGAAAGCAGGCAGATGATCTATTAACCCACCATAGAGACCTTAAAGAAATTTGCAGCGCATATGGCCTGCTCTAGACAACATATAAAAATCTGTTCTAGATCATTGACTTATTCATTATCTAAATCTTCGGCATCTTTGGAATGGTTGCACCAGCCGCATAGCGAGAACAGGAATCCGCTCTGAAGTGGACAGCGCGACCCTGCACTTACTTCCTAATGAGAATAAAACTAATTATAATATTTTGGTCTAAGTAAACCGTAACGAGGCCCACTTCAGTGCATCGGTAGCACCTGTTCTCGCTCAGTGGGCTTTAAGAATGGCTCCTACGGTGAATCTGTATGGACTATTCGACGAGTAACCATAAGGTTTCAAGAACAAGCAAATAACAGCTTACGTAGCCACTCGCTGTATTGTCTTAAAGGTCTGGTTCTCTCACAGAGAAAACTCGAACTCAAACGATAACTTAAAACGATAACCAATTTAAAATATAAATTTTGTTAAGATACTCGTATTTTTGTCTATTTTTTAAAGAAAAGTTTTTAAAAAAATTGCATAGAGAAAAAGAGAAAGATGTTTGGGCTCAGTAGTTATTTCGCTCCATGGGTGGTATCCAATATTGAAAACCTGTTAAGTGGGGAATAAACTATTTCTTCATAGTGATAAGTAATATCATTACACCTCAAGTAAAAATTTAAAAATTTTATTAATTTCAACAAAATATTTTATGACATTTAATATACAAACGAGTATGTATATATAAATTAAATATCTTTAATGTAGAAAACATTAATTGAACGAATTTAAATAATTATTTATTGGTATGGTATCCTTTGAAGCAATGCATACACATACACAAAGTAACACCACAGGCGAGATCCCAGAATCTCGATTATTTGCTGAAACCTTTCTAATAACATAATTTGCATCTCCAGGTTACGTTTGTTCAAGACGAGTCCGATGCTATATAATCCGCAAAATGTCTCTTACCAAGTCTCGATGGTTTCCAAGTCAAAAAGGATAATTTTTCGATAATTTCGATAAGCAAATACAGTTTATTGAGGTGACCGCCATCCTTCTTGTATGAAATATATGCATTCAAACACACCATGTCCAGTAACTGTAGTAAATTCTAGCAATTTCATACGCTTTCATTTGTCCGTCAGCAAGATCAACACATCCCATGTTTTTGTTATAGTCAACGATAACTTCTGGTTTCGATATTGTTTGCCCTCGTTTTTCTATTTACTCGATATGATTAAATACCCTTTGTCTTTCTTATACATCCAGATTTGCTTTAACATATCATATACGGCGATTATCGGTGGCAACCCACTTAAGACATCTTGAGCGCGGTTTCAAGGGAGGTTGTTTTTTTTTGTTCAAAAAATTGTTCGGCGCACTTGTTGGTTTCTGCCAAAATAAGTTTCGCACAATTGTGTCATCTATTAATTTCTCAAAATAAAAAAGACAATCTTTTTGTTTGGGTCCTTCAAATGTAAGTCCAGCTTGAGACAGAAACGGAAAAGGCGATCGAATTATTCCCTCACTCTTTCATTCATCTGATGCTGTTTGCGAACTTGCGTCTACAATATCATCATCTGCTAATTGCACGTCATCCGGTTCATCCATAAAAAAGTCGTTATCGCTTTCTTCTGAACTGCTATTGCTGCTTGTAATTTATAAAATAATAAAGGGTTTTCCAATAGGGACTTGACAACTTTGAATTTAATTTGTGAACGCACTCTTTCACTAATCATCAAACTGTCACTGTCAATTTATTCAGTAAACTCAACATTGTCATCATGGTAAAGTACACGAACGAGCAACGTCTCCAAATTATAAAAAATTTCTATCGAAATTCGGAGTCGGTGACTGCAATTTTAAGAGCATTAACTCCAATTTTCGGTCGTAATTCTCGCCCTAGTAGACAGGCAATAACAAGTTTAGTGCAAAAATTTGAGTCTACATATTCGTTGTGTGATGTTGCCGTGTCAGTGAGACAATGGGTTGGTCGAAGTGTAGAAAATATCGCTGCCGTTCAGGCATCCGTAGCAAATGATCCAAATCAGTCAATTCCACAGCGTTCTCAAGAATTGGGCATCGCTCAGACCACATTATGGCGTATTTTGCATAATGATCTTGGTTTACACCCATACAAGATCAAGTTGACTCAAGAATTGAAGTCGATGGACCATTTGAAGCGACGTACGTTCTCCGATTGTGTTCTGGAGAAGATGCGCCAAGATGATGAATTTCATCACAAAATCATCTTCAGTGACGAGCTCATTTTTGGCTCAATGGGTTCGTCAATAACCAAAATATGCGTTATTGGTCGGGTGAAAATCCACATGTGCTTCATGAATCACCACTTCATCCATAAAAAATAACTGTTTGGTGCAGTTTGCATGCCGGCGGCGTTATTGGGCCATATTTTTTCGTCGACGATAACGATCGTCATGTTACTGTGAATGGTCAGCGTTATCGCGCCATGATCACCGATTATTTTCGGCCCGAATTGGAAGATATGGACTTGGACGACATGTGGTTTCAACAGGATGGTGCAACAAGCCACACAGCACACGCTACAATCGATTTATTGAATAGTAAGTATGGAGAGCGTGTTATCTCAAGAAATGGGCCAGTCGATTAGCCGCCTCGTTCGTGCGATTTAACGCCGCTTGACTATTTTCTGTGGGGCCACGTTAAGTCATTGGAAGAGCCAACGACATTGGAAGAGCTCAGAGCCAACATTGAACGCGAAATAGTGGCCGTTTCGGCCGAAATGTGTGGCCCACTCGTTGAAAATTGGGTCCAACAAATCGACCGCTGCAAACGTGAACGCGGTAGCCATATGAACGAAGTCGAGTTCCATTTCATAAATGTTTTGATTGTACTTCAAGTCGATAGTAAAGTTTTTTAAATATCTCAAATGGTTTGCGTTTTATTTAAAAAAAAAATAGTCAAGTCCTTATTGGAAAACCCTATATATCGGGGAAATAAAAGCCTTCAAGTAGATAATTATTACAAGATCAGTCTGGAATTTACGCACAGGCATTTATCTCATGTATAATGTAGGTGGATCCCATCAGATTTTAAGCTAATGTGTTAGTGTATTAAATAATCCACTTCAAAGCGCCAATGTTCAACTAACAACTGGGATTCAGAAAAGTTTAATCCATCCAGCCACTCTCAGTAAGTGCATTCTAATTGCATTGGCCTTCATTTCCATCGCATTCGCTTTGCATTCCCAAACTAAATCAATTCCCTCGCAAACTTCTATCAATGTTATCATATATGTACGTGCGAATATCAAAATAAATCTATTACGTCACATTACTCGTAAACCTACATTCAATGCGGTAACAAAATTTCAAATGCAAATTTGTAATGCCATGAAAAAAAATCAAAAAAATTTCAACAAACTTTGCATTTGCGTGCCCATCCAAATATAAGTTGGAAATAGTAATGAATTGAAGCGAAGTGGGATGTCAAAATCAATCAGCCAGCAGTAGTCTAATTAAAGAACTCTTTCCCTTAAAAGTCCAACTGGATTTGATTTTATCTATGTAGCGAGCATATCATGTTTGACTATCCCCATTGTATTGTATCTGTATTTATATAGCTATACGTGTTACCAATTTAGATTTCAAATTAATACAACATCAATCTAAATTATTAACAGTAATCGAAACGAAAGCCCATATGTGACACCAATTTCAGTAGATGGTTGAGTGCTTAACTAGGACTCTACAGTACGTATACTTCAAATTCAGTTCAGCCATGACTATATACATTATATACGAATAGTTAAGCTCATAAGGTTTGGATGTATTTATATATATTACATACGCATACAAAGTAGATTTTCTGCAATAGTTAGCTATATAGGTAGATACTCTCGCATGGCTAGTTGCATGTGGCCTTAAATGCAACAGCCACTTACATACATTTGTAGCAAATCAATTTCCAATTTCCATTTTCCAATTTAATTTTCCATCCCTTGCCGCTCTCATAAATGACAACACGTTAAATGTCATCTTCAGATGCCTGCAACATAACCACAGAAACGTTCTTACACCAAAAATGCGTTGCAGCATACCACACAACATATGTGGTAGGACTTGGTACATATATTTCTTGGCAATTGAAAATCCTTTCTAACTGCAATACCACCCTTTTCTTAATAATCCATGTCAATACCTTTAGGATCGTGTGGTTGCATCTTCAAGTTCTTCGAGAGGAAATTTGCTAAGTGCAATCAAGGATGTATTTGGTGTTAGTGCACAAGTATAATATGCAATGTTGATATTTTGGTCGATGGTTTGAAACCATTAGACGGTAAGTAAGTAGTATTGATATGTTGCTGGTGTAATCGCGGTTTCTGTACAGCGATGGATGATAATTAGAGACTTACAACTAATTAATGTGAAGATTTCGATAAACAAGCAACGATCCATAGATAAGGTTGCTGTTAAGATCGCCGTCCTTAATGAACACATTAAGCCTTAGTACTTGCAGATACAAAGTCAATTAGTTCTATATTACAATATTTTGAAAATATTTAATTTTGTCCAAGAAAAACCTACCGAACTGCATTCTATGTACGAGTATAGGTAGTATGCATAATCCAAGAGGCATTTCTGTCTACACTATCCATCCACGTTTAGGTAAAAAGGGTAAGCCGACAAAATAAACCCCGACTCGTAATACTGGATGCTTTGTGCAGTATGATAGAAATCCTTGCAAAATACGACCATCTGAAAAGTTATACTCATACATATGTGAGTATGAACTCTGCGCTTGTAAGATGTTCAACTAACGAGCAATCCATGACGAAGCAAACCGTAAACTCGTCTTTTTTAATCAGCCAGCATTGCTAAATGGTGGTAGAAATACGGTACGCACTGAGAGTGGCAACTTGGCGATGCCCAGTGTCTCTGTACATCAATTGTGCTTATTTTACCTCCAAGTGGTAACCATCGGATACTTACAAGTAAGCGTGAATGCTGACCAGCAGACAAAAATAAGAGCACTATAAAAAAGACAGCGGATGAATTCCGCAGATGGAATCACCGGTGAAGTGAAATCCCTTATCCGGGCTACTCCAACATACTTTGAGGTAAGACCGGTAAGGATTTGGCCCTCAAGGTTGGGGGTTGTGCCGCCGGGGTATTTTCCCGGCAATGGCAAAACAAAAACAAGTTATGAAGCAATAACAAGCCTTGGATACGGACGGATCTACTGTTGGCAACCCTTGGAAATGAAATAAGGACAACGAATTAAGCCATGTGCAGTCGAACAACTAGCGGCGGCCGTGTACTGCTGCAAAGCAGATATCACCACCATCCAAGAAATGCGATGGGATTTGTCGGTCAAAAAGAGCATGAAAAAATGCGGCATCTACTACAGCGATTCTTAACGACGACAATTTGGATGCGGATTTGCAGGCAGACCAAGGTATTGTTGCAGATATCCCGAAGATCGCAAGGCAAGCTAATACTGTGAGGAAGTTTGGCGTCGGATGGCTACAATCGCAAGAGAACGCCAAATCTTTTAAGATGTTCTATGCCACCAGCATCAAATATCGAAGACCAGTGGCAACATAGCCAAAAAGCTTTCAGAGATGCCGGCTATGATGTGCAGGGTTTCACTCGGACAACACAACGAAAACCTTGACGACGAGTGCCGACACGCACATGCAGCTAAAGAAAGATGATAACGATGATAACGAACTTTACCAGCAGAAGAGGAGTGACGAACACCGGCTTCTCAGGAAGAAAAAGAAGGAGCATAAGAAGCGTGCGTTCGAGGAAATTGAGAGATGCTACTGCAGGAATGAGATTCGGAAGGTTTATCAAAAAGTAAAGTAAAAGTAAAGTAAAGTCCGACATCCGTCGGACATAAACCACGAACACAAGCCTGCAGAGACGAGCAAGGGATCATAGGGGACAGATTTGGAAAGAGTATTTCTGTAGACTGTGTAAGGGGGATGACTAACCAAATACGGCTGTCAGGCAGAATGCACCTTTCAACGTTGACGATGTAGACCAAAAATTCCGTCCACTCGACCTGGATGAAGTGAAGGTAGCCATATCAGAGCTTAAGTCCAACAATGCTGTTGTAGCGGACGGCCTGACTGCAGAGCTCTTCAAAGTAGCAGGCGATGATTTTTTAAGGAGCATTGTTTGTCCGATCCTCAGGAAAGGAGACCCTCTGAACTGCGTCAACTAGAGAAGCATCAGTTTTTTTAACATCGCCTATAAGATCCTATCTGGCGGATTATGTGAACGCCTGAAGCCGTTCGTCAACCACCTGATTGATCCATATCAGTGTGGCTTTAGACCAGGAAAGACCACCTTCGATCAAATATTCACACTCTTCCGTTTGTGCAGGATGACGATGGAGAATGCACGCTGCTCCATGAAAGTCCATAAGAAAGGACAACACCGACGTCTCGGATAGAACGTCACCCTCGACAGATATGACTTTGAGGTAGTTGACCAGCAAAGCCCTCTCTCGAAAGCAAAAGTAAATCTATATAAGGCCTTAATAATCCACTCCTGCCCTATGGCTCAGAGGCATGGACTTTATCAAAATTGTATGAGGGTGCTCTTGGCTACTTTGAGAGGAAAGTTTTTCGTGTGATTTTCAGCCCAGTCTGCATAGAAGCTGAGTGGAGGTGGAGATGCAACGGCGAACTGTACGGGCTGTATAGCGACATCGACCTAGCCAGAAAAGAGAAGGTCCAACGACTGAGGTGGCTGGGTCATGTAGAGCGGATGAACACCAAGGCTCCGGTCCGAAAAGTTTTCGAATCCACCCCCGAGGGATAGCGCCGTGGGGGTACCGCACGCAGCCTGGAGGCAGCTATAGACAAGCTAGCTGTCGATGCTTGTTGGTTGAGGCCCAGGTCCATCCCGGACTGTAGCGCCACCTTAAGTAAGTAAATAAGCATTTCAAAGTGGCACTTGCAAGACATACTTGAAATCCACAGAAGACCTGTTCTTCTACACGGATCCGACATTTCACGTAAAGCCTACATATGTATTGGAAGTTGGTTATCACTAAATGACATTTATTTAATATATCATTGCTAATCGTTATAACAGATGTCGATTACAAACTAAGGCAATTTTAATCATTAAATCATGGAGTCGTTAACGAAACAACGCATTTTTCCTAATCAAAGTTATTATGAAAATGGAAGTTATGTGAACGTTATATTTAGGAAGATTCGTGACCGTCGCAGGTTAAGAAACATATCAGCGTTTACCGCCAAATATCACCACTGTAAGCCAACGAGTTAGAAATGACCCAGGCACCTCGATTCTTCGCCACAACTTGCTTAAGGAATGCCCTGCAGAGCTCTCTATTTCCTAGTCATTATAGCTTGAGCGGGTGCTAATTATATAAAAAAAAAAACTATCCTATACAAGCACCAAGCCAAAAATGAGTATCTAAAAAAACAAACAATTCCATAAGACAATAAGTTCGTAAAATTTGGCTTACACATCATGCAAAAATTTATTTATATTTTCCAATGCCACTATTTAATTAGCAAATCAATTAAAAAATTACTAAAATATTAAAACAAAGCTGCCTACATATTAAATCAATTTTAGAAATGTTTCCTTTCCTTTCATTGATAAATTTCCAATTTGAAATATTTATAGTCATCCGACTGAATTTATTTTTGCTAATGTAGAAAACTTTGTTTGCCAATTAACAACTCAAAACTATTTGAATAATTTATTTGCAGTGAAATGTACGGCGGTTTGATGTTGAGTTGATAGATACGTTGATAACTAGTAACATATGAATAGTTAAAAACTATGACAGCTTGAATACACTATTTAGTGAGTTTTAAAAATAATTAATGATGCATTCAATAGCAATACTGAGATTGCGGTTACTAATTACACCTTTGAAAACAAACTATTTTCATTTGTTAATATGATATTTTGTTAAACTTACCAATTAGTTTTCAAAACACTGCATTTTAAATAAATTGCAAACGGTTTAAGGAATGCTTTAAAACGTTTAATTTTTTTCAAAAATTGGAGAATTTCATTTCTCTTTTCACCACTATTTTGCTTCTGCAAAAAGGCTCCGCATACACAGGTGTTTACTGTTGCGAAGAAACCCAGACCGTTTATTAATGACAGATTCCCTGTTGACCACCATATGAAGCGGAAAATGGGCAAAAACTCTCGGATCATCATATGCAATGTTTGGCCCTCGAACAGGACCCGTGCAGCCTAGTTACTCGGCCTGACAAAAGATGGTGAAGATCTATAACATGTACTACGATGACTGGTATAGAGAACAGAAGGCAACTTTAGCAACGACGATTGGAAAATTTACCAAAAGATAAAAGAAACGCGTTATTCAATAAGATCCAAACAGAAGCCTGTAGAAGTAAGAGATGCAATTTAGTAGCTGAATCATAGCCAAAGCTGAGAATATGAACAAACTATTTTGCGGAATGATTAGTGGAGAGAATGGCCCCAAGTCCATCGACACATTCTACATGAGCAAAGAAAACGAAAATTTCAGTCAAACTGACGAAAGTAAAGTAAAGGTAGCTACATGTTATAAACTTAACTATAGGAAGGCGGACGCCTGGCCAGACACCTACCGAGATACTAAAGGTAGTTGAAGGAGTAAACAACATTTCATCTCTAAATATTTGCTCGCAAAAAATTGTTCCTGATAAAACGAATTTCAGCGCGGTTGGGCAAACATTTCAGCCTCAATAACATGGCATACAAGATTTTGTTTGACATTTTCCAACAATATGATTGGTGGGATTAGGTCGATGGATCGGTGCACAATTAACCAAATATTTCCCGTATCACTATTTCATATCGATACTCTCCACCTCTTCATCAATGCAAGGCCGGCCGCATATGACAGTATCTATTAGGTGGGGTAAAAAGTAACCGCCTTGGGAATGAAAACAATTTTTTTTAAATGTTTTTTATTTTATTCAATATAGTCCCCTTTTAGCTTGATACACTTATTCCAGCAATTTTCCAACATCTTGATCCCGTCCGAAAAGTAATTTTCCGGAAGATCTGCAAAATACTCCTCCGCGGCGTCGATGATATCCTCGCGTGAGCTAAATTTTTTATTGATGAGCCATCTTTTGAGGTTTGGGAAGAGATAATAGTCCGAGGGAGCCAAATCGGGCGAATACGGTGGATGCGACAGCAATTGGAGCCGTAAGTCATTGATTTTAGCCGTGATTGCGATGCTCTTGTGCGCCGGCGCATTGTCATGCAAAAACAAATTTTTTTTCGCTTCATTTGAGGCCGTTCTGCAGCGATTTCGGCCTTCAATCGCTCCAATAATGCACAGTAATACTCGCAGTTGATGGTTTTTCCTTTTTCGAGGTAGTCCACGAAGAGTATGTCATGACAATCCCAGAAAACCGACGCCATAACCTTTCCGGCTCATCGAGCCTCACTCGGCCACTTGTAATAGTGGATCCAAGTTTCATCAACAGTTACCAATCGACGACAAAAGTCCGCCCGATTCCGCATCAGCAAGTCCAAACACTCTTTCGAAGTGCTCTCGCGTTCTTGTTTTTGGTCAGGAGTGAGCATGCGCGGCATCCAGCGGCATGATAACTTTTTCATATGCAGAATATCGCCCAAAATATGGCGTGTGCGCTCAGTACTAATCTTTGTGGTATCTGCTAGCTCGCGCACCTTCACTTTCCTGTCAGCCAACACCATTTCATGTATTTTTTTGACATTGTCCTCTGTAACCGCATCGGATGGACTGCCGCTGCGGACTTGATCGGTAGTGGAGTTGCGGCCACCACGAAACTCTCGAAACCAATATTTGACGGTGTAATCTGACGGAGCATTAGCCCCATAATATTTATTCAACTTTTCTTTTGTTTCCTTCGCCGTTTTGCCCCTCAAAAAATAATGTTTTATGAGAGAACGAAAATCGATTTTGTCCATACTCAACATGATGCCAAACACGTCGACAACAATCAGCTGTCAACACAAAACTAAAGACAGTATCGCACTGAAATTTAGCATGTCTGCCTAAATATGAACGGACTTCAAGGCACCATAACCTTTTTTGCTGTAGCAGCGCATTCTGGCGGTCAAGGAGGTTACTTTTCACCCAACCTAGTATATAGTCGAGCTTTAGGCACAATTTTCAATAAACTTGTGCTACGACTAACAGATCGTAGCGAGATATCACTACGAGTACTTCTATTGCAAGTAAATATTGAGAAAGAAAATGGCTTAAATGGCAACAAATTCAAGTATGTATGTATCTAAACATACCAGAAGCGGAACACCACAATATGTAGCTACGAATATAACATTGTGGTAGTTAGATATATTTTTAATTGCGGCGCCACTATTAACTTAAAAGAAGAATTGCACTTATTACTCACTCTGGCCCAATAATGTAACTTAGTAATAATATCTTGCCTAGAATCAGTTTCTGTTCCATGGCACAGAAGCAACGGCGTTTGAAGAAAGCGAATGAAGAACGTTTTGAACGCAAAATTCTTTGAGTACTGCTTGGTCCTGTTTGCCTTGACGGGCTTTGAAGGATCAGGTTTGTGTGACTATATAGAGAAATCGAACTGATCTCAAAAGTAATCATCAGACCTCTAAGATCAATATCACAGGTAGAGCGGATAGATATTAACAGTCCGGCCTGAAGATTTTTCGATTCCTACACGAAGTAGAAGAAAAAAACATCGAAAATAGTTTTGTTACTAGGACACATACTTTCGTCGTATGATTATAGCTCAGACTTTTTGATTGGAAGCTCATAGCAATTGTTCGAAGCTTGTGAAAAGATGACTATTTGCCATACCAAATAGAGCCTTAATCATAGCCAGATTTATGTGTCTAAATTTATTGCAATTGTCTACACAAGGGGGTTTTTTTTTATCCTTGGAAGCGCTAGGGATTATTCTGTTGCTGAAGAGACAGATCCTCATAAATTTTCATTCAGTCGTCTTTTTTTTCTTCAGCAGATATATCGCAACAATGCGATCTTTCTGGGTCACGATCTACGGACAAAGCAATCAATGTGCTAATAACGAGAAACCAAATGACTACAAAAGGCTTATGCTATGGGAGGATGTGCCATACCGTGCGGGTGTAGTGTACGGAGTAAGTCTATCTTTACAGATTCATGAGCAAATCAATTGTCGGCTTTTTTGACTACTAAACGGTATTGGTTGCACCAAAACCTCTAGAAAATAGTGAAATTCATTCACCTTGCAAATACAATACAATGAAACGATTGTTTAAAAGTCAAGTAATCGCATTGCCTTATTCTGTAGATACTACTGAACAACATATTATTCAAATGGAATGCAAAATGAACTTTCTTCGAATCCAACTTTTCTGTTTCAGAGCATCTTTTTCTAAAGCAAGTGCGAAACTAGTGCCAGCTCTCCAAACTCCTCATTTCGAAAAACTGTCTTGTTCAGGAGTGCAAGTGGTTTTAGTATGGAAAATTTAGCACATCTAATGGGCGATGGAACTTTGATATCTCAAGCAAGATTTTTACGGACTTTCCATCAATTATGTACCCTTTATGTAACTTCAAATTAGTTATCTCTGAACAAGGCATAGTATACTATGTCCATTGAATTTAAATAATCATAATCCAATGAGTGGCAGTTCCAAAGCCTTCTAAAATGAAATCAAAAGCCACCCTCAGCCTCTAGGTAAATATTTGCTTTTCATACACCACATAGTCTTTTCTCTAATGTGCCCGTGCAATAAACAAATGTCCAAAAAATAAAAGAAACAAAGCGAAACAAAAGTCATACTCGTAAATAAGAAAAATGAAAATGAAACAACCAATTATCCTTGGAAACTAGGACAAATGAGCGATCTTGCCGTTATGCGCACGGCAAGATAAATTCGACTATGACAATTTAATGTTTGTTCATGAAAGTTGAAAACAATTTCCTTTATCAGGAGCATGTTGCTCAATTAAGAAATTTCATCTCCACAGAGTGGACCTGCAAAAAGGAACGAGACTTTGGACTGAGAACTACGTACGGCTATCATGACTACGACAGTTTACTGCAACCAAGACATCCTAATTAGCTAATGAGAAGTTTACTGTAAAACAGAAAGGAAACGCGAAAAAAAAACGAAAAATAAGAAAGGCTCATACTATTACACCGCTATGTTCAAGTTCCAATTTCTATCGTGCGACGCGACGTCATTGTCCCATCTCGATGTTAAAAATGTTGTCGCTGCCCTTCACTCCAATCATCATCGTCCGTTTTTCTAACTTTGCAGAATTTTTTTTTATTTATCAACCGCCCCATTCCGTGCTCATTTTTTCCCAGTTTCTCTAGCCCCCTCAAACATAACAGTCCGTGCTTTTTTTTTTCTTTTCCACTTGACTTTATTCATGCGATTTTATATTCTCCATCTTGACATAGACCAAGGGTAGAGGGTCCTGTGATGATGATGATGACGATGAAGGTCCTTTTTTTTCTTTTTTTCTTCTCTGCGTTGGAAATTGTGACGACAGTTGCTTCGTGGTATGTTGTGCACGCTGTATGTGCGTTGTTAGTGGCGGTGGTGATGGGTAAATGTCACATTGGTAAGGGGCCAACAATTGGATAGAAATCCAAGAATTAGGACACATTTCTGGACATGACAGCAATGTCGCACACTCAACAGACAGAGTACACAAAGAAAAGAGGACTGGAAGGGACACCCACACACTCTAAAGTCATCACCCACAGACATTTGTGTGCAAACTTTTAAATTGAAGAAAAAGAAATGAGGACTCCAAGTCGGTACCAAGAATGCCAACACTCCTTACGACAGAGTCCATAAGGAGAATCCTTCACCATAGAGAAGTGATGAATCGAAATGCCGTTTGTGAGTGAGAATTTTATTGTTGAGAGTCATTCACTTGGCCAATCCTATTTGTTAAAATGATTCTTGACTATGTCAAAGTGTAGCTACAGGATGAACCGCAAAAAGTGGAAAGAGATTTCCAATAATACAGAAATATTTAGACATGCGGTAGTACACAGTAAAATTAACAGAAATTTTCAGGTTTTTTGGGTTCAACTAAAACTGAATACAAATATGTATATGGACATACACATGTATGTGCTTTGGAAGAATCTTTACAATAATGTTTTATGGGACAGGACACAAAAAGCAAATTGAGTTTGTAAACGACAGCTTTCTTTCGGCTACAACTTAAAGTTTACACAGAATTACCGGCGGTGAAACAAAAGGCAAAACAGATTTCGAATTCGAAAGAAACACTTTTCTATCATGTCCCTAGTAGAAATCTATATAATAGGAATACGAATAAAGAATTCAATACCACAAAAAAGAAAAGATAAAACAAAATGTCAGTAACGTCACACTTAAAATAAAGATCTTACCCATGTCAAATAAACAAACGGAAATTGTTTGGAAAGGCTTTGGGCGAACATTATGAAGCCTTGTGACTGTTACTTCATATTTAAATATGACGTTCTTATTGCGCAGAAAAATACTAAATTGGGTCAATACTCTATAGTAAGATCACAAATATGTACATATTGTAAGAAGTTCGTAGCTCGATAAGAATAAGAATTCGAAACCCAGAAAAATACCATTAGGGACTATTTGGAAAACGGAATGGAGGGGTGTAAACCGAGAACTTTACATCACATTTGTATGGAATTATTTCAGGGCAGACCTTAAAAGTCGAAGTAAGCCATTGGGACAATTTTGTTACGAGTAGGAACAGACGAGTTGTCCTAAGTTTAGCCCTTATTATCCTCAGTCAAAGGCCAGCCATCACTCCCCAATTGGGACAAGGAGCGAATATTACTTTTACGAGTAAAGCCACAGAGTCTAGAGTACCGGAAGCTTCATTTATCGTGCTTGCTATCTTGCTTTCTATCCAGGAGTGGATAGCTCAGCTTCAACTTCGCATACAAGAACAGGCTATGTGCGTGGGTCAAATCTATCTATCAAACCTATTGTCAGGCCTAACGCGCCTCCAGTCGTAATGGGTACGAACATGGCAGAGAGAACCCTTAAGGTTGAGAGAAACTAGAAAGATTCAATATCGTAAGAAGAAACCATCCCAACTTCACACAAGGAGGTGATGTCGCGATTTTCATTAGAAAATCCGAGTAGTGCGAGAATTTCCGGTGACGGAATCTCACATCATGTAGTCGAAAACGGTTGTACATGTACATTTGCCTATGAACCTGAAGCTACTCAATCGACCTTTTTCGAATCGAGACACTTTTCTCGAAGGCTGGAATCGGAGGAGTATTATTTTATAATCAGCGGAAATTTAAACGCCAAACATAGATATTGTAGAATTAATACACTAAACACTGGAGGGGTTGCTAGGCGTCGACTCGGTCTAAAAGCGGTGGACAGTCTGTCATTTCCCAGATTAGGCTCTTATCTGGATCTCCGTCTGTTTCGAAAACGTATAAAACGGCAACCACGACTCAATACACTAAATATTATTATCTAAGTGAATGACAGTGACCATGGCGATTGTAGTAACGAAATTGCGAAATTGGAAGTACAAAGTTAGTTCTACACTTATACGCTAGACAGCCTTCTTCAGAACAATGATGTGAGTGGACAGCGAGTCTCCTCGAATTCCACCAAAATAAAAGTAGACCGCTGTCATAATTAAAAACTTTGTAGAGGCGGTTTACTGACAGACACTGAAGTCGTTGTTCAAAAATAGTTTCTATTGGAACAATAAAATCCAGGCTGCAACCAACAGTAATCCGAATATATTCCCACAAGTAAATAAAAAGAATTCAGAGGAAATATCAATACGGACTTTCGTGTCTTAAGATCGGGTTTCGACATCTAGGAGCTGTGGGCAATTAAACCAATCTGTTTATTAATGCAATGGATAATTCCCATTATCCCTCGCATTGCAACACAGCGATGGTGCACTCAATTCTCAAAAGAATTAAAGATCGACATGGTGTTCAAAAAGATGATCAGTAGAGTCTTGACCAAGTCGGTTGAGGATAAAAATGTAATATCTCTCATGACGAGTCTAAATTAACACATCATAGCTAGAGGGCTAGACATAAGTACACTAATACTATAAATTCATTTTAACATGGTCGACAGTAGACACTTAATTGTGACTGAAAGCGATGTGACTATCGTTGGAATATTTGACATTCAACATCTACGTATACAAATGATCCCGCGGGATCACTTTTCCAAGTCAAAGCGTACGCAAACGACTTGATCGAGTGCAGATCAATCACTTGCTTGTCGAAATGAGAATCAATATCTGTATTTTAACAGATGTTGCTCTGGCTAGAGATATAGCAGCCAACTTGAATCAAAAAGAAACATAATCTGTTATGGTCCGTGCTAATTTTTGGACATGCTCTGTGGTTCAAAGTGTGAGTAAAATTATTTGACAAAATTTTGGGGATTGAGAGGGCGTAGCGTATGACTTTTCTTAGAATCTGAGTACACAAAATTCTTAAAGAGGTATATCAGTATATAGGGTGAACCTTATAAAAGTACTCAACACGAATGAACTCGCGAATAACTCGATTTTCGATGATTACTATCTTAATCGTATCTACAACGAGAGTGTGCGCTTTACCGATTCGGTTGTCCCAGCATCGTTTGACTACCGAGATAAAAGAGGGCTTATTTATGAAATTCTATATATAGCTGATCTTTCACGTCCTTCGAACAGCTGCCGGCAGGCGACTCTACTACGACAGTGCAGGAGGTCTTCAGTTCAATAGCGATGTGAGAGATATTGCTCAACAGCTCCTTGCATTTTAGTGACTTATTGAAGGAGCAAAAACTCCCCCCGTTGATTCCTTCAAGGCGAGGTCAGTTTGTTTGATACTTAAATCATGGCCGGTTTACATACAAGTAGAAAAAAAATAATAATAATACTTTAGGGAATTTCCAGCTTTTCAAAAATTTTGATTCCGAATTTAAAATCATCATCATCAGCTTCTGGACCAGAAGCAGAAAAACGTTTAGCACATTGGGTTCTCTTTAGAGACAGGAAATTGAAAAATCCGCAAATATGCTTTCAGTTTGTCCGAAACACACCGATTTCTGTCATAGATGGTTGTGTTTTTTAAAGTTTAAGGTGGATTTCAATTACTTCAGTTCCAGTGTGGCGTGGGCGCTAAAATCAATGAATTCAGCAAACCGACCAAAATATTGTAGCAATCTTCAGCTACTTGAACTATATGCCACCGTCTGTTGTAAATGTCAACGCTGGCATAGCTAGATACTCGTATATGTATATAATCGATGGTTAAGTGCCTTAAAGCCATTAAATGACGCAACTGCTGTTCGTAATCCCCTTGTATCTACTTTAAAAAGCAATAAAGGTTTCAGAGATATCTCAACACTTGTTCGTTTTATTCAGAAAACAAATCCTACTCCTCTTGTTAAAATACTCTTTACATGAACCCTAGAGGCTCTTCTTAACAGCGAACAGGTGACAAATTAAAAATCGGTACCGAAAACCTTGAGGCGTTTCTCATACCATTTCCCTTTACATTATCTACTATTGATTGGTTTATTTAGATCAGATTATATTTGTTCTAACAGTCACTGTCCAACCAAAACGACTTTGTACACATTTATATCCTATTTTTCTATAGCAACTGTTATGGTTCGTATAGACAAGTACCTTCATTACAAAAGAACACTCAGACTGTTGGGGACATATTAACCTCTGAAGACAGGGCATCACCTCATAATGGTATTTGTATACAATTGCTGACCCAAACTTAAACAAGTCACGCAATTAGAACAAGGAAATATTGTATAACGTAGGACAAGTGCCAAAAGTCAGGCAAATATCGAATCCATATTTGCCACAGTTTTTTTATTTTTATACAACACTACTGCCACAAGCATCCTGTTTCATATCTTGAACAATTGCTTCAAAGCACACAAATATTTCGAGTCAAAACCCACGCATGAGTTAAGTCTAAAGATGATTTTAGTCGTACGTAGAATCGTGTTTATCTACAAGGACAACAAATAGAAAACAAAAAATCCCAAAGCCAGCCATCTATGTAAATGTAAACACC
Source organism: Volucella bombylans (assembly GCA_949129095.1). Classification (NCBI taxonomy): domain Eukaryota; kingdom Metazoa; phylum Arthropoda; class Insecta; order Diptera; family Syrphidae; genus Volucella; species Volucella bombylans. The sequence goes on along the minus strand of OX422143.1, from coordinate 108,943,928 downwards.
AATTTTTTTTTTTTTTTTTACCCTCGTTATACGGAACAACTCAATCGTAGAACAGAGATTCAAACGAAATCCGTTGTACGAGATAGCAACTTTCTCCTTTTGGGACTTGTTCTCTAATTGTAGTAAACATCTTAATTTGTTTAGTGACTTCATTAGGATTCTTCAGCATTTTGGGTTTGACTTTAGATACAAAGATACGAAGTAAACCCTTTTTCTCACCAAAATATTCGCAAGTCTTACTCGAACTTTGCTGACTGACTCGAGAAGGATTCAGGAAAGCATTCCACCTAAAAGAAACGTAGACAAGAAAACCTAAAGAAAAACAATTTGGTTTCGTGTGCTTTTTTCCCTCTTTTGTTGAAAAGAGAAGGATAAAACGATGATCATTCGAAAACTTTTTCTCAAAGGAACACTTTTTTTTTTCAAAAAATGTCATAGCGAGCGGTTTCTGTTGGAGAAAGTTTCCAATTTCTTTTTTCTCCTTTTTACGTGCGTGTGAAAAAAGTTGATTCAGATTCTGATTCCGAAATAAGGAGAGACAGCCATGACTTACGAGTATATAAATATATTGTAGTATCTTAATTTCTGTTTATTTTTTTATATATATACTTATATGTTTTTTATTTCTGGTTAGACAACTACCGGAAACATTTCTTTGAGAATATTTTCCTTTTTGACTTTGAGTCTGACATTCTAATTTTATGTCTCTTTTCCCATATGTGAAATCTGTCACAAAACGAACCACCACAAAGAGGATGTTGAATGATGATAATGGTGTCGATTGGGATGATAATGATTTTGACGATGGGGTGGTCGTTTTTTTTTTTCTGTCGACTCCACTTTTCCAAATAACCATTCCCGCTTTGGAAACTCGGAAAAAGTTTGAACTTGGCAAGCATGAAGTTGATGGTTAAAGATGAAAAAAAAGTATTATAGAAGAAGTTTCACATTAGAAGTTTAAATGTTTAGTAGTTTAAATGGAAATTCAAAGTTGTGAAAAACGTTTATTTGAAGGTTGAAGGTTGAAGGTTGGTCTCTTCAGCATCATGATTCAGTTTAGGACAGAAGTTGGGAAAGTTCAAGGCCATCATGTGTCTCTTTGAGGAGTTGAAATGCTCCTTATTGCTACTGAATTTACTTTTAATTATTTTTTTTCCGGCACAAATATCTCCTAATTTAATATACCTATTGGGAAACCAAAGAGCCACAGATCAAGATATTGAATTCAAAACTCAGGGCCCAAGGGTTCATAGAATGTTCTAGGCTGCTTTGTGACCAACATTTTGGAGAAAACAACAGACCAGAGGGTCACCGAACATGGAACAAAATATGATCAACATCATAGTCCATAATTTAACATAAACATGATCGGTGTACGTAACGCATCGTTACTACAATATAATCTAAAATGCTAAGTCGTTCATGAGTTATTTAACATATGCATATCCAATGTACAATCATTTGTACATCATAAATCTGTACATACAGGGTGGCGCACGAATCGTGCTACAAGAACAAAACGTAATAACTTTTTTCTGTGTGAGTAATGGGCTTATTTCTTTTTTTTTTATTTCGCAGGTTACTATTTAGATTTATTAAAATGAATACTTGGGATACCGAAAAGAGGATTTGGATAGTGCAGCGGTACCATGCTTTGCAGTCCTTCATTTCCGTCCAAAGAGAATTTAGGCGGGAGTTTGGCGGCATTCCCCCGAGTAGATGGACCATTATGAGGCTGGGAAACATGTTTGCCGAATCTGGAAGCATCACACGAAGACCATACCATCGAGATCCCTATGTTCGGGTTCAAGACACAATCGCAGCTGTAGCATCCTCAATTCAAGCAAATCCAAGCATTTCGACTTGAAACTTATCGGAGCAAATTGAAGTTAGCAGACGGTCATTACAACGGATAATTTATGATGACTTAAACTTGTTTCCGTGCAAAGCCCAAATTACAAACAAGTTAAACCCTCTGGATTTGCCTATTCGCCCGGAATTTTGCCAAAAAATTTTTGAAATGGCCGAAGAAGACGACAGCTCTGCTGAGGCCCATTTTGATCTAAACGGCAATGTAAGAAAGCAAAATTGCTGAATATGGAGTAAATTTAATTATCCATGAGACAGAACTGCACCCAGAACGTGTCACTGTGTGGTGCGCAGTTTCATCAAGGTGCAATGTGGGTCCATACTTCTTAGAAGAAAACGGTATAACAGTAACTGTCAATGGGGACCGTTATTTAAAGATGTTGAAGAAGTTTTTTATTACCCAGAACTGCTCCGAATGAGTATCCGTTTCAACAGCATTTGGTTCCAGATGAAGCAAATGAACACATAGCCAGATCGGTTATGGCGGAGCTCCAACGAAAATTCCCAAACAAATTAATATCCAGAAACTCCCCTTTCCGCTGGCCCCCAAGGTCACCTAACCTGACTGCACCAGACTTTTTTTTATGGGGTTATGTCAAGCTAGAGGTGTTCAAAACAAAACCAAGGAATTTGACTGAATTGAAGCAGTCCATTAAAACAATAATGAGGCGATACCGACTTCAATCATTCTGGCCGCAATGAATAATTTTCTGATCTGGTGTCGCATATGCGTGGAGGTTATTTACGGTCTATCATCTTCAAAAATAATTAGTTACATAAAAAAAATTTAATTTTCTATACAATAAAAACAATAAATGAAATATATTGATTAAAAAAAAAGTTATTAGAATTTCTTCTTGTAGCATAATTAGTGCGCCACCCTATAGTATAATACGTCAAGTACATCCAAATTGTATCTTTCACATATGATCCTTTCGATGATAATTCAATTTTCAATGCCAAGGGTCAACACGACTTTTTGCCGCTAATCCAATTTTATTTTTTCGGTATCTCTCACTGTACGTATCAACAGAAAAATAATAAAAATATTCTATTACACCGAATCATCTAAATATATGAAAAAAAAAACAATACATTTGGCGTAATTCTTGACGATATATCGAAAAGAAGTTTTGTAACAGGCCTTACAAACAAAAACAATATTGTTACAATATTTGTAAGTACACGATATTCCCCCACATCTGTATATTTTCAATACGATATTGTTGGTTTATTGACGTTTAATATTACTAGAACACTAACTACAGTTAACGGCGTGCTATTTCTAGTGGTTTTTTTTTTTTTTTTTGTTGTTAATTTTCAGACGATTTAGTTTTGAAGAAGTATACTAAATAAAGGGTCTTTCATAAACCGCTTCCTATCTTTAAATTTAAATAAAACAGAGAGTGTGTGAGATACTCGTATTATCGAAATTTTTTATCCGTTTGAAAGGCTCATCGATGCCATTATGTATGGAATATAACATCCTTCAAATGTCCTTCGGCTTCTCTGGGTCCGAAATGTCAAATTTTCCATGACTCTGGCGAATAAATCAGGCTGAATTTGACAGATGGCATGGTTTATGTTGGGTTTGAGGGCCGCTGTGGTTTGTGGCTTATTCGCATAGACCTGCGACTTCAGAAAACCCCACAAGGATAAGTCTAACGGGGTCAAATCGCACGATCTACATGACCAGTTCACATAACCTCCTCGTGAGATGACCACGTCCTCGGATCGTTCGTGCCGAATTTCCAATGTGGCGTGAGCTGTGTGGCTCATCCAATGCAGGCGAAAAGAAGTTGGTAATCATCGACTTATAGTACTCGCCGTTGACGGTGATGGCCTGGCCAACGTCGTCGTTCTCTAAGAAATTCACACTAAACAGTGACTTTTTTCGGGATGCATTGGGTGCTCTTGAATCTCATGTGGATTGGTACCGTCCCAAATTCGACAATTTTGTTTGTTGACGTACCCATTTATCCAGAAATGGGCCTCATCGCTGAAGATGATTTTTCGATGAAAATTAGGGTTAGTTTCCAATTGCTCAGGAGCCCATTCAGCGACAACACGTCGTTGTCTATGGTCGTTTACCTTCAGCTCCTGGGTTAGTTGAATTTTGTTCGGGTTCAGGCCCAAGGCACGATGTAAAATTCGCCAAATACGCCTCGGATTCTCCTGCACACTCTCATGGACAGCGGCGATGTTTTCGGCAGATCTTGCGTTTCGTCGACGTACTGGTGTTGGTTTATGGTTTACTGAACCAGTGACTCAAATTTCTCCATCACACTGCGAATAGTCCTCTCGGTAGGACAATTATCGCGACCGTAAAATGGGCGAAGCGTGCGGAACGTTGCCCGAACAGAACACCTATCTTGATAAAACAATTTTATCATTTGCACGTGTTGTTGAACGTTATGTCTGTCATAGTGATTTGCAAAACAGACGGAGAAGGGATATTCGTATAAAACAGGAGGTACAATTGTATATCCTGAAGTGAAATCTGTAGCTAAACCGCTTCCACATACAAACTGCCCACAACCGCAAAAGATACAGAGGACAACGTAAGCGATATCGAATCAGAATCTTCAACACAAACCACCTCTAAGTCGCAAGATATTCAGTGAAAATAGACAACATTTAATACGTCAAGATGAACTAAATGATTTAGTTAGAGGTCTAGGCCTGCCTAAAGCTCAAGCTGAACTCTTAGGTTCCAGACTACAACAATGCAATTTATTTCATCCATGTACACAAGTTTCAGACAACGCAACGCTAAATTTGTAGATTTTTTTTAAGGAAGAAAGTGGTCTTACATATCACAATGATGTACACGGGCTTATGAATAAACTGAGCTATGCATATTCACCAGATTAAGAGACTAAGATTCAAAAATTAAGTTTAAAGGCAGTATTACTCCATAATGGCAATGAGTTTTCATCTGTATCTTTAGCACATGGCATCCATATATAGTAAAAGAAACACACGCTAATATGTATAAAAAAAAAACCCGCTCGCAAAAACTTAGTACAACCGTCATTCTTGTAAAATATGAGCAGATCTTGAAGATGTTTGAATATTGCTTGGGTTGCAAGGAGTCTACACGAAATGCTTGAGCTTGAGTCAACGCTACATTATAAAAGAATGGCCTATAAGGAGTATTTCATTCCTGGACAAAAAAGTATTTCTAAAAATCTCTTAGTAGAGCCAAACACCACTTTTACACATCAAATTAGGCCACTTTGTTTCCTGGATTGACCGAACTAATAAGGAATTTTTGCAGAGCCTGATATAAAGAAGGTCATGAAGGATTCCAATTTTATTTCAAAATTTAAAACAGAAACAAAAAATGCATGGCTTTCTTTTGTTAAAGTCGCAAGAATTTTTTTTATAAAATACAAAGTCAGCAAACTATAAGGAAATGGTTTCTAAAGGATAGGATTATAAAGTCTTGGGATGTAATAGATTTGTTCACCAAAAACTTTGCGACGAGCACGGGGAGAGATTCCACTAAGACATCATGGTGATGGAAAAAAGTTATCAAGGAACATGGTCAGCGAGAATGCTCGCGGATTTTTGTTGGACATTAAAACGAGATTATCTATCATACAATTATAGGGGACAAGCAAAACGAACGAAAAAGTCGTCAGAGTAATTTTTCGAAATTAATCGCCTTCAAAACTCACTTATTTTTCTTTTTTTTATGTAAACATATTTTCCTAAGAAAATGGATGTTTAATTTTTTTCTTAACACACAGCATGGTGTTGTACGTACTGGATACCATCTGATGAATTGGGGTTGCATTTACTTTCGTCGGTAAAGATAAGAGCTTTCCAATAATTTTCAACCTAATTTTAATAAGTTCTGGCAAACTTCAACTTTGAGGTTTTCATTTCTTCTTCTTTTTTGTGAAAGGCGGTTTTTTCTTGGCCTTCGAAACTGAACTGAACTGGACTAAACTTCAAATAATGAAAAGAGACACAAAAACGTAGCTGTTTCTTAGCCACCACATATTTTTTCATGGGGTTTTATGCAGACTATTGAAATGACAAATTAGATCCGCTACTTTAAGGTTTTGTGAAATGTGAGAGTGATAGCGTCTTGTGCCACTACGTTACTCATAGCTGAACAGCTGCAAGATAAGAATTCCGCCGCTGAAGTGGTACCACTTTTTTATTTGATTATACGATATGGGACTTTCTAGTTGTTCGTCCTATGCAATGGAGTCCAAAACTAAATGTCTTCTACGACCCACGTACTTGATCAACCACACTTTTTGAATGAAAAGGCTGTCAGTCCGAGACTGAAGTAACCGGAATGTTATAAAATTTGTGTTAGGGAGCCGAGAGTCCAGGCTTATTTGTTGAGATAAACAACCTTGTGGTGGCTTTGAGTTTGACCCGAATCTCAACATGATTTCAAATTTGTATTGAAAATGGTACTTGAGCCACCAAAATGTGATATCAGAGAATCTGGAAGCGTTGATTTAAAACACAAGAGGTATCTATAGGTCGCTCTCCCTATATAAGAGGACGCGTCCTCATTTATTAAAACACAAAAGGCAACTCAACTTAACAAATTTCGATAGCTTAAAAGAAACCTAAAATAGCTGCATCGACTGTGGGCAAGTGTTTGGGTTTGTGATGTGGTGTCAGGATATTGTGGATGGGTAAAAGTTATGTCAGCTTATTTCGTGGGACTTGACGTTACTCGTACATTATTATCGCAGGTGAATTTGAAATCCAATATGTGACGAGCGTGTGAACTTTAGGTGCATGCGGCGGAAATCTGGATAATGAGATTTCTTTATTATATGTAACTTTTCTTGTGTTAACTTAATATAAAATGACACGACAAACAACACAACGATTGGTCCACACCGGACTATGGGGTCAATAATGTGACATGGTGCCAAGAAGCTCCGCAAATTCAGGCAAGCTTCAACAAGGTCGTTGGAACTGCCGAGGAAACCTATTCAGCGATTTGCAGTAAGTGTTAGACAATTCAAGCAGTATTTCAAGTGAATCCCAAATGCAGTCTTGATTGGGATAGGACCTGATTATGCTCATTATTCACTTTGAGAAAAATACCTATGATGTACCATTGGTAATAATCAGCACCTCAGAACCAAATCCTCTTGATACGAATTACTTACGAAAAGAATTAGCACTACAGCAAGGTAGTGTCCTTTTAACAATAGTCGTACTAAGATTTTCAGAAATGAACGCCTATAAGGTGTTTGTTTAGTTAGTCATTGCTATAGGTTCCATGGAAAAACACCCAAGAGCTCTAAAAACTCTAATGAAAAGTGAAGTCAACTCGTTTCACTCTGTACTGAAAGCTTAACACTTCATGTAAAGTACTTTCGAACATTTTAGGTATGTGAGAAAGCTTGCTAAGCTGGAACGGTAGTTAGTTACTTCATTCGTTGATCCATTTTTGTGGACCGGGGTTATGAAAGAGATTTTCCATAATTGGGGGAATTCCCCTTGTGTGAGGGATAGATGAAGTAGGGAGAAATATTGCGGGGACCGGATAAAAATTCATCATTGAGATTTTGCAACTTTTCTTCGATTAGCGTAGGTTCAAAAGATTGAGGGAGAGAAGAATGGAAAAATTGGAATGATACTTAAAATGTATGGGGGCAGGTACGAAGAAGTATTCTGCAAATGATTGTTTAAAAAAGGTAGAAAAATAGTTGGCGATAGTATGTGGGTCGGTAGATGATATATTATAGAACGAGAGAGAGGGGGGTAAGTAACCTTCAGATTTTCATTTGTAATTGACGAATCGATAAAAAGACTTAGGATCGTTGATAAGTTTGGTTGGCGCAGTGTTGGGGGTTACAGAGCTGAGTGAATTATAGGTAGGTTCCAAAATAGTTAGAGTAGTCAGAATACGAATTGGTGCGAAGAGAAACCGCTCATAATCTATTTCTTTTGTTTCGTAAAGAGTCTTCGTTTATACCAGTGATGCGGAAGTAGATGATGTTTTATGCCACGAAAAGGGAAATAGAATTAAAAATTTCACTGTAAAAAAAAATTAAATGAAGATCTACTAAGATAGATATTAATTTTATAGAAGTTGTAAGAAGAGTGAGTAGGGGAGGAAGTGGACTGGGGTGGAGAGTTATGGAAAAACGAGAGAAGAGGGTGGTGAAAGTTATCGATAGTTGATAGAGTTAAGGGACAAAACGTTATTGTGGAGTTAATAGGATCGCTAGAGAAAATAAAGTGTAGTTGCTTACCGGTGGAATTATGGAGTTAGATACGCCAATAACTTGGCATAGGCTTAAGTCTGCTATACGATCAATGAATAGACATTAATTGGATGAACTAGTGTTTAACGCGTTAAAAAAAAATTAATCATCCTATAGAATCCGCTTCAGCAGAGGCAGATTAAAGTCACCAAAGATAAGATTGTCGTCGATGGAATAATTTAGATCAATAAGTTGGTCAACTGCTTTAATACAAACAATGTAGGATTCGATCGGTTGAGCATGGAGAATATTACAACACATAACATACAGGGACCTATTGGGAGTGTTATTTTAATTTATAATTGAAGAAGATATAATGATGGGAGAAGAGTTAAGGCTATTCTGAATGGCTAGTAGGACGTCCCAGCATGGAGAATCAACCATAGGGAGAGAATGATCGTCATCTCGGGAAACATTATAAGAACATGGCTCTTTATGGCGGGGATCAGATTGGTTTCTGTAAGAGGACGGATGTGGAAAGAAAGGCCTTGAGATTTAGACAAAACAGCGCGGGTTTTAGGGAGCAAGCCTCTTACGATTTTGTAGTAAAATATGAGTTTGAGTTTGTTGCGTGGAGGAGTAGGGGAATATAGTTGAGATGCAGACAAAGAAGGCAAGTTATCATGTACAGCCGAGCTGTGAGAAACTTTTTTAGATTGTACATAGTGTTTTGAAAATTTCACGGTACCTGTTGTAAGAATTCCTGAGACTAGTTATATCAGTGGGGAGGCCTTTCTGTGTTCTGATGTTCTGAGACCATGACGCTTGTTGTGAGTTTTCCCTCAATACAAACAGAGTCGTATTTGTCATTAAGATATGCGAGAAAGAGAAATAGATTCCACCATGTCCACATAGTGTTCAGTCCCTTCGCTGTGCAGAATACACAGGCAATATTTAAATGAAGATGCATTCTATCCACCCCTATCTCAAGGCTTTTTAGACTAATTCCATTTTACTGAAAAGTCAAGAATATTCGACTAAATGCATTTATCGGAACATTATACATGGCTTCCTTCCTTTGCGTCGAAGACACGTTCTAAGATCTACGTTCAGCTGTTTCCTAATTGGAAATAAACCCAAATCGTCATTGCACCAGGATTTCTAAATTTTTGAAATAAAAATACATGTGGTTAAGGTATCATTTAAATTTTCATTGCCACCATAACCTGTAAAATTGACATAAATCAGACGTTCACGGAATATGAGTGCATGCGCTGGACCCAATCGTCTATTAAGTGCACTAGTATTGCATAGACTTAGATATCGTGCATTTGATTAATTTTCAGGACTTAAGCTTTAAATACCATCCTCTTCCTCTTTACCCTGATAACTATTCAAATCAAGAAGCACAACCTTTTGATGTTAGCATTACCTTTCAAACGGAAGCACATTGGCCAGATATATCTAATTCTTTCCGTCACGATCTTAAATACCCAACGACAATTGGAAACCAAATGTCGGTATACATGTTTAACTTCTTTGATCTTTTTTGTTACTATATATATTCTGGAATCATCGTCAAATATCGTTTGCTCGTATTTAAGTGCCTCATAAAGACTTGTTTTACTGACTTCATCTACTGCCTCAGCTCAACAAAATACAGGTCCAAAGGTAGATAAAGTTTATCTTAAGTAATTACAGATAACTGCACTCTCATTTAAATCGCCCTTCTCCTCGTTTGGTAAAGTTGTTCAAACTAACAACTATCACAAGTGTTAAAACCGCTTCAACCCCACTCACAGTCATTTCACTTTAAAAACTATCTCATCACATTTTATGACTTCTACCTCCGTAACCGTCAAACAGTTTTTAAGAATCAATCTCCCCAACAATTACTTTTGTTTTCGTTAAGCTGTATCCGCACATACATACACCACACGTAATACTCGTAAGCCCTCCACATAAGGTAGTGTTTCCATTATCTTGAGTCGGATATTCTTATCTCGTAACTATGTACTTGCAAAAAAAAAAGGACAAAAAGCTGACTCAAAAGCAAATGAAGGTACTTACTTGTACGTCATGCATTTCCACAATTATCCCATTGAGGGTTATACTTAAAATTTTGCGCTCCTTTCATACGCAGCTAATTACATATTTATTATCAGACTAATTGTTAGCCTTGACTCAATTCAAACAATGAGGTACAATTAACTAACGTCGCAGTACTACTTTAAAAAAAAAATAATAAAAAATCATAGACATCTCTTAGTCAGTATCTTTGAACGTGTCTCAATAAATCGTGTAACTTGCCAGCGCGAAGTGCAATTTTGTATTGCCAAATTCAAGAGACGATAAGCAAACGCAATTATGTAAGCATAGTTACGTCCACTTCATTGAAGATAAATTTGCTTGGCGAAAATTTCAATGAGATACACTCAAAATACATCTAAGATACTAGAGAAATATATTTTTATTATTTACTACGCGATTGTATACTACAGCCAACATTGGTGTGCCACTCAGAACATCGATGACATCGCTCTCGTACTAAACAAAAGTATCGAATAGCGAACAAGATGAAGATGATGAATTATAATTTGTTTCCATAGCAAATGTTATCATGTTCTTCTTCTCTTTCCACGAGTATTTAGCTTTTGTTACTTTGGGAAACTCAATGAGCTCAGTGTGGCCAGACTATAAGTTAGAATGATTTCCTATTTTACTTCCAGCAATTTCATCTGCATTAAGAATCTAAATGAGGTAGGAAATTTACGTGGGAGTCGCACATTTCATTCTGTTCTCATTAATGAACCCAATGACATCCACGCATAGATTGTGAAATTCAAATTTTTTAGCGATGCCACACTTAAGAGAACTCCGTCATTTAAAGTAACCTAAACTTAGACCCCTAAGTTGTTCTTGAACGCTTAGAGTAACTCCAGCTATATATGTCTGAACTCGGCTTAATGGTACATACACACACACCTCTGTAAAACTTTAAATGTTGACTTATTTTTTTATTACTTTAAAATGTTCTATTAATACGAGTATTTAAAATATTTCCCGAGATATAGCGTGCAGATATACCCAAGAGGTGATAGGCAACTAAAAGCACGTTTTTTTACGGCAAGTAACAAACTAAAGAAGATGTAAGTATAAAAGCAGATACAAATACTAGTGCGAATTCGAAAATAGTGATGAGGTGATATATATCGTTTTATAGAGTTATACAATACATATTCTATATACCAGAAACTTTAAACGCGTTATTCTTGAAACAACGTTTTCTGAATGAGCGTACACAATTACTCGATAAATACCGCTCAAATTTCGCACGCTTCTCTTAAATTGTCATAATTTGTCGGTGAGCATACAAAATTTTTAATATTTTCTTAAGAATTATGATTTTTTACTTTTTAAATAACGAAATTCTTAAGAAAATACGTACCTTTCTTTTTAAAACTTTCAATTGACTACTCATTTTCATTTTTTTTTACACATTTTCTAGGTTTCACTACGAATAATACTTGTTATTAACAAAAATTAGTTTTTTCATTGTTCTGCTTTCAGAAATAAAGACGGGAGAGTTTACGCAAATTAGATGCTGCTACAACGTCATATTCTACAGAATTTACTCCACAGCGGTCATTTTGTCCACAAAAAAAAATATGTATATATATTTTTACATACTTTCAATGTTACTTAGTAATACTTATACAATTCTAATAATTTAAATATAATATGTATACATATGTGAAAAATATATATAAAAAAACATGTTGTATAATAAAAAAAAAGGCATATAATTTTTTTAAAGAAAAAATTACATTTGCTTAACTTATTATACACCGCTGAACAGAAAATGTGTCTAGCTTTCAAAACAGATTCCACTTGCTCGTTCCACTTTAAGTGATTTATGGCAGAAAACACTTAAGCCGCCTATAAATTTATAACGGGGGAGTTAAACCCCCCTCCCCTCCCGGTACAATTGTTTTCTTATTTTTCCTTGTCCTATCACTCCCTGAAATCTTATTTTTAGGTCCTGAATCACCCTGTATAAACGGAAAAAATGCATGAAAATAGCTTTATTTTCTGCCTCTTACACAAACTTATTATTGATTTTAGAGTTAACATTCTTCTTCGTAAGGCTGTTAATATTTCATTCCATGCCTGAAACACAGTCGTGTTCTAACACGGACACAGTTTCCAGTTCGTTACACCAATCCTGACAGCCACGACCATCTGACCATTCGACCAGATGTGCGTCGTTCTGATTATCGTAGAGTAAGACTGGTAGAATAGTTTATCTCATTTTCATTTACTTTCGTGCAAAACTCTTTTACGAAGGCTATCAAGGTGCGACTGATAATGACGATATCATCACCATAGTAACATAGCCCTAAATCGAAGATCCCTCACAATAGGGCATCTCCAGGCAACTGTCAGAACATTTCTGCGAATAATTTTCTAAATCATACTACACATCCGGTATGTAAAAGCTTTCGCGGTATCCCCAAATCACAGATGTATGCGGCCTTAAAGTTAATGAAAGATGGAGAGTATCTATTTAAATTTCTTCAGTGTTTTTTTTTTCAGGATTTGCGTGTCATTGTGTCATTGCGGTTGACTCTAATATCCTTCAGGTTTATTTGTAATAGAAACAGCCTGCTCCTCCTACATCGTTCGCTCGAAGCAACTAAGACAAGTTTAATTCGCTCTGGATAGTGTCCATCGTGGTAAAATTTACATATCTTTTTGCATTCAAAATAAATTTTATTGAACCAGATATTGTTTATTTTCTTCGACCACCTTATGTCTGGATTTGAAGTGTTGCAGGGATCGGAACAAATGACAATCTAACGATGCAATGTCAGTACTATACGGTGGATGTATCAAAATTCCGCAGCCGAGGTTTTTCAATTTTTGCCGACTCTTCAAAGACGTGTGTGGTTGGTGGCGTTGCCACTATGAAACATAAAATCCTTCCTGTTATCAATCTGGCCCGTTTTTTTTTCATTTTCTTGCTTCAACCACATTAACTGCTTGCAGTAGACATTTGAATTAATCGTTTGACTAGGCGGTAGTAGTTCATGATGGATGTGAGCCTTCCAATCCAACCAATGCTAAAGTTTGTGAAGCTTCATCTCGATCAAGACTGATTCATTTATTGACCAAGACCGCTTTCGCACAACATTGTCGTATATGAGCCATTTTTCATCAACCGTTAACCATTAGCTTCAAAAACGGCTCGATTGCGTTCCGTTTCAACAGCGACTCGCATTTGGAAATTCGGTCATCGAGTTTCTTTTTGTAACCAGCTCGTTTGAAATAGCTTAAAACTGTTTTGTTCCTTAGCAACGTGATGACTAATTATGTGCCGGCCTCGCTCCACTTTTTCCATGACTTCATCGACTTTTTTTTAGTGATAGACCGACCAGAGCGAGGTAGGAATATGTTTCACATCAAAATTTACAGTAGTTTTAAATAGAGTGCCTACACCAAGTTTTCACATGGCTGCGCCCCATTCTTCCTTTTATTTTTAATTGTAAAATATACCGAAAAATCTCAGAAATTTCAGTCATTTTTGCTTCCAAGTGAATTTTCATACAACGTACCAATCCCAAAAAGGCTGATCAGTGATCACCAATGATCCGCTGATCTGTCAACTGTCAAACAAAATAAAGAGCTGACAGATGTAATTAACCGTTTCTAAGTTATGATACCCAAAGTAAAGTAAACAGATACCCAGTTTATCCGACAGCTCGATTTGCATTGAAGCCAATCCGCATTGGTTCAATACGCTCGAATAAACATCACTTCAAACCGCATTGAAATATTTAACACATTCCTGCTTATAAAACGTATTGAAAATTTGTAACCGCTTTGAAATATCATATAAACATTTTCAAATTGCATAGAAACATTTTACTCTCATCATTCTTTCATCATCGGGCAGGTATTAGTTGTGTATCTAAAATGTGGGGTTGCAAAGGAAGTATTTGAAAAGAGAAAGAAATAAGAACTATGAATCAGTGTTAGTGTGAAGTGTTAGTTCAACCAGCTGATTGTTAAATTTCTCTCAATTTTTTCTCGCTCATTTTGGATAATTTCATATAAACACCAGCATTACTACGGATATTGAACCAATGCAGATTGTTTCAACGCACATTGAGCTGTCGGATAAACTGGGTACTTCACTGGTAAACTGGTAAATCTCACATTATGAGGGTCTTGTACATATGATGTCTGCTTCACTTCTAAGGCCATCGAAACAGCGATTGGCAAGAGTTGTTCTGCACTTGATCGATTAATCCCTTAAGCCATTTGTCTGCCTCAAAATTTTAGGTGGACAATTCAACTCTGAATTATGATTGTCCATTTTGAGATTGCCTAAGGCATCGGTGCTGGCTCATTGTTTAACTTTCATTGCCCGCCAGACAAATTGTTCCTTTTTCTGCACTAAATTCATACATCATTCAATGTCATCGGCGAATATGAAAAGTTGTACTGATTTTTGAAATTGTGTCTCATCTGTCTGCTTGTGAGTTCCGCACCATTTAACACTGATACCTGATTTTTGCGAGTCAAAAAGAAGATTGCTTTTTTTCTCTACAAAATTCTTTTCATATTTTTAAATGAGTTTCTTTTTCATTTCCACTTGAACAGAAATAAATTTCAAAATGGAATTCAAAAATATTCCTTCTGGTCACACTGTAGATGGATTCTTCATAAAACGAAAAATAAAAATTGTATCTTTCCAAATCGTTTTGTCAATTTTTACTTCTGCTTTTCATTTTTCATCATCACACAACACGCTGTTCAACGATTGATAGATAGTTCATCGAAATGATTAATAGAAATGTATCTGCTCTGTGTATCTATGAGCGTGGAAGATTGTTAACAAAGGCAAAAACAAAATTCAAAAAAATACCAGAAAAACAGTGATGATGATGCTGACGATGATGATACTGATGATTACGATGGTAAACGTTGACGGTTGAAGTGGAAGGTGAATTTGTGAATTTGGAGCTTGTGGAAAGGACTCTGTCCGGACAGTTGTTAATTCTGGAAAAGAAAAATTCACAACAGTTTTTGAAAGGTTGGTCGGTAATTATATTTTCGTTTCTTTTATTTTCAATTTGAACAGGCAGCAATTATTAGACAATACTCCATAGTACTCGATAGAAGGATCCATATAGAGGGGAACCTATGAATATATTTTCTTTTGATAAAAAAAGGAAAACAAAATGAAATTATACAAGTAAACTTACATTTAGGGTGTTCCGGATAAAATAAAAATGCATCGAGGTTTTAAGCACCGCCTTACGCTGGCCCTGTTTTGACTTCTATTGAAAATACCATTTTTCAAGTATATGCGTGAATGATAACAAATGGGATGTCATTAAACTCGCAACTATGAGGACTTTAATTGTTGTTCCAAAGTAAATGCTTCCCTACAATTAATGTGTCCAAAGTTTTTGAACATCAAAAGTGATTTTTTTTTAATTTAAAATTGTGACTTTGTTATACTTTTTTCGGAAAAACACCTTATTTTTACAGCTTTAAAATGTGTTCCTAGTATTTACAACGAAAAAAACATCAGGTCATTTCATCTCAAGTCAGTAGTTTTCAAGATACGGCCCAAATTATTCAAACTATAGAACACAAAAATGAGGTATTCATTTACAACAGTCCTATAAAACAAACTATTGCAGTTAACAGCTGCTTCGAAGTTTTTTCCTGTAAAATAAGTCTATTATTGCGCAACGTAAATCCAATAAGTTTTTTTTTGTTTGTAAAAAGAATGCAAATTTATTTATGAAACCAGTTTGTAGTTTTTAAATGAGATACGGGCATCAATGTTTAATTAGAAATATCATCGATTATGAACTTTTTAACACAAGAATACGTAGACATGGTTTGTGTCTATGGTTTTGTAACGGTAGCAGTCAGAGGGCGAGATTGGAATATCTAAGTCGATACGCTGAAAGGACTACCCCAAATGGCAGGACATTTATTAGAGCATTTTCTAGATTGAGGGAGACAGGAACAACGCGGAAATCATCGAGAGACTCACATTGTGTTTTAGCAGAAGGCGTTCGCAGCTACGAAGACCTTTTACATTAGGTCAGAAACCATTCAAATACAAGTCTTAGGCAACTAAGCAGACATTTTAATCAAGGCAGGACTTCCATCTGGAGAACTATACATTGAGGTGGCATATATGCATTCCATCATATACCAGTACAAGATCTACAACCCGGGGATTCTAAAACATCTTGTGGAAGACAACTTTATTCGCCAGATTCTATGGACAGATGAGTCCCAATTTGTCTCTTTCTCTTCTTCTTCTGTTTATATTTTTTTTTATTTTTCTTTTCCAACTTCATTTTCTTTTCATTTTCTTCTCTCTATATTGCTCTTTAATAATGTTCTCTATTTTGTTGTATTCATTTTTACTGAAATTTTTTTTAATTTTAATTTTGCTAATCCATATTGAACATATGTTAAGTAAAGCTATTACAACATCCGTCATCAACATAATGCTGAAGAAACTCCAAAGGTATGTAAATGAAAACCAACTTTTTTTCTTAAGCGTACGTTTAATGTCTCTTTCCGTTGTTCCCTTAATCAATGACCAATAACTGTTTCTCATGGGCGAGCTGCATTGAAGAATCGAGAACATTGCTTTAAAAAAGGGCTGCACATTTGCCATTTGAATTCACAAAGCATTGTAAACAAGATAGATGATTTGCGCTTCATTTTCGAGGTCTTTCATGTGGACATTTTTTGCATTTCTGAAACTTGGCTGAAACCTGTATCGTGCCGATAGGAGTAGAAAAGAAGGTGGGGACGCTGCCATTTATATAAAAAATGGTTTAAAGCCCAAGGTTATTATCCAATCCATAGAAGTTGATGATCATCAGTTTATCTTCTTAGAAATTACTCTAAGCAATGATAAACTGCTGATAGGATCTGTTTACATGGCTCCTGATGTAATATTAGAAACGTTCTGCAGGAAATAACTCCCTTATACTACGCAAAAATTGTAGTTGCAGGTGACTTAAACCTCGATATTTTAAACAACAAAAACAAAGAGTTGTTTTATGTTATGAAATCAACAAGCTTTGATTTTGTTAACCGTCAAACGCCCACTCATTTTATGCTCAATAAAACTCCCTCCCTTATTGATGTTTTGTTAGTTTCTAACACTGAACTTATAGGTCATTATGATCAAATACAATCTCCTGCTTTTTCACATCACGATACTACTCGTATATTTTTAACCGTTGATATGATTGCTACAGGTTCTAGAGATACTTATGTTACATAATTTTTCGAAAATAAACACACATTCGCTATTCAAAGAATGCCAGTTGCTCGATTGGTCTCCTGTTTACTGTACTTCTGACGTCAATGAACAAATCGTGGCATTGGAAAATAATATACTATAACTTTTTGATAAATATGTTTCCATATGTACAACAAAAATAAACCCCTTGGCATAGAATGGCTTACCCCAAAAGTAAGACAAGTCATTTGCAAACGCAATTTACTTTGTAAAAGATGGCGAAGGTATGGATGCGAGGGTGTCTTGAAAGTGTTTAAGGTTTGCCGAAATATGAAGGGAAGCCTTGTCCCCAAGTCTAAAATAAGTTCTGCAACATATCGTCTTCTGCTGTATTTTGGAAAAACGTTCGTCAGATATGTTTGAACACAAATAATTATCCTTCTTTATACGATGGTAATTTAGATGACCTTAATAAAATATTTCTGCAGTCCACACATCTTAGGCTCTAGTTTTTCAAGCGTTAGTCAGGGTATGAGTAGTTCTTTTAACCTTAAAAGTGTACATATGACGGACGTAGGCGAAGCAATTTTTAAAATAAAATCGAGAGCTGTAGGACTAGACGGCATCCATCCTGATTTCGTAAAAATTCTGATCCCTTATTTCCTTAAACATATTACATATATTTTTATACCGTCCTCACCACGTGTGTATAGCCGGAGAGATGGAAAGTTGCACAAATAATTCCACTTGCAAAGAGTTCTTCGCCAACAAATCTCGAGTACAGGCCTATTGCAGTTATTTCATTTATGAGTAAGATTCTTGAATCTATTATAAGCAATCAAGTTAGAGAAACAGAAGTTAATAACAAGGTACCAATCTGGATTTCGGGGGAAACACAACTGCATTACGGCACTTATGAAAGTCAGTGAAGACCTACGCCGTGGAATAGATGACAACAAAAATGGCCTAGTTGTGATGCTGGATTTTTCTAAAGCATTTGATACTGTAAACTACCAAATACTTATTTAAAAACTTACAAATCAACCTGGCTTTGAAACTACAGCAAGTAAACTTATAGCTTCATATTTACAGGGACGTCTGCAGAATGTTTTTTTTTTTTGAGAATAGACTATCATCATACTTGCCAGTATATTTGGGTGTACCGCAGGGATCCGTTCTTGGTCCTTTGCTGTTTGTGCTTTTTATAAATGACGTTTCAAAAAGTATTAAAAACTGTGATCACCACATTTATGCTGATGACTTGCAAATTTATAAATTGTTCGAAAAATCGAATGAATCAGAAGCAGTAGCAGGCATAAACGAGGATTTAGACTCATTGCATCAATGGTCCCAACATAACCAACTTGCTCTTAATCCTAAAAACAGCTAGAGCTTTGACAATTAGTAGAAACAAAACAGACTAAATACCACCAGAACTTTTTCTTAATGGTTTAAAAGTAGATTTAGTGTCGAAATTTCAAAACGTAGGCATATATTTTAACACCTGGCATGACCATATTAATAGTGTAGTCGGCAAAATTTGCCAATTACTGCATGCTTCTTGCCAACTAAGGTTAAGCTCCAGGTTGTCAAGTCATATGTTCTTCCTTCCATTTTATATGGGTGTGAACTTTTTTGTAAATTGGACTTGCATGCAACAATTATGCCAGATACATTTTCAACCTTAACCGATATGATAACGTTTCAGCTGGGCTCTCGCTGAATTCGCTTCTAAAATAACGAACTGTTGTATTGATAATGAAGCGCCAAATTATCTGTCTTGCATTTTAGATTTTACACAATCTCAAAGATCTTTGCAAATTAAACCACCTCGCCATAAATATGGCGTTAGTGAGTTCTAGTCAGTTTTTCGTCCATTCAATTCGCCTATGGAACCAACTTCCAATAGACATTAAACGTGCTAATGCAAATTAATTTAAAAAACTGGCATTTCAATACTAACTGTATGCAAACAGAAGTTTTCGATAATGAAGATGACTAGACTTCATTATCTTAATATTCTTCTTTGTCATGTCTGTATCTTTCTCTTCTTTCGCTATTGTTTTCTTTCTTTCAGCCTTTTAATATCTTTTATAGTTCTAATTCTATCAAAAGAATAATTGTCCAATAAATTTTCAACCTGTGCATAATTTACATTAGCTGTAAGCTTACCTGTACATAGATAATTTTTAAATTAATATAAAATAAATAAATGAATTTACTAGGGATGGAATCACTAGTTTTCTCAATGTACCTGGGAAGAAAACAACCCCCACTCCATGAAACACAGAGCACTTCAGCATAAGTTCAGCGTCAATGTGCGAGCAGGCATATTGGGTAACAAGCTGATCGGACCCTTTCGCTTTCTCCAAGGTTTAATTCGAATCTCTATATGGAATTTTTGCGAAACAATTTACCAGAACTATTAGGTTGGCATATCACCATATGCAACAAAGAACAGCCATTGTGTACCAGCAGGATGGCGCCCCTGCACACTATGGCCATGCCTTTAGAAATGATGTAGTTGTGCAGTGCATAGGGCGGGATAGATGCTTTCTGTGGCCTCCAACTTTTCCGAATTTGGCCCCAATGGACTTTCGTTTATAGGAACGAATGAAGCACATTGTTTACTCATCAGAAATAACAACAGTGGATAAATTGAACCATACGAAAAGAATTCGAAAGAATGGACATTATTAGAGTGTTTCGAAGACGAGCTCTGTCGTGCGATGCAAAGCAATAGTTTGCATTTTTAACACGTACTCGTAATATGATACAAGGTTTGAGGAAAGTCAATGCAAGTATTCTTTTTCCTAAAATTTTTAACAATTTTTATTTTAAGTTTTGCCTGTTTTTAGTTGTAAATTTTAGTTATAAATACTAGATACACGTTACCAAGTTGCAAAAAGTGTGGGTTAATAAGATATTTTTACGAAAAAAATGATGACAAAGTCAAAAATTTTAAGTTTAAAAAAAAAATCACTTTTGATTTTCAATAGCTTTTGACACATTGATTTTATTTAATACAATTATAGTTCATACATATAATTACGAGTTCAGCGACACCACATTTGTTGAAAGATGTTATTTTCAATAGGCGTCAAAACAGGGCTGCGTAAGGCTTTGCTTAAACCCTCGGAACGTTTCAAAAAATATTTCAAGGAATCTCCCCTTAAGGTTTTCCACACATTACTCGGATATACACACATATGTATATGTACATATATTGTATCTGCAGGCACTGGGTAGCTACTTTGAAGTACTTTGAATTTCAATTCGCCTTATGATTAAATTCTTGACCACGATACGGTTTCGGATTTTTCGAAATGAAACGAGCCATCGGAATGGTTTTGATCCGGTCCAAGTGTGAAAGTATGCATACTAGCTGCCAAGTGTGGCAAAGCGTGAATTTATATTCTTTTTATGTATATGACAAAAAAATTAGGGGAACTAAGGTAAATTATTTGGATTCACAGATACTTGATAAATGTAGATAAAAAAATATTGTTATTCACGGAAAATAGTAATTAGCTGTGAGTGTGTTTGTGTGAAAAACGTGATAAATTTCATATGACACAAGAGATGACGGATAAATTTTATTGTTGGTTTTTGACATTATTTCAAATGTAAACGGTTCAAAAAGTCAATAGAGGAGAATTGTTTTTTTTTTTTTTTTAAATATGTATTTACAAACTGGAGTTGAAATAGACAAGCTAATGGCGGTCGTTATGAACATTTCTAATTTCACGGTCTTAACTGATTTTGAAAATGTGGTTTTTTGATAGCTTCAGAATAAACATTAAATTTTCTGATTGAATATTCAAATTAAATGTATGAAATAACAAAGTTGTGAGATTTAATGGTCGGTATTCTAATCGATGTTGTACAGCTGTTTGGTTGTTGGTTTAATCAATTTAACGATTATTACACTTGACCTTTCCCAACCACTAACTTGCAGATATTTCTGTCATTATACTCGCTTGACTGGACACTTATAGCTTTATCCCCATAGAAATATGTATGGGTAAGCGTTAAAAAAAAAATCCAGAGTAGGTGGTATAATCAAAGCCAATTTTATGGTCATATATCATAGGAAGTCTGTATCATTTGATGTCTGTCATTGGATGTAACAAAACTTAAATGAAAGTAAACAACATTTTGTGGAAGCTTCCAAACGTACGTACTATTTCCTATCAAGTGGCTTGATTGAACTGTTATCGGAGTGTAGTTGACAAGCCACATGTATCGAGTGCCAACGTCTTTTATTATTAAAATCTAATAACTGTGATTTATTATATACCTTACATTTACTAGATATCCATACCTTTGATATGCCCATTTATACTGTATGTATATATGATCCATCAGTTGATCATAGTCAATTTTGTGAGGCCTAGTCCAGCATTTATGATGTTATCTTAAGTGTTCAGACAGTAACCCCATCAATAGCAACAGAGGTGATTTTTTTTTAAATTGGCTATACACTTTTCTTTTTATTAAATAAACGGCTCACCAATGAATAAGTAGTCTTTCTAATAATACAAGGAGTGGCAAATGTAATGTCATAACGTGAATTGGCTGGCATTTTGTTAGAAATGAAAAATATTGAGCTCCATTTTCACGAAAAGTTTACTTGAAAGTGTAAAATAGATGACATTAAATTGAAAAAGTAATATCTGTCAAATGACCACCTTCTGAGTTGATGCATATTTGTGATCGTTGTACGCAATTTGGAATTGTTGCTCGCAAAACATCTGGCTCCAATTTGGTGATTTCTTCTTCAATGTTGACTTTCAAGGATTGGGAGGTTTGTGTGGGAGATCACACCGTTGCTCCGTCCTGCTGGAACCAACAATGCTAGCGACCCAATTCAATAACTTGCAAAAAAACTCATTTGACATCTGCCTGTAGCGCTCACCAGTAACGGTTACGATGGTGCAGTCGGCGTCCTCAAAAAAATAAAGGACAATCACTTTTTCACTGCAAATGCTGCACCAAAGAGTCACTTTGAGGGGATGCAATGACTTTTTGTGCCTTTCATGTGGATTCTCCGTGCCCAAGAAATGAAAGATTTTGTTTATTTCATTAACCACATAACCACTTAAATGGAAATGGCTTCGTCGCTCATTTTGGATACGAAATCATCGTATTCTTGGACCAGATTTAACAGAGCATAGGAGTAAGTTAGCCTCACTTGACGGTGAACAGGCAGCAGTTGGTGAACGGTTTGCACTTTATAAGGGAACACCTTCAGGTCTTTTACCAAAATTCGACGCAACGAACATCTGCCGATGCCAAATTGTGTATATCGTTGTCTCGTCAATGTTTGTGGACTCTTTCGGACGTCCTTGGCCACAGTGGTGATATTCTTAGTCGAACGAGCAATACGGAGCCGGACACTTCTAGCGACATCTCTTGTGGGCCCAGTTTGCACGGAACGCTCAGCCAAACGCTTAATTGTTCGCGCAAATGGCGCAGCACGCCGAGGAAAACAACAAAGAAATACACGCTGCGTTAAAACGCAGTATTGTCAACTATTTGTCAACTAGTTCTCTATTTATCTACAACATAAATGTCAAAGCACGATGTCGCATGACATCATTTGCAAAACTTAGGGCATATTCACATTATGACATTACTTGTGCCCCATCTTGTACAATATGTCTGACAGGGTAATTGCACACTGAATTGATGGATTGAATAATCCATATACCAAAGACTGTTTATATCCACACAAGAAGTAATCCAGTGGCGTCAACTAGCACGATCTCGGTCCATTTCGCAATATAATATTGTCCTCGAATCGAGTCCTCTGTAAATCAATGGTATGGCAGTATGATAGAAAGAGCCATCTTGCTGAAACTCATATCGTCCGGTGTCAATTAACTGAAGCGCAAGCTCTGACTTAATTTTTAGAAATCAAGGACCGATGGTGCCACCAGCATCGAGACAATTCAAAACAGTGCATTTATGTGTGATAGCGAGTCACGTGAATTTTGTTTGATCACAAGCCCAATGAATCATAAGTGAGATTCCATGCTCAAAATGCCGAACTCCCGCCACAAACTATATTTTCCTGGCATCAGTTCCTACGCCATCTAGATCTTATATACTCGTATGTCTGCAGCAACTAAAGATTGGTTGTAAAATTTCCCTAGTTTAGATAGCGAGAGTGAGTTCGACACATATAG
The DNA here is from genome assembly GCA_949129095.1 of Volucella bombylans. Classification (NCBI taxonomy): domain Eukaryota; kingdom Metazoa; phylum Arthropoda; class Insecta; order Diptera; family Syrphidae; genus Volucella; species Volucella bombylans. The sequence continues at coordinate 108,920,379 of OX422143.1, read as the reverse complement.
ACGAGTTCTCGGTCTTTCCGATCGCTCGTCATATTGTGGTGTGAAAGCTCTTAAACACAGATGCGTTTATTCACCCACCTATGGTTCCTGTATGGATATTATGTGATTATGTATTGTAGTTAATGCTTACTAATATATAGCTACTTCAACAATTTTTTTTAATTTAAGTTTACAATTTTAAATTTCTAAAACAAACCGTAAATGTAACGCATAAGTTTACCTTGGTAAATGATTCACAAAACAGAAAAGACAAGATCCGAAATGTACACGAAACCATGCACGATCGTGTACGAAACCAAAGCAAATTACCCCGTATGAAGGAAACAGCCTCAACAAACACAAGTTCATTGAGTTCGTTCAAGTTACAAGTAAATTTCCCTTAATAGCTTAATGATTCACTTACATATATCCCACATGTATTCGTACGTTCATCAGCTTCTCGAGCACACCACCACAAATCACAAATCAAATCTAATTATTATCGATCGACTTAGAAAGTCAATTCAGAGCACACAAAAATAGATACTTTGCCAAGTTACTGAAAATACTTGTACATCGAAAAACCTTCAAATCTCTTCCCAAGTATCAAATCCAATCAATAATGGCACGCTAATGCCTTACCTACCCGAATATCCCCTTTCTCTTCATTCGAGATAAAAATTAGAAAGGTGCTCTGGCATATTCGTACAGCTGTGATTTGCCTTTTGGGATAAGCAAACAGCACGTGACTTCTCCTACTATGCTGTTCAAATTATTCAGCATTCACAATCTCTCAAACGAATATAAGCCGCCCCACAAATCACAAACTCAAATGAACGTTCTGTATTCACCATTACTAGAGAGTCTCTCGAAAACTGAAACAAGACAAAAATTCCCCAGAGGCTGCCGAAGTCATATCCGCCTCCAGTCAAAGTCACTAGACATGCACGACATTTCACAGATTAATTGACATTACAATCAGAGCGACTAAGCACACGAGCATTGGTATTCGTACTAATACGAATAGTCTGGAGGAGCTACATACGTTGAGTTTGTGACCCAAAAGTTTGCACAGCCAGTCAGTCAGTTAGTCAGATTGTCAGAGGAACATTCACACATGACTAGATGCAAAAAGCAAATCACTCGTGTAAGCGGTATGACATAACGAGAACAATAGACACTTACCAGGGGCATAATTCTTTTGTTGCCCGACCTTATCCATAACTGCTGTGAGAAGTTGCCTTTATGTTCTCCAGTCATAGTCTAGTTTATTCAACCGTAGTCTAGTGATGGATACATGTATTGCAACATGGCAAGAGGTTCACCGACAGGATAACACCTAAAACGTATTTTACTGAGTTCATACAGAGCTTACAAAATCATTATACCATCACCGCCGCCATCACAAGAAATCTTTTCGGCCTACCACGCATCTCAAGACAAAAGATTTTTTTACAACAAACCACACAAGTCGTTCCATCCCGTCTTTCGCTTGTTCTCTGAAGAACTTCAAATACAAGTACGGATACAATAGAAGGCATACAGGCATTAACAACGGTATAACAAACAAAATTACAATAACAACAAAGGCAAGCATGTCACAGTAAACAAAAGCAACAATAGATGGAAAGACTTTAAGAAAAGTCGAAAAAACAAAGACGGAGCAATGGATGAGGGTAAGGTTACGTTGTAAACATCACCATCAGCTCACCTGAATTAGCTATACTCTCAGATAAAAGATACCGATACAGTTACATATGTGTAAAAAAAATACCAAAAATGGATTTAAGAAGAACCATGTTACTGAGGCGTAATCAAAGTATCTATCTATCAGATAATAGCGGTTTGATAAAGTAAAATTTAAAAACATTCCGCAGCATGCAATAAAACTTGATGAAAAGATTCTACTTATAGAAGTAAATTTTACATTTATAAATTTCAAGCAATGGCTGTTACAAGTGGCTGTGGAAGCCTTAAAAAAATATGTTATGTTATCAACTGACCGCAATGTGTATAAGAACTATAGTTAGTCATAATTGATTTTTAGCTATTAGACTAATAACATCACCTCTGCGTGTAATTAGCACAACAAGTGAGCTACTAGTCATAAGTTTAGAAATAAGTTGAGGTGAAAGGATGCAATCCAATAATAATTCAGCTGAGTAAGGTTAATCCCTAATTTTAGAACACTACCCATCATGAGTGAAGATAATATACAAATAGCTCTGCATTCATGCATCTTAACATTGAAAGTACAATACATCATGATAGTAGAGCACCACACGAATCGCCGTTGGGACTTAGGAGTAGGTTTTTACAGAAAGTTCTACTGCGTCTGCTTCTTCATGATAAAAGGAACTCTTCTAAAGACTTTCGATATAAAGCTTTGAGCAAAAACTCATAGCGCTCTCCATAGCCAAAATAGCAAAACAAAAAACATACTGAAGTGAAGCACGAGGTGTTGGTACTCACAGGACTGTTGAGCCATATAATCTCTGTAAAGTCAGCATTTCAAGTTGCCCATAAACATATGCAATCGGGAGCTAATTATGCGAAAGTATGAACAGGGAGCTCTGATCTGGATGTAACCAGCAGAAATAGGAAAGTTCCTACTAGCTATGGCTTTAGATCTGCAGTAGATCTCTTCAACATTTGTAGGATTTTGCCTGAACAATTATACATTAGGATGACCCGATAACCGTCTAGAGCACTCTATACGAAGCAATAGGTTCCAATAATATCTTAACTGGCGCAATTCGTTCCACTTCTTGTCGTACTAAATGAAGAAAAATCTTTAAAATACAAGAAGAGCGTAACGCATATTATCATTTAATGAGACCACCCTAGGTCTGTAGCGCCAGACGGATGAAAGCAGAATAGTACGAAAGCACGGTATCATGGCAGTGAACGTACACTACTCCGCCTTGCACTTTCTTTACACAGCATGGGAGTGAACCTCGAGCGAATAGAAATATTCGCGTCAGAGCTCGGCGATTTGCGGGGCGAGCAATGGGAGTATGACGCTTTTTAGAAATAAACAACATGTCAGCACAATGGCTGGCAAAAGTTTCTAACTAGAAAACGTACGATAACGTTAAATCGATATAATATGCGTTCAAAAATTACCCATAACTTATAAATGAACACGAAACTTGAAATATTATTTGAAATAGTACAAGAGGGTGGTGAGTATTCAAAAAACCTAATATTTTGGAGCGACTTTTATAAAGAAATTTGGTAGTGGTTAATAGAAGAAAAGTAGCCTCGAAGCGCGGGGAAACGAGCTAACATTTTTAAGAGTGCGACACAGTAAAGAAAAAACTGCCAAAAGATTGAATCAGAGACATATCTTTAAGATGAGCAGGTATACCTGCTTAGGAGAAACCACGAAATTTACAAAAGATGCAATTACTACTTTTACTAAATGATGAATTTCTGAGCAATAAGAGGAAATGACAGATTTTAGAGAACCCGAAGTTAGCGGCATGCAGTCGGCAGACTTATGTTTACGGGATGCCCATACATCCATGGGGGCAAGGATACACCTTGCCATCGCTCTCCGTCATTCCATTGATACCAGTTCGAAACTGTTTTGCCGGAACAAGTTCTACCCTTGGTATGAGTCGAGGCCGACCTAAAACATCTTACTGCTCTTAGGGTCACAGCACCCAGTACTTATTGCAACTCTACATTGGATCAAACCAACAGGAAGACCCTTCCCGCGACGTTTAAACCACAGCCACCATGACGCTCTCACAAAGGGGCCTACCTTTTCAAGTCAGGCCCGGACCGGGGGGCTCTTGACTCCCATGGTACCGTGATTTAAGTCCTTGAAGGGACTACCAGTGGTCCTGCCGCCAACAACACCTATGACCGGCAAATTGTAACTGATCAACTGAACTTAACTTGTTTACGATAAGACCAGTATTTTCCTCTGCCCCCGCTTTTTATTAGACAACGTCATTGATGGGCGAAGCCTTGATAATTGGGCGGGGCCCAGTATGGGCTATAATCAGAAATTCTGGATTTAAATGGCTCGTGATTCTATTCAATAAAATTATGATTAGCGAACGAGTGCCCTATAAATGGGAGAAGCGCTTTCTTCTTCGACTATGTGGAGACAAAGTCAACGCAACAAATTGCAACTACTACCGATCGGTGAAACTAACACCGCATATTACTTATGAACTTATACGAGAGAGTGCTAGACAGTCGACAACGCGATATTATTAAACTTTCTGGCAGTCAATGTGGATTTGTGAAAGTACGTTCTATTATAAATATGGCGCGATTCACAATTGATGGATAATAGAAAATAACCTTGGCGAAGCTCCGAAAAATCTACATATCATCTTCATCGATTTAAGAAAGGCGTTTGATTGAGTTCTAAGCGATGTTATTTAAATGTCGCTAAAATGTCAAAATGTTTCCCAGTCGTATATAAAAATGATAAGCGCTTTGTTAAAACGAAAGTTAAATACGAATGCACAGCGGGAATAACCAGCGAATTTAAGATGGAGTACACAAAGGCAGTGTACAAAGCTTGTCGCTTTTTAATGTCATGCAAATTTTTCTACTGAAGCAGAACAGCTTGTCCGGAATAAATACGCTTCTTTCCGGTGATGATAGCTCTATTATTAGCAACAACGTGCCCTTCAGGCAACTCTTAATGATTGTATAAAGTCTTTGGCCAATGTAAAAGGTTACAAATCAGTCATACTAAAACCGAATATCAGTCTTATCGTTTTTGTCTTGTACTGTTGTTATTCCGAGCCAGCAAACCCAACTCCTGACAGACATATATAATTAAAATAAAATTTATCATGACGAAAGTTTTAAGTATTGTACTTAAACTCTGTCGTAAATCACTGAGTGTAGGGTGACAGCAAAAATCCGCTTATGTAACTTAAAAGGAAATAATTAGTAGTGTGCGTATTTTCAACATTGAAAAAACAATATTAGGAAGATTATAAGCTGACTGCATCAACTAATTTGGCCTTGTTCAATGCAGGTCGTCGCAAAATCATGTCCTAAAAGCGATAGAGGCTCAAGTTCCAGTTGAAGTTCGTCTCTTCGACTGAAAGAAAAATGATTGGATCAGTCAAATTCATAAAAGAAAAACTTCCGAAAATCATGGCCTCACTAACAAAGTGAATGGGTCCATGGCTTGTAAATTCATCCAACCCCACAAGCGGCAAGCAATGCACGAGTAATTTTGTACCATTTCTTATAAAGATTGTTCTTTTAGAGGTATACAAATTCAATATGAAATAAAACATTTCAAGCTTATGTTAATGCCTATGGTATTAGTTTTATTTAGTAGATAATTGTATGCCATTAGTGTTTGAATATGATATTGGTCGGCTATGAGCGCAACGGCTACCTCGAATGAAGCGCAATCGTGAAGTCCAATGTTCGACAACTTTATCAAGCATCTGGAGCAGCAATAACACGGCGAATGTTGACTTCCAAATCGTTCAATGTCTCTGGTTTATCGGCATAGACTAGTGACTTCACGTACCCCCAAAGAAAGTAATCTGAGATTACAGGATCGTGGAGGCCAGTTCACAGGTCCATTACGCGAAATTATGCGCTCAGCAAATGTTTCCCGCAATAAATTGTGATGCCATGAAATTGAGGATCAAGCTGAATCATATTTTTGGCCCATTCACTGAACCTACGGCGGGTATAATGGTTACGCGGTTTCAAATCTTGCACTAACTGGATCTTATAAGCTTTTAAGCCAAGATCTAAAAGTGGATGGATCCACAAAGTGGATGGGCATAGCTCCAATTGCTGTGCACGATGACGAATCGACTTATTTGGATTCTTCTTAACACTGCGCTCCACAACGGCAATAACTTCTTTTGTTCGCACTGTTTGTCGTCTTTGGGGATTCGTATTATCCACTAGAGTGTACGTGATGCGATAACGATGACCGAATAACTTGCTCAGATGGACGATTATGTCGACCATAAAATGGGCGTAGCGCACGATAAGTTTGGCGAACCAAAACATGGTTTTCAAAATAAGTTTGTACACTTTGCACGCGTTGTTCTGTATGTTAATCTATTCATCGCAAAACGGCAAAATTGACTAACCACAAATCAACTTTCAACTGTCAAATTGACAATCTGTAGAAACAATGTTGCCAGTTTAAAAGCCAAACCTCTAAAAAAAAAACAACCTTTACTATGTAATTATGTTAATTGTTATATATTTCAACATTTCAACGATTAAAAAAATATAATGTTTACATGACTTCTGCCTTCCAATGGAGCGCATTTCATCTCATATACAAATACGAATATCTTGAATTTTGTCGTGTGTCTTCATCGGAAAGATCTTTGGAGGATTCCCTAAATTTGAAAACGTTCGCTCAAACCAAGGGTTTGAATTACGAATTACTCTTCAAAAGTTAAAAGATATAAAATGAAAAATCGTGCTTCATGGAGGCGCCATTACTCCATGGTCTCCTTTAAATATATATTTTTTTTTAACACTCAATTTGTTTACTGACATAAGGCAAATCTTACCCTAAGGTAAGGATCAACCGCTTTTGCGATTTACGGGTACAATGTAAGGAATGAAAGGTAAATAACTTGGTGAAACGTGTTCTGAGATTAAACTCTGACCTTTATATTTGTTGTTATAAAAAGACAGTTAATTAAGGATAAATAAAAAACAATTGACTCATGACATTTTATGACACAGATACATAGTGTATCTTGTACTTCAACATATGGCTGGATAATGACTAATGGAATTTTTGACGTATATATTTGGGGACACATTGAAAATTTGGGTAACACTTCTACTTTTCAACGACTGAAAAGAGAATTGAAGAATTTGTCTAGGGGTTGTGGAGTATTGCTAACCTTTAAATTTAAGAATTCGAGGAAATGTATGTACATACGTGTATATATAAATCCAACATTTAATTAAGCCAGCCAGAGTTTTAAATATTGTCAGTTGGTTTTAAATAGTACTCGTATTTTATGAGCCGAACAAAAGTATGATGAACAACTGAGACATATACCACGGTGACTGCTGCAGAGAATAACATAGACGCTGTGTCTGTTTGGGTGCGAATTTATTGTTTATGGCAGACCAAGACAAAAAGTGTTAAAACGTTCGGCTCGTGAGCAATCGCATAGTAACACTCCGCATAAAGAATTAGTTCGCCAACATCAGTCTGATATTTGGTCACAGAAAAAATAGACGAGGCAACTTAAGAATCTTTCTACGAAATCGTTAACAAAAAATAAACGCTAAACCTCAAATATGACGTTAAAATAATTCACATATCCCTTAACCTCTCGTTCGGGCTCTTAGAACCTGTCTAAAGTGCTGAAGATGATTAATATGGCAGGAAGCCATCAGAAATGCCCACTAAGCCAATGATTTAGTGTCTGCAATCAGATGTAGCAGAACAGTACACCTACGAAGCGGCGTTGCAGGAGGACGAGTGCGACTGATGTGTTATTAGTGTAAAGCCAGAAGAAACGAACAGAATCCTGTAGAGACAAGCAAGTAAATTTAATAGCAGAGTCACAGTCAGTGTTGAAGATATGAAAAAATCGCTTTCAGGCAGAACAAACTATTCAACTTGGACCATGAGAAGTAAGATTTCCGGCCATCCAAATAAAATGCAGATCAGATAACAACTGAATCATAAGAAAGCTGCCGAACCGGATGACCTACCTGTCGAACTATTGTATTTAAGACAGGTGAAGGTGACTTGGTAGGGAGCATAATCCAGCTGTATTTCCAAGATTTGGTCGGGGAAAAGCATGCGTGATGAATTGAACCCAAGCATCTTGTGCCCGATCCACATGAGGGGAGATCCTTCAAACTAAATCAGCTAAAGGAGCATAAGTCTTCTTAACATTGCGTAGAAGATCTTGTCTGACATATTGTGTGAATGTCTGAAATGATATAATATCATATCGACGATATGATTGGCCTCATTAGTGCGATTTTCGGCCTACTAAGTCCACAATTGACAAAAAATTCATATTTAGGCATATCCTAGAGGAAATATAGGAAGCTGCGATTAATACCACCATTATCGATTTCAAGACCGCGTAAGAAACATCTACGATACAACACTCGTTAAATGGGGCAGAATGACAAAAGAGAGCGCTTGCTACTTGACAAAGGTTGGAAAAAATCTCACCGAGAATATTGATGTCAAAAAATTAAACAAGGTGATACTTCGTCATGTGACTTCCTTAGCATCATTCTTGAGAAAATTGTGTGAAACTCGCAACAGGCACAATTTTCTAAAAGCTTGAAGATATCCTTGTATACGCCGATGACATTGATATCATTGGTTGAACACAAGGTGGTCTCACTAGTGTGTTTACTAGTATCTAAACAGAAACCAAAGTGGGTTTGAGTGTGAATGAAGCCAAAATCGACTAATCGGACCGATCATCGCAGAAGGCTCCTCTATAAACTCTAATGATGACAATTTATTAGAAATCAAACGAAGAATTAAACTTGCCAGAGACGCTGTTTCTTTGGCCCTGCTTTATGACACAGAATCATAACCGTTTGCGAAGGCGGATGAAAACATATAGCTCTGTGCATATTGAACAAAAGATTCGTTGAGTGCGTACTACGTAAGTGTGTTTGTCATTAGCTTTGAACAAGAAGATACATATGACAGCGATTTTTCTCCGCGTCGAAAAAGTGTGCAATTGTCGCCTGAGATGCATAGAGATGTAGAGCGAATGAATATTTACGCTTCGCCCCAAGAGCAGAGCAGACCACAGGCGACCTAAACCATATTCGAGTGCACATTTGAAGGAAGTCAGCAGTGGAGAATTCAATTAGTCAAGAAGCAGGTCCGCCCTGTAGCATCATCTATACATATTAAGTAAGTACATTCATAAGACATTGTTTTTTAATTTGAACTATAGATTTTCTAGAAAGTAGAAATGTACATATGCATGTAGGTTACTTACCGGTGGCAGCGCATGTTCTTTACCAGAGCCTCTCCACAATAAGTTCCTAAAACTTAGATTCAAACTGGTAAAGGAACATCCGCGCGTCACATGAACTCCATTACCATCAATGTATCTGCTCCCATGAGAATAAATTCTTGCGGATCATATTTGATGCATTTCCTGCAGGTACAATATGCTCATGGGAATCACGCAAATACGACAGTTGAATTTATAACAGAATAAGTAGTTTTAAGATTGAAGAAAAATTGTAAGTTAGTTGACAAGTGTCCACCACAGTGAAAAGAAATAAACTTTATTTTTTAAAAAGCTTTTCGCCGTTTTCCAAATTATAAATTATATAAAAATAATCATAAATAAATTAAGTCAAGCAATCAGACGATAGAATGCTCTTTGGACGTACAAAATATTCTAAAACATTTTCACCTATTATTTAAAAAGCATGCACATAATACATACCTATTGTACATACACGTTTTTTGTGTTTCAATTTCTTCTAAATGGCCACACACATATAAGTATTCCATATGAATTGTTACTCACCTAAAAGAGAAGAAAAAAATAAATAAGAAAATGCTAATTATAAAACTAAGAAAATAAAAAAGTATAATAACACTTTTAGAAAAAGAAGTATCATTACAAAAGAAATTGGACCCAACTTTTCTTTCTGCAACATCTTTTCTGATTCTCAAGATAATAAATAGCTCTCACCTGATGACCAATACACCCATTCCAATCAAATAGAAAAAAAAATTGTTCGGAGAATGCTGGAACTATGAAGTTTTAAATGGATCTGATGGCTAAAAAATCCTTAAACGAATAAAAGGATGAAAGGGATGTCAAGCTAAAAACAGGAGTAAAGATGCTTTTTTTTTGTAAAAAGAACCTAACATTCAATTGGGTATAAATACTCTTATAATGCCTCAGCATGAGTTGAGTTTTTGAGTTTTTTTGTTAAACTAGACAGCGAGTGAAGAAAGATGTTTGGGCTCAGTGGTTATTTCGCTCCAAGGGTGGTATCCCACATTTAATGGCGAGACTAAATTGTTAGCGGAAGTTGGCTTTGATGTTGTTTTATACTCAACTACTCATCTTACTTGATTTTATTTGACTGAAAAAATTAATGTCTTTCGGGTGCACCTGGGATTTGAACACCGGATCTTCCTATTCAAAACCCAGTCCACTACCACAAGTTGTATAGAATTTCAAAAATACAAACTTATGTGCTTAGGATAGAGTTTTTCTTTCTTTCTTATATATAAGTCTTTATATCTGTTACTAATCTCTTCCATATGGCGTAAATCCATATATTGTTTCATGAACCCAACTTACTGATAACCAATCACCGACAATTTTTGGAGCCTTTTCTCCAAGCTCAGGAATCTTCGAGTAGCTATTTCCCTTGATTCTCCAAGGCTAACCGGACTATTTTAAAATGGTACGACATAACGACCTGAATCTATTGTTGTAGATGCAGTATAGATTTCCTCACATTACAGTTCATCTTTAGTCAATTGTCTCCTGTTGGTTGCTGGAGCAGGTGGGGCTTCTGGTAAACTCCAAAATCGTTCAACAAGATTGCCCAGGCGGGTGTCAAGGTGTCCACCCCGATACCGCAAAATAGTATTGAGGGTACTTTAAATGACGTCTTTCCAATGACTACCCCTGCAAGTAATGTTTTCTGTAACATCGGTCCTCTGCTATTGACCTTAATTTGGCCTACCTCAAGGCGCTCGGGACAAAGTTCTGCTCCCATGAATATTTCATTGCTGGTTTTGTATTTTCGCGAGCAACATCCCTTTTCTTTAAATGCAATGCTCCTAAGTGAAAGTACGGTGTAGATTTTATATCATAAGTTTACTACAATAAGAATTGTGTTTTTAGTAAAAAAAAAACTGTTTTGTTACGTTACAATGAAATTTTTATGTTGGATTGATATACATACATATGTAAAATATAATTGATAGCATATGTTTCGAAATGTATATGACACCATTCATATTTCCTCCACGAAGCTGCTTGCAGACATGGATGTATGATTCCTGACAGAATTTTCAAGAACTATCGCATAATTCAGCAGATGTTTTGGTAATTGGTAGCGATCTCCATTGACTGTAGCCGACTCGTCGTCATCAGCTCGGAAGAAATACGGCCCAATGATCATCGGATACAATGTGCGCTATAGAACACCTCCTGCTGTTCGTTTGACTGAGTACGGCAATTTTATTTACTAACAAAGCGAGTTAACCAAAAATGTACCCCGTCAGAGACGATGATTTTTCGGTGAAAATCCTAATCTTCTCCTATCTTCAATAGAGCACTATCCGCGAAAGTTTGGTTTAGCTTTTGCCTAAATGTTTTTTTGCAAAATACACCACACGGGCGGCATGCTCTTGAGAGCGGCGTAGAATCAACTGATTGCGGTCCTGCTGTATATATTATGTAGACTCGAGTAAAGCCGCAATATTCCTTTCACTCCTAGCGGTTCGCTATTTCATTGGCACAGCTATGTTACGGATTAAATATGTATGTCAGTTTGGTTTTTTTTTTTTTTTTACTAAAAACTCAATTGTTCCCTTATCGAGATGATTATAATGGCCGAAAATGTACGTTAACGTAGGCAACGAAGTCGGACTGCGAATGTTAATAAAAAAAAATTATGATTTGTGAACGTTATTGTAGTGTATACCTGTTCATGTTAATTGGTAGGAAATGTTCAATACTCTCTTCTACACAAAATCCTTTGAAAACAGTTTATGGGAAAACGACACCTTTATCAGAAGTCATATGGTAAAGAATGTTGAGCTAATTTTTTTGTAGTTTGGCAAGTATCTAGAAGGTTTATGTGGTATTTGTGCAATGTTTTTTCGTTCTTGCATATTGGATTCAGAATCCGTTATACTACTTTTTCAAAGTTAATAATTTCCTTTCCTCTCGCATCATTTTTGGGGCAATAAAACAATTTGTTTCCTTTACCACAGACTTTAAGGAAAATACGCTTTACAATACAGAAATGTTCACTCGAATTACTTTCTAAAACGTTCTTCATCGCTCACATAAATTATTAATGTTTACCATCCTTTAGTTACATGTTTCTTATCTTGGATATGAATTTTGACTCTATAACCATGACGATTAGTTTATGAATCAAAACAGCAGCATGTTTCATGCTAACGCTTGGACGATCTTCGAGTACAGAGTAAAATGCTTCCATGGTTGATGTCCAACCAGTGAAGCTGTATGAAACTTCCTACCATGCCGTTGTGGACTTATTTTAAATGCAAAAGAATCATTAGAAAAACGATACACTCAGAAATGCTTTTCGACTAAAATTACGAATTCTAGCTCGTGGCTGCAGTATCAATCTCTTCTTGTACTGTAAATGTAAGTTCCTGATATTGGTTGTAGTGGACTTTGATTTCTATTTGCAGACAATACAGCTTTAATACGGTAATAAATAAGAATTGTATAGAAAGGCAATAATATTAAATTAATAATACTTTAAATGCTTTACATACAAATCGAATAGTCGTTCATTAAAACATGCCTTAAAAATGTTGATATGTAACATATAAAGGGTCCGCCATCTAAAACTAATTATCTGTCAAATCAGATGTGAGCTAAGTGTTACCATTCACGAAATAAGTACTAGTTGAAAAAAAAAAACGTTAGATGGCGGACCCTTTAGAATAGGGATAATTATAAACCCTGCAGTCGTTTTTGAAAATTCTTTAACATCTATGTTCAATTTACGTTTGATAAGTCATCATGAATAAGAACAACGTTTCCTTATGATTCAAACTTACCAATTTTGAAAATCAGTCCTCAGTTCGCGAAACGTGTAGAAGATTACGTAAACGAACGAACTGAGTTCGATAGACGTTGTTTTGTAGATAAATTTCGAGTCATATACGAGTACAGTCTACATGACACAGAGCAGCGGGTCAACGATATGTGCGTACAGAAAAAACTGTAGCCCCTGTGAGTGATGGTGTGATGGAAAATCCGGAACTGATAATTCCACTTGTTTGTCGATCTTGGTTCGTCCACTATTTAGAAAATTCTACGAAAATATTTTGACCAAAGCCATGGTTCTTAGTTTGTTAGTTTTAAATGCATTTTATTATATTAATTATTAACTCTTACTTACTAACAAAAAATTCTTAAATGCTAACTTAAAATTGCTTAAAAATCTTATACTAACTTACTGGCCCCACGCAGGCACTCTAAGCTACTCTAAATTCTTATATGTATGTATGTCTTTCGACTTTATTCACATTTTACTTAGAACTATTTATTTTGTAGAAATAAATAAGAAACAAAATTTGGTAACAAAATATGGACATTTTTTTATTTTTTATAAAAACATAATATCTAATTTAAAATAAACCTTAGTCTACCTAACCTACATACACAATACCCACATAGCCATTACACAATAATATACATATATTAGTATATACCTTTGTATATGCTAACACATGTATATATTTCTTAAATGCTAACCTAAACCTATATAAGCTGACAGAGCAAATAGATTGGTCAGCTCTGCTTCATTAGTGAGGCTGGTCCCTAATTGACGGAAACGACGACGAAACATCTTTTCCATCATTCAACCACCAGAAGTGCTGGTGCTGCCGAACGACATCCCTCTTATCGCGATACCTCACCGCCCTACTGAACCTGAGACGATCCACACTGCCGTGCGCGACGTCTCTGTTGTAGTTGAGTCGCCTGTCCCCAGCTGTCCGAGCGACATGGAAAATTAATGGGACCGCTGATCTATCCTGGATCAACCCTATCTGATCAAGGTAGAGGAATGCTTCCGGTGGAACGAAGCCGTCAGAGCGCACATTCTCGTGGTAAAGGTAATTAAGTAGGTAGGTCGTTGTCATACACGAATGTGCGCAGACTATTTAGTGTTTGTAAGTCCGTACCTGTCAGTCGTATACGTTCGTCGTACAGCAACAAATAAGACCCGCCTCTGGGAAACGACGGGTTATCTGTCGCTTTAAGACCGAGTCTGTATATGACATCATGCTGACCCCACCAATCGAATAGTAGGTTCCCTCTCGTATTTGGCAAATTATTTCCCTAATCTCTGTGTTTAGCGTTGAAATCCCCGCCGATTATAAAATAATTCTCCCCCGATTCCAGCCTCAGAAGTCGAAAAAGCCTGTGCATAAACAGAGGCCAAGTACAGCCGCTTTCCACTGCGGAGCGGTATGTACGAGTAAATGACGACTGCTTCCAACACCCGGAATCTACGCAACACTCCCTTGTACACTCTGTAAAATGTTATACCTTCTTTAATGAAGATCGCGACACCGCCTCCACGTTTGGATCTGGGCCGATTTCTTCTTCTAACAATATAATTATTGTACTCCAGTTTGTGCTTATCGGTTAGCTTGGTTTCGCTAGCGAAAAGCACAACAGGACTTTGGTCTTGTAGCAATTTAAACATCGCGGCTCTTCTTTCAATCCTAATCAGTGAATTAGCATTCACCGCAAGGACCTTCAAAGTTTGCTCCACCATGTGCGTACCCATTACGACATGGGTTGCGTTAGGCCCGGCAGCAGCGAGTAGATCTGGTCCACCCGATTAGCCTGTTCTTGTACCTGCTGTTGCAGTTGAGCCATCTGCCTTGGATTGCGAGCAAGATGGCCAGCATGTTAGGTACAGCTTCCGTTGTTCTCGGCATTGGCGCCTGAGTAGCAACAGTCGCTTGCTGTACCGTAGCTCCCCTACCTGACGCCATTTGGGCGTAGGAAATTTGGGGCGTGACGGCTGGTGCTTGAAACCTAACAGGTGAACGTTTGACCTCCACCTTCTGCTGCCGAGCCAGTTTTGCTTTTCTAATGTCAGCGAACTTAGGACAACCCCGATAGTTTGCGTTGTGTCCTACGTTCCCACATATCACACAAGATAGCACCATGGTTCTTCAGCACCTTCAAGTTGCCCTTATTTTTATTGAAAAATCGTGGCTATTGGCAAGGCTCCCTTTAGGTTCAGTGAGATTGTGAACAAGCAAAATCGCAGCAGCGTTTGCAGGTGTGCATTTTCTGTCACCTATTCGGTGGTGGCTCGATAATGGTTCTACAGATTGCTGGCGTTTGTGGATGACATAATTGTTGCTTGTTTGGATTGATTTTGTTCATTCCGTAGACATCAGTGATATCCGAGTTGTTTATGTTGTGGTCAATTGTTTTGCCCAGAATTCCAAATCGTCCAACGGCTCTGGTTTATCGGCATAGACTAGTGACTTCACATAATCCCAAGAAAGTAATCTAAAGGTGTAGGATCGTGGAGGCCAGTTCACAGGTCCATTACGCGAAATTATGCGCTCAGCAAATGTTTCCCGCAATAAATTGTGGTGTCACGCGCCGTGTGGCATATTGCGCCATCTTTTTAAAACCAAAGCTCTGTTACGTCAATACCATTCAACTGAGGAACGAAGAAGTCAGAAATCATGTTTCTATAGCGCTCTCCATTGACGGTAAAATTCTGGCCCGCATCGTGCTTAAAGAAATATGGGCTGATGATTCCACCAGCCCATAAAGCACACTAAACAGTGAGTTTTAATGGTTGTAAGAGCATCTGGACAAAGGCTTCTAAGTTTTCTCCACTCAAAATCTGGCAATTTTGTTTGTTTCCATATCCATTTAGCCAAAAATGGGTCTCATCGGAGAACAAAATTTTGCGTTGATAGCTGAATCGGTTTCAACTCTTGCACAAGCTTGATCTTATAAGCTTTTAAACCAAGATCTTTACGTAAAATGTTCCACAAAGTGGATGGGCATAGCTCCAATTGCTGCGCACCACATGATGCATATTATCCACTAGAGTGTATGGTGCGAAAACGATTCATCGTGTTCCGAATAACTTGCTCAGATGGACGATTACTCGTATGTCCATATTGGCGCACCCAACCATGCTTTTTAAAATAAGTTTGCACAATTTGTACACGTTGTTCTGGCGGTAATCTATTCATCGTAAAATGGCAAAACTTACTGACCACAAATCGACTTCCAACTGTCAAATTGACATTCTGTAGAAACAGTGTTGCCAGTTTAAAAACCGAACGTCCAAAAAAAAAACACCCTTTATGTGTGTATGAAACTGAGAGGAATAAATGCAGTAAATAAAAAAATGTTTTTTTTCCTTTAATTAATTATCTCTAAATCACTACTGTTTATTCTTATTTTTTCTAAATAGAGTATACACTTCATTAGAAAAATTGGATCATTACTTGAGAGAGGAAAAACAAAACACAACCGATCACTTCACAAATGCAGGTGTTTATGGCGAACTGAAAGACCCTCAAGGTAATAGCTATAATTTCGAATTGAAAATAATCATGCCTTTAGGTATGTAATATAGAACACAGAGTGGAATTACGTTATGAAAATAATTCATTTAATTGATAGTTTGTAATTGAATTGAACAATACAATACTGGCACTTACAATACTCGTATAATTACTCATACCTATGTTGAACTGCCAGTATCTCCTTTCCTTGCGATATGTACGAGCATGTATAATGAGCAAAAAAACAATTTTTATTTCTCTGCCAATACAAAAATTTAATAAAAACACACCCAATCGACATGTGAAATACGAAAGGGTGCATTTAAAACTCAATCAAAGGATATTCTCTCGCGTTCAGTAATTGCATTCCAATAGTGATTCGTAATAACATTTGATACACTTACAGACCAATCATCATGGCATAATTTCATTATTTTGACGCATCTCCCTCTTTTATTTGATTACATACATACGGGTACATATACTCGTATGTGTATGTAAGGGTGGTGTTATTAAAATTTCAATTTTCCACTTGAATTGTATTCAATCCATTGCCTGGCATTACAACATCCAAGCAGCATCAACAACACTCCATTGATACTCGAATGAAACACGAATGGAACATTAATAAAACACGACTAAATTATGGTTTCCATTTAATTGGTAATTATACGAGTATTTGTCATAAGTATCCGTATTCGTACATATACATACATGTATACTTATGTATTATCGTTTGGAGTACTTTATTTCATCTCAACACTTGCATTCATTTCCTGCTTGCAATCTGTTACTCTTTCTTTTTAATTCTGATAATGATCAGGTCTCTGAAATAACCAAATATTGATGGAACATGACCATAATGCATGAGTTCACGAAATGAATACTTACGGATACGTATCCTCGTATTCGTACTCTGAACGGACATGCCAGCAGTTTAGTAACCCAGCTTGCACTAGAATGCGAACACCGGTAAATTATTCCTCAAATAGATTAGAGCACGTAATTCTACGTGAGAATTTCACTAGTGGCACGATATGGCGCGGCGGTAGTTTTAGAATGTTTCTGCACCGTGCTATCTACAAATTATCTGTACCCATATACCACATGGTGGTATGGCGATGCTGGATGAGTGTTATATGTGGTTCATAAAACTTTCGCTTGCTACTTGTTTTTGTCTACGCGTACGTTGGTATGCATATTGGTGATTATAAGAGAGTACCACAACATACAATGCAATGGAGGCACAAGTATGATGGAAGATTTTTAATCAATGGTGCGGAGACGGCGGCAAATTTAATGAGAAGTGAAGGCATGTTTTTGGTTTCTTAAATTAATGGTCATTAAAAACAAATATAAAAACACATTAGGGAAGTTTGTTAAGCACACGCTTCTTGTCATTTTTAATTGGTTTATCTACACATTACGTGGGTGATTTGTATCTTAATTTTATTTTTTCTGTAGTTTTCTTAGACGGTTACTGTGAGACAGTGACCGCGGTAAGTGAAAAGAAATGGATTGTTGTTGTTAGAAATTGTAATGCACTTTACAAACGGAAAACATAATAATTGTTATTGTTTACACATTTAGATAGTTAATTTTTCCATTTTTCCATTTATCCGGTAGTGAAATGTTTTTGCGGATCTCTATTTTATTTATTTTTTCCGTCCGCCATGGTCTGACAATCGTTGAAGGAAGTAGGTCGTTGTCATATCATATACCCTGTTCAAAAAAAGGCCTTATGGGAGAGTTTTTTCTCCTCCCACATGTCTATCGATCAGTTTTCGGCTCAAAATACTACAAATTGCCATTGTACTGCCACTGGTTTACATAGAAATTGTTATTGTAACCCTTCTAAAAATCCGATATTGCACGTGTATCCGCCATTGATATCCTCTGGATTTTCTAACAGGACCAGAGTCACCAGTATTAATTTTAACAAACCAATTTTGTTGGCGAGACATTGTCCTTGTATGAGACATTAGACATTAGAAAACACGCACGTGGTCTATTTATTGTGCGGAACATCAGCAAGCATTTCTCCATCGTCAAAATCTTTCAAAATCAGACTGGTGTCAGAATCGCTTATACTCGCGACAACCGAGGGAGATGAATGAAATGCAAAAGCTGGTGAGAGGATAACGTTGTTTTCTTCTCCCATGACGCTACACGAGTCTTCTCCAATAATGGTGTTTCCATGAATCGGTTTTCCGTGTTCGACAGTTTCTCCAGCAACATAAATTTTGTTTTTATTGAATGGATAAATGCCAGTGTATTCAAATTCATTTATTGCAATTTCGCCTATCTGGACCTTCTTGCGAATATTTCAGTAACCAGCTTACTTTCCTACCATTTTCGCGTTTAAAATTGCTTACTTCTTCGCTACAATAGATCTTCATCGGCCGCATAAATGCCATGTCTAACGGCTGCAACTTGTGAGTTCAGTGCGGGGGAAGTGAAATAATTATGACGTCATTTTCACGGGCTAGTCCCAATAATCCTATGTTCCTCGTATAGGTGTAGTGACCATTCAAAACTAGTAAAATGTGTTTTTCTATAGTTGGCTTTGTGTGTTTCAAGACATGATGGAACCTGTTTGTGAATATATCCACCTGTACCCAACAAGATTTGTGGCAAGCCGTATCAATACAAGTGATCACGGTAATTAACGAACCTCGTTCAGCAGATGTCATTGCTCCAATTTGCCTTTTTCCGTTTTTTCCTAAGAGAGTCCAAATGGCTGTTGCTGCCGTCCAGGAGGTTGAAAAAGGTTTCTACATCTTCCTTTGTAAGGCCTCTGACTCTCTCGAAAGATGTTCCAGTTAGAGCACGAATTCTTAATTTGTCCGTATGCCGCTTAAGAAAACCGTATAACCAATTTTTATCCGCACATTCTTGTAAGACGGAGAAACGATTCGGAATGATATTTTTCTTAGTCACTTGAAATGCAGAGAGCGAGTGTCGTTTCTAGTCAGACCCCAAAATCGAGACTCATGTTGCACCAACTCACTTTTTATGATGTTTCTGAGAACAGTCTTGCAGCATAGAGGAATAGCCATTAGCTTATCGACATCTTCTTCACTTTGAGCCATTTTGTAAATGGTTGTAAGTGGGTCACAGAATGCTTTCGATGCCATTTGAATGTCCATTTCCCCATTTCATTCCGCATTATATCTGCATCGCATCGCCTTAGGCATCTTTTACAGCGGTCTGGAATCAGCAAACTGAAACCTCCCCATGTTATTCCACTTTAGTTGATTTTCAATTGCTGTAAACTAGGACCTATTACAAAAAATATTGCTAAAAATTCACCGAATTATAGTTAAGCATTTAAATTGAAAACCTTTTTGCATAAACTTTACTTGCACAATTCAAGAAAATGTGATTTTTTCCCCCAAAAAAAAAATATATATATATAATAAAAAGAATATGCGCAAAAAAAAGTCAAGCAGACTTAATCTAGAACTTTACTAACTGAAACACACCAGAGAAGAGCGTAAAGATTTTTTTTCTCTTTACATTCTGAGTGAAAGAACAGAGTAACCAGCCCATCAGTACTTTACAAAATAAATCACTATTCAACATTACCTGCATATTCCACAATACCCAAAGTTACTCTACCGTTGGAAAGCCATTTTTATGTAGATCTGAGTAAATGTTTAATATTTTTTCTTTTAGAACAGATAGATATGATACTCGTAGGTTTAAGATATTTCAATTCAATTTCAATTTATTGCAATAAACAAGTTGTACATTAAGACAATGTCTCTTACAGTACTAAGTGATAATATTTAGTTACAAAATGTTAAGTTAGATCCATTTAAGATACAAGGAGAAGTGCATGCTTGAAACTAAACAAACATACAGTGTTGTGCAAAATAATAAGAGCACACTTTGCTCCCAAGTCTCCGTCAATTTTACAGTTGTTGATTTATAAAAATAAAACAATTTCTTATGTTCTGATTTATTTCTTAAGTTAACACTAAACTATTGACATGAGAGCTGCTTCAACAGTATTAGTTCCAGTAATCTGGAGACGGTCGTTTGTGTGCAAAACAAGAAAAACATTTTCGGTTTCTTTATTGGTAAATATCACAAATGAGTATTGGAGATCAATTTAGAATAAAAATCATAAGAAGGATGGGCCATAGAAAACATTGCACTGCGGAACGCCTTGAAATAATTCAAGTATCTACCTTAAAAGAATAAAAGACTGAAGAAACACTTGGTCGAAAACGCAAAAAAATCTCAAAAACGGATTTAAGCATTGTTCGGTCCACTTCCGTTTGTAAGCGGAAATCAAAACTGAACTACCATCTTGATCAAAAAGTTCCCGGGATAACCACCGTTTGGAGCTCAAATTGTTCCGATTTGAGTTCTGTTTTTTTATCAAGTTGGTACATCTGTTGTTGATATTCCGTCTAAATCTTAGCGTCAAAGCTTGACATTTGCAAAAGTTACGTTGCTAAGAGTACATATATCTCTGTGTGTGTTGGCGATTTTTTACAATTTTAGAAATGGATGCAACAACGAACTTATGTTAAACTTTGCGTAAAAAACGGATTTAATGATGCGCGAACGTTGGAAATGTTGGAAAAGTGTTTCGACAACGATTCCCTAAGGAAAACGGTATTTTACCAGTGGCACGAGCGGTTTAAAAGTGGTCGTGAGTCAATCGAAGATGATGAACGCAGTGGCAGAGCATCGACATTGAAAACCGACGAAAACATTGATGAAGTAAAAGAATTGTTGGTCAATAACCGCAAATTAACCATCAGAGAGATAACGGAGGACTTGAACATTGCCTATAGTTAATGATTTGGGTTTCCGTCGTATAGTTGGTGCTAAAAGACCTCAATTTCATACAAAAAAGAGACCGTGTTGAGCATCATTATTCGTAATTTTTTGACGAAAAATGCAGTAAATACCATCCAACAGCCACCGAATTCACGAATTGGCTCTTTGTGACTTCTTTCTATTCAATCGAGTTAAAAAACCATTACGGGGAACGCGTTTCAGAAGCAGAAAAAATCGCAGGAAGCACTGATGGACATACCGAAAACCGAATATTAAAAATGTTACGAGGATTGGATCAAGCGCTGGCATAAGTATGTTGCAGTCGATTGGGATTCCTTTAAATGGGACAATATAGATTTAGATGAATAAACTTGCATTTTTAATTTTCTGAATAAATTCCGAAAACTTTTTGATCAAGGTGGTACTCGTATGTCTTCAAGTAGGCACTTCCTTGATCAGAGGCAAATTTATAGAGTATAATTTAAAGACCTGTATTCCAAGAAATGTCCTCTCTTATCGGAAAAGAATATCAAGGATCGAACCAATTTCGCCAGAAGCCACCATAAAAACGGTTGAGAAGTGACGCTACATACTTTGGTCAGACGAAACCAAAATCAACTTGTTTGGGTCAGATACTAAAAGACAGAAGGCCGAGTGGAAAAGAATTTGATCCAAAATATTCGATACGAAAACCACAAAACATGGCAGTGGAAATATTACGGTCTGGGGATCCTTTCACTATCGTGGTGTTGGACTTATTCACTGAATACAAGAGATTCTAACCAATGTCTTGGAAACAGGTATGTATCTCTTCACTGATAACAACATGCGGTTGCTTTCACTATATCCAGACAATGATCACATCATGATCACAATGATCACATTAAGATTTTGGAATGGCCAGCACAGTCCCCAGACTATGATCACATAGAAAATGTGTGAGGATTTGTTAAGAGCGAACTTAGTAAGACAAAAAAACCAAGAAACAGGTTTGAGCTGTGGCAAAATGCTCAAACTTTGTCAAAATCTCGTTGACTCTATGTCGCGTAGATCTAAGGCTGTACGAGTATTAAAAAACAGAGGAAGCACAACCAAATATTGATAGCCTTATCTTCCTTAATTAGTATTCTACCGATTTATTTAAAGTTCTTTATTTTTTATATAGTGTACTTGCTATTTCTTACAACTAAAATCAGTGAATAATTGTTAAGCTTTTGTTTTCTTTTATTTTCGTTTGTTGCAGTTCATGTTTATGTATTTATTTGTTCAAAAAAATGTTCTAGAAAAAATTTAATTTAATAATTATAACAATATCAATCAAGTTTGGTTTTTTTAAATTCAAAAGTAAGATCTGCCACTTCGCTGTTCTTATTGTTTTGCAGTTGTGCTACTAGCTTCTTGGTCTGAGGCTTTAGAAACAGTTTTATTATAAGGTCATCTGACGACTAAAAGGCTCGATTTTACATAAGTTGCAGGTAGTTTTTGATGAATTTCTTAATTGCGTCAAACCGAAACAGCTACAGAGGAAATTGTTATAACTTTAAATGATGAGAACGAAAGCAGCAGTGAATTCTCTATTTCATTATATTATTTGCATATTATGTAAATGTTTGGCATAATAATTAAAAATAATTAATAAATTTAACTTAAGCAATTTAATTTTTTATGATACCATGAAAACCCCCATAATAATTATTTTTAGAAATTCCTGTCGACAAATATGCATTTCATGGTATCCCTATGAGAGCTTTCTAGAGCGAGGTACTTATGCATTTCACTGTAACGAGAGTGAGAGGCAAATATTCCACACTTCCGTGTACTGCAAATTTTTGTTCAACACTGTACAGTCACAGAGACAACATTTCGTTCGTAAGATTTTAAGTGGTTTAGAAAGCATTAAATTGGTTACAGTTCGCATGTTGTGACAACTGAACAAATATGGAATGAAAACGTAACAATATATGACAACAGTTTGTATGAACAGATTCAAATGACTAGTCATTAAAAAATCATCATAACAGGGAAACAATTTGAATGTAGATTTTAAATTATTACAATGATTCTTGTTATGATGAACGCAAGAAATTCTCACAGCATTACTAATTCCCATTGTGTTTTCATTCTCCTATTATTCTCCTACACATTTCAAAATCCCGTCTGCAAATGTAAATATGTCTTTGATGGATAGATTTGGTTTTGTTTTAACGGAATCCAGCAATAAGGTTCCCAAAAACCATTGATTTTGAAATCCTGGCCTTCTTCTTTATAGATCTTTACATGTGTATACCGTATCTTTTAAATGAGAACCTGACTTTTCAGAAGTAAACTGTGCCTTGGTGGAACCCTGTGGTGGAAGCATGTTTACAATTATTTAACAGCGCATCGAAAAGCACTGTTTTGCAACGAATAAGGCATACATGTTGTCTTTTAACATATCAACTGCTCTATGACTGATCCTGACAAAATCTGCAAATCTTTTGCCCAAAATAGATCAGTCCTCATTCATAGTAAATTCCAAAATGTCACTGCTGCCTGAACAATTGTAAATGCACCAGTGATAGCTCGATGGTGTCTGCCAGTGATACGCATATCAATGTCATCAGCATATGCAAATAGTTAAATAGACTTTTGGAAAGTTATGCCTCTGGGGTAGGCTTACGAGTTTCGCACAACTATCTCCCTTTTTCGGAGCAGGGTTTTCCATTATCATTCTGCACAATCTGACGAGCTTGATGGGGATGCCAAAACTAGAAACGGCTCTATCTCTATAGACGCTGTCATGTGCGGCATTGGTATCGATGTTCGGTCAATTGTGACCTAAAACCGCATCGATAAGGGCGAATCGGATCATAGACACATGCTTTCAAGTATTCTCACAATACAGCGCTTTTAATGTGTATAGGTACACACATTTGTCGCCGCTTAATCTGGCTCCTTTTTGTGGATGATCCAAATAATTTTAGGCTTACCATGATATCTGCAGGTGCTTTAAGTCTCAAGATAAGTAGTCCGCCCATCGTTATTTTATTTTGGCCGGATGGGCGTAAGTCTTGTCTTAATTCACAAACTCAATGGTTCATACTACCTGACACCCGCAGAAATTCTATTCCTTGATCATCTCTATAGGTTTCTGATCGGGTCTTGTTGCCTTGTCACGTTTGTTTTTTCATACTGATGAAATAAGAATATTTTCCGCCGTCGAAAAAGATTTCAGACAGACAATGCGATAGACTGTTTTGCGACGTCTAAAGAATTAAGAACCCAACACAAGAAAATGCTGTTTGAAAATGCTATGGAACTGTGACATTGGCGTTGGGAGACCACTGCAATCTATCAATCGATTGTTTCTAACACAGAAATATCATAGAAGCAGAAAAAGTGGGTCTAATGACAAGGACAAATACAAGTACATGCTGTCATGAAAACGAATATCAAATATTAACTTAATGAAAATGTTACAATTCACAGCTTCTAGGTAGGAACCTTGTCCAAATAATGACTATGACTGTTCAAAATGCTTGGCCGCTAATGAAAATAAATAAAAATATTTTTGACAACTTTGAGAGAGAAATTCTTTGAGTGAATATCCATGTAAAAAAATAACTTGACAGAGAAGGCTGGGATAAGTAACGCAAATAGTTACTTATGCTCCGCACTTCGTCTTACAGAATCGACAACACCTGAACTAGAATTAGCTACTACGTCGGGATCCTCCGTTGCGTGAGATGCACCTAATAGCCCATATCATGTCTTCATTGTGTTTGCCCTTGTCTGCACTTAATACTGAGGCACTTGAGACATGAGACTTGCTTGGACTCATCCAAATTCATCGAAATATGATACGATGGTGTAGCAACAAGTACTCAGTGAAAGTTTTAGTTTATTATACTCGTAGATTGCTTTCCTCAAGGAAGATAGCAAAGTAGACGCTACTTCTCTGCAGTAAAAAATATTTATAAAAAATGTTATTCTCGAGATCCCAAATTACGTGTTGGTAGAAGGTGAAGCTGGATAGACGACACCCTTGGTGGTTATTTAGATACTTACTTAGGTAGGTTTAGAATATGAACTGGTATGCTAATGCTATTAAACGGCTCCTATTCTGTTAAGTCTCTGCCTAAGATATGAAAGCCTTCAACTCCCTTCGAAATCGGCATGTAGTTTCTAGTTATATTGACCAATGCATCCACGATATTTTTATCCTTAAAACCGATGTTCTATTTTTCTTGTCGTCTCGAACTTGTGACTGTGATTCGAAGATTCTCTTTGTCGGAGCATTATTGCCACACGATCTGGCCGAGCCAGTGTAGTCGACATGTTTTCGCTTCTGCGGTTGTATCTTCGGAATCATTCGCCTTCCTCGCATACGGGACCAAATACTCGAATTTTTCTCTCGAAAGTGTACAATGCCGGTTCTGTGTTCGGCAAACCGAAGTAGCTCCAATTTCGAGGGTTTCCACTAAAGTTCCAAATCGTGGAATTGATGTTTACTCCGAGGTAGGTAAGGTCACTCCCTACGTCACAATAGTGACGTTTTTTACTAGGCAATGAACAGGTATTTGACAACATATATATTTGGGCCTATGTAACATTTTGATTTTTTTTATTTGAGTACATAGACGATGCTACGTATCGATTTTCTAAAATATGGACTGACTCCTGGAGCTATCTAGTTTGGAAGTTACAGAGGTGCAGAAGGAGTTATGTGCAACGAATAGCGCCATGTGTCATTACAAGAAGGACCTATGTAACATTTTTGTGTCATAGGCCTCTCTTCTACTCTACTGCTTGGCTTGTTTGATGGCCGGATGTTCAGATGGCACATATCGCATGTCTGTTATTATAAGCAGTGTTTTCAGCTTTAGCACTACAAACAACAACGCGCAAAATTATGTGTTGAAGCAGAAGTCCCAAATGCGGCGTTAGGTAACTGTGCCCTATGTATATATAAAACAAATTATCAATAAAAAAATTCAATAGAATTGAACTGCAAAGCTAGTCAAAAGGTGATAAAAAAAATTCAACCAGAACCTCTTAAGCAGAGTCAGTGCATCAGGATAGCCCGTGGAAGTTTATTTAACTCTCTATTTTTAAACACGCATCCTATAAAAAATGTCTGAAGGTAAGGCGGAAGTCCGTCAGATTCAGACAACGACTTCGACCAGGAACTGTAGCCACCTCAAGAAAAAAAAGAAAAAGTCTTCAAATCAGAAAGAGGCAACCGCAAAATTGGAAAAGAAATAACGCAGCACTTGCTAGAGAACGTGGTTTACCGTACCGTCCTAGAATGGTAAGATAGTAGAGGCTAAGCAAATAGAATTGGGTTTGTTGTATTCAGACAAAGACAGATTACGCTGTCCTGAAGCGGTTAGTGTGACTGATAGAAACAAAATTCTCGAAGAGTAAACGCTGTATCGATGTCTGCAAGACTGTTTTTTGTGCCTTATTCCAAATAAGGCCAAAGAAAGCACTCGAATCGGCCCATGAAAACTCCTACAGAAGTAGGAAAGGCAGTAAAAGCTCATATTTCACAATTCCCAGCCGAATCATCAAATTACAGCCGACATAACAACCCTTACAAAAAATATTTATCATCCGAACTAAGTCTTTCGCATGTACACAAGCTTTACTTGTAGGAATGTGATGAGTTGAAGTTTCCTGAAAAATATAAAGCGAGGAAGTGTACTTACTCCAAATTTTTTAACTCAAAATTTAAGTTTTCTTTTGGGCAGCCCCAAAGATGAGCATCACGAAAACTATAAGGCTGCGTTTGAACAACAAAACTTAGAAAGGAAACGTGCTAAAAAATGTTGAATAGGATCGGTGAATTTACCGCACCTTGTTGCAGACCGTTTTCAATCTGAAATGTTCCAACAGAAGTCACATCTCCATTTTCACGGTTAACTTTCTTTTAAGGAACTTAACACTCAAGTGGGTATGAATACACTTAAAGTGCCTGAGCACGTGTTAAGTTTTTTAGAAAATGGGATAGAGAGAGAAAGAAAGATGTTTGGGCTCAGTGGTTATTTCGCTCCATGGGTGGCATCCAACATTTAATGGGGAGACTAAATCTACTACAACTACTTATCTTACTGGATTTTCGTTAACTGAAAAAATGAATATGTCTTTCGGGCGAGGCTGGGATTCGAACTCCACGGTGACCCACTACCTATCTTTGAGCATATTGAGAATAATATACAGAAGTTTTTTACTAACGCAAAGCCTGTTCAGCTTGAAGATGAGTCCCTCTAGCTATACGATATCTAAGACTTTTTCCAAGTCAATCAGGCAGGCACCAGTGCGATGCCTCTTTCCTTTATTCCATTGGATATTAGAAACTAGTTCAGACGCGGCATGAATGACATCATACGAGTACAATGCCTTGACACCGAATTGATTATCCGGAACTATATTTTTGTCCTCAATCCACTTAGTCAGGACTACAATGATTACTTTTTGATGTTTGGGAGAAGACTGATCGACCGGATTGGTAGTGTCTTTATCCGTTTTGGGGATAGGGTGTACCAAGGTAATTAAAGTAGCAGCAGCTGACTTGTTGAGAAATATATGTCAACTCAATTGCAAGATATGATCAAACGAAGCTATGCCCGATGAGTAAAAGCTCAGCACTGTTTAACCAATCCTCAAGAAGGGAATCCTTTTAAAATGTGGCTACAAGATCCTATCAGCCTGGACTTTAAATTTTCTATTTACAACCTGATTGGTCCATATGAGTGTGACTTATGCCAGGAATTTTCATACAACGGCGGGGTTTCGAACATTTTTTGATTTTAAGACGGCATATGATAGCATTTATAGAGAGGAGTTATATACATAGAGCAGTGTACAGGATGGCAATGAAGAATGCGTCCTAACCAGTTGAAAGTTGCAAAAATATGTAAGTCTCACAAGCAAGTAACAGTGAAACAATGTTTCCAATGGCGCTTTGGAAACGACAAAAATATTATACAAAAATGGGTAATCTACGATCCTTGTACTCTATGTATAATAGATGCGCCGACAATATGCCATCCCTTACTGCATAATAAAACAGCTGGCTGCCTTTTCCCGAATCCCTGTTACCAAGAACACAATAGCGACAGTATCAAATTTATTTGTATGGAAACTATCATTTCCAGCCCATATCTATAAATCTGGTGCCGGCATCTGTAAGCTATCAGCAAGCTTTTTGAAAGCATCATCAAAAACAAACTTGAGTTTTTGACAAAGGAGTACTTGCATAACACCCAGTATGGGTTGTTTCCGGTCGGTCTACTGTCACTAATTTGACTTCTTTTTCATCTTATATTTTAAAGGAGATGGAAAACAGAGGTCAAGTTGATGCAATTTATACCGACTTCAGTAATTTCCTCGCGTTTTATTCCGTAATCCTTCACTGGATTTAATTTTTTCTCGCTGTTCGTACACAATGAAACTTTCGGGATACAAGAAAAACCATCTATTAAAAATAATCAACGTCTTTTGTACATAAGAACTGTTTTTTTATGAAGTTTTTAGTTTAATGCGGTAGCGCTCAAAGAGCTGACACCTTTTTATTCAGCATTGTTTTTGGTAAACATGCACAATCCACATGCAAAGATTTACTACCGAGGAAGTTTACAAATTGTGGAAATTTATTTCCAAATGACTTTTCTTCAAAAAAAACAAAGGGTTTATAGAACGCTACGACAATTTTACGGTCAACATGACTGACCAAATGACTGGGCTAATCGCAACACAATTGAAAAATTTGCCAATATACGAGTATTTACGCTTGTGGAGTCCGAGCCACTGATAAGAATGCGCAGAGTTAGCACAAATGAAAATATCAGCGCCGTTAAGGTCAGTGTTGAGGAATATAGTAATTTATCGATTAGTGATTGTGCGCAATGGCTTTGCCTTTGTCCACCGACTATGTGGAAAATGTTTGGCAAGAATCTTTGTTTACACGCTTACAAAATTCAATTGCTGAAAATATTGAAGTCGATGAAGGCGATCATCATTTATGTCGTGACTTCGCTGATTGGGTGCTTGAACAGGTGCAACTCGATCCACATTTTTACCGTCAAATTTTGTTCAGTGATTGGGTTCACTTCTGCCTCAGCGAGTTTGTTAATCAGCAAAATTGTCGAAATTGGAGCGAGGAAAATCTAAACTGATGCGCCCATGCAAAAGCGAAATTCCACCATGGCGGCCGGTACAGAGATATGATAAACAATTTTTTACTTCCAGAAGCGCGTGAACATGGTCTGCAGGACATTAACATCGAAGCAGTGCGTGGGAGTGTTGCTGAGAGGTCAGGAACATCAGTTTCAGTTTTTTTTTTTCAGTTTTAATGCATTTTATTTTCTTAACACTAACTCTTACATTCTAACAAAAATGCTTAAATGCTAGCTTAAAATTACATAATAATCTTATACTAACTTACTGGCCCCACACAGGCACTCTAAGCTACTCTGAATACTTATATCTATGTCTTTCGACTGCATTTACATTTTATTTATAAATACTTATTTTCTATACTTAAGGCTAAGAAAAAATTTGTTTACAAAAACTTAGCATATGGACATTTATTTTTTATAAAAACTTAGTATCTAACTTAAAATAAACCTTAGCCTACCTAACCTAAATGCACAATACACACATAAACACACATAGATACGAGTATTATACACAATCATATACATATATCAGTATACACCTTTGTATACACTGATATATGAATATGTTTCTTAAATGCTAACCTAAACCTATGTAAGCTGGCCATCCCTATTTACAGAGAAAACAGCTCCTCATTAGTGAGGCTGGTCCGTAATTGACGGAAACGACGACGAAACATCTTCTCCATCATTCAACCACCAGAAATTCTGGTGCTGCCGAACGACATCCCTCTTATCGCGATTCCCCACCGCCCTACTGAACCTGAGACGATCCACACTGCCGTGTACGACGTCTCTGTTGTAGTTGAGTAGCCTGTCCCCAGCTTTCCGAGCGACATGGAAGATTAACGGGACCGCTGATCTATCCTGGATCAACCCTGTCTGATCAAGGTAGAGGAATGCTTCCGGTGGAACGAAGCCGTCACAGCGCACATTCTCGTGGTAAAGGTAATTGGGGTAGTAAGCCCCAGATATCAGGTTATTCGTCGAGGTCATTGCTCTTGCAATGTGCCTTCGAGTCAGCTTAATTACGAAGTTGTCCACTCGTATTAGGTTCGCCCTATTGTAAAGGACCTCATTAGGATAAAATTTTTTGTACTCCGACTCTGGTGTTCCGTACAAGCGAAGGCAAGCCCTCTCAAACACCCGAATCTTTTCCATTAAGCTTACTCGTACATTGAACCACACGGGACACCCAAATACCAGCATGGGCCTGATAAGGGCCATGTAGCAGATTACCTTTACCCTCGCATCGAGTTGGCTGCTATAAAACAGTCTCTTTGTAAGGGCAAAAGCGCCTTTAGCTCTGGCCAGAGCAGCGCGGCGTCTACATGTTTGCCAAAATACAGAAACTGATCTAGCCAGATTCCAAGGTATCTGACTACATTTCGACAGGCAAGAGACTGCGTGTGTTGTCCAACGATCGAGAACTTACGCCAATTTTTTCTGGTATCCCTAGAGGCTCCAGACAACGGCATCCTAAAGAGAATGGTTTCCGACTTCTGAAAGTTGATTTTCAACTTCCAGTCATCGCAAAATCGTCTTATCTTATCGAAGTCATGCTGCAAGAGAGTGTTAATGACCTCGATTTTTGGACCTGTTCTGTACGCTACCAAATCGTCTGCGTATGCAATAGTATGGGGAAGTGAACCTATCAAGTCGCTTGTATAAATGTTGAATAGGATCGGCGAATTGACCGCGCCTTGCTGAAGACCACTTTTAATTTGAAATATTCCAACAGAAGTCACATCACCATTTTTCACGATGAACTGTCTGTTGGTTAGCATATTATAAAGAATGTACAAGAGTGGTTTACTGATCCCCAGCCTAGTCAGCTTATAGAAAAGACCCTCTAACCATACGGTGTCGAAGGCCTTCTAGAAGTCAACAAGGCAGACACCAGTGCACTGTTTCTTGCCTTTGTTCCATTGGATATCAGAAACCAGTTTAGACGCGGCATGTGAGATATCATGTCCCGCCTTAAATCCGAATTGATTATCCGGAACTATATATTTGTCCTCAACCCACCTAGTAAGAGCTCTATTGATTACCCCTTCAAAAACCTTACTGATATTCGAAAGGAGACTTATCTACCGGAGATTCGCCGGATTGGATATATCCTTTCCCTTTTTGGGGATAGGTTGAACCACTGCCGTTTTCCAATGCGCTGGATAATGTGCATTATTCATTGCATTTTTAAACAGGGTGGTGTAAATGTCCACCGCTTCTAGAGGAAGATGTTGAAGCACGATGTTCGGAATACCATCGGTCCCCACTGATTTCTTGACTCTGATTGTGTCGAAGATCTCATGGAGTCCTTCCTTCGAAATGAACGGGGGTAGGCCACCCTCTCTGGCAATGACATTATTTGCCATATTTTCGTCGCTAAACCGGGTGAAACCAGAGCCGTTGGATCGCCAATTCTCTATTTCATTTCGAATGTAGCAGTTGTGCACCAAGACGCGATTGTCCGGTCATAATTAGGACCAATGATATCAATGGCCTTGTATACTTCCTGGAAAGTCGCCCCTATGGTCTCAACCTTCTCCGGCGGATCCTCGATCAGAAGGAAGTCGTCATCGTCAGCGGCTTCATTTGGAGCAATACCTGCTATTGTCAAGTAACCGTTCGTTGTCTGTTGTCCGGGCTATTTTAAGACACTGAAGGTCGTTTTGATTTTTTCTCCGAAATAGTCTATTGATTTGCGGAAACATATTCGGTTTGCTCTGGTGTTTACAGCCCGAACCTTGTTGTTCCAATACAAACTTACAGAAATTCTGTAATTTTCTTTTATTAGCGTTTGGATATTTTTAATCGACGACTTCAGTGGACGACATGTGGTTTCAACAGGAAGGTGCCACATGTCATACAGCCCAAGAAATAATTCAATTACTGCATGAATCATTTCCTGGTCGTGTAGTTCCCCGTTTTTTTATTATCAGAATTGGCCGCCCAAATCATGCGATTTAACGCCGTTGGACTTTTTTCTTTTGTGTTTTTTTTTTTTTAAGCCTAAGGTTATGCCAACAAGCCCACGACCGCCCATGGCTTGAAGGAGCAAATTGAGTCCTCTGTCAACGAAATTCAGTCCCTTTTATGCGAAACCGTCATGGAAAATTTCGACAAAATGGTGCGTATGTTCCAGCCATTTATCCGATATGCTATTCCATACATAACCCTATACTGTATACAATACTTTATGAATCACTAAAAAATTGTATTCTACCCTTTAGTACCATATAAATAAAAAGAAGATTAAAGTCGAGCAGCAAACAAGGTAATACAGCTGTTATGAGAAAATGAATTACTTATGAGCACTTTAATGATAAAACGCCGATCGATATAAACCCCCAGCAGGACTCCTGGCCTCACACTGCTGAAGATTTCCTTAGTCGATCAACAAATACAATAATTTTGTTGTTGAAAATAATTGCATGTTAGTGAAAGTTTGAGCTTTCAAAATCAGTCTGCGCAGTTATTTATAATACTAAATTACTGTCATTAGTCTTAGCAAGCCCAAGTACACCTTCATCCCCGTAAGTCTTCTTAGAAAAACACGTCGATTTGTGTGAAATTTGAGCAATTGATGTAGACACCTTAATAATGTACCAACCCATTGAAATGGTTGCTCCCCGAAAACATGCTTAGTCAACGTAAAGTCGAAGAGATTCAAAAACAAGGGTGCGTTCCGGTAAGTTACCACTTCTCCAGGTATCTCCTCGAACAATCGATCTTAAAGTCTAAATCATTAGCCTGTGAGTGCTTGTACGAGAATATATAAATCCCAACAATCAATCACTGAAGAAATAAAAAGAAAACAAAAACGATACAATGAACTTACAAACGGTATCGCGTTTCGTTGTTTAGATACGAGTAAGTGTACATTACATATAAAAACAAATACGAGTGCGCGTATCTACGGCGAATTAAAGTAATGGGAACAGACATTTACAAAAAAAATAATGCAGTAAAAAACCAATCCCAAGTTAATATGGCTTTTAACCCATGCACCTCTTCGAGGAGCCGTATACTCATTAATTTTCGTAGCACGTCTGGTACGCTTGTGAAAACAAGTTTTTCCCTTTAGTAATTGTTGTCGCCTGATATTTCAAGACGTGGTGTTCCAAGTTTTGTATGATTACTCGTCTAAAGATACACATTCATTTACCCTGCGGCAGCGTTGTCTAATTGTCATATGCATTTCATTACATTCAGATAAAATCAGTTAATTTCTGCTAAAAAAAGAAAAAGACAAAAGAGGAAAAGAGAACTGACTAGATTTAATTAGAGGAGTGATTCGATTGCAAAGATACTTGTACTCTGAAATGTTTCATTGAGTTCATGTTGAGTTCATTTTAAAGTCTGATGAAGGTAGTACGAGTAATTTGTTATGAACAGTGGTTCTTGTGTTACTGCGAAATTTGCTTTCAAATGCTCCTCTCAGTTTGACGGACCTAACTTAAGACTCACTGTCCGAGTACATTTGACAACTCTGTCGCGAAGGGGCAAATGTTTCGAATATGGATCGGAATCGAACGTTATTTAGACGGAGTCATTTGACGAAGCCCACAACTGGACCCGACGGAAAATAATTTGGGATAACTCTACTCTGTAATTGACAATAAATATCAGTATTATCAGATTGGACGGCAAGTGGAGCACTTCAAATAGGAAAACAATACTCTAATTGACACAAGTTTCTTCGTAACATTTGAATTGCAGCATACAACCTATAAATACATAAAGAAGGGTTGCTCTGGCTGCACATTTGTTTGTGAGAAACTAATTCTCACAATGCACAATTTATAATAAGCTCTTTTTACTTACTTATTTACACGATGTTACTGTTCCATGTTGACATGGGATTCAACTTATGAAATTCTTCAGCTAACGAGATCTTTGGACAACTGATTTCAGTTGCGCATTTTAAGATGGTTGATATCATATCCCACTTATGAGTGCCATACAGGAAGGTATTTTCTACAGAGTCACTCCTCCGGTTAGTAATCGAAGACTCTTCAGAACACTTTTTATTTTATTTTTTGGCAAATGTAACTCTTCTTTGAATTTCCGACGAAATCCATTATCAAAGTAAATCGGTCGAGATAAGCAGAATCCCTAACTACCTTAGAGCTCTTTATGATTCGTCGATTTTGTGTGTTTCTTCCTGTTTACAATACATACTTGGTTTTGCCCTTATTAGTAGGGTTACTCAATTCACCCCAGATGGGACTCAGCTATCCTTGGTAAACCAAGAGATTAGGGACCGTGGAAGCTAAGACCAGGTTCTAGCCCTTCGGAGTAGAGTAAATTAATTAGTTAAAATAACTTTACTATAACAAATTACAATTTTAAAATTAATACAAATGGTGAAAATAAAAAATAAGAAAAAATAACTAAAAACTAAACGAATCTACTGCAAAGAGTTAACATTTATTTGTCTCTAAGTAAGTGAGGAGTAATCTCTAAAACTACTGAACCGATTTCAAATTTTTTTTCACTAATAGAAAGCTACACTATCCCTGAGTAATATAGGCTATATTTTATTCTCTTGAAAATAAGTTTTAGTTCTAAATCTCAATATCTGTAAGTCAAGTCGGGAGAAAAAGCGCTGCTTGGTTGCTTTACCAGCGTGCGCTGACCAAATGGTTCGATATACGCGAAAATAATGTAAAACAAAACTATTAGTCATCATGTTCATCATCAGCAACACGATATACCTAGATTTTATATGTATTTGAGCCATAATAGTGTTTTTTTGTGTTCAAAATAAATTGAAAATAATACGAGTAATATAATAATATGTTACATATTATAATCTATATCAATGTTATAAAAATGGAGCCATGGAGCAAACTGTGTGTGGTGTGCTGCTCGAAAAGTAATTCTCCCGGTATTCAAGAGCCACCACCACCAGTAAATAATATTGTGACAGGCAATCCACTATTTGCAATATTTTTTTAATTGTACGTAGGTATAACAGCCTACAGATGACTTCGATTGGAGCGAAAGCAATTCGGAAAGTGAAGTTTATGTCTACTTTTAAGATAGATGAGCAGATCTACCATCTTATGGGCCCAAAGGCCGCAAGTTTTGCAAATTTACTTCATCTTCGATGGCGATAAACTATCAGTGCGATCAAACACTGAAACATCAATACCAAGCGAAAACCTGATAATTACCAACCTACCCTAGAAAAGATCGCAACGACATCAACATTCTTCCGTCAATCATCTATATAAATTGAAGATACACTCAACAGTTGCCTATCTGTCTCGTGCCGGTTCTTTTTATTTTTTTCGACGTTATTAGTGAATTAAAAAGCCAACAAGTAAAAATAAAATTAATTGTTCGTTTATAATGGCCGGTACACCAAATTCTGCAGACTCTCATCAAAGACACTTCTTCTGACACTTCTTTAAAACCTCCGGTTCTGCGCTTTGACTCATTAAAAGCAGACTTATTAAACTCTGATTGTTCAGTGATTAAAAATGACTTTAAATCCCAAATTAAGTTAACATCGCTTAAAAGTGAATTTGAATTCAAACTTCAAAAAGTGCAAGATAATGATAACAACAAATGCAATACTCTTCTCTCTTCAATAAATTCGCTGCAGGACGTAAACAAAACGCTGAAAGAACAGGTGGATTTTCTCTTTCGCAAATGCATTGCGGGAGATGTTGTTTTACACGGAGTTCCTATTGCCGAAAATGAAGATCTCAATACCCTGTACAAGTTATGAGCAAATACTGAAATGTTGTGCTCATAACGTAACAACAACATTCGATCCGCTTTAGATTGTAACGATATCTGTGTAGCAGTTCTTCTAGACTTCTCCAAAGCCTTCGACTGCATTGATCACTCTTTGTTACTTACGAAGATTAAAAATGGATTCAATTTTTCCGACTCATCCACCAAGCTTCTCAGCTTTTATCTAAGAGATAGATTACAGTCGGTCGTTACAGAAAATGGTTGTTCAAATTTTAGAATTATTCATGAAGATGTTCCGCAAGGCTCTGTACTAGGACCACTTCTGTTCTCTCTTTTTAACAACGAAATCCCAGGTATTGTTAAGAATTGCAAAATTCACATGTACACTGATGATGTGATTTTATATTTCCCGCCTCCTATTGGTCTTATAGAAGATTGTGTTGCTAGGGTGAATGAAGACCTTGATAATATATCAAAAGGTGACAGATTGAAGTTGAACCCAGTTGGCCTGGCCAACGTCGTTCTCAAAGAAATATGGACCGATGACGCCGCGAGCCCAAAATCCACACCAAACAGTGACTTTTTCGGGATACATTGGACGCTCTCAAATTCGCAATTTTGTTTGTTGATGTACCCACTCACCCAGAAATACGCCTAATCGCTGAAGATGATTTTAAGATGAAAATTAGGGTCATTTTCTAACTGCTCCAGAGCCCATGCTCTATGGTCGTTTACCTACAGATCCTGGGCCAGTTGAATGTTGTACGGGTGCAGGCCCAAGTTACGACGCAAAATTCGCCAAGTTGTGGTCTATAAAAGACCAAGTTCTTGTGAGCGACGCGCAATCGACTGCACACTCTCACGGACAGCGGATTTCGGCAGATCTTGCGTTTCGTCGACGTACGGGTGTTGGTTTATCGTTTACTGGACCAGTGGAACCAATAGCCCTCTCGGTAGGACGATAATGCGACCGTAAAATTGGCGGAACGTTGCCTGAACAGAACACTCATTTCGATAAAACAAATTTATCATTTGCACGTGTTGTTGAACGCTATGCCTGTTCATGGTGCTTTGGCAAAACAGACTAAATAAATGACAGCCAATTTGATAGATGTAGCTTCAATAATATGGCCGCTATCAACTGTCAAAGTTCGGAAGTCCCTATTGGAAGACCCTGTAGTACTACATAGTAGAGATGGTTAAAAAAGGTTTCTGAATTACACATCGTGCTTACGATCCGTTACAATATCCTAGAATGCTTAGTTTATAACAGGCAAATGGTGTTTATTATCTGACTATCCCTCAGCAAGGTTTTGCAAGAAATAAAACGGTTTCATGTCACATTTAATGTTTTAGATTATTACAGAAATCTGCACAGTCAGTATTTTGTCGATATAATGGCTAAAATGATATCGGAAAGATCAAATTGCATACATATGTCGGAGCCATTTAAGAGACGCCTTGAATCAAAATGATAATGTAAATGCTGAAAATATTGGACAACATGTTAAATTGCCTTCATCGTTCAACAATTCTCAACTTGAAGAAGGAGAAATCCTTTCTCCAAGCACTAATGGTAGTAGCACTGAAATCGAACTGGACATCTTATAGATGCAATATATCCTGGCGCAGAAAATTTTCTACAAAGAGACTATCATTGGCTTTGTTCAAGAGCAATAGTATCACCAAAAAACGATACAGTCAATGAAATAAAGGATTTTATTTTGCAAAATATTCCTGGAAAAATATAACATTATAAGTCAGTTAATTACCCATTAAGAATTTTTAAATTCCCTAAATCCTTCCGGTCTGCTACCACACGACCTGACGTTAAAGACAGGTATCCCCTTCATGATGTTAAGAAATTTAGTAATAACTAAAATATATAACTGCACAAGACTATTTATAAAAGACTTGCGAGATAATTTAATTGAACCAACCATTCTCATCGGGCCAACAACCGGACAACTAGCGCACATTCCCCGCATTCTGATGATAACTTGCAGTTTCTGATGAAAGTGTCAGGTCAGGGAGTGCCAGCTAGTACAATATAAAAAGCATTAGTAATTATTTTTGACAAACTGGAACTAACTTATTTTGATTCAGATTTAATTTCGTTGGAAAGACTGTTAAAAAGGTTCAATCCCCTGTATATAATGGAGCATAATTGGGTCTCATGTTGTTGGCATTCCTTAAATCGCATGGTTGAATATCACGTACATTTACAATATTAGTTTTTACTCGCGTAACATTTCATTTTTATATTTAATTAAAAAAGTCATTGTACTGCTAATAATTAATCACTGTTCAATTGTTATCCACTGTAGAGCATCTAGAATTATTTTAACCGAAAAATAAATATAGAGAATTACGCGCTTAGCTTTGTTCTGCAGAATTAAAAGCCGATCTTTTATTCTCTGCTGACAAGTATACAGAAGTGTCTAGCAGTAGTTAAAATGTGGTAAAATAATGGTATTATTAGTGCGCAATTAAATTCTTATAAATAGATGGCTCCAACAGTAAGTGCTGGTCGATTTTGACGTATCCAAAACGTCATGAACCAAGCTAGACATACTCGTATAGTAACCAAATCGTTTTGACACATTAGTGATTTTGTATTGGCGTCATATACTTTTGGTTGTGTGAAAATATCTGATTTTGTGCCAAATAATCGTCATTTGCGGGAAGTGTTGATTCTCTTCTTTTATTCGAAGAAAACGGCGGCGGAAGCTCATCGAGAGCTACAAAAAGTTTACAAAGATGCCGCTCTAAGTGAAACAACATGCAGTGATTGGTTCCGTCGCTTCAAGGACGGTGATTTCGTTGTTGACGACCGTTGACGACCGAAGAAAGGCCAAAATCCTTCGAAGACGCTGAATTGGAGGCATTTCTCGATGAGGATCCGTGCCAAACGCAAGAAGAACATGCTTCAGCATTAGGAGTTAACCGCCAAGCCATATCCAAGCGATTGCATCGGGTTCCTTATGATTTGAAGCTAAGGGACGTTGAGCGTCGTTTCTTCGCCTGTGAACAACTGCTCCAGCGGCCAAAAACAAGGGTTTTCTTCATCGCATCGTGACGGGTGATGAAAAATGGATTCATTACAGCAACTAAAAGAGAAGAAAGTGATGGGGAGTGTGGGGTCATGCCTCTACACCATTGGCTTTGCCGAATATTCACGCTGCGTAATTGGTGGGACCAGGTCAGTGTCATTTATTATGACCTGTTGAAACCCAACAAAACCATCACTGGGGAACGACTCTACAGCATGACAGCGTTCAGCCTCACGTTGGCAAACCCGTTAAAACCTACCTGGAAACGCTCAAATGGGAAGTCCTACCCTACCCCCCATATTCCACACATATTGCGCCGCCCGATTATTACTTGTTTCGTTCGATGGCACATGGTCTGGCTGATCAGCAGTTCCGCTCATATGAAGACATCAAAAAATGGCTTGATTCGTGGATAGCCTCAAAAGATGAACACTTTTACCGTAACGGTATTCGAGCTCTACCAGAAAGATGTTGTGGCCAGCGATGGACAATACTTTGAATGATTCATTTGTAACCATTTTTTCACAATAAAGTAATATTTATTAAAATCGCACTTTCATAAGTTAACACCACTCTTAATCTTTCAAGTAAGCCAACCTTTCTTGTAATGAGAGCTAAACTCATGAATATACTTGCAAACTAACCCGTAAATGATCGGAGTGTTTTGATAATGATATCGATGTCATCAACGTACGGATTCTGAATATAGTATTGACTTCCGAGTTTCGCACAGTTTTTGCCTCAACTCTTCTTCGACATCAAACAATTTTTGAGCAATTTGGCAAGGATGCCAAAACTAGGCTTGGCTCTGTGCAGCTCATATAGCTCAAAATCGATAAAAATGCGATATTTATCAACCTAGACCTCTAGGGTTTGCCCTAGGGTCTGCCGTAATATGGGCATTTTCTGAATTATGGGCTTAACTGGACTAACTGGCGCTGATAAGATGGACGGTTTCAGGCATTGACACAATACGACAGATAAGAGCTTATACGCTTTGTTAAGGAGCCTGATGCCTATATAATAATCACAGATGAGAAGATTTCCTTTTTTGTGAATCGAACAAACAATACTGTGGTTCCAATTATTAGATAAATTTTCATTCGACCAAATGGTGGAAATGAGATTGTGTATGCTTTCTACCGAGGCATCTACTGCTGCCCTAAGTAGCTCAGATAGCTCAGATAGGCCGCCTGATTGTTACGCTTAAACTGTTAAACTACTTCTATACGCAATTTTTCCGTTTTTGTCGATTTTAAGGGCCAACAGACTTGTATTTGTTCCCGTTTTGTAGGCACCAATTTCTAGCCACTTGAACAAAAGTGATAGCGATTATAATCTGCTCATACGTACATACACAAACTTTTCACTTATGTATTGTAGATCAGCCAACACAAATATTTGACAGAAAACTTAATTTTACAAGTCTAGTTAAACAACCTGAAGAGACATACTTCACCCTTTTCCTAGAACGTGAAGGGAGTATTGGAAGAATGATGCTCCTCAAAAACCGAGGATGGCACCAAATTTCCGACTTTAAAACTAACGTCAATAAGGGAACCCCTTCCTGGCTTAACGTTGACCCGATATCCTGGAAATATATTAAATATTATTAGTTTGGTTGGAAGCTAAGCTGCTTCTAAATTGTTGGAATAAAACAAATCCTTCTCAAAAGCTATGCCCGATGGCTGTGTACCTCTTTAGATAGCAACTAAATATTATTATATTTAAGGTGCACCTAAGCACAGAGACAAACTTTTTCATGATTAGAAAATCTGTTTGGTTCTCACTACTCGTAATCGTCTGACCATGGTGGTTCCACCGCACGTTCTATGAAAAAATCTGAA
This sequence comes from Volucella bombylans, assembly GCA_949129095.1. Classification (NCBI taxonomy): domain Eukaryota; kingdom Metazoa; phylum Arthropoda; class Insecta; order Diptera; family Syrphidae; genus Volucella; species Volucella bombylans. The sequence goes on along the minus strand of OX422143.1, from coordinate 108,879,551 downwards.
TATATCGCATGAGAGTGAGATCGTTAAACAATTTATTCGTATCTGTTACTTCGCTTCTTAAAAGGGACTTAGTCAGCCCGTTGCCCATTCATGGATGGTTTACCAGAACAAGTGAGCAGGTTGAGCACAATTTTATTCAGACCATTATGCAATAAAATTTGCGAATTCATGTTCAAATTCCCAGACTCATTATATCCCCAAAAACTGGCTTGATCGAAATTTGAGGAGATAATTATAGCCCGCAGATATGCGACAGTCGTTTTCTAAAATGTATAAAAAACTTCTCATCGGCTAGACGAACAAATTTCAGACAACATACTCGTATACGTTTTCGATTCACTCATTGTTATTCTCATAAAAATCAAATCATCATCATCTGTGAGCTAAGGCTTGGGTCTGTTTCCCTTCAACAAAAATGTTAATTAATTTGCATAATAATGCGTAGATTTACCCAGATTCGAATACTTGTAGACTTAAGCAAGAAATCGCCATTAATGTGAGAAACACGTATTTTTGTTTGAATTTGGGGGGACAAATTCAAATCGATTTGCAGAAACATGTCATAATCTTCAATCTCAAGGTTACATAAAGTTGTCGTCAATAAATTCACATTATTGATACACGATCTTGAGGAAATCTTTGAGGGATTGAACTTCAAAGTTGTTCAGATTTTGGTGTCGTTTTTTTGTACTGTATTTCAACTCAACAATTCGAATAACTCATCAAGTCGCAGTGGATATTTGATTGATAGTTTTTTGTTTATATAAGTATTCATATCTGTGCTTGCAAATTGGTTTTCTTTGTTTAGCGGTAATTGGTTTTATCTCAGAATAGTGTAAACAATTACAGGGGGAACTTTTCACTTATTTATGAGTTGACAATTGCTGAGCAATTAGGATTTGTTGATTTTTTTTGAGAGAGAATTGCTTTTCAGATAAGTGAAAAATTCCCCGTGTTCCATGAAACATCAGAGTGACACATGATAAATACGAGTGTATATGGTGCTTCAACTTATTTGCTACAACGGTTGTATATCTATTGTACCTATAACATGTAATTTCATTTTGAAAAATTATATGGAATGCCACAACAATCTGTGCTTGGGCCAATTATCTATAGAATTTTATGAGTAGCCTCCTACACGAAAATGGATAGCCAATTTCGTCACGTTAGCAGTTATATTAAAGAAAGGAATAGAACAATTCGACAAAAAGAGACTATTAACATAAGCGATCCAACAGGAGAAGAACAATAAAGCCGCGACTGATCCCGACCGCCTCCAGCAGTTCTTTCCAATAAAAGAAGTGACGCTTTGCTATATATATGTAGTTCAAGAGCCAAATTATCAACCGAATATGTACTCATAAATGTGTAGAAGAAATCATATTCGATGACAAGAGTATTATCCTATATAACTTTTACCTGACCAAATATCTTCCAGCGACTTGCCTCATGAAAAGACTGGGATTTATCCACTTTCGATAGAATTGCTTCTTCAGCGCCATAAAGCCGAGTGGAAATGAATAAAATCATGTTTCGACGATTACTGAGTTCACTCTCAGAATCTAAGTTTAAGCTATCAAAATGTAGCTGCCGCAGTCAAGCTACGAAAAGAAATAGAGAATAGCATAGGTTCATCCCTGCGTCGCTGTCGGTTGCCCCTATGATTCTGTGATAAGGCGACCACCAACGGCTGTAGCCGAACTCCTTGAATATGGTTATGCTCGTACCTACCATAAAATGGAACTTGTCATTTTTTGTGATCATAATTCTTACAACACTTTCTGCGGCATACTATAGTCTGGCTTAGCTAACAGGCAGCAGGAAATCGTCTTAACCCTATCAAACAGATACGCTAGGGAGATTATCAGCTGAAAAGTAGTATCGTAGTAATTTCCTTCTCCAACGATGAGCACATCGAATGCAAATTCTCAACCTAGTTCGAAGGGGGGAATCCAAGAAATATTCGAGATGAACTGGATACAATTTAAGGAGGAGCTTGACAAATCCGCTAAAACTCAAAGCGAGACAGAAGGCATACGAGTATAAAATTGTTCAGAATCTTTAGAAATGTACCTTCATTGAATGTTGCCAGGAAAAATTCCTGCTGATTAATTGTTCATTATGCAATGCTAAACAGGTTATTCGTGATTAATTTTTAACAATACTACTCACTCAGACTTCTGGTAGTGCCTCCAGTAAAACTTTTACGAAAAGTAATCAACTGATGCACTAGAAATGGGAAAACAGTCAGTTCTCTCAAGAAATAGGAAGCTGGCTGCAAGCTGGCTTATTTCTCCATTTCTCCATTTCTCCAAGAAAGCTCTGAAGTATATATTTAGGTAGGACAAGGTGCTGTCGGAGCTTTGAACTGGCATGACTTTATTTCTTTTCATAATAAATAGATATAAGTCATGTAAAACTATGTTGATCTTGCACGCGCCAACTCCCGCTTGAACACTACTATTGGCTGGTTGCATCGGAAATGCGAAGTGGAGTTTCTCTGTAATCTAGTAAAGAGTCGAATCAACATCTTTTTCCAACCTAGGTTGAGAATGCAAGTCTTTTCCCAATACAGTGGGAAGGCTTAATTTACTAGGTCTTGTTTTCGTCTTTCTTCTTCTTATTTGTCCTAGCCTCAGTCCTATTAAGGCGGTTGTGTCCTGAGTTGTCTGATCAACCACATTCCTCTCGCGCATGTCCTTTTTTCGTTTTTGGTCCAGGTTTTGGGTGGTCTACGCGGTCCTCTTCCTATCTCTGGCAACTCCATCGCTTGTCTTACTGCGTGATCTTACGATCTTCGCATGACATGCCCATACCAGGGGAGGTGGTTTTTTTTTTGGTTCCTGACCTTGTCAAACGTTACTCCACTGGCCCACCATGCGCATTTCAGCAACGGATAGGACTTCTTGAAGGGTCGTTTTGTGTTGTGCTAGGCATCAGCATAAAGCAGCGTACACGGTAAACTTCCTTGGATTTCGCGGGTCAAAAGGTCGATCACACCCACTTTGACTTGAAATTTGTCAGCAAGCCAAAAGGCGTATTTGACTTGAGGTGATAGGAAACTAGTTAATGTCTAAGTTAATGCCATACCAGCTCCCCCGGTGCTCGATCGAAGGCTTTTTCTAGCTCGATGAAAACGCTATACAAACTTCTATTATTCAGGTGATATTTCGCAATGACGGTTCGTAAAATATGTATAGCATCAACTGTCGACTTACCATTGACGAAGCCAAATTGGTTTTCGTTTACTGACGCGATCTGCTTGATGCGAGCATCTAGGACTCTTTCCCAGATTTTGAGACGTAAGTTTAATATCGCAGTAGTTTGCACAGCAGAAGGGTATCATAAAGCTGTTTCGCAATGCCATGGAGATTCCTTCGGACAAGATTTTATTAAAAAGTGAAGTAAACCAGGTGGTGCCTTCGTCTCCTAATTTGTACAGCACATTTGAATGAATCTTATCTGTGCCAGCTACTTTATTTTTTTTTTTTAGTTTTAGGAGCCGCCGCCCGTACTTCTTCATCTGTGATGTCGTAGATTAGGTCCTCAATCGGTTTAAGAGAGATCGTTCTGTCGCGATTTAACTCAACATTGGACAGCTCATCATAATATTCATAATATTCTCTTTTTAATTTCATCATCTCTAGTTAGCTCTGTATCATTACGGATGTAATATTTGAGTCCCAGGTCAAAATATCGCGGGAAATGAGATCGCCGATTAACTTGTTAGTCAAGGCTCAGAGGAGAATGTTTTAGAAGCCGAACTTGTGTTGGGACTGCCTGTGTCTTTCGGTTAGGGCTCCAATTGACAGTTGGGTTTCTTGTGAGCAAATAGCATGACCGACATCTTTAAAACGTCAGCGAATCTTGCCCCAGTGGAAAAGACTGTATATACTGCTTGCTTCTACGAAAAGCTGAGAAATTTCAATAAAATTAACATTCAAAGGGTATAAGGTACTTGTTCTTTGTCTGCGTGTTATGTTCTGGCAGAAAGATAAAGAGTGGTGATGATGGAACCACGGAGCAATTTCTCTGTGAATATCCGGCTTACCCTCACTTCAGACTGCAGAAACAAGGGAATGGAGAGTGATATGGACACTTTACATTGAAGAGTGTCATCCAAACTTGGGTACCCCGTTTCGACAGAAGCAGCTACATACTCGTATATTTGCCATTTTAACTGTAAAAAAAATAATTTGTCAGTGATGTTCTTCGTTTGTTTTCCGTAAGATATGGTTCTGCGAAGCACACGCAATGCCATGGCAGATTATGTCTTTTTCCACTTGTAAGTTGAAGCTGTCAGTTAATACGGTCTTGGGTGTCACTTCAGCCTGACATCATTCCAATGCTTTTGCCTTTGTGCACCACTTCACCCAGTAGTTCCGTGAGTTTAGCTCGTTGTTTTTTTTAAGAAGTCTTTATTCTTCCCGTAGCTTTTCTTTGTAAGTCTTCCAGTGAGCTCTTGTCTGATGCTGATGTTAAAGCTTTCTTTTTTGTTGTGTTGGTATTTTAACATTCTTCGTCGAATAAGAAGGTTGGCATCGTTGCAGTGATAAAATAAGTCCAAAGTCATCTTAAATACGTATAACTTAACAAATAAGGGGAATCACGAAAAGTGTTTTAGGCGTACTTCCCATGTATAATAGAGGACTCATTCGCTTTATTTATTTTTTCTGTTCACATTAAGTGCATTTATCTTAGACGACAAAAACTATGCCTTGCGTCAGTGGCCTATGTAGTCTTCTACTAGCTTAACACATTAAATCCAATAAAGTAATTCAAATAAAATTTAAATTTGCTTCAGTATACTTATCCACCCGTATAATCATCCTCATCTCATAAATACATACTCTTACCTTTAAACGAAAAAAAACGAAAAAAATAAAACAAGGAAAACAGTGAGATTCTCTTGTGTTTGTCTTTTAATCTCATCTCTGTCCCTTTTTATTTTTGGTGTGTCCTTGTTATACATACACGCCTCCCAGCACGTAACCACATTATCACCTTGCAACCTTCAGATGTTAACACAAAATTCAGTGACACAGAACACCAAGAAAGAAAAGAAGCACCGACCGAACAAAAAAAAAATTTAAGAGAATGGAAATTATCCCATAGCATGACATTCTAACCTTACACCTAATATCACCCTACGATGATGATGAAACGAAACACCCTCCGAGCAATCTACTCTCTGGGGTAGGGTCGCCTTTCTCACAGTTTTTGGTTGTTACTTATTTTTTTCTGCCTCTAAAAGCGAACCCACGAATCTATTCCCCTTGTGAGTAATGATGCTGCTGCTGGAGCTGATGATAACCATCACTTTCCCCACTTCACCACAGAGACACAAAACCCACAGATCCAAACGCTGACAGTTAAAAGTAAAGTAAGCCCCTAAAAAAAAAAAATAAATAAATAAAAATATGTATCTACATATATAAATATAAAAAATTCACACACGAGGTTGTACAAGTATGATTCGAGATACACAATCAAAGCCGTTCTACCTCCTGCGTGTATAAGACACATGAGACATAACGCAAGCGACAAAGGTAATTACTTATACTGACAGTGCCGCGATAAAATAGAATTATAGTCACAAATTTCCAAGTCCTCTTAGGTTTTTTTGGCTTAGATTTTAATATATATTTACATATCTAAATACAAAACTTGCAATAATCGTACATACCCCTAAGTTTGAGTAAAAATGATTCTCTTCCACTGTGTTTGTCACTAATTTTCATCAATGAGCTTGACACTGGTAGAATCCGAAACTGATTCTAAATCTGAATCTGTGTGAAAACACTTTTTTTTAGATACTCTCTTTCATTCACTAATTTTAATATTATGGGCAAACACTTTTAACACTAAATACTGATACTGATAAAGATACTGATGCACTACTCGTTTAATGACGACAACGCGACAACGATGTATGGCGTATGACTCTTGGACTTCAATTTTTTTTTTCTTTTATTTTGTTTCGTGTATAGGGATTTTTTTTTAAGTTTTTGTAAGATTGTAGTTTTACACACAAAAATGGATGAAACACTGAAAAAGATTAAAACAAAACGAATTGATAGGTACTTTCAATATTTTTCACACTTGAGAGATTTTCTTGTAATTTTTTATTTATTTTTTTTTATTTTTAAAATTTTGAGCAGAGACCTCTTTATCTAGGGTCGTCCGGAGCTGCTGGAAGTGATTGATTCACTGTACAAATATGTAGAAAACAAAAATACAAAATTATAAAATAGATAATCACTGTTGCCGTTGTTGGCGGTTTTGTTGTTGTTTTTTTGTCTTCTGCGTAATCTCAAACTCATATGCGAATTGCGAATAGCAAAACTTGATGGTGTAACATAGTGTACTGACTAACGATGGTTGTTGTGCTGATGGTGCAGATAATTTTTGGTTTTTTTTTTTTTCATTTTCAATTTCGAGAGAGTTTTAGTATATCTGTGTGCTAATTTAAGTTTTATTGTTTCTTTTGTTTTGGGATTGCTTCTTTCTTTGCGAGTTTCGTTTTTTTCATTTTGAAAATTCACAACATCTGCTTGGCTTATTTCGTTCGTTCGCTTACAATGGTCTTGGAAGTTGGAAGTGGAATTAGCCAAATAGAAACTTGTTAATTGACCGACCTAGATGGAGTTTCTGTGAGGTGGCGGGAATGTTGTATTCAAATGTTGTGTCAGAACGTTTGCCAAACAAATTGAGTACGGATAGGGGAGGCTGGGAAATTAAGCAGTTTCATACGATATTGGTAAAAGTATTGTTTTCTTTCGTTAAGCAACTACGAAGGGGTAAAATAAAAGCTTTGTTACATTGGGTTACAGTTACCACGTCTTCGAACAAAACTCGTCGTTATTGGTAACAATTTTGGGGATTCGTTGTGATTTCAATACAATGATTTACTGTCCTTCACGATAGTGGATTCTACTCTACATCATCAAAATCATCTCCCGCCAGGTGAATTTGGTTGATTTATAATTTAAGACGTCGTTTTACAGGGCTATGCACAGGGCACTCCATCCAAGTTAAGGGCAATTTGTATCCAATTATTCCAATAGAGACGGATTCTAGATATGACAGAAAAAAGTTAATTGTAGAGCAACCAGCAACTGTAAATCTTAATTTATTTCACTGGATCACAACCTATCCAAATTACAGATTCATAAAAAAATCAGCTATGAATGTATCTAAACCATCCAGCGTGTTTGTTACTCTCGAAAAGGAGTACGATCAGGATGCAAAGTGTGTTTTGTATGAAGTGATGTATCGACCGAATATGTTAATCAAACAATAGGAATTAATTTTTTTTTTAAACGGCCTTGATCACTTCTTAGTTAAGTAGGATGTCGAATAAGGTTCCGAACTCCGATGAGTTCAAATTAATCACGAGATTATCTCAAAACTATATCAAAAGGACCCTTATGTAACCCTGAAATAGTATTCAGATAATTTAGGTACAATTTAAGAAACAATCCTTGGATGATCTGCAGAATATGCATACATATATGTACATATCTGTAATGAGACCATTTTGAGGCGACTTTTAAAAGATCTGGAAACGATAGAAGACAATTTGTAGACGATCCATCAGACACAAAGATTTGAAGACCATTTAGAGCCGACATCGAAGAAAACTGAATTAGATGAAAGGAATGCAATTGTTCTTATTTCGTTTTACATTGTTCGATAGATAAATCCTTTTTGATGATCATTGATATCAACTACAATGTATTCTGATAATATGACCATTTTGCAAGAAGTCTGAAGAAGAAGAAAACTCTCAGCTATTTTTTATGAAGCACATATGAATATTTAAGTACCTATCTCACCAGTAACACGCTGAATATTGGCTTCAAGACCTAAATAGTCTGTGGTTTACGTATGTCAGCATGTATTTTACCAACGAGAAGTATATAAACGAGTAGCGGCTAATCGCCTGACCCGATGGCCAATTTAATAGTTCATTTCGCGATATAATGTTGTCTATTCAATAAGTCAATGGTTTCGTGAGCAGTAAATGTGGTCCATATTTTCAAAGGAATATTCACTAAGCATTGTCCGTTAGCTGAGCTCTCTTCATTTTTAAAGAAATAAGGACAGATCATGCCACCATCGTGAATACCGCACCAAACAATACACTTTGCAAGAGTAATTCAGTCCCATGGACCTCATGCCAGGAATGCCAATTTTGCTTGTGCACAAACCAATTAAGTGAACCTTGTTACTAAATACGATTTTCCGATAAAAATAAGTGTCGACTTCAAGGAGCTCAAGAGCCCAATCCGCAAACATCCGCTGCATGCCGTGGTTTAGTTCATGCAGCTACTGGATTTTATACGGGTGTAGGCCAATATCTATGCAAAAAATTCTCCACATAGTGGACGGACAAAGTCCAAACTGTTGCGATAGACGCCAAATTGACAAGTTCGACCACAATTTCACTCACAACGGACGCAGTTTCTGCATAGGACTCATGTATAGTGTACGAGGTACGAAACTAACCACCAAAATTATATAATCTCTTATACGTTGTACGAACTGAAGACCGATTGTCCGAAACATAAGTTTGTAGATAGGGAAGTGTTCTTCTAATGCATGATAATTCTATTCACGATGATTTGTCAAATAATACTGAACATAAAAAGTTATCTCCATTGGAAAATCTATCAGTCGGGGGGAAAAAAAAAACTTTACATCATAGCCTGAGGTGATATGGCATTGAAGTATCTAACAACATCGATATCGCAATCCAAAACTTTTATAGTCAGGCCTTGTTCTGGTAATAACGTACGAATGGGAAATGTACAAGAAATAGAAAACAGATATCAAACTAGTCCAAGACTGACCAACATGAGGTAACTTTTTCACTACCATTCTCAGTTCTTTCTTCAAACAATCACATGTCAAACACGCGCACTTAGTGGTTACTTTAAATTTTTACTTTCTGACAATTCATGAAAGATAGAAACGATAGAAACTGTCTGAATAATTTTAAATAGCCAGCTGTAAATTTCAGACAAATTCAAACTGATTTCAGTTCAGCATTTGTCCAAAGTTTTACAAATCCGATTGAATTACAAAGAAATCAAGTCATAATCAAAGTTCTTAAAGAAAAGAAAAAAATATTCTATCAAGAACATCTTCAATGAAAACTTTTTATTAATTCCGCTCTAAGGACATGGTGCTTTGAATACAGTCCTTGTTTAAATATGTAAACTTTTGAAAGAAAGGCAAATAACGCTCCAGTAAACTTTTAAACAACATCAAGATACAATTCACCAAATAAAAAAACTCAAGTTCCAAAAGACCTTCTGAATTCAATGAACAAAATCGATTATTGACTTTATTTCAAAGGAAACTTCATTATAGGAGTGAGCCACGCGGATGTAGACTCGGTTGTAAGACTAAAGAAAAGAAAAAAAATCTCGATGAATGACTATAAGAAGATTCCATACCCTAGGTAGCACAGATTGATAAGTCCGTATCTCCAAGAAGCGAATCAATTTTTTTTGTTAGTATAAAATTCCAAGTAATAAACACGTTCCTCATAGAGCGCACTTAACATCGTAATTCTTAATTCTTAAAACGACAAACAGTACATAGTTACCAATACGATCAACATTTCTATTGCTACAAAGGCTTAGGTAAGTTGTATCTCATTATTTATACATTTTCCAAATGTAAATTATTCGTGTCTAGACAATGCTACATGAAGCACATGGTGCACATAGTGTACATAATGTACATACTTATGTAGATCCACAATACTCAACATGACTAAGGTTCAAATGAACGGACAATTCGTACTATCAAATGTAGTCGTCTCGTCGTATCTGATGATTTTCCCCAATCATCTAAAGACTACTATGAGTTGATTTAACATTTCCATTTAGATGCAAATAAGGCAATAAGTATTCTCGCACGAAAATTGAAAATGATGATCTTAATCGTTAGGGCAAGTCAAATATGCAAATGTGTACTTAGATGTCATACGCTATTTAATGATTATAATCTAAAAAATATTTCAGATACATGGTCAAATGGTAGACGATCGTAAATAAATATTCGTAGCAACGACCATCAAAATCTTCCCCTTAATTAAGATTTCTGACAACCGAAGTGGTTTGAAATGAATGCCTCGAATGCATTTTTAACGCATTAATCAGATGAAATCGTGAAAAATTTATCAAAAATCAATGTCAACACTTAGATTTGAAGGTGACAAAACACTCAATTGTCACGCTTGGGCTTTTCTCACATTATTGAAACTACAGTAAACAATCTCATGCCATCGTCGTAACGATAAGATACGAGCAAATATCGGCTTCCACTGAAGCGGTTAGGCCATGAAACCATTCATTTTTTAATTTGTTAACAAGCTGGATGGCATAGGTATGAGTATTCATACGAATAATGTACGTTGGATGGCCTTGTGAAATGAAATCTATCATGCGAGTTAACATGTTGAAACAAAGAGTATTTTGCTGTCACCTGTCGGACCTTAAGTGGTTAATGTTGGGACTATCTGATGGTTTTTCTTTTATTACCCCAACTAGGGAGCCCTGATTTTTGATTGCTGAGTATGAAGGTTAGATATTGCGTGTATTTTTTGATAGCAAAGCTTAAGACATGGCCATTCGTAATTGACAGTCGTAATTAAGAATGTGTCAACCAAACCATGAAAATATCCCATTCGACATATTAGGAATATCAAGCGTCTAGTAAGCGGAGATGGACCAAAATAAACAGTGAAAGCTTTTGAAGGCCGTCAAGTGCTTTGATATCTTAAAAGCACACAGGTTTGTTGGTTTTAGTAATACGTTGTTCGAACTCTTCGCCTGCTAAAGGATCTTCTCGTTTTTCTTCTATTAAACGTTGAAATATATAACGCATTGCTACTGTGCCGCTGATGTTCTTGGTCTGGTTACTGGAAATTACTGTATTCTAACTTTTTGAAAATGTTCTTCAAATCTTTAGTGTACTCTGTCTGGGGTTATAAGCGACCTACAACACCGTCTAAATGAAACCGATTTGTGTATATACTCGTATGTACTAACCAATTTTTATTTAGGAACTTATTCTCAAGATTCGAATTTCTTGTCTTTTTCGAAATTTTCCAACGAGATTTTCAAATTTTTCAGAGTAATAGGTGATCGAAAACTGACCTATATCAAAATGTGGACCTTGACGTTGGTCGGCTACATTGGGTTGGATTAATCAAGTGATTTTTTGGTGTCAGCCTTAATTCCTAAACGGATAGGAAATCTTGACTTTCGTCTTTAAGTTGCTGCGGTTACGAGAATTTTTAGAAAGAGCTAGATCGAGATGTACGGAATATGTGTGGCCTTGTATGAAGCAGCGACCCTTTGCCATATTTGAAGGGAGGATCCAAGCTATGGAAACTATCTTAATAAAATGTAGTCTTCAGTGCTTGTGATGCCAATGTACAATAGAATTATTTTCAATAGGCGTAGGCTAAAACTTCAGGCTGTACTAAGCAACATTTTAACTTGGTCTACATAGAAAAATGAATCCCAAAACACTTTGTACTGACACTATAAAATTATTTATTCGCTGTTCTTGGTTGAAACTTCAACAAGCGGCTGATCGAATGGAAAGAATCTCAGGCGTAAACTCTTCAATGGTCGGGGTCTGATAAGAACTCATTTCCTGTCAATTAAAGTCGTAATCATTTATTGTATCACTTTTATGCAGCAGTTTACCAAAATTCAATGAGCTTCCAAAACAAGACAGATGACCAACCAATGAAAACGATCGGAATCTTACAAAACCGTCCACAAAATTATGATTTCGGAGCTTCACACTCTTTTTCAGAGTTCATGTTGAATTTTCTTCAAAAGGACTGAGTCATACATAAGTTCAGAATATTTGGACAATTGTTGACATTGCGTTCATGAAAACGAAACACCAAGGGACTCACCCGTATTCTGCCGATGAAAAAGTGTGTTTGTCTAGAACATCAAATGAGTGCAATCAGGGGCTGATTGGCCTTTGATGGCCAGTAAGTATGGCAAGAATTAGAATTATCTTGAGCTCTCTAGGAAGATTTTAATTTTCCTCGACTGACGTGCGGATGCAAGTGCTGGCGTAAATTGCCTATGATAAAGTGCCCCATTCTCTTTCAACATTGGCAAGCCAATAATCATAGAAATGTGTTAATTTACTAGGATTAAAGAGTGAGACTTAAAGAAGATTAATCCATGTCCCCCCTCGTGGTTAGTGAATCATAGAATGTTCCCAGTACGAATGTACTTTTCTCAGAACTATTTGCTCATAGGGTTTATAAAATAAACAAGCAGAATACTCAATGAAAAGGATACTTCCTAACTAGCGTACTATAATACTTTGACAAGATTTCACTATGGGGATCTACTTCTCTATACGATCACAAGTAAGAGAGTTAAAGCTTTAGAATAGTATGATAGAACGCCAATAGAACATAATGACAAGATGGTAAGGACTTCCATTGTTCTGCACTTGTTCCTACTTTGACACGGATGCAATCTGCTATATTCGCTACAGCAGATCAACTCCTACAAGTTTTGGTTTTAGTTTACAAGTAAGACCATTCCTCAAGATTTTTATCGAAGTCTGTTATTGATATACCTAGTTCCTTTAGTCTATCATTAACCTTACCGAAAGAATATTGGTATAATAAGATAAAACCTGAGACAAGGTTTAGTACACCTCCGGATAGGGTAATATTATATAAGGTCTACCCATCCTATATACAGTAAAAGAAATCATCAACTTTAATCACTGCAAAGTAACATAATCTTCAGTAAAGCAAACAGGAATTAAAGTATCATGCAACAATAATTAGTAGAGGAAATTACACCACTTCCAATGACTAAATCCGACACGGTGTATCTCGCGTCAAACCAACTCAACTAACCGCATTAGCTGAGCTGGAAGGGAATATAAGAAATAACCATCAAACTAGTTACTAAATGGAATGAAATATTTTATAGAGATTTCATTCAGACAGATGATGGCAATGTGCAATTTCTGGGAAACACACATCAAATGTCAACAATCCGGTTGTCACACCTAATTAAGTCATCTGTTGCAGATTAAAGGAATGTGATACCTTCTTTTATGAGCAGATTGAAGCAGGAAGGAAGCTACATAGAGTAAGATACCCACTTCCTGATCTAACTTGACACTCCAAATGGAAGGCACGAGGTTTTATGAAAAGAAAAAGTTGTCAAGTGACATCTTTAGTAATTCGATGACAGATAAATTTCCTCCTATATAGCACCTTTCGAATACTTTACAAAATGCTAATTCCAGAACTAAGGCAAAACCAAAATGAATCGGAATTTTTTTACCATTTCTTCGGTTTTAGGAGAGCATCATTCAATAACAATATTGTTTACTTCATATTCCACTGTTCTGTGTTTTCTAAAGCTCATCTGGTTCAGCATAGTAAAGTGAGGCTAGGAACATAAAAACATCGTACTACTTGATGCAAGCACTATTTTCAGGTCTTAGCCCGTCAATATTACAACAGTCAAGTGACAACTGGAAAGAAATGTTTTAAAGTCAATACATACTTTCTTCATGAAAACGGTCGCACAGAAATCATTTTTTCATTTCGCACATTCCCTGACCACTTCCATAGTGTTTTACGTAAGGACCGGCCAAAAATTATGTAACCAAAGCCCTAATATGCATATTAGTGAGTCGACAAGACTACATTTCATTGATAAATGTTTTTGGATATCACCATAGGTATTCGATCCAGAATCATGTAGTCGAAAATGTTTATCATACAGTCAGGTGTTTTACAAACAGTTGCATGAAAATCACAAAATATGTGGCAACTGATGTAACTTTAACGGAGTCACCACATAACCGCCTTTCACTTGAAACCATCACTGCATGGAGCAGTTCGAACTCATTGGCCAAAAATCGCTTAAACTTCCATTTTGCTATCAACCGCAACCAAGCCACAAAGAACATGACAGAGACTTCAATACTTCATCCACATAAGGTTGACTAGTGCCATTAGCTAGACCTGATACACTTCATTTCTGTAACCAGGCATGTGGTAATGTTTCGCCATTCCGAAAAGGCATTCATAGACATTCGACATGTAATAAGTGAGCTTAGGTTCGGATCAGAGCCAAATAAAGCGATTTCCCTGTGAAACAATATGTTTACAGTTCACCGTCGATGAGGAGGAGATTTTGACGAACAAAAAAAAAAAAACTCCGAAAGGTAACATGAAACGGCCTCGAGTATGCCGATGGCGTGCACTCCCGTCCCGTTTCGTAAGCACATTCGTACAACTGTCACGCATGAAACACGATCACCCGTCCGAAGAGTTGACTAGATCAACCCGTCTACAATCGCATACTCGAAGTCGGGCTTAGCGCAAATGAAACTGAAATTAAAATTGAAAAACCACCAGAAAGAGGAACGAAGAACCAGAAGAGGCGAGATGAAGAAGAAATACGAAAACAAAGCCAGAAGTACTCATTGCGGTGGAGAGTAGTAATACGTATGGATACGGACTATGATTTCGTACCGTTTATTTATTTATTTATTTTTTATTTTTTTATTTTTCAATGTTTCTCTTTTGGGTTGATAACTCTGGTCTACCCGCGAAGATTTATCACACGATTTTCGTTTTCCTCCGCAGCAGCACACACATACACTTTTATCACATGTATAATTCACAGTTATAAGCCAGAGCATACATTCATACGAATGCATACTTACTCGTACACCGGTACCATGGGTTAATAGCGCGCCGCACTAGAGGAGAAGAAGCAGAGACAAAAAAACATTCAAAACCGTCTACACGACTCTGGTCGTACACAACAATTATGCTTCTGTGGATATCGTGTTGCATATAGGAAACCCAATCCGCCACCCTCCGTCCCGCAACCAATCAATATACATACTTATGTATGCTACTGACCAGACCAGGACGGTCGCAACACCACCGAAATCGTGAGAGAAGGAATAGGTACCTACGTAACCGAAGCTGGTAGATCGCTGGACCAAGATAAATTCTTCTCCAAAGTCGATAAACACAAATAATAAAAAAAAAAAAAAACAGGTAACCGGATCCGTGCGATATATTCGTACTCGTATCTATCACAAGCGCGACCAAAGAATGTATGTGACAACGAATCACAGAAAAAATATGTGAGTTCGACCCGAGATAGACAATTTCACGCCACGATAATACCAGGGAAGGATCAATTTTCTTTTCGAAAAAAAAAACGTCCCTTCTTCTACCACTCTTCAGACCAATAGGGAAAGTGATGGTATGGAGCAACGAAAAAACTTCAACCGAAAGAAAAAAGTTTCCCGGTGGAAAAATTGGAGTTCAAAAATAAATTCGATAGCTTAGAGCGCGCAAAACCGACCGATTGTTAACACGCTCCAACTTCAACTGAAAATCACTTTCAACATCAAGTCGTGTAGTGTTTTTTTCGAAAAATTATTATTTTTTCTTCTCCACTTGTTCGCTTTTTCCATGTGTTTGTGTTCGTTTTCGGATGAGCTTCTGTTAATGGTGGCGCCTAAGTGTATAAGTGAGTTTGAAAGAGCTTTCTAGTGGAAAAGTTACTCAAAGTCGCACGTTTTTTTATCAATCCATCATGTTAAAGAGAGGCTTAGTTGACTCTAAAAACTCCGAAGTCTCCACTTTTTAACTTGGCGTTCACTTGCTGTAGTCGCTGCAATATGCGTATCAGACCGCTCTTCTGTAAACCTAACTGTTCGGTTTTATGTTCGAAATACTCGTGTGTATCTGTATGCAATTCGTCACACAGCTGTTTAGTACACTAATGGGCTCTCGATGACTACGAGTTAAGCAAGAATCGAGTCACCGAGTATGCAACAAGCTTTAAGAGAACCGGTCAAAAATTCTCTTTTCATTCTTTTCAAAGTCACCATGATTCCAACTCACGACAGGAAGACTCAAAATTTCTTTATAGGGTAAATCATGCAATGTTTAAGGCATGTTTTAGCTGAAAAGTGTTCATGCGCATTGAATATATCACACGTCTCTCTGTCAAGGATAAGGATAAGAAGGCGACGAAAGCAGAGACACATATGTATCTATGCATTAAGGGAGTCCAAACTCCCGCAATAGTGAGGTTTTGTTTGATATTACAGATGCCATTCAAAGGCAGAGATTCATTTACGTTGTCACATTCATTCAATGTACACGATTCAAAAGTGTCACTTAGAGAGAAATGAGGTTCTACGTAAATGGTAGTCATAAACAAAGAGAGAATAGCCTTGCTCTCTTCTAAAATACATCCCGGAAAAGAATCATTTTGGATGATGGCTATCTCATTCATCTACGTTGCCAACCTTTACCTCTTGTACAATATTTTACTGAATTTTATATTCACTGCGCAGTATAGCAATTAACGAAGTGAGACCTTAATCTATAAACAGAAAATTTCATAGAGAAGCATTGTAATCAAAGTATTTGTCTGTCTCTTAGCAAATATCAGCTGGATGTCCTGGAAATCTCTAAACTTGAAGGTCCGCGTAGATGGTATCGAATTCTGAACGAGTAAAATTCGTCTTCAAAAGCAAATCTAGCTCTTGTAGATTTCGTTTTCGGTGAAGGCGAATTACAATTTCTCAATGCGAGATTGAAAGGATCGCCAGACATCGGTTTTAAGGACTAAATTTTACCAAACAATAGAATGCTTTCTCTGGAAAATTTGCAACTCCGCAAGATCGAAGTTCCAGTGCGCGGTCAAGAAGTTTTCACGAGTCGAACTTTAGATAAGTTACGCTACAGGGCCATGATAAACGACTTCTTACTGCCGGAATTGGATGAGCGAAGCTTGGTAAACATGTGGTTTCAACAAGACGGTGTAAATGCACACACAGCACGAGCCACAATGGATATTGTAAAGGCAGCTTTTCCTGGATGCGTTTTGAAAATTTGGCATGGCCAGCAAAACCGCCCGACTTAACCATCCCAGACTTCTTTCTTTGTGTCTGCTTGAAGTCGCAGGTTTGTGCCAACAAGCCTCAAACAATCGCAGCCCTTAAGGAGAATATTCGACAGGAAAGCAAATAGTTGTCACCGGAAATCTTGCGCAAAGTCAAGCAAAATGCGATAAAACAGGCACAAATTTGTATCAGCACTGGCGGCAGCCACTTGGCGGATATCATCTTTTCCACTTAACAGATAAAGGTCCAAGTAAAGATTTCCATATCAAAATCATTTTTTTTTTATTTAGTAAAAAAGTAATTCAAAAACAAAATTGGGTCATTCATTTTGCGATCATTAATGCAGTCCGATTTACGACCTCGAAATAGCGGTCAATGATGAGGGTAGACTATGAGAATTACAGTTTTACGTTGCTCAAACAGACGGCAAGAAATTAAAGCTTAACTTCGGGTGAAGTAGGTTTGCGATGTTTCTAGTTAGGCGGTAGCTATATCAAAAATCGCTTTCATACGGTTATATATTACTGCCACAAAATATACAAGCATTGGTACCTCAGGACTCACTTCTTGGTCCAATCCTGTTTTGTTCATATATTAATGACTAACCCCAGATTCATCTATTTCGACCATTCGACTAAAGTGACACGGACGCACATACGTACAAGGATAATGACTTAATGATATCCAAGTCAAATATTCATCCTCTAAACGGACCGCTAATATTGAGTGAATAGGCAGATTAGATAAGTGCTATGAATCTGATTAACCGCTCCTCGCTAAAGTAATTAAATTGGATAGTGACGTGAGAAGAAGCACCCATAAGCAAGTGCATGTGTGCAACCAGGAACAGCGAAGGTGACTGTTTTGAAGCAGCTTTGTTACCAGATTTAAACTTAGCCAGATTTCTTCTTTTGCTTTTGCGTCGTATATACCTGTATGTGTAATTCAGTTGCGCGTTAAGATTCATTTGCGTGACGTTAGTCTTACCTGGAACTACTCCATCAGAAGTTGTTTCCCCAAACTGCCCTATCCATGAGCGAGGCAATTTCTCCTGCACTTATTTTGTGCGCACAACGCCTTATTATGCCTCTAATTGTCGACAATTCATATTGGTCATTTTTTAATAAGAGTTGTCAGGACTAGAAATTACTTGATTAACCAAATGTTCACACATTAACTCGAAAGCATAAGCATACCTCAGACATACACTACACTACACCTTGCTCGCTGAAGAAAATTTGTGGTAAAAATTAGGATCACAAACAATCTTGTTTTCAGCCTATTCACCGAACGTACGGCACACACAAGGGTCAAGCGGCTTCTTCTATATAGTGGATGGACTTGGTACCAATTAATGATTCGATTTATTCTACAATACTACGCTCCCAAAAAGAAACAGCCTCTTCGGTATGCCCGGTACGACATCTCTGAGGGTATGCCTGGTGCGAAAACGATTCATGGTTATTCGAGTTACTGGCTCAATTGGACGATCATGTCGATAATAAAATGGGCGTAGCGCAGCGTAAGATTTGCTAGGTAAAACCAATCTGTGTTTGATACATTTTTTTAGAATTCACAAGTTATTCAAAAAGCTACTGCAGAAAATGACACACAGTGTGGCAACGCTAAACTGAACCATGGACACCTTCTGTCCAATTTGGTACTGAGTTACTCTTAAGATTGTGCTCCTCACTACTACTTAGCTCTCCGTTTACTCCCAGATTCCAAAAATGGTTTGAGATTTTTATTTTTTACTGTTTTTTGAAAAATGGAGCATTTGGGAAGAGGGATAAAAAGGATGCACTTTGTTTAAAGATAAGGAATGATATGATATGAAGTACTGACCTAGTTTTCGGGTCTCTCTTTGTGATTTAAAGGGAATGTACCATGATTATGCATCTGGGTGGTGGTGGGTGCTGTGTGGGGGGTAGTTGCTTCGCATTAATTTTTAGGATTCTTTATTTTTTCTTCCTTGTAGCCGTTCTCGAATCTTGAATTTTATGGTAAAACGAGGAAAACAAGCGAGAAGAGGGCTGTGCTGTGTGTGGTGTGTGATGTGATTCAAGCAGCAGTGTGAGCGGTAGTAGAAAGGTTTTTTTTTTTTTGTTTGCTGGAGGTGGGTGACGAAAAATTTATACAAAAGAGAAGAAAGCTTTGGAATTAGGTCGTTTGTTAGTTTAATTTTATAGTATGTATGTGAAAATTTAAGTTTAATAATACATGGAGGAATAGAAGTAAGAGTTGAAGTATGAGTACGAGTACTTTGGTTACAGGCGAACTTTTGGGGAAACACGTTTTCTAATATTAATTATAGTAGATGGTCTCGCAGATGTGGAACCAATTGCGAGTTACAAACAGTGTTGGTTGTGCTAAGGGGTATGTCTAATGAATTTTTTAATTTAAAATGCTTGGTGGACATATTCTCGGGTTTATATAGGGAAGTTTCATGGCGTAGGGAAATACGAGTACGACATTAGAGACAAGTTGGTTTTGAAAAGGAAGTAATGGGTGTTTTTTTCAGAGGCTTGCCGTGCAATTTACCGTGCACTATATCCATTTTATGGACCTCGTACAGCGTACACCGAAAACTCTGTTTTTGCTGAATAGCATAGTATTGAGGAGGACCCGAACGACAATACCGACAATTCATGACTGGATAGAATGTAAACATGGAGACTTTAACTACGTCGGTGGTTATCGCAAGTATTTCCACCGTTTTGGGCACGATAGCTCAGCATCTTACGGCAAATGCCCACATGAAGATGAAGATATGGTGCACGCAATATTTTGTTGCCTACGCTTCATGGGATGGAGAACTACTCTGCCTAGTTCGTCGCTAATCCTCAATCACATGTTGTAGTCGGAGGGGAATTGGGCAGAAATATGTATTTTTATAACAACTCTACGAAATGAGCTACGGATAATAGAAAACATAAGAAAAGCAACAGCAGAAGTGTCAGAGGCTGGGAAACCTCAGAAGCAAGTGACACAACATAGATAGCTTGATTTGCTTACCAGGCCTGCAAAGTAATACCTGACAGCAGACCCACTGGGAGGATAGTCCAAGTATTTAGGATGTAGTTTAGTTACGTAGGCGTATTACTGGAACCGAACAATCAGGGTAGCGAATCATCCATGCTGGTAGCCCGGGCTACTGGTACTCGTATCTATGAAGATTACGCAAACCAATAAGGCACAAACTCCAATTTTCATTTCATTTCATTTACTATTCTAAACCGTTTGTACATTAAGATGAGATCTTTTATAGTACTTAGCTTAGTGAGCTTATTTTCGACCATTCATTTAATTCTTAAATGTAACTAACAATATTTTACTTAAAACTAGATAGCAAGAGTGATACACGTAAGAGAAGGGAATGCGGGAATACGGAGAAACCTAGTTTTGTGGTATTGGAGTTGACAAATAGGGAAGGATTCCACTTTTAAAAGCTACTGAATTAGAACTTGATTTATTACGCTGGGGAAGAGAAGAATTATGGTATTGAAAGTGGTATGAAATAATATTCAAAGTTCTAGTGGAACAAGTAAAATTATGTTTATTAAATGGATACGACGGACACTGTTTATTTATGATTTTATGTAAAAATATACAGTTTCTGGTATTGATGTAGACTTGTAAAGTTCAAATGGAAGTCATACACGTGCCGCACTAAATCATTAAACGCGACTTATAATTTACGTTGAAATAGGGAGCCAAAAGTACAGTAGACGACATTTGCATATCTAATGAGAGGTAGAATTAAAGATATTACCAACTTTCGACGTATTAACCACAGTTTCCGAAGACATCCGTAAACCATATATCCAACCAATGACTCCGTTAGTGTGATTGTAACTAGATAAGTAGCGATCTGTTACAAACCCGAAAGTAGTAACATGCTCTACAAATTCTATTTTATTGTCCGCAGGCCATATATTGGATAAAATGCTCGTCGTTTGTGGGATACAAACTTTTTATATTTCCTTGAGTTACTCATTAACAACAAATGCAAGTTCATGCAAGTTTTGGAAAGGCTTTGCAACATGGCGTTGAAGATCCTCTGCATAAAAATGAACTGAGGTATGCAATCATAAGAAGGTCATTTATAAAAATTCAAATAATAAGGGCCCCAAGATTGACCGATTTGTTACTTCCTATGAGATTGCTTGTTGAGGAGATTGATTTCCAATTGAAATTGACCAATCTCTCAGAGAGGAACCTATCAATTAGTTTGACTCTACTATGCCTAAAGAAGTTTTTCAGTTTCCAGCAGAGAATTTAGTGGTTTATTGTATCGAATGTCTTCGAAATGTCAAACAAACAGGTATAGTTGTATTACTCCTCTCAAAGTCGGGTCTTATTTCTGGAACAGCTATGATTTGCTATAAAGCTAGATTGCCGAGAATTTAGAAAATTATTAAGTGATATGTGTCTCATGAGTTGTTTTGCTATAATTTGTTGGAAAACCTTAGACAGACAAAGAAGGATGATAATAGGTCTAAAGTCACCAAGGCAAATTGGATTGTTTTTTTTTTTTTGCAATGTCAAAACTCTTGCGATCTTCCAGGACTGTGTTAAAGCTGATGTCGTGATGCACCAGTTGATCACATGGGTAAGGTAGGTGGTTATGTGTGTCAGAATAAGTTAAACGAAGCGTATTAGTATACCGTCCAGATGATCAGACAGATTTAGCCTAAGCTGGGTCGGAGTCGTTCAGAGAGAAGCTTATCAGTTAGAAGCTCAAACAGCAGCATTCTAGTATAGCCTCATCACAAGCCACTATTTTTAAGAATGTCTGTAGGAGTACTAGAAGACAAATATATTTGAGTGATCAATAATCTTTCGGAGATAATGGTCAGTTAGGAGTCCTTAGTTTTAGTAAAATTACGAAATGCTTTGACATCTAAGCAAGACCGGTAGGTGAAGATTTCCGTGACATTCTGTTCTCCACAGCTAAGTCTGCGGACATGAAAATTCTGTGCTAGAGATCTTTCTCTGTCTGCTGCATGCTGGCTGCCACTTAATATTGCGCAACCTACTGTTTATTAGCTGGACTTAATTTATTCACCTGGGGATTTAATTTATTCAGTTTTGTATCTCTAATGTCCTTCTGATTGCAATTTATAATTTAGTAATAATTTGTACTAAGCCGTTATCAAATATGAATATACAGATGCCAGTCAAACTAAAATAACAGCCAAAGAAAATTGGCCTGGAACATAAAACGCGCTCTGTAAAGACGTAAATTGCAACTACTTAGATTTACATATGTAATTACAATAAACACAGTATATGGCACTGAGAATGAAATATATTGGTAGGGGTCAACTTGTTTCCTTTTGATGTTGATGACTAAGACATCTGATGTGGAATATTCTATTCGCAGTCCATATGGACTACCAGTCTTCCTCAGTGTCTCTCGAATAAAATCACAATAAAATCATCCCTCGACTTTACATCATCTCTATGAATATAAATCACCATGCATATGAATGGTTAAATTACATAAACCTTGAAATGAAAATCATCTCGTACAATTTTTTGATTCACAGAACATGACATCTGTTGACTGACCTAACAAAATTAACGAATTCTTTTTTTTCTTTGTCGTTCGACACCAAAGGAGAAGCTTAATTTAATGGTAATTACGTCTGTCTGTCACCCATAAAGTGGTATCTATCACACTGGAAAGATATAGGGCACTTCAGTTTCGAGTTTCGTTCACTTCACAAAGGATGCAAATATGAAATATAAAAATTTGCCTCATGCCTAGAGGTAAAATAGGATGGTTATTCGTTGAAGTACGATGAAAAAAAAAAATAGGTAAATTTTGCTTTCAATTAATTCATCTAGCCTGCATCATCATCGTTTAAAATCTTTTCGCAATGGAGATGTACTCAGTTAGTTGAATGCGAGCGAGTTGTGCCAAAAAACCACTCAAAATTTTGTTTTATGCGTCAAAGCGAACAATAGAGGTGAAAGTACGTGCATCAATATAATGACCACCTGGAGACTGTCTATGTTAAACTGGTATGTCCATCGTTTTTTTTTTTCACCCGAAATGGCACATTTCGCACCGGAAATATCAGATCGACCAGCATCACTAGCGTTACGTACTATAATGTTGTCAAATTCGACTCTTTCAGTTTTGCGTCTTTCAGAATTGCTTTTAAAATATCTCGTCAGACTAGAGCCTTCATCATCACTATTTATTATCTATCTTCATTCGTTAGACAAATTTTGCGTCCATTAAGAAAAAATACTTTTGGAATAAAAGTTACTGTAAACAATGGTAAAAATAACGATAATCATACCACATTCAGAAAGACTTTTCAGGTCACAGAACAAAGGACACTTCAGATGTCCATCAGGCCTACGGCAACAGCGAACTATGGATGTTGAATAAATGCATCTGTGGTTTTGGATTTATAAGAGCTTTCACACTCTATAGCGATCGACCGAAGTGGCCGAACTTGGGCAATTTTGCAACCGAGACTTAGTTGCTGCAGACCTAAGCTATGAAACTAACAGAGAACGCCAAAAATTCCTCACTGTGTCAGCATATTTTCGCTTTGATTCGGCTCTACCGCCATCACTAAAGGCATTGGTCGAACTTGCTGGTGGAATGTCGGCGAACTCTCTAATTCCTAGTCATTATAACATTCAGACATTTAAAACCAACATACATCGGTACCTCCCTTACTTTCCTCCCTAATTTTCCTTAGTCCGGGGTGTTATGCCGACTCACTATTGCAGCTGTTCTTTTCATCAGAAGGAGAAAGTCAGCCTTGATTCATTGAGTGAAAAATAGCGTTACCACTCGTTGCTACGACGAAAAAAGTTAACTTGGTTTCATCCTAGAAAGCAAATTTCAATGAACTAAACAAGTCACGTGACATGTTGCCGGCTTACTGGCAGTGCAAGGCAAGGGGCTGTTATATGCTGGAATAACACCCAAATATTTATGTTATGGCGCGGCTGCTTAGAAGCTTTTCCCAACACGCCTGGCCCTGCTTAAAACCCGTAGTTGTATCTCCTTCCGCTAAGTTTTCTATGTGTGCTAGGTTCTTAGAAATAAGAAAAATTTGTAAAAAAATAACAGATCATGTCCTAAGAAATAAATGACAAATAAAACTCTCCGTTCAACATTCTGAGAGTTGAATGGCCAAAACGTATCTTCGAAGAATATTTTCAATCAGAACAGTACTATGTCGAAGACAGTAGATATATACAAGGTGGCGCAAAATTAATCATCCAATTTTATTTTTGAATTACTTTTTTACTAAGTAATAAAAAATGATTTTGAGTAATGGAAATCTTTATTTGGACCTTTACAATTGTTTCTCTTAAGTGGAAAAGATGATATCCGCCAAAGCCAAGTGGCTGCCGCCGCATACATTTGTCCCCATTTTATAGCATTTTCCCTGACTTTCCGCAACATATCCGGTGATAACTGTTCGCATTCCTGTCGAATATTCTCCTTAAGGACTACGATTGTCTGAGGTTTGTTGGTATAAACCCGCGCCTTCAAGTAGTCACAAAGAAAGAAGTCTGGGATGGTTAAATCGGGCGATCTTGCTGGCCATGCCAAATCGCCAAAACTGGAGATTACGCGACCAGGAAACGCTTCCTTCACAATATCCATTGTGGCTCGTGCTGTGTGTGCGGTTGCACCGTCTTGTTAAAACCACATGTTCACCAAGCCCCGCTCATCCAATTCCGGTAGTAAGAAATCGTTTATCATGGCCATGTAGCATTCGCCAGTAACAGTGACCGTATTGCCGATGGCGTCCTCACAAAAAATATGGCAAAATCACTAGTCCCGCGTGAACGCCGCTCCACACAGTGGCTTTGAGTGGATCTAATGTTTGCCCGCCGGAATGTTTGCCGAGTCGGCGCGACACGATTAGAATTATTGGTCAAAAGCACCTAAACAATTATTCCACGCTCTTGCGGAGTATAGCGCTCCATTGCTTGTCTGTTTGTATACTGCAGATATCTAGTTCACAAATGTCAAATATGATCGTACGTACGACGCCATTTGCAAAAGTTATACTATCTTCCGATAGGGTGATTAATTTTGCGCTACCTTGTACATAGTCTCTAGTTTTTAACGTAAATACCTGTCGTGTAGATTTAAGCTTACATCCATGGGAGCAAGGATATACCTTGCTATCGCTCTCCGTCAAACCTTAGATACCAATTCGGAACTGTGTTGGAGGCAAAAGTTTCACCTTTGGTATGAGTCGACGCCGACCTAAAACGTCTTACTGTTCTTAGGGTCACAGCACCCAGTACTTAATGCAACTCTACATTGGGTCAAACCAACAGGATGACCCTTCCGGCGACTTTGAGTCTAAACCACAGCAACCATGACGCTCGCACTAGGGGGAGTACCTCTAACAAGACATGCCCAAACCGAGAACCGGGGGGCTCCTGACTCCCATGGTACCGCGATTTAAGTCCTGGTAGCGACTACCGATGGTCCTGTCACCAACAAGACATATGACCGGCCGCTTGTAACTCATCAAATCGTAGCAACCTTCGGTTGCGTCATCCGAAAACCGATACGATATGACCAGTACTTTACTCTGCCCCCGCTTTTTATTAGACAACGTCATTGATGAGCGAAGCCTTGATAAAATTGAGTGGGGGCCCAGTAGATATAATACAATATGTTAAATCTTATAGCTCGAAGAAAATTGCATTTCGGAACATGCTGTTCAAAGGAATTCGCTAGCTCTATGCAGACGTGGTCGCCATTGTAGAAAGTCAAGGATTCACAAGAGCTAAATAAGTAACGTAAGTAATCGTATATTTACGGTATGCTGTGAAATGAAATTAATTCAGCATGTTTTCACGTCGGTGTTAGAGACCATAAGTGACTGCTTTTGTCACCTCCCCTGTTCACAATATGTATGGTTAAGATATTACAGCCCAGTTATAGAAGAGAGATTAGTTATTGGCTTTCACAAATGATTTGCTTTCCTTCTAGCTCTGCCAGCTAACTTCGGGACATTGGCACATCACTGACATTATTTTTATTTATTTTGATTATTAGGTATCTTAAAATAGAAGATATTTGGAACAGTTTATAGGAACTTATTAATTATTAATAATTTACATACATTGTAAGCTAAGCCGTGTCCAACAAAAGGAAAAAAACAAACATGATTTAATATTACCATATTATTTACATATTAATATTAATGCAAAATAAAGTTTTTTAAGTCCAAATGACAATACTGGAATGTGGTCACACTCGCGCACGAGTATGCATATGAATAAATCTCAGGAAGTTGTAGTTTCCAGTTGAAATATTAATGTTGTATGTCGAGAAGTTCAAATACGGGGACGTATGTTGAGTTATCTTCTTCGATTTGTGAAACTGTGTCATTAGATCGATCTGCGATAATTGGATTTGATTTTGGTGTAAAAGCTGAGCTCTTGGTTATGAATTTTTTACTATAACTGAAGGAATGCCATTATAATTACGAGTACAAGCTGTCGATATGAGATTTCTGCATGTAGCTGGATAAGTCGTTCTTAGGACAGAATTGAGAAATACAAACATTTGGAGTGACTTAGATGTCGAATAGCTGCTTTTATAGCGCCAGTTATAACAATATTAGGTGTCATGTGACCCTAGGATAATATGGTTGAACAAGGCTCGTCATATATTCTTAACCCCAACCTTGCGACCAAGACTTGAAACGGACGGAAAAAATTACCTATTAACCCTGATAGCTATAATCCGGCTACTGAGAATAATGATGATGACCACCGGATCGACGATAAATCTTAAAGCGAGAGAGGGAAAACTAGAAACGTAACATGTCAATTTATCAACAACAACTTTGTCTAAGCAATGATCATAAAAAGGGGGATGATGCTTTATAGGATAAATGCTACTCTATATGTACAATAGCGTTAAAACGAAAGTATTGCGTAACGGAATATCAGAGTGTGCGATAAAAGGAGGTTTAATAAGAAGTACGCGTAGGTAGGTAGGTAGGTACGTAAGAGTGGCTGTTGGAAACACCAACCCACTTAGGCAAATTGGCCCATAGCGATGATCATCTTACTAGTGGAACTAATTTGAGCTTATAATGAATCATAGGAGACTGTTCATTGTAGAAGAAAGCTCCTAAATGAAGTTTTCTTCCCTGGGAGAGAGCTAGACATGTACAGAGTAGGTGGAGGATTGTCTCCTCTTCCTTCTCGTCTATGCCTCTACCGAAATCGTTTGTAAAAGCGGCAAGCCCTCTTGCGTGCTTGCCTATGAGGCAGTGTCCAGTGATGACACCTATGATGGAGCTGAGAAGTTTCCTATTTAAAAGAATCAGACTTTTAGAGCGATTTAGATCTAGCTTCGGCCAGATCTGTTGGGTCGTTAGACATATTGGTCCAACAGTCCACCTAAAGTCTGTTCTTTTATTGGCATCCAGGTTTAATGTTAGTTTGCACGTAGCGATTGGTATACCTATGCTACCCTTTTTCGGTAGAATAGGTAGAGTGGTTCCAATTTTGGCGAGTTCATCGGCTCTGCAGTTCCCTGGAACTGCTCTGCAATATTCATGAGAGATGATCGGCATTCAAGGGCGGTTTTAGAATATAATGAGACCGAGTCCAGCGACTTGATAGCGGCCTGTCTGTCCGAAAATATGCGGATATCCTTTGCAGATATCACGTTCTTCTTCAGTCAGGACAGAGCTTCTTTAGCTTAGATTTAGCTTATCTGAGAAAACACCGCCACCATCCGCGCTATCGGTTTTAGATCCATCTATGTAGAAATGGATTGACTTGTCCTCCATGAAAGCATCTTCCTCCCAGAAATATCTAGAGAGGAAGATTACATGGAAGTCTTTGTCAAACCAATATTCATGTTAGCGTCTCCAAATGAATTGTTTGTCCACTTTGTAGTCGCTTTGAGGCGAACAGCTGCAGTCGGAGCTACTTGCCTGCTGAAAATATCGAGGGGTATCAAATGAAACAGAATGTCTGCAGCATTAGGGAGAAGACCGTAGGGCTCCGCTTATGTATAGACATGCTGTTCTTCGGACTCTGCTTAGTTTATTGCAGTTGACTGCATTGTCTAAGGCAGTCCACCAGACGACAACCCCGTAGGTGAGTATCGGTTTTATGACCGAGATGTATAACCAATGGGTTATGCGAGATTGAGGGCCCCATTTATTTGCAGTGGCTTTCTTGCAAGAGAATAAAGCTATTGTAGCTTTATTGACTCTTTCTTGAATGTTAGGTTTTCAGTTTAGTCTCATGTCAAAAATGAGACCCAAATAATATGCTGTATCGGAAAATACTAAACTGGTACCGTTTATTGAGGGAGGGTCTATAATTGGAATTTTGTATCAGTTTTATGGGGATTTACTCCCAATCCACAGCGATCTGCCCAACGGGTTAATCTGTTGAGATTTAGTTGAAATAGTTCTTTAATGGTATTAAGAAGAAGTACTCGTATCCGGATGTGAAACTGATAGTGGAAAAACTTCAGGCCAAACAAACCACCTGGTTTTCCCTTTTCAGAAAATCTAATCCAAAAAAGCAATATAAGTCAAGCTTCAGCAGGGGTTCGAAGAAGGAGACGAAAGGAAGATAATTGGGTCAGATGTCTCATGTTTTTTAACGTAAGTACCTGCCGTGTGGGCTTAAACTTACGGGATGCCCATACATCCATGGGAGCAAGGATACGCCTTGCCATCACTCACCGTCAATCCATTGATACCAATTCGGAACTGTGTTGCCGGCACAAGTTCCACCCTTGGTATGAGTCGAGGCCGACCTAAAACCTCTTACTGTTCTTAGGGTCACAGCACCCAGCACTTATTGCAACTCCACATTGAGTCAACCAAAGGAAAACCAAGGAAAACCAAAAGGAAACCCAAGGAAAACAATAGGAAGACTCTTACCCGCGATTTTGGGTTTAAACCACAGCCACCATGACGCTCCCACAAGGGGGCCTACCTCTAACAAGTCAGGCCCGGACCAAGGTCCGGGGGGCTCCTGACTCCCATGGTACCGTGATTTAAGTCCTGGTAGGGACTACCGGTGGTCCAGCCGCCAACAAGACCTATGACCGGCAGCTTCTGACTGTTCAAATCGTAGCAACCTTCGGGAGCGTCATCTGAAGATGTTTACGATAAGACCAGTACTTTGCTCTGCCCCCGTTCATTATTAGACAACGTCATTAAAGGGCGAAGCCTTGATAATTGGGCGGGGGCCCGATAATTGGGTCAGTCGAATCAGGTGATATCAATAGAGTAGAATGAAGCTAATGCTCTTCAGATTGCTCTCTTCATTTTGCGAGATCTGGCCCTAATCGCCCCCAGTTGCGCACACTAAGTTGAGTGAGGTAGCTTTACACTTAAAACCGCCACCTGAGACGTGGTAATCCTTTACCGCGCTGTCCCCCCACAATGGATACGAAGCCACTCTGGACCGGAGCGATAATGCTCAATTTAGCCTTTGTGACAAAGTCAATATCGCTGTAGAGCCCATAGAGTTCGTTGTTATATCTATTGCTCCAAGTTCAAGAAGAAGAAGAGCTTTTCCTTTGAAACAACCAAGATACAGTCCACGAGTCCACCACATACATTGTGACGATAATGGTCCTGTGCAATAATTTCTTCATTATTCGTTTGAGAGACTTATTTCCTGCGATTAGCTCGAGTGATTCTTAACTTAATTTCTAGGTCATCGTTGTTTGCACAATGTTTATAGCGACGCTAAGATAGACAAAGTATTTTACTATTGTAGTACAAAAATAAAGTTTGTCGCACTGTCCACTCCTTCCGAATTTACAGTATTAAGTATGATTGTTCTATCATATTCCCATACTTATCTCTTTAATAATTGTGGCCTTTCGCAACTTCTATCTCGTTGTTGGTAGAACTTCCAAATATAATTTGTTCACAAGTATCACAGTTTTCTAGTTAGAAGCAGAGTTTGTGCTTATAGATTTTATGAGCAGCCCTCGAACTTCTTTGCAGTCCTCGTCCTTTTTTTCAGATCGTTTTGTGGATGGTAAGGTGTGGGAAACATACTCGTATGTGCCTCTAAGATGACATTTGATTTGAGCGCCAAGACACGAGGAGAAATGAACAGCGTATGATAAACTCACCAAGCCAACTGAGCAGTCGTAGCGCGACGGGTGTTGCTGTTGGCGGTCTGAAGACGCAGAACTCTACTACCATAGAGGCATATACAATAGAACAAGTTAGAGGAGAAAGCACTACGTCGGTGTTCAAGGGACAATATAAGCAACACGCTGGAAATTTATCGGACGGTTTCGTACCCTTTTTAGTAGGTATACTGAGATCTTAGAATTTTTTGACTAGATGTGGGGATTGTACTACAATTTTGGCAGATAAATGCCTTTGATTTCAAGGCCAGATCAGTAAGGGTAAAGTATGTCTTATGTTACTTTGGGAAACCCAGAAATATGTGGTCATTCCAAATTAACCCTATAAACATATAGCTATAAACCAAGAATATACATTTTTAGGTTTGGACAAAACAATTGCGATTCATTCACATTGGCTGTGTGTTTCAATTTTGCTTCAACGACAGAAGACAGCATTGTATTTGCTGGTTGTTTCCCCAATTAGTAATTCTGCTAATATCTGCATTTAATAAGTAAAACATACGCTGACGTTCACATTTTACCGCCGACATGAGTCTGCGAACGAATATGAAATTGAAAAGTAAAGAATGCTGTCATCAGCACTGGATTAGAAGTGACAGAAATGAGATCATTAATGAAAATTAAAAGGAGTGTCAGAGATAGAATAGAGGCCTGGGGTGCACCAGCATTCATTGGGTTGAAATCAGAGTTAAAACCATCCAAAACGATTTGAAGTAAATTCTAATTCATTAAAGGAAGGATCCATCGATCGCAAATGCACACATTTTCAACAAAAATGCCTTCGAAATACCAGTATTTTGCTTTCACCAGATTTATGTGGCTATAAATCCCCTTTTCGGCGAGACATGCCATCAAATCACCAGTGGACCTACGAAAGCCGTAATCCGCTGATAGTTCATCAGCTTTTACATGAAGTTTGAAAAAAGAGACGTAAAAGCGATGGGTCTATAAGAGGAACGTAAAGGAATACTTCTTCCGAACTATCTGCACCAGAAGATTTGTGTATGTAGAGATTGCTGAGTATTCCTGTTACTATACGCAGCGAGGTTTACAGTAAATGAGTCTTATTCAAAAAGCTCTATAAATGAGCCTTCGGGTAAAGGATGCGACAGAGCTTTTTGTATTTTTAAAGCATCAACAACAATTTATATTAGCATTTTTCTGAGTTGTTGGTCGTTATGTAATTTCACACGCTTAAGAAAGGCGATGTAGTGACCTCCAGGTGATAAGAAAACAATTCTATAAATCTGACAGGGTTTTTACAACTCATGTCGCACTATGCCTTTTCTTTTAGTTTACAACTCTTCATCGGATGAGGGACAAAGCATCTCATTCGAAAGAAAGTACTTTTTGTGATCGTATTACCACTGTATCCACATTGTTATTGGTGAAACACAACCAACAGTTAAAATTTCTAAAGAGCCTGCTGAGTCAAGTACAATTGGGTTTCTCGTATTGCCATAGGGATCTTTTATAAATTGTTTTCTGTAACTGTGTGGTTAGTGTATGAAAAGTAAGTGGTCCGCAGAGCTTAGAGTGGAGAGCAAATATACATACGGTGTTTTTATCAGGGTGAGGTTGTTCAAAACAAATCCAGGGTGTTACTAGCTGGGTTAAGTTGTTTTCCGTAGCGAAGAGCTCAAGACACCGTTCTCTGGATTCTGTCTGTACAGTATGTCGAATCCACCTAGAATTGTTTATATTGAAATGGCTCAACACAACGATTTGTGCATGACGATAAGTTGATACAATTCGTTGAATGGAGGAGGTGGGGTCTTTTGTAAATAAGGCAGTAGTAAATAATTTGCTTAATAATATGAAATTTTAACCACATGAAGTTGAACTCCCGATTGGAACGGAGATCACGTTTAAATAGGAAGACCCCGGGAAAAACAGAATAATGCTCCTAGTTCCTATCAAAACATCTGAGAGGTGTGCCCGGGGATCGCCAATAAGTGCCGAAATATATGGCCTGTATTTACAGACTACGAATGATGAGACGTAATTACTTCTTAAGTCGCTCATACATATTTACAATACTTACTCTGAATTATTTCCGACTCATTACAATAGACCAATACAGACGATGCGAAGAAAGGTGTGAAATAAAAATTCTAACGTTGGCTGACAGGGCAGATTCGATGATTTAGAACAGGGCAGAATTTCACGAATAGCTCGATCAATGTTGTCTTAAAGTGCCTGAATTGTTTCTGGGTTGTTAGCATTTCACGGACCTCTATCCCAAAAAAAAGTTGGAAGGAGCTATCGCTGTCAATTAATAAGAAACCAACAGATGGCCTCGAGTACAAATAGAAATAAATGCTGACAAGTTTTAATTTGAACATGACCAATCTCTTTCGGAAGCATGAATGCACGAGCACTAACATACATATGGATGCAGGGTGTTTCGAATTTTAATTAGTTAGCGCGCGCTCCAGTGGTTATTAAACCTTTAAAGTGTTTGCACACAGCGCTGGCGAAGGAAATTTAGGGAGGAAAGAAAGATAGGTACCGATGTACGTTGGTTTTAAATGTCTGAATGTTACAATGACTAGGAAAAGAGAGCTCGGCAGGGCATTCCAAAAGCGAGATGTTCGGCTAAGGAACAAATCACGATATTTCTTACACGTTTGAGGAAACCTGGACATTTCGCAGCATTTCTGGCGACATCGAATATGTCGTCATTAACATACATACCGAGAATGGAAAATTTTTCGGTTTCGACGATGCAAATTCCAGCAGACAGCATTGTGTTTTGGAAGCACTAAATTCCACTTTGTTGATAATTCCCCAATTAGTTATTCTACTAATACCGGACATGAGTCCGGGAACAAATATGAGAAGCAGAAAGTACTGTCGTCAGCAAAGTAATATGTGAGATTAGAAGTTTAGAAGTAGCAGCATTTATTTTGTGAATATCAGACTTGAAACCATCCAATACAACTTGAATTGAACGTTCCGGAAGGTAATTTCTAATCCATTGAAGGAGAGATTCATTGATTCTAAATGCACGCAATTTCGATGCCAAACTGAGATTAGAAGTTTAGAAGTAGCAGCATTTATTTTGTGAATATCAGACTTGAAACCATCCAATACAACTTGAATTGAACGTTCCGGAAGGTAATTTCTAATCCATTGAAGGAGAGATTCATTGATTCTAAATGCATGCATTTTCGATGCCAAACTATATCAAATGGCTAGAAATATCAAGTGCAACTATCTTACTTTCGCCAGATTGATGTACTTCTTCGTTTCACTTTTCGGTGAGACATGCGATCAGATCACCAACGAACGTGTTGGCTACGGACACCGTACTGCCGGTCATTGAGAAGTTTTTATGTTTCGAGATATTTCATGAATTGATGGTTTATCAGCGTTTCCGTGAGCTTGGAAAGAAGGGACGTAAGTGCAATGGGTCTTTAGGAGAGGAGAAGATTCTCCATTTTTAGGGACGGGCTTGACAAATGCTGTTTTTCATCTTCTCGGAAAGAGTCCTAATGTGTAGGATCAATGGAAAAGCTTACGCAGTGGGTTTACTAGCGTGGAGGAGCACCTCTTCAGATGAAGGTAAGCTATACCATCTGGATTAGCAGATTTCTGAATGTTGAGAACTTTAAGTACTCTTGCTACTACAGAAGTGCGAAAGCGTTTCGATAAGCCTAGAGGGGAAAGCACATCAACAGTGCACTTATCGGGGTAAGAAGTTAAAAACAAGTCCACAGTGTTGGCGGTATGTCTATAAACGTCTGGTATACACATGGATGGTTTCATTTACAAGCTGGGCCAAGTTATTTTCCGCAACGAATATAATGACGATTTCATATGATAATACAGGGACACAATTCTTTGTATGGAGTCAGACATCGCATTTAACTTGTTACAGGTCAAATTGCTGTCCAGTTTGGACCTTCTTCAAATAAAGCAGTAGTGGATAATTTGCTTAAGGAGATGAAATTTGAAGGAATGAAGTTGAACTCCGGATTGGAAAATGGATGACATTATGGTGGAGTTTGGTAAGCTACATCACTACGTACGGTAATTGCGAGACCGCGGTGAGAAAAGAATAATGAGACTAGTTCGTAGTCAGACAGCTTGAGATCTGAGTGATCTGAGAGGTGTGGGCTGAAATTTACCTGTGTTTCACTAAGTGTCAAAACAGTGCCAAAACTTACATTAATTTTAATTAACTTTGTGGAGCATATACCTATGCTTTCTGTTTCTTTAAGTCGGCCATTAATATAAAGTTTTGAATTAGCATGCCTAGTGGCACTAGATGTATCGTATTGGTTTTGGACGATGCTGGAGGGAGAAAGCATGCATCGTAACGATCTGGCCTTACACATTTGACAGTTTAGGTGTTTAACTTCGTGATGTTAGTTAGTTAGTTTCTATATTTTATAGAGCTGTGATTTTATTAACATTTACAAATTTGTGTTTCCATGTTCCTCGAAACTAGAGGTCGAGGATATTAAAGTTGCATCTGCAACTAGCATTCTAGTTATATCTTGCCGACCAGTACAACGCGTAGGAACGCCTCAAGTGTCAAAATAAATTTTTGGGTGCAGGGATATATTTCACTTTTGTGAATTGTGTTGTTTTGTTGGGAATGAATACCCACTATATGTCGGTTGTTACATACACTGCCACTGCCTGTACCGTGTGATAAATAAGACTGGGTGCACGCAAGAGTACTTCGACCAGGATAATGTCGCGAAGACTGTAATCGGAGATCCCTTGACATATTTTGAGAAAAAAATCGGTATGGGATGAAATTATTTTGGCTTCCATTGAAAGTAACATTTTTCAAATTTATGCATGAGTGATAGCAAGTGGGGCATCGTTGAACTTGTAATTGTGAGTGCTTTAATTCGTTAAAAGTAAATGTTGCCCTAAAATTAATGTATCAAAAGTTATTGAATATTAAATGTGAATTTTTTGATTTAAAAAAAAAACTTGTTTCCAGAAAATATCTTATTAATTCCCACCATTTGCAGCTTATGTATAAACGTGTACCTAGATAGTATTTATAAATAAACAAAACAAAAGTCAGGTCATTTCATCTCAAGTCAGTAGCTGTCAAAATACGACCAAAACTATTGAAAGAGGTAAAACATTGCACTAAAAATTTGTAATATTCATAATATACAAACATTCATTGCACATTCTTATTTTTATATTTTTCATCAAACCTTGTATTGTATAAATTGTTCAAAGTGCAAAGCATTACAGCATTACTTGCAATTCTTATGGGACTTTCGCAGCTGCCTCATCAATCCTATGGCTCAAGTCATCTAGTGTTGTTATTTCTGATGAGTAAACAATGTCCTTCATCCGTGCGAATATAGAGAAGTCCATTGGGGTTAAATCCAAAGACCTCGGGGCCCACAGATTATATCCCGCTCTCTCTCCACCGATCTAACCACTCTCTAACTGCATGGCCATAATGTGCGGGGGCGAAACCCTGTTGTTTAAGTCTGTTTAGCTGCCTGAGACTTCTATTTGGACATGTAACACGTCTTCGTAACTGCGAAAGCCTTCCGCTAAAGCAATATGTGAGCCTCTCAATGATTTCCGCTTAATCCCTGTCTCCATCAACTTGAAAAGTGTTCTAATAAATGTTCTGCCATTTAGGGTAGTCTTATCAAGGTATCGTCTCAGATATTCTAATCTCCCTCGTTGGCCGTTATCGTTGCACAAACCATAGGTATAGATATTATCTATGTATTCTTGTGTTGAAAAGTCCATCATCAAGGATATTACTGGGTTGTGCCTTGAAAACTGTTGACTTGAGATGAAATTACTTGACTTTTTGTTTGTAAATATTAGGTACACGTTTCAAAGTTGCAAAAAGTGGCCGTAAATAAGGTGTTTTGCGCTAAAAAATTATGAGATAGTCTAAATTTTAATTAAAAAAAAAAAAACCAAATCACTTTTGATCTTTAATAACCTTTGATACATTAATTTTGGGGCAACATTTGCTTTGAAACGATTAAAGTACTCATCATCAATCACGAGTTCAACGATGCCCCACTTGTTACCATACACGAATAAATTTGAAAGATGTTATTTTCAATACGAATCATATCAGGGCAGCATAAGGTTTTTGTCCTAATGTAAATCTTTGACACGTTATCCGGAGCACCCTGTATACGTTCATATGGTTGATTCCGGAACTCAATTAAAAAACCGACCATTCTGTGCAAGAGTGTATAGGTATGGGAAAAAAATTAAAAATCAAAATAATTTATCCCAATTGCAGCTGGGAACTTAGCATATGCCACCCCCAGGGCAAACTTAAACTTTTTTATATTAAGTCTTCATATCACAGCAACCTTAATATACTAGGTACTCTTCTTTTGCATCCATCAAAAGTCTCCACTTCTCTTAAGTATTAAATCCTCTCTTTCTCTCTTTGAGCAACTTGCTCTCAAAACACCGATTTTAATTTCAAAGAGTTCATATTCTCTCTCAGTGTATAATGCGCATAAACCATGTTCCTTCATTCCTGTAATTCTGTAGATACCAGGGAGCTAATATCTGCATTTATTGCTCAATTCAATATAATGACAGAGAGACTGACAAACAGACAGATAGAATCTAGCGCTCACTCTCTGTATCTCGGCTCAGCCCCCGATCCTAATGACGAAGTTGTTGCGACAACACTTTCATTTCGTCACTCAGTGGGAAAGCATCTTCACCCTCATAATCGCCTGCTAGATTATGGTCTGAGTTTTTACAAAGTGCCCGGAGCAAGAACCAATCGAATATGAAAACAGCTAAACACCACCAAACAAATTGTAAATCGCCCGCACCGAACGGTAGGTTTGTGTGTGCATTGAACTTTGCGCCCAGGCACAACACAACTGTTGTCAAAAATCATCCCCATCGGCTTTGCCACTTGCTATGCAAATAAATTACATACGCAACACACTACACCGTGTAAACGAGAATATGGGTGGTGCGCTAGTGAACGCTAGATATTCCATTGGCATTAGATGTAGGAGTATACGGAGTATACGTGGGCGGGGGTTCTGTGAGCAGCTGAACCAAACTAAAACGTAATGTGTTCGACGGTAGAGGTAATTATCTGTGGTCGTTGATGTAAAGGGCATGGTGGCGGTTTTATTAGTCAGATTCTGTTATCTGTTGGATCTTTTTGGTCGAGTTACGATGACTATGACGACGTCGACTAAAACAACACGAGAACGACAGTACTCGTGACGATAGTGATTTTGTCGGCTAAAAAAACAAAACCGCAGACAAGCAGAGAATTTTTGGCTCATTACTGACAAAGTAGGCACTTCAAGAATATACCTAAAGTGGCGTTCCTCCTACTATCCGGGCTCCGAGTCTGATTAGCGTCGAGTGCTGAGTGTCGACTGTCGGTCTTTTTGCTTCGGCCTTAGGGCGACCATCAACATCAACATCAACATCATCATCATCATCTACACCTACACTATCACACCTCGGGATAATATGTAATTTAGCTAAATTTGCTTAATGAAATCAGCAGATTCTCGCCTCCGAAAGGATGGATGGATAATTAGGTTTCCGGCCGAGATTCGTCGGGTAATGGTGCTGAAGGCTGTAAGCACTGCGAACTGAGAAATGCTGACATTGGGAATTGTAAACATGTGCACGCGAGTATGAAGAACACAGATTTGAATTTGCAGCATATGGTGTAATGGACTTGTTCCCTGAGACTGGTTATCCAGAAGTTTCTTTAGAAATTATCAAGTTATTGTTATTATGAATGCGGAACTCCTACCATGGGGATGAGTATTATGATTTACGAGTGTGTACATATGAATTGTTTTTGTTGGTAAAAGGATTCTGTGGTTTTTTTCCTACCGCCTGCTATTGCAATTGAAATGTATTTACTGGAGTGAAATTCATTACCGCTGACTTTCTGAAAACAAAAATTGGATTGAACCAGAACCCTGAATGTTGAAAACCATGTGATTTATGCGAGTTCATTAGTTAAAAATCATCCCAAACATTCACAACCAGCCAATTTGAACGTCGCGGTCGGTTCCTGACAAAATTCAGTGAATGGCGCTTTTTAGTCTCCTTCAGATTCAGTTAAATAAGTAAAAACAGCGGGCAACACAAAAGAAGCTTACAGTGAAGAGAAAGATGAGGAGACTGTTTAAGTGAATACTGACCGTTTTGGACAGATGTTGACTGACTTTTTCTTTTCCCAATATTGGTAGAATTGAATGTGGGTGACAAGACGGCGATACGGCATACACTCATCTCATCAAACACATCGCTGAGAGGATAAGTTTATTGGCCACCGAGATCATGTGATCTAACTTCATTAGACTCCTTTGAATGAGATTATTTGGAAAGTAAGGTCTGCACCAACAACCCAAGAATAATTTAAGACTTCAAACTCAACATTCGACCTGTTAATTTTGCAAAAAGTCTTCGGAAATGTTGACCTTTGAAACTTGGCCTGTAATGGGAACCGTAATGGATACATGAACGATATTGTATTCCATACATAATTGCCAGAAACCCGGCATTAATATTCAGTAAAGATTCATGATAACTGCTATAAGAATATGTATTTTGGTTAAGAAGACCTTCCTCACTATCTGTTTGCTCAACTTTAAAAATTTACTGTGGTGGCCCCTACAAATATTAGAGAGATTAGCTATTGTTTTCTGCTCTCGTTAGATTCTTTAGGCTCCAGGGCTAAGTAGTAACATTTTCAGGAATTTCGCTATTGGATCACACCGAGGAGGAGGTCTTCGCTTGATGATTTTTATATTAGGCCCGTTTCGCTGGACTTTTTTTTAGGATACTCTAGTGTGGATTATCTGAAAAAAACCCATTTTTTCTGATGCCTTTCCTATGCCTCACAAATCTGTACTCTGTGGAATTTTTTGTCATGGATTTGAATAACGTTAACATTGGACGATTTGTAGTTAGCCAGTTTTACAATATATTAATT
This sequence comes from Volucella bombylans, assembly GCA_949129095.1. Classification (NCBI taxonomy): domain Eukaryota; kingdom Metazoa; phylum Arthropoda; class Insecta; order Diptera; family Syrphidae; genus Volucella; species Volucella bombylans. The sequence goes on along the minus strand of OX422143.1, from coordinate 108,840,459 downwards.
CTGAGAAAACTTCCGAACTCTGCCAGATGTGAACCGCATTTCTGCAGAGTCACGCGCTGGCCTGTGAGCAAATTCTATTCAGCATTGTGAATTGTAAGCATCGCTACCGGGAATTTGACTAATGAATGAAGCCGGATAATTAATAAGAATTATACTTTGCTTGCCGCAGGTATTTTTAAATATTATGACTTAGCCAACGGCTTCGTTACATTGTATTCATCGAATCTCATATACTCGTAGAGCTTAATGACGAAAACATGGCAAAGCATGTCATCGCCAACGACATAACATAACGTTGGTGGCCACAATAACATCAGTAGTAACAACAATACAGCAATTTAATTTTATTACATGACCAAAGAAGTACATAACATACAACAGCATCCACCTTACTATCCAAACTCAGACATTAATGAAAACCCAGAACCATATTACTACTCAGACCTAGACCAAATATCTACTACTTGAAAACCAATTGGAAACAGGAAGCATTAATTTCTATTAACTGCCTAGGATAACAAGTTGGAGACATTGACGTAAATAAACATATTTCAAGTGCGAGTATGTGTACTACCTTATATTAACTTATTGTCTACTTCTGGCCGATCGCTTTAGTTCCTGATTAATACAGGAACTTCCGCAAATTTTTCAAACCGGAATCACGAAATAGTAATAACGGTATTTAATAAACAAAGACTAAATCGGCAATTTACACTCCTTGCATGCAAGGAATTCAATATTGAAGAGAAGTTTAAGTTTACGGTGGCCTATTAGGGGTAGAGACATTGAAAAACTTAAATGCTAAAGGCAATTTAAGAGATAACATTTTGGAGACAGGCAAGTCTGTAATCAAACACTATTCTTAGAACAACCAATTAGAGAAGAATAATATAATCATAATCATACAGGACCAACGTTATTTTGAACATTGTAGGAACAGTCTTAGCAACAACCCACTCTTACAATATCCACATTTTTCGCAGCCGTTTAATTTATCCACAGACCCAAGTAACTTTGCAATTGGTGTAGCCTTGAGCCAAAGTCCTACTGGATTTGATAATCCAGTATCTTATGCCTTCATCACATTGTCAGATACTGAAACGAAATATGGAACTATTGAGAAATAACTACTTGCGATTGTTTTGGAAAACAAAACATGTTCGCCCTTATCTTTATAGCAGTAGATTCCCGACCACAAGCCATTGATATGACATTTTTTCCTTGGTTCCATTATAGATATCCCTAGGGCGAGGGGTCGGTTGGACCGAAGGCAGTAACCCTTTCGGAGATGTAAGCGCGGCCGTTGTCCATTAAGGGCTCATCCGCCACCATCTCTTTTCCAAGACCCTGACTAAGTCCCGGAAATCTTCACCGGCCTGAGCTCCAATATGTCGGAGTAGTCCGGATAAGGTCATATTTGGTTTGTTCCAGGATTTTCCTTCACCGTTGATTCCGTCTGGGGAAATCATCCTCTTTCTCGTTTAAGATGCTGCTATTTTTCCGGATGTCCGATATCTGGATGGTTATCGACCACTACCCGATGGTTACCACTTGGAGATAAACTAAGCACAATGTAGAAACAGTTATAACACAGTGTATCGATAGGTTGACGCCTCTCAGTGCCTACCTTATTTCTGCAGCATCCAACCTGTGAAGGAATTTGATTTTGGACAGCTACAATCGTATGAGATCCCTAAACTCTTTTCCAATCGAGTCTCCCTTAATCTCTTAAGAAGTCCTGTGCCGCCAGCATCAAGTATCGAAGACCAGTGACAACATTGACCAAAAGCCACTGGTGTGCTGGGTTTCACTCACAAGCTCTACGAAGGAGAAATGCTAGTCCAGGAATGAGATTTGGAAGTTTTACTAAAATTAAAAAAAACATGCCACGGACACGAACCCCTAAACAAAGCCTGTAGAGACGAACAAGGGAACATAGTTGTAGAGTCGCAGCCGATGCTGAGGAGTTGGAAAGAGTATTGCTATAGACTGTTTGACGGCGATGACCGTCCACCCGAGCAGGAAGTGAAGATAGCCATATCTAAGCTTAAGTCCAATAAAGCTGCTGGAGCCGATAGTCTGCCTGCCAAGCTCTTCATAGCGGCAGGCAATTACTTTGTATGGAGCATACACTCACGCATCTGGTAAATATGGTGGGACGAAAGTATGCCCGATGAATCGAACCTCAGAATTGTTTATTCGATCCTCAAGACCCTGTCTGTCCCAATTACAGAGGCGTCAGTCCTTTTAACATCGGCTACAAGATCCTATCTGCCGTATCATTAACAACCTGATTGGTCCATATAAGTGTGGCTTCAGGCCACAAAAGTCTTGGAAAAAGACCCATGGGCTCCAAATCGATACACACCACCTATTCATCGATTTTAAGGCCACGTATGACAGGATTTATAACTAGAGTAAACTCGATGACGATAGATAATACGCTACTTCATCAAGGTCGGTGAAGAACTCACCGAGACCTTTAATGTCGCATACGCCAATTACTCGCATACGCCGATGATATTAACATAATCGGAAGAAAGCAGAGTGATGTTAATGGGGCTTTCGCGAAGGAGGCTTTCGCATGTAGCGAAGATAGGTTTAGTGGTCAATGAGAGCAATACCAAGTATATGCTGTCAACCAGAAAGGACACTCAACACCGATGTCTTGGACAAAACGTCATCCTCGACAGATATTAATTTGAAGAAGTCAAGGACTTTGTCTAGATAGGCTCCGCTATCAATTCAGACAACGGCCCCAGCGTTGAGATCAAACGAAGAATAACTCATGCCAATCGCTGCTTCTTTGGGCTAAGAAGGAAATTGACTACCAAAGTCGTCTCTCGAACAACAAAAGTGACCCCACGTAAGTCCTTAATAATCCCAGTCCTGTTCTATGGGGCCGACGCACATTGGGGCAGAACACCACTAATGCTGGCATTTAATAAAATTCTGAAGTTGAGCTTTGATTTAAACTACCGTTTTATTTTCATTGTAAATAGGATAGAGAATACAAAAAGAGAATGCGACAGTTAATTGGGAGCACGTGGTCTTTGCCAAATCGTCACGAATGGGGACTTTGATAATTTTTTTCATCGAAGCCAGACGTGTTTTTTGTTTTGAGTGACAACAGTTAACTGTGTGCAATTTCTTACAGCTTTATATTATACAAAAAAAAATTATTACAATGGAATCAGTAAGCTCAGGTGTGTTGATTTTTATTTATTTTTTATAAGAAATTTTTCTTTTTGTCCTTTTAATATGTGGTTAAAGATAAAAACAATGTGTTAATTTTTGTATTTAGTCAAATATCTAAGCGTTTTAGATGTGTTGGCCGTGACATGACGTTAAGTGTTATATATATTTGTGTCAAGTGGTTTGTCTAGTTTTAGAATCTGTAAAGTTTTTTTGCTACTATTTGCTACTTTTCGTACAGTTGACTTTCTTGTTGGTGACGTCACTTTCGAAAAATATCGATTTTTTTTATTGATTTGATTTTAATTACTTCTTAGACCGAAAATCTTCCAAAACTTTGTCAATTACAAGGGAAGAGCTGTATACTATTATGAAAAGTTCAAATCTGAAGGGATTAGACAGCCAAATTGCGTTTTTAAGGGAAGAAATTCAAAAACGGGTCCGATGCAGCGATGCTTCCAAAAACGATATTAATGACAAAGTAACGGAGTTCAAATCGAAATTTAAATCACGTTAGGAAAAAGCTTGTCGGATTTTTTTTTTTTTTTTTTTTTTTTATAATTTACGCGCGCCTAAGGGGTTGATACCCTTTTACTGTTGCCAGGGCGCGGGCGGAAAGATAGAAGGAAGAGAAAGGAAAATTGTTTTTTTGTAGTGGTTTGAAACTCAGGTGTGTTTGGTTTCTATGTTTGCTCTCCAGGGGTGGGAGTCCGAATAGGACGGAGAGTTTTTCTTCACTCAGAGTGATTCGAGATATAATTCCCAGTATTTTTTTCATTGCTTGAAACTCTTATAACAGCCAAATCTACGTGTCAGTGTTATGCCTTCACACGCAGAATTTTTTTGTCTGAGTTCCAATTATACAATGAAAAACTGATTTTGCCATGGGCAGGATTCGAACCTGGACCCTCCGAGTGAGAAGCGTTTGCTACTACCACTACACCACGGCCACCCGTGGTATTTTTGAAATTTTTGAAAGCAAACATTGTGTGGCTGAAAACACCTATACTTTTTAAATATTCTGTAGACTGTAAACGTGGTCGTCCAAAGGTTGCGTTTGAAGAATCATCAGAAAGATCAAAACGTCAAAAAACCGAACTCTTGAGAAAATCAACGTCTATCGCTGAGTTGACTTACGCAGCTGAAATGGGTTTGAGAGCTTTTGGGCAGTTAGATGCTGCAAAGTTAATGCGTGACGTGACAACAATCCCAAATCATGCTGAAAAATGCAGAAAAGTTTTGAGGGACTCAATTGAACTTACTTCAATGACTGGGGAAGAAGCTTTAGCAATGATTATTGAAGCAAATCTGTCACGCTTTCAGTATGAAACTATACGATCTAAAGCTCCCAAAGTATTTCCTTCATACAAAGTAGTTCAAGAGTGCAAAAAAAGTTGCTATCCGGAGCCTGAAAATATGAGTCTATCAGAAATGTCTGTATGTACTAATTTACAAAGCTTGCTAAACCTTACAGTTGCTCGTTTGGTAACTGTTCAAAAAGATGTAATCCAAACTCTTAGGCCTGAAGAACTCAAAACTATAAGCTTATACTCCAAGTGGGGTTTTGATGGAAGTTCAGGCCACAGTTCGTATAAGCAAGCTTTTCATGGACTTGACGCCGATGACTCATCTGTTTTCATTACATGCGTTGTTCCTCTTCGTTTGATATCTGGTGACAAAATAATCTGGCAGAATCCTCGCCCAAGTTCAACTAGATATTGTAGGCCTCTTAAAATTGAGTTTCTCAAGGAATCCGCATCCGTATCAGTGGCAGAAAAACAAAGAGTGGATAATCAAATCAAGGAGCTACAGCCTAGTTTCGTTAGAGTTGGTGAAAATGCTTTCAACGTTGAACACAATTTATTATTCACAATGATAGATGGAAAGGTCTGTAACGCCATCAGTGAAAATTCATCTACACAGAAGTGTTTTATTTGCAATGCCACGTCAAAAGATTTTAATTCCATTGATGCAATGATAAAAAGACCAGTAAAAACGGATAATCTTCAATTTGGTTTATCTGTGTTGCATGGGTGGATCCGTTTTTTCGAATGTCTACTCCACCTTTCATACAAATTAAAAATAAGACAATGGCAAGCTAGACAAGAGGAGCATAAAAAAATTGTTGCTGAAACAAAAAAAGAAATACAAAAACAGTTTCGGGAGCGTTTGGGTTTGATCGTTGACAAGCCAAAGCCGGGCTTCGGAAATTCTAATGACGGAAATACAGCCAGGAGATTTTTTGAACATGCTGAAACTTCAGCTGATATTACTAAAGTAGATGTCGAATTGATAAAAAAAAATGCATATTATCATGACAGTGGTTGCTTGTGGTCATGAGGTCGATTGCGAAAAATTTCGAGAATTTGCCCATGAAACTGCAAAATATTTCGTTGCTAAGTATCCTTGGTACTATATGCCTCCTACAGTCCACAAGTATCTCATTCATGGAAATGAAATTATTTCAAAAGCTTTATTGCCTATAGGACAGCTCAGTGAAGAAGCTCAAGAAGCACGTAATAAAGATTTCAAAAATTATAGAGAACATCACTCCCGAAAAAATAGCCGAAAAAATACAAATGCAGACATTTTTAATTTGTTCCTTTTATCATCGGACCCCGTGTTAACAAGTCTGCAAAGAGTTCCAAAAAAAAAAATTCAACATCTGCCCCAAGAAGCAATCAGTTTGCTCAAATCCCCAAACACACCAATACCAAATCAAAGTGACATTGATGTAGTAAATGAGAGTGATGAAGACGAAGAAGAATAAATTTTTATTTGTGATTATTTATCTTGTTTTTCGTAATGTCAATACAAATATAAATGTTCCTCATTAATCATTATTAATATAATTAAAATTTTACAATTGTTAAATATTTTGTCAACTTTGTTTTTGAAACTAAGAATCACGTTAAAGCGTTTGCACTATTTTTTATATTTTTTTCAAAGTAGGCGTTTTTAGTGGGCGTGTCATCAATATGTTTTTTAAAATGTGCCAACTATCATGCTAGAAGTAATCGTGCATAATTTCAAGTCCATAGATTTGATAGTTGATTTAATGCCAACTTTAGTGGTGTTTTGCCCCAGTGTGCGACGCATGGAGCTTATCAAAACTGGATGTGGGTGCTCTCGGTTGTTTTGAGAGGAAAATACAATGAAACCATTATAGATAGATTAAATATTAACAGAGAACAACCGCCAATATTTCTTGAAAATGATGCGATATATGAGTTAAACAATAACAATAAATTATAAACGATGATGCAATAAACTAGCACATAGAGCGTAAAAGTTAAAAGTTGAAGCGGACAGAAAAGTAGTCGTCCTCAATATAAAACATAGAAAGTCACATACAAATAAGATAAAAAAGAAACGCAAATGATTATTGATGAATTATCAATTCAGGCAGTAGTACCATCAGTATATTCTAGATCAGAGTCTGTAATAACAAAAGGAATGGGAATAGGAAGGCTGGATTCATAGAAAAGTTAACACGTTTAGTTGAAAGTAAATATCTCCCAGTTCTTGTATATTTCCTAAGGTTAGGTTAGGTAAGAGTGGCTGTTGGAAATACCAATCCACTTAGGCCTATTGGCCCATTGTGATGCCACGTGGATCTATGATCTTCTTACTACTGGAACCAGTTTGAGCTTATAATAAAGCGTAGGAGACTGTTAACGTCTATTTTTTCTAGATCGTTTAGGTCGTTGTAGAAGAAAGCTCCTAGATGAAGCTTCCTTCTCTGAGAGAGAGCTGGGCATGTGCAGAGTAGGTGGGGGATTGTCTCCTCCTCTTCCTCGTCCATGCAGCTTCTACAGAAATCGTTAGTAAAAGCGCCAAGCCTTCTTGCGTGCTTGCCTATGAGGCAGTGTCTGGTAATGACACCTATTATGGCGCTGAGATGTTTCCTATCTAAAAGGATCAGACACTTAGATCGACTCAGATCCAGCCTTGGCCAGATCTGTTTGGTCGCTAGACATGTTTGTCCAGCAGTCCACCTAAGGTCCGTTCTTTTATTGGCATCTAGCTTTAGTGTTAGTTTGCACGTAGCGATTGGTATACCTATACTACCTTTGTCCGGTAGGATAGGTAGAGTGGTTCCAATTTTGGCGAGTTCATTGGCTCTGCAGTTCCCTGGAATGTCTCTGTGGCCCGGCACCCAACAGAGGTGAATGTTGAACTGCTCTGCCATCTCCATGAGGGATGATCGGCATTCAAGGGCGGTTTTAGAATATAATGAGACCGAGTCCATAGACTTGATGGTGGCCTGACTATCCGAAAATATGCGGATATCCTTTGCAGATATCACGTTTTTCTTCAGCCAGGACAGAGCTTCTTTAATCACCAAAATTTCCGCCTGGAACACGCTACAGTGATTTGGAAGGCGGAAAGAGAGGCTTAGATTTAGCTTATCTGAGAAAACACCGCCACCAACTCCGCTGTCGGTTTTAGATCCATCTGTGTAGAGATGGATTGACTTGTCCTCCATGAAAGCATCCTCCTCCCAGAATGATCTAGAGGGGAAGCTTACATGGAAGTTTTTGTCAAACCAAAGTTCAGGTATGGTGTAATCGGTGTTCTCTGTGAGGATTTCTAATGTATTAAGAATGTTGGCGTGGCCAAATGAATTATTTGTCCACTGTTTAGTCGCTTTAAGGCGAATAGCTGCAGTCGCAGCTACTTGCTTGCTAAAAATGTCGAGGGGTGTCAAGTGAAGCAGAATATCTAATGCCGCAGAGGGGGTAGACCGCAAGGCTCCGCTTGTGCATAGACATGCTGTTCTTTGGACTCTGCTTAATTTAATGCGGTTGACTGCATTTTCCAAGGCCGTCCACCAGACAACCACCCCGTAAGTAAGTATCGGTCTTATGACCGAGATGTATAGCCAGTGGGTTATGCGAGGTTGAAGGCCCCATTTGTTACCAATGGCTTTCTTGCAGGAGAATAAAGCTATTGTAGCTTTATTGACTCTTTCTTGAATGTTAGGTTTCCAGTTTAGTTTCCTGTCAAAAATCAGACCCAGATATTTTGCTGTATCGGAGAAAGCTAAACTGGTACCGTTTATTGAAGGAGGGTCTATGATTGGAATTTTATATTTCCTAGAAAAGAGGACAAGATCCGTTTTATGGGGGTTTATTCCCAATCCACAGCGATCTGCCCAGCAGGTTAATCTGTTAAGATTTACTTGGAGGAGTTCTTTAATGGTATTTAGATGTTTTCCTGAGACGGCTATGGCAACGTCATCCGCATAGGCAATCACTCTGCTACCACCCGCTTCCAGGTATATCAGTAGTTCGTTAACCACTAAGTTCCAGAGAAGGGGGGAGAGGACACCGCCTTGGGGCGTACCCCTACTGACATATCTTTTAGCAGAAGTCTCACCCAGTTTGGAGTTGATTATCCTGCTTGTTAGCATTAGATTAATCAGCTCCCCAAGTGAGCCGTCTACCTGCAGAGTTGACAGCGCAGTCGTGATTGCGGATGTGTTGACGTTGTTAAAGGCGCCCTCTATGTCTAGGAAAGCAACCATTGTGTACTCCTTATAATGTAGGGATCGTTCGATGTGGCTAGTCAGAGAGTGCAAAGCCGTTTCCACCGACTTTCCTTTACAGTAGGCGTGTTGAGCCGTAGACAGAAGTCTTGGATCAACTTTAGTTCGAATATGGATATCAATCAGTCGTTCTAAAGTTTTCAGAAGGAATGATGATAGACTTATAGGTCTGAGGTCCTTTGGGACTACATGAGAACATTTTACAGCTTTGGGAATGAATACTACATTGACTTCTCTCCATAACAGTGGAATGTGGATAAGTTCTACACAGCTCCTCATGATATTTTCCAACACTGGTATATTTCCTAAATACTTGCTGTAATTTTCATGTTCAAGTCCATATATGTACACCCATGTATTCCACAAATTTGACATTTACGTAAGTGCGTTATTTATCCGAAGTTTGTCGTTTGTCGAAGGAGTTATGGCTTTAGTACTGTACGTGCACTATTCAAAATATTTTATAAAAAAATCCAGATCAAGATTAATGTCAGTTTGAATCAGTTAAATCTCCATTCCAGTTTGAACTTCTTTCTTTCTTTTTTTAAAGAAAATTGTTGTTTGCAAGGACACGTTATTCCTAGCGGAAAATTGGCCCAACGGTTTTTTTTTGTTGACCACTTGAATTTAATTTTGCCTTCAATCATCAGAACGATTCATCAGAAATGCAAACGCAGTAGACAAATGTGTGGCCACAATTGAACGAATATCTGTATCTAGACATCTTTGTTGTACATCGTTGCTATGAGACAACCCAAGATACATCTACTCGTATGTCCTCATTTAAAAAAAAAAAAAACTCTATTCTGTGCCTGATAAGACCATTCTAGAAACACGCGGTCCATCATCGTAAATGAAGTAAGTCCTTTACAGAGTTGTCAGACATTTTCGAGTGCTCGTTATATTGTAGTTTGGCATTTGGTCACGTTAAGTTCGAGAAAATTTTGCAGGCACCAAGTAGAAAACCTTTTAGGTCCTCTTCCTGTGGAAAGCAGTAGACGAAATGTTCCGAATGGTTTTGATGCCATCTGCATATATATACTCATATAAATGAATTGATAATGGCACATTCAAGATTGTCAGTTTTCAGGCTTAATAGGAAACGTGTACGTCTGCAATTATTACCCTGTCCTTGAACCGGGGTGATAGTCATTTAGGAATTAGTGCTCTGGTGGTCTAAATTCACCCCAGAGTTCTTGGGTGGAACGGAAACACCTTGTACCCTGCAGGTATTCTTGTGTGAGTTCCGTATATACCAAAGTCGACCGAAGTTACGGTTAAACATGCCTTGCTCTAATTGGTAACTGACCTGTAAATACTGCAAAAAAAGTGGAACCCGAATTTGTCCTTATCTGGTGTACAACCACGATGTAGTGTTGAAAATAAATAAAATACATTTACAAATCATTTACATGAAATTTAGCTTAAGATATACTGCATTGTGTACATATAAGTACTATAATTCGCCAAAATAAACAGTTTTTTGCTAATATACTATACATATATAATTATGTCACATGATTGACTTCGCTAACACAAGAATTCGTTAATTTCAGTTAGTTCTTCTTAACACGTCGCGCGATTAACATCGTTTGCCAATCCTCTTTTTTTATTAATTTTAACATTGTAAATTTATTATATTGAATTAAACTACTCGTACTTATTTCTAAATCAGTTATCGGTGTTTTATTCGGCAATCCGGGATCTGTTTTGTGATTTGGCAACATTTTACAAATGTAGAGGTGGTGACCTGATGTTATGAACCGTCACTTAAAAAAAAAATTCCTCCTCTCAATCTGGTCGTACCACCACAAAACAAAGAGAAGAAAGCCAGATGCTCTGTTGCGGATTCAACCCTCCCCTGAGTGTCTAGAAGTAGATCGCTATGACGCGCCTCCATAGCATAGTTCACAGGTATCTCAAGAAGTCATCCCTTTATATTTACTACATTAGTGCGTCACTAACAAGGTCCCGTCCATCACACCCCTTCTATAAGCCCTTTAGCTACTCATTCCGACAAGAAAGAAAAGAAATGAAGGCGCTTCCGCTGTAAAAACCCTGTATGAATGGATTATCGATCAGCCCGCCTAATCGAAATAGGATATCTTATTTAAAAACTAATCAGATTGAAACGGGTATAACAATTTATTTCATAGTTAATTCAGATACACCTAAAGGAAGATACAGAAGTTATCCGCTAGCTCCAGCAACACCGCTCATTAATAATCTGTCTCTTAGGGCGACACTACATAAAAGAAGATGATACTAATATATGTTAACGTCAAGACTGACCTACAGAGGTTACTCCCGGAGGATGTGCGCAACATCTGCGGTTTGATATGAACTGGTGAATTCCTTATAGTTAAGTAATGGTTAGGTATTCGCTTTCTCCTATGGTAATTCTTACGCATATGCTTACGACTTTTAAATAGAGAAAAAAATATATATTAAATATATATACATATACATATGTATACAATTGTTTTTTTGCTCTCATTTTATTTCAACCTGCCCCGAAACGGTTTTTTTTTTTCAAAATAAAAAGTTTCTTCGGCTGTGGATACAACTGTTGGCTTAGCTGTAACTATTGTATCGCTTGCAGTAGATGTGGCGCCTTTGACTGAAGTTCCCAAGGCTACTGATACAGCCACTACCACTGATTTCGTCCTTATTGCCGGCGGGGTCAATCCAGCTTATACAGTATCGTTGCAAGATATTTTTTGTTTGTTTTTATTTTATTTCAACTTTCCTCGAAACTGTTTTTAATAAAAAAAAGCTTCACTTGGACTTATGATATTTTATTTTCCCGGGTTTCTTCCCACCTCTATCGATCACCGCCAAAAATCGTATTGTCTCTTGTTGACAACATCCAGCTTGGCCTTGAACTATTATCCGAATCAAAATACCATCACGAAAAGGAATCTTGTAGGTTCATTCACCCCGAAAATTTTCATGGTATCAAACAGCTGTATCACTTATGTACGACTATACTAACCGAATAGGAAGGTCGAGAGGCTAAGTAATAGGGGGAAATAATGAAAACTTCAACAAGGATGAACAATTTCGGTTTTTGTATACGCTAGGTTGTTATGTTGGTTATCCTAGGCATCAGTTACCAGAAGTAGTCAACCCATTTAAGTTGAACAGTCGTTTCACACACGTCCAAGTCTGTAAATACAGGCCAGCAGTTTTGGTACTTAGTGAAAGTCAGGTAGATGCCCGCTCACACCTCTCAAATCACTCAAATCTAAAGCTACCTGACTACGAACTATTGCCATTATTCTGTTCTCTCTAGTTACGTGAGTATCGATGTAACTTAACAAACAAACCGCGACCGTGGCTGAAGTTTTAGTTCGGGGCTCAATACCAGCCGTGACCGAAAGACTTTTTTTCAGGTAACTAAAATCTCGTGAGATGAATGGTTGCCTGAATATAACATCAAGTCAATTTACACTAATAATTTAGTCTCCCCATAAAATGTTGTATGCCACCCATGGAGCGAAATAGCCGCTGAGCCCAAACATGGTTTGGTATCATAAGGGTAGTCATACACATATCGTTAAGATTTCATCTCCGTAAACAAATTATCCACTACTGCTTTATTCACAAAGTTCCAAACTGGACAGCGATTCCACATTTAACGAGTTCGATATGCTGTCTAATAAAGAATTGTGTCCCTGTATCCTTATCAATGATCTCTTGTCTGCTGCTTCTAATCTAATACATTCATTTGCTGGTGACAGTACTCTCTGCTTTTTACATTCGATCTCGAACACACGTCCCTGCTTTCGACTGTAGAACGGGAACGAGAGCGTATGCTAAGGTCATTAAATTTCGATATTAACAGCATAACAGATACATAACTATCAACAGAGTGGAATTTAATGCTTCCAAAACACAATGCAGTCTGCTGTCGTTAAAACAAAATTTAAATACCCAGTCGTGCACTTACATTAACGAAACTGAAAAACTTTCCATTCTCGGTATGTGTGTAAATTGCAACCAACGTTGGAACGACATATATTTGATATCGTTAAAAATCCTGGTTTCCTCAAAAGGTGTATGAAATACTTTCCACCTCTCTGATCTGGCCACAATATATAAGGCATGTGTCCGCCCGAAATTGGAATACATTGCCCACATCTGGTCAGGTGCACTTGCTAAATAGGATCCAGAACCGCAATAAGGCACACATATCCAGATAATATCACCCAGCTAATTGGCAATCTCGAACACCGACGATATGTTTCCTGTCTCACATTGTTCTATCGCTTTCCACTACTAGTGCTCCATAGAAATCGCCAGTAGCCCCTCAAGCCCACTTTACGACGTACTCTAAAATATCGTGATTCGTTCCTAAGCCGAACAACTTGCTTGTGGAATGACCTGTCGAGCTCTCTATTTCCTACTCATTGTAATATTCAGATATTTAAACCCAACTTACATCGGTACCTCTCATTTCTTCCTCCCTAATTTTTCTTCGCCCACGCTGTGTGCAAACATTTTAAGGGTACCAATAACCAGTTGAGTGCGCGCTAATTTACAAAAAAAAAGATACTGTGAACCTAAGGAGGACACTGAGGTGCATTTATATTTATATCTTGTAAGACAGAAAAGCTAAGTATTTCAGAATATGTTAAAGATATATCAACAAAAAAATTAAGAAATTAAATCTATCTAGAAATATTTTGCATAGTGAAAACAGGTAGACAGGTAGGTACTATAAATAAAATTCCATTATCTTATATGACAATAATCCTTAATATAAAAAACTACATAGTTCAAAAATTTAGATAATGATAATTACATCTTTTTCGTGCAACTTTGATTTTTGCTATAATATAATATAAATAATTAAAACAACTAATGTAAAATAAAGCCGTAAATCTTTCCGAAACTGTGCCACGCCCCTAAGCCTCCTCACAAGAAGTGGTAGTGAGTTCCATAAGCGGATGGCGTTGACGAAGAACTGCCGCTCAGAAGTAAAACAGGAGCAACGCATTCTATAACTCAATAGGCGTTCGAAAGTGAAATTATAAATTTGCCTGGAGGAGCTTGAGACATGGTCCAACCTACCTAATCCGTATATGGTATATGGTAGTGTTGTTGAAGGCGAAATTAAACTTTCTCCGGATAAGTGCATTGCAATACACCTTGCATCCGTATGTAAGTATAGATAAAATTAGTCTTTTGGCAAGCATTATACCCGTTTTCGGAGGAACATAGTGCTTCGAGACCGGTAAAGTGCGAAGAACACCATACCGACGGTGGCGTTAATGCCATAATCCCAAATTAAGGATCAATTGAAAATCATCGAAGTTTTGCCTGCTTATTTTGACTATAAGTGATTTAGGAACAGTCCATTTCTGTGTGACCAAAGGGAAATATTCTCTAGGTCCTTGTTGATTTTATAAGCACAATGCTCAATGAGTCCCAGCGGACTGGTTTGTATTCAGCAATTGAACATCATCAGAATACATTTGGATATTTGATGTTCTTATCATAGTGGGAAGTTCGTTGATATACAAAGAAAAGAGGAGAGGTCCTAATATTGAACCTTGTGGAATCCCTCTTGTGATCGGAAGAGAACCAGACATTTCGTATGCTACTTCCATCGAAATAGGAACACCCACAACACTAACAGAGAATCTATAAAATGACATGAGTTTATTCCACAAATTAATATGGTCTACCATATCAAAAGCCTTGGAGAAATCTTAGAGTATTAAAAAGGCAACATGGTCTGTGTCCAAAGCCTGGCGAACATCTTCTGTCACATTTAAAATAGCTGATATTCAACTGTGTTTAACGGAAACCAAATTGTTTTGGGGAATAATAAGTTTCGTTCGTTTAGATAAGCATTCATTCTGCATGATTCTTTCGAATGCCTCTGAAATTAATGGGTTCACAGATATGAGTCTGAAATCATTATTGTTAGGACGTTTAGCAACAGATAATACGATATTTTGTCTAATTTCCATTAGTAGTAGGAAGTAATTTACATAATGAAATCAGATTGAAAGCCAAGAGAAAGGAACAATGGACGTTTTTCTTAAGCCGACACAAAAAACATGAAAAGCTTTTCCGTACAATCGGGGTGCCGCAGTATTAGACATACGCATAATTGAAGTATTTGAAATAGGTCTGTATCGAATGAGTACTAGCAATAAATGGGGCAGGAATGCGGCCCGTATTGAGTAGTAAAAACGCGGAATTCGAGAAGCAGCAAAAATGAAACAAGAAGACATGGCCGGGAGTTGAGCTGGTAATGTTAATTTGGTTAAGTACGCACAGCAAAGCAATTTGAAAACACTTCCGATATATTTAAAGGTTGACAGAACAAATGAGTAAGTTTAAAGTGTACCGTGCCGTATTTTATTGGATAACAATGGAGAATTTTGTTACCACTTGAGCAAAGGGAATAGTAACCTCCTTACACGAGAATCTGAGCAAAAAAAAAATCTTACAGTATTTTTCAAGAAAAAATCCTTGAAAAATTTAATTTATTTTCTCCAATATGCGACTGCTCATCTACATACATCTGTAGGTTATGCTCATCTTGACATTTTATATATGGACCGTTCGAAAAACTTTGCTTAAACCTTTTCTATTGCATAAGATAGCAAAATATTGTTCAAATAGTGTATATAAGTCGATGTAATTATAAATGAAAGGTGCATTAGCACACGCTTTAGCAAGACATCAATCAAGGCGGCACCATAGACGACTGACTAAGTGATAACAATCAAAGAAACAGACAAAAAAAGAAAACGTTTCCCAGGACGCCATCACCGCTGGATCTCTTCCTCATTTCATCGAATCTTATTGACATATTAGCAGATTTTCAGAACTTCACTTGCATTTCCCATATAATTGACTCAGATAATTTGGTGGTGGAATTGAGAATTGGACACTTCTGCAGATGCCAATCAAGGGGAAACATATCAGCTTTCAAAAATTCATTCAAGTCTGAAATCGAAACGAAACTTTGAGCGTCAGAAAAACCTACAAAAACCTACGAAAACTTTCCCCAGGCTATCAACTAATCCTCATTCGCCACAGTCGAGGATGTTATTGGTATAATCCACAGCAAAAATTCCAGATTTCTTACTTTATCCAGAAAAGTTACTAAATCTCACATTACTTCTATTGACGCTAATCTTCAATAACTGTGTAAACAAGAGTTATTTTCAAACTTGCTAGAAAATAGCCAACATCAATGCAGTGCCAAAGAAAGTGAACTGCACGTGTATTGAAGGATACAAACTCATTTCTTTGCTCTGTGGTGTCAACGAGGTTCTGGAATCATTAATTCTAAAGAATACTAGTATTAACTTTCAGAAGTGTTGACTTCTACCGTCAAACCGATAGAACTTAGATCAAACTTGCAACAGTCCATTGAAGAAATTTCTAGACGTCGAGAAAGCGTTTGACAGCGTTCGGATCAAAGTAATGACCTTTAAACTTCTTCAGTAAGTTTTCTCCAGTATTTAAAGGATCAACCACAGGGTTTAAAGCTTAGATGAATCCTGTTTAATCTCTACTCAGCAGACCACCGCACAAATAAGGTGGGATTCAATATATGCGGACCTACGTTCACTCTCTAGCAGGGGAGATAACAACGAGACGTTAACAGGATCACATAAAAGTTCAATGGGGAGTAAAGATTAAAACAAAGGAGCTCATTTACTTCCGGATTACCTTTGTAAGGAGAAACTGGGAGATGTAAAATTCAACGGTATTAGCTTAACAAAGAGTAAAGTAGATACCTGGTCATCAACTTTAATCTCAAACGAGTAGGTTTTGCACTGCATTAGGTGGACTCACTTCTGAGAAAAAGAAGTGGGCCTAGCCAGCAAAAATTATTCGTTTATAAGGAACAAATCATGCTAGGTATTACATTTGGTATACTATTTATTATGCGGGACTTCTTCGGAACCCAACGATTCTGGAGTACTATAAGAGCGAGCATTAATTCAATGTAGCAAAAACAACACCAATTGCTCAGTTTAGATGCTAATCTCAAAGAAACTTCTGCAAAAAAACAGTGGATACCTAAACCAAGAAATACAGGACCTCTGGCAAAACCCACTGAAACCCAACCACAGATACCTAGATGTAAGGGCAATCAGCGATGTACTCGTATGTATACTCGTATATTGAGGATATCATTCACATTCCGTTCTACAAAAAGAACACCAGTGGAAACTATAGACGTTAGCGGTCCATAACACATTAATTATTTCTTCGAAACCGCATTTTCACAGGGAACAAGTCTTGAACGTCAGGCATGTTAGCGAACCTCTGACGACGGTTCGCATAAAGGCTAAATTCGCCAATATAAGCCTCATAAAAAGTCACACCCCCCGCAGTGGAGACGAACTGCTTCTAATGGCTACTCGAGGAAACATACTAACAATGTCCTAAATACGATGGCACTGGCAATTTGAATGCCAAGCTAGAAAAAGAGGTCATCTTCTTAATATGGTCGGAAAAGACAGCCTGCAAACGGACACGGGTTTATTGATTTTATGGCGAAATTTAATGTAACTACAGCCCGCATATGGTTTCCACACCTTGATATAAATAAAGGAACCTGGCTGGTTAATGACCAAACAATCGTCAACCAAATTGATTATATTGTGATCGAAGCAAAGTATTCCTCAAGTCTTTTCTAGTAACTAACCTACACTTGGACCGTTATCTTACAATAGCCAAGGTACGGATTCGGATATCCGTAACAGCCCAAAACCAGGGAATGTTTAACGTCGAACGGCTATAATTGCGAAAGACCACCAGTGCCATTTCCGATCGAGTTTCCCTTAACCTTTCGAGGAGTCCGATGCCGTCAGCATTGAAAGTATTGTAGAATATCAGTAGCACCAATGCACCGAATGCAGATAGACAAATCTAGATGAACTAACGGATGCACAGAGTGGCCTTGCAAAAAAGAAGGAGAGGGGCTTGTGAGGTCAGTAGCACCAACCCACCTCAACAGAGAACCCGCTGATACGATAACGATGACGTATGCAGATAGGCTAATCAGAAAAAAAAGAAAGAGCACGAGAAGCTTTCGACTGAGGCCTTAGAGAGGTGCTATCAAAACAACGAAGAAGTTTTAGCACAAAATGAAATGAATCGGACAGAAACTTCATACTATAGTCGGTCTGGAAAGATTATTTCTGCAGACTGTTAAAAAATGATGACGAACAACACCTCACCGTCCGCAGGATGAACCATTCCACCTGGACGAGGACATATACAATTTCCTTTCATTCCATCAAGATGAAATCAGGAAAGCAATTTCCAATTTTAAGCCCAAAAAAGTTGCTGGACCCGATAATTTAACATGAGAGTTCCAAATCGATGCAAACCCAATCTTCATCGATTTCACAGCCGCAAGTGACAGCATCTATAGAGACGAACTACACAGAGCCATGCCTAGTTTTTGACATCCCTGCAAACCTCATTAAACTATGCAGGATGACAATCGAGAATGCATGCTCCTCGGTGAAGGTCGATAATGACAAAACCAAAATCTTAAATGTGATATTTTCCAAAATCGTTCTTGAAAGAACGGAAATTCGAAGTCAACTCCAGAGGCACCATCGTTCAATCTCTTTTCACTTGCTCACATATTCAGGCGACATTAAAATAATGGAAAGAAAACAGCGAACTCTCCATGGGGCATTTTCGTGTATTGAAGCAGGAACGTCAATGATGGACGTAGTGATCAATGAAGAAAAGAACGAAGTATGGTAAATTCCGTCAACAAATTGGGACGCACAAGATAGATCCCTAGAACAAAACCTCACGATAGACAGATAGTAAGGGACTTTATCTATCTCAACTCCGACAACTATAGGTACTAGCGCAAAAATCATGCAGAGAATAACTCTTGCTAATCACTGCTTCTTTGGGCTTAGAATGCAATTGAGTAGTAAAGCGCCCTATGGAGAACTCCGATAGTACTTTCTAGACGGTAATCTCCTTAGCCCGTCTGTTGGACAGCGTTAAGTCGGTTAGATGCTGTCTTACTTCCGTAACAAATGCTAGCTGGGAACCAACATTGTGAACAACTCGGTCAGACGATAGGATGAAGTCCGGTAGAAGGTTACCTCTCATGTGGAATTTGCTACTGTCCCAAAAAGTATTTTGAGCATAAACGGACGATAAGTCTCATCTTCCTGGAATTACAACATTAAATGAGTTTGGAGACTGCCTTTGGTGTTCGCCATAGTACCGAATCATAGCGTTTATTTCGTAGCTTATGTCTGCAGCAAATAAATCGTAGTTTAAAATTGCCCAAGTTTAAGATGGTGAGAATAAATTCGGGACAAAAAGACAAATTCTCGGTCTTTTCGGTCACTCATCATATAGTGTTGTGAAACCCCTTCAACATTCGAGACCGCAAATGCGTTGTTTTCATACCCAAAGCTCTTGTCTCTTGTCTGCACTCATTTAGAAATAAAATGGAAATGAACCCTTCTAAGGTGCAGATAAGGACGTGAGTCGTAAAATTTATTGGTCTCGACAAATTCTTTGCGTAAGCCCTGGAGAAGATAAAGCTTATGGGAAGCAATAAAACACGTAAACAAAACAGAGATTTTACTTCCACCTCCACCACTTCGAACACTTTAAAAATGTCATGAACTGTTTGAGTGTAGGTACCAAATGAAACAACATCTCATTACAAAGTACATAGGTTCTGCAATCAATCCGCCCAAACTTCGATAAAAACAGGTTGAGCAATTTTTTGTATTAATTAAGATTTTCAAAATTCAAAAGATGTCATGCGAATGTTGCCATTTGACAAAATCTTGTGACAAATATTTTACTAAACAGTTAACAACTTAGTTTAATTATTTGATCACCAATCCAAAGAAAAGCAAGAGAAAATGTCAAAATTCAAAAATTACACAATGACGTCATGATAATCCCGACCTATGCCTAACAATAGTAACCAAATGCCAATCTTTGACAAGAAAACAAACACTACACACATCCAACAATGGATTCGTAAGACTTCCCTTCAAAATGATATACGTAAACGTATTGGCATACCTTTAGGAGTTGGGGAAATTCAATTCGTCCCATTGAAATCTGTTGGATACAAAACAGACAGACATTATGGCGCTGTCATTGGCGCTGCATATTTTCTGGATCTCATTTGTACGGTTGCCAATATTTTACACGTACTTTTAGGCTATAATATTTATTAACGTATAACGTCGATTTTCCAAAATGAAACATCACAATTTATATTTGATTTTATCAATTTGAATACAAAATGTCATGTGATATGACGGAGTCCACACTCGATTTCACTTTCGGCATGCATCATCGCACAGACAATAGCAAATGTCAGTTTGCAACCGAATGTCAACTTATTACTGACGTTTTTCAGACAAATGACAGTTGTTCACGAAATGGTAATTGAATTATAACCGAGATTCATTATTCGTTTTTATTGAAGTTTCTTTTTGGATTTAGATATTTTATTTGAAAGAATTTATTGGAAATTTGATTCACAGCTGTTTGTTATGTTGTGTTTGTCGGATGTCTGGTAATGTCAAATTTGACAGTTTGCAGCGTCTGTAAAGATTCTGCGCAAAACAGTTTTTCAATATTGAGTGAGGGAAGAATCGCTCGAGTACGTTTCTTTAATATTTGAGTGAACATTTTGAGTAGGTACAAATTTACATTAAGAACTTTTAAGTATGTAACGGCGAGCTAAAAGGAATTGTTGCCCTTTATAGCCGCTGTACAGTGGTTGATTTAGGGTCATTAGCTGGACTTAATTCGGATTTAATTTTTTTTATAATGTTTGACTGGAAATGTGTTCTATAAATCAATTTGAAATCATTTCCATGACTTCAGGGGGTAGTATCATGGTAGATGTCGCAATTCGCTTATCTTTGGATCAGAAGATACGAGTATTAACGTTGTATGGAGCACATCAGTATTTGTTGCAAAAAGACATATTGCGAAAGCTGTCCGATATGGATTAAAAAACTTTCAATGATGTCGGTAGCGTGCAACAGAATTTTGTGGACACTCACAGGCATTTTGTACCAATTATATTTGGAAACAAATAATTTTTGCTGTGTCCAAACAGTAAGTATGGAATTTACTGGTATCAATTTTCAAACCTGACCCAGTTTCGGGTCTAAGCCTATTATTCCACCATTTTTTTCTGGATCATTAAAAAGTGTTCGAGAGGTATTGACGGCAACAATTGGTATTTCTTCCACCTGGTTTTGGAAAATCTACTAAGATTCCCAATTCAGATCTAAGTTCATTTTGTAATAATTCTTTTCTATTTTTAACGGCTAGTTTCTCTTCAGCTCCTCTTGCCAGGCTGCTGTCATTTTCAAATTTATAAGATACGTGCATACATCTAATGTGTGCATGAAGACACAATCCGTATGAATGGCAGTGGTGTCAGAATGTTTTTGTAAGCAAAGTTCATTATTGTTCATGTCCTGTTCGTGTCAGTTTGCTATATAGGCAAACTCTCCATAACAGCATTACATGTTTTGCCATCTACCATTGTTTTGAACAAAGTATGATTAACTAAAACAGTTTTGTCGTTAAAGGTTATCCTTGTGGCTCTAGACAATTTATTTCGGCTTCCATACGGTTGAACTCTCTTGTTATTGTTTCAATATTTGGAGAAGATGTCCTTGAATTTATTGAGTTATTTTCAGTCCTAGAACAGAACTTAACTTATTTCTAAAGGTACTATGCATGTTAGCACAATATCAGTATCACTTGACTCAGGATTTACCAGGATTTGCTTATAACGCGAGCCCCATTTCCACGAACATACTAAAGTATCACCGTTTTCTTACTGATTCAAGTTTCAAGTCCAACAATGGCTGTAGTTGAACTTCACATAAGGTTTCGGTTATAGTCAAAAATTACTTGTTGGATAACACTTCTGTTTTACTTCTAAAATAGTATCGTATCGCCTGGTAAATGTTAGCATTTCTTTCTTTTGCGCTTTTTTGAAGTAGCTTATATTGAAGGGCTAGGGCTTCTTCAGGTGTATATGGCTTGATTGTATTCGAAGTTTCGTGTTTCTTAAGCTTTTTAGGTGTTTTAGGAGAACACTCGACAACCCCTCGGCTTTAGAACACTTTTCTTTTATTCTAAGCTTAGACTCAAAAGCAAATGATAATTCTTCGGCCGATGTTTCCATAAGGTTTCGAATTTTTCGTTTTTTAGCTCTGTTTCTACATTCCTGGAATTCCTTTTCCGGTCTTCCTTGTCTAGACGTTGTTGGCACATGAATTTCAGGAAATGGAATTAGGAACTCCTTTTGAAGCCAAAACTCTTCAGCTTTTAAAAATCGTTCTGGTCACATTTTTTTTTCTTTGTACTTTTTGAGTTTTACTGCATTCGAGGCAATTTTTTTGAGCGTCTTCATCAAGAACGGTTATTGACTTAAAGGGAATGGTGGTCCGAAAAAGGGCGGATTGATACCTGTAGGAGAAGAAAAAAGAATGTTGCGCTGAGTTTCGGTAGTTTAATCAAGTATTATTTTAAAGGTAATAATCCAAATAAAAAAAGTTTCACGATGTCACTTGATCGCACTTTTTTGTTATGGACCAAGAAATAAAAAAAATGTTAGCTCGTCACTACAAAAAAATGTACCACCACATTTAGTTCATAGTGACAGAGCCATACTTATTTTTTAATAAAAATACTCTGAACTTAAAAATATTTACCAACAGAATCTATTTCACTATTTATAAACATCTGTTAACGCACGAAAGGCAAAATCGAGAGTGAGCAAAGATTTGTGAATTGCATCGAGATGCTTTCCATTGATGAAGTAACGGAATTAAAGAATTTTTTTTTGTTGTTTGTCGTTATTTGGGTGGTTGACTTTATGCCTACCGGTACATCGGCCAGTGTGCGCTGTACAAATATGAAATGCTATGAGGTTTTGTAAATTCTGAAGAATATCTTCTTGATCGTACTCCGTTGAGAAGAGATGGTAGGAACCGTTAACAGTTGATAATGCTTCAAAACGATCCGTTCTATGCCATAACGTCAGGCATTAAAGTTAGTGGCTCCAGTGATTAGATGTGTTTTGTTCCACTAAGGGCTTGAAAATAACTTTAACTTTTCTTTCAATTGACAACAAAAATAAATATATATTTGTAAATAAATAAATGAAAGTACATGTACTATCTACGCAGACATCCATTCTTCCGATACCTTTCTTACTACCTAAGACGTTTTTCATATATAACTAGCGGACCCGGCGTCTCTTCGTCTCGCCCCAATTTAACGCTTTCAGATAAACACAAATAGTTCAAATCTCAATGTAATTTATTTCAATGGAATCGGAATCTGTAGAGAGCGATATGATAAACAATGTGTTTCGATTTGTTTTCCGGCGTAAAAACAAACAACGATTTGTACGAATGCAGTTCTTCAGCGATTTGACTTTGAATAATGAAATTCAAGCTATCTGCATCCTTATTCTTTGCTGCTAGTATTGCCCGTTCACTAATCCAATCGAGATTTTTATAATTTTGTGCAATGCCGGGGAACACTGGGGTGATGAGTTTCTCCTTCGACGATGTGAACTCGCAAAAATTTGCCAGGAACGATATCAATCCAGCCGAAACATCAACAGGAATTTGGCCATTGCCAAGCACCAGCAGTTGTCTCGAGAATTCAGCAGCCAATGGGTCATTCTGCAACGCGATTCTCATGTTCATGACATGCTGCCACAAAGACGGCGATTTCAGTCATGCATTAAGTTCATCGGCAGCAGTAAATTTCAGGATGACGGGAAGCGTTTGAAGAAAATCTCCGGAGAGCAATATCATAGCCCCATCAGTCGTCTCGAATTACCTCGTAAATCCTTCATCGTTCGGCCAACTGCCTCCAAAGCTCGTTTATGCACCATCGTGCATTCATCCCAAATGATGATTTTGCATTCTCCCATCAATTTCGCTGTCGCCGAATTCTTTGCCATTTTGTACGTTGGCTAGTCAACCGTGAGAAGATTCATCGGCAGCTTCAAAGCGGAATGCGCAGTTGGACCGCCTTCCAACAATTTGGGAGCAATGCCAGGGGATGCAACAGTCGACGCAATTTAAGATCTTGACCGAATTGTTGCCAGAATCAACGAAATGATTTAGTCGCAGTAAAAATTGCACAAGGCTGATCTAGTTCAATTGCCGAATCACCAACGAAATAGATCTGAAAGAACTTATGATCTTCGTTTGGTGGTAGTAACAAAGTGCCCGCTCGCTGGTGAATTTGCTCTTGAATCTGAATGTTTGGATGCAATTTCGAGAAAAATGAAAAAAATTGTTCATTTTGATAATAAGGAGACCCCATTAGCTTATAACTCGGATTGTAGCCGGGTTGATCAACAACTTCGGCTCCAAATGACGTCATTTGAAAGCATGCGTTAAATTTTGGTGTATTCGCCAGGAAATGTTTTGATTGGATGGTATTTCCATAGAGAAACGAATACAATGGCTCTGGCGGATGAGTTAAAACGGGCAATTCCACCTTGCCATCGGCGCAGCATAAGACGGGGTTTTCGATTGAAACTTCAATGCATTGCAATGAACCGATATCAACGCAGTGAAGATCTTTGTATGCGATTGCAGAATCGTATTCGAAAGCAGCGCGATTCAAGTCTACATTTAAGACTGGCCTTCTTCCAGTAACATTTTGTCGAATCTGAGGTGGTGATTGTGCAGCACGAATCTTTGCAATATTGGCATGTCTGCATTCATTTTCTTCTGCACGTTCCTCTTGCGTTTGATTATCACGGACATTCTGACTAATTATTGCACGACGTTTACGTCGTCCAAGTATTGATCTTCTAAGAGGAGGCATTAGTCTTAAGCAAATAACTCTGTTGCGTGCAAATCACGCCCCAAAAATCCTCCACTCCCTTTTCCATCTGTTGTCTGTTGACCTCTGTATTTATCCTCCCCCTTCTTGTGCTGTCCCTTCTTTTCTTTTTCCGTCATGCTCTGGATGCCACGGTACAGGTGGGATTCACTGGATCCTATAAATTCAGTTCCCTCCCCCGGCCTACCGCTCCAGAGATGACCATATAGGTACCCCTGATAGAGCCAGGCGGACGGCCTGGAGACTCTAGCGGACGGACGGTCCGCCCCGTGATGCCCCGCGATATCAACACCATCAACAATGGCCGCGAGCCCACCATATTTAATATTGTTTGCCCAACACCATAAATTAACCCCCTACCCCACCAAAAGTTAAAAATTGTTAAGGAAAGCCCACAATTCCCCGCGGTCGTTCTACTGTTCCATATGTCTGCAAGAAGGTTTACTGACTCCCCATTGGACCCCTAATAAGCTAAGTTTCCTCCCTATCCGGCGGTCCCAATGGAAGCTCTCAACGATAGCTTCGGTTTCGGGTCAGAGGGCTGGCTTCGAACCAAAGCAATCACTTGGACGACAAAACAAACAGAACGAACAAACACGACCCACAAACATAGAACATCGACGTGTGTGATTGGCTGGGGATTCGTGAGAAGCTGTTGGAGCTCTGGATGTGATTCCCTTTGCTCTAAGAGCTGAATTGACGGAACCCCATGTGTGTGTGTGTGTGTGGACGAATGGCGGCGATAGCCAAAAAGCGCGGTAAGCTCATTCGATAGCTTATCGTCTTGTTGGCAAGAGCCTCCAAAAAAAAAAAGAGAAAAAAGAAAAAAAATAAAAACAAACGAAGACAAAAAAGAAGAAAAAAAAGCGAAAAGGAAACGATAAAAATAACGAGAACGAGAACAAGAACAGGGACAACAAAATTTAAACGACCAAGGACGAGAAACACACCAAGGGACAAAGGAAAGGAAATTACAACATACAACGGACACGACCGGACAAAAGTCGGTGATTGTGGCGGAGACGGTTTACCCTCCTCCACCAGCAGAGACCCAGCTAGAGAGCGACCCCGCATAGGCAGGAAACCCATAAACAGCTAAGTACCCCTTTTCAAATAACACATATTTGTGCCTTAAAACCGCGTTCGTAAGCTTTCTTACCGTTTACCGAAACCGTTCGTAAGACGGTTAGATTTATTTAATTGCGCGACCCGCTAGTTTAACGGAACGACAACGCGGAACTGTGGGCCTTCCATTAGCCGACCCATAAAATTAAAATTAATTTATTTTTTTTTAAACTTTGGTTGGGAAATTCGGCATACCCTGTGATTCCCCAAATCAAAAAAAAACAAATATATATGTATAAATTCCCCATCAGGGAAAAGACAATTCGTGTGGTTTTTTTTCTCATCTGTTTTCCCAATTTCGCATTAAAAATTGGGTGGCGCCTATCTCTTGTGTTTGTTTTCAGCTTTTGTGTTGATCGATCATCCCGAACCCGCCCTTGCTGAGCAGCCGGTGTGTGCAGCTAACCAACAGCTGCTTGTTGCAATTCCGGTTTTCGCGATTCCCTCTTGGGCTGCACATTCGCTTTTGTGTAGTTCTTTCCATTCGCTTATCAACCACCACCTGTGTGGTTGCGGTTCGTTCCATTCTCTCGATTTATTGTTTGTTATTTTGCCGGCAGCCCGGCATTTGTCATTTGTAGTAAATTTAATTTTTTTTTTATTTTCCCCGGGTTTTGCAACAACTCTCCCTAAATCCTAAATCCTATTCAAAAGAAAATTTTCTTCAAAAAAAAAAAAAACTTACGGAATGAATGCACGCTACCCAATAGGATATATAAAACAGAAAAAGGCAGGAGACATTACGTCGGTGTTCAAGAGTGCCAATTGACTGTGTAATATTTTGAATCGTTTGCAGCGGTTTTGAATTTTATCAAGCAAGTGCATAATAAGGGGTGAAGCATTGAGGAAACCTAGACATTTCAAGGCTAGTTGTTAGTCTTGTTCATACCGACGAGAGTGGAAAGTTTTTCGGTTTCAACGATGAAAATGTCATTCATGGATAATGACTGAGAGCTTAAATCTCGCTTTAATGACAGCAGATAGAATTGTGTTTTGGACGCGTTCAATTATACTCTGCTGGTGGTTCTCAAACGAGTTATGCAGTTAGTATCAGAATTTAATGAGCTCAATATGCGCTGCTGTTCACGTTCAACATTCGAAAAGCAGAAACGAAGACGAAAAGCAGTGACTATTGTCAATTTAAGATGACTAATAAGCCTCAACTTTCTTAGTAAAGTTGAGAATCACTTTGCAGTTCATCAGCCAGTAATATTTCTCTGAGAGAGTAATGTCTTTTATGGCGCATAGAGCCACGCATTTCCATGATATGTGTTCTGCGGTGTCGTTGTCTTTTATAAAAATCCTGGTCAATTGCAAATTTATATAGCTTGCCAAGTTCCGGTAAAAAGCTGAACAGTATTTTGATATCATACCCTTTGATATAATTTGGATAAATTTTGCAAAAGGTTTCAAAGCTCGTTTAGCCTGTCGAAAACCTTGTGTATTCTTCCGTACTTTGTTCTTCTAACTTTTGATAGTTGAATTTATTTCTGAATACGGGATGCCACGGAAAGTCTCTGGGTCACTGAACGGATTAGGTGAACTTTTTCCAGCTACATAGTTCCACCAGATGTTTTCCCACAGACCTTGTGACGATTGGTTTTAGGCCAAGGATATAATTCGTGAAACCCTCGACAACAATGTGGAGATTAGGTCTCTGATATACCGCATTACTCTGGAAGTATTTTAAAATACATCGACGAGGAAACAACGAAGGAGGAGATCTGCTCAATGCAGACAGTGTAGAGATAACAAGTCTGAGAAATGCCTATGGATATACACTAATTGTGTATCGTGCATCGTTCTAGGAGGAGAGCTGATTTTCTAGAACGACTAGGCCTATTCCGACACGCAGGAATGGACCTAAAAAAGCGATAAAAGAAAGTAAAGCAATATGCATTAAACGCCTGTACAACGAAGCGAACATAAATCCTTGCTTCATGGCGTACAGAATGATAATGATATGGGGAAACGATAGCCTTGGTTTCCCTCGGCTCTTTGTTTATAACAAATCTTAAATCTACTTAATACACAAAACGGACACAGTCCACATATGTCTCTAACTTATCTAAATGCGCATGCGTTGTTATTTATAATATTCTTATCGCACACCAAGCGACACGCACACGATCTTAATATCCATTGACCGTACTTATCTTGAGTCTTGCAATATTTTATCTACTACATGATTACTATGCAGACGAAGTTTTCAATGCATGCAAGAATATAGGCATCAGCAAAGCACCTGGACCCGATGGCATCCCAAATAACGCAGTGAAAGCAGCCATTCCAAAGAGACCAGACACGTTTATAACAACGATGTAAAAGTGTCTGAAAGAGGGGTTTTCCCAGAACAGTAAGTAGAAGCTGCAACATTTAGTAGTCATACAAACCACCTGGAGAGCCAACATCATATCGCCCAATATGTCTACTGGACAAACCTGGCAAAATACTTGAACGGATCATATATGATAGAATGCTCACTGTTGCAGAAGAAAGGGGAGCATTATCAGATCAACAGTTTGGATTTAGAAAATCGCGCTCAACCGTCGATGCCATAAAAGTGGTGGCAGAAATATGAGTCGAAGCAATAAATTGAGAAAGATGGCGATGGAGAACAAAGGAATATTGTGCAGTAGTGACGCTGGACATTAAAAATGCCTCTAAATCAACAAATTCAAAAAATAAACTTGCAAAAGATTGTATCTGGCTAATCCAGCAATAAAAGGTTGAGATATGAAACCGACGAAGGAGAACAGTACTATAAAATCTCCGCGGGAATCCCACAAGTATCGGTACTGGAGACACTGCTCTGGAATATCATTAACGAAGGAGTTCTGCAATTAACACTGCCACTAGAAGTAAAAATAGTCGCATTCGCTGACGACATCACTACTGTAACAGTCTGCGAGATAGAGTGAGCTACGAACAATGCAATTAACCATCTCAAAAACTGACTTAATTCCGCCGGCTTTGAACCAGCTGATCACAAAACGGAATACTGCCAAACATCGGAGGACCCGGATACGCTAGAAGAATATTAAAATCCAATGAAATAAACTCAGTCCTGTTATACGTTGCTCCAGTTTGGGAGGGGGCCTAGCGACAAAGGAAGCAAAAAAAAAGCTATCATTAATATATCGACTTAGAGCATTAAGAGTAATCAGTGGCTTTAGAACGAATTTGGACGAAACAGCTTTTGTTATAGCAGGGATGATTCCCATCGATATCTTTGCGGACGAGATGTAGTGAATCTATAATAGAACTTCTTGTAACCAATACACTGTTGTCGTCAAAAAAATGAAGAAAGAAGAAATGACCGACTTCAATGACCAGGTATCAAGATCGGTGGTATACCACTACGGAGGGCAGATGGACCTACAGATTGATCCCTTCCATAGATGTTTGGATAAACAGAAGGCATGGAAACTGTAACTACCATCTTAGGCAGTTTCTGTCTGGTCACAGTGCTTGTCGAAAGTATTTACACGCTTCGACCACGATAGCTCATATTTTTGCCCAGACTGCCCAAATCAGAAGGAAATATAGAGTATACATTATTCCATTGCATACGCTTTCTGGGATGGAGAACTGGTATAAGAAACACGCAGTTAGGTTAGGTTAGGTTAGGTAAGAGTGGCTGTTGGAAATGGAAATACCAACCCACTTAGGCCTATTGGCCCACTGTGATGCCACGTGGATCTATGATCCTCTTACTACTGGAACTAGTTTGAGCTTATAAGAAAGCGTAGGAGACTGTTAACGTCTATGTTTTCTAGATCGTTTAGGTCGTTGTAGAAGAAAGCTCCTAGATGAAAGTTTCTTTTCTGGGAGAGAGCTCGACATGTTCAGAGTAGGTGTCTCCTCCTCTTCCTCGTCCATGCAGCTCCTACAGAAATCGTTTGTAAAAGCGTCAAGCCTTCTTACGTGCTTGCCTATGAGGCAGTGTCCAGTAATGACACCCATTATGGCGCTGAGATGTTCCCTATTTAAAAGGATCAGACACTTAGAGCGATTCAGACCCAGCTTTGGCCAGATCTGTTTGGTCGTTAGACATGTTTGCCCAGCAGTCCACCTAAGGTCTGTTCTTTTATTGGCATCCAACTTTAGTGTTAGTTTGCACGCAGCGATTGGTATACCCACACTACTATTTTTCGGTAGAATAGGTAGAGTGGTTCCAATTTTGGCGAGTTCATCGGCTCTGCAGTTCCCTGGAATGTCTCTGTGGCCCGGCACCCAACAAAGGTGACTGTTGAACTGCTCTGCCATCTCCATGAGAGATGATCGGCATTCAAGGGCGGTTTTAGAATATAATGAGACCGAGTCCAGAGACTTGATGGTGGCCTGATTATCCGAAAATATGCGGATATAAACAAAACCAACGATCTCTGGGTTGCTATTTCTAATCCAATTTATTTCTTTGCTGACGAAGGTAGTCTCTGCTTTTCATATTCGCTGTCGGACTCAAGTCCCTGCTCTTCGGCTGTAGAACGGGAACTGCAGCGTCTGTTAAGCTCATTAAATTCTGATATTAACAGCATAACTAATTGGGGAACCATTAACAGAGTATAATTTAGTGTTTCCAAGACATATTGCTGTCTGCTGTCGTTAAAACAAAATTTAAGCATCCAGCCATTGTCCATGAATGGCACTTACATCGTCGAATCCGAAAAGCTTTCCATTCTTGGTATGTGTGTCAATGACAACCTACGTTGAAATGACCACATATTTAATTTCGCCAAAAATGCTGCGAAATGTCTAGGCTTCCTCAATCGACGTAAGAAATACTTCACCCCCTCTGACCAGCCGTCAATATGTAAGGCATTTGTCCGCCCGAAATTGGAGCACAATACCGACATCTGGTCGAGTGCACCCAAATCATCTCTGTACCTGCTAGATAGGATCCAAAACCGTGCGATAAGACTCATAGGTGATGTTAATATCGTTCACACAATAGGCACCCTCGAGCAACCACGTAATGCCTCGTGTCTCACTCTGTTTTATCCCTATTTCCACCACCAGTGCTCCACAGAAATCGCCAGAGCATTCAGCCCCTTCAAATTTTTAACCGCAATACCCGTCTCGCTATATACACCCTCGAGCCCACTTTCGTGATTCCTTCCTAAGCTGTACAACTCGCATATTGAATGCCATGCCTAGCTCTTTATTTCCTAGTCATTATAACCTTCAAACATTTAAAACCAACGTTCATCGGTACCTCTCTTTCTTTCCTCCCTGACTTTCCTTCGCCCGCACTGTGTGCAATCATTTTAAGGGTACTTAAACATCCCAAAAAACCAAAAGAAAACGTATTTTGTTGAAAACTGTCTCAAAACACTATTGACACCATATCACAACATTTTCATATTCGGTTTACGAGGTGAATGCAAGAACTTCCCGATCAGGAAGTTAAAAAACAAGAGCTTTGAATCTCTCATTACTATGAGCACGAGCTCGTAGGCATATATCAGCTGCATTGTCGGGACCAGGTATACCTTGTATACCTTGACGAGAAAGAAGTCGATAAGTTTTGGGTTTAAAAAAAAAACAATTCGAAAAACTGATAAGGGAAGTCTTTTTATTAGGAGGATAAGTAAATAAATTTAAGTATTTTGCTTTGATTAGTTTATTTGAAATCATTTTTCCGCTCGGCATAGTTATTTTGACAAACTCATTTATACTTAAAAAAAATATAATTAACAAGAAGATCGTTCTTATTTAGTGGAAATTGTACCCGCCTTTTTCCAGGCGTGTCGCGTCTGTCGACAAATTTTTGAAGCATCTCAGTAGAAACTTCCTTCCAAAGATTGCTTATCTCAGAAATGGCCTCTTCTTTGCCCCGGGTAACTCCATTTTACATATGTAGGCCTACCTATTTTCAATCACATTTAATTCGGGGCTTTGGAGTGACCAGTTTAATGTTTCTAGGAAGTATGTTAGCATACGGCTTTTGTGGCATGGGGCATTATCCGGTTTGAAAATGAATAACTCGCCGATGAGTCTACTGCCAGATGGTAATGCGTGATTATTTAGAACACTGAAGTATTTGTGTCTATCTTCTTTCAACGTATTTTTTCCTTTCCTGGCTGTACGCGGAAAATTTTGCACATATTCTTTGCTGAGAAGAAAAAGTATAGCTGAATCAATACCAGAAGTTCTAAATCAGGATGAACTCAAGATATTAGAACAAGAAAAAGGAGGTGAGGTAACTCACGCAAATGAGAATTCAACAAAGACGTGTCGTCCTCCATCTATCATGATGCTTGAATCCACTGAATACACAAAAAGTGATTTTACGGCTAAACTGATGAACAACTATATGTACACATCGTGATGTCCGAAGCTGACGAATATAGAACAACAACTAAAGCGTTAACCAATTACAACATTTCTTGGTACTCCTACGAAGGCCAATCAGAATTATGGCCAAAAATCTACATCACTCCTGTTAAGCTAATCTCATTACTTCAGACCTCATTAAACAGGGTTTTCAACCAATTGGGACAGTCAATAAACTAAAATGGAAAACTAAAGAACCTATGGATATGTTCGTATTAACATTTAAAGCTACAGAGGATATAAAAAGAATCCATAGCACACGACATATCTTGGGTTCGATAGTAAGCAAACACTCAAAAAAGTTATCCCACAATGCAAGAACTGTCAAGCTTTTAATCACACAAAAAACTTCTGTGCCAAGTGGGCTGGCAAACACAAGACTTCAAAATGTGATAAAGCGAGGGACGCAAAACCCAAGTGCTGTACTGCGGAGAAGCACACCCAGCTAGTTTCAAACTACAACTGATTGGTAAGTTGAAACAAAGGATGAATATCCCTAACGGCTTTCTATAGCCCCCCTAAGCATAACATTTCATCTGAACAATACAAATATGTATATTATTCTAAGACAGGATAGGATATACAGGGTGTCCCCTAATTCGTCAACGATAATTTGGGAAATGATGGAAATGATATACCCAGTATATGGTATTCTTTGAAAAAAATCGTTCTACGAGTACAGTAAAGGTCTATCTCCAATATTGGCAGTATTTATCGAGGATTTAAGGAAAGGCTTGATTTGGTGTATCCTGACTCATGTTAACTAGAATTGCTCTGTTAGTACTAATGGCAGAAACTTCATGTAAGACTTTGTCTTTAGAAGAAATACTAGCCTTTGTAACGGCGTTTAAATAAAGTTTATATCTTATTTTGGGTCTTTAGATATCCAGTTTCTAGGCCAGTTACATTTCCTTAGCCCATACTAATTTTTGACTTTGAGGTCACTTTTCTCCAGAAAATGCCTAATTAACAT
Organism: Volucella bombylans; assembly: GCA_949129095.1. Lineage (NCBI taxonomy): Eukaryota > Metazoa > Arthropoda > Insecta > Diptera > Syrphidae > Volucella > Volucella bombylans. Next base: position 108,807,382 of record OX422143.1, on the reverse strand, counting down.
AACGTTTTACAATTTTTTTCTTAAGAAAGCAACAATAATAAAAAAAAAATCATCATCAAGTTTGCACAAAAACCCATAGATTTTATGACACTTGGGAAAACATGCAGCATGTAAAAAAAGGAATTTTTGATTTTTTACCATCGTTTCTAACAACAGTTGACAATACTCGTAAGAGTAGTTTACTAATTGGTTACTAATTTTCCAATAATTTGTTTTAAATGCATAGCTATTAAAGAGTTTTATAGCGTACTCTTTTATTTGACTACCTGTCAAAACCCTCATTTCCTTATCTTGTTCCTTAAGATTTCTCAGAAAGGTTAGGTTTGGGATTTAAAAGCCTATTTCGAAAAATTAGCAAACAAAAATGGTATAAAAGATTAGAAAAAAAAAATAATTCATCAGTTTAATTTTTTACGCGAAGGTTATAGTTGCTTAGAAACGATATTTGAACTGTCTGCATTTGCAAACCAAGAATACGCAATATTTACGTTTATGGGTTGTTCGATTGAAGTTCAACTAGTGCGCGGCAAATATACCATGAACTTTATCCTAACCGACGATTTGGAAATACGTATCTACGGCTTCGAGAAACGGGATCAGTTTCAAATATACGACCTAACGCGGGAGCTCCACAAGTAAGAAGCGTTTCGGCTGATGAAATAATACTGGAAGCTGTTACAACTGGTCCATCAATTAGCATCGGATGCTTAGCTTTGCAATTCAATGTTTTGAGATATAAAATTTCCCAAAGAAATATTGGAATTAGTAGCCAAAAAACGAGAACTTCGAGCTAAACGGCATCAAACACGGGCTCCAATAGGTAAAAGAAGTCTTAATAGAATCTCCCAGCATCTCCGCCGTATGACAAAAGAAACAAAAATTGAGTCTATAAATAAGTATATTAAAGAACGTGCGTACGATAAAAGCACTGACTATTATTGAAAGACCACCAAACACTTTAACAGACGGATGGAGCTAAGGCATCCGACATCAGGCATCAGAAAAAATGATAGAAAGTGGACGAAAACGAATGCAGAGAAAGTTGCCTTATTCGCTGAGCATCTAACCACCACCTTTCGACTGCATGCAAGTCAATGTAATATGACGTGCAATACGCGCAGCCAAGAAAACGAAGATATTTCCCCGGACTCTGTGTTTGAAGTTAGAAAAGAAATCAAGACAAGACTCAAGATGAATAAAGTCTAGGGTATGACGAAATTAAAGGTGAAATATTAAAACAACTTCCACACAAAGATGTGGTGAAGCTTACCAACTTAATTCAAGTTGCAATCAGACTACATCATGTCCCATGTCACTGGAAAGTTGCTGAAGTGATCATGGTACCGAAACCAGGTAAATCACCGTATGAGGCAGCGTCTTATAGGCCTATATCCCTCCTCCCAGTCATGTCAAAATTGTTCGAAAGCCATTGAGAGTAAAAAACTAGTACCAAGTCACCAGTTTGGCTTTAGAAAAAGTCATTCAACTGTAGACCAAGTACATGTCATAGAAAAAGATTTGTTCTGCATGTTTTTTGGAGGTTGCTCAAGCTTTCGACAAAGTCTAGCACGAAGGACTAGTGAACAAACTGAGCAATATTCTACCAATTCCGTATTCCAAATTACTTGAATCATACTTAACGCTTCGTTTTTTTTCAGAATAAAACAAGAAGATGCGAACTCCGAACTAAAGGAAATAAAAGCGGGAGTATCTTAAGTCCAACACTCTACCTTTTGTTCACCAAAGATTTACCTACCCTGTATACAGCATAGTAGCTACATTTGCTGATAATACAGCGGTTCTGGCAGTCGGCAAAACAGCAGAAGACGCAGCGAGAAAGCTACAAACAGCGATAAACATAAAAATAAACGGCGCAAAGCCTATGCCTGTTTACTGTATAGCCAAAAGAATAAGAAAAATTCCGATATTCATCAACAATACTCACATTTCTTATGCTAACACCGTCAAATGCCTATGAATAGATAACCTTAAGTATAAAACTTCATTGGAAAGACTGTCTCATTGGAAGGCAATCAGTCTTATTTACAACAAACTTTTGCTCTACAAACAAGTAATAAGTAACAAGTAACAAGTATGGACCATGTGGGTGTGCTAAGAAAAGTATCATCAAAACCATTCGAAGTGTGTCAATGCACCATGGTACATCCGTAACACAGACCTTCCAGCACACAAATAAAGAGGCATCTAAACGCACGAACTGGTAGTGCAATAAACAAACTATAGTGAATCCGATCGGTATCAATTAGTTCAATCACGTATCTTCTTAAATTTTATTCATAAGTAAGCTGCTTGTTAGTCTTATTGAAGTGTCGTGTAAAAAAGAAATTCTTTAAAAAAAAATTGCTTGATAGACGCGCCACAGTTATATTTTGTGACTTTACCTGCTCTAACCTCAATGCTCGATTCTGCCTTTTTACCCATATTTCTTTGAAAGGAGTCTAAAAGAAGTAAACGGTCATTCGGACTGAAAAAAAATTGTTTCGCTTACCTATGTAATCCTTGTTAGAGAATTATATATGTATTTGCCAATAAGGAAATCGCATTGTTAATAAAAATTGGCCTGCCACTAAGACCAATATAAAACAAATGATCTAATTACTCAGTCAATCCATTGCTCATAACAAGGACTAAAACTTGGTTCGGCAAAACTTGTTTACAAAGAGTGCAATTCTGTCCAAATAATTATGCCGATACGACTTGATCTTAGTTTTGTTTTCGTTATTGAAAAGTAATCTGCCACTTATCGAAACGCCTGCTGAGGCTTGAGCTCTGATTTTCGAATAGACATCAGATTGTTGTTACATGCAGACCTTAAACCCAATAAGACCTCATCCCTGAAACGAAAACTTAACTTTAATACGGGAAGCAATTTGTCAGTTCATATCGCATATCTATTGTATCTTACATCCATGAGAAGCCAAACGTCTTTGTTTTCATTCTGTGTTGTTTTATTTGTGTTCTTTGATTATTCTGCATCATCCAAAGGCCAGTAATTGAAGTGTTTCCTACAAGTTTCATCAAAACACAACTTGTTTCAGGGTATACTCACCGCATTTGAGATTTACTCGAAATTCAATACACTTCAGTGGCATCTAAGAAGCTTATATTTAGATCGTAATTTATCTACTCCTTCATGAGGAAAACTTCTCAGTCGGCTTTTGTTTCGTTAAAACTACAAAGTATAAGCTGTATGTGTTGAGTGCTCATAACGTTGCATGGTATCATAAGCCTTAATAACAATTTCATGCTTCCTTTCGAATTAGCTGGGCAAAGTTTAATTCTAAAATTACAAAGCACCTCATCAAAGGTCATCGTGTTGCTCGTAAAGCTTGTATATCGAGGTAAAATTAATAATTCACCCATGCTACCAAAAGTGCTAAAGTCAAAATTAAATTTTCCAAATGGACCTTTAGTCAGTAACCTGACCTGAGACCAAGATAAGAAACAGATATTGAGGCTGAGACGATTTTACCGGTAAATAGCTCATCCTTACTTTTAATGGAATGCTTTATATAGACACTATTGACTTTATGTTACAGATCCCTGTGGATGTCAGCAAAACAGGGATTGTGTGTGCTAATAACAAGTGAGAAATTTTCTTTTAATAGAGAATTGCGTCCTTCGTGCGTCAGTCGTCTGGGTCGTCGGTCTTGTAGGTATTCGTGATGGTGGCATTGATGGTAGTGTTTGGATGACTAGCTTCCAATATCCTCTTCATGCCATCTACAGGCATTCGAGCAGAATTGACATGTCGCCAGTGCAATTTGTCTGCGCGTTTTGGCTTCTAGTATTTTCCTTTGCTTCAGAGATACATATTTCTTTACTTCATGTAACACATTTCATTGGATGTCCTCTTTTACTTCAAGGAGCCCCTTTTATCCCCCACATGACTTGTGGAATCGCCAATTTTTAATATTGAATAGGATTCCACTCACGATGAAGATTTATGGCGGATTATTTTAATGGTAAGCCATCAACCCCTTAGCAAGGAGAGACTTTCACCATAAAAGTCCAATTTCAGTTTTTCTACAAGCGGAAGTGGGGGCTTACAATATCAGACGACTGACAGCAGTACCGAGTGCCGACATGAATTGTTTTTGTTCCCGACATCCTGATATCTAAAGATGCAGTAGAAAATCAAAAAGGATGTGGATAAAAATGAGCAAAGCGAATTGACTGCGTCACTGTTTTTCGCCTGAGCGGTGAACTTTGGAAAGATTATCGGGAGTTGACCCTAATCTAAGACGATGACGGCTTGCCTTCTCAATGGAAGTTCGAGTTCCTGTTGAATGAGAAGGTAATGCTTGTGTGTTCTGAATTTTTATACAACTTTTTTTCATTGTGCTCCCCCTTTCAACTAGCTCTTTTTTAGCAATTTTATGAATTTGAAAGGAACTGAAAGGATCGACGATATTTTTGCAGAGATTTCTGGAACAAGTCCAAGATTTGGTGCATTGTGCAAATGTCTTCCTGGATTTTCGGTAAAATGAAATCAATTAGGGATAAAAGAAATTGAGTAATTGTCCTTGTGTGATGCTCTTTCTTCGGGTGGTCCTCTGCGAATTGACTTTGTGGAAAATGCTTCAGACATCTGGATTTATGGCCACTTATTGTGAATAAAGGAGTTGGGGTTAAATAGGTTGACAGAAAGCATTTATCCGGGTCAAATTTGATTTGAATGGAAAACGAATGGAACAACAGTACGAAAAAAAAGAAAAAAATAACTTCTTTGAGATAAATCAGAAAAACGTGTATCAGAACCACTTCAGGACTCCATACAATTTTTTCGATTTCACAGCTGGGTACTAGAAACATTCACAGAAGGCATTAGACCGCTACAAGGCGAACATAACTTATATTTATTATAATAAGTACGCTTTAATGGACTAGGAGCATACGTTTAAAAAACACGTTTTTTGATCGCTTTTATTAAAGTGAGTTCTAAAGCGAGCAGAAGCAGGGCTTATTTCAAAGAAATGCACTTCAATGAAAGTTTGATAAGTCTTGGTTTCAAGTTTACCTCATCGAGAATAAATTTACCATCGAATATCTAGGCTGCATAACTGCATGGAGAAGAATAACGAGTTCTAAAAAAAGAATAGATGTACACCAAAAACGTAGCTAGGCCAACTGACTTTGGAGAAGGCGCAACCGCCATTGTATGTGGCAGTACTTACTACCATCTACAGCTTTAGCATGATAACACGAACTAAATGAAGAACGATCTTTGGAGAAAACATTGGTAGGTAGGAATGTGTTTATAGTGGGCGCAATCCCAGAAGACTGTCAAAGGTTGTACCGATATTATCAGCAAGCCAACAGAGAAGCGCCACTTGATGTACCTGGTTTCACCTTACCTTCACTCATGGTTTGATGAAAAGTGCCGCCAAGAACAAGAGACGTACAATAGTAGCTGCAGAAAAGGACGATATGTAAATAAGCAAATGAGATAGCAGAAACGTCGAATCCTCCACAATAAAAAGAAAAAGCAAGAAAATAACTGGTTTATGTATCTGATGTATAATGTGAAAACTGCAAAGTACTCATTTGTTCCGAATCGCCAGGGCTGCGCTTACTATTTCATTCATGATTCTATTACGCTACTGTGAAGCGGAATTTTCAGAACCCAAATTGGTATTCCGACCGTATACTGCTCTCTTCTGCCATTGTCATCAGTCTGTTGTAAATGAACTTTTCTGCAATTCTTCCAGAGGGCAAATGAAGCGATACGACGACAGAACTCCTGAAAGGTTATTTCCTGTGGGGGGGAGCACTACACTCTGTAGTCTCCACTGATCTGGGAATATACCGTCTTTAAGACAAAATTAAATTATTTCTGAAAAGATGTCCGATCTCGATGTTGCTATTTTAAGGGCCCTCTTTATTGTTCTATCCGTACCTGGAGTTTTCCTAAATCCAAACTTTTTCCATGGCAGGAGCAATTTATCTTCCGTAACAGGTAGGATCTCTTCATCTACGATTTCTATGATTTCCAGGACGGCCATGTCGGTCATGTTAGTTGAGGTGTTCTATGTCCTTTGACCTTTGTCATGACGATCCTGTAGGCGGTTTTACAAGGCTTTATATCGGCTTCGTCTAGCAGCTTTTTCGTGCCTTTAATGGTCCTTTTTAGAGATCTCCTTGCTGGCTTAAAGATAACCAGGTTCTGATTAAAATCCAGGCTTCCCTTTAAGCAATGGGCCTTTTGTCTCGCTCCCATATTTCTTAGGGATTTTATTTCGCCATTCCAATAGTATCAGGGTGAGCCGGATGGGCTAGGCTTTGTTCTTGGCATAGAAGCATCACATGCAGAAATTAATAGGCCCGGAAGATGGAGCGCTAAGTTCTCTGCGGTCCCGGGTCTCAGTTGGTAAGTAGTAATGATCTTCTCAAGCGCTTCTCTATCCAAGGTTCTGTCTCTCCACTGTCGACCAGGCATTTTGGGGCGGTTCCGGAGTTTCTCTTTTAGGAGCTTGAAAATCACAGACTGATGGTCTCTTTTTGTACAGCCTTCGCTGACCTACCATTGTGGGGGATTGTGAGATTAACACACGAGCTTTCATATTTAGATCACTGACTGAGCTTCTCCCGGCAAACCGCCATACATTCTACAAACGGAAACACGTCTTTGAATTAATATTAGCTAATCCTATGTTTTATCAGTGGGCTAGACTGGAAATATTAACAGCCAATTATACGCCATCCATCATGCAAACAAATCAGCTGGGATTGATTCTACTCGGTAAAGTTTCTCCGAATCCTCCCAGACTGATCGGGAGTTTCTCACAGGTCTTCAACTTGGAACCGCAGTTTGAGTAAATGACACGGGAGAGGACTTGCCGTACGAAACATATTGCACATACACATTACATTTCAGCCAACTAAGCACTAGCATAACTATTTTATATTTGGCAATTTTGCATTTCCTGCCCAAATACTACCTAACATCAGTTATGCTAGGCTTCAGTGTCATCCCGTCATTTTACAAAAACCTAACTCAAATATCGTTCGGTTCAAATGGAAATAGAAAACAGAATCTCACTTTGTCTGATATTGAAATACCATTCACCAAAAATGTAATAAATAATCGAACACAAAATCAGTCCATGTCTGTTTATCCTCTAGTGGTAGCTGCTCCTATTCCCATAGATACACTTATGTGACAAACTCCTAGAATCATTATTGTCCAGAGGAAAATTTGTTTTTCTCTATAAATCATTTGCCAGAGAGTTTGGAACAATGTTCGGACAGACAGACAGGCAGACGTCTGTTGGTCATCGTTGATTTGGTGATGTGGGGATATGGGGGTTGTAAACCCCTCTAAAAACTGTCGCGGAGGTGGGGGACAACAATTTTCCGGATTATAAGGGATATACTGTTATAAATTATTGTAACTGTCAAATTCAATTGATATCTCCATTGGGCATCGACCAGATGTACATATGTAGGGCTACCTACATGGCAGTGAGCATCCAAAATCACAATATTGCAAAAAAGAACTAAGGACAACTCCTGATGGAGAATAGTATAACTATGCTGCTACCAGAACGCCTGTATCTATTTACTTATAATGTGTAGAGTGTGTCTGATTTACTGTGGGGGTATTAAATCAATCGGAAGGATAATATCGCACGAGATATTGACAAATCTACTAGACACTTTGAAATAACCAAGTGAGTGAGAGATATCCGTGCGGCAGCAGGGTTGAGGTTGGGAGAATTATTCCTAACTTAAGGTCCAATCGTTATTCAATTGAAACAAATGAGTGGGCGTTTGGCCAACAAATGGAATAAATCACTACCCCGTCTTACAGATACAGTTATACAGCCACAAAAAAAAAAGGAAGATAAATAAAGCATCAAGAAATGGGCTCGATTGAATTGGTGACTTTAGTCATGATGATGTTATTTAAAAGTGATTGCGTTCTATCGATGTAGCTCTGGGGAATAAGAAGTTTGGATTAAAAGCTTTGATATGGGAAACTTTCGATAGTTGAAAGTAGTTTAACTTCCTTCTTTTATTTGCGTAAATGTTTATCCACTAGTGAATTGATTGCCAACACTTGACATTAAATGTCCTTTATGGCAAAAAACGAGGTTGGGTAAGAGCAATTTCATTAATAGGTGGACGTTGATGGTAGGAAGTCATGATTTGTGGATATTTAATTAAAAGCTTTAAGATGAGTGTATGGAGAGGACTTCTAAAAGTGATTCATCACCTTGTAGTTTTAGTGTAAAATGAAAATCAATTACTTTTTAAATTCACATAGTTTAACAAACTTTTGTGATCGGTATAAGAAATATTGCGTCGAAAGGCGTTATTAACGACGCCAGATAGCATTGCGTTTTGGAACGTGATGGTTGCCTAATTAGTTATGCTGTTAATATCGGAATTTAATGCACTCTACATACGCTGACATTCCAGTTCTACGCTGGAGGGAGTAACTTCGCCGACAAAAAAAGATTTCGGAGATAGAACGCAGCCCTGTGGCACACCAGCATTTATTTTGGGAACAGCGGACTGAAAGTCATCTAAAGAACTTTAATCGAACATTCCGGATGGACTGGACAAATTCTGCTCTGAAAGTGTTCTAAAGAATACGATTGAAGAAACGGTTACGCAGCGCTTTTGCAAGAATAAAATTACACATCTTCAAGAGAAGGCAAAATATACGAAGTTCTCGCTGTTTGTCAATAGATGGCTAGAACTGTAAGTGCTGGTCGACTTTGACATATCCAAAACGTCATGAACCAAGTTTAGACATATGGTAAACAAACCGACACATTAGTGATTTTGTTTTGGCGTCATATACTTTTGGTTGTCTGAAAAATCCTGATTTTGTTGATTTTCTTCTTTCATTCGAAGAAAACGGCGGCTGAAGCGCATCGAGAGCTCCCAAAATTTTACGGAGATGCTGCTCTAAGTGAAACAACGAGCGATTGGTTCCGTCGCTTCAAAGACAGTGATTTCGATTTTGACGACCGTCCGCGTGACGGAAGGTCAAAATCCTTCAAAGACGCTAAATTGGAGGCATTGGTCGATGAGGATCGGCGCCAAAGGCAAGAAGAGCTTGCTTCAGCATTAGGAGTTACCCGCCAGGCCATTTGCAAGCGATGGCATGTGTTGGGAATGATTCAAAAACAAGGAACTTGGGTTCCTTATGATTTGAAGCCAAGGGACTGTGAACAACTGCTCCAGCGGCAAAACAGGAAGGGTTATCAGTCAAAAATAAAAGTTAAAATTTGACTTTTATTTTTTCAGTCAAAAATAATTTCATTCAAATTTGTTCGATTAAAAATAAACGGTAAAGCCTTGATAGTTATATTTTCTGTTTGTTATTTTAACAATTTCCTCGTTGTCGGATGAAGCTTCAGATAACTCCATACTCAAAAGTCCAATTCGTAATTTTGAAGAGCTACTTTGATTTGTTTCTTCATCAAACAAGAATGGCTCAGTGTTTGATGCAGTTGGTGACGTATTCACAAAAAAATAAATAAAAATGTTAAATGATTTAACATGGTTATCTGTTCAACATTATGGATTTGAAAGATAATATTCTTATTTTTTTTTTTTGCTCGTTCAATTTTGTTCTTGGACAATATACGTCGGAATCTGATGTTCAGGAACAAGACAGAATACGTGATATCGTTTTCCGTTAATGTTCATTGCCTTAGCTTAATGCAGTCGACAAGAGTTTAACTTAATTCGCTCTCTATAGACTCTAGCTCAAATACGAGTATTATATCCAGCCATGCTTTGTAAAAATCTCCTAAGAGCAATTCACTGCTTTGTAAACGTAACGTCAAAACATGTACAGGAGCAAGAGAAGATATAACGGATTCTATTTGCATCCATTGCTCAGGCTTCAATTGCCTAGATAAAGTATCGTTATCTAGGTAGAACTCTTTCAATTGTAAAAGAACTTTCAACATTATGAATGTCGAGCTTCAGCGTGTTGGAACGTCTAGTGGAGGTTTAGGTACTCCTAGGTTTTCAATTGTATAGCTATAAGATTAAAAGCATAATAAGATAAATGGAGAAAATATTTTCATCATTACATTGGTACTATTTACGGTAATGAAGCAGATCTTAGCAGCTTTGCTAATTCACGAACTTTTAGAATTAAACCTGTGTTATTGATAGCTAAAGAGTCTTTCACAGCCAATTGAAGTGTATGGGCAGCGCATTTTATTGATAAAACATTCTCATATACGATTCCCTCCGTAATACTTTGTACATAATTACATGCTCTTTTATCGTCTTGGCTCTCTTCACGTTCACTTTGCGACAATAAGTCCACTCACTTCAATAGATTACGAGCATTATCCGTGGTGATTGAATTTATTTGTTTAACGTTTATTTCGAAAAGTTTTAGTATGTTTTCAATTTCCGTCTGCAAATTTTGAGCTGTATGTTTCTTTTTTATTGCAACCATGGCAAAGGTATATATCACGATCTCTTTATCTATTACCAATTGAGCATTCACACCCAATATTGAACGATCATTTCGTGTATCCGTGTCTAGTTTCAAACTCATAATTCTTCCTTTCAATTTATTTGAAATAAACTGTTTTACTTTATCATATTTTTCGTTAATGAAATTCATTATCTTCCTTGAGTTTATATGTCCATTTGCAGTCCATTAAAAATAGGACTCGATAACGTCTTGAACCCCTTGGAGTCAAACAATTTCAGAGGTCGAGATTCACTGGTGATCATTTCAATGCAAGCATCGATAGCTTCGCGACATTTCCACTGTAAATTTGTTTTGCCTGTCGTCATTACATATAACGGACTTTGAAACTTTGCACTGTTTCTCGTACTCCGTAAACATGCCCGCGTGGGAATTCTTTATATGTCTTTTCGTTACGCTGCCCGATTTAACAACTTTATTGCAGATTTTACATTTATTATCACCCTTGGTTTCAACGTAATATTCGCATATTCGCGATAATAAATATTTCTTTTGCAACCCATTTTTGATTAATTTTAATAATTACAATAAATGTGTAAAACTGTGGACTTTATCACTTCTTATCATGTGGAATAAAAAACTCAACGTGTAATGATAAGCAGAGAAAATTAAAGAGGATGTTTTTGTTGAATTATCACTGTTTGTTGTAATCACTAATTGTTATTAATTTGATAGATCATATTTAAGCGGAAAAGCATTAATAAAACAACATTGTACATTAGGGTGGTCCTTATTTGTATGAAAGAAACAATAATTGTTTTTATTGAGCACCCTTGTTTTGCTCCACTATATTCAAAAAGTGTAGAAAAAAATTTTCAAGAAAGTCGGCTTGTATTAACACGTGCCGCAATGAGCCCGAAATCTTAAGAATTCTCTTCTAGGTGGAAAAAAAACAAACATCCAAATAATTTAAAAAAATAATTTTTAAAGTGATAGTTTCATAGATAATAATAAGCAGATTTTGTAATAAATAGATTTATATATATAAGGTTTTCCAATAAGGCATTGACAACTTTTTTTCTAAATAAAACGCAAACTATTTGAGATATTTCAAAAACTTTATTATCGGCTTGAAGTACAATCAAAACATTTATGAATGGAACTCGACTTCGTTCATATGGCCAGCGCGGGCACGTTTGCTGCGGTCGATTCTTTGGACCCAATTTTCAACGACTCGGCCACACATTTCGGCCAAAACGGCCGCTATTTCGCGTTCAATGTTGGCTCTGAGCTCTTCCAACGTCGTCGGCGTGTTAGCATAAACCAATGACTTATCGTAGTCCGACAAAAAATAGTCAAGCGGCGTTAAATCGCACGAACGAGGAGGCCAATCGACTGGCCCATTTCTTGAGATAACACGCTCACCATACTTACTCTTCAATAAATCGATTGTAGCGTGTACTGTGTGGCTTGTGGCATCATCCTGTTGAAACCACATGTCGTCCAAGTCCATATCTTCCAATTCTGGCCAAAAATAACGGTGATCATGGCGCGATAACGCTGACCATTCACAGTAACTTGACGATCGTTATCGTCGACGAAAAAATATGGCCCAATAACGCCGCCGGTATGCAAACCGCACCAAACAGTTATTTTTTGTGGATGAAGTGGTGATTCATGAAGCACATGTGGATTTTCACCCGACCAATAATGCATATTTTGCTTATTGACGAACCCATTGAGCCAAAAATGGGCTTCGTCACTGAAGATGATTTTGCGATGAAATTCATCATCTTGGCGCATCTTCTCCAGAACCCAATCGGAGAACGTACGTCGCTTCAAATGGTCCATCGGCTTCAATTCTTGAGTCGGGTTGATCTTGTATGGGTATAAACCAAGATCCTTACGGAAAATACGCCATAATGTGGTCTGAGCGATGCCCAATTCTTGAGAACGCCGTGGAATTGACTGATTTGGATCGTTTGCTACGGACGCCTGAACGAAAGCGGTATTTTCGACACTTCGACCAACCCGTTATCTCACTGACACGGCAACATCACACAACGAATATGTAGACTCAAATTTTTGCACTAAGCTTGTTATTGACTGTCTACTAGCGCAAGAATTACGACCGAAAATTGGAGTTAACGCTCTTAAAGTTGCAGTCACCGACTCCGAATTTCGGTAGACAATTTTTATAATTTACAGACGTTTCTCGTTCGTGTACTTTACCATGGTGAAAATGTTGAGTTCACTGAATAAATTGACAGTAACAGTTTGATGATTAGTGAAAGAGTGCGTCCACAAATTAAATTCAAAGTTGTCAAGTCCCTATTGGAAAAACCTTTAGATCATATTTGTACAAACAATTTATACACAAATAAATAATGGAACTCAGTCATCGCAACGAGTTTTGAGACATTCTCGACTACATCATGGATAGTTTTGGCGATAATCTCTCACGGCTTGAAATTTTTAAATTTGAATAGAGGTTATTTAAAATTTAAAGCATATTATTAATATTTATAATCTCTGAGTTCGTTTGTTTAAGCAAATGAAAACGGTACTACTCGTAACTTGAAGTAGAAATTGCTTTTGATCTTAGTTTCTAGTGAGTTTGTTATTGAATTATTCCATTGGTTTAACTTCACGTTCAGCTGTATCATTGACTACTTTTAATGATCCGACTATTTCCTTTGCTCACCTATAATCTGGTTGGTCATTCCAAACTGTTGGATCAATGTGCAAAAAGTCTGCAGAAAGGCCAAATATTTCGAAAATTTTCATAGATTTAGCTGACATTAGATCTGATGGAAGAATTTTGGTAATGAAGTATGAAACATCAGGTGGTTTCAGATGTAATTTCTCCATTGCTTCGTCTTCCTTTTGCTCATCTCCTTCCAAAATTTTTAAAACCATTTTTCGCTTTTCTTCAACATTCAGCCAACATTATTTATTCCAATTTCAGCTATCATCATCTTATCATCTTCTCAATAGGAATTGAGTCTTTTTAGAAAATTAATATCATTTAATGGTGCTTGTAAGAGATCTGGTGCAGAAAACCATGACTGTGCGTACAGTGTATGTGTACATACATTTTTTGATCAAGGCTGTATAAGAACAATTATTAAGTACAAGTGGTCTTGAACTTTTGGCGGGTAGTGTATGTAACAGTCAATGTGATGATTTTATTTGAAGCCAGCGTTGCCTAAGTTAGAAATCTATGTATTCTTTTTTGACTGAAAAATTAAAAGTCAAATTTTAACCGTATTTTTTGATCTTAAAAATTTAAGTAAAAAAATAACGATTATTTTTACTTTTTTGAAAAAAATCGCAAAACTAAAAATCATAATTATCTTCCTAAGATCGATTGAGGTGAGCACTGTGCGAAAAACGGCGACAATACTAGAACGTTGCTAAAGATGGCTAGAAAGCTTAATGACAAACAATTATGTAAATTTGTTTGGGTCAGGGATTGCTGTATATTTATCAGTGTAAACGAAGGAGATAAAGCTATTAAAATTAATTAATTTGACGACATATATAAAGTCGAAAATCTGATTTGAAGACTATGTTTAATATGAATAATAATCTAATTAATTCTCCTTCTAATATTAATAATAGTAACAATAGTAGGTTTTCTTCTTCAATTCCCAATGATTCGAGATGTTTTTGTGTTCAGCATTTAACCAATGATCTCTCATCTGATGTTTCTATTGTTCATCAAAATATTCGTACTATGAGAACTACTCGTAATTTTAATACATTTTTGTCTTACCTTACACCTCTGGAATATCTGCCAGATACTATCTTTCTTTCTGAAATTTGGATATTTGATGAAGAGAAATCAGATTATAATGTTATTCCTAATTTTACCTTTGATGCTACCTGTAATAACTCGTATGCAGCCTGTGGAGTTGCGGTATATTATAGGAATAGTATAAAACATTGTGTAATTAATAAATATAAGTTGGAAAGTTCTGATGTTATCAGTGTAAATTGCGAAATTTCTGGTGTAAAATATTGTTTCATATCCGTCTACAGGCTTCATAAGTTTTCAGTTAAATGCTTCTTGGAAGAATTTACAGTGTTTTTAGAATGTCAGAAATCTATGAATGTTGTATTGCTAGGTGATTTTAACTTTAATATCCTCTGTGATTCTTCTGATTCAGTTGCTTTTTGTCTGCCCTATCTTCGTTTGGTTTTATATCGACTCTTAATCGACCTACTCGCCTTAATTCTTGTTTAGACCATATCTTTATAAGACAACATCGAAATAGTCAAGTGAACTATAAAACCATGGCCTACGATCTAAGAATTACAGATCATTGTTTAACTTCCATTCCATTTGGTAGTAAAGTTACTCGTTTAAATAAACCTACAGGTAAGGGAAAAAATTAAAATAGATGTCACTGCTTTAAAAAACTACTTAAATTATGAATTCTGGGATGAAGCCTATTCAACTTCTAATCCGTCGTTAGCATTTCATATATTTCTAAGTAAGTTACAATATTGTGTTTTGTTTAATTGTTTAATTAAGAAAATTAGAGCTGATAACAAATTAAAACCTCTGAAACAATGGATGTCCTTTCCATTATTAAAGAAAATCAAAAAACAAAAAAGCTTTGCTCAGTCGTTCAAAATCACCCTAACAATGCAAGATTACAAACCTTTTATGATAAAATTTGTCACGAGTTAAAGACAGAAATACCTTACTGTAGAAATACTTATTATAGCAAAAAGCTAGCTGAAAATATAGGTAACTCCAGAAAAGAATGGTAAATTGTTAATGATATTTTAAACAAAAGCACACCTTGCAGTGTACTTAACAATAACAACTCTACGATTTCTGACCCTTTAGAAGTAGCTAAATTATTTAACGACTTCTTCTCCAAAGTAGGCAATTTCTTAGTGTATCAAATAATGATAATCCAACTTTGCATAATAGTGATAGCATACTGGAGGCCACTTTTCAACCCGAAAGCTTCTACTTTAACGA
Organism: Volucella bombylans; assembly: GCA_949129095.1. Taxonomy (NCBI): domain Eukaryota; kingdom Metazoa; phylum Arthropoda; class Insecta; order Diptera; family Syrphidae; genus Volucella; species Volucella bombylans. The sequence continues at coordinate 108,791,948 of OX422143.1, read as the reverse complement.
ATTTACTCTACTTGAAATTCAGAAAATAATATCTTGACTTAAAACATCAAATTCAACAGGATTGGATAATATATGTTATCAAGCTTTTTGTTAAAAAAAAATTCTTTTCAGATCTCGGATGTTCTGTGCTATATCTTTAATTCTTGTGTGCATAATGGTGTTTTAGCCGATGCACGGTTTCGGTAGGTCTACCGAAAGTGCGTTATTAAAACTGATTGGGGAAATATATAACAGCTTGAATACTTCTCAAATTCCATCTTGCCTATTCATTGACATAACGAAGGGTTTTGATACAGTAAACCATACCACTCTTTTGAATAAACTTTTTAATGCTGGATTCAGCGGTTTTACGAGTATTTATGATTGGTTTACTTCCTACCTTGAAAACCGGAATCAAATAGTAAAAATTAATAATGCTTTTAGCTCTATAAGATACATGAATATTGGAGTCCCGCAAGGCTCAGTTTTGGGTCCTATATTGTTCATTATGTATGTTAACACGCTGTTCATCCAACCCTTTAAAGACAGAATCATAGCAATTGCTGATGCTACTGCACCTTCATATTCAAGCGATAACTACGTAAATTTGTATTTGGACGTTAATAACGACTTGGATTTATTACGACGATGGTTTTATAAATATTAACTGGTAATCAGCAGTAAAACTAAGTTTATGATATTTAATCTCAAAGGTTTAATAAATGAAGATCTGCCCCTCCTTTATCACTCTCCGAGTTGCCTACGTTTTTGCTAACTGCTCGAGGTCATGTTACCTTCAATGCAAATGTGAACTGTAGTGAAGATTGTTTTCGTATTGAAAGTGTCGATAGTTTCCAGGATTTAGGTATCATTTTGGATAATAAGCTCAATTGGAACGATCATGCGCAATACCTAAAACAGTATCTTAATAGAGTAGTCAGGCAAATGTATCATCTGAGCCTCTGTTGCAATATTCAAGTTCTAGAAATGGTATATAATGGCTTATTCAAATCTAAGTTGCAGTATGGTATTTCTTGCTGGGGTGGTGCGTATTTTAATAAAATAGAACTTTTATTAATTAAACAAAAGCATGTCTTAAGAATTATGTCCAAGGTAAATCAGAGACCGCCTAGTTTTGCACTATTTAAAAGCCTGGGAAAAAAGACATTTATATTGTTATAAAGTGCTAAAGACATTTTTCGAAAATTCAGGTTTCTATGATGTTAGGTATCATGAAAATTATAATTTACGTGTTAACATGAGGAACTTCGTAACTATTCCACCTATTTATAAAGCACACTTTTGTCGATTCTACTATGTTACAGCTCCCAGATTATTTAATTCTTTGCCAGAAAACGTTAGGTGTGAGAGGACAAAATCTGTATTTTTAAAAAATGGATTTTAACTTTCAACCATTATGAAATAGATTCGATTCTCATTCCAATGTTATAAATTGACTATAATTTACTTCTTATTTTTTTTATATCTGCATTGCATTTATATTTGAAATATCCTATTACTTTACCCCATCAATATTGTTTTATTTTGTTATTATGTTTTAAATTTTTTCTTGTACTTTCGCCACTTGCCATATGGCAACAGATTGTGCAAAGCTATTTCTTAGAGAAATTCATTGTATCCTTGATCATTTATATTTTGTCATGAAATAAAGATTGAAAAAAAAAAAAAAAAAATACGAGCAGAGTCACGAAAAAGTGATTCTACAGCATGACAATGGTTTGATTCGTGGAGCTCATACAATAAAAATACAAATCCTAAAGCTGATATAATAGCTGATGGATAATTTACTTGAGTTCCATGAAGTGTGGCTAATCAACTAAAAATTTTAATTCCAGTAGGAATAGCAATAATTATTGTTGCTGAAGTTAAATAAGCTCGAGTATCAAGAGATGAACACTTTTACCGTAACGGTATTCGAGCACTGCCAGAAAGATGGGAAAAAGTTGTAGCTAGAGATGGGCAATAATTTGAGTGATTTATTTTTTTTTTTTACAATAAAGTTGCATTTTCATAAAAATAAAATGCGATATTTTTAGTTGCGCCCCTAATATGTAGACCAGCGGATGTACATAAGTATGTACATATGTCGAAATTTTAGGTACTCTTGTTACTACATGCTTTAGTGCAGGTGGAAACACAATCTGTAAGAGTGAAACATGAAGAGCTGAAGAAAGAAACCTTTTAGTAGAATCACAGTCGCTGCTGAGGACATGCAAACACTTCTTCTGCAAATTGTACAATAGAGAAGCTCAACATCCTGCAGTCAGGCAGAATAGACCATTCAACCCAGAGGATGATAGCCATAACTTCGGTCCGCCTGGCCAAAACGAAGTGAGGGCAGCAATATATTGTAGTATCTAAGCTTAAATCGAGGCCTAGGTATTCGAAGCTGCTGTAGTAATTTTGTGGAGAGCATACATTAAGCGATTTCTCAGATCCGCTAAGAAGCGTGTATCCCTGATAAATGGAATCTCAGCATCATTTGTCCAATCCACAAAAAAGTAGACCACCCAACTGTTCCAACTATACTATATAAGTTTCCCAAACATTGTGCATAAGATCTTATCTGCCATATTGTTCGAACCCTTCAAGCGGCCATTATCGGTATGGTCTCAGGCCAGGAAATCTCTTCTTTTCTCCTCCCCCTTCTAGTGTTGTCGTGCTCTGGATGCCACGGTACAGGTGGGGTTCACTGGATCCTTGGGATCCATTTCCATCTCTCGGCGTACCACTGCAGGGATGACCATATAGGTACCCATGTACATCTACCCCCACAAAAAAGTTAAAAGCATAATTGTAAATGAAAGCCCACAATCCCCCGGTGTCGTTCTTTTGCCCCATATGTCTGCAAGAAGGATTGCCCTTAGTAGAACAGTTTTGCTCCCTATTCGGCGGTCTCAATTGTAGACCTCATCCTATTAACTTTGGTTTCTGATCAGAGGTCCGGCTTCGAACGAAAGAAATTACTTGGACGACCAAACAAACAGAACTAACAAACGTATAATATTGACCTGTGTGATGGCTAGGGATTCGGTAAGGAACTGTTGGAGCTCTGAATGAGATTCCCTTTGCTCTAACAGCTTAATTGACAGAACCCCATATGTGTGTGTGTGCGTGAATGACGGCGATGGCCAATAAGAGCGGTGAGCTCATTCGATAGCTTATCGTGTTTCTGGCAAGAGCCAACAAAAAAAGCGGCGACAAGGAATAAAAACCAAAAACGAAACAAAGAATAAAAATAGCGAGGATGAGAACCGAAAACATACCAACAGACAAACCAGAGAAAAAGGCCATAACAACAGACCCAACGGATACGACAGGACCAAAGTCAAAGATAGTGGCGGAGACGGCTTACCCTCCTCCCCCAGTAGACACCACAGCCAGAGAGCGACCCCGCATATATATGCAGGAAAACCCCATAACGAGCTAAGTACCCTTTATTTATTAGATTTACTCATACATATTTGACCAAATTCAGTGTAATAACCGTAAACCTTCTTTCCGCTGGTGCTGTGAAACCGTACTTGAGACGGTTATCTTTTTTTAAATTGCGCCACCCGCTAGCCTTAATTTTACACAACTCGGAACTTCCGTTCTTTCAGCATACGCTGTAATTCCCACCAACTAAAAAAAAAACAAAAAAAAAAACAAATACATCATCATAAATTCCCCTTCAGGGGAAAGACCATTTTTTGCGTTTTTCTTTTTTTTTAGCGATCCGTTTGAGCGATCTTTAGTAAGGCCCTATCCCGAACAACTAACGAGGCTCTACATAAGATAAAACGTTCCCAATATTTAACCAAGCAATGGGTATATTGTTTTCAAAAACCCAGTATCATTCCCTATGCCAGTGGATTAGGTCTGTTACAAGATTCCGGCCATATTAGGATCCTAGAAAGTTAACTTTAAATTGCCGACGTATTGTTAGTTTCAATTGTGCGATCACAGGAATCGTATCTGCCTGCAAATTTGTATTGTCATGTGAAAACAACAAACAACCAGATGCTGCTACGTGTATTCGCAAAATAAAAACCAAATTCTAATTATGTAATTGGATTCGTAAATTTAACTAAGCCGCATTTCTCAGTAAACATAATTGTCAAGTCAAAGACAAATTTCGATTCTTGAAAATTATTAACCAAAATTTCAATTTCTCCTTTGATGAGGAAATTGCAAAGAACTTCCACGTAACGCACGATTGGTCTAATCCTATTCGTTATTCTCTTGCGCACGATAACTCTAACACAGTAGCAATGACATTGAGAGCACTTCTCGAAAAATTAATAATAACCCAAAGCCTAATTTGAATAAACCGCAGAGCTACCATATTGTCCTCATTCACACCCCCCTTACTACTTTGTAACATAAAGTTTGCCACAAACCTAAAGGGAAGAAAAAAAATCTTTTTTAGAAAGCACATTTTAAATGCAAACAAGCCATGAGCATAATACTCTGATCTGAGAACTCTTACCACCCTCCTATAATTTAAGTCGTAGCTTTCAGAGAGCAAAGCAATACTTGCCACTTTCAAAACCTAGCGGCATGTACGGAATATAACATTTATCCAATTTAACCTTAGAGTATAGTAAAAACAAAAATAACGGGAAGCCAATGAAATCTCTTTGCCGATATCATTACCACAGTTGTCGTCTCATGAGCTGAAGACCTTTACTCAACCAGGAGTAAGGTAACACGTTACCAACGCCCGCTGGTAATCTACAGCGGTTTTAGTAGCTCATCTCACTCTCTGGGTTGATTTAATTCTCACCATCTCTCCATTTTGTTTAATGTCTACGGCTTGAATTAAGCTGCCTTACTACCACCTAACCATCCATAGTATAGCAATCTCCATCCCCTACCCTTATTACTTATTACCGGCGGCGATTCTCCCGCATTTGCACTACACGTCGCGATGCGATAGATAATGTGGGAATTTCAACACGTTTTTGCACTTATTTGATTTTTTTTCCTCTTTTCTTCATTTGTATCATCCGTTCGCGCGAATTATCCTGCACCCCACAAACACTCGTCCATCCAATTGGAAAAAACGAAGCTAAGTCTGGCTTCGAATTATGGCTGACTGAGGAAGAATGAAAAAAATACTGAAATAAAATTCACTCACAAATTACTCGAATCTACATACCTGGAGTGGATAAGGACGCAAAAACCCAAAGGATATGATACAAAAAAAAAAAAAACAAAAAAAGATACCAAAAAAATCCCGAAAAGGAATTTCATATTATTTTTTTTTTCGTGTAAGTATACGGCAGGCATGACATTCGAAATTGAAGCACGTCTGCCCACAGCAAAATGTAAATATTCGTGAACGCTTTGATTTCCTTTCTTTTGGTTTCATCCCCTTCCTTTGGTAACTAAAACTGGAGTTACTAAGGGAAGAATTGTTGAAAGTGAAGTTTCTGATAAACATGATGTTGAGATAACCGTTGTTTACAACAAATTTCTTCTCAGTTGAAAGTGGTCCTTAACTTAATGGTCATTGTCCTCTGACATTATTTTGAATAACGATTTTCGATTGAAAGAACCTGAAGCTTGATCTTGAGATTAATTTACAATGATTGCCAACCTTGCCGTGGGGTTGAGCCTAAAATTGAACCAAACTTTCAACAAGAAGGAAGCAAACATTCCACCTTGTTCGTCAACGCTTTGTTTCCTAGGTATTCCTTCTCATCTTCTGGGCTGGTTCAGGGTGTCATCCAAAATAGCTGCATACGTCTAGTAAAAGACGAACCAATGTCAAGGCAGTGTGCGCTGCTATTACTGCAAGCAGGCACACCATTCGCTGCTGCATGTTAATAATCTCAGCTCTAAACCTACAAGGGATTATAAAAATACAACTACATATACACAAACATTTCATATAACATCAAAATTTAACCCGCCTAAAGTAGTCTCTTCTGAAGTACATCAGCCAAGTGTTCTTCTGGAAACAGCAGTTGTTCGAGTGAGGTCCTGAAATGGAAACTATTTGCATCTTAGGGCATTGCAAGCAACGTCCATTACTGAATCCGCTGTCCAGTTATTAGGGCTTCATCAACGGCGAACATTTATTGAGGTATCTGGATTGGGAAAAATCAGTAGTGGTTCATGTCAGCGGTATGTAAATCTTACTTTTGGGTCGCTGGTAACACCGTTCGAAACAAATACCCGGGCCTACGTGTTCAAATCGCTGACTGGTCTGTTGCCGTCCAAGTCTCTAGCTCTACAAAATTGGGAACATATTCAGGGCTTAAAGTTAGCTGATCCACAATTCGACAAGCCCGATTCGATCTTCTGCTAGGAAGCGATGTTTATTACGAGTTTATTCGATCAGCTATTATCCGTAGCACAGATCAAAGGTCTCCAATCGCACAAGAATCCGAGCTAGGTTGGCTTCTACTTGGGAAGGTCATTTTGCGAACTCTGGAACCCATTCATAGTTTTCTACAGGTTTGTGACATCGACACCCAATTTCGAAGATTCTCTGAATTAGAAGAATCGCTTATCAACTTCAAGGAAACGGACGAAGACAGGGCTTGTGAACAGCGCTATCGCACGACAACAAAAAGTTTGGATGATGGACAATATGAGGTATCGTTGCCATTTAAGGACGGATGTAAACTTGGGTTTGGTGCCTCGATGTTAGGTGCCTTACGTAGGCTTCATCAACTGGAAGGAAGATTCCAGGAAAATTCCACACAGCACAAGGAGAATTCCCAGTGTTTAACGCAATGCAAGGATCTTCGTCAGATGATAGAGGTTGACGAAAAGAATACCATACTGGATACACCACATCATTCCCTTACTCCTCACCATGTGGTACTCAATAAGTCAACCAGAACTACGAAGCTTCGTCGCAGTCCTGCGTACTATAGGGTTTTCCAATAAGGACTTGGCTTTTTTTTTTAATAAAACGCAAACCATTTGAGATATTTCAAAAACTTTTTTATGGGCTTGAAGTACAATCAAAACATTTATGAATGGAACTCGACTTCGTTCATATGGCCACCGCGGGCACGTTTACAGCGGTCGATTCGTTGGACCCAATTTTCAACGACTCATGAGGCTTATCAAGTAAATAAACTGTGGGCATATGAGAGGGTAAGATTTCTCATAGACCTATGGCTAAGTTCAATATTCCTTCTGAATAATTAAGACATGGTCCCCATCTGAATACTAATTACCCTATCATGACCATGAATCCACAGCCTTTTGCAGAAGCTGTTTGATGAGGTCGCCTTTAATCAGAAGATCGTGCTGTGCTGCGACGTAAACGCATAGTTTAGATAGTCCTGCTTGCATTACGCGAAGCAACAAAGTCACTCTTGTTCCAAATAATCTCCTTTTCATGATACTCGTATCCATACCCTCTCGCACATCAACATCGCCCATAACAGCAACCGTTGACCTATATTCTACAAAAATAGAGAAACACCCCAAGGAGGTCATTTTTCTCCTCTTCTATTGGGCTGCTTACATATTGGGTGAGCATCCAGAAATATTCCCTAATATTCTCTAGAATTCCAAAGCCATACTTTCCTCTTGAACACGTAGCTGGGTTTTCAAAAGGAATACCAAGATACCCTGCGTTACTCATCTGGGTTCCTCGAGGAGTATTAGGTAACTACGGCTCATCTTGGGCATAGAAATAAAATGTTGCAGAGTTGCCCTCTACTCGTACATGAGAGCTGTGGGCTTAAGATAAAGCCTACAACCCAAATCCTTTCGCTGGAAAGAAGGACAACCTAGAAAACCTATAGACTTTTTAATTTTCTAAGACTAACTTAGCAATGGAAAGAACTGCAGGATATTCAGCCTCTTACGCTGTGTCGCGGCCTTCTCCAATCAATTGACCTTCAATTAACAAAAATTGACTTCAACTTTTATTTCATTTACCTGATTCCAGAAACTAGGTTAGGTTAGGTAAGAGTGGCTGTTGGAAATACCAACCCACTTAGGCCTATTGGCCCACTGTGATGCCACGTGGATCTATGATCTTCTTACTACTGGAACCAGTTTGAGCTTATAATAAAGCGTAGGAGACTGTTAACGTCTATTTTTTCTAGATCGTTTAGGTCGTTGTAGAAGAAAGCTCCTAGATGAAGCTTCCTTCTCTGAGAGAGAGCTGGGCATGTGCAGAGTAGGTGGGGGATTGTCTCCTCCTCTTCCTCGTCCATGCAGCTTCTACAGAAATCGTTAGTAAAAGCGCCAAGCCTTCTTGCGTGCTTGCCTATGAGGCAGTGTCCGGTAATGACACCTATTATGGCGCTGAGATGTTTCCTATCTAAAAGGATCAGACACTTAGATCGACTCAGATCCAGCCTTGGATCTGTTTGGTCGCTAGACATGTTTGTCCAGCAGTCCACCTAAGGTCCGTTCTTTTATTGGCATCTAGCTTTAGTGTTAGTTTGCACGTAGCGATTGGTATACCTATACTACCTTTGTCCGGTAGGATAGGTAGAGTGGTTCCAATTTTGGCGAGTTCATCGGCTCTGCAGTTCCCTGGAATGTCTCTGTGGCCCGGCACCCAACAAAGGTGAATGTTGAACTGCTCTGCCATCTCCATGAGAGATGATCGGCATTCAAGGGCAGTTTTAGAACACAATGAGACCGAGTCCAGGGACTTGATGGCGGCCTGACTATCCGAAAATATGCGGATATCCTTTGCAGATATCACGTTTTTCTTCAGCCAGGACAGAGCTTCTTTAATCGCCAAAATTTCCGCCTGGAACACGCTACAGTGATTTGGAAGGCGGACAGAGAGGCTTAGATTTAGCTTATCTGAGAAAACACCGCCACCAACTCCGCTGTCGGTTTTAGATCCATCTGTGTAGAGATGGATTGACTTGTCCTCCATGAAAGCATCCTCCTCCCAGAATGATCTAGAGGGGAAGCTTACATGAAAGTTTTTGTCAAACCAAAGTTCAGGTATGGTGTAATCGGTGTTCTCTGTGAGGATTCCTAATGTATTAAGAATGTTGGCGTGGCCAAATGAATTATTTGTCCACTGTTTAGTCGCTTTAAGGCGAATAGCTGCAGTCGCAGCTACTTGCTTGCTAAAAATGTCGAGGGGTGTCAAGTGAAGCAGAATATCTAATGCCGCAGAGGGGGTAGACCGCAAGGCTCCGCTTGTGCATAGACATGCTGTTCTTTGGACTCTGCTTAATTTAATGCGGTTGACTGCATTTTCCAAGGCCGTCCACCAGACAACCACCCCGTAAGTAAGTATCGGTCTTATGACCGAGATGTATAGCCAGTGGGTTATGCGAGGTTGAAGGCCCCATTTGTTCCAAATGGCTTTCTTGCAAGAGAATAAAGCTATTGTAGCTTTATTGACTCTTTCTTGAATGTTAGGTTTCCAGTTTAGTTTCCTGTCAAAAATGAGACCCAGATATTTTGCTGTATCGGAGAAAGCTAAACTGGTACCGTTTATTGAAGGAGGGTCTATGATTGGAATTTTATATTTCCTAGAAAAGAGGACAAGATCCGTTTTATGGGGGTTTATTCCCAATCCACAGCGGTCTGCCCAGCAGGTTAATCTGTTAAGATTTACTTGGAGGAGTTCTTTAATGGTATTTAGATGTTTTCCTGAAACTAACGAATGAAGAAAAATCTATTTCTATCTTCAGAGACTGCTCTAAGATATCTGAAGGCGTCGAAGCACAGGTCTTCAGAGGACCTCTGCCTATACAAATTCTTCAGTCTCCCCATATACTATACCGCTTTAGAGGTCGAGGTCGCAGCTATTCATCAAAACGCTGCTGACCTCAAGCTGAGTCCAATATCTTCGCCGTATATTGTAATATATGTTACATATGCAAGCCGTTAGCGATAAGACCCCCATCTTCGAGCAACTTAAAGTCGAGAGTGGTTAGTGGTAATGGTAGCAGCACTAGATCACATTCTGTTACTTCCTGGAGCACTCGGATGCCCAGGAAACTGCGTCGCTGATGAACTGGCCAGGACACCCTTACCTAAAGTAACTTAACTTTAAAATTGAAATCTTGAAACTTGTTTGAGTCAGAAAGACAACCAACTTGTTTGCAAAAATTCCCGAACTTTATTCAGCCATTGTGTCAAAAATCACTTTTTTGCGTATTACTTATCATAGGCTTCCCTTATTCTCAGGGAACTCGAAATGTAGTGTACAATTTAGGGGGCTGAAGTAATAAATTGAATAAATTGAAGGTACTGTATGCTTTATATTCAGTTTTGTAAAGGTTAGAGAGGAGAAATCTAGTTGGTGATGTTTAAAGAATCATTCCAACCTCATAGGATATTTCGTGCCAACCCCATACGTGCAGATCATATGAGCTGAAGTCTTGAACGTAAATGCAACCTAATATTGTTTGGATTGATTGAGAGATAACATCAGATGGTGATATGAATTCTTTATGGAAGTGCTTAAATCTGCACCTGTTGGGCTATTTCAGTTGCGGAAAGACAGTATCCACATGTGTACAATTTGGCAAGATCCATGTTTTTTCCTAAATGGTTTGTCCATTCTAAAAGAGAGCCTTTTCGTCCTCTGAAGTTATTTCAATCGATCTTTATCTCATTTGCATTTACGAGTATGTCACAAAAAGAGGCGATTGCGCATCTGGTATGTAAAGTTCGTTAACAACTTGAACGTTAAAGATATGCCTCTGTGTTCAGGGACGCATATTAGAGTTACTTTCTTGGATCAAGTTTAAAAACTTGAAAACTATAAGGACTGCTTAAGGTGATTTAGCACAAACCTCTGTTTGGAAGACAGAAATGAAATGTGCCGATATTGTAAGGATTGGATACACCAGCTTCTAACCCATTAAATACTTTCAAAAAGCCTGTGCACTAGTTAGACTGAGGATGATCCCAATAACAGGAAAGGCAACTTCAAAGAAGCGATTAAGCAGGGTTTGGTCTATTGTTGCATATACCATCACGGTGGTCATGTGTAAAACTAGTTTGATGTTATTAATGTTGTGTAGAAGGTGAGGCTTTAGAGCATTCATAGTTGCAGTCTTGATAATATTTATATTGGGGTGAGAAGGCTACTTCCAATGCAGCTGATAAACAAGTGTACGTGGCATCTGTATTATCTACGCATGCTATTCATTGCTTCTAATGAAGGTACGAACAGGTGGTAAACAATCAGTTTGTATGCCATTTAGTTTTTCTTCCAGTGACGGGAATGATCGCAATTTTTCCTGGGAAAAACATGTAACTATGGCATTAGTTACATACTTTGTTTATAACATTTTGCATTGGCTCAGCAATACCTGGTTGTTGAGTAACAAATCTGGAATTATTAAGGGTGGTTTGAATTGTGTCCACTACAGTAAATCAAAGCAATGGGGACAGGATGCCACCTTGAGCATAACCTTCAGTAGCTTTCACGGAGATTGAATGTTGTCCAGGGCAGGATAATGTACTGTTAAACTTGGGACAGATCCAATTCATATGCTGTCTTCAGCAGTTTTGGTTGAATAAAACGACGTATTACCATGGATGTGCAGAAAGACACAGGCAGCATTCTTTCTTAGAAACAACCTTTTCAATTGTATTTACGAGATAATGCAAGGATTTATGTCTTTAATGTGTTTGAAAAAGGAATACTTGCGTTCGTCTGTAGCTCAGTGTAATACTTCCGTCAGATTTTTTGCAAGCGACCAATTCTATAATCGTAACCGTTTGTGAACACAATCCACGCACTGAACCGTTAAGCTTTGTTTAATGCTCGTAGCTTTCAAGCCTTTGAACTTAGGCTTCGAACTTATTTTCCCATAGGGGCACATCGCGAATGATAGCTTTGCATCAGCTAGATGTACACGTGATTTGAGACCACCACTTTGGGGCTTCTTCATTAAAATTGAGTGAAGAATCTAAGTTTGAGCATAATAGATTAGATTTACATCTAAGAGTCCTTGTATGCAAGTTTCCAATATATATGCATATGATCCAAAGTTGATAAATTATTCGCGACGTGCCAATTGGTAAAAGGATCAATCATGGCAGAGTTTTTGGATTATCAGTTTCAGTTTCAGTTTCAGTTTTAATGCATTTTATTTTCTTAACACTAACTCTTACATTCTAACAAAAAATGCTTAAATGCTAGCTTACAATTACTTAACAATCTTATACTAACTTACTGGCCCCACACAGGCACTCTAAGCTACTCTGAATACTTATATCTATGTCTTTCGACTGCATTTACATTTTATTTATAAATACTTATTTTCTATACTTAAGGCTAAGGAAAAATTTGTTTACAAAAACTTAGCATATGGACATTTTTTTCGTTTTTATAAACTTAGTATCTAACTTAAAATAAACCTTAGCCTACCTAACCTAAATGTACAATACACACATAAACACACATAGACATTATACACAATCATATACATATATCAGTGAACACCTTTGTATACACTGATATATGTATATGTTTTTTAAATGCTAACCTAAACCTATGTAAGCTGGCCATCGCTATTTACTGAGCAAATAGATTGGTCAGCTCTGCCTCATTAGTGAGGCTGGTCCGTAATTGACGGAAACGACGACGAAGCATCTTCCCCATCATTCAACCACCAGAAATGCTGGTGCTGCCGAACGACATCCCTCTTATCGCGATTCCCCACAGCCCTACTGAACCTGAGGCGATCCAAACTGCCGTGTGCGACGTCTCTGTTGTAGTTGAGTCGCCTGTCCCCAGCTGTCCGAGAGACATGGAAGATTAACGGCACCGCTGATCTATCCTGGATCAACCCTATCTGATCAAGGTAGAGGAATGCTTCCGGTGGAACGAAGCCGTCAGAGCGCACACTCTCGTGGTAAAGGTAATCGGGGTAGTAAGCCCCAGATATCAGGTTATTCGTCGAGGTCATTGCTCTTGCAATGTGCCTTCGAGTCAGCTTAATTACGAAGTTGTCCACTCGTATTAGGTTCGCCCTATTGTAAAGGACCTCGTTAGGATAAAATTTCTTGTACTCCGATTCTGGTGTTCTATACAAGCGAAGACAAGCCCTAAGACAAGCCCTCTCAAACACCCGAATCTTTTCCATTAAGCTTACTCGTACATTGAACCACACGGGACAACCAAATACCAGCATGGGCCTGATAAGGGCCATGTAGCAGATTACCATTACCCTCGCATCGAGTTGGCTGCTATGAAACAGTCTCTTTGTAAGGGCAAAAGCACCTTTAGCTCTGGCCAGAGCAGCATCTACATTTTTGTCAAAATACAGAAACTGATCTAGCCAGATTCCAAGGTACCTGACTACATTTCGACAGGCAAGAGGCTGTCCGTGTTGTCCAATGATCGAAAAATTTCTCCAATTTTTTCTGGTATCCCTAGAGGCTCTAGACAACGGCGTCCTAAAGAGAATGGTTTCCGACTTCTGAAAGTTGATTTTCAACTTCCAGTCATCGCAAAATCGTGTTATCTCATCGAAGTCACGCTGCAAGAGGGTGTTAATGACCTCGATTTTTGGACCTGTTCTGTACGCTACCACATCGTCTGCGTACGCAATAGTATGGGAAAGTGAACCTATCAAGTCGCTTGTATAAATGTTGAATAGGATCGGCGAATTGACCGCGCCTTGCTGAAGACGATTTTGAATTTGAAATATTCCAACAGAAGTCACTTCACCATTCTTCACGATGAACTGTCTGTTGGTTAGCTTATTATAAAGAATGTACAAGAGTAGTTTACTGATCCCCAACCCAGTCAGCTTATAAATAGAAAAGACCCTCTAACCATACGGTGTCGAAGGCCTTCTCCAAGTCAACAAGACAGGCACCAGTGCACTGTTTCTTGCCTTTGTTCCATTGGATATCAGAAACCAGTTTATAAGCGGCATGTGAGATATCATGTCCCGCCTTAAAACCAAATTGATTATCCGGAACTACATGTTTGTCCTCAACCCACCTAAACAGAGATCTATTGATTACTTTTTCATAAACCTTACTAATATTCGGAAGGAGACTTATCGACCGGAGATTCGCCGGATTGGATATATCCTTCCCCTTTTTGGGGATAGGTTGAACCACCGCCGTTTTCCAATGCGCTGGATAATGTGCATTATTCATTGCATTATTAAACAGGGTGGTGTAAATGTTCACCGCTTCTAGAGGAAGACGTCGAAGCACAATGTTCGGAATACCATCGGTCCCCACTGATTTCTTAGCCCTGACTGTGTCGATGATCTCATGGAGTTCTTCCGTCGAAATGAACGGTGGTAGGTCACCCTCTCTGGAAATGACATTGATTGCCATATTTTCGTCACAGAACCGGGTGAAGCCAGATCCCTCGGATCGCCAGTTCCCTATTTCATTTCGAATGCAGAAGTCGTGCACCAAGACGCGATTGTCTAGGTCGTAATTAGGGCCAATGATATCAGTGGCCTTGTATACTTCCTGGAAAGTCGCCCCTATGGCCTCAACCTTCTCCTGTGCATCCTCGATCAAAAAGAAGTTGTCATCGTCAACGTAACCGTCAGTAACCGTTCGTTGTCTGTTGTCCGGGCTATTTTAAGGCACTGAAGGTCGTTTTGATTTTTTCTCCGAAATAGTTTATTTATTTGCGGGAACATATTCGGGTTGCTGGTGTTTATAGCCCGAACCTTGTTGTTCCAATACAAACTTACAGAAATTCTGTAATTCTCTTTTATTAGCGTTTGGATATTTTTAATCGACGACTTCGGTGTCCTAATCTCCGGGTCTTGTCGGTCAGTTAACTGTCTGTACAAGTTTTTAAGTCTTGTCAGAAGTCTACTTTTCTGTCGGTGCAGTGCGTCAATAGTAGGACTGCGGAACAGGTCTTCGTTAGTTGTACGTCGACACCGCGGCATTGTAGTGTCCATAGCTTGTTTAATTGTCTCGTCCATTTGTTTTAGGTAACGAGGTCGATCTCCTCGTTTGACAAATTCCTATTGGACGGTGGGTGGAGCGTGTTCGAGGAGAGTGCTCTTGTCAAGGTTGCGGAGAAGCGTGTCCAACGAGTCTGTAGTTATAAGAATATCTTTGGACAAACTCCTCCAATTCCGCAATTTCGTTAGGAACTGTAATTTCGGTACTAAAACCGCAATGGTGGTTGTCATACACGAATGTGCGCAGACAGTTTAGCGTTTGTATGGTCGTACCTGTCAGTCGTATATGTTCGTCGTACAACAGTATATCCCAATAAGACCCGCGTCTGGGAAACGACGGGTTATCCGTCGCTTTAAGACCGAGTCTGTACATGACATCGTGCTGACCCCACCAATCGAGTAGTAGGTTCCCTCTAGTATTTGGCAAATTATTTCCCCAATCTCTGTGTCTAGCGTTGAAATCCCCGCCGTTTATAAAATAATTCTCCCCCGATTCCAGCCTCAGAAGTCGGAAAAGCGTGTCGAGCTCTGTAATGAATAGGGTGGATTGTGAAGTCTCAGGTGCATAAACAGAGGCCAAGTACAGCCGCTTTCCACTGCGGAGCGGTATGTAAATGACGACTGCCTCCAACACCCGGAGCGGAGCGGTATGTAAATGTCGACTGCCTCCAACACCCGGAACCTGCGCAACACTCCCTTGTACACTCTGTGAAATTTTATACCTTCTTTAATGAAGATCGCGACACCCGCCTCCACGTTTGGATCTGGGCAGATTTCTTCTTCTAACAATGTAATTGTTGTACTCCAGTTTATGCTTATCGGTTAGCTTGGTTTTACTAGCGAAAAGCACATCAGGACTTTCGTCTTGTAGCAATTTAAACATCGCGGCTCTTCGTTCAATCCTAATCAGTGAATTAACATTCACCCAAGGACTTTCAAAGTTTGCTCCACCATGTGTGTACCCATTACGACATGTGTTGCGTTAGTCCCGGCAGCAGCGCATAGATCTGGTCCACCCGCTTGGTCTGTTCTTGTACTTGCTGTTGCAACTGAGTCAACTGAACTTGAATTGCGAGCAAGATGGCCAGCATGTTAGGTGCAGATTCCGTTGTTCTCGGCATTGGCGCCGGAGGAGCAACAGTCGCTTGCTGTACCGTAGCCCCCGTACTTCACACCATTTGGGAGTAGGAAATTTGGGACGTGACGGCTGGTGTTTGAAACTTGACAGGTGAACGTTTGACTTCCACCTTCTGCTGCCGAGGCAGTTTTATTTTTTTAATGTCAGCGAACTTAGGACAACCCCGATAGTTTGCTGTGAAACCCACGTTCCCACATAATACGCACGAGAGCTGCGTCCTATCGGATGCTCCGTCCCTACCCGGAGCACACTCCTCAGAACTGTGGTTCTTTGCGCACTTCACGTATCGACGCCTTCGCTCCTTTTTAATTTTTCCCAGTGAACCACCTGGTAGTCTAGGACATTGGTACTCCTTAGATTATCCAGACGGCTTTCGGGACTGAGCTGCACCAGGAAGAACGGCAGACTCGGTTTCTCCCGCCAAGCTCTAGCTGTGACAAATGGCTTTTACCCCCCCAAAAATTGAGTCCTTCGCATTCCTTCTCTTTGAGCAGTGCCAAGATCTCCTCACAATCAGAAGACGGTTCCAACCCCTGCAGCAGAATCGATTGCCGCTTTTCACACTTCGATGTGAATGAGTAGTGCTCCGTCGTCATTTCCTTTAGGAGCTCTATAACTTTCGCCTAGCCCTCCACTGTATTACAGCGCAATTTGTTTTTGCTTAATTGCAAGCACTTTTTCTTCCAGCTTCAGTATGCTGCTGGTAATATTGTCTATTTCTTCATCTTTATCTTCCGACTCAGATGCCGCTAAAGAGGCAAAGTTGTTATTGCTGGACTTCATTGTTATTATACTGGACTTCATCTTTATCTTCATCAGCTCTTAGAACGGCACTTATTTTTTTTCGTTAGAATAGGAGGCGTCTTCAACCTTTTCCTCCTTTTGATGACTTTCGCCACGGCACCGCCAACAGTATTGTTGCCCTGTTATGGGAAGATCGGAACGCTCTCCACCATCCTTCACGTGATTTTATTGGTTTTGTTTTGAATTTGTTCACAATTTGAGCCAAAAAAGGAGTTCCAAGTTTGGCCCATGATCGAACATGCATCCCACGCTTTGATGACCGACGCTGCTAACCGCTTGGCCACCGAGTTAACTAACAAAATCGCGACCAATTATCTTTAGGAAGGAAATCTTTTTCACTTTTTCAGTTTAGGAAAAGCCGAGACACATCTATTCTCTGCGGAGATCTGCGAACGACTGTTGAATGGTGTTATATTCCATTCATAATGGCAAGATCCAAACAATATATTAAAATAAAAATTTGATCGAAATCTAAATCATAAATGTGTTTTATTTAAATTTAATTTCTGACCCACAAATTGGATGACACTGTACTTATTATCATTTGTAATCGCTTGTGTCTGTGCTTCTGTGTTGCCGGAGATATAGCGCCAGTTTGTTCTTGTCCCAGACTCCATATAATCGTTGATTCCATATAATTATGCAAATAAGGGTCAGCACTCGAAAAGATTCATCAAAAATAGCATCAAATAATGAGCAACTTCATCTCATTTCTTCAGGATCAAGTAAAACACGATTAGGATCTATGCATCAGGTATTCTTTCCATCGATCAAAAATATTTTAAGAAATGCCTCTTGCAATGTTTCCCATGTTAATAGATCTAAAGTATTTAGGTTCGGCAGCCCTTTGTCACAAGTATGGATAAGTACTCGTATTCTTTCAACTTTTCTTGTTTCTTGCTTTCATCGATCTTTTAAATGAATTTGTTTGCAAATATAATATTGTATCTGATTTGCAGCATTTGATGCTGGTGATATCATATTCGTTGGGAAATTGTGGTAATTTTAAGCAGATATATATACTTCCAATCCGAAGAAGATGACATAAGATATTTACTTTAAAATTTAGTGACTATCATTCAAAAACTCAAATCCACACAAATCCTTTCTCAATACCAAGCTGTCTTCTATCGGTTATGTTATGTTATGAACTTCATTAGAGTAATTACAGAGACGACTTTACTTTAAGACTTTATTAAGTAGACTGCCTATGCTAATACAAATGGTTGCTTAACTTAAACTCGAGCATACGTAATATGCATATGTGACATCGTGTACATATCCATAAATACTTAATAACGTATTATACATTCACAACATTCCCGACGAACTACGAGTATGTAAGACAGGTTAAACCTTTATGTTTTCTTTTTCTCGCTTTAATCTCTAAAGACAATTTTAAAATGTACTCGACTAATTAATTTGGATAAAGTGTCGCTTCAATTAGACGAGAAATCGATGGATATCGAATTCTCGTGAACCGCCACCATACCAACACGCAAAGGTGTGGATAAATTTGCATAGAAGTCAAAGATGTGAGTACCGCACTACCTACGAGTAGATACGAGAACATACCAAAGGTACTCGTATCTATTCGCGTGTAATGTTAATTAAGAAATTGATTAGACGTATTGAAGGAAAATTGAATGTTTAATTCCATTAGCCATTTATCTGGTTAGGCATCTGTATCGCACATTATATGCAAAATTAATTGAATATGTAGTATAGAGCGGATGGGAGGAGAGCTACATACGATGATATGGGTTCAGGTTGATGGGGGTAGTTGTTATAGGAGTTGATACAGGTACACATAAATAAGCAGATGGATTGCAGCCGCACTTAAGGTAGGGAAATGTGGTAAGGAAATCGACACTTAGACTGTCGGAAGTAATAACGGTTTCATAATATAACACATCGAGTAGTTTATTGAGAAAAAGATATACGAGTATATGGGATAACAACCCACATAGGTTTCACGGGCGGTTTTCTCCGCAGAAGGGAACGAGGGGTTCGTTTAGTGAAGCCCAAAGGACAGTAGCGAGACTCACGACGTACCAGGGGCCTAAGGTGCGACAGAAGGTCCACCAGGAATACCGTTATCAGAGCCCGTACAATAAATAGATGACTCGCAAAGTGTTGCATCAGACAAGACGGTCTGAAAGTCGTCGACGGGTGGAGGAAACGATCCCTGGAACTTACCCCCCAACGAAGACTAAGAAATACAGAGGCTTAAGGAATACCCCATCCTGCAAGCGATGTGGGTACGAACACCGCATCACATACCACAACTGGTGTGGATGCAGCTAGCCAGAACTAGCACCGAGCCAATTGATCGATGGCGGACGGCCAGCATAATCAGGCACTCCCCAACGATACTCCAGCTTTAAAAGTCAGGTTAGATGGGTGAAGGGATGACGACCCCTTTTCAAGCTAGGACTCCACCGATGGAGCACCGAAGGAGCAGCAGAAGCGTGTAGGCGGACGGCCAAGTATTACGACTGCCTCCAATGAGGGAATACATAAACATGCAGACAAAGAAACACACAAACGATAACAAACATAGCCTAGACAGTTTGTGCGAATAATTTTTTAATTTTGCAAAATGCGAAAAGCAATTTTTTTCCTTTGGGGTTTTTTTTTGGAGCAAAAAAGTTAAAGTAGCATTTTTTTTAAAGAGAATAAATAGTAGAGTAGAGTTGCTAGTTTTCGCTTTGGAAGAACAGAAAGGAGTGAGGAAAGGAAGAAGGTTACAGGAGCGGGGGCCGAGAGAAAGGAAGACAGTGCCAAAAACGGGCGCATCATCGACAAGATAAAAGTTAAGTATTCTGATACAGTGTAGCACAGTGTAGTTTAAAGTGGAAAAGCGTTTTTCATTTGTAAATTGAGCCTCCAGTGGGCCGCGCGTGCCCAAAATTTTCGAAAATAGATAAGATACGCGAGCGTTAGATAAGGTTTTTTTTCTGTTCGGGACTGTGAAAATAGGGGGTTACTCCATCATCGAGTGTACCGCTAATTCAACCAACGACGGTCAAGTCGTAAAGATTTCATTACTCCTTCAAAATCACGTGGCGTCTAACTTCGTTTACCCAGGTTCAGCTGCCATTAAAGCGCTGCCTAGAGGAACCCACAGCTGGTATAGCGGAATCCCAGAGAAGTTATTCAATCGTAACACATTTACATCAAAATAACTTCAGGAATTTATGGAGGACAATAACATAAAACAGATAAAGATTGCTACTGGCTCAAGCAAATGGGCAAGTTGAAACAGATCAACAGTAGCCTAGTTCCAATTATTACCAAGTTAGCGAATGCAGGGTCTGTTCCCTCCTAGATAAAGTTCTCCTCCATCTACGTAAGCATTGGCCTTACACCAAGTGAATTGCTGTTTGGAGTTAGACAGGCATAGTGGTTGACATATTGAAAGAAAAGTTAGAACAAATGATTGGGGAAACAAAAGCATTACGAGCAAGAGTATTTCTTAATGGTACGACATTTCGTCAGTATGCCTGGAATGCCCAAGAATCTTGTTCTAAAATTCAGAGAGCCATATAGGATGAAAAAAGTTATGCCAAACGATTGGGATGTAGTGATGGATGTAGAAGAACATCAGTTTAGTAAGCTTCCTTATGAAGGGGTGTGGAAAGTGGCAAATATGAAGCCTTGAATTAATACGTTTAGACATATTGAAGAGGCCGCATTCGGGACTATTACGTATCAGGATGGCCGAACTGTGGCAACACTTAGAAATGTAAAGAAAAGAAACAAACTTAATGGAAAAGGAACAAAAATATGGACAAAAAAGAGATAGTTTAAAGACATAGATGAACTAACTTAGATGGCAAACTCTACTAATGCATTTACAAAACCCTCGCACAGGCACACTGTAAGTGAATTACCAGAACATTGTACATTTCTATAAACTGCCAGAATTTGTTAGAATCAGAGCAGTTTCAAGCAAAGTTGCTAGAATTAGAGGGATTTGTACGTAAAGTTCACTATGTGTGCGTAAAGTGGATGGCGTTTTTTTGAGTAAAATGGGCGGGTTTTGTGTAAAATGGGAGAGAAATTAACAATTCACAGGTATTAGAGGCGATCAGTGGAAAGCGGGTTCTGGTTTTTCAATATCTGAAAGGTTTGCTATCTATGTTAGTTCATCTAAGGTTGTAAAGTAATCGCCGAAGAGGCAACAAAGTCACTGCAAAGTTTGCAGTGCGATATAAAAGTCACCCCACTGAGTAAGCAAAGCTAAGTTTGGGTTTGGTAATTTGGACAAAATATGTATTGTAGATAGCTTTAAGGCAACCGAATTTATGTTGTACATGTAGGTCCTGATAATTGCATGTAGCTTCACTGCCACAAGAAACCTTTAATTGTTAATTATTCATTACCTGCGAAACAAAGTATGGAGCTCCTTAAGAAAGAGAAGATTCATTTACTAAATGCCTAACTAGTTTTTAATTTCCTGTTTTTACTTCGAACTTCAAGTTCTGAACAATTTGTATGAACAAAATGTATTATAAAACCGAAGTCAATTCTTGGGATTGTATGTGTTGTATTGTGTGTGGGCCCGCCGTGCATATGTGTCTGTGGTTTCTGTTTTCAACCCTTATCTTCATACATAAAAAAACCACAGTTCACGGAGCTGCGCTACGCGCTCGCTGGTTGTGCAGTTGCTTTACCATTCGCCGTCGACTCTCGACCGATTTGGATGTTTATTTACGTGACTGAACAATTTTTCTTAGTAAATTTTGTCAGCGGTACTTTTTCAGCGATATAATATTTTGCAGTTTATTTTTCGATAGCAATGGGTTAGAAGAAACTAGTTTCTTATTCTGTTTGTAGGAAAACTAAAAGGAATTATCCTGACTTGAAAATTTTTAAATGTCCTTCTAGGGAGAAAAATGAAATTTTAAATAATTTGTGGATGAAGGCATGTGGTTTTAAAAATAAAGGCAAATACTTTGTTTGTGGAGATCATTTTTGTCCCGAGTTTGTAGGAAAAAAATATCTTAAGGCGGATGCTGTTCCTTCCTTAAATTTAAATTCTGATTTAGATTCAAACTTGAATTTAGATGATCTGAAGTCTCCTTTAACTAAACGAAGAAGAAGGTCGAGCAGCATTTCGTGTGCAAGGTGCGATCAGTTATCGGAAAGATGTGCAAAAGAGGAGAAAAAAAATTCAACTTTAAAAAAAATATTGTTAAGTTACAAACTTAAATTAAGAAATTTAAAAATAAAATATTATAAAAAAAGACAGAGCGCATACTGCCATACAAATTTTTAATAAAAATAAAATATCTACTATGTCTCAAAGTGAAAGGTTCAATATTTCAGACCATTCAAAAACATTTTGTAAAACGCTTCTGAAAGAATCAAAGACTACAAAATACAACAATCACGAAAAATAACTTTCCCAAGATATTTATTATAGATCACAAAGTGCCTATAAATTTTTGAGGGATAGACTTGGCTTTAAACTTCTTCACATTTTCCCTTTCTGTAGATGGGCTCCTGTAAAAGAATTATAACCAGGATATGAAAACAATGCTCATTCGTATCTTAAGTCAATGTTCGCTTTATTAAACCAGCGAGAACGTTGTGTTGTCCTGATATTTAATGAAGTTAGAATTCGTAAAAACCTCACATATAATATAAAAAATGATTTAATAGATGGTTTCGAAGACCTTGGTGTAGAAAGAAGTAGATTGTTTGCTAATGATTGGAATTAATTGTTGGAAAAGTGTTTTAAATTATTTTGTGTCAGCAAACGGTGTAAATGAGGATAACCTAAGCGTAATTATAAAAAACAATTTGAAAATCTGTCAAGAACTTGGTCTAAAGGTATGTGCTATTGTTTGCGACCAAGGGGCCAGTAATGGAAAAGCTAATAAAATTTTACGTGTTTCTGAAGAAAACACATTTATAATTTTTAATGATGAAAATGACAAATGATATCCCCCATTTGTTAAAATCACTTCGTAATGTTCTATTGAAATCAGATCTACAAACTCCAGATGGTAATGTGTCTTTTGATGTTATCAGAGAAATATACAATTTGGAAGTTGACAACGTAGCTAAGACATGTTTAAAATTTAGAAGTTGTCATACAGCACCAAATGCCATCGAAAAAATGTATGCAACGCAAATATGTAGCCGATTCAAACTGCTTTTGAACTTAATTGCTTAAAAGAAAGCTCTAATAAAGCTGTAGCAATGAAAGAGTTCGTACTAAAAGTGAACAATGTATTTAACTGCATGGATAGTGGTTCACATTATGACAAGAATGTTTTAAGGCGGGGAGTTCAGCTAGAGAATCCAGCTTATAATGAGTTGAAAAAATGTTTGTCTTACTTAAAAGATATACAAAAATTAGTTAACCTTCCAAGAAACTTTTGTTTAAATGGAATGGAACAAACTATAAACGGGGTATTATTACTTTGTCATGATATAAGCAATGGCCTATATGAGAACGTGGATTATTACTAACAAAGAGAATTCATCAAGACGTATTAGAAAATTTATTTTCTATTATTCGCATCAAAGGTGGTTACAACAAAAATCCGTCTGTTTCCGAATTGAATGTTTTGATGTCGAAAATTCTCTTGTCAAATCTTATTGATTCTTCTCCTTTCAGTAACTGTGGTGATGATGATGTAGAATTTTTAAACGTAGACTTATCCCCAACTCAAACTAATATTCCAAAAACTTCTTCATTGCTTAAGGATCGCAAGAAAATCGTATGCGATGAAACTCTGTACGAAAAAGTTATTTGTGATATGAAAATCGAAACTAAAATCACATTAGAAACAAAAGCAATGCGATATTTTACTGGATATCTTGCTTCAAAATTCATTGCTATGAGCATCGCAAGGACCTTCTATATTTTGCTCTCCTCGTTCTATAAAAGAAGCATTGTTCGTGGAAGATAGAAAAAAAACATAGCATCAAAAAATCAAAAAATTCAAATTTTATCTGGAAAAAACGTAAAACAACTATTCAATAAGCATAACATTAAAAAGAGCGCATTCTGCTTTGACCTTCCTACGGTTCTCAAACATAATGTTTATTATCAGTCAAATTTGATTTAAAAAAATTAAGTTGCGAAAAACGAAAAACTTCTATCCAACAAACAGAACACGCAACTTTATAATACAAAACGATTAAGAGTAACATCATGTCTGAGTATGATTCATTCTAGTTCGATCGAACTGGGACGTACGGGTACGTCCCATTGAATGGAAAAATGGTAAACTTTTTCCTTCGACGTGCAATATCTATGTAACCTATAGCATCTGTGGTACAACTAAAATTATTCTAAAGAACAGAATCATTTTTATACCGTGGCGGGCATGCATTGCTGTGGAACTTGTTGCAGTGTTAGCGTCTGGCAAAGTGTGTAAATTTGTTATTGCCCCGACGCCTGAGTAGTCATATACCCCTTTTATATGACAGCTCAGAACGCATTGGTTCAGTACGCATAGAAAGAGTGGTGTTTACATGAAATTGTGCAAAACCGAATCCAAAATGAGTGAGAGAAAATGGAGAGGGCTTAACAAACAGCTGATTGAACTGACAGTTTGGTAAATTCAAAATTCGTGTAAATTAATTCGGAGATGAGATAATGATGAGAGAGCGAGAGAGTAAAATGTTTCCATGCGATTTGAAAGTGTTTAAGGCCCAGACCCATAGAATGCGTTGCGTACGTTGCGTCGACATATTCGATTGACATCTGGTTAGAATTACACTTTGTTACTGAAGCAGGCCCATAAGCAACGGATATGAGGGAAAGTACGGACTTTCAATTTGTCGATCCATTGTTCGACGTTGAGGAGCATATTTTCATATACAGAGGTACACGCATTCACAAATTGAGAGTAAGCACTTTCATTGGTGGAGACATTGAGAGAATGAAGAGAAATTATCGTAGCTTGAGTGAAAAGGAAACATTGAGATTAATTGACTTTTCAATTATCTATGGGACTGTCATTTCCGTTAAATACGTCAACGTCAACATATCCGGAATCGTAACGGACGCAAGGAATTTCATGGGCCGAGTGCTTTATATGATATTTCAATCCGATTTCAAATTTTCAATGCGGTTTACAAACAGGAATGAATGAATACCTATTGAGTATTTTAGTGCGGTTTGAAGTGCTGTTTATACGAGCGAATTGAACCAATACGCATTGAGCGGTCATATAAAAGGTGTAATATTTACCTTAGCAGTCATTCGCTGGTCATTTGGGTGGAGATGTGTGAGAAAGTGTTTAGCTCAGCAGTCATGCGCCGTAATTATGTTATTCGAAGGTTACATTTTGTACATTTTGAAATAGTGACATCGATTCATACATGATACAGAACAGATGAGGTGGAGTTACAGCAACTGGAGGAAAAGTTAAAATACATTGCAGGAGGGCACATTATGGTATTTAAGATCATAGTACTCACCTGGGGACACAGGGTATAAGTAAGATAAGTAAATAAATAGATATGCCAAATCAAATTTTATTATGAAGTACCCCCACTGCAGTTCAACTCGAAATTGTCAGATATATTCACTATGTTACAACCTGCTACAGGCGCTATTCACACATACCTGTATGAAGCAATAGATTGCTTCCTACTCTACAAACAGGTAGAGTTTGTTATCTTCTTACAATGAACGTTGCCCGAGGGACCTACGAGTACATACAAATCGAAGATGATAGTTGAGCATTTCATTCTTCAAGTGACTATGTTATTCCCAAATGATAACTCTCTGTGGACTTTATTTGTTCTGTCGCAAATTATTGTAATCATTTTTGTATAGATGTTTTAGATGTTTTACACATGTAACAAAGATTTAATTCAATTTTCTTATTAAGCGACTAGGAATGACTAAAATAAATCAATAGTTATCTGGATATGGATGAATTCATACATTCATATTCATACAAGTCTGCAAGCACTTAAATTATGCAAACTTACTTAAGCAACAACTGTATGTGGAAATCATAACAATCTATTCTTAGAGTCAATCACCGAAAATCGTTCATTTCCGGGAAAGATTCCATTACTTGCGTAGTTTCGGATCTTTTGCTCATACAAATGCGAACCCATTGGGGACAATGAAAGATAAACTCCATATATCAGGGCCCATCTAGATTTCCTCATGTCTTCATGGTTACATCTGATATTCCAATGTGAAATGATTGCCTACTCCTAGACAGGTGCTCTGCTTTGCTATATCCCTCGAGCACTTTTCCGATACCTGGAATTAGATGCGTCATTTTGAAGAAGAAAGATAGGAATCAGTTTACATCTGGGTATGCATTCAATTTGCATAATTGTGCAAACAAAAGATTTCCTTCGCCGGTATGCACTTCAACTGGCATGGAAGCAGATTCTTAGGAGTACGACTACAATCAGGCAGAGTAAGAATAGACGAAGGCGATGTCACCAACCTCTATATACACACCTACTACCGCCTACCCTAGCTACTAAAATCGATTGCATTTGTATGTCCTGTCGATTTGTATCGATACCTGTATTTCTGTGTTGTGCAATAAAGCGATTTATGTCTTTAATATTTTATCGCTTGATGGCATGCTAATACTTAAGGTTCTTCAAATCAAAGCCGTAACCCTGATTGATCAAAAGTCTGTACACAGTTTGCCACCCATATGCAATACTCGACACGACAGCGTTGCCACCGCCACCGCCACTGCCGTCGCCACCGATGCGACGTTCTCTTATTCAATCGACAACATTCCATATCGCATACAAAATCAGAATCTCGGAGATACATAATATTTCTTATTTTTCTTGGAAACCTTGCTTTTCGTTTTCGCCTTCGTCGGCATCGTCATCGTAGTCATAGTGCCTAGATAGTCGTCGCCATCATGCATGGTGTGCTACCAAGAAGTTGACAGCAATTTCAAGTATTCGAGATATTATTACTCGTACAATGTTGTATCAGGATTCCGATTCTGAGTCTGCCAGATCTGTATGCTCTGTATCTGGGCGAGAATCCTTCCATCTACAACAGTGTTTCCCCCTGTAACCATTCGCCATTTTAGCAGTAGGAAGGGGAAATTGTGAAATAAAATTTGTAAATTTGCATACATTTTTATTCAAATCTAAGGACACACATTCCTGTCGGTACAAATAGATATGATGGTGACGATGGCGGTGGTGATGGTACGGGCATGATGATGAAATGTAAGGAGGTTAAAAGGATATCACCTTTCAGCACCTCCCGCAGCTGCTAATAAAATCCCTCATTCGCATAAGAATCTACTCATAGTATCATACTCTCTATTATTTTCCTGAAAGGGGATATTCTTGCCGCTTTATGGAGCTGGTGCCAGCGTTAGGAGGATACCATAGCAATGACAATGGTTTCAGATATGAGCGCTGATGGTGATGGTGAAGCAATGATGGAGCCAAGTGTCAAGAGGACATGTTGCAGAGTCTGATGATGTTGAAAAAATCAGTCAGCAAGCCAGTCAGCCCACCGAAAGGATGTGAAAAATCCTTGTAATTTCAATGTGAGAATTTATGATGAATGCAGGATGAATAGAATGAATTTGTATCGGAATTATGAATGAAATGGTGTGTTGATGCGAATGGATATAACTATGTGATGACGGTGAAGAGGTCTCCGGCTGTGTGACAATGAAATATTTGTTTGTATCATACTATTTCTTTCTCTGTACAGTTCTCCTTCTTTTCTGCTACTGATTGCATGCGCTTTGTCATTCTTGGAAAGATGGATATTATTGTCATTTTAGGGAGTACAGTGTGTACAGTGACAAGTGATAGGACATTATCAAGCTGATGGAAACGGAAATCTTTTTCGATGACATATAGTGTCGATTGAAGGAGTTTGTATTGTCACGTATGCATACATACCTACATACGTATGTGGGCGATTTCTGATTGCTGTAACAGCAGGGGCATCTACCTGTTCATACCTTTATTTACATTCGAAAGATGGCATCTCCCATTTTGTGCTGAATCCTATGAAATTGATTGATGGGCAACGTGATGATGTGCGTTTTACTAGAAAAACCAATGAATATTGCATGGTGGAATGAAATGGCAAATGACTATGAATGTTCAAATGTCCAATAATCAATCCTGCAAATGTCAAAATAATTAAAATACTTATAAAATCTTCAGGTTTTTTACACTTTTCATTATTGCCATATAAAACCTGCAGTTCAGACTCGTGTATTCTCCGTTGGATATGCGTTGGGCGTATGGATTCTTTCGATGTACGATAGTCCAGTTCTTATTTTACACATAGTCGGCTTTTTGGTTTTTAAGTTTTTAAGTTTTTAGAAGGGCTCTAAAAATGAAAATCCAACAAGGCTCAACGGAGATCGCCATATCAAATGATTGTTGGTCAGGAAGGCATTGGCTGGTTCAGTTCCTTCAATTCCATTGTGGTTTTTGTGCTGGTATATGATAATTATAACGTTGAGGCAAATATAGGTTAATACTCTTGATCGCGACTTTCAACGAATAGTTTGGCAAATCACTCTCGACCGATTGTCCATTATCGCTTGCGCACTGTCACTTGCGGCATGTCTTCCGCCCCTTTTTTATCAATGAGAGTCTTGACTAGACTAGACTAGATAATAGCTGATGATTTCTGCTTCGTCACATTCGATCCTGAATAATTTTTACGTTGACTATGTTTTTACGGGATACGATTCATTGTCAGAAGTTTTAGAACTCAAACAGAACTTAATTATGATATTAATTAGCCTGCTGGGGTTTACAGCCGAGTAAATGGGGCTCTATCCGAACTGAACAGTGGCAGTAAGTGCAATAATGTACTTGGTCTTGTTTGGAGTTCTTATCGTGACATCTTTACTCATTATCACTGGAGGATAACCAAACCTCGCCCAGCAGATGAAAACTTTTATCAGAGGTCGGAAAGAATTTCTGCTAAAAATAATGTTTCCGCAGATGTGCTTATAAGAACTGCAAATTTCTAGACGCTATAAACTGAAT
The DNA here is from genome assembly GCA_949129095.1 of Volucella bombylans. Classification (NCBI taxonomy): domain Eukaryota; kingdom Metazoa; phylum Arthropoda; class Insecta; order Diptera; family Syrphidae; genus Volucella; species Volucella bombylans. The sequence continues at coordinate 108,763,157 of OX422143.1, read as the reverse complement.
TCTAATATCTTTGACTTAATAGGTTTCTGCGATGCTAATGAAATGGCGTACGCCTCAGCATCTCCGAAAACAGTGTAGCTGAAGTTCGATTCATGGCTGCCAAAATTTGTGTTGCACCTGTGAAGCAGCTATCTATCCCCGGGTTAGAGTTATGTGGAGCACTTCTCCTAAATACAGACGAGTATTTAGTTGCTGTAGATTAATTTGGATGGACCTTAAGCTCATCACTATTGAGTTACGACGTTGCTGCCTGCATATTCAGACGAAATGCTATCTTCCGGCATCAAGCACGTTGAGGTAGAAATATTAGAATTTTACCTGGCTATTCTACTCAGGGAGCCTTCCTTGGGCGTAAGATTATCATAGGTGAGATATACGATACATGTGTACGATTTGGGGATATTATTTCCCCGGATTGTCACAAAATCCGCATTTGGCTACGGTGTTATGTTTGCTACAGCTGACATGAACCAATTCTTGGATTTTGTGTCATGGTATGTGATCGAGAGTCTGCCATCTTTTGGTGAGATGACAACAAATTTCAGGGAGGGATCATTTTTGCCTGATGTATCTACCTCCACCAGCAGGCATTTTTTGGTTTGGTTTGCTTGATTTTTTGAGCGGTTAACTACTCCTAAGGGGTCCACAGATTGCTTAATGGCAACTTTAAATTCGTCTGTTCCATACCTGTAGGATAATATTAATACGCTAATGGGTTCTTTTTTCAACTTAAAGACTTCTTAGACCATTTTTGCGATGAGCCATAATTTGTGTCTTTCCTTGCCACTGACCGTGTCTTTTGTTTTTTTTTTTATTACTTGGTTCTTCGGCTTGTTGTTGTTAGTGGTCCTGCATCTTTTAGAGGAGCAGGGGTTTTCTCTCGGTAAAAACCTGTGCATATTTTATGCGCTATTTGTCCAGACGTGTAATTTCATGCCATCTTTCACTATGGGAGGAATTCGACGTGTTTGACTAGTTTAGACTAGTTTTTCCACAGTGTCTGGTACATTTTGTCCACGGGCACATACGTTATCACTTTTGGTCAACCGTGGTTCAGCCTTTATTGGAGATGAGAAAGCTCACTCCTCTGTCTCCATCTAAATTTGAGGTATTGGGGACTGGAGCAGGGATTCATCTTCGGACTTCGTACATTGAGTGTGTGTTTTATTATGTTTTTGTCTTTGTTTGTTATTATTATTTAGCCCGCACCTGCAGAACTCCAATACAAGGTGTAGTTCTAGTTACTATATGAGGGCGCTCGTTATCTCATAGGGGCATTGTGTAAGCGATGTACATATTTAATTCCTTACATCCCTCAGTTCTCGGCAGGTATTGCACAACAAATTGACTTGGGAATTTTATTTTTTCTTGGTCTGCGGAGGCGTAGAGCCTCAACCATAGACTGCGCACATGAAATCCTCCATTCTCCACCTGTGGCACTCCGGGTCGCCTGAAAAGCTCAAGTTTTCTCGTTTTCTTCTTAAGAAAGACAGTAAAATTTGTCGGTCTGTGCAATAAAGGCAGGGGTCAGCGAGCTAATCAGCTTTGCGAATAGTACTGCATGATACGGCCACACGGCAAAAGCATTGGCTGAGTATATGTTATAATCGGCGGATAGTGGATTGTGAGTGAATTTGCTTGATACACTGATTCTTAGTGTTATAAGGGCATAATATCTATAACAATTCGATTCGGTAAGCCAAGATTAGAATTTTCATTTTACAGCTTCGCTTAGGATCAGGAAATCAGAGTGCATATGAGTAACATACACGGGATAAGATGTAATAACTTTGTTGCGTAGATGCACCTATTTGAATATGGAATATCTATTGTGGCAGTTAGTGAAACGCAGTTGATCCTCGCTCAAACACCTCAGATCACTCAGATTTAAAACTGCCTGGATTCGAACTATAGCAAAATGTGTTCTCTATTTCAATCCGAAATTCAAATTCTTCTGTTAAAATTCAATTTCTGGAAACTGCTTTATTTTTACAAGACACAAACTGGACAGCAGCGAGTTTGATACGCTGTCTGAATCCATAGAAAGAATTTAATTTTTGTATCCTCTTGCTGAAACTGTTTACTGCGGGCGATTTCAATTTACACACTTCTTGGTACTTTCGACATTATAGACAGACAATACTCCCAATTGATTTTCATGCCACCAATACCCATTTGTTAGGGTTAACTTGACACCATGACTTTGCTGATTTCTAATTTCTAAATTAGCGAAGAGATTTGTAAAATAATTTTATGGCAATACAAGAAGGTTAATTGGAGCGAACTTGACTTTTTCTTTACACATTTCAACTAGTCTTTGTGTTCGCTGCAGCACATTTCCCAAACGTGTAAAATTAAATACTATCCAAATCGTGTCCCAATAGCAGCAGACATTTAAACAAATAAAAACAAACTCCTGCGCTTAGGTTGACGTAACAACTATGTTCCGTAGTAGCCTGAACGATTTTCTTCTGATGATGATATAATATTTTTGACGTTTCCATTCTTTTTGTTTTAGTTGAGAAAAAACAATTTGTGATCTTAAATCTATATTAATCCCTAAAATCCGTTAACGAAAATTATACATCCTTTATCTCAAAGCTCTCTTGTAGTAACATTTCAGCTTCCAGTCCCTTGGACAATACCAATCTTCTTGTTCCGCCATACTATCTATGGAGCGAAATAATCACTGAGCCCAAACATCTTTCTTACTTTTTTTTTATCGCATTTTCCAAAAAGCCTTAACACATAGATACTTTGTTAACTTCTTAAAAACAAAAATGCTTCACAAGACATTTTTGGAGGCTTCAATTCTGATATTCACGAAATAAATGCTAGTGTGCCTCAGGGCTCTGCTTCTTTTCTTCTCAATTTTCGTTAAGTTCTCTTGTCTGATGCTTCTAATCTAATATATTGTTTTTTTTGACGACAACCCTCTTTTGTTTTCATATTCGTTTCCGGACTCACGTTCGTCTCCTTTAATGCTGCCAAAACACAATGCCTTGTACTGCCAGCCACTTTCCATGAAGAGTAGTTGCGATGTCGAAACCGAAAAACTTCCTACTCCCTCAATAATCTGAGTTACTTCAAGAGTTCTAACGGATGATCAAATTCCTTCCTTGGTAGTCAATATCCCGTATGAAATAATATATCCGGAGAGGGAGGACTGGGAAAGAAATGCAATAAGCAGGTCAGACGAAATTGCTATTTTCACAGATGGCTGGCAAACAGGGGAAGGAACAGGTTCTGGTATCTTCTCAGTAGACCCAGAACTAAGAGCGTCTATAAGACTACTGGACGCAAGCAGTGTTTTCCAATCAAAGGTTTTTGGCTGTCCTCAGGGCGGCTGAGCTAATGCAGATGTGATCGGTATTCGAAAGAGATATCGCTATCTATATCGATAGCTAGGACGCACTTAAGCCAATGGAATCGACCAACATCAACTACGATACAGTCAGGGGCTGTAGCACAGTGCTCAAGGCACTATGTAGCCAGAACCGAACCGGGTGAGACTGTGCTGGGTGCCAGGACACTGCGGTATTAAAGGAAATAAACAAGCGGATAAGCTTGCAGGAAAGGGAGGGCTATTCGACAATAGTGAAGTTGCCAACATCAAACCACCCCTTTGCCCAGTAGAGCCACTATCGAGGAAATAATCACAAAGACTGCCAACCATCGGTGGTCAAGTCTTGAAGGACACAGTGTATCCAAGTATCTCTAGCCACTTTTTGACGGCAGTTAATAAAATTAAACAGGGATAAGCTTAGTAATAGGAATCCTGACAGGACACTATCTCCTGCGCCAACACGCAGAAAAACTCAAATTGTTAGATACGGATATTTGCAGTATCTGCAGTGATCTGAAACCTGTTGAGGACATATAACACATACTGTGTGAATGCGAGGCAAATTTTTAGGGAAACACTTTTTCGAAAAGTAAAGGCCTTCTTGGCTTGTGCAAAGAAATTGTATATTTCACCAGGGGGATTGTTTAGGTTTTTGCAATTTGAAGACAAATTCAACCGGTTCCACAGTGATCTCGATGGGCCCGTTTTGGTGCCTGGTTTCTGTGTGATGGCATATCCATCATACCTGTGTGTCAATGATAATCTACTTTGGATAGAGCACAAATTCGATGTCACCGAAAATCCTCCAGCTATGTAAGAAATACTTTACCCAATCTGCTCTGTCACCAATATATAAGACCTCTCTGAACTTGTTAGATAGGATTTGAGACCGAGCCGCCAAGAAAAGAAGAAGTCTTGGCAAAAAAACAGGACTAAGGTTAGTGGACAAATCGAATTGACGAAAAAAATTTGTAAAGGTAACCTAAGGATTTCAACGGTTTTAATGGCCGATGCTGCTGTTTGATTTACAATATTTGTTACTATATTATGTGAAGTTTAGCTACTTGGATATGCACATCTCCAAGAACGAGGTCAGTGGGCAATATGCGAAAGGGTTGCTAAACGATTAAAAGAATCAAGATTTACAGGTATTCAATTTTTGAACAGTAATCGAGTACTCTATTCCAGATGAAGTGGGAATGCTTTTAAAAGCACTTGAAACGCATAACTTAGTGTTGAATTATAAGAATTGTTTCTAATGCTTTTGCGGGCCACACGGGGTAAAATGTATCTTCATGTCATGGGTTATTCAGAAGTAATAGTATGTATGTAATCCAGCAGAAGGAAAGTATTTATTCCTGTTTAATTGCAATTTTTATTCGAATCCTTTTGCAGCTTTTAAGGCTGCATTTAAGTAATTCTTCTATGAATCCTTGTCATTCATTATGGTCTCAAAGCCGATTTAATTTATCCAAAACTCACAGAAATAAATTTTGTGCAAACTCTCTTTACTTTGAATTCGAAAAATCATTTCCAGATTTTCTTTCTGGCTGAAATATTCCAATGAAATTATTTATGTTAATTAATTTATTTTTTGATTCCAAATTAAACGTCATTTAATGTTTTATAATTTCCGAGCAGAAAGCGAAAATGCCCTGTTGGCGGGAAAGCAAACCAACTAAAAATAACAAAAATAAGTGAATTTCCTCTATCTGAATAAAACACCGAGGACAAGGACATCCAATATCGCCAGGATCGATTGCCATTAATTTCCTTGTCATTGTAAAGCAGTTGTCTTTGCAAAGCTGGCAAACACGTTGGAGGCACCTGTTCCTGTGTTTACGCTTCCTTGCGTTATAGTCTTCTTGTTTTAACGCTTTGGCTCACAGGAAACAGGCAACTGGATTCGCAGTTCACTGAAAGCGAACCTGCGCCTTTCTATCAATAATTCAGGATTCCGTTTCGCTTCGCCACCTGTTTTTATGGGTGTTTTAACAGATAATCCGGGTGAATACCTTTGCGCCTTCCTCTACCCTTTATTTTTTATGTGTATCCGGTTCCTGTATCAGCCAAGCGGAATATGTAAACCGATGCTATGTAGGTATTCAAAATCGGAGAAGGTAAACGTTTTAAACTAGCACCATTTATCATCAAGGATATATAGACGACCTGAGGTGGGTTAACCTTTCCGGCGAAGCAACAGATACGAAATTGCTGAACAACCTTGAAATGTTGTTTGTGTGGCATAGTATGGGTGCGTTTGACTGGGTGTGTTTAATTTGTTTCTGAAGCACGTTGGTACGCACTCTGGTATCCTGGAATCGGTTGGCTTGTAAGTATGAAATCTTATGATATCTTTACTTTGCGCTGGATTATATAGGCATGGTAAGATGGATGGGGCAAAACGTATAATGGCTGTTTTGTGCCTTCGCATAGGTGACTGAGAGAGCAAGAGAAGACATCTAAGATGGCTGGCTGAACAACAAAACATGATTTAAATGGGTTAGGTTGACGGTTAGAAGAGAGAATATCATTTCAAATTTAACGCTTCAACGAGGTTTGCTTTAGGTTTCCGTATCACTTTTAATAAGGCAGAAATATCTGATACTTTGAAGCGATTGGTTTTAACCCACTGAAGTATAATGCTATCGACATTTTGGTCAAAGACAATAAAAGCTGCCATTTAAATTTAGAATATAAAAAAAACGTATTTCTTCTCAACTTACAGTAGATTACTTACACTTCCTTCACCTTTCTTAAATTTTCCGATTTAATTAGATTTGTCGAGGTGCTCAGAATAGGCAGTTTTTTAATGGATGACTTATTGTCCAAGTCAAATCTCTTTCCGCAAAGCCATTTTTGTTTGGAAACAGAAAATATTCATGGTGCGACTGAATCCGGTGAATATGGCATATGATGGAGGAATTCGTAACACTTCGTGAAAAGTTACCAACACTACCCACATACGAGTATGTACCAGCGCATTTTCTTGATGGAAGAGCACTTTTTTCTTGGCTAAATGCAGCCGTATTTTCTTCACATCATCATTGAATCCGTCCAATAAGTTGACATAAAATTCGCGTTTGATATTTTTTCCCTTTTAATGGTAATCAATACGGACTATGAACTGTCGACTTTGTTGGCCTTATTCGAAATCGGTCCGCCTCCAAAAATTCACTCTTTTAACAGCTGCAAAAACTCGTTCGCATTGCGGTTGATTAACGCCAAATAATCATGCTCGATGAATACATGAAATCAATTTTTTTTTCACACATTCGGCAAAATTCATCCTCTCGTCTACTTTCAATATCTGTCAAATAATATCAATATCAAACCAAATAACGCGGCGCTCAAAATTTGGCCATAATCCATTTGTAGATGGTAAAGGGTGACAAGATAAGAATGATAGAAAAAAAATTAAATAAAACAACAACGGTGTAAGATATAAAATTAATTCTGTCTTTATTTTGAAGCTACTCGTACGTTCATGCCATTATGTGTGGAATAGCACATTATTCAAACGGCCGGTTCGGATTCGCTGGCAATGCTTCAAGCGATCGGTCCAATTTTTAATGACACTGTGGCGTTATTCTGGCAATAGCGTGTCGAATGTTGCCCCTGAGCTCGTCCAAAGTGGTTGGCTTGTTAGCGTATACTAAGGACTTGACCTAGCCTCAGAAAAAGTAATTGAGTGGTGTTAAATCGCAGTCGCTAAATCTCTCCTTCACAACTAGGAGCGTTGCGTCGCTTGTATGGCATGTAGCTGCGTCTTGTTGGAACCACTGCTCGGATAAATCGATGTTGTCGACCTCTGACCACAATTAATCTTTGTGGATGCATTGATGCTTCGCCGAACGCTTGTTCGCCATACAATTTTGCTTGTTGACATAGCCGCTAAGCCAAAAATGGGCCTTGTTCGAGAAGGCAGTTTTTTGGCCAAAATCCGGATCTCAGGCCAACATTTCCAGCATTCAATTAGTGAATGCACGGCGTTGTCTATGGTCGCCCATCTTCAATTCTTGCGTCAGCGTCCATCTACCCTTTGTGGCATTATCCCATCGAGATTACCATAGGGCTATAGAAGTGTACCCTTTCTTCCTCCTTCATTCTCCTTATTGCCTTTGCATCAGTTGGCATTGAGGTTTTCCTGAGGTAAATTCTCCTCATTTGTTCCGCGAGGATGTCGATGGGAATCATTACAGCGATGGAAAATGCGGCTTCGTCCGAGATTGTCCTATAGCCGCTTATTGTCATTAGTGCAACGAGTCGGTATAGAGCTGACAGTTTCTGGCCTGTTTCTTTCCTTCTCAGCGTATCTGTCCAGACTGGTGCCGCGTATAGAATAACCGTGCTGACCACTTTAGCTAGGTGGATCCTTTTTGCGTATCCAGGTCCGCCAACATTCGGCAGTATTCTGGAGAGCGCCGCTTGTAGCGCTGGCGCTTTTTTCCTCACGTAGTCCACATGTTGTTTGAACCGTAGCCGCTTGTCTAACATCACTATTAGGCACTTTACCGCTTCCTTCGATCGGATGTTCTGGTTATCGACTTGAATATTGATATATTCCACGATTTTCCTGGTCGTAATAAGAACGGCTTCTGTTTTTTGTTCCGGAAGTTCGAGACCCGCATAATCGAGCCACTGCTTTATTTGAACAATGGCTGCATTTGTGGTTGACTCGACATCATGGGTGTATTTTGCGACGACCACGATAGCTATATCGTCTGCGAATCCCATGATACTGACTCCTTCGGGCAGCCTTAGTCGCAACACTCCGTCGTACATTAGGTTCCCCAGGGGTGGACCTAACACTAATCCTTGCGGGGGCGATGGTGTAGTATTTAACCCCTTCATCTGTGTCATACCGTAACTTCCTGTTAGTGAAATAGTTGGCGATTATCTTTAGCAGGTAGTAGGGTGTTTCCATCCTTGCAAGTCATCGCCTTATTTGGGACCAGTCGGCAGTGTTGAACGCGCTTTATACGTCTAGTGTCACCACCGCACAATACTTTTTTGAGCCCCACCTGCAAGAATGTTGCAGACGCAATGTCGACTACTGTTTGGATAACATCGACCGTGGAGGGTGACTTTCGAAATCCAAACTGGTGGTTTGAGAGGGCTCCCTTCTCCTCTGCTACGGTCAGCAGTCTGTCGTATATTATACGCTCAAGGATCTTTCCCATTGTGTCTAGACGACATATTGGGCGATATGACGATGGTTCTCCTGGTGGTTTATTTCCTTGGGATAGTAGCACTAAGTGTTGCAACTTCCACGGTTCTGGGAACACACCCTCCCGGCAGCAGCCTTTAATGCTGTGTTCGGAATACCATCGGGTCCAGGCGCCTTTTTATCTCCTATTCGATTAAGAGCTCTCTGCAGTTCTTCCAGTGTAACGGCTGGGATATGTCCTAATTCTGTTTTCCGGACGATTGCGACCATGTTGTGTAACCTTTTGGGGAACAAGTGCTCCACTATGGTTATCAGCATTTTTGGGCACGTTATTTGTGGAGACCTGCAGGATTTCAGTTTGGTCATAACTATTCTGTAGGCCGTGCCCCATGGGTTGATATCCGCTTCGTCGCATATACGTTTGAAGCATCTTGATTTGCTGTCTTTTATCGCGTTTGTAAACTCCCGTCTTGCCTGTTTAAAGCTTTCTAGGTGTTGTTAGTAGTCATCTCTCCCTCTAGACCTTTGAACTTTACGAGTACATCTAGCTTTTAAACACTTTGCCCTGTAGAATGGGGCGCCTCTTCGATTTGCTGTTTCCCTGGGCATTGCCGCATCACAAGCCGCTACGATATTTTCTGTAAGTTGATGCGACAAGCTTTCGGCTGATCCGCTTGTATCTGTCGTAGAGCTATTCAGGATCACCTCGAATGTATCCTTGTCGAACACGCTGTACTTCTATTGTGGGCCCCTAATTTTTTGTCGTTGCGGGGTTCTTTTGGTTTTTTAGATCTTGAATATAATCGCCTGGTGGTCGCTATGACTGTACTCCTCGCTGACGCTCCAGCTCATGTTGCGTAAAATAGAGTTACTCGCAAAGGTTAGGTCGATGATTGATCCCCTACTTGCTTTGTGAAATGTTTTGCTCCTTCCTCTATTTGCTAGGCCTATGTCTAGAGATGCAAATGCTTCAATGTATGCCCACTTGGGGGTGAGCCTACTGGTGAGCCTACTGCTCCATTCCGTAGCCCAAGCTTTGAAGTCTACTCTAATGATCACATCAGTTTTGTGTTGTGCATTATTCATCAACCTGTCCAGCACTGCTTGGTATTGGTTGAATGTTCAACTAGGTCGCGCGTAGCAGTTGTAGAAGTTGATACCATTTACTTTTGCGCGTATAAATTATTCCGCATCACCATCGATGTCTTAAAAGGCATGGAAAGGCATATCTATATTGCGGCATGCTTTGTCTTGTCGCATACCCAGATACTGCTGTCGAGAGTTTTATATGGTTCGCTTATCAGGAACACATCCGCTTTCTCATCTCTTGCATTTGTGTCAGGATATTCTGAGCTATCTCACAGTGATTAAGATTTATTTGTATAACTTTCATCATTGTATGCTAGTCATGGCTTTCTTGAAAACTGGGCACTTTCCACTGCCCGCTACGTGTTTTGCGTTCTTCGGATCATTTTCCCTGCAGAACATACATGACGGCTCCTCGCTGCAATATTTTGCTATATGGCCTTCTGTGCCGCATCTCCTGCATAGTTTGGAGCGGTCTTCTACGCATTCACATCTGCTTGCCACGTGTCCAAATTCATTTGAAACACTTCTTTAGCATCTTTTTTTGGCGGACCTGGCAGTTTATCCAGCTTACCTTTAGTCTTCCTGCTTCTAGCATCTTTTTTCCGATTCCTATTCCGATTCCTATAGAGAGGCTAATTAGTGCACTCTGTCTGTGTCCATACGTCTGTATCCAGCGATCTAATGTCGGCTATCGTTATCTATTCGAATCCGAAGTACTTTCTGATTGCTTCACAGATTTCCTCCTTTGAGGTAACTTCATCCATGTCTTTGCATTCAATAGTAATGTGTTGCATAAGGGCTCGGACCTCTGCCTTTTGTCCTATGATCATAGGATCTTCGTATTATCGCGTTTTTTTGGAATGGATTTTCATAGTTGCCCCCGTTTCCTATCTCTTTATTTGTTTTCTGGGTGTTTGGTGTTGTTGTTTTTGTTGTGTTCATTTGTTTAGGGTCCCCACTCAAAGCCGTTATCAACGTTCGGATGTGTAGTCACTAGCGATCTCATGGTTATCTATGCAAGCATTGATGCCATGCGAGGGCACCGAGCCAGATCGGTGCTAAACAGGATTATTACATCTGTACCTACACCACTAACTTAATGGTGACGTAACATTGAGCTTTCTTTGAGTCCTGCCAAGGTTTTAACGGGACAGGGGCGTGTGTAGCATTAGCCTGACAGCTTTTTCAACCGGGTTTCACTCCAGCTTAATCGGATAACAGAATACTATAAACGTCAGCCCTCATAGCTTCTAAAATCCAAATCTTTGTTTCCAGTATGCCATAATTAATACTGTAAAATGTTTGTGTGGGTACAAATAATAGAACTTATTCTTTTCAATACAAATCCCTTTATTCAGTACAGTTACAATTCACTATTTAATTCTTTCTCTCAGTACAATTCAATTTCTCAACCACATATACTTTTCTTATCTTTTACTTAAACCACTTAATCACTTCTTCTAATTAACACTTCAAATTCAACTTTGGAACTGATTTGCATACCTTTGGGATGCTGGTATTTATACTCGAATGACATACTTCGAGAACAATCCTCGCCACCCAGCGTCCCATACAATTTCCAATTTGCTAGAAAATTCGATTCTACTCTCCAGTCAATGACTTTGCTAATCCAGTATCGAAACCTTCGAGTCTTCGAGTTTCGACATTTTCTGCTAGATGTCGCTGCTCACATTTGAGTGGTTATCACATTGCCCCCTCTCTACAGTTGTTCGTCCCGAACAACTTCGTCATTCAGCATCCCGTTGAAATGACACATTCTATCCAAATGGACCACTTTAAATTTTCCTCGATCCCCACGCTGGATCCGGTAGACAACGTCATTAATGCGGGTTATCACCTTGTATGGACCTTCCCAGTCCTGTTGCAATTTTGGTGATTTGCCTTTCTTACGCTGAGGATTATACAGCCAAACCAGATCTCCTTCGTTGAAACCGGAAGATTTCGCCTTGATATCGTACCTAGTTTTCATGCGGCTGCTTGCTAGCTTCATCTTTTCTCTGGTGTCTTCATGCAATTTACGAATCCTGCTGCGTAAGTCATTTACGTACTCGTTCACCTCTTTGGACTCCGTCGGTGGGGATCCGAATTTTGCTTCACTTGGCAACCGAATTGTTTGACCAAATAAGATCTCGGATGGTGTGTGCCCTGTTGAGCTATGGACCGCGTTTCGGTAGGCCATTAAGAAGAGGGGTATGTGTCGATCCCAATCCCGCTGGCAGTTGCTGACAACCTTAGATAGATGCTCATTCAAGGTCCGATTGAATCGCTCGACCATTCCATCAGATTGAGGGTGTAGTGGCGTTGTCCTTGTCTTTCTTATTCCCAAATATTGGCATATTTCCTGGAAGACTTTTGATTCAAAGTTTCGCCCTTGATCAGAGTGCAGCTCCATTGGGACCCCAAATCTGCTCACCCAGTTGTTGACTATCTGTTCGGCTACGGTCTTAGCCTCTTGATTTGGGATGGCAAACACTTCCGGCCACTTACTGAAGTAATCCATGACTACGAGAGTATATCGGTTTCCATTAAAGGTTTCAGGAAACGGCCCAGCGATGTCGATGGCTATTCGTTCGAAAGGTGCTCCGACATTGTATTGTTGCATTTGTCCATGTGGCTTTACTTTTGGACCCTTGGTAGCCGCACACCTTATGCACTTTTTGCACCAATTCTCGACATCTTGTTTAGCGCTTAGCCAATAGAAACGTTCCCTTACCTTTTCCAACGTCTTGTTTATTCCCTCGGTCTTAATGCCTAGGGCATTGGTGCCTAAGGCAGGTTCATATATTTGAGCCGCTGGTCTTCCTGACTACGGCTTCTATCACCGAACTTGGTTAATCCGGACAGGTTGGGGGTTATACCGCCCCTACTCGGCACCAGAACCTCGTTAGTCTGAAGCAGGGTACACCACGTACAGGTGAGGATGGTATTTTGTAGGTTAAATTACGCTTTGTACCCCATATATCAAAGTGTGCCCTAGAATTAAATCAAGTCATCGTTTAACTGACTACGAAGCAAGAGAGTCTTTAAAATACAGAATACTACGTTCAATCGTCACTGGAACCTCTATCGATTTGGCTCACTTTGGGCAGATGGATTTATTTGTGATACCGTAGGATCTAAATACTCCAACACCTACTTTGAAGACCTACTAGTGGCATGTTGTAACACTGAGTTGGAGACCATGTGAGTGTAATAAGCGCATTTGTGGTTTCCAAAGTTTGAGTGGTTTCGCACCATTGTATAACGAGCGAACGAAAAGACCGTCATTTGTGCCAAATTTACTATCCACGCGTAAACGTTGGTGACTTCGCAAGCAAGACTTAAGCTATGAAATGAATGGAAAATGGCACGTCATTGCATCACCTTATCACCTTTGTCTATGATTCGATACTATTGCCAGCATTAAAGAAGCCGAACTCATTAAATACTGTGATAGCAGGAACATGGGACGGATGCGTGGTCCTGACATGGTTGAAGAGGAAGAATCCACGGAAAACCACGGACACGCTTCAGGTATAAGATCGAAGAAGTCTGTTAATCTTCGCTCTAAACCCGAAACAAAACAAAATGTAGTAGAACCTGAACTGTGCCTTACAAAGTGTTTTGAGTTGATGTGTCCAGATTCTAAACAATCCTGCTGATCATCCGTTTCATGGTAGAACGCCGATTAGAAGCTACTACATAAGGAAATCAGAAAACTTCTAACCAAGTCACTTAAGATTGAAATTTCGGATTTCAAGGGGTAGTCCTCAAAAAGGAGCCTAACTGGAATCAATCAAAGAACCTGATGTCGCCTGCGCTGACTCAAAAGCAGAGACTGTCGGTCTCAAAATTGAAAGCTACTTCTCAGTGGCCGCTCCCAGCCAGCTCCTGTCAGCGAATCTGCAAACAGCTAAGTAACTATAGCTGGTATCTATTATCAGTTGTGGTGAAACATGAGGCCATCAAATACGCTGTTGCTTCCTTTGCTGAATAGCTGAGATGGCATATATCCAGTTATATTGCAAAGAGGTATAGACCACCTGCTGGCAGCTCTGAAGAGAATCTTCACAAAACCCTGGCGCACAGTGAGAGTAGCCTTTATATTTTATACCGAAATGATTGCCAAGAGCTTCAAATCTATAAATCTGACTTTTTTCATGTTGAGGACTACAGCAAAACTACTTTGCAAATGCAGCCTCTGTCTAAGATGTAACATCCCTACCAATACGGAAAATCCAGCGAGAGTGTGCTTCAAAATATAATGGTCAGAATTGAAGGTGGATTCGACGGGTCTCTAGATCTTTATCGCTATAATAAGGCCAATTATATCCCATGCATCGTTTGTCTGGTGGAACAAGCTGCCACGAAAATACCTCACTGCTTCTTAAATCAAAATTCCTCTAGCAGCATATCTGTATCTGGCTAGACGCGCTGACGAATCTTCCTCCCATTGATATTCACATTTTCCGTTTAAAAAGAGGTGGTCTTTGGTACAACATGCATTGGAGTTTTGATGAGCTTGCGCTCGTTTGTGTCTTTTTAGAGCACAGGAATATACGTAATCCTGATGGCAATTAACTATATTATGAACAATCGGTGAAGGGTAGTTCCAATTACACAAATGAAAAATCATGAGTAGGATTCGAACCTTAACCCTCCGAGTGAGAAGCGATTGCTAGTACTACTACACCACGGGTACCACGGGCACCCCGTGCAGACAATATGACTCTCCAGATTGTCGGTAGACCAAACGAATGCTTTCAGACGTCTCTAAGAAGTCAGCGATTTTCCTACTATCTTTCAGTAAAAGGAGCATGCAAGCCGTACAATGGATACCTTAGTACTCTTTTAAATATTTAAAAAATAAAAAGGACAAATTTTAAATTTGGCTCCCTTTCAGTGACACTTTTTGCGCTTTATTTGGTATATGTACATTAGGGTGTCCCTTATTTTTCAAAGTTAATATTTTGTAACGCATACGCTCTAATTTTTTTCATTTGATCATAAAATACTTGGAAATAAAAATTTATCTTATTTGAATGGCAAAAACACGTGTCGAGGATGACCGCCAATTTCGTTCTATTTGTCATTTGTTTGCATTTTATCGAATAGTTAACGTGCATAATAGTAAAGTTTCAACATGTCAGTAGAACTAAGATGTATTAAAAAAAAGTATTTTCCTGGTTGGTGAGATAAATCACCAAATAACTGGTGCAAAGTTACCGTCTATTCGCCAAGTTCTCTCAGTTCTTTTCTTTAATATTCGCGAAGTAAAATTGACTGTAAATGAAAGTGCAAATTTTGTAATTCAGGAGTGCATTATGTTTTGGGAAAAGGCAAGAATACCCGCCAGAGCTGTATCTAACTGTGTGAAAAAAACTTGTGGATCTTTAGCAAGTTTGGAGAGAGCTGCAAAAAAGACTGTAAAAAACCACAGGACGTTTATAAGTAACGCGAGGAGAAATTTCAAAAAGATTTAAATAATTTGTTTGATATCGCACACGCTGATGCTCTAGAAAAGATCAAAATAGAGGAAGAGAACATTTTTCTACAAAAACAAAGAGAGCCAGGGCGTTGGGGTTGTTTAGCGGGTGTTGACAAAAAGACAAAAAGTTAGCTGAGAAAGAAGAACGAGTAAGGCAGAGAAAACTAAAAGAAGAGGAAAAAAGACTAAAGTATTTGTCTGCCAAGAATTTTACGACTTCGCACAATGGCCCACCTGAGGATATTCACGAACAGTTTATCAGTTCTGACGAAAGTTTGGATGGAAGCCCTCCACTTCGCAAACGCAACCCTTGAGTTCGCTGTCTACCACAAAAAGAGGGGTGCTTTATCACCCCTAAAATAGTTGCTGCTTCAGAAAGGTGTCAACTAAGTGTAAGGGTGTCTGTGGTGTAGTGGTACTAGCAATCGCACTCGGAGGGTCAAGGTTCGAATCCTACCTATCGACAAGCTTTTCAAGTTTCTCATTTGTGTAATTGAAACTCAGACAGGAAGGAAAATTCTGCGTGTGAAGGCATAACACTGACACGTAGATTTGGCTGTTGTAGAGTTTCAAGCACAAAAAAAAGAAGTGTGAATTATAACCTTCGAATCACTCTGAGTGAAGAAAAAACTCTCCGTCCTATTGGGACTCCCACTCCTGGAGAGCGAATATCGAAACCAAATACACCTGAGTTTCAAACCACTACAAAAAAACAATTTTCCTTTCTCCTCCTTCTACCTTTCCGCCCGCCAGGGCGGCAACAGTAAAAGGCCTTAGGCGCGCGTAAATTATAAAAAAAGGGATTCTGTTTACATACTTCAGGCCGTAGTAGAAGCACTTGATCTCAGTTGTAAAGATTTTACAATCAACAAGTCTTCTGTTCAGTGAATTCGAACCCAAATGAGAGAAGAAAGAGCAAACTCGATCAAATCTGATTTTCAGAACAACGTGCCTGAAATCGTGACCGTTTATTTGGATGGAAAACTGTTCCAAGTTTAAATGTGACGGGTTCAAAAGAAGAACGCCTGCCAATTCTGATTTCATTTTTAGAAAAAGAACATTTTTTAGCAGTGCCCAAACTTGAAAGTTCTACTGGCAAAGATCACGCTCAAGCTATTTTGAATGCGCTTTCTGATTGGGACCTCAAAGATAAGATACAGATTATGTGCTGCGATACAATGGCCTCTAATACAGGTCGCTTAAATGGAGCTTGTGTGCTCATTGAGCAAAAAATAGAAAGAGAATTGTTACTTTTTGATAGCCGTCATCATGTATATGAACTGGGTTTGAGATTTGTATTTGAATCAAAGTTCCGCCAAGATACCAGCAGTCCGGATATCCCGTTATTTAATAAAAAACAGAGGCAATTGGAAGAACGTTGATCCAACTGCTATCGAAACATGGTCTGATTTCGCAAAGAAATATTTCTGTGAAACACGGCCATTAACGAATTAATTAACTATTATAAAAAAGAATTACTGAAACCAATTATGCGTGACGATTATCGGGAATTGAGTGAACTTTCTATTGTTTTTTTTGGGAGGAGACAATGAAAACAAATTTAAAATCAGACCTCCTGGTGCAATGCATCAGGCACGATGGATAGCAAGAGCTATTTACGTTTTAAAGATATTTTGCTGCAATCCCAGTTTAAAATGTGTGCTAAAGACAAGCTACCACTGCAAGATGTTTGCTTATTTATTGCAACAGCTTATTTATAGCCCTGGCTTGGGTGGAATTTGGCAGTAAAAGCCCCGAATCAAGATTTATGCTTCTTAAAAACATTGAACAACTAAGAAACAGTCGACAAGGTGATTTCTAAAGTAGCTCTGACCAAGTTCAGTCAACATTTGTGGTATTTATCAGAAGAAGTAGCTTTATTTTCACTATTTGATGATGGATTTGATACACAATCCAAAGCTAATATTGTATCCAATTTACAAAGAGAAAATTTATATGATTTGGGGAAGAGACACGTTGCGTCAAAGGAAGAAACATCTGCCTCATTGTATGGTGAGTTGAATAAGTGTTTTTCATTCTATCCCTAGAAAAACTGTTAATTTTGTTAATAAATAATTTTTCTTATTGTTGCAGAAAAATGTTTGAGTGCTTTCGTGACCCTAAATAGCCCAAGTTTGTTATCGCGGAGTAAAAATTGATAACGCTTTTCTCCAAGAAAAGCTTTCCTTTCAGGAAGCTAAACAAAAAGTTATGCACTTGACGGCAGTCAATGACACAGCAATGACCAATAGGGACTTGACAACTTTGAATTTAATTTGTGAACGCACTCACTAATCGTCAAACTGTCACTGTCAACTTATTCAGTAAACTCAATTTTCACTTTCATTATGGTAAAGTACACGAACGAGCAACGTCTGCAAATTATAAAAATTTTCTACCGAAATTCGGAGTCGGTGACTGCAACTTTAAGAGCGTTAACTCCAATTTTCGATCGTAGACAGGCAATAACTCGCCCTAGTAGACAGGCAATAACAAGTTTAGTGCAAAAATTTGAGTCTACATATTCGTTATGTGATGTTGCCGTGTCAGTGAAATAGTTGATAGAAGTGTCGAAAATATTGCTGCCGTTCATGCGTCTGTAGCAAACGATCCAAATCAGTCAATTCCACGACATTCTTAAGAATTGGGCATCGCTCAGACCACATTATGGCGTATTTTGCGTAAGGATCTTGGTTTATACCCATACAAGATCAGCTGACTCAAGCATTGAAGCCGATGGACCATTTGAAGCGACGTACGTTCTCCGATTGGGTTCTGGAGAAGATGCGCCAAGATGATGAATTTCATCGCAAAATCATCTTCAGTGACGAAGCTCATTTTTGGCTCAATGGGTTCGTCAATAAGCAAAATATACGTTATTGGTCGGGTGAAAATCCACATGTGCTTCATGAATCACCACTTCATCTACAAAAAATAACGGTTTGGTGCGGTTTGCTTGCCGGCGGCGTTATTGGGCCATATTTTTTCGTCAACGATAACGATCGTGACGTTACTGTGAATTGTCAGCGCTATCGCGCATGATCACCGTTATTTTTGGCCAGAATTGGAAGATATGGACTTGGACGACATGTGGTTTCAACAGGATGATGCCACAAGCCACACAGTACACGCTAGAATCGATTTATTGAAGAGTAAGTATGGTGAGCGTGTTATCTAAAGAAATGGGCCATTCGATTGGCCGCCTCGTTCGTGCTTTTTAATGCCGCTTGACTATTTTCTGTGGGACTACGTTAAGTCATTGGTATATGCCTACACGCCGACGACGTTGGAAGAGCTCAGAGTCAACATTGAACGCGAAATAGCACCGTTTCGGCCGAAATGTGTGGCCGAGTCGTAGAAAATTGGGTCCAACGAATCAGCCGCTGCAAACGTGCCCGCGGTGGCCATATGAACGAAGTCGAGTTCCATTCATAAATGTTTTGATTGTACTTCAAGCCGATAATAAAGTTTTTGAAATATCTCAAATGGTTTGCGTTTTATTTAAAAAAGGAGTTGGAAAGTCCTTATTGGAAAACCCTATACATACATACGTACATACGTATTACTGGAAAGCTCTGCAGTTTGGAAAAATTCCGCACACAATTATTCCAGAGCAATATCTATTTACGAGTATAATACAGAAAAATGCAATTTTATTAACTTTGAGATATCATGCCTTGTAGGATCGAAAATAAAAAAAAAATAAAATATTCCAAAACCCAGCCCCCTCCATCAGTAACAACAACAGCGCAAAATTGAGTGCAAAAATATTATATCATATATACGTATGCCTTTCGAAAAATCTATATTCACTTAGCAAAGAGTTTTCCCCGCTGAAACAAAAGCCCTCCAGATGCTCAAAAATACTGAGATGGTAGGCAACTGAATACAGAAAAGGGGTAGCGTTCCTTCCACACTGCCTCGAATCTCGTTTCATGCATTTTTCGGAATCCAATTATGAGGACAATTTTTTAAGTTATTTTTTCATAATTTTTGCCTGCATCCAAAAAATGCAATGTACGGGTACCTAAGCTGAATCCAATGCGATAGAGCGGCCTAGCATTCTTTTCGTTTGGAGGAATTTTATTTTTCCACTTTGTTGTTTTTTGTTTTCCTGGATCCCGAACACAAAATTGGAATTGAAGTGGAAGAGTGCGCACTCTGAAAAGATTCTTATAGCATTGGGTTCTTTATTATTTTTGTAGATATGTATGCTTCCAAGAATACGTAAAGCCTTTCATAAAGAGTTCGCTTGGCCTGACTCCAGCTCCTACTGTAGCTCCTGCTCCAACTTCAGTTCCAATTCCAGCTGCTGCTACAGCAACAGTGCCGACAATGACAGCGAGGACGCCGACGACGACGGCAACAGCATTTTCTACGTTCTATTATTTTTCTTTCATTCGTTTTGTTGTTGTTACTTGGTTTTTGTACAATAGATACCTTTTTTTGTTTTTTGGTGCTCCTTCTGCTGTTTATGCTATAATGGAGGAGACATTATCTGGGCCTTGGCTGAAAAGAAACCTTCATCTGGGTTTTTGTATTCTTATAGAAACCGGCTTCTTGGCGCATCCAGTAAATGGATGTGAATGACGGCAGTAGTCTTTGTTCTCCCAGCCAGGAAGAAGACGGGATGAAGGAACATATAAGGATTCTAAAATTTTCAAGATGATAAGAGATCACGAATGAATCCAACCATGTGGTCCAATATTTTAGTTTGTTTTATGCAGAGCGTGAGTGAATCAACGATGCGGTTTGTTTGGTTTGCGATCAGATAAACCAGGAACTTGACTGCGGTTGACTTTGCATGTCAGTTCGCATGAGAAAATATAAGTCTGTTGGTGAATTCAGGATATGTGTTCCCGAGTAAGAAGGAACATCATAAATTCCCAAATTTTGGTATTGTTTCTTAGCTATTTTGACAGGTATGAAAACTACTTTCGGGTAAATACCGTATTTTTTGCTTATTTCTTGTGCATTTAAAATGAAATCGCGTATATCTTAAGGGTTTATGAGTTGCATTAGATCTTGAGTTTTGTCATTTTAGTGATAATGTTTGTAAGCCCTTAGAAATGTAGAGTAGACAGTAGTCAGAAATTACCAGGAGCATTTATGAGTGCATGAGGGGAACCGTAAGTTTAAAGAAAGTTTTAGTACGTATCGGAGTTTATTTACATAACTGTACATATATCTGGCCTCAAAAAACCATGCACACAGAGCGGCTGAAAGAAATTTGGAAGAGGAAAGAAAGTGAATGTTGAATGTTTCCGGGCCCTAATGGCTAGAAAATAAAGAGCTCGGCAGAACATTCAGTAAGTGATTTGTACGACTTAGAAAAGAATCATGTCAATGTTTCTGTGAATTTCGTTACAGCACTGGTTGTCATAAAAGCTTCTTAGACAAAGGGAGCCACTGTAAGTTGTTGTTGGGGAATGTCAGTTGATGTAGTGCTGGAGTTACGTATGATTTTGGGGTCACTGTAATCCAATTTTGGGCGAATAAGTTTCTTATGTATTGGGGTCATATATATCATGGAGTAAAGAATTTCTTATACCGTGTGAGGAAACCTAGACATTTCATAAACATTTTAACGGCGAGTGGTCAGAAAATGGCCTGACTCTCAGTTTGGAGTTGTGCATGGGGTTAACTTCCTTCGAACCTTGAAACTATAAAACTAATATCACCGCAATTCAGGAAGTATAAAAGAAGGATGAAAAACTGTGACATATACGACGACAATTGCTTCAGGGAAAACAAACATCGTCTTTTTGGGTGCGGATTTGTTGTAATCGGCAGATTTAAGCAAGGAGTCAGTCGTCAGCTTCCGACACGTAGGCGAACGCTT
Organism: Volucella bombylans; assembly: GCA_949129095.1. NCBI lineage: Eukaryota > Metazoa > Arthropoda > Insecta > Diptera > Syrphidae > Volucella > Volucella bombylans. The sequence continues at coordinate 108,742,222 of OX422143.1, read as the reverse complement.
TGTAACAATAGGCATCAAGGCTCTATGCGCCAACATCAGCCCGATGTGCGCCTACACTCCCACAGAAAAACAAAAACGGGGCCAGAGGAAGTTTCTACGAGCTTCTCTACAAGGCTTACGAGCAATGTCCGAAGTACATATGACGTTTGAATTGTTTATGTGATTTTAATGCCAACATTGGGTAGCATTGCCGGTTTTCTCGACAAAGCGACAAAAATGGGTTTAGTCGAGAATGAGGGCAAAACTAAGCATATGCTGTTAGAAGAAGGGACACACAACATCGGCGTATCGAACATCGAAGACCTTTTCAGGAAACACTAAAGAGACTATAAGAGGGTCACCATCCCATTGATGCTTAACAGGTGTAGAAGCATGGGACATTAGCGAAGATGGATGAAAATATCCTTGGGCATTTCAAACTCAAAATTCTTCCAGTTGACGAGGTTTAGAGCAGGAGACGAACTCTACTAGCTATACAGCGACATTGACCTGCTAAGAACAGTGCGCATCATTAGCCTAAGATGGCTAGAGCATGGACTATAGAGTGAATGAACACTAACGATACAGCATGAAGACTTTTGATTCCAACCCAGAGGGATAACCCAGTTAGGAAGACCACCGATGTAACCGTATGAGTTCGGGAATTACTTACTTAGGATTATTGATATCAGTTTTAGCTCTCCCCATTCAATCAACATTTTGTTCAGATTCACCTGCCAATTGTATTATATTTATTTAAATAAACAATTAGGGCAGTCTTTCGAAACTGGTGCCGAAGCCCGGAAGAATTGATTCTAGCGGGGAAAGAATTTATTGAAGGTAAGGACTTGCAAATTCGGACAAAATTGACGAAAATAGCAAACGTGTCTTTGCACAGTTAATTCTAGACAATGAGGATAATTTCTCGGAAATAGAAGAGGAAATTAGCAGTAATGTTCAGCCTATTGCAGCAGCTAGGAAAAATCTTTACATGGCGAATTTGGAGGTCCGTAAGTTTCGAGATTTCTAAACAAATGGCTCATCTGTTAGAGTTAGAAATTTGTTGAGAATATGAAGGCAATTTCTTAGTATTATAGCCCACTTGGAATGTCAGGAAGTACTAGTTCAGCTCGAAGCGGGTAAACTTAAATTGCCCAAACTCGAGTTGAGAAAGTTAATTGGAATTATACAGACTGGTTTCTATTTTGGCATCAGTATCGCATGCCTTTGCATGAGAATTCAAGTCTAAGCGGATCTGATAAATTTAACTATCTCTTAGTAGGATTAACGGGAAAAGCAAGAGAAGCTGTCCCAGGTAATATAGAGTAAGTGCGGCAAATGGGGCCCACGTGGGTAATATGGCCTACCACTGTATCTCCCAAACCAAACCCCACAGCGAAATAAAAATTTTTTTATTGCGAACAAGTTCAAACCAGTTTAGCCTCAGTCTTTCGTGATGAGTGTGGCGCGACAGGTGTGGAAGATATACGGACCAAAAGACGCATTAAAGAAGAAGGTAGAAATATCATCATACAGACCTTAATGTAATAATTTTAATGCATCTTAAACTTTAATTTCAGAAGGTTCTTAAGAATCTGATGTTGGGAGGCGAACAGATAGAAGTAATCAGGCAGATGCTAAATGCATCTACTGCTCGAGCTTATTCTCTGAAGATAAGGGAGGAAAAGCTTGAGTACAATGTGTTATGTGTACAATGTGACCCACCCTGGGCCATATTTAACAATAGCTGGGCTATATTAGCCGCATTTTTTTCAAAACTGAATTATGAAGTTCGTTTAAGTTTTTGTTTTGAAATTTTTGTTATGTTTGTATTTTTAATTAGAGTTTCTAAAGACTTAAATAAAAATAATTTTTAAGAATGTTGGAAAAGAAAATTAATGAATTATACTTAAATTTATGGTTTTATTTAATAAATGTTAAGGTCCCACTTACTCTATCTTTTGCAAGAAGAGTACAGCGATACTGAAAGTATGAAAGACCAAAACGTGCAGAATTTTATATCTCTATCATTTGGAGTTCAAAATCCGATGTAGTTGGGGTACGGTATAACTCTAACTCGATCTCTAGGTTACGTTAGGTTAGGTAAAGAAGATAAAAGAATATCGGAGAGATTATCTTCCATTAGGGATCTCATCAGAAGCGGTCCATCAGTACAGAGATCTTCTGTATACAGTTAAGGCTAGTTAATCTGGAGGTCTCCAGGTATTTGGATATACGTTACGCGACTGAGCAATTTTGCAGGTACTGGGTCCTGGGCCAGGCTGATCCTCGACACGGGTCGTATGATACCTTGATCCAGCCCAGAAGAGAAAGGAGTGAAGTAAACGAGGGGAAGGGGGAGGGAATGGGAAGACATCCTTTAGTTTCAGGGCTCATCGGGTGAACTTCTCGAGAGTCATTTGCCTTACTTTGGCTCTACAACTGCAGAAGTTCGATGCTCAGAATACATGTCTCTAACTTCCCTTTGTGCATCCTCTGGACACTGCTCTAAAGGGTGTAAGACAAAAGATATCAAATATTCTTCCGCAATTGCCTTTCATGTGAAAGGAACAGTCATAGTGCTGTGCAAGAAGATATGTACTTCTATCACCCAACCATCAAAGACAGATAAAAATAGGTACGTTAACAAATCTCGGAATATTTCTTCAATTAGCGCGCTGACTCGTGTTTATTTTCAATCCAGGTTCTTCCCGTAACGTATTCATTAAGGTGTCGTAGCATAAGGCCATGTGACATAAGGCCATATTTCGGCGTATGGCTTTATATCACTTTTTTAAAGCGACATAAGGCCATTACGGCTTTATGTCATCTTTAAATGGATTTGTAGCCCTTACCTCATCAAATTGGTGCCGTGACATAACGCCAAGCAACATAAGGCCAAATTCCAGCTTAGTGAAAGTGACAGAAGGCCAATTTGGCTTTATGTCACTTTCCACTGTAGATCTGATTTTGCATTCCTGATTAATATATACGTTCCATTATTGTCTACAAAAAGGACCACAATTTTGCATTCAATGTCTAGTGTACTACACGCTGCGTAGTGGTACCCTGAGCACCTGCATGTGACGCCGAAGGCCGTCTGGCGTATGAGTCGAAGAGACGCCCATAGTGTGAAATCCTTGTAACTATAACCCTCAACTGTCAGACAAGCGCCTAAAGCGAGTCTGGCGCATTTCAAGTTTGGGGTGGGTGACTCCCACAAAACAGTGTTATACTTATTTCAATTTTAGTGCTGAACGAAATATGTCTGGCAGGCGCCTATATTTTAATAGTACATTGGATAGGATAGGATTTGACTCATACGCCGGACGGCCTTCGGCCTCACATGCAGGTGCTCAGTGTTCCGATACGCAGCGTGTAATACACTAGTCATCGAATGCAATATTGAAAAAAAAAAAAAAAAAACTAATGTCTAATGTCTCCAATTTATATGGCCTTATGTCGCTTTGCATAAGTGACATAAGGCCATACGCCGAAATATGGCCTTATGTCACGGCACCATTCATTAAATTGTTGATCGGATATGGGAGTTTATGGGAATAAAAATCTTAACATTTAGTGGCAGAAAATCGAAGCAGTCCTGCAAGCTAGTGCGTCTTTCTTTAAGAAAAAGGCTTAGGACTGAAATTGGCTGATTCCAACATTCGAAATGTGGGGCAGGAATGTGGTATTTATTTCCTAGTAGGATCAGATTATTATTGGAATATTTATTTAGCTGCCAGAGAGCAACTTTCCAAATTTTACCAGCTATTAAAAAAAACGTTAGGCTGGACATTACAAGGGTCACCGGAATAATTCTGAAGGAAGAGAAAATTGGCGTAGACTCGCAAGAACATTCAGCGATTACTTCGTTAAGAATTAGTATCCTCATTACGAAATGGAGCTTCTATAGAGATAGGAGGATGTTAACGTCGGTCGTCTGGATGTTGACATCGCCTAGTCCCAATGTCGTGCCTAACGCAATAAGCGTTCTGCTGAATATCGGAATCCACCGGTCTGCAAATATTTGCAAATATTTCAAATGCGTTTCTGCAAATCCATTTATATAAGAAGGACTGAGATGTTCATCGATTTTTCAAGAATTAGAAAAAACATCAAAAAGATCACGAAGTAGCACAACCGACCAGTCAACATTGTGGGTTTTCTACGCACTCTAATTTCTGGATAAAATTCATGTATGTAAGTATGTAAATTGGAGGACGATATTAGCAAGGTTCATGTACTTTCCCGTTATTAATTGTAATGACAGTTGAATTGTAATGCTATCCTTTGAAATAAATAATAATATTAGTTTTCTTTTTTTTATAAAGTGAAACATAAGTTATTGCTACGTACTATATACATACATATGTACGTATGTATGATATATGCTCTAGCCTTGACTTTAATTAGTGTAGCTTGTCGGTATTGTTGTAGTAGGCACAGTAATTATCTCGGAATACATTTGCTTTGGAATTATTGTATGTAGGATAGTATTCTCCATCATTATAGCAGCTTTATACAACATATTTTTTAAACTTAAATCGAGCTTCGGTCAACATTTTTTTCGACCAGGGCTTTATCAAGTTCACATCCAAGGGGAATGCGTCGTCGGCTACAAATATTGTATATAAGGAAAAAATTCAATAGTATTTGGTAAAGATGCTGGGTGTGGTAAATTCAAGGCATTTTTCTGTAATAGTTCTCCGAACTTTGTGTAGGACAATACACCACCATCTCCAGGATCATAATAAACTCTTTTTTTGGAATCGAATACCGCCAATAAAACAATACTATGAAAACCCTTATAATTATAATACAATTAGCCTGAATTAAGTGGTTCCATTGGCAATATGCTTGCTGCCGATTGCCGCCAAAGTATTCCAAAACATATGTTGACGTCCAAAGTCGATTGCAATATTTTCCGACTCCTCTGTAGTTGTGGAAACTATAAAAGAATACACTGATATATGCACATAAAGATTTATGTCTATTCCCATGAGATGTCATCTAACTACAATATGAGGTATTTATGAATTTTTTTATTCGAAGATTCCTTGTAATGAAGAAACACATCAAGAGGAAGCAGTACAGTAATTCCCACCTACTCCTACATCATCATGTTCGTCAATTCTCACACAACCGCCATCAAAGAAACGGCGCCTACCTGGGACCAAAAACATACGTAAAATGTGTTGCTAGTGAAAACTTGCTTCTAATTGGAGCAAGAGAAGCTCTTGTCTTTGGATTATATTATATATGAAGCTTGTCATGGAAACATCCACAGACATTCTGTGAAAATTAATGAGCGTTCTAGAGATTCAATCGATATAATATCGCAATCCAACATTAATTACAACAAACAGAAACTTTGTCTTTTTCAACTTTCCTTCACTAATTTATCAATAATAATGTTTATTGTAAGAAAGAAAATCAGAAATGTTCGGAGTTGACAGAACACTGGAGATGCTATTTTGTTATTTTGGAAGTTCAGCAGAAGTGACTTTTACTATTTTTCAGAAATATATAATGATTTTGAAATAATCACATTTTCCACTATTTTCTTTTGTAATTTGATATTGATTAGCTTAAAAAAATGTCCAATAATACGCAACGTGAATTTCGGCGTAAGGTCGATCGTCATCATGGATTCAGTGTGCAGGCAATTCGTCGCACTGTGGGAAAGTTTGAGCGGGAGTACACTCTTTTGAATCTTAAGTCACCAACCAGACAGAGATTGGTGCGAAATGAAGAAAACATAGCCGCCATAGCGACCAGTATCCAAGTAGACCCAGAAATGTCGATTCGGCGCCGATCTGCTGAATTGGGCATCGCCAGAGTGTCAATCTGTGTTGACGAATTGAAACTGGACTACCATAGATAACGCCGTGTGTTCGCTAATTGGGCGCTGGATATGTTCGCCGGTGATCCAGATTTTGGGAAAAAAATCATCTTCTCGAACGAGGCCCATTTTGGCTATGTCAGCAAGCAAACTTGACATTATTGGAGCGAACATAATCCATAATTTTTCGGCCAAGCATCAATTTATCCACAAAAATTTAATGTTTGGTGCGGTTTATGGCAAGGCGGCTTCATTGGACCTTATTTCTTTTGAAATGAGGAAGGAGACACAGTTACCGTCAATGGTATCAGGTTCTGTGATCAGAGCTCCACAACATCGATATATCCGAGCTGTGGTTTCAACAAGACGGTGCTACATGCCATACAAGCGACGCAGAGCTCGAAGTTGTAAAGGAGAAATTAGGCATGAACGTAGCTTCAAAATAAAGATGGAATCAATTTTATATCTCACACCGTTGTTATTTTATATAATTTGTTTTCCCTATCGTTCTTGTTTGGTCACCCTATATTATCATCCTGCTCCGAAAGAAGCATGTATATGCATATGCCATATAATATAACAGAAGCCACGTTTGATGCTGATGCTTCGTGAAAGCTGTTTGTGTGAACTCAGCATTCGCGCGGATTTTCACATCCACCAAATGTGCCGAGTTGCATAATATGCGCTAGCATTTGTGTAAACAGACCGGACGACGGTTAAATGGGACTATGGTTTTGTGTTGTCCTAGTTAACTGAATGATAGATATCATTCATGGAAGTTAGATATGATATGTAGAAATATTATTTCAATGTACCTAACATACAATATTTATAGTGAGGTATAGTGCAAATCTATTTACATATTCACTGTCAGCCTTATCGAGTTCGGAGTCTAACAACGGCTAAGAATTTAATGTCGGCGACAAAGCGACGGACATTTTCTGACGCGAGATGAATGGCAAAGACGTAGCTCATACCACGGTAGATGGCGTAATCGAAGGAGTTGAGTTCTTTTCTCCAATGTCTGCTTAATTTGTAATTTCAAATTGCTGCCAATTACTGTGCAATTTGATTTTGAAGACTTGAGTCATGTTTTGGATACAAGATCCCAAAAGATTTGTCGGAAACCGTTAAGTGAAGGCGCCGAGGCCCTTGTATAGGTAATTTCTAGTGATAGCCACATTGGTTTGCTACGGAAACGATTCCTTAAAGGCTTTTCCTACAACCTTAATGATCTTCGCACTCCGGATGCATTCTTAAATCGAATAATACTAATATTCGATTAGGGACCTCTCTGAACTTAAGATCGACTGAGTCGCCAGTAATAACACCTTAAACACTGTCTGAAGAGCCACAAAAAAAATGTCGTTAAAGAAGCAACACCATGTGAAACCATCGATCGATCGGTGTCGATCGAACCCCAGTCGTATTCACAAACGATGTTAGCACCGACGAAGAGGATATGATAGAATTCATCCTAGTACTTGTATTCGAGCGGCAAAAAAAATTAAAACATATAAAATCGTATGGTTTTGGCCGAGCAGTCGCTGAACGACAAGTGACGTTTCTGAGCAGCAGCTTTCAATTCTGTTCTATTATTTTATTATAGTACTGAGCGGCAAGAAATTATAATGGCAAAAGTTAATATGGAAATTTTGATTTCAGAACTACACAGCCATCCTGGATTCTTAGTATGATGGTGTTCTTAGTATGACGATATCATTATTTACATATATAAGGGGTTTAGAGCCGTTATTTTCCCTTTAAACCATTGGAAAAATATAGAGTTAATAAAGGCATAAAGTATATAAAAAGCAATATGGGACCAAGAACTGATCCATGGGGTGCTTCTAAGTTTACGATTTTCGTGTAACTACGGCATTCTTCAATTTGTTTCTGTTCTATCCTTGAGATTTGAAGCAAACCTACTGAACAATATATCAGTTATGCAGTGCTAAATGACGTTTAAATTAAAATTTATACCCTCACATTGAACAATAAAGGCTTTTGAAAGTTATCCAAAAACATGATCAAAGTACCTGATCTAGGCCTATTTGGCATAATCACAAAAGAGGAAAAGCCATGTTCAGCTGTAATAGCTAAATAAGAGTCGGACGTCGACTCTAAGGTATCTATGTTTATATCACCTAATATTATGCAATATTGGCTCCCTTCCAGAAATAATATAATATTATACGAGTAGGTGGCAATCTGTAAGTCCAAATAAAACTTAAAATTTCATTTTAACTTTACAAGAAAACTTAAGAGTGTCAGCACTTCAAAACTCTGATGAAATAATATCAAATTCCAGCAGGCTTCGGACAAAAACACTCCAACTCCCATTGCAGGATAACTTTCCTTTGGGTATAGATAAAAATTATAATCCGGTATAGAGTAATCATTTTTTTCGCAAGCATAATCTCCGTGACAAAACTAAGATCGGACAAGAACGCAAGAACTTCCAGATTACAAACCAACAAGTCAAAATTTTGCCTAATATGCGAATATGTTATGTACGAGTATTCTGATGAACAGCAAAAAGGAATCATTTTTGTTACGGATTGAAGAAACTAAACAGTCATTTGTGTTGTTTGTATATAGTTGATAACGAAGGATTGCTGCATAAAAGATTATTAGCATTAAACAAGGAAAAGTTTTTTTTTTATAATAAATAACTAAAAGTCTTTGAGCGCTTCCAAATCAGGAAAAGATCTTATAGCTCCAATCCCTCCTTTGTCAACTTTTCTCAGTAAAATTTTTGAGTTCTGATACCGTAAATATTTATTATTTCTTTTAGTTTTAGTTTATTTAGCTTTCATAATCAACGGTCTAGTGAAACTAGTGAAATTTTCATTAAAAACATAAATACTATATTTTCGTATCTACTCGTACCAACAACAAAAGAAGAAAAATTAATTTTGTTTTTTTGCAGTTCTCTTACTTTCAATTACATTTTGCTTCATTTCATTGGTGGAAAAGAGAGCAAGAGAACTTGGTGTATTTTTTTTATATAATTAGCGAGTGGTAAAGGGGTTTTAAGTACTGTTTGTTCACAGCACGGCGAAGGAAATTTAGGGAGAAAAGAAAGAGAGATACCTATGGTTTTGAATGTTTGCAGGAAGTAAAACGCTCGGCAGGGCATTCCATAAGCGAGTTGAACAAATCACGATATTTCAGAGTACGTCCGAAGGTGGGCTTGAGGGTGAACTGATGAGCATTCATAGCGAGACGCGGGTTACGGTTACAAGTTTGAAGGGGCGGAATGCTACTGGCAATTTCGGTCGAGCACTGGTGGTGAAAATAGCGATACAAAAAGGTGACACAGGAGACGTTACGCCAGGGTGTTGCATGACTGTTGTTATCACCTATGAATTTTATAGCACGATTTTGGATCCTATCTATTGTAGCAAGTGTAAAGAGCTGTTAGGGGCACCTGACCAGATCTGGGCATTGTACTCAAATTATGGGCGGGAATCCCGAATATGGAAACTTTTTCGGTTTCAAAGATACAAATGTCATTCATGGATAATGGCTGGGTAATTAAATCTTGCCTTAACGACACAATTTTGGAAGAATTAAATTCCATTCTGTTGGATCTTCCCGATTAAGTGGGTTCGCGAACGAATATGAAAAGCAAAGGATATTGTCTCTCGTCAGCAAAGGAGTATCATTAGTAAAGATTAAAAAGAGTGTCGGAGACAGAACGGAACCCTGGGGCACACCAGCATTTCTTTTCCAAATATCAATCTTGAATTGAACGTTCTGAAATGTAATTTCTAATCCATTGAAGAAGAGAGCCGTCGATCCCAAATTCAAGCATTTTCGACAAAAGAGTCTGAAGCCAAATTTATCAAATGGCTTAGAAATATCAACCGTGCTGCTGGTAATTGAGATATTTCATGAGCTTACGGTTTATCCGGGTTTCCATGACCTAAGGAGGAGAGAGAAACAAAATCGCTTTTATTAGGGACTGACTGGACTATCTTCCATAAGCTCGGAAAGTGCCCCAAAGAGTAGGATTGATGAAAAAGTTTACACAGTGATTTGCCAACGTGGAAGAACACCTATTTAGAGAAAAGGGAAATATACCATCTGGATTAGCAGATATACTATCTGGACTAGATCTTTAAGCACTTTTGCTACTACATGAGTGCGAAGTGGACACGTCTATTGAATATTCCACACATTAAAGTGTAGTTGCAGACAAAGCACAATCTAGAAGTGTTGATTTGGTAGCAGAGTGTGCAGCAGGCCTTCCCTTTTGGTTTGATACTCTTAATCCGATGAGGGATAAAGCATCTCATTCCAAAGAGGATAGTGTCTGTGATAATACTACGAGTATAATCATAACGACTAGTTAAAATTCTTATAGAAGGTGTTAAGTCCCCTCCAATTGGCTTTCTCTTATTGCCATACGGTTCTTTTAGGAATCGTTTCTCTAACTGTGTGGTCGGTGAACGAGTAATTAGCTGATATGACACAGTGTTCCGACGAGCCTAGAGGGGGATGTTGTCTGTCTAGAATGTCGAAGCTACCCAGAATTGTGTATGTTGAAATCGCCCGTAATAACGATTTCAGTATGAGGATACAGGGATACTTCTTTGTATGGAGTCAGACAGCGCATCGTCAATAACTTGTTATAAGTCGAATTGCTGTCCAGTTTTGAGCTTCTTTAAATAGAGAAGTAGTGCATAATTTGCTTAAGGAGATGGAATTTTAATCACATAAATTTTAATTCCGGATTGGAACAGGGGTTACGTTGTGGTGGAGTTTGGTAGGTTACATCACTACGCACGTAAATGGCGAGACCGCTGTGAGAAAAAAATAATGGCAGGTAACTTCAGATCTGAGTGGTCTGAGAGGTGTGGGCGGGGATCTAAGTTCATGTGTTTCACTAAGTACCGAAACAGTAGGCCTGTACTTACAGACGTGGACATACACAGCCCGCGTATTGGCTACGTGTGCCCTGAATTCAAGAGTCATAAACACAAACAAACACAAAAAATACAAACACCAACGTTGCCAAGCAAGGATGCGAAGTGAGCATACTGACATTGGTTTACCGAATCAAACTGTTGTAGGTGTAAAGCCCTTACAATAATATGAAAAAGTGCACCACTCACAACCCGCTATCCATCGGTTGTTTCATACACTCAGTCACTGCTCGTGCCGTATGACACTTCATTCCACCAGTTTTTTTATTTTTAACTTTCTGATAGGGAAGTTCTTGCATTCACCTCGAAAACCGAAAACTGAAATTTTGTGACGTCTTTACGTTTTAAGGTGTATATAGTGTTTTTATACAGTTTTTAACAAAATGGCTGTGTGTGTTTATGTCCGTATGTGTAAATTTTTTTTGGACGATGATTACCCGCCAACGAATAGTGCTATTGGCTTAAATTTTCATTAGCTGATGCGTCCGAATTGCGGATATTAGACTTCGACCAAAATCCGCCGATTTTACAACTTTTTTTTTCTTAAAAAATAGTCGGTATCTATTAACATAACACACATTTGGTGAAAATTTGAAAACAATCGGGTAGGAATTATCTGAGTTATATTATATTGTCTGAGAATAGCAAACATTTTAGAAATGTCAATGCAGTACTAGCTATCATTTTGTAAATACAGGGAGTCCCACATCTGAACAGTCGAACTTCTAAACTCTAATAGCATATGAAATATCAAAAACCATTGGAAAATACTACAAGCTCTCTTTATCAGGAAGGTCTTAGCGTGACCCATCGGTCGCACCCATTTTGGCTAGTTTGTTTTTATTTAACACGCGCGTCGGTGGTTTTGGTTTTGGCTATTCTGATTCTGTTTTAAGCGGTGCGTTTTTTTTTTTTTTTTGTACAACACACGAGAATGAGAGAGAATTTACGAGTGCACTGGTCAATGTGTGCACGCGTCGAGGGCCGACTCAGTTCTCCTCATCATCAGTAGATCTACGAAGATCGTGTATTCTAGAACTCGCTAAGGGCTCAATAGAAAACCGCGTTCGGCTTGCCATCGAACAGAAAGCGAACACCAGGAAAATCCAGATTTCCGGTGATGAGCTTCGAAGACACCGTCTTCAAGATGACACCTATTAATGAAATTCTACGATACTACAACATGGGAAACATGAACAACTCTTTCGAAATTTCGTAGATCTTGTCTGTATGTAGTTTTGATTTTATTTTATTTAAATTTGCCATGACAAAACGAAAGAAAAATATATATTTTCGATCAAAAACTCTCACCGACTATACACGTTTGATAACAAGCTTACACATTGCTCTACCAGTGCTATGTATAAGTCGGTGTTCTTGAATTACAATTACTTTTACTGCAATTTCGGTGAATCTAGTGGATAAAGAATGGATGTTATGGTTGCACTTTGGTAGCACATAACATGCAGAAATTCATTTAAAGTAATTGATACCCATTGATGTCAATCTCAATGAAACTTTGAAAAATCGGTTAAAGAAATTAGTATCAGTTAAGTACCTGTGTTCTTTGTCATAAACGGGTTAAGGAGTCTGATCACCAGTTCCTGAAGTCTTCTTACTTTTTAAAGGCACGTACGGTATCTACCGATCGCCTCGGTAATGTCAGTTTAATATTCAGGCCTCCACACAGATTAACATGCTCTGACCTAGTATGATTCTTTGATGATTATTATGGAGTTTGGGGGAAAAAGTGTAGGCATGATGATAGACTTTTCTTATTACTGTAGAAAAAGAATGTTGGTGTAGTTAAGTTGCCCAATTTTATGTTGGACACTGGAACATGACCAACAGTCGAATTAACATGCTCCAAAGTTTCCTCTTCCACGTGCAAAATCTGATGGTTTAGCTGGTCAAGTCGTTGGAAAAGTCGTACCCAATAATCCTCATTCTGAGTATAAAAAAGGCTTTAAGAGGTTTCTGATGAACTTCTAGATGGAATCGCATAACACAACGTATAATAACAGTTTAGAGTCGCTCAATAGAAATCAAATCAACCTGTTAGTTGTCCCTATCAAAATTGGTGTAGAGTTTAAAACAGCCAATAAGCGTCCTAGAAGCATATGAAATTGCCTTCAACTTACCGCATTGATGTATGGGACGATTGTTTCCTTGTTGTATATTTGTATTGTATTGCCAACACAAGTTTGCTTGTCAGAATTTTCTAAAGCGAGGCATATTAGTGGTACGTCTGGCTTTGTGGTTTAGCTAGGTATCATAGAACCCATGAATTGGGAAGTGCCAAATGAAATTGTGATGATGACAGCTTCTTGATCAGACTTTTTGTTTATCTACCTTTGCTGATGGCGACCTTCGCTTGCGATCGTTTGCCTTGGATTGTTGAAACAACTACAACCTATATTCTCGGCTATGCACAGAAGTCACAGAGATAAGAAAATATGATATTTAGGTGCCAAGGAATTTATTTAATACAAACTATACATACAAAACTATTCATACAAACTATAAGATGGAATTAAAAAAAAAAAAGCTTAATTCTCAGGAAACCAATGAAACCATCATTCATTCTTAAAAGTTTAAGTATACGAGTATATATAATTCAGTTCCAAATTAGGCAAAATGGTATCCATAAACTTCTCGTTTATGATTTAGGAAAACCCGTCTAAGAATTTATGTGTACGGCCGTGGCTCAAGTGGTAGTGTATTGGCTTCCAAGACCAGCTGTCCCAGAAAGACATTCTTTTTCTTTTTCAGGCAACTAAATTCAAGTAATATGAGTGGTTGCCTAGAATACAACAACAAGTCCAATTACACTAATAATTTAGTCTCCCTATTAAATGTTGGATGCCACCCATGGAGCGAAATAACCAAAGAGCCCAAAGATCGTAATAACGAACAACTTAACACGTGCTCAGGCATTGTAAGTGTGGTAATGCCCTCTTGAGTGGTAAGTTCTTTATTTTTTTTTAAAGAATTCTATAGAAATTCCAAAAGTATACCTCTATTAAATTCGAACTACCACTTGGGGACAGCAATGTCATTTACAAATCTAACTTGAAACTGCTTCCAATTTGATGTTACGTGTTCAGTGATTGCAATCCTTACCAGACACCCCTAGGAGTAAAATCCCAATTCCGAATGTCCAACAAAATTGTTATCATCTTGTTACCTCGATCCAATTATATGTAAACCCATTTGGCAAACAATTTCACCGCAACCCAATCGGATCTCACGCCACTCGAGATTATCACAAACGAGGACAGGACACAAAACATAAGTGCTTCTCTGTTGCATTTGCTATGAGTGGAGCGCCCTTGATTGTTGCGCAAATTGAAGCCTTCGCCACTTGGCTCATCTTAAGCGTAAATGGAAGCCAAAGTCGGCTTCGTCACTGTCATCGTCGACAGTATTCGGCTCATCTTGCGCGATGACGACAACGCTTGAAATTATGGCACAGCACATAGCTCCTGCAGAAGATAAGTCAATTAATTTCTACGAGGAGTAAAGGAAATTCCAAAGCAATTAACTCCAGCCACAGAGCAGGGCCGTGGAATTTCACAGAAAATCAAGTAGCGACTCGAGAGCTCACAATTATCCCGGTAGAGCAGCACTTCGGCGGTGGAAGTGTTGGGTGTCAGGAAGCACTCAAAATATTCCACGAGTACACTATGGGGCACATAAATTACGCTCACCATGATGATGAATCACAGGGATTCCAATGTTTCGTATTTTACGTATTTAACGACCTATCATAGCCTTAGATGGTTATTGAAGTTTGGAGATTGAGTTGGAGTGTGAAAGGTTAACAATTCACTGCCAAAGAGTTGTTATGTATTTAAATTGAATTAATGTCTTGCGGAATTCTGAATGCGAGAAGGCGTGTTTGGTAGTATAGTTGTGTTATATGGGTTCTGTGGCGCAATATAGAGGGTGATTTCTGGTATTGTGTGACAACGGCATTAAAAAACATTCGTAAACAATTCTTAGCTAACGGCCAAAGGGAGCTTACCGTAAAAGTAGGAGATTTCATTTTGATGTTTTAATGAATGCGAATTACAAGTTTCACTCGGTGACACTGTTCGCTCGATAACAGCTATTAAGACCGTGCCGATAAGGCAGTTGCAAGAGGTAGTAAATCTCCTTCGAGCAATAATGAAATTGAGACTTTGGAAACGTACGGGTGGTATTCCCAGGGGAGCAATTTATTACATTTTCTGGGAATTAATTCTAATTTTCATCAGTTGTATGTAAATGATCGAAAGGGAAGAGGTTTTTATTTCAATTCGATTGAAATTGATTTTTATTCTCTTCATCACCGGTGACTATTAATGAGAGGTTGACCTCATTAAATGGAAAGGTATTAGATTGGATTACGAGACGAGGCAGTCTAAAATATGTAAACATTGGAGTGAAGTAAGGTTTTGAATACTATAATTGCTTGTTTGTACCTCATGTACCGGCAAGAAGGCGAAAGAATCCTGATCGATATTCAGCTCAAATTATTTTTGGGTAGAAAGGCTAAAGGCTATATTATAATTCAAAAGCATCACTTGAGAGATATGTCCTACTGTTTATGATCCTAAATGATTCGAGTGTCTCCTGAAAGGGATAGGAGAAGCGTATGGAATTTTCACCTTGCAAAATAATCCTTATCGTCTAATTTCAGGCCTAATAACCTTTGAACAATTCATTAAAATAAGGGCACTCGAGCTAGGTATATTGAACGTAAGTTATTTTATTCAAATTTGATTGTGTTGAAAAGGATTAACGTGTAGCAGAGATGCACGCAGACAAAAGCCGTTAAGTAACGGGCAGAGACCCGGAAGCTCTTGCTATTATAAAATCCAGAATAAGATTAATTTAGTTTCAGTTTAGTTTAGTTTATTCTATCTGTGGCAATAAGACAGAGTAGCTTACGAGGGGCGTTCAACATATTCTCGGTATCGGTTGTGGTTATATATACAAATTGACTTATTTATCAAGTAATACTATTATTTTAGTGCATTCGTGTAAAACTTCATATGATTAATTAATAAGCGTTTTATCTCTAGTTAAACAGAATCATAATGGCAACTGAGACGATGATGGTGAAAATTGAGCATCGCGCTGTAATTAAATTTCTCACTAAGCAAGGAAAAAGTAAAAAAACTATTCATGAAGAGATGGTGGCAGTTTACCAGGGTGGTCAAGTGCAAAAGTGGTCAAGTGAGTTCAAGAGAGGCAGAGAGAGCATTGAAGACGACCCCCGCTCCGGCGCCCCGGCTACTGCTTGTACGGGAGAAAGCATCAAAGAAGTCGAAAAACTTGTTCTTGAGGATGTCCGAATAAAGGTGAAAATGATGGCAGAGATCACCAAGCTTTCAATTGGTACCATTCACACCATTCTTCATGACCATCTTAACCTTTCAAAGGTCAGTGCAAGGTGGGTGCCACGAATGCTCACAGCGCCTCAGAAAAAAGTGAGAATCGCATGCTGTAGAGAGCTTTTGGAGATGTGTAGTGAGAACGCGGACGGTGTTATGGATCGAATTGTTACTGGGGACGAAACATGGGTCCACCACTATGACCCTGAAAGCAAACAAGAGTCCATGCAGTGGCACAAAAAAGGAACAGACCCCCCGAAGAAGTTCAAAGTCACTCCGTCTGCCGGGAAGCTCATGGCCACAGTTTTTTTGGGACTCAAAGGGAATCTTGCTCATTGAGTACAAAAAAAAGGTGAAACCATGAACGCCACATCCTACGCTTCCACTTTGCATAATTTGCGGAAGGAAATTAAAAAGAAAAGACGGGGTAAACTTGCAGCGGGTGTGTTGCTTCTTCATGACAACGCTCCTGTTCACACGGCGCGAGTTTCCAAGGCTGCTGCGCGACATTGTGGTTTCGAAGAAATCCAACACCCACCCTATAGTCCAGACCTTGCCCCTAGTGATTATTTCCTTTTTCCGGATTTGAAAAAATGTCTTCGTGGAAAAAGATTTTCCGATGATGAAGAACTCAAGTCGGCAATAAATGGGTATTTTGCAGAGAAAGAGGAAATTTATTTTTTTGAGGGTTTAAAAAAGCTTATCTCAAGATGTAACAAATGCATTGATGTTAGGGGAGATTATATTGAAAAATAAAAACATTTTAAATTGAATTCGCATTTTCCTACATATCGATACCGAGAATATATTGAACGCCCCTCGTATGTTAAAAAAAGCGTTTTTGAGATATTGACGTTTTTGTTTAAATTTGTTGTTTATGAACTTTTTATTTTTTTTTAATGCTAAAATATAGAGTACAAAATACATGTTATATTTTCTTTTAATTTCTAAAAATATATGAAGAACAATATATTCAAAACGTGATTTTAGCAACTAAGTTATTTTGCTAAAATCAATTTGGTGATTAGTCTTATGCAGAGCTGTAAACTTTCAAGTACAAGTACCAGTACCGGGACTTGTACTTCAGTACTTGGATACTGGTATTTGAAAAAGCCCAGTACTTCGTCGCAAGTACTAAGTATCGTGTACTTAAGTTCCAAAGTACTTGAGCAGTACTTCCAAGTACTTGAGCAGTACTTCCAAGTACTTGCTCAGTTCTTCCAAGTACTTGACCAGTACTTTCAAGTACTTGCTCAGTTCTTCAATTCAAAGTACTTTATTTTGGTCGTTTTTAGTCAATTTTTAAAAAAATTTCTAAAAAAATGTTTAGGTGTTTAAAGACTGTACGTCTTGTAATTGTATAGAGAGTCTCTATTAGAGACTAGGTGATTTCTGAATTACCTGAATTTTTACCTTTCTTGTAGAATAAATAGTAAATAAATGCATTTATATATACATAAATAGCTAGAAATTAATTAATCACCAGAAAAATTGTTTTGAATCAGAAATTGGGTAATCTTCCCTTCGCCCTGCGGCTCAAGGGTTTTAAAATTTCGAATACATTAATTTTCAGCAGTCCGCTCGCCTATGATTGCTATAACAATAACTGGACTTACAGTTTCGAGTCTGCTGCTGAAAGAAACACTTTCTCCTGATGAAATACTCGTACATAATAATTTTCCTTTACAAATTGACGTAGTATCAAATCTTACTCAATATGCTAGGAAGTACTTGAAAGTACTGGTCAAGTACTTGAAGTATTGGTCAAATACTTGAAGTACTGCTCAAGTACTTGGAAGTTCTGCTCAAGTACTAGGAAGTACTGCTCAAGTACTTTGGTACTTAAGTACCTAATATTTGGTACTTGTACACAAGTACTTGAAAAATACTGGTACTTGCCTTTGATTCTCTCAAGTACAAGCACTAGGTACTTCAGTACCCTAGTACTTGTACTTGAGAGAACTGAAGTCCTGAAATACTTAAGTACTTTACAGGCCTGGTCTTATGTAACATAAGTTCTTCTGTCATACCCTCAGAAATTATTATGATTTCCGTAAGTTGACTTAAGATTTTATGATGAATTGCAGATTACAAAAAAACACAACATAAGCAAATTATTAGAAACTTTTATTAACTTATTTAATTATAAAAATGTAATTAAAGCAACTCAAACCGTACAAAATTCATTAAGTTTTTCAAAATAAACATAAGATTTCAATTAAAACAGTATTTTTTTTAAACGTTAGGTTCATCATCATCATCACCTTCGGTGAAATCGGGATGGAAGTCAGCCACTTTAATACCATTTAAACTTTTATAAAAGGCATGATAAATATTGTCAATCAATGGCAACATATCCAATAAATCTTGCTATTTTTTTTCATTGATTTCAAGTGGTGAAGAATAACATTTCTGTAGATCAGCTATTTTGAATTGAATTCTTCTATTTCATTAAGTGGTGTTTTGAAATATACTATTCCAAACTCTTTTGTGAACCCCATCCACTTTAACTTTTGCCAACAAATGGCATCGGCAGACATTGTTGTAAGTCAAACGTTAGAACTTTTGTAGATGAAGAGTCTAGCTTTAGATTTGTCCATTGCCTTCGATTTATATGCAGAATCTGCTTCAAGATGGTGATCATTTTGCTCCTTGTTAAGGTTCTCTTGTTCCTCTTTAGTAGCTACGTCAATTTTCATTTTTAATATTTCACACTTATGGCAAGTATCTAATTTTTGTTTTTTAAATTTCAAGTTCAGAGTGTTGAAAATTTTCGAAAACTCACAAAGTGAACCTGGAACATACTTTTCTGAATAGAGTCGAAATAATTCTGCAATTGATAAATCGGTCGACAAATACCTTATCGAAGTATCGAATCTTGTGCAATGCGATTCGTAGGACGGAAAATTTTTTGTAAATTTAATAATTTCTTTTTCTTGTTCAAGAGCGAGTTTCTTAGGGCCAGGAAGTTTTCCACGCAAATCACTTATGAACGACCCAAATTCCATCTGAGTAAGCAAATTATCCACTACTGCTTTATTTACAGAAGCCCCAAACTGGACAGCAGAGTTTCATGCGCTGTCTGACTCCATACAAAGAATTGTATCCCTGTATCCTCAGACTGAAATCGTTATTGCTGGCGGTTTTAATATACACAATTCTGGATGGCTTCGACATTCTGGACAGACAACACACGAAGGACGGTGTGTTGAGATCTTCGCTGCGGAAAATAACTTAACCCAGCTTGTAAATGAGCCCACGCGAATACCAGACGTTGATGGTCATACCGCCAACACCCTGGACTTGGTTTTAACTTCTCACCCTGATAAGTACATATTTGAAATCCTTTCCCCCTAGGCTCGTCGGATCGCTGTGTTATATTAGCTAATATATTGTATACCCATCACAGAGTTAGAGAAAAGATTCCTAAAAGAACCGTATGACAATACGAGAAAGCCAATTGGAGCGGACTTAACAGTTTCTTTGGGAATATAAACTGGTCGTTATGTTTCCTCGATAACGACCTGGATGCCGCTGCTGATATGATCAAGACCCACCCAACAGAGGAAACCGAAAAAAGTTTAAACGAGCGAGGAATGACTGCAACGTCCTTCTTAAGTGTGTGAAATTTCAATACGACCAAAAGTTGAGGCAAAAAATACTACAATGTCACAAAGGTAGTAAAAGCTTTTGGTCGTTTGTCAAAAACATTAGAAATTCTGCCTCATCCTCCATCCAGTTTTCAGCTCTTCCTGATTGTGCTTTGTCTCCGCCTACACTTGAGTGCGTCAAATCTTCAATGGGACGAATCCACTTTCGCACTCGTGTAGAGTACTTAAAGATCTCAACATACATAAATCCGCTCGTCTAGATGGTATATCTCCCCTTCTTCTGAAGAGGTGTCCTTCTACGCCGGCAAAACCACTGCATAGCTTTTTCATCAATCCTACTCTTTAGGACTCTTGCCGAGCAGATGGAGAACAGCATTTGTCCAGCCCGTACTAAAAAAGGCGAAGTCTCTCTCCTCCTACAGGCCCATTACACTTACGTCCCTTTTTTCCAAGGTCGTGGAAATGCTGATAAATCGTTAACTCATGAAATATCTCGGAACATGAAAACTTCTCAATGACCGGCAGTGTGGTTTTCTTAGCAACAGGTCCACTGGTGAGATGATGGCATGTCTCACAGAAAAGTGGAACCAATGTGTAGATCAATCAGGAGAAAGCAAGACAGTTGCACTTGATATTTCTGAGGCATTTGACAGAGTTTGGCATCAGGCTCTTTTTTCGAAAATGCGTGAATTTGGATGGACGACTCTCTTTTTCAACGGATTAGAAACTACCTTTCGGAACGTTCAATTCAAGTTGTCTTGGGTAGTTTCAAGTCTGATATTCACATTCTGTCTCCGACACTCTTTTTAATTTTTATCAATGATCTCTTATCTGCCACTTCAAATCCAATATATTCGTTTGTTGACGTCAGTATTCTCTGCTTTTCAATTTCATTCCCGAACTCACGTCCTTGCTCTTCGGCTTCGAACGGGAACGGAAGCGTATGCTGAGCTCATTAAATTCCAATATCAACAGCATAACCAATTGGCCATTATCAATGAATGGAAACTTTTATCGTCGAAACTGAAAAACTTTCCATTCTCGGTATGTGTGTCAGTGACAAATTACGGTGGAATGACCACATATTCAATGTCGCCAAAAATGCTGCAAAATGTCTAGGTTTCCTCAAGCGATGTAAGAAATATTTCACCCCCTCTGACCTAGCTTCAATATATAAGGAGTTTATCTGCCCCAAAACTGGAGTATAATGCCCACATCTGGTCAGGTGCCCCTATGACCTCATTGCACTTGCTAGATAGGATCCAAAATCGAGCGATAAAACTGATAGGTGATGCTAAAATCACATCGAAATGTCTCGTGTCTTACTTTATTTTATCGCTGTTACCATCATCAGTGCTCCATTGAAATCGCCAGTAGCATTCTGCCCCTGCAAACCTTTAACCGTAACACCCGTCTCGCTATGAATACTCATCAGTATACCCACTTTCGGAAGTACTCTGAAATATCCTGATTCATTCCTAAGCTGAACAACTCGCTTGTGGAATGCCCTGCCTCTATTTCCTAGTCATTATAATATTCACTTGATATTTCGGACAACGTACATCGGTACCAATCTTTCTTCCCTCTCTAATTTTCCTTCGCCCGCGCTGTGTGCAAACATTTTAAGGGTAATTTAACCCCTTGAGCGCGCGCAACTAAAAAAAAGAAAGTATTTTGGGTTTCGCCAGCATTGCCTCCATTTTCTTTTACGTTCTGGAAATCTTGATTAACCAATATGTCTTGCGTTTTATTATTTGTGTCTAAGAAATGTATGGTTCTATTTCCTGTTTTATTTAAAACCTTATAATATGAACTTACCAGCTGAGTTATCTAAATTGTTTTCATTGCCCGTAGATGTAGACCGTTCCAAATTATCTATCGAATTGCTTTTTAATGCCACAGATAGCATTTTTCTTGCAAGCCCCATTTTTGAGACTAGGTAAGTAACCTAATGTAGAAAACCTAAGCACACTTTTTGAAATAGTAATATGCATGCGCAACACACTTCACCATGAAAAACTTTGAATAAGAAACTCTTTTTGCTTAGACTGAAGAACACAACCTTTCCTCTTAAGTGAATAGAGCAAACTGGTACGTATCAAACAAAACTAACTTATGTTGACATAAGTAACGGGTATTTAAATACTGTATTGCAACAGAATAGCTTACGTTCACTTAGGTTCTTCTGTCATACTAAAATTCTGTAAATAAAATTGTCTTAATTTTGATCGAACAACTTATTTTAACATAAGTGCGCATGAAATCAAATAAAGAATTTAACAAAACATCTTAAGTGAACATAAGATTTAAAAAAAGAAAAGTAAAGGAACCAAAGAAATTAGGAATTCAGCCTACTTAAAACGACATAAGTTTTTCTGTTAAAACTAAAAATTTCAAATAATGCGAAACAATGTGAAACTTGGATGACGCCGATGCTTGTTGCAAATTTAATTCACTATACCATTTTGAAACGCTAATAAGGGCTTGATTTTATTCACGCCACCCCCAACAAATAATTCCGTACTGGAGTCTTGAGTGAAAAATAACATAATAAATAGTTTTAAGTAATTGTTTGGAACAGACATTTTTAAGATACAATAGAAAAAATTTTAAAGATATTTAAACTCGTCCATTTTCTAAATAAAAAAACAATTATCACTGCAATTAAGACTGTTACAGAAGACTGAAACACAATTGCAGCCTACTAATCCATAATTTTGGCATTCTGATGCATGGCAGTAAACGTCTGCATTCGCACTCATTTGGGTACCTAAATTAAAATACATTATTTTGGTCATTGAGCTAATGCTTAAATTATGCTCGGTGAACCAGATTCTTAATAGATTAAGATCCCAATTAATATCGGAGATTAGACCCAAGGCACTGTGAGAGCCATTCGAACAGCCAACATCATCTGCGAAAGTAGTTTACTCCTGAAATTCAGTGAAAACAATGAATTTATATAAATAAGAAATAAAATGGGTCCCAACACAGAACCCTGAGGAACTCCCAAATCAAATGAGCAAATCACGGATCTCACACCATCAATCTTCACCCTTTGAGATCTGTTTGATAGGTATGATCTAAACTAAACCAATGTAGCACAAATCCACTAAAACCAGCTCTTTCCATTCGTTTTATCAAACAATATATAGGGTTTTCCAATAGAGAATTGACAACGTTGAATTTAATTTGTGAACGCACTCTTTCACTAATCATCAAACTGTCACTGTCAATTTATTATGTGTCCGAGTTGTTGAAAATTGGGTCCAACGAATCGACCGCTGCAAACGTGCCCGTGGTGGCCATATGAACGGAGTCGAGTTCCATTCATAAATGTTTTGATTGTACTTCAAGCCGATAATAAAGTTTTTGAAATATTTCAAATGGTTTGCGTTTTATTTAAAAAAAAAGTTGTCAAGTCCTTATTGGAAAACCCGATAGTATGATTGACAATATTTTAGGCTTTTGTGATATCAACAAGGAATCAAGGTTGGAGAAAATATTGGAGCAAGAATTTAGAATAACATCTTGGGTAGATATACCGTGATGAAAACCAAATTGCATTGGACTGAAAAACTTTACCTTATTCAAATAAGACAATATCCTATCTTTAATAATCTTTTCAGAAACTTTGCTAAAGGTCGGCAGAAGTGAAACAGCCCATAATGTTTCATATCGTCCACAGAACCTTTTTTAAGCAGCGGAACTACTGCGGCTAAATCAACCCCAAAGCATGCGATGCGTTGTAAAAGTATATTTGAAATAATATCAAAG
This sequence comes from Volucella bombylans, assembly GCA_949129095.1. Lineage (NCBI taxonomy): Eukaryota > Metazoa > Arthropoda > Insecta > Diptera > Syrphidae > Volucella > Volucella bombylans. The sequence continues at coordinate 108,718,698 of OX422143.1, read as the reverse complement.
CCACATGAGTTCGAGTTTTTTATAGGGCCCATACAGGCTAGTGTTGGGTAGGACACGTATTTTTAATGTTTTTGTATGAGGTACTCATTTTGGAAAGTGAGGTGGTACAATGTACCACATCAGCTGAGGTGTACATGTTGTCACATCAGCATAACTCCCATACGACGACATTTGGAGTGGTGTCACATATGTGAATGAATGATGAAGTTTTGGCAAAATTTAAATAATTTGGAATTTTGTTTCTATATGTATAATACATACATAGGTACTTACTTCTCAGGCATTTGAATTTTATTTAAAATACCTGTACGAAACTGGCAAGTATCTTTCAACATTGTTAAAAAATAAAATATTTGATGCGAATATTTTGTAATTTATGGTTGTTTTAGGAAAAAAACTAGAAATAAAGAAGGGATATTAAAAATATTTGGTGATAAAATGGAGTAAGAGGAGTTTTGTTTGGTTAAAATTTGATTTTTTTTTACTAAATAATTTTTTATTGTTCAATCAAAATATAAAAATTAAATTGAGAAGGAGGCTAAGTAAGTTACTGTCTAAGTGAATTTTACTCTGTAATTTAACAAATATCTACCTATTGAATAAAGGTTTTGTACATACTTTTATGTGTTACATATTGCAATTCAAAAACAACAGCTGGGATACTTTTTTTCCACTTAGTCTGTTTCTTCTTTCAACCAGAGTCTGACGAGACTTTGAAAAAACACGTTCAGATAGGACAGAAGTCGCGACTATGCACATTCTTTTCTTCACCACTTTGTAAAGTCTTGGATAAGCATCTTTTTTATCGTGCCACCATTTCAATGGGTCCCTATTACGTGGCAACAGTGGCTCTTAAAGGTATTTGTCAACTTCGATTATACCTACAGCCGTAGGATTTGAATTTTTTATAATTTCGCTTACACCCTTGTCGAAATTGTATCAAATGCTACGAGTTCTTTTCGGGGGCGGTGGTAGCAACACTGGCTCCTGCTTACCAAGGCTTTCCCGTTATTGCATGCTCTAGTGAAAGAGTGTTTATTTACAAAACCATATCTCTTAAATCTTGGGTCTAGCAGTGTACTCTCTGGAAGAAAGTTGTTGTCTTCCACATTAAAAAATCGCTTAGTCAATTCATCTAAAAGACTTTGCGCCATTTTACGAAGACATTGCGGAAGTGTGTCCCTCTTTAGAAACTCTACACATTGCTCTTTGAGGGCATGAGATATTAAAATTACCTCTGATAATGTTACATTTTTTTCAGAAAAATACTAAGGACTCGCAGGCAGTTGTTAAGACTTCTATGTCTTCGTTATTAATATTTTCCATTTCTGGATAGTCTATAGCTATTGTGGACATCAAACTATTTTTTACCTTTAGTACTCTCTCAAACATCTCAAACGTCGAGTTCCAACGTGTGGCAACATCTTGCTTAAGTTTTAGTTCGGATTCTCCTAAGTTTTTCTGCATAGCCCTTAACCTCTCAGTTGCCAATGGACTTCGGCGAAATACCTCAACAATGGACTTTATTTTGACTCGTGTGTCCTTTATTTCCTGTAATGCAGTTTGCACAATAAGATTTAGTGTGTGCGCAAAGCAGGGAATGTGGTTCCAATTATTTGCTCTTACTGCAGCTTTAATGTTATGCGCATTATCAGTTGTTACAGCAACAATTTTGTTGGATATTGCCCAGTCATCACACATCCTTTTTAATTCCCTGCCAAGGTTTTCTGCGGTGTGACGATCCGAATATTGGTAGCACTCTAACATACATGACTTCAGCTCTGTATTCTCGTCAAGGAAATGAGCAGTAAGTGCTATATAATTATCATTTAGCTTAGAGGTCCAACAGTCAGTCGTAATCGACAAATGGCTTGATTGTTGCAGCAAATTGTGAACTTTTTCTTTTGTCGTGTTGAAATAGTTCGTTAAAAGTACATTTGAAAGTGTTTTACGAGAGGGTATTTGGTAGCAAGGGTTTAATTCCCCAATAAATTGTTTAAACTCTTTAGTTTCAACCATGTTAAAGGGCAAGTCATTTTTGGCTATTAGTTCAACCAAATATTTGTTTAAATTTTCTGCTTTCTTGGCCGATAGCGGTTTCTGCAAATATTGGGAAATTTGTGTAGTTTTTTGCTTTCTTCCAAGCAGTTGATTCGAGACACTGTCTGGTGCATTTGTGGCATTAGTTACAACAGGCTGAGGCTCAGAAGATGAAATAATAAGAGGCATAGGCTCCACTTCACAAGCATTGTTCGTTTGACGAATAGCTGCAAAAACGGTTGAATGTCGTGCTTTTGTATGGCGAATTAAATTGTATGGACCGCCACCTTTATACGACATTGTTTGATCACAAAAATTGCACTTTGCCTTATAGTTTTTAAGGTCAGTAAAATACTGCCATGCTTTTGATGTTTTTCTATCATCGGCCATGCTATTATAAAATATAAACATTTTTAAATATTAGAAAAACTCATTATCGCAGTGTAGCCCCAGAGTGTTTTTGATTTTCTCAGGTTTCGACCAGAGACATGATACTATATTGAAGGATGATCCAATACGGGGTACTTTTCTCAATAGGAATTTTCGGAGATAGCACGTGTGACGACTGTCATGGCCATGTAACAATTCTGTTCAGTATTCATTGACATGAATAGACTTAAAAACGTCTGAACAACGTGGAAATATTTTAAGCCAAATAATAAATACGTTATTTCTTAACATCTTTTCCTATCCACTGCCGAAACAAAACATGCAGTCTTACAACAAAGAAATCACAAAAACAACCATAAATGACTACAGATACATAAATTAGTAAAACTAAGTTAGCACCCACATATGTACATAAATATGTATCGGTGTACGTGCAATGTCCAAATTGGTTATTATGCATAGTGATAAAATATATGAATAATGTGGATAATGCGTTATCCGCTTTGGTTGACTATGCATAATTAGCAATTTTTACATATTTTCCGTAACACAGCACCATGTACCAGCATATATGTACCTTGATCATATAACGGTTACACAGATACATGCACTGCACATACGATATTTGAAAAATAACTGACCCACAAATGAATAATATGTATGTACCTATACTCACATAGTAAAATCTTTGTACGCACAGAAACATAAATGATATTATATGAAATGAATATTATCAAACAACACGAGACACGAATGATTACCGGTTCAAATTTGTCGCAGAATGATCTGATCTGTATTATCTCGTGTCCCATATACACATAAAAAGAAACAAAAATGTCACAGCAGGCTAAAACAAATATGACAGATGCAATCCATGAGCCAGCTCATACTTCGTTTATTCGAAGGGAAATATACGAGTAGTAGTGAGTATGAAAGAAATTGAAGTATGACAAAAAATTTTTTTGAGGTGTTGTGACATTTTTGAGGTGATGTATGGGACATTTGTAGTGCATCTTGTGTGAGTAACACAACACTGATACAGGCACAGACACATCGATGCAAACCTTAAGTCTGTGCAAACACCCCTTCTCCGCACACAATCTGACGAAACATTAATTTGTTTCGTTTCGTCGTCGTCTTTGGGTCGGGAAAATGACAGACACTGCTTGTGCCGCCATATTAATTGCTGTTGAACAAAGAGAAATCAAAGAAAAAAAAAGAATTTGGACCAAGGATTGGTACAAAAAAAGATGTGACCTTGGTATTACCAAATTATTAAAAGAGCTGGAGGTGAGTTCGCCTGTTGACTTTTTTAATTTTTGCCGAATAGATAAAGACAATTATAAAAACAAAAAACAAGTCCATTAAACAAAAAACTGTAATGATGGAACCGATTTCACCAAGCGAAGGGCTTTCAATTACTTTAAGTTTCCTAGCAAGCGGGGAACCATTTGAAGATTTAAAGTTTCTGTCAGCAATTGCTCCACAAACGATAGGAAAGATAGTAATGGATACTTGCGACGCAATTAAATCAGTGTTAAACGAAAATATAAAAGTGAGTTGGATAACGATTTTATTTATATGTTTTTGTTAAATTTCAAATGATATTTTGTGAAAAATCGTCAAACAGTTCTTGAGTGCTATTATATCTTATCGATTCATTAGAATTTAACATTTGATTTGGTGGCTGTTGACCAAGGAATATTTGACATTGGTTATTGGGAACATAAAGATGTATCACACGGAGTGGAAGATCTGTTTGAAGATTCTATTAAGCTGTGAAATCAATGGACGACCTTTTCATTAAGTTGTACAAGGCATCCAGCAAAGATAACATCCGAAAATATTTTTCTAGCAAAATTTCTGATTATTTGAAATTCAGAATATTGTCCTGCCTATCCTTTGGTTAGTGTTGTATCATCGTTACTGCTCTCCTTTAATTGTTCACAAGCCATTTTTAGCAATTTGTCCGCTTCATTCAGAGGCCCCTCTCGTTTCGATGTCCCTGGCTTCGAAGCACTTTGATCAATCTGAAATTAGAGCAAAAACATAATCATTTCACTATATACACTTCATTGGGTTTGATATATTTTTTTTTGCAGCTACGAGTACTTAAAAATGAAAATGAATGGAACAAAGAAGCTTATCTCTTTGAAAAGATGTGGAAATTTCCTCACTGTGTCAGTGCCTTAGATGGGAAGCTCGTTAACATAATTAAGCCTCATGGTTCTGGATCGTTTTATTTTAACTATAAACGCAATTTTTCAATTATTATAATGGCGTTTGCAAATGCAAAATTATGAGTTCCTGACGGTAACCGTTGGTATTAATGACAGAGCGTCGGACGCGGGGATATTCAATAAATCAAAATTATATGAAAAGCTTCGAAATATAACGTTAGGTTTGCCCAATCCTGAACTTGTATCTAAATCGAACGATATTTTACCATATATCTTCGTGGCCGATGACGCCTTTCCGTTAGCAGAAAATATTATAAAGCCGTTTAGCAACAACACCCAACTACCGTTTTTAACGTACTAGACGTGAGTGTTTTTCATATTAGCGTCACGCTTCAGAATTTTACTGAAAACAATAAACTTAGTCCTGATGAGGTTTCAAAAATAGTATTAACTTGTTGCCACTTACACAATTTTCTTCGCCAAAACAAAACAAAAGTATATTTCGAGAACGGATTGGACTTTGAAAATACTGACAATGGCATGACACAGTATGCTGATTGGCAGCTCAAAGAAGGAATTACAGCAATGAAGCTAAACCCATTGTTACCATCGATTCCCTAAAAAAAACAAAAAAAACAACGCTGCGACGTCAAGCGGAAGGGTGCCGGACCAACCTGGAGAATGGTCGTGAGTGAAGATGGTATGTGGGCGCCACGCGATTGCTCTTCCGTTCGACTTACCACTGGTTAGAACCGCGACTAACTACCGGCATTCGCGATCGAACCGTCTCAATAAAAAAAACAAAAAGGAAAACGAAAACCGATATGTACACCACTCTTCCTTACTATGTATATAATATATATGTATATAATATATTTCACAAATTGCTTTCCTTAGACTAATACAAAAGATCTTAAAAACTAACTTATATGTAAACTCCAAAAAAAATGAATTCACAAGACAAATAATAAGGCCAATTCAAAATAAACAAAAAAAGAGAAAAATAAGCAAAATGATTGAATCGATTGATCGATTGATTCACCGACTTTTACTGCGGCCCGTGCTACGACGAAGCGAATTTTTGAAAGTTGTGTACTTTGATCCGGCCCGAACTGTTAAGCTAAGTGTACCCTAGTCACTACTTATTGTCTTTTCACAAATTTTTTTTAGTTTCTATTTTATATTCGTGTTACATGTACTTTATGTTCGATTTTATACAATATATTAGTACGATACCTTGATAAATGTATATATATACGAGCATGTCTATATGCTCTTTCGTCTTATTTCTTTTTCAATAAGTTTTCCTTCTGCCTCTCAATCGACTCCTCTGGTGCGGTGTGACTCCAGTTTTCTTCCTTCGCCTATTTCCTTTTTTTTTTTGTTTATTAGGATATACTTGTCTTTTTATCTTTAACTTTATTTTTATTTTTATTTTTTTTTATTCCTTAACTCAATGGACGTCTGCTCCTTACGTTCGTCCTAACTCAACCAAAACTCAAAACCGACTGCCCTGAATTGTCTATTCGCCCTCCTCACTTCCAACCGGACTCCTTATCCGGTTCGCTCTTTCCCGATTCACGGTAGTTTACCTCGCGCCATAGCGCCGCTACCCACGAGATTTGAGAAAGACGAATTCCAAAAAAAAAAAATCAACATAAAAATCGGTCCTCGCTGAGATTCGAACCTACACGCTGCGTTAACCACAAAGGATAAAAGGAGAGACAAAAAGAATAAAGCCTTCTTTTAGGCGAAAAACTTTTTCTTAAAAAAACAAATATAACACCATACGAGGAATTTTTTGCTATTATTTTAATTCTGCAGGGTCAGCGCCTTGGCAAAATTCATATTATGAAAATGTAAAAAATAACTAATATGTAAATGTAAATTTCATTTTGACATACTCGTATGTATCTTCTTAAAAGTAAACTAATAACATACAATTACTCACCCTTTCTGAATTTTCGTTATCCTTTTCATTTTCATCCGTCGTTGATATTCCTTCAAGAGAATGTTCCTGGTCTTCCAAAAAACTTAGCAGGCCGAAATACCAAAGTGAGGGTTGAAAGACATCTTCCGTCAGATTTTTCAGTTTTCTTTTTTTTTTCATATCCCGACGGTAACTGCTTCGGAAGTTATTTATTTTTCTAACAACACTTTCGCGATCAGCATTCGGATCAATTTCTTTTAGTTTTTGCACCAATTTATCATACGCATCGGATCTTAAAATGCGATTACAATACTCGGCACTTTTTACTTCCCACGAAACCGGGAAACTTTTATAAATTTCCTAAAACTCGATACAAAATTGTCTATCCGTGTTTTTGTTCATGTCTACGATGTGAACTTTCCCGCTGGTCTGTGCTAAATTGACTATACACGACACAACAGACACGTCGTTCCAGATTACGAAAAATTCAAAAAAATTTGAATTCACGCAGACGGTCGTTGCAAACAGGGGACATGAATACACACGACACAGACGATCTGCCCATGCATGTGCACAACAATAAAATATATTGGTCTACAGCGACGTGTCTGTGTCGTGTATGGGCCTTATAGGGTTCCAATTGCTTTTAAAGCTCCAAAGCGGTGATAGGCTCGAAGGCAAAACTAATTCTTTGTGACTGGTCACTGTAATTTCCTAAATTGGTACATCGAGTGCATCTTCTTTGGACTGTTTTTGTTGGTAGGCTGTCTGTTATTTACGTGAAATACTCATTGAATGCATTGGTTATGTCAAGTTTGTCAGAATGTTCGTAGATGTTCACGCAAATTGAAAGAGGTTTTCTGGTAGAAGGAGACTTGTTCAAAATATCATTCACTACTTGCCATTCTGATTTCAGGTTACCCTTAGCAGAAATGCATTTATTTCGGCAAAGAGCAATCTCCTTTTTTAATTCAAAGCACATCTTTTTAAACTTATTTTTCAGCCTAAGGTTAAGGGGATTCTTAGAGCACTTTATTCTTATCTTATTTTTTTGTTTACTTTTCCAGTGAGTTGAGCAGAGATCCAGGGTTTTAGTCTTTTATTAAATTTTGTCAGAGATTCTGTAGAGGAGCAGTTTGATCTAAGTCTAGTTAGGCAAACAATAAACACATCACAGGAAGCAGAAGCATCACTTTCCATGTAAAAATCGTTCCAAGACTCATAAAGATTTGCAAGTCATTTGTGTACCTTTCGCAGGTGGTCAATGGGAATTCTTCAATAAATGGCTAGAACGCGTCGTTAGCGTATGCGAATACACTTACACCAGAAGAACGATTCCGTATCATTCGAACTTATTCTGAAAATTTGTCTTTTAGTTTGCGAAACAAGTAGGAGATTATGTGTTTTTGTTTTCTGTTGTACAAACTACTATGATACATAGAACGATGTTTATTTTGATTTATTTGCTATTCGAGGCAGACTTAGACAAAAGTCTTAAGTTTTCGGCATTTCGGCTGAATTCGAAAATATAAGCATGATTTGCATTCATATACAGAGGATATATCATATACGGCGGCGGTGATAGTGAAAATACCACTGTCATGCAAAATGAACTATTATCTTTGGACGAAGACGACCGAAAATTCCGCTACTACCGCGGATGTTTAAAGCATAAGAGAGGAATAAGTGAGCACGTAAAACTACATGAACAACCTAGTTGGTCCATTGGATAGCATCAGAACAGAAATCAGATGCAAAATTACGTTTGACAAACGCTGTTCCTTCAAGCTCTGGAGGCAATTGAGTTCTCTCGAGACCCTTATCATTCATGTCCTGCTCTATGATACAGATGCTTAGGCCTTGTCGAATGAGAACGTCTGCATTTAAGCTCGCGCAGGTGAGCCAGGTCGGTCCAAGGTAGATCACAAAGTGCGAAACGAATAAACCTACATTGGACGGCTTCGATTCTTTGAATGTGGATTTCTTTATAGAGTGACCATGCTTGACTAGAATATTCGAGTAGGGCTCTGCAAAAGTGATGCACAGGACCGTGTAATATAAGGGTTCGAAAATTCTTTTAACCAGCGTACCGAAAACTTATTTAAGTCGTCTTGCATGCAAAGGGAGTCACAAGCCATCAAAATAACTTTGGAAATTCTCATATCATCAGCGAAAGTAGAAGGATTAGAGCTCGTTAAAACGAGATTAATATCGTTAATCGTTAGAATAAAGACAATCGGCCCAAGATGACTACCCTGAGGGACGCCAGGTGTTACTTTAATGGGTTCGGATATGGAGGACCTGGAAATGATTCTGTACTGTCGGTCTTCTAAACAAATTGGGGATAAAAGCCAAGTTTTTTTAGTTTGGAGATTATAAGTTGGCGAGAAATTTTGTCGGATGCATTGTTTTCGTTGCAATCTTTTAAGGAAAAAAGCACCTTAAAGACGAACTTAAACCATTTATTGGTAGTTGATTTGCCTTTTATGAAACTACGCTGATCTTTGCAGATAATATTTTGGTTTGGGTATAAAAGCGGGTTTTGGGCCTGTAATTATTAACTTCGGCCTTACTTTCTTTTATATGGGTTGGGATAATACTCTTATAAGATTCGTTCCAGAGGAAAGGAAAAGTACCTGTTGAAACAGAGAGGTTAAATTACCAAATATTAAGTTTGGTAATATGATATCAAAGATGTTGTTAGGTTTATCGAGATGAATAATGATAGAGTTCCTCATATAATTAAAGTAACTTGGATCGGGTGCGGGTGTTTGCTTTGGGAAAGATTTTTTAAAATGACACGCCTAGAAATTTTAGTTTTTGTGTCTGCAGAAGATTCACTGCGAAATTAAGATTTGATTTGTTGAGGTTGGTTCTTCGATGCACTAAATATCAAATCAATAGAAATAGGACGGCTAACGGTGCCGTGAAATAAGGCCAAATTTTATCGTTTGGCTTTATTTCACTTTGTGAAAGTTTTCACTGGTTTTCCGAATTCAATCTTCTTCGTCGCTCGCTCCAGGACGAATTTCATGATGGTCATCCAAAATCGGTTGTTGTGCCAAAAAACATCGATGCTGTACAAGAGCTATTATTGCAAGATCGTTATATGACTTATCATGAAGTTGAGGCATACCTACTTGGGCATTAGTTAAGCTCCCATACCTTTAATATTGCATGAAAATTTGTCCGACAAAAATGTGTTCGCATTAGATACCGCATAATTTGACAATCACTCAGAAAGGTTCGTGTCGATTGGTCGAAAGTAATGTTGAAAAAATTCGATCACGGTGTTTTAAAAGACGTCCATAATATCGGGGCAAGCAACGAATCATACATCTATGCTTATGAGTGCGAAACTGAACAGCTGTCTATTGTATGGGTCTGTCAGGACGAGCCAAATCCAACAAAGTTGCTCGCGTACGAAGCACTTCGAAGCAAATGGTCAGCTTTATCTTCGGAAAAACCATGCCACAGTGTCATTAGAGCAACGTAGAGCGGTCAATTTGGAATGACATACCAACATTTGTTTACCAGAAGTCATTGGAGAAATAAGGGAGTAAAACTGCCGAACACGGATCATTCCTTACGACGACAATGCGAGCTGTCACAGGTCGGCTCAAACAATATACTTTTTGATCACTCAAAACATCGAATTGAAGTATTGATCTTAATGGAGAGTATTTTGAAAAACAATAAAGCCATTTTCGATAATAAATGTCTTGTTATTGCGTCATTCTATGATGATTTTCCAAACTATATATTGAAAACCTTTCTGACATCTGACAGTTATCGCGGTTGGAAGTTCTACCATTACAAAAAAAAGATAACATCTCCTTTGAACATGAAATAAGGGAAACATCAGCGTCACAGAAAAAAATTCAAAATGTACAAGTACAACTGCAAAAAAGGTGAATTGAGTAAAAATGTGGGACTAATATTTTTTTCCTGTGTCAACAAAGCACTCAAACAGAACTAGCCTATTGTACTCCTTGTATGTTCCTTTTACTGGAACTTTTCAAACTTTCGCAGAAATAGGGGCAGGGCTTCAGTGGCAAAGCGCTTACATTGCGAGCACCCACCACATCAGCAGCGCTGATTATCTACAGCCTGATGCGAGCGTAGGCCCGTCATTCACAGAGCTAGTGCTCCGCGGTGTAGTTATCTCACTCTCATAGCAAGCATCGCAGGAGGTTGTGTCACTTGCACACTTACGAACCTAATGTGAATTCAGATACTAAAAAACTTTCATTCTGATCAGATCAAAGATAGTCGGCGTGCAAGTTCATTAGAACTCCAGTGCATAATCACTTCTCTCTAAATGTATTATAAAATGTCTTTGAGAGTATAGCCCGCGATATGAATTTCAAGGGGAGGAAGATCCAGTAGCACATTTAAAGCAGAGCCAGTCGTGCTTGCCATGTAGCTGAGACGGGGCATTTTTCGGAGTATGATAAAAATAGCAATGACGTATTTTCGTGAAAGCTTAGAATATGATTGGTCTTAAAATAGGCGTGAACATCCAGAGCACCCTTCTCGTTGTCAAGCCCTATGCTCTGCCGGAAACTTGCTTACCCTGCCAGCAGCGCCTAGAAGGTGACGTTTTCGGGCGAGTTGAAAGAAGTTTGATATTCTGGTTGACACCCGAATAATAACCTTCGTTGGAGAAACGGATGCTGATCTTTTTTTTTAGAACTTAACACTCAAGTGGGTATGAATACCCTTATAATGCCTCAGAATGTGATGAGTTTTGGGAAAATGGGATAGAGAGAGAAAGAAAGATGTTTGGGTTCACTGGTTACTCGCTCCATATGGGTGGAATCCAATATGTAATGGGGAGACTAAATTCTTAGTGGAAGTTGGCTGGTTGTTGATTTCTAGTCAATACTTATCCTACTTGATTTTCGTTAACTGAAAAAATGAATGTCTTTCTGGTGAGGTTGGGATTCGAACACCGAACCTTTCGATTTGGAAGCCAATCCATTACCACTTGAGCCACGGCCACCCACCCACTAAATGCATTAGATCAGGTAGCATCCCTCTTCCTGTAAAGAGAACAACCCCAGTTGTGAGAGGGTTAACTGAAAGCCCATTCCAAACAGTCATCGATTATGTCTAAGGCAGACTGCTCTCGGGAGCCGGTATTTGCAAGGCATGATCCAAAATCCAGTTCAGCTACATCATCTGCAGAGTGCAATAAAAGTATTAAAATTAGTCAAAAAGCTCATTTTACTTCTGAATTTAAATTAACCAGGCATGACATAATCGTTCAAAGAGTTGTTTTCAAAAATCATGGTTTTCAAAGTTCAGCCTCAGTGTAGAACCATTGAGAGAACACCGTAGCAGTAGCGATAGGACTCACACTATTGGTTAAAATACTGAGCACCCATTCCTTCTTCTCTGGTGTGCTTACCATTCTGTCCACCTGATTTTAAATTACCGTTCTGCAGGATCTCCTGCTCTGTATCCTCATCAATCAGATAAGAAGTCAGACTGAGAGGTCTGTTTGCAATTTTCGGTCTTCAAGGGTCTTCTTACTGTCTAGTAATAAAGATTATCTTCAGAGTTTCCAGCCGGTTGTCTACACCTTGGAAGCTTGACCGGATATATGCCATCGGTTCTCAGGCAACTTGAAACCATCAAAGGGATCAACTGCGTGTTTAACGTGGCTATCTGTCACCACAATCGCTAACAGATAGCAGTTATGTCGTGTTGTGTTACTCAACTCACTTGCAGCTTCTATATGATTGTGAGCTGGTTCTGATAAGGTTAACTGGGTGAGTTTCAAGCATGTCTCAATCATGTCTCAGAAGATTTTGTCTAGCTTACTGATGTCACCTTATGTCTTTCCACATAAGTCTTTAAAAATTCACTCTTCGTAAGTTGAATTCGTTAGTTACATTCCTTTTGCTTCGATTTGTAAAAAGTCTAGGATTATCCTAAATTAGTCTTAAATGACTTTCTTCAAGTTGGTGCAATTCTACATTCCTCCAAAGAACTGGCGATTTATAGGAGTTTTTGATTTCTGAACACGTCAACTCGAGGCACGATGATCAGTATTCTGGATATGCAGGAGATTTTGTTGTATATGATCGAATCACGTTCGCCATTCTTTGATCCATTCAGAGAATTATTTTCGTCTGTATTGACCCAAGTTTAGATAGATAAGGGAGGTTCAAAATATAAGTGCAAATCATGATGATGATGCTGATACCGTTGGTGATAAGACTGAATTAAATCAAGTCTTTTGTATCAATAGAGTAAGCTTGAGAGTATCTTATTTACAACCTATTAAAAATAGTGGCTTAGCTATATCAAACCATATGGTCTCCTATTCTAAAATGCAATATTGAAATATTTTTCAGAAAATCGTCAACGCAGCACAGCATGTGTCGCACATTTTCATCTCCAATCAATTGATTATCAACGACATACTTCTTGTTAAGGTTCCTATTCAATTCGACTTGAAATGAAAATTGAAAATCGTTTTCCTTTGAGACTTTGGATTTAGAGAGAAAGAGTTCATCTGCTCAGCTACTTGATGCATGTTGACATCGCACAGAAGACTGCTTATGTGCAACTCAACTAACATCGACTTGGAATGCAACACAAGTAAACGATTATTGTCACCAAGTGTAACGTTAACTTGAGTACCTGTTCATGTTTCTTTTCTCTATTTCCAGAGGGAGTTTAAGAGCTATCCACCATCGGAAGGTAGTTATGTCGCAAGAAGAAGACGAAAAAATTCCGGAAGAACCTTTGTATCCGGTAAAATCGGTTAAAACTCCATTTGAATGCTTTTGGAAAACGAAAAGAAAATCTAAACCGCTCTGCACACTAACGGATATTGTCGTATTGCATTGCATCCTTAAGTCTTACTCACCGGAGCATTTTTGAAAGTGCTGTTGGGATGAAAATATCCAGAAGATACCTTAAAATACGAAGAACCTAGTACCATGTTGAAGGAGGAGAAATTATACACACTTGGTTTCTTTTTGTTGGTGCGGGTGCATTGAAAGTAGAATTTCATTTATGCATGGAGCTAAAGAACCAAAAAATCCTTTGGATTTTAAGGACACACATGTAAGCAGGTACGTAGAAACTAGACATAGATGAAACGGAAGCACAAAGAGAGCTGGGAGTTTGTATGTGATTGGCGGGCAATGGCGATAGTCGTTTTTGGGGGTAAAAAGAATACAACTTTGCTCTCGTAGCTTGCACAGAGATTTGACTTGGCTTCCGGCAACCTGCCAGCTGCCTGAATTCACAAGTGGTAACTGTGCGTCCTTGTGTTAGTGAAATTTGAGGAATTGTAGTTGGAATTTTAGTTTAGTCTTCCTGTTGAGAGGAAATTTCTCCTACTGCTATTTCAAGAGACTCTATTTTAGGATTGAAAATAGTGATTATAGGTGCCTTAAAAGCTGATAAACAGGTTTATAAATTTGTTTATATTATATTAACCCAATTATACCTTTTAAGAACAACCTATAAGGATGTCACTATCTCCTGGGATGGATATGGAAAACGGAACTTTTAGAGTGAAGTGCTCCACGCAGCAAACTCTTGACTGCTTGGGCAAGTCTGTGCTGATAATTCCACCCTAGAAACTAAGATTTTCGACGTTTTCGGACAACCAAAACTGTTGCGCGTCATATTCTGGGTTCCGGTGCAACTCAGGGAAACGATGGATGTGCTGAAACGTCTTCAAACTAAGAAACCTGGACTCGATACTAAAAAGTGGGAAAACAAGGACTACTATTCTCTTGTGTTTCTAAGTGTGATTCACTTCACCATCTGCACCGTGGAAGAGTTAATTTCCACTTTGGTTCCACATGAGTGCAGATATGTTAAGAGACGACCGCCACAGTACTCATCTATTTTGTTTACTCAGATCAACTTTCAACATTTCAAGTCTTTTACGACATCCCATGTAGGAGGCTTTTTGTGTTGAATGCAAAACCTCACTTAAACCAATATATGACGAGGGCTGGGAAAGACCGAGAAATTGTCCTTATGCGCCGAACTCACTCTCGCCATCTACAATAAAATTGGGCAATTTTGCAACCAAAATTTAGTTGCTGCAGATATAAGGTACGAAACGAATGGAGAATGACACTAATTGGTAGATGCGTCCGGCGAGGCGGTAGCCGTACTAATGGAATACTGTGATTCCAGGAAGATGAGACTTATTGCTGCAGTAGCAAATGCAACGTGAGAGGCAATCATCTCCTGACTTTCATACTATCGCGCTGCAAATCTGCAGCGTCTTCGCAAATAAACTCGAAAACTTCAAAACAGTTCACTTAAGACTAATTTTAGGAAGATTGATCGAAGCAAAATGAATATAAGAAGCTCATTCGGTAGTGTACGTAGTACTCATCAGTCGAAGAGTGCAGTGCAATACGTTTACCAACGCAGAAGATCTCTCTAGAGTACGCTTCAAAATCTGGTAGGCAGTACTGAATTCGATTTCTACAAGAGGAATACGCGCTTTGCATTTTCATCGACATTGTGGGTGCTTTTGAGACGGCTAGACAACATAGCGTAGAGGAATCACTAGTTTTGTGGAAAAGCAATGCTGGTGAATATAACACTGATTGCGGATGCTGACTGCGGCCAATATGTGATTGGCGGTGGTAAACCGGAGTTGCCCGCAAGCCGGAGTTCTGTCTCCGCTGCCATGAGGCATGTTTGTCGACTTATTGCTCAATGGTTCTCACGTCTATACAAGCATACGCATATGATGTAGCTATGCTGTGTGTTGGATCATATCTAGCGACCGTTTGCTCTAAAGCGCAGGCACCTCTAGACGTAATCGACGGTTGGTGCACTAGAAATGGGGTTTCACTCGATCATCTCAAAACTGAGGTTGTTTTCTTTACGAAAAGGAGGAAGCTGTCTGGTCTGACTCATCTAGTGCTTAAAGACATCACCATCCAATATTTGGGTGTCATCCTGGATAACGACGAAAGCTTCTAGGTCTTCTTCACCTTCTACCACTGTGAATGTCCGGCTTACGCTCGCTTCAGGCTGTAAGAACTCGGCGTTGACGTTGTGGGTTCTGGTACTGTAGTCACTTTATCACAGAAGACTGAGATTCCATTAAAAGTGACTTAGTAGTAGTGCAATGGACCAGTTCCTTGTCTGAGTGCTCTGTTCCGACAGACAAAAAGAAATCATAATTCCAAAGAAAGGCCGAAGATACTTAGTATAGAGGTAAATGACATTTGAGCTAACCATCATTATTTTAACATTTCGTTTGTTGTTGTTGTATTTGGACCGCTGGATTTTTTTAAAAAGCATCCTCAATTTAAATCGAAACTGTTTTCTCCTTCAAATATGTTTGGAATCGACTGAGTAAGCACACGTGTCGTATATGTATGTATACATTGGATGGCCGGTTTATCTACAAAAGTTTATCTACGTCAGATTCAGTTATTAACCATGAGAAATCAAGTGAAAATTTATGACACCACCGGAAGGGATATTAGTGCTCGTAAAAAATAACAAATCGACGGAAGCAAATATATTTTGGCGGCGTTGGTAGCGGGCGCGGTGGTGTAGTTCTTCTAGCGCTTGTGATGGTTTAACAAATAGCTCCCCGGATACTTGGTGTCATAAATCCTAGAAACGCACAAATTTATGACGCCAATTGTTTTTAGTTTATTTCTATTTGCATATATTCGCAGTACATTACATTTAATGTTTTATGATGTATTCGACACATACGAATACATAAATGTTCTCGTTCATACGAGTAGAGCACAAGAAACACATGCAGATACGGAGACGAGCTATTGTGTGGAAATGAGTTAACACCTACATACATATGTATTTTAATTGCACTTGCAGCTGTCGCCGAACCTGTAATTTAAGCACAGCATGCAGCTTATGAGGGCCATGACCACATGCTTCGATGTCTTGCTGAGCTATTCAGCAAAATTTTGGAAAGTACTCTTTATATTCGAGAACACAAAGCCAAACCCAGATGATGATTTAGTTGTCGGCGTTAGGGATGCCAGACCACTGAAGATGCCATAGTAAGTTTGGCTTTTTCGTATTTCGATTTTCGTGCCAAAGCTTAGTCTTATTTAACTTTGCCGGAAGTGGTGCTAATGAGAAATTCAATCAAGAAATAGTGTGGTGTATGGTTATTCGTTTTACGTTTTAGTGAACTGCAAAGACATGTGCCCAATTGAAATGAACCAAATATGTTATTATTATTATTTATTACAATATAAAATAAATTTACTAGTAATAGAAATAACAGCACTAGCTACTAGAGGCTTGCGGCTGGAAATTATAAAACTAGTTGGAATAAGTGTTTTAGATACATTAATGTGGTAAGTATATATATGTATATGGGGCTGGCCATTAGGCCAGCGACCAGGATATAGTCGAAGGACTCCTAGCCCCTGACAGCACCCTATACGCTGAATAACAAAGGTTAGTTGGATAATAGAATCTAGTTTGAGTGTAAGTAATAGTTTATATACGTTTTTAATGTTGTCGGTTGATGTTGTTGACAGAAGGTCAGTTAAATTTTTGTTACAAAGCAATTTACATACATTATATACTATAGGGCATTCTGAAGTGAGATGCTTTATGGATAAAATTTGACTGGATTGGCAGAGATGACATCTGGGTGGGTTTTCCTTTTTGAGTAGGTGGGCATGCGTAGCTTGTGTGTGTCCAAGGCGAAGACGGAGGAAGCATTTGTTCATGATAGTTGTCGTTTCTGTTGGATATACCGGTGACTCTCCCTTTGGGTTAATGGTGGAATAGTGGTGAACATATGTTTTCCACTCGGCTATTCTTATTTTATCCCAATAGATGTTGATCACATTGAGAAAATCTTTCTAAGTTGGAGGAATAGAAAGTACATATATTCAAATTTTCTGAGGCTGTTCTGGCAGCACCGTCTGCTAACTCGTTCCCTTTGATCCCTGAGTGCCCTGGCACCCATAGTAGCACAATTTTTTTACGGATTTTACGAGTAGTTATGGTTGGGGAGTAGTTTTGGATTCTGTTGATTGCCTTGAGTGCAGATAGGCTATCGATGCAAATCATATGTTTTTCGGTATTGATTTTGCTATCTCTGTCGCTTTCAGGATTGCGTAAGCCTCGGTGGAATAAATTGAGAAGTAGTTTGGTAGTCTTGCACTGTATAGGATGTTACCAGCTTCCGATTCGATTGCGAATCCAGTACCAGTGTCAGATTTGGATCCATTTGTGTAGATGAAGTCCCATGAATCATTTCGGTATTCGTCAGTTATTTCATAGAACATTTGCGTGTTTTTTTTTTTTTTTTTTCTTGGTTGCGCCAATGGATGTGGTAATCTTCATAGATGCGGTAGCCCGTGCCACCAACATGCACGATTCGCAACACCCGAATGTTCGATGCCAGGAGTGCGCCTACGTACTAATCCACACCACTACGTCCTTCAACCACTCTCCCCGCGGAACTGCCGTTAGGTATTACTTCGCAGGGCTGGTTAGCAGATCATGCTATTCTTCTTGTATTTGCTTCTTCAGCTCTTCTAATTTTTTCAATTCTTCTTAGCGCATTTTGCACAATTGTCACAAATGTGCCGATTTCCATCCAATTTTCCTCCGACTGCAACATTTGGTCTATGAGTAGTATTGGACTGGGCAGATTAATTCTCCACTGCGAAAAACGTCGGCAATGAAATATGGCGTGCTCCGTATCTTCCTCCTCGTTTGAGCATTCTGGGCACAAAGGGGAGCTATCGTGTCCGAATCGGTACAAGTATTTACGATAGCCGCCGTGACCAGATAGGAACTGCGTAAGGTGGTAGTTGTTATCCCCAAGTGCTCGTTTTGTCCAGGTCTCGATGTCCGGGATCAACTTGTAGGTCCATCTGCCTTTTGTACTATCATCCCACCTGGCTTGCAAGAGGGCTGCTGAGACCGCTCGCTCTTCTCCTTTTATTCTTGCAATTTCACCTGCATCTTGTCGCCCTGGGGTTCTTCTATTATAAATTCTCAACATCTCGTCCGCGAGAATGTCGATCGGAATCATTCCTGCTATCACGAAGGCTGCTTCATCTGAGATTGTTCGAAATCCACAGATCGCTCTTAATGCACTGAGCCTGTATGCGGACAACAGTTTTCTCTTGTTTGGTTTTATGGCGAGTGCTCCCGCCCAGACCGGAGCAGCGTATAAGAGGACTGAGCTGACTACTCTAGATAGGAGAATCCTCCTGGCATATCCAGGTCCACCAATGTTTGGTAGTATTCTAGAGAGAGCTCCTTGCAGCAGTAAAGCCTTGTTACTGGAGTACTCTATATGTGCTTTGAACTGTAATCTGTTATCAAGTATTACTCCCAGGTATTTGATTGATTCTTTTGATCGGATTATTTGATGTCCCACCCGTATATTGGTGTATTCCACAATTCTTTTACTGGTAATTAAGACGGCTTCCGTTTTATGGTCCGCTAATTCTAGACCGGCGGATACTAGCCAGTCTTTGATGCGAATAATCGCTACATTTGTGGCAGCCTCTATCTCCTTTATTTCTTTTGCCACCGTAACGACGGCAATGTCGTCTGCAAATCCGATTACTTGAACTCCTCTCGGCAACATAAGCCTTAGCACTCCGTCATACATAATGTTCCATAGGAGTGGACCGAGTACTGATCCTTGTGGAACCCCAGCTGAAACGCTGTAGTATTTTGCGTGTAGTATTCCTTAGGTGTGGAGTTTTTATTGAATGTTGCCAGAGTGGCATTTACGATGTTGGTTGGTAACTCCCATATAGGGATGTTGCCAAGAGTGAGTGTACTGATTGTTGGAGTAATCCCTAATTTACTGGCACTGTTCAGAGCGCTGTAGATGGCAGAGGGGAATTTTGATGTTTTTTTACGGTGTAAGTTGTTTTGGCATCTTTGATTATTGGAGATCTATAAGACATACATATCTTTGGCGCGAGTCGTGCCGTTATAAGATCTCTGCGGTGGTCTATGGATGGGAGACCTGCTTCAGTGAGGATGTTCTTTGTTGGTGTGGTTGTAAATGCTTTCAAGCTAGTCCTAATAGCAGAGTGGTAGGTTGGTTTGATAATGTTGAGAGTAGATTTAGCGCATTTCCCGTAAACTGCCAACCCATAGTCAATTTTGGATAAAATAATGCTACGAGTTATAAGGATAAGTATATTAAGATGCACAAAACTATTTTTTGATGACAAGAATCTTATTATATTAAGTCTGGAAGCTAGTTTTTTTTTAAGAGATAGACAATGATCCTTAAAAGTAAATTTATTATCAAAAGAAATACCTAAAATATTTAGAAAGTTTACATTTTGAATTTTGGATGAAGTAAGATAAATGTGAAAGTTGGGACAATTTTTTTTTGCAAATATGTTGGTACTTGCTTTTATCGGAAGAGATAATAGACCCCGATTGGTAGCACCAATGGTTTAGATCGGCTAAAATGTTATGCAAGAAGTCAGTCGTGCGATTGTTGTTGTTGCATTTTGATAATATAAAAATCGTCCGCGTATAGGCAATGGTCTATTTTTTTATATTTGGCTATAATATCACTTATGTCGTTGTAGGCGATTATGAATAAGGTAACTGAAAGGGGTGAACCTTGGGGAACCCCGTTAAATAGTTTATATATACTTGAATAAAAGTTATTTGCTCTTACTCTGAATTGCCTATTAGAAAGAAAAGATTTAAGGAACGAAAGCATTTTAGTACCAATCTTCCATTGTGTGAGCTTATTTAGGATAACGCCTTTTCAAAACCAAGGGACAGTATGGAGACATGGTTTTTGCATGATTTTTTTTATAATGAGTGCGCGCTCAAGGGGTTTGTGTACCCTTAAGGTGATCGTTTACAGCGCGGGAAAAGGACATTTAGGGATGAAGAAAAGAGAGGTACCGATGTACATTGTTTTTAAATGCTTGTAAGTTATAACGACCTGGAAATACAGAGATCAGCAGGGCATTCCATAAGCGAGTTGTACGGCTTAGGAACGAATCACGATATTTTAGAGTATGTCCGAAAATGGGCTTGAGGGTATACTGATGAGCATTCATAGCGAGACGGGTGTTACGGTTGAAAGTTTGAATGGGCGGAATGCTACTGGCGATTTTAGTGGAGCACTGGTGGTGAAAATAGCGATAAAACAAAGTGAGACAGGAGACATTACGTCGGTGTTCGAGCGTGTCAATTGATTGACTGGTATTAGTATCATCAATAAGTTTTATCGCACGGTTTTGAATCCTATCTAGCAAGTGCAGAGATGTTTTAGGAGCACCTGACCAGATGTGGGCATTGTACTCCAATTTTAGGCGGATGAATGCCTTATATATTGAGGCCAGATCAGAGGGGGTAAAATATTTCTTACATCGCTTGAGGAAACCTAGACATTTCGCAGCATTTTTGGCGGTATCAAATATGTGGTCATTCCAACGTAAGTTGTCATTGACACACATACCGAGAATGGAAAGTTTTTCGGTTTCGACGATGCAAGTGCCATTCATAGATAATGGCTGGGTGTTTAAATTTCGCTTTAAAGACAGCAGACAGCATTGTGTTTTGGAAGCATTAAATTCCACTCTGTTGATAGTTCCCCAATTGGTTATGCTGTTGATATCGGAATTTAATGAGCTTAGCATACGCTGCCGTTCTCGTTCTACAGCCGAAGAGCAGGGCCGTGAGTCCGGAAACGAATATGAAAAGCAGAGAGTACTGTCATCAGCAAAGGAATATATTGGATTAGAAGTAGCACACAAGAGATCATTAATGAAAATTAAAAAGAGTGTCGGAGACAGAACAGAGCCCTGGGGCACACCAGCATTTATTTTGTGAATATCAGACTTGAAACCGTCCAAGACAACTTGAATTGAACGTTCCGAAAGGTAATTTCTAATCCATTGAAGAAGAGAGTCGTCGATCCCAAATGCACGCATTTTCGACAAAAGAGCTTGATGCCAAACTCTGTCAAATGCCTTAGAAATATCAAGTGCAACTATCTTGCTTTCGCCAAATTGATGTACGCTTTGGTTCCACTTTTCGGTGAGACATGCCATCAAATCACCAGTGGACCTGTTGCTACGAAAACCATATTGCCGGTCATTGAAAAGTTTTCGTGTTTCGAGATATTTCATGAGCTGACGATTTATCAGCGTTTCCATGACCTTGGAAAGAAGGGACGTGAGTGCAATGGGTCTGTAGGAGGAGAGAGAAGATGATTCTCCTTTTTTAGGGACGGACTGGACAAATGCTGTTTTCCATCCGCTCGGAAAGTGTCCTAAAGAGTAGGATTGATGAAAAAGCTTACGCAGTGGTTTTGCCAGCGAGGAAGAACACCTCTTCAGAAGAAGGGGAGATATACCATCTGGACCAGCGGATTTATTTATGTTGAGATCTTTAAGTACTATTGCTACTACACGAGTGCGAAAGTAGATTCGTCCCATTGAAGATTCGACGCACTCAAGTGTAGGCGGAGACAAAGCACAATCTGGGAGTGTTGAGCTGGCCGCAAAGTATGCAGCAAGCAGATTGGCCTTATCCAAAGAGCTGACAGCTGGAATGTCATTGTAAATGAGCGTTGGGATGGAGGATGAGGCGGAATTTCTAATATTTTTGACGAACGACCAAAAATTTTTACTGCCTTTGGGACATCGCAGTATTTTCTGCCTCAGTTTTTGGTCGTATAGGAATTTCACACGCTAAAGAAAAGCGTTGCAGTCATTTCTGCCTCGTTTGAATTTTTTTCGGTTTTCCTCTGTCGGGATGGTCTTGTAGGACCGAAAAAATATTTCTCTAACCCTGACGGCCTCTTTACAGCTCGAGTCGTACCATGCCTTTTCTTTTGGTTTGATACTTTTCATCCAATGAGGAATAAGGGATCTCATTCCAAAGAGAATGGTGTCTGTAATCATATCAGCAGCGGCATCCACGTCGTTATCGAGGAAGCATAACGACCAGTTAAAATTCCTAAAGAAGCTGTTAAGACCCCTCCAGTTGGCTTTCTCGTATTGCCATACGGTTCTTTTAGGAATTTTTCTCTAACTGTGTAGTCGGTGTACGAGAAATTAGCTAATATGACACAATGGTCCGACGAGCCTAGAGGGGAGAGCACATCAATGGTGTACTTATCGGGGTGAGAAGTTAAAAACAAGTCCAGGGTGTTGGCGGTATGACTATCAACGTCTGGTTTTCGCGTGGGCTCATTTACAAGCTGCATTAGGTTGTTTTCCGCAGCGTAGATCTCAACACACCGTCCTTCGGGTGTTGTCTGTCCAGAATGTCGAAGCCACCCAGAATTGTGTATATTGAAATCGCCCGTAATAACGATTTCAGTATGAGGATACAGGGATATAATTCTTTGAATGGAGTCAAACAGCGCATCAAACTCGTTAAAAGTTAAATTTCTGTTCAGTTTGGGGATTCTATAAATAAAGCAGTAGTGGATAATTTGCTTACGGAGATGGAATTTTAACCACATGAAGTTGAATTCCGGATTGGAACATGGATCACATTGTGGTGGAGTTTGGTAAGCTACATTACTACGCACATAAATGGCGAGACCGCGATGAGAGAAGAATAATGGCACTAGTTCGTAGCCAGGTAGCTTCAGATGAGAATGATCTGAGAGGTGTGGGCGGGGATCTACCTGTGTTTCACTAAGTGCCAAAACAGCTGGTCTGTACTTAAAGACGTGAACGTACGCAGAAAAGTGATTACTAAAAACCCGCGTATATTGGCTACGTCTACCCTGAATTCCCTAGTCATAATCACAGACAAACACAGAAAACAGAAACACCGACGATACTAAGCAATGCTGCGAAGTGAAAATTCTGACATTGATTTACCGGATCTGCATGGTAGCGCAGCGGTAATATATTCATCGATGTGCAAAAGTGAGTCAGTTTAAATGCGACTTGGTTTAGATTTAGATAGTTATTTTTTTCAATAAACCAGAGAAGCCGTTTAGAAATAATTTTCTCTAAAAGTTTGCTAGTACAAGGTAGCATGGAGATTGGTTTGTATCCTGTAGGATCGTTCGATTTTTTAGACGGCTTAAGGATTGGTATTGTACTGGCCACTTTACACGTCTGCGGTATAGTGCCTGTATCAAAGATACTGTTGTATAAGAGCAGTAATCTCTTTTTGAGTAGATATGGTGCATTTTTTAACATTGGGTATGAGATGCGGTCATACCCTGGGGTTTTACCTTTCAGAGTGGCTAATCAGCTTTCCATTTCAAACAAGCTGATCTGTTTTTCTATGCGTTTAGCAGGTGTACTGAGGTTTTTTAGATGGTGGTGGCTATTGAGAGCTAGAAATTTGGAGTTAAGAAAGGTTGATGGAAAGTTGGAGTCGTTAGAATATTACCAAAGTAATCGCAAATATCTGATTGGTTATAGAGTTGTCCCGATTCTGTTATTAGGTTGTTTATTGTAAATTGGGTATAATTGCCTGATAGAGTTTTGATATCTGCCCATAACTTTTTACTTGAGGAGTTTGGATTAATGTTTGACGTGAATTTTTTTAAACTTTCTTTTTTCGCTATTTTACTGTTCCTGCGGAATAAGACATTTGCCTTACGGTAATTAACTAGTTTGGTATTGTTGTTTTTTAAAGATTTTCCAAAAATTTTGTTTGCTGTTGCGCAGAAATGATAACTCAGAAGACCACCATGGGGTTATCTTCTTATGGGGGATATTTTTAGATTGAATAATTGCTACGTTAGCAGCCGCGCGTAAGGTTTTGGTGATCGAAGCAGCTTCTTTGTTTATGTTAGAAGAAAGACTGTAATTGTCTAAAGTGTTGAGTACTGTAGTTTGGTATAGTCGGCGCGGTCGGTTTGAAATTTACATGTGGGTTTTATTGGGAAAGATAAACGCGCAAGATCTATTTTTGTCACAATCGGAAGATGTTCGCTGCTATGTAAATCTTCTAAAATTTCCCATCAAGTTTTAGGAAGTAATTGAGGTGAGGTAACTGACACGTCGACATGTGTCCATGTCTTATGTGTCGAGAAATGTGTTGGACTTCCGTCATTTAAAACGGAAAGGTTGGCACTTAAAAGAAAATTTTCAAATTCCCTACCTCTTGAGTTGGTTCCCCCATAGGGAACCCCATAGGGTACTCCAGTAATTGATATCTCCAGTTAACAGAATCGGTGTATGGATATTACTAAGGATGTTTGACAAATCGCTTGAAGTGAATGATTGAGAGGGGGGAATGTATAATGATAGAACAGTAATTTTAATATTGAGGTTAACTTCTATTGCAACTGTAGATAGTGAATGGGTAAACGTGTGTGTGGGATAGAATTATGTATCCATAAACCTGTACCTTGTTTCGCATAGGTGTTTGTTGCGAAGTTGTGGAAATACGGTGTGTATTGTTTTGGGGGACGGGAGAGAGGTTGGTTTGTAGATGAGTTTCTTGCAGAATTATAATAGAAGGATTAAGGTCATTGATTAACAATTGCAATTCGTGACAATTGTTGTAATAGCCTTTTATGTTCCATTGCAGAACTATTAAATGGGTTTTGTATGGGGTGGGAGGATTTGTTCCAATATTTGTTTGGTTATATTGGTGTAAGAGAGAGTTGGTGTTGCGAATGGCGGTAGGTAGGACGCATGGGACTCCGCTGCCCAGAGGATGGGGCTCCTGGGACACCGAAATGTCCCGCTTGTCCCAACCAGCAGCGAAGTCGTCTGTGTTGGAGTTAATTTTGTTGTTAAGTACTATCATCGTCGTTTTCTATAGGATTGATATATCGTTTTCTATAGGATTCTGTAGGATTGTCGACTAAAGACTGGGTGAATTTTGAAAAGGGTGAGTTGGAGTTATTTACGGTTGTATTAGTGTAACGGGGAGGATTGTTTGGTGGAATTTGAGTTGATATGGTGTTAATTGCTGGAAATGGTGGGTATAGTAGATGATGTAAGCTTGCTGTGCCTGGGAGGCTGTTTTGTGGAGAGAATGATTTGTGAGAGATGTTCGAACGAGAAGAGGAATCTGAAGGTTCGTTGGATGGAAGGATTAATGAGGTGTCTTTATTGTTGTTGGTTGATGTGGGTTTTTTTTTGTATAACATGGCTGTTTACTTTGGGCTTGAGGAGGTGTTGGGGGGGATTTATATATGTTTGTAACTGGATTACTGATTGTTTGGGTGGTTTTGGCTTGAAGAGCAATTTTTGCAATATTTGCATATGTTTGCGTAGAGGGGAGTTCAGGATTCAATTCCTTGTGCACCTTGGGCACTCATTTCTTTGACGATTTCCTCCTCGGGTACGTTTGTAAGATAAGGGGCGTAAACGGTACCCTTAGAGGCATTTAGGTTTGTGTGAAGGGACACTTTGATGGGACAGAAGTTTGACATAGTTTTTCTTGATAGGAAAGATTCAGCTATTTTAAGTTACTTTACCAAAATAAGCAAATTTCCATCACGCAACTGTGTTATGTATTCATAGCCAGTGCTAATTCCATCTATAGCTTTTTTTTAATAAGAATACACTGTATGCGGAGAGAGGTTTTTCACTGTTGGTTGGGGCAATCACAATTAGACTAGAAAGTCGGAATGGAGGAATAAAGCTCAATGTTCGAATAGTTTGTTTTTTTTTTTCTTTTTCTTGTTCGAGGGCTCGGTATGCATGTCTACATCTAGCTCACTAAACCGGTTACCCGCAAGCACATGTTCTCTCTATGCACTACTACTAACGGGTTCGAAAAAGAAGAAGAGAAAATTTGCTAATGGAAATAGCGGGAAAAGTACCGCGAAAACAAGCGAGAGGCGCACTAAGAAGCGAATCGATGCTGTCGGCTCGGAGGTTAGTCGGTGCCTGCAAATATGTTAAATATGAGATTTATATCTAGAAAAGAGAATGTTGGCGCAATAGTCAAAAGGTGTTCTGAGCATATTTTTCCCTACCCACCTTACTTTTGGCCTACTTATCTTGTAGAAGGGCCGTACGATTTTTGCCTACCTACTCAGAATGGCGGGAAGCTAAGACAGAAAATATAGCATTAAGGCATTTGCTATTGCCCGTCAAACCGAAAACGCCTGAAAAATAAAGCTTTAGTGGAATCGAATGAACTGGATATATCTATTCTGTGGACATGTACAGGGTGTAGAAAAAGTAATTATTTGATGTTATAGATTTAAGACGCTCGAAAATATTGATGCTATGGAGCACAGCATATCAGAGAACGCGGAGACGACGCTCTTGTTGGCGGGTATTGAAAAAGATTTAGACCTCTTCCCGTACCAAATTTAGATAGTACAAAACTAAATCATGGGCACCTCGGATTGCGCTTGGAAGAGCAGTTTTAAAACTCGCCGAGCATGATGACAACTTTTTGCCAAATTTAATGATTTTTTTTTTTAAAGAACTTAACACTTAAGTGGGTACGAATACGCTTATAATGGCTCAGCATGTGTTAAGTTTTTTGAAAAATGGGATAGAGAGAGAAAGAAAGATGTTTGGGCTCATGGATGTTTCGCTCCATGGGTGGCATCCAACATTTAATGGGGAGACTAAATTCTTAGCGGAAGCTGGCTAGTTATTGATTTCTAGTCAAGTACTCATATTACTTGATTTTTATTAACTGAAAAAATGAATGTCTTTCTGGCGAGGTTGAGATTCCAACACCGAACCTTCCGATTTGGAAGACAGTCCATTACCACTTGAACCACGGCCACCCGACGAAGCGCATTTCCACCTGAGCGGTTTCATAAATAAACAAAATTGCCGTTTTTGGCGATCCGGAAATGCGGCGAAAAAATTTACGGCCGATTTGTTTACGGAAACGATCGAGGTGAAAGCCTAACTAGAAATAGATACTTCCGAACTTTAACAGTTAGGACAGTTACATCTGTCAAATTTATACAGCCAAACCACCATGGACGAAGCAGTCCATTTCGCGTCGCTTACAAGAACTCGGTCTTTCGCAGACCATAACTTGGCGAATTTTGTGTGGTGACTTGGGCCTCCACCCGTACAAAGTTCGACTGACCCAGAAGGTAAACGACCTGAAGGTAAACGACCATAGACAACGACATGTGTTCTCTGGATGGGCGCTGGAGTAGTTGCAAACTGACCCTAATTTTCATCGAAAAATCATCTGCAGCGATGAGGCCCATTTCTGGATGAATCAACAATGGATGGTACTGGATGGTATGTCAACAAACAAAATTGTAGAATTTAGGACGATACCAATCCACATGAGATCCAATAGCATCCAATGCGTCACTTTGACCCCGTTAGACTTTTTCTTGTGGGGTTTTATTTATTTTTTTTATTTTTATCCGAATAACCCACAAACCACAGCGGCCCTTAAAGCCAACATAAGCCATGCCATTGGTCTAATTCAGCCTGATTTATGCTGGAAAATTGGACACTTCGGATACGCGCCACCCAGAGAAGCCTCAGCGGACATTGTAACGATGTTATATTTAAATACATAATGGCATCGATAGGCCTTTCAAATGAATAAAAAATTTTGATGATATCTCACACACACTTTGTTTTATTTAAATTTAAAGAGAGGAAGCGCTTAATGAAAGGCCCCTTACATCTCGTGCAATAATGGAGTTATTAAGGCAACAATTTCCAAATTGGATAGTTTCCATTGCCACCACGGTCGCCTGATTTGACCGCTCTCTACAAAAAAGTGTATGTGAATAAGCCACAAATCTTGCAGCAACTAAAGCGTAACATACGCGAAGAAATTGGTCGTATTTGAGAAGACGGTTCTCATTTAGTAGACATAATTTTTCATAACAAATAACATAAAATAAACTTTTTTATTTTTTCTCATTCCATTCGATATTTATTTAAAAACAAATTATATAGAGTAGTTACTTTTGCCAGGGCTGTACTAAAAACGAATCTAAATATTGTTCAAAACTTTTGTATAGTTTCAAAATACTGTCTGGGAGTCTCATAGTCAATGAGAAATGTATGTTTCTATTTTTTAGTGCTCTCATGATTTGCGTTTTATTTTATTTAAATTAATTTTAATACAAAACTTTTAACGACACGTTAAATTTCAAATTAAACAGTGTTGTTAAAATCGTACTTCATTGACGTAACGCGTTTTAGTTGTCGTCTCTCAATGCTGAAGAAACGAACCAAAAATGTAAACTAAAAGGAGAGTGCCCACACACAAGAGTCTTATGTTTGGAAATTGCAAAAAAAAGGAAACACAAAGTTGTAATCTACATAGATTTAACCTATTTTAGCCAAACGGTACATAAATGTAACACTCGAGTACTTTATTTTTTTAAAACAATTACTGTTTGTTTTTCATCGTCAGTAGTCGTTTAAAGTTTGTGAATTATTCGAATTTGAGTTGATAGGAGAATGGGGACAAGCAGAAAGTAGACATTTGTTTGTTAATTCTTTTATTAAACTTATTGTAGATTCTAAGAAAAGATATGAGTGGTGTGTTATTGTATCATAAATATAATAGCAAATACCTAAAAAAAATTTTTTAAATTAGTTTGTCTGACTGCTCAGCTTTTTAAGTACTGTTGCATATATGTAACGTTAGTCCGTATATAACATAACATAATTTGTGACGGAAAATACATTTATATAACATTAGTCCGTATGCAGCAGGCCTTGTATCTGATTAGTTTTTGTATTATTCGCCTTGATAGGTACGGTTTCACTGTCAGAATTATAGAGGAATTTGATTCGGATGAAGAAGAAGTTGATCGGATATATTTAGAAGCACCAACTGAAGATAACTTATCTGGAGAAGATTCAGGTGAAGAAGACGGAGGTGGTGAGTTCGTAAATTTGCCAGTCAAGGAATTAAAAACGCCATGTGATAGAGCAATCTTTAACTCCGTCAGCATCCCTGCACCATCAATTTTACCATTATCTACCAATGTGACAAACGAATCAACGCGAACCAAAATTAATATTCGTAAACGTAGTTTGAAAACGCTGGCAGATACTCGACTCTCTTCGAGTTCACACAGGCAGTAAAACTTTGAGGAGTCGGAAATAGAAAAGGAAACTCAGTCTATCCGAAAAAGAAAATGAACTGAGGGAACAGCAGAGCTTGTTTGGACCAATGAAGATGATGGATGAATGATACCCCGCTTTCCTGAAGCCAATTACACCGATTGCCAAAAACTTGAGCCATATTAACAATTCGAGAAATTTGTTGACGAAGAGATATACGAGTATAAGTTGTTGTGTGAGAAAACAAACAAGTATGCTGTGTTCCAAGGAGCTGCTAACCCAAAAATCGCTATGAACGAAATGCGAGTGTACTCGTATATTGGAATATTGATAGTCACTGGTTATTATACTCATTCTAGCAAAGGAGACTATTGGGCCGAAGATGATGATATGACTGTTGGAATGGTTGTACATGCAATGAGACATGACAGATTCGAGATAATCAATCGTTATTTGCGTTTTAACGAC
Organism: Volucella bombylans; assembly: GCA_949129095.1. NCBI lineage: Eukaryota > Metazoa > Arthropoda > Insecta > Diptera > Syrphidae > Volucella > Volucella bombylans. Next base: position 108,688,723 of record OX422143.1, on the reverse strand, counting down.
AATAATTTGCAAGATCAAAATGACAAAATTTCGAAAAAAAGTTTACTCAAAATTTCCATCCGGGGCAACCCCATAGTTACGATGATTCTATGGTGGAGTATTACGGCAGACACGGCTGCAAACAATTCATCAGGGGAAAACCACTACTTTTCGCCTATAAAATATGGTCGCTAAATACACCTGACGGATAACTCATAAACTTCGAGATGTATCAAGGTAACAACCCAAGGCTAAACGTGGATTATTCTGCAAAATATGGTAAAAACGCAACACCATTGTTTTGTATGCTCGATGAATTCAACGATGTTATAAAGCCTTTGCCGTTTTGTATTAAGTTCGATAATTTGTTTACGTCAATGGCTGGAATCATCCGGAAAATCGCATTCTGGTTTCTTGCCCTCTAAAAAATAAAATAGAATTGAAGAATATAAAGCGGGGTACAACTGAGTTCTCGAAATTAGCTGCCGCAGATATTTATATAACGAAATGGATCGACAATTCCGTTGTTAGTGTTGCGTCTACGCTTTTTGGAAAAAGTCCAGTTACGAAAGTGTCCAGGTATCCCCGGAAAGAGCATAAGGCTATTGAACAGCCACGACCCCATACAATTGCACAATTCAGGCGTTCTCTTGGTGAACCGATATCTCCTGGTGGTTATCTTAGACCTAAAATGGAAACGGAATATGCTAATGCTCGCTACGATCGAGTGGACCATTTTATTATATGAATGAAAAATGAAAAAAGACGACAATGTACAGGTTCGCTATGCAAATCAAATTGTACTACAATGTGTTCTAAGTGCGATGTTGGATTCTGTGTATCTTGCTTCCAGAAATATCATTATACGAGTATATCTTTAAATTTGTGAAAAAAAAAAAAAAAATATTTGTTTGCATATATACAGTGTTATTATTTATACGATGTTTGTGGTATCACGACTAACGTTAGTTAGTGACAACTTTTTTTTTAAATAAAACGCAAACCATTTGAGATATTTCAAAAAACTTTATTATCGGCTTGAAATACAATCAAAACATTTATGAATGGAACTCGACTTCGTTCATATGGCCACCATGGGCACGTCCCAGTAAGTTAGAATAAGATTATTTGTAAGTTATTTAAGCTAATTTTTAAGCATTTTTTTGTCTAGAATTTAAGAGTAATTTAAGTTGAAAAAATAAAAATGCATTTAAACTGAAAAACTGACCATGGGCACGTTTGCAGCGGTTGATTCATTGGACCCAATTATCAACGACTCGGCCACACATTTCGGTCGAAACGGCCGCTAATTCGCGTTCAATGTTGGCTCTGAGCTCTTCCAACGTCGTCGGCGTGTTGGCATAAACCAATGACTTAACGTAGCCCCATAGAAAATAGTCGAGCGGCGTTAAATCGCACGAATGAGGTGGTCAATCGACTGGCGCATTTCTTGAGATAAAACCCTCACTATACTTACTCTTCAATAAATCGATTGTTGCGTGTCCTGTGTAGCTTGTAGCATCATTCTGTTGAAACCACATGTCGTCCAAGTCCATATCTTCCAATTTGGGCCAAAAATAATCGGTGATCATGGCGCGATAACGCTCACCATTCACAGTAACATGACGATCGTTATCGTCGACGAAAAAATATTGGCCAATAACGCCGCTGGCATGCAAACGGCACCAAACAGTTATTTTTTGTGGATAAAGTGGTGGTTCATGAAGCACATATGGATTTTCACCCGACCAATAACGCATATTTTGCTTATTGACGAACCCATTGAGCCAAAAATGAGCTTCGTCACTGAAGATGATTTTGCGATGAAATTCATCATCTTGGCGTATCTTCTCCAGAACCCAATCGGATAACGTACGTCGCTTCAAAATATTCCATTGGCTTCAATTCTTTAGTCATCTCTATCTTGTATGGGTGTAAACCAAGATCCTTACGCAAAATACACCATAATGTGGTCTGAGCGATGCCCAATTCTTGAGAACGCCGTGGAATTGACTGATTTGGATCGTTTGCTACGGACGCCTGAACGGAAGCGATATTTTCGACACTTCGACCAACCCGTTGTCTTACTGACACGGCAACTTCACACAGCGCATATGTAGACTCAAATTTGTGCACTAAACTTGTTATTGCCTGTCTACTCGGGCGAGAATTGCGACCGAAAATTGGAGTTAACGCTCTTAAAGTTGCAGTCATCGACTCCGAATTTCGGTGGAAAATTTTTATAATTTGCAGACGTTGCTCGTTCGTGTACTTTACCATGATGAAAATGTTGAGTTTACTGAATAAATTGACAGTGACAGTTTGATGAATTGTGAAAGAGTGCGTTCACAAATTAAATTCAAAGTTGTCAAGTCCCTATTGGAAAACCCTTTATGTAACGGGCTAGTGTGTCCAAACCTTATCAGAAAAAAAAATCCGATCTAGGTTCCCACACACAATAAAAGCGACGCCAGGCTTGTATCGAACATTTTGTACTCTCGTCATTAACGGGTTATTGGAGAACCAGGGTGTTCAGCTACGCACTTAGTGCTTCTTATTTTTGTTGTACTTTTTGTATTTGCTTTTTGACGAATGCCACAGGACCAATGGAATGGCCAATGTAGGCAAAGTCACAATGACAAATGCAACCCAATCGAAGAAATGTGATGAGATACGTTTGTTGAATTCGGTCAAGTTGACGATACCACCCTCAACTGGTGGTTATTTGAACCTTCTCAACTTCTTCTACTGGCTTGTAACTGACTTCGGCAGCCGTGATGTTGAAGTAACCGTATGACTTTGGACGAACGACAACGACATGAGTGTAATTGGTTTGTGGGGCAATGCGATCAACAGTAGCGCTGAATTGTCCACCAACAATATCGAATGCTTCTGGATGTAAACCATTGTCGACAATCTTAACGTTTACAGCGGCTCCATTACCCACATTGTATACAGTGTATTTAATAACTAGATCACTTTCCTTCACAAGATATTTGTTCATGATTTGTTTGGAAACTAGGAGGCTTGCACTGGTCTCGTTCTTAGAAGACAGGCAGCAGTTGATCATGGCCAATAGAGCGATGCAAAGTGACCTTTTAAGAAATTTCATACATATGTAAGTGTAATTTGCATAATTTTCAATTAAAATAATAATAATTATAATTCAGTCATATAGCTATGTCCACAAAAATCTAAAACAATAAAATAACACATTTAAAACTAGAAGAAAAAAAAAATCACCAAAAAAGAAAATTAGAGCTACGACTAAGATAGAACATTGAGTAGCGATTCAAAACTTTGGTAGTTAAAATCAAAGAGCCAAGACTTAAGATGTCTTAAAAATGTAGCCAAATGTCTTAGGGATCTTAATTTTTTTCAAATCTTTGAAACAGTGCAAGTGTCGTACTAGAAGAATTTTCAAAACACGAAATAATGGAAGGCTATAGTAAAAACTAGGTTTCCTGCATATTTTTCTTATGATTAATTTCTGTAAAATGAGAAGGGGTTCAATTTTATTAAAATGAACACCGCTCCAACAGGTAATGCCATATTGCAGTTTGGAATGGAAAATACCATAATAAATAGACTTCAGAAGGTTTGAAGAACAGACATTGCGCTCAAAAATTTTCTGAGCGTTGATCAAAAATACTATTTTAAGCTATGTGTGTGGCTGGCAAAGCATAACTTAGAGTCGAAAATAAGTCCTAAATATCTAAACTCATTGACTTTCTCAATTTGGAAGCAGTTATCACTACATGTACTGCTGCTACAGAAAGAGTTTGTGTCACTTGGGCACATAGAACATATGTATAGAGAACTTAAACTTTTGACATTCGGGTGCATGATAAAACACTTCGGTTATATTTTGTACTGAGCAATTAAAGAACATAACTTTTGTTTTGGAACTTATAGTAGAATCATGTTTAGCAAACCAGATTCTCAAAGTAAATTTAGATTCCAATTTATCTCAGATATCAGGTTTAAAGGACTTCCAGAGCCATAAGTAAAGCCTACATCATCTGCATACACAGTTAAAACACCTTTAGAGTCTAAGAAAAAGAGGGAGTTAATATAAATAAGAAAGAGTATGGGACCCATAACAGAGCCTTAAGGTATGCCCATGTCAATGGCTTGGATACCGCTTCTAACATCGTCAATTTTGACCCTTTGCGTTCGGTTGTTCAAATAAGATCTGAACCAATCCAATATAAAGCATCGACATCCAGCTTCAACAAGATGTTATGGTTTACCACATCAAAAGCTTTCGTGATATCTATAAAGAGGCCAGCTGAGAGCTTTTTACTAACTACGTTATTAAAGAGGCTAGAGCAAAATTCTAAAAGAGCATTTTCCGTGGATTTCCCTTTCGGAAAACCAAACTGAGCTGTGCTAAAAAAGCTATTTTTATTTAAAAAGCCAATAACTCGGTTTCGAACATTTTTCTGATTGATGGAAGAAGAGAAATTGGCCTATACGGCGGACGACGACGGGGGACGACATCCGCACATTTCAGAGTTTCAGTAAAAATCCCAGAGAAAATACTTTGATTGAAGATGTGAGCAAGAACATCACATGCAAAACACGCAACGGTTTTTAGAACCCGGTTTGAGATGGTATCGATTCCACAGGAATTATAATTTTTAAGGGTACCACATATTTTTAAGAGTTCAAGGCCAGTTGTAGGCTCAAAGAAAAAAGTCTGTCTTTGAGTAGAATCATCTATTTGAGAGCAAAAACCGCCACCACATGCACACAACGAAGAGAGTGGAAGTGGCTTTAAAGTTTTCGCTATAGTAGCAAAATAGTGGTTGAACTTTTCAGCAATGGCAACTTTATGGGAATGTAAAAAACCATCAACACGAATAGTAGTCGGCTCTTTGGAGCAAGAAGATTTATTAAGAATGCTATTTACTACTCTTAATTCACCTCTTAGAGTTCCTTTAACTTCGTACAATTTATTTCTATTAAAACTATCAGAGCATATATTATTATATTTTATCTTCAGATCAAGATTTAGGGGGTTCTTAGCGACTTTAACTTGAAGCTTATTTTTATAATTTACCTTACTCAACAGATAGTTACTCATCCATGGCTTCAACTTTTTCGAAGGTTTTTTTAAAAATTCAGTGTAACTGCAATTTGTGATACGTTTAACGAGAGTTTCACTAAAGATATCAAACGATTTGGAAATGCTCCTCTCATTATATACTTCTTGCCAGAGATCAAAACAGAGAACTGACTTGAGCTCGTTCAAATAAATTTTTCGCGTTTTGGTTGCAGCTGCGGGACAATAGGAAGATTTTCCTTTAATCATGCTAACCGATAACCCGGTCATCGAATGATCAGTAATTTTAAGATCAAAAATACACTTTTCGCATGTGCTGGGTGGTACGTTAGATAAACGGCCATATATATGGTCTAAGCACGTCCCGGATATTGGTTTAGTTGCCTCATTTATAAACGAAGTTAGCCCATGCGATGCTAAAAGTGATAGGTAAGCGGAAACAGTATCACTATTGTCCAGAATATTAATATTAAAGTCCCTTAGAATAAAACGGTTCTTCGATTTTTCCTCTTCTAAAAGTTTTGAAAATTCTTCCACAAATAGCGAAAGCTTATATTTATGAAGTCTATAAACACATAAGGTGACATATATATCATTATTTACTTTAGTGCAGAGTTTTAAAATATCTGCACTCAGAAAGTTCAAACAAGAAGCAACACAATCATTACATAGATCCTGGCTTACGAAGCAACCAACACCACCTGCCACGTAGTTTTCATTTGTGCAGTGAAAAAAATTAAAGCCCTGCAAAACATAATCACTTTTTGCAAAGTCGTAGATCCAAATCTCTGACACAAAAATAAAATCTGGAAAAGAAACAAAAGAACTCAAATGAGATACAAGCGCGGCGAAGTTCTCTCTTAAGCTTCTGATGTTTTGGTGAACTAAGAAGAGTTTGTTAAGAGAATATGTTTTAGAAGAAAACACTTGTTCACGACTATTATTTAATATATTGGAGGTAGCAAAATCATCATAAACAAAGTCAGATTCAAAATTCATTTGACAAGGTGGTGGCTATGAGAACCTCAAGCTTCATGATCGTTTTCAGAAGGCTAATTGGGAACAGTTTGGTTAGCGATTCCGAAATCACGGGGGTGGCCGTGGTGCTAGTGGTACTAGCAATCGCTTCTCACTCGGAGGGTCAATGTTCGAATCCTACCTATTTGACAAGTTTTCCAAGTTTCTCATTTGCGTAATTAGAACTCAGACAGGATAATTCTGCATGTGAAGGCATAACACTGACACGTACATTTGGCTGTTGTAGAGTTTCAAGCACAAAAAAATACTGTGAATTATAACCTTCGAATCACTCTGAGTGAAAGAAAATACTCTCCATCCTATTCGGACTCCCACCCCTTGAGAGCGAATATCGAAACTAAACACACCTGAGTTTATGCGAATTGCGGTCGTCTTAATCTGTTGAAGGTTGGCGGTAAAAGAGATCGGGCAATCTTCTGCGAGATCTCAGGTTAACTTTTCTTCTTTCTCTTCTTCGATGTTGTTCTTCGTTTAATTGCTGGAATATCGTAAACATTCAAGGCTTACGTGGTGTTGCCAGATACTTGATCCTACAACACGGCCATTCTTTAGTTCAAATGCTCGGTGAACCCAACTCATCTTAAGTTTTCATATTCGTGTTATTTCATATAGAAACATCGTCAAAATTATCTCAATATTATTATCATCTCAATATATTTCATCTGGAGAATTTGGTATCATCTCAGGATAATCTCAAAATCATCTCAGGCCGGTACAGATTTTGTAGGTACCTTAAGTTGTTTCGTCATAAGTCATATCAGGTAAAATTTGTCTCGGATTTTGTCTTTTAGGTCATCTAGGTACCATACTCGTAGTTATCTCAGGTAACATTTGGAGTCTTAATCTACATTCTTTATTTCTTCATCATCTGAACTGTCATCATATGGGATCCAAGGCTTCATGTTTTCAGCGCTGCTGCTGGTCTTCTTGGAGCCTCCTACTCTTCAACTTTCTCCTCATCATAGCGATCATTGAAGTTAACATTCGTTACTCTATAAGGACCAACAAATTTATTATGGATTTTTATAAGGTTACCAAACTGCGTCCGACGGATAGCAACAAGATCGCCTATATTGTAAATCTTAGCGGGTTTTCTTTTCCGATTAAAGGTTTTAGAGTTATCTTTTTGAATTTTATCGATGTCTTCTCGGGCCTTCTCTCGTATGTTGTCACGTTCTTCGTTGAAAATTTCAGCAACCCTTAAGCCTTCTTTGTTGCGCATTTTTACGCCAAACATTACTTCAAAAGGACATCTTTGCGTATTTCTACTGATGCTAGAATTTAAGAACTGTTGGACTTTATTAGTGAATTTGTTACTTAAAGCCTTAGATGTAGACAATGTTTTCGTCGGGTATATCTAAACAAATTTGCTAAAACCGTCTACAATGACACAAATGTACTTATATTGCTTCCCAGTAGCCGAGAAGGGTCCTAAATAATCTAAGCGATAGGTGTGTAAAATTTTCAAAATTAGAGTAATCCTCTCATCCTTCCTCTGGCCTCTTTTTATCCTGTGAACGACCTCACTATTCACGCTCATCACTAGTGGATTACGACTAAGTGCATCTACATGCTTCATCTTACTTCCTGCTCGGTGTTCTAACTTGTAGTTGTAACCTGCAATAGCAAAGCCCAACCAACTATCCCAGGAGCCAAGTCGTTTTACTCCATCGTCATTTTGAATGCTGAACAGTCGGTTACTATTTTGAAACATAATCCTAGGAGATAAACTCTAAAATTCTTAAGAGCGGCAACAATTGCTAAAACTTCCAGTTCATAACTGCTATATTTATCTTGTTGTGGATTGGTTTCGCAGCTAAAGTAGTATACCGGATGGAACATTTTATCTTCACTACATCTTTGCAAGAGAATGGCTCCAAGACCAAATTTCGATGCAGTTCGGTTTCAGCTTCGGGATTGTAGATCATAAGTTGGTTGCTGTGACAAAGTTTCTTTAATTTTTTCAAAAGCTGCTGTTTGCTCACATCTGAACCTAAATTTAATATCTTTTCTTAACAGGTCATTTAACGGTTTTGCTAGGACTCCATAATTATGAACAAATTTTCGAAAATAACCTGACAGCCCTATTAAGCTTTGGACATTTTTAATGCTTTTGGGTTCCGGGAAAAACGCTATTGCTTTTACTTTTAGTGATGATTTACTTATATGCCCATTTGAGATTTCGTAACCCAAGTACTCTATCTTTGTGCATAAGAAATTACATTTGGCCCACTTAAATCGAAGACCCTGCTGCCTGGCAATCTCAAAAACTCTTCTTAGATTTTCGATAGCATCTGTGTAGTTTTTTGCAGTTATTATAAGGTCATCCATGTAAGTAATAATTATCTTTCTGTGATAAGTGGTTGGAAAATCGAAATTATATACTTTTGGAAAATGGTTGGTGATGTACATAGACCAAAAGGCATTCGCAAGAATTCGTACTGGCCGTTTGGTGTAACGAAGGAGGTAAACTTTCTGTTTCTTTTTTCCACCGAAACATGAGAGAAGCCGTTCTCAAGGTCTAACGTACTATATATGTTTGCGCCACTTAACTAATCAAGCTGATCCTCTGTAAGAGGGAGAGGGAAATGATCTCTTATAACTTGCTTATTCAGTATTCTATAGTATACGGAAAGACGTTTAGAACCGTAACACTTCCAGTATCAATGAGTAATCACTATCGATAAAGGTGGTTAACTTGTGAAAAGAACTGCCACAAATTGGCGAAACATTACCTGCTTTTACATTTTTTGCTAGTTGGGTTTTAGGACACTGTGGAGCCTTATGACCAAACACCTTACAATTGAAAGATTTAGGCCCATTTGAAAGCTTATGACATTCGGCTGAACGATGTCCTTTCGCTCCTCAATTAAAACAAGTCATACTCAAATTTTGCCCTTTTGCCATGCGTGTAGAACTACCTTGCTTTTTTTCCATCTGCAAGCTGGACTTGGAGTTCGACGCTTGGTTCCTCTCTGAAAATGTCCTATAGACCTCTATTTTTTGTTTAAAATCTGGGAAACTATTTGCTCTGTAGAGTAAAGATTTGTTATGGTGTGTGTCTTTAACGCCATCAGTCACCTACTGGATAATTGAAAGCTCATCAATTTTCACACGTGATTCTATCTCCTTCATCTTATGAAAATACTGCAACACTGTTTCTCCTTCTTGTTGCTTACGTGTCATTAGTTTCCTATGGATCTCGGCGCTTGAAAAATGTTCACTAAATTCCCCTATCAAGAAGGTTTTCAATTCTGTCCACGAATTTAAATCTGACAAAAGCCTTTTCGCAAACAACAAATTCTCCAAAGGAGACCAGTTCATAAGCTTCGCCCCGCTCTCAACTTCTGCAACCCAACTTAGAACATTAAACTCATCATCGCCACTAAACTCTCGAATGGAACTCGCAACATCTTGGAATGAAATAACACCTCTATGTTTATTCCGTAAATACGACAATTCATCTTTCATCATTGACAGTTAACGTATTTTACTACGGAGAACTAAAAAAAAGATTTTTTTGGGCAACTGATGTTGCTTTATTCATTACAATTTTAATTCTAAGCTACAATATTTTAATGCAGTTCTATTTATAATGCATGCAAAACAAAAGTGTCTTATTACTTTAGAATAAACGAATAATTTGTAATACAATAATAAAAATTCATTCCCACGAACGTTTGCTGACTATGCAGCGTGTGTTGAAACTTTATACTGTTGTTGATAGTGTTGTCTGGCGATTTCCGTCGATGCAGTTCATTTCAGGTGGTGTGGTTAACTGTTCCCCCCTCGAAAAGTCTGCGTCCCGCAGAGTCATCCAAAATTTACTTTTATTGGACTTAAATCATATAATGACCCTTGGAATTTTGGGAAGTTTGCTGGAGTTTTCGATATTGGCATTGTCGTTGCCCTTAATTTACTTCTACTTTTGACAAGGAATATTGTACAAATTAAAACCACAAATATTAACAAAATGATGCTTAAATCTGTAATGATAGAAACTTTTCGATTAATATAAAATTTTTGAATCTCTAAAACATTATTTAAGTGCAACTTGTGTAGATAATCTAAATCTAATTTCATATTTCTTTCAGTTAAGTTCGTCTGTAGGATTGGTGGTAGGATTTCGTACTTCCTAATCTCCTTATTCGAGTACTCCTGCGTATCGATAGAAACCGTGTCATTGGAAAGTTGGATAAGGAAACTTCCGTTAAGATGTCTCCTGACTCCATGGTGCGTAATATTGCCATCAAAGTTCGATAGGAAAATTGTGTCTTCTCCGATGTTCTCTATTATAGTTTTGTTGTTGAATTGACGATCACAATTTGCATTTGTACCCCTTAATAGCAGGGTAACACAATGGGTGTTGGGAAGTTCCTGAAGTTGTTCTTTCTTACAGATGATGGTGCTCTGAAAAGATCTACATTCTCCAGTTATACCAAACTGTTCCTGCTGATTTACTAAGAGTTCCCTGAATCCTAAATGTATCTGGCTGCCTTCCTTGATTGTTGATCGTATTTGGATGTGGTTATACTCTACCTTACTTGTCTTGGGCAATGAAACTATGTAAAGTATTGTTGACTCTGTTGCTAATATTGAAGGTTCTGCATACTCTATGGCCTCAATTTCGTTGTTGTATGGAAGTGTTTCTATATTTGAGATGATTTGATTAATCTTCACATTGTCCAGTAATCTGGTGTTGATTGTACCAGATTTGGCAAGTTGTGCTGCTATTACTATTTCATTTATTTCTTCCTTTATAATGTTGAGTTTATTGTATATTAATTGCTCATATTTTTCTGTTTCTTCGTGATTTAAGTTCTTAACGATTTTGTTATAATCAGCTATTAATTTATTGATAGTGTCTGTTAGATTTCTATTAATTTTGTATTGTTGATTATTGTTTTCAATGATTTTATTTTCATTCTTAAGAATGGCATCCCAATCGGCGGCATCTGGATTTCCAGCCACCCATTTCCAGGCTGAACCTATCCAGTTTATAGATCTGGATTTTCTGGGTTTTCTGATCCTGAGGCTGCCGATAAGTGACTGAACCTGTTTTAATCGATAATTTAGTTGGGGCTTTAGAATACTTGTATTACTGATTTCATCTCGAATGGTAACCGTAATCCTGTTGATTAGTTCTGCATACTGTTTAATGCTAATTACGTGGATGATTTTGAAGTGTCCGTTCAATATTGCTCCATGCCCTTGTTTTATGGTGACAATGGGTGTAGTATATTCAAAGATGTTTACAATTGCTCTTCCTTTACAGGCCAGAAATCTGAAAAGGGAAATTATTATTCAGAAATATTCTTGATGTTTGACTTATGAATTCGACGTCCTGAAGCTGTTGTGACAGTAACCCTACTATCTTTAGAAACTATTTCTTTTTTGAAAACTGGTTTCTGTTTGCCATGTCTTCTTTTGTCTGAAACATAAATTATATCGCCGATATTGTAAGTTTTAGGTTTATTTCTTTTAACATTTTCTTGGAGAATCTTCCTGTTTTGATGACGTTTGATCTGATCTATTAAATCACAATTTACCTTATTCCTAAAGTTGATTAAATTCTGATAATTGATTCTTTGGCTTCTGCCAAAAAATATGTCCACTGGCTTCTTTTTCGTCACCGAGTGGTAACTGTTGTTATATCTATCAACGGAAATTTCCACTATTTCCTTAAGGGTTAAATCAGTATATTCTCTTTGAAGACATCTCACCAATTCTAAGATGGTCGAATGGACTCGTTCAATAGTTCCGTTCACCTCACTCTTACCTGAAGGCGTTCTGTAGATTTTAATTCCCAAAGACTTAATGTAGCTACTTATAAGAGGACTGCTAAAGCTTCCCTCATTATCCATTACAATCATTTTGGGTGCTGTGAAATAATGAAGTATTTTGGTTATTTTTCCTCTGATGTGTAGAACTGATCTATCCTTTATATGGAAAAACTTTGCAAATTTGGTAAACTTGTCAATGCATGTTATAAATTTGTCGTCTTTTATTTCCATTATATCGATGTGCAGAATTTCCGACGGGTAGGTAGGTGTAGGTGTAGGTTGAAGTTCCGGCTTACAAGGGTGTCTGTCATATTTGCTGGTGTTGCAGACATCACATTCTTTAATAAACTTTTTAATTTTCTTAGTCATCTGTGGGAAATAGTATCTTTCGAGTATTTGATCCTTGTTTTCTACAGCGCTGCGGTGAGCTCGGTTATGCGTATCTTGTATAATGCGCCACTGGTTTTCTTCGTTTGAGATATCTTCGGCGACCCGCTGAGTTATTCTTATTCTAAACTTGGAGAAATGATTTTTGTAAATTTCCTGCAACAAGTTGAGGTGTTCCTCTGGGAATTTGATTCCATTGATAGTATTAAAATTTAATCTGTCTTTTAAAATGTTAGTAATTTCTTGTTGATTCCAGTTATGCGTACTAGTTCCTATGTAGTATCTATTGTAGGATGAGTGTGGTTGTTCATGGGCGTTCACTTGACCTTTTCCAAAAATGATTTGAGTCCTAAATACGTTTATCGGTGCTTCACAGTGGGGTATTAATTCGGTACTGTCCTCATCTGCACTATGCATAGTTTCGGCAGTATCTGTACTTTCTGTGAGGATATTACATTCCGTCTTTAATCTGGATAACGCATCTGCGACAAAGTTTGTTTTACCAGGTCGGTAAATTAACTCATAATTGTATTCTTCTATTCGCGATTTCCATCTTTTCAATTTCGCATTTGTATTTTTTGCACTGAGAGCAAATGTCAACGGTTGGTGATCTGTCAAAATTTTGATTTTCTTTGCACCGTAAAGATAATTCCGCAAGTTGTCCAATGCCCACACAATTGGCAACATCTCCTTCTCATTGGTGGCATAATTCTCTTCAGTCCTATTTAATGAGCGCGAAATATAAGTTATAGGCTTATCTTTCCCCAATTCGCCTTGGCTCAGGACTGCCCCTATTGCGTGGTTTGATGCGTCAGTCGTAAGTACAAATGGTTGGTCGAAATCGGGAAAGGTAAGAACTTCGGATGATGTGAGTAGTTCTTTCAGATTTGTAAACGCTCCAAGCTCTTCCTTATTGAGGTTGATTTTAAAATTTTTGGATTGACTTGCTTTTGTTTGTGCACCTCCTCCCCTTGTAAGATTGGTAAGAGGTTTGGCAATTTTGGCTAAATCTTTTATAAAGCGCCTGTAGTATGAAGTTAGGCCCAGGAATGCTCTAAGCTCTTTTAAATTTTCGGGAGCTTTTATTTTTTTAATAGCTTCAACTTTTTTTGGGTCAGGCCTGATGCCTTCTCTTGTAATCAAGTAGCCTAGGAACTCTGTTCTTTCTTTAAAAAACTCGGTCTTATCCAAATTAACCCTTAAATTAGCCTGTTCTAGTCTATCAAATACCAATTCAAGGTTTTTAAGATGTTCCTCTTCCGTCTTTCCGAATATGATGATATCGTCAATGTATACATAGCAAATTTTGCCGATGTATTCATTAAGGACGTCATCTATCATTCTTTGAAATATTGAAGGTCCATTCCTTAATCCAAAGGGCAATCTTAAGAATTCAAACTTCCCGTTAAGAGTAGAGAAAGCTGTTTTTGGTATATCAGACTTTTTCATTCTTATCTGGTGGAACCCAGATGTTAGATCCAAGGTGGTAAAAAAATTTGCTTTCCCTAAACTTGCCAATGTATTTGATATGTCCGGAATCGGGTAGGTATCTGGCACGGTAACTTCATTAAGCCTCTTGAAGTCAATAACCAAACGGTACTTCTTTTCGCCTGATGCGTCTAGTTTTTTCGGGACCACCCATACAGGTGAATTGTATGGGCTTTTTGATGGTTGAATTATCCCGTCGTCAAGTAGCTTTTTAATTTGGCTGTTTACCTCTTCCCGCATGTTAACTGGATAAGGGTATGTTTTAGAGTAGATTGGCTCGTCTGTTATCGTTTTGATTTCTGCTTTGATATGAGTGTCCACTAATTCTGTATCTTTGATAGGGCCAAATACTTTGCTATGATTTTTCACTAAACTTCGAATTCTTTGTCTTCTGCTCTCTTCTAAATGATCATCTCTAATTTGTAAACTATTTACTTGGGCAGATTCCTTTGATTTAAGTTGAATTTTGATTCCTGAGTCGATCGTTAAGATATTATTTCTGCGATCTATTACAGCTCCTAACTCCCGAAGGGTATCATCGCCGATAATACCGTCGAATGAATTCAGACCCGGAAGGATGAAAAAATTGATTACTGCGTCAATTCCCACACATGCAAAGAACCTTCCACAGATTTTACGCTTAATCTCTGATTCGTCGGTAGCTGATTGAATTCTGAAAGGCTTTTCTGTTGGTATAGAGTTAACTCCTAATTCGTCTGTAATAAAATTTTTGTTAGTGCCTGTGTCGACGAGAAACTTCAAAATTTTCCCATCCTTGGTTTTATATTCTATATAAGGGATGCTAGAGAGGCATCCGTCATAAAATTTGCTTCTAGGATTTCCTCTCTAGGATTCTCATTAACTTCGAGTTCTTCATTGACCCTTTTTTGATATTCTTCATTTGATTCGGTATATTCGTCATCAGCTTGGGTCTCCAAATTATAAATTCTTTGTTGCTTATGTGGGGCATTTAGAGATTCATTTTCCCGTTTTCCTGTATTGAACTGCTGGGGATTGTTCATATAATTTACTTGTTTCGTCTGAATGGATCGATCTATTTCCATTGGCGGGTTTGGCTTAGGGTAGTTTGGTCGAGGAGGTGGGTTATAATTTGGCTTTGGTGGATGCGTTTCTCCTCGTTGTTGATGTTGTATATTATAACCTGAATTTCTTTGTTGTACAGTTAATGTTGGTGGCCTTGGTGGCGGGTCACGTTTAGGTGTATATATTTGATTTATAGGTGTGGTAATTGCGTTAATATTTCCTTTTTTCTGCACTGATAAGTTGCGGTAGTTCATATTTTGAATTTCGAGACACACTGCGTAAGCTTCTGGAAGTGTCTGAGGTCTTTGGATCATGAGGATTTTACTTAATTCTCCATTAAGGCCTCGAATAAAGACGTCTAAAGCCCTGTTACGGTATGTCTCTACAAGAACATTTGTTGTTTCACTGGAATAATCTTCGGTCTTAAGTTTGTTGATGACTAATGAGAATTGATGGTTCACATTGGCATAAAATTCATCAATTGACATTCCTGCTTGCCTGAGGTTACTTAGCTGATATTCCAGTGTGCGTATGTCTCTCTTATCAGCGTAGTGTAAAGAGAGACATCTCTTTATGACACTCCAATCTTCTTCAAAGATATTATAGGAAATAAGGGCAGAGTTTGCAGCACCTCTAACCTTTTGTCGGATGCTTTGCAGTATGGCCCTATATATTGGCTTATTTTTAACGATATCGTAGTCCCTAAGTATATTCTCAACACTGTGGACCCAGGATAAGTATTCCACTGGGTTACCGTCAAAGGTCTGCAACTCCTTGACGCAGTCTGGAAGTTTACAGATGTCTTTCAGGTCTTGCTCTGCTGCTGGTGCTTTAAGTCCTTGTCCGGATCTAATGCCACTTGTTACAGGTTTATTTTCAAGCGCTTGAACTCGCTGATCTAGCTGCTTGAGCAATTCAAGTTGGGCATTTACAGCCCCAGTTAAATGAGTCAATTGAACACTAATTTCCTCCATTATGTAATTATTTTGTTAAAAATTAAACAATGGTAATGTATATGATTTGTGATTTATAAAGCTATTTAAATGCTTCCTTTTTTTTATAATTGTAAAAGGAATTTTAAGGTTTTTTTATTTATATATATTTGAACTTTAGTAAAAGAAAATTGGTACTCACAGCAGTAAAACTATGGTATAATGGGTAGCTCCTGTTTTCATTGTTGTATTTGTTCGGATAGTCCGTAAAATTCCTTTTTAGCCACCAGCTTTGTCTTCGCAAGCGGCCTACTGCGGTACGGATGTTATCACGTCACTGTACTTAGTTTCTTTAATTAAATTTATAAATTAAAATAATTGTACTACTTGTTGTACAGTTCACAGTCACAATTTGCGAGCACTATTCACGTCACTATAATATTTGTACCGTTTATTGTACAGTTTACAGTCACAATTCGCGAATATTAATTCACACGGAAAAAACCAAAACCGAGATGAACTTAAACAAATTTTATTTTAGGGTCTGCGCAACCGAATCCTAGTTCTTGTGGTTTAGGATTTTATTACACGAACTACCTGTCCCTATGTTCTTATGGGTTATAGAGTCAGGTCCCTGCTCGGGCGCCAGTTAACGTATTTTACTACGGAGAACTAAAAAAAAGATTTTTTTGGGCAACTGATGTTGCTTTATTCATTACAATTTTAATTCTAAGCTACAATATTTTAATGCAGTTCTATTTATAATGCATGCAAAACAAAAGTGTCTTATTACTTTAGAATAAACGAATAATTTGTAATACAATAATAAAAATTCATTCCCACGAACGTTTGCTGACTATGCAGCGTGTGTTGAAACTTTATACTGTTGTTGATAGTGTTGTCTGGCGATTTCCGTCGATGCAGTTCATTTCAGGTGGTGTGGTTAACTTGACATCTCAACATCCCTTCTAATACTAGTTTGTTTTTCCTCGCGATTTTTTTCGCGAATCTCTAGCTGCTTACTACTTTCCTCTAACTCTGCCATTGCCATCGAAGTTTTCAAATTGTCTTGTCTCGCCCCAATGCTGTTTCTATTACGCCTTCCCATCTTGTCTGATAAGCAACTAATTTATCAATCTACTAAGTAGTAGTAGGTACTTCACGGCAACTTTTTCCGTCGATGCTTGATGCTGGCTCTCGATTAAATCTCTCGATACACGTGCACGTGACAAATCAAAAATAGGCAAATTGCAATTATTAATTAAAATATTTTTTGATAATTATTGATCGTTTTAATCCCGGTTGAGCCGGGTAGAGATTAAAACACATTCTTAAACGTTATAAAATATTTATTACTTAAATAATTCCAATTGCATTGGTCATTTAAATGTTAAAGGTAGGTAGTACTCAAGAAGTCTAAATAATGCGAATCTCGGTCGTCTTAATCTGTTGAACGTTGGCGGTAAAAGAGATCGAGCAATCTTCTGCGAAATCTCAGATTAACTTTTCTTCTTTCTCTTCTTCGGTGATGTTCTTCGTTTAATTGCTAGAATATCGTAAACATTCAAGGCTTACGTGGTGTTGCCAGATATCCTATATGTATTTAAAAAAATTTGTTTCTTTGATAAAAAAGCCATTTGTCTGATTAAGGAATCATTTGGGGAGTATTTCTCACTTCATTATAAACATCAATAACTTCGACACACTGCCCGACTGACGACACGTTCTAGGGATACTCTAAAACGCAGCTAATTCGCCATATTCTATGATTCTATGTGCTTATATTCGGCTGTATTATAGACTACAAACTCGAGATGGAGCGCCAGTATCCCGCGATCGAGTTATGTACCTTTTTTTTGTGTCTTTCACACGACTGATTTGCATTGCTAATGCCTCTATTCCGAAACTAGGTCACTTGGTGCAATTACATCGCTGGGCTGTTCTATGCTGCTTTTCTTGATGATGCTTTTGATGTTGTTACCAAGTAATGTCTAGGTGGGTACTTTGACGATGGTAACTCGTGCATTGTGTCCACTTTACCGCTCATGGGTATTTCCGTTCGAGTTAGCGCCTCACCGCGCGTGAATTATGATGCCATGCCAAGGTGCAGGCAGATGAAAACAATTAATCTTTTCTTTTATTGTAGTTGCCGAAACTTCGACTTAATTCATTCACAGCGAAATTAAAAGGAAAAAATCATAGATCTGTATTTTATAATTTGAAAACGAAATTGATTTGCCAAAGTGATTCCAAGAACTGACATAAGCATATTTATTTTACTGGTAGGGGTCTACTCGCGGAATTTTTCTTGGCAATTTATCATTTTGCCATTTATTCGGAAATTTTATTTAGCAAGTTCATATTTGACTATGTTGTCGTATCGCAAGAATATTATTTCGCATTTGTCATCTCGTAATTTGTATCTTGTAATATATTGTAATAATTTATAAGCTTAATAATACTATGTAAAATAATAACATTATTAGTGTGTATTCTTAAAAAAATGCAAATTAATATTTTGGTCAGAATGCATTTCAAATTTATTAACAAAAATAGATAATGTTCATATTAACATCAAATATATAATATACATATGTAAATCAATATAATTTTGTATTAGAGACAAGCGCTTTTAATAAACTAAGATCGAGATAGTCATATCTGTTTTCTAAAATCGCTTTTATTCTCCTGTTTTGTTCTTGACGGCATATTTTCTTTTCTTTCGTGGAACCTTATCACCTCTAATTATTTTTTCAACGGCCACTTCTACGTTTTTTTTGTTTCTTTTTTAATTTCATCGATTAATTTATAGAAACCTATATTTGTACTGTCTATTTCTGAGTACATACATATACCTATGAAAGGATTCTGTATAGTTTTGAGTGGTTGGCATTTTCATACCAAACTGATATGAAATACTCCAAAACGCTGGTATATAATATGCAGCATTTTCATTTTTACTATGGAGGTAATATTCCCCAAACCAGTCCTTAATTGGTTTTGTCTTAATATGCATTATTTCATTTAATTTGTTAAAGGCCAAAAGAATCAGTGCGTCTATCTGCCGGATATTCAAGGAAAACTTCGAATCAGAGCCGTACATCGTCTGCAAGCCAGATTTTTTGACACGTCGATAGATGGATTGAAATAAATGAAAACTACATCCTTTGGGTACACACTTTAAAGTGTTAGCATACTTTTAGTCACTACTGTCACGTAATTGGTATATTGGTATATTTCTTGCTCAACATACATTATCTATAATCTAAATTAGTGGTCTATATTGTAATAACCACCGAGACGGTCATAAGCCTGGAGAACATATGTATATTAAGACCGTTTCAAGTTGCTTTTAATTTCGATCTTATTTTTCTTTATGGTGCCGAAACCCGGGATCTTCGAAAAGTATTTTTTTTATAGAGAAGATTTATTTATACACCGGCGAAAATGGGCGCAATATTTCGTACCACGTGTCTTGGCCAAATAACGAAATTGTGTAAAATTATATCAGATTATCTAAAAGCGATCGATTTCTCGAGCGAGGAGCAAAGTGTTATAGAACAAGACATTGCCATACCATATACTCGTATCTTGACCGCATAAAAAAATGCACATTCCAACATGAGAAAAGCGGATGAAACTGTAAGGGCAAGTATTAGTGAAAATGACTTGAAAAAGAGAGCGAGACTGTAATGTCTGCATTGGAACATCTTCTAAGGTCAAAATTCAAGGTTGAACCACGGCATTAAAGTTGTTCTTCTAACCTAACAGTTTTGGATGATCGGAACAATGTGTCATCGCATGGTGGTGATGGTATAAACCCTTATAATGGTGTGAAATTTAAAAGCTTTGAACAAAAAAAAATTAACGGGGAATTTGAGAATTGGATTCCATTTTGGGAACAATTCAGAAAAGCAATGCACGATAATGTGCACTTGAGTTCAATCACTAAATTTAACTTTCTAAGCGAAGCTATAATCGGAAAAGTAGCAGCAACAATCGCAGGGTTCACTCCTTCAGAAAGATGCTACGATGATGCTATCTCCCTGCTCATTGAAGAATATGGCAATACGAAGAAAATTATAGAAAAATATGTACAGAAATTAATATCCATCAAGCCTGTGTTTTCTCCTACTGACGCAAATAAATTGAGGCATCTGTATAATGAAACGAGCATAACTATAAGAAGCTTAAGTGCATTGGAAGTTTCATCTTCACAATATGATCTCATTCTAAGATCGATTTTATTAAAAGCACTGCCAACGCAATCAAGAGTTAATTTCCATCGATCGTTTAATCGCTCTGCTTTTGCCTTTGGCAATATTAGTGGCTCTTCGCCTGCAGAAAACGATAAAATTTACAGTGATACTCGCCTAAAAGATTTAATGAAATTTCTTAAGCATGAAGTGCAGGCCTTAGTAATTTCTCAACTCTCCGAGAAGAAGGAAACAGAAATACATAAAACAAAAGCGGAACATTTCTCACAAAAGCATCGCTTTCATCAAGGTACAGCGAATGACCTTTTAGCTGGTGCCCAAGACAAATCTTACATTGATAAGTGCATATTCTGCAAAACCACTAGTTTATCTTGATGCGAGAGGGCAGTTGCTTTCGGTGTTCAAAACGAAATCATAGCTCAAAATTCTGAAAGAGTCAATGGGTTAAATGTGACTTCTATTCTAATCATTTAACATCACTGTGTTAACGAAAAGAAAATACCACAGTAGCACAACAGCGTGATAACGAAAGCTCAACCGCGGCTCTTAGTACAATTCAAAACACTCTTAATCAGTCGACAAATTTTTTGCAAACAACAAACGCTCTTTTTTAAGCTCCGAATATTAAAGCCAAGTGCCTCCTTTCTCGTCTTAAAATGGACAACGGTAGCCAGCGAACATACATTACGAGAGAACTAAGTAATCAATTAGAATTGCCTCGAAATGAAACAAGCGGAATATGGATTAATATGTAAAAAGCTAAGTCTTTCTATTTTGATTTAATTTTGAGCGTAGATAGTGCTGAAGAAGGCGAGCAAATTTTCGATAAGGGCAGAGCTATCATAAAAGATGCGAATGTGAACTTGCGCAAATGGAACACTAACGATGTGGATCTCAAACAAAGGTTTTTATCGGAAGGTATATAGGTGTCAGTCGAACAGAAGGTTTTAGAATTAGTATGCAATACGAAAAGCGATGAAATTAGAATAGATTTGAATAACAGTAATACTCGTAGCATAGAATTTTTACAATCTCTGAGAGGGACAAAGCGAAATATTAGGATGACAATGGCTAAGGCTTACGATCCACTTGGGATTCTATGACCGTTTACTGTTTGAATATTCAGTATGGAAAGAAAATCCCGGATGGGATGCAAATTTAAGAAATGATTACTACGAGTATATTTAGCAATTTGGCCTTGCGAGGCAGGCAGAATTGAGCGAGTTAAGCTAACTGACAATTAGGAGATGCATATCACCCACGATTTCAAATGGAAATGTTATCGAAAGACAGCAACATATTGTCGCGGAATCTAGCCCGGAAGCTTACAGGACAGTTGCTTACGTTAGAAATTTAAATAAGGATAACTTTGTTTACATCTCATTTGTTTGTTCCAAGAATCGAGCTTGTGCATTGACCAAAACAAAAAACAACGAGTTATCGCTTCTAAAGCTTAAGCTAACAGTGGCTCTTATAGCTGTGCGGTTAAGTAAATTTGCATTGAAAAGACTGGATTTTAACATTGATTCAGTTCACTTGTGGTCGGATTCTACAAGAACTGTCAATTGGATACTAGGGCAAAAGACAAAAATTAAATATTACATTACGAATAGAGTTTCCGAATTTAATGATCTCTCTAATATTTATGATTGGGGTCAGATAAACGGAAAAGAAAGTCTAGCCAATCTTTTGAGGAATAAGTGCAAAATCATTAAGAAAATCGGAACAATGGATGTTTGGCCTCAGGTGGTTGAAAGGGGATGTCTCTGCATGGCCTGAAAAATTCGTAAATGCAAGTTCAACTGTCTTACACTGTGTCGAGGAACTAAACAGTGTCCGAATAGAAACCAACGATTTAGAAGCGGTTATGTGCATTGAAAAGTATAGCGGTTTGAGAAGAGTATTTAGAATAACAGTATACATCCCAAATTAGTGGACTGTATTTTACGTCTTAAAAGTGGACTGCCCGAATTAGTGTTCGGATTCAATATTTGTTACCCAATTATACTACCAAAACGAGCTTATTTGAGTAAATTGTGGGTATTAGATGCACACCGTAATTCTTTACATGGAGGACCTAGCGTCGTGTTGGCCTATGTTAGAAAAAAGTATTGGATCATGCAAGGTCGTCAATTGATTAAAACCATTTTGAGAAATTTTGTTATTTGTATGACGTTACACGGAAAAAGCGCAAACAAACCCTAGGCGCAAATGCCAAGAGAGCGAGTAATAACATCAAGGCCATTCGAAACCGTTGGTTTGGATTTTATTGGACCTCTGTACATCGAACCTCTAGAAGGTGGAATCGCCACAAGACTCAAAAACTTGTACAGACAGTTAACTGACAGACAAGACCCGGAGATTAGGACACTGAAGTCGTCGATTAAAAATATTCAAACGCTAATAAAAGAGAATTACAGAATTTCTGTAAGTTTGTATTGGAACAACAAGGTTCGGGCTGTAAACACCAGCAACCCGAATATGTTCCCGCAAATAAATAAACTATTTCGGAGAAAAAATCAAAACGACCTTCAGTGTCTTAAAATAGCCCGGACAACAGACAACGAACGGTTACTGACAATAGCAGGCATTGATCCAAATGAGGCCGCTGATGACGACTTTTTTGTGATCGAAGATCCACAGGAGAAGGTTGAGGCCATAGGGGCGACTTTCCAGGAAGTATACAAGGCCATTGATAACATTGGCCCTAATTATGACCTGGACAGTCGCGTCTTGGTGCACGACTTCTGCATTCGAAATGAAATAGGGAACTGGCGATCCGAGGGCTCTGGTTTCACCCGGTTTAGCGACGAAAATATGGCAAATAATGTCATTGCCAGAGAGGGTGACCTACCCCCGTTCATTTCGAAGGAAGAACTCCATGAGATCTTCGACATAATCAGGGCTAAGAAATCCGTCGGGACCGATGGTGTTCCGAACATCGTGCTTCGACATCTTCCTCTAGAAGCGGTGGACATTTACACCACCCTGTTTAATAATGCAATGAATAATGCACATTATCCAGCGCATTGGAAAACGGTGGTGGTTCAACCTATCCCCAAAAAGGGGAAGGATATATCCAATCCGGCGAATCTCCGGTCGATAAGTCTCCTTCCGAATATCAGTAAGGTTTTTGAAAAGGTAATCAATAGAGCTCTGTCTAGGTGGGTTGAAGACAAACATATAGTTCCGGATAATCAATTCGGTTTTAAGGCGGGACATGATATCTCACATGCCGCGTCTAAACTGGTGTCCGATATCCAATGGAACAAAGGCAAGAAACAGTGCACTGGTGCCTGCCTTGTTGACTTGGAGAAGGCCTTCGACACCGTATGGTTAGAGGGTCTTTTCTATAAGCTGACTAGGCTGGGGATCAGTAAACCACTCTTGTACATTCTCTATAATATGCTAACCAACAGGCAGTTCATCGTGAAAAATGGCGATGTGACTTCTGTTGGAATATTTCAAATTAAAAATGGTCTTCAGCAAGGCGCGGTCAATTCGCCGATCCTATTCAACATTTTTACAAGCGACTTGATAGGTTCACTTCCCCATACTATTGCGTACGCAGACGATTTGATAGCGTACAGAACAGGTCCAAAAATCGAGGTCATTAATACTCTCTTGCAGCGTGACTTCAATAAGATAAGACGATTTTGCGATGACTGGAAGTTGAAAATCAACTTTCAGAAGTCGGAAACCATTCTCTTTAGGACGCCGTTGTCTAGAGCCTCTAGGGATACCAGAAAAAATTGGAGAAAGTTCTCGATTATTGGACAACACGGACAGCCTCTTGCCTGTCGAAATGTAGTCAGATACCTTGGAATCTGGCTAGATCAGTTTCTATATTTTGGCAAAAATGTAGATGCTGCTCTGGCCAGAGCCAAAGGTGCTTTTGCCCTTACAAAGAGACTGTTTTATAGCAGCCAACTCGATGCGAGGGTAAAGGTAATCTGCTACATGGCCCTTATTAGGCCCATGCTGGTATTTGGTTGTCCCGTGTGGTTCAACGTGAGAGCAAGCTTAATGGAAAAGATTCGGGTGTTTGAGAGGGCTTGTCTTAGGGCTTGTCTTCGCTTGTACAGAACACCAGAGTCGGAGTACAAGAAATTTTATCCTAATGAGGTCCTTTACAACAGGGCGAACCTAATACGAGTGGACAACTTCGTAATTAAGCTGACTCGAAGGCACATTGCAAGAGCAATGACCTCGACGAATAACCTGATATCTGGGGCTTACTACCCCAATTACCTTTACCACGAGAGTGTGCGCTCTGACGGCTTCGTTCCACCGGAAGCATTCCTCTACATGGATCAGATAGGGTTGATCCAGGATAGATCAGCGGTGCCGTTAATCTTCCATGTCGCTCGGACAGCTGGGGACAGGCGACTCAACTACAACAGAGACGTCGCACACGGCAGTGTGGATCGCCACAGGTTCAGTAGGGCGGTGGGGAATCGCGATAAGAGGGATGTCGTTCGGCAGCACCAGCATTTCTGGTGGTTGAATGATGGAGAAGATGCTTCGTCGTCGTTTCCGTCAATTACGGCCCAGCCTTACTAATGAGGCAGAGCTGACCAATCTGTTTTCTCTTGTAAATAGCGATGGCCAGCTTACATAGGTTTAGGTTAGCATCTAAGATTGTGTATACTGTCTATGTGTGTTTATGTGTGTTTTGTGTATTTAGGTTAAGTAGAGTAAGGTTTATTTTAAGTTAGATATTAAGTTTTTACAAAAAAAATAAAAAAAAGTCCATATGCTAAGTTTTTTCTTAACGAATATTTTTTCTTAGCCTTAAGTATACAATATAAATAATTCTAAATAAAATGTAAGTAAAGTCGAAAGACATAGATATAAGTATTTAGAGTAGCTTAGAGTGCCTGTGTGGGGCCAGTAAGTTAGTATAAGACTGTTAAGTAATTTTAAGCTAGCATTTAAGCATTTTTTGTTAGTATGTAAGAGTTAATTAGTAAGAAAATAAAATGCATTGAAAACTAAAAAAAAAAAAAACTAGGTGGAATCGCTAAACCAAAAGTGTATATACTGCTTCTTACGTGTGCTGCAATTCGGGCACCTCATTTAGAGTTGGTGCCTGACAGGACTGTAGATAGCTGTATTAATGCGTTTTTTGCATTTTTTCAAGAAGAGGTGTTCCAAATAAATTATATTTGATGTCAGAACTTTTAAAAGGGCGGATTTAGAGTTACGCAAATTACAAGATCTTCTAAGAACCAGTAATATTCAAAGTTTAGCAGCGAATAATGGAATAACCTGGAAGGTATCAGAGCGAGCAGCATGGTAGGGGGGCTTTTGGGCACTATTAGCCCGGGGTATCAATTAGCCCTTAAAATCAGACTGAAATTGAAGCGGCAGTTAATTCTAGACCACTAACCTATGTTACGAACGACCCTAATTACCCTAACGAACTTAAACCCCTTACCCCTTCCCATTTCCTTAATAATTCAAATTTGATTTTATTCGCAGATTTCCAAAGCAATAGATTAGTAATAGGAGAGTCATGGAAGCTTCAATAGGCTGTGTTTAAACAATTTTAGAAAAGATGGCGAAACGACTATTTAAGTCAATTTCAACTTATCGTGATGTAGAGTCGAGAAGCTTAAGACCAGGATACGTCGTATTTGTACATGAAGATGGCAAATCCAGATAGCATTGGAAATTGGGCGTAGTCCAGAAATTTTTCTACTGAGAGATGGTAAAGCAAGAGCTTTTCAAGTCCGTCTTTTAAGTCAACAAGTACTTAGGAGACCAGTCCAGCTGTTATTCCCTTTGGAAATATCATCTTCCTTCTCGGGGGCCCAGGATGAAGAAAATTTTTAAATTATGCATAATTTTAGTCACTACTGTTATGTAATTGGTATAAAAGAGCTTCCTTGCTCAACGTACATTATCTATAACTATAATCTAAATTAGTAGTCTATATTGTGATAACCTTATGGCTTATGACCATAGCTTGTAGAATATATGTATATTAAGAACGTTTTCAAGTTGCTTTTAATTTCGATCTTATTTTTTCTTTAACAATCTTGAAAACAATTCCGGATTTAAGTCTATGTTTTGTCTAAAAAATTCATCGTACAATTTTGTTGTTTTCCCCGATCAGTACAGTTGTCAAAAACGGGGTCGGACAATTGATTTTTCTTTGTTTTAACCCAAAAATACCTTAGCACCAATATTAATTATATTTGGTTTTATTTTATAGATTACATATATAACACATAAAAGCTTTGTATTTGTGCTCTTTACTTATGACATAATATTCAAGTTGTTTTATAAAATAGGAAGTAAACAAATATTGTGTTTTTTTTAAACAGCAAATTCCATCTCAAAAAAGGAGTCGGACATATGACCACACTGAATTATTTTCAATTCTTTAACGGGATAATTACAATGTTTTTGTACTTTAGTTTACAGATTACTTTTTCTGCGTTCAAATAGCAACACCAGTTGAATAATAAAAATAAAATGGGGCGACAACGTGGTCAAACATCATTAGATATCCGAAAAATTGGGAGCATTTTAATGTGGCAAACCAGTTCGAGAAATTTGAAAAATAGTAGAAAAAAGTCACTTAAGGTCTTTTCATTCTGGAAACTGTTTTTTGTTCTCGGACTAGAGTAAATTTATATTATTTCGTTCTGATGGACAGGCTTATGTGTGGCGAAAACCTTACACCGCGTCGCCACGAAACATCGCTGGTGTTAAGAAAATTATCATGAAATCAAAATGTCCAGTGGAGACGGGTAGTTTGCAGACAAGAAATATTTCAAGAAATAAATGTCTGGTTTTTATTCAAATCATCTCTGTAGACATCAACCCTGAAATTTTTTTCACAGAGCATGTCAGTTCGACTTTCGACTTCGATGTGAAAAAAAAAGAAAATAACAAAGTGTGGCGAACTTCATACACAATGCTATCCGTTCGTAAAAATGAACAAGAAATCTACATCTGCGCCGCCATTTTTCTACTGTAATTAAGTTGCTTACCAACCAACCTACACTCACAGAATGAAATATCATGCAATAATTTGCCCACCTAAGTTAAAAGAAAAAATTTCAGACGAAATGTTTAAAATTTAGTCTGACATATTTGTGTCTCGGAAGAGAATTTGCTCACGACAATTAAACATAGAGGTGGATCGGTTTTTGTGTGGGGTTGTTTGTCTGCTGCTAGACCCGGAAATCTCATCATCATTGATGGAGTCACGGATCAATAAAAATACATTGACATACTTAGAAATAACTTGACTCAAGGTGCGGAGCAATTAGAATAAATGACGATTTATTATTTCTATCGAGACAACGATCCCAAGCACAAAGCTCTTAACACTCGATTGTGTCTTCTTTACAACTTTAAATTTGAAAATGTACTGAAAACACCACCTCAGATGTAAATTTTATATTATAGAATATATGTGAAGCTATTTGGAAAACCAGCTTAAGAATTACGCTATTTGTAGTAAAAAATATTTAGAAACAGTTTTGAAGCTAGAATGGAAAAATATTCCACTATCGCTTTGTGAAAATTTGGCACAATCGATGACAAAAAGATTAAAAGCAATTAAACAAAATAAAGGGTTACCTACTACGTATTGAAATACAAAAGAAAAAACGCATTTTGATTTGCTTCTTTCTTTTTAAAGTGCATTGTCCGACTTCTTATTTGAGGTCAGAATTGGTGGATCCAACATTTTTTATTTGTATAATCTTTTTGAATATAATAATCTGAATATTATGTTACGAATTCATATAAACATATTCGTATGAACATATTTTTGGGACTAAAGGCCAACAGTCTGTGTTGTTTTTTGACCGACCGTACGAATTTATGCTTTTAAGCTTGAGTCAACGTCACAGTGGATGGTGTAAAGTTGGCAAAATATAGAGGGAACAATCTTAAATATGCTCTCCATCATCCAAAATTGACTTTGTTCCATGTGCCTTTGGTTTTCTTTTTTTGTCATAATAAACAATTCCTCCCCCGTCTATCTTAATATCTTGAGCAACAAAAAGTTCTCCATCTAAATTTATTACATCATTTGATATTATTAATTCCAATGTAGTGGATTCTACCAGCAAACTAGCTGTCTTCTTTCGCACACGTTCTGTCTGTTGCACCACAGCTGACCTTGATGGTAGACTTGTAGCAACTTCAGAGCTGCAGAAGGTAATTGCATCTTGCACTACTTTGCGCCTTTTCTCTATGTTACCACATTTAGCGCGAGTCTTAATGTCAAACAACACATCCGCCACAGGTTTCCGTAAAGCAGGGTTGATGAGCCTGATGATCTCCAGAATGCTTTGTAGGGAGGAGGGTTCGGCTGGGATCCAGATGCGGGCTCTAAATCTGCTAGGGATATCCTCATTAGCCACGAACTCGAGCTTTGCACCTGTCCAAATCTCGGCTAATCCACCTATGGCTTTGGTGTAAAAATCGAGAGATCTTTGATCGGCACAAGTAAGTTTGACGTGGCGTCGGGGTTTTCAAGCCTGATGGCCAATAAGTTGCCCGAAAACTTTAGCTTGACTATCTGCCACCGTTCAGGTGATATCGATCAATCGGTTTTTTTTTCATTTATAACTCCTGCCATAAAATAACTCTAATGGAGTAAAATTGGTTGAAGAATGGATAGCGTTATTGTATGTAAAAAGTGATTCGGAAAAGATTTCGTCATGGTCTATTTCAACTTTCTCTTCTTTAGCAGTGCTTAGAATAATTCTATACATTTTCGTTAATGTGGAGTGTAGGCGTCCCACCGGTGCATTACTGCTTGTTTGTTGAAATGAGGTAACGTGTAGGTATGTATATCTGGTAACGATGGAAAAAGTTTTTGAATATATTTGAGGTAAATTCTGTACCTTGGACACAGACAATTTCAGGGGGTATGCCGTGGAGGCTTATATAGTACCTTAGAGATCTGAAAATAAGAATACTATTTCTAGCGGCTAATTTAGAAAATTTATCTATTATAGTTAGAATGGTTTTGTTGTTAATTGTCTGGTTTTTCGTATTTGACTTTCGGTGGGTTTCTATCATATTTTAACAACTGACATTTGACACAGTTGTTAATAGTTGCTGTTATTTTAGTTTCCATGTTAGGAACATAATGATCTCTTTTAATGTGAAGGACACCTCTGTGATTGTGGTTAAAGTGGTAGTCTTTCATAAGCTGTTCTTGTTCGTCTGGTTGTCTTACGTAAGCAATTCTGTACAGCGGATTAAGCGGATTTATTATAGGAAAAATAATTTGAGTAAACGGATTGGATAGTACAGAACGTTTCGTCATCGTCAACGTCATTTTTTAAAGATATCTACGATTCACATCACCAAGCGTGGTTTTTTTTTCTTTAATTACTCAGAGTATGCAAAACCATCAACAGTTAGCTTATCTTTGTTTCTTATTGATTTAAATAAGAAACAAATGTTTTCCCTTTTGAGATTCAGCGAAACCTCAGTTTTAATTACGTCCGGCATTTGCAATACGTATGAATGCCAAGTGCCAATTACATAAACGGCGAGGTACCAAAACTGGAATTAACAGTTACAAAAATAAATTCTTTCAAAACAACAAATTGCAAGTCGTACTTCACATTTCGAGCGAAATTTACCACCCACCCCAGAAATTTTGTTCAATTCAAGTTTGAGGCTTGCTTCGCTGGCTGTCACCCTTTTCTTCGCTAAGTTAAGCCGCTCACTCGACTTTGTCGCTCAGCTAAGGGTATGCCAACAACTGTCAGGCAAGCGCCTATAACTTCCTAGTATCTGTATTGTAATTGTAATTACAATCCAAATTGGCCTTATGACGCTTTGTGAAAGTGACAGTGATGGCATTTCCAATACAAATGAATGCCAAGTACCAATTATATAAACGGCTAGGTAACAAAACGGGAATTAACAGTTAGAAAACTAAATTCTTTCAAAACACAAATTGCTGCCTAATCATAAACGAAATGGAAAAGTGCCCGAAAAGCATTGGGAAATGATACTGTTGCGATATAACTCAAAGGCCAAATGAAAATTGACGAAATTGCTATTGCGAGATAAACACAATTTATTTCGATAAATGCGAAGTAAGATTTGCGAAATGAATTTTGCCGAATAGGCAGGCACCCTTACTTTACCTGTGCCGGAAACTGACCAGACTCTGTGTGCGAGTATGTATTTCTGTGAATCACTTGAGCATTAGAAGTTGTGGGAAAGTTTACAATTGTGGGATTGTGGAATACGAACATTGTTGGGTGTTAAGTTCTGACAATTTTGTTATTGTCACTCCTCCCCCCTAAGTTTGATGAGAGGGCTTGATGTGACTGTGCAAAGTTGCTGGAGTTCGAGCGTTTGAAATATTGTCAAGCTTTATGTTGAGTTTATTTCTGCAAAGATACGTTATTGTTATTGACTTTCAACGCTTAAGTACTTAGATGCCTGATGATTTTTAATTGGTATTCTTATTCAAGTTAGTGTTTCGACTGTATGTTCTAGATGAATTTCTGTGTAAGATGCTGGGAATAGGTGAATTTCATCTCAGTATTTGTTTGGGCTGCTTTCCTACGTAATTTCATTAATTTCTACTTTGCAGTTCGAATAGTGCAAGTGCAATAGCGCGGGTTGTTGCAAGTTGTGTTTATGTGTGTTGTCATAACATTGAGGAAAAGAATGTTGTTTTGTTCAGGTTATGTTATTTCTTTGATTTCTCCAACTTTCTTTAGTGTTCAGTTTACTGGCTTGTTTCACATAAGGTCTCCGATGAAGATGGAATCATCTATTAACTGTCTGTAGGTTGGTTTTTTGCAAAGGAGGATTTTTTCTAGTCTGGGGCATATCTTATCATAATATTTCACAATATATTACTTTCACTAGTTATAATATAAGGTTTTGATATAATAAGAATATCTCACTTGTGGAATAGAGACAATTTTTTTCATGGGATAAAATTGGGATGTGTATATTAAAAATTATTTTGGAGCCGTTGTAATATGGCTGACGTTCAAGTAATTCGTATAAATGTTCGTAAGATTTTATTTCGACTGATTTATTAGTTATGCTGTTACGGATTTCAAGGACTTCGTCAGGATTTAAAATCATTTTGGGTACGATTTTTCATTTGGCAAGAACGATTGCTTCGGCAATAACAATATTAAGGTTCAATTGCATGAGATTTTTTTTTTAGGGAGAAAAAAAAAGAGGTAACGATGTACCTCTTAATTATATTAGGTGACTTTAATATAAACATTTTAGATGGTAATGAAATTGTCTATAGCTACTTAGCTTTACTTGCTTCACATGGTCTTATATGCTTTATTAACGAGGCCACTAGGCCTGCTTCGGGGAGCTATCTGGAACATATTTATGGTCGTCTTAGAAACGTTGCCCTTAATGAGTGCATAACGTGTGTATTTGATCTCAAAATTACTGGTCACAGTATGACACAGCTCCTAATATACTTATCTAAAGTTTGCAAATTTTTTGTTGATCTATAGTTGACTATAATAAACTTAAATATTCTTTATGCTATGAGTCTTGAGAAGACGTTTTTGCTTCTAGTAACTCTTCAACTGGCTATTCAATTTTCAGTAATTCTCTTAAGAAACACATCCTATCCTGTTCCTTTTCATTCAACTCAAAAAAATTGGTTAAAAAACTTATACCTAGGATATCTAGGACATTGTTAAACAAAGTTATAGCCAAAAATAGAATTAAGTGCAATAAATATCCTAACAACCAGGGTCTTAAAAGAAGATACAAGGAATTAGTGTCGCTTTAAAAAAGTAGATTCCTTTCACTTCTGCACATAGTAATCTAAAAAATGAATGGCAGGTAATTAATAATACACTAAATATGTAGATCTGCTACTTTTAAAAAACTTACTGTTTTATGTGTTGATAATTCAGAAGTGTATGACAAGTTTGCTATTACTGATGCTTTTTTAATATTAGTTGTAGTCTGCAACCTACTTCTGTCCCTTCAATTTGCTGTACTTGTACTTCCATATCCGAAATTGTTGAACCCTTGTTGAACTCCGAAATTTTGAGAATTATTGGATCATTACCTAACCCGAAGTCGTGTGGACCTGAGGGTATATCTAATTTGGTCTTAAAAAAGATTGCATGTTTCTTAGTTGATGTCTTGGCTTTTATTTATAATCGTTGCGTGTTTGATGGTGTCTTTCCTGAAAATCTTAAACGTGCCGACATCATTCCTTTACATAAAAAAGGTCCAGCTACAGAAGTTGGTACCTATACGCCCATTTAAATTTTTTCAGTTTTTACTAACATTTTTGACAAACTTATGAAAAATATAATAATGAGTTTCTTAGATAATATAGTACTAGGTTTTCTAAACCTGCGCAATTTGGTTTTCTAAAAGGCAAATCGACTGGAACAGCTTACAATTTTGTCCTCAAATAATGTCTCACCTTTCATTTCATTCATTTTAAATGCATTTTTATTCTTTTCAATTCATTATTACTTATACGCTATACAAAAAAATGCTTAAAAATTAGCTTAATTAACTTACAATTATCTTATTCTAACTTACTGGCCCCATGCGGGCACTCTAAATTAAACATAATACTTATTTAATGTCTTTCGACGTTTCGTACGATTACATTTTATTTTTATTTTTTTTCTATATTTATTTAGACTAAAACTAAGAAACCAATTTTATTTACTGCAAAAACTTAGTATACGGACTTTCTTTTTTATAAAATCTTAAAAACTAAAACTTATACACTATCTACCTATAAATAAATCTTAACCTACTTAATCTACTTAACCTACTTAAACTAACATATTGTATATATCATACAATTTAATTATATTTTTTTTTTCCTAGATGTGTTACCCCTTCTTTTAGAGAAGTTGTTACCCATCTAAGTTCTTATATAATTTTTTTTGTTTTTTTTTTTCATTTTTAATTTTTTTTTTATTTTATTTTTATTTTTTTCTCTTATGTCTACCCTAAACCTACCTAAATCTATGTAAGCCGGCCATGACTAAATAATTAGGCTAACCGACTTTGCTTCCGAGTGAAGCTATATTGTACTAGAGGAATTCGACGAAGGTACTTCCTCTCCTCCCATAA
The DNA here is from genome assembly GCA_949129095.1 of Volucella bombylans. Classification (NCBI taxonomy): domain Eukaryota; kingdom Metazoa; phylum Arthropoda; class Insecta; order Diptera; family Syrphidae; genus Volucella; species Volucella bombylans. The sequence goes on along the minus strand of OX422143.1, from coordinate 108,655,689 downwards.
GCCACCAAAATTGTTGGTGCTGCCGTGCAACATCCCTCATGTTGCGACTCCCTACCGACCTACTGAACCGGAGACGCTCCGCACTGCCATGTGCGACGTCTCTGTCGTAGTTGAGTCGCCTGTCCGCAGCTGTTCGAGCAACGTGGAAGATTAGCGGCACCGCCAATCTGTCCTGGATCAGACCTTTCATATCTAGGTAGAGGAACGCTTCTGGAGGAACAAAGCCGTCAAAGCGAACTCTCTCATGATACATATAGTTAGGGTAGTAAGCCCCGGAGATCAGGTTGTTCGATGAGGTCATTGCTCTTGCAATGTGCCTTCGAGTCAACTTAATGACGAAATTGTCCACTCTTATTAGGTTCGCCCTATTGTATAAGACCTCATTAGGATAGAATTTTATGTACTCAGACTCTGGTGTTCTGTATAAGCGAAGACAAGTCCTAAGACAAGCCCTCTCAAACACCCGAATCTTTTCCAATAAACTTGCTCTCACGTTGAACCACACGGGACATCCAAATACAAGCATAGGCCTGATAAGGGCCATGTAGCAGATAACCTTCACCCTCGCATCGAGTTGGCTGTTATAAAACAGTCTCTTTGTAAGGGCAAAGGCACCTTTGGCTCTGGCCAGAGCAACATCTATATGTTTGTTAAAATACAGATATTGATCCAGCCAGATCCCAAGGTATCTGACTACATTTCGACAAGCAAGTGGCTGCCCGTGCTGCCCCACGATCGAGAACTTTCGCCAATTCTTTCTGGTATCCCTAGAGGCCCCAGACAAAGGCGTCCTAAACAAAATGGTTTCCGACTTCTGAAAACAGATTTTCAACTTCCAGTCATCGTAATATCGTTTAATTTTATCGAAATTACGTTGCAAGAGTATATTAATAACCTCAATCTTTGGACCTGATCTGTACGCGACTAAGTCGTCTGCGTACGATATGGCATGGTGAAGTGAACCTATCAGATCACTTGTGTAAATGTTGAATAGGATCGGCGAATTTACCGCACCTTGTTGCAGACCGTTTTTAATGTTAAATGTTCCAGCAGAAGTTACATCGCCATTTTTCACGATGAACTGCCTACTGGAAAGCATATCGAAAAGAATATACAGCAGTAGTTCACTAATGCCCAACCTGTCCAGCTTGAAAAAGAGTCCCTCTAACCATACGGTATCGAAGGCTTTTTCCAAGTCAATCAGGCAGGCTCCAGTGCACTGATTCTTACCTTTGTTCCATTGGATATCAGAAACCAGTTTAGACGCAGCATGAATAACATCATGCCCCGCCTTGAAACCGAATTGATTATCCGGAACTATATTTTTGTCCTCAACCCACTTAGTCAGGACTCTATTGATCACCTTCTCGAAAACCTTACTGATGTTTGGAAGGAGACTGATCGACCGGAGATTCGCCGGATTGGATGTGTCTCTATCCCTTTTGGGGATGGGATGTACCACCGCAGTTTTCCAATGCGCTGGATAATGTGCATTATTCATTGCATTATTAAAGAGGGTGGTATAAATGTCCACCGCTTCTAGTGGGAGATGTCGAAGCACAATGTTCGGTATTTCATCGGTTCCCACTGATTTCTTACTTCTAAGCGATTCGAAGATCGTTTGGAGCTCTGCCTTCGAAATGAACGGTGGTAGTACCATCTCATTGGTGATGACATTATTTGCCATATTCTCGTCACTGAACTGGGTGAAACCCGAGCTCTCGAATCGCCAATTCACAATTTCATTTCGAAGGTAGAAAATGTGCACAAGGACTCGATTTTCCAGGTCGTGGTTCGGGCCAATGATGTCATTCGCCTTGTATACTTCCTGGAAAGTCGCTCCTATAGCCTCTACCTGCTCCTGCGGACCCTCGATCACAAAGAAGTTGTCATCATCAACAGCTTCATTTGAATCTATGCCTGCTGCTGTAAGTATGTTCTCGTTGTATGTCGTTCGGGCGATTTTAAGACACGAAAGGTCGTTGTGATCTTTCCTCCGAAATATTTTATTTATTGGCGGGAACATATTCGGGTTGCTGGTGTTTACAGCCCGAATTTTGTTGTTCCAATACAAACTTACAGATGCTCTGTAATTTTCTTTTATTAATGTTTGGAGGTTTTTGATCGACGACTTTAGCGTCATAATCTCCGAGTTATGTCTATCAGTAAACTGTCTGTACAAGGTTTTCAGCCTTGACAGCAGTCTGCTTTTATGTCGGTGCAGTGCGTCAATGGTTGCGTTGCGGAATAAGTCTTCGTTGTCAGTGTATTGATCCCGAGGTATCGTTTTGTCCATTGTTCGTTTAATTGTCTCGTCCATTAGTTTTAGATATCTGTCAATCTCCTCGTTTGACAGATTTCTATTGGACGGTGGGTAGAGCGAATTCGAGGAGAGTGCTCTCGTCATTGTTCTGGAGAAGTGTGTCCAACGCACCCTACTATAATTGTAGGCATGCCTTTGAACAAACTCGTCCAATTCCGCAGCTTCGTTCGGAACGGTTATTTCGGTACTGAGTCCGCAATGGTCACTGTCATACACGAAAGTTCGTAGACAGTTTATGGTTTGTTGGTTTGTGCATGTCAGGTGTATTCGTGTGTCAAACAGCAGGAGATCCAAATAAGACGCGTGTCTAGGAAACGACGGACTATCCGTCGCCTTAAGGCCGAGTCGATACATTATATTGTGCTGACCCCACCAATTGAATAGTAGGTTCCCTCTAGTATTTGGAGTATTATTTCCCCAATCGCTATGTTTGGCGTTGAAATCTCCGCCCATAATAAAGTAGTTCTCCTCCAATTCCAGTCTTAGGAATCGAAAAAGTGTCTCGAGCTCCTAGATGAATAAAGTGGATTGAGTAGCCTTAGGTGCATAAACAGACACCATGTATAACCGCTTTCCACTACGGAGAGGGATATACACGATGCATGCCTCCAGCACCTGGAACCTACGTACTACACGACTGTATACTCTTTTAAAACGAATACCTTTTCGTACGAAAATCGCAACGCCTCCTCCCTGAATTGAGTTGGGTCGGTTTCTCCGTACTATTTTATATCTTTTGTGCCTCATTTTGTATCTTTTGGTAAGCTTAGTTTCGCTAACCAAGAGCACATCAGGGGCTTGGTCTTTAAGCAACTTAAATAGTGTGGCTCTTCGTTCGAACCTAATCAGTGAATTAACATTCACTGCAAGGACCTTCAGGGTTTGCTCCGCCATGTGCGTACCCATTACGACTGGAGGTGCGTTAGGCCCGGCAGCAGCGCGTATATTTGATCTACCCGCTTAGCCTGTTCTTGTATTTGACGCTGCAGCTGAGCCATCTGCCCCTGAATAGAGAGCAAGATAGCCAGCATGTCAGGTACAGGTTCCGGTGCTCTAGGCGCTGGGGCCTGAGAAGCTACCTTTGGTTGTTGTACCGTATTTCCCCTACCTGCCGCCATTGGGGCGTAGGTAACATGGGGAGTAACGGCTGGTGTTTGTGTCTGCATGAGTGGACGTTTAATTTCCACTTTCTGCTGCCGAGCCAGATTTACTCTTTTGATGTATTGGAATTTGGGACAACCCCGATAATTTGCGGTGTGTCCCGTGTTCCTACATAACGCGCAAGAGAGTTGGCTTTTTTCTGACGCTCCGTCCTTGCCTAGAGCGCATTCCTCGGACTTGTGGTTCTTTCCGCACTTCACGCATCGAGGCTGCATTTCGCAGTTCGACGCGGCGTGCCCGAACCTTTGGCAACGAACACATTGTAAAATGTTTTCGCTCCTCTTTAATTTTTCCCAGTGTACAACCTGGTAGTCTAGGACTTTAACGCTCCTTAGACCATCCAGTTTGCTGTTGGGACTCAGCTGAACCAGGAAGAACGGTAGTTTCCGCTTCTCCCTTTTGGCTCTAGCCCTGACGAATGGCTTAACCCCTACGAATTTGAGCTCTTCGCACTCCCTCTCTTTCAGCAGTGCAAGGAGCTCCTCCGGATCAGTCGACGGTTCTAACCCCCTTAGCAGCATTGTCTGCAGCTTTTCACCTTTCGGTGTGAAGGAGAAGAACTCCGTCGTCGAATCCCTTAACAAGTTTTTAATTTTATGATAGCGCTCCACTGTATTGCAATGGATCGCGTGCCTATCTAAACTAAGTCTTTTAACAAAAAAATTATTGCCTATGGCCGACTTACATAATTCTATCGTATCTTTCAACTCCATCTTGAAGGTGTTGATTGGTGGTACCCGTTGTTTAGTTGATTTGTGTGGTTGTTGTTGTTTTTGTTGTTTTTGTTGTAACTGTTGTTTATGCTTCAGCTGCTGCTTTTGCTGTTGCTGCTGCTTCTGCTTTTGCTGCTGCTGCTGTTGTCGCTGCTTATGTTGTTGTGAGTTTTGTTGTTGTGGCTGCTTTTGTATGTTTTGTTGTTGTATCGCAGTTTTCTGTGTGTTTTTTTGCGGTATAGACTCGCTTATGTGTGACTGTTTTTGTGAGTCCTGGAGTTGCTGCTCCTTCTGTCTCCTCGCAACTTGCTTGGCTTTAATAGCCAGTACCTTTAGTTGCAGCTCTTTGATACTATACATTTCTTGCATCTCTGCCTCTTCGTCGTCTGACTCTGAGGCGGCTAACGATGCGAAAATGTTATCACCTCCCATATAGTGTCCTTCTCCACCGTCAGATACATATGGGAAATCGTCTTTGTCAATTTCTTTTCTGTATTGTTGTCGTGCTGCTGCCCTTGACGATGTTGTTGGCGCCTCTTCCCTCACTCTACCAGGCAGCTTTTCAGTAGACGCTGAAAGGGAAGGGCGTTTCAAGTTTCAAGGGTTGCTTTTACTGACGACATTGTCTTCATTTATGGCCTAAACAGACCATTGCACCTAATTTGTGATGTTAACTAGGATCTTAGTATATTGAGACTCTGGTTTACTGAACACAATCTAATAATATTGTACAGACAGTTTACTGACAGGCATAACCCGGAAATCATGACACTGAAGTCGTCGATTAAAAACCTCCAAACATTAATAAGAGGAAATTACAGAGCATCTGTAAGCTTGTATTGGAACAATAAAATTCGGGCTGTAAACACCAGCAACCCGAATATGTTCCCGCAAATAAATAAAATATTTCGGAGAAATAATCAGAACGACCTTCCATGTTTTAAAATCGCCCGAACAACGAACAAATACTTGTAGCAGCAGGCATAGATCCAAATGAGGCTGTTGATGATGACAACTTCTTTGTGATCGAGGATCCGCAGGAGCAGGTGGAGGCTATAGGAGCGACTTTCCAGGAAGTGTACAAGGCGAATGTTATCATAGGCCCGAACCACGATCTGGAAAATCGAGTCCTTGCGCACAATTTCTACCTTCGAAATGAAATTGTGAATTGGCGATTCGAGAGCTCGGGTTTCACCCAGTTCAGTGACGAGAATATGGCAAATAATGTCATCACCAACAATAGGGTACTACCCCAGTTCATTTCGAAGGAAGAGCTCCAAACGATCTTCGATTCACTTAGAAGTTAGAAATCAATGGGAACCGATGAAATACCGAACATTGTGCTTCGACATCTCCCTCTAGAAGCGGTGAACATTTATACCACCCTGTTTAATAATGCAATGAATAATGCACATTATCCAGCGCATTGGAAAACAGCGGTGGTACATCCCATCCCCAAAAGGGATAAAGACATTTCCAATCCGGCAAATCTCCGCTCGATCAGTCTTCTTCCAAACATCAGTAAGGTATTCGAAAAGGTGATCAATAGAGTTCTGACTAAGTGGGTTGAGGACAAACATATAGTTCCGGATAATCAATTCGGTTTCAAGGCGGGGCATGATATCATTCATGCTGCGTCGAAACTGGTTTCTGATATCCAATGGAACAAAGGCAAGAACCAGTGCACGGGTGCCTGACTGATTGACTTGGAGAAAGCCTTCGATACCGTATGGTTAGAAGGACTCTTTTTCAAGCTGGACAGGTTGGGCATTAGTGAACTACTGCTGTATATTCTTTTCGATATGCTCTCCAGTAGACAGTTCATCGTGAAGAATGGCTATGTGACTTCTGCTAGAACATTTAACATTGAAAACGGTCTGCAACAAGGTGCGGTAAATTCGCCGATCCTGTTCAACATTTACACGAGTGATCTGATAGGTTCCCTTCACCATGCCATAGCGTACGCAGACGACATAATCGTCAAAGATTGAGGTCATTAATATCCTTTTGCAGCGTAACTTCGACAAAATTAAGCGATATTGAGATGACTGGAAGTTGAAAATCAACTTTCAGAAGTCGGAAACCATTCTGTTTAGGACGCCTTTGTCTGGGGCCTCTAGGGATACCAGAAAGAATTGGCGAAAGTTCTCGATCGTGGGGCAGCACGGGCAGCCACTTGCTTGTCAAAATGTAGTCAGATACCTTGGGATCTTACAAAGAGACTCTTTTATAACAGCCAACTCGATGTGAGGGTGAAGGTGATCTGCTATATGACCCTTATCAGGCCCATGCTTGTAAAGGGTCCGCCATCTAACGTTTTTTTTTAACTAGTGCTTATTTCGTGAATGGTAACACTTAGCTCATGTCTGATTTGACAGATAATTAGTTTTATCCTTCCGGTTAATAACGGAAAATAATTTCATTCAAATGGCTGCCTCGGCTGGCCATGCAGTAGCCTACACGATCGGTACAATTTTTAAGCACATTATCGACTGTGTGCAGCTGTATTTCACCAATGGCTTCACGAATATTGTCCCTGGCTTGTCGGCGTAACACTTATCTTTTACGGCACCCCACAAATAATAGTCCAATGGTGTCAAATCGCAGCTCCGAGGTGGCCAAACGACATCAGCTCTGCGGCTGATAATGCGATCTTCAAAAACAGGGCGCAAAACATCGAGTGTAGCTTCGGCTGTGTAGCGCCGTCCTGTTGAAACCAAATGTTGCCAATATCCTCCTCTTCAATTTTTGTGAACAAAAATTCGTTCAACATGGCCCGATAACGATCGCCATTGACTGTAGCGGCCACTCCTTGCTCATTTTCGAAGAAAAATGGCCCAATTATGCATTTGGACCAAAATCCGCACCAAACAGTTACTCGTTTTGGGTGTATCGGCTTTTCAATGTATGCGTGCAGGTTTTCTGTGCCCCAAATGCGACAATTTTGCTTGTTTACATACCCGCCAAGATCAAAATGAGATTCATCTGAAAAGATGATTTTTTTTTGGCAAAATCGGCATCTTCTCTAAGTCGATCGCAGGCCCACTTAGCCAAGCGAAAACGCATTGGATGGTGAGTTGGCTTCAACTCCTGAATCAATTGGACTTTGTTTGGCGTCATACCAAGGTCTTTATGCAAAATTCGTCTCAATGATGTCTCCGAAATGTTCAATTGTTGAGAACGACGGTGAATTGATGTTGATGGCGCTTCACGCACACTTTCTGCAACAGCAGCAATATTCTCGGGTGTACGCACTGTTTTTGGCTTTTCACGCTTTGGTTTATCGATGAGGATGCCAGTTTCTTTCACTTTTTTCACAAGATAATGAACATACGGAGCTGACGGTGCTTCTCTTCTTCCAAAATCCGTACGCAATTTTCGCACACATTCTGCAACATTACCATGATTTTCAAAGTAATGTCGCAATATTTCCCAGCGTTTTTCAAGCGTATATACAACCATATTCGTTCAGCGGAAGGATAAAACTAATTATCTGTCAAATCAGACATGAGCTAAGTGTTACCATTCACGAAATAAGCATAGTTGAAAAACAAACGTTAGATGGCGGACCGTTTATTTGGATGTCCCGTGTGGTTCAACGTGAGAGCAAGTTTATTGGAAAAGATTCGGGTTTTTGAGAGGGCTTGTGTTAGGACTTGTCTTCGTTTATACAGAACAGCAGAGTCTGAGTACATAAAATTCTATCCTAATGAGGTCTTATACAATAGGGCGAACCTAATAAGAGTGGACAATTTCGTCATTAAGTTGATTCGAAGGCACGTTTTAAGAGAAATGACCTCATCGAACAACCTGATCTCCGGGCTTACTACCCCAATTATATGTATCACAAGATAGTTCGCTTTGATGGCTTTATTCCTCCAGAAGCGTTCCTCTATTTAGATAGCAAATGTCTGATCCAGGACAGATTGACGGTGCCGCTAATCTTCCACGTCGCTCGAACAGATGCGGACAGGCGTCTCAACTACGACAGAGACGTCGCACATGACAATGCGGAGCGTCTCCGGTTCAGTAGGACGGTAGGGACTCGCGACAGGAGGGATGTTGCTCGGCAGCACCAACACTTTTGGTGGCTTGTTGAAGGGGAGGATGCTTCGTCGTCGAACTCCTCCAGTGATAGTTAGCTTCATGTGAAGCAGGCTGGGCCAGCCAAATTTTTTTTTTTAGCCATGGCCGGCTTACGTAGTTTTAGGTCGGTTTAAGTTAGATTTAAAAAAAAAAAATATATATACATATATATATATATATATTTATATATGAAGTATGTATATATTATATATATATATATATATATGCATGTAGATGTGAGTAGGTTAAGTAAATTAAGATTTATTTTTAGGTAGTCTGTAGGCTTTTAGTTTTAAGTTTTATAATAAAATTAAAATACTCGTAGTCCATTTACTAAGTTTTTAAACCTGTTTTCTTAGTTTAAGCTATAATTAAGTCACTGTAGAGTGTAAGTTGGGTTCGAGGAGTGAATGTTGGTGGTTTTGGATACTTTGTGCGGGAATATTACGTAATTCTTTAATTCCCGTTTCCCGTCCCGTTTGGTTGCTCGCATTAGAAGGTCTGCTCTGAAAGACGGTTGACTGTCTAAGGTGTGAATGTCCAGAACCTAGTTCCATTGGAACTGGAGGTGGTAAAGGACGAGTTCTGTTGTATTATGGGATTCGTGGGATTTGTGGGTTTGGAAGATGATTATTTTGGAAGTAGTTTGGAAAAGTAGGTCTGGTGTTAGGGATGTTCTGAGTGAAGAAACTTTGTGGGTGGTTGAAAGCTACCTTAGAAATTTGCAGAAAGAGGGAATGAGGACTGAAATTTTGGTTTGGGATAGAAGCAAGTTTGGTAGTTGGTGAACGAAAAGTTGTACAACATTTAGTATATATTCCGGTCTTGGATGCAATAGAATAAATCTATGGCTAGTGTGAAGGGTTTCATTGCCCTTATATAAGAATAAAACCCGCCATAAACGTCGAAAGACATAATTTTTAAGTATTATGCTTAATTTAGAGTGCCCGCATGGGGCCAGTAAGTTACAATAAGATTATTTTTAAGTTATTTAAGCAAATTTTTAAACGTTTTTGTCTAGCATGTAAGAGTTAATTAATGAAATCAAAGAAAAATGAATTTAAACTGAAAAAAAAAACTGAAAAAAACAATCTAATAATAAGGTCAAAAACTAAGATAATGGTTTTTAGTTTATCCTTTTCGTAATAGATTCATCCTGAGTGTAATAGATTCAAACTATCCAACTGCTATTGTTCGTCTGGATTTTCGTCTCACTCCTTTTCTTACTCGTATAATCAAATCAAGCTTTTGAAGATAATTTATTACGGCAAAGGGGGGGGGGGGGGGGGGGGGGGGGTCGTATAGTAATAAAATACAACCTCTGTTTTACAGAAATATTTGATATAAGTATAAAGGTCCACTATGCGAATAAGAACGTTTTAGTTTTCAATAGTTTTGGCTGAATCTAGTTTCGGAGAAAGGATGTCTTGTGAGTTGGGTGTGTCTCTAAGAATTTAATATTTTAAGTTTATATGCTGTGAAATGTGTATTTTTTTCTTCTTCTTGATTCAAGACTTGCATGTGTAATTTCTTATTATCTAGTGTTAATATTGTTACTTTGTTATTTTCCTTAACTTTGTGTCTTGTAAATCTAGGAGTAGTCTTATTTCATCTGCCTTACTTTCTGAATGCTATTGTATTTCGTCGGTTCTTTTGCTGCTAGTTCTTCTCTACATTTGTTCAATTTATCGATTCTTCTACTGGTGAATTGTTCAAGACAATCTCTAATTATAGGGAAAATTCGACAAAAGTTGTAGATCAGGAGGAGCTTTTGGCAGTCTCCAGTCTGGCAAGGGCTGTGTCGGTGTCGCTGAGGTTAGGAAGTAAAAATGCATTAAGGCTACGTTTCACTAATATACAAGTTCTAATCTTACCTTTGTCTCTTGTATAGAGGGGAGCGTATACAAGTGTCCCAAATCCACGAACCGCACCTTCTACCATCCATGGTTCCTGGATTAGAATGATGTCTTCTGGAAACACACAGAATAAGTGCGGCCGAAGACGAAGATGGAGATTAATATAGAGAAACCGTATCATTGCTACAATTTACATGTTTCCAAGAGCTAATTTTAATCCCCTGATCGTAGTAAGGGATCCCTTTTTAATACGTCATCGGTTTCCATTTCCGACAGAGTGTTAGAAAAGGACACGATGGCTTAGTTGTCGCCTCGGATAAATTGGAGTCATCGCTGTCCATTTCAGGACAGCATATCGACACTCCAAGATTAAAGGTTGAATTTGCAATTTCAGTTAAAGGTAAATGAGGTTGCTTATCAGCACCCAGCTCATCCTTTTTATAAACCCTGTGAACTGACTCGAAGTCGAACCGAATCATGCCTTCAGACTGCGCTAGTCCGCGCATCTATAAGGACTCTCTTTCAGTTTCGCGACTTTCCAGTCATGAGTCAGAAGGGTCGGGTTATTGAGCCTGATGATACCCAGAATGTTTTCTGGAGAGGAGGGTTCGGCTGATGCAGGTGTGGGTTCTAGGTCTGCTAGGGATATCCTCCTTAGCCACGACCTTGATCTTTGCACCTGTCCAAATCTCTCCTAATCCACCTATGGCTTTGGTATAAAGTCGAAAGATCTTTGATCGGCACAAGCGATAAGTTCGACGTGGCCTTAGTGCCAGCCAGCGTCGCTTGTGATGGGAGGTGGTTCGGGGTTTTCAGGCATGATGGGTAATAAGTTGCCCAAAAACTTTAGCTTGATCAACTGCCACCGTTCAGGTGTTATCGATCCACCGTTTTTTTTTTAATTTATAACTCCTGCCATAGAATAACTCGAATGGAGTAAAATTGGTTGAAGAATGTTATTGTATGTAAAAAGTGATTCGGAAAAGATTTCGTCATGGTCTATTTCAACTTTCTGTTCTTTAGCAGTGCTTAGAATATTTCTATAAATTTTTGTTAATGTGGAGCGTAGGGGTCCCAGCGGTTAATTACTGCTCGTTTGTTGAAATGAAGTAACGTATAGGTATATTTGGTAACGATGGAAAAAGTTTTTGAATATATTTGAGGTAAATTCTGTACCTTGGAAACAGACAATTTCAGGGGGTATGCTGTGGAGGCTTATAAAGTGCTTTAGATATCTGAAAATAAGAATTTGGAAAATTAATCTATTATAGTTAGAATGATTTTGTTGCTAATTGTGTAAATGGCTATGTACAGGATATATAGTGGCTTAAATGGTATTTCTGACATTTGACATTGACTGACATTTGTCACAGTTGTTAATAGTGAAAATAATGATCTCTTTTAATGGGAAGGAGTGCCTCTTCGATACCCCTGTGATTGTGGTTAACGTTGTTGTCTTTTATTAGCTGTTCTTGTTCGTCGGATTAAGCGGAAGGATGTATTATAGGAAAAATAATTTGAGTAAACGGATTGGATAGTACGGAACGTTCATTGGAAAGCCTGTGTCGGATTTTTGAAAGACTACTTGTTAATCAAACTCGTTAATAGGTCTTTCTGATATGGCTATTGGGTATGCTATCGTTAAGATTTTTGGTTCCAGAGTGAATGGTTGAACCACATGTGCTTTTTTTTTTGCATAATAATTGGTGCGCGCCCAAGAGATTTTATGTACCCCTAAAATGTTTGCACATAGCACGGGCGAAAGGAAGTTAGGGAAGAAAAAAACCAATATGCGTTGGTTGTAAATGTCTGCAAGTTATACTGGCTACGAAATAAAGAGCTCGTCAGGGCATTCCATAGGAGATACTTCAGAGTACGTCCGAAAGTTTGCTAGAGGGTGTACTGATGAGCATTTATTCCAAGACTAACACCCGCCGGTTAACAAATTTAATTGAAAATTGAAAAATTGAAAACTGACAATTTCAGGGGAGCACTGGTGGTGAAAATAGCGGTACAACAAGGTAATACAGGAGACCTTACGCCGGTATTCGAAGGTGTCGAATGATTGCCTTGGACTGAATGATTGTCGTTTACATTGATGTTCAATTTTTTAAAAGTCTCTTGGTTATATTTTTTCCTCTGCTCAGGGCATCGGCATTTTTGTTCGATTTCCCTTTCTTATATACTATTTCGCAGTCATACTCTTCTAGTTTTAAACGCCAACGGAGTAGTTTTGAAATTGAATCTTTAAGATTCACGATCCAGGTAAGGGTTTGTGATCGGTGACAGTTTTGTATTTTCGACCATATAAATACGGTCTAAAATATTTAGTAGCCCAAACTATGGGCAACAATTCTTTTTCTACAACAGTACCTTTCTTTAGCGGTGTATATGAATTCGGTGATTATAAAGTCGGGTTTAATTATGGTATTCTTGATGTAGACATCATCATATTTGTGGGTGGAAGTGGCTCAAGTGGTAGTGCATTTGCTTCCCAATCGGACGGTTCGGCGTTCCATACCAGCCGTGCCCGAAAACATGATTTTTTTCCTGCAACTAAAATGTTGCTTAAAATAGAACAACAATTCAATTTAAAATAATAACTTAGTCTCCCTGTTAAATATTGGATGCCACCCATGGAGCGAAATAAACACTGAGCCCAAACATCTTTCTCTATCCAACTTACCAAATAACTTAACACGTGCTCCGGTATTTTAAGAGTAGTAATACCTTCTTGAGTGTTGAGTTGTTTTAAAAAAATAAAAATAAAACCCGGGATTCCGGCTACGAATTTCATATTCGGGGTAATTGAATATTCACCGGAGCTAAAGGCTACGATTTTTGTTGTTAGGGTTTCGCTTTCTAAATCGATTTTTGCACGAAGTTGGGATAGAATGTCAAGGCCTAGAAGACTATCAAAATATTCGTAGAATTTCAACAAAAGGAAGTCAACGAAATTGATTGAACGCGGCTACCGACATTTTTTTATTGAGCTGATGGTTGCTAAGAATTGTAGAAATGTTTGGCGAGCATATTTTATGTTTAAGAAAACGGGTGATTTCGGAATTTATAAATGAAGCTGATGCTCCAGTATCTATCAGGAATTGAAGGGGTCTTCCAAATGGGGATGATACGACTACTTTGTAGGGGCAGGTGACTAACAATTTTAGTCGTCAATTTGGTTTTGATTATCCAAATTATAACATGGATCTAAATTGGGTAAGGGAAGAGATGGCTGGAGGTTCTGGTAATTTTGTGCATTTTGTTATGGTGTTCTTCCATTGTATAGTAGTACGAGTGTAAGTTGGGTTCGAGGAGTGAATGTTGGTGGTTTTGGATACTTTGTGCGGGAATATTACGTAATTCTTCAATTCCCGTTTCCCGTCCCGTTTGATTGCTCGCATTAGAAGGTCTGCTCTGAAAGACGGTTGACTGTCTAAGGTGTGAATGTCCGGAACCTAGTTCCATTGGAACTGGAGGTGGTAAAGGACGAGTTATGTTGTATTATGGGATTCGTGGGATTTGTGGGCTTGGAAGATGATTATTTACTAGACCAAACGAGTTTGGAAAAGTAGGTCTGGTCTTAGGGATGTTCTGAGTAAAGAAACTTTGTGGGTGGTTGAAAGCTACCTTAGAAATTTGCAGAAAGAGTGAATGAGGACTGAAATTTTGGTTTGGGATAGAAGCAAGTTTGGTAGTTGGAGAACGAAAAGTTGTACAACATTTAGTATATATTCTGGTCTTGGATGCAATAGAATAAAGCTATGGCTAGTGTGAAGGGTTTCATTGCCCTTATACTGAAAAAGGTTTGTTTTTGCTTTGATGAGGTTTTTGACATTTTCGTTTCTCAAGACATTGTTCTACTTCGTAGCTTGAATTTCTATTATTTGGCAATGAAATTCCTCAACACTTTTAGAGTTTTGTTGGAGCAAATAGAAGTCACGGATTAAGGAGGTTTCGTTTCTTTTATCCCAGTAGTGTAGTATGAGGTTGTTTTTACTGTCTTCTCATACTAATGTAGTACCATACATGTTAAGTGCTGGCTTACAGAATAAAGTGGCTAAAGGGGGTGCCATTAATGCCTCTAATGTGCAATAAAATCTATTCTATATTATTTAAAAAATCGTAGAGCAGTCTCGAATTACCATCAAATTGTGGTAGATCTTTGATTGCATCCGGGATTCTCAAAGAGTCAAAAATATCTCCAACTAAGCTGGGGTTTTTCGGCTTGAAGTGGAGTTGCAATCAGGCTATTGGTTTTAGATATTTCCTCAGTTATTGTGTTGACTTAATATTAATAAAATAACATAATGTGTATGAATATGTTACTTACATACACCACAGAAATAGAATAGTTAATTCAATTTTATTTCTTCACGCTTCTTGTTGTATTCAGTATTCTCTCGAAGTCTGCGTTGAATAGTCTACGTACGTTACTTTAACTATCTTCAGTTGTTCAAAATACTCTCGAAATTAAAACTCTTTTTCGATATTCTTTCGAAACTAGGGTTCTTTCCGGTTTTTAAGTGGTTATAACACACTGAACACTCTGAACACGTATTTAAATTCGGCAAACCGCCGACTTTTTGTGCGTACTCTTCACTATGTGATCATTAAACCGGCCTAAAAAAAAGTTATTATTTTTTTTAGTTGCTGAAACTTCGACTAGTTAGAACTAGATCTGTATTTTATAATTTGAAAACGAAATTGTGATTCCAAGATCTGATATAAGCATATTTATTTCACCTGTGTTGGAAATTGGCCAGAAGCTGTGTATGCATTTCTGTGAATCACTTGTGCATTATAAGTTGTGGGATTATGGAATAAGAATATTTTTGGGTGTTATGTTGCGGCAATGTTGTTATTGTTATTCCCTCTTTTTTTGTACCCTACTCCGAGTCTGTCGCCTTTTCGTTCCTTTCCCATGCCTCTTTCTACCCGAACTGACTCACCACACGTGCTACTCCCTTCCTTTTCCTGTAGATTTTTCGTTTCATCGAAGTTTTAGCATTTACAATGAAATGGGGGTCAAGCTGAGTTTGAAGTGGAAGAATTTTATTGGCTACGTAGGAGCACTACTGGTGGAAATAGCTATGCAACTTCTTGAAGCAAGAAGCATTCATCCTTGTTGGATAATATTAGTGCTATTTATAAGTAAATATTATCGCATGGTTTTGAATGCTACTTTGTGGTGCAAAAGGGTGGGAGTTCGAAATCACTTCATGTCACTTTTTCGTTTCATCGAAGTTCGGAATTATTGCCCAACGAGCCATTAGAAGTTTCACTTTAAAAGTCTCGATCGTATTCAAGCAGTTTCTTGCTTCCCATACAAGTTGATTATACGATCGTATATACGCTCTACATATTCCATACCATTTTGATCATTGTATTCGAATAAATCATTTTATTATTTTTCTCTACTTGATATTAGAATCGATGGGACCGGAAACCATTCGAAATACTTTTTTTAGAAACTTTTGTAACAGTCCATGCCTCAGAATTTCACATTAGAATTGAGAATACTTATGTTTATCTGAGAACACTTTGTTAATAGAATTTATCAACTTAGCTCCCTTTCTAGCCCAAAGAGGTGGAATATATGCTTAGGTTGAATTTTAACCGTTGCCGGGACAAAAGCCGACATATAGGTGTCTCTACAGCTAAAGAGCATTTGTAATTAATCGAAATCACTTGCCATTTTTTTCTAACTTGCTTTTCCGGTTTTTCGGTTTCCTCTTTTGGAGTTGAACCTCAACGACGTAGGAAGCAATAAAGGACTTTCAATAGAGAAGAATCGTGGTTTTCTTCGAGCATCCAGCGAAGATATTTTTTCCCAAGATTTGGTCCATCAAACTGGATTTTTTATAAAAAAAACTTTTATCTAACTACTTAGTCTGTGAAATAGAAAATAGTTTATACAATCGTATCTCTTCTCAATTACGAGCGCAACTTAAGATCTCTCCTTGAACATCAATCGCTTCAGATACCTATCATTGAGAATTGCAGTATAAAGCAGTACCAATTCGGATAAGTGTCCATTCGGAGTTTAAATGTATTGTACCATCACATTATCACTGCTCTCTTCTTCGCTGCAAGATTCCTAAATCTAGTACCGCACGAGGTCTGAGCCTCTGGTCATGCCACAGTAAGAATCAGAGAACGTCATCATCACCATCACCGTTATTATCACAGGCAAATCAAGATCTACATCTCTTGCCTTTAACAACTTTAATTGTAACTCTACAGTTCCATATCAATCATCGATCGTCGCGTTGTACAGTCAACATCTCAACCACTGTACAAGACCACGCCGATAATACAGCAGGAACAAAATTAGTCATACCAACCGAAGGAGGAAATTATAAATATGATAGGACTGATAGCGACTGAATTATTCAGAGTTGATTCGAGCATACATACATATTTTAGTCTGACTGCGCTAGACGACTTTATTGCCGCTGCCCACCAACTGATTCAGTTTCAGTCGAGCTTTCTATTCTTTCTATTTCCAACTGTTAAACTTTACAAAGAGGAAAAGGTCCGTTTACTTCAAAAAATAGACATCAAGTGCGTGTTCTTTATTAACAGTGACATTTGCTTAAGAAGAAGGTGTACATTATACGATCACTATATGTGTATGTATGTATATAAAGAAACTTGAATATAACATATGTACCAACAAGAAGTGCAGAGTACAGTGATTACAAAAATCTACTTTGCATAATAATACACTTTTAACACTAACCTTTCTGGAAACTTCCAAAATATAATTAAAGTAATTGTGGTCGATTATTATATCGTGCTATGCGTCGTATCTTGCACATGATGTTGATACAGTGAAATCTAAATACAGAGGTGCATCCACAATCTACATTAATTTTTTAAGCGAAATAATTTATTCAACAAATAAATTGAATCTTACTAAGGGAGCATGGAAGAAGTTCAAGCGTTTCTTTAAATAATATGCAATGCATAAATCTTTCTTCCTGTGACACGGAAATTTTTCATGGTTACTACTTAACTTGGCTGTCGATCCGAGATATGTTCACCGCGGCTCACATCAAGCACCCAAAGTTGTATTCCATGCAAAAATTATTTCGCTAATGTTCCGAAACTGCTAACAATTTCGAAGTAGCCTGGAAAGCACTTTCAGAACACTACGAAAATAAAAGAATCTTAATAAACAATCAACTAAAAAATCTTTTCAACCTGCCAACAAGGACATTCAAAGAGTTATCAATCATTTATCTATCAATACTTAAGGCTTATCAGATTTCTATTCTGGTTTACCTCAGTTGAATTCCTCTACCGCGAAAAACATTGCCTCTGTAGGAGCAATCCATAAAATGTCGGCGTGATATCCCAAAATGGGAAGCAGATATACTTTTAACTAGCCGATACAGAGTCCTTGAAATCGTTTCCGATCTCAAATTTTTCGCCCGAACACGGGATCGACCGAACAAAGATCAGGGTTCTCAATTACATTCAAACCAAAATCATAAATCCTTTCTCACAAAAGTTTCGAATTATAATTGCAAGCTTTTTAAAGGTGATCATTCGCTTCAATAATGTTTAAAATTTCTGGTAGGATTTCGAAAGTTAGTTCCTTAAATTTTTGTAAAAATTGCCTAGCCTCTAATCATTTAGTAAAGGGGTGTAAAAGTGTAAATTTTACAAGTTTCCAAATTCATGAATCCACCTGAACAGCAGAGCAATCCGTCACGACACAAAATTTTCGACCGAGGAGTACATGCGCAAGCGTTCCAAACTCTCCCGCACTTCGAGTTCGTAGCTTGAACATTTTGACTCGGCTGGTGTGCATGTGCGGCTGTAGTAAAAAACGGGCTTACGTTCGGCAGAAACATTTATCGCTTGAAACAGTATTCCAGTTAATCCGTATAAGCTAGAGTAACTATGGACTTCATGAATTTTCCCTGGATCGTAAACTTGGAGAATATGCTCGCTGCATAATATTTTCTTTAACTTCGCGAATGCTTCGGTCTGCTCATCCTCCCAACCAATGGAAAGGTGATTCTTTTTCTTCAACATCTATATCAACTGTTTGGAGATGATTGCGTAATCCTGAACAAATTTTCTCAAATAGCTCACCAAGCCCAAAAATCTTCTCAATTCGGTAACGTTTGTAGGTCGAGGAAAATCGTCGATAGCTGATGTTTTTTTTGTGGCTAGGCTTGATTCCATTTTTGGTCAGTCGATGTCCTAGAAAATTGATTTCAGTTGCTAGGAATACTCATTTGTTAATTCGAAGAGTTAACCCTGCTTATTTTAGTAGCTGCTGAAATTCTTTTAGGCTACTGAGTCCTTCTTCCACACTGCAACGATGATCTGAATGATGATCTCGTACAAGTTTGGAGATTGTTTCGGAAAACGTACATGGCATATTAACCAAACCAAACGGCATTCGATTAAATTCATACCGATCTGAGTGTGTGATAAATGCGGTGTAATGTCGGCAAGTTTCGTCGATCGGGATCTGATAGCAGCCCGACATGAGATCTAGTACCGTGAAATAACTCTTCCCTGCAGTCATGGAAAGAATTTCCTCCACCGTCGGCATTGGGTATGGCTTCTTCAGCGTGATGGCATTCAGTGCTCTAAAATTGACACACATACGGTCTGTTTCTAATGACTTCTTCACCAGTACGACAGGTGATGAGTAGGCAGATGTACTAGGCCGAATCACATTGTACTTCATCAATTCTCCAGTGACGTTATCAATTACTTCCCTTTTCGCAAATGATACACTATATGGCTTCATCTCAATCGGCGTGTTGGACGTAGGCGTAATGTTCATCATAGTTGTGGTGCAGAGTCTCTCCCAAGCACATAGAGAACTCATTAATGGTTTCGTACAGTTTCTCATTTCCATCCGACGACAACTCTTCTCCTGTCTTTACTTCGTCCTTGGTAAATTCCTCGAGACGGCATTTTTTTTTTCCGATGATAAGGCGCCGGTTGTCTTTTTACAGGATATCATTTCCAAGGAAGAGAGGATACTGCATCAACTCGTCTTTTACAATTAAAAAACAGTGAGCCGCCTCTTCCATTTCATCTATTTTTATCATCGCAATAATGCAGCTGTTTCCACACCACTTCCCGCCAGCGAAACCATTTAATGCGAAAGATTCGTGCGGTTGAATTTCACCGATGTTTTGTGCTAACGAATACTGTATGATCGCTGCCTGGGTCGATGAATGCCTGAACCAAGTGTTTGTTTATTTGTACATCCTTCGTTCGGTTACTGCCATTAGCGTTATCGTTTGCGATCCTTAGGATGTTATTCTTTACTGTTGGCGTGCGACCTCGTTCTGGTCAGATGTTTTCCGAATGCGTCGTACTTCGGCAAATATTGCATCGCGTTTTCTTCTGTAGATTCGTGCAGTTGATGGATATGTGCCCTATTTCGGACCAGTTATAGCACACGGCTGGGGATGAGGAGTACCTGGCTGTTGTGGTTGGTTGGCATTCCGATGCAATGGTCATTCTTGGATGATTGGCGAAAAAATGTTCGATGGTGTTGCGTAATTCGTTCAATTGCGTGAGGTGCATTGCTGCCAGTGCTGTTTGCAGCTCATTGTGGTTCATTCCGTAACGAATGTATTTGATTATAGCCGGTTCGCTCAATCCGTATTTTTATCCAGGTGCCCGAATTATGGTCGTGGGGAACGATCGAAAAAAAAAAAAATACTTCTTTCGGTGAATGCAACTTTATTACTGATCTTTAATTTTTAAAACTTTTATATTGATTTGTACTGGTGATATTGAATTTGCTGATACAGTTGAAAATACATTGTCAAGTTCTACGAATTGCACCGGATGGTCTACATTAAAAATCAAAAGGTTTACACAACTGCACCGGATGGGTGTCTCAAATTTACTTTATTTTAATTTAATATTTAGGTTCGTCTGTGGGAAATGCTTATGGTGTCGTCCTAGGGTGTTTGAAGCATGGTGGCGTATGTAATTATATTTGAGTTCGTCTGTGGGAAATGCATATGGTGTCGTCTTAGGGTGTTTGACCCGTGGTGGTGTATGTAATTCCCGCATGCGATAAAAAAAATCGATGACATTTTCACCTTGTTTCCGTATATTTGAAGATATTTTAAGATGGATATCCGCCTCGTTTTCGCTCTTGCCGAAGTCTATGAGTCGTCGGGAGAACTCTTGCCACGATTGTATTTCTCCAATCAGGGAGTGTGACCACTGTTTCGCTGGGCCTCGCATTTTCGTTTGTGCGACGTAAAGTACACTCCTTTCGTTCCAAGAGTACAGTGTTATGAGGGTGTTAATTCGGTTGACGTATTGCTCTGCTGTTGGGAGAGCTCTTCCGATGGATGAAATTCGGGAATGAGGTTCTGTATTTCTGTTGTAGAAGTTGGCGTTGCGTTGGACGTTATTGGTGATGGTGACGTGATTGCGTGTTGCGTTGCATTTGTGCGTTCGACGTTGGTCTTTGGTGTCGACGTTGACCTGTTGGAATTCAAAGTGGTTAAAAGATTCGTAAATTGTTGGGATAAATTCTCCACCGCCCTTGTAAGCTGTTGAATGTTATGGTCGGCGGAGATCACCTCGTCGCAGTCATCTTCGATGTTTCGCAGTTCGGCAGCATCTATTTCGTCCGACTTCGTGTTGTCCCAGCCTGCCAGTAATTCCGCCTTACGGCCACGTGTGGTTAAATTATTCAACTTGCTTTACTTGCAGAGTGTCGAATTTTATCGTTTGCAGCGTTTCGAGGAATAATATAACTCGTTATTTACATTAGATATTTATTTAAAACGCAAAAAGAAGAAAACACAGCAAGAGAACAGAACAAGAACAATCAAGAACCATTAAGACACAAAACAACGTATTTTCATGACACATCCCTGTCAATTCCTCGATATTCGATCGAGGCATCCTGTTGGCACCCTTCTCGGTTGACAGCTCTGTCGTGGTGTGCGTTCTTACATTTTATCTTGGTGGTGGCGTTCAGCTGACAGAAGTAACTCTACTGACTGAAGAAATTCAGCGGAAATTCAAAGTTCCGGTGTGGCAGATACATATGTGCAAACTTGTATATCTGGCATGAGTGTCTCTGGTAACAGCTTACTCATCGAAGTTATGATTTGTTATATGCATTGGCTCCAAACGTGTTCCATCTTTCAGCATAGTAATAAACGCCATAGTGTTAAAGCGATTAACTGGCGATTTGCCGTTGTACTTAGTTCTTCCAGCAGAAATTTCGAACGAAGTAAACCTAGAGATAGCTGATGCATATTTTTATGAGACTTCTAAAATAGTTACCGTCATAGGTGCTGACTTACATATCCTTCGATTAATAAACCAACAATTTGTTTGCTTCCCTTATCGCTCAAAATACCATACTTGGATGGATACTCTCAGATCCTTTTTCAAACGAGAATTTTAATTGCCGTTCAACCATCTTATCACACTCTATCCAAGTTTTAACCAATTAACAAATTGCAAAGTTCTGGGAAATCAAAGAACTTCTCAATGATTGGTGATGAAGAGCTTACATGCAAAACAATTTTATTCCCAAACAACCACCAGGAATTCTTTTGATCGATATGAAGTCCACCATACATTTAAAAATCCCAAAACATCTCTTGGACACTCAAGGAATATCACTCGGAATCTATTTTTACGAATGGGGAAAACCTTGCTAAAAAGTCCAGAATTTCACTTAAGATAAAATCAGGTTCTCGAAGAATATCTTACGTTAGGGCATATGGAGTCAGTTTCGCTAAATGAATTTTCTAGGATCATAAGATCTCAACTTATTATCTACCTCATTATTCGGTTATAAAACCGAATAGTATTGCTACGAAACTTTGGGTTCGTTCTAACGCCTCTAACCCATCGAAGAATGGAGAATCAAACCTGATGGCCTTTTATACACAGGTCCGTCATAACAAACTGATTCAACAACTCTTGAGGTTTTATCGGTTCGTTTTTAGTGCAGCTATGTATGTGCTAAAAACGCTTACTTTTGGTGTCAATTGGGCACCTTATCTGACTATAAGTACATTAATACAGCTAGCCGATGATGTACAAAGCGCGTACCCATCTGCTTCTTCTACATTGAAAGGAGAATTTTACGTGCATGACGTTATTGCCGGGACTCACGATGTAGCTACTGCTTTACAAGCACAATCCCAATTGTCTCAGCCTTTGAGTTCAGCAGGCTTGCCTTTAAGGAAATGGACCGAACTATTCAGAATTTCTTTAAGAAGTTCCGTCTGCGCATATTCACGATCAGGACTTTATTAAGTTAAGTGGTAAAAGTATCTCTAAAACTCTTGGAATCCAATGGAACACGAAAAGTGATTCTTTCCACTTTTCCTTTAAAATTTCTAAAGAAGATAATCTTCTGTCGAAAAGAGCAGTTCTTTCAGTCATTTCAAGACTATTTGACGGCAACGTTTTACATGCTCATTTAATATAGTGACAGTTTTTGGTCTTGTCACTAGTTATGTGCCATAAGCAAAGTTGCCCCAGAAAAATAGCATATCTTACCAGGACTTGAGCTCTGTGGTGGTGTTTTGATTTATTTTTTGCCCAAACAAATTATTACTCAGCTTAAGTATACTTACTATGAACTTTTTCTACGGACAGATAGCTCCAGCGTGCTGACATGGCTGAGTAAAATACCGTGTACATGAAAAACTTTCATTGGCAATCCCATCAAGTGCAAAATGGAGCCAAGTTCGGTCCGCCGACAATATCTCCGACTTAGCCACCCGGGCACTTATGTTACACCTCTAGAATTGAAGAGGAGGTGTTTATGGTGGCATGATCCATTTTGACCCGGTATAAACCAATCTTCATCCCATTTTTCAAACAGTCGAATTAAGGCCAATCAAATCAAATTTTTCCACATTAAAACCAAGCGTGGAATTGATAGTGGAAAGATTTTTCTCTCCTTCAACGAACGAATCCCCGTTTCAAACACATTTTCTTATATAGGGTTTTCCAATAAGGACTTGATAATTTTTTTTTAAATAAAACGCAAACCATTTGAGATATTTCAAAAACTTTATTATCGCCTTGAAGTACAATCAAAACATTTATGAATGGAACTCAACTTCATTCATATGGCCACCGCGGGCACGTTTGCAGCGGTCGATTCGTTGGACCCAATTTTCAACGCCTCGGCAACACATTTCGGCCGAAACGGCCGCTATTTCGCGTTCAATGTTGGCTCTGAGCTCTTCCAACGTCGTCGGCGTGTTGCATAAACCAATGACTTAACGTAGCCCCACAGAAAATAGTCAAGTGGCGTTAAATCGCACGAACGAGGCGGCCAATCGACTGGCCCATTTCTTGAGATAAGAGCTCATCAGGAGCATGAAGTTTCGAATGTTAAATGTCGGATCATTCATCTGACTCACTCGTTCTATTTTAAAGGTGAATATGATGGTTTGCTGAGAAATGTCGCCATCCCAATGATGGATTAAACTCAAATTTCGCTATCTAATGGGAGACTTATGCATTCAACTTTTTACTTTAACGAAATGTATCCTATTCTTCTTCCTTTTGAAGTAAAAATATCATAGATACTTGTACGGTGTTTGCTTCGTGCTTACAATTTCCTGGAATATTCCAATGCCTCGGCACTAAACAAAGGTAAATAAACTCTCTAAGAACGAACGGCAATTTTGGGCTATTTTAGGCTTTACAATGACTGTTTCCAAGGATTTGATTGTACTCGTCGAATCTTCAATGGGACGAATCTACTTTCGCACTCGAGTGGTAGCAAGAGTACTTAAAGATCTCAACATACATAAATCCGCTGGTCCAGATGGTATATCTCCCCTTCTTCTGAAGAGGTGTTCTTCCTCGCTGGCAAAACCACTGCGTAAGCTTTTTCATCAATCCTACACTTTGGGACTCTTCCCGAGCAGATGGAAAACAGCATTTGTCCAGCCCGTCCCTAAAAAAGGCGAATCATCTTCTCTCTCCTCCTACAGACCCATTGCACTTACGTCCCTTCTTTCCAAGGTCATGGTAACACTGATAAATCGTCAGCTCATGAAATATCTCGAAACACGAAAACTTCTCAATGACCGACAGTACGGTTTTCGTAGCAACAGGTCCACTGGTGATTTGATGGCATGTCTCACCGAAAAGTGGAACCAAAGCGTACATCAATCTGGCGAAAGCAAGATAGTTGCACTTGATATTTCTAAGGCATTTGACAGAGTTTGGCATCAGGCTCTTTTGTCGAAAATGCGTGCATTTGGGATCGACGACTCTCTTCTTCAATGGATTAGAAATTACCTTTCGGAACGTTCAATTCAAGTTGTCTTGGACGGTTTCAAGTCTGATATTCACAAAATAAATGCTGGTGTGCCCCAGGGCTTTGTTCTGTCACCGACACTCTTTTTAATTTTCATTAACGATCTCTTGTCTACTACTTCTAATCCAATATATTCCTTTGCTGATGACAGTACTCTCTGCTTTTCATATTCGTTCCCGGACTCACGGCCCTGCTCTTCGGCTGTAGTACGAGAACGGCAGCGTATGCTAAGCTCATTAAATTCCGATATCAACAGCATAACCAATTGGGGAACTATCAATAGAGTGGAATTTAATGCTTCCAAAACACAATGCTGTCTGCTGTCTTTAAAGCGAAATTTAAACACCCAGCCATTATCTATGAATGGCACTTGCATCGTCGAAACCGAAAAACTTTCCATTCTCGGTATGTGTGTCAATGACAACTTACGTTGGAATGACCACATATTTGATGTCGCCAAAAATGCTGCGAAATGTCTAGGTTTCCTCAAGCGATGTAAGAAATATTTTACCCCCTCTGATCTGGCCTCAATATATAAGGCATTCATCCGCCCAAAATTGGAGTACAACTCCCACATCTGGTCAGGTGCTCCTAAAACATCTCTGCACCTGCTAGATAGGATTCAAAACCGTGCGATAAAACTTATTGACGATACTAATATCAGTCAATCAATGGACACCCTCGAACACCGACGAAATGTCTCGTGTCTCACTTTGTTTTATCGCTACTTCCACCACCAGTGCTCCACTGAAATCGCCAGTAGCATTCCGCCCATTCAAACTTTCAACCGTAACACCCGTCTCGCTATGAATGCTCATCAGTATACCCTCAAGCCCATTTTCGGACGTACTCTAAAATATCGTGATTCGTTCCTAAGCCGTACAACTCGCTTATGGAATGCCCTGCCGATCTCTGTATTTCCTGGTCGTTATAACATGCAAACATTTAAAAACAATGTACATCGGTACCTCTCTTTTCTCCCTCCCTAAATTTCCTTTGCCCGCGCTGTGTACAATCACCTTAAGGGTACTCAAACCCCTTGAGCGCGCGCTCATTATAAAAAAAAAAAAAAAAAAAAAAAAAAAAAAAAAAAAACTCGTAATTCGGCTAAAATGTTACAGATATCCTAAGCTAATATCACATTTTTCCTTACCCTACTTCCTTTCACTGCGTATTTCCGCCTATCATACATTTGTTTTGGATTTGGATGGTTTTTCTTAAATGGTATAGTTTATATTTCCTGGAGGGGTCTTCTGTACTCGTAAATACGTATTAAGATAGAAGCGATCTAATTACTTAGCTGAACCATCTTGCAGATGGCGAGATTGCGCTTCTCGCTTTTTATAAGGCAGTCACCAGACTATAACCGCTTTCATTAGTATTGATCTTTTGACTGAGATATGCGAGTATTGCCCAAGAATTTAAATCATATTTATTTCCAACGGATTTCTTGTAGAAGACAGCTGCATTGGTTATATACCTCTTTGAAATATTTCTTGTTGGGTTTTCAGCTCAGCTTTCTATATAAAATCAGACTCAATAATGAGCTCTACCAGCTACCAGTACAAGTTTTACAGCCTTTCACTTGTGGTTCGGTAGCAAATGATTGCTAAGCTTTATAATTTGAAGTATGATACTTCATCTATGGAAGAGGGTTCAGCTGTGATCCAGGTGCACGCTCTCGATATGCTTGGAATGTCGTCTTGAATAACCTTAGGGTTCGCACTATGCAAAACTGCACCTAGTCTGCTTATGGTTACCATCATTTATCAAGTGATTCGAAGGGGTTTAGGGTTATCTCTCATGATTCTCGGAAAGCCACCAGGTTGTTTCAACTTGACTTTCTACCGTTTCGCCATCACGTGACGCCAGCCAATTTCGGCGCTTTGACATTAATTTACTGCTCTTTTCGCCTCTGTAAAATCTCCAATCTTCTTCGCAGTGTATGGTATGGTATGGTATGGTATTTCTTCAGTTTATGTAGAACATTTTCAAGAGGCTGCGGTTACGCAAGTACAATATGGTACCTGTTTTAGGCTCGCTGCTTTTGAGGATGGACAGATTATGAGTTCCCACAATTTTCTATGTTCAGCACAGCAGGGGCTGTTCCATTAGATAGTGAAGGTTTTCCATTAAGGGCGCTGGAATTTCAAATTTAAGTGAAACAAAGTTATGTATGGAATGTTATTAATTTTTTTACTTTATTTGGAAGAGTATTCAGTTACATCATGTACGAAATATGATATTGGCCAAATGGCCGCCGTGGCTTCGCTGAGCGAGTATTCGAGGGGTCCAATTTTCGATTACTTGACCGCATAAATCGGGCGATATCACTGATGGCATTTTTTATGTTGACTTTTAAGGCATCAATAGTCAGCGGCTTATTCGTAAATACTAGTGATTTAACGTAACCCTCAGAAAAAAAAGTCTAATGGCATTAAGTCACACGATCTCGATGGCCAGTTGACATCGCTGAAATGCGAGATAACCATGCCGTCGAATTTGTAGTGCAGAGAATCAATTGCTGAACTACATGTCATTGAGGTCCATATCTTTCAATTTAGCCCTCAAAAAATTTATTATCTTCTACTTTTCCGGTAACAGTTATGGTAGTGCCAGCTAATGACCCCGCTGAACCAAAATCACCACCAAACAATGACTTTTTCTGGATGCATGTTTAACTGGTAGGTCTCATGTGAATTTTTACCTCCAAAAATGTAACAATCTTGCTTTTTGACATTGCCATTCATCCAAAAATGGGCCTCGTCGTTGAAGATGATTTTCAGTCCAAAATAGGGGTCCACTTCCATCTGCTCCAGAGCCCAGTCAGCACTGCCTGAAGGTTGTTCGTAGGTCAACTGAATTTTGTACGGGTGCAGGCCTATGATCCGAAGCAAAATTCGCCAAGTTGTGGTCTGCGAAAGGTTAAGTTCTTGTGCGTGACGAGGAATTGATTACGAGTACCTCGTATTATTTTGCATGCTCTCGTTCACTGCAGCAATGTTTTTTGCAGACCTCATGTTTTGAAGACTGTATGAGTGTTGCTTGATTATTTATTGAACAAATTGATTCGAATTTGTCCACCAAACGACAAATAGTCAGCTCAACAGGGCGATTGTGTGTACCATAACACCGAATTTGAATTCTCTACGGGCATTCAGCATTTTCCATTGCATATTAGTAGGCGGTAAGTAATCATCCACACTTGCACTTGTGGCACATCTACAGGGGTTCACACCGATCAACCTTTGAAAATGCACAAACTAGCAAGTTCATTGGAGCCAAAAAGTATCTTAAACCCAAAAGTATCTTCAACCCAAACTAGTCGTATACTACAATAGTAGTGGTGGTGTCAACTACTTCTTTTGTTAAAAATTGTAGCTTGCATTGATTGTTAAAAATAACATTTTTTGTTTATAAGACGGAATGCAATAATGAAGCTAAAATTTGTAAAAAAAATACAGTCCATTTCTGAATTTAACTTAACAACTAGCCTTGACATAACCCTATAGTTCCTTCCAAAAATCAAGGTTTTCGAGGTTCGTCTTCAAGATCTGCTATAACATGAACACAACCGTATTGGTAAGAACATCAATTTGTTATTTGTTGATGAATGGTTTATTGGTTCAGGGTCAGAGTCAGTAGAAAGTAAAATCGAGCAAATGACGCTAAGATTCCATTTATCAACGAGGTACATTCCGCGAATGAGCTGAGCATGCTTATTACTAAGTCATCGTGCTGCACTGTTTTGATCGTTTTGACAGCTAAGTCGTGTAGTATAAGATTGTATAGTTTATTTTGGTCAGAGGTTCAGGTCTGTAAAGTCTCAAAATGATGATTGGATACTGTAGGAATAGAGTACACGCTGACTGGCGTCTACCTGGCGATGTCCAGTATTATATGTTACTCTGCACTAATTGCGTTGCTTTATCTTTTTGTTTTATACTCGTTTATGTATAATCTGCGCGCTGAAGGGATTTTGAGTACCCTTAAAATATTTGCACATGAGTGTAGCACGGGGGGGGGGGGGGGGGCAAATTAGGGACGATAGAAACAGAGGTGCCCATGTACGTTGGTTTAAAATGTTTGAAGGTTATAATAACTAAGTAATAAAGAGCTCAGTAGGGAATTCCATAAGTGAGTTGTACGGCTTAAGAAGGAATCACGATATTTCAGAGTACATCCGAAATTGGGCTTTAGGGGTACCTGATTAGCATTCATAGCGAGACGGGTATTATGGTTGAAGGTATGAAGGGAGGACTGCTACCGGCAATTTCATTGGAGCGTTGGTGGCGAAAATAACTATCGAATAGTGTAAGGCAGGAGGTGTTACTCGGTGTTCAAGGGTGTCAATTTTCTGCTCAGTATTAGTACTCCAATTTTGGGTGGATAAAATCCTTATATCTTGATCAACCCGATAAGAGGGGTGAAATATTTCTTACATCGCTTGAGGAAATCTAGGCATTTCATTGGAATTTTGAAGATATCAAATATGTGTCGTTCCAACGTTGGTTGCTAATGACACACATACCGAGAATGGAGAGTTTTTCGATTTCGCCGATGCAAGTGCTATTCATAGTTAATGGCTGGATATTTAAATTTCGCTTTAACGACAGCAGACTTTACTGTGTTTCGAAAGCATTAAATTCTACTCCAGTTTATTTTACTTAATTTACCTGTTAATATCAGAATTTAATGAGCTTAATATACGCTGCCGTTCCCGTTCTAGAGCCAAACAGCAGGGACGTGAATCCGGGAACGACTATGCAAAGCTGAGAGTACATTCGTCAGTAAGGGAATATATTGGATTAGAAGAAATAGACAAGAGATCATTAGTGAAGGCTAAAATAGTATCGGAGACAGAACGGAGCTCTGTGACACCCCACTATTCAGATTGTGGATATCGGACTTTAAACCGTCCAAGAAAACTTGAATTGAACGTTCCAAAAAGTAACTTCTAATCCATTGAAGAAGAGAATCATCTCAAATGCACGCTTGTTGGGCAAAAGAGCCTAAAGCGAAACTTTGCGAAACGCCTTTGAAATATCAATCTTGCTTTCTCCAGATTGCTGTATGTACGCTTTAGTTATACTTTTCGGTAAAACATGCCATCGACGCACTGGTGCACCTTTTGTTTTTGAAAGACCAAAAATTGTTACTACCTTTGGAAAAGTTTTCTTTTTCTTTGTCCAAGGTTTAGGTCGGATTGAAAATTCACAAGATTAAGACCTCCAAGCGGTAGCCTACAGATACTGGTTGGTGTTCATCCGGACTCGACCTGCTGAGCTTATATTTGCGTGTCAACACAAGAGATAAACAGGTAGCACTATAGATGGAGTCAACAGTGCATTCTCAGCTTGAAACAGAAGCAGAAAATACAGCTTACATGGGCTACTTAGACATACTCGGATGAGCCCCTCATAGGCCGACGACGGTAGCGCTCACATCTCTGAAGTCGGTTACTGACATAGGTGTTTCTAAAATGGCACTAGTTTTTCAGGTTGGAGATCGTGTCGTCAGGTAAACTTCCTTAATACGTTAAAACAACTAGTTATGAGAAAAACACAAGCTTGAGGAGAACGTTAACGGACTATTAATTGGAAAGCACGTACACTGTAGACCAATGGTGCTGCTTAAGAACTAGAATCTGTCCTCACTCGGTTTAAGGCATATATTACATCGATCCAGGAGATACAATGGAAAGAATCAAATATGCAACGAAAAAAATGCGAACTTTACTAAAGCTGTGATAATAGAATGCACACATTTGGATATGGATTCGTAGTGGCAGATCAGCTACAATCACTAATAACTAACGACTGACTGGCTGTGAAAAACATCAAAGGAACTTTCAAGAACATCAACATAATATGAGTACACATTTAACGAGGGGGGATTTTATGACCTCGTGGACGGAGCCCACGGAGCCTATCCGAAGGATAAAGTCAAAATCGAACTTTGTGACTTTAATGTCAAAATTCGGCAGATAGGGGCTTCCTGCTATGCGATTTCGCAGCAGCAGTGTGATAGGAAGTACTAGGTTGTCAAAACTACGATTCTACAAGCAACTTTGAAATTGTCAGGTGGTCGCACCACCAGCCAAAATGACCACGTGCTAATAGATGTGAGGCAGCGTTCTAAATGTGCAAATTCTAAGTTTGAAGTCTTACAACGACTGGTGTCATCAGACCCTGAGAGAGATTTTTCGCAGTCTCCATCGCCATCACCAACCACAAACGTCAACAATCTGTGGGACCAGCATCGCAACATCACCAAAGCGGGAGCCGAGAACACCGTAGGAAAAGAATATCCTTTGTAAAAAGAAAGTGTCCACAACAGGAGCAATATAAGAGAGTTTTTCAGGAAACTGAGCAACATTTAGCTAAGCTGGGACGCATTCACCGAATCACAGAGAAGTTTAAACGTGATTTAGTATTACTTCCAGCAGCTACTTCATACATTTAGACTTGAATATTTGGTTTCATATGCTGGGAGCGTGATTGAAGGATAAGATAAAACCGCGAATTCTATGAGTTGTACAAAGATGTGGATATCGAAAGCCAAAAATACCTTCGCTACACTGGCTCCACCACAGCGAACGAATGCACAGATATGTCATGTGTTTTAAACCGATCTCATGACATAAATAAGCCTTATATCGACTGAATGCCCAAACATTGGTCCTGCCACCTGATCCTATGACCGGCAGCCTGTAACTGGTCAAATCGTAGCAATCTTTAGGGGCATTAAGTACTTATTATTAGCTTTTAGCATTTACTGCGTGTACCACGCGTAACCCGTAGTTTGAAGAGAAAGCCAAGAATGGAAGCTGAAGAGCAACAGCATCTATTTAGATGTTCAGCTGGATGCCTTTATGACATAAATTTTCATCTGATGCTGCCACTCGAGTTAGAACTGACTCCTTGTACTCTGTGTACAGTGTTTCCTCAATTTGTTTTTTTGTAGTTTTAGTGGAACAAAATATACAAAGACAATTGATGTTTAGAATTGAATACTACACCTCCGTAGTTTTTTAACTCGTAACCGTACATAACTTACTGACTTTAGTAGCACCCCAATAAAAAACTCAAAGTGAAAAACTTCATGTTCGCTAATTGTTCATAAAGTTGCTCATCAACGGCAACATAAACCCTGTTATTCGTAAACCGCAGACATTACACTATTAAATGAAACTCGTTACTCATTTTATTAACTCTCTGGGGCGTCTTCGAAGCTTGCCACTCGCATTACCATTAGCTGAGTTGTCATAAATGGCACAAATAAACACATACTCATTTTCGTATTCTCGGTATTCCAACTGCGAACGGAACTCTATTCTGTTGCAGTGGTGCACTTAGCGCAAATAACTCCTGGATGCTCCTGACTCAGAACGCCTCCTGGATAAGAGTAAGGAACAGATTTTTTATGATCCCATAACCAATGTGCGAGTACGCAAGAGGGCTAAAATAAATGCCACACACTACTAGGATCTCCCCATGCAGGTGAATAGGAAACAATAAATTCTGTAATTGCCCCAGGAATGCGCATAAGAGACTTTGGTATTTCAGTACAGGAATATGACTTCAGAGTTGAGAGTCTGTTGTGTCCGCATAAATCATCTCACTCTAGGGGGTTGTCGGAAAAAAAAGCAGAAAATCTCTGGCATAATTATAATAAAAAGAATGTAATTCCCAATTCGGTTTTTGGATGGCGGATTTGCCTCCCCCAAAATGTCTGCAATAAAGAGGAAAGCTACCATTGAAGCGCTCTTCTCAACAAATAGAACAGCGACGCGACGACCCACTGAATAAGGGGACGCAAGCACACTTAGAGCATTTCACTAGCGGGAGCTGTAAAAGTCGAATTCTATTTGCTGCTATGTTCAGGGTTATAAAAATTTCACTGATCGTACTGTTATGTGAGTAAGTTCCATGAGTAGGTTTACAGTGTGTTAAGCAGGCCAGGCAGACTGAGAAGGACATGCCAAAAGTGAAGAATTTTTAAAGTTATTTGCCTTAATGCGATTCCTTGGGTCAAATGCCTGAGCAAGTGTTGAGTTTTTAGGAAAATGGGACAGAGAGAGAAAAAGAAGGATTTTTGGGTTCTTTGGTTATTTTGCTCCATTGGTGGCATCCAACATTCAATGGGGAGACTAAATTATTAGTGTAGTTGGACTTGTTTTCTAGGCAACCACTC
Source organism: Volucella bombylans (assembly GCA_949129095.1). Classification (NCBI taxonomy): domain Eukaryota; kingdom Metazoa; phylum Arthropoda; class Insecta; order Diptera; family Syrphidae; genus Volucella; species Volucella bombylans. The sequence continues at coordinate 108,623,034 of OX422143.1, read as the reverse complement.
AACTTACGTGGATTTAGTTGGACCCCCAACCGTCTGATTTGGAAGGCAATACTCTACCACTTGACTCACGGCCATCCACCTTAAAAAAGTTTGTAAGAGCAGTTACACTAGAATGAGAAAAGACGTTTGATTTTTAACAATTGTAATTCTGTTGGCAGCCAATAACAATTTTTTGATGTTGCTCTTTCCTGCAGAATCCGTGAGTTTAGTTAGCTTTAGACTCTGTAAACGAGAAGTCGAATACACCCCTGAAGTACAGAAGCATAAGCTTGTAAGTCTTCATAATTCCCTCATAAACTCTAGTGCGAACACAAATTGAACTATACCTTCTACTTATGTCCTATATCCCCTTGGGGGTCCTAGGGCCTCTACAACGCCTACGCGCCATCCTGTGCGGTTTCTGGAAATGTGCTTCAGCTCTCCCAAACTCTTTCCCAATTCCTGTGCTTCCTTCTCGACTCTTCTACGCCATGTACTCCTAGGACCGCCTCGTATCCTGCCATTCTGAGTAAGCGGATTCCATTGCATCGCGTGAATAGCTATGGACCTGTGACCTTTTCGGAAAGTGTGACCAATCCACTGCCACTTTCGTCGTTGTATGATTGTGCCAATATGTTAATTGCCCGGTTCTCTCATAAAGCTGTTCGTTCGAAATACGGTTTGGCCAGAAAATCCTTAAGATATTACGCAGGCACCTATTAAGGAACGTTTATACCTTTCTTGTGATAGAAGTGGTCATTCTCCAAGTACCAGATCCATATAGCAGCACGGACTCAACGTTGGAACGAAACAGTCGTAGCTTGGTGTTTAAGCTAATTGCATTACTTCGCCAAATTTTAGATAGCATACCAAACGAAGACTTCGTGTTACCTATTCGGCTGGCTATATCCAATTCGGTTCCGCCATCGGTTCAGACAATACTCCTAAGGTATTGGAAATTCTCTACTCTCTCAACCGTTTGTCCAGCAATGCATATACGAGTATGAGTTGGTAAGTTCGGTTTCAGGCTGATCATTTTTATTTTTGCCGAGTTAATTTTCAGCCCAACGACGTCTTCTTCCCTCTCCACATTTGCTGTCTTTTAGTGAAGGTCCATTATTCTGTGAGATAGTAGGCATACATCGTCAGCGTAGTTAAGGTGTTTGAGTTCAGATGTAAGAGTCCATCAAATTCCTCCATTTCCCATTGATAAAGCCGCATTTAGCACATCGCTGATCACTAATAAAAACAATATTGGTGAAAGAATGCAGCCTTGCCGAACTCCACTTTGGACTTCGAATTCCTCAGACAGCTTTCCTCTGTGCAAAACGTGACATGTGGACCCATCGTACGTAGCCTTAATAATTGCTATTTATCTGGGATACCTCTCCTGCGCAAGGCACGCCAAATAAATTCCCGATTGACACTATCAAACGCCTTTTCGAAATCGATGTGGTCGACACAGGAGGATCCAGAGCGGAAACCTCCTTGTTCGGTGTCGAGTTTGCCTTCAATTCAGTTCTTTAATTCGCTCCAGAATAATTCTAGCTATTATCTTAGGCACAGCAGGCAGCACACAGATGCCTCTTCAGTTTTCGCACTGCATTAGGTTGCCTTTTTTAGGGAGCTTAACGATCATTCCCTTCTTCCACTCATCCGATAAACTCTCGACCTCCCAGGTTCTCCCAACATCAAGTCCTATGCGGGTATGCCATCAAGTCCTACCACCTTATTGGTTTTCAGTGATTTGATCGCGGTAATGATCTCTTCCTTACTGGGGTTAGTGATGCGAATTCGGACATTTCTTTCCACGGACTCCTGAGTCTGACTTGGGTGCATATTGCTGGCGAATACTCGGTTCAAAACCGAAGCAAAATGCTCCTTCTATCTCCTGAAGTGATCCTCATCCGATATGAGCAATGACCCATCTAGGCCTTTCACTGGGTGTTGAGTAGAGTTTCGACCACCTATTAGCTCTTTGGTGATTCTGTAAACGGTTCTGCTGTCGCACCTAGCTGCTGCTTCTTCTGCTTCTGTAGCCAGCGCATTGATGTAATTGCGCTTGTTACGCCTTAAGTTACGCTGTACTTCTCTCATCTTCATGCGATATAGGGACTCTAGCTCGATCCTCCCTGCTGCTGGAGTTGCTGCAATTCGAGTTCTAAGCTATTTACATTCGTCGATCCTTTTCCAGGTATTTTCGGAAAGTCACGTCCTATGTCTTTCCTGCGATCGACCGACATTCCTTTCTGCACGTGATGTGGAAACAGTTTTCACAGCATACCAATGATCTTGTATGGTGGTGGGCAGTGAGCTGCTGATTGTTTCCACTCCACGTGAGATATGGTCCCTTAGTTCCTGGCTCGCTATGTGATCTCTTAGTCGGTCGGTTTTGAACCTGGGCGTTAGATCTTCGAAAGGCAGCAGTGCGTAATTAAACAGACGCTATCATAAGATGGTGATCTCGTACCAACCCCATGTCCGCTTCTCTTCTGTTTCGGACGTCTAGAAGACAACTTCTAAAACGGCGACAGATGGCAAAATGGTTCAATTTGGGTGGAGGGTTCTTGCCTGTCAGTTGATACCCAACTGATTTTATGGCAGGCTTTGTGCTCAAACATGGTGCCACCTATGACAAGGCGATTTGCGTTGCAAAAGTCAACGAATCTTTCGCCGTTATCATTGCGGTTGCCTAGTCCATGACGTCCCATCACCAGTTTGAGCCCTTCGTTGTCGCTGCCTACTTTGGCTTTCAGGTACCTCATCACTATGACCATGTCGCCGTTGGGTGTTGTATTAAATACAGCTCCCAACTGGTTGTAGTAGGTCTTCTTTTCTTCCTCAGACGAACCATCCGTAGGGGCGTAATACTGTATAATTGTGACGCGACGTACTCAAGTTCGGAATCTGTCCGTTAAAATCCTATCACCGTGAGGTTGCCAGCAGATTAGGCCTCCGCGTGCTGTGGGTGTTAACAGCAGTCCAACTCCATATCCACGGCGGCTTCCGGTTGGTCTTCCGCAGTAGAGTAGTACAGTGTTATGCGTCGTTGGGGATTGGTACTCACCCGCATCTAACCATCATATCTCGTATACTCCCAATATGTCCAGCCTATATCGCATGACCTTTCATGTTCAAGTTTAATGAATCTGGCGTTCTGAGGTCCTTCACTCTGTGATTTAAGGAGCGTCTTCACTTTCCAGAAACCAATCTTTTTCCGGCTACGATAGCCAAAAGTCGTCAACGAGTTATCAGTCCTTATCCGAGGCATTGTTTCGGTTTCCCAGGCCCAGGTTATCTAGTCTAGACATAAGACTCTAGACGATCTCGCACTTGCAATTTTAGCTTACATGTATAAGGATTTATACATGCAGTTGCCCGGGGACCACCACGAGGAGGTAAAGCAAGCACTACATTACGAACTTGATTGTTGCGCTACTGGCCCAATCCATGTGTTGGGCAGTCAGCAGTTTCCCGATCAATCGCCATGCAGGTCCCCTAAATTAAATTGAACTATAGCTTTGCAAAGAAAACCTAGAACTTTGATCACACTAAGTGCTCTGAAGTGTTGTAATAAACTTCACATCAAGTATAGCATCACTCACATCACTCATGATTAGCACACTTAGCTCCTACAAGTTTGCTTAATTGGATTTGGAACCATACGTGAACCATTAAAGCTTCTCCTTTCTTGTTTGAGACTCTGATCAAAGGCGGTAGAGGCCTTGTAGATCCAGATTTCGCTGCCAGAAAACCGACGGTGGAGTTTTCCTCACTACATGTTTAATCCAAAGAAGTTTCGTATACAAAATGCCAAACAGATACTTAGCTTCTGCGTGATCCTGTTCAGCATTCGTATCATTGGACTTTTCCTTTTACCCTTCTGTCAAACTTCTGGATGTGATTTTTGTATGGGCTCGATCCAGAGCTTATTCCCATTTCTTACTAAAAGTCCAATTTTGTTTGTAAAGTGCACGGACAGCTTTCTTTGCATTGCCTTCTTTGCATTGTTTCGCCTCGTGTTTCACTTTATGTTCTTGTGAGTGTTCTTCTACAATTACAGCACGTATGTTGCGGTTGCAGTATTAAAAATGCCGAATTGTTCTCCTTCATGTAGCGTGCACGTTGAATTACACGTCTCACTGTGCATCTTGCACAGAGGTTTTATTCTATACTCGTATACTAGTCTTGAATACATATTTACTTGTTTCAAGGCTTTTCTGACGAGGCAATATCTTAACAAACAAAATGACCACATGCACGTGATTGTCAAGAAGCTAATGGATCCACAGAGAGTAACTGTTTGGTGTGGATTTCGGAGTTGTGGCCAATTTTATTTTGAAAATGCTTTTGGAAACGCCATTTCGGTCAACGGTGAGCGCTACAGAACCATGATTACTGAATTTTTGTGGGCTGAAATTGAAGACATGGGCTTGGACAATCTTCGGTTTTAGCTCGATGGCACGCCATGCAACACAGACCAACAAACAATCGATCTTGTGTCCATTGGTTAATGTTATGTGTAATATATTTGTCAATATCGGGTCAGTGTGGAGCTGATATAACATGAGTTCCAAGTTTGTTTTAACTTTCCCATTTTAACATTGGGAATACTGTAAAATTTCTTACCGAATTATCTGGTGATAGTTTACAATTGCTTGTAGGTCAGACTGTTGCCTTTTTCCTACTCAAAAGTTGGAAAGCAGTTCATACGTATATAAAAGTGTATATTTGGATGAGAGCTACGTTGAAATTTCTTCGTTAAATACACATACATTCACTATTAGTGAGTGGTTGATGATAGTGGTACAAGGATATCCCTGACTACCCTTTCACATGTGCCCTACATTCTTCAACTATTTTAAAAGCATAAAAATTGTGTATTTTCAATCTTTTTTTTTATTATTATGATGTTCCTCGGTTATATTGTCCTCGAATCATTGCATTATTCTTTACGATTCTACAGAATAAGAAGAGGAAGAGGAGTAGCAACCACCCAAAGTCATTCTTGCTCGCACCACATATAGCAATGAACTTTTATCTCGCTCCATAAAGGCGGCCATCAGAGTCATTTTTATTGTTTCCTGCAACTAGTGCTTCGCCATTCTTTTGCAAAATTTTCCTGAAAGACTCTGATTTTTCTATCTTTGTTTCTTTTTTTTTATTTTTGGTACGCTCCTCGTCCTGTTGTGATGGTTTTACTTGAGTAGAGTAGTGAAGAACGACGTTTATAGAAGGTATGTTGTACCCTAGTAGCCCATTGCCTACACAAGTTATAGGAGCTAAAGACTACAAAATCCCTTTATTGTCGCCACTTAACTTTGCTGCTTTGTGCTTCGGTGTTCTTGGTTTTGGTCAGGAGCAAGAATAGAGGACTGCAGAAAAAAGGATACGGAGTACTGAGCAGCTGAATGGTTGAGGTCCGGTCGTAGAAACAATTTAAGGACAATGCGGTTTTGTCACAGATTCAATTAACGACCGTCCAAGATAAAATTGACTTTGTCATCAACACGATGCATCGTATGTTGGCTGAACCTGGTAAAGAAGACATGGAATGTGTTTACTTTGTGGAAGAATTCTGGTTGAAAATGGAATTCAGTTTGTTTTTTTCAGAATATCCTATGGATAGTGCCAGTTGGACGATAACAAAGAAATAATTCATATATCGTGTTAACCGTGTTAGATGAGGTTACGTAATTTACACCTTTGTGCCTCGTTGGCGATGTTTTGTGAGCAAAACATTTTTGAGTTATTAAATGGTAAAGCTTACCCAAATACATATGAAGGAATTTGATATATTTTTCTATATAGATTGAACTCCTTTCTAGATGGCAATAAACAATCCACATTGATAGCAGTTTCCTTCTATTATTTCTTTAGAGCCAAAAAAAACAGTAGCAGACATCCAGGTCTTATTGGCAGTAGCTGCTATGAACTCCTTACCACGTCTGTATGCAGGGATTCTGTCGAATTTTTTTTCGGTCTTTACTCTAGTATCTACTGCGCTTTAACCCTAATCCCCCATATCGTGGTATAAGCTTTAGCATACTCAGCACTGAAACTGACAAGAGGGTGATGTAAGGTTCGGCTTTCATATTTTATATGAGAGTCAAATGTTTGTAAAAGAAAACAATTGTATGCTGATTCAACGACAAGGTTGAGAGTCTTAGGATACCTATCGTCACTTCGACTAACCCCTAATAGTAAAACTTTTTCTAAGAACGTTGCTGTGGTATCTTTGGTGTTTAGTTTCTTAGGGATGACTTGCCCTAAAATTTATTCCTTCAACTTGGAAAAGGTCTAAATGTGAGGCGGTTGTGAATATCTTTCCTGAACTTAATCACGATATCCTGCCCTAGCACGTATTGGACATAATTTTGCTGGGAAAACTTTATAGTAGGGGACATTCTGATAAATAGTTTTGGGCTATATATAGATGGTATTGTAAAAGTTTTTCCAAGGATCTAGTTGCAGAGCGGCTGCATTGTGCCCGAAAGTTTCTAAACTGATTGATCACCCGAGATCACTGTGCATATCTGAGCACAGTTTTCCGTATACTCGTATTTTGCACCTATTTTCTGAAATTAAATCCAAAAAAGTTGTATACACTAATGCTTATGTCAAGTAGCTCAAGGGCGGGACTCTTTAATAAAATACAACAGCTCATGATTTATCTGGAAGTATACCTCGTGATCTTGAGGACATAGGGGCTGATTTTTTTCTCCATTCGGATTACTTTTAATAGACTATTTGAATGATCAACTTCCAAGTCAAACAACCATTTCTTAAATTATGTGATTATGTGATCACGAATATCGTCCCGGGTCCCTCAAGTCAAATGATCGACATCATTGAACCGGCTCAAACCCACATCCTATAGAGTTATTTAAAAATTTGGAGCACAGATCTATAAAGGACTTGTTTGGGTTCATCGAATCATCAATAACGGTAGCGCTTTGAGTCTCTAATATTAACTGACACCGTTCTATCCAGTTTCTAAGCGATAGCTTAAAGGATGAAGCCATGCAATTTGGGGTTATACATGATTTTAAGATAAGGATTCAAAACAAAAATAATTAACGTTTTACTCAAGAGTATTCTCTTTCTTAAAAAGGGACTAAAACGCGCAGATTGAAATGAAACAGTCGTACTTAAAACACGTACCTAAACGATACTACTACTACTGCTCTAATCAAACACACTACAGATCTCATATATTTGCCTTATTCATTGTTTCAATACCCTTTTGTAATATCTTATAAGTGCAAACGGTAAGACCGATAAAACTGGAGACCCATTGACAGAGTCCACGGTGCTCATCTTTACAATTGTGCTCGGGAAATTAAATGCTATGGTCGGTAGAGACGTTACCTTTGGACGACTGTTTAGCAAGTAGAGTCTGCGTCAGAACGGGTAGCATAATTAACGCCACCAATGTACTGGTTTTAAAAAATTTCAAATGAAGATTTTGAAAATTATCTGGACCAAATCCAGCTTTGGGGCAATTTCAGGTTTCAACTGCTCTCGAAACATGCCAAACCAAAGTCTTTGTTAAATCGATTATAACGCTTTAACAGTTCTGAATAGGATTTGGAGAAATACATTCTTTTGATTGTATTTGTTTGATTTTGTTTGTTTGTTTCATAACGTTATAAATATCGTCGGAACTGCGCAAAAATTGATTACCTGTTTACGGCACTACAATGTGATTTCTCAATTTAGTGCCGGAAATGACAATGTCTAAGGTAGGTCTGTTGTATCAACTTCTTCTGCTGCTAAAAAATCGTATTCTTGAAAGATATTTCTATCAAATGGGCATATTCCCGTCGACTAAAAACCATTAACTGCGATCTCTCAGGTTTGAGTCTTAAGGAGGGCTCGACCGAATAACTCAATTATGTCGTAGCATGTTAAGGCTTTTGTGTTATTGATGACCCATCGTCGAATTTCCTCAGTCAAGTACTTTTTTAAGGGTCCCATCAAGGTCTTGTCAAGCAGCTGTGTTTTATGGCTCGAATGCGGAGGAATCGATAGAATGTGCACATAATTTGTTCTTGCAATGTCCACAAGGTCTATGTTCCTGGTGTGGCTTACATGCCCCATCCATTATAAGCAGCACCGGTGATGATGAGGATGGTTTGACTGATTCCAAAAAGTCTTTGAACCAATTTGTAAATAAGTTAGTTTGCACCCATCCGGATGGATGATTTGCATATATGGAGCCTGATGGTGCACCTTTCATTAACTGGGGGTTGTGTCTCTTCCTTGGAAAGATAAACATAGTAGGAACAAATGAACCTCCTGAACTCCTACACAATATTGAAGTTATCAAAGAACCTCTTTCAGCTGAAGTTAATGCTCCAACTTGTTTTCGACCTTTCAACGCAAGTATAATACTCTAGGCATTTTCGATGAGACAACAGAAATGCCCGCTTCATCCACGTTATATATATTATTTGGAGCGAAATGGTACCTGTTCATAAACAATTCCAGGTTGTCGAAAAAAATGGCGACGTTTTCCTTCGAAAATCCGGAACGACAACGATGGATATCGTTGCCAGTCCCTGCCTGCAACTTCCATGACAATAGAAAATGGATTTGGAATCCTGTTTTTAATGGCAAGCTGGAAACCTAACGACCTAATGTCGTTTCTTGTTAGGCCAAATAGTTTTTTTTTCATTTCTAAACAGTAATCCACTAGGAACTCTTCAAATTCTGGTGGAAGTATAGTAGTCTTTCTTCCTAATTTGGCACTTACCACTTATTCCAATGGTACTTCTTTTTTTGTCACCAATCGCCTCAGTATGGTTCTCAGAACATTATATGTTTTGGACGCCTTCAAAGATCCCATTATTTTGTTGTTGATTGACGCCAAGTCTTCCGTGGTTTTTGACTTTGTTTAGAGTATCTAGCACTCGGTCATACTTAGATGGTTGAAGAAGATGTGGAGCCGCAACGTGTTTGTTACATACCTCATCATGGGGTATATAAGAGCTCAAGCTCAACAACAAAGCTGAGGACTATCTTCAATGCATCAAGAGAGGGGAGATCAGGAATTTCATTGAATGACTGTCTTCATATTGGGCCTAAACTCCAAAATGACTTAGCGACGATTATTATGACGAACACACCAGATTGCATTTATGGCCGACGTAGAAAAATGCAACATGCAGATTATGGTCGAAGAAGCGGATTCTGACATGCAACGTATTGTTTGGAAGGACAAAGATGGCACTCCAAAGACTTATAGACTACTGTCCGTCACATATGGTTTAAATTGTTCTCCTTACGTGACCATTAAGGTTTTCCACACTCTGGCGAAGGATGAAGAGGCCGAATTGCCTAACGCTGCTAACATTCTTCGGGAGTCATTCTATATGGACGACGGTCTTCATGGAGCGGACACAGTTGAGACTGCCCTCGAGCTTCAGGAACAACTTCAGAAGCTACTTCAGCGTATGGGGTTCGTCCTCCGAAAGTGAAATTCGAACTCAAAAAAATATCTATTGGGGCTTAATGTGAAGGATGGTGAATCTGAAAACTATTGTGATCTGAATTTTACAGTGAAACTAAAGCGCTTGGTATCTACTGGTTTTGTAACTCTGATTCTACCGGTTATAAAGTGGATGTGACACCACTATTGGGACTTATCACCAAGCGGCAGCAGCTAACGGATGTAGCAAAAATATATGACACACCGTGCCTTCTGGCTCCAGTAGTAATCACCGAGAAAATCATCTGTCATAAACTGTGGCATTCTGGATGTGCTTGGGATGAACCTCTGTCCGAGCTTCATCAGCATGATTGGATAAAGTTAACGAAGAAGCTGCCCCTGATTGAGAAGATAAAAGTTCTCCGATGGATTTTCTCATCACCAAATACCAACAGCTACCAACTCCATGTATTTTTGCCGACGACTCTACATCTGCCTATCTAGCTGTTGCTTATCTGCGTGTAAAAAATTCAAATGGTGAGATAAAGTATCAATTTTAATGGCCAAGACTAAGGTGGCACCGCTAAAGAAGATTACCGTTCCACGTTTAGAGCTCAATGGAGCTCTCTTAGCTGTAAAAATTAGTGCAAAGGTATCAAAAATATTGCGATTTCCATCGTTACATACGAGTACCTACTGCTGGTCTGCCTCGAAAACAACGCTAATTTGGATAAGGTCGAACCCTGGAGGACACCAGCAATATGTAGCCAATCGACTCAATCAAATTCAAGAATTGACATCTGTTGAGGCATGGAAGTATGTGCCAACGACAACTAATCCAGCCGGCGTCGCTTCACGCGGCATATATCCATCTCAACTGGCTGACCTTAGCATCTGGTGGTCTGGCCCTCCTTGGCTTTTCAAGGCTTTGCCAATACAAGGTTTAATTTTGGGTGAAGTCACCGAGATCACAGCGCTACATACGTCCTCCGGGTCTTCAAAGCAAGCAAATGAAACGGAATCGAGTTTGCTTATCAAATACTCCAATATCAACACTCTGATTGCTGTTACAGCATGGTATCAAAGGTTTATAGCGGCTATTCTCAAGAGTCCATATGAGACATCACGATAGTGTACAGCCATCGAGAGACGTGTTGCATTGCTTTTTTGGATAAGATATGTTCAAAATTTGCATTTTAATAACGAAATCTCTTGTCTACTTCAGCGCAAGCCTATCAGTTCAAAGAGTAAGATATTGAAGCTGAATTCGATAATTCACGAGGAAGGAATTCTTCGATTAAATGGTAGATTAAAAAATGCAATGATACCTACGTCCGAAAAATTCCCGATTATTCTACCAAAAGAGAGTCGGTTGCGTGTGCTGCTCAACGCCCAAGCGCATGAATCTACTCTGCACGGTGGGACGCAAGCAACACTTCACTATCTCCGAAGACGCTATTGGGTGGTCGATGCTCGTTCTTCAATTCGAAAGTTCATTCATGGTTGTATTAAATGCTTTCGTCGAAAGGGAACCGGGACGAATCAAATAATGGAAAGCTTTAAAAGCCACCGCTGCACAGCCGCATCTGCGTTTCAACGCTGCGGACTAGTGGGCGGACTATGGTGGCCCATATAAGATCCATATATCTAAAGGAGGAGGAATTTGTGCTCACAAAGGCTACGTCGCCCTTTTTGTATGCCTTGGCATGAGAGCATAAATCTCGAACTTGTAAGTGATATGACCACGGACACTTTCCTTGCAGCGCTACGACGATATTTATTGTGACTGTGCAACGACTTTCGTCAAATAAAGTACTTAAAGAAGATATCGAGGCCTATCGGGAAAAATTAACGGAGGGTTCGCGAGCGGTAGCTTGTCATGGAGTATCATGACATTTCTTTCGGCCGCAATCCCCAAATTATGGAGGTATCTGGGAGGTCGGAATCAAGCGAATGAAACATCATCTGGAGAAGACCATTGGCGAAGCTGGGTTAACGTTTGAGGAGCTTTATACAGTGCTAGAGCAAGTCGAAGCAGTCCTGAACTCTAGGCCTCTATCGGCACTATCCGATGAACCTACTGCCATAGTCGCTCTGACCCCTGGGCATTTCTTTGTGGGCGGTCCCCTTACCGCAGTTCCTGAGCCCAATCTTTTGGATATTAAGACCAACTGACTTGCTAAGTGGAAACAGCTACAGCAGATGCTGACTTCAAGTCAGATACAAATTGCAGGAAACCAAGAAAAATCCTCAAGTTGAACGTGCTCCATGCAATGTGGGTCGAATAATTGAAGTTCATTCGGGAGACGACGACCTAATTCGGGTTGCAACAGTTCAGACACATTTGCCGATTGTAAGGAGGGCAATCTCCAAACTAGTTGCACTTCCTATCGACAACCCCAGGAGAGACAGACACGGTGGGCTGCATTTTTTTAAAACACTTTTAAACACTCAAGTGGGTATTACTCGTAATACACTTAAAATGCCTGAGCACGTGTTAAGTTTTTAGGAAAATGGGACAGAGAGAGAAAGAAAGATTTTTGGGCTCAGTGGTTATTTCGGTCCATGGGTGGCATCCAACATTTAATGGGGAGACTAAATTATTAGTGTAATTGGACTTGTTATTGTATTAGAGGCAACCATTCGTCTTACGAAAATTAAGTTGCCTGAAAAAAAGAATGTCTTTCGGACGAGGCTGGGATTCGAACACCGAACCTTCCGATTTGGAAGCCAACACATTACCACATGAGCCACGGCCACCATCAAGCCTCAAATTATGTTTCGTCGCAAGACTTGGACGAGGTAGGCGGAAATGTTAAGAAGATGGCAACACTAGCAGCGATTTAAGAGTGCCAGTTCACTGTCATTTATATTATCTAGTCTAGTAGCTGTCATTCTTCTTTTGACTGCAAAGTAATTAAAACGTGGTTTTCTGTAAAAAGTAGGTTATTTAGCTTTCTTTGTTCTACTTAATTTTTTTTTTCGCTTTAACAGATACCCAATACCATTTGTATAGAGTTTTCCCATAAAGACTTGACAATTTTTTTTAAAATAAAACGCAAACAATTTGAGACATTTCAAAAACTTTATTATTGGTTTGAAATGCAATCAAAACATTTATGAATGGAACTCGAATTCGTTCATATGGCCACCGCGGGCATGTTTGCAGCGGGCGATTCGTTGGACCCAATTTTCAACGACTCGGCCACACATTTCGGCTGAAATGGCAGCTATTACGCTTTCAATGTTGTCTCTGAGCTCTTCCAACGTTGTCGGCGTGTTGGCATAAACCAATGGCTTAACGTAGCAGCACAGAAAATAGTCAAGCGGCGTTAAATCGCACGAACGAGGCGGCCAATCGACTGGCCCATTTCTTGAGATAACACGCTCACCATACTTACTCTTCAATAAATCGATTTTAGCGTGTGCTCTGTGGCTTGTGGCATCATCCTGGTGAAACCACATGTCGTCCAAGTCAATATCTTCCAATTCGGGCCAAAAATAATCGGTGATAATGGCGCGATAATACTGACCATTCACAGTAACGTGACGATCGTTATCGTCGTCGAAAAAATATGGCCCAATAACGCCGTCGGCATGCAAACCGCACGAAGCAGCGGATGAAGTGGTGATTCGTGAAGCACATGTGGATTTTCACCCGACCAATAACGCATATTTTGCTTATTGACGAACCCATTGAGCCAAAAATGAGCTTCGTCACTGAAGATGTTTTTGCGATGAAATTCATCATCTTGGCGCATCTTCTCCAGAACCCAATCGGAGAACGTACGTCGCTCCAAATGATCCATCTGCTTCAATTCTTGAGTCAGCTTGATCTTGTATGGGTGTAAACCAAAATCCTTACGCAAAATACGCCATAATGTGGTCTGAGCGATGCCCAATTCTTGAGAATGCCGTGGAATTGACTGATTTGGATCGTTTTCTGCGGACGCCTGAACGGCAGCGATATTTTCGACACTTCGACCAACCCAGACTCAAATTTTTGCACTAAACTTGTTATTGCCTGTCTACTAGAGCGAGTATTGCGACCGAAAATTGGAGTTAACGCTCTTAAAGTTGCAATTACCGACTCCGAATTTCGGTAGAAAATTTTTATAATTTTCAGACGTTACTCGTTCGTATACTTTACCATAATGAAAATGTTGAGTTTACTGAATAAATTGGCAGTGACAGTTTGATGATTAGTGAAAGAGTGCGTTCACAAATTAAATTCAAAGTTGTCAAGTCCCTATTGGAAAACCCTTTATTTCAACAATTCAGATAGATTAATCTAAATCTAAACCGCATACGTTTGGTTAGACCCTCCAAACTGAATTTAAAGTCATTCAAACTCATTGAAACCAGTGAAGATGCGCAGTTAATAATCTTTTTGATGCAACCATTTACTGGTAACCTTGAATATGTGAAATTGCATGCTCCTAGTCAATAGTTGTAAGGATGAACGGTGTGTGTTTTAGATATTCCAGATTGGCGAGACTTTGCGTACTTCAGAAACAGATTTGTTTGCAACTAATTCATTCTTCCAATATGAGTACTTGCATTAGTATTTCTTTCCCCTGTTTCATAAGATTGCCGAAACAAAAGCAAGACAAAAAAAAGAAAATGGAATCAAACTCTATTCTAATTCTTGGACTTCCTTCACTTCAACTTCGCACAAGTCACTACCGTTCGAGATTAACTTCAAATCCAAGCTCTATAAGAACTTTAACCCATCAAATATGCACGACGTTTAAGGAATTTAAATTCTCTACAAACACATTCTCTAGCTGGATCCATAGAGCGCAAATTCAGACGTAATTACGACATGGTTCCAAAAATGAAGGGAATGAATTTCCTTATGCGACTTATTCGACTTCGGTGTAGTTATCGTAGCTGTCATTACGAAGGAGGTGGGTTACCTAATTGAACTGGGTAAACTTGGAGTCAATTTAGATGTGCAAACTAAAGCGTCAAATTTAAGAGGCGCTAAGAGATTTACATATAACGAGTTTGTATCAAGAATTGTACTCATTTAGTCTACCTCATGGCTGTGTAAGGGAGTCACTTGTGAATCGTGAATGAGAAATCGGCAAGGGAAGGGTGGATTCTATAACCCTGTAACTATTCACGTAATCGAGATCGTTCTACATACTATATTAGATAGTAGTATAAGTAGCAAAGTAGTATGGGTAGTATATTCATAGCTGAAACGCATTGTCATCAAAGTCTATTAACTTAAAATCACGTGGATTGTCATCCATACATATGAATTGTTCGGTGTCATACAAGTACTCGCACATTTAGATACATGGAATTAATTTAGAATTTCGAATTCCAGCCTCATCCACCTTCCTATTCGTGGCGCGAAAGAAAGCAATAAACTCGTAACCATCTGGTTAGTTCACTATGGCGTCGAGGCAATGATTTCGTTACCATATCATCAAAGTACCATTCCAAAAGGTAATAAGATACTCATACTACTTATGAGGCAGATACTCTATGTTTACCTAGATGAGACCTTCATGGCAGGTATCTTTGTGTAAAGTTGGAAATGGAGTTGGAAACGTACGTGTATGTACCAGGAGCGGGCATCCACGAATGCCGGATGATGATGATGTGACGCGACAGCGTAGTCGGGTGCGTCGGCAATATCCTGCATCATGCACATTCATATGTCTCTTTGGAGTTGTTTCATTACCTTTCGACTATATGTATACTCGTATACCCATAAATTGGTAATTCAGATGGTTTTAGTTTGTAGACTCATATGGTTGATATTGACTTCTTTCACTTTATAAGGGTGGAAGGTTGGAAGGGCATGTAACACTGGTGGCTCATTTTGTTCGCTGATGTTTCGAAACGCGCGTTGAAACATGTGCTGAAATTGCGTTGCTTCGTAGTAATTTCCTATAAGCCATGTGTTGACATGCTCAAGCACTTGTTATACTGAATTCCGGGCGTGCAATTGTTTATGGAAGCGCGCACCCACCTTGTTCGGTGTAGGTTTGGTGAAATTGTAGAAAAGCTAGTTAACATATCGGGGTTGTGGGTTAAGTTGAATATTTGATCTATTGTTGTGGGTGGTGTATTTTAACAATTGTTGAATTTCGGAATCTTTTCGGTGATGTAGGTTTAACTCTGAAAGCACTGGAAACGTAACAATGTTATTTGCATGTTAAAGCTATTTTCCGGGTTTTATCCGTGCACGCATCTTCCATTTCATTAAAGAATGCTTAATAAAATTAATTTTAAAACTGAGATTTATGACAACTGAGCAATGACAATGTCCTCCTATTGTAAAAAAATATTTTGGGTTTCCAATGGTGGTCAAGCGTTTTATGAACACAAAAGCATCTGTCTATCTACTCCTACTCTCACCTCCAGGTGGTGAAGGCTGGGAACCCAATACATCTGACTGAAAGACGGCGGCGGAGGAATTCCATATAAGGATTATCGGTGGCATCCATTATTTAAGTAAGTTTAAGTTACTTCGTGTGTGCACCCTTTAGAGATATCTCGACGTATTCGGAGCTCGGGCCTGGGGAAGAGATGGCGACCCAAAAATCCTGGATAAGTCAATGCCGGCTCTGATAACTTAGCGAGGCTAACGGCTATTTAGTCGGACCATTTGTCCAGCACTTGAGGGTAACTTGCTCACCATATAAAAGAACAAACAGTACAGGGATACCCAACAGCCGACGGCTAAAATGACCCCTGCAAGCGTCTTATTTCGGCATTGCACATGACCCTTAACAAAGTGTTTTGCTGAGATTCATCCTGATATGTATTCGTAATTCGAGTAAAATTGAAGTCAGGCAACAACAACATTAACAACCACCGAGGCATATGAATTGCTAAATTACTTCCGAATTATAGCTTTCGACAACTAAGTTTTGCCCTAAATGAGTAAGGAACGGACAAAGAGTGGTTTTTGTGCATGTATAGAACCTTTTTTTTTAAATAACGACTACGACTTCAGGCATATGGGTTTTTTGGCTGTTTTTGACAAATCAAATCGTATGAGCTTTATTTTAGGCCACTCCTTTGAGAATTAGGGCTCTGTGTTGCCAATATTGCGGTCTATTAGTACACACAAATCCTCAGATTTCGACGGCCTATTCACTGATCCATTTCGGCGTTGAATCCACTCGTCAGTAAGTCAATGTTTTCATGGGCAGTTTGGCACTTTTTGTTTACCTGCTGGTCCGGTAACATTGGCCATTAGCTGAAATCCGGCCTCATTTTTGATTAAATAAAGTCCATAGTCACTGAAGTTGAAGCCGCTCAGTTGCTCAACTCTGCGTCATATAAAATTTATGTGCTATGAGATTAACCCACACTACGATGTTCTTATCAAAGGGTGGACAACTGTCATTTAGTCAACTTTACGGGGCGGAACTGTATTGCTTTTCCTGATGAGTCTGAAGCAAAAGATTTTAAGATAATCACTAGCATATTGAAAAGTTATTCTCTTCGAGCTCCTGAGATATTGGATGGAGGTTGTTGGCCCGACCATCGACTTCCCCCATGTTCTATCGTCTAAAGCCGGCGCCAATGTGAAAAAAACATGAAATACTTTTGAGCTACAGCCTATTTCTTGTAACTGAAACTCCTATAAGTCAAAAGGCATTATATCCAGTCGCTTTGTAGAGCTAATACTTCTTTACCTGTCTCTAATAAGTCCTCTTACTCGATTTCAATGTTAAGGTCGCCATCCCACATCGACGGGATGCTAGAAGTTTCATCTAGAAAATCGTACTTCTTAGGGTCTTCATATTCATCGGCTAGTACGTGTTCATAAATCAGACAGTTTTTTTTAACAAAAGACTGTGATAGACAGACTATTTATCGATTATCGGCCTAAAGACTATCCATAATCGACCTGATTTACCAGTGAAACCAGTTCAGTATACATTCCATTAGAAGAAAAATGCTAATCCATTGACCATCTTAACCCTAACGATGAAGTTTTTGAAAGCCTTATAGATGTAAACTCAGAATATGTTGAAGAAGACGTGATAATTGTTTTTGTCGTATGAATTCTTCTATTGAATGTCTTCAATTTGAAGAGCTCTTTCTGGGCTTCTGGAGCCATTAATGGGGAAGTCTGGGAGTCTGCTCAAACAGAAATGCAAGTCAACAGCTACCGACTTCGCATACATATAGTATACGCATATCGTGAGTTCACTAATAGATGATATTAATCCAGGTTTGAGCTTGGAGATCTCATATTAAATTCCACGTGTAGGCCACTAGAAAATTGCCCACTTCCGCGTTGCTGATTAGTCTGGTGTAGAGTAAAACTTATGAGGTTTTTGTAAGTTTCTCAAAGGAGCCTCATAGATATTTACAGATTTTTATTCCTATTAATAAACAAATATTCAGATCACTTGTAGATCTTCTATCTTGATTGAACAAATATCTTCTATTGGCCCCTCGCCAGATGTAATGTTGCTGTATTCGTTTGTTCTTTTCATTCTTCATCTCATAAAGCGAGTTTTTTTTTGACATGAGAACTGCTCCGGGTTCATAGCCATCCTGAACAAAGCATTCCTACATTTCAAACCCCACCTCACCCTAGAGTTTGGGAAATAAAAATGTTAATACCTGTTTTGTGCTCAAGGATCATTCAATTAGGTTGTTCCCATACTCTGACTTAGACGTGATCAAATATTTGGCAAACGCAAACGGTATTCCGATTACTGGCTTAGACAAAACATCCAAAAATGACATTGATATCCTTTTCACCTTCAAGGCAGGTATGAAATAAAGTACAGAATTTAACCTTACTTATATACGAGTATCTCCAAAAGAACGTTTAATAACTTGAAAACACTTCAGTATACTCTAGTGTTACTTCACTATTGCATCCTCAAGGATTTCTTTTTTTATTCCATCAGACAGAGGTAAAAAAAAAAAAAGCACAGGAACTCAACTTGAACACAATGGTTAGACTGCTGCACTGCGCCCTCATTCCATCGGAGTCATGTTATGCTCCTTTTTCGTTGTTTGATAAGATACATCACTTAGTATGCACCAGACATCACATTTTTTCGTGTCCTTACTACAGTCCTGGTGTATCCAATCCGCAGTTTCGATAGAAAAGCTTGCAAAAATCAGAAAATAAAACCGAAAGCTTCATACTCCCTCCTGCTTTTCTGGAACAATATCCGATAAGAATGGGGAAACATTTATATTTTTCTATTCAGCTTTTCCGGTAAAGAAGGAAAAAGGATTAGAGGAACGCTTCCTTATGTGTATGATATGAAGAGAAAAATATCACATGCAAAACTAACAATAGAATCGTGTTATGGTAGGTGTTAGATGGAAGTGGTTGGGGCTGAAATGGTAGTGGTACTGACGACGGCAAATGTTGTATACCACTTTTATGTATGGCTGCCATTGTTGTTGGTGGCGGTTGGTCGATCCGTCAGTGTGGTTGCTGCCAGTTCACATTCACATCCATTAAGAATGCTTTTTCCACAAATCCTGACAACTTGACAAATGATTTTTATTCCTAGCTCAGGAGAAGGAATCTCTTGTGTGTACACCATGCCGCTTTCTTATACGGTTTTGAAGGAAAATTTCTTCTAAGGATATTATCCGTGGCAGCAGCAGCAACAGGAACAGCATACATATTTCTTCTCGTCCGTACCAATGATGATTACATGCCATGGCTGTCACATATATCCACCAACAGATACATTACGCATACTGTAACAAGCCACAGTAGAGGACGACAATGACGTTGCCGGTAGTATCCCTTTTTAAGTGAAGAGATATTTTATTTTTGCTTCCCTTTACCTTCACCTGCACCACCGCCCAGTATTCATTTAAGACGAGTCGTCTTGCACCCGAATTGAAGGGAACATTTATTTCAATCCATAAAGGGTTGTAACTCTGTATCCACTTTCACACTTACTTCTGCTCGTGTTCTTTTAAAAATGGAAGAGTGCTTATGGAATCGCCAAGGCAGACCCTAAGACTTTGTAAGGAATATCTAACGGACCGGAATCTGGAAAGAATAGATTTTTTTCAATCTTTCGATTTCCCTTTTCATTGCACATTATTACAATAGTTCAAAGAGGGGTTTCTCGTGCATAAATTTTCAGTTTTTACAATTGTCGAGCTTTCTGGTGGACGGATATTGTTGGTAATATTCTCGGTTCTTCTTAATGTAGTAAAATTTAGAGTGAATTCTCTTACAATAGCAATGTGAATGTATGTACATATGTATTATAGCATATGTAGACAAGTAGTTTAGATTTTTCATAATTTTAGCTCAAAAACTTTCGTTGACCTACAATTTTAATCTGTACTTTTTATCATTACCAAGTAACGAACGATTGCATCTTTGGATTGATAAATAAGATTCATTCCATGACAAAGAAATATGTGGGTAGGGTAAGGTCAGTAGATCTAGTTTTTGGCAATCAAAGACAAAATTAACACTAAGTTAATACCAAGCCTTTACTGAACTTATCCAGCAGCGATTTTTCAACCGTTTAAATGATAAAATTGTTTTATCAAAATGGATGTTCTGTTTGGGTAACGTTTCGCGCGCTTTGCCCATTTAACGATCGCCATAATCGTCCTACCGAGAGATTCGCAGTGTGGTGGATAAATTTGGTTCAGTAAACGATAAACCAACACCCGTGCGTCGACGAAATGCAAGATCTGCCGAAAACATCGCCGCTGTCAGTGAGAGTGTGCAGGAGAATCCGAGGCAGTCGATTTCGCGTCGCTCACAAGAACTCGGCCTTTCGCTGACCACAACTTTGCGAATTTTGCATCGTGACTTGGAGCTGCACCCGTACAAAATTCAATTGACCGAGGAGCTGAAGGTAAACGACACCGAGGTATGCTCGCTGAATGGACTCTGGAGCAGTTGGAAGCTGACCCTAATTTTCATCGAAAAATCATCTTCAGCGATGAGGCCCATTTTCGGATCAATGGGTACGTCAACAAACAAAATTGTCCAATGCATTTGGAAAAAGTCACTGTTTGGTTTGGATTTTGGGCTGGCGGCGTCATTGGTCCATATTTCTTTGAGAACGACGTTGGCCAGGTTAACAGCGAGCCCCATTGGTCGATGATTACAGACTTCTTTGGGCCTGAATTGGATGATATAGACACCAACGACATGTGGTTTCAACAGGACGGCTCTACGTGCCACACAGCTCACGCCACATTGGAAATTCTGCACGAGCAATTCGAGAACATGGTCATCTCACGTGGAGGTGATGTGAACAGGCCGCCGAGATCGTGCGATTTGACCCCGTTAGACTTTTTCTTGTAGGATTTTCTAAAGTCGCAGGTCTATGCGAATAAGCCAGCGGCCCCCAAAGCCAACATAACCTAGTCCATCGGTCAAATTGAAACTGATTTATGCGCCAGAGTCATGCAAAATCGGACATTAGACATTGGACATTTCGGATGCGAGCCACCCAGAAAAGCCGCTGCGGACATTTGAACAATGTTATATTCCATACATAATGGCATCGATACTCTTTTTGAACGAATAAAAAATTTCAATAATATCTCACACACACACTTTGTTTTATTTAAATTTAAAGATTGGAAGCGCTTAATGGCAGACCCTTTATTTAGTCCTTTTCAATAATTTTTTCTAAACTGTTTCGACGCTGATAAAAATCATACTTGAGTTTTTTCGGTGGTAATGTGTTATGGTGTTTGGTATCTAGTTACGTGGTGTATAACGGGTGGTCCAAATACAAGTTTCTTTTTGAATCATGTGCTGTATTGACACTGACAGCTATTTCCCACTCGAAATATTGGCTGTGTGTCAATCAGTATCGCCATCGCTTCTTAGTTTGGGACTTACAGCAACCCGTAATGGACGTCGAATTTGTCCGAAATATTAATACAAAAAATTGCCGCATCTGGGGATCGGAAAACCCGTACGTGATTGTGGAGAAGCCAGTACATTCCCAGAGAGTAACAGTTTGGTGCGGTTTTTGGACATCATCGGCCCATTTTATTTCGCAAATTCTTTTGGAAACGCCATTTCGCTCAACGCTGAGCGCTATAGAGCCATGATTACTGAATTTTTGTGGGTTGAAATTGAAGACATGGACTTGATCGATCTTTGTTTTCAGCACGATGGCGGGGATAATTAGAATTCAATTTGCAAGTATATAAGTTACAATTTTACAATTGTATCTTTTGTCACTGTGAGGCTTTCTAGGTAGTTATTAATACCTTAGTTATGGAAGTCCTTGAACGATTTCTTCAACAAGTTGCAGAGCCTATTAAAGGACGTTTTATCTTGTTGAGCCCGAGTTTCGTGCCATTTTTTCCGCGCTCTTCATTTCTTCCTTACCATTTCCCTGATTTCCGGGGAGTATCTTATGCCGATACTGGTAACTTTGTTCCGTTCTCGTGGAGTGTTATTCCAGGTCGCTTGCTGTATGACTTCAACAAACCGTTTAACTTCTTTTTCAAGTTGATACGGCGTTCTAAGCGGCAGTTTTAATTCAGTATTTTTGACAACCTCTATTCGGAAATCTTGCCAGTGAGTTTTTTTGTTGGATAATCTGGGTGGTCTTTGTTTCTTAAACAAGGATTCGCACAATGAAAGGATAATTGGATAATGATCTGAGGAAAAATCGAAGCTTTCGTCAATGTTGACGTTACTAGCATTTACTCCTTTTCCGATAAAGAAGTCTATCAGATCGGGTGTTTTGGCGACATCCGATGGCCAGTACATCGTCGGTCTGCCTGTTGAGTAAAATTGGCAACCACATTCCATACCAGCCCTGTAGAGAATTTTGCCTTTTTTTGAGGTACATCTTGAGCCCCAAAAGGTGTGCTTCGCATTAAAGTGGCCACCAATAATAAAAATTGGTCCAAGAGTATTAAATAGGTCAATGTTTTCTTGTTTTTCTATTTTGCAGCGCGATTGGCAATAGATTGAGTGCTCATTTGAAAATTTTCAAGTTCAAAATTTGCTTCCAGAGAGTGTTCAATGCAGCCTTTTATAAATAAGGATGACCCGCCTCTTGCATTTCCCAATAGATAATGAGAGTGGTTGTCGCGGTAACCTTTTAGTTTCACGCGTGATTGTGTCGTCAGTTGAGTTTCAGAAATTAAACATATATCAACTGCTTTTTCCTGAATGAAAATATTTAGTTCATCAAGCCTTTTCTGTAGGTCGTTGCAATTCCACGCAAGAATATTGAGCTTCTTTGTAATGTGCTTCGAGGTTGAGAAGCCGTTCGACTATTATATTATTTGTTTTAGTTAGTTTGTCTAGTCTCTCGAGAATTACTGAGAAAACATTTGAGGCAGGATCAAGTGATTCACAGTTGGTCGTATTTGCTCGTGCCGCCACTTTTCACTTGCGCATTGTTATTTTTGACGTTGTTGTTATTGGTGATTTTAGCGGCCATCACGGTGTTTGCTATCTTTGCTCTCCTCCTCCGCGACTTCGCAGCCTCGATAGTTAGCTGGTTGTTTTCTCCTACAGTTAATACATGTCGCTGGGGACTCTTTCGTGGCACTGCACTCTCGCGTCAGATGTTTTCCGGCGCATTTCACACAGCGAGGGTCCTTCTGGCAGTACTCCTGGGTATGACTGAATCCCTGTGTACATTGGGGAATCGGCCTCGAGTTTTTTCGTGGAGTTTCAATCCCAAAATTGAATTAACAGAATAAATCCATTCTAGGCTGTCGGCTTTGTCGAAATTTAGCCTAAAAAGGGAGAGCCCGCGTCTTGAGGTTGTCCTCTCGGCTTCAACACTGCTCTGTTTTTGCGCAAGTATATTAACGGCGTCGATCATTTCTAAGCCTTTATTTTTAAGATCAAATAAAATGTTTTTTTTTAGGGCAAGAGGCATGCAAGCCTCTAACTACCACGCGTATGGGTCTTTCCGCTTTATTTTCGTACGTATGCCGTTGAATCATCTCGGCATTTAATTTTTGCGAAAGCGAACGGTAATTGTCTGGATTAAGGACATTGACAGTCCATGTATCGTTATTGCGGGATCTTACTCTGTAGTCGGTTGAACATGGTGATTCTAAGATGGTGTGCAACTTGTTATAGTCCGAGATTCCAAAGACATTTATTGGCGGTGGCGGTCTTTGTTTGGGTTGCTTTTTTCCTTTATTGACCTTAACACTATTAGAGCTGGCTGGCATCTCTTTTTGTAAATTTTCATCATCTTTGCGTTTCTTACTTTTTGGTAATACTTCTGGACTTTTTGTAAGTATCCAGTCTGTTTCTCGGACTAGCTCTTCTTCGTCCGTGTGAAAACACGAGTTTTCCAGGCGGTCAAGTCGCGGATCAGACTCGGTTTTAGATTGCGTCTTAATGGCATCTAATTCCTTTTTAAGTTCGACGCAGAGCAATTCCATATTTTGGAGTCTTGTGTTTGTAGAATTCATTCCACTAGAATTCACGAGTAGAGGGGAAATGATAGTCCGTATGTCCAGATAGGGCTGGCTGATCTGAAGGTCGCCAAGTATCCGGATGCTCCGTTAGAGATTGGGCTATTTTTGATACAGGGCCCCCAACCTGGTCGATTCTGGCATGGGTCGCTTAACACCTTAATCCGACCCAGTGGATTTTAGTCGCCTCTTATGACAGGCATGCCTACCTCGGGTATATTCTAACCCCTAACCCGAAGGGCTAAAGTGAAAATTCTGTGGTTCGACTTCGAATTTATTGTTTATTATTATTGCGGTATGTTAGGGGGTTATTAATTAAAATTTCAGTCGTTGAATAAATAAGTGCACATAGTTCTTTAAAATGTCGCACGGATTTTCAAATGCAGAATACGCTGATATTGTGAGTTTGTATTTATTTTGCCATAGAAATGGTACAGAATCAGCTCGTGAGTATCAACATCTTTTTCCAAACAGAAGAACGTATATCCGAATTAGGAGCTGTGGAATTAATGGTAACGTTAATGCGCCCAACCAACCTCAACCATACTACGGAGTCTTACATAATCCTGCATATGATTCCATTCTATAATAAGTGAATTGCTTCATATCATAACAGCGCGTACCGATGGTGTATTTCCATATCACTTGACAATGGTACAAGCACTAAACGCCAATGATCCTGAAAGTAGAATTACATTTCGCAACTGGTACGTTTTCAAACTACAGATTGATCCTCAATTCTACAAAAAAAAATTCTGTAGAAGTATGAGTCTACTTTTATAAGAAGAGGAGTAACAAATTTTCATAATCATCATGTATGGGCTTACTCTAATCCACATGATCACCGCGAATGCAATTTTCAACAAGAATTTAAAATTAGCGTTTGATTAGGTATTACTGGTAGCAATATCTTTGGACCCTTCTTTCTTTCTGACCGCGTAAATTCAAAGGTTTTTCTCAACTTTTTGGATGAAACTTTACTTGAGAATGTACCTCTCAACCAACGGGCAGATCACAGGAACCAACTAGATGGTTGTTCTGCGCTTTATGGTTAACCCATCCGAGAGTGTTTAGATGCTTTCTATATTCAAAAGTGGATTGGCCGTTCGGGACCAGTGTTGTGGCCGTGGCTCAAGTGATAGTGGACTGGCTTCCAAATCGAAAGGTTCGATGTTCGTATCCAAATCGCGCCCGAAAGACATTCATTTTTTCAGTTAAAACAAATCAAGTAATTTGAGTGAATACAACAACAAGTATAGCCGTTCGAAGTCAAACTTCCTCATAGTATTAGCTTTCTGTTGCGATGCATGCTACCGTTCTTTGGCTACAACAAAGTAATGGTCCGAGTCGATGTCGGTTTCTCGAAAGTTCGGACATCCGTAATACTGGAGGAGTGCCTTTGCCGATCGCAATTTTGTCATTCTGGTTGGCCGCTGATTGATCAGGGTCCTACAAGTTCCCTTATCAATATAAAGATGCGGGAACCGGGTACCAGCTGCGACAATGTTTCGTACCACCGTGGGGTCGATTAGCCTGAAATTGTTATTTGTTTTTTTTTTATTCTTTTTTATAATTGACGCACGCTACATATTACAGAGTACGTCCGAAAGTAGGCTTGCGGGTATACTGATGAGCACTCATAGCGAGACGGTCGTTACGGTTGATAGTTTGAAGGGGGGAATGCTATTGACAATTTCAATGGAGCACTGGTGTTGGAAATAGCGGTAAAAGAAAGTGAGATACGATACATTACGTCGGTGTTTGAGGGTGTCCATTGTCTGAGTGATATTAGCATAACATATGATTTTGGATCCTACCTAGCAAGGATAGATATGATTTAGGCACATCTGACCAGACGATAGCCTTATATATTGAAGCCAGCTCAGAGGAGGTAAAGTATTAAAGTATACTTGAGGAAACCTAGACATTTTACAGCATTTTTAGCGACATCAAATATACGTAGGTCGTCATTGTCATTGTCATTCTCGACATGAAAATGGAAAGTTTTTCGATTTCGAGCATGCAATCGTATCCATGGATAACGACTGAGTATTTTAGAAGCACTAAATTCCACTCTGTTCCAGGTTTCCCATTTAGTAATGATATTTATATCGGAATTAAATAAGCCTAGCATACGCTGCCATTCCCATTCTAAAGCCGAAGAGCAGTGACGTGAGTCCGGGAACGAATATGAAAAGTTGTCATCAACAAAGGAATATATTGGATTAGAAGTAGAAGGCAAGGGATCGTTGATGAAAATAAAAAAAGAGTGTCGGAGACAGAATGGAGCCTTGGGGTACACCAGCATCAGCTTTGCGAATATCAGACTTGAGACCATCCAAGGCTATTTGAATTGAACGTTGCGAAGGTAATTTCTATTCCATTGAAGAAGAGAGTCGTCGATCAAAAATGTACATATTTTGGGCAAAAGTGCCTGATGCTTAGAAATATAAAGTGCAACTATCTTGCTTTTGCCAGATTGATGTACGCTTTGGTTTCAATTTTCAGTGAGACATGCCATCAAATTACCAGTGGACCTGTTGCTACGAAAACCGTACTGCCGGTCATTGAGAAGATTTCGGGTTTCGCGATATTTCATGAGCTGACGGTTTATTAGCGTTTCCGTGATCTTGAATAAAAGGAACGTAAGTCCAACGGGTTTGTAGAAGGAGAGAGAAGACAATTTGTCTTTTTTAAGGACGGCTGAAGAGCAGGACTGATGAAAAAGTTTACGTTAATTTACTACCTTTGGGACATTGTTGTATTTTTTGCCTCAGTTTTTGGTCGTATTGAAATTGCACACTGTTAAAAAAGGCGTTACAGGCATTCCTTGCTCGTTTGAATTTTTTCCGGTTTTGCTCTGTAAAGTTGGTGGTGTAAAATGGTAAAAGGGAAAGAAGGTGGTGTCGTGCCTAAATTTGCATTAAATTTTAATATCATAGCTAGGGCACTGTTCGTAAATCTTCGGTGTCATCATCTTTCTCCTCTGTAGGTTCGCGTGCGCTTATAAGGGTAATGTTGGAAAATTTAGTCTTAATATGGATTGTTATGTGGCGCTCGTTAGCATACCGGAAATCAAGACTTTTTGCCTTAGTCTGCCTTAAACAAAAAATCCGCATCCAAATAGGCGCCGTAGTAGATGTTGCAGTTTTACATCCTCTTTTTGTCTGGCCAATACTACCGTTTCTTAGATGCCGGTAACATCTTCTTATTACTTCGTAATTGGATTTTTTCCC
Organism: Volucella bombylans; assembly: GCA_949129095.1. Taxonomy (NCBI): domain Eukaryota; kingdom Metazoa; phylum Arthropoda; class Insecta; order Diptera; family Syrphidae; genus Volucella; species Volucella bombylans. Next base: position 108,595,977 of record OX422143.1, on the reverse strand, counting down.
ATGACCGGAAAATTACTACGGCGGCACAACCCCGACCTCGAGGCCCAATGTCATTATAAAGGGTGTTCCAATAGGGACTTGACAACTTTGAATTTAATTTGTGAACGCACTCTTTCACTAACCATCAAACTGTCACTGTCAATTTATTCAGTATACTCAACATTTTCATCATGGTAAAGTATACGAACGAGTAACGTCTGAAAATTATAAAAATTTTCTACCGAAATTCGGAGTCGGTGACTGCAACTTTAAGAGCGTTAACTCCAATTTTCGGTCGTAATTCTCGCCCTAGTAGACAGGCAATAACAAGTTTAGTGCAAAAATTTGAGTCTGGGTTGGTCGAAGTGTCGAAAATATGGCTGCCGTTCAAGCATGCGTAGCAAATGATCCAAATCAGTCAATTCCACGGCGTTCTCAAGAATTGGGCATCGCTCAGACCACATTATGGCGTATTTTGTGTAAGGATCTTGGTTTACACCCATACAAGATCAAGCTGGCTCAAGAATTTAAGCCGATGGACCATTTGAAGCGACGTACGTTCTTCGATTGGGCTTTGGAGAAAATGCGCCAAGATGATGAATTTCATCAGAAAATCATCTTCAGTGACGAAGCTCATTTTTGGCTCAATGGGATCGTCAATAAGCAAAATATGAGTTATTGGTCGGGTGAAAATCAACATGTGCTTCATGAATCACCACTTCATCCGCTGCTTCGTGCGGTTTGCATGCCGGCGGCGTTATTGGGCCATAGTTTTTTGTCGACGATAACGATCGTCACGTTACTGTGAATGGTCAGCGTTATCGCGCCATGATCACCGATTATTTTTAGCCCGAATTGGAAGATATGGACTTGGACGACATGTGGTTTCAACAGGACGGTGCCACAAGCCACACAGCACACGCTACTATCGATTTATTTAAGGGTAAGTATGGTGAGCGTGTTATCTCAAGAAATGGGCCAGTCGATTGACCGCCTCTTTCGTGCGATTTAACGCCGCTTGACTATTTTCTGTGGGGCTACGTTAAGTCATTGGTTTTTGCCAACACGCCGACGACGTTGGAAGAGCTCAGAGCCAAAATTGAACGCGAAATAGCGGCCGTTTCGGCCGAAATGCGTGGCCGAGTCGTTGAAAATTGGGTCCAACGAATCGATCGCTGCAAACGTGCCCGCGGTGGCCATATGAACGAATTCGAGTTCCATTCATAAATGTTTTGATTGTACTTCAAGCCGATAGTAAAGTTTTTGAAATATCTCAAATCCTTTACGTTTTATTTAAAAAAAAAAGTTGTCAAGTCCTTATTGGAAAAGCCTATATAATCGTATAAGATTTATGCCTACTAAATCACAACAAATGTGCTTAATTTAATATTTCGTAAATGAACTATTATACAAAAGTATCCGATTTAGCCTGTTTACGAATAGGTGTGCCATAGCTCGGCAGTGGGGTTTTTTTTCCAACTAGTTACTAAATTATTTATTCGCACATATGTTATACTATTGTGATAGCTTGTGATAGTTGATTTAACATTAAAGACTTTCTAACGAATTCATTCAAAGTTGATGAAATTACCATCTTAGCATAAAATTAATAACGAAACCGAATTTTGACGTTCAAATTGAGACACTGTCGAAACAAAGCGGAGCGATACACTTGTGTTTTGTCGTTAACTATTTTTGGGTCATTTGGATTTTGAATTTTCGAAGCGGAATTATTAGGGGTTTTCTTTTGTTTTAACCTTTGACAACATCAGTTGAACTATGCTAATAACAACACCAACAACATGAATTTATCCGCAAATCAGTTGGACAACACAACGACTTTCCTCCAGATTTAATTAATTTCTTTTCATTTGTCAATTGTTGCGTGGTGGGGGCATTTAACTAATGAGATTGCATTTTGCACAGTCAGTGTCACTACAATGTATTACAACATATCGACCGACATTTATTTCATATAAATGTAGCTCCATCAAATCTGGAAATCATTGTTTAATCAAACAGTCTTCAGGAAAGGTAGCCTTAGTACGAAAAGAAACATGGTAAGAAGAATATTACATTTAGCAAGCCGATTGGATATTTTCAATTGATCACGGATTGAATTGCAGAAATTCCTTATTGCATTGACTATTATCGGTGTTGTAGCAGGTGATGTATCTCACTTGTATCTTCCACCAGTTGAGCCGAAACTGGATTATTTACCACCTGTACCATCTCCACAATATGGAGTACCACCAGCTTCTCAATATATTCCGTCACCAGTTGGACAAGGAGACATAGAATTAGGTAGTTCACTTGCACCACAAACTCCAGGATATATTCCTCCAGCCGCAGAAGACCCTGAACTACCATCTTCGGAATATATTCCCCCAGCACCATTAGGATCTCAATATATCCCACCTGCTCCAGCAATTTCTGGTTATATTCCACCACCACCACCACCGCCAGCTCCAAAATACATTCCTTCCCTGCCTGCTGGTCCTGAATACATCCCGCCACCACCTCCTGCTTCGAAATACCTTCCAGCCGAAGAACCTGCACCAGTCTACGAGAGCAACAGCGATGGCTATAGGTACAGGACAGTTAAAAGGATTAAATACAGGAATCGTACTTGAGAACTGGGAAGGATATGAGGACGTCTAAATGCATGGTTTTACGTGTGTTTCGTTCTAATAAATTTAATTTTTTAGTTCCTACATTTAACTTTGGTGTAATTTTATTAACAGCATCGATGTAGCAAGTTTAAAATTGTTACCCTCTTAGGTTGAGTAAGTTGTAACTTTGCCTGCCAAGATCTACCCAGTGTCTGGTTGCAATCGGTACGTCTAAAGGAAACGTAAATAGAAATGAATTAGGTGTTGCCTGCGTTAGTAAGGTATATAAAAGAGCTGTATTTTTTATTTTATTCCATACATATATTAACATTATTGCAAGATCAGGCGTTTAATTTTATTTGTGTCAAGGCCAGCATTTATTATTACGTCAGTTGTTCGCTCTTGTGTTTATTAATTCAAATTTTGGTATAGTAATTATGGAAACCTAAGAAAGACGCTTCCCCTCTGCGGATATGAATGCGTCATTAGAAATTGAACAGCCTTTTATAAGTTATTATCTGTAGTTATTTGTTATTGCCGAAATAACCAATATCGATGTTAGTGTGTGTGCTTACCCTTCTAACAAAATAAAAATTCTTGTCCATAGATCTTAAAAAAATATAACATTACACTGTCTGTGCTTGGTGGAATACTCTTAAACATTCAAACCACCATAGAGCATAGTGTGCAGCTCATTGTATGGAAAATCCGAAACATAATAAATTTTCTTCTTTCTGCATGTGACCAGTCGACCAGTTGGCCAGTCCGCCAAAGCCTAAATATATGTTCGCTCTGCATAGCCTTTGACCGCATACAGTGTTCAGAAATTTCGGATATCCGCATGCGGTACACCTACAGAAAAAGAACAAATATACAAAACCACTTCACCATAACGTTATGGTTCATATTGCCCAGCTGTATATTTCAAAACTATCTTTTTTGTGTTCCTGCATATGCTACAGTAGATACGTTCACCCCATATGAAATAATAAAACAAAATGAATTGCTGTCTTACCATCAGAATCAACTACCACTAGGCAATTGTTTTGAAGTTTGAGTCCTGGCAATGGGAGTCGGTCATGCAATACATCCCAGTTACGAACAAAAGAAATACTTCCAAAAGCGAAGATCTTATATGTGAATAAAAAGATAGTATGATAGTATGAGTGACATAAATATCTCAGCTAGAAGTTTTGAGCCAACTTTTGAAAACAAATGTCATTAGGGTTGACCATTAGAGTCGAATAAATCGGTCGCCAAGTTAAAGTTGCTATTTGCAAGTGGCGTCCGTTCACCTAGTAGAAAAGGAGAAGGCCATGGTTTCCTTTTATCACGGATCACCATTCGTCTGCTACCCCCTCCTTTTTTTGGTATGAAAATGTTCCACATAAACGGACGCTTCCCAGTTCGAAAGTATTGTAATTGCATCAGAGACAAATACATGATTGGGGTTTATTAATTTGCGGCATATTATCGATGGGTATGTAGTGATGAAATTTATGGAAATAGATATGCGTATCAGAAGCCGACCTCAAAAAGTTAAAACTGATTCGTAAACTAACAAGGACGCATTCAATTGGGATGAAAAAAAATTAACAGCTGAGATCGAAACACAAAAAAAAATGCATTTCAACTTTTATTTTTTCATTTTATTGAAAGACTTATTCATGCATCAAATTTAACAAGGAACCAGTGATTAACCTAATGTGAGACCTAGACCGAGTCCTCCACTACCGATGTTGCCACCGATTCCAATTCCTCCAAGGCCTAGACCCAAGCCGACTCCTGAAGATGGCTTAGAATAGGATGAATGGCCATAATTATTGTATCCACCATGTGATCTGCCTCCGATACCAAGGGATCCACCCACTCCAGGTGAGCCACCGATGCCGCCATATCCGCCCGACAAACCAAGTGAACCACCAACATTTGATGAAGCTCCAGCGTTGCTTGAACTGCCTCCTCCTAGTCCAAGGGATCCACCTATTCCAGATAAGCCACCGGACTGTGAGCCACTGCTTCCGCCAAGTCCACCAGACAAACCAAGTGAACCACCAACATTTGATGAAGCTCCAGCGTTGCTTGAACTGCCTCCTCCTAGGCCAAGGGATCCACCTATTCCAGATAAGCCACCGGATTGTGAGCCACTGCTCCCGCCAAGTCCACCAGACAAACCAAGTGAACCACCAACATTTGATGAAGCTCCTGCGTTGCTTGAACTGCCTCCTCCTAGTCCAAGGGATCCACCTATTCCAGATGAGCCACCGGACTGTGAGCCACTACTCCCGTCAAGCCCACCAGACAAACCAAGTGAACCGCCAGCATTCGATGAAGCTCCAGCGTTGCCTAAACTGCCTCCTCCCAGTCCAAAGGACCCACCTACTCCCGATGAGGCACCGGACTGAGTGCCACTGCTCCCACCAAGTCCACCAGACAAACCGAGTGAGCCACCAACATTTGATGAAGCTTCAGCATTGCTTAAGCTGCCTCCTCCAAGTCCAAGGGATCCACCCACTCCAGATGAGCCACCGGACTTAGAGCCAGTGCTCCCACCAAGTCCGCCAGACAAACCAAGGGAACCTCCGGCGTTGCTTAAACTGCCTCCACCAAGTCCAAGGGATCCACCCACTCCAGATGAGGTACCGGAATTAGAGCCAAGTCCACCAGACAAACCAAGTGAACCACCAGCGTTTGACGAAGCTCCAGCGTTGCCTAAACTACCTCCTCCTAGTCCAAGGGATCCACCTATTCCAGATGAGCCACCGTACTGAGAGCCACTGCTCCCGCTAAGTCCACCAGACAAACCAAGTGAACCTCCGGCGTTGCTTAAACTGCCTCCACCAAGTCCAAGGGATCCACCCACTCCAGATGAGGTACTGGACTTAGAGCCACTGCTCCCGCCAAGTCCACCTGACAAACCAAGTGAACCTCCAACATTTGATGAAGTTCCAGCATTGTTTGAATTGCCCCCTCCTAGTCCAAGGGATCCACCTATTCCAGATGAGCCGGCGGACTGAGAGCCACTGCTCCCGCTAAGTCCACCAGACAAACCAAGCGAACCTCCGGCGTTGCTTAAACTGCCTCCACCAAGTCCAAGGGATCCACCCACTCCAGATGAGGTACCGGACTTAGAGCCACTGCTCCCGCCAAGTCCACCAGACAAACCAAGTGAACCTCCGGCGTTGCTTAAACTGCCTCCTCCAAGTCCAAGGGATCCACCCACTCCAGATGAGGTACCGGACTTAGAGCCACTGCTCCCGCCAAGTCCACCAGACAAACCAAGTGAACCACCAGCGTTTGACGAAGCTCCAGCGTTGCCTAAACTACCTCCTCCTAGTCCAAGAGATCCACCCACTCCAGCTGAGCCACCTGACTTAGAGCCACTGCTCCCACCAAGTCCACCAGGCAAACCATGTGAACCGCCAACATTTGATGAAGCTCCAGCGTTGCTTGAACTGCCTCCTCCTAGTCCAAGGGATCCACCTATTCCAGATAAGCCACCGGACTGTGAGCCACTGCTCCCGCCAAGTCCACCAGACAAACCAAGTGAACCTCCGGCGTTGCTTAAACTGCCTCCTCCTAGTCCAAGGGATCCACCTGCTCCAGATGAGGCACCGGATTGAGAGCCACTGCTCCCGCTAAGCCCACCAGACAAACCAAGTGAACCTCCGGCGTTGCTTAAACTGCCTCCTCCAAGTCCAAGGGATCCACCCACTCCAGATGAGGTACCGGACTTAGAGCCACTGCTCCCGCCAAGTCCACCAGACAAACCAAGTGAACCACCAACATTCGATGAAGCTCCAGTGTTGCTTGAACTGCCTCCTCCTAGTCCAAGGGATCCACCTATTCCAGATAAGCCACCGGACTGTGAGCCACTGCTTCCGCCAAGTCCACTAGACAAACCAAGTGAACCACCAACATTTGATGAAGTTCCAGCGTTGTTTGAACTGCCCCCTTCTAGTCCAAGGGATCCACCTATTCCAGATGAGCCACCGGACTGAGAGCCACTGCTCCCGCTAAGTCCACCAGACAAACCAAGTGAACCTCCGGCGTTGCTTAAACTGCCTCCACCAAGTCCAAGGGATCCACCCACTCCAGATGAGGTACCGGACTTAGAGCCACTGTTCCCGCCAAGTCCACCAGACAAACCAAGTGAACCTCCGGCGTTGCTTAAACTGCCTCCTCCAAGTCCAAGGGATCCACCCACTCCAGATGAGGTACCGGACTTAGAGCCACTGCTCCCGCCAAGTCCACCAGACAAACCAAGTGAACCACCAACATTTGATGAAGCTCCAGTGTTGCTTGAACTGTCTCCTCCTAGTCCAAGGGATCCACCTATTCCAGATAAGCCACCGGACTGTGAGCCACTGCTTCCGCCAAGTCCACTAGACAAACCAAGTGAACCACCAACATTTGATGAAGTTCCAGCGTTGTTTGAACTGCCTCCTCCAAGTCCAAGGGATCCACCCACTCCAGATGAGGTACCGGACTTAGAGCCACTGCTCCCGCCAAGTCCACCAGACAAACCAAGTGAACCACCAACATTCGATGAAGCTCCAGCGTTGCTTGAACTGCCTCCTCCTAGTCCAAGGGATCCACCTATTCCAGATAAGCCACCGGACTGTGAGCCACTGCTCCCGCCAAGTCCACCAGACAAACCAAGTGAACCACCAACATTTGATGAAGCTCCAGCGTTGCTTGAACTGCCTCCTCCTAGTCCAAGGGATCCACCTATTCCAGATAAGCCACCGGACTGTGAGCCACTGCTTCCGCCAAGTCCACTAGACAAACCAAGTGAACCACCAACATTCGACAAAGCTCCTGCATTGTTTAAACTGCCACCTCCATGTCCAAGGTATCCACCCAGTCCAGATGAAGCACCGGGTTTAGAGCCACTGATGCCGCCAAGTCCACCAGACGAACCAAGTGAACCACCAATATCTGATAAAGCTCCTACATTGCTTAAACTGCCCCCTCCATGTCCAAGGTATCCACCCAGTCCAGATGAAGCACCGGGTTTAGAGCCACTGATGCCGCCAAGTCCACCAGACAAACCATATGAACCTCCAAAATTTGAGGAAGCTCCGGCATTATTTAAACTGCCACCTCCATGTCCAAGTGATCCACCCAGTCCAAGTGATCCACCCAGTCCATGTGAAGTACCAGCTTTAGGGCTGCTGCTACTGCCAAGTCCACCAGATAAACTAAGTAGGCCTGAGCCTCCATGTGATCCTCCTATTCCTAGCGAACCACCGTTTCCAAAATAACTTTTGCCACCTCCATGATCCCCATGGTGTTTATGTCCACTTTCACTATGTATGTTGGATCCCCAAGCATTATTTGAGTTTCTTCCAAGTCCGAGGGCAGCACCTCCTTGAAGTCCAGAACCGCCGATTCCAAGACCTTTTCCAAATCCTATACCTCCTCCAAGTCCTATGCCTCCTCCTAAACTTAAGCCTCCTTTATTCGTAGTTTGACTCAATCCCAAATGACTTAGTCCTTTTCCAGTATTTGGGTGTCTATCATGACTACCTGCTAGCAGTACAGGACCTCCTATTGTATTCCCAACAATACTCTTCCTATGTGAGCTTGCACTGGGATACGCCGAAATACCTCCGTAACCTCCGTAGGCGTGACCTTAAAATGTATAGTTACCATGATGTCAGAGAAACATGTCAAAAGGAATTAAATTTCAACCCACCTTCAGCCACAGCTAGGCACAACCAAAAAAATCCAAATATCGACCAACTCGTCATCTTGTCAAAAATTCTCACAACTAATATTCGCCAATTCTTGAGACTCCCGCTTTTATAGCCTCTTAGGCAGAATCTTAATCAATCGTGATTCCAGAATAATTTTGTGTTTACTCATCAACGCGAATCACATTCTAATTAGATAAGCAAACCAAATATGCTATCTATTTATTCGTACAGGTGTCTGCACAAATGCTACAAAGGTACTGGGGATAGCTGTGAAGCATGAGAAGGATCGGAAAAGTGACTAATGGTCACAGTTCAAATTGTTTAGCAAACAAACGTCGCAAGTTGTCTCATCCTGACCGTGGCATGATAAAATAAAATTTGAAGTGACTAACCCAGTTACTGATCGTCGCAACGGTTGCACCTATTCATGATGCAAGTAAATATAAACATTATGATTGTTATGATAATTGTATCATAATTGTAAGACCGGTTGTTTAGGAAAAATCATGTTAAGAAGCACAAGTTATCGCCCTATAAAGCGCTCAAATTATGTCGGTATCAAAGGAACTGTGATATAATAATTAACTTACTCGTAAGTGAAACCTTAATAAATAGGAAAAGATTATAATGTCCTTCTATTATGCAGATTTAGGGAGTGTGGCTAATGTTGCTTTATTTACCAGGTTTTTAGATAGCACAAAATGCCAAGCTGGATTCAAAAACAAAAAATGGAAAGAATATCACTACATCACCATCATCGTCTGTACTTAGCTTTAGACACTCATTTTCTGCTGCGAGAAATACTTCAACTTTGATGTATAAGGTTCCCCAATAAAAGGTTTCACTTTGATTTATCTCATTCGTAATCTTTACGAAGTAAGTTATTACTTTTATTGTAGTCGATAGAGGAGGGGTTTCCAAATTAACATAAGCCAATTGACCTCCGCGATCTCTGCGACACATGCACACACTTTTAATAAAATTGTTTGTCACATTTTCGCACGTTCGCCGCTCTGTTGAATCGATAACTGCAGCTATGTTACTGACTGGGAAGAATTGGTTTAAACCTTCTTTTACGTATGGCCCCAAAGAAAGAAGTCGCACGGTGTTAAATCGTATGATTTCGGCAACCGTCGTGGGAAATAAACATGGTTTGATAGTACAATCCACTTATGGTAACAGCCACACCTGCTTCATTGATGATGGCTTTAGCCTAAGTTAAGTTATTATGTCAATGGAACCTTACAGGTTTTATGTAGAGTCCGACCGAACATTCGGCTCCTGCTTCGGCTTCGGCCACATTCGGCTTAAATTTCCACCTTCGGGAAAACATTCGACTTCGGCAAGAAAAGGCCGAAGATTTCGCCGAAGCCGAACCGTTTTTCCGCAAAAATTAAACTATCATACGCACCGTGTTTCGGAGTACGAGATTTCGAGCAAGTCATTTCATGTTTGTTTCGTTTCTGTAGCAGGTAGCTAATAGGAATGCTGATATTTTTAATTATTGGGCATCAAGTCCTTATACCTAGTGGAAAGAAGTAGCTAACAAATACTTATCAGCTCCTTCTACTAGTGTACGGAGTGAGCAATTATTCAGTGCTGCTGGAGAAATTTATGCTGATCGGAGGGCTAATTTGCAGGGAGAAAATGTACAAGAACTTTTGTTTCTTGCATAGGTATAATATTAAGTTATTTAATTTTGATTATTAATTCTACTTCATCGTTTGTCTTCTCATATTAACTTTGTTTGTTGTATTTACGTGTTATCGAATGTACCTAGGGTTTTGGATTTTTTATTTTTTGTTTTTATTTCTTTGCTAAGCATCATTTTCATTGTTCCGTTTATGTGTTATTTAAAAGAGTCTACTGCAATATTTTACTGGCTATTTTGCTGTTTGTGGCTTTGTAAAATAAATTAATAAAAAAGAAAATATCTACCGATCAATTTTCTCAAACTGATGACTATATTTTAGGCTCTTTTCAGCATTTTGAAATACAATCTCCATTAGATTCGGTTTCGGCCAAAAAAATCACCTTCGGTCGGACTCTAGTTTTATGATATACCCAATTGCTTCGAATATTCCCAATTCCTATGATTGACGTGGAATCGACAAGTCTACGATTTTAGCCTGATTTCGAGCTACAGAAGCAATATTCTCAATTGTGGGAAACTGTGTATGTACATAGATATCGCAAATCACGACGATTGCTGATCTCTCTCCGTGCAGGTTTCCACATATTGCAATCGCTATTGGTTTTTTGTAAAATATATAATGGAATGTAGAATAAAGATAAAATAATAACGAGTTTTAATTCAGACATAAAATCTTCGAATTTAGCGCGTCACAGACGCCGATGAAAAATCATAAAACTGCTGACTACAAAAATAGGCATTTCGTTAGGCATTCAATTTTATTCCCTCCAATTCAATAAGGATGTCAGTTGATCTTTACCACAGCATTGCTTGTCTAGTTCTTATTCTTAATTGTTGAAATAACCACCAACACTGTCTATAAAATGTTGTCAAGAATTTGAAGTTGGTTATTTAATAATCCACTGCGACTTAAGACATTATTGAATAATTTTCTTTTTCTCCGTGTTATCGCATCTTCAAGAATAATTTTGATTGTGACACTTTGATAGTTTTGACATTTATAAAACTTTGAAATCGCTTTGTAAACGGCCAATTTGTTTTCCGAAAATAGGGTGCCGAAAACATACCACTTGATCATACAACTTGATCAAAAATTGTTCCGGTTTGAGTTCTGTTTTTTTTTTGTTAAGTTGGTAAATCTGTTGTTGACATTCCCTCTAACTCTTAGTGTCATAGCTCGACATTTGCAAAAGTTACGTAGTCAAGAGTACATCTATATCTGTATGTGTTGGCGATTTTTTACAATTTTAGAAATGGATTTAAATTTGCAACAACGAAATTGTATTAAATTTTGCGTAAAAAACCGATTTAATGGTGCGCGAACATTGGAAATGTTGGAAAAGTGTTTCGGCAACGATTCTCTAAGGAAAACGGTCGTTTACCAGTGGCACGAACGGTTCAAAAGTGATCGTGAGTCAATCGAAGATGATGAACGCAGTGGCAGACCATCGATATCGAAAACGGACGAAAACATTGATGGAGTAAAAGAAATGTCGGTCAATAACAGCAAATTAACCATCAGAGAGAAAGCGGAGGACTTGAACATTGCCTATGGATCCGTCCAAGACATTTTGGTTAACGATTTGGGTTTCCGTCATGTAGCAGCAAAGTTGGTGCCAAAAGATCTCAATTTCATGCAAAAAAGAGATCGTGTTGACGTCGCAAAAGAGATGATTTGCGAGGCTTGAGATCCGATCCCACATTCATCAAAAGGATCATTACTGGAGACAAGACGTGGGTTTATGAGTACAAAACGCAATCCAGACATCAGACAAGTGAATGGCGTTCACCAAATGACCCGAGGCCTAAAAACCACGTGGTTTTCAGTCAAAAAAGAAGGCAAAGCTCACGATTTTCATGAATTACAACGGTGTAGTTTTTCGACATTTTGAGCGCAGATAAATATAGCGAAAACGATTAAAAGCTTAGAAAAGGAAGTGAAACAACGTAAGTCTAGGAAAAGAACTACAATGAAAGCTAAGATGGCCTCATAAAATTGATAGATTTTTGACAGCTGGCAGTGAAAGAGCTGTGATACCAAGTTAAAACTCATCGCATGAAGGCAAAATTAATCCTGTACTGAAAAACTGCTTCATGGGTTAACTCTAGATTAATTGTAATTACTTTTAGTTACTTTTAACTCAGAGTTAATACAGCAATTATGCCACTGTCTACAGTTATTTCTATCCTTCGATCTATCCAGTTAAGTTGGTCTCAGCTCAGGTTCCACAAAACGATTTTTTCGTTTCTTCAAAACCTAGATCAACTGAAGAATTTCATGAACTTGTAATCCATTATGATGATGTAACTGAAATGCCCTTAACTAAGATTAGGTCTTTGAGCTGGAAAAATTCTAACATAATAAATAAATAAATAAAGTGTTTCTTTTTTCAGACAGGGAACCAGTCCTTTGTACACCTTATAAGTTCCTTTTAATCGAATCTGACAGCCGATCGAAGAAAGATCGGTAAGTAATAAAGTGCTACAGTTACGTCACGTCAATGCCGAGTACATGCAGCCTGACGCGAGTGGAAGCCGAGCATTCACAGAGTCAGTGCTCCTCGGTGCCGTCATCACTTTCTTAGCAAGCATCGCAGGATGTTTTATCACTTATACCCACCACATTTAAGTACTTAGCAAAATTGTAGTGCCCCAACACGATGCCAGCAAGCTACCTGCCGCTAACCTAGTTAGTCATGTCACCTGTAGATGTGCTCATTCGAAGCCCAATTGTCAATGTAAGCCTTAAATAATGCAGGCAGACATAACGTAGGTTCGTATCCTGAAAAACTCGACCCTGAGCTTTGCCTAACTAGTTCATTGGTGATTTTATTTACCGTGATCCCATTTTGATCTGGGAACCAGACCAGATTCAGTGAATTTAGCCTTCCGATTGGGGGGGTTCAGCAAGGCCTTAAGCTCCGCTTGGCTATCGTTACAGATGCAAATGCTCTACCGTATATGCCTCTATTGCGTATATCTCCGTTTAGAAGATAGACTCAAGTTTTCCTAACGAGGGGTGAAATTTAACGTTATCGTCTCCAGAAAGACTGCATTCGGTTTCTGACTCGGATTCTGGCCGAAACTAGTTCTGGGCACAGGGAAAACCGATTTCATATTTTTCCTGTAGCAGAAGTTCTGGTGTCAAAGTCCAAAGACAGCTGGCGAAGAAGTCAAAACTGCAGTACGTGTTTTACCAAACACCGGTTCTTTTAAACGGAAGATGGCTTTGAGAGTGCAATCCATGATATGGATATCAATCGGAGGGATATATATCAGAGAGCTAAGTTAGTCATGTTAAGCGGCCGAGACACCCGCTCTTTTTGTAGTCTGGTAAAAGCAGCACTAACTTATTTACGTGAGAGCTTATTCTAGCAGACAACTGACGCATAGGATATAATTAGTCTTATTATAGTTACGTGGATCTAGGGGACTCTTCTCGGTGACAGGCGCCATGTCTTGCCGATAGCTTGTTTGCACTGTCCATAGAAGTTTGCTATCAAGGATGACACCTAAATATTAACCTTTTTAGAGAATTAGATGATGGTGCCTTTAAGCACTAGGTGAGCCAGATAAGACAGCCTCATCTTTTTCGTAAAGAGAACAACCTTAGTTTTGAGAGGCTTGACTGACAGTCCATATCTAGTGCACCAATCGTCGATCACGTCTAGGGTTGCCTGCGGTTTAGAGCAGACAGTTCCAACAGACGGTACAGCTACAATACATTATTCGCGAATGCTTATGCATAGTCAGAACTTTTGAGCGCGTTGAGCAATCGGTCGCCCAACATTCACCATAACTTAGCAGTGGAGACAAAACGTTTGAGTAATTCCAGCCCGGTTGATTTTCCCTTTTGAGGACTTTGAACAGCATATAGGTTTATTGACAGTTTCGGTCTTTTCCCAAAAGTCTTTATAAGAGGCACTCTTCGAAATCTGAATTAGCTTCTTATATTCTTTTTGCTTCGATTTGTAAAGATTCCAGTCTTAGGTAACCCGTTTAGAAGTTTTCTGGTTTCCTTACGAAGACGCCGCAGATCTGCGCTCCACCAAGGAACGGACGATCTGCGGGTTCTGAATAACTTTCTCTAAATTTTGAGTTTGTCGGGCTCTTCTATAAGCAGTTTGCTTTTTGTGGATTCCTCCTCTTCAATAAGGTCGAGAACTCGCATCCGGTTCTGATTTTGATTTACTTATGGTGTAATATGGAGATCTTCGATAGTACTTTCCAACCAGTAATCTCCTTAGCATACCTGTTGGATAACGTTAAGTCGATTACTTGCTGTCTTACTCTCGTAACAAAAGTTGACTGAAAGACAACATTGCTGACAACCAGGTCAGGCAATAGGTCAGTATGAAATCCAGGAGAAAATTGCCTCTCACATTGCATGTGGTACTGCCCCAAAAAGTATTCTGAGTATTAGCAGTGCAGCATATTATAAGTCCCATCTTCCTGGAATCACAGTATTCGATGACTTCGGCTACTGCCTTCGGTGATGGTGGTAATAACGAATCATAGGGAAAATAAGCAGACACAAGGGCGAATTTGTGCCATTCTCCGTACGTTTCGTAGCTTATGTTTGCAACAATTAAATCTTGGTTGCAAGATTGCATAGGTTTAGATGCTGAGAGTAAGTTAATGTGATGTAAAACCCTTTAAAAATCCCTTAGCATACAATAGATGCGTTTATTTCGCACCAATTGTTGGTGTATGCATATTATGTCCAAGGTGCAGATAGGGACGTGAGTCATACCTAGACTTAATGGTCTCGACAGAAACTTTGTCTAATCCCGCACTTGTTTCCCGATTCTTTCTCTCCTTGTGAGAGTAGATTTTCTACTTTTCAGATGCGAGTCCAGGTTTCTGGGTATGAAGACGCAGCAGCACATCCCCCGTTTCCGCGAGTTGCATCGTAGCCCAAAAGATGGCGCACGTCAATTTTGGTAGCCTGAAAAACTCGAAAGCCTTAGTTTCCAGAGATGGGAATTTCGGTACAGACTTGTTTAATCATTCAAAATTTTGCTACGTGGAGCACTTCACTCAAGAGTTCCGTTTTCCATATTTTAGCCCTCTCCTTGAATGTAAACGTTCTCTGCTTTGGCTAGCTCCCACATTTGATCAACACAGTGTTTGTACTTAGCGTCCTTCAGACTGTTGTCATTGCCAAGCTTTCCAATTCGAAGCGCCGGAGAGGTGATAGCGGTGATAGGTGCAAACAGGTTGCTTTCTGGCGACGTCCAAGTTCCGTCCACTAGAACTGCAACTTCTGGTAGATATACCCCATTGTTTTGATAGGGATTCTCAGGAATGTTTACAAGTTATCTACATTTTTTTATGAAAATTCGCAGTAAATTTTTGGCCGTTATAATCATCCTTATAACCGCCCAATTAAGCGTTTAATGAAAAAATTCGAATCAGATTATTCACTCCATAATGTTACCGTTTCATTTTAACAGAGAAACGCCAGAGTAAAGGGAATATTGTGAATGTACATGAGACCGTAAAACAAAATTGGAATCAATTGATCCCGCTCTGCTCCCAAGAGCTGGACATTTATTGAACATCCTTGCAGGTTATTTTGCTGAAATAATTGATTAAATATGTCCGTACAAGATCAAAGAACAAAAGTCAAATTACCATTATGTTTCACCGATTGGACCCTTTTGAAGACGGAAGGAGATCCGGATTTCACCGAAAAATCATTCTCAGTGTCGAGCTACAGTTTTATTAAGGATTAAGGAATAAAGATTTTTTTAGATTCTTTTCAATAAAATCACGAAATTAGAATAGAGTAATTTTAATTCGATTATGCCCACATCAATTCGATAAATAAGTAAATCGACAGTCCATCTTAGTTGTTCGCCTTGTAGTTTTTTGCACAGTGAGAGGGGAATCAATTTCTAACATGTTGCCAATTCTAAGCGGTGGGAGTGTGAGAGACTTTTTTATAGGCAAGAAATTCCACTTTCGATGGTCTAAAAGGGGTGGCGTCAGAAAAATTGATAGATTTGTCTGATCTTTGGTGTCGCCCGAGCTTCAAACCGAGAATCTTTTACTTATTAGTTCAGCGTACTCACTGCATCCTATAAATAAATTACCCTTCAAATAAGCTCGAATCGCCATAAAAAAAACTTTTTTTTTCTTGGATAACTGGTTATTTACACCGGGTTTTCAGATAAATGGTTTCACTTGGAAAAGTACATGCTTTAGGATTATATTTTAAAAATAATGTCATTTGACAATCCTTTAAGCCCATGGTACTCTTCTAAACGAACAAAAAATTTTGTTAAGACCATTTGGCACTTGGTCTATTGGATACTTTTAACTGAACCAAAGGGTCCGGTTTACCAATAACTTTTGATTTCACAAGAAAAAGTTGAGGCTAATTTACATCCCTTTTTCTGGATATTAATTTTTGGGGGAAAATTTGACGGTGGAAGGGTGTGACGTTGCTTCGCCCTGCTGGAATTACGTTCTTTGGTTAATACCAGGAAAGTTTCCCAACTCAGGCACCAAGAAATTTTCCAACATCTCCACATAACGCTCTGATTTGACTGTTACGCAGTTTATCTGACAGCTCAATGTGCGTTGAAACAATCCGCATTGGTTCAATACCCGTAGAAATGCTGGTGTTTATACGAAATTATCCAAAATGATCGAGAGAAAATTGAGAGAAGTTTAACAAACAGCTGATTGAACTGACTCTTGACACTAACACTGATACATTGTTCTTATTTCTTTGTCTTTCCAAATATTCCACATTTTAAATACACAACTAATACCTGTCCGATAATGAAAGAATTATGAGAGCACGAGGGAGCAAAATGTTTCAATGCGACTTGTAAATGTTTATTTGATATTTCAAAGCGGTTACAAATTTTCAATGCGTTTTATAAGCAGGAATGAACGTATGCGTATTGAATATTTCAATGCTGTTTGAAGTGGTATTTATATGAGCGTATTGAACCTATGCGGATTGCTTCAACGCTCGTTGAGCTGTCGGATAAACTGGGTATATAGCTGCGGATCTCCTTCCACCTTTACAAAAGTACTAGCTGTGTATTTCTCACGCTGACATTGACATTGAGACCTTATGATTCTTGCATTTCGGATTTGTTGTACTCTAATAACAGGAGTTCTGCGAACAGTGTGCCTCATACGAAAAAAAACATGATATGATAATGATACATAAATGCTCAGTTATATGGTTAGCGATTTGAATCTCTTGGCTGGCATCTTGGGACTCTTGCACCAATTGAATTTTGTAGGGTGCAGTTTTAAATACATACTCGTAGTTCCGCGAAATGCTGCGTTATGACGACATAGACACATTTAAAGCACTTTCTCGCTTATGTTCTTGTCAGATGACAATTGGTAACCCATATTTAGGTTTTTCCGTTGTTGAACCGGTTTCTTCGAACTTATGAACCCATTTCCTTTCCAACAGTTGGGCTATCATTTATGTTAAGCGAACTACAATGACTGCAAAATTCTCTTCGATGGCCAGTCATAATGTATTTCTGTAAAACTCCTGCACGGACAAGTTACGAAATGCTCCATAGCGACTGAATTCCTAAACGCCGGCCAGTAGATTGACATGTGCCATGCGCAGCCAGACTTCTTGCGTTAGGGCCAATCAGATAGAAATTTTCTTTTCTAACACCTGATAGTTCCCGGCCAAAGTGAAGCATCTTCTCGCCCAGTAATTTTCAAATTGATTCAGAAATTTCTGCTACTGGGATAAGTTAGTGAGTTAGTGAATGGGAAGTCTGACTATGCTAAAGACTTGAGTCATGAAGCCTATATGGTGCAATTAATTTGTCAATAGGGTGTTGAAAATGCATAAAATTGATCCACAATTTTAACGAAAAATAATTTTCAGCAATGAGTCACATTAAGCTTTCCGTATTTGAGGCTAAGTTTAACAATTGTTTTCGAGAAGGTTCTTCAACCAAGGCGTGATGCTTTGGATGTGTGCGATGTTTATTTTGCTGAAAGACGGTGCTAGGCGCCATAAAAGTAGTAAATCAACTTTCGAGAAATATTTCCTGACAGAGTCATTTCTCGAAACGGTGATCAAATTTGATCGCCAAGATCATGTGATTTATCGCTGTATAACTTCTAACTAATTCCCAGTCAATTGGAACACTCAAATCCAACATCTGTTCTTTTATCAATAAAAAAGAGCCATAAGTGTGTGAAAATGTGACAATTTTACCAAAGGGTCTGCGTGTGTAACATAAATACTACCAAACTTTCTGTTATCGTCAAAAATAAAGGTCAAATCTTATTTCGTATTTCGTAAGAATATATAAATCACATCGTATTGGTTTTATTCTTAAACTTTTGGACATCACTGTTTTGGTTGCTGCTTGATAGGTTATTATAGTCCAAGCTAGCCTTTTGAAATAAAATGTGTTTACTTATTTATCTCCATCAGAAAGAATGATTGATGTACTCGTAAGTGGCTTTGACTGGTTTTCCGTACGTGTTAGTGTGTGGAAACCACACACCCTTATAAGAAGCTCGTCCGTGTCAGTTTTGTGCATTTTCTTTGCCTTGGTGTAAAAGACCTATTATTTCCTTCACCTAACTAAGTAGTTTACGTAACGAGATAGTCTCTTAAAATATGCCATGTTAGAGCTCCCCAAATCCATGCGGTAAAATTAAATTTAAATTAAATCTTTAACTAAGTAAACACTTTATTATAGAAGCTAATCCAACCAGTTAGTTGACAAACTCGTGGAAAAATAAAAACAAAAATTCAATCAATATGTGAATATCATCTGTTTTCGATTGTTGATAATTTGATGTTTCTCCAATACTATGCCCTTACCACCAGTGAAACTTGTTTTTCTCCTTTTTTCGCTTCTGGTCATTAAATACCCAACAATAAGATTGAACATGGTTTTAATTAACTTTTCCAATGAACCTAAAAGCTTTATTAGAAAAAAGTTTTTAATCCATTTTATTGGCTGGATATGTATGTATAAATACACGAATAAATATATAAATGAAGATAAATGACGTGAAGATAGGCAAGAATTATACATTTTTAAAGAAGACAGAATTTCTATTAATCACGAGATATGTTCATGTCTAAAGACATGAGGTTCCCAGTAAATATCATAGATATTTGCATATATATTGTCATATCTTTACCTTGTGTTTGCTAACTTCAGCTCAAAGAAGATAATTAATCTTCATATGACGTGTAAAACGAATCTGCATAATGAAACATTACTTTTGTCTTTTGTGTTAAAAGTTGTTAACCTGGTTGTATTGAGTACTTATGGGAAATATTTCAAACCTCAAACAGGATTTAAATACAGTTCAAAGTTTGTGAATTTCTAAATTTTTTATTAGGTCTTGTCCCAAAGATCGATCGCACATCTTTTTCTTAAGTCTAATATGGCATGCAAGCCACTCATTTTGATAGCAATCATACGAGCGTTCGTTGAGGTAGTAGTAGTAGTACTAAGTGACTATTTATTTCATAAAAAAAAATAAAATTAGAGTGTTTCTTTATTTATTAATTATTAATCATTTCATTTACTTAATTCGTTTATTTCATTGATGCATACACACTAAGTTAAGTAGACATCTTATAAGGTAGTGAAGCTTGAAGTTGCTTCTTAAAATTTTGCAAACGGCTACTTAATAAACGTACGAATGAAATATTTACTATCATATAAAATAATCGTTTGCAGTATAAGTTCTTAGTTTAGTTGATTTGACTTGAGGCCGTCTACCAAACTGACAGATTTATTTAGCACCTCAATTAAAATAAAAATATTTTTTAAAAGTTGATTCAGTTTTTATGAACTCTGTTCCATAATTCAATTTCTATACCGTAGCACATTGACCGTGGTTAGGATTCTAATCGGTTCCTCCAACTCAAGCAACTGAGCTCCGAAGTATCTGCGACGAAATTCATGTAAAACGGGTCATATCGCGATGAAGTGAAATACTTACCTCTTCTCGTTACTTGAGGTTGCATAGATCGCAAATAATTGAGAGTTCCGATCGATGGGGTATATAATTCAGGTTGATCAGTTCTCTTCTGATATGTTCATCATATCAGTTGTGTTACTAGTTAAAATATACGTTTTCTCCTGCTGATAATTGTTCAGTTGAATGTAGTATTCCCTATATTGGTAAGGAAATTTATGGCCCAATTTGTTCATGGATGTTGATGGCTCATTTTGTGAAATACTTAAAGCAGAGTCGCACTGACTTCCTAAGTTTGCCTGCACTTGTACACATTTTCCTCCGTACTATAGCTTATGAGAAAGCACTATTCGCGATAACCTTTCTTGATACATCACACAATCACATGGTCCCTCTTTCCATGTCTATGCTCTTACAGAAATCAATCTGATCCCCGACATAAAGAGCCAGGAACTATTCCCATCTTCTTATAATCACCCCTATCGTGGAATCCGTCAGAATTGAGTTTCACGTCACCTATTCGATTCCCTTTCACTTTCCGCTGCTATCGTGGAATCCGCCGAAAACGTCTCCTTATCGACAGGTTTTTGGGAAAGGTAGTTTCACTATCAAATAGCTGTCTTTTATTTCTCAATAAAAATTTATGTAGCTACTATACATTCGTTCGAGGAAAAACAGGAAAGTTTCTTTAAAAAGTTTAAATAAAAAATAAAGCACGCAAAATAATAATTGATACGATAGGTCTGTTTTTGGAAGCAGAAGAGGAAGAAGGAGATGAGCAGTCTTCCCAGAGAAGAGTACCAGAGAGGTTAAGAGGAGCAGCGGATCATTTAATGGAACCTCGGATGAAATGTGTTTCTAGAAACTTTTTTATTATTTTTGATTTTAATAAAGTTCAATCTTGCATATGTTTATTAAAAATTTTCGGCTTAATAAAGCAGCCTCTTTATACAAACAAATAGAAATGGCTCCAAATACGAAATCTTTTTCAATTTCACCAAAACTGAAGTTAGCAGCCTTCCTACGTTTCTTTGCCGAAAAAAACTATCAGCATGGTGTGGGAAAGGACTTCAATATTTGCATAGCCCAATCAACGCTTTCCGAGGTGTTAACAGAAGTACTTCACATCTTTGAAAGGAAATTATGTCCGAAGTGGATAGCCTAACAATAAAGACGAAGCTAAGCGTTATTTTTACGAAAAATGGGGAATCCCAGCAGTGATCATGTGTGTTGATGGGACTCACATTTCCCAAAACTTTATCATTTGTTCTAGTGGCTCATATTTTTAGCAATGTCTGGTGATTCCTTCATAGAGCTTACCATTTAACTGTATTCTGTTTGTAGTTTTTCTCCTGTAATATGTAAACAAATAACAAGTTTTTTTTTTTTTATTTCACTTACATTTTTGTAGAAATTCTCACGACGGTCAGCAGCCAAGCCGAGCATATGAAATCCGCAATAATTTTGATGCGAATGAGAAATGTCATTTTGTTCGGGAAAAATCCGGTTCGATAGTTTTCTATGATACAGTGGAACTAATTCACATTATCGACACGGGGAACTGTTCACTTTGCGGATTTGACGAAGCCAAAATATTTTTTTCGGTGAATAATTCCCCCCGGCGGATTCCACGATAAGGGTGAATGTTTTGCGAGATGACGAACACTATCTCCCTATGTATAGTGATCCTGCCATCCCTAAAGTTGATTCTCCATGTAGAGGTGTCCTACTTGCTATTCACAATAACCTTAACTCTTGTCTCATCGCCATCTCTTCTTCTCTTAAACTTGACGTTGTTTCTATTAAAATAACAATTCCCAATTGGACCGTGTACGTTATGTGTTGCCACATTCTCCTAATTCAACCTATCGAATCCTACATCCTTGCTATTAAAGCAATTGACCAACTAATTGACCTAAGTGACACCACCGACGATATGCCTATTTTTTGTGACTTTAATCTGTCCCTGCTAAAGTGAGTTCCATCGGATGATTTACCGCCTCAAACGCCAGTTCATCCAAGGAATGTATATTCATTAATAGCATAATTGACTCAAGCCTATGCCAAGTAAGTGGAGTCCCAAACTCAATTGGAAGGCAACTAGACCTTATTTTCACTAACGATCCTATTAACTCCACAGTAACGTTCTGTCCCTTTATCCTATTGACTGTCGACAACTTTCGTCCCATCTTCTTCTCTCATTTTTCCATAACTCTCCACTCCAGCCCACTTTTTCAACTACCATCTCTTCTTACAACTTCCATATAGCCAATTTTCGCAAAATCAGTACCTATGTTAGCAAACCTTCTTTTGATTTTACCAACTTATCCTTATCCTCACTGTCACAGTGAAATATTTAATTCCATTTTTCTCTACGTCCCCTTTTCACCGCATAAAATATCATCTATTCCCCTCCATGGTACAACAGAAGACTTCGCTTCGGCAGTTTTTCTTCGTACCAATTCTTATTATGACTACTCTAACTATCTTGGAACTTACCTGCAATTCACCCAGCTCTATAACTGCCTCTTTCAGCGCTTTCTCGACACAGCGCAGACCAACCTTATCAACGATCTTAAGACATTTTATCAACTATAAAAGAAAATCAGAGGGTTATCCCCCCTCTCTCTCGTATATCATCGACCGAGCCACATATTATTGCCAACTATTTTGCAAACTTTTTTAAAAAGTCATTTGCAGACAACCTCTTTGTACCCGACTGCATCTATTTCAAGTACTTTCGCAATTTCTCCATTGGCCTCTCTCTCCCTCAACCGTTTGATCCTACCCTTATCAAAGAAAAGTTACAAAATCTCAATGATGAATTTGTATCCGGTCCAGATGGGCTCCCAGCAATATTTCTTAAAAAGTGGGCCTCCAATATTTCGCACCCACTTTCCTCCCCCTTTCGTCTGTCCCGCACAAAGTGGAATTCCCCCAAGTTTGGAAGACATCTTTCATAACCCCAGTTCACTAAAAGGGATCACAGAATGAAGTATCCAACTTCCGTCCCATTGCTAAGATTTCTCACATACCTAAAATGTTTGAACGTTTTTTATATGAAGTTCTAAGCTTTCAGTGCAAGTCACTTATGTAGTATCACCCAGTCAGCACAAATTTCTAAAAGGTGAATTAACTACTACAAACTTAGTTGAATTCGTATCCTTTGCGCTTTCAGTCCTAGAAAATGGCAACGAAATTGACGTTATTGCTACAGATTTTGCTAAGGCCTTTGATAAAATATCACATCAACTGATCCTTCTCAAATTGTCTTCCCTCGGTTTGACCCCATATTGTTAAAATGGATATCTTCTTATCTGGAGAATCGTTACTATAGCGTTCGCTTTAGGTCAGCCTTCTCAACCCCGTTTTTGGACACTTCTGGTGTCCCACAAGGCAGCCATCTAGGTCCCCTCTTCTTCATTTTAACTATAAACGATCTTGAGAAGATTATCAAACACAGCTCCGTATCCATTTACGCCGATGACACTAAGTTCTCCAAAACTATTTCTTCACCCCAAGACTCTATTCTCCTTCAAGAAAACCTCGATAGGTTTTCTACTTGGTGTGTAAAAAATTGCTTGGTTCGTTAGAGCCATAAGAGGTGCGGTGGGTTGGGATATAGAAGAGACGAGGACAGCGTAAATTACGAGGGTTAGTGTTGTAGGAAATAGAATTGTAACGCGCAATCCACAGAATTGATTGGACTTATGAGACAAAGTCATAGATTGGCATTTGGTGACATTAAGCTTAGAGCAATTTTTTAGACATCAAGTCTAAAACTTATCGAGGTCTTTTTGAAGAAGAATCGAGTCTTGTGGTGAAGAAATAGTTTTGGAGAATTTAGTGTCATCGGGGTAAATGGACATGGAGGTGTGTTTAATAATTCTCTTAAGATCGTTTATACCTAGTTAAAATTAAAAAGAGGGGGCTGCCTTGTGGGACACCAGATGTGGCTAAAAACGGGTTAAGAAGGCTGAACTAAAGCGAACGCCATAATAACGCTTCTCCAGATAAGAAGATATCCACTTAACAATATGGGGTCAAAACCAAAAACAATATGGATCAAAAGAAGATAGATATATGTAGATTTTGCAAAAATTAGCTTTATGGACGTTGTAGAAAGAGACGGTAGGGGAAGAATTGGGCTGGGGAGAGTTATGGAAAAATGAGAGAAGAAGAGGGGGTGAAACTTCTCGACAGTTGATAGGATAAAGGGACAGAACGTTACTGTTGGATCGCTAGTGAAAATAAGGTCTAGTTGCCTACCTGGCATAAGCTTGAGTCAGTTATGCTATCATTGAATAAAAATTCCTTGGATGAACTAGCGTTTGACGCAGTAAAAAATAAGTGATCATCCGATGGAACTCACTTTAGCAGGGGCAGATTAAAGTCACCAAAAATATCGATATCGTCGATGGTACTACTTAGGTCAATTAGTTGGTCAATTGCTTTAACAGAAAGGATGTAGGCTTCGATACGTTGAGCTGGGAGAACGTGTCAACACATAACGTTCAGGAACCCAATGGGAAGTGTTATTTTCATTGAAATAAAGTCAAGTTTAACAGAAGAAGAAATGGCGATGAAAGAAGAGTTAAGGTTATTGTGAGTGGCAAGTAGGACACCTCCATACGGAGAATCAACTTTAGGGATGGCAGGATCATTATACATAGGGAGAGAGTGATCGTCATCTCGGAAAACATTATAAGAAGATGGGGATAGCTCCTGGCTCTTTATGTCGGCGATCAGATTGGTTTCTCTAAGAGCATGGACGTAGAAGAAGTAAAAGCCTTATTGTGGCTAAATTAAGCACAAAAATTACTAAATTGTATGAAATGTTTTCTATGTTTTCTTGGCTGCTCTCACTTCTAGTTCTGTATGAATAACAGATCGCAGAAATTTACATTGTCAATTTAAATTAAGCTAATTGAGATTGGTTATTACCATGCATGATTTATTTTGAATTGTTAAGAATTGATGAATATAAATGACAACCAAGAATTTAAGGAACTGCATTTACAACATTCGTGTACTTAACCGACTCTAAGCAGTACAGGAAATAAATGGGACTTGACTTTTGAGTATAAAGTTACTACTTTCAAATGGAATGAGGAATTTTTCGATATTGTCAGAAAGGTCAGCTGTTCTCCGTGCATACGTACCTCGGGTCTATGATAGTGAGATCTATCTTAGGCGGAAAGAGTGTAGCTGTTTTGATTTGATTGTTTAAATGCCGAGAGATGCCAAAAAGGTGATGCTGAACAACAAGACACATCAGCTAAACGTAAACAACACTGATATGCATTAAAATATTCTCTTTCATATTTATCAATCGCCATAGCTTATTTATTTTCTCTTTTAAATTAAACAGTTTACTTTGATTTGCTTTGTTTTGCAAATGTTTTTGTCTCTTTAATTAATCGCAGTGGCTTCAGTTCGGAGAGTGTGTGTTAGGAATGTTAATTTTTATCAAATGATTCGAGTTTTGCCATATTGATGCCCTGAGCTTGAAACCAAAACTTGATGAACTTCGGCTGCTGTTCATTAGCTCTGGTGTTGACATCCCTTGCGTATCCGAAACCTGTTTCTTACCCAATGTTCCAGATGTGGTTAATAAGATGGATGGTTATGAAATTTTCAGAGGTGATCGAATCGGTCGAGTGGGTGGAGGCGTGGCTGGTTATTTGCAAATCAAATGCTAACAGTTCAATTGACTATTTATTTCTTGATGTTACATGTGGTTTAGAGCACTTGCTACTTGGAGTGATATACAGACCGGATAAACACTTAGATATTTCACCAATTTTTAATATTCTGCAAGCAATCTCTTGTTCTACTCCTAAAATTATTATTTCCGGTGACCTAAATTGTAATTTGCTTAACATCTTTACTTCTGCTCAGTTAATTAACAGTTTCAAGAGCATTGACGTAAAACCTGTCAATGTATCAACTGCGACCCACTTTGCATACGATCCTGCTACCCTCCTCGATGTGATTTTTGAAAGTCACAGTAGGAAAATCATATTGTGTTGGATTCTCCAAACATGATTTGATCTACCTACCTAACCTATGATATTCTAATAGATGCAACTGACAGTGTTATCACTTATAGGGATTTTAAAAATATTGATTACCAAAGTTTAAGGTCTGATGTTATCCGAATTATGTGAGACGAAATTTATTTGATTGCATCAGTTAATCAGCAGGTATTACTCTTGGAAAACAACATAAAATCACTTTTTGATACACATGTTCCCCTCGGACGAAGGATACCTATATCTAATTCCCCGCCTTGGCTTAATAGACATTCATCAGATTTGATGCAAAAACGAAATATTGTTTATGCTCAAACTACTCAAACTCAAACTACGACACAAACTACCTGTTCTTCATAATTCTTATCGGTCTTTACGCAACCTTGTCATTCGTCGTATAAGGGACGAAAAGCAGCGCCACTACGAACATCTACTGAACCCAGAACATAGACTGGGAAAGTGTTTTGGCAAAAGCTGCGCAAATTAGGTAATGGGAAGCAGCGATCAGGTGCTCCTGCTGACGTTGACTGTAAAGTACTCAATTCGCAGTTTGTGTCAGTTGCCGTACCGTCAAAACAACATCATAATTCTTTGACTTTAGGCAATAAGGTCTTAAGTCAAAAAATTGCATTTTGGGTTTTTGATTGGGTTTAACTCAATTTTTTTTTACTCTTACCATTGGTGTTAACGACTTAAGTCCAGCACAACCGCTTCCCATCGTAATAATTTAGTCTTTAGGGAATAATCCAGAAAAACTAATATTTGGTTTGATATTAAAGTCTTAAATTTATTATGACCGACTTAAGATTCTTCTTAAGACTTAGGTCTACTTAAGTCTTTTATACTGAACGGAATAACCAAATAGCGTAGACATTCAAAAAACGAAACAAGAGAGAGAAGAAAACTAAACGGTTGCATCATCTGTATAATCTAGTTACCTAGCGTCAGTCGTTCGCAGATCTCCGCAGAGAAAAGATAGAGTGAACAAATTAATAATTTAAATTTGCTTTTATAGTAATTGGTCGCAATTCCGTCAGTTGAATTGGCCTTGGTTCGATTCCCAATTTTAGACAATTGTGTTTTTTTTTATTTTTTATTGAAATAATAAAAAGTGAACTGTAAAAAAAAAGAAAGAGAAATCACGTGATGTGTGATTTCCCATTATTGGGAAAAGCTAGTGGCTACAGAAAGAGACTTGATGAAATGTCAACATCAAGCCACCTACCACTTGCGGTAACAGAAGGTAATGTCAAACGGAGGAGGAAGCTAAGGCCAACCACCAATCTTCTGAAGCACCGCTCTCTATCAAAATCCGCCGAAAAGCTGCCAGATGGATTAAGGGAGATGGCACCATCAACTTCTACGGCGGCAGCAATAAATGCTACGCGTCATGAGTCAGACAATGACGAATACCCATATAATTCTGGGCACGAGTACGATAACTTTGGCGCCAAGAATTGATAACAGTATTTTGTGGAGGAGTTAAAAACTAGCATTTTTTACTAAGGGACGGGATGGTCCATCTCGTCCCGTTTAGGAGTTATGGGCAATTTAAAAACAAATGACTTAAGATGGGAAAAAAAATATTAAAAAACAACGGTAACACTTACAATAAAGTACTATACAGAATGAAAGCCCGAAACTTGTTCTTTAAAATAAGATTTACATCAAATTATTCGTGTGAATAGGTTTTGAATAATTCACATTCAAACTCAAATTCTTGGTAAAAAATTTAAAAAAAAATGTTTAACAATATTACTCAAAATTGTGAAATAATGTGCCAAATTGGTTTTTTGTATTTTGCGCGTATTAATTCTGAATCGAACACAAAAAACCGCATGGCCTTGTTTTTGAGCAAATTGAATTTGTCATTACTACTTTAGTTTTGTTTTTTGGCATTTATGTACGTAGTCTTCCTTTGAATAAGTTAATGAGTATTATTTAAACATCTCGCAGATGCCTATGTCAATAGTTTTCCTAATTAAGAGTAGACGGGTGACCCGCTTCGCGGGATTAAGGGATTTCAACTCTCTCTCCGCAGGCGGCAGGTCCTGCTCACGCAACTACGTTGCTCCGCTCGGGGTATGTGCTTTTCGTCAGGCAGGCGCCTATGTCATCAATACTCTTCATCCACAGTACTCATCACTAAATTACAAAGTTCCCATTAGTAACAAAGTTTCACTAATTCGCATTATAGAAAATTCACATGTTCCAATGTTGCAGTAAATTATTTACTTTGCGAAATATCTGTAATATGTAATTCACTTGATAATGATGCAAAAATATAACCGAACAAACGTTTGGCTTTTATACCGTTATTTCTTTTTGTGATAAAGCGTGTAGTTATTGATATTCACAAAGATCACTCTGTGTTCAACCGTAGTGCGAATCAAGTGATATTTTTCGTGAATAAGCAATGACGGCTAAGCATCCTCTAATCCATCCTAAACTAAATAACTTCTCAGTGTTTTGTTCGTTCAGAGATTTGGTGTCGACCAACGAAAGAAGCATTCTAAAAAGAATCTGGTTTAATTCCCACATCCATTCCCCCACTGTGTTGCAACTTACCTATGAAGGTAGAAAAGTGTAGAAATGTAAAGTTCGGTGGCGATGCTCAAAGAAAAGCTCTAAAAAAAAAGGTGGCAAAAATTGTAGAAATACAATCAACCCATCTATCGGTACATTTTTCCATGGACCTCAATGTCGGCTAGAGATTCGTGAGGTTCTTGCAATAATTATCGCTTTTGTTATCAAAATGCCTGTGAACACGGTTTTTCAGGTAAATTAATTAAACCTTAAGCTACAACCTAAGGATTTGTTAAAAATAAT
Source organism: Volucella bombylans (assembly GCA_949129095.1). Classification (NCBI taxonomy): domain Eukaryota; kingdom Metazoa; phylum Arthropoda; class Insecta; order Diptera; family Syrphidae; genus Volucella; species Volucella bombylans. Next base: position 108,567,215 of record OX422143.1, on the reverse strand, counting down.
CTTACATGTATGTTATTATTTTAAAATTAGCATATAATCGCTTGGCGCCATAACGACAATAAAAGTGAGCTTAGTAAATCTACTATAATAGATTACTATAACTATTGTCGTGAAATAGACGAAATAATAGCATCTCACGTCGATGTTAACATTGGCGGCGAAGGAAAAACTGTACAAATCGACGAGATCTCTCTTACAAAAAGGAAATACCACAGAGGCCGTGTTAGCGAACAAATGAAAATCGTAGTGTCGGGATTATTTTGTAAAGAAGATAAGGTCGGACGCTTCTTTAAAGTGAATTCCAAAAGTAAAGAAGACTTGTGGCCTTATATACACAAATACGTTAACCCCTACAGCAGTCGTATTTGTACCGACAGCGCACGCCAATACATAGGTATTGAGAAAATGTTCCCTACTTCTACGATTCATGAAATTACAAAGCACAGCAAAGGCGAATATGTTGACAAGACCGATGCAACCAATACTATAAATGATCTTGAGAATCAGAACAAGCTTCTGAAAAAATCAATTTTATGCCGCAATACAACGCAGCACCTTCACCAATATATGGCACTTTTCTTTTACCGGAAATACTGCCTTGAAAAAAATTATAAGGACGACATGGGCTCCCAAATCACGGAATTTTTAATTGACGGAAAAAAGCTTTGTCAAAGGTAAAGAAAGTGTGGGTTTGCAACTGAAGGACTTCGACGCTCCGACCGTTCACAATTATCACTTAGAAGGTATTTTACCACCAAAACAACCTCGGCTCTTCACCATCATCGACGAACTCAACGAACTCGACATTGACACCAGTACGGACGATGACTTCATTGACGAAACTTACATACCTTTTTAATATGTACTCGTACATTGAACATTTAATTGACTACTTTCAACTAACACCTAACTTACTCACAAACTGACTGACTGGGACGCGGAATGCAATGCAAATCTACCTCCTCGTGGTGCATTCTGGGTCACGTTAAAAGATTTGCTGTACTTTACTTACAAAGATGACCCTATCATCAATATTAATCCTTAAAGTGAGATCACCATAAATACTAAAAAAAAAACGTCTTATAAAAAATAGTTTTATTAATTTTCAATTTTCTCAAAAACTAGAAGATATAAAGCCATGCTTATAAAGCTATAAAGTCTTGATGAAGGGGAGAATGCTTCGTCGTCGAACTCCTCCAGTGATAGGTAGCTTCATGTGAAGCAAGGTGGGCCAGCCTAATTTTTTTTTAGCCATGGCCGGCTTACATAGTTTTAGGTAGGTTTAAGTTTGATTTTAGGAAAAAAAAATTATGTATTATGTATATATATATATATATATGCATTAGATGAAAGTAGGTTAAGTAGGTTAAGATTTATTTTTTTAGGTAGTTTTAGTTTTATAGATAAAAAGAAAATATCCAGATACTAAATTTTTTTAAGAAAAATTTATTTTCTTAGTTCTAATAAATGTAAAAATAAAAATAAAATTAGACTGTAAGATTCGTCGGAAGACATAGATTAGCTATTATGTTTAATTTAGAGTGCCCGCATGGGGCCAGTAAGTTACAATCAGATTATTTTTAAGCGTTTTTTTGTCTAGCATATAAGAGTAATTTAAGTGATAAAAATAAAAATGCATACAATCTGTAACTGAAACTAGTTACCTAGCGCTTTTTTTTAAATGAGTTTCAATTGAATATATCTCGGTATGTACTAAATATTTGGTTCTCTGATTTCGATTGACATTATTTTTAATAAAAAATTAGTGTTCGATTATTATAACAATAATATTAAGTGCTATGCATTACAGTGAGTGTAAGGAGTAGATATATACTGAATTTGGCTTTAGCAAATTCTGGAAATCGTGATAAGTGTACTATATTTTTTTAATATAGGGTAATATTAAGAATTCAATAAACTTTTTATCAGAAAATGCTGAATTTGTTTTTGCTGCTCAAAAACCAGTTTCACCTGAGTCTTCGCCAGCTCCATCGTTACCTGCTGATATGCCATTCGAGGGGTCAAAGGCAAGCATTTCTTACTATCGGAGGGGGGGTCTATCTCGCCCCTTCGACCCTCCCACCGTTCACAGCGAGCACTTAGAAGGTATTTTACCGAGATAAAAACCTCGGCTCCTCACCATCAATGACGAACTCAACGAACTCGATAGTAAGACCAGCACGGACGACGATTTTATTGACGAGACTTACATACCTTTTTAATATGTACGAGTACATTAAAAATCGACTTGACTATTTTTAACTAACTACTGACTTACTGACAAACTGACTGACTGAAACGCGGAATGGAATGCAATTCTACCTCCTCGTGGTGTATTCTGGGTAACGCTAAATGATTTGCAATACTTTACTTACAAAGATGATAGTATCATCAACATTAATCCTTAAGGTGAGATCACAGTAAATACCAAAAAACAAAAATCTCATAAAAAAGTAGTTTTGGTAATTTTCAATCCATTAAATCCATTCGGTTTTTTGTGTTCGATTCAAAATTGATATAGGCATCCATGGTAATCCAGTTTAGATGAAGTGCTAAATTCACAATTTTGAAAAAAATTGGTCCAAACATAATTTTTTACATTTTTTTTTATCAAAATTTTGGGTTTGCCAGCGAATTTCTTAAAAACCATTGATACAAATAATATAGCTGGAACTTAGAGTTGAAGAATAGGGTTCTGACTTTCGAAGCTGGTATAATACTTTATTGTAAGTGTTGCCGTTGTTTTTTTAATAAATTTTTTTCCATTTCAAGTCATTTTGTAAAAAAATTGCCCCTACCTCCTAAACGGGGCGGGATACACCCCCCTTCTCCCATAGTAAAAAATGCTTGTTTTTTACCTCTCTATAAAAAACCGTTATCAATTCTTCGCGCCAAAGTTATCGTACTCGTGCCGCGCTATGGATGAGGATTTTGTCCTAGAAGAAGAAACCAGTGATAGCGAAATGAATGAAGTCCCAACTACTTCAACTCAAGTAAATGAAGATACAGCAGTTGAGAAAATGGAAAATAATGATAAGGAATGGTTCAGGCGTATAAGGAAAGAACGAGCTAAACAAATTCATAGCGGCAAAAGTTACGTGAGTTTAAGCGGAAAAGTTGTTCAAGCAAGGGAATTACAAAATTTAACACAATGTAAGAAAAAATGCAGTTCTTTCCTTAAAGAGGACATTGGGAGAGTTATTTTTGACGAGTACTGGTTTCTTGGCACCACGAGGTTTCTCGGAAAAGAAAAGCTGGCAGTTCAAAAAGCTGGGAAGTAATTTACGAATATTTTCTTGAAGTAAACGGTGCAAGAGTTTCTGTGTGTAAGGATTGCTTCAGCAGAACTTTAAACGAAAAAGAAAGGTTAATATCAAACGCCTTCAAAAATAAAGTGCTTAACACATCCGGCATTACGGTGGACGACCAAAGAGGTAAAAAATCTTCGAAAAACCAAAAGTCTGAAGAGGAACTTAATGAAGTCCTGTCTCACACAAAATTTTTTCTAAGCTGTGAAAGTCATTACAGCAGACGTACAATTGAGAAAAAGTTTTTACCTTCCTATTTAAACTTGCGCATTATGTACGACATATATAAAAAAGGACGAGAGAATTTTGTTGGTCGTTCAATTTATGAGAGGGAATTTCAAAACTAGACTTTAAAAAGCCAAAAGTAGACAACTGCTACAAGTGAGACACGCTTCACATACGCGTTCAAGTTTCTGCTAATCAGGAAGAAAAACAGGAAGCAGAAAACGATCTCCAAATTCATCAGAATCAGGTTAATGCAGAATTTGATGCCAAAAAAGCTGATAAGCTAGCAGTACAAGGCAGCGCGTAAAAGAAATGTTTCAGCTTCGATCTTAAGCAATGCTTGCCAACACCGTTTGTTGGATCTTCGGTAGCATTTTATAAACGGCAGTTATGGACCTATAACATTACTGTTCACGATAATGCTACCAGAGATTCAATGCAATACATATGCCATGAAGCTCTAGCTGCTAGAAGGGGGAATGAAATAGCTTCCTGATTATATGCTCATATGAAGAAGCTGCCTGATTGCTTTTCTGAGGTGACATTTTACTCAGACACGTGAGTGGGACAAAATAAAAACAGTCATGTGGCGGCAATGTTTTCAGTGGCTCAAGTTAAGTTCCCCAATTTAACTATAAACCACAAATTCCTCGTTCCGGGTCATACACGTATGGAATATGACGTGGATCATTCCATGATTGAAAAACAAAGAAAAAACTAAGACACCTGTTTACCACCCCCACGATTGATACCAGCTGTGTAGTACGAACAACAGCCTTAAAAAAGAAGTTCAGGTACACGAAATGCAGCAAGAAGAATTCTTTGTTTTTGCCGCTTTGTTGAAGACAATTTTTGTGTGCAGAAAAAAAATACTATTAATGAGCAGTTTTCTTGGCATAGCGTGCCATGGCTCCAATACCAGGAGAATGGCTTATGGAGATATAAAAACAATTTAAACCACTCCGAAGAGTTTAAGATTTTAAGCTTCTTGAGAAGAGGAAAAAATAGATGTCTGAAAGATTATCCACTTCAAGTAAAGTACAAAACTTTAGACCCGATATCTGAGGAGAAATAAAGGGATTTGTGCTCTCTTTTAAGCTGAGTGCCACCTGTGTTTCACGACTTTACAAAAATTTACAACTTCTAACTCCGTAATAAATGATGATCCAGATTTGATAGATGAAGAAAAAGAAGCAAAACAACATGAGGATTTTTTTTTGTATTAAACGTAACTTTTTTAAGGTTTTGATTAATTAAACAATTTCCTATTTTTATAACTTAATGACAATGTTTTATTTCCTGATTTAAGTCGTACGAATGAACAAAACTTTTACAAATAATACAAAATGGGAGGATCCTAAGGACTAAAGTAATCGAAAAAATGGTAAATACTAATGAATTTTGAAAAATTTATTACCATAATTATATAGGTCTTCATTTCAGAGCTTATTTACCATTATTTTGTTTTCAATCCCGATTTGCAAATAATTAAACTATTTTCAATTTGGTTTTACGAACAACTGCAGTTTCCGACTTAAGACCTTTTGCCTAACGTCAAATCGGTTGCCTAATAATCAGTATAGTCAAGCTAATGATAATGCAACCATTGCAAGTCGAAGCACTGCTTTGTGTTAAATCGAATGCGATAAGTTTGGATGAAATAAATCTAACATTTTTAAAGCTTCCCTTCCTTTCCTCCTTAAATATATAACACATATCTTTAATCAAATACTAACTACTTGTGATTACGCCTCCTAGTGGAAAAAGGCTAAGATAATTCTGATACCTAAATCGCAAAACCGGATTAACCCCAAATATAGGCCAATTGCAATGTTGACGTTTTTATCTAAAGTATTTGAAAAGATGATTCTGAAAAAGATGCAAGCACATCTGCTCAATCCGGCTTCCGTGCAAAGAGAAGTTGTAAAACTGCACTGCTACTTGTTCTCGATTACATTCGAAAAGTCCTACACGTAAACAGCCCTACGTTTTTGACGTTGTTGGACTTCTTAAAAGCATTCGACACGATTTCGATTTTCCCATCAGTCAATCGCTACTTAACGGACGGTCAGCAATGTGTGGCTGTAGGAAACATAATGTTATCATTTCTTGGGGTACCTGCCTGAGTTCTACAGGTTTCCATCCTCGGCCCCATATTATTTTCAATTTATGTGAATGAACTCCCACAGATTATAAAAAACTCTACCGTCCACATGTTTGCTGACGAAGTTCAATTGATCGTATGTTGGGCCCCCGCCCAATTATCAAGGCTTCGCCCGTTAATGACGTTGTCTAATAATGAACGGGGGCAGAGCAAAGTACTGGTCTTATCATAAACATCTTCAGATGACGCTACCGAAGGTTGCTACGATTTGATCAGTCATAGGTTGCCGGTTATAGGTCTAGTTAGCGGCTGGACCACCGGTAGTCCCTACCAGGGCTTAAATCACGGTACCATGGGAGTCAGGAGGCCCCCGGATCTTGGTCCGGGCCTGAATTGAAGAGGTAGGCCCCCTTGTGGGAGCGTCATGGTGGCTGTGGTTTAAACCCAAAGTCGCGGGAAGGGTCTTCCTTTGGTTGGTAGAGTTGCAATAAGTACTGGGTGCTGCGATCCTAAGAGCAGTAAGAGGTTTTAGGTCGACCTCGACTCATACCAAAGGTGGAAATTGTTCCTGAAACACAGTTCCGAATTGGTATCAATGGAATGACGCAGAGCGATGGCAAGGCGTATCCTTGTCCCCATGGATGTATGGGCATCCCGTAAACATAAGTCTACATAAGAGGTGGTATAAGTTAAAATCAGACACTAGTGATCATTTGATGTCCGTTGGATATGATCCAGTTAATTAACGAAGATCTAAAGGTTATTCAGCAGTGGGCAGTCGCTTAATCCTTCCAAAGACCCTTTGTATCTATAAGCATCAATTACAATAGATAATTCTACTTTTCCCCCAATTTTGTTAGGACAGTCATCAATTGAATACGTTCATAAGTCTAACAATTTGGGGATAATCTTTAATCACACACTCATTTGGGCCGATCATGATGCAGCTATAATCGGAAAGGTATGTACTGGTATCCGACTTCTGTGGTCCACACAAAGTCCTTTACCTATTAAAACTAAGATCTTAATTGTAAAATCCCTATTATTACCTATTTTATTGTATGGTTGTGAGGTTTTTTGCCATGTTGACTGTACCACTAGGCGCAAATTAAATGTCATCTACAATAGCTTAGCAATATACTCGTATGTCTTTAAAAAAAACGTTTTATCGACCATATATCTAGATATTCTCTGCAGATAATGGGCCTTACTCTCGACATCCTTATTAAATTCAGATTACTTATCCTCTTGCATGGTATTTTGCAGATTCAAGATCCAGAATACTTGTACAACATACTAAGTTTTGCCAAATCACAAAGCACAACTATATTGATAAGGCCCAGATTCAAATTTCAAAGTTCTTAAAACTATATTTGTAAAGCTATCTTAATGTGAAACCAATATTTTGGTAAATAAATATGAAATATGAAATATTGTCCTGGAGTGGCATTATACTTTAAAGAAATATTATTCCTATTCATTCAGTGTTTTATTTATTAAGAATTGATAAACAATATTTAGAAAAAGAAAAGGAAAACAAATTACTCCAAGAAATAAAAAAAAACATACGAGTAAGTTGCATCAGAATATCAGACAGAGTGGATTCTAAAGTTGTGTAATTTACAACACATTTAAAAGCCATTGCTTTACACATTTTTCAAATTATCCAGAAACTGCTAATCGTCTTATCGAATGTGGAAGGTTATTGAAAAGACAGCATGATAGGATTAAGTAAGAGTTGAGAGAAGCAGTTGTGCGAGACATTGATATACAAACAACATTCAATAAATTGCTCCGTAGATTATGATCAGATACTAATCTGCAATTAAGATTTCCTGGTCTCATAAAAAAAATTGTTAGCACTTTAAAGGGGTTCCCCCATGTGATGAGTTGAAAAAATCTATTTTCATTGATTCCTATTGATTCCTTAACATGTGCTAGCATGTGTACAATATGCTGGTAAAGTGATTTTTTAAAATTTGAAGTCGTTATAAAGATACAGCAGTTAGAGGAATCAGATATTCGGAGCGCTGTGTTGAGTAGTAGGAGACCGGTCCTATTGTGACGTGTCGGCGTGATACCTGAGACCCTGCTATACAAATATGCACTTATACAAGTCTAGACAAGTTTAGACAAGTTTATATAAGTATAGAAGGAAATTTGTATGGTCACTTGCTTTGTCAAACTTTGCATCACAGATTGATGGTAAGTTAAGAACTTTATAGTTTTATACGTACTTGAAACTTTAAACGCGTTTCTCTCAAAACTGTGTTTTTCAAACTTTCCTCCATCTTATCTCGAGAACGGTTTGACCGATTCACTTGAAATTAATAGGGTAGACTCAACACATATAGACGCACGTAACCTAGAATTATACTAAAATTCCGAGTATTTCTGTTTTTTTCGTAGCGAAAACATAAAAAAAATTTTTTCAATATTTTCAAATTATTTTAGGTCACTCGACGCATTTAGACTTACAGATTAAAACGCTGATGTTTTTTTTTTCTTTCTGATAAGCCAATCAACCGAAATCGTGGCGGAAATTAATGTCATTTTTTTCAAGGCGGTGTCTTCCTAGTGGTAAAACTTACGATCTAATGAAGATTTTACATAAAATTTGTTTTACATACTCTTGAAATAGTAATAAATACATAATAAAAAACTCAAAATTCTATTTGAGACGTCAAAAGAAATTTCACAAAAATGCTTAAAAAACAAGCCGTCACACGGGGGGAACCCCCCTTAAAGCAAAACAGATGACGGACAGGACAGGAGGAATATTGAAATCACGAAACAATGGATAGCATGTCTGTCCTTGTCCCCTATAAGAAATACGATATTGAAATTTTCTAATTTGTTTGAGCCTATATTTTTCAGGTACAAAAAAGATGACCGAGGGTATTACCAAAATATTTCCTCAAAGATTCCGTATGATTTTCGAAACTCATTCTGCAATCGATAATAAGTCCCAAATACTTAAATTTGTCCACATACTCAACTGGAAAACATTGGTCACTGCCACTAAAAATTTGACAAAAAATTGGAAAATATAAAGCAGAAGCAAAAAGATAAATTTTTAGTACGTATCTTCGACATTCCGGAGTTAACTTCGGCCTTAGTACCGATTCAAGCAGATAGATAAAAAAACATCATTGTTGGTTTAGAGCTGTTGTTCAGTTTATGTTCAGCGAGCCAGATTTTTTATAAGTTAAAATCCCAGTTCAGATCAGAAACTAAGTTCGGAACCATAGGAGCAGGCTTTTCCGGTTTAACTAAAAGGTTCCGCCAGCGAAAAGTACGCAGCGTATTGATTTGACACATACGTCATTTTGTTCATCTAACATTTAACTACAAACACACACAAGTTGAGTCCGCCAAAAACTAGAGTGTTTGTTTTATCATTCAGTGATCATGTCGAGTATTGCTTTTCTTATTTAATCAACACGCTCCATCAATAAGTACATGTGAGACATGGTTTCGATAATTTAAAAGTGGTGATTTCAATGTGAAAGACAGTGAGCGATCTGGTAGAACACAAAAATGCGAAGACGAGCAATTGCAAGAGTTATTAGATGATGGCCCAACTCAAACTCAATAGCAATTAGCTGAAGCATTACATGTGTCAATCTACAGACGTTTACGAGCAATGGAGAAGATCAATAGACTCGGTAAATGGGACCCACACGATTTAAATGAACGTCAAATGGAAAATAGCAGTCACTTGTGAAATGCTGCTTCAACGCCACGAAATTAAATCATTTTTGCATCGAATTGTGACGGGGGACGAAAAATGCATTTATTTTTCTGCACCCGCCGTAGTCTCCAGATTCGGCGCCATCTGATTTATCATGCGCTCGCAAAGCAGCGATTTCGAGGAATTTGGAAAATGGATCGACGAATGATTTGCCGCAAAAGACAATCAGTTTTTCTAGCATACTATTCATAAATTACCTAAAAGATGGGCGAAATGTGTGGACCGCTATGGCCAATATTTTGAATAAAAAAAAATTAATTTCTTCAGAAAGTTACGTATTTTTTTTTGCCAAAAAGCAGGAAAAAACTTATGCATAGACCTGGTAAAATTCACACATTTTTTGTTGAGTGCGCTTCTCGCCTCAGAAACTCAATTAGCCATATACATAATTCATAGTTAATCACATTTTAAATAAATAAAGTTCGCAAACTTTTTGCTGAATGGGAGTTAATGACTCACAACACACATATGAATTAAAACGATTGTTCCCGTTCATTCGTATATGACAATTAGCTTATGACTACCTAAGGCTATACGTCCGCACAGCAAAAAGTATGTGAACAACATTGATTATCTGAGGCGAGACGCGCACTCAGCAAAAAGTGTGTAAATGGTGAAGGCATAAGCTCTGCCCTGGTTTTGGTAGGTTTAGTTTTGATCTTGTTTCGTCTACATTTCCGAGTGCACCCATGGACAGGAATGCCCAGTAATATTGCTATTATAGATGTACCTACTGTGATTGAATGATGTGCAATGGTGCTTCAATATGTAAACATCTCGCTACGATAGTCATCAACGCCACTTAGCTTTTCTCATGTACCGATTGTAGAGAGAACAGACTCTTTGGGGGTAAACCTGGAATTAGAGATACTCGTTCATATTAGTTATGTCGGGCAAAGTACAATTTAAGGGCTTTATGAAGATCATTTGGACTTCAATCTTTGGATTCTTTTCTGCCATATTTTCTCGACTTCGAATTAAACATGTTTGGTTGAGTTGAAGAATGCCAACCGCATTAATAATTATTTATGAGTTTCTGACACCACCAGCGGTGGGAGCCTTTCGAGTTTGTTGTTACTGTGATATATGATATGATAGGCCTTTCTTATCAAAAACCAACAAAAGCGGGTCATAATGGAATGCTTCTACAAACTTCTAGAGAGAACCTATGAGCAGTCTTTCGAGTACCATGTGCAAACATGGCGACCAATGCCAGAATAGAAATAGAATGCATCCTAGTTAGCACCGAGAGTACGCAGTCTGCATTAAACTACATCCGGAAATGGACGAAGGTTAATTGATTTTGCGAGTGCAACATCGGAAGATTTCAGGGCAACTGACAGTCTCTTGACCAAACCATTACAAGCAAGATTGATCGTACTGCAATAGAAAAGAGACTCGTAGTAGGTATTCTAGATGACCGCACATTCAAGGAGGTTGACGAAGTTACTATGATAGGTTATTATAGTTCTTAAAAGTATTACAATATCACAGGACTTGAAGGTATCAAAGATCCACTCAGTCAGCATGACTGAGAATAATAAGGATTTCAATTAATTTGTAAACAAATAAAAACGACGTAAGAACGTGTTCACATTGCCCGCACAGGGCTTGCACAAAGTATCGTGTTCTAATTTTGAGTTTAAAATTGTTTGCATATCCATTAAGTGATGATAGCATATCACTGAAAATCAATCTTATGAATGGTCTTAACATTGCCAAAAACGAAAAAAAGTAGAACCGAAGCCATAACACAAGCCCGCTGGAGTGTTGTAAACCTTTTTGAAAACCATCGCAATAATTTGCAATATTACATTATTGTAAATCTCGTTGGTCCTAATCGCAACAATAAAGAGTTTTAAGAAACGCTTTGATTAATTTTTCTTTCTATCGATCCCATTCTTTCTATCGACCTTTTTTTGTCCTGAAGGATACAAATTTCTACGCTGTGAGGAATGGCTAAGAATTAACATAAGTTAACAACGGATTCTGCGACACGAGTAAAGATACGTTAATAGCCAAACACGACTTGAAGGTTTACCGATCAGTTTACCTTAGACATTAACGAGACGACTTTTACTACACCATCTTCTGCTGGATGTACTTGTGTTTTTCATGCTAGTGGCCATCTTGTTGGAGAGAAGTGTTCATCTTTAAGCAATACAACATCTCCTACTTCGACGTTATCATTGCCCTGACGCTATGTTGACCACTACTGATATCTTGATAAATATTCACTTTGGCATTTCTTCCAAAAATGTTGCGACATTTTCTGAATTAAGTTTCATCTCGACAATCTGTGCATCTCTATTCCCATCTTAGGTACTCCTAAGTTAAAAAACTGAATTTCGCTCCGGTTTTCACCAATGTTGGTTCCTTGTGATCGATTTGAAAGATAAGATCTAAACCAAAGGAGCATGAAACCACGGAAACTATTGTAGCTCGCTCGAGTTTTCCCAATAAGATCGGGTGGTTAACCATATCAAAAGCTTTTGTAGTATCTAAAAAAGTCCTGCGGTGCCCTTTTTCGCATCCAATTTTGAAAGAATTCTAGAGGAAAAAAGTAAGAGGGCGCCTTCAGAAGATTTAGCCTACTGAAAACCGAATTGGGCCGAGTCAAGAAATGCGAACCAATTTAAGAAAGATATCATTCTCACCATAACAGCTTTTTTCAAAAAAAAAAATTTACTAAAAACAGGAAGAAGTGAGATTGGTCTGTAATTATTCATATCTTCTTTTGACCCCTGAGCATTTAAGATCATCAGGAAAAACTCCTCAAAAAATGTTTCAGTTAAAAATATGAGCTAACACATCAACTACAATGCATCCAATGTGTTTCAATACTACGCTAGAAACGCTGTCCTAGCCTATTCCTATTGCAATGGTTTATAAAAACTGTCAGGAATCGAACACAAATCAAAACTCAGCTGGTCTGTTTAAGTAGATGAACTGCTAGAGAACGCTAAAATGCTAGATGAACGCATTGGCAATGTTAAGGTCACGAATTTCCGTAAGTGACTTAGTGAGTGAAGCTTGGTTCAAGACATTATTAACTATCTGTCATTTATTTTTTAGGTTTCCATTAGCAAAATAAAATTTATTTCGATAATAGTTATCGCGACAGACGGGGATTTTTTTTTTGAGTTCATAGCATATATTTGTAAACCTGTTCTTCAATCAGAGATGGTTACGGTGCTTCATACATTTGATTCTAAGTATATTTTTGCTCGTAACCTTGTTAAAAAGTGGTCTCGTTATAAGGTGGAATTGTGGTAGATTTTTCAAGGGCACAGTGAAAGTACAATTTTTAAAACAAATCTTGAATAGAATTCAGAAACATCACTTTCCAAATATACTTCATTCCAAGATTCACATAAAAGAAAGAATATTAATTTTTTGTAGGAAACTAGTGTTGACAGATAATACTCGTACTGTAATTTGGTGGGGGCTAAAGTCTACATTTATTAGGCTTAATGCAAGCTTAAACTAACTTAAAAACTAGGACTTAAAAACTAACAAGAGTTAAGTTATGTAAGGGAATTTTGGAAGAGATAAAGTTTAAGACGAGAAGTGCTAAAGGTAAAATCAAAAAGGGTGAGGTTTGAGTTGACTTTACGGAGCATGCGGGAGATTGGTTCGTTAGAGCCATAAGAGGTGCGGTGGGTTGGGATATAGAAGAGACGAGGACAGCGTAAATTGCGAGGGTTAGTGTTGAAGAAAATAGAATTGTAAAGGGAAGTCCAGTCCACAGAACCAGAGAGCAGTCGATGAATGAAGAGAATGTCAACCACGTCTCTGCGTTTTTCGAGGGCATTCAGGTTATGAAATTTGAGGCGGTGACGATAGGGTCATTCCAGGGTAGTCCACTAAGAGCGAAGAAAACGATGTTGAATGTTCTCGATTCGGGATATATGAATTCGCTGAAAGGGCGACCACTCTTACCTGGAATATTCGAGAAGGGGCCGGACAAGGGTAATGTAAAGTGAACTTGTCACATAAGGGTTGTAAATTTTTTTAGACCATTGTTTGATAAAACCGAGCGATGAATTGGCTTTAAGGATTATCTCATCAATATGCGAACGGAAGTTTAACTCCCTATCGTATAATATTCCAAGGTCGCGAAGGGATTGAACCTGGAGTATAGGCTGGTCATGCAGAAAATAAAGTCGAGAGGGGGATTGATTGAACTTACGCCACAAAGTCACAGATTTTCATTTGAAGACATTAAGCCCAAAGCAATTGTTTAGACAAAAGTGGAAAACTTACGGAGATCTTTTTGAAGGAGAATGGAGTCCTGGGGTGAAGATATAGTTTTGGAAAACTTATTGTCATCGGCGTAAATGGATACGGAGCAGTATTTAATAATTCTCTCAAGATTAATGAAAAAGAGAGGATCTAGGTGGCTTTGTGGGACACCAGAAGTAATATCGCTTCTCCAGATAAGAAGATATCCATTTTAACAATATGGGGTGAACACCGAAGGAAAACAATTTGAAAAGGATCAGTTGATGTGATATTTTATCGAAGGCCTTTGCGAAATCTGTAGGAATAACATGGATTTCGTTGCACATTTTCTAGGGCCGAAAGCGCAAAGTATACGAATATAATTAAGTTTGTAGTTGATCTACCTTTTAGAAATCCAGGCTGACTGGGTGATATAAGTGACTTGCACTGAAAGCTTAGAACTTCATATAAAAACTTTCGAAAATGTTAGGTATGTGAGAAAGCTTAGCAATGTGACGGTAGTTGGTTACTTCATTCTTTCATCCCTTTTTGTGAACCGGGGTTATGAAAGAGGTCTTCCATACTTGGCGGAATTCGCCTTGTGAAATAGGGAGGAAAGAGGGTGCGAAAGATTGGAGGCAAACTTTTTGAGAAATATTGTTGGGAGCCCATCTGGCCCGGGTAAAAATTCATCATTGAGATTTTGTAAATTTTCTTCCACAACGGTGGGATCAAAAGGTTGAGAGAGAGAGGGGCCAATGGAGTAATCGGGAAGGTACTTGAAATATATGGGGTCGGGTATGAAGAGCTTGTCTGCAAATGACTGTTTAAAAAAGTTTGCAAAATTATTGGCAATAATATGTGGGTCGGTTGATGATATACTATTGAACGTCTGATTTTCTTTTGTAGTTGACGAATTGATAAAATGTTTTAGGATCGTTGATAAGGTTGGTCTACGCTGTGTCGAAAAAGCGCTGATAGAGGCAGTTATTGAGCTGGGTGAATTGGAGGTAAGTTCCAAGATAATTAGAGTAGTCATAATAAGAAATGGTGCGTAGAAAAGCTGCCCATAATTTGTTTCTTTTGTTTCGTAAAGAGCGAAGTCTTCTGTTGTACCATGGAGGGGAATAGATGATATTTTATGCGGTGAAAAGGGTACGTAGAGAGAAATGGAATTAAATATTTCACTGTAGACAGCACCAGATAAGTTGGTAAGATCAAAAGAAGATTTGCTAAGATAGATATTGATTTTGCGAAAATTAGCTTTATGGAAGTTGTAGGAAGAGATGGTAGGGGAATAATTGGGCTGGGGGGGAGAGTTATGGAAAAATGAAAGATGAAGAGGGGGTGAAAGTTGTCGACAGTTTATAGGGTAAAGGGACAGAACGTTACTGTGGAGTTAATGAGATCGCTAGTGAAAATAAATTCTAGTTGCCTACCTGGCATAGGCTTGAGTCATTTATGCTATCAATGAATAAACATTCCTTGGATGAACTAGCGTTTGACGCGGTAAAAAATAAGTGATCATCCGATGGACCTCATTTTAGCAATGGGAGATTGAAGTCACCAAAAATAGGGATAACGTCGATGTTGTCACTTAGGTCAATTAGTTGGTCAATTGCTTTAATAGCAAGGATGTAGGATTCGTTGGGTTAAGCCGGGAGAATGTGGCAACACATAACGTACAATTCCCAGTTTAATTGTTATTTTAATAGAAACAACAAGTTTAAGAAAAGAAGAGATGGCGATGAGAGAAGAGTTAAGGTTATTGTGAATAGCAAGTAGGACATCTCTACACGGACAATCAACTTTAGGGATGGCAGGATCATTGAACATAGGGAGAGGGTGATCTTTATCTCAGAAGACATTATAAGAAGATGGGAATAGCTCCTGGCTCTTTATGTTGGAGATCAGATTGGTTTCTGTAAGAGCATAGACGTCGAAGGAGAGGCCATGTGATTTAGACAAGACGCAAGTCTCTTACGTTTTGGTGCTAAAATGTAAGTGGTAGTTTGTTGCGTGTAGGAGTAGGGGATGTATATTACATACAAGCAAAGAAGGCAAGTTAGGAATGAAAAAATGTATCATGGCCAGCTCGGCTAGGCTGAAGGTGAGAAACTCTTTTAGAGTGTACATAGCTGAGGAAAGAAGCGAGGTTATCCGCATCCTTTTGGGGAGGTGTGTCGAAGATTTCGTTGTTTCCTGAGACTAATTATATCGTAGGAAGGCCTTCTTGTTGGATGGAGACCATGACACTTGTTTTCGTTTTTCCCTCGAAGCAAACAGAGTCGGATTTATTGTAAATATATGCGAGAAAGAGACGTATATTTTCGTATATCTTTTTATCCCTTAGCCTAGAGACCGCGTAACGGCATTCCGTGGTGTCTATATTCTTTTGGATCAGTTTAACGTTAAGTGGTGAAAGGGGATCAAAAATAGGGGCAGGGTCCCGTGAAACCGAGGCAGAATGCGAGGTAGATGTGGGATTTAAGATATGCGAGCTGATAAAGTTTGGGTATTTGGCTCCTGTTGTAAGGTCGAAATTGTGAAAGCAGTAGAGACGCGTTGGGGCTTGGATGGAAGACAGGCAATTGGTACTTTAGTGGAGATACGTGAAGAGGTTGCTTAGGGATATGAACGGGAGTTGGAAAATTGGGAAATATTTTGGTTTTAAGGTTTAGGAAGTGGATGGAGAATGGATCTGTGCTATTTATAATTAGCTTTAGATGAGACATTCCTTGGTTTTTTTCCATGCTTTTATTGGTTGATTGATCCGTCCATTTGGAGACCCTCATCTTTCCGAGGTTGAAATTGGTGTTTAATGGGTTAACATATAACCATTCATATTGAGCCGGTAAATTAATCTTGAAATTCCGTTTTTTTTTTTGTGGTGAAATGTTGGGAATGTTGTGGACTGGCTGATGGTGACGCCATACCTCTTTTTGAAAAATTCAGAAACCCAAGCAAAATCTGCATAATTTGGGGCACCTTTGACGAATAGGGTGGTGAACATCTGATTCGTTGTGCGGCCTGCTTTTCCACTCCGAAGGTGTCCATGTCGTGTTAAATTGTGTAATAAGTTTCCGTGGGGCAGCGGCAGGAGGAGTTGGGGTTGGAGCAGTTATACTCGTATCATCATAAGATTTTTGGATCGATGGGATGGTGCGAGGATTTGGGGGTTCGGTTGTCGGCATTGGATGTGGCAATGTTTCGGCTTCGGTTTGTAATAATTCAGCCAAAATTGAAGTATTGTAACTGTTGTGCGATGGAGGATGGTTTCTATTTTGTGAAATACTGTCTCAATGAGGTTTTCCAAATCATTCAACACTGTTCTATTCATGGTGAGTTTATCATTAAGCTCATTGATTTTGTCGAATATAACGTCAAGCATGGGCTCGTAATGCTTTGAGAGTTGATAATTCTTTGTTGCAGGTTCGAGATGAAGATTGAATGTAGATGATTGGAGATATCAATGTCTTCCCGGAGAGAGCTAATGAAATTACATGTTTTCTTGTTTGAATCCATCATTGCGAAACCGATTGATATAAATTCACTTAACACTGTATCAAGGTGGCGCTTGTATGTTTGTTCATTTCTGGATCTCGCACTTACTAGTTCAATTAAACGCGCGATTTGTATTTCAATGCTATGACCAAAGTCTACCACACATCTTACACTTTGTTCAAAGATTGATACTTTGTCTGTTATCAGTCTGACGAGTGAGTTATGATTGGATTCATTGGAGTCACTGAGGCACTTGATTGCCAGAAGCACATGTGGGAGAGAAATACTGATATACTGAAGAACGTTAGATTTTCGGAGAAGACCGTGTTTCTTTTTATTTAGGCCAACACAAATAGCTATGCCATTTGTATGCTGTTTGTGTCGCACTTCATGTCACATGATGAAGACCAGGAAAACAAAAAGCAAATTGCGGAGAAAATAAATAAAAAATGCACTAAACGCACTGTCGCGAAATGAACAGACTAGTAGGTCAACAATGAAAAAAAGACGCGTCAGCGATAACAATTTTTGGGTGAGAAATTAGGTTATTAGATTGATTGGACTGGAATAAGCGAAATAAGAAATTCACAAATTATGGAGTAAAGTAAGAAGGCGACTGAATACAGTTCCGGTTTGAACTGAATTGGTCACTGTAATTGCGTGATCGGATATTTGAAGATCGAAAATGCATTTCTCACAGGAGCTTCAGGAAAAATAAACAAATCGCGGATAAATGTGACCCTGACAACTACCCGATAACATTTTAGTAGCTCCAATAATGAGGCATGATATGCCGAATGAGTCAAGTAATTTGAAGCAATATCATTATTGTCTCGTAAATTAGCATTAAAATCTCACAAAATGATTTGATTTTTAGCTACGTTGTCGTCGAATAGATTAGAGAATTCTTCTGTGAACGCCACAACACTAAACTAAACACTAAACATATGTAGTCTGTATATACATAAAAACGCATATTCCATTTAATTACATCCAATAGAGAGTTTTAGAATATCTACGCAATTTAAATCAACCCTCTTTCGATGAGTGTATAAAACACCATTCATTTGAGCTATAGTTTTGTAAACCAGAAATGTTTTTGCAAAATACAAAGTCATGGTCTTCAGAAAAGAAAGAGAAGAATTTATTATCCCTTGTGCTAGATAACTTTCTTCCAACCGAGAAGCTAAAAGTTTAGACTGCCCAAGATCTCTGATCAGGTCGTCTAAATCATTTTAATTGAGCGGTCTAGGTTCGAAAGGGCAATAAACTGTCTTCCGAACGTTATTCAGATGTTAAACTGGATATACTGGGTTTAGACTGTAGTACTGACTCATCACTATATCTCAGAACAGGGTCGCATAGCAGGTTACAAGCCAGCATAAATCCACTTGGAACGATTTTTGCGGTTTATTCTGGTAATATTCACAACACAAAAATAACACTCATCGTGATGATTTCATGGTTCACGCCAGATCATTGGACCTTTGTACTTAAAAGTAGCAATTCAGGGCTTGATATTTATTTCTAGTGGCTTCCCAAAGTGGTAGGCTTGTTTTACAAAGTCACACACCTGGAATCACGACAAATGAAACAAAATTTTTTTGGATTATTTACACAAGTTCTTCTTCATGATGACGTCGTGGAAAATTTATAAAGTTTGGTGAACTGCTTCGCCTTTCGTAACAATTTCTCGACTAAGAAGTCAAATTCTGAGGGTAACGGTAGGTTACATGAAACAGTTGAAAAAACTCATGCAAAAGAAAAAAAAGTGTGATTTTGTTTATGAGTTTTATCTTTAAAACAATTAGATTTAAAGTTTGTACGCATTCTTAGATCTTGTAAGTACTTTTTAACACGTCGTTGATGTGAATGCCGCCACGCTTGCTGCTGCGGCTACCACTGCTACTGACGTGGACTCTCCCGTTGAGTTACAATTGAGGTTTCTCTATTCTTCGACTTCTCACGCATTATTATCTGTTTGGTCGAGTGATTACTGATTACACAGATCGATTTGTCTTATTCTAAGTTGGTGTTTTTTCCTTCTTTGTTTCTCACATTCTTTATGTAGCATCTCTCAATTTTCTCATCAGGAACATCAGTAGACACAGCATTTTAAAAGACTTCCTTAGGGCACACAAACAATTTCGATGCAATTTTTGAGCAGGTGCTGTTGCCCATTGAGTCTGTTCTTCAGTGATTCGACCTTCGCCTTCAGCTCTTCATTCACAGTCTGTAATTCATTGAGTGATGTGAGGAAACGATTGTTTGTTTCCTATAATTTTGAAATTTTAGATAAACTATTTAAAGTGCGTATGCAGTTCCAGTATTATTTTCATCCATATTTCAAATTGAAGCCGTTGTTTTAGATTGGCCACGCTTGTTGACATGCGTTGTATGATTCGTGCCAGAGAACAGTGCATCTTTATTTGTGGTTTCACACTTGTTGTTATTGTCCAGCAATTGCTCAGACATACGCATTGATCTGCTCCTAAGCACTCCATATATGTCACAACGAAAAAGTTTGCATTTCGTACGAAGGGATTCACTGAAGAGATATGGAAAAAACCTTTCGATTTTCTCTGAACAAAACAGGCACTTCATTTTGAAAGACAATGGAAGTACTATATTATACAGTAAGTAGAGGATCTAATTCGTGGTCCGTATTTGACATCCCTATTTCAATCATATACGCCAAACCGAACTGTCACCCTAGACTGTATATGTTTAGTTTAAGGTTTACCATTTTACAATATGGATCGTTTAACAATCGCTGAGTGTGTTAAAATTGTGAAAATTTACAACAAAAATAGTGGTTCTAGCAGATTATGGTCCGCATAATCGTCCATCTGAACGTACTATAGGCAAAACATAAAAAAAATCTGAAGAAACGGGCTCTGTTACAGATGCCTTAAGGCCTATCCATCATCGATATGAACACACTAAAGAAAATATGACTGCCGTTAGAGGAAGTGTTGACGAAAACCCAAATCTATCGATTTCACGGCGAGTACAGCATTTGGGTTTGTCTGAAGACGCATTATGGCGTATCTTGCATTTGAATTTGCATGTACACCCTAATAAAGTTCAAAACACTCAAAAACTGAAGCCAGCAGACCACGGAATGCGTAGCACATACGCCGATTGTGTGCTTGAACATCAGGGTTTGGATGATCAATTTTCACAAACATTTTCTTTAGCGATGATGCTTATTTTTCTCTCGGTGGATACGTAAACAAACAAAATTGTTGCACTTGCCGAAATTGAAACCCACATGTGACTGTCAAAAGACCATTATATCCACAAAAAGTTACTGCATGATGTGTAATTTGGTTTGGTAGTGTCATTGGTCCATCCTTCTTCGACAATGAGGAAGGTGTAACCGTCACCGTCAACTCTCATCGCTATAGCCAATTGTTAACATAATCAAATCGAAGATATGGATGTGGAAGACTTGTTGTTTTAACAAGGTTTTAACACATCTGTAACAACACAAACTGTTTTGCCCTTATTGCAAGAAAATTTTCCTGAACGAGTTATTTCGCGTTTTGGTGATGTGAACTGGCCACCAAGATCGTGTGATTTGTCGCCGTTGCATTTCTTTTGTGGGGCTATGCATAGATCGTATTGTGCTCACAATCCGCAAACGCTTGACGCTTTGAAAACGAATATTCGCCGAGTTATTGCCCAAAAGTTTTTCGTGGAGGATATTTGAACGAAGTTGTATTCCATGCATAATGGCAAGATCCAGACAATATAAAAATAATAAAAATTGGTTCGAAATCTAAATCTTAAATGTGTTTTATTTTACGTTCGGAAGAACAAAATGGATGACCCTGTAGTTTTACACCGAACCACCCATTAGCATGGAAAACATATATGCTGGAAAAAGCTCTGCATTTACAGGATAAGTTCGGTTGTAAATAAATATTTTAGGAATTATCAAAATACAAGGCTGGTTAATGAAAAACGAGCTAGTTTGATGGTTGAGAGCAGAAGATTTTGAATCCCTGGGAAAAAATACACTTTGCCTTGTAGGCGCGCTTCCGAATTCAAGTAGGTGTTAAGTCCCATTTACAATACTGCGAGATGCGATACGAGCGTCGCATTCGAGAGCTCTCGCATTCATACATCGGACGTCTGTTTACAATGATGCGTCAAAACACCACTCACAAATAACAAGCTCAAAATCAAAACAACAACAATTTAGCTGTCAGCGCATTGCGAGATGCTAGTGTTTTTCAGATTTTCGAAATCAATTGCGATGCTCGCTGCGAGACTTGCATTATTGTAAACGAACACATAGAATTACATGTTACGGAAATATTTTTGACAGTTCATGCGCTCTCGTTTTCGAACAACGTATCGCATCTCGCAGTATTGTAAATGGGACCTTAGGCTTACATTCTTACTGTTGCCGATTAGTTCACTGAATTTCCCATATTGCCTTCACATTAGTCAGTTTTTAGGGAAACTAAAGATCAGGTTTTTGTTATGTACTTAAAACGCCGGATTATTCTTACAAATACTTTAGATTGGGGGTTTCAAATTAAGGAATGTCGTGTTTTTAGAAGAAATATTGTCTAACAATTCTTGCTTCGGAAAACTTGTAGCAGTAGAATTTTCATTCTTTTGTGAATTTACAAGCTTAAAAGTCTTTTTCAAACTGGTTCTGTAAATCAGTGATTAACAATGAATTACTAAAGTTACAAATGATTTGATTGAATTTTCCAAAACTTTGTTCCAAATTCTTAATAGTTATGCTGCGGTCTAGACTTTCATTCGATACTTAATCCGATATTTTGGTCCTCAGCCTTCTTCAGACTGGGATGCGATGACTGTCTAAACTATACATAGAGCTTACGTGGAAATCATCTTTACAATGTATAGACTATATCCATTTGTTGTGCCATCTCCTTCAATGTCCCTACTTAAGATTTGTACCTATTTATTCCCAATTTATTTATTAGAACACAAAAGCATAAGATTAAAAAAATAATTCATAAGTAGGTTTAAGTAACTGTACCCAAGCGGGTACAGAGGTAAAATGTGTTCCTATTCATTTATTAATATGTATAGTATGTGAATTTTTCAAACAATTTCTTTCTACTCAACATCACAAAATTCAGAAACCCATCTTATCCGTTAGTGGCACAACAGGTATCTTCGTGGATTGTTGATCCTCTTCGGGGAATGAGGTCCTTCTGTGGTTGAAACACTTACTGGAATTGAACGGTTCAAGGCCGTTTTATTTATGACGTAGTGGGGTATACAGTGTCGGGTGATACTACGCTGAAATACAAGTAAATCCATCTTTGTTTCAGAAGCAGCAGTTGTCTAAACTTCCAAGCGAATATTAGTGAATATTGAATTGAGCATCGTTACAAAAAGAGACCACAACCATTTCTTACAGCGGATTTTTTTTTACCTATATAAAGGTTGGCAGCTATGTATTGTAGATCGACCCCTCAAATGCCTTGTCATCTTTTGTAAAAGGTCGAGTACAACTTGCAATCCCAAGGGCATTGGATTTTTTCCAGATCTATTCGTATTATTTTTGGCACTACAATACGTGTCAAAGTACTGGTACTCTTAGCATTGAGTGATATACACTGTAACATCACCGAATGTTCATTTCTAAGAAAGGATCTCATTGCTGATAAGGGAATATCATATTCGCTGTCCTCGTCGTTATCATGGCAAAACAACACAATATTTCCGAGAACATAAGCTGCCATTGCTTCGTTTTCCATGTTTTCGACAAAAAGTTCATCTTCATCTGTGTTACAGTCGGCTTCAGGTGATATAATGGTTATGTCTACCAAAGATCCATCTCTTTCAATAGCATCCCAAGTACTAAGAGAATTGAAATAGCTTTTTCGGTAAAAGTTTGCTGTTGAAAATGTCTGAAAACTCATGCTGATACGAAATAAATATAGTTATTCCATTGCACGCAAGCAGGTACGCCTGTGTTACAAGTACTAACCTTTACGGTTTCAAACACACACTCTGTTAATTTTTCTAAGCAAACAATAACTTTCTAGCAAAAATATATGCTAAGCACGACTGCAAAATGCAAAGCAATTGCTCAAAAAGCCAACTATTTTAAAAGAGTATCGGCTGACTGGGGTACTGCAGCATATCTAAACCCATTTTCTTTTCGAAAGAAGCGAACAACTGTAGAAAAACTATCTAAGAAGTCATGAAAATCGAAAAATTAAAAAAAAATCGGAGCATTTGAAATTGAAAGAATTTCATGGGTTTTCCGTTCTCAAGCGAGTACAGTGAGAGTACGAGTATATGGGTTAATTATGTTGCACAAGTGGCGCTACGATGTTTTGCAGACGGAGTTTTGTTGTATCGTTCTTTCTTTAGTCGCTGTAAAAATTTCAACGTGACGACTTGATTGTATTGTCGAGTTGCGATTGCAGTCTATCTATTTTAAATTGGATACAACCGGAAACACTTCGAATGTTGAAAACTCCGTATGGTGATGAATGCTTGAGTCGAACTAAGGTATTCGAATGGTATTCATGGTTTAAGAATTGTCGCCAGTAATTGAAAGACAATCCAAGAGAGGTTCGCCACGGTTAAAATATTGTCAGAGCAAATGAATATTAGTTAAGGAACCGAATACTGTGAGCCTGGAATAGTACCGCATGTGCGGCTGGTCCATTCTTCACGATAATGCTCCTACCCACGTTATTGGTAACCCAGTTTTTGGCTAAATAAAACAGTTTCTGTGATCAATGGCGATACGCGCCAGCTGATGCCTTTTTATTCCTTAAGCTGAAGGCTGCCATGAAAGGAGAGCGTTTTGATGACTTGGAGGATATTCAATGAGAATTGATGAAGGTGCAAAGCATTCTGAACGACGATTTCTCGACAGCCTTCCAGAGGCTGGGTACTAAATTTGTTTATTTTTTTTTATTCTTTATTCATTATTCTTGGTTTAACAAACTTTGCATTGACTTAATTTATTATAATAATATTAAAACTAAGAATAAGTAGTGACATTAGTATTTATATAACAATAAATAGTGATAATGACACTTTATATATAAAGTGTGGGGTGACTGTGCAATTCATTATATAAGATTTTCCAATAAGGACTTGACAACTTTTTTTTTTAAATAAAACGCAAACCACTTGAGATATTTCAAAAACTTTATTATCGGCTTGAATTACAATCAAAACATGTATGAATGGAACTCGACATTTCGCCCGAAAAGGCTGCTATTTCGCGTTCAATATTGTTCAACGTTGTCAGTGTGTTGGCATAAACCAATGACTTAACGTAGCCCCACAGAAAATAGTCAAGCGGCGTTAAATCGCGACCAAACGAACGAGGCGGCCAATCGACTGACCCATTTCTTGAGATAACACGCTCACCATACTTACTCTTCAATAAATCGATTGTAGCGTGTGGCATCATCCTGTTGAAACCACATGTCGTCCATGTCCATATCTTCCAATTCGGACCAAAAATAATCGGTGATCATGTCGCGATAACGCTGACCATTCACAGTAACGTGACGATCGCTATCGTCGACGAAAAAATACGGCCCAATAACCCCGCCGGCATGCAAACCGCACCAAACAGTTATTTTTTGTGGATGAAGTGGTGATTCATGGAGTACATGTGGATTTTCACCCGACCAATAACGCATATTTTGCTTATTGACGAACCCATTGAGCCAAAAATGAGCTTCGTCACTGAAGATGATTTTGCGATGAAATTCATCATCTTGGCGCATCTTCTCCAGAATCCAATCGGAGAACGTACGTCGCTTCAAATGGTCCATCGGCTTCAATTTTTGAGTCAGCTTGATCTTGTATGGGTGTAAACCAAGATCCTTACACAAAATACGCCATAATGTGGTCTGAGCGATGCCCAATTCTTGAGAACGCCGTGGAATTGACTGATTTGGATCGTTTGCTACGGACGCCTGAACGGAAGCAATATTTTCGACCAACCCGTTGTCTCACTGACACGGCAACATCACATAACGAATATGTAGACTCAAATTTTTGCACTAAACTTGTTATTGCCTGTCTACTAGGGCGAAAATTACGACCGAAAATTGGAGTTAACGCTCTTAAAGTTGCAGTCACCGACTCCGAATTTCGGTAGAAAATTTTTATAATTTGCAGACGTTTCTCGTTCGTGTACTTTATCATGATGAAAATGTTGAGTTTACTGAATAAATTGACAGTGACAGTTTGATGATTAGTGAAAGAGTGCGTTCACAAATTAAATTCAAAGTAGTTAAGTCCCTATTGGAAAACCCTTTACAATAAGATAAATTTAATTTATTTATTCTGAAATTTACAATACATAAACAATAAAAGAGAGAGAAAAAAAATAACTTAAAGAGATAGCATATAAATTAATGTTGATATATTAGCAAAAGAACAAAGTACATATTTAGACAAAATAGGGCAGCAAAACCCTAATTTCTTTGCAATCAAAGTCAAGAAGCTACATTTTTACACCATTCAAGAATTGAGACAAGGATCTTATTCGCCGAAAATTAGTAAGAAGTTTGTTGAATAATTTACACGATACGATGGAGTAAAAGTTTTTGAGTGGAGTAGTTCAGAAAGGAGGAATAACGACAACATTAATTAAATAGCTTCTCAAATTGCGAGTGTTCCAAATAGGGCTCTGTAAATAGCCAGCTCTCATGAAAAAAAAAATTTTAAAATTTTCAAATACTACAAATGTTTTAGTGGCAGCATTTTCAATGACCTGAACAAGGCTATGGATGGAGCTAACCGATTGACCCCACATACTCTTCTTATAGCGCACTTCTGCAAAATTATCAATGGTTCAAGCTTTGTTTGGTAAGCCAAACCCCAACAACTTTTACCGTACTGTAGTTTTGATTGAAAAATTCCATAATACACTGTTTTTAAAGTTTTTTTTGTCACAAAATTTTTTAAGACGATAAAAGCTTTGTAATGTAGACCGCAAATATTGTTTAAGAATCGAAATATGTTTGGACTAACTCATGTTTTTGTCAAAAGTAATACCTAGATATTTAAATCCATTTACTGTTTCAATTCTAAAACAGCGTGCGGTATAAGATGCCTGATCAATCAACATTGTCCTCGTGACTTCCTCGGTACAAACACAATTTGACACATTTGACCTTCCGCGATTGTTTGCATGAAAGATAATTTCAAAGCTAAGGGATTCTTGCATATGAAGACTGAAGTGCATTAATTTAGTTTTATTGCTGACAATTAGTTTATGTTCCGAAAACCACAGTCTCAGGAGGTAAACATCATGATTTATATTCGCGCTTAAATTCAGAGGGCTATGCGAGCGGTATGCAATGCCAAGATCATCTGCGAAAGCTGTCATTTTCCGGTTGGCTAAATAAAGAGTTGATGTAAATTAGGAACAATATGGGACCAAGGACTGATCCCTGAGGCACATAGTTTTTCATAGTTTTTGAACTGCTGGCAAAGTTACATACTCGTACTATGACTTTTTGAGTTCTTAAAGGATGAAGGACTCAAACCAGGTATAGATAAAACCACGAAATCCTACATGGTGTAATTTATTTAGTAGAATGCTGTGGTTGACCATGTTTAAAGCTTTGGTTATGTCTACATAAAGTCCAGCGCAAAACTTTTTATTATCCAGAGCTTTATTAATAAAACAGGAAAACTCCAGGAGGGCATCTTCCCTAAAACCAAACTGAGCAGGATTAATAAAATTTATTTTTGCCAGGTAACTCAGCACTCTACTTTTAATGGTTTTTTCAAAAACTTTAGACACTGACGACAATAAAGAAATTGACCTATAATTGTTTTGTCACTTTTACAACCTTTTTTGTAAAAAGGGATCACATTAGCACATTTTAATTTATTAGGGAACACCCCGGTCGAAACACTTAAGTTAAAAATATAAGCTAATATGTCTAAAACATTAAGTGCTATGTTCTTGTGGGTATGCTTAGGGATTCCATCATTTCCACAAGAGCATGAGCTGTTATGTGAACAGATAATTCTATAGAGTTCAAAGCCTGTTATTTCTTCATAAGAGAAACTATTATTCATTGCAATGTCGTCGATTAAATGGGACCTAACGCAGCCATTACAATTTGTAAGAGAATCACTGGAAGAAGACATCAGACCAACCGAGGAAAAGAAATCATTAAATATGTTTGATACTGTTGTAGGATCATCAATAGCAACGCCATCATCGGATAGAACTATAGATTTAGAGCTATTAAGTGAGTTGCCATCAATGGTACTATTTATAGGCTTCCATTCCTTTCTAGGATTACCAAGTGCATTACGTACTTTTGAGTAGAAGTATCTATCGCGAGATAACCGTATACTATTGTTAACTTCCTTACTCAATAACATAAAGCGAGTTTTCAGCGCTGTATTAAGGGGATGTTTGAAGCACTTTTTTCCTAATATATTTTTAAGCTTAATTCTTTTTAAGAGAGAATAAGTAATTCATGGTTTTAACCTTTCGTCCGATTTTTTGAACACAATTGTATATGTAAAACTGTTTATGTAATTTTTAAGAAATGCTAAAAACAGGTCATAAGCCTTAGAAGCATTATCTTTCTCATAAATTTCCTCCCAAGTTTCAGAATATAGTCGAAATTTAATTTCGTTACCTTAGGCGACGAAATATGCTTAGCAGATTTTTTATTTTTTAACGCACTGAGCAGAATACCAGTCATACAGTGATCGGTAATCCGGAGATCAAAATTGGTCTAGTTATTTCGTTTATGAAAGAAGATAGACCATGCTCAGCAATTATAGCAAGATAAAGATCAGACGTAGTACTGGTAGTTAAAAAGTCAATATTATAATCACCCAGGAAAATAAGATTAGCCACTTTTTCTTTTCTTAAGAGCACTGAAAATTTTTTCAAAAACACTTGAGTATCGTAAAGCTGTAACCTGTATACACAAACAAATTTAAAAACATCATCGCACATCTTACAAGACAATTCAATTACGTCCGTGCTCAATAAATTAAGACAATTTACTTTATAGTCATCAGAATTCAGGGAATCACTGACAAAAACTCCTACTCCACCTGCAGCATACGTTTTGTGTTAACATAGTTTAGGGTTAACATAGAAATTGTAACCCGGATAATGATAATCGTCTTTTTCGCAAGCAAAAATCCATATCTCACTTACAAAAATCAAATCGGGTAAGAACACAAGCGCTTCTATTGTAGATAACACACTAACAGATCAAAATTTTGACGTACTATAAACTACGTATGTTCTGATGCACAACAAAAAAAGATTTGCCCTTAATTGAATTACAAACAAATTTTTCATCATTAAAGTTTACAATGGTATTGGGGGTTGGATTTTTGCATAACAGCTTATTATTGATATTTAAAAAAGACATACGAGTACTTAAATAAAGTGAAAGACAATTGTTAGTCTCTCAATGCTGAAAAGTCAAGAAATGATCTATTAGCAACAACCCTACCCTTTTCGGCTTTACGCATTAGGATTGGCGATTTTTGAAACCATTTGGTTTCCATAAATAAGGCTCTAGTATATTTTGTAAAGCAATTATTTATGTAAACATTGTTCTTAGTGCCTGCGACAAATAAAGATGAATTTAATTTTTTCGCTGCACTTTTTTTCGCTTTCAGCACTCTTTCTTTTGCCTCTAAATAAGAGAATTGAACACAAATCCTATCACTATGCTCGTTGTTGTTGTTTTTCTTCCAAACACGTTTGACGTAGCATTTCTGGATATCTGAAGTTTTCAGGGAGACATCCAACGCCTTGTTGAAAATTACCTGAACACATTCTTCTGCATTATTATTGCTCACTCCAGGCACACCAGTAATCTCGAGCCATACAAGGACGCAACGCTCGAAGTTGTGAAGGAGAAATTTGGCAACTGAGTCATCTAACGATAAGAATAAAACCAGACCTAGAACACTTCCTTGTGGTAATTCGGAAGCGATTTTCTTAAATTCTGAGTATTCCGATCCGTTTTTTAATACGAAATAGTCCTTTCGCAAAGTGGGATTCTAAAATCTCATACAATTGTTCTGGAAGAACCTGTCTTAACTTAAATTTCAGGCCTTCATGCCATATCCCCCCTATCTGGTGGATGTCCAGAAAAGCGAGGAAACATATCTTTTTCTCCTCTAGAATTTTCTCTATTTCATTTGCTATTCTATAAGCCCGGTCAATTATGGAATGCTTTGTTCTGAAGACGAACTTATGGTCAGCAATAATACATCTTTCTTCAATGACCGGTTGTAGGCGCTTTAGCAAAAGTTGTTCAAATACTTTAAATACAATCGCCATGAGCAAAATCGACCGATGTACGATTTCTTGTCGTTTGGAGGCTTTCCCGGTTTTGAAACTATTATTTTCAATATTTCAATTGATCAGGGCTTTCTTCGGCAATTCTTTGAGGATCTGTTCGGTTATAAAATCTTATGCAGAAGCCTTGTTATTTTTAAATTTTTTTATTGTCTGATAAAGTTTGACCAGCTCTTTAGTTTAAAGCTGTCAAGTGTTGTAATCGTACCACCAAGGTTTCAATTAGTGCTTGTCCATCAAATGATTTAAATGTTTCTTCGAGGTGTTCGGCAAATAAGTCGGTGGATTTCTGTCCGTCGCCCTTTGTCTTCTTTTGGGGATTTTTAATATCTTTGATGGCTTTCCATAGTGAACAATTTGAACTTTTTTCGGCAATCAGGCCTTCAAGACAGATTACACAGATGGTTTAAAAAAGTTTTGTATTGGGGAGCTCGCGATTTTTGCCATCTTTGGCGTGGTATCCTGATTTACTGATATTTACCTTTACTATTTACGATTTTTTTCCTCCTAATGGAAGTGTTGTTTTACGAGGCGTTCTGTATGACTTTGATACATCTGCCAACTTCATATTTTATTTTATACGGTGTTTTAAACGACATATTGAGAACAATATTTCCTAAAGCCATCCTAGTTACATTGGTTGGTAGTTAATCTTTGTCAAGATTACTGGTGAATTATCTGAGGAGAGATCAAAAATTTCCTCAACGTTTGTAAGGTTTATGGAGTTATGTCTCTTACAATAAATAAAATTACGAGGCCAGGAGTTTTTGCTCTGTCTGTGGGCCAATACATCGGTCTTCTCGCCGAAAAGAAGTCAACATTAAATTGCATGCTGGTTTCGTAAAGTAGTCTGCCATTAGTTGAACAGCATCTTGAAAACAAGCAGGTGTGCTTCGAGTTGAAATCACCACGAACAATAAAATTTGGTCCAAGTGAGTTCAACAGATTTATAAAGTCGGTCTTTCCAGTTTTTATAGCGGAGGACAATAAATGGAACGAGTGCTTATTTCTTACGCGAACTGTACTTATTTGCATTGCATCAGTCTCAATAATTGTATTTTTAGAATATCCAATACTATCTTTGATGGATATCAAGATCAAGCATATCGTTTTACGCAAGAATATTTCAAATTCGTCTATCTTTTCCAATGGTCCACTTGCGTTCAATGTTAATATTGTGAGCAACTGTTTCATATTCATGTTTGAGTTCCTATTTTGGGAATTTGTTCAATTTTTCAAATATGAGTTTATTTGTTTTGCTCTTTCGCACTCATTCTTTATTTTATTGCGACTCGGCTTGTGTATACGTTTGTCCGCCAGAAGATGACGGCTCTTCGAACTTAGTCTTTTCCTTGACAAGTTTTTTTTGGATTTTTCCTGTTTGTTCGGGCGTAAGTT
Source organism: Volucella bombylans (assembly GCA_949129095.1). Lineage (NCBI taxonomy): Eukaryota > Metazoa > Arthropoda > Insecta > Diptera > Syrphidae > Volucella > Volucella bombylans. The sequence continues at coordinate 108,536,358 of OX422143.1, read as the reverse complement.
TTTTTTTGATTGCATCGCGCCGTTTTTGGAGTTCTTGGCTATTTCACAGCCTCTATAATTCTTTGGGTGTTTCCCTTTGCAGTTTACACAAGTCGCTGGAGCCTGTTTATCTGAGCTGTTGTTGAAAGATGTTGTAGTTCCCATTGACAGTAATTCTGTGTTCGAATAAAATTTTGAAACGCTTACACTGCGGGATCGATCTTGTGTTCCTCCGAAATGGCCCGATTTCGATGAAGATGTTTAGTATACTTTTAATATTGTAGATATCGTCCATATTCTCGTTCTTATCAAAACTAAGCATAAACAGTGGGAGTCTACTCTTAACAACGATTTCTTGTTGTTGTATGATAAATAAATATGATTACCCAGGTATATATTACATTTTCTTTCCTAAAACGCAAAAATATAAACATTACGTTACAAAAATGAATGTCAACCAGATCGTGAATAATTTACAATGAATGAGTACTTTGCCATAGATTAAATCATAGACACGATTTGCATGAGTTTCAATTCGTGTATAAAATGACACAAGAATGTATATACATCTTAATCAGTAGAATTCGATCATGAAATCTACTAGAATTACGGTTTTACTTTGAAAAATGGATGCTATTATAAAATAAAATTTTTCAATAATATTTTACGTAGAAAAAACACGACATTTATATTTAATTTAAATACAAGCATATGGTATGAAAGAATTAAAAAATAGGAATGTGCCGTCTGGTGGTATTTAAAATAAGGGCAAGTCATTATTTTCTTTTTAAATAACATACGTCTTTAACACTAATAAGTCTTTCGCTATGTTGCTTTATTTTTTGTGATACTCTTCAGGCACTTCAGCACAATCGCAAGCAAGCTTTTCTTAAAATGCTGCCTAAGACCAACGAAAATACACTTCAAATTTATCTGACGGGGTGAGCCATGCCAAACCAGAATAGACAGCTATTTAAGTCTGATATTTTTCCATAGCAAACCTTAAAAAATGTTTAATGGCGTTTCTTGTTTTTGTTGTAGTCATTTTTAAAAGAAACCAGCAGATGACCCTCGAAGAGAAATCATACTTCACTTTTACTAAAAGAAAATATACTCTGCAAACACTTCTCTGGGTTTGTCTTAAACCTCAAAAATTTCCCAAGTATCTTCATTTTGGATTAAATAAAACTAGTATTGTACAATAGCATCCCATTAATTTGCATCACTAAACATTTACATATCAGAAGTCATCAACTGGATTACTCCTAAATAATGTGACATTAAAATTTCAATAAAAAGCTTATCACTTCGTAGTAGTACGGGTTTATAAATTAATTAAGAAAGTAATTAACATCTGATCAAGCCTGATTTAACCTTAAAATAAACGGGAACGATTAACGTACATTTTAGAGGAGAAACACAAGCAACTTGACTTTATTTAAATTCGTTTAACAAATCTAGATCTTTATCGTTACCATAAATTTTTTGTTTGATTGCTCTCAAAAAACATTTGCCAAATATTTTATTTAAAAGTGTGAATCTACTAAGTTAATGGATAACGATGTTAGATATTGGACATTATTCTTATTAAAAAAATTGTTATATGAATTTTCGAATTTATAATTTGTGGTCTGACCAGATATTGACATTGTACTCCAATTTTGGGTGGATGATCAGGCCAGATCAGAAGAGGAACAGTATTTCTTTCATAGTTTGAGGAAACCCAGCCATTTCTCAGCATTTCTCAGAGAATGGAAAGTTTTTCGGTTTCAACGATGTAAGTGCCATTCATGGATAAGGTATGGGTGTTTGGATTTCGCTCTAATGATGCTAATTGTTGTTCCCCAATTGGTGATGCTGTTAATATTGGAATTTAATGAGCGTATGCTAACGTATGCTAACGCTGCCGTTCCCGTTTTATGGCAGAAGAACAGAGACGTGAATTTGGGAACGAATATGAAAAGCAGAGAGTACTGTCGCCAGCAAAGGAAAATCAGACTTGAAACTATCCAAGACAACTTGAATTGAACGTTCCAAAAGGTAGTTTCTAATCCATTTAAGGGGAGTTTCACCGATCGAAAATGCATGCATTTTCGACAATATAACCTGGTGCCAAACTCTGTTAAATGTCTAAGAAATATCAAGTGCAACTATCTTGCTTTCGTCACGCTTTAGTTCCACTTTTTGGTGAGACATGCCATCAAATCACCAGTGATCCTCTTTCTACGAAAACAGCACTGCCGGTAATTGAGAAGTTTTCGTGTTTTGCGGTATTTCATGAGCTGACGGTTTATCAGCGGGACGTAAGGGAAATGGGTCTGTAGGAGGAGATAGAAGAAGATTCGCTTTTTTAGGGACGGGCTGGATAAATGCTGCTTTCTATCTGCTCGGAAAGAATCCTAAGGAATAGGATTGATGAAAAAGCTTACGCAGTGCCAGCGTGGAAGAACACTTCTTGAGAAGAAGCGAAGATATACCATCTGGACCAACGGATTTGTGAATGTTAAGATCTTTAAGTACTCTTGCAAATACAAGAGTGCAAAAGTGGATTCGTCCCATTGAAGGTTCGCCGCACTCAAGTGTAGGCGCAGACAAGGCACAACCTGGAAGTATTGAACTGGGCGCAAAGTATGCAGCAAGCAGATTCGCTTTCTCCAAAGAGCTGACAGCTAGAATGAGCGTTTTGATGAAGGATGAGACAGAATTTTTAATATTTTTGACGAACGACCAACAATTTTTACTGCCTTCGGGACATTGTAGTATTTTTTGCCTCAATTGTTGGTCATATTGAAATTTTCTGCGCTTGAGAAAGACGTTGCAGTCATTCCTGGCTCGTTTGAACTTTTTTCGGTTTTCCTCTGTCGGGTTGGTCTTGATATTGGTCTGATACTTTTCATCCGATAATTGATAGAGGATCACATTTTAAAGAGAATAGTGTCTGTCATCATATCAGCAGTGTCATCCATGTCGTTATCGAGGAAACATAACGACCAGTTAAAATTCCTACAGGAGGTGTTAAGTCCGCCCCAATTGGCATTCTCGTACTGCAATATGATTCTCTTCGGAATTTTCTCTTTACCTGTGTGGTCGGCATACGAAAAATTAGCTATTATGACACAATGGTCCGACGGGCCTAGAGGGAAGAGCACATCAACGATGTACTTTTCCTGATAAATGAGAAGTTAAAAACAAGTCCGGAGCGTGGGCGGAATGACTATCAACGTCTGGTATTCGCGTGGGCTCACTTACTTAAGCAGCGAAGGTCTCAACACACCGTCCTTCGGGTGTTGTCTGTCCAGAATGTCGAAGACACTTCAGTACAAACGAGAATACAGGGATACAATTCTTTGTATGGAGTCAGACAGCGCATCGAACTCGTTGAAGGTCGAATTGCTGTCCAGTTTGGGCTTCTGTAAATAAAGCATTAGTGGATAATTTGCTTAGGGAGATGGAATTCTAACCACCTGCAACTGAATTCTGGATTGGAACAGGGGTTACATTGTGGTGGAGTTTGTTAAGCTATATCACTACGCACTCAAATGGCAGTGAGAGAAGAATGGTGGCACTATTTCGTAGCCAAGTAGCTTCAGATCGGAGTGATCTGAGATGTGTGGACGGGGATCTACCTCTGTTTCACTACGTACCAAAACAGCTGGCCTGTATCGGTATCGGTATCTCTCATGTATAAGTATTGACAGAAAAGTAATAAAAACATTATATTACGTCGAAATATCTAAATGCATAATAAACTACACATCTGGCATAATTTTTGACAGTATATCGAAAAAATGTATTGTAACTGGCTTTATTAACAAAAACAAGATTGCTATTTGTAAGTACATGATACTTGATATACCCTCACATCTTTATATTTTCAACACGATATTTGTTATTTATTGACGTTTAGCATTGCTACAATACGTCCTACAGTTAACCGCGTGCTATTTCTGGTGTTTTTGTTTTCAACGGGTTATTGTTAATTGCGAAAAGTTTTTCATACGTTTTGGTTTTGAAGAAGTATACTAAATGTAGTACACAGGTATAGCTTACAATATGAATCGAAAATGAATCACCGGATCTCTCTTATTTTGTTTTTGGGGAATTAATTTCAAGTTAAAATCCGTTCTCGATACGCCGTTACTAAATAATATTTACAATTTGTATTTTGGTTTCAACATTTCTGAGAGTATTAGTAAATCTTGGGCACCAAGTTTTTTTTTGTTTAAGATGTCTACCTTTAAAGATACCCACCCATCCATGCCCTTTTTCTAAATCTGTGATTTGGAGGGAACGAAAAGATCATTTGAATGATTGTTATTTCTATTTAACGAAACCGAGGGGATATTCTTCTAAAGCAAAAGGTACAATTGTATATCCTGATTTGGAATCTGTAACTAAACCGCTTCCTCATACTAACAGCCCACCACCAATGAAGGGAAAAGATCCAGAGGACAACGTAAGCGATATCGAATCAGAATCTTGAACACAAACCACCTCTAAGTCTCAAGATTTTGTTGTAAATGAAAATAGACCAAAATTAATACGTCAAGATGAGCTAAATGTTAGTTGGAGATCTAAATCTGTCTAAAGTTCAAGCTGAACTCATATGTTCCACACTTCAGCAATGGAATTTACTTCATCCAAGTTCTGTGTAGGTATCAATAACATGATGCTGAATTTGTAGATTTTTTTACAGAAGAAACTGGTGATTTACCTATTGCAGTGATGTACACTAGCTTATGAATAAATTAAGCTACGACTATTCACCAGATCAATTGAGATTATTCAACGATTCTACAAAATTAAGTCTAAAAGCAGTCTTACTGCATAGCGGCAATGATCTTTCATTTGTATCCTTAGCACATGCAATCCATATAAAAGAAGTACATGCTGATATAAAAAACTTGCTCGTGAAAATTGAGTATAATACAACCGTCATTCTCTCATGGGTTTCAAGGAGACTACGCGAAATAATGTTGTTTCTTGTGCGAACTGGATAACAGAGCTAGAAGTCAACACTACATTAAAAAAGAATGGCCAATGAAGGGTAATTCCATTCCTGGACAAAAAAATATTTCTCAAAACCTCTTAGTAGAGCTAAACCATATCATTTCACCGCCTTTATACATTAAATTAGGCCTCATGTAAAACTTCGTTCAAGACATGGATAGAACTGGAGAAGGTTTCCTGTATTCGAAAACTTTGTTTCCTGGATTGAGCGAAACTAATAAGGAATTTTTGTTGGCCGGATATAAAGAAGGTTATAAAGGATTCCAGTTTTATTTCAAAATTAAAAACAGAAACACAAAATTGAACGTCTTTTTTTTTGTTGAAGTAATGTAAACTCAGCAAACTATAAGGAGATGGTTTCGAAACTAGTACAAGTTTATAAAGTCTTGGGATGTGATATGTCTTTCAAGATTAATTTTCTTGATTCCCATCTTGATTTTTACCCCGAACTGACGAAGATGGCCAGAGATTCTATCAAGACATCATGGCGATGGAAAAAATGTAGTTAGGTTTGTTGTTCATCCATAAATATGTACATACGAGTACATCTAGAATTCATTGTTTTATAGCGCATACGATTGGATTTAGAAGTCCTTAGCCGATTGTTCGCCCTTTTTATATTTACAAACGGTGGACTTTGTGGAAGCCTTTTACACCTTTACGTTTGGAAGCATTGGTGATCATTTATTATCACGATGGTCTTGTGTACCTCCTAGATTTTATCACTATACAGTATTCAGGGATTATTTGCGTCTTATTTGCATAGTGGAACTATTCTGAGCTAGATTTTTTCTGTAGGTATAGTATTCAAATTTATTGAGGGTGCAACATTGAATATCTTTCTCTAATCTAGTCGCAAATTTTTCTCATTGGATATGAAGATCTGAATTAAACTATCGTGAGGTAGTGACATTTGATACTCAGAATATTTTCATACTCGTAGATGAGGGAAAGTATGTACTCGTATATTGCATATAAAGGGTTTTCTAATTGGGACATAACAATTTTGTGTTTTAATACAAGCGCACCCTTAAACTTTTTTATGATCGGTCACGGTCATGGTATCCACAACTCCTTTTTTGGTCGTAATAATCGTCCCACGAGGCAGGCTGTGCGTGCTATAGTAGATAAATTCGAGTCAATATATTCACGATTGAATGTTTCTGTGGCAGTGAGACAACGCTTCGATCGAAGTACCGAAAATATCGCAGCCGAAAGTGCTGTTAGGAATTAGGAACCGTTCAGTCCACATTGTAGCAAATTTTGCGTAAAGATCTTACATCATTAAAAAATCAAATTAACCCAAGAACTGAAGTCTATTGATCATTTTAACCGCCAAAACTTTTCCGAATGGGCTCTACATAATCCTGAATTTAATGGAGAAATCATTTTCAGCAATGAAGCTCATTTTTGACTTAATAGCTTTGTCAATATGCAAATATGCGTTATTGGACAGTAAAAAACCTACATGAGCTTCAAAAGACTCCGTTGCATTCACAAAAAGTGACTGTGTGGTGTGGATTGCATGCCGGTGTGATTGGATGTTACGGTTATGGAGTTCGCTATCGTGCATGTTGGAAAACTATTTTTGGCCAGAATTGGATGGACTTGACTTCAGTGATATGTGGTTCCAACATGGTGACAAATGTCACATAGCTGGTCAAACAATTGATTTATTGAAGGCAAATTTCGGTTTTCGTGTAATCTCGAGAAAAAGTCTGGTAGAATGGTCAGCTCCCTCGTGCGATTTAGCGCCGTTGAATTTATTTTTATGAGCCTACGTTAAGCCGTTGGTTTATGCCAATAAGCCAACAAGCCAGCAAGCCAACAACGTTAGAGGGCTCAGGAACAATATCGAAAGCGAAATTGTCAACGTTCCGGCCGATATGTGTGGAAGGGTGGTGAAAAATTGACTATAAAGAATCAATTACTGCAAACGTGCACGCAGTATTCATATGAATTTAAGTATTCCACACTTAAATTGAACATGTGTACTACACCTAGAATTAATTTCAGCCCGATATCTCTATTGTTCTGTGTTTAATTTAAATACAAAATTGTTAGGTCCTTATTTTATCCGTGGTTACCGGTACCCACTAGTGCAAAATGTGTATGTCATCATATAGCACCATTCCAACGATGACTGTTCAAATTTCAGACAGATGGATCGAGTAGTTTTCTTTTGACAGCTGTTGAAAGTCATCAAGTTCGTATTTATTTGCAATCATTATATCGATATTGTGATTTGATTTCTTTTTTTGGAAGGGAAGACGTGTGAGGGAATCAAAGTGAAGTTACATGCCGTTTATAAGGACCATGCACCTTCGATGACTACCATCAGATATTGGTTTAATGAATTCAAGCGTGGTTGAACATTCGTTTTTGATGACGAGCGCCCAGGGCGTCCGGTTGAGGTGATTACCGAGGATATGGTTAATAAAATCCATGGTCGTTATAACTTGCAAACATTTAAAAAAAATGTACATCAGTACCTCTCTCATCTTCCTCCCTAAATTTCCTTTGCCCGCGCTGTGAACAATCACCTTGAAGGTACACAAACCCCTTGAGCGCGCACTAATAATACAAAAAAAAAAATAAAAAAATACCGTGTTAGCAGATCGTCGGGTGAAGGTCAGAGAGATTGCTGACATTGTACACATCTCAATTGAACGCATACAAAATATCCTAAACGAAAAATTGGGCGTGAGAAAGCTATCTCCATTGTTCTGTGTTTCATTTAAATACAAAATTGTTATGTCCTTATTGAAAAACCCGATATACTCGTAAGCATGGTCAATTTTATTGGCTGTTTGATAGTCTGGTGATAAATCAATTACTTAAGGGTAATCTATTAGTCGAAAGCCGTTATATGCTTTCGACTCGTGGATTCTATGCATTCTTTACACATTTAAAGGAGACCGTTGAAATTGTTGATTATATTTCATATTTCTGACATTTTTGTCATCACTCTGGGTCAGATCTTTGCTGAACAGAAGATCTCATTATTTTGTTTGGACCTACTTATTATTGCCTTAAACTTTTTGCTGTATTCTTTAAATGGGAGAGCTCATACAATGACGATTCCTCCGCCTTCGTGCTACAGTCTTGGCCTAGTCATTCTCGGCTGCTTGAGAGTTTCGCTTTGTATTAGCAGTATTCTTACAAATTCCACATTGGTACAATACAAGTATAACAAAAAATGTAATAGTTATAATGGAGCACTTAGTATATATTAGCAACGTATATATGTCTGAATAGTCTTTGCATAATTATGACTTTTAAATGTTTTTTAGCCTATACGAAGCAATGTATCTAATGACTCTACATCTGGCGCAATAACTGACTTAATATCGTAGCTTAACAGCGTCATTCAACTTTTAATAGAGACCAGTTCCCATATGTGATGCTGTCCGCTGAAAATTTGTTTCAAGGACAGTTCGAACTCTCTATAAAAATATTATTGTTTTGTATTAGCATTTTTAAAAATAGCCAAAATTAATCTATCTGCATAAATGCTCGTTTAAAAAAATAACTCCATCAGTCGTTTCCCACTTATTGAAATGTACTAAAATAAATTATTTCACGGAAACGAAAACAAAAACAATAGCGTTTCCAAACCAAAGGTCCATAATAAAGTGACAAATCGCAAATAAAAACAAAACTAAGTCAATAAAAGACTAAAATCCAAACAAAAAATCTTTGCATTATGCAACTTTTTAAATAAATAATAATATATGCATACTTCCATTAAAGCATATTCATATACTGTTGAACATGTACTGTGTTTGACATACGTAAATTTAACTATACAACTACGTATAATGTAATTTAGTGCATATTATTTAATATGCATAAAAAATAATCTTAACAACCTAATATGAATAAAAAAAATAAAAAAAATTCGTCACAGTATTTAATTAAAGATCTATAATCAGAGTGTGTCATCGATTTTAATTTACGAGTTTGAATAGACAGCAAATGACTACAGTGTACGACGGAAAATGAGTATTACTTGGCAAATAGAAGTAAATTCTTAAAAATATTGACAAGCAACTTCGATGCAAGTTTTCTTCATTGTACATGTATATTTTCTTATTCGTTTTCTACTAAACTCTTTATTTTTTAATATTTATCCATTCTAAGCTTAAAAAATAATCACATATAACTACACATTAGTAGTCATATCTGTTATATCTCTATCACTAAATACAGAGAAGACGAACCCCTATCAAAATAACAATTCTATTTCTAGTGCTTACAATTACTTATAATTACTTACTTTATATAATCCACATACTCTGGGTAATATTTTTTTTCTTTTTCTTAATATTTGCCCCATTTACTTGATCTACTCAGTGGATATGTTATTTTCTATTAAATTTAGCAAACACTATCCTGAAATTATGTCGCAGTAGGAATATTATGTCTAAAAATATTTATTTTTCTAAGACCAAAGATTTAAATACATTTTATATTTGAAAATAAATTATTCTCTTGTATGAAATGTATAAAAGCAATAATAGTGCCATGCAACATCGCATTTATTACATTTTGATGGCATACCCGGCATACTTAAAACAATGCGACGACGGAAACTTAGCTGGTCAAGTTTTCTTCCATTAAACTTGTGTAGTTGCCATGCATTAGTAGCTGACATTTCTATGCAATGGGTTATTAAAGGAAAATACCACTTCTTTCCTCGAATCTCACACCTGTAAAGGCTTATGTTTTGATCTGATCGATTTACGCCTCCCATTTCCTTATTGTAAGTACTTATAGCTTTCGGCTATTCTATGCTAATGTATTTTTTATCCGATTTGCTTAATCGTTTTGCCATTTGTGTGAGTAGAGCCGGCACTATGTTTTAGGCAATGTGGCCTCCACTGTTATCATTCCATTGAATGAGTACAAATGTTCCATTTTCGATTGTAGCATAAACCTAGAAGCCCCTTTTAGTTTTAGCAAGGGATAATTTCTAATCCTATTCTTTTTTATGGTTCCAATGGCCCCAATATTTTTCGATCTTACTCGTAATTGATCCAAAAGTTCGATTGACGTAAAAAAGTTGTCGAAAGCAATGCGACAGTCAAGATTGAATGGTCTATCCTTCCACAGAAGGTCACAAAAATTCAGAACTACCTTCGAGCCAAGTGGGTAACCATTGTAAAAATCATACATATGTAGTGAAGTGCTTTCCCTGATAGGAATCAAACCAAACTACATAGCCATTCACAGTTGCACCTACCCAAAATATGTATCCTCATCTTATAGGTTTCTTCTACATAAACTGTTTAGTGCTATAGCGACCAAATTAAGGAAACTTATTATTCAGTACTTCAAATAAAGGTCTTAATTTGGCGAACTTATCACTGCTTTCAAGATTATTGTTATCGCAAACATGTAATGCTGACATGATAAAGTTAAACCGATCAAAGGACAAAGATTCTGCAGCTCTTTTTGAGTAAGTATCCAAACCTTTCTCACAATACATTGATCGCTTGGAAAATCCATTGAAACCGCTAAGCAAAAGAATCCCAACAAAGCTCTTCATTTCCCTAAGAGTCACATTCTTCTGCGCAGCGTAAGCATTGGTATGATGGGTTATCAGATGCCATACTTCCGTGTCAAAAAATTGCGAAAATTCGTCAATTGGAAGTAGTTGATTTTTTGCCAAAGCCATGTCTGCATCATGAATTCTTACTCCACTCTTCAAGTCAATTTGTGTATTCCATTTGTAAGTTTGCTTCTGATACGGCTACTGGATTCTTGGAATGGACGTCTTGAGAATAGCTAGGGGAATTTCATCTTCGGATTCCCATTCACTCTCACTGTCATAATCTCTCATCTGTATAGCGCCGGGGTCTCGAGATGTTGCCTTGGTAAATTATTAACAGTCACATCGTCATCACCGGAGTCTTCATCTGTTATGTAGTCATTTAAATTATTGGGCGGCAAAATGTAAAACTTTTCGTTGTCTAATTCATTGTCTTCTTCTAGGACATCCTGAATTTCGTGAACTTTTAAAAATCTTAAAATATAAAAACAAAATGGAATGGTAATACTCCTAGTGATACATTGTGTCACAGTAATACTTCAAGCGCAATAACATAAGAAATATTAACTGGACTCCAATAATTCATTTTGGAATTTAAAGCTGCATTGTTCGTAAATATAAATAATGCAAGAAATCATCTGCATATCGATAAGTAAATAATACTCGTATATTATCTACTTTTTACTGCACATTCTCAACTTTTTTAAAATTTAAAATTTCGGTAAGAAGAACATACACTTACGATCTTAAACTTGCAAGAAAAAGACTAACTTCTGAAAGATGGACAAACAGAATCACGTGACAGCAATTTGAAAAAACAAAACCTAGTTTGCGATTTAATTTACTTTGATGTTATATAATGTATCGGTAGGAGGATGTGGGATAAAAGCATAATATTTACTAAAAAAAAACTTGACGAACATATAAATACTAAAAACCCATACTGGTAATCATTTGCAAAATCGGTGATTTGTTTTTAAATTCATATCTCATATGGCAACTGAAGTTAATGGTGTGTTGAAGGATATGCAACAGTGTGAAAAATTTAAAAGATAGTTTTCTTCGAAGTCCGGACGTTAAATAATGCCCGAATATTTCTACCCTTATTTGCTTGAGCTTCTACGAGTTATGCCAAAGCTGTTTCGTAAATAAGAAATACTTTAAGCCACATAAATGCTTAAAAGGCAAAACATAAGGTCCGCAGAATAGAGACCAGGTCCTAGTTCTCTGCCTCATCCTCCACCTTAATGTTAATTTTTTATGATATTGGAGCTGACAGTTTTTTGACAGGTATAATCTGCTTGTGACCCATTCAACGTACATTTTTCCTAAGTTTTTGGGAGTTATAACGACTAGGAAATCAAGAGCTTGACAGGGCATTCCATAAGCGAGTTGTGCGGGTTAGAAACGAATCACGATACTTTAGAGTACGTCCGAAAGTGGGTTTGAGGGTGTATTGATGAACATTCAAAGCAAGACGGGTGATGTGGTTGAAAGTTTGAAGCGATGGAATGCTACTGGTGATTTCTATGGAGCACCGATGGTGGAAATAGATTGGTGTTCGAGGATGTCCATTTTCTGAGTGATATTGGTTATCCCTATGAGTTTTATCGCACGGTTTTGAATCCTATCTAGTAGGTGCAGAGATGTTTTAGGCGCACCTGACCAGATGTAGGCATTTTACTCCAATTTTGGGCGAATAAACGAATTGTATATTGAGACCAGCTCAGAAGGGGAAAAGTATTTTTTACAGCGTTTGAGAAAACCTAGACATTTCGCAGCATTTATAGCGACATTGAATATGTAGTCATTCCAACGTAGGTTATCATTACCACATATACCGAGAATGGAAAGTTTTTTGGCTTCAACGATGCAAGTGCCATTCATTGATAATTGCTGGGCATTTAAAATTCGCTTTAATGACAGCAGAGAGCATTGTGTTTTGGAAGCATTAAATTTTACTCCGTTCCCCAATTGGTTATGCTGTCGATATCGGAATTTAATGAGTTCAGCATTACGCTGCCGCACCCGTTCGAAGTCGAAGAGCAAGGACGTGAGTTCGGGAATAAAATTGAAAAGCAGAGAGTACTGCCGTCAACAAACGAATATATTGGATTAGAAGAAGCAGACAAGAGATCATTAATGAAGATTAAAAGGAGTGTCGGAATCAGAACGGAGCATGGGGCACACGTTGAAATTTGCGAAAGGTAATTTCTAATCCATAGAAGAAAATCAAGAATCCACACATTTTCGACAAAAGAGCATGGTGCCAAATACCTTAGAAATATCAAGTGCAACTATCTAGCGTTCGCCAAATTGATGTACGCTTTGGTTCCAATTTTCCAATTTTCGGTGAGTCATGCCATCAAATCACCAATGCTACAAAAACCGTACTGCCAGTCTTTGAGAAGATTTCGTATCTGGAGATATTTCATGAGCTGGCGGTTTATCGGTGTTTCCACGATCTTGGAAAAACGGGATATAAGTGCAACGGGTCTGTAGAAAGAGAGAGAAGAAGATTCGCCTTTTTTAGGGACGGGCTGGAAAAATGCTGTTTTCGTTTTGCTCGGACAAAGTCCGGGTAGGATGGATGAAAAAGCTTTGGCAGTGGTTTTGCCAGCGTGTTGCTTTCATATTCCTTCCTGAACACATGCTTTCGCCTATAGAATGGGAACGGCAGCGTATGTTAAGATCATATAATTCCAATGTTAATGGCACAGCTGCTTGCGGGAACACCAAACTAGTGGAGTTTGAGAACCATTCATTCTGAAGGAATATGACCGATAACTCCGTCCCCCTGACCTAGACAAAGTTAACATAAAAATATCAAAGCTAAAGTCCAATAAAGCTGCTGGCGCATATATAGTGTCTCCTACGCTATTTCAAGCAGCTGGAGATGGCCTAGTTTGAAATATGCACCATCTTCCCGATGTATGAAATCTCAATATTGTTTGTCCGATCCACAAAAAAAGAGACCACCTATAAAATCTTTTTTATCTTACATATAAAATGTGAGAGTCCGAAATAACTCATAAACCATGTTATTCATTCCAATGCGGTATCAGTTAAGCATTTAAAATACCTGCGAATTTCAGATCTATTTGTTGACTTCAGAGGCGCATATGACAGCGGACATAGGGACAAGCTATAGAACGCCATGTATAGTTTCGATATCCCTGCCAAACTTGTCAGGTTTTGCAGGACGACTGTGGAGAATTTTCGCCTCTCCATTAAGGTCGGTAATAAATTAACTGAGAACTATTATGCCAAGGAAGGTTTTAGATCTGTCATGTGTTTTTTTTAACACTGCCCTAGAAAGAATGGCCAGCAAAAGAAGGGACTTACGAACGCGGATGACATTGATATGATTCGACGAACACAGCGAGCCGTCAATGAAACGTTCGTACGAAATGGAGGTGGAAGCGGCAAAATGGGTCTGACAGTAAACAAAGGCAAGAACGTCAGCATTGGGAATTACAACTTCAACTTGGTTGATAATGCTAAATGACACAGGCTGCTTCTCAAGTTTTAATACATGGCAATACCGGTGTAGACACGCTAAGGCTGACATCAGTATCGTAAAGCTTTACAGCTTTAATGGTGTCTGTGCTTAGACAATTTTGTCGTACGAGTGGTACTTGCGTTTTTTACAGACACTTGAAAGATTCATCTTTTCCAAAAAATGGAATTAAATAGTGAATATTTTTGTGCGATGATGTTTTTTCGACACAGTAATGTGCCGATCAACTAGTTTCGACTTTTTACAATGAAGCACCACATTAGACCACCGTGTTGCGCTGGTCTTCCGAATTCAATTGGAGTCGTCTTTCACTCCAGGAAGAATTTCGTGAAGTTCGTAAAAAATCAACTGCTGTGCCTGAAAACATCGATGTTGTGAGAGAAAGGATATTGCAAGATAGTCATGTGACTTATCGTGAAATTGAGGCATGCTTGGGCATTAGTTGTACTCTCATACATTTAGTATTGCATGAACATTGACCGTCATAAAGGTTCGCTCAAAACAAGGCTCGTGTCGATTGGTCCAAAAAAATGTTGAACAAATTCGACCGCGGTGCTTCAAAAAATGTTTATAATATCGTGACAGGCGCCGAATCATGGATCTACGCATATGAGCCCAACATTAAATAGCATTCGATTGTATAGGTCTTTCAAGACGAGCCAAATCCACAAATATTATTGGCGTACATAGCATTGTACATTGAAAAAAAATGGTGGTCACCTGTTTCTTCGGAAAAGTCGCACATGTCGTTACCGTCCCATTAGAGATTATTTTAAAAAAACAATAAACCCATTTCCGATGAGAAATATTTGTTTTTACTTGATTTTCTCAAAACTTAAGTATTAACCTACACACTCCTGCCAATCGCTGTTTCTTTGGGTTCTGAAGGCAATTGAGTAACAGAGCCGTCTCTCGAAAGACCAAACAAAACTTATTCAAGATCCTTATTGTACTGGTGCTGCTGTATGGCACAGAGTCGTGGACCTTTTCGAAAGTGGAAGAAGAAGCACTTGATTGTATCGAGAGAAAGTTACTCGCACCGAGAATGATTCTCGGTCCCATTTGCTTTGAGGGGAATGGAGGAGGAGATTCTGGTGGGCGTGGTTCAAATTGTAGTGAATTTTCTACCATATTCGATGGTTCGACGTTCAATCCCAATCGCGCCCGAAAGACATTCCATTTTTTAGACAACCGAAATACAGTGAGATGAATGGTTGTCTAAAATACAACGACAAGTCAATTTACACTAATAATTTAGTCTCCCCATTAAATGTTAGATGCCATCCATGGAGCGAAATAACCACTGAGCCCAAACATCTTTTCCTATTTTTTCTATCCAATTTTTCGAATAACTTTACACGTTCTTCGGCACTTTAGGCGTAGCATACTTTCTTGAGTGTTAAGTACTTAAAAAAAAAAGATAGTACAATTGTGAACTGTACGGGCTATAGAGCGACATCAATCTAGTTAGGTATCTACGGATCCAATGTCTGAAGTGGCTGAGCTATGGTGAGCGAAAGGACTCCATAGATCCGACCCAAAGGGTCTTCGATTCTAACCCCGAGGACGGCCGTCGGCGCGGCGCAGCAGTGGTCGATCCGAAGGTGGCACACCCAAGTGGAAAAGAACCTCAACCAACTTGGTATGCGACAATCATGGAATCTGGTGAAAGATCATGCTAGCTGGAGAGGCTTATTGGTTGAGAACCAGGTACACCCCGGACTTTAGCGCCAGCGAAGTAAATAAGTAAATTGTACTTTCCGAAGTCTTCTGTGGATGGAATGTTCTTAAATTTCCCATCGGGAAGGGTTTTTAGATCGAGGCTAGTCATATCCGACAACAACCAGGTTTTCTCCTAACGCAGTTCGTTTTTCCAGTGAAAGCTCCACCATCCTTTTTTCTGACTTTTTGGTGTACGAGTATTGACAATTTTTTGAATTTTTGAGAAAAACAGTTCACGCATGTTGTGTTTTATTTTGAAACAGAGCTGCCAAGAGCCGAAATTGCTAACCTTTATCTTAGTTTCCACCAGTTATCACTAAAAGCCTAACTCTTTGAGATCCTTCTCTTAAGTATGACGTTAGCTAATCTTGTACCGAACTCCTAAAATCAGCTTTGTAGACTGCATCCGACAAATGGTTATGATTTACAATACGTATATCAAAGGCTTTGATCGTGTCAATAAACAAGGTTACAGCGCTACTGCCATTGTTAAAGTCGCCATGTATTTCGCTGCAATATTTAAATGCGGCATTCTCTGTAGATCTTCCCTTACGAAAACCAAACTGATCATTGATAACATGTTTATTTATGCTGTGAGAAAATATTCAAACTTTGTTCAAAAAAAGTTTCAAAAAAGTTGAGAGAAACTAGAGACACGGGCTTAGGAATATTGGTATAACTTCAGGAACTTTTAACGCAGGAGGAAAATACCACAATTTACACTTAACATATGCACGATTACTTCTGGATGCAATGATGGAGAACATTTTTGTTTACGAGACGATTTATTCGCTTGTGAACATCAAGCTCTAGTTATAGGCCCAAAATATTATTTTGCAAGATCATCAATGTCGTAAATACGTAGAATTGTAGGATGCACACGCAGTTATTTTCGGGTGCACGGGCTTGAGATTAGCGGCTAAAAAAACACTATCATTCTAAGCTATTTTCAACTTCAATTTGAAGGCATTATCTATACTCTATTTAGGATATTGATTAACAATTTCCACTGCTTTTTTGTTTTTTTGTTTATACTTCTTAACTTCCTAGTGTCTTTGTAGATTTGAATAATATCAGCTCCTTAACATATTTTAAAAAAAAAAGAAATCAAAAAATTTCAGTAGCTATTGTTGGAATATATACTATACTCCCGAAAAACATTGCCATTGACATTTTTTTTAAATTATTTTAATCTACAATAATTTAAGCCTCAAAGTTTATCTTTAAATGCTTTTAGTTAGTAATTTTTAATTAGTTTTTGTATTTGCAACAAATATTTATGTATTATTTATTTAAAATTTATTTCTTTGGCCTTCAACACTTAGGTTTTTCAGACCCTTTTCCATTTATATACATTTTAACAAATTTTTCATTATTAAGATACTCGTACATACGTACATATTGTTATTTTATTGCCTTATATTTATGTATGTGTACATTCTATAGCTATCTTACGAAACTCATAATAAAGCAAAAAAGATACATAAATGAGGTAAGGATTAAACAAAAAAAAAACACAAAAAAGAGGAAAGTAAATAAATATACGTTACTTATATTCTTACATTTTATTTATAATTTATTATGAATATAGAAATATAAATTGTGCAATTCTGTTTATTGGAATATTTATAACTGTTATTATGTAGTGGTGATGAGAAATAGAAATGGGAAAAAGAAAAAGATTTTGGAACATAATATAGTAAATTACGTTGGAAAAGTCTTTAAGTACATATTAATATTATTTTGTATATACGAGTACATACTCGTATATATTTCTTTTAGTTCATATTTTATTTTACAGTCCGATTGATTTGATGAATTTTAAAATGTTTTCATTATCTTTAAAGTTATCAGAGACTATTATTTCCAAATTTAGTACTTTAAACTGTGCCCTTAAATTGTTATATTTAGAGCAATCAGCAAAGATATGTTTAACTGATAGCGCGCTATTGCATGAACAAACAGTTGGCTTTGGAGAAAATCCCATTCAAAAAGTCATAACATCAGGATAAGGTATTATTAAAGTATATTCCACAAAATTATCAAACAGAGTAAAACGTGTTGTAAAAAATAAAAATAAGAAACTTAGTGTAAATAATAACAATAGGAACAACAACTACAGTTTATCCAGTGACTTACATCCAGAATCAAAGCTATTATGAACAATCAAAACTTAAATATCATTCAGTGGAACTGCGATGGCTTTTATAATCATTACAATGATTTCCAACTTCTAACAAGTAGATTTAAGCGCTTACTTGTTGTATTCAGGAAACTAAATTCAAATTTGGAAACGTCCCTAAAATCAAAAACTTTAATAAAGGGTTTTCCAATAGGGACTTCACTACTTTGAATTTAATTTGTGAACGCACTCTTTCACTAATCATCTAACTGTCACTGTCAATTTATTCAGTAAACGCAACATTTTCATCATGGTAAATAAAGTACACGAACGAGCAACGTCTGCAAATTATAAAAATTTTCTACCGAAATTCGGAGTCGGTAACTGCAACTTTAAGAGCGTTAACTCCAATTTTCGGTCGTAATTCTCGCCCTAGTAGACAGGCAATAACAAGTTTAGTGCAAAAATTTGTGTCTACATATTCGTTGTGTGATGTTGCGTGTCAGTCAGATAACGGGTTGGTCGAAGTGTCAAAAATATCGCTGTCGTTCAGGCGTCCGTAGCAAATGATCCAAATCAGTCAATTCCACTGCGTTCTCAAAAATTGGGCATCGCTCAGACGACATTATGGCTTATTTTGCGTAAGGATCGTGGTTTACACCTATACAAGATCAAGCTGACTCAAGAATTGAAGCAGATGGACCATTTGAAGCGACGTACGTTCTCCGATTGGGTTCTGGAGAAGATACGCCAAGATGATGAATTTCATCGTAAAATCATCTTCAGTGACGAAGATCATTTTTGCTCAATATGCGTTATTGGTCGGGTGAAAATCCACATGTGCTTTTCATCCACAAAAAATAACTGTTTGGTGCGGTTTTCATGCCGGCGACATTATTGGGCCATATTTTTTCGTCGACGATAACGATCGTCACGTTACTGTGAATGGTCAGCGTTATCGCGCCATGATCATCGATTATTTTTTACCCGAATTGGAAGATATGGACTTGGACGACATGTAGTTTCAACAGGATGATGCCACAAGCCACACAGCACACGCTACTATCGATTTATTGAAGCGTAAGTATGGTGAGCGTGTTATCTCAAGAAATGGGATAGTCTATTGGCCGCCTCGTTTGTGCGATTTAACGCCGCTTGACTATTTTCTGTTGGGCTACGTTAAGTCATTGGTTTATGCCAACACGCCGACGACGTTGGAAGAGCTCAGAGCCAACATTGAACGCGTAATAGCTGCCGTTTCGGCCGAAATGGGTGGCCGAGTCGTTGAAAATTGGGTCCAATGAATCGACGGCTGCAAACGTGAGCGCGGTGGTCATATGAACGAAGTCGAGTTCCATTCATAAATGTTTTGATTGTACTTCAAGCCGATAATAAAGTTTTTGAAATATCTCAAATGGTTTGCGTTTTATTTAAAAAAAAAGTTGTCAAGTAATTTTTGGAAAACCCTATACCTTCTTTAAAAGCCGCACTTCAGATACAATCTCCCATGGTGGTGTTGCCATTCTTGTCAATGCCTCCTTTCATTGCGATTAATTGGATCTGAAAACCAGTCTTCAGGCAGTAGCAATACGTATGTATTTTCCACTGAAATATATTATATGTAATATTTATATTCCCGGTTCTGAAACCATTTGTAAGATTAATATTCATCACCTATTTTGATTGGTTTGTTACCGATGACCTATATAGTAGTGATAATTTTCCTATTATTATACCACTCGTCCAAAGTGACACTGAAAATAAACGCCGTAAAATATTTTTAGTTAAAAAAGCAAATTGGGAACTATTTAGAAGGAATTTATCATTAGAGTCTCAAAACATGGAATTTCTAAATATTGGCGAACACGAAAACTTTATAAGAAATAGAATCGTTAAGACAGCTGAAAAATCGATTCCGATTTCACCCTCTATCATTAAGAAGAAAGCTGTTCCGTGGTGGAACTGTGAAATTAAAAATCTTTTGAAAAATAGAAGGAAATTTCTCAGAATATATAATAGGACCTTGAATTTAGACTATTTCAAAAACTTTGTTTTAGCCAAATACAAGGCAAGAAAAATGATCAGGTTTTATAAAAAAAAATCTTGGGAGGAATATGTAGGTACGATATCCAACAGAACACCTTCTTCTGAAATATTTGGAAAAATAATAATATCAATTTTTTTAGACGGTCAGTTGCTAAGTACAAAGCAAGATATTGTTGAAGAAGTTGTTAACCTTTACCTAAGGTTTTCTAGCTCCGAAAATTATAATCCAGCATTCCAAATTCATAAGCAATCCATCGAATCAACTGAACTCCATATCCCCCCAAATCAGACAGATATCTGTAATCACCAGTTTCCTTTCAAAGAGCTTCAAAATGTTATTTCTGAATGTAAAGGATCATCTGCTGGACCGGATATGATTCACTATAACATGATTAGAAATATGAACATTTCTAATTTGCATTGCTTGCTTTATTTTTATAACAAAATCTTTTCTATTGGTACGTTTCCGTTGATGTGGAGGAAAGCGTTATTAATTCCGATACTGAAGAAAAGAAAGGATGCAATTCATATCGAGAAATACAAGCCTATCTTTGCTTACGAATTGTCTTTGTAAAATTTTTGAAAGAATGGTAAATAAAAGGCTTCAATGGTTCCTTGAGAGTAATTATTTAATTAATACTTTTCAATCTGGATTCCGTAAGCACAGAAGTACTATCGACAATCTTTTATACTTCGATTCTGAAGTTATGGAAGCTTTTTGTGCCAGAAAGTATCTCATTTCTATATTCTTTGATATGAAAAGAGCATATGTGGAGACGAATTATTGTTGAGGAGCAAATGAAAACCGGACTTAGAGGAAATATTGTTACATTTGTACATAATTTTCTTACAGATAGATCTTTAGAAGTGGTTATAGGTGACACCTTTTCAGAAGACAAACAACTGGGGAACGGTATACCCCAAGGTTCGGTCCTAAGTTCAACTCTTTTTTTAATTGCGGTAAATAGTATCTTTTCACAAATACAATGTTCCCATAAAGTGTGTTATGTATGCTAGTTATGTATTATATAGGTATTTGGTGTGTAGCTAGAGCTATCAATTATTTCCATGCACGAATTTTGTATAAAATATTTTCCGTACAGGCGAACCTAATAAAAGTGGACAATTTCGTCATTAAGCTGACTCGAAGGTACATTTTTCATTCATTCATTTTAAACGCAATTTTATTTAATCCTTGAATTGACTCAAACAGAGTTCAAAAGAGACCAAAAACTGCTTAAAAATTAGCTGAGTTATCCCGTATTTTGAGGGATGTTGCTCCGCAACGCCATGAATTTTGGTGGCTCAGGGGAGGAAACTTCTACGTCGTCGTTTCCTTCAAATTCAGGGTAGCCCGTCATCGGGCATGGTCGGGAATACTTTGCTTATTTGTCATGGCCGTCTTACATAGTTTAGGTAGATTAAAGTTCAAAAAAATAAAAAATTGAAATTCACAAAACAAAAAAAAAAATATATATATACTTATATATAATTTAAAGAAACATAAAAACTAAAAACAAAGTACATAGAATATTATGTAGGCAAACGGTTAAAAGTGTGGAGGTGACCCCAAAAGATTATACTACAGGTGGTACTCTCAAAGCGACAATTCACCCGTTGTCCTTTCGACTGCAGGCGGGGTACAGATTCTGGAGGCCCCAACCAACATACTTCTAAAACCCCCAGCCCATTTCAGAATTGACCCAGGAGCTGCCAGATCACATGAGTTCCATGACTCCTGCGGCTTTTTCTACGACGCATTCGGTATATCGAGCTGGAATGATGGATAGAGTACCGGAGAGACCTTGTCTGTTACGGTTAAACTCCATCAGAATATATAAGTGCTACTTCAAGATGCTGCTTCTGACAACTTGTTTCGGGAAACCGAAAAGTTTGAACGGGCTTCAGAGAAGATACTCTCTGAAAGACTACCGTCTAAGGGGCAGTTGAATAGGAAACAGAGACGGAGAAAACCCTGAAAAACCAAAGGGGATGAGACCGGTGCATCTATAAGGATACCGCTATCTCCTCTCTGACGCTTCGAATTTGGAAGGCTGGCAATGATAATAGTCTGAACGACGCTGAGTGTCGCTAAACTGTGGGAACGAGCCAAAGAAGACAACATTTGGATTCATTCAGAGGGCTACGATATGGAAAACAGAACTCTTAGAGTGAATTGTTCTACGCAGAAAACTTTTGAATGGTTAAACAAGTCTGTGCTGAAAATCCCGCCACTGGAAACTAAAACTTTCGACGTTTTCAGACAACCCAAACTCACGCGCGCCATTTTCTGGTTTCCGGGCAACTCAGTGAAATGGGGGATGTTTTGAAGCGTCTTATCACCCAGAAACCTCGGCGCAACACTGAAAATTGGAAAATCTACTCTCTCAAGAAGAGAAAGAATAGGAAAAAGACGGGCTTAGGCAAAGCATTCTGTTGAGATCATTAGGTCTAGGTATGACTCGCGTCCTTATCTGCACCATGGTAGGGTGAATTTCGTATTTTTTCAAATAAGTTCAGAAAAGTGTGCTCAGATCAACCTCCAACATTCCAAGTCTCTTACTGCACCCCTATTTAAGAGGCTTTCCGTGTTGAATACCAAATCTTAACATAATACGCATACACCAACCATGGGTGTGAAATAAACGCATCTGTGATTTCGGATGTTTAAGGGGTTTTACACCACTTTATGACGATCGATCGAAAAGACCGAGTTCTTTATGTGCTGAACTCACTCTCACCATCTAAACTTGTGCAATTTTGCAACCAAGCTTTAGTTGCCGCAGACAGGATTCCCTATGATTCGTTATTACCACCGCCACCGAAGGTTGTAGCCGAACTCATTGAATACAGTGATTTCAGGAAGATGGGATATCATATGCTGCGCTGCTAATGCTCAGAATATTTTTTGGGGCAATAGCAAATGCAACGTGAGAGGTAATCATCTACTGAATTTCACACTATGGTCTTACCTGGTCGTCAGACCAGTTGACTCTTAGCCAATTTTTGTTACGAGAGCAAAAGTAAGACAGCAAGTAATCGATATTACTAGCTGGAAAGTACTATCGGAGACTTCCATGTCACATCATAGGTAAATCGAATTCAGAACCGGATGCGAGGTCCCGACCTTGTCGACAAACCCAAAAGTGCTTCCCCTAAGCTCAGGACAAAGCAAAAGCTAGAGGAAGTTGTTCAGAATCTAAATGATACCCTCACCATGTGTTTTGAAATATCATGTCCAGCTGGTAAGCAATCAAGCATATCTCCCGTTCCTTGGTGGAACTCATTAGCGTGTTCGTAAAGAAACCAGGAAACTTCGAAACAGGTCATCTGAGACTAATTATAAGAAAGATTGAAATCTTTGCAGATTGAAGCAAAAAGAATATAAGAAGCTAATTCAGATTACGAAGAAGTCTTACAAAGACTTTTGCGAAAAGAATGCAACTGTCGGTCCAGCTTCTAATAACGAAGCTGCTAGTGAGCTTAATAACACAACACAAAGTAAATAGTTGGTACATCTCATCGGTTGTATTGACGGATGAGGTCATTAAACATGCTCTTGCTTCCTTTGATGGCTTTAAGTCGCCTGGCACCGATGGCATATACCCAGTTATGTTACTAAAAGGTATAGATTAGCTGCTGTTAACTTTAAAGAGAATCTTCTCAGCTAGCCTGACACTGCCATATATACCGGAACAGTGAGTGTAGCTTTTATACTACATGGTTGCCAAGAACTTCATGTTGAAAATCATCGAGAGAATGGTTGAGATCCATGTGCGCAAAACTGTCGTGCGAATGCAACATGCCTACCAACGTGGCAGATCCTGCGAGAGTGCGCTTCATCGGGCATTTACATCGGCATCTAAGGTGCTTTCGACAATGCAATTTTTGATGGCATGTGTAATTCGGCTAGGATAGATGAAGTACATCTTAAGGAAGTTGTCTGGTGGAACAAGCCCGCACGGAAACAAGTCACTGCTGTTTTTATTAGACTTCAAAGGACGGTCTGTCTCTGCTGGATGGGGATTTTCTCTAGTACGCCATAGATTCATTGATGCTTCTCAATCTCTGCACTCCGTGCATTGAGGGAGAAGTGGTCTTTGGTAAAACATGCACTGGAATTTAGATGACATTACGCGCGACCCTATATTGACTCGGGTCCTATGGACATGTCGTCTAATGCAGAAGTACAAAAACTCTTGTTGTAGAAAAAACACAATTTCGCGCCTAAAGAAAAACGTAACAGCAATGATATAAATCCAGGAGAAGAATTCGATGTTAGTTTCTTTGTGATTGATGTTACTCAGAAGAAAATAGAGCTAATAGAAGCGACTTTCCAGGAACTCTACAAGACGAATATTTTCATTGGCCTGGACTTTTCTACCTTCTATAGGGAGATAGCACCGTTTATTTCGGGTGGCTATCGTATCTATGAATAGTAAGAAATCGTTGGGAACCAATAAAATACTGGACTCTATGCTATGACATCCCTCATTAGAAATCGTGGGCATTTCACCGCCGATCCAATGTTCACATAAGCGTTCTTCTGAGCCATCTGCATATGTCAAAGCGTAAGCAGACTCCTTGACTGCGTACAAATCAGAAGTCGGAAACCATTCTCGTCATCTGGATATTCTATTGGAAGACATTTTAGTGCGTGTTATTGCGGATAGTGTTCAGAAATTGGATTGAAGATACGGTGTTCATATGTCCAACATTTTTACATATTTAATGATGAGGATATGTCTTAAAGATAAAATTCAAACTAGTGTATTTTTATTGAAAATTATTTTTCGAACTCTGTTAAAAAAAAACCCCATTATATCCGCTTCAAATCAAGCAGTATGTGCGGTTTACCACCGCAGTTAACTTTAAATGAATGTTAAATGATGTGTGTTTTAAAAGTATTTAAATAAAACCAATTTATCTGCTAAAGTTAATTACTAAACCCATAAAAACAAAAAATTTCAAAATCACAAAAGTGTTTTTTTTTTGGTTTTTTGTTTTTTAAATACCTAACTTGCTTTAGACCATAAATTTATTTGTTCTCTCTTTACTATTTAATTATTTTTAATTATACGATTAAATTGATAATTCAATACATTTCTAACTCATTAGCTATGTTACAAATATCACTTTAATTCACACTTCTCATGGTAATTAGCAGACTTCCGATATTGCATTTTTGTGTTTGGAAAACCCCATTCTGACAATTTATGTTATACTGCACCATGTGTCAATAGTTTTTATAAATGTTCGTGCAACTCTAAATGTAAAACAACTTCAGAGAATTTCTTTTTATAGAAAATATTGCTCGCACAAGACTTTTTGTTGTTGGTAATTATATTCATTTAATTTAATTGATCAATTAAGTACTGCGCGGGTAAATAAACAGCACAGCAGAGAAGGTGGAAGCAATCTCACAATATTCTTATAAGCTGTTTAAATATTCATCGTGCGTAACGTTTCGAATAAATTACCTTCTTTGCCGACATTCCATTTAATCTGCCGGTCATGAACAATCAGCAAGTACTCACTATCGGCTTTGCATTTAAAGCCAATTTTTTTTTTTTATCGAATAAAATGATGCCATACCAGTCATGAAAAGTAGGAGGGAGTTGCTGATTTCAATTAATTAATTAATAAGTATCGAGTACTGATAGAGTTGAAATATAAATTTTAGTAACGGTAAATTACATAACAATCGATGTAATTAAGTCACGTTTTACACACGTAGATTTGCTAAATCTAAGATCAAGTGATTTAAGTTTTTATTTTTATTTTTTTGATTTAGGTCAGACACATGGTGTGAAATACAATACACGAGGTTGGTTCAATTTTAGACATTTCACCGTCACAGTCTTCCTGTTACTTTCTGTGGTGATGATGCGATCAATCCAGCTAGTTCTGTTGACTTAACCACCTTATAATTCATGTTTGCATGTTCTTCTTAAATAAGAAAGAAATAAATGCTAAAAGATGAGGCTACGAAGTCCAATGTTGTTCGGTTTTTTTTCTTTTGATTTGGTAATACTGACTAAAACGGAATTATTGATTCCTACATAGACAGTTGGTGAAGTATGTAAAATTGAGCAGCTGCAGGTTACCAATTGAAAATATTTGTATACTCGTGCATCATCTAGGTCTTTCACCTTTGAGGTTTTTCGTTGTTTTTATCTTGGCAATTATGAACAAATTATTTTAATGTTGACCTCTATACATCTTTTTAATGCAATGTTATGGTATTTTCTTTACGTTTCGTTTTCCATTACTACATATATACCTACATCGCATTTTTGAGTTTTTCTATTAACCTTGTACTGAATTTTTCACCTCACCAGTAAATACAATACATAAGTACGTATGCTCTGAAAATGTTTTCAATGCGTACCTTGGTGCTAAAATAACTTGAGAAAACAAAGATATGTTGAAATTGTAGGTAATGAATCAAGTATCTATGATATCTTCGAGATGATTTTTCCATAAAGTGAATGTCCCAGGAAAGAAAATATTAATTTTGGCTGATATAGAATTGAGTAAGCGCTGCACCACAACTCTTTGTGTTTAAGTCCTGACCATATATGTTTCATTTCACGTGTCTACCTACCAGCAGAAACGTTGAAGGGAGATATACTCGTAAGTTATATGTTAGTGTATCTTATCGCTTATAACCCTTTTTCTTCAGACCACAAATTTGTGGAAATTCAAAAGCTGAATCTATTATACATATATACATATGTACATACGTAAAGGGTTTTCCAATAGGGACTTGACAACTTTAAATTTAATTTGTGAACACACTCTTTCACTAACCATCAAACTGTCACTGTCAATTTATTCAGTAAACTCAACATTTTCATCATGATAAAGTACACGAACGAGTAACGTCTGAAAATTATAAAAATTTTCTACCGAAATTCGGAGTCGGTAACTGCAACTTTAAGAGCGTTAACTCCAATTTTCGGTCGCAATTCTCGCCCTAGTAGACAGGCAATAACAAGTTTAGTGCAAAAATTTGAGTCTACATATTCGTTGTGTGATGTTGCCGTGTCAGTGAGACAGGTTGGTTGAAGTGTCGAAAATATCGCTGCCTTTCAGGCATCCGTAGCAAACGATCCAAATCAGTCAAATCCACGGCGTTCTAAAGAATTGGGCATCGCTCAGACCACATCATGGCGTATTTTGCGTAAGGATCTTGGTTTACACCCATACAAGATCAAGATGACTCAAGAAATGAAGCGACGTACGTTCTCCGATTGGGTCCAGGAGAAGATGCGCCAAGATGATGAATTTCATCGCAAAATCATGTTCAGTGACGAAGGTCATTTTTGGCTCAATGGGTTCGTCAATAAGCAAAATATGCGTTATTGGTCGGCTGAAAATCCACATGTGCTTCATGAATCACCACTTCATCCACAAAAAATAACTGTTTGGTGCGGTTTGCATGCCGGCGGCGTTATGGGGCCATATTTTTTCGTCGACGATAACGATCGTCACGTTACTGTGAATGGTCAGCGTTATCGCGCCATAATCACCGATTATTTTTGACCCGAATTGGAAGATATGGACTTGGACGACATGTAGTTTCAACAGGATGATGCCACAAGCCACACAGCACACGCTACTATCGATTTATTGAAGCGTAAGTATGGTGAGTGTGTTATCTCAAGAAATGGGATAGTCTATTGGCCGCCTCGTTCGTGCGATTTAACGCCGCTTGATAATATTTTCTGTGGGGCTTCGTTAAGTCATTGGTTTATGCCAACACGCCGACGACGTTGGAAGAGCTCAGAGCCAACATTGAACGCGTAATAGCTGCCGTTTCGGCCGAAATGCGTGGCCGAGTCGTTGAAAATTGGGTCCAATGAATCGACGGCTGCAAACGTGCCCGCGGTGGCCATATGAACGAAGTCGAGTTCCATTCATAAATGTTTTGATTGTACTTCAAGCCGATAATAAAGTTTTTGAAATATCTCAAATGGTTTGCGTTTTATTTAAAAAAAAAAAGTTGTCAAGTCCTTATTGGAAAACGCTATATGTATGAAATTTCACAGCCCACATCATGGGCAATACCTTATGTCACTAATGTATTTTTAATTGACAAGGGTCAACCCGGGAGATTTTCGCTACCATTGACCAGGAAACTGCCGACGGTTCAATCAATTGGATTAACAGCACAGCAATCAAGTTCGTAGCGTAGTGCTTGCCCTACCTCCGAGTGGTATCACTGGTAATAACAATAGAACTCCATACTTATGCAGGCTCATAGGGCTCACAATCCTATATGGAAGATTGTGACGAACCAGCTAATAGCTTCGGATAATAACGACATCACTGGCAAACGATTGAAAGACAACGACCTTTGGATCTGGGCAGGGAATGTTCGAAACCTTAACAGGTAGCTGAATAATTTGCAAATGGCATTGGTTGTTATGATGTAGATATCACTATCATACAGGAAGAGAGATGAAATACGCCGAACAAAAGGAAGATGAAAAACTATAACATGAATTCTGGTGATTGCTATAGGAACAGAAGTAGCGCTCATTCGGGTGCGGATTTGTCATATTTAGGCAATAAGTCTTGAGTTTCCGACACGTGAACGAAAGTCTTATGACAGTCTGTTTCAATACTAAATTTGCTCACATAAGCGCAATATAATAACCTTGGTACTGCTAAGGTACAAGTGCAAATTTCCAAGTTGTAATCGCAAGTGACCGACAGAATTGTAGCCGAACTTTTATTCCAAAATCTCTCAACAACTACATATGTCATCAGCATCAAGTACAGAAAGGTAATGGGTTTCACCAGTCCACCACTAAGAAATCATAGTTTTTATAATAAATGCTGGCAACCACATGCAGCTAAGCAACTAAGGATCAAAAGAGAAAACATCACGCGATCGATGATATTGAGAGTTTTTACTCCAGGAATAATGTGGAGAAGCTTTACCAACAGATAAAAAGAACATTTCAAGGCAAGAAGACCCGTACAGAAATTTAAAGAAATGGAGAAGGAAACCTTGTAGTAGAGTTACAATCGGTGCAGAGAATATGGGAATATTTCTTCTGCAGATGGAGCTCAACATCCCGGCATGAGATAGAATTGACCATTTAACTTAGACCATGATGGCTAAAACTTCCATTCACCTGACTAAAACGAACAGAGCTTAAATCCAACAAAGCTGCAGTCATTTGCGCTAACTATAGAGGTATGGGCCACCTCAACATTACGTACATGATCCTATCTGCCACATTCTGTGAACGTCTGAGACTCTTCGTCAAAAACCTGTTGTTCTTAGCCAGGAAAATCGACACTCGACTAACTTTTCACACTTTGCCAGATCAAGGAGTCCAAATCGATACCCACCATCTTTGCATTGATTATAAGGTTGTATTTTTATGACAATTATAAGCGCGCAAGGTATATGCTCGTACATATGTGGAACAACTCTACTCTGTGTAAGATGTCCAGTTCTAGATAAATAAAGAAACGTGGTGGACAAAGACAAGCCTTATAAGCGTGGAAAAAAGCGAAAGTAGCCTAATAAAGTGATAACCGATAAAGTGCATCTTGATTTAGACTACGAATCTACGAAGCATGGAGTATTCATTATATGTAGAACTAATTCTTTTAAGATTGCGGTTCAACGAAGAGATTATATTTATCAAAGATAAGCAGTACACCTCGTACACCTGGAAAGAACACCATATTACCTTACTAAAGAAAGAATTCCTTGACTGTCGCACACGAAGAAAAAATTAAAATTACGGAGTCCGAGGTCCGCGAACCAGTGAAAAGTACGATTCGGAGTGCGCAGTCGGGCCGTACCACAGAAACCTTGGATATACTCGTAGTAAGTGCTCGCGAATTTGTTTAATAAACTAATGACAGTGATCCGATGCCTACCCAGTTGAGGGAGAGTTTTCAGTTCCACTGAATAAAGGCAACACGAGAAATTGTAACAGTATCTGATCGTTGAAGCTGAGTATACGCGAGAGTCCTGGACAGTCGATCACGTAATATTTTTAAACTCCACGTTTTTCAATGCGGTGTTTTTTGAGGGAGGTCGGCATGTGATGGAATTTTTGTGAAACAAGGAGAAACTCCGAAGAACTGCATACTGCCTTCATCGTTCACCATGTTCAACGAACGTCGTCGCAAAACCCGATCCAAATTGCAATAGATGCTTAAACGTACAAGTGGCGCATCAGCAATGTAGAAGTGTGGATGAAATACTATTTAGTATTAGACTAGCTGTACCCGGCGTGCGTTGCCACGCATATTAATAAAATCAAATTTAAGAAAAATTCAGCATGCATGTGTATAAGAACGCTTTTATTTTTTATTTTGTTTATTGAAGTGGTGTTGGATATACAATATTTTTTGTTTTTTCGTCTGGTACGAATAAATCAGAAAGTTTTCCGACTCGTGAATAGGCCACATATAATTGCCCATGAGAGAAACACGGACTTTCTAAATTCAGGCCACACACTTGTAAAGATTGTCCTTGTGCCTTGTGGATGGTCATTGCGTAGGCGAGTCTCACCGGAAACTGCAAACGTTTGAATTCGAATGATAAGTCTGTTGTAATCATTGGAATGCTAGGCAATAGTACATCTTCTCCTTTGAGTTTTCCAATCAAAATTGTAGCTTCGATGATATTGGCCATCATTTTTTACACTGAGAGCCTGGTACCGTTGCAAAGTCGTGGCGCATTAATGTTTCGAAGCAAAATAATAAGCGCGCCAATTTTAATGTTAAAACGTGCGGAGCATGCCGGGTAAATCAAGTGAATTCAAGAACTCAGTTGGATAGTTGATAACTTCGTCTTGATTCATGACAGAGTCGATGGATTTATATGTTTTCGCCTGGTATTTCGCATTGAATGGTGAAATTAATGGAGTTATAATGGAGAATGGAGCCATTGATGGTTTTTGTAATTTCTTACGATATCTGGGAATACTTGGTGTATTAGCTCGTCTGCAGTTGCTGTGAATATACAGAAATCTGGTGGCAATATGATACATTGTGATGCCGCAGCGTCATCATAAGCTAGCTTATGAATTGAAATTGGTGTAATTCATAATTCACCGAATAGCTTATGAATTAAAATTCTTTTAATTCAAATTCCACCAATTGGCTTGTGAATTAAAGACAGATTTAAGCCAAAAATGACTTAAGCTTTTGCAACTCTGGTCTGCACCACTCAATTTATTTGTGAATACTGTAAGACGCAAAAGCGTCACCGCTGCGGCACCGCGCGTTAAAATAACGCATGTGTGCACCGGGCCTAAGTCCTTTAGTATGCGATGCAGCGCTTCCAATGATTTTTTGTGCGCCATTGTACATTCATCCCATAATGATGATTTGGCATCAGTCGTTCGCAAATCTCCGGTGAGAGTAGACGTCTTCCGGCTTCTCGTAGAGTAAAAAAAACACTAATAACTTAGTTATAAGAATAATCAGTTGCAGTATTGCTAATTGACTCGATAACCCAGCGGTTAGCGGCGCCAGTCAACAAATCGTGGGACTGCGGTTCGAATCCCGGTTGAAACTCGGAACTTTTTTTTTTCCTCAAATTGTCAAAGACAAGCAATAGGAAAACACAAAAAAAAACAAAACAAAAATCGCGTTATGGATGGTGGAGAGCGCCCCGCTCTTCCCATAACCGTGGCGAAAGCCATCAAAAGGAGGAAGAGGTTAAAAACCCCTCCTAATCTAAGAAAAAAAAAAGTGCTGTTTTAACAGCTGAAGAAGATAAAGAGGAGGGGGGCACCAACAACTTTGCCGCTCTAGCTTCATCTGAGTCGGAAGACGAAGATGAAGAAATTAACAATATAAAAAGCAGCATAGAAAAGATGGAACTAAAAGTGCTTGCTATTAAGCAAAAGCAAACTGCGCGCAGACAGGGGAGCAATCAGAAGTAGAGAGCTCCCTACAACAAAAACAACAAAACCAGCAGCAGCCGAAACAATAACTGCAGCAAAAGCTAAAGCAACAGCAGCAGCTGCAAGAACAACAACAGCTGAAATCACAGCAGCAGCAGCAGCAGCAACAACAACAACAACAACGACAACAACGCCAACAACAACAACAACAACAAAAACAACAACAGCAGCAGCAAAAACAACAAAAGCAGCAGCAGAAGAAGAAGAAGGAGAAGGTGCCTCCGATCAACACCTATAAATTGGAGGTAAATGCAACCAAGGACCTGTGTAAGTTGGTCATTGGTAACAATTTTAACATTAAGAGATTGGGGAACACACCGAAGTGTGAAAATCGGCAATCGATGCTGCTGAAGGGGTTGGAACCGTCTTCTGATCCTGAGGAGATCCTGGCACTGCTCAAAGAGAAGGAGTTCGAAGGACTCAAGTTTGTGGGGGTAAAGCCATTTACCACAGCTAGAGCAAGGCGGGAGAAACGGAGTCTGTCGTTCTTTCTGGTGCAGCTCAGTTCCGAAAGTCGTCTGTATAGTCTACGGAGTATCAATGTCCTAGACTACCAGGTGATTCACTGGGAAAAATTAAGAAGGAGCGAAGGTGTTCTACAATGCGTTCACTGCCAGAGGTTCGGGCACCCCGCGTCGAATTGCCAAATGCAGCCTCGATGCGTGAAGTGCGCAAAGAACCACAGTTCCGAGGAGTGTGCTCCAGGTAGGGACGGAGCATCCGATAGGACGCAGCTCTCGTGCGTGTTATGTGGGAATGGGGGACACACCACAAACTATCGTGATTGTCCTAAGTTCGCCGACATTAAAAAAGCAAAACTGGCTCGGCAGCAGAAGGTGGAAGTCTAACGTTCACCTGTTAGGTTGCAAACACCAGCCGTCACGTCGCAAATTTCCTACGCCCAAATGGCGTCAGGTAGGGGGGCTACGGTACAGCAAGCGACTGTTGCTACTCCGGCGCCAATGCCGAGAACAACCGAAGCGGTACCTAACATGCTGGCCATCTTGCTCGCAATCCAAGGGCAGATGGCTCAGCTGCAGCAGCAAGTACAAGAACAGGCTAATCGGGTGGACCAGATCTACTCGCTGCTGCCGGGCCTAACGCAACACATGTCGTAATGGGTACGCACATGGTGGAGCAAACTTTGAAGGTCCTTGCGGTGAATGCTAATTCACTGATTAGGATCGAACGAAGAGCCGCGATGTTTAAATTGCTACAAGACCAAACTCCTGACGTGCTTTTCGCTACCGAAACCAAGTTAACCGATTAGCACAAACTGGAATACAATAATTATATTGTTAGAAGAAGAAATCGGCCCAGATTCAAACGTGGAGGCGATCTTCATTAAAGAAGGTATAAAATTTCACAGAGTGTACAAGGGCGAGTTGCGCAGGTTCCAGGTGTTGGAGGCAGTCGTCGTTTACATCCCGCTCCGCAGTGGAAAGCGGCTGTACTTGGCCTCTGTTTATGCACCTGAGGCTTCACAATCCACCCTATTCATTACAGAGCTCGACAAGCTTTTTCGACTTCTGAGGCTGGAATCGGGGGAGCATTATTTTATAATCGGCGGGGATTTCAACGCTAGACACAGAGATTGGGGAAATAATTTGCCAAATACTAGAGGGAACCTACTACTCGATTGGTGGGGTCAGCACGATGTCATGTACAGACTCGGTCTTAAAGCGACGGATAACCCGTCGTTTCCCAGAGGCGGGTCTTATTTGGATCTACTGCTGTACGACGAACGTATACGACTGACAGGTACGAATTTACAAACATTAAACTGTCTGCGCACATTTGTGTACGACAGTGACCATTGCGGTTTTAGCACCGAAATTACAGTTCCTAACGAAATTGCGGAATTGGAGGAGTTTGTCCAAAGATATTCTTACAACTACAGTAAGACTCGATGGACACGCTTCTCCGCAACCTTGACTAGAGCGCTCTCCTCGAACACGCTCCACCCACCGTCCAATAGGAATTTGTCAAACGAGGAGATCGACAATTACCTAAAACAAATGGACGAGACAATTAAACAAACTATGGACACTACAATACCGCGGTATCGACGTACGACTAACGAAGACCTGTTCCGCAATCCTACTATTGACGCACTGCACCGACAGAAAAGTAGACTTCTGGCAAGCCTTAAAAACATGTACAGACAGTTAACTGACCGACGAGACCCGGAGATTAGGACACTGAAGTCGTCGATTAAAAATATTCAAACGCTAATAAAAGAAAATTACAGAATTTCTGTAAGTTTGTATTGGAACAACAAGGTTCGGGCTGTAAACACCAGTAACCCGAATATGTTTCCGCAAATAAATAAAGTATTTCGGAGAAAAAATCAAAACGACCTTCAGTGTCTTAAAATAGCCCTCACAACAGACAACGAACGGTTACTGACAATAGCAGGTATTGATCCAAATGAGGCCGCTGATAATGACGACTTTTTTGTGATCGAGGATCCACAGGAAAAGGTTGAGGCCATAGGAGCGACTTTCCAGGAAGTATACAAGGCCACTGATACCATTGGCCTTAATTACGACTTGGACAATCGCGTCTTGGTGCACGACTTCTGCATTCGAAATGAAATAGGGAACTGGCGATTCGAGGGCTCTGGTTTCACCCGGTTTAGCGACGAAAGTATGGCAAATAATGTCATTGCCAGAGAGGGTGGCCTACCCCCGTTCATGTCGAAGGAAGGACTCCGTGAGATCTTCGACACAATCAGAGTTAAGAAATCAGTGGGGACCGATGGTATTCCGAATATCGTGCTTCGACATCTTCCTCTAGAAGCGGTGGACATCTACACCACCCTGTTTAATAATGCAATGAATAATGCACATGATCCAGCGCATTGGAAAATGGCGTTAGTTCAACCTATCCCCAAAAAGGGAAAGGATATATCCAATCCAGCGAATCTCCGGTCGATAAGTCTCCTTCCGAATATCAGTAAGGTTTTTGAAAGGGTAATCAATAGAGCTCTGACTAGGTGGGTTGAGGACAAACATATAGTTCCGGATAATCAATTCGGTTTTAAGGCGGGATATGATATCTCACATGCCGCGTTTAAACTGGTGTCCGATATCCAATGGAACAAAGGCAAGAAACAATGTACTGGTGCCTGCCTTGTTGACTTGGAGACGGCCTTCGACACCGTATGGTTAGAGGGTCTTTTCTATAAGCTGACTAGGCTGGGGATCAGTAAACCACTCTTGTAGATTCTTTATAATATGCTAAACAACAGACAGTTCATCGTGAAGAATGGTGATGTGACTTCTGTTGGAACATTTCAAATTAAAAATGGTCTTCAGCAAGGCGCGGTCAATTCGTCGATCCTATTCAACATTTTTACAAGCGACTTGATAAGTTCACTTCCCCATACTATTGCGTACGCAGACGATTTGGTAGCGTACAGAACAGGTCCAAAAATCGAGGTCATTAATACTCTCTTGCAGCGTGACTTCGATAAGATAAGACGATTTTGCGATGACTGGAAGTTGAAAATCTACTTTCAGAAGTCGGAAACCATTCTGTTTAGGACACCGTTGTCTGGAGCCTCTAGGGATACCAGAAAAAATTGGCGAAAGTTCTCGATCATTGGACAACACGGACAGCCTCTTGCCTGTCGAAATGTAGTCAGATACCTTGGAATCTGACTAGATCAGTTTCTATATTTTGGCAA
Organism: Volucella bombylans; assembly: GCA_949129095.1. NCBI lineage: Eukaryota > Metazoa > Arthropoda > Insecta > Diptera > Syrphidae > Volucella > Volucella bombylans. Next base: position 108,500,763 of record OX422143.1, on the reverse strand, counting down.
AAATGCTCTGGCCAGAGAGCTAAAGGCGCTTTTGCCCTTACAAAGAGACTGTTTTATAGCAGCCAACTCGATCCGAGGGTAAAGGTAATCTGCTACATGGCCCCCCTTATCAGGCCCATGCTGGGCCCGTGGGCTACATGGGTGTCCCGTGTGGTTCAATGTACGAGCAAGCTTAATGGAAAAGATTCGGGTGTTTGAGAGGGCTTGTCTTAGGGCTTGCCTTCGCTTGTACAGAACACCAGAGTCGGAGTACAAATTTTTTTATCCTAATGAGGTCCTTTACAAAAAGGCGAACCTAATACGAGTGGACAATTTCGTAATTAAGCTGACTCGAAGGCACATTGCAAGAGCAATGACCTCGACGAATAACCTGATATCTGGGGCTTACCACCCCAATTACCTTTACCACGAGAGTGTGCGCTCTGACGGCTTCGTTCCACCGGGAGCATTCCTCTACCTTGATCAGATAGGGTTGATCCAGGATAGATCAGCGGTCCCGTTAATCTTCCATGTCGCTCGGACAGCTGGGTACAGGCGACTCAACTACGGCAGAGGCGTTGCACACGGCAGTGTGGATCGTCTCAAGTTCAGTAGGGCGGTGGGGAATCGCGATAAGAGGGATGTCGTTCGGCAGCACCAGCATTTCTGGTGGTTGCATGATGGAGAAGATGTTTCGTCGTCGTTTCCATCAATTACTGATTAGCCTCACTAAGGAGGCAGAGCTGACCAATCTGTTTTCTCTATAAATAGCGATGGTCAGCTTTCCAAGGTTTAGGTTAGCATTTAAGAAACATATACATATATCAGTGTATACAAAGGTATATACTAATATATGTATATAATTTTGTATAATGTCTATGTGTTGTATGTTGTATTATGTTAGGTAGACTAAGGTTTATTTTAAGTTAGATATTAAGTTTTTATAAAAATAAAAAATTATGTCCATATGCTAAGTTTTTGTTAACAATTTTTTTTCTTAGCTTTAAATATAGTAAATAAATATCCATAAAGACAATGTTAATAAAGTCGGAAGACATAGAATAAGAATTTAGAGTAGCTTAGAGTGCCTGTGTGGGGCCAGTAAGTTAGTATAAGATTGTTAAGTAATTGTAAGCTAGCATTTAAGCATTTTTTGTTAGTATGTAAGAGTTAGTGATTAAGTAAATAAAATGCAGTGAAAACTGAAAACTGATGATTTGGCATTGTTCGAGTACTTTACCCATTCCAGAATTTTTGGCATCTTTAACGGTAATTTTAGTGCAGAATGCGCTGTTCGACCACAATCCAAAAATGTTGCCGCAGTTCCAGATGAAGCGATAGCCAATGCAATGTTATTTTGAGATCGTATGGTTGACAATATAAGAGAAATCAGAAATGTTTTGCCTGTGCCTCCGGGCGCATCTATGAAATACTATCCACAGCCTTGTCTTGTAATTGCATCCATAATCGTGTCGTACACAATGCGTTGCTCTGCAATCAACTTAGAAAGATTCATTTGAACGATCAAATCCAAATCACCGACATTAAAATGTGTTTCACGTTGCAAATCGCGATCGAAAAATTTGTTCGCAGGTCGGTTCGGCGCAAGCATTGCTAACTGGACCAATGCTTTGTTAGCTATTGCCACACATAAATCCTCAATCAAAACCAATGCTTCATTATAAACGTCTGGTGTGAATTGAATGTCCGGATTTTGATTTGTGGTACGCAATCGGTGAAGGATGTCTTCACTCATGTAGTCCTTATATTTATCCCACAAATCTTTGGGATTGGATGGAAAGCATATTGTCAATATGATCGCAAATAATGTACGTATTAATTTTGGTCGAGCAGTAGTCGATGCATCAGCGAGTGAAATGTCCCGATGTGCATCATTTTCCAGAAGATTTAACTCTTGGCAAACCTCACGATAAGTTAACTGATCTCAATTCTTGGAAGTATGTGGGCCCACGTACATTGATTAGTAATCGCAAGTAAAAACATTCTGCATTGTTTGGGTGAACAGTGCACAGGCGACCTAGTGCCTCGGTCGAATACAAATTGGAATGTCCTTCAACTGTTTGACCTTGCTTGCGACGTTGAAACTTTTTCGCTGACGCTTTCCATGTAAAATATGTCGATACTTCGGAGTAAAGTAATGTTCTCGAAAACATATCTTCCGTGCATAATGCAAAAAATCCAGTTAAAGTTGTTGGCAGCGGTGACAATGCCCTTGCTTGTATACTTTCTATTGTGAAAGAGACGCGCTGTTCATTTTCAAGGTGCACTGCCAAATGAACAACTGCTGGATGTCGTTCATGGATTGGAAATTATAAAATGCGCCATACTGCTACATTGGTACTAATGTAGTGTCCTAGTTGATATTGATTGATTTCATCGATTGGAGCAGTGGCGTTTCCAACTCCAAAAACTGCCATATCGCTGCCTTTGTTGACGTATTTGCAAATGTACTTGATCGATTTGATAGAATTGCAATACTCGTCATTGATGTGTGCCTTAAATGTCTTTGAGAGTCCCGGCGAATACAGCACAACCCAACGATTATCGACTTCAACATCATTGTTTGTCACTTTCAAAATGATGGATTTGCCACCATTTTCAGTCGATCGTCGACGGTAGAGTGGATATCCGTCGTTTGCAGTAACAGTTTCCGCGACTAAGTCTCTTGGGTATCGTTTTGTGCATTCCCCATCAGATGTGCATGACGAATCATTGTTCAGTAAGCCACATGGACCGTGAATCATATTTTTAGTAACGACTTCAAATAAGCCTGGATCGACTTCGGCATTTGGTATTTCTGCTGAGATGACTTCGTCAATTTGATTGAGTTTTTGCCATTCGATTGAGTACATCGAATAGCGTGTCTTCCCAAAAATATGATGCTTGACATGAATGTCATGACGATCTGAAGGTGACTGTCCGGGCAATAAAAGTTCTTTAATTTCATCCCATGCAGGATTGCATGTAAAGGTTATGAATAAGTCGGGCGACCATATGAGCGACATATGTCATCGTATCCTGCTCGTATTCGTGCATGTGCCGTGTACTTCCTGTGAATGTAGATGGAAGTATGACCATTTTGCCCAATTCGTTGGGATTGACGTTGCCATCATTAACGACTGCATCACGGAAATGGATGTAGTCTTCTGAGCGCAGCTTAGTTTGATTCAAGCGAATGTAGAGAAGTCGTTCGGTTTCGATTTTCGCGTACATATCGACAATATATTGGTGGGACAATTGACGACATTTCAGGATGTGATTATAAGCGTTTTCACGTATCATTTTCACGATACGAATAGTAGTTCATAGCGCTGACTTTCTTATTCGTTTCTGCATTGTTTTGCGGATTTCTCATTTTGATTCCGATATGTTGCGTGTTGACTAACGGGTGACTTATCTGCACGAATTACAACTTTGTAATCATCAGCTGGCATTCGTTCAAGGGCAGTTCTGAACAATTGAATCAATTTGTTGTGTTGATCGAATAAAGTTTGCAGTTCAGCGACAATTTCTGTTCTAGTTCCCCTATTGAATCGACAACGTTGATCGATTTGTTCATCTGTGTTTCCCATGAAATAACTCTGAAGAAATTTATGGTCTGCGTCTGGAAGTGGTAGTAATGACCCAGGAAGATGATAAATTTGGCGCTGCACTTTGATTGAAGGTTGGTATGTAATTCTCGTGTATAATATTTGTTGCGCCGAACGATGTCATTTGGAAACACGAATTATACTTCCGAATATTTCCCAAGAAATGTTTCGATTGGTTTGTGTTACCTGCTTCTACCGTGAGCATCGAACTTGTCGAGTTGTAGAAGCTGAGTAGGGTCAATGACTCTCGAGAAGAAATTCTCCAGACGAGTCCTGAAACCAAAGGATGCTCCCCCCCCACCTTCCCCAACTCCCAAAGTACTCCATCATTCCCCTGGGCTGGATCAAGGTGTTATACGACCCGTGCCGAAGATCAACCTGGCTGAGGGCCCAGTATCTCCAAAAATAGCTCAGTCGCAAACGGAGTATCCGGATACCTGGCGACCTCCGGATTAGCTAGCCTTATCTGTATATGGCGGATCTCTGTACAGATGGACATCCCTTTCTCCGCTACTCGTGGGACTATTATGGACAACAACCTGACAACAAAAACCGAGGCCGGTACTCCTCAATTACCGGGCGGTGGAACGGTGACTACACCGACTACCGACAAGGCTCCTACATTGCCGAGAGGAGGCAAAACTGTGGCAGGCCATGGTGCGCCATCCTTTAAAGGCAAAAGGAACAAGCCAAATAAAAAGAATTCAGGAAGTGTTAAGACTGTGGCAGGCCATGGTCCTATCACCTCCTCCACCCCTAGCAGCAGCAAGTTTGTGGCAGGCCACGGACTTGTCGCGGCTACCAAAACTCCTTCAGGGAATGTTAAGACTGTGGCAAGCCACGGTCCTATCACTTCCTCCGCCCCTAGCAGCAGCAAGTTTGTGGCAGGCCACGGACTTGTCGCTGCTACCAAAACTCCTTCGGGGAGTGTTAGGACTGTGGCAAGCCATGGTCCTATCACTTCCCCCGCCCCCAGCAGCAGCAAGTTTGTGGCAGGCCACGGACTTGTTGCTGCTACCAAAACTCCTCCCTCCAAAGAGGAATCTGGAGCTCAGCTGCATCGGCAAGCTCCATCTAAGGCGCTATACATAAGACGCCGAAATGCCTCACGCATTATCAAAACCTTCGGATCCATTCCGGAGGTGGAGAGAAGTGCGGAAATAAAGAGCAAGGTTGAGTGGGCTAAAAACATCCTAAAAGACGGATTTCCCACTGCTTCCATTGCTCACAAAATGTCAAAAGACTCCTCTAAGCGTCAGAGATCGTTGGAGGAAACCGTATCGGTTTCCAAGAGGCCCAAAATTCACAGTTCCACAACCCCTGGGCCATCCAACAGCAGATCTCTGAAGTCTTATAACGAAGTCCTAAAGGACGCATTGGTGATCGCGGTGATCGATAGAAGCGATACCGACGGTTCCATTACACCGGAACGGTGGCAATTGGTCAAGTTGAAGCTCTCCAGCAACTTCTTGGCCATCATGCGGGAGAACCCAGGACCACCTCCTATCACAAGCGACGCTGGCTGGCACCAAGGCCATGTCAAGCTCATCGCTTGCTCCGACCAGAGATCTCTCGATCTCTTCACCAAGGCCATCGATGGTTTAGGAGAGGTTTGGCCAGGTGCAAAACTCGAGGTCGTATCTAAGGAAGACATTCCTAGTAGACCTCGAACTCGTACCTGGATTCCAGCCGAACCCTCCTCTCCAGAAAACATCCTGGAAATCATCCGGCTCAGCAATCCGACTCTTCCGACTCATGACTGGAAAGTCGCGAAACTGGAGGAACTAAGGGGTTCTTATAGATGCGCGTTAATTGTGATCAATAAGGAATCCCTTAATCCTCTGGCGCAGACGAAAGGCATGATTCGGTTTGGATTCGAGTCCATTCATTTAAGGGTGTACAAAAAGGATGAGTTGGATGCTGATAAGCAACCTCCTCCTCCTTTAACACCTGACATCACAACCGTGGATCTTGGAGCATCGATATCCTTTCCAGAATTGGATAGCGATGACTCCAATCTATCCGAGGTGACTACAAAGCCGTCGGTCTCCGATTCTGACACATTGTCGGAAATGGAAACCGATGGCGAAGCAAATAGAGGTTCTATACGATCAGAGATTGAAGATGAGCTCTTGGGCACATCTTCAGAATCGGAGGACCTCAACAACACCGTGGTGGAGGCGACTCTGGAAGACTGTAGCAATGATACGGTTTCTCCAGATTAATCTCCACCACTCAAAAAAGGCTTCGGCCACACTCATTCTGCGTCTTTCCAAAAGCGCAGAAGACATTATCCTAATCCAGGAACCATGGATTGCAGAAGGCGTGGTTCGTGGACTTAGGACACCCTCATACGTTCCGCTCTATACAAGAGACAAAGGTAAGATTAGAACTTGTATATTAGTGAAACGTAGCCTTAATGTATTTCTACTTCCCAACCTCAGTGACCCCGACCTAACCGTTGCCAGATTAGAAACTGCCAAAGGCTCATACTGGCTGGCATCGGCTTACCTTGGCCACGACCAAGTGGGCCCTCTCCCTGGTGATAACCTAGAAAGGGTGGTACTGGAAGCGGGAAGGCAAAAAACTGGCCTCATAATCGGATGCGACGCCAACGCACATCATACGGTATGGGGCAGTACCGACATCAATGATAGAGGTGAGTCACTTTTAGACTATATTTTAAGTACTAACCTCTTAATTTGCAATATTGGCAATGAGCCCACTTTCATAACAAAAAACCGACAAGAAGTTTTAGACATTACTCTTGTCTCCGACAGCATCACCCAAAGGCTAACAAACTGGATGGTATCGTCTGAACACTCCTTTTCGGACCATAGGTACATCCAATTTAGTCTGAGTGATGCTCCCCCTCTCCAACCAACTTTCCGGAACTACCGGAAAACTGATTGGACAAAATATAGAGGAATCCTATCGGAAACGATATCCTCCAAACTATCAAGTCCCCCGCGTGACACCAATGAGCTCGACATGAAAGTCAGGGAATTTACTCTGACTCTCAATAAGGCTATGGCCGCTTCCTGCCCTCTTATTCAACCAAGAGGCAAGAAAAAGCCACACTGGTGGACATCGGCACTAGGACTGCTCAGAAACACATGCAGAAAACTTTTCAACGCAGCAAAAAGCACAAGAAAAGTGACCGACTGGGACTCATATAAAGAATCCCTCAAATTATACAAAAAAGAACTGAGGAAGGCAAAGCGACAATCCTGGAGGTCATTCTGTGACAAAATCACAGAAACCTCTGAGGCTTCGCGGCTAAGAAAAATCCTCTCCACAAATCCTATGATGCCCAGCTGTTTGAAAAAAACCGATGGCTCTTGGACAACCTCAAGTGATGAATCACTCAACCTGCTTCTGGACACCCACTTTCCAGGTAGCTCCCAACTCGCGGCCAGTAGCAGCCCAAACAAGCCTACTGCAACCGTGACCAAAATTCATAGTCTGATTACGAGAGACAAACTGCTCTGGGCACTACATAGCTTCAAACCATACAAGTCTGCTGGTCCGGACGGTATTATACCTGCCGAGCTACAGAGATCCTCAGATATTATTCTACCAGTGTTGGAAAATATTATGAGGAGCTGTGTAGAACTTATCCACATTCCACTGTTATGGAGAGAAGTCAATGTAGTATTCATTCCCAAAGCTGGAAAATGTTCTCATGTGGTCCCAAAGGACCTCAGACCCATAAGTCTATCGTCATTCCTTCTGAAAACTTTAGAACGACTGATTGATATCCATATTCGAGCTAAAGTTGATCCAAGACTTCTGTCTACGGCTCAACATGCCTACTGTAAAGGAAAGTCGGTGGAAACGGCTTTGCACTCTCTGACTAGCCACATCGAACGATCCCTACAATATAAGGAGTACACAATGGTTGCTTTCCTGGACATAGAGGGCGCCTTTAACAACGTCAACACATCCGCAATCACGACTGCGTTGTCAACTCTGCAGGTAGACGACTCACTTGGGGAGCTGATTAATCTAATGCTGACAAGCAGGATAATCAACTCCAAACTGGGTGAGACTTCTGCTAAAAGATATGTCAGTAGGGGTACGCCGCAAGGCGGTGTCCTCTCCCCCCTTCTTTGGAACTTAGTGGTTAACGAACTACTGATATACCTGGAAGCGGGGGGTAGCAGAGTGATTGCCTATGCGGATGACGTGGCCATAGCCGTCTCAGGAAAACATTTAAACACCATTAAAGAACTCCTCCAAGTAAATCTTAACAGATTAACCTGCTGGGCAGATCGCTGTGGATTGGGAATAAACCCCCATAAAACTGATCTTGTCCTCTTTTCTAGGAAATATAAAATTCCAATCATAGACCCTCCTTCAATAAACGGTACCAGTTTAGCTTTCTCCGATACAGCAAAATATCTGGGTCTGATTTTTGACAGGAAACTAAACTGGAAACCTAACATTCAAGAAAGAGTCAATAAAGCTACAATAGCTTTATTCTCTTGCAAGAAAGCCATTGGGAACAAATGGGGCCTTCAACCTCGCATAACCCACTGGCTATACATCTCGGTCATAAGACCGATACTCACTTACGGGGTGGTTGTCTGGTGGACGGCCTTGGAAAATGCAGTCAACTGCACTAAACTAAGCAGAGTCCAAAGAACAGCATGTCTATGCACAAGCGGAGCCTTGCGGTCTACCCCCTCTGCGGCATTAGATATTCTGCTTCACTTGACACCCCTCGACATTTTTAGCAAGCAAGTAGCTGCGACTGCAGCTATTCGCCTTAAAGCGACTAAACAGTGGACAAATAATTCATTTGGCCACGCCAACATTCTTAATACATTAGGAATCCTCACAGAGAACACCGATTACACCATACCTGAACTTTGGTTTGACAAAAACTTCCATGTAAGCTTCCCCTCTAGATCATTCTGGGAGGAGGATGCTTTCATGGAGGACAAGTCAATCCATCTCTACACAGATGGATCTAAAACCGACAGCGGAGTTGGTGGCGGTGTTTTCTCAGATAAGCTTAACCTAAGCCTCTCTTTCCGCCTTCCAAATCACTGTAGCGTGTTCCAGGCGGAAATTTTGGCGATTAAAGAAGCTCTGTCCTGGCTGAAGAAAAACGTGATATCTGCAAAGGATATCCGCATATTTTCGGATAGTCAGGCCGCCATCAAATCCCTGGACTCGGTCTCATTGTGTTCTAAAACTGCCCTTGAATGCCGTTCATCTCTCATGGAGATGGCAGAGCAGTTCAACATTCACCTCTGTTGGGTGCCGGGCCACAGAGACATTCCAGGGAACTGCAGAGCCGATGAACTCGCCAAAATTGGAACCACTCTACCTATCCTACCGGACAAAGGTAGTATAGGTATACCAATCGCTACGTGCAAACTAACACTAAAGCTAGATGCCAATAAAAGAACGGACCTTAGGTGGACTGCTGGACAAACATGTCTAGCGACCAAACAGATCTGGCCAAGGCTGGATCTGAGTCGATCTAAGTGTCTGATCCTTTTAGATAGGAAACATCTCAGCGCCATAATAGGTGTCATAACCGGACACTGCCTCATAGGCAAGCACGCAAGAAGGCTTGGCGCTTTTACTAACGATTTTTGTAGAAGCTGCATGGACGAGGAAGAGGAGGAGACAATCCCCCACCTACTCTGCACATGCCCAGCTCTCTCTCAGAGAAGGAAGCTTCACCTAGGAGCTTTCTTCTACAACGACCTAAACGATCTAGAAAAAATAGACGTTAACAGTCTCCTACGCTTTATTAAAAGCTCAAACTGGTTCCAGTAGTAAGAAGATCATAGATCCACGTGGCATCACAATGGGCCAATAGGCCTAAGTGGGTTGGTATTTCCAACAGCCACTCTTACCTAACCTAACCTAACCTTGTGTTACCTGAAACCAATGTCGATAATTGATCGAGATATGGATATATGTAACTCTGGCAATTTAACTTTTCCAGCCACGCAGCACATTCCAGGTGTTTCACTCTTAAATTTGAGTGCCTTACAATGCATGCACAATTTGTTCATTTTCAAAAAAAAACAACACTCGGATGAAAATTGTAATCATAATTTTGATCATAATGGAAAGCAGCCAACTCAATAATGGCATCCATGAATCATTCAGTGTTTGTCTAGACCGAGCTGCGCATAATCGTTGAGCTTCGAGTCTTTGCTCACATCGCTCGCTTGTTGCAGACAAACGGGCTTCGAGTCTTTGCTCACGTTGTTCGTCAGATTCTGAGGTTCGCAATTGCTTTTTATTTTTTGCTTTAGGTGTATTTTTACCAATTGCTGCTCGTTTGGGAAGCATACTCGTATTTTATAAGTATAAAACGCAACCTGAATTGCCATCGTTTTCGATACAAAAAATTAGTTTTATTCTAGAGAATTTGAAAGTGAGCTTGCTTTTATTTACCATGCGATGCAAGAAAACTTTGTTGAGGAATTTTATCGGCAAATGGATTGAACTCAACCGAAAAAATACAAAAAAATTCGGCACTCGAAAGCAATTAAAATTAAATTTAATTCCATTGACGATGTAATGTAGGAAAACTCTATGAAAAACTCACAGGAAATACACCAAAAGTAGATGAAAAGTATATCCGATACGTGTATTCATACACCGAATGGACTATCACTGTTGTCAATAACAATGTTTTCTACTTAATTAAAAAAATACAAAAATTCAATAAAGAGTAAATCACTTATGATTTAACCCTAGACTCGTATCCTACAAAAATTCCAGTTGCCGTATAAGAAAAGTGACAACTCGCACTCGAACTTCTGATGTGAAATGAATCCCTTTACTCAATCAACAAATTCAATCAGCGGAGTTGCTTGTCCAGGACTCTTATCTATTCTAATTACTAACCAAATGATCCCACTCGCGACCGGAAACTACTCATAAATACCCTTTCTATGTCATCGCAATGTGGATATCATATTGAAAGCAATTATTACTATACAAATCAGTGACTGACTGTACTTCGAGCCGTCAAGTGTATTTTTTCTGCTCTCTCAAAGTTGGTAGCTTATTTCTCTCCCGCGCTTTTCCTCTTGCATTCGTTTCTCTTCGTTTCCCTCTCCATCGTACAAGTAAGTGACAAACTAACCTATAGTGTGAGTAAGCGATTCAATATGGCCTCAGGACCAAAAGTGCTCTCGGGGAATCGATTCGCTGATTTAGATCAGCCTACCGTCCGGCATAATAAAAGATAAAAAAAGAATATTAACCCTCCAGTGACATTTAATTTTGACATTCTATCGCAATCCAATTCCAAAAACCCTAAATTTATAATTATATACCCAGCTGACCCCAAACAACCTCTAACTTCCATCAGTGTTTTCCTCTTAAAAAAAGCCATCGATGCTATTAGCACATCTTATGAAAGTACTCGTATTTCGCAGCTTCGCGATGGCAACCTGCTTATTCTCGTAAAATCCCAACAAGTTGCTAAACCTTTTCCTTTCGAAAAGAACCCTATCCCAACTTTGCCCGGTTTCACTATCGCTTCATAGTCAACTTAACTCCTCCAAAGGTACCGTTTATGCACCAGTTCTAAATAATCTACCCGAAAAAGAAATTATTGAGGAGTTGAGAGACCAAGGCGTCAAGACGTTTTTAAATTTCAAAAAATTATAAAAAGTGATGTCGCAGGCGTACAAAAAGAGGTAGAAGTTCCCTCTGGTCTTGTACTATTCACCCTTGATCTCTTCCGCCCTCATACTTCTATAAATGTAGGTTGGTACAAGATGGAAGAATATTTCCCAAATCCGATGTGCTTCAAAAAAATGCCAACTTCTCGGACATACGATAAAAAGGTGTACTCGTAGCGAAACATGTGTTAGATTAGATGCAATATCCCCCCCCCCCCAGTCATCAACTCAATTACATTCAATAACAATACTTCAAATCAAGGCTCAATAACTAATTCTATCCTAACATCTGTATCAACTTTACCAATGTCGATCGACCACACTAATAAGTATTACGAAAAAGTGCCAGATAATGAAGATCATGATGATGGCGACATCTAACAATAATATTGGATCCCAACACAATGACTCTGTTGTTCGGACGTTGAAACACTCAAACTCTACCAGGAATTTGAGTGGTTCAGCCTCGGGGCGACAGAGCCAAACTGGTAACCAAAACACTTCAAGCACTAAAGACTTTTCACAGTATATTCCCTCCTGTACTGCACAAAGGTCCAATGCAACTACAAAATCAATCCTTAGAGTTCTCCAGTGGAACCTTAATGGATACCTCAATAACTATGAAGAAGTAGAGCTCCTAATAAAAGAATTTAGTCCCCATATAATCTCCCTTCAAGAAACACATATTTCCACCCACCCTCCAACCGAAAATAAAACTAAAGCACCAAAACAGTACGCACCTTATTTCCATGATTTCCATTTTTCCATTTCCATTTAGATATAATTACATCAGGTAAACAAGGTGTAGGGCTTCTCACCCATAAATCGATCCCGCACAAACCCCAAACAATAACCTCAAATATCCCAGCAATTGCAGTTGAAATTGATATAGGCATTAAATTAACAGTTTTATCCCTCTACATCCATCCTTCCCAACCCTTTTCTTCATCAAACTTGGAAGATATTGTAAAATCTGTAAAATCCCCTGTTTTAGTCACTGGCGACTTTAACTCTTGGCACCCTCTCTGGGGCTCACCTGTTGCAAACATAAGAGGCAAAATCGTCGAAAACTTTTTTCTAAATTCAAACTTAACTCTTTTAAACGATGGAAGTCCCACCCACCTTTCTACTCACAAAACACTCACACACGTAGATCTCACTTTTTCATCTCCACAAATATTACCCAATGTCTCATGGCAAAGACTTGATTTCCTCCACGATAGCGACCACTTCACAATTTTATCCAACATCAATCTCAACCGGCACAACAGCTATTCGAAACCAACCCCTAAACTTCTAACAGTCTGTGCTAACTGGGATCTTTTCAAAATAAAGTCATTAGAGTTCTTTTGGCAAACCGTAATCTTTACTGATAGTCTTTCCACACTAACCGCTATAAAAAATGTTAAAAAGCGAACAAAATTCGAGATAACTTGATTTCACAAGGAGCAAAATTACAATTGATCTGGATCCCAGGACATGTTTGATTTAAGGCAACGAATCAGCAGATCGAGAAGAAAGATGCATTTCCATATGTCCCAATACAAATATAAGTATACATCGTACTCTCAAAAAAGACCTAGATTAAATCATAAACTTATTCTGGCGTCAAAAAGAAAAAGAAAACTGGACTACCTATATCCACTATTATGCCTCAATCAATCCAGAAGGGATCCCACCATACAACACTCATAATGAACAGGTGCTTCCTACGTTTGAGACTTGGACATACCTGGATAACTAATAGCCACTTATTAAAGAACGAACCGCCCGCTACCTGTCACATCTGCCAGACGAACACTACCATTTCCATCAAACACCCAACTTCCGAATGCAGCAAAATTAAACAACTTTTTGAGAAACTATACAATACATTTTTTTCTAACCTACTTTCAAATTCGTCAGCGGATAATATAAAAAATTTGTATAAAGTATTGCAAGACCTCAAACTAGACAAATGTATTTAAACTCGCCATTTAACTCTTTATATGGTGCAGCGCTCGTGGATTGCTGAGGTGAGTGCCCTGGATCGCATATTCCTGCCACCCCTTAGCAAAAAACACATTTAGCAAAAAAAAACCTACATACATGTATTATTTAGAACATCTCTTTGAAAGACGCATCAGTTTTAGATCCCAGCCGTAAGCCTAGCTCAAGGCGCTGTTAGTTTTAAGATTAACCTGTACATTTATGTTTATTGGTTAATAAATAATAATAATAATAAATACTACACAAATTCGAATCTGGGCACACAGTGAGATATAGTTTCCGGTTTATTGTCTTTGCTGTCTTGTTATAATTACAATAATATATCGCTCATTAAAAGGAACAACGTTGTAACTCAAAAACTGATAAATTTGACGTAGTGATGCAGTTGAAATACATTTTTATTAAACTTTATTCTGGAAGAACCTCATATCTGTAACTTACAAATTGACTGCTAAATCAAAGTTAATGTCAATAACGTCACAAGTAAAAATGTTAACTGGTTTGTTATTTTTGGTAAGCCTCACTGTCAGAAAAATAAAACTCAAATAACCTTAAAAATAACGATAGTTCTAAGAAGGAAAAAATACAAAATCTGCTCTTAGATAAAATGGTTATAAAGTAAAATAATTTTAATATTTAATAGCGTTTTTTCTCTCTGGAATGAAGTTTTTTGAATTGTGACGGTATTCTTTTTAATGAGCGATATGTGTTCGGCTAATATATAGGCAAAACCCTGCCAAGTATACGGAAGAGAACACGACAGATCGGTCACAACTTCAAAATGGGGTGGAAATTAGCTGATATAACAGAATGGTCCGACGCGCCTAGAGGGGAGAGTACATCAATGGTGTACTTATCAGGATGAGAAGTAAAAAAACAACTTGATCTTCACACGCCGTCCTTCAGGTGTTGTTTGACCAGAATGTCGAAGCCACCCAGAATTGTGTATGTACGAGTATATTAAAATTGCCCGTAATAATATTTTCAGTATGAGGATACAGTGATACAATTCTTTGAATGGAGTCAGATAGAGCATCAAACTAGTTAGATGTCGAATTGCTTCTGTAAATAGAACAGTGATGGATAATTTGCTTACGTAGATGGAATTTTAACCACATGAAATTGAATTCCGGATTGGAAAATGTATCACATTGTGATGGAGTTTGGTAAGCTACGAGTACATCACAACGCACATAAATGGCGCAACCGTGGTGAGAGAAGAATAGTGGCACTAGTTCGAAGCCAGGTACCTTCAGATCAGAGTGATCTGAGAGGTTTGGGCAGGGATCTACCTGTGATCACTAAGCGCCAAAACAGCTGGCCCCTACGTGGACGTACGCAGGAAAGACATTACTTTTTAGTCCGCGTATATTGGATACGTCCAATTCACAGCAAATCACAAAATGTTCTTCCATATATAATCAGGTAATCAGGTCCCACTTATGGCGCTATTTTTTCATTATATGAACTCAAAAACCAAAGCAGCTTCCTATAAAAACTAACCAAACGCAACAAGTTCAAATTCTGTTGAATACTAGATCTGGGAAACCTCCTGTCGATCACAGCTATAGGTTGAATTCGTTGAAATTGAAATGTTTGGTTTCAGACTGCTGGCAATTGACATGAAATAGTTGTTGAAGGCATCAGCAATAGTTTGTGCATCTGTGATAACAGACACATTCAAACGAATGGATACGAAGCTTTTAGAGTTTTACTTGCTTAAGGTGGCGCTACAGTCAGAGTGGACCTGGGCCTCAACCAACAAGCATCACCATCCAGCTCGATCTTTAGCCACTTGCGTGCGCCACCTTAGTTGGGGTCTTCCCCTACTGCGCTGTCCCTCGGGGGCGGATTCATAGATTTTACGGACCGGAGCTTTGGTGTTCATCCACTCTACATGAGCCAGCCATCTCAGTCGTTGAAGGTCCAACTCTTTCGGTTATCTCGATGTCGCTGTACAGCCCGCACAATTCGTCATTATATCTCCTCTTTCACTCACAGACGGGACAGAAAATCACCCGAAGATTGTTCCTCTCAAAACATTGTTCCTTTCCTCATCCATTTTTGATAAAGTTCATGTCTTTGTTCCATAGGACAGTACTGGGATTATTAAGGTCTTATATAAGATCACTTTTGTTGTTCGTGAGAGGGCCTTTTTGTTCCAAATTAGCAGCGATCTCTGAGTGGTGCCTTTGTAGACGAGAGTAGACAACGTCTTTAAATATCTCAAAGAGTTATATCTCTCAAGGATGACGTTCTTTCCGAGACATCGGTGGTGGGTGTTCTTTCTGATTGACAGCATATGGGACACATTACTTGGTCTTACCCTCATTGACCATTAAACACATCTTCTCCACTTCTAGCTCAATATTTACGAAAGCGCTGCTTTCTTCTAATTATATCAATATCATCTGCGTATGCGAGTAATTTGAGTAATTGTGCCACTATGTTAAAGAAATCGCATGACAGCGCATCGCCTTTTCTAAACTCGTTTTGATATCAAAGGTCTCTTTGAGTTCTTTACCGGCTTCGATGGAGAATCTTGCATTCTTCACCATCAACCTGCACACACGAACGAGTTTGGTAGGGATGCCGAAACTAAACATTTCTCTGTATAGCTCCTCTATAGATGAAGTCATACGCGGTCTTAACAAAAATGAATAGGTGATGTGTATGGGATTCCTGGGTTTTTCCAAGATCTGTCGATGGTGGACTTTATTAAAGCCACACTAATATGGACCTACTAGGTTGCATATGAATGGCTTCAGCCATTTACACAATACGGCAGATAGTATCTTGTAGGAGGTGTTGAGAAGACTGATGCCTCTGTAGTTGGTGCGGTTCAGAGAGTCTCTTTTCTTGAGGTTCGGATAAACAATCCTATGGTTCCTAAGGTTCATTCGTTCGACAATAGTCTACAAACGAGTTGGTGTATGCTCCTTTAGATAGGCGACTAACTTCCAGGTGGGGTGGACGGAATTGTTGGTCTACATAGACCAGATTGAAAGGTTCATTTTGCCTGACAGCGGTATTTATTTCGTCACCGCTGTCATATAAACTACAGGAATGCTCTTTCCAAATTCACAGCATCAACTGCGACTACTACTACGTTCTCCTATTCGTGTCTTCGATCGCGCGCTTCTCATACTCCGTCCTTTTCCTCCTGAGAAGCCGGTATGCGTCTCTCCACTTCTGCTCGTAGACCTCTTTGCTGCACTGCTTTGTATATGTTTTTGCTTAGCTGCATCTCTGATGGCTTTTTGGGAATGTTATTACTGGTCTTCGATATTTGATGCGAGCGGCA
Organism: Volucella bombylans; assembly: GCA_949129095.1. NCBI lineage: Eukaryota > Metazoa > Arthropoda > Insecta > Diptera > Syrphidae > Volucella > Volucella bombylans. The sequence continues at coordinate 108,484,213 of OX422143.1, read as the reverse complement.
TAGGACCTGTAAGAGATTAAGGGAGACTTGATCAGCAATCGTACCTTGGCTACAACAAGGTAATATTCTTAGTCTATGTTGGCCCCTCAGAGCATTCGGACATACACAATACTGGGGGAGTGCGTTGCGTCGATTGCAATGTTTTTTTTTTTTGTTATAATTGGCGCACGCACAAGGGATTTTATGTATCCTTAAGATGTTTGCTCACAGCGCGGGTGAAGGGAAATTAGGGAGGGAAAAAAGAGAGATACCGATGTGCGTTGGTTTTAAATGTTTGCAAGTTATAGTGACTGGAAAATAAAATCACAATATGATCAGTCTGGTTGACTGAATCAGGAGTTCTCTAAGTGCTCTTATGAATATCGAGATGTGGGAACCGCGTGGTAGCTACGACAATGTTTCTCCACGCCGCAAAGTCGATTAGCCTGAATCCGTTATCGGAGGTCTTGTGGTGCGGGCTATATTTTCCGTCAGTACTACCACAAATGTGCCCTCTCTTCCTAGCTTAATCCATTAAAATCGCCGAGGACAATTCTAATGTCATAGCTGGGGAACTGCTCGTAGGTCTTTTCCAACCTGGAGAGCCGGTTCCATTATAGATACCAGTCTGACGAGGGGTAAGTTAGACCGAAATCAGTGACGCATTCCTGGATATGAGCGCTGCCGTTGGTCCATAAAATCCTTATCGGCCTGAGGTAAAATTTTTTCGGAGTAGCCTGAATAAAGTCTCGTTTGTTTTATTCCAGAATTTTACTTCACAGTTGATTCCATCTGGGGAATTTATCCGCTGTCCCAGTTAAAGTGATGCTATTTTTGCCTGCTGGTCAGCACAGACAAGCCAAAAACTTTATGCCAAGCTGTTGCCACAAGAAAAGAAAACAACTATTACAACTAAGTTGAAGTCAGATTCGAGTGACCACAGCTTTTCTCACTACAAGGCACTGGCGTGTGAAAAAACACCTGATGACAATGGGCATAATGCAAGACAACACATGCAGACTGTGCAACGAGGATGCGGAAGCAGCAGAACACATATGTACTATGTAACTGCAATGGTTTACCCAAAACACGTCAGCGTTACCTAAGTAAATTCTACCTTAAAGCAGTGGATATAGCTGTCAGCTTACCTAAAGACGTAGGCGCCTTCCTAGTTAATTGCGGCATCATGGATGAACTCTAAATCGAGGATATCAGAATAGGCCCATTTGTGGCCGCAGTGATCTGGGATTCCTGACACCACCTCTTACTACAATCTAAATCTAAATCTGCTGGTCAGCAATCGTGCTTAAAAGTTTGACAAGTCGAGTCCGGATGGACATCGACCAGTACATTATGGTTACCACTTATCGGTAAAGTAAGCACAATTGATGTGTAGAAACCAGCTACGAGACTGGGTATCGCCAAATTGACACCTCTCAGTGATTACCCTATTTCTACAGCACCCAACCATCCTAAGTCTAGCCTTGTGAAATTCGTCATTTCATACTTTTATTTCTTGTTCTATGGAAGATGCCACTTCCTTGCATTGTATTTTTAGATATCGGCTGAGAGAATGCTGCTTTTTACACTGATATCGTAGTTTATTACTTTTTGTTTACTTTCTGAATTATGCTATTTATGATCCAGGGCTTCGGTTTTTAATTGACTTCTTTTTTGTTATCGAGTAATTGCAGTCATTTACATGCTTTGTGAGGGTAACTACAAATAAATCATATGTCTCAGACGGATTTGGTTCCACGTAGGCATCCTGCCAAGACTCAAAACGCAGCAAGGATTTGAACTTAGGTAAATCGGTTTGAGTAGTTTTGTATTTACAGGAGTCAACTATCAAGCCAGTCATACAGTGGTCAGAGATATCGTAATCAAAAACAGTCATTTCGCTAGAATGGATTGAAACATTGCTGAAGCGACCTAAGATATGATCTAAGCACTTCCCAAATGAAGGGCTGGTAGGCTCACTTATATGGGATACTAATCCATGTGCTGCTATCAAGGACAAGAAACTGAAAGAGGTGTCACAATCTTCTAATATGTCCAGACTTAGATCACCCAGAATAAGCAAATTATTTGAGTTTTCGGCATTTAAAAAAGACGAAAATAATGAGCCGTTAAAAGCCATTAAACAGTAACATCGGAAGACAATCTAGTGACTTCGGCACTTTTCTAAGTTATTATCTAAATAAATTTAAGTTCTCATCCGAAATTAAGTACTTTCGAGAGTGCAGCCATCGCTGAAGGCATTACTGAAGTCTCAAAAAGTCACCTTTTTAAATTCATACGTAAAGTTGAGTCAAGTCAAGTCAGCACACAAGATGGTTCTGAGGTCGCGGTGCCTATTGTTTGTTAGTAATAAAAAAAAGGGGAAAATGGTAAATTTATCAAAATTGTATTGACTTAAATTACTCTAGTTTATACATACATACTACAGTAGTATTACGATTGAAAGAACATCAATACGAGTAGTCAGAAGGGACTACTCTAGACTATTTGCGTACCTATGGAGGGGCCAACAGTGACTTAGACCTCTAATTTATTTGATGGGAGATACGGAACTGGGTACCGGGAACATTAACATAACCGAGATTCACAGCGAAAGCGTATAATGTAGGATATTCAAATCACAAGGGAACCCTGGAACCAAATCCGATATAATGTTTCGCAAACTTTTAAGAAGACCAATACCACACAATACAAGATAAATGTCATGCAACTTTAAAATCTGCAATAAATTTCTTGGAGCTCTATGAACAGAGAAGACGTGTGGACCACCAGCATCGCAAAAGTAAATTCAAAGGTCTTGAGGAACGTATGGTCCAAGTTTATTGAAGTGTAGCACCTCAGGAACTGGGAATAGATCCTATAAGGGTGAACGAAGGAAACGTACCAATGGAGTCACAGTATCACTGGTATCGCAGTATGAAAAACGCTAAAATTTTACTTTCCAATATCTGTAGAATGCAGAAATGAATGTTTGTAGACCGAATGAATACCAGCGATATCGGACGACGTATTGGGAGGAAACCTCAACAAACTTGATTTACGCAACTGAATCCAGTGCAGTTAAAGACCAGACTAGTTAAAATAAACTTCAATTTGAATTCACATATTCTTCAACATTTGAGTAGTTATTTAGGCTCATGCCAACTAAAAACCATGACAAATTGCGATATACTCGTAGTTAAAAAACTACACTTATTGATAATACCCATGTTACATTCAAGTGTTTTCAATTTTTTCAACAAAATGAAGATAGATTGAGGAAAAAATTGCAACTTTAATGAATTGCATTGATAGAGTTTTAGTGTTTTACGTTTTCAGTTTCTGACGACCAAACAACCCTGTAAGTGATTTGTACAAGTCAGTTTAACTCGATTTATAGTATAAATTAACTAAACAGAAGGACGTGACATAATTCATGTCATTACTAATTTCAATTGTACGAGCACTTACTATACAATGAAAGTCTCCAGACACGAAGCTACTCGTATCTTATGAAAACTGGTTTTTCTAGAGATCATCACCATTGTGTCTGGTATGGGTATCCCAACAGAACTATTGTGATTAAACAAATGCAAGTATGCATTTATGGATTTTTTTATAAACGTCTTAATAAGCACCTGATGTCCGTTACTTAATTTATTCGCTGCTGAAAACTTTTCAAATCAATCTTTTGATGGGCTTTATATTGTTGGCCTTCGTTTAACCCTAACTAAAATTGCCGCAAATTGAATAGTAAACAACGTGATATGTACAATAGATTCCAAAAAATAACTAAGACACTAAACTTGCTTACAGTGCAAAAGCATCTCTTCCACGTTTAATGCGAACTGGAGAGAAAATTATTCGTAACATCTCAGATCCGCCTTCAGACAAATTGACAGACAACTCTTTCGACCCCAATACCTTGGAATAGCAATGGGGTTCCCAAACATCATTTTCACATCCCGCAGATTTCTTGGAACCCCACTATCATCTAATACAGTATAATCCAAATTCACTTACGTCGTAGGTTTATTATTATTATAATTTTTTTTTTTTTTGAAAGCAAGTACGAGTATTCGTATCCGTACTCTGTATCTCATCGCATGACTTGATTAAAACTTTTCGGTGGCTTTTTCCATTCTATCAATCACATCTCTAGGCAAACAGGCAAAGCAACCAACTCGACTATGACAGGCGATGGGAGGGGAAGGTGGAAACGAATATGTATGTTTACCGCCCCCTAACCATATTTAAAGTTCTGGCAATTCCCAGACCCACCAGAGTCAAATTTCCGAAAACACAAGCACGGCCAGCTCCGGCTTGCATGGAATATCAATAGAACCTCTCACCGCAAATAACTGAATCCACTTTTTGTCTGTTAATCAGGGAAACGACGTTTGTTGCATAACCTCCACCATCTAGTCCCAAGTTCGAGACGTATACGAGTATATGGTGGAATATGTTAATGTAACGCTTTTTGTTATTGTTGTTGATGTTTTTATTTCAATTTTAATTTTAATTGATTGTTATTAATCCACGCTATCACGATTCGATTTGTGGTTGCAGACCCTTTGAACTGCATCTGGGTGATTAGCTCGCGGAATAGAGAGGCTGAGCTGCAAGGCGAAGATCATTATCGGAGACGCCTTTGCGATCGCCCCTGGAATTGTAGATGTTTTTAGTTTCCTATAGTGAATTCCAAGATCGTCTGACGTCATTAGAGGGAAAGAGTGGGAGGAAGTGTGTTAATTCTATTAGCTGCATCGAGACATCGATGACTACATAGAAGCGTGATTCTCTCTCTCTCTGTCGGGATCAATGTCGATCGATGCTTCAATCGGTTAAAGTTGAAGAAGATTTTTCGCAATGTAACCGATAACGTCATGGATTTTCCAAGATTTCATTCTGGCTGTGAGGGAAGTTGGAGCTAGTGGTATAAAACGAGAGTTTCGCAGTGAGAACAGCACAAAAGTGTTTCTCGATGGGTAGAGTGATGTACAGAAGAACTCTGCTGGCAATAGCCTTAGTGGCTGTCAGCGGATTTGGTAAGAAGCCTTGTGAGACTAAGGATTTGGAATAAGTTACTGAAAGTGGTTCTTGTTGTTGTGTTTTTTCAGTGGAAGCTGGTCCATATGGGTCATATGGCGGAGGTAGATCTGGAGCAAGTGCAAGTGCAAGTGCGAGTGCTTCAGCGAATGCTGATAGCTGGTCAAGTGCCGGAGGACATAATGGTGGAATAGGAGGAGCCGGTGATGGAGCTGGAGAAGGTGGGGGCGGTGGAGGAAATCCATTCCTTCCAGGTGGACTTTCCTTGGGAATAAAAAAAGAGTTATCGATTGGTGGACTTGGCGGCAAAGGAGCTGGGGGAGGTGGACTGCTCGGAACTGGCTTACTTAATTCAGGCGGAGTTCTTGGCACAGGCTTACTTGGTAATGCAGGATTACTTGGAACTGGCTTACTGAGTGGTGGTGCTGGTGGTAAGGGCAGTTGCGGCGGACCTGGTAGCGGTTGTGGAGGAGGTGGCGGTGGAGCTGGTGGTGGTGCCGGCGGCGGTGCAGGAGGAAATGGTGGTGCAGGCGGAGCTGGTCCAGGTGGTTATGGTGGATACGGCGGAGGAGCTGGAGGTGCTGGAGGTGGAGCTGGCGGTGCGGGAGGTGCAGGTGGAGGTGGAGGTGCTGGTGGTGCTGGTGGAGCTGGTGGAGCTGCAGGTGGACACGGAGGATATGGCGGTGGAGCTGGAGGAAACGGCGGATATGGTGGTGGCGCAGGAGGCGCTGGTGGCGGTGGAGGTGCTGGTGGTGGTGGAGGAGCTGGAGGCGGTGGAGGAGCTGGAGGTGCTGGAAGTGGTGCGGGCGCTGGAGGTCACGGAGGAGGATTTGGTGGCGGTGCCGGTGGTGCTGGAGGTGGTCACGGAGGATTCAGTGGTGGAGCTGGCGCAGGAGGAGGTGCAGGAGGTGCAGGAGGTGCTGGACATGGTCACGGAGGATATGGTAGCGGAGCTGGTAGCGCAGGATTTGGTGGCGGATCTGGTGGAGCGGGAGCAGGTGGTGCCGGTGGTGGTGCTGGAGGTGCTGGTGGTGGTGCAGGAGGTGCTGGCGGAGGGGCAGGAGGATATGGTGGAGCAGCAGGTGGTGCAGGTGGTGGTCATGGAGGATTTGGTGGCGGGGCTGGAGGCGCTGGTGGTGGTCATGGAGGATTTGGCGGCGGAGCTGGTGGTGGTGCTGGCGGTGGTGCTGGCGGTGGTGCTGGCGGTGGTGCTGGTGCCGGTGGTAGTGCTGGTGGTGGTGGCGCTGCGGGTGGTGGCCACGGAGGTTTTGGTGGATCCGGTTCTGGTGCTGGAGGATTTGGTGGCGGTGCCGGCGGTGCTGGTGCTGGTGGTGCCGGAGGCGGCTCGGGTGGAGGTGGCCATGGTGGATCTGGAGGCTCTAAGGGACCTGGATTTGGCCTAGGAATTAATGGAGGACTAAATCTTGGAGGAAGCAAAGGTGGTGGTGGAGGTGGATTTCCACTTATTACTGTTGGAGGCCCATCCGGCGGTGGTGATAGTGGATTTGGAGGTGCAAACGCTGGTGCCTCAGCTACAGCTTCAGCTCAAGCAAATGCAATAAGTAGTGCTGGAAGCGGCGGTGGATATGGGCGACCAGGAGGTGGAAAGCACGGAGGTGGTGGTTTCCCAAGCGGAGGCCCACTTGGTGGAGGATTCCCAAGCGGCGGACCTCATGGCGGTGGATTCCCAGGTAGCGGTCCATCACCTGGTTGCGGCAGCGGTGGATGCGGTGGAGGAAGAGGCGGCGGTGGCGGCGGCGGTGGCGGCGGCGGCTGTCGTGGCGGATCATGTGGAAGTGGTGGCGGTGGAGGCGGCTATCCAGGTGGTTGCTCAAGTGGTAATTGTGGAGGTTCGCCTGGTGGAGGAGGCGGTGGAGGTTATCCCGGTGGTGGTGGATCACCAGGCGGTGGTGGTGGAAGTCCTGGTGGCGGAGGCGGTCCAGGTGGTTTTGGTGGATATGGGGGTGGTTCGTCTAATGCATTCAGCAGTGCCAGTGCCCAAAGCTCAAGCTTTTCTAGCAGTGGTGGTTATGGAGGTGGTCCCGGTGGAGGAGGTTTTGGCGGTGGTCCCGGAGGTGGCGGCTACGGCGGTGGTCCGGGAGGTGGTGGCTATGGAGGTGGTCCCGGAGGTGGAAGCGGTGGTGGATGTGGCGGTGGTGGCTGTGGTGGCGGTGGTGGTGGATGCGGCGGTGGTGGCTGTGGCTATGGAAAAGGTGGACATCATGGTCCACACGGACCAAGTGCCCCAAGTGGATTAGGTGGATTTGGTGCATTTGCTGGAGCTAGCTCTTCTGCTTCATCTTCAGCGAAAAGCTTCCTTCATGCATATTAAAATTCATTCTGAATTCACAAGTGACGGGAATTAATATTAAGATTTTCTGTTGTTTATTATGTAACTAAGATTTAGAGAACGAACAAATACGAGAATGTAAATGTATAAGGAATGATGTAAGAGAAATTGATTTTCTTTGTAAATATTAATAAAGAAAATAAATCTACAAATGTAACGATAATTGTTTTTATTTCATGAAGAAGCAGAGGCACTTTCGCTCAACATATAAGCCTAGCTGTACTCTAGAGATGAGAAAATAATTGGATTTTCTACTGCGACGAAAGATGATCGTATGGAATACGTGAAAATGCTGGCAGAGCAAGGTTGGATTCGAGGATTGACACTCCTCGATGGTAATCCGAGTATTTTTTCACATCAAACCTTATTTCTCAATTTTAAGTCCGTTCCCTTCGCATGGCTTTAATAATCAAAAAAAACAGTTTGCGATTGCTGGATATTGCGTAGAGAATCAATAAGAAATCTTATTAATTATAAGTAATTTTATAACTAACTAGGCAACTGAGCAGCTAAGAAATTATTCAAGTGGAGAATTTTTTTAACTAATTACTCAAAAAATAGAAAGAAAAGATCAAGGAATTGTTTTGTTGGTCCAAAACGTTATACTGAGAGGAGTATGCGCTTTGGCGCTGTTAGCCATATAATGATAATAATCGGTATAGACCAGGTAGAGATTTCAATGGAATTATCTTCGATTCCAATCTTCCACTAGACATGAATGAGTATAGTATAGTTTCTGCGCTGCTTGTTGCTTGTGGGGTTGCCTAAATTTGCGGACCAAGGAGCCATTCAACAAGATACTCTATTTTGGGTTACTGAGGCCAAGAGTTCGCTAATGTTTTTTTTTTTCATTCCTGTGATCTAGACATGAGCCTTTATTGCTTTTTGGATCGGATTTTCTGATGACCGTCGCTGGACGTGCTAAAATCAGCTAAATCTCTCAGCCTTGAGCTTGTCACTATCACTAATTCTATGTTAGAAGTAAGTTTGCAGGTTCAGAGAAACGACAATGCAGATAGTCGACATTAGTATACAACTGATTCGTAATTCGTTACAATCTAGTGCATTAATCCAATAGCGCTATCATCGGCGAAAATAAAAGAAATCGTTCCAGGCTTGTTAATGTGCTGATTCAATAGAAAATCTTGTGGAACATTAAAAAGCAATGAATTTTGTACACTGCCTTGATGCATCCCAACTTTGACTTCGAATTGTCCGTGCAGGACTGTGCATTTACCTCTCGTTTTAATATCAGTGTACACTGTACATATCGCCTATCATTCTTATCTACTTCTTGGATACATTTTGAAATCTTAGCGCTATTTAGATATGATTGTTGAGAATTCTGTTTCTCCTTTTTCAAGACGATGAAGCTGGTATGCAGATCCTTCGAAGCTTCTCCATATTTCTTATTGTTATAAGTAAACTTTGGAGCGAGGTACTGAACGAAAATTGTTCGTTTATTTTCGTTAAAGTACTTTTTTCATCTATTGCGAGTTTCGTTGTTCTCCGTTTTTTTTTTTTCAATTCAATTTTTTATTGATATCATAAATAATTAACATTTTGATATAATTATCTGCAAAGCCTTAAGGGCTTATCTGCAGAATACTAATTACATAATGTTTATAATCTTTTTGTTTTACATGAGTTGAGTTGAATATACATTTCAAGTTCACATTTTGTATATAAAGGATTCAGAAAATAAAAGAAAAAAAATGTGAATATTTAGATACAAATGTTGGTATGTCATTCTAAGTTCAAAAAGTACTGTTTCGCCTTTTTTTGAATAAAAGAGGTTTTGAAAGGTTTCTGAAATCCCTTGGAAGTTAATTAAATATTTTCGGCACTACTACTTCATATCGACTTCGTCCTCCACCGTGCAAAAGTTCCTGAGTTGGAACAGTGCGTAAGTTGACTGCCAAAGTATTGTCTCAAGCGCTCTTATCTGGTAGCTCCATTTAAAATTTTGGTCCACGATAACCCCTAAATATTTATAGGTTGACACATTTTGAATAAAAGTTTCGCATCCGTCATCTTTTTGTAGTTGCATAAGGTTCCCTGCATTATGAGGGCACTCGGTATCATGCATTTTTATTATTATTGTTGCTTTTTGGATAGTATGTGGTGGGCGTATGTGCATTATTTTTGTTTTCTTTGCGATGAGACCATGATCATGACACCAAGCTGTAACTGCATTAAGTTCCTCTTGCATAATTTTTGCTGCCGTTTCCGCACATTTATGATTGACAACTATCGCCGTATCATCTGCATACGCATATCCCTTACTCTGTCGAAGAACAGAAAGTAGGTCACTCACATATACTATGAAAAGCAATGGTCCCAGTTTTGATCCTTGCGGCACTCCATACAGTGTATTCACCGGATCACTATAATGTTATTTAATTTTAAATTTAAAGTTACGGTTTTTTAGGTAACTTTCAAACTCTGTATATTAGATTCGCTTGCAAAGTTTTTGGGTAAGACGTCATCAAGGTTGAGGGGTATTCTCCCCAATATTTGGTTGACAAGCTTCCATGTTTCTTTTCGATTTGTTTTTGCAGTTCGAAATTTCTCCTTGTAATATCCAGATTTTGTCGCATTGATCCTTTTGTTTAAGACATTTCGAAAGGTTTTGAAAAGGATTTTCATATTCTTGGTTCCGTCTATTATTTTTGAATCTTCTATATAATCTGTCGCTTTCTTTGCAAGCCTGCTTTATGTCATCGATTCACATCCTGTGTTGTTTTTCTTTTTTCTTCCCTTGTTGTTGTTGCCACTTCTATTATATCCGTGTACCTTTTTCTAAATTGCTCGTAGAATTCGTTTACGCAGTCGTATTGGTCTAATGCATCCCAGTTCATATTTGTCATTGCTTGTGTCACTTTGCGACTGTTAATGTATTTTTGCATCGTTTCGTGTCTCCTTTCTGTGATATGATATGTTTAGCTCTTTTACGGCTGATTCTACTGCTTTGCCTAAGACACGTACTAAGCTGTGATCTGTCAACGTACTAGAATTTCGCACTAGATTGGTTCGGGTGTCGGATTGTATGACGTTGCAAAGCCCCTTCGTTGCAATCATTGACAAATAATTTTTTACATAAGACTCATTCTGATCCTTGACATTGAGGTTCATATCACCTAGGACAACGAGCGTCTTTTTTCTTTCCACTAAGTCAAGGTTAGATGCGAATTCATGAATAAATCCGTTTATATATGAGTGCGGCGGTCTGTAGACACCGATGATTTTATTTCACTTCATTTCATTATATGATTGTGGCGGCAAATCCATCTCGCCTAATATTCAATTCATATGTAATGTTATCTTTTAAAAAGGCCGCAATGCCTCCACGCCCTGTTTTCTGTTCGACTATTACGCTATTAATTATGAAAAAAAAATTGGATTCACTGGAAATGACTGCCTTTTGCTTTAACACAAGCTTTCAACGGCGACAAGTACGGTTTCCATGGAAATTGTGAATGCTGCTCTGGTTAATGCTGTTTTAAGGTTTTCCAAATTTCTTTGGGGAGACTTGCAGGCCATGTTCTCCAATTCTAGCCACAAACCATAATCCAGTGGATTCAGATCAAGACTCCCGACAGCCAATCTTCTGCTATAAAGCCAGGAATATTGCCTCTGAGCCATTCCTGCGTGGTTTTGGCTTTGTGATCTGGAGCAGAGCCCTATTGGAAGATTCATCTGTATCCATTGAATAGGGCATTGGTCAAACCCTTCACAGCACCCTATTGGTAAAACTTTGCACCAGTTTTTACGCCTTTTTCGCAGAGATAGAAGGATGTGACACCATGGTGAGAGACGCCCACTAAACATTACGGAAGCGGGATGATGTCCCCGTTGAACCCTTGGAACTACTTTTTTCGCTTTCCTAGATGAAGTGGCATAAATCTTGTCATTTTGTTTCTTGAAAACTTCTTCCACGGTAAAAATTTTCTCATCCGTATACAGAATGTTTTCATGGCCATTGTCAACTTCTTTGTATATATTTGTTTTAGTCAGTATAATTATGTCTAAATCTTGTAGAAAACCATTAATTCTTAGCATAAATGCATTCCAATTTTTTCTTGTTGATCTTATGTTAAGATGCAAGCATGAAAATCCATTTTTATTCTTGATCAGCATTCGCTATCTCAATAATGCGTACGCCGTCGGTTTTTCTAGCTAGAATTTTGTTGTTGGTAAGCCAAACATACTTTCAGTTTGCCGTCTTTGAATGTGTCTTCGCCAAACACAGCATTTTTTCTATTGTGGGCTGTTAACTGGGTGCTTATATAAACACTTTGTTTACATACACCGGGTTTTGTTGCCTGTTCATTGCGACGCATACCTGTTCAAATTTAAGTGTCCCCTTAGCTTTTTATTTTTGTAGAAATATTTATTTTGTTTGTTTTAGCGAAAAACTAACTGATGTGCGAATGTCTTCTATGTTAGACTCCGTTTTATTGCCTTGTGCATTGCAGCGACGAAGTCAAGTGCATTATAGCTCCTTTTGCATAGGAATATTTTTTATTTCTATACTGTTTTCTATTTGTTTCTGATCTAGTTCGTTAATTTTCTTTGATTTCGTTTTGTCTTTTATATTCGCCGATTTCCCGCATCAAGTTCTCTATTAGTTCGTTGTTTCTTGTTACTGCGCAGTTAATTTCGTCATACCTTGTGCTCGTGAACTTCACCGCGTTCACATATTCTTTTAAAAGTTCTTTTATTTCTTTTGATTCGTTTTCTATGGATTGAGATGGTTGCTGCTGCGATGAGTCAGATTGTGCACTAGTTCCTGCTACTGATTGTCGAGACTCCACTGGTCTGGCTCTTATTGCTAGTTGGGTGTCTTCTTCACTTCTAGTTTCCCCCCTACATATCCCATACTTCCATGCACTTTTTGTTTGTATAGTTATCTTTCTGTATGCAGTATACGAGACAGTGGAACATTCAAAGTGAAATTGACCTTGCACACCGAACATAAAATGAAATCTTCATCAGCTTGTAGGGGATGATCGCACCTCGTACACTTAGCCATAATAGGTTGGATTTAATACAAAATATGTTATGTTATGTTATGTGAACCAAGCACCACAAATATGTATGATGTTATAAGTATGCATGTATGTTTATCTAATATTTCAGATTATATAGACACTGTGCAATAGATTACAATTCAAATTAAAGTTAAAAGCGCTAACTATTTTTGATTAATTTTACGGAAAATTTAAACCTAAATGTAGGAACCTTAACAAAACACGTCTGAGGCTCACGACAATCATGACTCAGTGTCTCTACTATCTAGGACGACCATTTGAAACATTTGTCTTGTTAGAATCACTTTAGAACCTTTTCGCATCATTCCAGCATGGATTCTTTTGATGCAATATGCAAGTAAATGCCGCTTTACTTAATTATCCTCTCCCATTTAGTTCCGAAACCATTTCCTCCATAGCAGTATTGTTGTTCGATTCCCCAACATGTTCGTTTAAATCTGCACTGATGGAAATGATTTCTCTTGATATTAGATTTAAAAGTTCATCAAAGTCGTGGAAAAATTTTCATTTCTACCAAAGTAGGCACAAGACCGATACTTACTTACGGGGTGGTTGTCTGGTGGACGGCCTTGGAAAATGCAGTCAATCGCATTAAATTAAGCAGAGTCCAAAGAACAGCATGTCTATGCACAAGTGGAGCCTTGCGGTCTACCCCCTCTGCGGCATTAGATATTCTGCTTCACTTGACACCCCTCGACATTTTTAGCAAGCAAGTAGCTGCGACTGCAGCTATTCGCCTTAAAGCGACTAAACAGTGGACAAATAATTCATTTGGCCACGCCAACATTCTTAATACATTAGGAATCTTCACAGAGAACACCGATTACACCATACCTGAACTTTGGTTTGACAAAAACTTCCATGTTAGCTTCCCCTCTAAATCATTCTGGGAGGAGGATGCTTTCATGGAGGACAAGTCAATCCATCTCTACACAGATGGATCTAAAACCGACAGCGGAGTTGGTGGCGGTGTTTTCTCAGATAAGCTAAATCTAAGCCTCTCCTTCCGCCTCCCAAATCACTGTAGCGTGTTCCAGGCGGAAATTTTGGCGATTAAAGAAGCTCTGTCCTGGCTGAAGAAAAACGTGATATCTGCAAAGGATATCCGCATATTTTCGGATAGTCAGGCCGCCATCAAGTCCCTGGACTCGGTCTCATTGTGTTCTAAAACTGCCCTTGAATGCCGATCATCTCTCATGGAGATGGCAGAGCAGTTCAACATTCACCTCTGTTGGGTGCCGGGCCACAGAGACATTCCAGGGAACTGCAGAGCCGATGAACTCGGCAAAATTGGAACCACTCTACCTATCCTACCGGACAAAGGTAGTATAGGTATACCAATCGCTACGTGCAAACTAACACTAAAGCCAGATGCCAATAAAAGAACGGACCTTAGGTGGACTGCTGGACAAACATGTCTAGCGACCAAACTGATCTGGCCAAGGCTGGATCTGAGTCGATCTAAGTGTCTGATCCTTTTAGATAGGAAACATCTCAGCGCCATAATAGGTGTCATTACCGGACACTGCCTCATAGGCAAGCACGCAAGAAGACTTGGCGCTTTTACTAAAGATTTCTGTAGAAGCTGCATGGACGAGGAAGAGGAGGAGACAATCCCCCACCTACTCTGCACATGCCCAGCTCTCTCTCAGAGAAGGAAGCTTCATCTAGGAGCTTTCTTCTACAACGACCTAAACGATCTAGAAAAAATAGACGTTAACAGTCTCCTACGCTTTATTATAAGCTCAAACTGGTTCCAGTAGTAAGAAGATCATAGATCCACGTGGCATCACAATGGGCCAATAGGCCTAAGTGGGTTGGTATTTCCAACAGCCACTCTTACCTAACCTAACCTAACCTAAAGTAGGCACAAATAATATTCCAAATTTCTCATTTAGTTATCGGTCGCTAATTTTACACATACGATTTTATCTAGGAGTTCAGTGCTCAAGTGTATGGCAACTACGTTCGTATTTGGTTCCATTCCAGTAATATATTTATTTTGTACGCTTTTTGTGTGGAAGTTCAAGTCACTGGCCCTGTTTCCGACATATCACCTATTGGTTTCTTGAATGGATAATGATTCGATAGTAGTTTTTTGTAGGTGTTTTATATTGCTCGCCCCCAGAACACATCGAGCTCTACCAAGAATACTTCTTTTCGCCTATAACGTAGTCATATACATATATTCACTTTCATGATATGTATGTTTATCAGACTTTTCTTTTGCCCCTTCGGTAGTCACCAGACGTAGAAGCTTGATCACGGATATACACATCAGATAGACTCGTTAGATGTTAATGCGCCTAAGGTGCCTTAATATGATTTTTATCATTTAGTCGTTTTTACGATAAGCGTAAAGTTCCAGTAACCGGTTAGAAAGGAATGAGCATTTTCAAATGTCAACCAGTCCTTGAAAGGTGATAAAACGTGCTTGTCTGTATAAACGCTGTCACCTTAGATCGGAATTTCTTCACCAACGATCGTGAATATTGATTGAGGACTTATTGAGCCATACCAAAGAAGACCTATCAGCTTATCGGTTAAGGGTTTCGAGAGTTCGCGGAATATGGCAGATTAGATTTTGTATAATCAGCCACCTTTTCTCCTGTCATCTTAATCTTCCTGTTCTTTTACAATATCTATTTTCGTGGCAAAAGTTTGGCTTAAAGTTTCGCTGGTACACAATATTGAGAAAACACAAAGTCACATAGTTTCTGTGTGCGATGTACTCATAATTATTGATTTGAAGTTGAAAGAACAGAGTTAACAAATATTTGTTTTTCTCCTTTTTTCCATGGTCACATTGACATCAAACTAAATGCCAAGCTCGTGAATGTCAAACTCTCATTTTAGGGACAATTCCCAACGCTTCGGCGTCGAATATTTTATGAAGGCCTTTCATAGATCATAATAATAATTTTTGCAATACTCATCAATTCATCAATATTAATGGCATACTATCCGAAAGCCAATCAACGGAACCTCTTAACGACTTTTCCAGCTAAAATATCCATATAGTTTGATATCTCATTGGTTTCGATTGGAAACTATTGAACGCTTCCAAATGAAATGAGGAAATTAACATCTTTAACTAGCACAGTCAAATGTGAGACAAAAATATACGAAATTAGCTTACTCCAACTCACCCACTCAGTTGATGGCCCCCATCTTGATATGATGTCAACCAATAAACCAATTCCGTAATTTGCTGAGCCACATTCCCACATATAAATCTCATAAAATTTATTGGCACTCTCCGCGTGGTCTTTCTTTATGGCACAATCGACGGACCAAGTCTGTGCGCTCAATGCTACCTTCCACGACCAATAAATTGCATTTTAAGGACTCAACCAGTCAAGTACATGACCAACAGTTACTTACGAGTACAAATACTTACACGAACTCCACCAAACGATGCCTCTGTCTCTGCCTTTGCTTTTGCCTTTGCCCACTTTCAGCCTTTAGTAAACCACTGAGAAAGAACATCCTGGAAGAGGAAACTCCTAATGCCGATGGTAACGCTCGATACAGCAGATAATTTACTCCGAAGACAACTTTATTGTTAAGTTCGTAAAAATCGCTTGGCCGGGACATCTCTGGAGATGTTCTTCTATTACGAGTATGAGGAGAATGATTCCTACTATTCACCTACTACCAACGAAATGAAACTACCCTTACGACCAATGTGGTGATAAAACATTTTTCTATCCTTTTGCAGAGGCTGTGAATGGTATCGGTTGGGCACTCGGTTTTAATTGCTTCCATTTTGCTTCCATTTACCCACTGTCAATGGAATTTATTTATTATCCTTCGGTTCGAGAAGTCCTGAACCAAATGCTATACGAGTATGTGTCATAAGAGAGAAACGCAAAATGTGAGAGGAAAAAATCTTTATTTGTCCTGGAAAAACATGTGCTTGCACTTTCCTAATCGAAGCTATTAGCTTGGATCTCTATTCAGGACTCACATCAAGGATATACAAACGCACGATGTCTGGCTATGAAATATCACCAGGCAATGGTCCTGATGCGTTGCATTTGAATGATTTACGCGTTGCAGTTTGCAGTGAACAACTTTGCCAATGTGCATCGTAAATCGCCAAGATGCATACATATATTTCTCTTCAGCTTTGGCGTATCCTCTGTAACTATAGATAGCTTGACACATTTCACACCATTTCGAAGCTTTCCGACGTTTGCACGAATGGCATGTGTGCGTTGTAACACTTGCAAGAAACTTCCCTTTCGATGTAAGATGCTAATTTGGTCAATTAATTTAGTTGGTGAGCTCACTGGGTGGCATCAACCATTGGTCTTTTGGTTTTGGTGTTCTTAATTTGACATTACAGGACATCGTCTGTTGGATAATGGTGATGCAAATGGGAAATCGATGGCCCAAGCAATTAGTCGTTTTGGAGGACACTTTCTTAGTTCAGAGTTCACGTAAGAGCATGAATAAGTAACAAAGATGGATAGTGCATTTTACTTATAAAAAAAGGGAGGGGGATTGGTAGTAAGGGGTCAATTAGGCAATATTGTGACAACACCATCAGCTCTGGTAATTTTTAAACGCTTATTGCATTTATTTTTGTCTTCCTTCGTACTTAGTCGAACTTCCTAGTGCGTAAACTAAATACGAGTAGTAGCTATAACTTTGAAGACCAGGTTTATGGATCCAAGTATTGAAGTCAAATGTAAAAGCCCTTGGGATAATTACTAGTTTTTAAACTGGATTGGGTGCAGAAAAATCCGTTGATTGTTTGAGGATAGAAATGACGGACTGCCAATGGTTATCTTGCTTGACTACAAGTTAACTCTACTTAGTTCGTATGTTAGCATTTTTTTTTAGCCAAATTATTGTTCTTACTCACTATTAATGCTGATGTGGACGATGGTGGACTTGCTGAGTATGGGAATTTTAAATTGTGGTGTTGCGATCAATGTTGAGTTTGTTGACGGATTGATGTACGTCTGGAACGTCCTTGCAGCTTCTTGATGCTCTGCTGCTAGTGTTATTTTTTCTTTGGTTTTCATAACGCAGTCTGGTGCACGTTTAATGATTCTACAATATTGAAAACTAATCTCCGTTAATAACATACAACCACGTATTTACCCAATGTAACTGCTGCCATGGGACTTCATTGTTTGTTTTCACTTAACTGAGGCAGTTAAACTTCCACTTAATGTTATACAATACTTGCATTGGTACAACGTATTCTAAATTGGGTAGCTCAAAACTGTTTTTCAACCTTTCTTGTGTGATTTTGAAATATTCCTGCTCATGACATCTGTTGGAACATTTTTAATTGTATAGATGAATTTCTCTATCCTGGTTGGTACTGTTGTTGCCTTGATTAACTCAATGGCCTTGTTTCAAAGATTGGAAACCTTTCGATGATTGTTATGGTTTCGACTATTGCACTCATTATAGTTTGACTTCACATTAGGTGATGTAATGGTACCTTTAACGTTGACCGTAAATGTCCCTCCGTTTTGTTTAGCAAGCTGTAGAAGTCAACTAGGTGTGGGCAATCCCAGCTGCTCGTTCTTTTGGATACCATTTGTCACAAACACTCATAGATAGGTAGGTAAGAGTGGCTGTTGGAAACAGCAAACCACTTAGGCCTATTGTCTCATTGTGATGCCACGTGGATCTATGATCCTCTTACTAATGGAAACAGTTTGAGCTTACGATGAAGCCTAGTAGACTGTTTACGTCTATATTATTTAGATCGTTCAGGTCATTGTAGAAAAAAGCTCCTAAGTGAGGTTTTCTTCTCTGGGAGAGAGTTGGACATATACAGAGTAGATGGAGGATTTTCTCCTCTTTCTCCTCGTCCATACAGCTCCTACAGAAATCGTTTGTAAAAGCACCAAGCATTCTTGCGTGCTTGCCAATGAGGCAGTGTTCAGTGATGACACCTATAATGGCGCTGAGATGATTCCTATTTCGAAGATCTGTTTAGTCACTAGACATGTTGGTCCAACAGTCCACCTAAGGTCGGTTCCTTTATTGGCATCCAGCTTTAATGTTGATTTGCACGTAGCGATAGGTATACCTATGCTACCATTTTCCGATAGAACAGGTAGAGTTGTTCGAATTGTGGCGAATTCATCGGCCCTACAGTGCCATGAAATGTCTCTATGGCCCGGCACCCAACAAAGGTTAAGGTTGAACTCCTCTGCCATTTAGATAAGAGATGATTGGCATTCAAGGACGGTTTTAGAATTTAATGAGATCAAGTCCAGGGACTTGATAGCGGCCTGTCTATCCGAAAAGATGTGGATATCCTTTGCAGATACCACGTTTTTCTTCAGCCAGGACAGAGCTTCTTTAATCGCCAAAATTTCGGGCCTGGAACACTCTACAGTGATTTGGAAGACGGATGGAGAGGCTTAGATTTATCTTATCTGAGAAAACACCATCACCAACCGCGCTATCGGTTTTAGATTCATCTGTGTAGAAATGGATTGATTTGTCCTCCATGAAAGTGTCTTCCTACCAGAAAAATGTAGAAGGGAAGCTTACGTGGAAGTCTTTGGCAAACCAAAATTCAGGTATGGTGTAATCGATGTTCTCTGTGTGGATTGAGAACGTTAGAGTGGCCAAATGAATTATTTGTCTACTGTGTAGTCGCTTTAAGGCGAATAGCTGCAGTCGTAGCTACTTGCCTTCTGAAAATATTTAGGGGTGTCAAATGAAACAGAATTTCTAATGCCGCACAAGGAGTAGACCGTAAGGCTCCGCTTATGCATAGACATGCTGTTATTTGGACTCTGCTTAGTTTACTGCAGTTGGCTGCATTTTCTAAGGCCGTCCACCAGACGACCACCCCGTAAGTAAGTATCGGTCTTATGACTGAGATGTATAGCTAGAGATGAGTTATGCGAGGTTAAAGGCCCTTTTATTCCCAATGGCTTCTTTGCAAGAGAATAAAGCTACTGTAGCTTTATTGTCTCTTTCTTCAATGTTATCGGAAAATTCTAACCTGGTTTATTGAGGGAGGGTCTATAATTGGAATTTTGTGTTTCCAGGAAAAGAGGACAAAATCAGTTGTATGGGGGCTTACTCCCAATCCACAGCGATCTGCCCAACGGGTTAATCTGTTGAGACATAGTTGAAGGAGTTCTTTAATGGTATTAAGATGCTAACCTGATGGCAATCACCCTGCTATCACCCGTTTCCAGGTATACCAGCAGTTCTCGCCATGACATTGGAATGTGGATCTGTTCTACGCATCTCCTCATAATATTTTCTGGCGTAAGCAGAATAATATGTGAGGACCTCTGTAACTCGGCAGGAATTATACCGTCCGGACTAGCAGACTTGTATGGTTTGAAGCCAGATAATGAATTTGCGTCCCGGTTGCAGTAGGCCTGTTTGGGTTGCTATTGGCCGCGAATTGGGAGCTACCTGGAAAGTGGATGTCCAGTAGCAGGTTGAGTGATTCATCACTTGAGGTTGTCCAGGAGCCATCTGTTTTTTTTTTCAAACAGCTAGGCATCATACTCGTAAGATTTGTAGAGAGGATTTTCCTTAGTCTCAGAAGTTTTCGTGATTTTGTAACAGAATGACCTCCAGGATTGTAGCTTTGCCAATTTTTGCATAATTTAAGGGATTCTTTGTATGAGTCCCAGTCAGTTAGTTTCTTGTGCTTTTTGCTAAATTGAGTTTCTGAGCAGTCCCAGTGCTGATGTCCATCAATGCGGCTTTTTCTTGTCTCCAGGTTGAATAAGAGGGCAGGAAGCGACCATAGCCTGATTGGGAGCCAAGGTGAATACACTTTCATGTCAAGCTCATTGGTCTCACGCAGAGGACTTGATAGGTCAGGGGATAGCGTTTCTGACAGTATTCCTCTGTATTTTGGCCAATCAGTTTTCCGATAATTCCGGAATGCTAGTTGGCTGGGAGGAACATCACTCAGGCTGAATTGGAAACTGGGAATGCCCAACCATTCGCCGCAGTTGCCATAACAGCAGCCTCCTGGTCCAGCTGTTTCTTGAAGGCATATTTTTCTGGTCAGTGACCCATTGCGGAACTTGGCAGAAATTGTTAAGATCTTAGCTGCTACCGCAAAGCGTATTTGGTTTTTCGTTGACCAGCGAGTGCATACATCACCAACACACGCTTATGTGCTAAACGCCACTGCAAAATTCACTCATTGGGCGGGGCTAATTGAGTTACGTTAACTGATGCGTGCTTGCCGTCGGCGTTTCGAAATTAGTAAATGCCAGCGGGAAATGCAGTTTGTCAAGATAGTGTTTTTACCAAAAAATTTGTTCAAATGTATTTACTTGTTGCTTATACAGACTAAACTACATATTTTTTTTAATTTTATTTACATTTCTTAAGACATAACAAAGAAGTAAACACATAACAAAGAAATGTGCTCAATTTTATGGGAAAAAACATAACAAAAAACAACAAAAACGACAGAATTCACAAAATTACAGTGTCAAGAAAGTGTTTTTACATATTTTTCTTTAACATTTAAAAGTAAATTTTATCAACTTATTTTTACTCAATATTTTGTGTGGCGGCCTTTAGCTTCGATAGCAGCTTGTAATCTGCTTTTCATCGATCTAATTAATTTTTTTAAGTCGTATTCCTGAGGTATTTTTGACCATTCTTCTTGAATAAATTGCGTCAACTGATTTCGGGTCTTAGGACTTCTTTTACTCACCTTTTTTTTCAAATGTGCCCATAAATTCTCTATAGGATTTAGGTCTGGGCTCTGGGCACGTGTATTGAGTACTTTGATACAGTTGTGAAGCAGCCACATCTTAACTGTGTGCTCCTTGTTTTTGGGTCCTGGTAAAATTTGAATTTTGGTTTTGTGGTACAATCACTGCGGTAGATTCCAAATTTATGCAAGTGAGATCGCAAAATGCTTAAGTACTGCTTCGCACCCCTATGCTCGATATACAAGGCCACACCATAACAGACATTTTATCAAATTTCACTGTTGGTATTATATTTCTTTTATTCAAGGCTTTTAAAAATTGCCGCCACACTCTATTGGCTCCCTCGTTATAATACAACATTATCTTAGATTCATCACAGAAAATAACGCCATCCCAATGTTCATCAGGCTGCTGAATATGCTCTGTAGCGAACGACCTCCTTTTTCTTATGTTGTCTTGTGAGAGCAACGGTTTCTTTCGCGCTACTCTTGATGAATATTTGTGCTTTCAAAGCACCTGCCGAATAGTCTCGTAAGATACATCTACTCCACATTCCAACTTCAGTTCATTTGCCAGCGCCCTAGTCGATATTCGGGGATTTTTATATATTTTCCTAATTATTTTCCTTTCATTTCTTTCTGATAATTTATAAGGCATGCCCTCTGACTTCATTAAATGCAATCGTCCATCACTTTTTGCACGATTAATTATTTTATATATTATTTGCCCGGTCAAAACAAACATCTGAGATAACTCTGCTACACTTTTATTTCTATAGTGGTTATAATAGACCAACTGAATTACGTCACTTGAAACTCTTTTACCAGTCATTTCTAATTACTTTAATTACACACTAAATTTTTCTTCGGTGGATAAACAAGGACCGAAGAAATTGTTCTCCACTCCTTTGGAATTGAGTAAACAGCAAAAACAAAAACAGAAAGGACTGTTATTACTGAAAATTTCATTCATAAACGTAAAACCTCAATGTTACACATTTGTTACACAAGACTTTCTTGACACAGAATTTCTTGGAATAAACTTATTTTTGTTGTTTTTTCTTATGTTTTTAAAATAAAATCGAGTAACTGTTTGCGTTATCTTGTTATTTAAATGCTAGTTTTGAGAAGTGTAAGCCAAAAATTAAAAAAAAACATGTTTAGATGAGTCTTTATTAGCAAGAGGAATATAAAATGGAGCAATGTTTTTGCTTGTAAAAACACTTTCTTGACAAATTGTATGCAGCTTTGTAATAAGCTGGTTTTCTTGATTGTAGAACGATGTTTGTTGCGTTGCAACACAAATTCATTATACTTCCTTAAAAAATATTAGTTTTGTTTTATTTACTGAAAAGTTTAAATATTCAGACATGTGCCCTATTCGAAATTGCATATTGAATTTAAGAAATGAGTCGCATCCTTACTATGTCCTTCAGCCAAACTGAAATCGATTCACCTCTTAATCCCCTTTTTTTTCTGTCGGGAAAATTGCTGAGCTCAATCACGTAGTAAAGACATTAATAAAAACGGAAACGAATAACGACTTTGATTCGGTTGTGCGAAGATCCATTGAAACAAATTCTGAATTTTTTTAGTTTTCCATTAGCAGTAATTTTTTGTTTGTAAAATATATAACAAGATTTCGAAAATTTTACAGGAATCAACAAGTGCTGCTAATCCTATTGGTGAAAATGAACACCCAGCTTGCCTTGCTAACCCATCCATATGGATTGATGTGCTCGATCAATATCTCACCATTAGAAAAGCTTTTCTGAAGTACAATACACCTTTGCCTTCATCAGCGGCAGTATAATGCAATTTTGTGGTGTACTTTCTGGCAACAATTTTGATAAACTACTACTTTTGAAGATCAATTTATCCATCTCTATATTTTTCATTTAATAAATTTAATAAATTGCCCCTCACTCCGAGGAGTGTGGTAAATAGATTTTTTTATACTTTTTTTCCATTCATAAAACTAACAACAAATTATTTATAAAAATAAAATAAATTTTAATATTATTTGGAAATAATCAAAAACAGTGTAATAGTTAAATGAAGATTTTTTAAAGTCACAATAATACATTCCTACAAATTTTGGACGAAAGAAATCTGTTGCGCCTTCCTCAAGGGACTAAACCTTTCGACCTAGCAGGAAAAAACTTAACCGCATTTAAATACGGAACATGCAAGAATTTTGCTTTGCTTTATGAGTCGAAACTTAGTGGCAATAACAAACACATTGATTTTGAAGGTAGGTGCTTTAACAGAGTAAGAATCTCATTCAATGTACTATTAGGACTCACTTGCGATCCTTATAGATTTTATGGACGATTTTCATCTTTGCAAAAAAAAAAAAAAATAGCAGCCATAAGGTGGACTCACAAGTTCTCCTATCTCTGGGTTTGCATCGTGGAATACATTTCTTTGTGTATCTGCTCTTTAAAAATCAATTCATTTTCGACAATTCCGAAAACCAGTTGATGCGTATTATACAAAGGAAACCACTTTCCAAAATTAACCTCAGATATTGTACTTCCATGACAACCATGAAGAATCTGAGTTCAATGACAACCGATACTAATTGATACATAATATTTGCAGACAAAAGCGCAGGCAATAGTCTACTTAGTCCTTATTTTGTCTCAAAACTAAATTCTTTTTCTAAAGAACAACTAACCACATTTGAAATTGCAAATTGCAATAAGAATCGAAAAATGTATTCCACAGGACATACCCGAATCCATATCCTTTGAATATAGTACCTACTTAGTTGAACTGGTTTTCAAAACTTCTGTTGTGCACTTCTTCTATTTTTGTCTAACTGGCTAACAATCAATGTTTATTGGTTCTCCTTCTTCTATTATGTATCAATTGACATAATGCCCAGGAATAGAAACATGTTACAAAATACATACAACAACTAAAACCAGATCAAAAAGAAAATTTTCTAAGCACCAAAGTACAAACAACTAAACTTCTGTCCAACTGTCAATCTAAATAAAATCTGGAAAACTTTCTACACCCCTTCTATGTTCCGTGAGCATCAAAATGAGCACACAGGAGTACTATCCTGAGGCGGATTCCAGCATGAAAATCGGAATTCACATTGTACGATTGGTCAATTGGACAATTGGAAAACTGAACAAGTCCGTGTCTATGTTAGTTTTTGTATTGTATAAAATAAAGTATACAACTACGAGTATAATACAAATTTGTAGATAGTTGATGGAGTGGAAATTGCTCTGGTGTTGGTGTAGTTTTCACCTTCAACCCAACTCAGGACAAGGAAAAAGCTTATCGAAGTAAATCCCAACCATATATGAGCGGATGAACATAGATACTCGTACGTAATATACGTACACTTGAATGCTCCGACGCATCGTCCACTTGTGTGCTGCTTATTCAATACTTACTTCATTACTTTGGAGACTTTTACCGAAGCTGCAATTTGTAGTTTTGAAATTGAGTAAGAAACTATGTACAGCTTCAAAGTGGAAAGCAGGAGGAAAACTGAATTGAATGGATGAACAGCAAAAGGAACTGACAGGAAAATTATTTTAAAAGGCGAACATCATTTTACGCTCTTCTGCTCGCAATAAACCAATTTATGCACAGATTCCTGGCAATGCCATCGGCTCAAATCCGGGTTATCGGAATGGGAATCGAAAATTTTGAATCAAGAAACGAGGTGCAACGACGTACCCTTCGTTAGAAAAGGCAACGAATCCTTATGAGCGGATTTGTAAATTGTTACAGGAAGATTGCATGAAGAATCTTCAAACCGCATGTGATGTAATGGTGATGCCTGATTTTGTAGTGTACGAATTCGATAGTAAGTCAGCTTAAGGTAGGTACGTACCTTTTGAAAATGACTTGTATCCTCAAAGTTGTTCAGCCACATCAGGCACTTGACGAAAGTTGGTCTGTAGCGATTACGAGGATGTTGCCCTTTTGACATTCGCCAGACAAAATCAGTATTGATTGGAAGGGGGT
Organism: Volucella bombylans; assembly: GCA_949129095.1. Lineage (NCBI taxonomy): Eukaryota > Metazoa > Arthropoda > Insecta > Diptera > Syrphidae > Volucella > Volucella bombylans. The sequence goes on along the minus strand of OX422143.1, from coordinate 108,459,099 downwards.
TAACATTTTAAGGACTATGTCATTGAAATGATTTTATTCAGGGAAAGTTAAACCTAAGCCAAATCCAGTGATTGACCAAGTAAAATTGTGATAAGAATACAAAAGGCCAGTTTAAATCGAGTGACACTACAAAAATTTAGGCAAATCTAAAGTCCGTCAACTCAAATGGAACCAAAATTGATACCAAGGAATCACAGTTCCTTAATTAATCTATGGGGTTACAAATTTTCCTTATAGAGTTATATATACGTAGTCTAGTCATATACATGATTCTGTATCAGCCTCTTGAGAAGAGGTAGCAAGATCAAACATTCTCAAAACGACAACTTAGATTGTCGAGTTAGTATTCTCGGACCTAGTTTTTTCGCAAAACTAAACTAGGAACACCTCGATAGTGTCAGCCTCCGTCGGACTTCTACATGGGTGTCATTTATTCAGAGATTGGTGGACTCCTTGGCTCCGTCTAAAAGCTGTCTATAGATATCCTTTCCAGAATCGGGGGACCCCAATCAACACCGTGGTGGAGGCGATTCTGGAAAACTGTAGCAATGATACGGTTTCTCCAGATTGATCTCCACTACTCAAAAAAGGCTTCGGCCGTACTCATTCTGCGTCTTTCTAAAAACGCAGAAGATATTATCCTAATCCAGGAAACATGGATTGTAGAAGGCGTGGTTCGTGGACTTAGGACACCAGCATACGCTCCGCTCTATACAAGAGACAAAGGTACAATCAGAACTTGTATATTAGTGAAACGTAGCCTTAATGTATTTCTACTTCCCAACCTCAGCGACCCCGACTTTACTGTTGCCAGACTAGAGACTGCCAAAGGCTCCTACTGGCTGTCATCGGCTTACCTTGACCACGATCATGTGGACCCTGTCCCTGGTGATAACCTAGAAAGGGTGGTACTGGAAGCTCGAAGGCAAAAAATTGGCCCCATCATCGGATGCGACGCTAACGCACATCACACGGTATGGGGCAGTGCCGACATCAATGGTAGAGGTGAGTCACTTTTTGACTATATTTTAAGTACTAACCTCTTTATTTGCAACATTGGCAATGAGACCACTTTTATAAGCAGAAACCGACAGGAAGTGCTAGATATCACTCTTGTCTCCGACTGCATCACTCAAGGGCTAACGAACTGGATGGTATCGTCTGAACACACCTTTTCAGACCACAGATACATCCAATTCAGCCTGAGTGATGTGATACGTAGAGACGTCGGTTGATTGGTAAGGCATATTTCATATACAAAAGCTTATTTCGTACAGAACATTTGAAAAATTTGCAATCCAATGGGGTAATTTGAATCGAAGCAAACCTCAGAAGGGTCTGATGATATTTACAAAAAAATTGAACTTTTCTTCCGAAACAACAGCTGTTCCACAGGTTTGAACAGAACTTATCATATACCCCTTTACGCTTGCCAGCTTTTCATGGGAAACATCCTTGATCTAAAACGGATATGACCGCCCGTCCTCTTTTTCCAATTCAGCAAACCTAAGGTAACCTAGCTAAGAGCATGTCAAAACTCCGTTAAGCATAGCTGCTATATATTTCCTGTCACCATTTAAATTTAGTAAAACCTCCGTTCCCATGCGTATTCTCGAAAATTACAAAACACATTGACAAATGGATCGATTCCCGACCTGACAATTGCTTACATTTTCCAAAAAAATATTTTCACACATTCCATTTCGAAGTCGCGTTCAACGTTCAACCCACCCCCTCTCGAATTCTTCTGTTCTCGTGTATTTGGGTAGACCGAAACGAATTTGTTATCAGACGAAGCTTATAAATTATTTAGTCCACAGTCCGTGGCTTTTGTAAGGACCTTAGTACCAACGTTACTGCCACCGTTTATTTATGATGCCTTTGCTGGAAAATATTGGAATCGTTTTTCAATTTTTCACTTTTCCGTGGGTTATTTTGGCATGCGATATGGCGGCGGCTTACCGTACCGCCTACCACATATGGCCATTTGCTCTTATACATTTGAAAAACCAAGTTGCAAAGTTAATGGGTTTTCCAGTCGTGAAATATTTGTCAATGGCATGATGTCGGATATTAGAGTTCAGATGCGTCAAACTGGTGCTAACAAATAGTGGTCTATTGGTGATTTGCACGATTGTGTTATATGTGTGTAGTAAAAATTTGGTAATTTCTGGAGAAATGTTATTTCGTCTTGTTTTGATGTTGAAAGGTTTCATAAAGCCTGTGGTGAACCGTTTTCAATTCAGAGATTTTGCTGCACTAGCCAATCCCTGTTTCGTTGGCCTACGAAGCCAATAGGGAACTCGTCAGAGAAGTGTCCATGAGCCACTACTAACGCACCTCCTTTTAAGTGGAAGGGGACCTCAGCCATTTTAAGATGCACAACTTCAGGCAGTTGGCCAGAGACAGGATAATCTGAAGAGATTAAGTTAAGGTTATGTTAGTTAAGGTGCAGGTCAACCCCGAACCTTAGTGCGATCTAAGATCCAAGCAAGGAACTGAATTTCTATTCCCAACTAGTGACGATTTTTATAATTTAATAGAGAGCAGAGTATGCAAAAATTATAAATAATGCAAGTCATTTTCACCTGTAATTAAATTTAAATGAGCTCCTGTAGAGTACCAATTTTAACTCTGCAAAATGTTTCGAAAACTTACTCCCCAGGATTTCAATAATAATGAAGCGGTTTAAAAATTGACAACTTGTAGATACCACATAATGCACTTTTTAAGTAAAGTCCTCTTCCTCTACTCAACCACACAACATTCTCAGAAGGATGGACAAAAAATTCTGATGAAATCTGCAAAACAATTTTCGGTTAAAATGGTCAAACTCATCCTGTACTTAACAGTGGATTCTTTTTGTGTTTTTAAATCAGAAAATAACATACAGGGATTCCTGGCTAGTGGATGTTCATTACGAAAAAGGTTAATCGCTACCATTAGAGTCCCAAAGTAATTAGAATTGTGCATGTGGTTCATTTGGCTTGTCTGAGTTTTCGGATGCCCAACTGAAAATCTTTAGCGAGAATGCAAAAGTTTTCTAGTTCAGTTCAAGCTAACCATAGGTAAGTATAATTTGTGAGTGAAATTTTCTTTTTTGTTTCCTTTTGGTAATTGTGAAATAATTGCTTTAGTAGAACATTGATGAAGTCTAAGTTAGCCTTAAGTATCCTGAAATTCGATTGGAATTCGACAAGTTATCAGAATGCGCAATTTTGTAAAAGCCTTTTTAACTTTTTCAACCGATGAACAGCACTTATCGGAGCATGAGGATAAATGATGCTCGTCGAAACTCTTGTGCAATTTTCGATTAGAATGTGTTACTACTTTCCAATTTGAATTTTTTCTTAGAAATTTCTGTCTTTCGTAGAAACGTCAGTAAGTGCTTCAGTGCGAAAGTGCCACAGTACAAGCACCTACCACATCAGCACCTGCAGACTAATGCGAACATAGGCTGGGTACTCATAGACATAGTGCTCCGCGGTGTCGTCATAACTTTCACAACAATCACCGTAGTCTGTCTTGTCACCCAGCATACTAAGGTTCTAAGTAAAATTCTCCCAATACGACGGCAATAAGCAGTCGTCGGAGGCATAGCAGGAAAGTTGGGAAGCATTCGTTTGGTCTTCCAACAATGTGGAGAGTCATGTCATCTGCAGTTATGCTTATATGAAACCCAACTATCAATTGAAGCCCTAACCGATAACTCAGGCATTCCTTACTTTGGTTTGAGTCTTGAAAAACAATGCGTAGCGAATTCATTTGCCGTGGTACCATTGTGATCTAGGACCCAAACATGACTCAGTGAATTCATGTTTCTGACGGCTTTCAGATACGTCTTGTATTCTTGAACCAGTTTGATAATCGTCAGAGCGTTGGTACAAATCTTTAAGCGCAGCTTAGCTGTCGTGGATGCAGATGCTTCACCGACTTCAATATAGGCATTATATAGTTCAATGCAATCAGGATTGCGTATATGTCAGCTCGTAAGTTTTCCCAAATGAAATTTAACGTTGTCACACTTCAGACAGACATCAGCGTGAGATCCTATATCGGTTTTTCGAGCTGTCTGTAAATACTCGATAATATTTTTTTCTTGGCCCATACTCTGGTCGAAATCATTCCTGGGCACAGGTGTGCCCATCAGACTACAGTAAAAAGACAGTGGGACCACAGAAGGGACTAAGACCACTTTTTTTCAAAAAAAAGTTGTCTTTGAGAGCGCTGTCTATGACATTAATATCTAGGGCAATGAAGATTTATCTTTCAGTCTAGAGCAGAGCCAGGCGTGCTGGAGAGGCCCAAATACAGTCGGGACAGACAGTTCTCTAGAGTCTGCTCAAAGCAGAAATGACGTATTTTAGTGAGAGCTCCTACCTCCAGACAACGGACGCATAGATATCATAGTCGTAAGGACAGGCCTTACGGACACTTCGTTTGCACTGCCAGAAGGCAGACAGCTCTTAAGTGGCTTTCGAAGTAACGTGTTTAGTCCAGAGAAGTTTGTTATCGAGGATATCGACAAATATTTAGCTTCCTTGGAGAATTGGAAGGCTATGAATTTAATCACTAGATGAGTCAGACTTGTAAGCTTCTACCTTCTCGTCAAGAGAACAATCTCAGTTTTGAGAGGCTGCCTGCACTTAGAGCAGACAGTCGTACGACACGATCCCACAGACAGTACAACTACATCATCTGTATATGCTTGAGCATAGATGTCAGAACTATGGAGAACGTTAAGCGATGAGTCGACCAACAGTCGAAATGTGGGCGTCACATATCGGCTACAGTCAAAATCGTTCACAATCAGTGTCTTATTCACCAGCATAACTTTTACTCCTAAAACTAGTGATTCATCTACGCTGTGCTGTCTGGTCGAGGTAGACATGACGTCAAAAGTTGGTTTTGTCGAAAGCGCCCTTAATTGCTGTTGTTCTCCCTTCTAGCTTTTGTTTTGTTTTTAACTTATAGGGAGTATTGTACAGACTAGCCGGGCTCTCGCTTAAAATGTATTCAGTTGATTTTCCACGAACTTTTTCTCTATATTCCTCTCCAAGAAGGTCGAGGCCTTGAATCTGATTCTCTAGATTCGATGTACCTATGCTCTGACATATAAGCCTATAATAGTATTATGCTTTAAAGTCGATACTCTTTAGGGTATCTATACAATAGTGTTAAATCGACTACTTGTTGCCTTATTATAGTAATAAATATTGGCTAAGGGTCAGTATTGTTGACAAACAAGCAAAAAAATAGCATGAAATTCAGAAGATGATTACCTCTCAATTCAAAACGTTTGGAGAGATTACAGCGACATCATTATAGGTACACAGGTCTTGTCACTGGCATTTCAAACTTTTCTTGGAAGTGGACGTGGACTTTTCCACGACATCCAAATTTAGTCCATCATAACTGCAACTTCTACTGATGGCAGCATCGGTTTCGGTCGGTTTTTCTTCGAAGAGGAAGCTATTGTACCAGGTTTGTTTTCCAGAGTGGATTTGGCCGTATCAGTCAACTTACGGCCATCAAAACTATGAGATTTACTGTAGGTTTGGTCAGTTCATCCGATTTCCGTCCACTAAATCTACAGTCTTTGTTAATTGCAATAACGGAGGAACAGAAACTTTTTATTTTGTAAACATAAGAAGATTATGCAGTTTCACTTCCGTGAGCTTATTCGGTTGCAGTGGGTGCCACTTCCATCGATCTATTTCTCTTCTCTGTCGCCGATTATGAGTGTGGAACTTTTAGCACTTGCGCCCTCGACAGCACTTTCCATCTCTTAGCGGCGTGCCATTGCCTTACGTCTTCTTCTGTTCTTTAACTGTCCCTTAGACGGTATTCTTTTAGAGTGTGCCTCTCTTAGAGTCTGTTGGAGTTTAGTTTTCCGTTGCCCACCGTCAAAAACAGCACTCTGACACAGCCTATTCTGCTGCAGTTTAATCATAACAGATTGTACCTCTCCGTCGCAGGGCCGCAGAAGTCATAGAAATCAAGAGATCTAGCGACTTCTGGGTCAGAGCCAAAAATGGCGGGAGATTTCTTTAGTATGTTGCTTAGGGTCTCCAGAATTCACGTAGTTCTTGCATTATCTCCATGTGGTGGTCCCATCCCATGCTGCGGACATACGTTGCCATTAGGCTCACAACCCAATAAGCCACATATTAAATAATTAATTAAGTGCCTCAGATATAAATATAAACGGATTCAGCACAATGACTTTAGGATCTGCCATAGAAAATCCAGGCATATGAAGGATGAAAAACTGTGATACGAATATATACGGTGATTGCTATAGGGAAAAGAAACAGCGCTTATTCGGATGCAGTTTTGCCATATGCGGCAGACTTAGGTTAACAGTCTTGAGCTTCCGAAATGAGAGCGAGCGTCTTATAATAATCCGCATCAAGGTTAAATTCGCTAACATAACCCTAATATGTACCCATGCTCTCACGGAAGACAGAGACTACACCAGCAAAGAATGTTTCTATGAGCTCCTCATTAAGACATATGAGCAATGTCCTTAGCATTACATTTAAATCGTACTAGGAGATTTTAACTTCAGAATAGGAAAGCAGTACATCTTTAGTAGGACAGCATAGCATAGCATAGCATACATGAAACCACGTCTGGCAGCGGACTTAGGCTTATTTACTTTGCGGCGGGAAGTAATATTAGTATAGCAAGCACACACAAGGTTTCCTCATCTTAATATACACAAGGGGACATAGCGATCTCCGGATCAGCAGAAGCTAAATACAATTGATAATTTTTCGATAGAAGTAAGTCATGCCACCAGATCACCATCTTGTTGCATCCAACAAAGAAAAAGTACTGTGAGAATATATTACGTAGAAAAGCTCATCGTCGAACGCGTATCCCAAAATCGCTCAACAACTCATATGCCGCCAGCATCAAGTGCCAAAAACCAGTGGCAACGCTGCCAACGTGCCATCAGAAACGCCGCAGCTGATGTGATTAGTTTCACACGACTACCATCAAGAAATTCCTGGTTTAATGAAGAATGCCGACAAGCACATGTCAGCTAAACAAGAAGACTACAAAGCGGCGCTGCATTGTGAACTCTACGAGCAGAAGAGACGGGAAGAATATCTGCTTCTCCAGAAAAAAAAGCACAAGAAATGCCCAATCGAAAATATTGTACTCTAGGAACAATGTAAGGAAGTTTTACCAACAGGTGAAAGGAATGTGTGAAGGCAAGAAGACCCGTATAGAAGTATAGATGAAGAAGAAAACCTTGTATTAGACGCAGTCAGTGCTGAGAATATGGAAAAACTTCTTCTGCAGACTGTACAACAGCGACTTCCATCCACCTGACCAAAACAAAATGAGGGTAGCAATATCTGAGCTTGAATGCAACAAAGCTTCTGGACTTGATGGTTTATTGGCCTAGATATTCAAAGCTGCTGAAAATAACTTTGTGCAAAACATACACCAACTCATTTAGCAGAACTGTCTTGTCTGTCGTATTGTGAGAACATCAGAAATCCTTCGTCAACAACCTGATTAGCCGCTATCAGTTCTTTTTCAGACCAGGGTTCAAAACCGACCGGCAGAACCTCGAAAAAACCCAAGGAGTCCAAATCGATAACAACCATCTCTTCATCGGTCATAGCGTACGCCGATGATTTTGACATAATTGGAAGAACTCAGCGGGCTGTCACCAAAATGGCTTCACTGGTAATTGAGGGTACAACCAAGTATTTGCGGTCAACAAGAAAGAACACACGAAAACGATAAATTTGACAGATTGTCACAGTACACAGCAATAATTTCGAGGCAGGAAGAGACTTTGCCTACCTTGGCTCTGCTATAAATTCTGCCAACAACACTTCAGCAAAAATAAAACACGAAGAAACACTATTGCTAATCGCTGTTTCTTCGGGCTAAGATAACAATTAAGTAGTAAGGCCCTATTCCGAACAACTAAGGAAACTCTATATAAGATTTTGATCATCACAGTCGTATTTTATGGGATATGGAAGCATGGACTCCAGCGAAGGCGGATGAAAATATCCTCAGTAGTTTCGAGATAAAGATAAAAATCCTTCGTACAATGTTCGGTCCCCTGAGCATTGACGGGCCCAAGCCTAAGGTGAAGATTCAACGACGAATTATACGAGCTGTACAGCGATATCGACCTAGTCAGAAAACTACGTGTCAGACGTCTGAAACATATAGAGCCCGCAGAGTCTTCCAATCCAACCGGGAGGGACAACGCAATAAGTGAATTCGCAATTGCAATTGGATGCAGTTAGATAAGAATCGGGCTAACTGAAGGGGCGTGTTAGTTGTGGCTCAGCCTCGCCCTGAACTTACGGGCCACCTAAGTAAGTAAGTAAGTCCTGTTTGAGCTCGATGCACTTCGTCCAAAATTGTTTTACAATAATTTCCTGATATCTTAAAAAAAAAAAAATTTTTTTTGAGAGATTATTTCTTCATTGGAGCCAAATCTCTTTATGCTGAGCCGTTTGTTGGAGATTTGCAAATATTACTATGATGACTAAATCTAATAGAATAAAGTGGATAAGAGTAACTGATTCATAGGCCCATTTATGAAATTCCGACACGGCTATCGCGTCCTTTCCACTTTCTTTTTGGCCAAATAGTGTCATTTTTCTTCTGCTTGTCACATGAAATTCACGTTTTTCCATTTTCACCAAAATTCAAACTGTTGCCTGAGGAATGCAAACTTAGAGTCAAAGGCAATCAAGTGGTCTTACACAGTTACAACTGAAGCATTATAATATCGGAAAAACTTTTCAAATCTTTTGCTTCTTTAGGAGCAACAAATAATTGAGTACAATAATCCGAAATCCAATCACTAAAAACCAAAAACCCTCTAAATTTCGTTAGCTAAAGAATTAGCTACCACAGTAGCGACTTGGAAAAAAAACATCATTCCCCTACATAACTTCTTCTTCACAAGACAAAACTTTTCACTTACTATCAACTACTCTCCAGTAAAACTAGGAAATGCAATCAAACTTTTGATGACAGGAAATTAAAGATGAGGCCATGTTGTGCACTCAATCAAAGCCGCCACCAGAAAAGCCATCGTATCAAAGTCATTATTAACTACTCTGTACACATTCCAACGGAGAAACTTTGTCTCAACCGCCCAATAAGTGCTACGAGAATGTCTTAAAGAGCAAAATAACACCCTCTAAAATTCACCCATCTTTCGAGGACTCCTACGAGTTTATATGTCTTTGCGTGTGCATGTCACTGGAAGCCACAGTCCTGGTACAAGAACCAGTAGTATTAAAAACTTTATGCAAATTTCGAGAAATTTGGCACATACCCGGGCCATAGCTCCACCACTGCTAGGATGCCTGACGACTAAATACCTAATTGCATCCATTTTATAACGTAAATCTTCGCCTTCAAGGCGCGAAACTTTTCCCAAACCCTACCAAACTGTGTTCTAACTCAATGGCTTTGAACCAACAACCAAAAACCTCAAAACCTTAGCACGAGACTCATTTATTCAAAAGTTGACTTCGTTTTGAGGGAATTTTTTGTCAGCTCCACATCCAAATGCAAACAAGAGGTGCTTTAAATTGCCTCCAGCAGGATACATACATTCAAACAAAACAAAACCAAAAGAGATGCGTGTGAAGTATCTAAAAATTGTTAAGTTGTGTTCTTGTGATATTTACGCTGATAAATTTGATCGGCTAACAGCGGATATTATAGCCTTTCGCCTCTACACACGCACAGTGGTAATGATAACAGCAATAGCAATAACAACCCTCCACAAAGGATGCAAAGCTCATAAGTAAACGATCAGGCTAACAGTTGTTGTTTCTGTTTGAACTTTGCTAAGGAAATAAATAACTCACTCTTCACACAGAGTCACTCATACACGGCCATATGTAACCATACTGCTAGCAAAACTGTGGGGGAGTTTGGAAGATTTTTTTATCATTTCTCCTCCTCTGGGTGTTAGTTGCAAATGAGAAAATCGGATTTTGTTTGGCAGAATTTGTTTTGTTATTTTTACCGCCAGTTTTGCCCTAAATTCGGTGGCTTTTTTTTTTAGAGGGAAGCAGTGTGGACATGTTTGCCTTCCGCATGAATACAGAATCAGTAAATTCTGAGTTATGTTGTCCCAGTGATTTGACAATGTTATCTGGGACGGATTTCACACAGATCTATCAATGTGCAAATTTTTAAGATGCGAATTTACTGGCAAACATGTTGACGAGAATATCTGTTGTTTTTTTATTTTTTATTAAGGAAATCCCACATAAATAACTGTGGAGATACATGATTACATAGATACAGGATACAGGGATTCGTTGTGATGGGAATATTTTTGATGTGTATTTTGGTTAAATTAATGCAAATGCATGATGTTGTTCAAGGAATGGAAAATGGAAATAGAAATGATCTAACTGAAACGAGTAAGCTGCATGTACGAGTAAGTGCTACGATTTATATTCAAAACATGAAAGGAAGATTGCCTCTAGAAAGTCAAAATTTTAACTTTTTTCGTTTGGTTTGTGAACTGACGGGCGGTAACATTTGGTAGAAAGGCTTTTAAGAAAATCTTTCTTTACATTTCTAGATATTCAAGACGAAAATCTGTAGTCTTTGTAGGTCCGTATATACATTTTTCGGCGCAAACATACATTCTACTCGTACATATATAAAAAATACAATTAGAAATGAGTGCATGAAGCTGCCTATAAAATAACCATTTGTTTGCTTAATTAGGTAAAAAAACACAACATAACGGAAAGAAGCAATAGGTACTAAAGGATCTTTCAAAAGACGCGCCTGGATGTTTTTTTTTTTTTAAATAAAACATGTAAATACATAAATTTTTTCTTATGTTTTTATTGTTATAAAAATATGGCTCTTAACAATTATGTGTGAAATGTAAAATAATTTAGCGGTATATCCAACTACATGGGCAGGCAATTATACCTTACGAGTATTTTCACAACAGATTTAAATTACTCCTCCGTCTCACTTTGTCCCCTATCTCTCTCAACAATCGATAACTACCACCCTCCCCATCTTCTCTCGTTTTTTCATAACTATTCTGTCCAGTCTACTCCCCTACGACTTTCATAAGGCGAACCTTTACAAAATCAGTGACAATCTCAGCAGATCCCCCTTTAACTTTCACAACCTAACTATAAATGATGCCTTATCCATTTTTTATAGAGAAATATTTAATTCTTTTTCCCTTTACGTTCCGTTTTCCCGCCTTACAACATCATCTACTAGTCCTCCCTGGTATAATCGCAAGCTTCGTTCCTTACGAAATAAGAAAAAAAGGTATGAGCTGTTTTCCTTCGTACCAGATCATTTTCCTAACATTCAAACTATCTTGGAGCTTATCTTTCATCAAACTTTACAATTACCTTTACCAGCGCTACCTTAACAATGCACAAGTCAACCTTATAAACAATCCTAAGTCCTTTTTCCAATTTGTTAACTACAAAAGAAAGTCTGATGGTTAGCCTCCTTCCCTCTCTTTCACAACAAGTCATCAACCGAGCCACTCACTATTGCCAACTTTTTTAAACAATCCTTCACCAACTACTCCTTTGTACCAGATACATCCTATTTTAATTACTTCACCAATGGCCCAGTTCTCTTTCAATATCGAATATAAGTTACACCAACTTAATGACGAATTCACACCCCGCCCTGATGGGCTCTTGCCATATTTCTTAAAAAAATGTTTTTCCTCTCTTTCCCTTGCTCTTTATAATCTCTTGGCTTGGATCTCCTCAGGCTTGGATAACCTCTTTCATAACCCCGATCCACAAAAAAGGATCAACGAACCAAATAACAAACTATCGTCCAATCGCTAAACTTTCCCATATATCCAAACTCTTTGAAAGTATTTTGTATGAAACTCTAAGCTTCCAAAGCAGATCACTTATTTCCCCTAAACAGCATGGGTTCCTGAAGAGTAGGTCAATCACCACAAATCTCGTTGAATTCGTATTCTTTGCCCTCTCTGCCCTAGAGAATGGCAACGAAGTCGATGTAATTGCAACCGATTTTAGCAAGGCCTTCGAAAAAATCTCTCATCGATTAATACACTTCAAATTGTCTGCCCTCGGCCTTGAACCCATACTGTTAAAATGTTCGTTTTAGGACAGCCCACACGTCTACATTTTTGGCCAACTCTGGAGTTCCATGAGGTATGTTAACTATAAGTGATCTCGATAGGATCATCGAACTCGTCTGTTTCCCTTTACGCCGACGATACCAAATTTTTCAAAACCATTTGCTCTCCCCATGACTCCTTCCACCTTCAACAGGACCTTGATAGTTTTACGATCTGGTGCCTCAGAAATTGTTTGGAACTTAATATCCAGAAATGACAATCCATCACCTTTTTACATAAGTGGCACCAACCCTATTAACTTAAACACCCTTGAAGAACGCAGACATGCAGCCGACTTTCTCTTCTTTCAGGTCACGCTGAATGCGTGTCCCTTCACAACTCCGTTTTCCTCAACACTAACCCTCATAATCTACGTATCCCTCGTCTCTTCTATCTACTAACCCACCACACCTCCCGTATGCTACGAAAAATCAATTCAAACCCACCATTGCGCCACTTGCTACATAAAATCCGTTCTCCTTTACCACTTCAACCAACTTTTGTTTTAAGTTTAAGTTTAAGTTTAAATTTAAGTTATAGTTCATATTAAGCCGTATAAATGGGGGCCTTCGCCCCCACCAAAATTGAATGTCCAATACGAGCACGTCTATAGGCTCTCATTTTCAACATTTTCAAGTCCACCAATTTTGGTCCGAATGTTTTCTTTCAGCTGTGCTTCGCTTATTATTCTTCGCTTATCCACATAGACTTTTTTCAAAGAAAATAATCTAATGGTGCCAGATCGCTTGATCTGAATGGTCAATTTATGTCACCATTACGTGAAACTAATCGACTTGGAAACTTAGAGATGTCATCGTATCTTCTGAGACATCCTTACCAATACCTCACTCTCTATCTCCATCTCCAACTCAAGCAATCGCAGTCGATCCACCGAAAACCGAGGCGACAATTTATCGATTTGGAACTTCCTGGACACCCTCGGAATGGAAATAACGTCTTCAAAAACTCGATAACCACAACAAGTCTGAGAGTATAACATTCATACTCGACTGTTTATCTCTAACCACACACTCAATCTGGCTTGTGAACTTTTTTAGGCGCAGACTTAAATTCACCTTAGAAAACTGCCAGAAAATCACATCGCCCAATAAATCAAAGTCTTGTTGTTTCAAATTCAACATTCCCCGTAAATACGAATGGCTTTTTTGTAACCCATCTTCAGAGCTCTTCCAACTTGATGGAATGAAGATGCAGATTTTTAAAGACAAACAGACTACACAAGCACAAAACGACCCTTAAGTCTAAAGTTAACTCCGCTCATACCCCTAAGTCTTCCAACCAACCCAGAGCACCTGAAAACCGCAACCCTACACATAACCCTAAGCGCAATATTCAATCCAAGTCCCCCATCGAGACCCCTGAAGTCTTAAAATTGGCTTATTTCCCTCGTTTTCTCCACAGAATCATTTGCCTTCCCCTCCTCATGTCAACCACCTAAAAAAACATAAAGATGTCTTCCCCCGCCCTCAAAAAAAACCTCTCCTACCCAAACGTGTCTCTTTTAATATTATATCCAATCCATCTCCTACAACAATCCAAACCTCACATCCTAAACTACCCTCACTTTCCGCCCGCAATCCGAATTTCATCCGCTCCCCCACACTAATTCCTCTAATACTCTTGAAATCCCAACTTCCACAATTCGTTGGTGCAACTCGTACAAATCTCATGGTTTCACTCCAACAGGAAGGACTCCCCATTGATCCCAAAGATCTTCGACGAATTTTTGCCGATTTTTACAACAATTTCAATATCTACGTCGATAACAATCTCTCCTCAAACGCCTCTCATGTCTCTTCCAAACGTCTTTTGCATCTAAAAAAAATGCGCTCTAGCGCATAATCCAGCAAAAAATTGTTTATCACTCAACTACCAAAATGTGAGGTGGCTGCGTACAAATACATCTTCTATTTATTTCAACTCTCAAAAGCTGCAGTATGATATTTTTGCTATAACCGAAACTAATCTAATATCAAGTATTCGGAACTATTCACACCAGAATTCCATTTATTTCGCGACGATGGTACGTGAAAACAATGACGATTCTATAGGACGAGGTGTCCTTCTGACAATCAAAGTTCGTTTGAGCCCTGAGCTCGTCAAAAATTCATCTACTGTCGATTTCGAATTCATCTGTGTTAAAGTTACTCCCTCCAAACACAAACTTTATATGTTCGCCCCTCCCAACCAATACACAGTTATCAGCTATTAGTTATCAATCCTATCTTGTTACCACAGATGTAGCTTCTGACAAAGAAATCCTCTTCACAGATTGCTTCACAAACTCTGGCCTTTTTCAAATAGACCCAATTTCTAACTTCACGGGTCGGAAACTAGATCTGATCATTACATCCGACACCACGAACTGTCTTGCTCTCGAGTGTGAACTTTCTTCTTCGAAATTAGACCGTCTCCACCCACTCTCCGCGTTATTTATTCATATGATAACAATAATTCCTTGAGGCTTTCAGAAACTTCCTTCCATTTCGGTTTCCGTAAAACCAATTACTCTAAGCTCAACAATTTTCTCAAAACTGTTGATTTTAGTTTTCTACAAAACAGTAACGTAACAGCAGATTCTGCTGTTGTCATCTTCCACCGTATAAGGCAAACTACTCCTTTTATTTGACACAGAAATCCGTTGTCATGTGCTCCCTGGTACGAAAAAGAACTCCGTGCACTTCGTAATAAGAGAAACAGGTTATGGCACCAATACGTTAAATCTGGTTCTGACTATCTCCTAGCTTACAATCACTTCTCCCTAGTTGCTGAATATAGTTACCAAAGATATCGCAGCCAAATGTAATCTACCATTAACTCTCAAATTTTCTAATATGTCTTCGGATGACTCAACAACCATCGCTAATCTATTTGCGAACTTCTTTAGTCAATCGTTTTCGGCTCAACTTGAACAACTGTTGTCAAATACCTCCCTCGTCAGCTGAAATTACTTCAGCACAATTACTAGACAAAATACATAAACTGAAAGACGATGTTTCTCCAGGTCCTGATGGATTGCCCGCAGTTGTCTTAAAAAAATGTGCTGATAATCTAATTAATCACCTCACTAGTATTTTCAAACTATTTTTGTCTGAATGGCTCTTTCCTCATCTCTGGAAAAGCGCTTTTACTACCCCTATTCACAAAAAAGGGCCAAAGCACGATATCACCAATTATCGCCCAAGGTTTTTGAAAGTACGTATTGTTTATGATGCACTATATTTTTAATGTAAATCTATTTTTGTAACCAACCAACATGGTTTTCTGAAAGGCAGATCAACAATCACCAATCTCATTTATTTTGTTTCTAGTACACTCTGCGCCCTAGAGCAAGGGAAAGAAATTGATGTAATCGCCACGGGCTTCAGTAAGGCCTTATGTAGACAATGAGGGAAAATTCAAATAAAAGTCTTTCGTTAGTTTTAGTCTTTATTGTAACACTGAAATTACTTCACAGATCGGAGTTCAAATTGCGACTGACTGTTAAACAAATCGAACAACAATAAAGATAAATATATTCAGAAAACAAGAGATAAATAGAAAGAGAGAGAGACGGAAAGACTGTTTAATTTTTTACATCCTCCGCCGGCGCAGAGTGAAGCTCAAGCGAGTACAGCAGCTGCACAGGTGTCCGCAAAATTCTACCGTCTTGACTTGACAAGATCTAACCTTCTGGTCTCTTCCTGGAAAAGCTTCTTCAACGAGGGCCATCTTCCAATAGATTCGAGATGGCGATGGGTCAGCGACCAAGACTACGTCTCTCACTTATAATTCAACAGAAGGTCTTGCAGGTGTACTCGTATGATGGTAATTGCAAAGAAGTTGTAAATATTCTTGTGTCCATCTTTTGTGAAGTTTGTTTGTATAAGCCAATCAAAATTTCCAAGTATCTTGTAAAATCTTATCGTTTGATTCCTCTGGCACCACTTTTATCACATTCGCTCGAGGTCCAAGGAGAAAGTCCGATGGTGTTAATGGAGTCTGTGAGTGGACGACTATTGACAATGTTTTCAGTTTCCACCAGAATCGATCTTAATTTTTCACAATTCAGTTTTCCTTTCCGATAGTTACCTTCAGTATGTTTTTCATAGTTCTTATGAGGCGCTCCCAAAAACCGCCCCACCATGGTTCCTTGAACTTCTTGACCCTTGAAGTTCTTCTTCATTCCAAGAACAATCAGTAACCTTTAGCTCTAGTGCAACTCTTCGAAAAGTT
Organism: Volucella bombylans; assembly: GCA_949129095.1. NCBI lineage: Eukaryota > Metazoa > Arthropoda > Insecta > Diptera > Syrphidae > Volucella > Volucella bombylans. The sequence continues at coordinate 108,442,700 of OX422143.1, read as the reverse complement.
CGTGCGTTATCCGATAAAATTGTAGTAGGCACTTCTCGCCGCGCAATAAAACGCCTTAAAGCCATTAAAAACCTTAGATGATTTGCCATCATCATCGTATCTGAACAGAGGGGCGGCAAAGTCAACCTCGACGTTATCAAATGGCGTGTTCAACACAATTCTTTGAATAGGAAGTGGTGCGAAGGGTTGTGATGCTGATGTTTCTCTTATCTTGCGATAAATTAGACACCCTTTTATACAACTCTTGACGGATGCTTCTTCGCCGATTTTAACGCCCTTATCGTCACTGTCCGTGCTGATGACTAAAATATCCATGTAAATACTGTTTTTTTATTTTGGCACAAGTTGAAGCAAAATTCTTTTCTTCCTTAGAAATATGAAATTGAAGCGTAGCACACAACAAAAATGGGCTAAAATTGACACCAAATGTGATGCGCGTCATACGGTACTCCTTTATTGCTGGCAAATTGTGTGATGAGCGCAGCTCCTACTCAAACCAGAGAAACTTATGGATATTACGATCTTCCTCATTCAAAATTATTTGCAGAAAGGCTTTCTCGCCCAAGTCGAAAGTTGAGTAAAATTTACATCAATCACGCATCATCACTATATCTGCTAGATTTATACCGCTGAACAATTCACAATCATTTTCAGGCTCTTCAAGGATATCCACACAAATGTCTGGTAGAACGATAGCGTCAAGTCAAGTATTATGTTAACACTGGGCTTAGTTTGGCTTCGAAGCTCCAGTTTCACTTTTAAAAACTTTGTTGCACGTTTCACATCCTTGACACCGAATGGAATGAATGTCAAGTCCACTACACCAAGGACTTTCAGCTTTAATTTCTTTACAAGTCTTTCACAAATATATGTGCACTGGCTGACACCGTCGATCATTCCACGAATCGATAATTTTCTTTTAGATGAGACTGCAACACACCTTATTGTATTTAAAAAGATATTTTTTCCCTTAGCACGGCTAGATGTACACAAACTTAACAAGTCTTTGTTGAAAATTCCGTTTGATATTTCCTTTTCTTTTGCTTTATATGTTGGATCGCACATTGATGTCATATGCTTTCCCTTGCATTTCCCACAGGACAAAAAGAAACCACTAGCGCATTTCTTTAAAGAGTGTCCACGTTTTGCGCAGCGAAAACAACGGCCAAATTTGTGAAGAATGTCTCTCTTTTCGTTAGCGATATATGGCTATCGCACTCTTTGGTTGTGTGGCTATTTGATTTGCAAAAGAGACAACCGGACATTTCACCAACTGTTATTAAACTTGTTGTCGTAGGGGGTGAAACAGGCAATCTTCCTTTTGTGTGAGTGCGCGAGTGCATGACACCACTTCGTTCCAAAGATTCAACCTCGCGTTTAATAAAACGAAGAATATGTATATCCGATGTCATCTCCACCGTCTTGTGAAAAGGAAGATTCGCTTTGGCTTGATGTTTGTTCGTCCTCTTTGTTGTCTCGTCTGTCCTCCATGTGCCGATGGTAGTCTATACGTAATACAGGGGGAAAGCAGCGCAGTAATATTGATTTAAGCATAACTGAATATCGACTTGTTGGAACTTGTAAAGCATTAAGTGAGCGGGTGCAAGTGATAACCGAAGCATACAGATGTCTTAATGGTGCAGCATTTGAACGATCACAAACGGGAGTGAGACGTACCAACTGAAGTATGTGTTGGTCGATGCGCTTATTGGTATTGCCATACTGTTCTTGCAAAAGTGCAATAGCGGATTCATAGCATTTTCCTGATAGCGTGAGTTCCCCATTGCCCTCTTGGCGTCTTCCGTTAAAACTGTTTCCAAATAATTAAATTTTTCGTTTGACGACAAGCTGGTATTCTCATGCACTGCAGATCGGAATTGCTCCCAAAATGGAAGCCATGTTGAAAGTTTCCGTCGAAGTGCTTTAGTGGGAGTTTTGGCAAATGTAGTCCACGTAGGGGAGGGGTGATATCTGGATTTTGTCTCTTACGCAATTTACTTAAACGCATTTTCAGACGAGACAATGCGCCAATGGCTTGGTCATGGCAATCGACAATCTTGTCACAAGAATCATCAAGTTTTATCAAACCTTTCTGCAAAAGGTCTTTGTTTGTGGAGATCAAACTTTCGTTAGCAGCAGAAAGCCGTTGGATTAAACACTCGAGTTACTCCTCGATCTGGTCATAATTTTCGATGGTGACCTCTGATATTTGTGAGCTGTCTTCCTTAAGAAACTCGATAGAACTGTTCACAAATTTAGTCACCTGGCCCCTGTAACATATGCAGCACGTACGGAAAACTCCATTCTCAATCTTTAGTCGCTGTAAATTCTTTAAAAGCAGAAAAACGGTTAGGCTTTTGCGTTATTTCCCGCTTGTTCCCGGGTTTCGGTACCAAAATGTAGAAAATGAGGGAAAATTCAAATAAGAGTCTTTCGTTAGTTTTAGTCTTTATTGTAACACTGAAATTATTTCACAGATCGGAGTTCAAATTGCGGCTGACTGTTAAGCACATCGAACAACAATAAAGATATATTCAGAAAAAAAGAGATAAAGAGAAAGAGAGAGTCGGAAGGACTGTTTAATATTTTACACCTTTGATAAAATCTCCCACAAGTTAATTCTATTCAAACTCAAAGCTGTTGGTTTCGAATCTAGACTGACCTCCCACATATCTATCTATGCAGATGATATGAAAATCCATAGAAAGCTTTCAAGCCCCTCTGATTCTCAACCTTTACAAGATGATCTTAATAGATTCTCGATATGGTGTCATAAAAACTTTCTTGATCTCAACATATAATAGAAAAATGCAGGCGGATTTGTCAAACGATGGTCAAAGAATTCTCCGACCCCTATGTCACCAAATCCTTGTACATAACCTTTGTTCGTCCACTTCTTGAGTACGCCAGCGAAATATAGTCCCCTTACTACGATTTACATATTCTGCGCATTGAAACTGTCCAACGGAGATTTCTGCGATTCGCATTAGTTGGCACCATGTTAATCGACTCAAACTACTGCACTCGGTCTTCTGTCTTTGCAAAAATATCGGGAGCTCGCCGATATTCTCTTCATCCACAAACTCTTAACCGGCATCATCGACTGTCCAACAATACACTCCCAAATCCCATTCAACATCAACCCGTGTCGTTTAAGATCTTTTTCACTTTTTTCATCCGAATAATCACAGGACAACTTATGGTCTCAATAAGCCAATACTGTGTCGAATGCTACGTGAAACAAATTGGATACTTGAAGTGTTCGATTTCCACTGCAGTAGTTCAACCCTTCGAAATTCCCTGAACAACCATTTTTCCCGTCGTTAGACCTTAGTTTATGTAATAATAGTAGATCATAATTTTAAGCTTATTTTGTTAAGCTATATGTTTGTATTAAATATTTCAACAAACTGTCCGGGATTGACCCGGGTCTCAAATCAAAACAAAAAATTACGAATTTTACCATACTTGAATAACTTTAATGGTAAAAATTGCACATGTGTCTACTTCACAAATGCCAAAGATGAAATAAAAAGAAGGTAGCGTTCAGAAATTATTCACTATTGACATATAGGCGCGACTTTTGAAAGAACCCTTATTTAAAATATTCTTTTTCTTGGGTGACTGTATGTTTCAACGAACAAGCCTCTCCAGCTGGCCCGATCTCTCGGCAGCTGCCTCCAGTGCTACAATCCTTTAAACGACCAGATGTTGTGGTCCGGTTAGAGTCAAAGAATTATTGGGTCAGAGCTTTGGTGTTGATTCGCTCAACATAGCCCAGCCATCTCAGACGATCGATGTCATACGGCTGCACAGTTCTTGGTAGTATCTCCTCCTCCATTGTCCGTCAAAACATACAAACGAGATCGAAAATCACATGTTGTATCTTTCTCTTGAAATGACCGTGCTTCTTCCTCTGCTTTATACAAGCTTCGCGAAAGCGAAAGTCAATTGAGTTTGGGTTCAATTGCCTCCTGAGCCCAAAGAAACACCTATTTGCAAGAGTAATTGTTACATCATGGATTTGCTGCTTTTAACTGCAGCCAATGGAGACGAAGTCCCTAACTAGCTTGAAGATATAACTGACAGTGGTGACGTTCTGGACAAGCCGTTAGTAGTGTGCATCATTTTCTATTAAAAGCATCTATTGTACGTCGTTTTGCCCTCGTTTACTTGCAGACCCATTTTGGTCAGTTCCTTCATTGATGGCTGGCTATGTTCTATCAATCACACTAATGTCCTTCATGTACGAAAGAATGAATGTTGGCCGGTGAGTCTTGGACAGTTACTTCTAGTGCTACGTTAAAACAAAAAAACACCTGATAGCGCGTCGCTTTGTCTAAAACTTTTCTTGACATTAAAGGTCTCGTTAATTCGAGAAACCAGAGTTTTCAAAATGTCATCCTGAACAATATGTTGAGTTTGGTAGGGATGTCAAAACTAGACATGGCGTCTTTTCCAAGATCAGCCGTAGAATGAAAATTTGATAAACGGTGGACTTTCCTGACCTGAAAACACACTGATATGGACCAACCAGTTTGTACATGAATAGTTTCGAATGCTTCTATAATATGGTAGAACAGATCCTACTGGCGATATATTTTTCTATAGTAGGGCCAATCAAAATAGTTTCATTTTTTGTGGATAGGATAAACGATGCTGAGATTCCATGCTCCAGACATGCCTTCCCCTGACCATATCTTAGAGATAAGAGGGTGCATGTTTCCAACTAGGCCATCTCCAATAGTTTAGCAGGGCGTCCATCTGCTTTATTAGACTTTAGCTTCGATAGTGCTACCTCAACGTCATCTACGAGTAAGTCAAGAAGGCGTGCTAAGGCAAAGCAACCACTAAAAGGTTCCGAGGCTTACAAAGCCGTGCAGGAATATTAGAAGTGTATCTCAACTAGGAGGATGTCACACAAATATATACGAGTATATGTATATGGATATTTATCTATTTTCTTGCTCCTTTGGGTCGCTCATGTCTGAACGTATGGCTTGGTGAGGGGGTTATTTTTCCCGCCATAGCCACTGGGGCTTGTAGATTTTGTTTGTTGCTCCTTGGGGTTGATCGTTTTATATCCTGGGTTTTGTTTTCCTCTCTCTGGTGTTTTGAGTTATCTTCGCATTCTCGATGTCTTTGAGGGACATGTGTTGTCCTTGGGATGGTTCTCGTTCGTTCTAGGGTTTTTTTTTGTTTCTGTTTGGCAGCTCGTTATGGGTTTTTTCCTTTTTTTATTGGTTGTTTGTCTCTTTTTTTATGTCTTTTTTTTCGTTTTGTCCTGAGTGCGTTTTGACGGCTAGTTATTAATTGAACTAGCCACACATTTCGGCTAGTTGGCACCTCCCTCACACACACACACTCATTCATATGTGGTTCCACTATCTCATCTGCCACAGCAGGGACTTCCAGAGCTCTGACAGCTTCTCCTTGCGGAACCATCCAATCACACCAATCAATGTTTTGTCGTGTTCGTCATGTTCGTTCTGTCTGTCGAGTGACTACCTGGGTCAATATTACACCATCGGACCCGTGACACTTTTGGGGGGTAATTAAAGGGGAGCTACAATAGTGAAGTAGAGATGAAATCTTTCCCAACAATAATATTAAGTAGCACATGAGTCTGCTTGCAGACAAGAATGAGGGGAGCGAATCGTGGAGAATCGTCAGCTTCTTCAAAATTGTGTATTTATAAATTTGAGTGAGCCATCCAGGAAGTGGGATGGGATGGGCCGGACAAAAGGACACATCACATCTACTATGGTGATTTCTACAGGAAACAGAAGCAGTGCATATTCGGGTGGGGATTTGTTATACGTGGCACTATATAGGCAAGAAGCTTTGAACTTCAATTTTTTGATCATGTCAATAGCAATATTCAAGCTCTCGTAAAGCTCTTATTTTAAATGTGAGACCACAGCCGCGGCATTGAACACATGTAAGTCTGTAATTTTGAATAAACTTCGCGTTCCAAAAGAACTCTTTACCACTTTTCATTGTACGAGTATGTACATGTATCGTATCGTGCTATCATAATGAAATGATCAACTGACTGTATCAATACTTATTTTGTCAAACTTAGCCGCTGTGTCTGCCGCCTCCATCACCGCTGCTAAAAGTGCGAAGAACGCATACCAAAGATCAGCACTTGGGCAAAAATCTATGGCGTCAATGCCTTCCAAAGCGGAACTGGTTCTTTTTACCAGAAAGTACAAGAAACCGCAATTCAAACTCCTAAAACTTAACAGAGTAGAATTGTCCCTTGCGGACAGCGCAAAGTGTAATGTAGCGGAAAGAACCAAGAAGGTATTTAATGCTCTTTTTATCTGCAAAAAAAAACAGTAGGGTAAATTTGGGGCTTAAAACCTGCTATGGTGTACTGGCTGTATGCTGTCTATAAGACTACCGGATGCAAGCAGTGTCTTTCAATCAGAGGTTCTGGCTATCCAAAGGCAGTTAAGATCGGTATCCGAAAGAGATATCGTCATCTATCTTGATAGCCAGGCCGCACTCAAGGCAATGGAACCAACCAACGTCAACTCTGATACAGTCAGGGGCTGTCGCACAGAGCTCAAGGCACTATGCAGTCAGAACCGGATAAGATTCTGCTGGGTTCCAGGACACTGCGGTATTAAAAGAAATGAACAAACGGATGAGCCTGCAAGAAAAGGAGTGCTACTCGACAATAATGAGATTGCCAACCTTAAACCACCCCTTTGCACAATGAGAGGCACTATCGAGGAAATAATCAAAAGACTGCCAACCTAAGGTGGTCAAGGTCTGGAAGGACACAGGGTATCCAAGGCTCTTTGGCCGCTTTTTGAAGGCAAAACATCTAGGAAGTTAATAAAATTAAACAGGGATAAGCTTCGGACAGTAATAGGAATCATGACAGGACACTGTCTCCTATGGCAGCACGCAAAGATACTCAAATTGTCAGATACGTGTATCTGCAGATTCTGCTGTGATCTGCAAGCTCTTGAGCAATATCACTTAGTCAAAGAAAATTTTTAGGGAAATACTTTTTCGAAAACCTAGAGGAAATAAACGGCACGAACTTCAAAGGCCTTCTTGGCTTTTGCAAAAAAATTCGGTCTTCCACCAGGGCTATTGTTTAGGTTTTTGTCATTTGAGGACAAATTCCATTGGTTCCATAGGGACAGCGATGGGCCCAAGTGCTGGTGCCTAGTGCCTGTGTGATGGCATATCCATCACACCCCTGTTTAACCTAACCTATGTTGTCCCATCCACTCCAAAGGAAAACTTAAGCGAGTTTTGAAGTAGTTTCCCTGTAACTATATCGGTGACAACGTATGCTTCCTTATTCTTATCTTATCTTCAACTTATCGTATTCCATTCGCACATTTACCAATTTTATAGAATATTTTAACTAAGAAGTTGCTGACCTTTGATGCTTTAATCAGTATTATCTCTACTCTAGGATGTAGGAGCGGAAGTCATTTTTAACAAAGGATTAACACATCGCCTGTAATTAACTAACAGCATCGCTTAGCTGGAAAAGACATTTGCACCAACTGCTTGCAGGGGCCCTTAGTTAGACTATAAAGATAGTATGAGGCTCCCAGCTTAAAGAAAAGAATTCTAAAATATTATTTCTTTTCCTTTGTATCATACTTTGTATCCACCACAATCAACTGGTTTCTGTTACAATTCGTGTACATTTCATATCAGCATCAAACCAATCAAATTGAATTAAATTTACTTAAGCTATCAGACAATCAACCAACCTCCTCGAATAAAGGGATTCCACGCCTTTTTCATTCCCGATTCGATTTGCCACTTTGGCGTCATGGTGAATTGAACAAGACATCTCTTCTCCCCGATCGAGAAGCAACAGCCACCAGAATTTTGTAAGCAACTCCCATCAGACACGCAATAAATTCATTACGAAATCCACGATTGAAAGTGGAATAGATACTTTATCTAACCGACTCCCCCCCCCCCCCCCCCCTAACGTGTTAAGTCATCTAATCGATGTTGGGTCTGAGGGTATTCCTGATGAATAACCATTAGGGCACACAGCCATTCCTAAATTCTACAGAAAGTACAAGTAACCGACCGGCGCCAGAAAGGACGTAGGGTTTCAATTTTCCATTCAATCGATAAAACAACTACGTCTGCATTACACATATGCGAGTATGATAGGTTAAAATGGTATGGATGGATCCACGTAGGACTCTTAGTTATTCAATGAATTTTGGTGCAGTTCTCAAAATCATTTCTATATACGAGTATATGCGTGTCCTCGCTATTTGAAATATATTTTACATAAATTGTCTAGGCGTCAGAGTTGTCCACCCAACTTCCACTAGTTAACGGCTAATTAACTCTCACAAGCGCTCTCATCATGGATACAAGGGGCTCGTAAACTCAAATTTCTATCATCCTAATTATTGCACGCGTATTCAAAACCAAGGACATTCATCCATCTGCAAGCCACCTCAAGTAGGAAGGGAAAGAGCTAACTTTTGAATGGCGAAACTTCTCAAATTGTCAAAGTGGTTAAGTAGCATCATGTGACTTACAACTTGGTAATTAGCGTGACCAATTTGCTGTTTTGCCTACAGTCTGTAGATACATTCATTGGTGGTTTTGTCGCATCTGTAACTGGGCTGAAGTTGGTAGTGGAAAGGGTTGAACATGTTAGTGGCATAAGTCGAATTGTGTTACAAAACATGAACAACAAGGTGTTGGGGGGAGGTAGCAAGACATTTAATGGGTGGTTTTGTACAAGAAAAGAGAGAAATGTGAGGAGCATATGTTTCGAGGATAAGTTTATGATAAAGCCCTTAAAATGTCTACTGGTACGTCCTTGAGAAGACGAAAACAGCAAAATTTGCAGGCTTTGTTCTTAATTTATATATTTTTAATCGCCAAATATTCATTCTTCTCTTCTTGTTTTTTTACCATTAAAAAATCGACATTTAAGGTGCTGTCATTAATACAACTTTTGATGGCGTTTGCAACTCGGCCAGTCAACATGGCACACATAGACTGAACACTCACTTTTTGGACAAGAACACTGCTGATAAATAGGACTCTGAGGTGAAAGGCGACGATATATATTATACGTAGCGATAATCCGCTCTAAAGCATAGACAGCCCTAGCCATGATCGACGGTTGCTGAACTACAAATCGTTTTTCAGTCAATCCTCTCAAAATTGAGGCTGTTCTATTCATGAGAAGGAGACAGCTGAGTGAGCTGTCCAATCTACTGTTTAAAAGTATCTCGACCCGCGAGCAAAACATGGCATATCGAAAACCTCTAAGGCGCTGTCGGCCTTCAGAGAGTGTAAAGGAGCCCGCTGTGTAACCAAGGGCTGCAACCTTTACTGTTTGGAGTAATTTTCAATCTCTCTCCTTTGTCCTTCCCAACCACTGCCTTTTATACTAAATTTTATCCAAAATTCTATTTGTCTACTTACGCAATAGCTTCAGTACAAAATAATTCCCACAATGCATTTTTCATTTATTGATAAGATTTCCATTTAATTGTTCCAAGTGTCCCAGTTAGTTACCCTTTCGTGTCAGCGCCCATGATCGTTCGTACGATCGGTCGGTAATTTGATCCGTTTGACATACAACGGCTTGCTGCCGACACTTAATGCCTGCACTGTGTTGTTATTGTTGAGTCGGCGTTTTGCCTTTGACCCATATATCACACTTCGGGGTGAATGCATTGGATTGTTTACTAAGTGTTTCGCTTGTGGCAGCATAAAGTGGGTTCTCCACTGGATTATGACGTTGGTATGGGAATCACTTATTCTGGACTTTGTATCACGATTATGGGTATGAATTATAATGTACTTGTTACTATTGGAAGATGCGAGTGGTGCTCGTGGGGTGGGAATATAGTAGTGTAGCGGAGTTCTACAACCTTCGGATCTACACTATTATTATAAGTCTAATTATCTGGTGGAACCAGCTTTCCCGATAATACGTCACCACTGCTTTTATCACACTTCAAATAATGGTCTGCCTCGGCGGTCTGTTTCAACCAGAATCTGAGCCAGCAAAGGAATGTATTCGGGTGGCTCCAAAACCGATCTAGTATGAAATACTGGCAACGTTAGATTGCAATCCTCGTTAGTAAAATTTGTGTATGTCTTCTAAGCGTGGGACACGCAATCCTATTTTCAATGAATTATATTGTGACCAGTCGGTGGATAGGACGAAGTGTCTGCGTTTGGCCTTGATCTATCCTCTCACGACTTCCTCTCCTCCTCCTCTGAACGTAGTCGGAAATCTGAATTATCTGAGTCTTGTTTGAGTTCCAGTTACATTTGAGCAAACGTCAAAGAAGAGTTTCTCAGGACCATGTAGTCCTAATGCTCGCGTTCTCGGTTGGGGCTTCCATGAATATAAAATTTTCTTACGAGCACAGCTGCAGATGTAATGACCCTTCAAGATTTCGTGGGACCAAACGAATGACTCCGGACATCTGTAAAAAGGCAGCTATATTTGTGCTCTCACTTACTATAAGAGACTGCAGACTTCTATATCCAGGGCTATACGCTTTTGTTAAACACTTAAGTGTGCTGTCCACTGAGTACTTCCTCTGTGAGTGTCCATGTCCAGCCTACGCTCGTATCAGGCTGTACATATTCGATGTTGATGTGGCTGGTGGTGGTACTCTGGGCACTTTATCGTTGGATCTGAAAAACAATGAGAAATTACAATAAAAATACAATAAAAAAAACAACAATAAATCATTGATATCCACTAAATTCTAGTGTCTAACGCCCAAAAAGACCAAAACTCATGAAAGATATCTAAAGATGTATCCATGATCTAAAACATCAGCACTTATCACACACCAGGATTTATTTAGGTGTCATTACTAATCCCACACGCGACATACACATCACTTCTGGAAAACCCCTTACTCAGCACGAGTTCGGTCTGTAAGTAAACAAAATTGTACAATAAATGAACCACCTGCCGTATTCAACATTAATTATCACAAGGGACACAGGAATGTGTTCAATTTCAAGACAAAAAATGGCACTTGTCCAGAATCTAAGGTAAAGTAATAAATAACGAAAAAACGGAAGTAAAGGGACATTGTGTGTATAACAAAAAAAAAATCACCAAAGGAGTGTGATATGTAAGTGGGACACATATACTCGTACATCAGTAACTATTCAGCATAAATAGGAATACCTTCAGATCTATATGTAAAGATGGACAATAAAATTATGATTTTTATTCTAAGGATATCCATCAACTTGGCATACATCCAGTAACCAAGTAACGTCCACAATTCAAAAGCACTATCCCCAGTAAGCCACCCTAACGCCTGCAAAATAAATGAAAAGAAACCACATGGAGAAGATGAGAAAGAACAAAAAGATATAAGAAGCGATGATAATAGCACTTTTTCTTCCCCCCCCATCCATTCGCCATAGTCATCATCATCATCCCGAAGTTTACGAAGAAAGGAAATTCCGGTCGTGGATTTTCAATGTAACCGATATCAGTGGCGTAGCCATGGAGTTTACCCTCAACTCTAGGTTGGTCGACCACATTAAATTCTGGGCTGGACCTTTTGGAGAGTTGGATGCATTTGTTAGCATTGTGATGTAGGATCCAGTATACAAAATGAGGTTTGGGGTGAAGGTAATTCAATTGCATTTCTTATAGACTCCACTATAACTCCACATTTCTTATAGCCGAGAAGGCATACTGTACGGATGTTTGAAACAGATTGGTTCACTTAATTGCATTTGATTATGGGCTTCTGAAGGAGAATATTTTCCTTGGAGATTTACAGCCGCATAGATTCAAAGAAATGTTTACACTCTTTAGGCTTACTGCATCCAGTGAAAATTATGGGAACTTTGCAACTCTTCATTGTTACTGTGATGATGGTCATTTTTATAGACTAGTATAAGGAAGTGGAATTATGGAAAAGTGGTTAAAAAAAACCCATTTGAGCTCCAATTTATGAAAATTTAAGTATTTGTATAAGAATTGCTTTCAAACTATCATATATCTTCGGTTTCATTTCCAAATGATTACATGCACTCTGCAACACCAGTGGCTTCATATCTTCTTGATTTGTGTACATATATCATTCGAACATATGTGCGTATGCTAACTTTTGTAATTCCTGCTGCTTTCATACACCACAGTTCCACTTCTGCCTTCACAATTCAACTGCGATTAATATTTGATGTGACTTGGGTTAGAATTTTGAATTTGAAACTGAAAATTAAATGGGCACGGCCTCTTCTTGCCTTGTCTTCAGAACAATGATTGATCTTCATTCATTTGTTTATTTTTTTTTTTACCGTGGTGTAGGGAAAATTCTTGGAGAGGAATTTTAAATTAATAGTTATTATTATTATTATTAATTTATTATTATTATTAACAGAGTATTTATTTCAATTATAGTTACAATTTTAAATTAATAATTAAATAATGATAATAATCGAAAGAAATAGTAATAATACAATCCGTTGCCGAGCTATGACAAATGGTGAAAGTATTTCGAAAATACATTGTAATAATTAATGATTAATAATGGGGGAAACAACTTCGTTTAATTTTATTTATAAAAGATAAAATATAAAAGATAAGTGCAAATGAACTAATTCTGTAAGACAAATATATTTTCAATTTCCAAACAATTAAGAGAAAAAATAAATCGTTTCAAACCAAATAAAAATACTGATTCCACTCTCTCGCATTTTAGATGGTATGGTAAACAGTTGAAAAGACGCGGTGTGATAGCAAAATAACAACGAGAATAAAGGATTTTACTAATACAGTGTAAGCTTAATACGAGGGGCGTTCAATATATTCTCGGTATCGATATGAAGGAAAATGCGAATTCAATTTAAATTGTTTTTATTTTTCAATATAATCTCCCCTAACATCAATGCATTTGTTACATCTTGAGATAAGCTTTTTTAAACCCTCAAAAAAATAAATTTCCTCTTTCTCTGCAAAATACCCATTTATTGCCGACTTGAGTTCTTCATCATCCGAAAATCTTTTTCCACGAAGTCATTTTTTCAAATCCGGTAACAGGAAATAATCACTAGGGGCAAGGTCTGGACTATAGGGTGGGTGTTGGATTTCTTCGAAACCACAATCTCGCGCAGCAGCCTTGGAAACTCGCGCCGTGTGAACAGGAGCATTGTCATGAAGAAGCAACACACCCGCTGCGAGTTTACCCCGTCTTTTCTTTTTAATTTCCTGTGGCCATGAGCTTCCCGGCAGACGGAGTGACTTTGAACTTCTTCGGGGGGTCTGTTCCTTTTTTATGCCACTGCATGGACTCTTGTTTGCTTTCAGGGTCATAGTGGTGGACCCATGTTTCGTCCCCAGTAACAATTCGATCCATAACACCGTCCGTGTTCTCACTACACATCTCCAAAAGCTCTCTACAGCATGCGATTCTCACTTTTTTCTGAGGCGCTGTGAGCATTCGTGGCACCCACCTTGCACTGACCTTTGAAAGGTTAAGATGGTCATGAAGAATGGTGTGAATGGTACCAATTGAAAGCTTGGTGATCTCTGCCATCATTTTCACCTTTATTCGGGCATCCTCAAGAACAAGTTTTTCGACTTCTCTGATGCTTTCTCCCGTACAAGCAGTAGCCGGGGCGCCGGTGCGGGAGTCGTCTTCAATGCTCTCTCTGCCTCTCTTGAACTCACTTGACCACTTTTGCACAGTTGATAATGAAGGTGCGGAACCCTAGTAAACAGCCACCATCTCTTCATGAATAGTTTTTTGACTTTTTCCTTGCTTAGTGAGAAATTTAATTACAGCGCGATGCTCAATTTTCACCATCATCGTCTCAGTTGCCATTATGATTCTGTTTAACTAGAGATAAAACGCGAATTAATAATCACATTTATATGAAATTTTAATCGAATGCATTAAAATAATAGTATTACTTGACAAATAAGTCAATTTATATATACAACCACAGCTTCACCCCGATACCGAGAATATGTTGAACGCCCCTCGTATAACGAACCTCAATATAACCATTTACTCGATTTAATCAATTCTTCGAAATTCCCTAGTACTGTCCGTAAGAGCTAATGCAAAATATGATATACCTTTACATTACGAATACAGTTGTCAAAAAGCTTTTCATAACGAATTTTCAATCTTTGCAAAGTATAAAGTGAATTTATTATTTACCTCAATTTAAGGAATTTTATACTTATAACCCTTACATAGCGAATCCTATAAATTATACACACTCAATTTCACAATAATTCATGTCTCAACTTGTTCAGACATAACCAGTATGTCGTAAGACAATCATTGTTGTTTGATGATAAGTAATGCATTTTGTCACTGTTTTTAATTTTAAAGTTCGCAATGGCTGATAAACGGAACTGTCGCAGACAAACGAAAAATCATTAATTATGTAGACGAGAATCCTACTATATAATGAACAAAATAGACATTGTGAAAATCATTCGCTATAACCGGGTAAGCAGATTACTACCTCCATATGTAAAGTTGAGATTATTAAATATTTTATTTTACGTCGTTCAAACGAATCTTAGATTAACCTAACTTCTATATAACGAACCTCATAGTAACGAATTACTTGGTATAACGAATATTCTCTAATTCCCTTCAGTTTCGTTATATCGAGGTTGCACTGTAGTTGGTACAGATACATAGTTTCTGGTATTAACGCGCCGATTGTAATTATTATCCATTCTTATATCATAAAAACTAGAATTTATTATTAGCACTTTGTAACAATATAATATAGTAAATGCCTTAAGGGAAGAAATCCTAGCTGCTTAAACAGATCAAAACTTGGTGTTCTATGATTAGTCTTCGATATGATTTTTATGGCGTTTTTTTTTGTTTAATTAAAAGAGGTTTTATGGTGTTGAAATAGATACCACCCCAGCAGGAAATACTATATTGCAATTTTGATTTTATTAAACAATTGTAAACTAATTCTAAAACACTTAAGTTGCAATAAAGGCTTAAGTAGTACAATTGTCTAACAACTTTATTTAAATTATTCTTAATTTAAATATGTTCTTTCCAGTTAAGTTTATAATTCAATACTACACCTAAGTATTTGAAATTGTCTACACACTCAATTTTAAAGCAATCATCACAGCAATTGATATTTGTATTAAAGGGTAACTCTTGATATTGAGATAGGCTAAAACGCAAGCATTTAGGAGAATGATAGATGTAGTAGATCTAAGTCGAAGTTTAATTCACTAACCAACTCCAAATAGCTAATTGATGAATAAGTAAGAGCTGTATCATCGGCAAAAGCAGTGGCTTTGCCCATAAATGGTTGTAAAAAAAGCTAGTTCACGTAAATCAAAAAATAGTATTGGGCCCAGTACGGAACCCTCAGGGACACCAGTGTTAATAGACCTTTTAGAACTAATAACATTTTCTATCTTAACGACTTGATAACGATCCCTCAAATAAGAAGCTGAAGACTGGTTTAGTCATAAATGAAGCCACTGAAACCTAACAGTAAGCTATGATTCACTGTATCAAAAGCTTTAATTAAATAAAACAGACGGAATTTGTGAAATATTTAAACTACTTTGTAACTCGCGTGTTAATTTTATTAAGGCAGTTTCAGTCTTATAGTTAATTTATAAATTTTTTTTAACATGCATGCGTACGTTTAAGTGTTTGTTTTTTTGTTATTTTAAAATTTTAAATTACTATTACAAAATTCACCAGCGAGGCTTACTCCTTACTCAGCCGCCATTCTTCCGGACTTGGTAAACTCAAGAAACGCCAGTTTAACAGCCGGACCAGTGTTTATGCCACATGAGTTTGCACAACCAAGCTACGCCTTCAGCTTCAATTTCAACTTATTACTACATATGAAGAAGCACGATACACTAAGATTAAAATCTCTTATAATGGGTGATTTTTTAAGCGTTTGGTTTTTAATTGTCAAAGAGAAACACAGAAAAATTACAAAAGTGTATGAAATTTTTATTTGAGTTGATAAATCAATGCTTGCCATTTACCTTTTAAGGATTTTTTTATGTAAATGTTGACCATGGCTACGTTTTAAGTGTTCCATATGGATAGTCCAATTTTGAATCACTTTTTCGAGCATATTTGCTAGTATCTCGCTAATAATACGTGTAATGTTGACGTCCAAGGGTGAAATTGGCACTGCTTTATCGGCATAGACGAGGGCTTTCTGGTATGCCCATAAAAAATAGTCTAAAGGCGTCAAATCGCACGATCTAGCTGAACAGTTCTCCGATCCAAAACGATAAATAAATTAAATAAACTTTGAATTAAGGCAAAGGTTCTTTGCGACCGAGGAAAGACTAGTCTTTTATATAGGTACTCAAGTTGATGTGTTTCTATAATATCGTGCAAACAAGATAGGGGACGAAACTCTAGCAAGCTATTGAACGATCAACCGACAATACGCTTTGAATAAGCGGATATGCGATCACATCTTCGAATATCGTAAATATAGCGAGAAATATTATTGTACACAACATTAAGCTTCCTTCTCAAACAGTCAACGTTGCCATATATCTCGCACCCAAACAGTAAAATTGGCAGGAGAAGCGTTTTTGCTAGCATTTTCCCTACAGGCGTAGGTGTGAGCATTTGAGTTGACCAAGGTAAACGAAGGCCTCAGTTAACCTTTCCGATTGCGGCGTTTATATGGTCAGCCCAGGTTAGGGTACTGTTAAAAACGAGACGATATTTAATATTCCAACCTCAAACAAAAAAAACTCGTTGCTCTAAATTTTATACTGCGACAGCACCAAGGCTTTTTAATAAATTGTAAAATAGTTCAACCCATTTTATTTTTAAAGAATTAAAAAAAATTCTCTTCAGTATGGATAGTTTTACAGTCAAAGTTCTCCTCAATACAAATTTCTAATATAAAATGTTTGTGTTATTTCATTATGAACTTGTTTATGTACTTGTTTAAATTATTTATTATCCTTTTGTACTTTGCGATCTACCCCACAAAATATCTTTTAATGTAAATGTATAATTTAGCTGAAGGAACATTCGCCTCTAGTCACTTATAGACTATAGAATGATTCTTATTTTCGAAAATGTTAATTTAAAAATTTAACAATAATAATAAATAATAAAAATAAAATAATAATAAAAAATCTAAATAAAAAATAAAATATTCAAATCTTCGTTAATCAAAGCAGTGACTTCGTCTGCTTCGTCGGCATGCATATGGATCAAAGAGTGATGTATAATTTGAGACAGTTCATTAATTTGAGACATTGGGGAACGCCTCTCGAAATCCTAAAAAAACTTGAAAGCTTATCGTTAGCCACAATACATTCCTGCCTATCTGTCAGGTATGAAAAAATAAGCTTTGCAGATTCTTTGGAGAAGTTTTATTTGTTCTGGAGTTTTTGACATAGAAGAACATGGTTCACTGTGTCGAACGCTTTTGAAAAATATAAAAGAACTAGTAGAGAGTTAGATACTAGATACAAAGACTTCCTGACTTCATCTACCACAGACGGCAATGCGGTCTTACAACTGTGTTTGGGGCGAAAACCGGACTGAACACTGCTTAAAAAGATTATTTTGGAAGAGATACGTTTGTATACGATTTCAATCTACCTCAGCTGCACTGGACTCAATCAGATGATAAATCTTTTTTTATCGCTTACCCTATCTCGAGTAAAGAATGTCTCTTCTTGGATGAGCTCACAGACTCTAGCTTATGCCAAGTTAGTGGAGTCTCCAACTATATGGGAAGGCAATTAGACCTCATTTTCACCACTGACCCCATAAACTCCTCTGTCTCGCTCTGTCCCCTTTCACTATCGACCATTGATAACTTTCACCCACCACTTCTTCTTTCTCTTTTCCACCACTCTACTTTCCGCCCCACCCCACTGCAGCTACCACTTCTTACGACTTTCATAAAGCGAATTTCCGCAAAATTAACGCATATCTTAGTAAGTGTTCTTTTGATTTCGCCAATATGCCCCTAAAAAGTGCTCTCTCTATTTTCTACAGAGAATTACTTAATTCTATTTCTCACTATGTCCCCTTTTCGCGTAATAGGACCTCTTCTACGAGCCCCCCGTGGTATAATCGTAAACTTCGCTCTTTACGTAACAAAAGAAACAAATTATGGACAGTTTTCCTCCGGTCCAACTCTTTTGTTGACTGTTCAAACTATCTCGGGTCATACCTTCAATTCGCCCAGCTAAATAAGTTTCTCTATCAGCGATACCTTGATAGTGCGCAATCAAGGCTTATAAATGATCCTAAGTCTTTCTATCAATTCGTTAATTACAAAAAAAAATCCGACGGTTTTCCTCCATCCCTCTCATACGAAAATATATCATCAACTGATCCGCATACCATAGCTAATTTTTTTGCTACTTTTTTAAAGCAATCTTTTGCCGATAATTCCTTCGTACCGGATCCCTCTTATTTCAAATACCTACTTACCTTCCCTATTGGCCCTACTATTTCTCATAGCTTTGATCATACAGTAATAGAAAACAAATTACAACAACTTAATGATGAATACTTACCCGGCCCAGATGGCCTTCCATCCATATTTCTTAAAAAGTGTTCCTCAACTCTTTCACGCCCCCTTGCTAATCTTTTCCGATTATCGCTCTCTCAAGGTGAATTTCCACAGATATGGAAGTCCTCTTTCATAACACCCATACACAAAAAGGGATTAAAGAGCGAAGTCACTAATTACCGCCCTATAGCTAAACTTTCCCATATACCCAAACTCCTCGAAAGTATTTTGCATGAAGCCTTAAGCTTTCAGTGTAAATCTTTTATTTCCCCCAATCAACACGGCTTTCTGAAGGGTAGATCAACTACCACTAACCTCGTAGAATTCGTGTCCTCTGTTCTCTCAGCCTTAGAAAATGGTAAAGAAGTTGACGTTATAACAACTGATTTCAGTAAAGCTTTTGACAAGATATCTCATAAACTAATCCTGTTCAAATTGTCCGTCCTGGGCTTTGAACCCATTTTGCTTAAATGGATATCTTCTTACCTGGATAATCGTTTTTATAATGTTCGTTTCAGATCTGTCCTATCGGCCCCTTTCTTGGCCACTTCAGGTGTTCCTCAAGGTAGTCACCTAGGTCCACTCCTCTTCATCCTAACTATTAACGACCTTCAAAGGCTCATTCAACACTCAACACTTTCTCTCTATGCTGACGATACCAAATTTTTTACACCCATTTCCTCACAATAAGACTCCACCCTCCTTCAAATAGATCTAAATAGTTTTTCCACCTGGTGCATCAAGAACTGCTTAGAACTCAATGTCTCCAAATGTCAATCGATTACTTTCTCACGTAAGTGCAAGAAGTCTCCTCAACGAATTTACCATCTCGACGGCCAACCTATACCCCTTGTTGAATCTATCCGCGACCTTGGTATATTATGCGACAGGCAGCTTAATTTCCGCTCGCATATTGATGAGATAATTTCTAAAGCAAACTCATCACTCGGCTTCGTTAAAAGATGGTCCAAAGAATTCTGCAACCCGTACGTGACTAGATCACTATACATCACTTACGTTCGCCCCCTTCTCGAGTACGCTAGCCAAGCGTGGTGTCCCTTTCAACGAGTTCATGTATCTCGTATTGAGAGGATCCAGCGTCGTTTTCTTCTCTTTGCTCTTCGAGGTCTACCTTGGAACGATCCTCTAATCTTACCTCCCTATCGAGACCGTCTCAAACTCAATACCCTTGAGGAACGAAGGGACGCAGCAGACATTTTGTTCATTCACCGACTCCCCTCAGGCTCCGTCGATTGCATGCCTCTTTGCAACTCCATTTTCTTTAACACTAACCCTCGTAATCTACGTTCCACCCGTCTCTTTTATCTACCTATCCACCGCACCACATATGGCTCTAACGAACCAATCTCCCGTATGCTGCGTAAGGTAAACTCCAACCTTTCCGTTTTCGATTTTAATCGCAGCACACTTTCCCTAAAATTCGATCTCCTTCACCATCCTTAGCTTTAAGCCCTAGTATTAGTCTAAGTCTTAGTTTTTAAGCTTTAAGCTTAAGCCCCCACGAAAATTAAATTGTATTTGCTTCAGAATTACTTTTTCAAACACTTTACTTAAATATGACAGAATTGCAATGGGTCTCTAACCACCATTTGCGTTTTTAGGTATTGGAATTACTTTGGACTTTTTCCATACGGTCGGGTATTCAGAAGTTGTGATTATACTGTTAAATATCTGAGTCATATATGGTAAGATGTATGGAAGCATACGTTCAGCATCATCAGCCAATTTTGGGTTCCCTTTTCCAAAACCAAGTTCCTTTAAAGTTTTCCATGTGTTTTTCACCTAACACCTTTAACTTAGTCTACTACTATAATAGAGCGTTTTTGCAGCTCTGATGTCCAGCACCACTTTGTTTCGCCGACGACAGTACTCACGATATAACATCTCAAGTTTATACCTCTTCCAATTTTTGTAGGCTGTATTACGTTGCTGCATCAGCTGTATCCAACCAATCCAAGGTGGTGATGCTCTGCGAACAGTCTTTGTCTTGAATGGGACATTTTTGTCATAAGTATGCGTGACCTGCTCTCGTAAGAATTCCACTTTTTCGTTAACAGATTGCATGTACCGCAAATTGTTCCAATCAGTAGTATGTATGTCGTACAATAGTTCAAGGTAATTTAAGTTTTTATAGTCTCGAAACTGGTATCTAATCTCCTTTCGTAGGTAGATCATATCATACCTTGAAAAACCGGAGACCGAAACCTGACTATAAAGAAGGATCTTACATGAGTCACCCTGAAAATGAGTAGTACTAGTAGTATTTACTGGAAGTAGGTTCAGCACTTTGAAAGCATTTACAAAATTGGAAGAGGCGTTATTGTCCATCAAATTGCAGTTAAGGTCACCGCATAGAACAGCATGGGAGGCGGTACAAGACAATTGCTAAAGAATTGAAATTATCGGCATGTAGTCCACATATCGGTTTGCTCTGTATGCAGTACCTAGAAATATTTTTTTATTCTCTCGTACGATATTGACGAAGCAATAGTCTAAACCAGTGTCCTGCATAGATTTGCAAATCAACTTACATTGTATCTTTTCGCACACATAAATAGCTGAACCTCCCACCACGAAAAACTTTAAATCCTGCCATATCATAAAATTTGTCTTCAATATCTGAATGAAACCACGTTCAGATACACATTCAACATCCACCTGAGATCCTACAAACAAATACCTAAGTTGCTCTAGTTTCAACTTCAACTCAAATGCAGGCTTTGTGCATTAAGGTGAAAGATTTTTAAACCACTTTTCTGCGCACAGAGTATGTGGATCATACTATGCAAGTTCTAGCTCCTATCTTCGCCCATAGGCGCCGCTCCAGCTTTTCTAAGGCCCACTCATCGAAAATTAGGTCGTTCCGCTTCAGCTCTTGCACGAGTTGTATTTTGTAAGGTTTTAGACTAAAATGCTTCCGTAAAATCTGCCACGTTGTCGAGTAACGCAATCCCAATTGCAGCGAATGGCGACGAATGCACAAATCACAGTCTTCATTAACACAGCAACAGCATTTACCTCTGTGCGGACTCTACGCGTACGGGTAGGTGGCTTGATGTGCAATAGTGTGCAAATTGGTGCAAAATTTGGTCCATATGGATTGAATTGCTGGTTCAGTCAAATCAACCGATATTGGTGGCCAGTTGCCATTACCAAAACGCGAAATAACTCGTCCAGGCAAAATTTCGCCAAAATGGGTCCTGTTGCGTGAGATGTACCACCGTCTTGTTGAAACCACATGTCTTCCACATCCATAACTTTGATTTCAGGCCGAAAAATTAGGTTAACATTTGGATATAGCGATGAAAATTGGCGGTGACGGTTACGCCTTCTTCATTTCCGAAGAAGTATGGACCAATGACACCAACAGACCAAATTGTCCACCTTACATTGTACATTAGGTATAATGGTCTTTCGACAATTACGTTTGGATTTTCTCTTTCCCGTGTGCAACAATTTTGTTTGTTAACGTATTCACAGCAGAGTGAATAAATTGGATATCATATGTGCTTCATCATCATATCATTAGCTGGTCAAAAAGAATAACTGAAGACGGTTGAGATACAATTACTAGGCTGGGTGAACAATTTTTAAGGAATCTCATTAGATAGTCAGTGTTTATCATAAGAAGTCCTAAACAGGAGGCAGAATCTTTAATTAAAAAGCTCGTGAGCCATTCTTTAACAAATCTGCATTGAAATCCGCTCAAATTATGGAGTCTTAATATATAGAAGAAATTTTAGATAGTTCGGAGATAAAAGCATGAGTAGAGCAGCTTCCATCAGGGCTATAGGCGCAGGTCACAAGACATTTAACGCACCGATCGTAAACTGCCACAATTAAAAACTCAGTTTTTGAATTGCTTGATTTTCCAGTTTCTGAGGAAATGATAGGGTCAAGTAAAATCAATAACAATATAAAAATAAAAACCAGTAACAGTATCAGCAGCAATCATGTGTAAATCTTCCGGGCCGATAGGAAAACTTCTCCCAATTTCAGTTGTCCCAGCATAAAAAATTCCAGACTTAGAGAAAATCGAAAACAATTGTTTTTTTCTCTTAAACCCAAGAGCACTTTGTAGGAGGAAGGGAGAGTGCCTGATCAAGCTCCCGTTCGAGTAGCAGGTTGTGTTGCTTTCATTTGATTCAAAACCAAAGTTGTTAAGTTTTAAACTTATTTTATTCTTTTTGTGATAATTAGCAGCAGGAACAAGAACAGCATTTTCTTCATTTCATGAGGCGTTGAATTTAAAGATGATGGAAGGCGAGTTGGATTTTATGTTGTTATTGTTGTCTCGTCTTTTTACACGGACTAGGAGAGGTGGTGGATTGTATTTGGCAGTGTCGCAAAGGTTGTGAAAATACTGGTTACAATTGCCCCTAGGAAGTTCCGGTACACCAAAGAGAACAGCGTCTCTTTTTTTTCTAGGAAATTGATTTCTTACCAAAGAGCGAAGATCTCTGCATCTGAGATGTTACAAAGGTACTTTCTTAAATTTTTTCCACTCTTCAATTATTTTTAATATATTAAAAGCGTTGAGCCCAGCTTTCTACGACTTCTTTAATCTTACTCAGGAATTCAATCCGTATCTTGTTTATTTACTCTACAAAACTTGGCGCATCAAGACAGAACATTTGTCAAGATTTGCATCAAGAAATTTCGTAGTCATGTTTGGAAATTTGGTTAATGGTGAAGGCGAATTCAGATTGGAAGAGAGATTTCCTTTCTGTGATTTGTTGCGAGTCACTGGACCATATGAATATCGCATTGTTGTCGGTAAAAGAGAAATGATTTTGAGTAGTTAAACTGGAAGAGTGACTAATTGACAGGAAAATATATTTATTTTTAATAAACTTTAATAATAACTATAACTTACAAGAATATTACACCAGTCCATTGTGGTCTCAATGCCAATTTTCTGGGTGTGATTCATAATGTAGGGGAAGGAAGGCGTATAATGCTCTTTTTATCTGTAAAATAACAGTAGGAAAAATTTGGGGCTTAAAACCTTCTATGGTGTACTGGCCAAAGAACGGCTTCCATAGCCATTACATGACATAGCTTACATAGCATTAGACATTTTTTTGCACCTAACAGCGCTGTGCACCTAATCTGTGAAGTAACACAGTGCAGTAGTTTCGGACATGGCATGGTCCTAACGGAACTACTGCCAGGCAATCCAGTTATAACGGATGAAATTCTTTCCTTGGTCGATTTCGTCATCCCATATGATATAATTAATCCGGAGAGGGAAACAGGGGAAGGAACAGGGTATGGTATCTTCTCAGAAGACCCAGAACTATGAGTGTCTATAAGACTACCGGACGCAAGCAGTGTCTTCCAATCAGAGGTTCTGGCAGTCCTCAGGGCGGCTGAGCTAATGCAGATGAGATCGGTATCCGAAAGAGATATCGCTATCTACATTGATAGCCAGGACGCACTCAAGGTAACGGAATCATCCAACTTCAACTCTGATATAGTCAGGGGCTATCGCACAGTGCTTACTTAAGCACTACGTAGTCAGAACCGGGTAAGACTGTGCTGGGTGCCAGGACAGTGCGGTATTAAAGGAAATGAACAAACGGATGAGCTTGGAGGAAAAGAAGGGCTACTCAACAATAGTAAGGTTGCCAACATTAATCCACCCCTTTGCACAATGAGAGGCACTATAGAGGAAATAATCACTAACTTAAGGTGGTCAAGTCTTGAAGGACACAGGGTATCCAAGGATCTTTGGTCGCTTTTTGACGGCAAAAGATCTAGGACGTTAATAAAACTAAACAGGCATAAGCTTAGGAGAGTAATCGGAATCCTGAAAGGACACTGTCTCCTGCGGCAACATGTAAAGAGGCTCAAATTGTCAGATATGAATATTTGCAGATTCTGCGGTGATCTGCAAGCTGTTGAGGACATAACACACATACTGTGTGAATGAGAGGCAATATCGCGTAGTCGAAGAAAATTTTTAGGGAAATACGTTTTCGAAAACCTAGAGGAAATAGACGGCACCAACGTCAAAGGCCTTCTTGGATTTTGCAGTGAAATTTGGTGTTCCACTAGGGAGATTGATTAGGTCTGGTGTGTGATGGCATATCCATTATACCCCTGTTTAACCTAACCCTAACCTAACCTACACTAATTTACAGAAATTAATGATTAATAGCGCAAACTATATTAATTAATTGTCGCAAACGATTAAACTTGCTTTTAGCTGGACCGATAGAAGAACAAGTCTATTCACAGAATAGTGTGTTATCCTGCGGAGCATTACTCCATCTTTACTTGGTATTATATTAATCACCTACCTACTTGTCCAGGTTTTCCTCAGAGTTTCGGGTGCGACGATTATGACAATGTCTCCTTCGTTGAGCATTCTATTTGACCTGATTTGATAGATGTTCACGAAGCCATCTATGCTAGAAAACTTTTACATACTCTTCGGCTGCTAGACAACTTCTTCTTATGGCGAGACCATCATCTATCGACTCCTCACTTCAGTAGTCGATTAGGTTAACCCCTAAATGTTCACTATTCTCAGTATCATAGGTAAAGGTTCGCGAATGCACTATATCCTCTACCTCCTTCATCATATTCAATAAAAGTTCGTCGCTAGGATTGCGAGTTGATGTTAATTTACTGAATGTTTGTTTTATGGATCCCACTGTGCGTTCCCAACACCCAACCATATTAGCTGCTGCTGGTAGTATAAAGTTTCATTTTAGTTCCATTACGAATTCTTTGGCTACAGTAATTTTGATTTGGTTTCGTATGGGCTGCTGTAACTCCTTACTTGGGCCCCAAAAATTGGTCCTATTATTAGAATATACTCGTACTTTCTTGGGCACTCCTCTTCTTCAAACGAACGTCTTGAAGCTTAATATGCACGAGTCGGTGGAACAATTATGTACAATTTCGATGCGGATTGCTATCACAGTAAAGCAGATCAATAGCATTTCTCATCTCTTCGTCATACGTCTGTCTTTAGACTTTAACGTATAATGAGCCGAAATGGTCCATTCCCGTGTAGGAGAATGGCTTCATAAAAAGTGGGATACACGCAGATAGTAGCACAGCCATAATTAAAGACTGTGGTCAAGCTCTTTTATTTTTGCAGTACTAGCACTTTTGTTGAATCTTCTTTAAAACTTGTGTCAAGCTTGGGATGAAATAGCGCTGACTTAGTTCGTTTACTAGGATTTCGCTCCATAGATGATGGAATTTAACATGATATTCATATACAATTAGATGAGTAATGTTGTGGTCCATTTTTGCTTTGATTCGAATAACTCTGCTTCCATCTAAATAAGGAGAAAGCATATAGAGAGCGCTGGATTTACAGATATTTACTACGTTTTCGGTATTTGTTGCTCTACTCAAGACGGCATGCTCATTTCGACATTGTTTATATTAAAAGATCGCAGCTGCCTCGGTTTCTCCATTTTAGTACCAAGACTTTAATAAATCGAAAAACGTAGATCATTGTTCTTAGAAGTCTTTTCCACCGCGAAAAGCGCGGGGTTTTAATACGAAAATGTGCGGCCCGTATACCATTTTTCACTAGAGCTAAAGTCGTAGTTGTTCTTATTTTTACTGGGAACCTAAGTATTTCCAGTTATTCTCGTAAGTACTCTTGAGTATCTCTCTAATTCCCACGTCCACAAAACTTTTGTATTTTTTATTACTTGATTTTATCCAGCTAAGGACCAGTTCAGAATCTGTCCAAAAGTACGAGTATGTTCTCTCAAAGTTTATGATGTGACCAGTTTGAATAAACTTGGAAAGTCTAACTCCAAGTATAGCAGATTCTAATTCAAAACGTGGGGTTCATATTGTTTTAATTGGAGCCACCTTTCTCTTTACATTTAGCAGCGAACATTCTATTTCATCCCCATTGGTAACTCTAATATAAACTAACGCTGCAATGGCTTCCTCTCTCGCATCCGCAAGCGCGTGTAGCTGAACACAGCTCCCATCTCCGAATTGAAGAGTTGTGATGTTAATGTCATACATACATTTTTTTATTTTTTGAATCAGACACAACCACATTTTCCATTTTTCGAATTGCTTTTCTTTTACCTCGTCATCCCAATTCACTCCGGAGCGTCAAATTTCCTGAAGGATGATTTTTCGATGTACGGTAAAGTTTTCAATAAGACCGAAAGGGTCAAAGATACACATGAGTGTTCTTAAGGCATAACGTTTTGTAGGGATTCGTGCACCGTTCATTAACTCTTCTTATTTGTTGGTGCATTTTATTTGTTTTGAAGCTTTGAGGCCACCAAATACCCAGTAGTTTGAGTGTTGTCTGTAAAAAATGTATTCCATATTGAAGCGAACGACCGAAGCACCTTCAGGGCACTTTTTGAGTTTAAGAAAAAGTTTTGTAATACAAAACTCGCTTGCTATTGAATAAATAGCACCTTTTTTGCATTGCCCTCTCCATTCAGCAGGGGTATGCTCTGACTCAAGACCTGCGGTTTTGTATTCCACTACGATTTTATCGACAGCCCTTTTACGTGCATTAAGCTGCGCACAAAACTGAAGAATTTTCAACACCAACCCCGTCCTCTGGGTAAAGGACGGACTCATTTGATGGTTCACATAATCAGAACGGAGCCTCATCCAACTTCGTCTGTGCAACTGAGGTATGTTAGCTAAGGCCCTGGTAAGATTGGACTAACGTTCTTGCCATACTGCGAGTAGTTACTAAAGTCTTAAATTAAACACTCTTGAATTCTTCTCTTCCCTCAATTTAAACTGCCAAAATCATGCGAATACTCACGCAATGACGTTAACATATCTTGCATACTTATATGTCATAAGCATAACACATCTGCAAGTCAGATAAGTAATAATACAATATTTTCAACGAGAATCGGTCAAGTCAGATTGGTCACATCTTGATAGATACGAGTATACTCAAATTAGTACCCTTCATCGCACATTCATTTCATTATTAAGTAGGTGTTCACGTCACGCTTCACCCTTGGTAGGAACCTTTTAAATCTGATACAAGAAATAGTTTTACAATCTCCACAGAATAACAAAGTCTGAAAATCTCATAATCATTTAATAGGATTCCTTCCATATGGTCAATAAACTCCAAATTTCCCAGAAATGGAATGATGACAAGATGAGAAAAAAGCAAGGCCCCTACGAACGCTTCCTTCAAATTCAACCCATCAATACTCGTCCCCGGTTAATAATAATAGGAATGTAATGTGAGTAAATGGGGTCAAAGAAAAGAGCGAAAAAAAGAACAACCAAAGGTCCAGCACTTTTTTATTGCTTTAGATTTTTATATCCACTTTGTTCGCAACTTTTTATTCTCTCTCTCTCGTCCTGTGTCCATCCAGAACATGATTTCCTACTTAAGCTTTTCGACCGAACCGGATACGAAAATATATACAATAAATACGAAAGATGAGGACGAATGAATGGAACAAAAAAAAAAAAACAAAACCGGTACCTAAAATCGCAAGTCGTAGACGATAAAACAAAAAGCAAAGGAAATCAATGCTGGCAATAGGTTAACGGCTGAGCATATTTTCCTGAAAAGGATTTCCAACTTTCAATTCGGATAGGTTTGCGGATTTTTTTTTTTCGTTCGGTTCCAGGTTTACTTTGTTTCAGTCTACAGGGTGGTACACGAATTTAAGCAGCATAAGCGCGCTGATAAAGTCGATTGTCAGTTGTAAAAAAGTTAGAGATGGATATATGAGCGATCATTTGAGAAGGCGGCTGGCGGAAGTGAGGGTAAGAGTAAACTTGTTTCAACTTAATCCTTGACAACCAGCATTTCTTAATTTGTTCGTTTTTTTGCTTGTTCCTTCTTGTCGACTTGGGATGTCAAAACGAATGTCCTTTGTTTGAAAGAACTTTGCTGAGTGAAAAAGTCAAGAAAACGGCGAAATGGATGGGATGTGATGAAATGTGATATGGAAGATGTAATTAGGGTGACAGTGGCAGTGCTCCATGACCAAAGGATAATGTTACATAGTGCCGTCCAAATTGTGTTATCCTGTTTTTCGAAGGATAACCAATTTGTGGATTACGGATGTCTCTTGGGGTCTTGTTGGCTAATAATGTTCTGAAGTGAATTGACATTTTGGTCTGACTGTAAAATGATTCTCGACTTTAAGTTTTCCTCGTCTTTAGATTGTGGTAACAGAAGTGATTCATTGTTTACATGTTATGAGTTGAGTTTATCCTTTGGAAATTTTTAAGATTCAAAAGAGGGCAAAGTGACTAAATAATAACACATCGGTAGACGGATGTCTTAAGTCGATAAATTCCATGTTTCGTATGAGAATAAGCTAAAAGAAGTAACTGCGTCATCAATTACTCGTATCATACAATAGAAGACAGTGATGCGCCTCTTTTTTACTGTGCGATTTGTTATAGAGCCCACTGAATAGATCTCTAGATTTTTATAAAAAAATTTGAAATTTTTATCATCAATGTGAGTATCGGTGATTTTTTTTTCTAGCCACGCCTCGGAATGTTATGATGGCTTTATACCATGGCTAAATAGTACTTGTCGTCTTGATATTTGGCATTTTGAGTGAGAAAATCTTACTTACTTATCAGGCGAGAGTCAGTGCCTTACTTAACGTCGTGTTTTATCGTCTGCGATTTTAAGCGAGAGTTTATCCCACCTTTCTTCGTGAACAAACGATACGGAGACGCTCATTGCTAAAGCATTCCATGCGCTGGGTGTGACTGACCAGTGATTATTCTTTTCCTTTTTTTTATTTATTTTTTTTATAATCTGCGAGCACTCAAGGTATTTTGAGTAACACCAAAATGTTTAAACTTAGCTCTGGTGAAGAAAGTTAGGGAGAAAAGAAAGACAGGTACCGATGTACATTGGTTTTAAAGGTTTGAATGTTATAATGACCAGGAAATAAAGAGCTCGGCAGGGCATTCCATAAATCAGCTGCACGGCTTCGTAAAGAGTTTATATATTTCATAGTATATCCGAAAGTGGGCTTGAAGGCAAACTAATGAGCATTCATAGCGAGTTAACTAACTTTCACTGGAGTACTGTTCACCAGCAGTAGTGACAGAACAAAGTAAGGCTGGAGATATTACGCATTAATGTTCAAGGGTGTCAACTGTGTAGTATTAGAGTCACCTATAAATTTCATCGTACGGTTTTGAATCCTATCTGAACCTATCAGAAGAGAGGTCTTAGGAGCATCTGGTCAGATGTGGGCGTTGTACTACAATTTTGGTCATATATATACCTTTTATATTGATCAGATTGATCATTTCAGAGAGGAGGAAGTATTTATTCGTTACTTAAGGAAACCTAAATAGAGAATGAAAAGTTTACCGATTCCAGTGATTCAAGTGCCGTAACGAAGCAGACAACACTTTTTTATGGAAGCATTAAAATCTACTCTGTTAGTGGTTTCATACTTAGTTATGCTGTTAATATCGGAATATAATGAGCTTATCTTGCCCTGCCGTTCCCGTTCTACTGGCGAAGAATAGGGAAGTGAGTCTGGGAAGGAATTTGAAAAGCAGAGAGTAGTTCGCCAGCAAAGCAATGTATTGGATTAGAATTAGCAGACTAGAAATTAAAAAAAATGTCGGTGAAAAAACGGAGCCCTGTGGCACACCAGCATTTGTTTTGTGAATATCAGACTTGAAATAATCCAAGACAATTTCAATTGAACATTCCGCAAGGTAATTTCTAATCCATTGAAGAAGAGATTAATCGATCCCAAAAGCACACATTTTCGACAAAAGAGCCTGATGCCAAACTCTGTCAAATGTAGATTCGCTCGAGTAAAATTCGACGCACTTAATTAAAGGCGGAGACAAAACGCAATCTGAAACTGTTGAGCTGGTCGCAAAGTGTGCAGCAAGCAGATTGGCCTTATCTAAAGAGCATTGGGATAGAGCATGAGACAGAATTTCTAATAAGACCAATAATTTTTACTACATATCTTTGGTACCCGGTTATTTTTTACTTCAGTTTTTGGTCGTATTGAAATTGTACACGCTTAAGAAAGACATTGAAGTCGTTCTTCGCCAGATTGATGTACGCTTTGCTTCCACTTTTCGGTGAGACACGCCATCAAACTATATTGCCGGTCATTGAGAAGTTGTTGCCTTTTGAGATACATATTTCATGAGCTGACGATTTATCAGCGTTTCCATGACCTTGAAAAGAAGGGACTTAAGTGCAATGGGTCTGTGGGAAAAGAGAGAAGACGATTTGCCTTTTTTATGCACAAATGCTGTTTTACATCTGAAGAGTCCTAAAGAGTAGGATTGATGAAAAATCTTATGCAGTGGTTTTGCCATCGTATAAGCACACCTTTTCAGAGAAGAGGAGATATACCAAATAGACCAACGGATTTATGTATAGTAGATTCCTTCCATTGAAGATTCGATGCACTCAAGTGTAGGCGGAGACAAAGCACAATCTGGGAGCATTAAAATCTACTCTGTTGGTCTGTTAGTGGTTTCATACTTAGTTATGCTGTTAATATCGGAATATAATGAGCTTATCTTGCCCTGCCGTTCCCGTTCTACTGGCGAAGAATAGGGAAGTGAGTCTGGGAAGGAATTTGAAAAGCAGAGAGTAGTTCGCCAGCAAAGCAATGTATTGGATTAGAATTAGCAGACTAGAAATTAAAAAAAATGTCGGTGAAAAAACGGAGCCCTGTGGCACACCAGCATTTGTTTTGTGAATATCAGACTTGAAATAATCCAAGACAATTTCAATTGAACATTCCGCAAGGTAATTTCTAATCCATTGAAGAAGAGATTAATCGATCCCAAAAGCACACATTTTCGACAAAAGAGCCTGATGCCAAACTCTGTCAAATGCCTTAGAAATATTAAGTGCAACTATCTTGCTTTCGCCAGGGGTGGCCATGGGGTAGTGGTACTAGCAATCGCTCCTCACTCGGAGGGTCAAGGTTTGAATCCTACCCATTGACTAGTTTTTCAAGTTTCTCATTTGTGTAGTTGGAACTCAGACAGAAAAATTCTATGTGTGAAGGCATAACACTGACACGTAGATTTGGCTGTTGTAGAGTTTCAAGCGAAAAAAAAAAAAAAAAAAAAAAATACTGTGAATTATAACCTTCGAATCACTCTGAGTGAAGAGAAACTCTCCGTCCTATTCGGACTCCCACCCCTGGAGAGCCAATATGGAAACCAAACACACCTGAGTACAACTACAAAAAACCAATTTTCCTTTCTCCTCCTTCTAACTTTCCGCTCGCGCCAAGGCAACAGTAAAAGGCTATCCATCCCTTAGGCGCGCGTAAATTATAAAAAAAAAAAAGATTGATGAACGCTTTGGTTCCACTTTTCAGTGAGACATGCCACTAGATTATCAGTGGGCCTGTTGCTACGAAAACTGAAAAGTTTTTGTGATTAGAGACATTTCATGAGCTGAGTCCTAAAAAGTAGGATTGATCAAAACGCTTTCGCAGTGGTTTTGCCTGCATGAAAAAACGAATGCGAAAGTAGATTCGCTCGAGGAAAATTCGACGTACTTAATTACAGGCGGAGACAAAACGCAATCTGAAACTGTTGAGCTGGTCGCAAAGTGTGCAGCAAGCAGATTGGCCTTATCTAAACAGCATTGGGATAGAGCATGAGACAGAATTTCTAATAAGACCAATCATTTTTACTACATATCTTTGGTACCCGGTAGTATTTTTTACTTCAGTTTTTGGTCGTATTGAAATTGTACACGCTTAAGAAAGACATTGAAGTCGTCCTTGGCTCGTTTAAGTTTTTTTACATTTTTCTCCGTAGGTTCAGTGTTGTAGGAGCTAAAAAATATATCTTTAAACCTGACAGCCTCTTTACAGCTCGAGTGGTACCACGCCTTTTCTTTCGGTCGGAGAACGAGTAATTAGCTGATATTACACAATGATCCGACGAGCCTAGAGGGGAGAGCACATCAACGGTGTACTTATCAGGGTGAGAAGTTAAAAACAAGTACAGGGTGTTGGCGGTATGACTCTCAACGTCTGGTATTCGTGTGGGTTCATTTGTAAGCTGGGTCAAGTTGTTTTCCGCAGCAAAGATTTCACAACACTATTATTTGTGAGTAAGACAGGACATCAAACTCGTTAAAGGTCGAATTGCTGTCCAGTTTGGGCATTTTGTTAATAAAGCAGTAGTGGATAGTTTGCTAACGAAGAGGGTTTTTAACCACATGAAGCTGAAGTCCGGAACATGTATCACATTGTTGTGCAGTTTGTTAGACTACGTCACTTCGCATGTAAATGGCGAGACCGCGATGAGAAGAGAATAATGGCACTGGACTAAGACTTGGACTTCAGATCTGAGTAACCTGAGAAATGTGGGCCTGTGTTTCACCAAATACCAAAGCAACTGACTTGTATTTACAGACATGAGCACACTCAGATAAGTGATTCCTTTTTAGTCCGCGTTTATTTCCTATGTCCACTTTAAATGCCCGAGTCATTTCAAACGTAAAACAACCACAACCCCGATAATGCTAAGCAAAGTTGTAAAGCGGGAATTCTGTTGTTAGCTAACCAAATCAATTTGTTGTGGGTGTTATTCCCTTTCAGTGATAAGAAACTAAATCTAAACTAACAACCCGCTACCTATTGGTCGTTACATCCACTCAATCATTGCTTTTACTGTATGAGATGTGGGATTCCCGCACTTTTGTTTGTTTTCTTATTCACTGCACTTGGGCTATTGACCACATGTCTCTTTTTCAAACCTCGGCTGGAACTTGATGGTACATTGTGTTTTAGATCAGATTTACCAACGATCGTAAAATTAGCTGCATGATCAGCCTGAAATTTGAATGCGCGACCCTCTTATTTTGCCATAAGCTGAAATCCGTAACATTCTCATTAAAGCTAGAAAACAAGCTGCGATATATAGCAACTTTTTAAGCATGAGCTACACTTTTCTTCCAAGATACCGGTAGTCTTTGAACAAATTAAGCCACATCACGCTTGTTCTATGTTTCATTCTCATCGCAATTTCTTGGGTGGTAAACTATTTTATTTAGGTATTTATACAATATTATGTTATCTGATACATTTTTCGCCCTTCCAATAGCATCTCATCATTATCCTTAAAATTTTAATCGCGTCACATGTCGACCTAGAAAGACCCGATGGTGTTTAATGCTATTGCGTTGCCGACTATCTATCATATAACCCTTTCGTATATTTTCAATGTGTACGGCATTAGCCGGTTGTTGTCGCAATTTTTCGTGTCGCCTTTATCCTTATATAGTGAAACAATACAGCTCACTCTCTACTGGATAGGAGTTCGATTACTTCTTATAACTTAATTCAACAACATTTTGAGGCATTTAAACTTAGGATTTCCGATTTTCACCCATACTGTGGAGTGTATGTGATCCGGTGCCACTACACTATTCATTCTTTTCTGCTTTGTTGCTTTCGGCTTATGTAAAATCTGCCGTTTCATGTCGGTTCGCAAAAACCAAAGGAAGTGTACTGCGGGTTAATTCTTCGTTTAATATCACGCTATAGTGCTCTTTATATCTGTTATATTTTGGCGATTGAATCGCTCTCTTCTTCTTTGTAGCAATCAAAGATGTTACTCGTTTGCCGTGCTTGACGTTGCACTTCTTCTACTGCTTGCCGTCTGCTTATAAGTTGTGAGGGTGCCTCCTCTTATTCTCGACACCATGCTTCTACTTTTCTGGCTACCGCTTTTTCACCTCACTCACGATACACTATGTTACGTTCATTTTTGCCATTATACTTAGTCCACGCTTCAAAAGCCTGGCTTTTGGTTCTTTCCCGCCATTTTCTTGTCATGTCTCCACCACCACGTTCCTCTATTTATATGAAGCCGGCCTTTTGAAACACCGAGCCGAGTTTTTGATCGCTTTTTTTCCAAGTATTTTACATATCTGGTGTGTTTTCGAGCCATTCTCGTAAATTCAGCGCCCAGAGCTGCCCTCTTTTCTTAGAAATTCTGCCAGTTTATTTTCTCGACTGATGCGTATTGTTGCTTGATGTTCCTTGGTATCTTCTCCAGCAAAGGTCGGTGCTGACTTACTAGTTGTTCGCCAAAATCACTTTAGAATGTTTCATTCACTATTTTGCGTTGTTCCACAGATGGTAATCTGTCTGCGTTTAGGTTCCATCCAGTGTGTAATCAAGTTCTGCTTTTGCTTAGTAAATAGCGGTTTTTTTTATTATAAAGTAGCGCGCGTTAAAGGGGTTAAGGTACCCTTAAAATGTTTGCGCACAGCGCGGGCGAGGGAAAATTAGGGAGCGAAGAAAGATAGGAAAGAAAGATGTACGTTTGTTTTAAATGTCTGAGTATTATAATGACTAGGAAATAGTGAGCTCGGCAGGGCATTCCACATGAGAGTTGTTCGGCTTAGGAACGAATCACGATACTTCAGAGAACATCCGAAAGTGGACTTGAGGGTATGCTGATGAGCATTCATAGCGAGACGGGTGTTACGGTTGAAGGATTCAAGGGTCAAAATGCTACTGGCCATTTAAATGGAGCACTGATGGTGATAATAGCGATAAAACAAAGTGAGACACGAAAAATTTCGTCGGTGTTCGAGGGTGTCCATTGATTGGGTAATGTTAGCTTCACCTATAAGTTTCATCGCATGGTTTTGAATCTTATCCAGCAAGTGCAGAGTTGTTTTAGGCGCACCTGACCAGAAGTATGCATTGTACTCCTATTTTTGGCGGATAAATGCCTTATATATGAGGCCAGCTCAGAAGGGGAAAAGTATTTCTTACATCGTTAGAGGAAACCTAAACATTTCGCAGAATTGTTTGCCACATCAAATATGTGGTCATTCCAACGTAAGTTGTCATTGACACATATCCGAGGATGAAAAGTTTTTCGGTTTTAACGATGCAAGTGCCATACATGGATAATGGCAATTAATTCCTCTCTGTTGATTGTTCCCCAATTGGTGATGCTGTTTATATCAGAATATAATGAGGTTAGCATACGCTGCGGCTCCCGTTCCACAGCTGAAAAGCAAGGACGTGAGTTAGGGAATGAATATGAAAAGTAGAGAGTACTGTCGTCAGCAAAGGAATATATTGGATTAGAAGCAGCAGACAAGAGATCGCTGAAGAAAATTAAAAAGAGAGTCGGACATAGAACGGAGCCCTGGGGCCCACCAGTATTTATTTTGTGAATATCAGACTTGAAACCATCCAAGACAATTTGTATTGAACGTTCCGAAAGGTAATTTCTAATCCATTGAAGAAGGGAGTCGTCGATCCCAAATGCACGCATTTTCCACAAAAGAGCCTGATACCAAACTCTGTCAAATGCCTTAGAAATATCAAGTGCAACTATCTTGCTTTCGCCAGATTGATGTACGCTTTGCTTCCACTTTTCGGTGAGACACGCCATCAAACTATATTGCCGGTCATTGAGAAGTTGTTGCCTTTTGAGATACATATTTCATGAGCTGACGATTTATCAGCGTTTCCATGACCTTTAAAAGAAGGGACTTAAGTGCAATGGGTCTGTGGGAAAAGAGAGAAGACGATCTGCCTTTTTTATGGACAAATGCTGTTTTACGTCTGAAGAGTCCTAAAGAGTAGGATTGATGAACAATCTTACGCAGTGGTTTTGCCATCGTATAAGCACACCTTTTCAGAGAAGAGGAGATATACCATATAGACCAACGGATTTATGTATAGTAGATTCCTCCCATTGAAGATTCGATGCACTCAAGTGTAGGCGGAGACAAAGCACAATCTGGGAGTGTTGAATTGGCCGCAAAGTGAGCGGCAAGTAGATTGGCCCTGTCCAAAAAGCTGACAGCTTTTTTTCTTTTTTTATTAATTCTTATAATTTTCATTCTTATAAATTCATTAAACAATTAAAGTTAAATAATACATATAATGAAAGAGAATTCAAGTTCTAAGAAGCAAAAAAAAAAAGAAAGTTGATGACATTCAGTATTTATAGGTAAATAAAAATAGAGTTGAATGCCACTTCAATTGGCTAAATAAAAACAAAATAAAGATTAGTGGGTGGGGTGACCCTTTAAGAATTCAGAGTGAGAAGAAAGAAAAAAAAAAAAACTTTAAACATTACAAGAAGCATAATCCAAATATAAATTCAATGCAAACAAAAAAGAATGAATTATAATTGTATAAATTGTATATAAAAAAATGCAAAAAGAAAGAAAGAAAACAAAGAAAACGAAGATTAAACCAAAATATCAGAAATACGAGATTCTAATGCAGCATAATCAAGGCTGAAGAGCCACATTTTTACGCGTTTTAGGAAAGTTCCAGGTATTGTTATTGTCCTGACTGACTGAGGGAGTTCATTGAATAAACGATAAGCCAAAACCGAGAAAAAATTACGATATGCAGTGGTACGGAAGTGGGGTACAGAAAAAAAGTTAGAAATGTTTCCACGAAGATTATAAAAGGAAATTAGGCGAAAGTTGCGATTGCCCGACTTCATAAAGAAGATTTTTAACACTTTGAAACAATACAAATGACGAACAGGAAGAATATTCAGGACACAGAACAAAGGAAAGCTAGAATACCTACCCGATTTTCGACAAATTTTTCTTAGGACATGTTTCTGCAGAATCAAAAGTGGTAGTATTTTATTTCGATACACACCCCCCCAAAAAGCAATTCCATATTGTAACTTGAATTGGAAAAGACCATAATAAATTATCTTTAATAGCTTGGTTGAGCATACGTTACGCAAATAATATAAATGACGAAGTGTGCATCGGAAATACTTTTTCAAATTATCGACGTGATTCGCAAAACTCATCCTTGAATCAAGGGTAAGCCCCAAATATTTAAATTCGTCTACTCGCTCTACTAGGAAACATTTATCACTACAGGTAAGATTACAACAAAAAGAGGAAGAGGAAACACCAGACGAACAATAGCAATTAGACAGTTTGGATCTATGACATTCAGGTGCGTGAAAGTACACATTAGCTTCCAAATTGTATGAGGAAGATAAGCTGAAGAACATTATCTTGGTTTTCGAGCTTATTACCAAATTATGTTCAGCAAACCAGTGTCTTAATCAACTTAGATCACAATTCACATTAGAAATTAGGTCCAAAGGACTGTTTAATCCGTAAGTAAAACCAATGTCATCAGCAAAAGCAGTAGGCTTACCTTTGAAATTAAGCGCAAAGAGTGAATTGATGTAGACCAAAAACAGAATTGGACCCAAAACAGAACCTTGTGGAACACCCAGATTCGGGAACCGTATTTCGCTCCTTATATCATATATTTTCACTCTTTGCGACCTATTTTCAAGATAAGACCTAAACCAGTGGAGCATGAAACCACGAAAACCAGCTTTTTCCAATTTTCTCAACAGGAAATTGTGGTTAACCATGTCGAATGCCTTGGTAATGTCAATAAATAAACCAGCCGTACATTTTTTTCCCATCGAGGTGTAACATTATTTGGGAACAAAACTGTAAGAGCGCATCTTCCGTCGATTTGCCTTTTAGACAACCAAATTGAACTGGATTGAAAAACCTAGTTTTATGTAAAAAAACTCACAATTCTATTTTTCATTAGCTTTTCGAAAATTTTGCTAAAAACAGAAAGAAGTGAGATTGGCCTGTAGTTACCAATTTCCTCAGAGGGACCTTTTTTGAGTAAAGGAATGACTTCAGCACATTTAAGTTCTTCAGGAAAGACCCCTTCAAACACGCAACGATTATAAACATTTGCCAAGACATCCACTATGAAACATGCAATTTTTTTAACCATCAGCTCCGCACGAAGTAGAATTCGGTAAAGTACCAATAACTTTCAAGATCTCAAAAGCCGTTATGGCCTGAAAAACAAAACTACAACATTGTAATGGTTCAGCAAACCCACTAATGGAAGGACAAGTACGACAGATCGGTTGGACAGGACTCGGTTGTAGGCTGCAGCCAACATTTGTAAATTAACAATTAAAACCATCAGCAATAGCGATTATGTCAGACAGTTCAGAGTTATCAACAGGTAAAACAGTAGGTTTTTTGAAGCAGTAGATTTATTCAGTAAGCTACTCGTATTTACAACTCGCCATTAATTTTTTAGATTTCCCTGTGCAGAGCTGAATTGAGCACGGTAATAGTTATCTCTACATATAGGAATCTCTTTTTTTAATTCAACACATAATTTCTTATACCTTCTTTTTAGATCCTGGTTATCAGGATACTTATTGCACTTAATTCTGAGTTTGTTTAAGTCTTTTAACAATTTTTTTGGACGGCAGAAATGAGGAACACGATAAGATGTGCTTCTTAAGAGAATCAATGAAGATTGTATACGCACTAGATGAATAGCTACAAACATAAACATCCTCCCAAGACTCATTGCATAGATTATTTTTTAGCCTAATAAAGTCAACTTTCACTCTTCTTTGAGGGGAATTAGAAGAATTACAGCCTCTAGTTATAGAGAGTTTTACTAAAAGACCCGTCATACAGTGATCAGTAATTTTCAGGTCAAAGACGCATTTTTCGCATTCATTGAGCGTAACATTACGGAGGCGCCCATAAATATGATCCAGACAGCTCCCCGAAACAGGCCTAGTGGGCTCATTAATAAAGCATGCTAGACCATGTGAAGCAAGTAATGCCAAATAACTAGAGACAGTTACATTACCATCCAGACTATTGATGTTGAAGCTTGAATGTCATTGTGAATGAGCGTTGGGATGGAGTATGAGGCAGAGTTTCTGATGTTTTTGACAAACGATCAAAAGCTTTTACTGCCTTTGGGACACTGTAGTATTTTTTGCCTCAACTTCTGGTATTGAAATTTCGCACGCTCAAGAAAGACGTTGCAGTCATTCCTGACTCGTTTAAACTGGTTTGGGTTTTCCTCGGTCGGGTTGGTCTTGAAGGATTGAAAAAAAAACACTTCTCTAACCCTGACAACTCCTCTCTACAACTCGAGTCGTACCATGTCTTCTCTTTTCGTTTGATACTCTTCATTCGATGAGGGATAAAAGATTTCATTCCAAAGAGAATGGTGTCTGTGATCATATCAGCAGGATACGTAACGAACTGTTAAAAAGGAGCTATTAAGACCGCTACAATTAGCTTTCTCGTATTGCCATACGGTTCTTTTCGGAATTTTTTCTGTAACTTTGTGGTCGGAGTACGAGAAATTGGCTGACATGACAAAATGGTCCGATGAGCCTAGAGGGGATAGCACATCAACGGTGTACTTGTCAGGGTGAGAAGTTAAAAACAATCAATGTCTGTATGATTATCAATATCTGGTATTTGCGTGGGCTCATTTGCAAGTTGGGTTAGATTATTTTCCGCAGCGAAGATGTCAACACACCGTCCTTCGCCTGTTGTCTGTCCAGAATGTCGAATCCATCCAGAATTATGTATATTGAAATCGCCCGTAATAACGATTTCTGTATGAGGATTCAATAATACAATCCTCTGGATAGAGTCAGACAGCTAACTTGTTAAAGGTCGAATTGTTGTCCAGTGTGGGGAGCCCCGCCCAATTATCAAGGCTGCGCCCATCGATGACGTTGTCTAATAATAAACGGGGGCAGAGCAAAGTACTGATCTTATCGTAAACATTTTCAGATGACGCTACCGAAGGTTGCTACGATTTGATCAGTCACATGTTGCCGGTCATAGGTCTTGTTGGCGGCTGGACCACCGGTAGTCCCTACCAGAACTTAAATCACGGTACCGTGGGAATCAGAAGCCCTCGATTTCGGTCCGGGCTTGACTTGAAAAGGTAGGCCTCCTTGTAGGAGCGTCATGGTGGCTGTGGTATAAACCCAAAGTCGCGGGTAGGGTCTTCCTTTGGTTGACCCAATGCAGAGTTGCAATAAGTACTGGGTGCTGGGACCCTAAGAGCAGTAAGAGGTCTTAGGTCAGCCTCGACTCATACCAAGGGCGGAACTTGTGCTGGCAACACAGTTACGATTTGGTATCTCAGGAAGGCGGCAGAGCGATGGCAAGGCGTATCCTTCCTCCATGGATATATGGGCATCCCGTAAACATAAGTCTACATGACAGGTGGTTTACGTTAAAAATCACTATGTCCAGTGTGGGGCTTCTGTAAATAAAGCAGTAGTGGATAATTTGCTTACGGAGATGGAATTTTATCCACAGGAAATTGAATTTCGGATTGAAACAGGAACTACATTGTGATAGAGTTTGGTAAGCTACATCACTATGCACATAAATGGCGAGACCGCGGTGAGATAAGAATAATGGCACTAGTTCGTAGCCAGGTAGCTTCAGATCAGAGTGATCTGAGAGGTGTGGGCGGGGTTCTACCTGTGTTTCACTAAGTGCCAAAACAGCTGGTCTGAATTTACAGACGTGTACGTACGCAGAAAAGTGGTTGCTTTTAAATCCGCGAATATTTGCTATATCCACTCCATATTCCCGCGTCATTAAAAGTCAAACACAAATACCGACGATACTAAGCGCTGCTGTGAAGTAAAAATTCTGAATTGGTTTACCGAATTAAATTGTTGTAGGTGCTATGCCCTTTCAACAATAGAAAACAGTGCACCAACAAAATTCTATTAGGTATAGCAAGACTGTGTGATTTCCATGAGTTTAAGATATCTCCTTCTTCTGAGTTTCTCGTACCGAAACTAATAAACAGCATTTCTTCTGTTGGCATTCTGTTTCAAAACTCATAAGATTGCTTCAAATTATATCGTTTTCTAATTCCTCACAGCCTAGTTGCTTACAATTTTATCTAGGAGCACCGCTTTGCAGACGGTACCAAATCCGTTCTTATTTTGTGTCGTTCCATAATAATACGTTTTGTACACTTTCGCGTGCAAGTCCAAGTAGCGGGCTATGTACCCGACATTTCAAAGTACCGGATGGAGTAGTGTATTCATTTAGGTTCAATTCTATGATGACGTACTGTAGTACTATTCTCTTTTTATCCGTTTGGTGTTGGTATGTACGAATATGGGGCGAAAGTAATGTCAATGTGACATACTTTTTGCAAATGGCGTCAAGTGTCTTTGTGCGTTGACCTTTATGCTGTAGACAGAGCGATATAAACCTGAAGTACGCGGAATTATTCCTACTGCCTATTTGACCAACTTTCGGTCTGTTGTTTTAACGCAACGTGGATTTCGTTGTCGTTTTACTCGGCTTACTGCGCCACCATGTGCACGAACAATTAAGCGTCCACTAGAGATGGCCCAAGATGTGGCCGTCCCCATATTGCTCGTTCGACCGAGAATATCACTGCTGTGTCCAAAGACTTCCGAGAGAATCTACAAACATCGACGAGAAAACCATACACACAATTTGGTATCAGCAGGCGTTCCTTGCATCGAATTTTGGTGACGGAACTGAAGATGTTCCCTTATAAAGTGCAAACCATTCACCAATTGCTGCCTGCTGACCATCAAGTCAGGTTAACTTACTAACACCTTCTGTTAAGTCTGTTGCAGGAGGAGAATGATTTCGTGTCCAAAATCATAATGAGCGACGAAGCCCAATTCCACTTAAGTGGTTATGTGAATAAAGAAAATGTGCGTTTCTGGGGCACGGAGAATGCACGAAAAGCCATTGCATCCCCTCAAAGTGACTATTTGGTGTGGCATTTGCTGTGAAGAAGTGATTGATCTTTATTATGATGAGGACGCCGACGGCACTACCGTAACAGTAGTGCCATGCTAAAGACAGATGTTAAACGGGTTTTTGTTTTGCCGCAAGCTTCTGAATTGGGTCTCGAACATTGTTGGTTCCTGCAGTATGGAGCAACCGCTTACAAAACTCGGGCAACGATGGTTATTTTGAATCACAAATGTCTTTTGAACTGGTCGGTCAGATCGCAAAATCTGCCGGAGTCAGACTTCTTTCTTTGAAATCTCGCGTTTACCACAACAAAACAAAAGCCTTGCAAGTCTTGAAAGCAAATATTGAAGAAAAAATCATCAATTTAGAGCCAGGTGTTTTGCGATTAAAAATGCCGTAAAACTAGCACAAATGTGCATCAATTCAGGAGGAGATGATTTGACCGACATAATTTTTTAAACTTAATGCCATCAATTCTGCACCTTCGTATAATCTTTTCGTGGGAACAGAGTCCAATTTTTTTTTCATTTTTAACAAAATGGCAGCCAATTCACATTATGACATTACTTTTGCTTTCACGTGTACGTATAGTAGCCTTTCATAGATTATGGTAATGAAGTAGTTTCTTCTCTTAAACAATATTCTTTCAACAAGAAAGGATATTTTTATGAACAGACTTGGTTTTAATATTTTTTATACCCTAAAAGACTAAAATATTATCTAGGTCTTATTTTATTCGAAACTGAATTCAAACTTCATATTTGGAATGGGTTTTTGTATATCTTTCTCGACGCCAACTTTGCCGGCAAATATTCGTAATCTGACGTCCGGCAGTATTTAGTTGATCTTGCGATTTTTAAGTTCTCTGTCTTTTCCAAATGCATCGTGTGAAGCTTAGTCTACCAACCATTACTTTGCATTCTAACATATTAACGATGTATAAAGCATCAGGATTGGTAAATTTTTCTCCGATAAACCTTTTCTTAAGGAATATCAAACGGATATCATCACGTGGTAAACAGCCGGAAGTCTTCTCAAAGCCAGTGAATAGCAAATACGAATGCCAGTTCTAAATAGGAAGATCCTTAAACTCGATTTCGAAATATGTATGTACAACCTGAAAGCAAATTTAAATTTTATGTTGAAAACATTTTCGTAAATTTATTTCCCAGATAATATCTATATGTAAATTCTTTTTAAACTTAAAACACATAACATATAATATAAAAGTACCCATCCCTTGCTGGCAATTGCAATTGCTCACCAAATATCTACAAGTACATGTCAAATGGATTAAAAGAGAAATACAAAAACATATATATATTGTATGAACAAATCCTTTCATCACGTCGATGGTAAGGAAAGTTTTTATCGCCTTCCTAGTGTTCTAGTATCCACAATGGTTGATGGTAATAGTGGGTACTGTTGTCAGTGAGCTACTTCTTATACTCGTAGTCGTAGTCGAACTAGTACAAGTTCTCGTACATCTCGACTTCACGTATTCGATTCAAAATTAAATTCTCCTAGTTCCATTGCACGGTGTGCAGATGTAAAACTCCAGATTCAGTCCGGCATTATTGAATTTTTCGTTGAAATTTTCTCGCATCCTTGAAATCACATTCTGAACCGAACTTTGACCAACTAGTGTCACCGTACAGCCACCAAACCCACCACCAGTCATACGTGATCCTAGAACGCCAGCACAATTAATGGCTGAATCCACAAGGACATCAACTTCTTTGCACGACACTTCGAAGTCGTCACGTAGTGATATATGAGACTGTGTCATTAGTTTTCCCATCTAAGAAAAACGAGAAAAAAAAAGAAATTTAGAAAAAAATCTGTTGGTGTGAGAAATTCATATATGAATGTAAGAGGGACGAATCAAAGTACTGAAAGGATTCAATTCTATTCAAGGCATCCAATCTCCTGCGAAAGAATGCGATCTTTCGTACTTCCTTTCAGTGTGGCCAAAGTATTGCTAAATGTTGCTTTTACTTCCTAAAACTGAGATGTTTACATCTTCCATTCGGAATATAGGTAGATAAGGAATCTCTTTTGGATTTATTTTATTCCACGCATACAAACAAGTGTAGTAGAAAATTCTCCAAGCTTGACAGAGAATCATCCTGATAAAGTTTGCCCGCTCTGTGTAAGTACTCGTATCATATATAAGAATGATGTTTCTCAAAGTTAATAAGACTCTGTCGAACTTGAAATGATGCCTGGTTTTTGATGTTTAGAAACGAATATGTAGCCAAATATAGGGTTTTCCAATAAGGAATTGACAAATTTTTTTTTCAATAAAACGCAAACCATTTGAGATATTTCAAAAA
Organism: Volucella bombylans; assembly: GCA_949129095.1. Taxonomy (NCBI): domain Eukaryota; kingdom Metazoa; phylum Arthropoda; class Insecta; order Diptera; family Syrphidae; genus Volucella; species Volucella bombylans. The sequence goes on along the minus strand of OX422143.1, from coordinate 108,398,222 downwards.
CTTTATTATCGGCTTGAAGTGCAATCAAAACATTTATGAATGCAACTTGACTTCGTTCATATGGCCACAGCGGGCACGTTTGCAGCGGTCGATTCGTTGGACCCAATTTTCAACGGTTCGGCCACACATTTCGGCCGAAACGGTCGCTATTTCGCGTTCAATGTTGGCTCTTCCAACGTCGTCGGCTTAACGTAGCCCCACAGAAAATACTCAAGCGGCGTTAAATCGCACGAACGAGGCGGCCAATCGACTGGCCCATGTCTTGACACGCTCACCATACTTACTCTTCAATAAATGGATTTTAGCGTGTGCTGTGTGGCTGGTGCCATCATCCTGTTGAAACCACTTGTCGTCCAAGTCCATATCTTCCAATTCGGGCCAAAAATAATCGGTGATCATGGCGCGATAACGCTGACCATTCACAGTAACGTGACGATCGTTATCGTCGACGAAAAATTATGACCCAATAACGCCGCCGCCATGCAAACTGCACCAAACCGTTATTTTTTGTGGATGAAGTGCTGATTTATGAAGCACATGTGGATTTTCACCAGACCAATAACGCATATTTTGCTTATTGACGAACCCATTGAGCTAAAAATGAGCTTCGTCACTGAAGATGATTTTGCGATGAAATTCATCATCTTTGCGCATCTTCTCCAAAACCCAATCGGAGAACGTACGTCGCTTCAAATGGTCCATGGTATGGGTGTAAACCAAAATCCTTATGCAAAATACGCCATAATGTGGTCTGAGCTATGCCCAATTCTTGAGAACGCCGTGGAATTGACTGATTTGGATCGTTTGCTACGGACGCCTGAACGGCAGCGATATTTTCGACACTTCGACCAACCCGTTGTCTCACTGACATCTCTCATCACACAACGAATATGTAGACTCAAATTTTTGCACTAAACTTGTTATTGTCTGTCTACTAGGGCGAGAATTACGACCGAAAATTGGAGTTAACGCTCTTGAAGTTGCAGTCACCGACTTCGAATTTCGGTAGAAAATTTTTATAATTTGCAGGCATTGTTTGTTCGTGTACTTTACCATGATGAAAATGTTGGGTTTACTGAATAAATTGACAGTGACAGTTTGATGAATAGTGAAAGAGTGCGTTCACAAATTAAATTCAAAGTTGTTAAGTCCCTATTGGAAAACCCTTTATAAAAAACGGCCTGAGAATCGCTCTTCCAAACACTGTGACAATAACTTTATATCGTAAGAATTGAAGTAATAATTGAAGAATTAAGAATGTTTTTTTGTTGTGGACAATTCACGTTCTAATCGATTCCTCAATTATTAGAAAAACCAACCGACATCTTATATCAGTATTGAACAAGTTCCAGATTGCAAAAGGAGAACTTCTTAATATGAACCAGCAATTCACGTTTGAAACCATATCTCACCAATGTTGGCTGCAAGCAATTGCGCCCAAAAATAATATTCCTACATGTATCGATAGCAATTTCCATTGACTATTGCTTGGCAGCCATCATCACCAACGAAAAAATTCGGCTCAATATCGCCGTCGGCATGAAAACTACACTATCTAGTCAATTTTTGCGTATGTAGTGGCGTCTCATGAAGCACATTTCGGTTTGCAGCAGTCCAATAACGCATATTTTGCTTGTTGACAAAGTCATTTAGGCAGAATCGATTGTAAGCAGTTCCAGAGACCAATTTGATTAAGTTCGGCTCTACATACGGCCATCTGGCTTTAGTTCTTGAGTCAATTTGATTATATTCGGGTGTAGGCGGAGATCCTTTTGGAAAATTCGCCACAGTATTGTTTGAGCGATGCCAAATTCCTACGAATGGCGTGGAATGGATTGATTTAGGTTGCTGTCAATAGATGTACTTACTGCCTTAATATTTTCAGCACTTCTTTCATTTTTTCCCCTTATTGGCACCGAAACATTAAGCTCCGAAAATACAGATTCAAATGTTTGCACCAAATTATGCTAGAACATGCAGGGTGGAGCTATTATAGCGAACGAAAATTGGCTTTAGCGCTGTTAAAGTTGAGGCCAGCGAATCTGGTTTAAGGATTTTGCATAAAGGCCTGGATGACATGATTCTACTTCATTTTGATTCTAGTAATCCCTGAAAGAAGTATTTACGAAGTAAGTATTACGAGTACAATCATGGGAAGTTAAAAGAAAATGTGTGAAAAAAAAAACAAAAATCGAAATACTATTATTATTATTATTTCGAGGGATCTTTACAAATGAATTTGTAAAGTCCGGGATTTTCACGCCGGGGTACTATGCTCATGTGGAGCTAGTCAACAGCACGCGGTATACCGAGTTCCCATGTGGTCCCCCATCTAGTTACTTACCGCGCCCACACTGCTTGATTTCGGTAAAAATCGTAATAATTATTAACATTACAAACAAAAAAAACATAGTGTTTAGTGGAATTCAGGAAGTCGTCAGAGGCTGAATTCATCAAAAAAGTCGATTCACATGACCGATTTAAAACAGCTGAAGATTTAAGAGAAGAATTCACTGTAAGACGAAGGCTTCTACAAGTCAGCTTTTGTGCAAGAAGCCCTGCTAAAAAGCCGCTTTTAATAAAAAAAATTCGCCAAAAATATCTCCAGTGGGCGAACGATTACGAAAACTCGATCGTAACGGATTGGAAAAATGTAACCTTCTAAAACGACTAAAAATTTAACATCTTCGGATCCGATGGAATACAGTATACCCGGCGAAGGACTGGAGAACAATTTAGTGAAGGTTTCACTACAAGAACCGTGAAACATGGAGGTTTACTGATGATTTGGGTATGCCTTTCCTGGTGTTGGGCGGCTAGGTTTAATAAATTGAATGGTGAACTCAGAAATATATAAAAAAATATTCGAAGAAAATTTGCTACCATCAATAGAAAATCACTTTGCACATTCAGATAAGGTGATTTTTCAAGTTGATTCTGCACCTTGTCACCGCTCGAAATTGGTAAGTTTTGTATTTAAATATAACACTTTTTTTACACTTTTTATATATTCAACTTACAACTAAGATAACAAAAATTTTTTTATATATAAATAAATATTAAACAACCAACCTGAGCTTACTGATTCCATGACAAAAAAAATGATTGAGATTGAAATAACGGATGAAAATTAACAAACAGTATTAGGCCTGTTTGGTTACTTTTTGTGGTAAAATGGGTAAAAGCTGTCAAAATTCAAAGATGGCAGAAAATTCGCTCAGAGAGGGAGAGAAACTTGCAAGCAAGTAAACAAACGCAGTAAACAAAGTCAATTAGTGAATTTGGTTGTTGTTAGTATAATAAATAAAGGTAGATCAACTACCACTAACCATGTCGAATTCGTGTCCTCTGTTCTCTCAGCCTTAGAAAGTGGTAAAGAAGCTGAAGTTATAACAACCGATTTCAGTAAAGCTTTTGCTAAGATATCTCAATCCTGCACAAATTGTCCGTCCTGGGATTTGAACCCATTTTGCTAAAATGGATATCTTCTTACTTTGATAATCGTTTTAGTGTTCGTTTCAGGTCTGTCCTATTGGCCCCTTTCTTCGCCACTTCAGGGGTTCCTCAAGGCAGTCACCTAAATCCACTCCCCTTCATTCTAACCATTAACGATCTTGAAAGGGTCATTCAACACTCAGCACTTTCCCTCTATGCTGACGACACCAAATTTTTTTAATCCATTTCCTCACAACATGACTCCAGTATCGTTCAAATAGATTTAAATAGTTTATACTACCTTCTCACATAAGCGCGACAAATCTGCTCCCCGAATTTACCTTCTCCACGGCCAACCTATATCCCTTGTTCAGTCTATCCGCGACCTTGGCATATTATGCGACAAGGAGCTTAATTTCCGTTCGCATATTGATGAGATAATTACTAAAGCAAATTCATCACTTGGCTCCGTTAAAAGATGGTCCAAACAGTTCTGCAACCCGTAGCTGAGCAGATCACTATACATCACTTACGTTCGTGCCCTTCACGAGTACTTTAGCCAAGCGTGGTGTCCCTTTCAACGAGGTCATGTATCCCGAATTGAGAGCATCCAACGTCGTTTTCTTCGATTTGCTCTTCGAGGTCTACCTTGGAACGATCCTCTAATCGTGACCGTCTCAATCTCATTAACATGAATACCTTTGTGGAACGAAGGCACGCAGCTGACATTATCCGACTCCTTTCAGGGTCCGTCGATTGCACGTCTCTTTACAACTCCATTTTTTTTTACACTAACCCTCGAAATCTACGCTGCCTCCGTCTTTTTTATCTATTGTCTACCGCATTACATATGTATGCCTCTAACGAACCAATCTCCCATCTGCCTCGCAAGGTAAACTGCAACCTTTCCGTTTTCGATTTTAACCGCAGCACTCCCCAGCTTTAAACTTTAATTATTACTAGTTCTTAAGTCCTAGTTTGTAAGTTTGTATTAAGAAAAATAAATGATTGCAGACTAAAATTCAAAGGAAGTATTTTGGATATATTTTTTTCTGAAGTGGTTGGGTAGGCGCTGAGAGGTATCAACCTGGCTATACCCATTGTTGTAACTGTTTCTATACATCAATTGCACTTATTTTACCTCTAAGTGGTAACAACCAGCAGACAAAAAAGCAGTAGTATACACGGGACAGCGGATGAATTACCCAAATAGAATTAACTGTGAAGTAAAACCTCAGAATAGAACAAATAAGACCTAATCCGGGCTACTCCGACATATTTGGAACTCAGGTCGGTAAGGATTTCCGAAACTATGTCAGGGTCTTGGAAAAGAGATGGTGGCGGATGAGCCCTTAATGGACAAACGGCAGCGCTCACATCTCCGAACGGGTTACTATCTTCGGTCTAAGCGACACCTCGTTCTAGGGGTATCTATAATGGAACTGGCCCTACAGATTTAGGATTGTGCCCCCGCACAGTGACACATTGCGGCAAAAGTCCTTGCATAATTCAATTTTCCGATGAATCTATAATGGCAAATTATTAAATTCACTGGATTAACAATTATTTGGAGCTCTAGTATTAGAAAAAAAAACTATTTTTTTGGATTTTGTAACGCCTTTTGCTTGCAGAACCTCAAGGAAGTCAAAGTTGGGTGATTTTTATGGTCACCCAAAAATGCATTTTGTTTATTTTCTTTTTTTACGTTTGAGTGTAAAAACTGGGCAAAGGGCTGCAAAAAGTCATTTCTTTTTTAATTTTGAGTGATTATTTGTTTATTTGTAAAAACAAAAATGATTCCTGTTTTTTTTTTACAATTTTTTTAAAACTATTTAATTTAATGTTTTTTGAAACACTATTTCCGTCACACTTTAGGTTGAGTGTAAAAAAAAGATCAGAAAGTCGGACCCTTTCTAAACTCATCAGAAAATGAATTTCTATATATTTGTATATATACTCGTATATATACAAAACTCAGACGGGAGAGCTTGCATACCTTTGTCCTCGAAAGGTTTGATTTGAAGAGGTAAGCCAGGAGTACAGCGATGTGCAAAATATAAAACTCAAACCCAAATGTTCATTTTTCATTTTTCTTGTAATGAGTAATAAACATTTATTATTGGTTTTGTTCCAAAACAATGTCATACGATTGCTGAAAGAACAAGTAACGTGTGACTTACCAAGTACTCGTACATCGAAGTCATCAAGAGGAAGGCCAATGAAATCATAACCGCTAAAGATGTTTGCCTTAGCAATAGAGTACAATAAGGATCATGAAAAGACGAAAGCTGATGTAACCAAGGCAGTCTCTGTCACGGAAATACCAGCTAGAGTGAAACTTCAAGACATGATGGATCATACTGCAAGGCGGCTTTTAGAAAGCAAAGTGAAAAATAAATACACCAGATGCTGAAAAAGCTACAAACATGTTTATGACATCAATTGTTAGATTGAAGTTTCACAGTTCAAACGATAAACATTGGAGGAACCCTCATCCAACATCAGTTCGTTTTTGCCGACCCATAATTTTCAAATGTATAAAGGAAACTGAAGAACTCATAAAAAGTACAGTCAACGATATAAAAAGTCAATTCGCTAATCTCAACCCTACTGCATATAAAGTTAATGACGAAATAGTGATAGGTGTCAACCACGAGTGCTTTTTAACTATGATTGACAGAAAAGTTCTGAATGAAATAACAGATTCAAAGTCAACACGGTCATGTCCCATATGCAAACAACACAAAAAAAACACTACAACAATCAAGATCAGTCAAATGATGACGAACATCACTACGAATATGGAATCTCTCCATTAGATGCAAGAATCAGGAGCATAGAATTTATTTCGAAACTTGCATATGCAGTTTGAGGCAGAAAAAAAGAAGAAAACAAGAGCTCCAAAAGCATTTTCACGATGAGATTGAGCTCGATGTCGATAGACCAAAACAAAGATTTGGAAATACCGATAGTGGCAATACTTCGAGGCGATTTTTTCAAGAATCAATAGATAGATAATAACGAAGCTTGGATTAATACTTAGCGCTTTGAATTGCAAGGAAATGGTTAACATTGTTAAGTTTGGGGAGAGTGCCAAGAAAACAACAAGAAAAGCAAAAAACAACAACTCACACCCACTCTTCATAAAATTTTGGGTCATAGTCAAAATATAATCGAGTATCAATCGTTACCACTTGGAGAAATGTCAGAATAAACTCAGGAATCTAAAAATTAAGACTTCAAGTAATATACATACTCGTAGATATCAAATTACGTGCAAGGTTTTAAAGGTTGCGACAGAATTAAGAGTTTTTCAACATGCTTGCAATCTCATCGGACCCACTCATTTCTTTATTAAGGCATGTCAGAACCCAAAAAGATCTCAAAGCACAATACTCTCAGGAAATGGTAAGTTTGTTAGACATTACCCCAGATGTTGAGGAAAGTTTCCAAAAACTCTGATTTTTTTTTTATTTAAATTTTTGATCCGTTTACTTTTTTCTCCACTATTTGACTTTAAATGAATCACTGAAATATTTTACTCTGATGTGCCACGATATAGCAAAAAAGGCTCTTTTGATACACCTAAAAAACTCCATTTAAAAAATGGTTCGTTTATTTTAATTCACTACTGCTTTGCTCGTATTAGCTTTTAAGCACCCCATTATTACTTTTGAGTATTTCTAAAGTAAAACATTATGTTTATCCCCTGCGGTGAGAAAGTCTTGTTTCAGCAGATGATTCTGAAACACACGTAAAGCATTTTTCTGAAGATTCATTAATGTCATCGCCCTGGGAATTTCCTTTAAGCAAAAACAAAAAACTGTCACGATATCTTTATTCGTTTAGGAGTTATGATTTTTGCAAGCAAAAAAGTCAAAATGACTCACAAAATGTTATTGACAATCGGAAGAAAGCAGCGTGATGTCAGTGGCGCTTTAGCGAGTATTGAGGCAGGAGCGGTGAACATGGGTTTAACGGTCAATGAGGGCAAGATGAAGTATTGCTATCAACAAGAAAGGACACTCAACACCGATGTCTCGGACAGAACGTCACCGCCGACAGAAGTAACTTTGAGGTATTTAAGGAATTTGTTCACCTAGGATCCGCTAACTACTCAGGCAACAACACCAGCACTGAGATCAAACGAAGAATAACTCCTGCCAATCGCTGTTTCTTTTGGGCTAAGAAGGCAATTGACTAGATAAGCCCTCTTTTCTAAGACCGTATCTAAGACCTTAATAATCCCTGTCCTAGTCTATGGTGCAGAAGAATGGGAAGAAGATACAACGATGAACTTTGCGGGCTGTACAGCGTTAGCCAGAAGAGTTGGATCTTCAACAACTGAGGTGGCTGGTTCATATAGAGCGGATGGATACCACGTCCGAAAAGTTTTTGTATCCGCCACCGAGTGACTGTGCAGTAGAGGAAGAGCACGACTCAGTTGGCTCACGCAAGTGGAAGGGGAACTCAGTTAACTTAGCTTGCGAAACTGGAGGCAGCTTGTTGTTGTGCTTGTTGGTTGAGGCCCAGGTCCACCCCTGACTATAGGACCACCTTAGTTAAGATAAGATTTCATCGTATGACAAGACAGACTGTCCACGGCAAATACTGGAATTGAAGGCGGCCCGAAGGAGACCTGAGAGGCCCATGCAGCTACTTTTGAAGGAAGACCAGATTGAGTATGTTAAGGATGCCACAGTAAACAGGTGACAAGTTAAAGCTTGTATTGACTTGGGAAGCGACTGTGTCACCCTGTGACGTACGATTGCAGGGAAAGGAGGCATGAAATATTCGAGGACCACAGGTATCTGAGTGGGTTCGGACGCGGAACTTTCCTGACTATTGGAAAACTATTCGCTGAGGTAACGGTTGATCGACTTACTTCCTGGAGAGAGGTTATTATCGTACCTGATGACAGCCAACCGTACCCGATGCTAATTGGGCGAAGGATATGGGAACAACCACAGGTTAAGGTGGTTAAAACCCACAATTGCATCACAATTAGGGTGCATAGCACCTCGAGCGCAGCAGGTAGCGGAAGAATGTAACGGTGTCTCGAGACGGTACAAGTTGTTGCTGGATGTCCTCGACGTCGGGAATCTTGAAGAAGAAGATAAGCAAAAGCTCGGAGAGCTTATCAATACATACCGAGATTGCCTTGTGTGGAATGCGGATGAGCTGGGATTGTACTGCTTTGGTGAGTGGTACATCGAGCTGACGACAACTGCACCTGTCTGCGTCCAACCATATAAGATCCCATTAGCAAAGACGGAGATCATTAAGGAGATGGTATTCAAGATGTTGAGACAAGGAGTGATCCGAACATCAAGCTCGGATTACAGTGCTCCAGTTACTCTCAAAAGAAGAAGGACGGCAGCAATCGATTTTGTATCGACTATATGGCACTGAACTAGGTGACGGTGAAAAAGAGGTGGTGGAGTCCCTATCCGGTAATAAATTCTTCACAACGCTGGACCTAGCATCTGGATATCACCAGATCTGCGTGGAAGAACGCAGTAAGAAGTTCACGGAGTTTGCAACAGATGACGGGATGCTTGAGTTCAATCGAATGCCATTCGGATTGGCCAATGCCTCAGCTGAGATCCAATCATGCATGAACGCCATCAAACCACGCCTTAGAAGGTTAGATATTACGGTATATCTAGATGACATGGTCATTTGCAGCAAGTCGGTTAATGAGGGTCTGCAGAAGCTGATGAGATTCCTTCAGGTCCTAAAGGAATCTGGCCTGACCTTGAACGTCGGTAAATGCGCGTTCTTGAAGACTAATATTGACTTCTTAGGCTATCGTGTGATCAGAGAAAGGCTTCAATCTAGTGTGCAGAAGACAGCGGCTATTGAGGCTTTTCCAACACCGAAGAACATTCATGGAGTCCGGCAGTTCCTGGGGTCTCACGGGGTTCTTCCGCAAGTTTGAGCAAAACTATGGCAACTCCACTGGCAGACCTCACAAAAGCGGACTACACTGTTGTGTGGACAGAACTGTAAGAAGAAATGTTTCAGAGCTGAAGGAGATGCTCTTCCATCCGCCTATACTGTTTCTGTTTGATCCGGAGTGTGCTCATGAAGTTTACACTGATGCCTCATCGTCCGGCCTGGATGGAAACCCTCCTGCAGAGGGGTAAGGGAAATAACTCGTTGCGGCCTGTGGCATTTTAAAGCCGCAAATTGTCTGAAGACGAAAAGAAATACCACTCGTACGAGCTCGAAGTCCTAGCAATAGTGGAGAGCTTAAACCGATTCAGGGTGCATTTGCTGGGCAGACGTTTCAAAGTTGTCATGCCATGTTGTCGATGGTGTCTCAAACTGCAAATATTTGACTACGAAATGGTTCACCAGCCTGGGAAGAGCGCGGCGCACGTCGATGCCTTAAGTCGGTAACCAGTGGAAGATGAACAACAGAAGGGAGAATGATCTGTGTGAATACTGAAACTCCAGATATCAGACGAGGATTGGGTGGCGACCATGCAGTGACAGGACCAAAGGCTGCGAGACATGATCTCCACATTGAAGGCAGTTGAACGTTGGCGAAGAATCAGCTACAAAGGGACTATATCGTCAGAGGGTACCGACTTTTTCGCAAGGTAGATGATGCGGAGAGGTGGGTGGTCCCCAAACCAATCCGATGTAGGATCCTTAAGCTGTGTCACGATGATGTGGGACATCCCGCTGACGAGAAGATGCTTGGAAGGCTCAGAAAAACCCTTTGGTTCCCGAAGATGAGAGAATTCATCAGGACTTACATCAAGTCGTCCGTGAAGTGCGATTACGCAAAGAAGAAAGGCGGAAAACACGAGGGGGAATTGCACCGTATGGATTGCATTCCCCCTCCATTCGACACAGTGCACCCCGATCATCTTGGTCCCTTCACGAAGTGGAGGGGAGGAAACAGTTACGTTCTTGCTTTTGTTGACAATTTCACTAAATATACCATTCTCCGAGCCGTGAAGACCACGAATACCAAGGGAGTCCTCAGCAACCTGAGTGAAGTGGCCAGCTACTTTGGGTTGCCGAGAAGGACTATCACCGACCGAGGAACTGCATTTACTTCGCTAACATTCTGTCTGTTTTATGATGAGAACGGAATCCAGCAGATTAAGACCGCTATCAGAACACCCAGAGCAAATGGGCAGGTTGAGAGATGTAATCGGAGTATTCTGACGTCACTCAGATGTATGTATACTTCAGAAAGGAGGAGAGACTGGGCAAGCTGTCCAGTGGGGACTGAATTCAATACGGAACTGCACAACGAAGGCAAGCCCGCACGAACTCCTATTTGCTTACACAGCGAGGAGAATTACGGGTGACAAGCTGTTACTGGAGCTTGGAGAACAGACCAAGATAGACGCCGGTGAAATGGGACGACGGCGAGGCGAAGCATTAGTCAACATTAAGCATAGCCAGGCCTGTCAGAAGGCAAGATTCGACGCGAAGCACGGTATCAGCGACGCACCGTGCGTCAGCCGAGGGAACTTGTGTTGGTGGAGAGCGAGCCCACAGCCGCAGGTGAGTCTCGTAGGCTGGAGCCACGATATCGAGGCCCATACATCGTCTCCAAGGTTTTGCAAAATGACCGGTACGTGGTAGACGATGTCCCTCACATACAGCGAAACCAGCGGAAACTTGACATCATCATGGCGTCGGATAAAATGAAACCCTAGTCTGAGCTTCCAAAGGAGGGCTTTGTCAACGATGTCAGCGACGCAGAGCACTCTGATCTCTAGGGCGAGATCAAGGAAAGGATGGCCGAGTTGTAACGCTATATGCGAAAGTGTATAAAAGCCTGCAGCAGAGACTGTAGGAACGCTTTTTAGTTCTAGTTTACGAGGCAGATCTCCAAATATCGCCGAAATAAACACCAAAGAGTAACAGCCGATTCGTTTTATTACCAGATTGAATGATTACCTGATTTGAATTGTCAAAGAATCTACCAAGAATCGGCAACAGAGAGAAAGTGGCGTTGCAATCAGGAGGAATGTGGTATACCTCCAAAAATTTCTGAATTTTCATACCAGGTATGTTTCTATGTTTACTATGTTTTATTGTACCAGCTTAAAATCGTTAATTTGAAAAATAGAAATCCGGGTTCAGTTCACAAAAAATATACCGATAAATAGAACAAACAATTTTTAACGTTATACCCTTTCGATAAGCAGTTGCAAACTTCCGATAGTAAAGTCACTCATTACCTCAAAGTTCAAAGTAGGCAAAAACAGTAGGTCCCTTCCTTTAGTTCATGGTTATCATTAGACTATATAGCATATGAAAAACTATAAGAATACGCACACCTATACTCGTATGCGTATACTCGTATGTTATATTTTTGGTGGCGATTCATACAAGCTTATTGTAGACTTAAGATTGTTATGAATGCTTCTCCTCATTTATGGAAGGAGGTTTTACTTTATATGTAATACGGATAAGTAGCAAGTTGCAGTACTATATTCTTAGAGGATTAAAAAATTAAAACAATTAATCTCTACGGTTATACTTAAGCAGAAATACTCGTAAGTATATCAAAAAGTAATGGGAGTAACAAATCCCTAAGCTATTCAGTTTCCGACTATTACGAGAATGGCATCATAAAATTGGGTTTAGGGTCTGTGCTGCCGAACAAAAATATGTCACAAATGGAACACTAATATGTATTCTGGTCACACTGAATATTATTGTTCCTTCTCTCCCATACCCATTTAAGGGCTCAAGCTCTTTGGTATCAAAGCAGGGATACTTTATGACATAAATGGGAAAATATGTTATGCGTTTTTTTCAATCCCACCCCATTGCTTTTGTATTGTTAATGGTGTGACTAGTCACTGCTAACTGGCGACTACCTCTAGTATGTAGGAGTATAATATTCTAAGTTCAAATCCTTGGGGGTTTTGTCTAATATGTTAACAGCACTAATGAAACTATCGCACATAAAGGAATTTCTCAACACGCCAAGAGACCAAAGAGGGTGTTTAGCTAATTCACATGGATTACTTACAATTACAACGGTAATTTGTTGCGTTGCTGGAGAGAGAGAGCAAAACGAGAAGAACGAAGAAAAAAAGAAATAGAGAAACGAAATCTCCAGCCAGAACGCGTTCACGTATCCTGGGATATGTGTGTAGTGTACGAGTTAAGTATAAATCCTAATAAAATGGATACAGGGATTCCCACACGAGCTTTACTTTCGTTTCTTTTCTTTTTTGGCTTCTGTTTTGTATATACTTTTTCCCCGTTTGTTTGCCCATTATTCTCTATTCAAAAGGATCGGGCATTCAGAATGAAAAGTCAAAAAAAAAACACACTCACTCAATTCATCGGAGAGCAAAATCCCACTAATTTGATCCTGGAGCGCAGAGTCGGAAAAACAAGTATAGACTTGGTTAGGCTTCTAATTATTTTATTCGCCTTTTCAGGGTAAAAGCCGATGAACAGCGCAATATTGTGGGCCCAGGCACTCAGTTTCGAAGCTAACAAACCTCCATTCATGAAGAGTTAATTGCTTGTGCCCTTTTCAATTTTTCCATCTCCATAAGCAGGAATAATAATTTGATTGAACAAGCGACAGAGAAGGTTTGCGTTTTTTGTTTCTTCTCTATGTTCCGAAACTATACCATATGCGAATCCTTTTGGAAAAGTTCATATAGAACATACATGGATGTGCTGGCGAATGCAAATGAGAGGAGGGTATATCCGTTTTTCTGCTTTTTAATTTCAAACGCGAGAACGGATGTTGGATTTTTGCATCAGGGACGAAAAGTCCTTTTTAAAGGGACATTGCGTTAGCATATGTGTGATGGCATCCTTCTTCCTGACTCGTTCGCTATTCAAATATATGTAGTTCTACTCCCTCATCCCGATTGAGAGTCGAATGAGTTTCCTCTGGGCTGGATATTCCTTTGCAAAACCATCATGATATTTAAATCATGATGCACTACTATCATGATGGATATGATATACTTACATTGAGCCTATGTCGATATAAAAAATCATTCATCAGTAGTGAATTTTTTTTGACCATACGAGTATATGTATGTATTTACGAATATGAGTATTTTCGAGATTGCAATTCGTATGCGCACATTTAAGTAGAGGTGATAACAGATGCAATAGTTAGAGCAGTTGAGGTTTAATGAATGCCATACCAACGAAGTAAGATCGTTGACTCACAACGAGCACTTTGCTTCGTTTTTAATAAAATAAACGTGACTTTCACTTATTCATTGACTTCTTGGTGACATTTGAAACATTGATCTGAATTTCAATTTTATTATAATATCATATTACATGTACATTAAGATAAATATCTTTTATAGTACTTAGATTTATAAATTTTAATTCATACAAAACAATTATTAAATGAAAAATTATATTAATAGGAGTAATATAAATTTAACAAATCTTAAAATTAGAATTATAAATAATTATAGGAGAGAAAAGAAGAAAGCTAGATGAAGAGAGGGTGTATGGGGAGGAGTGGAGGGGCAGGAAATACAGGTAATAAAATATGAAGCTTAGAGTTTAGAGTAGAGTTTTGAAGCGAGTGCCATTAGATATATATCTCGCACTTATAGGTAAAGAGTTCCATAATTTAATAGTGTGAATAAAAATAAACGGGACGAGTTGAGATAATTATGACGTTTGGTATCAAACTTAAAGTACTAAGGGAGCGTGAACAATTAATCTTTTAATATAAATATGTATCGGGTTTTCCAATAAGGACTTGACAACTTTTTTTTAAAATAAAACGCAAACCATTTAAAATATTTCAAAAACTTTATTATCGGCTTGAAGTACAATCAAAACATTTATGAATGGAACTCGACTTCGTTGGACCCAATTTTCAACGGTTCGGTCACACATTTCGGCCGAAACGGTCGCTATTTCGCGTTCAATGTTGGCTCTTCCAACGTCGTCGGCGTGTTGGCATAAACCAATGACTTAACGTAGCCCCACAGAAAATAGTCAAGCGGCGTTAAATCGCACGAACGAGGCGGCCAATCGACTGGCCCATTTCTTGAGACAACACGCTCAATATACTTACACTTCAATAAACCGATTGTAGCGTGTGCTGTGTGGCTTGTATAACAAGCTTCCGTCTAGTGCTATGTGTATATTTTGTATGGTCATATCCAGATAAGTTTGAATTGATAAAAAATCCCAAACTAGTTACAATAAGAGCCACATTTAATTTATTTCCAGAGAGTAAGACATCAGGTAAAGTATTGAGGGCTAGCTTTTTACAATATTTGAAATTGGAATAACTTTCGGCTTATTAAGATTTAAAAGTAATCCATTAGCTTTAGACCAGGAACGAATACTGCAGACTAACTACTCGAGTTATTTCTTGTACGAAACAAAAGAATATAATTTCAAACAGTTCTGCCACGTTGTACTGATTGTGTATTTACTTTTAACACTCTGTTCTCAGTTTAAATCTCAATTAAAATGCCACGCCATTATAGTAGAAAAGAAAGATCAACTAAAAATGTGTACTTATCACGATCTAAAAGAAGGAAAAATATATTTAAGCCAAAGACAGCTGAGACAGATGAAAGTAAATAATTTTGGTGCGTGCGAGAAAAAATTCAAACAGAAGGAGATTTTAGTTCCTCGTGATTCTTCTATTGAATATGTGAATATGTTTGAATAGGCTGCTGTTTAAATTCGTCCGGCAGAATTATTGAATTAAGTGTGTTTCTCAAACGAATTTCTAAAGTAAAAAGTGCGCGAAATTTACATTGCAATTTGCTTATTAATAGAAAAACTTTCTTGAGCTAAATCGTGGCATGTGTTTAACACACCCTTACATTTAAATGATACAATTTTCTTGCAATTACTTCGTCATTATTTTTCTTTCCGCCAATACTACAAACTTACACACACACACTATATCATCCACAAGATCGAAAACACTGCAAGCAAAAGGTGATTTTTTATCGCCATCAGCTCGAAGCAACAACTCTCCAGCATCCATAGATAAACTAAACTAGATGTCAAACTCTACTAATACTTTTGCAAACACTTAACTTTCGCACAGACACACTGTAAGTGAATTCCAACACTTTTGCATCTCTATAACTTTGCCAAAATTTACTAGAATGAAAGCAATTTACAAGTAAAATGAATGAGAGCGATTTGCACAAGTGTGTGTAATGTGGATGACGTTTTTTGGTTCAAATGGGCGTGGTTTGTATAAAAAAGGAGATAAATTGCCATTGATCACAATTCACACAGATAGTGACGATCAGTAGAAAACCGGTTTTGATTTTCCAATATCTGGAAAGTTTGATATCTTGGTATAGTTAGTCTATGCCAGCATCTAAACAGGCCTTCGAATCTGGAAATCCAGTAAATAAACCATAGACTAACTATACCTAGATATCAAACTTTCCAGATATTGGAAAATCAAAACCGGTTTTCTACTGAGCGTCCCTATCCGTCTGAAACTGTCCGTGAATACGTGAGAAATGTCAACAATGTCAAAATTCGAAAAGTTTTACGAGTGACGTCATCCATATAAAAATGACGCGGTGAATTTCGATTTTGACATTTCTCATATTTACAAATCTAATTTCGTGTAAGTTGCAAAAAATTTTTATGTTGAACAATAATTTTCTTTATTACTTTTTCTAGGACAACAAAAGAAGAAAAATCTACACATTTGGAGCAAGAAGAAAACATTTTCCACAGAATACTGCGGCCACGAACAGATTGCCTTGGATTGGAGGTGGCAAAAGCAGTTGGAAAAGTTTGTTTACATTTTCTTGTGAGTAACTACAAACATTTTAATTTCAAAATAATATATTTTACTTCTTTTTTACAGTAAGAACAATGAATCTAAATGCACCATTCAAGAGCTTTAAGAAATGTGGATAAGTGATGCTAACTAATTACAAAAAGTATACATGTTTGTTTAGTCGTTTATTTAATGCCTTTTTCCTTGCAGATCCAACATTTGAAGATAACTTACATATTTGCTGCTTCTTCAATAAAATATTGACATTTGTTCATTTCACCACGGTGTGGGTAAGTTTTTCGCTTCACCATGAATGTTTTCATCAGGAGAGCATGTTCCGAAAAAATGTAAATTACAATTCATGAATAAATTGGATTATTAGATTAAATAGAAAATATTGTATTAACTTTTCATACGAAGTAATAAATAATAATTAATGATTATTTTGACTGTTTTTATTTGTGAAAATAGAACTTTACACAAGCCTTTTTGCAACATTGAATTTAAAATATTGGTAATAGCAACAAACAAAACAATAAATAGAGAATTAGTGCTTTATAGGTCCATTTAGTACGACAGCGAATTGACCAATTATTTTTTGAAAAAATATGGATGTGACTGGACAATTTAGCTCATATTTAATGCTTTTGTATTTTTAATTTCTTTAGTAACGCAACATTTCCATATTCTTTGCTCAATTTTTGCATCAAAAAATTTCCGAGAAGAAGAAAATCGATGTAAACACAACGCTGTACGTTTCACAAATATCAGGTTGTAATTCTAAAATTTGGCTGGATTTTCGTGAATGTCAACGACATCAAATCGGCGTATAAGTCCTATACAATTAGAAAGAAACCTTTCGTCAGCGAAGCAAAGAAAAAAAAAAACAAAGGGACTTTGCTAATAAATAAAAAAAAAAAAGGATTTGTCTTCTAGGATTTTTTCAGAAGAGTCAAAATTTAGCATTTATGAATCAAATAGGCCTTCGAAAGCATGAAGACAACCAAATGAAACTCTCAGTCCAAATACACAAGGCAAAAAGTAAAGCACGGAGATGGTGGTTGTGTGATATGGAGCTAAATATCCACTGTTGAGATCGGTAATTTAGCCACAGTAATTGAGATCATGACAAAAGAAGTATACTAAAAGATTTAGAGTGAAAATTTGCTTCAAAGTACACAAACAATGCTTATTGCGAAAGATTTTTTACTCCCAACAGGACAACGACTTCAAGCATATCGCACAAATGTGGTTGATACATAAAGTCCCTCACTTGCTAGTAACGCCACCACAAAGCCCCGATCTTAACCCGTTCTCTTTGGAACGCCTTTGGAATCATTAAATGATGAGGTTACGAAAACATGTCATTACATCGAAGCCTCAGTTAAAAGTCTTATTTTTAGCGGAATGGTAAGAAATAATATGTGAATATATGGAAAAGTTGACGCATTCTATGCCAGACCGGCTTAAAGATGTTAACAGCATTAAAGGATACTCAACAAAGTAGTAGCAAAATCTGTTGAAAACAATTATAAACAAAATTCCCTTCGACAAAACCAAATTAAGTTGGGATATCATTTCACATTGTTTGTTAAATTCTGGAAATTATTTTTAAAAAATAAACAATTAAAATACCACCGCTTTTGTATTTACTTTATAATGTGTGAAAAAAAGATTCTCGAAATATTTTGGAAAAGCTTTAAATCCAATTAGAAAAACAAATAATTTCCTAAAAAGACTAAAAAATGATCAAAAATGTTGAAATTGTACTTATCAGTATTATTTAATTAATTTATTTACTCAACACATTCAAACTAAAAGAACAGCAAGGAAATTGATTTTAAAAGTTGCCATTAATTAATAATCCTTTTCATTGATGTCCATAGTACAGAGTTTGTGCCTAAACATACAAAATGCTTATACAATTGACTCTCAATACAAGCTTAAGCTTGATTTCAGAATTGTAATAGTTTCAATTCATTTATATCTTCAAATGAAACTTTCAAAACATGATCTTTAAGTCCTTTTTTAATTTTATTCTGAAACGATCCCCTTTTTGTCCAATTGAAACAAAAAAAAAAAGGTTTTTCTTTAATATATTCTATTATCTTCACTTTTTCACCACGTTGAATTAAATATTCACCAGCGAAAAATATTTTTAATTTTATTTTTGCCTTTATTATATATACTTAGCGAACATTACGTGAAATTTGTTGTCATTTTAGCCATTCTGACAGGTTATAGAGATGGAGAATGTGTTGGTGATTCACTTACAGTGTGTCTGTGCGAAAGTTAAAGGTTTGCAAAAGTATTAGTAGAGTTTGATATCTAGGTATAGTTAGTCTATGAAATAAACTAGATCGCATAACACAGGAAATGTCTAATGTACGTCACGATCTTCTACTCAAAATCGAACAAATTGAGATGAACTGGTCCATAAAGTTCGAAAGTCTGAACAATACTGTGGCTGACGTAGTTGATCGCATCGGAAAAATTGAAACGGTGGAGGGAAATAATGCGCCTGAGGTAATAAAAGATGAGTTTCGCTTATCGGAACTGTAGATAGATGCCTTAGAACGACAAAATATTGCTGCGAATGCCGTAATGCTTCTTCTTATTTCCCTCTCGACGTATCATTAACTAATTATGATACAACCCTGCGGATCTGACACACTACGGGGTTCCACTAGTAGTGACAGGAATGGTACCTTACACGATATGATTCGGATTTTACATGCCCAATGCAATGGCTTACATATTGTCCATATAAATGCACAAAGTTTATACCCAAAAGTTGACGGGTTTCGGTACTTGTTTGTAGGTTCGAATATTGATATTATCTGTGTGACTGAAACTTGTTTTTTTCCCAAAATTCGTGACAAAGTTTACGACTTAGGTGGATACAGGTTTTACAGGTCCGATAGATCATTTCGTGTGGGTGGTGGCGTTGTAATAAGTCTGAATCTGATTGCCCGATTGATTATTTATTTATTAATGTTGCTCTGCAAATTTTCTCATAGGCGCTGTGTATAGACCAAACAGTAATATAAACTTTAGCAATCTGGTCGACATACTGGTTGTCATGTTACCCGCCCCATATTGTTATCTGTGGTGATCTAAACTGTAACTTACTTGAAGCTTCCAAATCTGCTGACCTATCTGACTTAATTATGTCGCTAAATCATCTCCTCACGGTAAATAATACCTTACTCACTCATAATTCAAACAATCCCAGTACACTGCTAGATCTCTTCTTCACTAGCGACTTAGACAAAATACTCCTCTATAACCAACTTCCTGCCCCAAGTTTTTCAAAGCATGAGCTATTGTATTTAACTCTAGATTTGCCTAAGTGCCTACCAGTATAGGGACTTTACAAATATTGATTGCGTTCGTCTCCTGCAAGATCTGCGGAGTTCTAACTTGAACGAAATCTTCTACAGGTCTTCAGTGAATGACCAAGTAGTTGTTTTTCAAGGAATTTTAAATAGGCTCTTTGACATGTATGTAAAAAGTAAAAACCAAAAAGATGCAATTTAATTCCCCATCTTCGATGGCCCACACTATTTTAAAGCTAAGGATTGAAGAGGATAGAGATAGATACAAATTGGTGAGAGGTGCTCTGTGAGGTACGAAAGGCAAAAGAACGTTTTTATTAACGCAAACTTGATCCGTCTGCCGTAGGGAAAAATCTCTGGAAAAATCTGCGACAAATAGCAGTTGGCAAACAAGAGCATAAGCTTCCAGACAACTTAGATTGTAATGCACTCAACCGAATATATTATGCCCCTCGTCCAACTCTTCTGATGTAAGTTCGGCGTTTGAGAAATCCATTGGTGGCAACAGAAACTGAGAAAATTTTTCTGTTCTCAGTGTCTCAGATCTTGATGTCGTGGAGGCGGTATTTTCAGTGAAATCAAATGCAACTGGGTTAGATGGGATTCACCGTAAATTTATTAAACTGTCGTTGCCAGTCATTCTTCCATATATATACACACATTTTCAATACCATTTTAACTACCTCTGTGTATCCCAACGAATGGAAAAAAGCCTAGATCGTGCCCATACCAAAAAAGGCCAATAGTAATTTATCTGAATACAGACTAATCGCAATTCTGCCTTACCATTCTAAGATATTTGAGAAAGCTTAACTTGCACAATTAATCCAATACCTCGCAAATGAACGTACTAATTTAACCCTTCTCGATTTTTCAAAAGCTTTCCATACGGTAAACCACTCACTCTTGTGCTCTAAATTTATAAGCAATTTTAATTTTTCTAACCCATCGGCAAAATTGTTATATTTATGCCTAACTGGTAGACAAGAATCCGTAGTCGTTGGAGATCGAGCATCTGAAATGTTATCTATGACAACTGGTGTACCGCAAGGGTCTATACTCGGGTCAATTCTTTTTCAATATATGTGAACAAGCTCCCAAATGTTGTATAACACTACAGCTTCCATATGTACGCAGACGATGTGTAAATGTTTATACAAAATCCTACTAGTTTGGTAGAATCTGCGGCATTAAAAATGAATGCAGATCTCCGTAAAATTCTGAACTGGGCTCAGGTTAATAACCTTTGTCCAAACCCGAGAAAATCATTATTTATCGGAATAACATAGATCTGACCTCTTTTCCATTGCTGCAGCTAGGGGACTCAAACATCGAATATGTTGAGTCTGATCGAAATATAGGTATTACATTTAATCGTACATTATCGTGGGACGTTCATATCATTGCAACAATTGGAAAAGTTTATCTGGCATTGAGTTTCTCAAAGATCTTTGACAACCATGATAAAATACTTATAGGCCTAAAATCTGCTGCAGAGATCAGAGTTTTTATTAGTTTTTTTCCCAACAGATACAACCCGAGCTATTGTCCAGTTCTTGTGGAAAGTACCTTGTAATGCAGTGATAGATTATATGGGTTAGATGGGATACGATGTGAGGAAAGATTAGTTTTATAAAGCGCAGTGGTATCCCATCTTCACCCATAGCATTAGATGTAATGGCTGTAACACAGTTTGCAACTTCATTCTCATTTAAAGGCCGAAGTTTAAAACCTTTTACTGAATGAAAAGATGAGTTTTCTGAAAAATTGAAACGTAACTCGTCAGTACTGTTTTCAAGAAAACATGTATTTAGAACATCAGGATCAGTTTTACATTTTGTATCACTTTTAGCAATAGAAATTCCAATTTGTCGCAGATTAGAAAGAAGTTTTCTTGGTAATAAGTTTCAAATTCGGCTTAGAAGTGTAGTAGGTAATTTCTTTTAGAGTTTCGTGTTATTAAAGTTGAATGGTTACATATCGCTTGGTAGGCAGTCCAATTAGAATAAGAAGGACTAAGCTTCCACTTACTATAAAGCTTGTTGGTAGCTTTGATTATTACTGTGGTATACGTAGGGCATGTTTTATTTATTACACAAACCTTTTTAACTGGCGCATATACACTGGCAATCACAAGGATGAGGCCATACATTTTGCAATTGATTTACACTTTTTATACCTGTTTGAAATTTTGTTCTCGGAAACTTTTACTACATGCGAACAGGTACATATTTTCTCAACAGGAAGTCATAAAATTAAAGGGTAAATAAGAAACGACCATTGAAATTTCCCAAGACCAAACAATGAACTTATTGAGAAGCGTACAAAAGGATGAGGCCACATGAAAATCTTCGACAGAAAGGAAAAAATGAACAAAATTTTTACATTTTATGGTTTTAAAACATTTATTTATTACGTTTTTCTACATTAATAATGAGGATGCCCGCCATTTTTCGATAAGACCTCTATAAGACGGTTTGGAATAGAGTAATACAGTTTTTTTTAAATAATCAAGAGCAATTTGGGCCCAGGGATCACGAATAGCTTTGATTAAAGTGTCCTTGTCTTCAAATTGTCTGCCGTCTTCATATACTTTACGAGATAAACATGCTCAAACATTTTCGGTTATGTTTAACTCCGGTGAATAGGGCGGCCTTGGCAAAAGTTCCACGTCTTCTGACTGAATCCAACTTCTTACAACCCTGGAAGTGTGGATGGGGGCATTGTCTTGTTGGAATATCTAAGGTAGGGGTCCGAAAATGTTTTTCACTTTTGGAAATGACCGTTCCATCAAACATTTGTAGTTTTTCCCGTTCATTGTTGTAGACAAAAAACTCCAAATCGATTGTGCCATAGTAGGTAATAGCTCCCCACACCAAATAAGCTCCTCCTTTTTTAGATCATGGAAATAAAAGTTGTAACCATTGGGGCTGTCAAGGTTCAAATTTTTCATTCGAAAAGACAACGCGTTTCCATTCACTGCTCCAAGCGACATGTTCTCCTGCAAAATTCATTCGATGCTCCTTGTGTACTTGCCTCAAAACAGGTTTCTTTTTAAGTTTTCTCCTCTATATAGTAACACATTTTCAGATTATACTTCGGAGCGTTGCTATGCCGGCTGGTATTCCGCTGTTGAACCTTATTTTAGTCGTTAGTAGAACGTCTCTTGTGTTTAACGTAAGCACCTGCCATGTGGGCTTAAACCTACGGGATACCCATACATCCACGGGAGCAAGGATACGCCTTGCTATCGCTCACCGTCAATCCACTGATACCAATTCGGAACAGTGTTGCCGGCACAAGTTCCACCCTTGGTAAGAGTCGAGGCCGACCTAAAACCTCTTACTGCTCTTAGGGTCGCAGCACCCAGTACTTATTGCAACTCTACATTGGGCCGAAACCCTTCCCGCTATTTTGGGTTCAAACCACAGCCACCATGACGCTCCCACCAGGGGGCCTACCTCTAACAAGTCAGGCCCGGACCGAGATCCGGGGGCCTCCTGACTCCCATGGTACCGTGATTTAAGTCCTGGTAGGGACTACCGGTGGTCCAGCCGCCAACAAGACCTATGACCGGCAACTTGTGACTGTTCGAATCGTAGCGACCTTCGGTAGCGTCATCTGAAGATGTTTACGATAAGACCAGTACTTTGCTCTGCCCCCGTTAATTATTAAACAACGTCATTAAAGGGCGAAGCCTTGATAATTGGGCGGGGGCCCAGTCGTTAGTAGAGTAGAATAGATTTGAATTAGCAGACAGGAGATCATTGATGAAAATTATAAAGAGTGTCGGAAAGCTTACGCAGTGGTTGTGCCAGCGTATAAGAACACCTCTTCAGAAGAAGTGGAGATATACCATCTGGACCAGCGGATTTGTGATTTTTAAAGACTCTTGCTACTACACGAGTTCGAAAGTGGATTCGTTCCACTGAAGATTCGACGCACTCAAGTGTAGCTGGAGACAAAGCACAGTCTGGAAGTATTGTCTAAAAAAAACACTTATCTAACCATGACAGCCTCTTTACAGGTCGAGTTGTACCATGCCTTTTCTTTTGGTTTAATAATCTTCATCCGTTGAGGGATAAAGGATCTCATTCCATAGAAAATAATTGACTGCGACGCTGACACTCTTTTCGGATCCTCATTTTAATGTGCTTCTAGTAAGGAATTGTGTCCTTGATATATTTGTGTACCTTTTGATAAGTAAAACCTCTCTATAATTTCAATTGAGCATTTGTAAAGTTCTGTTTTTGTCTGTCCTTGTGTGTGTGCCTCTTGTTTTGTTCAGAATTTCGCAACTAAAACTTGGCTTTTAACAGCGGTGGTTGAATAAAACCTAATACATAATATACGACGTCCGGAAAAAAGTCCGAGACCGAGTGGAGTTGAAGTGCAGGATCGAAAGCTATTGCTTTTCTATCGTTTATGGAAATCGTCAACAGAAGGGTCATCTATATACATACATATAAGGTTGTTTGTTGCTTCACACATATAGCATTTTACATTTTTGGAAAGTTAGCCATATGGCACAACCCCAGAGGACCAAATCCATTTAAGAATAGTATCCACTCTAGAGAAGTGAAATATTTGATGGGTGCTCAAAACCATGAGACCGTATTAGGGTAGCTGTAGCATTTTTGCTTAAATTGACAGTAAGGTTTTCAAAATATTAAAGGCCTCAGCCAATGCCAAGAAAAAATCCAACTATAGGGCTCCGATAGGGATGGACAACTGAACATTTTGTGCAGACCCCAACCAGACTCAAAGCATATACTAATTATATCTACCATCATGGGAGAAAAGGAGAAGAGAAAGTTACAAAAAACTGATGATAGTCTGTAACAAGAGTTCCTCAAAACTATCTCCTACTCGTATGTGTCCATATAGTGACATTTTGCATCGTAGCAGAAGTTACGAAAATTGCTCTTAAATCGTTTCCTATTGGCGAAAACTTTATTTAGGGCTTGTCCTTCCTCTACTTAACTATAAGTTCTCAAAATAAAGTTAAAAATACTATTTACTGTCAAAAAATTTCTGAATAGTGAAAACCAATTCACAAAGATAGAAATCATCGTAGGAAATCTGAAGCGAGGAAATCCTGATTTGTTCAACCATACAACATTCGAGAAGGAATTCGGTTTTTAAATTCTGAGATGCAAAACACATTTATTCCACTATGTAAACACAAAGCCAGAAAAAATTGTTGGTACTCACACATGCAACAATAAGGAAGCAACAATTGGCGGGCTCAAAACCCCAGTTCCACACTATGACTCTTTATCGCCATCAATTAAGTTTATTCTAATACGAGTATTATAGGATTAAACTTACAGCACATGTGTTTTCTACAGAATGGTACCACAAAATATACATAACTTGTGATAGGATGCAAGTACTCGTATTCCGAGAAAACTTTCGTAAGAGGCGGCTAAATCCACAGAAGCGGAGACTACAACTTCGCAGTTAAACAAAACAAATGACGCTGGCAGGGGGGTTTATGTGTTGAATCTACTGAACTACCTAGTAAAACTGACTCATTATAAAATATGGCAAACCAGGTATACTGGAGAATCCACATTGCTCGGAGATGGGCCCCATGGTTTCCAGGGGGGACAATTTATTGCTTCTGCAACAAAGTTCCAAAAGGAGTTCACTCACACCAAGAACTCAATTCGGCGACAGATAGCGTTATAATTGTAAGTATCCAGAAAGAATATGGAATGATCACATATTCGATGTCGCCAAAAACTCCTCAAAATGTCTAGGTTTCCTCAAGCGATGTAAGAAAAATTTCACTCCCTCTCATCTGGCCTTAATATATAAGGCGTTTATCCGCCCAAAATTGAAGTATAATGCTCACATATGGTCAGGTGCTCATAGGTGATAACAATCTAAAAGGAATTTTTGTAAGTTTGCAAAAAAATAAAAAACTGTCAGACTTCTATCTATCCAACTATCCAACCAATCCTGCAAGAAGATAAATAAGAACACCTCACGGATGAAGAGTAGCGTGCGCTACAGGCAGATGGACATCAGTAGAAAATCAAAAGGCCAGAGAAAAAATTAAGACATACGAAAATCCTGAATCATGGTATAGTGTGGCTACGGCAAAACATATAAATACATAAGATAAGAGGAATGAAAAAATCGCACGAAAAGGCAGCCACTGCCACCTCCAATAGTGATCTCTGGAGTAGATAGATTTGGTGAGTTAAAAAGAATCATTAAGGAAAAAACAAATAAAATATACAAGCTAAAATCATATAGCAATAATATCGTAATTGGAAAATAAATGTCGATGACAGTAACAGTTACAGAGAAATCACTGACGAGCTAACGAAGTTGCAATGGTACTCATATGAAAATAAGTCTACTAGACCATTTAGAGAAGTCGCCAGAGAAATTAAAATTTTTGGAAGACAAAAACTTAATATAAAGAGAAAGATCAAAGGGAAATGAGGGGAGACCAACGGCAGGAAATAGAAAATTACCTCTTTTTATGCACTCCTTCCACAATTAAGAAGATACCGAAAAGGTATATGGGTATCGTATCGGGTATGTATCGGGTATGGGTATCGTTTTTAAGATCAAACCACTCCGAAAGAGTTCCAACTCTGCGAGGGATGCCAAGCCTTTGGACGTACTCAGAGCTATTTTAAAAGAGATTTTGTATGCGTTTAATGTGAAGGAAAACATCCAACACACTCATAGCTGTCCACTAAAGAAGGATGAGAAACCGAAATGTGTCAACTGTCATGGAAACCATCCAGCTAATTAAAATTTGCTAATTAAATAATTGCAAAGGCATACCAAGAAGGAAAAAACGCTTTCACCAACCCACAAAACCCACTCAAAAATAAAAATAAGCAAATGTTGAAAACTATAAAGTAGACAAAGTACTAATTACTGTGAAAATAAACGTGACAGTAGTGAATAACAAATCCTATTCCCAAATTGTAAAAAATAAAAATTAAAGAAGAAGAAATATCTTACTATGAATGAAGAATGGACAATCAAGATAAAATCATTAAGCTACTATGCAAAGAAGTTTCCACAGGAAAAAAACCAGCAAAATAATAATGATTAACAGTCTGATAGTCCGAACCTGGAATGCAAACGGTTTACGCCAACACATCTCTGAATTTAAGGTATACTCGTATCTATGAAGAGATTGATCATTGATTTCTGAAATTCACTTCAAACAGGAAATAAAGATTAGAATTCCCGGGTTACCGCTTTTCGCGTCCACCTGATGGTACCAGGGGAGGTAGTGCTGTAGTTGTAAAAAGTATTTGTGAGCCTTACGAATTGCCTAAAATAACAAAAGAACAATGCAAGTAGCGACAACAAACATTTTGACTAAAAGCCAAGAAATTAAAATAGCTGCCACATACGAGTATTGCCCACCCAAGCATTCGTCTGTAGAGGATCTCAATGCCCTTTTTTGAATTCTAGGCAACAACTCTATTACTCGAGATGATTTCAATGCAAAACGCACCTACATATTGGGGATCAAGGCTAATAACGACAAAAGGCAGGAAACCTTACAAAGCAGGACGAAAATTTAACTGTGAATTTATTTCGACTGGATCGCCATCTGACCCAGCGAAAATACCAGATCTTATTGACTTCTCTATAATGAAAGGCATCAATAGAAAAGTAATAAAAGTTAAAAGCTGTGATGATCTGTCGTCGAATCTGATATGTATCGTAAACATTTGTTAAATTATTATTATGTACTAACCTAATTACTTAACAATATATAGATATGTGTGCACTTCCCCTGGAATGTCATCACATCACTCTTCCCAACTTAAGATATAATTTTACCAATTTCAGCATTAAGTACAGTTTAATAAACTTATTTTTAATGAATGTTAACATGTTGAATGTTAATCAAGTTGTATAAGAACCTCTTAATATTGCTAATCTTCATGTAATAAAATTCCCCACATCATCAGCTGCAGATCGTTTACGCTTTATTGATGCAGTTACCCTGAACGTTTTTTTCTTCCTTGGATAACTTTGCCTTATAGAACAAGGTATAAACTTCACGGGCTTGCAAGTATTTCTATTTAACTGATTCAGATGGTCCGCTCTATGATACCCATCCAAGTCAATTAAGTACATTACATTTCCTACTTTATTAATTTCTACCCCTAAAACCCAATTGTAACATAAACCTGTATTTAACTTATACCAAACTGCATCCGCTTTTTTAAAAAAGATCATGCCAAGATTCGATTTTATGTCAATTTTATTTTGTTTCGTTTCCGCTTTATTTATTGTAGCCTTAATCTTTCGATGGGTACTATCGGTACTAATGTTTTTACTTTATACTAAAAAATAAAATCCTACGGACAAGCTCCAGTGACAGTAGATGGTGTTGTGCTATACTTTAGCAGGCACCGATCCAATAAGGTTTGAATAGATAAACTACTATTGTAAGGTTACGAAATGCTGGCAACTCTGCGACGAGATAAATCTAGAACGGCGCCAACGACAGGATAAAAAAACGAATGCGAACCAATTCGCAGGAATTATGGAAATTAGCAGCAAAGTTATATGAAAAAAAAATACATTGTCAATTCCAAGCTTAGTTCTGACGACCTCGCAACACACCTCAGGAATATATGTCCCTTCCAGTATACCGCACTTTCTACGACATAGAAATCTTGGATGCACTAGATGCACTTGAAGATGAAGGAAAAGCCGCAGGATTCGATCGAATTCCCATCAAGTTCTATAATTATGGCACAAACGAACTAATAAATAAGCTTTATGTTGTTTTTAAATCCCTTCTAGAGAATGGGGTAATTCCTCAGCAATTTAAAAAAGCTTTCATTTTCCCAATTTATAGAAAAAGGTCAGATCCATATAATTATCGTGGAATTTTATTCCAGAATTCTTCTTATATAAAATCTTCACTAGGATTTTTCAGAAACGACTAAACTGATGGATGGCTACAAACAATTTATTAACTGAAAAATCAAGCTGGTTTTAGATCGGGATATTCAACCACTGACCATATTTTCATTCTAAAGAGCATCGCGTATTCATTCCTTCGGAGAAATAAAAAACTGTTGCATTTTTTATTGATTTTAAGGCAGCATTCGATATGATAGATCTAGGTGCTTTCATTTACGAACTGAGTGGTACGGAAATGTCCTGTAAGCTCGGTAAAGCTATCCAAAACAGGAATACACACGGACTGGTTTGGGACTAATTCGCGCTTTTCATAGAATATCTAAATGACTTCATTCATGGAGGTTGTTGAACATACCCAAGTTTTCCCTTATTAGCTGACTGCGCCATCTTCTGTACAATCTTAAATTATAATGAATTCTTAACGATACGAACTTAAATGTCAAAAAATTGACGAAACATATTTATACATTTTTTAACATCCCATTCCCTTTTTGGATTTCACCTAATAAAATTAAGTACTGAAAAAACTGATCTTCTTTTATTTCAACCATCCTACTAAAAAAGCATAAATTCCAACAGGTTATGGGCCCAGATTTGCAAATTAAAAAAGGAATCTGCTAACGTTTTATAATTACTTTCATAAATTCCAAAAACAAATCTTCGAACGAGATGAACAACGTAACCACAAAAATTGAGCCTTTGGGAAAGCAAAACTTCGATACATGGAAGCTGCAAGTAGAAGCACTCCTAATTAAAAACGACTGCTGGGAATTCGTAAGCGGCGAAAAAGTTATTCCAAAGGTGGAGGTAGAAAACGCAACCTCAGAAGCTGCGCTTAAAACGTGGAAGGATGGTGATAGAAAAGCACGCTCGGACCTTATTCTTGCAATAAATCCCTCCGAATTAAAGCAAGTTAAGAACTGTCTCACATCGAATGACGTATGGAAGAAACTACACGAAATTTATCAATCAAAAGGCCCCGCAAGAAAAGCCACTCTGCTGAAAAAGCTGATCTTGCATAAAATGGTAGAAGGAATTGATGTCAGGGTACATATCACCGAGTTTTTCGACGCCGTTGACAAATTGTTGGATATGGGAATCTCAGTTAACGGCGATCTTTTATCTACGAGTATTATGCTTCTCTACAGCCTACCCGAAAGCTTTGACAACTTCCGATGTGCGATCGAATCTCGCGATCATCTGCCAAGTCCAGATGTATTAAAAATCAAGATCTTGGAAGAATATGATGCAAGAAAATGCAGAGATAAAGACTTACACCAAGATGCAATGTATATTCGAAAGCAAGTAGATAACAGAGATGAATACGATAAGGAACATCATAGAAATCATCAAAACAAATTTCAACGCAATGTGTTCAAGTTTAAGTGTCATAACTGCAAAATGATCGAACATAAAGCAGCCGAGTGTAGACAAAAGGGACGCCAATCATTTGGGTGAACCGAATTCTCAAAAGTGTGTGCGGAGGAGAATGATAAATCAAAATCAACAACAGAGTTTGCATTAAAGTACTCTGATGAAAATAATGACGGTAGTAATTGTGATTGGTGTCTTGATAGTGGATGCACATCGCATATGACGTCACAAAAATCGAACTTTGATCAGCTGAGTTGCATTAAAAAGGAATTGAGCTTAGCAAACGGAGGGAAAACGTCAATATACGGTATAGGTTCGGTGAAAATGGACGTTGTAACTGCCTACTTAAATGGAGAGTTAAGTGAACAAATCTACATGGAAATATCGGAACTACTTGAGGAAACACTGGATAGCACAAATACAGACCTCTTAAATGAGAGAACCAGATATACTCTTCTGGAATGGCGAGACGGGATATCTAATGGAAACCAGCCGAAAGCCTGCTTATTAAAGAAAGCTCTATATGGCCTACGCCAATCAGGGCGTGAATGGTATAAAAAATTAGATATAGAACTAACCAATTTAGACTTACAGAAGAGCGAACATGACCCATGCCTCTATGTGCAAAGAACTGAAGAAACCACCCTTGTAATAGCCATCTATGTGGACGACCTAATCATTGCATCCAACGATCCTTATCAGATCACCAAGATTAAGCAGAAGCTGATGCAGTTATTTGAAATGAAAGACTTAGGAAGAATACACTACTGTTTGGGACTTGAATTTAGGTAAAGTGATGACTTAACAGAAATATCAATATCACAAGCACGCTACGCATTGGAAATACTAAAACGATTCGGGATGGAAAGCTGCAAGTCACTTTCAACACCACTTGATGCAAACATCAAACTACAGCGATCACCAGTTGAAGAAAATCAAGATGGTAAGCAACCTTATCAAAACTTAATTGGTTCTCTTATGTACTTGGCAGTTTCTACCCGTCCGGATCTTGCATACACTGTCAGTATGCTAAGCCAATTTAATACATGCTTTTCTGCGGAACACTGGAGTGCAGCTAAACGAGTGCTGCTTTATCTTCGGGGAACACATAACTTGGGACTAGTGTTTCGAAAATCGAGAGAAAAATCTGTTTGTTTTACTGACGCTGACTGGGGTGCTCTTTAGACGACCGAAAATCCTAAGGCTTTGCCTTTACGATGGCTGGTGCAGCCTTTAGTTGGGAGGCACGTAAGCAGAAAACAGTTGCTCTTTCGAGCACAGAGGCCGAGTATGTTGCTCTGGCAGAAGCAACCAAAGAAGCTATACACTTGCAGCGACTTATAACAGAGCTGGGATTGCCACTGGACTCAATAACAATCTACAACGACAACCAAGGAGCTCAAAAAATAGCGAAAAACCCTGCTTTTCACAAGAGGACAAAACACATAGACATTCGTTTTCATTTCATACGTGACGTTTGTCAACAAGGACTTGTCAACCTGGAGTATATGTCAACCAGCAAAATGCCAGCTGATATACTAACAAAAGGACTGCCTCGTATTAAACATGGTATATGCACCTCATCCTTAGGGATGGATTTTATTCCTACGAGTAATTAGATAAAACTTTGAGAGAGGGTGTTGAATATACCCAAGTTTTCCCTTATTAGCTGACTGCGCCATCTTCTGTACAATCTTAAATTATAATGAATTCTTAACGATACGAACTTAAATGTCAAAAAATTTACGAAACATATTTATACATTTTTTAACATCCCATTCCCTTTTTGGATTTCACCTAATAAAGTTAAGTACTGAAAAAACTGATCTTCTTTTATTTCAACCATCCTACTAAAAAAGCATAAATTCCAACAGAGGTATTGAGTATGCAGGACAATTAATCAATTATTTGCGCTTTGCGGATGATGTGGCCCTGCTCGCGTTACACCTGAATCCCTGCAACTAATGATCAGCCATCTGTACCGATATTGCACTATTTGGAACCTAATAGTAAATCTAGACAAGTTAAAAGTAATAATATTCAGAAAGGGTAGAGGAAAATGGTATTTCAGTATGGAGAGTTAAAGAATATAAATATTGTATCTTGGCGTGTATATCATCTTAGATATGGAGAGATATTTAAAGGAGAAAGGCGAAATATCGCTCTTATTCCAGTACTGCAAAATACCTTTAGTTTATCGAGAAAGAATTATAAATGGACATTTCTAAGCTCTTAAGCTTGAAACTAATAAATGCGGTGCATATATATAATTTAACAGGTCTATAGGGATCCCCAACACGAAGTCAGGATGTTGGAAAAGAGTTGATGGTGGATGATCTCTTAATAAGGGCCAACGGCAGCACTCACACCCCCGAAGCGGGTTACTGGCTCCGGAATTTGGTCAGGCCCTTTTTGTCCTGGGGGTCCCAAAAAGGGCCTGGCCCTCCAGGTTGGAGGTTGTGCGTAAAAATATAATTGTTACGAAGCGACAAATAGCCTCGGATAAGGACGGATTCACTGCTGACGACCCTGCAAGACGAATAAAGGACAACGACTTTCGAATCTGCACGTGGAATGGTGGTACCTTGAACAGGCAGCGTGCAGCCGAATAATTAGCGGAGGCTCTAGACTGCTATAAAGCAGATATCACCGTCATTCAGGAAGTGCGGCAAAAGAAAGATGAAAAACTTCGATGTTTACTACGATTATTGCTATAGGGAACGTCTATTGGATGCGAATTTGCTGTAAGCGGCA
This sequence comes from Volucella bombylans, assembly GCA_949129095.1. NCBI lineage: Eukaryota > Metazoa > Arthropoda > Insecta > Diptera > Syrphidae > Volucella > Volucella bombylans. The sequence continues at coordinate 108,365,639 of OX422143.1, read as the reverse complement.
GACTTAGGCAAGAAGTCTTGAGCTTTCCTTTCAAAACGTAAGCGAACTCCTTATTACAATCCATATCAAAGGTAAATTCGCTAACATCAGCCTTATATATACGTCCCAACAGAAGAAAAAGACGATGCTACCAAGGAAAGTTTCTACGAGCTCCTCGACAAAACCAAAGACCAATGTCGGATGTATGACGTTAAAATCGTCCTAGGCGACTTTAATGCTAAAATTGGAAAGGAGGACATCTTTGGTGGCACAATCGGAAGATATAGCCTATATGACACCACGTCTAGAAACGGACTTAAGCTAATCGATTTCGCACACGGTTTCCTTACCTCAATATTCACATGGCAGACACCAGATCAGCAAACTGTCAACCAGATTGTTCATGTTTCGATCGACGTAAGGCACTCCTCAAGTATTTTAGATGTCCGATCATTCCGGGCAGCCAACATAGACTCGGACCACTACCTAGTTGCAGCCAAAGTACGTCTACGGATATCTCAGACGACACAACAACGTGGAAATACTATGAGGAGATCTAACGTGGAACGGTTGTAATCGCAACAAGCCGCTAGAATCTTTCCCGATCGCGTATCCCTTAACCTCTCGAGAAGATCTTTGCAGCCGATAAACATTGGCTTCTCCGGAGAAAAAATAAAGAGAATGAGAAACGCGCGATCGAGGAAATAGAGAGGTGCTGCTCCAGGAATAATGTTCGGAAGTTTTATCCAGTTAAAGAACGTGTCAAGGTAATAAGACCTGAACGGAAACCTGTAAAGATAAAAAAGGTAACCTTGTACTACAGTCATAGTCGGTGCTGAGGATATGGAAAAACCATTTCTGCAGACTGCTAAACGACGAAGACGAAATGAAGTGAGGATAGCAATATCTAAACTGAAGTCGAACAAGGCTGCCGCGTCGGACGGCCTAACCGCCGACCTATTAAAGGCAGCAGGAGATGACTTGGTACAGAACTTATTTTCAAGGTTCGGTCGGATACATGTATGCTTGATGAAAGAAGACCCTCTAAACTTCGCCAACGATAGAGGTATCAGTCTCCTAAACATCGCATATAAGATCTTGTCTGCTGTATTGTGCGCCTGAAACCATTTGTCAACGATCTGATTGGACCCTATCAGAAAACCCAAGAAGTTCAGATCGATACTCACCACCTTTTTATCGATTTTAAAGCCACATATGACAGTATCTACTGAGATGAGCTATACAGATCCATGTCTAGTTTAGGCAAGGCGACGCGCTGTCATGTGACCTCTTTAACATCATTTTTGAAAGAATTGAGCAAAACTCACTAGCCAACACACGAGGTACGACATTTCAAAAGTCTGTTCGATTGCTTGCATATGCTGATAATATTGATATTATTGGAAGAACACAGCGAGCTGTCACTGGTGCGTTTGAGAGTATATGTTAGGAACAGAAGAGCCAAAAATAGGTCTAACGGTAAACGAGGCAAAACAAAGTATATGTTGTATCAGCAAGAAGGGACACCCAACATCAACGAATAATTTTATAACTTTGAGGTTATAGGGGTGTTTGTCAACCTTGGCTCTGCTATCACATCAGAAAACGACATCTCTTCAGAAATCAAACGAAGAATAACTTGCTTGCCAATCGCTGCTTCTTTGGGCAGACAAGGCAACTGAGTAGTAAGATCATCTCAGGAACAATCAAGGAAACTCTACATAAGACCTTTATAATCCCAATCCTGCTCTCCATGGACCCTTTCTAAAGAGGATGAAGATATCCTTGTCGTTTTGAAATAAAAATTCTTCGTAAGACATTTGGTCCCGTATGCATTGACGGTTTCTGGAGGAGACGATTCAACAAAGAACTCTACGAGCTGTTCAGAGCCATCGACCTGGGACATGTAAAGCGAATGAACACCAACGCTCCAGCCAGCAGAATCTTCGACTCCAATCCGCAGGGACAACGCAGTAGAGAAAGACCTCGCCTTAGGTGGCGCGCGCAAGTGGAAAGGGACCTCAACCAACTTGAAGTGCGCAACTGGAGGCAGTTAGCCAAAAACAGTGCTAATTGGAGATGCTTATTGGCTGCGGTCCAGGTCCACCCCGGACTATAGCGGCGCCTAAGTAAGTAAGTCATATATAATTTAACATACTACATATATCAATGAAATTATTTTATGGTAGATGGCACTCTGGCAGATGTCAGTCCAATACTTTTTAATTTTTTATAAACCAAATTGTAAGCAAAATGCATTTAACAAATAAAATAACACTTTAATTTACTTATATTAAAAAAGAGAAGAACCCGCAGGAAATGGCAAATGACAAGGTATCCTGTCGGTAAAGCTATATTTAATAAACTAAATAACAAACTTAAGAAAACAATCGGTAAATTTAAAAATAAATCTCTAACTAAATATTTTTGTAACTTAACAGCTGACAAAGTCACGGACTATTGTGTTTGGATCGCTGCCAAACATTTAAAGAGACCCCAAACGCAAGATTCCCCGTTAAGATGCGAAATGGTCGGTGACCCAAAAGAAATGGTCAAACCTTTCTCGGATCACCTGATAAATGTTTTTAGACCTTTTCCTCCTAGCATGGCAAACGAACGTCTTGAATACCCTGATAGAGTAGACGAAGACGTAATCCCTTTTGTTTCATTAAGAGAGATCAGAACGTGTATTTACAAAATGTTTAATATAAAATCACTAGGTTACGATCTAATAACTGACAAAATCTCTAATAAACTACCCTTGATAGCATTGGTATCAAGCTTATAATTAATGCTTGTTTTAAACAAATATATGTTCCAAATCACTGAAAGATAGCAGCAATCATTTTTTTATCTAATCAAGGTAAACCTCTATCAAATGTTGCCTCATGCAGGCCAATCTCGCTTTATCAAATCTTCTTAAAGACTTCTTAAAAGACTACATAGAATGATAGAACAAAGAAGACTTATTGTCACACATCAGTTCGGGTTTAGAAATAAACACTCCACAAAGTGCATCGTATAACTAAAAAAGCACTGCGTGAAATACGAGTACAAGTTTGTTCTACATTATTCTTAGACATTACACAGGTTTTAAATAAAGTTTGGCATAAGGGTTTGGTGTATAAACTCCATAGGGATGTACCTTTTTTTTTCTATAACATAATTTACGCGCGCCTAAGGGGTTATGATTCCCTTTTACTGTTGCCTTGGCGCGGGCTGATAGATAGAAGGAGGAGAAAGGAAAACATTGTTGTGATGTAGTGGTTTGAAACCCTGGTATATTTGGTTTCGATATTAGCTCTTCCTGGGTGGGAGTCCAAATAGGACGGAGAGTTTTTTCTTCACTAGGAATGATTCGAAGGTTATCAATTTTCGCGCTTGTTTTGTACTTGAAACTCTACAACAGCCAAATCTACATGTCAGTGTTATGCCTTCACACGCAGATTTTTCTGACTGAGTTCCAATTCAACAAATGAAAAATTTGTCATGTGTAGGACTCGAAACTTGACCCTCCGAGTGAGAAGCGATTTTTAGTACCACTACATCATGGCCACCCCAATACTCTGAGATACTTAAATCATATAGTATAGCAAATAGATTTCTTTAGAGTTCGCTATGGCTCTGAGTATTGTGAACTTAAAGAAATACAAGAAGGGGTTCCACAAGGAAGTGCTCCAGGACCCACCCTATATTTATTATTGTATATACTGGTGATATCCCACATGCGAATGATATGACGACAGCGACGATGGATGTGTGGCTAAAAAACAGGAAAAGCTACAAAATTCAGTTAAAGAAGTCCATTAAATTTTACAAATAAAAAAGTAACGAATGTTCCTATAGTTATTAATAATCAAGTAGTTTCATATTCTAACACAGCTAAATATCTTGCTATAAATCTAGATGGTACACTGAAATGGAAGGAACATGTGAATATCAAAGTAGAAGAGCTGAATATTAGATATAGAAAACTTTATGGGTTGTTAGGCTATAATTCAGAAACCTCTACTGTTTGGACATATGGTATCTAATTATGAGGATACACGTCACAACGATCGTCTGTAGATACACATTAACATTGAAATAGAAGGCTTCTTCGATGTACGATACAATATTTTATTACTATTGTAAAAAAAACACTTTACCAACCAATAAAAGGCAGACGAAATAATTCAATTGGCGATTTATTTTACGAAAAGATATAAAGTTTATAAATGACACGTTATAGTTGAAGTAAAATAGTCATGTATTCTATTCCAAAAGCGAAATATATATTGTACATTTTGGTTAACAGTTATTTAGTGAATACTTTAAAAGAGAAAACATAGAGAGAATTCAAGTTACTGTATATCATTGTAATGTTAATGCAATATTAAGTTATAAACATGTAAGAATGATTTTTTTCAACAACTATAAACCTCACAAACTTATAATCTGACATTTATAGGGACCCGTATTTAAATTGTAATACCTTCTCAAACCCAACAGAACGTTGAAAATAAAATCATATGTCGATCTTTCTTTGATTGGTCATGACTAAGAAGGTGTTTTTGGTGCGGTTAGAGTCGCACACTACTCTCGGTCTCTAACCCCTCAGTGTCTTTCGAGATGTTCACCTTTTATAATAAAAAAGATAAAAAGTAAAAAAAATAAAAAATTGTTGCTTTGAGAAAGATTGCAACTGTATTGCCATCGATGTCACGACTATCTGTGATTTGAAGATTTGTTGAAGGTAAAAATTAGCACAAACATCAATGAATGTTTCCTCATGAATACTCAGGTTATAACATAACAAATACCGTCTAAGTAACTAGATTTCTACTTTAATTAGTATTAGATTATCATCCTAAGCACAATTGAAGAAACTCAGATTTGCTGAAATTAACTCAGGAACAAGTTCTTTTATCTTTTTGATTTGAGATGGTATTGCCGATATCATCGGCTTAAAGTAACAAAGTCATTCACGCTTTTATATGTAAAAGTGTTTTCAATAGGGATTAAATATCAAATCAGCTGTCATGTTCAGCTGCCAAGCTGTATTTTTTTTCATCACATCTTGTCATTTTAACATGGAAATACTGACGCTACAACAACGATTCTAAATCGTGGAAATTTATTTCCAAAATCGAAGCACTGTTCGCGAAACCTATAGAACACTTTGAGAAATTTATGATAGACATCATCGGCCTGATGGTCCGAACGTGCTATTTATCGAATTTATTGAAGAATGTCATAAATTTATCGATTTGCTGTCGTTGTAGTCTTCAGGCTCATGAGATAGAATTGATGCAAGAGTTAAAGCCGCGTGACCAGTTATAGCGTCGTTCAGTAACTGGGCTTTAAATCAACTTCCCAGTTTTTTACCTTTAAATTTTTTTTATTGGTGTGACTCATTTCTAGTTAAACGGCTACGTTGGAGCATGGAGCAGATTAGTCGACGGTGGCATCATCAGTCCTTATTTCTTCAAAAATGAGACCGTCAATACGATGATCAGCGATTATTTGTTACTAAACTTTGCGTCACATCATTGTGGAAGAACTGTGGTTCCAGCAGGATGGCGCTCCATCCTATACTACCAACGAAAACATCGTCTGATTGAAAACACGATTTGGCAAAAGAGTTTTTGTTTTGTTAATTTAACAGGCCCGGGTGATTTTATAACTAAAATTAAAACTAAAACTAAAGGATTAGGGTGCTTCTGCTGCAATGGAATTCGAATACATGGGAAATTTTATTAGCTTCATGTAGCATTCGAGATCGTTAAAGCCATATGCCGTTCGGTGATTATTTGGACGAAAAAGAGGAACAGACCTAAATTGCGGAGGTTGGTATTAAAAAAAACACCTAGTTCAGGTATCGGGAGCCTGCGTAGAGCGAATCGTTAGAATCTGCTTGGACAGCTTTGGTACATAGAATATGGTTTTTATAGTAAGTGGACCATATATGACTAGCATATTCGAGAAGTGACTTAACAAAGGTGATATACAGAGATTTTATGACATAAGGGTCAGAAAACTTTTTGGACCATTGCTTAACTAACGCAAGCACAGAGTTAGCTCTGCTAATTATGGAATCAAGATGGGAGTGGAAATTGAGTTCAGTATCACAGATAACGGCCAAATCCTACATTAAAGTGACCGAAGCATTTGATTTGATATATAGTAAGTTCGGTCAGGAAGTGGTGAATACTTCCGGGAGTATGAGATGGCTTGGCATTTCCCTAGATATTAAGCTCAAGGCGGTTTTTGTGGCACCATATTGAGCACTTTGTTAAAATTGTAGATTGGCAAAGTAAATTAAGTTTATTTCATTTCAGTCTTGTTCATAGTCCAAATAACTAAAGAGCTAGGATGCTGAATTTCATCGATGATGAATTTCATCGCAAAATCATCTTCAGTGACGAAGCTCATTTTTGGCTCAATGGGTTCGTCAATAAGCAAAATATGCGTTATTGGTCGGGTGAAAATCCACATGTGCTTCATGAATCACCACTTCATCCACAAAAAATAACGGCGGCGTTATTGGGCCATATTTTGACACCTTACTGTGAATCAGCGTTATCGCGCCATGATCACCGATTATTTTTGGCCCGAATTTTAAGATATGGACTTGGACGACATGTGGTTTCAACAGGTTGGTGCCATAAGCCACACAGCACACGCTACAATCAATTTATTGAAGAGTAAGTATGGTGAGCGTGTTATCTCAAGAAATGGGCCAGTCGATTGACCGCCTCGTTCGTGCGATTTAACGCCGCTTGACTATTTTCTGTGGGGCTACGTTAAGTCGTTGGTTTATGCCAACACGCCGACGACGTTGGAAGAGCTCAGAGCCAACATTGAACGCGAAATAGCGGCCGTTTCACCCGAAATGTGTAGCCGAGTCGTTGAAAATTGGGTCCAACGAATCGACCGCTGCAAACGTGCCCGCGGTGGCCATATGAACGAAGTCGAGTTCCATTCATAATTGTTTTGATTGTACTTCAAGCCGATAATAAAGCTTTTGAAATATCTCAAATGGTTTGCGTTTTATTTAAAAAAAAAGTTGTCAAGTCCTTATTGGAAAACCCTATAGCTTTAATTGTCTCAGGCAAACGGGAACGAAAATGGACTAGGTAATATCGGTCTTCCAAGTAGGATTTGAATCGGGACATCAGCCCAGGTAGAAAACTAAGTACATTGAGTTTGAAGAGAACTAAATTATGTGCGTTTCAAAGACCTTGATAAATTCAGTCCACTTCACATCCACTTCTTTCCCTTGCTCTAGTCCACACAATGCACTAGAAACAAACTCAATAAAGTTGATAGTAATGATCTGACTTTAAGAAATCCATGTTGGTTCGGTGTAAGGATAGATCTGCAATGCACCATAAACGATGCTCTCAAAAATGTGAGGGTAGATTGCAGGTATCTGCTTTAGCGAATATGTATCACAAAGTTGGGAGAATTGGTGGTGAGTTTTCAGGTAATTTCAGTAGTCAAATTCAGAACCATAACTTATTTCTCTTCTTGGGAAGTGCATGTAGTTCTTTGTCATATCAAGGCGGAAATAACATAATGAAAGATTTCTTTTTCATTTTTTTTTTTTTTTTTTTTTAATATACGCGCGCCTAAGGGGTTGATACCCTTTTACTGTTGCCAGGGCGCGGACGGAAAGATAGAAGGAGGAGAAAGGAAAATTGTTTTTGTAGTGGTTTGAAACTCAGGTGTGTTTGGTTTCTATGTTTGCTCTCCAGGGGTGGGAGTCCGAATAGGACGGAGAGTTTTTTCTTCACTCAGAGTGATTCGAGATATAATTCCCAGTATTTTTTTTCATTGCTTGAAACTCTTATAACAGCCAAATCTACGTGTCAGTGTTATGCCTTCACACGCAGAATTTTTTTGTCTGAGTTCCAATTATACAATGAAAAACTGATTTTGCCATGGGCAGGATTCGAACCTGGACCCTCCGAGTGAGAAGCGTTTGCTACTACCACTACACCACGGCCACCCCTCATTTGTAACTGACCGCTCGCGTAATACAGTAGAAGATTTTTTTCGTAGAAATTTTCTATGACGAAATCAACAAAGGTGTTTTTATCGAGTATTCAACTGAAGTCAACACTATTGAGAAGATTTTTGAGTTTAGTGTAATTTGTTTTACGGAAGATGAAGTGGAAGGAAGTTTCTGAGGGAGTAATAGAATTTTTGCTGTATGAGAAAATAACAACCAGACCATCTAAATGTCCAATTTGGGGAGAAGAAGCTCACACTCACGGGCAACACAATGTACTACGGCGGGTCAATAAGTCCGTGACTTTTGGAATAAAACACATATTTTTTAATAAAAAAATAATTTTATTTTTCAACGTAGTCTCCCTTGAGCTCTATACACTTTGTCCAACGCTTCTCCAATTTTTTTATCCCTTCCAAAAAAAATGATTTGTCGAGGTCCTCAAAATAGGCCTTTGTTTGCGAGATGACTTCATCATTGGAGTCAAATCTTTTTCCACCAAGCCATTTCTTCAGGTTTGGGAACAAGAAGTAGTCGCTCGGAGCCAAATCTGGAGAATAGGGTGGATGAGGGAGCAATTCATAGCCCAATTCATGGATTTTTGCCATGGCAACCGCACATGTGTGCACCCTTGCATTGTCTTGGTGGAAAAGAACTTTTTTCTTGGCCAAATGAGGTCGGTTTTTTTTTCAAATCGTCATTGAATCGGTCCAATAAGTTGGCATAATATTCCCCATTGATTGTTCTTCCCTTTTGAAGGTAGTCAATGTGGATTATCCCGCGTGCATCCCAAAAAACAGTCGCCATAACTTTATTGGCTGACAAACCCACCTTGGCCTTCTTTGGCGCCGATTCACCCTTAGAAATCCACTGTTTTGACTGTTGTTTGTTCTCTGGTGTGTTCTGATGGATCCATGTTTCGTCCACGGTTACAAAACGGCGCAAAAACTCCTCCATATTGCGATTAAACAACGCCAAACCTTCCTGTGAAGTGAAGCACACGAAATTCACTTTTTTCCATTTTCTCCTCAAATTAGTGAGTAGTCTGATAAAAATAGCTGTCAAACACAAACTAACTGACGCAGCAAGTTTAAATTTTGACAGGAGTCAACTGACAGATGCCTGTTGACAGAAGCAGTGTTGCTGTTTCAGTAAAGAGGTCAGAAATTCAAAAAGTCACTTACTTATTGACCCGCCCTCGTATAACATCTGATGTAAAGACCAAGTCGAGTTGTCTACCTGTATTGTTCGAAATACCACTTATTTGAAAAAGGTCTGAGTTGGAAATGCTTCCTTATCTGCGGCAGCATTTGAGGCAACGAGATAAGTTTCATCATCTGAGTGAGTCCACAGGAGAATCGCCAAGAACTAAGATATCGTCACAGGGATCAACGATATATAAAAGGAAGTCAACCACATTCAGCTTTACATACTGAATCGAATTCAGCTGTTACTGACTTTTTAACGAGTTGAGGCTCAAAACGATTGTGAATTGCCTGGAGGACCCCTCGACCTATAGAGGAATCATCATTCTCACGCGCGTCATCACGAAACACTCTGATTTCTGCTACAAACAGTTCTTAGTCTTTGATATCAGATATTAAATTCGTTTCCATTTTAAGAAATGTACCCATCAATTGGCCAAGATCTTTCAATTTGACGTCATCGGATTATTTGCTGTGAGGCTAGTCACTAGTTTATGCCGACAAAACAGCAACGATTTTCGCTTTGAGTTCTTGCTCGAAAAAGTCTTCAATATACGCTTTGCATAGCCGTGGTAAATATATGCCTAAAACTATTTTCAAAATGAAATGAAATAATCTTTCAAACGAGTTTAATTAATTTCGTTGTGTTTTATTTAAACAAAAAACACTTGATTCTCTTAAAAAAGAACCCACTATATTATCTGTTCTGGCACACTCGTCATTTGATGTTTGCAAATGCCTGATATTTGTATGTTTTATACTAAGTATCATAAGTTCAGATTTAAACCTTTATGAAGTAATAACGCTACCAGTTCTCTTGTATAGAAACTCTTTAAGACCTACCTATCCACTAAGAGTTTCATCCTTGTACTTCAAAAACGGGAAGTGAAAGACAGTAGTTCGGCTGTCACAAAACTCCCTGTCTCTATGCTAAATGAATGCATCCCATTGTTACATGGCTACTATCCCCATAAGTAAAGTCAAAATAACTTCATTTCATTCGGAAAAAAATCCAAAACTTTCGCAGCAAGGGTTACATTAACGTCACATGAGAATTAAAAACAAAAACAAAAGAAATTAAAATAAGAGAGTGATGAAATCTCATTCATGAATGTGAATGCCTTATACGTTCTATATTATCATCATGGTAGCGTAATTAAAAACAAAAATGCAACAAGGAGGAACTTCTTTTCCACGGAAAAAGGTTAAAAACACCACCACAAAAGCAATATTACACCCGTTGACACTTTGGACCAGTACACTTCGTTTGGTACCAACACAGAGCTGTATATAAACATCATAACCATCAGAACCACTAATACTACGGCCACAGTAACTTCCACATCCATGTCACAACTATACTACTCACCTTTTCAAATTGACATTCCTGCAGTGCCTTGCAAGCCTCTTGTGTGCGCTTAATTTCCGTAATGACGTGTCTGGCTCTTTTAAATAGCACATCCTCAGAACCGCTCAGAACTGCAAGTGAAGGGAAGTCAAATTAAAATCAATGCGTTTGAGTTAAAAAAAAAATGTTAAAAGCAAAAGGTTTTTACTCATAGTCAGATGGATACATGGCTGTGTCCAGATAGAAGGAAATAAGAAAAACCCTGTAGGGTATGTAAATATTTGTTTAATGCAGCAAAAGCGGATTTAACATATAAAACCAAGTTTAAAAAATTAGTTTTATTTTTATAATGAAAACGATGTTTCTTAAAAAAAAAAACAACACACATTCTCTCAGGACCTTCGTGCAGCTTACAAGCTTACAAAACGGATGCAGCCGATAATACGCGACTGTAAAGGCCTGTAACAGTGTATAACGCTTACGTATCTTGATACTCTGTAATGACATAATATCTTCAATTGTGTCAAATTGGATTCGCCTAATAGAATTGAATGAATGAAGGTCTGACAAAATCTGAAAACGTTGAGCTGGTTTTGCTCAAAGAGCTAGAATATCATTATATATTTTTAATGAGTGACCAAAGTATTTTTCGCCACAGTTTCCGGTCGTATTTACACTTCAAATGCTTAAGTAAGGCATTGCAGTCATTCTTGCCTCGCTTGGACCCTTTTCCGGTTTCCTCTGTCGTCGGGTTAATCCTTCACCTTTTTTACAGCTCGAGTGGTAACACGTCTTGTCTTTTGGTTTGATTCACTTCATCTGATGAAAGAGTATCACACTCCAAAGAGAATAGTTCTTGTGATCATATGTCCTTATGGAGGAAATATAACGACAAATTAAAATTACCAACTGTGTGGTCAGTATACCACAAATTAGCTGTTATGACATATGTAGTGGTCTTTCAAAACTAGAACGGAGAGCACATCGACTGTGTACTTATGTTGGCGGTGTGTTTGTTAACGTCAAGTATTTGCATGGGCTCATTTACATCCTGAGTCATGTTGTCTTCTGCAGCGAAGGTCTCTACACACTGTCCTTCGGTCGTGGCCTCTCCAGAATATCGAGTCCACCCAAATCTGTGTATATTGGAATTATTTGCAATAACGATTTTAGTATGAGGATATAGGGATACAGTTTTTATTACGGGGTCAGACAGTGCATCAAACCCTTTAAAAGTCAAATTGCAATTAGATGTTTGGTTTCAGTATATAAAGCATTCGTGAAAAATTTCCTTACGGAGATGGAATATTAATCACACAAACTTGAATTCGGGATTGGAACAGATTAACCTATCGTTTAACAAGGCCAAGAGTGGAGTTGGCTTTTTTTGTGATACTAGAAATATGGGGCCGCATATTCAATTGTCTATTACAGGTAACACTTAGGTCGCGCAATTCATTATTATTAAGGGTAAAAGAGAATTAGAGATCAAATAGTTAAGAGAGAATGTGGAAGACGCTTACAATTGAATGTTATTGCTTGGTACTAATATCCTTTTTGCGGCAAGTATAAAATGTATCCAAAGCCTTCTCCAGTGGATACAATCAGAAGAAGATAAGATACGGATATGTCTGAAGATTTTCATTTCATCTGGTTTTACAGATACACTGTGCTTTTCTAGTCCGCTACGTATATAAAAGTGGGACGATACGAGGTTGAACAACGCATTGAAATTGTTAAATGGTAAAAACTTTCCGTGACGCTGTTAGACACGTTAAAAGATTTTCGGTCAACTTGAGGCATCTTCTCGTCTAGCAAATGGTAAATTGTTTCACAAATTTGAGCTGTCGGGAAGAAATAAAAACGTGTCCGTTTAGCAACAACAACAAGGAATGTTACTTCTGTAGCCCGAAGAGCGGCTGAAAACCTTCAGCGTATCACAAACAACACCCCATCGAATTTTGCAGAGTCGCGTCGTAACTGTCTTGACAGGGAGCTGGAAATGCGCGAAAAGTGTCAAGAATTAAAAATGACAGTTCAGTCTTTAATGCTGGAAGTGTTACAGTTTGGTGGGATTTTCTGGCGGATATATCACTGGACTTCATTTGTTCTAAAGTAAAGCAGATATGACTGCTACCGAGAATGGATTGCGCTATCAAACCATTATTAAGAAATTGTTAGCTGTTGCTAAGTGCCACACTTGAAATGATCAAAATTGGCCGTCTAGATCTTGTGATTTACACCAAGCCGCTTTTTTCTTCGGGATCATGTGAAAGAAAAGGTTTATGTCAAAACTTCTTACGCAAACGGAGCACTCAGAGCCAACATCTGTATTATTATCGAAGAAATAGATCTGTAGATGTGCGAAAATGTGTCGAAAACTTGAAAAAGAGAACAAAAGATGTGCGAAAGAGTCGTGGGAATCATTTGGATGACATTGTTTTTGATTATAAATCGAAACCATTTTTCTGCCGATTAAAATAATAATGAAACCATTATTGTAAAATTTTATATAAACTAATTTTGAATGATTAAGTAAATTAATTGTTGGAGTAAAAAATAAGGGACCGAAAGGGATACTGCGAGGTACCCTGGAAGCTGATTTTATTGGATTAAATAGACTTAAATGAAGCATGGTTATGACGTTCTCGACTATAATACATAGCAGAAAGCTGAAAGAGTTTTGTGGGACATTTTATTAAAGGCTTTGGTAAAAATTCGATCGATGATGCTCGCAGTAACACCTCAACTGACTTTCTAATGACCACAAATTTCTTGATACGAGTACGAGTAATTATAGGTTTATAGTTGTAGAACAGCCTTTGAAAAATCCATGTTGGAATAAAGAAACGAAAGACTTCCAATAATTCATAGTAAATGCTCTCAAAGAGTTTAAGCCAAAAATAGAATCCAGTTGTATGACAATAATGTCGGGAACTTAACTTCCTTTATAAAAGCCAAAATCATAAGGCAACCGATACGAAGAATTTTCTTTCAGAACGACTGATAGATCTAAGCTGACTAAAGCTTTGGCAGAATAAAATTTTGTAAAAACATCACTATGTCGCGGTCGTTGGGATCAGCAGCATTAAATATGCAATCAATTGTATGAGCTAACTAGTACTCCAAACCATGTGGCCGCGCAGGACTAATGTAAATGCTATACCATATACACTGAGTTACAAAAAAAGTGGCGCAGTTACACTGTTTAATGTGTTGTTATCACTTTGATAATATGCCGCTATGTTTGGCGGTATATTTGTGTGTCTGTTTCCATTTTCCTTGTGATACGCACATCATATTGAGGAAAACCGCATCATAATCATTTTTTCTTACTAGACGCAAGATATACACATTTTGGCTTCCGTGATCCCATAAATGTTTTATTAAGTTAAATTTTATGGGTTTACTTTAATCTGTTTATTTATTTATTTGTTTTTTAGTCATTTTTATAAAAAAAATTGAAAATAACGGCAGAAGAAGTCTCCAGGGCGCTGGCTTTGTGTGAGGATGGACGAAGTCTGCGGCATGCTGCTGTTATGATCAGGAAACGACGCTAAGAAGAGCAATTAAAAGGTACAGAGGAACCAACTCCTACACCCGGCATCAAGGCTCATGTCGACCCAGAGCAATATCTGCAATAGATGATCGATATTTGGTGATTCAAAGCCTTCGAGAACGTCACCAAACAGCGGTTGAGCTGTCTCACAGACTTAGATCCGTTAGAGGAATGGATGTGAGTGCTCAAATGGTGAAGCAACGATTAGTGGAGAGTGGCCTGAGAGCAAGAAGACCTGCTCGTGTACCGAGACTCACGGTACAGCACAAGCGACGTCGGATGGATTTTGCTCGCTCTCACCAAGATTGGACCGTATCCGACTGCAGTAGAATTCTTTTCACTGATAAGTCCAGATTTTGTCTGCGCTCACCATATGGACGTAGCAGAGTGTGGAGACGTTCAGGTGAGAGATACTCTTTGACGACATTTGCCCAGAGGGAACATTTCTGGGGAGGTTCCATCATGATGTGGGCAGGAATTTCCATGCACGGAAAAACCGAGCTGTGCATCGTGGAAGGGTCGGTGAACTCCAGGTATTATATCATCAACATTCTGGAGGCATATGTGATTCCATTCGCACCATTTATTGGAGAAAATTTCCTTCTGATGCAAGACAATACTAGACCACACGTTGCCAGGTGCGTTACCAAATATTTACAAGAAGTGGAAATCGATGTGATGGCTTGGCCTGCGATGAGCCCGGACATGAATCCAATCGAACACGTTTGGGACCTTCTGGGAAGAATGATTAGGAAGCGACCTAGCCTTCTAGAGACACTCAGTGGGCTGAAAACTGCTCTGCTTGAAGAATGGGAGAATTTGGACGACAACATAGTAAGGAACCTTATTCGGGGAGTAAATACCCACTACTAAAAGAACGAGGATTCTTTAGAAAAATAAATAAAAATCTTAAATGTAAGTTCTGGAGCGTTTGCCCATTTTCATTAATTTATGTTACATTTGTAAGTTTTTCCACTTTTTTATTTTTTTTTTTTTACATGAATTGCTTATTTTTATATTAATAAACAAAATAGTATTTAAAAAACGTTGGTTCTTTTAACTTATTTGAAATTATCGCAAAATTTCAAGGCGCGCCACTTTTTTTGTAACTCAGTGTAAAATATATATACAAGGTAAGGACTATGTATGTTGTGGACAATTTTTTAAGACGAACACCGGCAGAAAGATTCCGCAGTTATGTAAATTTTCCTCTATATTCGGACCATCGTCAAGGTCGACATATCAAAGTCCGTAAATTGATATTGATTTTTGAAATCAATTGAAATTTAAGAATTGGTCTCTGTAGGACAGAAGTTGCGTGCTAAAATCTACTGTAGAGAAGTGTATTCCTAGTCCGAAGCCATCCTAAGGAGACATATGTGGGTAGGGTATAAATTGTAAGTGGCTCGCATATAATTTTGTATTTTTTTTTTTAAGAACGACTGTAATTTTGAAAATAAAAAAAAAGAGTTCAATCATCCGGATTAGTGAGAACGATTTCTTGGCGAATTAAAATTATTGCATTAGGATTGGTAAAACAAATGAAGCCGAGCTTATCAACCAGACACGCAAGTAATCAACAAGCATTCTCATACATTTTGCGATCTCTTAATCGGCAAAGAAAATAACGGTTAAGTGAATTATTTTTTTTTATATAATTAACGCCCGCTCAAGGGGTTATTATACCGTTGAAATGTGAGCGCACAGCGCGGTACATTGGTCTTAAATGTTTGCAAATTATAACGACTAGGAAATAGAAAGCTTGGCAGGACATTCCATAAGCGAGTTGTACGACTTAGGAATGAATAATGATATTTTAGAGTATGTCCTAAAGTGGGCTTGAGGGTGTACTGATGTGCATTCATATCGAGAGGGGTATTACGGTTAAAAGTTTGAATGGGCAGAATGCTACTGGCGATTTCTATGGATTACTGGTGGTGAAAATAGCGATAGAACAGAGAGAGACACGAGACATTACGCCGGTGTTCGAGGGTGTCTAAGTGATATTAGTGTCACCTATGAGGTTTATCCCACGGTTTTGAATCCTATCTAGTAGATGCATAGATGTTTTAGGCTGTGAAGTATTTCTTTCATCGCTTGAGGAAACCTAGACATTTTGCAGTGTTTTTGACGACATCGAATATGTGATAATATAATATGAAATAATATATATAATATATTCTATATATAATAAAGAGTATTGTACCCTAGGGTACACCAAAATTAATATCTACGCTTGTTGGATTACTCACAGGCCATAGTCTTTGACGACGACCCCCGCAGAGCTGTGGGGACGTTATGTTATTCGCTTGACAATTCACTTACGAATGACGTCTAATGACATCCCTTTATTATTTCATTTAATTATAGTTACAGAATTCTCCTAAGCAATTCTACAGACGAAGCATCGACCTCCTTCAATAGCGTGTTACGGTATTCTAATAGTGCGAATCAAATCTCTTCGTTGCTTTCATGTGACTTTTTTAGTAAATTCATGGCTATTCCAACTGCTTTTTCAGTAAATCCATTAGGTTGTGGATGTCCTCGGCTTGTCGTTGCTAGTCTTGTTCCAATTTTTTCACAAAATTTCCTGAATTCAAATGAGTTGAACGGCAAATTATCCGAGACAATTTCACTAGGTATTCCATGGTTCGAAAAGCATGTCTTTAGCTTGCCTATGCATTTGCCAGCTGTTTTTGAGCAAATTGGAATTATATCTAAATAGTTTGAGTAATAATCCGAAACTATTAGGTATGTTAATATCTCGCTAATTCGACTAATAGTTTGTGGTCACTTTTAACTCTTATAAAGCGACCATAAATATAATAATGAAATTTAGAAAGAAAAGTTCCTTTTCTATCTGTGCGTAATCGATTTTAGCATCACTGAGACTTCTATGCAATAGGCTTACCCATCTGTGAGATACAGCACCCTAATCCATATTTCGATGCACCCGTTTCCAGAGTTATTTCCTTTGCCTCATCAAGATCTGAAAGATTTGGCACAATTGCAATCTTTTCTTTGATCGATTTCAAAACGTTATCAAGCCCTTTGTGTCAACTACGATATAAAAATAACATCAGAGATCGACGCTGAATTTGGTATATATCCTCGGATGTAGTTAATCATGCCGAACAACTTCTGTAAAGTCCCTTCATCTATTGGTTTATACAGTAAAGTTCATTGGATTTAAATTTAAAAATTAAATAATAAACTAATACAAAATTTGAACATATACAAATTGTATATGGAAAGTGTATATGGAAAAAAGAGTTTGAGAGAGCGCAACCAAGCCATGCATACAATAGTATACAACGAAAATTAAAGAAAAAAAGAAGAAAGTTCAGTTAAGATTGGAGCAGTGTTCGCGGCAACCTAAGCAAAATTGTCTGATTTCGATTAAAGTCTTCAAGCTTATATGAACAATTTTCTTCGCGATTAGAAATTAATTCTGTGGAACAAATAGTCAGGTTGCTTGATAATTAAAAAAAATTGTTCCACCTATGCCTAAGAAGTTGACGCGTTTCCGTTGAGGCATGATCGAACCTTTGAAGTTTAAAAACAAACCGACCAATCGTATTGAAAACGACTTTAAGCCTTTGAAACGAATAAGAGTCACAATCGGCGAACAACTCGCAGCTATACGTTATTATTGGAAAAACAAGTGATTTTAACAATTTCAGTTTGACTTCAACTGGGAGATATTTTCTAATGACAGACAGCCCTCGAAGCGAAGCATACACTTTGGAGATGATACAGTTTATATGTTCACCCCAGGTTAATTTACTGTTAAAAGTAATATTTAGATTTTTTGCCTGAGAAACGTATTCAACTTGAGAAGAGTTTATTTGTATTGGGGGGAAATTTTAAAGGTGTGGTGTATGTTCTATCAATTCGCAATATAGATTTGACTCTATTATTATTATTATTAATATTGAATTCATTGTTCACATAAGACTTGTGTACAAAACATATATTTTAAAAAATAGAACAAGCTTTTGTACATTACTTTAATTTGAGTTTAGATTAGGGAGTTAAATTTAAATAAAAGAAAGAGATAAGGAAAAAAAAGTACCAAGAAAAAGAAACATAAGAAAAGGAAGAGATAGGAAAGGAGGCCACTCTATTAGAAATTATTAGCATAATGAAGAAACAATTTTTTCTTAAAGGCGGTTCTGTTCGTTGTGCGCTTTATATTTAGGGGTAAACTATTCCAAAGGCGAATCGAGTTAACAAAAAATTGTCTAGATGTATTAACATATTTGCATCTTGGAATGATCAATTGCAACATTCTAACATTATGCGGAAAATTAATTTTTTCAAATAAATATTCCGGTTGTTTTGTTGTTAAAATTTTGTGTAGTGATAGTACAGTTCGATATTTCATCAATTCGTCGATTGACAAACCTACAATCTGATGGGAGTAGAAAGAGATATGTTCAGATCTTCCTATGCCGAATATGTATCTCGCACAGCTATTATAGGCAACATTCAGCTTTCGCCGAGATTCATAATCCATTTCGGAGTATATTTCACACCCATATAATAGAATAGATCCTGCCTATGATTTTACAAGCTTTAACTTAACTTTGGTGGGAAGATAGTTGGAGGTTGGACTAAGTCCTCTAAGGCTCCATAAACTTTCGATGCAGTTTTTGTAATATGAGTCCTCCAGGTAAATTATTGGCTCATGTAAACCCCAAGATTTTTGAATGTTTCAACATATTCAATTGGAGTTCGATTAATATAAAAAAGAGGAATGTCTACTTTAACTCGGTTAGCATTAATGATCATTGCTTTAGTCTTTGTTGGATTAAGACTGAGTTTATTTTCAAATGACCACTTACAAATTGTTGCTAATTGGTCGTTTAGATTAGTTATCGCTTGCTTAATTTGAGATTTGGGAAAAACAGAATAAATCTGCACATCATCTGCATATATATGACGTTTACAATTCACAAGACGCACAGCTAAGTCGTTTATATAACATATAAAGAGTAGGGCTCCTAAAACGGATCCTTGGGGCACACCTGATGGAACAAAAAGACAAGATGAGCGCTTTTTCTCATGAAACACATACTGTGACCGACTACTTAGATATGACGACACCAAATTACATAGAGAGACCGGTCGAACAAGAATTGGGTCCAAAGTTTCACGACTAGTATTTTATGATTAACACAATCAAATGCCTTAGAAAGGTCTATCTGGATCACAACTGATACTATTTTTTCTAAATATTTTACTTCTACATTAAATTTTATTTAAATTCAAATATTGAATCATGTTCTGCAATTGTATCCGCTGCAATCAAGATATCATCTATAAATACTACTACATTCGGTATGTCTTCGAAATTGCGTTCATTATATTTTTAAAAGACTTCAAGCCCCCGATTTTTATACCATAAAGCAAACGCTTAAAACGATAGCATCTAAACGGAGTACTAGATGTACACAATTCACTTGCTTTAGTACTTCACGGTAAAATATTTTTTGTTAGCGATGTGAGCTGATATTAATTCAAACTACGAGATAATGTGGTTTTCAAATAAAATGTCTGCGTCTACATCCTGTGGTTCAATGCACAGGCAAAGTTTCCTGATTTCTTTTAAACAATTACCAAATCTGAAGCAGGTTCGACCGGCCCGTACACTCTTACAATTATTTTTCCATCAGCCATGTTCTGCAGTTCTTATTTCACATGAGCTGTCAAAGATAAGAGTATTGTTTTTGCTGGTTTTTAAATGAATACGAGGTCGTATGATAAGTACCCGTGTTTACCGACTGATGGCACCACTGATACAAAATATGTATCGAGTAGTTTTGTTTTGACAGCTGTTGAGAGTCATCAAGTTCGTGTTTATTTGCAATCATGGGATATGGTTAATAAACCGACTGAGGATATGGTCAATAAACCCTGATATCGTGTTAGCAGATCGTCAAGTGAAGGTCAAGGAGATTGCTGACATTGTACACATCTCAATTGAACACATACAAAATATCCTACACGAAAAATTGGGCATGGAAAGCTACCGGCGAGACGGGTGCCGCATTCGCTAACAGTGGAGCAAAAACGAAATCGCCACAGCAATACTGGTCGAATTACGCTACGAATTGTTGCCTCATCCACCCTATTCTCCAGATTTAGCCCCATGTGATTTCTTTTTGTTTCCAAACATAAGAAAATGGTTTGGAGGAAAGCGATACTCGTCAAACGAGGAAATCATCGCCGAAACAGAGTCCTATTTTGCGAAATTCAACAAATTATATTTTTTGAATGGCTTGAAAAGGTTAGAATATCGCTGGACCAAATGTGTCGACCTGAAAGGAGACTATATTGAGAAATAAATCAACATTTTTTTTAATGCGTTTTCTTGCCTAACACTGGTACTTATCATACAGCCCTCGTATATAGGTGTTTGACAAAACAGCAAAATCCTTCGAATATGTTTCTATTTTTCTCCACAAATTTAATATTTATTCTGTCATAACCTCAATTGAGTTAATTCTCTAAATAAAATTTAATTATTTGCATGCATCTAAAGGGTCCATATCGGGTAACGATGATATTAAACTTCAATGGCATTAATTTATTTCGGAACATGACAACGCAGCTCGCAATTCGGGGTATAAAAGATTGCTTTAGCAAGATGTCTTTCATAAACTTTAGGTACCTATTCGGGCTGGTACCAGTCTGGGGCTGTCACACATTGGTTAAGGTTAAGACCGTGCTGGGTGTTAGGACACTGCGGTATTAAAGGAAATGCACAAGCGGATGAGCTTGCAAGAAAAGGAGGACTACTTGACAATAGTGAGGTTGCCAACATCAAACCATCCCTTTTCATAGTGAGGGGCACTATCGAGGAAAAAATCACAAGGACTACTAACCTAAGGTGGTCAAGTCTTCAAAGACACAGGTTATCCAAGGTTCTTCGGCCGCTTTTTGACGGCAAAAGTTCTA
The DNA here is from genome assembly GCA_949129095.1 of Volucella bombylans. Lineage (NCBI taxonomy): Eukaryota > Metazoa > Arthropoda > Insecta > Diptera > Syrphidae > Volucella > Volucella bombylans. The sequence goes on along the minus strand of OX422143.1, from coordinate 108,344,589 downwards.
GGAAGTTAATAAAATTAAACAGGGATACGCTTAGGACAGTAATAGGAATGCTGACAGGACACTGTCTCCTGCGGTAAGACGCAAAGAGACTCAAATTGTCAGATACGGATATTTGCGGGTTCTGCGGTGATCTGCAAGCTATTGAGGACATAATACACATACTAAATGAAATTGTTTAGATTTTTGCCATTTGAAGACAAATTCAACTGGTTCCGGAGGGATCGCGATGGACCCGTTTTGGTGCCTGGTGTCTGTATGATGGCATATCCATCATACCCCTGTTTAACCTCAGCGCCCATATCCAACTTAAAATTTATCATGTAATCATTTACACGAATAGTCTCGTACCACCTCTTTCGCTCAACACCGTATCTAATTCTCTTATTTTACGAACCTTAGATGCAAATCAGGCAACAATAAAAGATTTAAGCGTCCACAACTATTGCATTGTACAATATATTAAACATCGGAGAGGTACGATTATCATCCATACCTTTGCAAAATCTGCAGTTACGAATTGTATGGTTATCAATATCTAAGTTCTTTCCGCTTTCTTTTGGAAGTCTGTTTTTTATTGACTTGTTTGCTTGTGTGTGCTCATACCTTCTACCATTGCGTTTTTCACTTCTTAGATTAACTTCCATTGATATGGGTTTATTTTGTTGTAGCATGTCGTTCGAATGTTTTTCTACCAGTCCTGATTCTCTTGAAATTTGGATTGTTTTAGCTAAATCAAGTCTTTCTGTTTCAAGTGGCTTTTCTCCTATCATTCGATCAGAATCGACGTATTTACAGCCTCTAGCTATTTTCCTTAAATCTAATAAATGTTCCTCAAATGACTTGTATTAAACTTAAATGCTTCGTACATTTTATTTTTCCTTTGTGAACAGTAACTCTCAACCGCTTTTACAACAATATCATATTTCTTCTTTTCCTCTTCGCTCAAACCGAGTGTATTAAATATTTCTACTATTTCTGGCCCACAAGCATACAAAAATGTACAACTTTTCGGTTTTCTAAATCAATCACTATAGAAAATATTGTACATCATAATTTTGTTTAAAAACTCTCAAATTTTCAGTAAGGTTCCCTTCTAATTTTAAGGAGTTTGGTCTTCGCACAGTAAAACTACCGCCACTTGCTAGCATTTCGGTCTCTTCACTTCCACTGCTAATACTTTCAAAATCTTCTTCAAAAACATGTTTTTCAGTTTCAACTTGTATGCTTGTTTTAACCATAGGAGTATGTTCCTATGTCGACTGCGCCATGTGCTATTCGCTTGACAATCCCCTTACGAATGACGTCTAATGACATTTCATTACTTCATTTAATTACAGTTTTCATTTAATGACTTAATCTAACCTAAGTTTATTGCCTATCAACAGAAAAAAAATATTTCCTGGTGTGATTATCTTTTTGGCAAGAAATGTCAAAATTCCGAAAGCGAAGACCTTAAACTCAAAATCTCAACAAAAAATTGAAGATCCTTCTCTTCCCAGTTAGTGGAGAGACTAACAGATCCACGATACACTGTTGCGCCATCAACTTATTTAACTATATCTCTGCATCAATGCAGAGTTTACCACCTCACTAATTTCTTTTTATTGTACAATAGAATTTAATCGATTTTCTCAATATTTTCATACTGATTGGTAAAAAATTCGTGCAGAAATATTGAAAAGAATTGTATACGATCCGTGAATCCATTGGATATTGCTCGAGTGCAATATAACTTTATTAACAGTAGGGTAACTCTAAATTTAAACCACAAAAACATATTTTCTCTGTATCTGTGACACTTAAAGTATTTCATTTTTGTTGAACATAGGAAATTGCGAAAGATAAAGAGCTTCCTGGAAACTTCTTCCTCATTCACAGCTTATTTAATAATTGTGACTTGGGGTAGTAGACCCCCATAATAGCAACGTAATTAAAAGAATATTATTTTCCAGGAAACTGAATTCTAAAGTACTAAGTAGTAATTTGAGGAAAACATTACATAAAGGCAGCGCATGCAACCTTTGATGCGCCGTAGATACTCGTATACTCGTATTACTCAGAAAAGAGACTTTGATTTGGCAAACAAATAATAAATTAAATTTATTTCCACATTCTCCGAAGAATGCCGGGCAAATCTGAAGATAAATAAATTGGCACATAATTGGACCAATTAGAGTGAGACTGAACTCTTTGAAGTAGGAATGAATACGGAAAATTAATTAAATGTTGGCACTGACGGTTATTCATTTTCTCTAAGGCAGTTTTCTGAAAAATTCACAAAATAACTCATTTGGACTTTAATATTAGATTCGAGGATCCAACCAACAAACGGAACACCATAATCATAATCGGTTGGTGATTGCCATGGACATGCATTCATGGTATATATAATTCATTCATTGAGGATTAATACGGAAGCGAAGAAATGACCTAAGATTTCATGGGCTAACACTCAAATAAAATGAGTTCTAACGGACCTGGAGAATCAACGCTACCAGTAAAGAGTTGGTGAACAAAGAATACGAATATGTGGCCAGTTCATCAGTTTCAGGCGATTTATATAGGGTGGAGATTCGACAAACGTTGGTTTAGTAACATATGGGTCGCAAAATTCCTTAGCCCAGCACTTGATGAAACCGAGAGCGGAGTTGGGTTTCCATTTGCATATCTTTGCCAATGAACTGAATGGAACTGATCCATTAGCAACAAAGTATTATAAGTCAGGAGTCACAACTTTACCTTACTTTACTCAACATTTTCGAGTGTCTGTTAAAGTTTGGCATTTTTTTCACGTTGAGTTGCATATTGCATATATTGATATAAACAAGACATTGCCAATTGTCAAGATGAATATAGAGGACCGAGATAGCTTCCTTGGGGCACCGTGAAAAACCATAAATGGGATCAGATATTTTGGACCTGAAGAGCCTTTAGTTTGAGAAGAATAAAGTTATCGATAGCTGAAATCGCTAGAGATCACATTCACTTCTTTGTGAAATAGAGACCTGGAAAAGAGTTGCAACAGGCTGTGCCAAGTAATTCACACAACTTTTTAGAATTATGACAAGACGAAGACCACCTTAAGTCGTTAAGTTTTTCTATCTTTTTTTTCACTACTTCGGCAGTAATTTCCACCAAAACCAATGATGATTTTGATTTTTAAAGGTGATAGGGATGTACAGGCAAGCTTTAGCGTCTACGAGTATCTATTCGCTTTTCTTTTACTCATTAATAAAAATATATTGAATCAAGGTTTAGGTTCAGATATTAAACTATTATTCATACGGTTTGTATAATTTAAATAGCTACATCGGGCCGTAGTCTCAGATAACTGTGCCATAGCTTATTTTTCTTGTCACATATTGCACGTATTTTTTTTTTTTTTTGTTATACCAAGGTTGAGACGATCAGGACGATCTTTGTCTTTTGGCACAAAAATATAACAGAATAGATTGTGAAAAACTGTTGAAAATTTTAATATTAATAGTAGCAAGAGGATTATCTTTAGACAGACAAGGACTGTCATAGAGAGATTTGGAATTCTCTCCTACTTTTCTCTATAGCATTTTTAGAGATGTTATCCAACAATTGCGGGGACTACAAAATCACTATTACGAAGCCAAGAGAGGCTCAACTCTTTTGCTGAAATTGAGAAACTTCCTTGAAGGAGATTTTAAGAATTTCTTCATGGATTACAATTTCTCTGAAGAAGTGTCGTCTCCCTAAAGCACTTAGAGAAAATGCATTCACATAGAATGTGTTCCGCGCCAGTTTCGACACCTTCCATGCAAAGAAGACATTAAGTTTCCTGAATATGACCTATTTTGTATTTATATTTAGAAATATAATCAGTCTTCTGATTTTATCCTTTTTGAGTTATAGGGATTCTTTTGATTTTCTGTAAAAGGGTTTGATGACTCTTTTAGTCTGGAGAAGCCCTGGGATGTTTTAACAATGTAATATTCACATTTATGTGCTCGTATATGACCAGGCACTCACCAAAGTTTTACTTTGTTTTCATAGGAGTGATCTTGTAGTGTATTAAGGCAGTATAAGACTGATTTGGAATCATGCCATGATGACTTTTAAAAGCTATTCGCCTGCATTTTCCCAAACAAAGAGGAATGGGACAGGAACCAAACGGTACAAGAATCGATATTAATTTTCGAGGATGGATCAAATATGAAGATAAGAACCGACGCCGGGATCTTCGCCGACCAATTGAACTGACGATGTTCATCGCCTGCCGAACTACAGGCTGAGGTATTGGCTGTAAAAGAACAGCCAAGCTTCCGGCAATAAATGGAATGTTCCACAAGGATATTACTATATTATATATTTATTGATAGCCAGGCTGCCATTAAGACAATGACGGCAATCGAGATCAAATCGAGGCTTATGAAGAGCTTTCAGCATAAATTTATGATATCCTGGGTCCCTGCGCACAGAGGAAATGAGCATGCAGGCGATCTAGAAAGTGAACTGGCGGATCAAAATATCAAACCTCCACTTTGCACTCTGAGAATACAAGATTACACAAGAGCAAGTGATACAAATAAAAGAAAGATGAAGAAACCTTCCAACCTGCGACACCAGAAGACAATAATGGCCGGAACTCATTATTCGGAATAAGTAAGATTCTAAAGAAAAGCAAAGGTGAACTATCTACGCTTGTTGGATTACTCACAGGCCATAATCTTCTGCAGCAAACGCAATAAAGATGCCCCTTACCGACGATGGGCTCTGCAGAGGCTGTGGGAACATGGGCTTACAGGAGGATACTCTGCATCTATTTTCAGATTCACGGATGGTCCCGCTAAGCGACCAAATGACAACAAACGCGAAACGGAAAGCGGAAACCAAACTAGGAGCCGTGTTCGGGCATCACAATGGGTCTGCACAGACCTATGTAAGTGCGATGAGGTATTGAAGGGACGCGGCTTCAGATACCTCATCAACTTACCAACTTAACCTAACCTAAGTCTGTACTGGACTATCAGCTCTATATGCCTCATATGCAAAAAGTATCTTACATTTTGTCAGAATTGTCGAGGCATTGCTTTTTATACAAAATCCTGTATAATGTTTGGGGTGAATGTTGCAAGCCTTTCTGATATACACTAATCCTCATTTAGTATTATGACTTCTACTCGTAGTCCAAGAAAACACAAAGACCAAGCTGTGTTGAAGAAAGCGTATACAAGACATTCTTTGGAACTTTTTCAAACACGTGTTAGATTTGTGAGTAAATATTGACTACACGAATGACGTATGGCTTCGTTAATGACTTCTCGGTAAAAGCCGTGAAAAACTTTGTTTTTGCTTAAATAGGTCGACTCACTGGGCCCATTGGGTGAAGAAACAATAGTGATCCAGAGAGGAACTTTCTCAATTCCCAAGCGCATGGTTTCATATCTTGGAAACCGTACACGCAATCATATAGTGCTATGTGCCGGCGGAAACAGCAACTGAAACGAAAAGGACAATTTTTACAGTCAACTTGGAGCCGCCCACAACTTAACACCTAACGGGGACATCGTAATAGTAATGGAAGATTTCAACCTACAGCGCTCGAACCCGTGATGGAAGTTAACGACCTCGGGGAGCGCAATGATAATGGAGAACGATTTGTAGATTTCTGCAATACCAACCGGTTAATCATTGGAAGCACCCTTTTCGAGCACAATGCCTGCTACAAGATCAGTTGGGTCTCATCTCATAGGCAGCGAACATTTCGCTATAAGCCGGCCGACTTTTCAGAAATTGCGTGCTATGCATCTGAAATACGCGAGGAGCTTATATCGAAATGTCGGCGGGCCATCATGTTATGTTTGCCACTATACGTCTTCGTCCTGCAACCGTCAACAGCAATCCGCACAAACTTGCTTCGAGTTACCAGGTACAATACCGTGATCCCCTAGTGCGGCAACATCTTGCCACAGAAGCACACACAATCAGCAGCTCAACACATGAAGACATGAATGACCGTTGGAATGCAGTGAAAAATGTTTTTGTATCTAGGGCAGTTGCATACATCGATATAAGTCAGAAAAATCATAGCACATGGTTATCAGCAGATACCTGGAGACGGATCGACAAGCGTACTACACTTAAGGCCCGCATTGCAGCGGCATCAGCAATAGAGAGACGCGAACTAGAAGCCCATTATCGTGTGTAGAGGAAGGAAGTGCAGCGTAGTGTCAGACGTGACAAGGGTTTAGTGGCCTCGGATTTTGAAGAAGTAGCTAGCAGATGTGGTAGCAGGAACGTCTACAGCATCACAAAAAAACTTACTGATGGTCGGAACTCTAAACAACATATAGTGAAAAGTAAAGATTGCAGTCCGCTCAAGAGATGGGGGGAACATTTCGCATTAATACTAAATAATTTAGGTGACAGCACCATAGTCATACTCTTGCGTAGATCACATCAACACCATGCGAGTCATAATTGTGCAACGTGTCGAGTTCAGATCTACCCTACAGTTACTGTTTATTGACTTAAAAAAGGCTTTCGACAGCTTGAACAGAGATGTTATCTGGACAGCCTGGAGGTATCCCGGAAAAACTTAGAACTGTTATTAAGGCTACTTAGGATAATGGTAAGTGTTACGTTCTGCACAATGGTAAGGTGTCAGATAACTTTGAAGTCTATACTTGAGTACCTCAGGGTATACTTTCACTGTTCTTATTTCTGGTAGTCGTCGGCGATGTACTTCGGGCAGCACTAACTGAAAGAAACCAAGGATTAAGGTGGACAATGACCTCTTACCTCTGACAATGTTTGCCTCCACGCACAAATACGGATCTTCACCAAATGTCACAAAATGTGCAAGCTGAGGCAAGCAAAGTAGGGCTTAATGTATTGTAAATGCAGGAAAAATAAGAGCCTTGAGCATTTCAAATCAACGCTCAACTCAACATTGCTGGACAACGGTTCGAGAAAGTCGAAAACTTTCTATATTTAGGAAGCCGGCCGACACTGGTACCGAACTCGATGTGGGCATCAGAATTGGGAAAGCTAAATTTGCGTTTTGAATGCTATCCAAAATGTAGAAAAGCAATGTTCTCAGCACAAAAACCAAGCTGAAACTGTTCAGATCCAATATAGAATCAGCACTACTATACGGGTGTAGTATTTGGAAAATTATCAATATTGTCACCTGAAGACTTCAAACCTTGGTAAATACTCGTAGGTATCTACGTAATATCCTAAAGTCTTATTTCGGCGAACTGCACCTCCAACGAACAGCTTTATCTGAGAACGAGCCAAGAATCTATAGACCACACTATATGGAGAAGAAAGTGGCAATTGATGGATTGGTCACAACTTACGGCGTTAAAATGGCCTTATACCATGCAATGGACCCCATTCACCCAATCAGGAAGAAGAGAGAGGCACCCTAAGAACAGTGGAACAGGAATCAAGACTACTGGGAAAAAGCTGGAGTGAGTTGAAACACATTGCCGAAATCTGAATAAGATGGAGCGCACGCGCTCTTGTCGCCCTATGCCCCACTAGGAGTGATAGGACTTAAAGATGCAAGCTATTGTATTGTATATTAAAGGGATCTTTGACAATCTAGAAAGCCAAGATGCATTCGACTCCAGAATGAAAACCATGCTAGTTGGATGAAAATGCTGCTGTTTGTTCATAGACGGTACCCTCTTATCATGTATTTTGCAAAATTTCGAGTTGGATTTACAACGAGACCATCGAGATATCTGCTATTTACCTATGATATTCATTTGGTAGCCAGTATGTGGCTTTATCAAAACTGGTTCTCTATGGTCGCAGATCCGACAACAATTTGGCTTACAATACTGCGGTTAAACAAGAACCAGTCGCAATTCCATGGGCTTTCTACATCCTAAACAAGACTTTTAAGGTTAATTTCTTAGAAGGAACAATTTCATTTGAAAAGCCACTGACATACACAGCACCACTCAGTTTATGTAATGACTTTGAGGGGCTATATCAATTTCTTTTTTTTATCTTAGGTAATTGCAAAAACCCAATCCCCAGCTGAGTGGTTCCATTTATGTTACAAGTACGACGAACCATACCTTTTACCACCAGTCTATCACCATTTAAGGAGATAAACATATTTCCTCTTCAGCTTTGACACAAAATTGAGGTCTCCCAACCCATCAGCCATAAGAAACAAAAAGTACATAACAATTTGTGCCTGCATCTAATGTAACACCTCTACGCAATTCCCCTGCTTAAGGCGCATTCTTAAAGAGTATCCTGTTCACGCCTGAACCATCATAGTAATAAAATTATTTCATCATTTGTAGTAATGTACACTGGATGCTGCCTTTGCTATAGAACATCACCCTTACTGCTTCCTGAAAATTTAATGATACATTTAAATGCTATGAAGGAGCAGTCACACCCCCCCCCTCCTTCTTTGGCTGAAGTGGGCGTTCTTAAACTGGGCTGTCAATGTCTTGAGGCAAAACTAAATTATTTATCCTCCGCCGAGAGTTTTTATTTTTTTTTTCTTTATTTTTTACATTTTGTATTTTCTAAACCGACAGGGGCGCACATTTGCATAGAATTCAGTTTTAAGAAGTTCACTCAAGTGTATGCTCTGCTATGAAGTGGTTATGCATATTTCCGTGTTCGGGTTGGGGTTAAAAAGGCAGGCAAAGTATATGGAGAAGCTTTTGAAGATTTCTAGCTACTTGTTCGAACAAACGTCATTTGAATAATGGTAGACTCAGCCTCTGTAGCTAATGTCTGGAACACTGACTTCCTTGTAGGCAAATACTTGTACGAGTATTGCGAGAGATGTTTCCTTCTGCTACTACTGCGATGATAGTTATGGGTGTACATAAGGTACTTTCAAACGTGTGGTTTTTAATGAACTTTCGGGAGAAGGTTCTAAAGTGTTTTGAAAACTTTTTTATGACTTAAGAAAAACAAAAATGTGTTAAGAATACCTTGGTCTGCATGAGATATATCACTTGCCTTTTAAAAGGTTTATTGCATCTGCAGTTTATTTCCCTTTGGAATTTTTCAAGTCGATAACTATTCGGCCATCAATGGATGAATACAATGTGAAAAAGTGGGTCGTTTATGAAGGTTTTAGACCATTCCTAATATGCCTGAGGGCCGATAGATTTAAACATGTTTGCCACGTGATTCGTTGTTTCAATGGAGATAGTATTATGTTATATGCCTCAAATTATGAATTTTTCATAATACTATTAAATTCACCCCGAGCGAAAGAAGCTATAATCGCGCCCATGTTTGAGGAGTAAGTTCCCTATCAGTTACGCTTCAGAAACAATAAACAATGCAAAAGCGCATTGCAAACCATATCTGCTGTTAAAGATATGATTTAACATCTCCAAAGCCCATCAACGTCAACAGGACCGAATATTTTTCGAAGGATTTTTCTCTCGAAACAACTTCTATCTTCATCCTCTTTCAACAGAGTTCATGCTTTTGCACAATATGGTAAAGTCCGACTGGGATCATCAAAGTCGTATATAGAGTCTCCTTAGTTTTTCGGGATAAGGCCTTACTACTTAGTTCCCTTATTAGCCCAAATGAAACAGTGATTGGCAAAAGTGATTCTTCGTTTTATTTCTGCTAAAGTGTAGTTGCAGAATTCATAGCAGAGCCAAGGTAGACAAAGTAGATTAATACCTCGAAATTATAGCTGTCGATTATGACGTTCTGTGCAATTCGTCGATATTGTGTGTCCTTGGGTTCTGCCCTCATTTACCGCTAAACCCATTTTGGCAGCATTCGTCTCAATACTAGCGAACGCAAAAGTGACAGCCCGCTGAGTTCTCTCAATTATGTCAATAGCGTCGGCGTACGCTATTAGTTGCACAGGCTTTTGAAAGGTTGTGCCTCCAGGCTTCATTTGTAAGTTCTATACAATTCTTTCAAGTATGATGTTAAAGAAGTCACATGACAGCAAGTCAGCTTGTCTTAAACTCTTTTTTTTGACATCAAAGATCTCGGTTAAGTCATTACCGACCTTGACGGAGCTGCGAGAGTACTCGATCGTCATTCTGCACAGACGGACGAGTTTGGCTAAAATTTGCTAAATTAAAGATGGCTCTGTATAGCTCGCCTCTATAAATACTGTCATATGCGACCTTAGAATCGATGAAAAGATGGTGGGTATAGATTTAGACTTGAAATTTTTCCAAGATCTGCCGGAGTGTGAAGATTTGGTCGACTTCAGGTTTTCCTGATCTGAAACCACACTGATAGGGACCAATCAGGTTGTTTGCGAAGGGTCTTAGACGTTCACACAATTTGGCAGACAAAATCTTGTATGTGTTGAGGAGACTTATAAACCTCTTTTAGTGGCGCAGATGAGGGAGCCTCTTTTTTGGACAAACGAAGCGGACTCATTTCTGACCACATCTAAGAAATGAGGTAGTCTATGCTCTCCACCAAGTAACTTCCAGAAGTTCTGAATACCTCAGACAGTAAGCTATTAGTTCCAGTATCTTTTTTGGGCTTGAGCTTAGATATTGACGTCCTTACTTCTTTTTGGCCAGACGGACGGAAGTTTTGGCTATCATCGTCTAAATAGAATCGCCTATTCTGCCTGTCGGCGAGATATTGGGCTTCTTCGCCGTTATGCAGTCCACACCTACTGTGACCCTACTACAAGGCTACCTTGCTACCTTATTCATCTCTACAGGCTTCTGTACGGGTATTCGTACCTTGACATATTGTTGGTGAAACTTCTGTGTGTAATTCTTGGAGTACAACCTCTCAACATCTTCCATCGCGCGCTTTTGGTGCCCTTTTTTCTTCTTACAGCTTTTCATCTGCAACAAGGTGATGACCCGAGTCAATGTTGGTGGCTCGAAACGTTCGGATGTATAGAGTACTGTAAGCATATCTTACGTCTATCTCAAAATGTTCAATTTGATTTAGCGTTTGATGATGACTCTGAGACCGTCATGTTCGCTTGTGTAAGTTAACGGGTAACACAACTCCGGAAATTCAAGCTGAGTGCGCATAGTTGGGCAACGAGAATAACGAACGGCACAAGGCGCAAAGTCAGCAGATGTTGGAGCTGAAGAGAGCCAATGCAGCGGTGTCATAATAAGTAGGGTTTAGTAGTTAGTTTTAGTTTTAGTTGTACTCTTGAGTCGAACGCTTCGGCTAATAAAAATCTATTGTTCCGGCACATAGTGTCGTAACTTACCTGTATTGTTACTGTGATCTTGGCGATCGTCACCATTAGTTATATTAATTGGCGCCCAACTTAAAAATTGGAGCCCACAGTCCACAACCAAATAAATAAAGTGCAAAAAAAGTGCGACAAACAAACAAAAAAAAAAAAAACAAAGAACTTAAGTAAGAGAATTGTGATTTGATAAATAACTGCATCAGAAACAGTTTCTGGTTTCCCTGCAAAGTGTAATACTCGTATTAAATTAAATTAAATTAAATTAAATTGACACAGAGCCGCAGGCGCACTATTGGCAGCGACGAAGTTACAAACAACACCATCTGTTACGATCAGCAGCCACGTCTACCGGGAGAAGATTCTGGAGAGGGCCCACTAAAATAGTAACAGGGGATAAAATAATAATGTAAGTGAATGATTTATTAAGATAGCTTTCAATATCATTGTCAAAGTTTTACGTACAAATTGTGCTGAGTGTTTTGCCGTCGGCAACATACATACATAATATCTTTTCTTTTACTCGTATGTAGATCTTGCTTCTGTTGCAAAAATTTTAAATGAAATAAATTTATATAAGAAGTTTCCTTTTCAATTAAATTGTGATCAAGATATTTAATTATTAGAAGAAAAGAAAGAGAAAAAGAAAATCGTGCCGGATTGTAAAAAGAAAGTTAAAGTTAATTTGTTTTGTGCCTGATGAGCCAACCCTTATTGACACCGGTCATAACATCGAGCAGCAAACAGGGCACTATAATAACATTCTGCAAGAACTAATTAGGCGAATTAGTGATCTTAGGGTTTCAGGACCATTAGAGACAGACTCGAACATGGAGGCACAGCAATTGCGATCAATTATAGAGGGCGCTGTATCCAGCGCATTAGCGGAACAGGCAATTCGGATTACAGGAGTTTTTGACGGGAAATTTAGGGAAGTTAGGAACGAGGTGAATAGTTTAAAAATCAAGGTCGCCGAAGTTGAGGTTTAGCAGAAAATTTCTATTGTGCAAGGGGTAAACTGCGACGAACCATTGGACATCGTCAAGTCCATACCAGAATTTGACGGTAAACAAGAAGACTATATTTCTTGGCGATAAGCGGCAACGGCTGCTTATGAGCTGTTTGAGCCGTACAATGGCAGTTCAAGGCATTATCAAGCCGTCGCTATTATTCGAAATAAATTAGAGGCTCAGCGAATGCTTTTCTCTCCTCTTTTAACACAGTCTTAAAACTTAAAGCCATTATAGCTAGACTCGATTTCACGTATGCCGATAAGACACCGGTGCGTGTTATTAAACAAGAGCTAGACACCATTCGACAAGTTGACCTAAGGCTAACACAGTACTATGACGAGATAGAAAAGAAGTTAACTCTCATAACAAATAAAACCCTAATGACCCATGACGCAGCCGCCGTGGCCATCCTTAATGAAAAGTTTAGAGGCGACGCACTTCATACTTTTGTGTCCGGTCTAAAAAAAATCTCTTAGAATAGCCGTATTTCCGGCTCAACCTAAAGATTTGCCAACCGCTCTGGCACTGGCTCAAGAGGCAGAGGCAAGCAACGATCGATACATGTTCGCTGAAAATTACGCCAGGAACATGGAGGACAGTGCTCAAAAGTTCGAAGTCCAGAAGCCCCAATCGCGTCGAGGATATAGCTTTTTACAGGGTAATGGCAGAGATGCCAGGAAGGGAAAAAACCCGCATTATTTTAAAACCCAGGCCCGAAATGATTCATTGCGGGGTTCGCCTAAGCAGCGCTCAAATGACGGGGATTCCCAGAGACGTGCCCCTGAGCCCATACACAACGATCCAATCTCGTCAATATTTCGGCAGCCAACAGATTGTCAGCTATCGCCAGGGGAACAAGGTGCAGAACCCCTCAGAACGTATGACTGGTCAGAGGCGCCAATGGGTTAATAACCTGAACCAGCAATGCTCTAACCAGTGTGCTGCTGACTACAATGACATAGCCGCAGCAGCTGTCAGAGATGTCGGTTCCGAAAACTGAGCGGGATATGAAAGCGAATTCGTTAATTTTTTAGGAAATGCTCCACGCTGCCGTTTGTCGAGCGGAAGTTGGCTGGGAGGACTGTAAAATTTCTGATAGACACAGAAGTGGCCAAAAACTATGTAAAGCCCGTAAAGGCGCTGAAGTGCGTAGTGCCGGTTGACTCCCCATTCACCGTGAGCTTTATCCATGGCTCCAATAAGATTCAAAGAAAATGTTTAATGAATATCTTTGGGAAGACATCCTCGTTCTTTCTGTTAAACACCTTAACATTGTTCGACGGGATCATAGGCGTTGACCTGCTAACGCAGGTGGGCGCGACCCTAGATCTGGAGGATAACAAGATGAATTACGGTATAATGTCAGAGGACCTACAGTACCATATTTGCGATAACGTGAATTTCACAAATTTTGACGATATCCAAGTACCGAATTCAGTAAAAACCGAGTTAAAAAAAATGATTTCGAAAAGAATCAAGGCATTGACAGACTCCGACGAGCTTTTACCATTTAACACCTCGGTCGTGGCTACAATCCGCACCGACGATAATAACCCCATTTATCGAAAGCTATATCCGCACCCAATGGGAGTGGTAGAGTTTGTAAACAATGAAATAAGAGAATTGCTTCGAAACGAGATCATAAGGCCGTCAACATCCCCGTACAATAACCCAGCATAGGTTGGAGTTGGGTAACAAAAATAAAAGATTGGTAATCGATTTTAGGAAACTCAATGAGCGCACCGTTGCCGATAAGTACCCAATGCCTAACATTTCGATGATTTTGGCTAATTTTGGAAAAGCCAAATACTTTACGACTCTGGACTTGAAGTCGGGTTACCACCAGATTGTCCGCAATATAGTAAAAAAACTTCATTTTCCATTAACGGCGGAAAGTACGAATTCTGCCGATTACCATTCGGCCTGAAGAATGCTGGAAGCATTTTCCAGAGGGCAATCCACGACGTCCTGCTAGAGCAAATCGGCAAGTAATGTTATGTCTATGTCGATGAAGCTTATGCGACTCCAATATGAATGTGTCCCGAAAAAAGACGCAATTCTTCAAAGATAGCGTGGAATACCTTGGTTTCATAGTAACAAGAGCCGGAGCAAAGACGGACCCCGAAAAAGTTAGGGCCATTCAAGAGTATGTCGAACCAAATAATCTTTTCGCTCTTAGGTCCTTCTTGGGTCTGGCTAGTTACTACAGATGATTTGTGAAGGATTTCGACTCGATAGCAAGGCCTCTTACTGACACCCTAAAAGGTGAAAACGGCTCAGTGAGTAAACACGCATCCAAAAAGGTACTCGTTAATTTCAATGAAACACAGCGCGATGCATTCGAGAGGATGAGAAACATTTTGGCGTCCGAAGATGTCATTCTCATGTACACAGATTTTAAGAAGCCGTTCGACCTAACAACGGATGCTTTTGCATACGGCATTGGCGCAGTTCTCCCAAAAAATGGCAGACGCATTACAATGATTTCAAATACATTGAAAGACACTGAATCGCACTACGCAACGAATGAGAGGGAATTATTAGCCATAGTGTGGGCCTTGGGAAAACTTAAACACTACGTCTATGGGACTAGAGATATTAACATTTATACCGATCACCAGCCGTTGACATTCGCGGTGTCCGATAGGAACCCGAATGCAAAGATTAAACGATGGAAAGCTTTTATCGATGAGCATAACGCTAAAATCTATTACAAACCTGGCAAAGAAAATCTTGTCGCAGATGCGCTATCACGACAAAACGTATATGCGCTACAAAACGAACCCGAGTCTGATGTTGCCACTATCCATAGCGAGTTGTCTTTAACCTACCTTGAGAAACTTCTCAATTGTTCCCGAAACCAGATAATTTTGGAGGAAGCGCGCTTTCCTATAAAACGAAATTTCATACTGTTCGGTGGAAAAACTCGCCATATTATTCACTTTGTAGATAGCAACACGCTCATCTATGAAGTCAAAGTGGTCGTCAACCCAAACGTAGTGAACGCAATTCATTGCGAACTACCGACGCTACCTAGCATTCAATATGAGTTGGTAAAGTCTTTTCCTTCGACCAGGTTTTGGCATTGCAAAAATATAGTGTCAGACATTACGGACAGTTCACGATAGTTCAGCCCATACTATCCAGGACAATAGCAGATGTAACAACGCCAATCCTTCAATTGATGAATGTGTTTCCTAGAACAAAGACTGTATATTGTGATAACGAGGCGTCCTTTAACTCAGAGACGATCAAATCCTTGTTGAAGAATCAGTTCGGCGTCGAAATGGTAAACGCACCCCCCCTTCACAGTATTTCCAATGGACAGGTAGAGCGCTTTCATAGCACTCTCGTGGAAATTGCTAGGTGTCTGAAACTCGAGAAGAATTTTGACGATACGGTTGATCTCATTTTGCAGGCCACTGTTGAGTACAACTGGACAGTACACTGACTTACGAATAAGAAGCCGATCGAGATAGTTCACGCCGCCACAAATGAGTTCAGGGAGGCAATAAAAGACAGGATTGAGAAAGCACAACTGGCGCTATTACAAAGGAAGAATTCTGCCAGGTAGAACAGAGTCTTCGAGATAGGAGTACTTGTAAAAACTAATAGGAGACTAGCGAATAAACTGACCCCCCTATGCGAAGAAGGAAAAATAGAAGCAGACCTGGGGACAACGGTCCTTATTGAGGGGAGGGTGGTCCACAAGGACAACTTTCGATAGATTACTTAGCAGCATCCTGCGTCCATAATTGGACTTATGCTGTTTTAAGTCTTTCTTTGTAACACTTTTGATGTTCGTGGTAAATTACTCACACAGGATAGCAAGGAGTTTAGATTTCTTAGGTTCAGCACTTAAGGTGCACTTAATTCTGCACACCGAATGCTGACGACCTGCATAGAATTAGAGTGACAAAAGCACAAGTGATAGAATCCAACAACAGATTGATTAACACCAGGACCCAATAACAAATTAACCACTTAACAGAAATAGTCAACAAAATCCTCAAGGATGGAAAAGAGAGACAAGTCGACACTGCACATTTATTTGAAGTTTTGTTAACCCAAAATAGAATCATGATCACACAAGCCCAACATATAATGCTGGCCATAACTCTTGCAAAAATGAATGTTGTAAATCCCGCAATTATTCATGACAATGATTTGAAACCTATCTTGACTGGGCCACTCACAGAATTAGCCATCCCTGAGCTGATGGAAGTGTCTAGTATTAAGTATCTTAGAATTAAGTTTAGGTTAAGAGAGTTTTGATTTTTCCTGTGACACCGTAGCGGAAATCGACAAAGGAGATCTTTGCGGTCGTCAACTGCGAACTAACAACCACGTCCAACTTTTGTAGACTGGCCACATACGCCCAGGAATTGTATGCGGCGTGGCACATTGCAGCACACAAATCAACAGTCCGATCAGAATCACTATTGATGACTCCACCGAGAAAAAAATCAGCGGCACATATCTTGTCGCCTTCGACAAGGTCGTGTTCCTAAACGGCATGAAATTCAACAACAGGAACAAAGTGCAGAAAAAGCCTACAGACATCGCAGCATCACCCTTGTTCGACATTACAGGTCACGATACTACTTTAATCCTGCTTTACCTACATCATCTCAGCGAACAGAACTTACACTTTATCAACGAGGTTAAGGAAGGGTTCATGGTCACCATCGGACTGATGCATGCTGGTTGTCATCCTCGGTCTGCGATCATACGGATTGATCAGCGGCCTCGCCTTCCACTGGCAGTACAGAAGGAAGAGAAGAGACTTGCTCAAAATAAAGTCGGTAGTGACGAACTTAGGATCGATCGGGGACGATCGCGTTTTGAATGAGGGAGTAGTTAACGGGTAACACAACTCCGGAAATTCAAGCTGAGTGCGCATAGTTGGGCTAATTCGTCGAGGAACTAGGCAACGGGAATAACGAATGGCACAAGGCGCAAAGGCAGCAGATGTTGGAGCTGAAGAGAGACAATGCAGCGGTGCCATCATAAGTAGGGTTTAGTAGTTAGTTTTAGTTTTAGTTGTACTCTTGAGTCGAACGCTTTGGCTAATAAAAATCTATTGTTCCGGCACATAGTACCGTAACTTACCTGTATTAAAGCTGTGCTATTGGCGAGCGTCACCATTAGTTATATTAATTTATATATTAAGATGAAAAAACCGTATACTTGCAAAGTCAACAAACCTAAGGCCGTTGCCAGACGTAGTGTCGTGTATTTTTATTTCAAAAGTGAATGCTGTGTTGCCCGTTTATTGAAAAGAAGTTTTGCCCGAAATGAAGCACCCACCGTACGCAAGTTTGTGCAAAAAAATCGTGAGACTGACTTGTGGACGGTTCACTTCATCTTACAGTACGTACCGATGAGAATGTGTCTACTGATGAGAATTTTACACAAAGATCTCGGATTATTCCTTTACAAAGTCCAATTGATTCAACATTTGAAATCAAACAACCATTGCTTTCATTATCGTTTTTCAGCTAGGGTCTTACACCAGCTCGAACTGGACCTCGACTTTGACTGAAAAATCTTTTTTTCTGACGAGATGCATTTTCATATCGGCGACTATGTTAACAAACAAAATTGCCACATCTGGGGATCGGAAAATCCGCTCGTGATTGTCGAAAAGCCAATGCATCCGCAGAGAGTGACAGTGAGTGTTGAGAACCCATGATCACCAAACTTGAAATTACCTTAATTTCTAAATTCAAACTAGAATCGAAGTGCCAGACCCTCATCCTGATTGCGTTTTTGAGCGCTTAACATTCTTCAACATTCTGCTGACAATTGAAAGGAAATCTGAACTGGAAAAGCCTACTATCCCTTTTCTAGATGAACTGGAAAAACAAAAGATGACCAACTCTCTAATCTGACTTTTATCAGTCAGAAAAGAAGTAATTTCTATGATATGTGGTTCGTTCAATGCCGAACCGTCTTATGATCTTACCCCAAGAGCCTTTGAATCTATGATACCCTATGAAAAAAACACAGTTGATCGGGGCAAGATCATACTAAAAAGTGAATATCTTTTATATCTTGTATTTTACTTCCTATCAACCTCAAAGTTATATATTGTACTTGAGTCATGACAGAAAGTTAATCAACTACTTTTGAAATAATAAAACAAAATTCTTTTTGATTCCCAAGTCACAATGGGGCTACAGAAAACGAGACCTCTTAGAATTCTGTAGAGAAGGTTTAGACGCGAAATTATTAGAACAGATTCCATAGTTCCTTGTCGGCTTGCTATGTTCCTGAATTACCTGCAATTTCTGCTGGCTTTTTTTAAAACTACAACGACCTAAGGAAATCCATAGAATACTTATGAAAGAATATTTATTTTTTATAAATTTTTATTTCGGTAAATTCGAAAAAAAAAACTCTCTTTTATTGATTAAACGTTGCTTCAGTTTCATATTCACCTAGCTTTCTTCAAATAAATTGGAAGCAGTCGGTTAGAACTTCAAACAAAACATAGACGTGCAAAATAAGTCGTCTCCCGCTTACCCATCCATATCGTTCGGTCAATTTCAGTCTCAACTGCATAGAGACTCACAACTCCACTATCTTACATTAAGTTCAGACATAACGAGAATTGGAAATACCCCAACTATCCACAAATGACAAAAACAAATCTCTCAAAAACGTGCATTTTGCGCGAATGACTATAAAAATCTTCAACACGTCTGGCTCTTTGTAGCACGAAAACCACATTTTCTTTTCCTCTGTCCATCTTGAGCTATCTTCCCACACATTTAGTCGTGGATTACCAACGCAATCAAAATGAAACCAAAAAACTGTAAAAAAAAACCATACTTGATTTGAAAAAAAAAGAGGAAAGAAAGTTGAAAAGCAAGAGGTTGATGGTAGGTGGTAGCTACCATCAAATCAACCGGAATTCGAAAAAAACTTTGTAGCTTGCGACTGTTGCTAGTTCTTAATCCACGCCGGATACGGACATCGCATCCAGAAGGAAAAAAAAAGACAGACACTGAAATCCAAAAATTCATCGAGCAATACATCCACGTTCGAACTTTAACCAATTCTCGGCCATGCATGTTGATAGGAACAGGATCTGGCCAAGTGATAAATTTCCACATTCGTGCCTTCCTTTCCCTGTCTGTGACTATAAGCCATGCCAACTCCTAGAACAGTCCAAATCCAGTTCAATAGTATTATTCTTTTGACTTTGAGAAAACTAGAGAAAAACAATTCTATGAAGGACCGCTTACGCTGATGAAGCCAGATACGAGTACACCCAAAATGGATATCATAATAAGGATAGTAAGGATGGTGCTTGAGCAATCCATCGCATTTGATTGCAGATAATCGCTTCATATTTGCTTACCTTGAATAGGAAGGAGCACCGTCTCCGAAAAGACCTTCACATCACTGAAAACGAAAAAATAAAAGCACCAAGCGGAACCGGAAATTTGCCGAAGTATGAAATCGTCCAATTGAGCGAAGTGTATTTGGATTTGTAATCCTCTCAGAGGAGCACATACACAGTGTGATTGCCATCGGCAGCGGCGGGATTATTGAAAGCAAGCAAGGAAAGATTACATTTGTCAGTTTTGAATACGAGCAGTGGTGAAAGAAAGAAGAAAATATAAAGAATTACCACCACAAAGGATGCTGAAATTCAGGGAAAACAGGAAATCATGGCATACCCAGAACCTTTGAAGCAAACGAAGAAGGAGATCATCTTTTTGCGGTTAGTTAGGATATTCCTGCAAAAAAGCACCGCATTCATAGACTTTATTTAAGATTATGACTTTCGGCAAAGCGATTAACTTTTTAGGAATTCTGCCAGATTTTTCTAGGGTAATGGATTGTAGGCTAACTGGAATCAGAAGAGTTTGGAGATTCAATTGTTTGCTTATGATAATGGCAAACGAAGGTTTTGACTTTGTTTTGGCCTTCCTTTAGCTTCTTACGTTTGCCATTTGAAGATTTTACAAGTTTACTGGCTATGATTGTGCTGATTGTAGATTTTAGTGGGCAGTAATAATATGATGGGATAGTTCCAAAACAGACTGATCGTGCTGGCATAAAGAACTTTAATAAATTTCCGTTTAATCTCTGGAAGTATTAACAGTCGCTAGAGGGACTGTTTTTTTTTTTACATTTAGAAACTGATTTTCTATGACGATTTAGGTTCAAACGAATGCAATGTGACTTTGATTCTGAACCACTTTTTCCAATCTTGGCATTCGATATTAACAATTGCCTTTTAAAGTTTAATCCTTCGGGAGATGTATGTACATTCGGTATACGAATTACCTCGATGTATGTTATCCACTGATAAATATTTCATAACTAAATAAGGACTTTGAAGAGAAATGGTTTTTCTCCTACTTTTTTTGTTGGTGAGAGGGACTGTCAAGCGTAACCATCGAGCCAGTGGATAACTTTCTCAAGAACTCCAAATCCGAGGAATGTATCGGGGAATGTATCAGGGAATAGACCGCAACTAGAGAAGATGTCAAATTTCTGAATTGCTCGTTATCCTAGCAGATCTTCACTTATGATAAAATGAGTGCACCGAAAAATTACTGAAAAAGATATTTTATACATATGTATAGGGTTGAATGGAATACCTAAAACTGACGAGCATGTACCTGACTGAAATAACCAAAATCTCGACTGTCTACCTACCATAAGGTTTTTAGAAAATTGTGTCACAAATTAAAATGCGGTACTGAGGCAGTAAATATGGCTAAGACAATTGTAACCCACTACTTTCCCACGTCGGTTCGGCTTTAATATCACCGCGATTGACTTTTCCCCATAGCTGTGGAAATAATTTTCCTTTTTTTTATAATTTACATGCGCCTAAGGAGTTAGATACCATTTTACTGTTGCCCGACCCGGGTTTTTGTAGTGGTTTGAAACTCAGGTGTTTTTTGTTTTGATATTCGCTCTCCAGGGGTGGGAGTCCGTATAGGACGGAGAGTTTTTTCTTCACTCAAAGTGATTCGAAGATTATAATTCACACTATTTTTTTGTTCTTGAAACTCTACAACAGCCAAATCTACGTATCAGTGTTATGCCTTCACACGCAGAATTTTTCTGTCTGAGTTCCAATTACACAAATGAAAAACTTGAAAAACTTGTGAATGGGTAGGATTCGAACCTTGACCTTCCGAGTGAGAAGCGATTGCTAGTACCACTACACCACGGCCACCCCTAAGGTTTTGGAAAGGTTTTGAGAGAATAAATGTGTCCGATACTGCGGCTTGCGTCAAAAACCCACCCCAGCTCATTTATATTTTATTCGTTCATAAATGGAGGTACATGTTCTGGATACAGTACTGGTATTTGATAGGGCCAGTACCGGCATAGTAGGTTCGCGATTACATTCCGTTTCGTTTAAGAATTACGTCTTGATAGGGTGCAAATAATATACCTATGTTACATGTCAAGTTCCTCAATGAAAACCCTTTCTCTATTCATGAAAAAAGTGCAAGGCATTGACGACGCAAGGATAGGAATCTGCCTCTTATTATAGATAAGTTGGGCAAATTGCATAGAATCTGATAAGAATTAAGGACTGAATTGCACAGATTTTTGCAACCTCTGAGGAGTGTGTACATGTTTCGACTTCTCTTCAGTGTCAATAGTTAGAAATTTCATTAAAAACGGAATGAGACTCTATTTTTGCAAGTGATCCACGACCCACTTAGAGTCACTTGCAAACCAATCGCGACCAAACACTCGGGCGTATAGGGTTTACTCGTAATTGCAATATATATACAACCTAGTTGCGTTAAATGCAGAAGGCGAGAAATGCCCTCTGGCTTGGTATGAAGTGTCTGACAAGCAAATTTTATATAACAACACGGGGAAGGAAGGTACACAAAGCGAAGGTTCTTCTCAGGCCACAGTGTCCCGAGCAATGGACACTGATATGATATGGTGGCTATCTTCCTCTCTATCCTGTCTTAAAGTTTTCGCATTGAATAGTAAGGATCGAACGAAAAGAGACATTGTGTGAATTGCTCAAACAAAAAGCCCCTGATGAGCCTCTGGTTTGCCAAACTAGCTGAGCTAAAAACACAAGACGAGACACGGAAGATATATTATAGTAAAAAAGGAACGACCCAACTCCATTCAAGAAAACACGATCTCAATAAGAAAACACTTGCGATTTAAAAGATTGTACAACATGTACAAAAGACATCCATCGAGTACATCATTGTCTACAATAGCTACTCAATCCACCTTATGTACATAAAGATATCAGAGGTCGAGACACTTTTTCGATTTCTAAGCAATATTTTATAATCGGCAGATTTTGATACCGAGAAACGGCTTATTCAACAGATGGGAAGTTTGGCAGGTACCTCAAACAAATGGACGTGCCCGCATCGACAAACTGATTATGAAGAAACATTTTCCAATCGATTATTGGAGTACTACACTAACCTAAAACAGGCTGCTGTCGAGACTACAAACGGAGGTCATAATTTCTGTATGTTTGTAATGGAATAACCAAATTCGGGCTGTAAAAATGTTCCTCCAAATAAAAAGACAATCCGTATTTAAAGGACAACTACACCTAACAGCAGGTATAGATCGAGGAGTGCAAGACAAATAATGACATTAATCCGGAAAATCAAGCCCTTTCGCACAAATTCAACAGGGCGCATAGTCTAATTTTGAAAATCAGAAAGGTACTCGTCTTCAAAAAGATGGCCAATAGAGTCCTGAATAAGTGGGTTCAAGACAAACATATTATCGGGATATTCACTTCGGTTAGAAGGCGGATGTATTTGATATAAAGCGAAACTAAATCAGAAAACAATCCGCTGGGGCTTGCTTGAATGATTTAGAGGAGGCTTTTGACATAATTTGGTTAGAGGTACTCGTCTAGTCGTAAGTAAACCGCTGTAAATAAGTAAATAGATGTATCGTCTGTTGGGCTATGCCTAGCGACTGTCTCCTCTAGACCGCATGCAGTCTGAGATCTGATCGGCGATTGGTGTACTAGAAATAGGCTTTCAGTCAATTTTCTAAAAACCGAGGTTGTTGTTTTTTACGAGAAGAGGAAACTGAATGGTTTGGCTCATCTAGTACTTTAAGGTATCATCATTCGTTTTTAAAGCGTGTCATAATTTGAACTAATTACTTATGTTACACAACGAAGAAGTCGGCTTTCTAGTACTATAAAGAAGCTTTCGGGGACGTATGGAGCTTACCACCGAGGATGTCCTCTGTATCTAAACAGCTATCATGATACCTTCTATGAATCGGGTTTCTGGCTAAAAAGGAACTCTCTGTCTAAACTGTATCCCTACCACGCCAGACTCTGCGCTATGAGCTGGAGTTTTCAAGACCTTGCGAGCCGACTATCTTCTGATTCTACTCTTATGCCGTCTAATGCAACGTCACCAGAACTTCTGTTGCGAAATCGACTTTTCCTGTGCCCAAGATTGATTTCGATCAGAATCTGCGCCATGGCAGGAATGTAGCCTGATAGCTCCAAAACCGAATTATGATCTGGTGCTGGAGTAATTTCTGGAGGACGACAGGGCAAGATTTCACTTCTCGTTAAGAAAACTTGCGTTTGTCTTTCAAACGGCAACCAAGCCGCGCTTGAAGCCTTGCTGATCAAGCTACTTCTTGATGTAGCTTCATACTTCTATGTATGACTCTTCTGAACCCAGTCGAAAGGTCTGATTCGCTATATCTTGTTTGGTTTCCAGGTATCATGGAAAATGTAATCGCCGACGAACTTGCCAGATTTCTGTCAGACCAAACGAAAGTTTCCCTTCATCCCGAGAAAAAACTGCAGAATGCTTACTGGCTTCATGACGGGGCCCTGAGCTTTTGCTAGACATCTCAGTGCACAGGACATATAGAACTAAACATTCTTCTCTGTGAGTTGCTGGCCCTATGTGGTGAGTGCTTATACTGTGCCACTTTATCACTAAAGCGCTTACTCATATTTCTAGAAGAGACTGTGAAATTCCAGAAAAAGGAACATACACGGAATATGTAATGGATTAGTTTTTTTGCAATTCTGTTAAAAAGAGTCTTCATCACGAAGCAGTGAATTCCCCGATCCTACTTAGTGCCTTCATAAGTGATGTTGTGAGCTCATTTCAGAATACCAGCTGATCTGGTGCGAAGCAGATTCCAAAATTAATGTCATTAATATACTCTTCCCACGTGACTTCGATAAAATTAAGAATATTTCTTTAACTGCAAGTTGAAGATAAGCTTTCGGAAGGCGGATGCCTTTGTCTATGACCTCTATGTGTATCAGAAAAAATCTATAAGAGTTTTCGAACATGAGACAATACGGATAACCAATTGCTTCGCTAAATGTTATCTGATATCTTGGGATTGTATAGCAACCAATTCGATGCGAGCGTGCATGTTGCATGATCTTTATCCGGCCTATGCTTGCATTTGAATTTCCCATGTGATTCGGCATGATAGCAAGTTTATTGGAGAAAATTCGGGTGTTTGGAAGGGCTTGCACAAAATACTAGTCGGAGGGCTTAAAATGTTTACTTTTATTATTAAACTGACTCGATCACATTCCATGAACAGTGACCTCGACACACAATCTGATCACACTTTCGCGGGGATTGATTTGACAAGTTGTTTACACTAGCTCATATCAAATATATAGCCGAACTAAAGTGTGCCCAGTGAAAAGAATCCCAGCATTTTTTACCCGATACCAAACAAGGGCACCCTCTAAACATGGACAACTATAGACGAATCAGTCCTCTTAATATAGATCTTGAAAAAACGCAGGATCTTCAGATTGATGGCAACAACTTGTTCATTCTAGTAGTTATTTTAGGGTCGCATGTGGGATTATTTATAGAGGCGAATCTATGTATCATACCAGGTATTAGCACCTCTGCCAAACTCGTCCATCTCAACGCAGGCATTTGGTGTTAAAGACCATACTTAAAATAATGGCACGAAACACAGAGCTAAGTTGCAAGAGATGAAAGATATAAATTACGGACAATTGTCTAGGAGGTAATAATTTAAAAGCGAGGATGGTTGATTGCTGTAGAAACCTTCTTCTGTCACTGATTTCGGATCTAAGGAAATACCATAATCTTCCAAGGAATTATCTATGCATTTTACCCTATACATCTTAGTAATTTGTGACCAACCTATGTACAATTAAAGACGTAAAACCTTATTTCGGTGGATAAATTCGAAATAAATCCAATCCTGACTATAATTTTTGCATCTGTAGTCTTAAAAAAAATCGTCTGGATTTGATGTCGAAAACTGTTTAAGCAAATTCCACGAAGCAAGAAAATTTTAATTTTGAATTCCAAAACAGTTGGTTTTAGTAAAGGGCTCCCTGAATATACCAACATATGAACGCGTTCTCAGAACCCTTTTTGTTCTTTTGTGATTTGATGCCGTCAGCATACCCCAAGATACCAAATTTTCGACACTTCAATAAAATAAAAGACATCAACAAACTACTCTCCCTCCGCATCTAAATAAAAATTTCGCCTACAGCACAATCTAACCGAATTTCATGCATTCCAAATCACTCAGGACCTTAAGGATACATCCATTTTCGTACGTTTCCACAACAACGAAATTGTGAACATACATCGAGATAATAATGTATTGTGAGGGTAAAGCTTTCATTCCTCCATTCGACTCGTATCTCATTCATAACGTCAATTCAAAAGTAACTCCCATTTCTCAGGACACTGAATTATTCAAATATCCTTCAAATAAGCATTCCCAATGCGACTTCTCGACATCCCGGCTATTGTTTATTCAGGGGGCATTTCACTTTAAGCCTTACTAGAAAGACCGAAGACGACAGACAAAACAACAACAACAACCAAAAAAAAAAAAAATTAATCCCATCCGATCTGGCAATAAAGGCTCTCCGTAGAATGAGCAGATGAAAAAATCCACACATAACGCACAAAGGCCAGCCAAAATACGTACACACATACATATATACAGAGCCTACAGATTCATTACAGACTTTTCCAAATCCCTGAATGACACTTGCCCTAATATTTCCTTATTATTCTTGCTTGCTATTTTAGGGAACGTTGTCGTCTTAGTTGGTCGAAGTCGGTAGTTGGTGGCCCAAATGGAATCCTTCCATGCGAAATAAATACATCACGACACAGCCTGCAGCAGCATTCAGCTTCAACTTCAGCTTCTGCTACATCACCATTGCTGATATTACACCCGCGGAACACCATCCACCACCTACGACGACTGCCACCAAGAGCAACAGTATCAGTCTCTTACGAAACTAATTCCAGAACGTGACGATAATGAATGAAGAAGACGACTTCTAGATATACTATAATCCCCTTCTGGAGATGAAGGACAACCAAATGAAACATCGCCCACAACATGGTTGTACCGCGTATACTTGATACAGAAAGGACATATGTAGCTTTAGATGACTATTGGGAGCGTTGCTTGGGGAGGAGAAAAAAAAATTATTCATCGTCCTTTGCAATTTGTTGGGCCGGCAGCTTTGTCTTTTTTTTTTTCTACTTTTAGGCTTTCTTCGTATCTTCTTCTGGACACCACCATGGAAGCCCACAGAGAACAATCATATCCTTTTAAATGAGTGAGGTATCACATTAACAAGTTTGTTAAGAATATCTCGTGGGGATGTCGGAAATGATATTCCATCTGGTTGCCGCGAGTCTTCGGTGGATACGAGCACCGAGTACCAAGTACCAAGTACCTTGTTCATTCACAGAAGGGATGTATTCAGCAATCAGCTGTATCTTCATTTTATCTTGATTATAAACAGATGGAGTTTCAACACAATTTTTCTTTTTCTTGAAGATGTCCTTTTTCGTCTTCCTAGTCTACACGTACTTCGTTGTCTTTGTTATTGTTATTCAGTAGTACCGCAGTAACCTGAACTTGATAATAATTTATAGGACCGAACTCATTTATAAAGTCATCTTGTTAATTGAAATTAATACCTAAAGCATTAACGTACATACATAGGTCTTGAGTCTTAATGAAGAAAATTCCACAAGAGGCATGTCAATGAAATTCCGTATAATTGAAGCATAACTTTGCTATGCCTCAGATACATTTTATGAAAGTATCATGAAAATATAAGGAGAAAGTCAAATTATACAGGGTGTTACAAATAATATGTCGAAAACTTTCAGAGGAAATTTCTTGACTTATTTCGAGAAAACAATCCAATGGGCGTGGGGTCGCAATTGCATTACCTCCGGGATACTGTTGTGACTCCTATTGAAAATTACATCTTTCAAATTTATGTGTGTACGGTAACAAATTAGGTATCTATTGAAGCACACAAGTGGATATAATGGCAATCTATGCGATCCTTTTAGTATTTATTAAATATTAAAATTGAATGGCAAAGCTTAATAATCAAATCATTCTTAGCTTGTAATATTGAAGTTGAATTGCGAGCTATAAACTCTCATTTATTATACTATGTATTAACTAATTAACTGCTGCTTTGGAATTTTTTCCCGTAAAATAAATTCATTATTGCACAATGTAAATTCAATAAAACTTTTTTTATGAAAAGTTCATTGTGTGACCCTTACAAGGGGAATAGCGGAGAAAGGTAGCACCTCAGGTAGGTAGCCCTCATAGTTACAGATCAAAAAATAAATTACCTTTTTCTGAAAATAAATTAAACAAATATATTTATTAAGATATCTTGTATTATATTATATTACAATAGACAATATAGAGGTATTACTATATCAAAAAAAAAATGCAAACTTATTTGCAGAGCAGTTTGTAGTTTGTGACCCAGTTATTGACATTTAGTTCATAATATCCTCGATGGTGCACCATTTACAAAGTTTTTGCTATTAGAATATATTTTCTTAGTTTTGTTTTGTTCATGACAATAAGAATAGTAAGAAATATATACCTTACGGAACGTCGAAAGACATATGTAGTTTAAGCGATAGGTTTAATTTAGTGTGCGTGCATGGTGCTAGTATGTTAAAGTAAAATAATAATTTTTAAGCGTTTTTTTTGTATAGCATGTAAGAGTTAATGAATTAGAAAATAAAGTAAAAAAAATGTATCTTCGACTGTGCATTTTTCAACATATGCAGACATGGTTAATATCTATTGTTTCTGCAACTAGCGAGATTGGAATATCTGAAACGATACCCTAATAAAATTGCCTCAAATGGCAGGACATATATTAGACCCTTTTCCAGGTTAACGCAGACAAGAGAGAGGCGGACATCGTCGAAAGACTCTCATCGTATCTACCTTAGCAGATAGCGGCCCCAGCTACAAAGACGTTTTACATTTCATCAGAATCCAACCAAATACGAATCTACGAAACTAAGTAGACATTTTCATCTAAGCAGGACTTATACTACATACCACCGTGAAAAGTTCGCGGAGTTTATTCAGAAAATTAAAAATAAAAATTTATTCATCTAAATCCATATTGTCCCCTTCAAATTAATCCCCATCGACTGCAACATACTTATGCCAGCGCTTGATCCAATCCTCGAAACATTTTTTTATATTCGGTTTTCGGTATGTCCATCAGTGCTTCCTGCGATTTTTCCATTACTTCCTCTCGGCTACTGAAACGCGTTCCCCGTAGTCGTTTTTTAACTCGATTGAACAGAAAGAAGTCACAGGGAGCCAAATCAGGTGAATTCGGTAGCTGTTGGATGGTATTTGTTGCATTTTTCGTCAAAAAATTACGAATAATGATGGCACTGTGCGACGGTGCGTTATCATGGTGCAAAATCCACGAGTTTTCTGCCCACAATTCTGGTCTCTTTCGACCAGAATTGCTTCACGCAAACGTCTCATAACCCCCAAATAATACTCTTTGTTTACTGTCTGGCGTTCTGGCAAAAATGCACTACACCGTTGTAATCCATAAATACCGTGAGTATTGCCTTCTGACTGAAAACGACGTGGTTTTTCTGGTCTCGGCTCATTTAGTGAACGCCATTCACTTGCCTGATGTCTGGATTGCGTGTCGTACTCATAAACCCACGTCTCGTCTCCAGTAATGATCCCTTTGATGAATGTGGGATCGGATTCAGCCTCGCAAATCATCTCTTTTGCGACGTCAACACGGCCTCTGTTTTGCATTAAATTGATGTCTTTTGGCACCAACTTTGCTGCTACACGACGGAAACCCAAGTCATTAACCAAAATGTCTTGGACGGATCCATAGGCAATTTTCAAGTCCTTCGATACCTCTCTGATGGTTAATTTGCGGTTATTGACCAACATTTCTTTTACTCCATCAAAGTTTTCGTCGGTTTTCGATGTCAATGGTCTGCCACTGCGTTCATCATCTTCGATTGACTCACGACCACTTTTGAACCGCTCGTGCCACTGGTAAACAACCGTTTTCTTTAGAGAATCGTTGCCGAAACACTTTTCCAACATTTCCAACGTTCGCGCACCATTAAATCCGTTTTTTACGCAAAATTGAATACAATTTCGTTGTTGCATATTTAAATCCATTTCTAAAATTGTAAAAAATCGCCAACACACACAAAGATAGATGTACTCTTGGCTACGTATCTTTTGCAAATGTCAAGCTATGATGCTAAGATTTAAAGGAAATGTCAATAACAGATTTACCAAGTTAACAAAAAAAAACACAACTCAAATCGGAGCAATGGGAGCGCCACACGGTGGTTATTCCGGGAACATTTTAATCAAAGTGGTATACCAGAATATCATATACCAGAAGAGGAGCTACAATCCGGGGACCCAGAAAATTCTGCAATAATATTCTGGAACGACACTTTGCGGAACAGAATTTTCTTGGCCGGATTCTATGGGCGGATGAGTCCCAATTCACCCAGCGATGGAATCACTAGTTTCTACAATTTACATACCTGGGCGGAAAGTAACCCCTATTCCATGAAACACAGAGCTTTTCAGCATAAATTCAACGTCAATGTGTGGGCAGGTATTCTGGGTAACTACCTGATCGGACCTTAGAGGATCCCTCCAAAGCTTAACTAGAATTTCTACCTGGAATTTTAGTTAAATTAATTTCTAGAACGATTAGATGGCATACTTTGCAAGACAAAATTGTGAGTGGCCTCTCAATAGCTTATTTTGAAGGATAAGGGTAGTATTAAACGATGCGACTAGAAAGAAACGATCATAAAATTTTTTTGGATTGGATACTGTATATAAGTAGCCATAAAATCTACTTTTCAGGTACATAACCTGAAATATCTCAAAACCCTGACGTAGTGGCACAATTCTGACTTTGGATTTCAACTCTACGCACAAAATTACTTCGGAAATGATCCCCAACTGCCCTGTAGACTGTGTATTTGTACAAACTTTGGAGGAGAAGATTCAACGATTCAACTATATGACCTAGTTAGAAAACTACACATCAGTCGCCCGAGATGGCTAAGACATGTAGAGCGAATGAACACCAATGCTCCGCCGACTCGGATAGTCTTCGATGGGTGGGTCTATAATGCAAAATTTTTAAATTCACTGGAATAACAAATGTTTGGGGTTTTGCATGTAGAACCAGGCAAAGTTGAGTAATTTTTAAGGTCACCTCAAAATGTATTTTTTCATTTTTTTTTCTTTAAAAAAAAATCATTTCTTTCTAGTTTTGAGTGATATACTCGTATCTGTTTATTTGTAAAATCAAAAATGATGATTGTTTTATTTAATTTAATCTTTTTTGAAACACTATTTACATCACACTTTTTGGATTGTATGTTGATCTAAAAAAAATGTCATAAAGTGGGACCTTTTCTAAACTCAACAGAAAATTAATTCCTATATAAGGGTGTAAAGGGTGTTTTTTTAGAGGTTAATGTTAATGTCTATGATAGTTTTATACCATCAGTGTTTAAATATGATATTAGGCATATGCGCGCCATGTCTAGCTCAAATGAATCGCAATCGTGAACTCCAATTTTCGAAAACTTTATCGAGCGACTGAGGCCGTATATCAGCGATAACACGACGAATGTTGACTTCCAAGTCGTCCAAAGTCTCTGGTTTATCGGCATAAACTAGTAACGTCACATACCCCAAAAGAAAGTAATTCAAAGATGTGAGATCACATTATCGTGGCGGCCAATTCACAGGTTCATTACGCGAAATTATGCGCTCAGCACATGTTTCTCCCAATAAATTGATGGTATCGCGAGTTATATATTAAAACAACCGAACTGTTTGATTTCCAAAACTAGACTACTTTATTCATATTGTACTTAAAGCTAACAAAGTTCGCAATGCGTGCAAGTGAGAACAGGTTGACATTTCCGGTCTCACGCTGCATTCATTGTATCATAGGATTACAAAAGATTAGAAAAAGCTGACGTAGCGTCTGTTCCCACGATAAAACAATAAATTTATGATATACGAAATATGTAATGCATATATGTATGTTACGTATATGTAACTCGCGCGCTGTCTGGCACGTTGCGTCTTCTTGTTGCAATCAAAGCTCTGTCACGTTAATTCCATTCAACTAAGAAAAAAAGAAGTCAGAAATCATGTTTCATTTCGGTTTGACGGTACATTCTGGCCGGCATCGTCCTTAAAGAAATATGGGCCGATGATTCCACCAGGCCCTAAAACACACCAAACAGTGAGTGTTAATGGTTGTAAGGGCGTCTCGAAAAGGCTTCTGTGTTTTTACTCCACTCAAAATTTGGAAATTTTGCTTGTTTATTGTACATATTCATTTAACCGAAAACGGGCCTCATCGGAGAACAACATTTTGCGTTGAAAATGAGGATCAAGATGAATCATTTTTTCAGCCCATTCACCGAACCTGCGACGCGTATAATGGTCACACGGTTTCAACTCTTGCACAAGTTGGATTTTATAAGCTTTTAAGTCAAGAACTTTCCGTAAAATCTTCCACAAAGTAGATGGGCAAAACTCCAGTTGCTGTTCGTGATGGCGAATCGACTCATTCGCATTCTCTTCAACACTACACTCCACAACGGCATTAATTTTTCTGTTCGCACTGTTTGACGTCTTTGGGGATGCGTATTATCCACTAGAGTGTACGTGGTGTGAAAACGATTTATCGTGTTCCGAATAACTTGCTCAGTTGGACGATTATGTCGACGGTAAAAAGGACGAAGCGCACGATAAGTTAGACGAACCGAACCATGGTTTGCAAAATAAGTTTGCACAATTTGCACGCGTTATTCGGGCGTTAATCTATTCAATTGGCAAAACTTACTAACCACAAATTAACTTTCAACTGTCAAATTGACAATCTGTAGAAAACAAACTTCTAAAAAAACACCTTTTACATACAAAACTCAGGTGCATGCTAGAGAAATTTGATTTAAAGAGTTCAACCATTTTTTTCTCTCTCTCTCTCTCTCTCTCTCTCTCTCTCTCTCTCTCTCTCTCTCTCTCTCTGTCTCTCTCTCTCTCTACAGCACTGTGCAAAATTATAAACCCAAACCTAAATTTTAATTTTTCTTGTAATAACCATTTGTTTTGTTCAAAAATATTGCCATACGTTACCAATTCCGGGATTACGATTCGATTAAGATTTTGTAAAGTTTTTACTCAAGATTCATTAATTTCGTAGCCCTGGGAATTTCTTTTAAGCAAAAACAATAACCAATCACATTATCTTAACCGTTTAGGAGTTATGATTTTTGCGAGCAAAAAAGTCAAAATGAGCCACTGTACGGAGGGACAACAAAGTAGAGGGAGACTTCACCTTATGTGGAGCGCGCAAGTACAAGGGCACCTCAACCAACTTGGAGTGCCTAACTGGAAGCAGTTAGCTAAAGACTGGGATAACTGGAGAGACGCATGTTCCGCCCGAACTGTAGCACAACCCAAGTATTGTAGTAAAGTAAATTTAATTTGAAGCTATTTAAGCATCCACAAAATTGAATGAATTCAACAATACATCATTTATTAACATACACGTATACATTTGAAGGATGTTATTTGCAATAGAAATCAAAAATAGGTATTATTATCCGCAACACTCTGTATTAAGCAGACTGAACTTCGAATGAGTGCGAATAGTAATTTTGAAAACAGAAGATGTACAAATAAGTACACCTGCAAGCGGGCTTATTTGTTGATAATGAACAGCAGAGCATCCAAAAGTGAGAAAAATATTCTTCTTCTTTTTTTTTTGAGGGATCAGTTAGCTAACTAGACTACTTTACCCAAGTAGAGCAGCTAACAGATGAGCAGAAATAATCTACATTATGAAGCGGCAATAGAATTTTTTTTTTTGTCAATAGGGACTACGTTTTTCGGAACAACTATTGGTCGAAATGCAAAAACTAACAAAATAAATATTCAAATAATTTTATTTTTCTCAATTCACTGTTTGGCAAGCCGATCTGTTTGTTGATTGTATTTATTAAAGTATTGAAACGAATGCCATTTAGAGTAGCGATGCCTGCGCCCCACCTGGTTCGAATTTTCACAATATACTTCAGACCAATCCAATTCATCCAAAAGGTGTTCAATTCGTTTGCATCTAGCTCATACTTTGATCTGCCTCACTGTTTCACCGGATTCCATTGCATTGTCTCCTTGCAATAGAGGTTCATATGTGGCCGATACTCTGCTACTTCCTCGTCGTATAGAGGAAAACTCAAAGATTTATTCGAGAATTATTATTTCTGAAGCCTTCGAATTACTGCAATACTTACACTCGTGCTGCACACATATAGTAGTAGTAACTCATCTCTTTGGACAGCAGCTTTTGCCCTCGCTATACTTTTACCCACATCAAACTCGGAATGTAAATACAACCTCTTTTAATGGCTCAGAGCTTTAATTTACCTTCCGATGAAGGTTCATAACCAAAGCACACACAAAATCATATCGTTATAGGTAAGACATCATTGTTCATACATCACCAGAAACACAAACTGGCTAAAAGAATGAAGTTTATTTATATGAACGGTCAAACGAATAGTGTATCCTTAAAATGATTGCTCACAGCGCGAGTCAAGAAAAATTAACGAGAAAGAAAGAGAAAAACTGGAAATATGGAACTCGGGAGGGTCTCTCAGTAATGAGTTGTGAGGTTTAAGAAGGAATTACATATTTCAGCATACATCAGCAAGTGTATTTGACTGATGAACATCCATAGTGAAACGTTTGTTTGGATTAAAGGCTTGAAAGGGGTGAAATACTCTTGGGAATTTCGATGGAGCACTGGTGGTGAAAATATCAATTGGTCAAGGTAAGGTAGGAGACGTACTGTCGGTTTTGGAGGATGTCAGCTGACTGTGCAATATTTTTATTACTTTTGAGTTTTAACAAACCATTTTAAATGCTATCTACCAAGTGCAGAGATACCTTAGAAATACCAGGGCAGATGTGGGCATTGTACTCTAATTTTGGGTGGATAATATATAATTAGGACGCGTTCAAGGGGTTATTATACTCTTAAAATGTTTGCACACAACGTGGGTGAAGGAAACTTGGGGAGGAAGAAAATACAGGTAGCGATGTATATTGGTCTTAAATGTTTCCAAGTTATAATGACTACTCGTAGGAGCGAGCTTGGCACAAAATTCCTTGATTGCTTGAGGAAACATAAATATTTTGCACAGCATTTTTGGAGGCATAAAATACATATATGGTCATTTCATTCATAGATTTCTGGATATTGGCTGGGTATTCAAATTGCACTTTAACGACAGCAGAGAGCATTGTGTTTAGGAAGCATTAAATTGATGGTTCTCCAATTGTGATGGCCCAATATCGAAATTTATTGCCGAAAAGCAGGGACGTGAGTCCAAACACGAGTATGAATAGCAGATTGTACTGTCATCGCAAAGAAATACTCCTATACTTGATTAGAAGTAGCAGAAGAGAGATTATTTGCAATCGATTGAAGAAAAGATTCGTCGCTCCGAAATGCATGCCTGATGCCTAACTCTGTTTAAAGCCAATAAAATTTCAAGATTAACTATCTTACAGCTCTTTGGGAAGTTTTCGTGTTTCAAAATATTTCAGATATTTTCCTGGAAGGAGTCCTTAAGAACAGACTTAAGCTTAGCCATCGTTGAGGAATACTTCTTCCGAAGAAGGGGAGATATGTGTATTGAGATCTCTGCGTACTCTTATCACTACACGTCTGCGAAAGTAGGTTTGTTCCACAAAATTTTCGACGCACTCTGGTTTAGGTGGAGATATTACACTACATGGACCTATTGAGCTAACCGTGAAGTGGGCAGCAGACAAATCGGCACTATCCAAAGAGTGTTGAGCTGGCATGTTATAATGAATAAGCGTTGGGATAGAGAAGGATGCAGAGTTTCCGTAGTATTTTTTTTCAAAAATATTCACATGTTCAAATAAGGCGCTGGTATTTTTCAACCTTTATTGGTTCCGAACAAATAGTCCTCTAGCCCTGACAGCCTCTTTACAACTCGAGTCGTACCATGCCCTTTCTTTTGGTTTGATACCCATCATCCGATTAAGAGTGATTCTCATTCCAAAGAGTACGAGAAATTATCTGATATAACACAGTGGTCTAACGAGCTGGGTTAAGCTGTTCTCCGCATCGTAGATGTCAACACACCGTCATTCGAGTATTGTCTGTCTAAAATATCGAATTAATTCAATTTCGCTATGAGGACACAGGGATACAATTAAGTTTGGAGATAATTTGTAAATAAGGCAGTAGTGAATAAATTGGTTACGGATAAGACACTTCAACCATACGTATTTGAATTTCAGATTAGAATTGATTTTTCTATTTGATCTTCTTTTCGGAGGAATATTATTTTTCCCCTGAAAGCATAAAGTGGACAAGTAGCTTTGCAATTGCAAACCGTCAATAGCCTCATCCATATTAAAGGACTTATTTGCGAATGCAGTCCTTATATTAGTCAGTATTCGAAAATGTAAGAAGCTCTGAAACGCTCGTTCTTGTTCAAAGCCATCTCTTTGCTATCCTAATAATTTAACGCCATCACAGAGTATTTCCTTCATTTCCTGAACTGACCCATATTAAAGTTGAGTATCAGGAAGGAACCTTCTTAACTTCCACTGGCACACTGGTTTGCTGCGCCTTTAGTCTATACAGCTAAGGAATTGATGTGTGTACGCTTCTTTCCTTTACACTATTCTTTACCTCCCTTCTTTGGTCACTAGGTACTAGGCTCCAAGCTGGCGAGATTTGAGCTTCGAGTGAAATAAGTTTTTCAATACATCTCTAGGCGTCTGCTGACAGCCATATGTTGAAGTTTCTCTTCCTCTTACATACCTCTGCCCACCGATTATGAAAATATCTTCTACTGATCTTTTGTTCTAGAATCTGCTTATTGCTTCCGTTTCAGGTCGAAATGGTCTTTCGAATTCCCGAAACAAGTCGTTGCTGTATCTTGAAACAATTTCAATGTTGACGTAGGTGATACTAGCAGATGTGGGCGAGTTTAAGCTACCATAAGATGGAGGTTTCGTTGCAATCAGCATGCTTGTGCACGTTCATCAACTGAAATAGCATGTTTGATAGTAAATTCTCAGTTCTTACTGGTTCGTTATTAGCTGCCTATCATATAAGACACCTGATCTTGTAAAATGTTCAACAAGTCATTCATCATTTTCGTTTCAGTCTTCTATGCCTTATATAGGTACCTACAGTGTTGGCACTTTAACCATAAAGTTGAAATCCTCTTTCCAAATTGCTGTGTCACGGTTAGGCGTTCAAAGCGAGGTACCCAGCTTTGTGCTCTTTTATCCTCTATTAACATAGCCGTAATACTGAATAATTTTTTCTCATTCTAGAATAGAATCTGACGTCCGTATCGGGGCATAATTTTCACTAGTATAAGCTCCATAGTTGACTGCAGTACGCTTTCAGTTAATTTGACAGAGTCGAATATGCGAAGTCACATTTGAATATAATTGAATCCAGAATGTGAATATTAGGGAAGATAATATTGATAAAACCTGCAAAACTTATTAGTTCATACCTTTTTGCAAAGTAATACGAATCTATTCCAATTAAACAAATTCTAAAACTCAAGATAAATCAGCTACATATGTAAAAAAACTGCCTCTCATCAGAAACACTAAGTTTCCTATTTTGAAAGATGTTGTTTCAGAAAACCTTAGGTAGTCTCATATAACATACAACAATTATGTTGTTTTGCGGAAACCTTGTGTCGTTAAGGATATTCTCTCTACTGTAGATAAAGTGAACCAAAGGTAATGACTTAAAAGATTCAAACCGGTGTGCCCTTTTCTTTCCAAGTCCAAGATAAGTCCCTTTCTCTTTAAGACTTTTAAGTCTTAAAGCAAATTTATGTTCCAACAGTTACCAAATACTGCATCCATGGCGAGAGAACGACTTCTTTAAACTTTTATGGTAAAGCATCTGTGCATTTTCTACATCCTACATCTGCATCATGAATGATTAGCAATTAAATCTCGATCAGGAAAAAATGTCTGTTCGGTTAATTAAAACAACTCCAAAAGCCATCAGCGTTTTGTTTTAAATTACCTACTCCTACCTCAATATAACCTTCAAATCAAGAAGTTGTCCCCGTCCACTTATTTTCCTGAGTACCAACGTCAGGCTCGGTATCATCATCACCAATACCAGGCAAATCAATTTTCCACTCACTTTCAGGTGAGTGGAATTTTTAATTTGTCCCCTACTTGCCGCACTTATACGTTCTAGCCCTTTCGGATCCATAGCATATCAACACTGTACGTCCACCCCCAATGTTTCATTAAGGAAGCCCACGTAAACTTACAATAGCACAGGCTGCTCCAAACGTTGCCTGAATGGAGAGAATCTTAAGTACCAAACATTAATTACCTGACAAGTTGCCCTCTGTTGCATCTCTATAACTCTTGAGATCCATTAACCGGAGTGCCTCTGTGCATTGTTTTCGCCTCGTTGGATATTCACTGTCGGATAACTCATGCCGCACATTTGAATTGCAAATTAAAACCACCAGATCCTTGGCTAGGAAAGGAATTTGGAAAGTTTCCAGAGATCTACAACGGGAAGAAAGTGGAAAAAAACGATGCGAATAGACACAGCATAACAGGAAATACCAGGTAAGTTATGTACATATTTCATGCAAACAAAAATAATACAAAAAACTGAAATGAACAAAAATAAAAAAATGTAAACGAAACAGAGCAAATGTCAAAGAGAAAAAAGCAGCGACAAACAAAAGCGAATCCGGGACTCGTCCCGATGAATACCGGAGTACAATATCTTTAAAATGCAGCACCAAAATATTGGTATGTACTCGTATTTGTCATCTATTGTTATCACGTCCTGTTAGGTGTTATTTTCAATCCGTTTTGTCATAACAGTTAATTTGATGCTCTATATTCTGTCTCGTGAGATTTCACACAAATAAATACTATTCAGCTGAATATTATCCTACTTAGTCGTGCTTCATTTGAAGCATTGACTCTGTGTATATATTATTGTAAAAAACATTGCAAACCCATAGAGCTTAATAGCAAAACGTTGCCTATGTTCAATTTAATTCAAACGCAAATAAAAAATTGGCTGGCCATCTGTATGATGCAATATTTTAGATACTTGCTAATTCGAAGCAGGCTTCGTAAACTTGAAATAAATGCGACATTCAATTTATGATAGGTAAGCTTACCTAACAATATATCTTATGGTATGTCCGAAGATACGAGTATACCTTACCGTAAAACTGATGAACATATTCGCTTGCAAAGTCTGTGCACTATACCCTGTTCAATAAAAATCTGCAGCGCAGGCGTTATGGGAGAGTTTTCCTTCGAACACGGGTGCCTATCGCTCAGTTTTCGGTTCAAAATATTACAAATTGTTACTGAAGTGCTACTGGTTTATATTGAAATTGTTATTGTAATTCATCCAACAATCCGATACAAACCCAATGCGACCAGTCTGCCCCGAAGATGGAAACAGAATGATCAATTGCATGTGTATCCGGCATTGATATCCTCTGGATTTTCTAACAGTGCCAATTACCAATATTAATTTTAATAAAGCGATATTACTTTTTCGCTTGTATTTTCACAAGCTCTTTTGGCTTTCGTCGCTTTTAAAAGATGTTGCTAGTCGTATGTGAAGGCTCCATACATTTATTTGGTTAACATTTATTTATTATAAATAAATATATTTATTGTACAAGGTTGCGCAAAATTAATCACCCTATCGGAAGATGGTATAATTTTTGCAAATGGCGTCTTACGTAAATCATATTTGACATTTTTGAACTAGACAGCTCCAGTATACAAGCAAACAAGCAATGGAGCGCTATACTCTGCAAGTGCGTTTAATAATTGTGTCGATGTTTGTGACCAATTTTGACCAGTAATCGGTGGTGTTAGCGCAGCGTGATTTCCTAATCGTGTGGCGCTAACTGGGCAAACATTCTAGCGCTAATTTCTGAATTACTTTCTTACTATTGCCTTTAATTACTGTTCAATTGTTTTTATATTTCTGATTAATGATTAATTTTTCTGGATTGCTTTCCTTACTTTTTCTCTTAATTACTATTCAACTTGTTTTTATATTTGTATGAAATTTGCTCACCCCACTATGAATTATTAACTTTGAAGTGGCATTAGCTCTATTTTTTCTTTCATAAAATAAAAATGCCTCTGACTTATTCTTTTTTATTTTTTTTTTAAACTAAGTTTTGAATAAAAATATATGTACTCGTACATATAAGTTATGTTATAAAATGAGAATAAGGAATAGATTAAAAAAAAAGTTATACAATGGTAGAGGAAATTTCTTACAGTCGTATCGATGAAACAAAATATTAAAGTCCGTAAGAGTATATAAAGAAACTTTAAAAAACATTATTTTAGTCTTTTCACTAATCACCAATTTATGAACTTGGAACCATTGAGGTATGAAGATAACTTCATGCAGTTCAAAGATGTAACACTCTGGTATGTTAAAGCTATGTATATCATCTGCAAAAGCAATGGGAGTACCATTAAAATTTTACTGAAAAAGTGAGCTGATAAATATTAAGAAAAGAAGCGGCCAAAAAATAAAGCCATGTGGGACAACATTTTTAAGACTACGAAAAGTACTAAAGGAGTCATTAATGTTAACTCTTTGTTTCCTGTCCTTTAAGTATGATTCCAACCAGTTGAGGTGTAATACTCTAAGGCCGGCCTTGTACAATTTTTAAGAAATATATCATGATCTATCAAGACAAATACTTTTGTGATATTAATGAAGAGACACATCGTACGAGTACATCTACTTCCGTAGATCTACCTGATACAAAACTAAATTTATTGTCAGAAAAGAAATTGAATAACAATGAAGTACATGTCTCTATATGTTTTTTTTTTTTTTTTTCAAAATTTTAGCCCATAGGCAACAGAAGGATCGTTTTCGAAATATCAAAATGCCAATAAAACAGGAGGGACTGGCTTCGAGATCTCATTTATTCAACGCCTAAAACCTTAACCAAGGATGAAAATGAAAATTTCCGTATTATTGGAAAGTGTGTTGAGATACATATATCTAAATCCTTTAGTCTCCTTTCAGCATTCTGAATGGTTATTTCCTAACTTCTACTTATTTTTCATTTTTGTTTTGTGAAATCTTCCAGTTCTTTCTTTCTGCAAATAATTTGCGAAATATTTCTGCTGGTGTGCATCTGTTACTGCATCGTACAATGCCTGGCTTATCATTTATGCATACTCATGCATCCTCCATTCATATTAAAACGTTGCTCCTGTTTGACGTTAGCAAATACTAATCTCACAACTCCAGTCTATTTTCTCGTTTAGCACTAAATTTTATTTTTATTT
The DNA here is from genome assembly GCA_949129095.1 of Volucella bombylans. Lineage (NCBI taxonomy): Eukaryota > Metazoa > Arthropoda > Insecta > Diptera > Syrphidae > Volucella > Volucella bombylans. Next base: position 108,303,603 of record OX422143.1, on the reverse strand, counting down.
ACACAATATATTTGTCCGCTTCTGACAAAGCAACAGCCAACAGCACACAATACCATTTGAATGTGCGCATACTAAAGGATATTGCTCTTAAGCAACATAGACAATGGGAACACAGAACTCAGACAAAACTAGAGAGTAAAACAAATCTGTTTAAGGACATGGTCAGGTTGTATGGAGTTGCTTCTATGACTTTGAACAAAGTCTATTTTTTATGTCAACAGTGATTCAGTCAGTTGGGTGAGAAGCTCTAAATTACTCATTCAAAATCGTCTAAGTCTTTTGGTTTTGTAATTTTTTTGTGAAATTTTTGGGATGCCATGTGCATTGACTTACTACGAACAAAAACATTTTATTCTTTGCTGTGGTAATCTCTATCGTTGATGGTTACTCGTCCACCGTCAATAAGTACATTTCAAACATTGGACATTCAGGTCCGGTGTCGGAGTCCCTAGAAAACCAAAAACCTTGCTCTAATCAGTGTTAATTAAGTTTGGTTTGTGGTACAACCACCAGTTGTGGGTCAAGGTACTGCGCGGTTCCTTTTGATAGAAAACCCAAATCATCAATTAGTAAATACGAAACATATTCCCATAGATTGGTTAATGTTCAATTTAGTTTAGTCCAAATGTGATTATTGATATGACATTCAATCATGTATTTTTAACTACTTGGAACATCAGACTGAACTCAATTTACAATGACCTCAGGTAGCTTGTAAATAAGATTCTAAGTCATTATACTATGTTTGCGGCGAATTTATCAAATTAAGAGTTAAACAATTTTCTTTGGCTTTATAATGTTTAATGTCAGTTCTTTGTTGTTGAAAATTCAATTTGCGACTGACTGCTAATTATAGGTACAGTGCAATAAAATTTAACTGTTAACTAACGCATGCGATCATAATATAGTACAAAAGAATACATAGTTCTATAAGAGAATAGGGTGACCAGATAAGAACGATAGGAAAAAAAAATCTAAATAAAAAAACAACGGTGTACGATATAGAATTGATTCTGTCTTTATTTTGAAGTTACGTCCATGCCATTATGTGTGAAGTAGCACATCATCCAAATGACCGCTACTACCTCGGCTTTGTTGGTAGTGCTTCAAGCGGTCGGTCCAATTTTTGACGACTCGGTCCAGTATGTGTGATGTTATTCCGGCAATAGCGTGTCGAATGTTGGCCTCGAGTTTGTCCAAAATGGTTGGCTTGTTAGTGTAGTCAAGTGGTGTCAAATCGCATGATCGCGGCTGCCAATTGATGAAGGCTCGCCGTGAGATGACCCTGCCTTGCATCAGTTGTATGGAATGTAGCGCCGTCTTGTTTTAACCACAGCTCGAATATATCGATGTTGTCAATCTTTGACCACAAAAACTCGGTTAACATCACTCTATACCTGAGACCATTGACGGTAACGGTGGCTCCTTCCTCATTTCGAAAGGAATAAGGTCTGATGATGCCGCCATGCCAAAAACCGAACCAAACAGTCAATCTTTGTGGATGCATTGATGATTGGCTGCACGCTTGTGGATTTTATTTGCTCCAATAATGGCAATTTTGCTTGTTGACGTAGCCGCTGAGCCAAAAATGGGCCCCGTCCCTGAAGATGATTTTTGGGCCAAAATCTGGATCTCCGGAGAACATTTCCAGCGCCCAATTAGCGAACTCACTGCATTGCCTGCGGTCGTCCGGCTTCATTTATTATGTCAACGCAATCTTATACGGATGTAAGTCCAAATCCAACCGCAAAATAAGCCGAGTTGATGGTCAACCGTCGTCAACGACTGCTTTCCTAAAACTTTTATAATCTGACCTTTCGACCAGCTCTGTTTACCCGCAGTTAAGGAATTTTTTGCAATCACAATGTTTCCTAAAGGCCCAGGCCCATATAATCCATTGCGTACGTTGCATCGACATATTCGACTGACGAATATATACTTTGTTCTGGAAGCAGGCCCATAAGCAATAGATATGACGGAAAGTACGGATAAAATAGGTTTATTTTCAATATTTTCAATCTGCCGCACAGGGGACTAAGTGGCCCAAAATCTGGCATTAATTCAAATTACTAAATTGAGAATATCTATATTTTTTTTATTTATCGATCAAGTAATATCCAAATTATTAAAAAATGCAAATGATTTCTTTTTAGACTTATCTGATTCATCACAGCGCTTGATTGAGCTTGATTTTTTTCTCAGTTGACTCAGAAAAAAAAATCATGGTTTTTTCTTCTTTGTATGAAGCCCGAATTTTTGTTAATCTGCAAATAATTTTGAAATCTTGGTATGGAGTCTTCAACTTCGAGTATGTAAGAATGTGTAAGGCACAAAACAAATTATAAAATAGAGGTGATGTCCTGTGGTCAGTTTTTAAAAAATTATATTTTTAAGGATTTGCTAAATTCCGTAGACTTTTAGTTGGGTTCCGGCTTTGTCCGAGTTTTTATTTTTGTGTCATTTAAATGTACGTTATGTGTATTTTGTATTTTCGTCAAAAAATCCTGCTACTTTTCTGCACTTTTCGTGATATTTGGATTTTTGCATGGTGCCTTCGGTTTATGCATTTTTTTCGTTGTTTAGGACTTTCTTCAAATTTCATTCTTTTGACAAGAAGTGAACTAGTTGGTATGTTGAGAGGCTCTGGGAGTGTAATTGTTGAGGAAAAATTCAATTTCTTAAAAGAAGAACTTGTTAAAATTACAAAAAGCACAGAAAATACCAAAATAGAATTTGTAAAGAAAACACTCTCGCATTTCAAAACTGTTTTTAAGACACGGTGGCTCAAAGCTAGCAGAATCGAAGAAAATTTTTTTAAAGCTAATGAAAAGTGGCTAAGCATTTCTACTGTATTCTATAGAGCACCAGGTTCAGATTCTTCCGTACGAACAAAAAGGGTCAAAACGCAAGACCTCAGAGATTCGATACCTGTTAATGTCCTCAATTATGCTACCCAAATGAGCTTAAGAGCTTCCGGACAGATTCAAGCCTCCAAACTCCTAAAAGAAGCAACTGTAAGCCCCAATCGAGCTGAAAAATACAGATCGGCCAACTTTCGGGGGAAGCGCAAGAAGCGCACAACAAAGATTTTAAAAATTTCCGCGAGAACTTCTCAAGAAAATCAAGCCGTGAACAAACGAATGATGATGTATTTAATTCTTTTAATAGGATCTGACCATTATAACATCCAAACAAAAATTGCATAAAAAAAAAATCCAATCTTTTCCCAAAGAAGCACTCAAATTGCTAAAACCCCCCAAGTGTCCAGGAAACAAACGCTCTCCTGAGTCTGATGATAATAATGATGACAGTGATGACAGTGATGATATCTAAGGATATAATAATAATTGTTGGTTCTGTTTTGTATTTACTGGACAAATTTAATTTAATTGTTTTTTTTTAATTTATAAGTCTCAATAAATACCTATGAACAATTTAAAAAATGGTTTTACTAATTTGTTTTCCTTCACGATAAAACGGGGCGTAAAACTGGGTGGGGAAGGTAAGTGAAGTTGATAAAAATTAGATCTTCAATAAATCTTCTTTAAGTTTTTAATATTGAAAAATAGGCACATTTCAGAAAAGTGGGCGTTTTAGTGGGTGGGTTTAAATATAATTTGGGACTGGTCTCAGAAGCTATCCTGCAAAATTTCAGGTTCTTAGCTGTAACGGCTGATTTGATATCACATTTTAGGGCATTCTGCCCCACCGTGCGTAGTTCCATTGACACTTCACATATTCACACATTGACGACCATACATTCACATATTGAGGTTCACGCATTCACAAATTGAGAGTAAGCACTTTCATTTGTGGAGACATTGAAAGAATGGATCGAAATTGTCATAAGTAGCTTGAAAAGAAAACACTTTCAGCAATAACAAAACGTCATCGGCTGTATTCTGACAACGTATGGCACATATTCTATGGAACTGTCATTTCCGTAAAATATGGCATCGTAATGTACGCAACGGGTTGTATGTTCCGGGGTCTTAATTCATATTTTCTAAATCATATGAAATTATAAATATTAGCTTCAATGAGGGAAATATTACACAGTATGTTGTTGGAGTATATATAGACCACCAGGTTTTAGTCAAAAAGCATTTATAGATGAAATTGGAAATAATTTAAGACCAATTGGAGGAAATGACGAAATTATAGTGATGGGGGAAAAGAAAAATTAATATTCGTGATTAAAACTCAAATTATGTGAAAGAGTAGACAGACAAATTAAGTCTGCTGTCATCGAGAGTGGTATCACCGATCACTATCCAAATCTATACTACACAGATTTTGTAGTAACATCAGATAACCCTATAGTAAATACTTCGTACATATTTAATGCCAGAGTAAGTGAGTTCATTTGCGAAGAACACTGGTTAACGATGATATCTATGAAAAATCAACTTACGCAAAAACGAAACTGAATACAAGAAAGAATAGCCGCTGGACAACTCCATTCATCATCGCCGAGAGAGATGAACTCTACAGAAGCTGACAAAATAATAGAGGGAATAGAAGTTCGGAAACAGAATATAAAATTTTAAAATTTTCCGGAACAAAACCAATAAAACGATATTAGCTCATACAATTTAAGGCCGATCCTCGAAAAACATGGGTTTTAATAAATATTTGGAAGAAATAGGTCAAATATCGACTAAACGATGACCAAGCAATTATAAAACTATCCAACGAATATGCAGAGCTTTTCTCTTCACGGATGTCGCAAATTCCTCAGCACTGTAAATCTATCACATCGATTCACATAAATGCACGAGTAGAAAACACGATATTTGCTAATGCTAGAAATGCCCATGAGGTTGATGGAATAATTAATTCTCTCGCGGAAGATAAATCACGAGGGATTGATGGAATTAGAGCCGTTAATATCAGAAGACAAGCCGAAATTGTTGCTCCCATCCTGAGTAAATTTATTAACCTCAGTCTGAAACCGTTGAAAATCCCACAAACGGTGAGGAACGTTGTCTTTACGAGAGTGGTATTAAAACTCAGCTGAGCAACTATAGACCGATATCTATACTTCTTGTAGTAGAAAAGTGTTTGCTAGGTGAATTCGCTAATTGTGTCAATGAGGGTTTAAATAAAAGTCATCATGTCCTAGTCATATTCATGGACTACAGTAAAGTTATCGACACTCTTAACCATGGGAAGCTATTAGAAGGGCCGGAACGGAATGGTATACGTGGAGCAATGGCTGACTGGTTTAAGGATCCTTTACACAGCAGGCTGTTTTGCGTCAAGATTAAAGACGTGATAAGTATTAAAAATAAGCTGCAGTTTGGAGTCCCTCACGGATCAAAACTATGGCCGATTCTCTTCATCCTATACACGAATGAGCTACTTCGTATTTTCAAGCAGTGCATCTCATTTGACTTTGCTAACGATATGGCGATTGCGACCAGTCACAGGTCATTGGATATGGTGATGAAGATAATGCAGTAGGGATTCGATGCTGCAGTTAAATGGTGCCACGACAGCGGCTTAAATATCAATGCTTCAAAAGCCAAGATGATGCACATCCAGAGTACACAATTCAAACCAACGCAGAGTAAAATATATTTAAGAAACGATGACTGTCCCTTGCACATTGACAAACTGCGCAATGATCTCAAGAAAGCTTTATACGCCCTATACCACCCCACGGCTCCTGTTTTAAAATAAGTATACTCTTCGTTAGTTGAGTCAAAGTTACAATATGGTATACTTGCTTGAGGCAATGCAGCAACAACCCACATTAATTAGCTACAAGGGCTGTAAAATTCAGCGCTGAAACAAATAAACTTACATTACTCACAGAACGATGAAAGAACATTCAAAATTCTTGAGGTCGAGAAACTCTCCAAGATGACACTAGTATGAGAGTACTTCAAGGATAACCGTTTCATTCGACAAATTGATCATGCAATCGACACCCGAAAACATGCCTGAAGTATGCTTCAGTTTCCCAGAAATTGCAATACGTATGGTAGACGACAACTAAAGGGTGTTTTTTTTAAAGGTTTGGTTTTTAAACTGTCAACACTGATTTGTGGTTAGGATGTCTTGCCATTTTACGATAAATAGATTGACGCCAGAACAACGCGTGCAAATTGTTCAAACTTATTTTGCAAACCATGGTTGGGTTCGCCAAACTTATCGTGCGCTACGTTCTTTTTACGGTCGACATAATCGTCCATCTGAGCAAGTTATTTGGAACACGATGAATCGTTTTCGCACCACGTACACTCTAGTGGATAATACGCATCCCCAAAGACGACAAATAGTACGAACAGAAGAAGTTATTGCCGTTGTGGAGCGCAGTGTTGAGGAGAATCAAAATGAGTCGATTGGCCATCGTGCACAGCAATTGGAGCTATTCCTATCCACTTCATGAACGATTTTACGGAAAGATCTTGGCTTAAAAGCTTATAAGCAAGTTTTTAATCTGTAAATCAAGCGGTGTTAGGTGCAGAAAGGTGTCCAATGCTGCCGTTGGGATGGTACGGAACACAACTTTAATGGCTATGGAAGCCATTCTTTGAACCGCCGCTAATTTTCTGTAAAGTGTTTTCTTGTTTATTGCTTTCCTCCATACTAGTTCGTGCGCCGTATATACGTATGGTGTTAACACCACCGCATACAGCCAGTACACTATAGCAGGTTTTAAGCCCCAAATTCTTGGTACAGTTCTTTTACAGATAAAAAGGGCATTATATGCCTTTGTGATTCATTCCGCTATGTTAAGATTCCAATTCAGTTTTTTGTCCAGAATTACACCCAGATACTTCTCGCTGTCCGAGAAGGCATTGAGGCAACAGCTTTTTGCCCAAGTGCTAATCGTCTTCAGGGCAACTTCCATAATCGCGCTTAAAATATTTAACTATTTTCCCTGCACTGTTATGACCATGTCATCTGCGTATTCTGTGGCACTTTTACTCACTGTACTAATCTTTTTAAGGATGTTATTGATAACTAGCACCCAACATCCACCCACCAGCACCCCACTGCTCTTGTAGGTCGCAGTGTTGAGGAGAATCCGAATGAGTCAATACGTCATCGTACACAGCAACTGGAGCTATGCACATGCAATTTGTGGAAGATTTTACGGAAAGGTCTTGGCTTAAAAGCTTATAAGATCCTGCTTGTGCAAGAGTTGAAACCACGTGACCATAATACGTGTCGTAGGTTCAGTGAATGGGCCGAAAACATGATTCAGCTTCATCCTCATTTTCAATTCAAAATGTTGTTCTCTTTATGGGCTTTATGGGCTGGTGGAATCATCGGCGGAATATTTAAGGACGATGCCGGCCAAAATGTTACCGTCAAGGGAGAGCGCTATAGAAACATGATTTTTGACTTATTCGTTCCTCAATTGAAAGGCATTGACGCGGAGAGCTTTGGTTTCAACAAGATGGAGCAACATGCCACACGGCGCGCGACTCTATCAATTTATTGCGGGAAACATTTGCTGAGAATATAATTTCCCTAGGGCGAACCTGATACGAGTGGACAACTTCGTAATTAAGGTGACTCGAAGGCAATGACCTCGACGAATAACCTGATATCTGGGGCTTACTACCCCAATTACCTTTACCACGAGAGTGTGCGCTCTGACGGCTTCGTTACACCGGAAGCATTCCTCTACCTTGATCAGATAGGGTCGATCCAGGATAGATCAGCGGTCCCGTTAATCTTCCATGTCGCTCGGACAGCTGGGGACAGGCGACTCAACTACAACAGAGACGTCGCACACGGCAGTGTGGATCATCTCAGGTTCAGTAGGGCGGTGAGGAATCGCGATAAGAGGGATGACGTTCGGCAGCACCAGCATTTCTGGTGGTTGAATGATGGAGAAGATGTTTCGTCGTCGTTTCCGTCAATTACGGACCAGCCTCACTAATGAAGCAGAGCTGACCAATTTATTTGCTCAGTAAATAGCGATGGCCAGCTTACATAGGTTTAGGTAAGCATTTAAGACAAATTATTTTTTCTTAGCTTTAAGTATACAAATTAAATATTTATAAATAAAATGTAAATAAAGTCGAAAGACATAGTTATAAGAATTTAGAGTAGCTTAGAGTGCCTGTGTGGGGCCATTAAGTTAGGATAAGATTGTTAAGTAATTTTAAGCTCGCATTTAAGCATTTTTTGTTAGTATGTAAGAGTTAATAATTAAGTAAATAAAATGCATTTAAAACTAAAAAAAAACTAGCAAGATAGTTGCACTTGATATTTCTAAGGAATTTTACAGAGTTTAGCATCAGGCTCTTTTGTCGAAAATGCGTGCATTTGGGATCGACGACTCTCTTCTTCAATGGATTAGAAATTTCCTTTCGGAACGTTCAATTCAAGTTGTCTTGGACGGTCTAAAGTCTGATATTCACAAAATAAATGCTGGTTTGCCCCAGGGCTCTGTTCTGTCTCCGACATTATCCATGAATGGCACTTGCATCGTCGAAAGATTTTCCATTCTCGGTATGTGCGTCAATGACAACCTACGTTGGAATGACCACATATTTGATGTCGAATGCTGGCTGCGAAATGTCTAGGTTTCCTCAAGCGATATAAGAAATATTTTACCCCCTCTGATCTGGCCTCAATATATAAGGCATTCATCCGCCCAAAATTGGAGTACAATGCCCACATCTGGTCAGGTGCTCCTAAAACATCTCTGCACCTGCTAGATAGGATTCAAAACCGCGTGATAAAACTTAAATGTCTCCTGTCTCACTTTGTTTTCTTGATATTTTCAGTGCTCCACTGAAATCGCCAGTAGCATTCTGCCCATTCGAACTTGCAACCGTAACACCCGTCTCGCTATGAATGCTCATCAGTATACCCTCAAGCCCACTTTCGGACGTTCTCTGAAGTATCGTGATTCATTCCTAAACCGTAAAACTTGTTTATGGAATGCCCTGCCGATCTCTATATTTCCTGGTCATTGTACTTTTAACATCGGTACCTCTCTTTTTTCCTCCCTGCATTTCCTTTGCCCGCGCTGTGTACAATCACTTTAAGGATACACAAACCTCTTGGGAGCGCGCTCATTATAAAGAAACCAAAAAAACAAACTTCCTATATTCCTGTTGTTGACTTGAAAACGTTATCTATGTCTTAACCTCTTCTTCGGATCTTGACTTGACCTTGACTTTCACTTGTTGTAGGTACATATGTTGCGAACTATTATCCATCTTTCTTCTAAGGATTGAGGAATTTGAATAGAAGTGACAAATAGAAAGTAGGTACAATGGAATTGAATAGATTATTCTGAGCCAAAAATGTAAAAGTTAGTTATCGCTTCAACTAAAACACTAAAATACACAATAGTCTAACGTAATGCCATTGTCATATAATGGGGTGTTCGAATTTTGACCGCAAGTCATCATGGAAAATTACAGTGTTGAGCCACGCGTCCAAATTGTTAAACTTTACTACATATCAAAATGTGTACTCAGTTTGAGTTACGTTCCGTGCGATATATGATTTTTATGGTGCACCTAATCGTCCTTATTAGTCCACTATTCATCGTTTGGTATACAAATTCGAACAAATTGGTTCAATAAACAATCAGATAAAAGCCATACGTTGTCAAAATGTGAGGTCTGCAAAGACCATTGGTGCAGTGAACAGGAGTGTAGGGCGGTCAATTCCTCGTCGCGGGCAAGAACTATGCAACTGACCCAGGAACTGATGATAAACGACCATAAGAAGGGGTGCGGATTCGCTGACTGAGCTCTGACACAGTTAGAACTGTACTCCGATTTCCGACAGAAAACCATCTTCAGCGACAAGACAAAGTTCTCATATTTGAGGAAATAGCAATCTTTATGAGGTCCATCAGCTGAAAATGCATTCGGAAAAAGTCACTGTTAGATTTGGTTTTTCATCCGGCGGGGTCATTGTCCTGTATTTCTTGCAAAATGAAGCAGGCACTGCACAACCAATTTTTTGTGGCCTAAATTGGAAGATGTGGATCTCAATGGCGTGTGCTTAAAACAAGACCGCACTACCTGCAGCACAGCGATTGCAACAATAGATCTTCTGCAAGATAAATGCGAGGCATGGCTACCTCGCGTTTCGGCGATGTCAACCGGCCACCGAGATCGTGTAATTTAACGCCACTAGACTTTGTCTTGTAGAGCTACGTTAAATCACTGATCTATACCAATATGCTGTAGGCTATTGAAGCCTTTAAAGTATTTGCCTGAGGTTTGCCTCAGACCAAAATGACATACTCATTCACGGGTGTGAAATCTAATCAACATCTCAAGCTATTTCCATTATTCAAGAAATCGAATGTTCCACTCTTGTCTTTTCACGGAATTATCATATAAATTTCGTTTTATGACCTCGACGAATTTCTTCCTGAAGAAGTCAGGCGTTCCATGTGATTATCCTTTATGGGTGTAGTTATTTATAGAGATATCAACACAAAAACTATGCTAGGTGTACTCATCTTCAACCGCCAATTTGAACTGGCTTGGAAGATTTCTGCCAAAATTTTCATAGCCGATCGATGTTCCGATTTGGGCAGATAATAATCAAGTGCTCAGATATTGCCGTCCTTTATAAAGCAGACTTCGAGCGATAACCTATTTTTCGATACTCTTGAAACTACTATGGTAACCTGAACCGTCGCGTCATCCTGCTAACTTGACTTTTAATACCGCTGACGAAACGACTTCAGTCTTATGATAACAGAGTAGTTTTGCTTTATTTATGTAATCAAATTATCTCAACGCCAATATCGGACCTTAGCACGAACAAACTAAATCCAGCATCACTATCACCATTACCAAAGAGGTACAACTAACCATTCAATAAAAAACAAAAAAAAAACCCCAAAAGAAAGACAAACACGAAGAAAATGCAATAAAATCGCATGCAGTAAGCAATTTTCTTTTTTGTACAATATACGCGCGCGAAAACAGAAGATTTAAGTATCCTGTCAGCAGGACAAGAGTGACATGCATACAAATGGTTTCAAGTTGAATAGAAACGACGGGAGGCGAACTGTTTTAGTGTACGAGCATTTGCGGCTGATACTGATGTTACAAACTGCAGCTTTCATTGCTTTTGGCAAAAGGCATTCTTTTTAGCTCACGACTAAAGGCAAATAACAATGAAAAAAAAAAGAAACCTTGGGTAAGGAAGAAGAAAAAGGAAAAACAAAGGACATCCATATACTTAGAGGAAAAATGAAATTCCTTAGAAAAGTAGGAAAACTGCACAAGGAACCAGACGGGAGAAAAAACTATTCGCGTAGTCCTCGGAGAGACCATTTAAATCCTTGGTTTTGGCAAATAACAAAAATGTTTTACTATTTGCACATGACATAAGGACCGAGGCCCAAGGACCAACGACCAAAGACCTAAACCCATTCACTTCTTTTCATGGATTGCATCGCCACACATGTTTGTTTCACCGAGTATTGTATGAAAAAACAATTTCCGGCATTTACTCGAAAGAATGGATAATAGACAAAAACACGCGCGTGAAATGTCATAAAAAGACCAAGAATAAACCAAAGATGCATTCATCCTCTGAATCTGCTGCATTTCTTAAAGACTCCACATCTAATGCCACATTTTGTGTGCCGTTCAATTTAATTTAATTGAGTTGTCAAGTTTTAAAAAAAAATGGAAAAGGACCAATTTCATAAAATATGAAAAGATGACTTCTGTTCCAAGTTTTTTTTCGTTTTCAGTTTGTTTTTTTTTTAAAGAATTTTCCGGTACGGAAGTAATTTGACGCGACTCCCATCATTCGAACAATTAAAAATGAATGTGAATGTGAAATTTCGATGAGCAACAACAAAAACGACAAACGAATTTTACTCACCTGCAATCAATAAGCAATGCATGATCCTTTTTACCCGCAACGGATATCATCTGATCCATTATTCCACATGGCATTCCGGCGAATTTATGCTCAGCTTCCTGACATATCAGTGCTTTTCTAGAATTGCTATTTTAAAAAATAAAAATAAAAAATCAAAAAATAAGAGGTAAGGGAAAAACGGATAGAGATTTTTTTTTTTGTTTCTGTTAGTCACTCATCACCGGAGGATATGTGCTGGATTCTTTTATGTGTTAAAAGGATGAAGAGGACATTCAATTAAATTCTGTAGCATGATTTTGTGTGTTACCTTTCAACCATTTTACCGGTCAGTTGCTCGAGAAATGTCAGAGTTGAAACCTCAAGAGCTGCACTGCTTGACAAGCCACTGCCAACGGGCACATTAGTCACAATGACCGCATTGAAACCGGACACCTTTACACCATAGGAATAGATCACACCTTTGATATAGTTTGCCCACCTGAAAAATAAAAAGACATAAAAGTTATAACATAGAACGTATGGTGTGACACTTTGTAAGGATATGTAGATGAGTAGAGAAAAAATATAAACGTCCAAATTTCAAAGGACGTGAAGTCAATTGCACAGTGAGGTCGTAAGAGGATTAAGGTTGCAGTTACAAATTACACGGCTGGATACTGATGAATGCTTCAAATGAAAAGATTTACAAGCCGGGAGTACCATTAATCTTGATCTTGGTAACCCAGTACACGCATATCGTTTTCACACTTCTGCTTTTTAGTAGGTAGTCGAGGTTCAGGAGATAATTTATCTTAAAACCGCTGTAAATAGGAGTTGGAAATGACAATGACAATAACAGCCCGTAGACTTATTAACTGCAGTCAGATTTTACAATCATCAACATTTTTTTTTTATTAATTGAAAAAGGTTAAAGTTCAATAAAAATTCCTGAGACCGTGTCAGAGAACTATTGTTTGACTCCCTCTTTGTCGAATTGATTGCTTACAGCAGAAGATGCGGTCCTTTTTCTATGGGTTAAGGCAATAATAATGCAAAAGTCATACTTGAAAGAGAAGCGGTTGCTAATTGAACCCACCCTGTTTAACAATGCATTGGAAAACTGCGGTGGTTTATCCCACCGGCGAATCTCCGGTCGATAAGTCTCCTTCCGAATATCAGTAAGGTGTTCGAAAAGGTAATCAATAGGGTTTTGACTCAGTGGGTTGAGGACAAAAATATAGTTCCTGATAATCAATACGGTTTTATGACATTCTCTGGGCTTGATGTCATACATGACGCGTCTAAACTAGCATCAGATATCCATTGGAATAAAAGCAAAAACCAGTGTACTAGTGCCTGCCTGGTTGGCTTGGAAAAGGTCTTCGACACCGTATGGTTAGATGGTCTTTTCAGCAGGCTGACCAGACTGGACATCAGTAAACCACTTTTGTATATTCTTCATAATATGCTCACCAACAGACAGTTCATCATGAAAAATGGCGATGCGACTTCTGTTGGAACATTTCACATTAAAAACGGTCTGCAACAAGGTGCGGTTAATTAGCCGATCCTATTCAACATTTACACAAGCGATTTGACAGGTTCACTTCCCCATTGCATTGCGTACGCAGACGACTTGATGGCGTACAGAATATGTTCAAAAGTCGAGGTCATTCACGTGCTTCGAGCAAATTAGGAGAAGTCTGAAACCATTCTGTTTAGAACACCGTTGTAGTGCCTCTAGGGACAGTCTAGGTAGTCAGATACCTTGGGATCTCGCAAGACCAGTGTCTACATTTCAACAAGAATTTAGATTTTGCATTGGACGCTGGAGCTAAATGTGATCTTGCCCTTACAAAGAGACTGTTTAATAGCAGCCAACTCGATTCGAGGGCAAAGGTAATCTATATGGGTGTCCCGTGTGGTTAAACGTGAGAACAAGCTTAATGAAAAAGATTCGGAGTACACAAAATTTTATCCCAATGAGATTCTATACAACAGGGCGAATCTAATAAGAGTGGACAAATACGCTATTAAGTTGACTCGAAGGAATCAGCAGCAAAATATTTGGTTGTTAAGAAAAGAAGACCTGATTCCTTCGTCGTTTCCTTCAAGTCCGAGTTAGCCTCAGGTCAGAAGGCAAAGTGGGCCATATTTTCCTTGTTATGTTTAGCAAGTGGCCGACTTACATACGGTTGGGTAGTTTTAAGATATTTAAGGTTAGCAACCTTGGGTCAGCTAGCAATTAGGTTAGCAACTTGAAGTTTGCTAATAATTAGGTTAGGTTAGAGTGTGTAGTTAGTTTAAGTAGTTTAAGTTAGAGATATAAGTTTTATGTAAATACAAAAAAAAAGGTCATTTACTAAGTTTTTTTTCTTAAATACTTAATTTTTTTCTTATTTTAACTATAATAGATGTTAATGAACAGTAATTAAGATTAAAAATGGTAAATTAGACGTCAAAAGACATAAAATAAAAATATATTATAGTTTAGCTTAGAGCACTCGTTTGGAGGGCCAGTAAGTTAGAATAAGTTAATTAAGTTATGTTAAGCTAGCATTCAAGCATTTTTTCTGTAAGCATGTAAGTTTTGTAAATTTAAGATGAATAAAATAAAATGCATTAAAAATTAAAACTGAAATGAGCAGTTGCTAATTATTGCCACCCACAACTAAAAGAATCAATGTCATATATAGGCAACGACATCAGCAACTAGGTAGGTAGGAGGTAGGTAAGAGTGGTTGTTGGAAACACAAACCCACTTAGGTATATTGGCTCATTGTGATGCCACGTGGATCTATGATCCTCTCACTAATGGAACCAGTTTGAGCTTACGAGGAAGCTTAGGAGACTGTTTACGTCTATATTTCTTAGATCGTCATTGTAGAAGAAAGCTCCTAAGTGAAGTTTTCTTCTTTCGGAGAAAGCTGGACATGTACAGAGTAGATGTGAGTAGTACAGAGAAAGGGAGGCCCCTTCCTCCTCGTCCATGCAGCTTCTACAGAAATCATTTGTAAAAGCTCTAATCTTTCTTGCGTGCTTGCCTATGAGGCAGTGTCCAGTGATGACAAATATTATGAGGTGTATCCTATTTAGTAGAAACAGACTCTTAGAGCGATTCGGATCTGTTTAGTCTCTAGACATGCTGGTCCAACATTCCACATAAGTTCTGTTCTTTTATTGACATCCAGCTTAACATTAATTTGTGCGATAGAGATAAGAATACCTATGCTACCCTTTTCCGGTAGAATAGGTAGAGTGGTTCCAATTTTGGCGAGTTCATCGGCCCTACATTTCCTTGGAATGTCTCTGTGGCCTGGCACCCAGCAAAGGTGAAGGTTGAACTGCTCTGCCATCTCCATAAGAGATGATCGGCATTCAAGGGCTTTTTTTAGAATTTAATGAGACTGAGTTCAGGGACCTGATAGAGGCCTGACTATCCGAAAAGACGCAAATATCCTTTGCAGATATCACGTTTTTCTTCAGCCAGGACAAAGCTGATTTAATCACCAAAATTGGTGATTTGGAAGAAGGAATGAGAGGAATAGATTTAGCTTATCTAAGAAAACACCGCCACCAACCCCGCTATGGGTTTTAGATCCATCTGTGTAAAAATGGATTGACTTATCTTCCATGAAAGCATCTACCTCGCAGAAGGATCTAGAGTGGAAGATTACATGGAAGTCTTTGTCAAACCAAAGTTCAGGTATAGTGTAATCGATGTTCTCTGTGAAGATTAATAATGTATTATGAATGTTGTCGTGGCCAGATGAAAATGAATTATTTGTCCGCTGTTCAGTCGCTTTAAGGCGAATAGCTGCAGTGCAGCCAACAGCAACTAACAAACTCGTATATCCATGATCATTGTAGGGCTACAAGACTTCTAGTTTTGATATTTAATTGATGAAAACTTACAAAAGAGCAGCTATTTTAACCATCAATAACACTTCCTTTCTAATTACGAATTTTACGAATTTTTTTACACAAACAAATCGTGTTTAATGAACATTTTCGTTTCATTCTGACGGGGATGCTGAATTGAGAACAGTACACAACAAGGAATTACACTGAATGTACTGTAACAGAAATTTAGATAGAAATAAGTGGATTCCAACGATTAAAATGATAAAGCAAATAGAAGGCCGTGTTTTGACGGAAATCTCCAAGCTTATACCAGGAAAAAGGCTGCCTAAGACTGCTACGAATAGAAGGTTCTCTTTTTCACTAACAATCTAGTATATGCTACACTGGTTAGTAACTTTCCTCTAAATGCACCACTGTGTTACTGATGAGTATATAGTCAGGTCAGTTTTTACAGGTGCAAACACTTTTAATGTATCATCACCATTCATCATCGTTCAGGATGCAGCAGCATGTGGAGACTAAAACTTTTCTAAAAGCACAGCCTGCAAAGTGAATATATTCATAGTAATATAACATATGAGGACTATAGACGCAGGGATGAGCTACTACTCCTCTATTCTAGTGCCACCATATACTCTTATACAATGGTTTACATACCAAAATTTTGAATATACTCGTATGTCCTGTCATGTGCTATTGCTTATTTAATTAAACTATCGGATACAGTAACCATCAAAGCCCAAAATCGTTTTTGAGAAATGTACAAGAACCACCAAAAAACTAATTTGATCGTAACACCACCAACTATGTTATCGAACATAGTAATTAAATTATTAGACCTGGATCACATTTCATAGAAAAAAGCAACTATGACACTAAGCTGATATACTATTTCCAAGCGCATGCAGCCAAATACTAGACGTACAAATTGATGCTTTAGATGGGGACAGTAATCCGCTAAAATAGTCTTCGGTTGAAACTATTTATTTTGCTCTAAGTAACAATGTATGAAAATTTGACCAGAATGTGAAAAAAACGTTCTTAGGACAGAAAACACAAACTACACCCTGTAAGGATGAGGATAGGAACACTTCAGTGGAAGCAACACTAAATTCTAAAGGAATTCACAAAATAACTTGAAATGATTAATTTTACGGCGACGATTAAGTCATTAAACTTGGATGAAGTTTGACATTTATTCTGTCGACTTTATTACGAACAAGGGCAGATAGCGCTGTATTAATAAAAGAACAATACTGCACAGTCAAACAATGTAAAATAGTACAATAAGTAATGGTGATGGAGTACAGATGGCACCGCGACGCTCGATGTTAAAATAACAATAACACATCGTGTCATCTCATCTATATCATTCTTAAAGTAAAACTTACAGCATTGACATCATTAACTGATGCGTTTTTAGCCATTGAATTTGAACGTAGTCCAAATTTTGATAATATGGAAAGATTATGATACTTCTGCAGAATACCTAACGGCGATGACGGTCAAAATACCGCTGTCCGGCAAAATGGAGTGGTTCACCCTGAACAAAGTGAACGAAGTTAAGGTAACAATATCGAAGTTAAAGCTACGGATTGACTATTAAGATATTTTAAGCAGCTGAAGGTAACCTGATTGGGAACATGCACCATCTGGAAATATGGAATCTCAACATCTGTTGTCCGATCCCAAGAAACAAAACCATTTTGCCAGTGTCAACTATAGAACAATGAATCTCCTAACCATCGCCTATAAGATCTTTTATAGCGCCTGAAACCACTCATAAACAATCTGGTTGGTTCATATCAGTGCAGTTTCAGACCAGGAAAGTCACATCACACAACGGCAAGTCTTGGAAAAGACAGGAAAACCTCAGATCGTCACTCACCATCTATCATTTTTGTCGACTTCAAAGCCGCATATTACATTGTGCATAGGGACAATTTTCGAAAGAGAAACGATATTTTTTTAAGCCCGCACAATTACCTGCGTACGCGGATGACATTAACGTGATTGTATGAATACAGCGAACCTTCAATGAAGCTTTCATGTGTTACGAGGCCGGAAGCGGCCAAAATATGTCTGACGGTAAACGAGGGCAAAACAAATTACATGCTGTCATTAGAAA
Organism: Volucella bombylans; assembly: GCA_949129095.1. Classification (NCBI taxonomy): domain Eukaryota; kingdom Metazoa; phylum Arthropoda; class Insecta; order Diptera; family Syrphidae; genus Volucella; species Volucella bombylans. Next base: position 108,285,788 of record OX422143.1, on the reverse strand, counting down.
AGGACGCACACCACCGACGGTTGGCCAGAATGTTATCATTGGCATTTATAACTTCCAGGTAGCGAGGACTTTGTCTACCTTGGCTCCGCAATTACAAACAGCAACGACATCAGTGCAGATATTAGACGCAGAATTACTCTTTCCAATCGCTGTTTCTTTGAGTTCAGGAAGTAATTCCCTTATCATCTCAGCCCTGCTCTATGGCGCAGAAGGTTGGACATTGTCGAAAACGGATATAAAACCACTTGGTCATTTCGACAGAAAGATAATACTTGTGATTTTCGGTCCCGTTTTTATTGACGGGAATGGACGAGGAGATTCAACCACAAACAGTGTGGGCTGTACAGCGGCATCAGGTTTGAAATGGTTGGGTTTTGTTTTGCGAAAGAGTTTTCGAGTCTTACTCTGAGGAACGGCGCAGTAGATGAAGGCCGAATATAAGATTGCGTACGTAAGTGGAAGGGGACCTCTACCAGCTTGAAGTGCGACACTGGAGCCACCTGGCGACAGATCGTACTTTTTAGAGAGTCTTGTTCACCCTGGACTGTAGGGCCACTTAAGAAAGTAAGTGGGGAACCTAAGGTAATAATAATTAGGATGAGGCAACTATAGGCAAAGATCTTCGTCAATTCCATAGATATAGAACTCCTCCTGAAAGCGAAGAGACCCTTGGAAACTGTAATATTAGGTTTGTGAAGATGTGCTTCTTTAAAAGCGAAGTTCGGAGCCGTTGTTGAAAATTCGGGAGAATTACTTCTGCAGTCTGATTTACGAAGAAGACGATCAACATTCTGCTGCAGAGAGAAGGATAAACCATTCAATGTTGAACGATAATCGACATTGTTCTCATCCACCTGACCCGACCAAGAAGAGGACTGGTTAGCTGTAACTATACTAAAGGCCAATGATACTGCAAGAGTAGATGGACTCCCTGCATAATGCATAGACTAGCTTAGCTGTAAAATAGGGTCAGATGAAAGTATCTCGCGTCAATGGATTTTCAATATTGTCATGAGCCAACTACAGAGGAATCGGTCATGTGTGCCATGTGAATGGTGGAAACCCTATATTAACAACTTGAGCATGCTAAATCTATCATCAACTAGATATTCACCTAACGGTAAATCTTGGAATAAACCCAGGAGCTTTAAATCAAATGAAATTACCAACCGTACCTGTTTTTTGATCTCAAGTTCACATAATGGTGAGTTATGTAGAGCTAGTCTAGTTGCCATACTCACCCAGTTTTATATGATGATCGCATGGTACTTCATAGAATCAGTAACGATCATAGTGATATTCGTACATTTGTTTTCCAAAATAGTTCGACAAAGTAATGCGCTGTTATGTGATTTCTTCATTATTGGAACATTTTACGAAAAAATCAAAGCGCTGTCACTGTAACGTTTATGACAGCGGTGATAATGGGTTTAGTGGTAAATTCACGTAAAACAAAGCTGGTAAAAAAATTAATAAACCTTTGATCCGCTGTAAATTCAAACAACGACACCATCGTAGAGGTCTAGCGAATAATCCCTCTTGCAAATCACCTTCTCTTTGATCTAAGAAGGCAACTGTGAAATATGCCCCTCTCACAAAATAAGAAGAAAAACTCATTTTAAGAATCTTATCGTCTCTGTCCTCCTGTATGATACTGAAGCAAGGCAGACCAAAATGTTCTTTTTTGCTTGGAGAAAAATGTAGCTGGAATAATTTGTGGGCCCCATCTGTATAAAGGAAATTTGGAGAAGAAGATATAGCAATAAATTGTATGGTCTGTGCAGTGGCATTGACCTTGCCAGAGGGGCTACTAATGATTGTCTTAGTCTCTTCTGATTATTTCTGACTTTTGAAGATGCTGCACTCTATATTCAGCGTGTAGGTATACACGAAAGTGTCAATAATGCTAGAAGGAGTTTGCTATATTCTGTGTAGAAAATTCAATACACTCCTTGCGATCCACCTCAAACTGTAAGGTTCATGATGTTTACCAATTAAGTTACTGCGAGGCTGCCTAACTTATAATCTAAATGTGGAAAACTTGGACCTGGATAATGGAGATGTCAGACTGTAGACTTATAGTTGAAAAACTATTGAATAAACTGGAAGGACCACCACCGCCGAATCAATATTGGATAGTGCAAGTAATTATTGAGAAAAAAAAACTTACTTTGGTAATCCTGCTTGCAAATTACGCAAATCAATTCTAATTCTCTTTGGATCATCAGCTCCAGCACAGCAAGTAACGATCTCTGCTTCATCATCACTATCATTTGGGCCCCCGACTACGATTGTCACCATGGGGAGAGCCTATTAACGAAAAATAAAATTGTATGTTTTTAAATTAGCTTATTAACGAAAAGGCTTGAATGCACAGCCTACAACAAATTAAAGAAAACATACAAATTCACTAATTAGTTATTGGAAATAACCAGCAGCATAACCACATTCACCACATTCTATACCCATACTATTATAAATATAAACTAAACTACATAAGGTTGACACCCTTCTATATACATACACTATGCAATCAAAACTATTCATTGTCCTTGCGACTTAATTGCTAACTACGTACATACCTTGTATGGCGCATTCCGTCTCACACAGAGCCTCTGGGTTGAGGTGTACATATCGGTGAAACGAATAAAACTTACCATGGGCAAGACAAATCCATCGTTATAATCAACATGTTCACCAATCAAATTAACACGTCCTGGTGCACAGCAGGAAATCTCTGGAGCGATGCCAAAACTCCTGTTGTATGTCCCCCTGGCAAGCTGCTCTATTTCTTCAAACGTCTGTATCTTTGTAGTTAAAGTAGACATAATGCAGCACGACCTTGCTTCTACTCGTAGTTGTATCCGTTTGTGTCGCGTTGAATCCTTGGAATCTTCTGAATTAATGGTGATTGTGGTGACTACGGGAACAACCCAGCGAGGGTGAGGTGTTTTGTTTTTTTTTTTTCGGTTTCACGTTGTCCTTTTCAAAATTCCAAATCTAGCGGACAAATGACAACTGAATGTCTGAAGCTGCGGAAGAAACCAAAAAACACAGATCTTCTTTTAGATTATTTGAAGTTTTCCAATTTGCCTGCATTATTTACATCATTTATGCAGGAATATGCTATTTTGTATATTTAGAAAAGGAAAGCGTACAACTACTAGGGTTACCAGGATTTTTTTTTTTTTTGCGAATGAAGCAACTACAAATATGTCTTGAAATAAAAGTTCAACCTCACCTAACGTAGTGATTTATCATGACAATAAATAAATACACCAGCTGTCACTTGATTACTTTCATATTTGAATTTTGCGTATGTCAAAAGTAGAAAAATAAATTAAATTATGACCGGAGTTTCCAAACAAATTTAAATATATTTTTTTCTAATTTTCGAATTGGTCCTAAAGAAAATTAATACTTACAGCAATTTAACGAACATGGATATTCGCAAAACGCTAACAAATAAAGGAGCCGGGGAAATTATTTTTAGGGGGCCTGTGATAATCAATACATTTTTAAAGGATCCACAAAACTATGGCAAGGATACCAAGATGAATTTTACTATCTGAGGAAATCGGAACAGTTTCTGACCCGTCAACGGCAGAGGCTTTATTTTGAATCCATGGCGCAATGGACAACGGGATTTTGGAAGGTCGGAGGAATACACCGTGTAATGGATTCTTCAGCAGGAAAACGCATCAATTTCCACAAGAGCTCTTGTAAATTGTTGAGCAATCTTAAAATGGACAACTTTTTCTCCAGATCTCAAAAAAACTAACAATTTCTAGGTATGGATGTCAAAAATGAAAACCTCAAAACAAGAAACCTTTTAAGCTAGTCGTATTTAAATAATTTGTATAAGTCCTTGTTGTCTTTGTTGAATTTATAGGAAATAGAGGAAGACAGACGAAATAATTTGCTCAATCTTTAAATAATAAAACAGTAAGAAAAAGTAGTAGTAGGGAATATGGAAGTGACAGTGATCTAAATGGACTCATTCGTCTCATACACGGAAACTAGTACAACAGTTTTTAGCTGGTATTCAGCAATCAGGCGTTCTTAGCCCACTTCTGTATCTCATATATGCCCACGATAAACCGTATGAAGAAAATACCGTGCAAGCTATAATATTATAGGTTTACAGACACCGATTTTCTGGCATTTCATAAAAGGAACGAAGAAGCAACTGCAGAAATTCCAATAGGCTCCTTGTGTAAATAAATGCACAATTGGCTGACGCACTATCCTTAATATAACCAAATCTGTTCACTTTCACGTTACGAGTACAGATATTAAGCCAACAAGTGTTCATTCATAAATGGTCGGCCTGCATTTCGTTCACAAAGGAGGCTAAATATGTATCTCGGAATGACACTCGACCCAAGGTTGAAAAAGAGGCAAAACGTTAAAAAGTAAACCCAAATATAACACAAGTACCTAGAAAGCAAGCTTAACATTGAAAAAAAAAAAAAAAAAACATATAAAAATCATGTTAATGTCCTCGGGATTGGCTTCATTGGAAAGGTAATAATATGCCATCAGTTAAGTATTAATTTTCAGCAATTTGGAAATATAATTTTCGTCCACTTTTCAAGTAGCTGGGGCCATACTCGTATATCGACAGGCAAATGTTGGGTTCCAAGTTACCCATCTATCGTTTTTCGGCGTAGACTGGCGTCTTCAAATATCTCCTCAGAGATTAATCAAATGATGTTAAATCACACAATCTTGGAGGCCGATTATAAGGTCAATCAATGATTCTTTCAATACATTGATTGTGATACGCTGTGAAGCATGTTGCACCATCTTGTTGAAATTGAATCAATGAATCAGAACATCAAACAGTGATTTCTTGCAGGTGCAATGGCGTCTCAATAATGCCTTGTGAATTTTTACTTTACTCCAAATGTGGCAATTCTTTTTATTGACGTAGCCATTCTATCAAAAATGAGCCTCATCGCTGAACAAAATTTTGTGATGAAAAAGAGGATCAAAAGAGGAAATGAGCATCAAGCTTTTTCGCAAAATGTTCTATTAACGATGGCAAATGGGCTCATGAATTCTAAACTCCACAGCAGCAATGGTAGTGCGAAAACGATTTATGGTTATTCCAATTGCTTGCTCAGATGAATGATTATGTCGAACGTTAAATATACGCGATCATTGCACGAACTAAACGAACTAAAACACGATTTTCGAAATAAATTTGCACAGTTAGCAAACGTTATTTTGTCATAAGACTATTTATTTGAAATGACTGACAAAACTTAGCTCAAAACAGCTGTTAACTTTTGTCAATTTGAAAAACAATTGGCTGAACCCATTACTATATAAGCCATTCCTTAATCCAATGCTATACAACCCTGCTGTGTAAGAACAAACAAACAACGATCACTAATATTTTAAGAACTTCTGAAAATGATGTTCTGAGCGAGGTGGTCCCTACACTTTGTTAAATAAGAGACGAACCACAATTAAAGCAAAACCCTTACAATGTTCATTAAAGACCAAACCACTCGACTACCTACGATAGAGACAAGCAAGAATTTTTTTTTCAGAAAGACACCTGTTAAATATGTCTATTTAATTTTATATATAAAAAGTTTATGTCGATAATATTAAATTAATAAATGTATGTCGAAGCGAAGTATTTTTAGTCAGTAAAACATAAACCAGCGCCTGCGGTCCTCATGATGTCAATGGAAAAGAGAAAAACATTTAAAGTTATACAAGTGGAGTTCCTCCTACCTTCTCACTACTTTCTCCCATGAATCAAGGTGTTATATTACCCTGACCCTTGAAGAGGATTAGCCTTGCTACGGACCCAGTATCTTTAAAAATAGTTCAGTCATGAATGGAGTATCCGGATACCTGGCGACCTCAGGATTACCTAGCCTTATCTGTATACAGCGGATCTTTGTGCAGATGGACCTCCTTTTCTCCGCTATTCGTGCTATCCCCTATGATCTCAAAAATTTCAAAAATAACATTCGAGACCGTTAGTCTTTCAATACGAATATCCTCGAATCCTCGAATATATTCCGAGGGTCGAGAGAACTGCGGACATCATGATCAATATAAATTGGGCCAACAACAATCTAGAAGACTGTTTAAAAACTCCTTCAAGCTCCAGAGATCAGTGGAAACCGTGCCGGTTGCCAAAAGGTTCAAGATTGAAAGCACCAAAACCCCCCAGGTCCTTCCTACTTCACATCTCTGAGGTCTATTAGCAAAGTCCTGAAAGACGCAATAACGATCACGATGATCGATAAAAGCGACGCCGATGGATCAATTTCACCTAAATGATGGCAGGTGGTCAAGTTAAAGCTTGGGCATCATGTGGGAAAATCTCAGACCACCTCATGGAAATGGAAACTGCCGACGAATCAAAAAGATATCCTTTACTATCAGATGATGAAGATTAGCTTTCAGACACATTTGTCTGTCTTCATTATCGGACGCGTTGGACAGGACCAACAATAACGATAGAGGTGATTCACTTTTGGATCATATTATAAGACTAACCTCATTGCTTGCAACATTAGCAATGAGCCCACTTTTAATAACAAAAAACCGACAGGGAGTGCTAGATATTATTCATGTCTCCGACAACATCACTCAAATGCTACCGAACTGGATGGTGTCGTCTGAAGTCTCTTTTACAGATCACAGATATGTCCAATTCAGTTGGAAAGATGCTCCTCCCAGCCAACTAGCATTCCCGAGCTATCAGAAAATTGTGGGCCAAAATACAGAGGAACACTTTTAAAAATACTCCCTCTGAACTATTAAGTCCCCCATACACCGATGACATCAGAAACACTCGAAGGAAACTTTTCAACCAAGCAAAAAGCTCAAGAAAAGTGACCGACTGGGACTTATACAAGGAATCCTTCAAAATATACGAGTGTGTATAAAAAAAAAGCTGAAGGACAACAATCCTGGAGAGCATTCTGTGATAAAGGGACATATACCTCTGAGGCATCGCGGCTAAGAAAAATTCTCTGCACAAATCCTATTATGCTTAAGTGTTTAAAAAAAACCCGTTGGGTCACGACCATAAGTGATGAAGCACTCAACCTGCTACTGGACACCCACTTTTCAGGTAGCTCCCTTTTCACGGCCAGTAACAACCTTAAAAGGGCCATTGCGGTCGCGACTAAATTCACAGTCTGATTACAAGAAACAAGTTGCTCTGGGCAAGTCTCTTGGACCGAACGGTCAATGCCTGCCAGATATCATCCTACCAAAGATAGAGAAAATCATGAGGAGGTGCTTAGAAATGACTCACATTCCCCTGTCATAGACGAAATTAATGTAGTTTTCATCCCCAAAGCCGGAAAATGTTCTCATGATATTCCAAAGCACCTCCGACCTATGAGTCTATCATCTTCCCTTCTGAAAGCTCTAGAACGACTGATTGATAACCATATATGATCTAAAATTGATCCACGACTTTTGTCTATGGATCAACAGGCCTACTGTAAAAGCAAGTCGATGGAAACGGCTCTAGTTTCATTAACTAGCCACATCGAACGATGCATACATTACAGAGAGCACACAATGGTCGCATTCCTGGACACTGAAAGTGCCTGTAACAAAGTCAATAAACTCGCAATCACGACTGGATGTCTCACTTGCGGAGTTGATCAGTCTTATGCTAAATTGCAGTATAATCAGCTCCAAACTGAATGGGGCTTCTACTAAAAGATGTGTAAGCGATGTCCTTTCACCCCTTCTCACTTAGTAGTCAAGTTCAGCAAACTAAGCAAATTGCAAATGTCTGTGCATAAGCGGAGCCTTACGTACTATTCCCTCCGCGGCACCAGATATTCTGTTACACTTGACTTCCCTCTATATTTTCAGCAGCAAGTTTCACTTGACTAAGCTAATTATTTTAACGCACTAGGAATTCTTCTAGAGAACAGCGACTACATTATGCCCCAACATTGGTTTGACAAAGCCTTTCATGTGAAATGCTTTAATTGACAAGTCTATCCATTTCTATACGGATGCATCCAAGATTGATAGTGGAATTGGTAGCGATGTTTTCTCCTTCCGCCTTCGAAATCACTGTGGCGTATTCTAGGCAGATATTTTGGCGATTAAATAAATATTGTCTTGACTGAAGAAAAACCGGATATCCACATCTTTTCGGATAGTCAGGCCGCTATCAAGTCACTGTACTAAAAAAAAATGTCAAAACCACACTTGATTGCCGATCATCTCTCAGGGAGATGGCAGAGTAATTCTGCAAACTAATACTAGAGCTAGATGTTAATAGAAGAACAAACCTTAGGTGGACTTTTGGGTCAACATGTCTATTGTCTATCGACCAAACGCATCTGGCCAAAACTGGATCTGAATCGCTCTAAGTTTCATTTTTCAAAATAGGAAATACATAGTATATGTGCTATCATAGGTATCGTCAGTGGACACTGTGGTATAGGTAAGCAAGCAGAAGGCTTGGCGATTTTACAAACGATTTCTACAGAAGCTGATGAGATGACGAGGAGGAGAAAACAGTCCTCCACCTACTGCTAGTGGATCTTTCTTCTACAATGACTTAAGCGACCCAAACAATATAGACGTTAACACTCTCCTACGCTTAGTCAGAAACTCAAATTGGTTCCAAGTGTAGGAGAATCACATATGCATCTGGCATCACAATGGGCCTGTACTCAATTTATGGGCTCCCAGTTAGTGGAGATTACCTACCTGTGGCACTGCAGCTTATTCATGCTGACAGTTGACATTCGAATTCGCTTTTTTCACGTTTTTATAAAAGTCAGGACAAAATTGAAAACTCCCACGTAAAATACAGTAGTAGTAGGTTTTAAGGAACACCGACTATTCTTAAGGCTCTTAATGCTTTAATCCAAGTTTGGAGCAAACGTAAAAACTATTGCAGCAGATTTAATACCTCAATTGCATTGCGATGTTGTAGTACTTAGGTATAGCTGGTGAAGATGTTGTAAGAGATTGCGATATTTCGGCGAGGGCAACCATGTGATTTTATGGAGAAGGATAGCTGATTTTACATTGCTGTCGAAGTTGTGAAGATACCTGTATATAAACTTCAACGCTACTGAATTTTTTTTATAGTTAAAATCCAGCCACAATGCCCAGCGAAGAAATATTAGGTAGAACAGAAAGAGAGACGTTGGTTTTTAATGTTTACAGATCACGATATTCATTCCTAACGAAGAGAGTGCAACTGTTGAAGATTTTAAGGGCCGGCATGCTACCGCAAATTTCGTGGGAGCGCTGATGGTAGAAATGGCTGTAGAAGACGGCTAAGGCAAGTCGGTGACCGATCAATATTGGCTATAAACTTAATCTGGCCGTTTTCATTCATGTCTATCAAGTCCAGAGAAGTTTTAGAAATACTTAAGAAAATGTGGAAATGTATTCCAATTTTGAGCTAATGAGAATCAGAAATACTGTCACCAGCAAAGGAATATCCTGGATTTGAAGTCGCCAGAACGTAAATTAAAGTTGAAAAGAGTGTCGGAAACAGAACAAAATCCTGTGACACACCAGCATTTACTTAAAGAGAACTAATTTGAACTGAGTTTTGGAATAGTAAATGAAGCAGCAGCCTTTATATTTTTAATGAACTAACAAAAATGTCTACTAGCTGGACCCTTTTAATTTCTGCCCCAATTTTTATTCACATTAAAACTTCACACTCTTACGAAAGGCGATAGAGTCATTCCTGGTTTGATTTGAATATTTTTTTGTCTCAAAAGACAGAAAAAAAAAGGTTTTCAAGGCCATTACAAACCGGTTCAAAGTAGAACCGACTTCTAGTGCGCGACTGGAGGCAGATAGCTAAAGGCCGGACTAACTGGAGAGGCTTGATGGTTAAGACCCATATTGGACATTTGTGAACTAGACAGCTGCAGCATACAAACAGACAAGTTTGTTTTTGACTAATAATCGGTCGGTGGTGTTAGCGCAGCGTGAATTTCAACGTAGATTTCCTAATCCTGCCGCGTCAACTGGCCAAACATGCCGGCGCTTAGCAACTCGACTCGAACAGAGTGGAACCACAGTATACCATGCAGGGCGTGGCTACCACCGGAATGGTCGTTCGGCCGAGAATATCACGGCTGTGGCTGCCAATGTCGCTGAGAACGAAGAAACATCAACCAGACGGACCCTACAACGAGTTTTAGTGAAAGACTTATACATATTCCTGTATAAAGTGCAAACAGTGCATTAGTTAATGCCTCCTGATGGTCAGTTGCGTGTGAATTACTGTAAAGCCATCCTCAATCGCAACAACGAAGAGGACGATTTTGTGTCGAAAATCATCATGAGCGACGAGACGAATTTCCACTTAAGCGGTTACGTCAATAAACAAAAGCCGCGTGTGATGCACGAAGAGCCCTTACATCCACTCAAAGCCACTATGTGGTGCGGCGTTCATGCGGGAGGAGTAATTGGGCCGTATTTTTTTGAGGATGCTATTGGCAATACGGTCACTGTCTCCCGTTTTGGTGATTTGGCATGGCCAACAGACTTCTCTCTTTGGGGCTACTTGAAGTCGAGGATTTATGCCAACAAGCCTCAGACAATCGCAGCCCTTAAGGAGAATATTTGACATGAATACGAACAGTTTTCACCGGAAATCTTGCGGAAAGGCATGGAAAATGCTATAAAACGGGCACGAATGTGTATCAACACTGGCGGCAGCCACTTGGCGTATATAATCGTTTCCACTTAACAGAAACAATTATAAAGGTCCAAATAAAGATCTCCATCACTCAAAATCATTTTTTTTTTATTTGGTAAAAAAGTAATTCAAAAACAAAATTTGATGATTAATTTTGCGCCACCTTGTATATCTTCGCAGAGTAAAGTTTTAGCGAACATTTAACGATCGCAATTGATATCTACTGTTTGCCACGGTAGGCGTCGCATTTAAATTTTATTTCAATCTGTGTGTACATACAAGGTAGCGCAAAAGTTATCACCCGATGTTCTTTGGCGGTAATTTTTTTTATGAATGAAAAACTTTGGTTCTGCTTTCAAATTATGTTTATTAGGTGGCTTCAATTTTGTTTTATTGAGTCGAAATGGATTACCATTCGAGCTCGATTTGTGGCATTTTCCATCACTCTTGCCAGAATTTCCGGCGATAGCTCCTCGCATTCTTGACGGATATTGAGCACTTTAAGAGTCTGACTTCGAAAAACCCCACAAAAAGAAGTCTAGAACGGTAAATCAAACGATCTTGCCGGCCAGTCCAAACAACAAGAGATTAGATGACCCGGAAATGCAGCCCTCAGAATTTTGGTTGTAGTCTTGCAACATGCGCCGTTTCTCCATCCTATTGGAACCTCATGCTCTCCAGTCCCAATTCATAAAATCAAGGAGTGAAAGTGGAGGAGTGGCTCTGTAGCATTCAAGATCCACAGTGACCGTTTGGGCCGCGGCGTTCTAAAAAAAAAACACCTCCAACGTAAACAGCACACAATGCTATGACTTTGAGTAGTTGTAATGGCTCTTCGTGCGTTACTGGCGGATTTTCACTGCGCCAAAACCCAATTCAATATTCAGGAATGTCTATATTTGATGTTTAAATGTTTGGATTGCTTCTACCCCAAACAAAAAAATAAGTCTGTCAGAGTTAGATAAAAGATCTCCCAATGCCTCATTTGTTTACATACAAACTATGCGCTTCATTAGACCACTTTCGAGATATGACTATGTTCCCATGTAGCCAGTTTCAGTTCCCTTTTAGTCTAACGATATGATATCCTTACAGCACATAGCACCTTCCTCATTTTGGTCCCATATGTAATTTTTTATGTGTACAAATAGGAGTACTCTATAGAATACTAGTGATTAGCTTAAATATTTAAAACTTTTAGAACTTTCATTATATTAACTTATTGCATGGAACGATGAAGTGTTCAGTCTGGCAACAACAATCCCTATCGCCCTTGAATGAATGTTTTGGTGCAAATTAGGGGAACATTCGTGTCGATTTGACAACGATGTTCTTCTTGTCGTTTTCGTTTTCGCAGAAAATCAGAAAGGACACCAAGAAGGGAAAAGAATCCTGTTCTGATGTTATTATGCTAATTTTGAATTACGACATGAACGGAAGTCTAGAGTAATTTTGAATGTTGATAAGAAGAAATGGCAGAAGCACAGACTTTGCTGCAAGTCATTGTGGATTGCATTCTCTTGGTATGGAACACTTTATTGTCATACCCTTATGGGAGTACACAATTTTCCATCCATTCTTACCCTGAACGCGCATTTTGACAATTTATTTAAATTTGGGAATGTCGAGAATTCTCGAACAAAAGCAAGTCTATGGGGGTTATGTGCATTCAGAGGATTCTCTCAATAAGGCAAGTGGGCTTATAAATTAATATTACACGTAGATAGCGTATAGACAATAGATAAGGTTATTCTGAGAATTTACTAAAGCAAAAACATAAACGTCCGGGGTAGATCAAGTATAATGTGGAAGTTTTTGAAGGAGAAGCAGAAACCAATAATACCATCCTTCGATAAATTGCTATCTTATGCCTGCACCTAAGGTCCGCAGCAAGTTGACAACCCTCTAAATTTGATTTAATGCGTAGTTTATTAAAATATTTTTAACACACTAAATTGTTTGCATTCTTCGCTCAAAAGTTATGGAATATGCAATTGGTAAACTTTGCAAACGAATGAAATAACAATCCCTCCTGATATATGTATGTACATTATGCACAGTTAAAGGTGGAGACTCCTCAAAGAAACTTCGCTGGGGTTGTCATGAATTTTAGATTTTTGCAATTCAACATAAGGAGCTACCTAGCAAAACACTATGAAGCTAAGATATGCCATTTAGCTGGTGTAGCGTTAGTTAGGCAGAAATCGGATACATTTATGGAGCGGATAAAGTTTCGAAATATGGGATCAACCATAAATTATATGTACGGGAGCCAATTGTCTTCTAAGGCAGGAGGATATGGAAAGACTCGATTGTCATGTTCGAACACCAGAAAAGGTATTCAGACGTAAAACCGCATAACTGAGGTAAAAGTACACACACAGATAAGAGTTATCAAACATAATGAGAAAATAACTTAAATGAGTATACAGTGCCACATGTGCAGATGAAGGTTATATCTAACAAGCCTGAAGCCAATTTAATTTAAGCGAAAATCTGCTTTCTTAAATCATTTACACTCTCATATGGCCATCTGAAGTTTTGAAACTAAAAATTAACTAGTCACAAGTGTACCCATGCAAATGTGCACATGATTGTAGTCCATATACATACATATGCATGCAGGGTGTTCCGGATAATGTGTCGAAGACTGTAAGTGGAGATTCCCACATTACAAAAATGTGATCAAGAAGATGCTGGAGTGGGAGAAAGTGGGCAAAGAAGTTGGTGCTCCTAGTAATTATTAATTAAAAAATAACAGTTGACATTGTCAAGCAGCAGAGGAGATGGATGTCTTATGGAACTATTCCGTTCAGGTGGAGTTCTTGAGAAAGCATTTGGCGCCTCGACCATAAGTAAATGTATTTTCCTACATTGTCGGGTGTTGGTTCAATGCGTTATATAAATCTTCAGGTCAATCTACAACTGCTCAACTGAAGAGGCATGTCTATCCGACCTGGCCACTCCTGAAATCTCAAGACAAGTATAAACCTCTGCTAGATGTCTATCCACCTCCACTTTTTTTCATGCCTCCTTGTTAATTCCCGAATTAACCGCTAGTCCCCGCACCTCAAGATCTCTAGGAACTTCTTCTCGCAAAATACCAAAGAAGAAAATGCGTTCTCTAGATAACTACATCAAGGACATTACACATCCCGTTGACGAGCTTGTTGTAAGAGCTTTGTTGACACGTTTAAAAAAAACTGCCAACCGCAAAAAGAACGAAGCTCCACTCGCATTTTTTCCCAAATTGAGGTAGAATTTGGCGAAAAAAAAAATAAAACTCGTTTTTTTCTTTAAAAAAATTATAAACTATTTGATTATACCAATACTTCTTAAAACTAACTACAAAATTGTTTTCTCTTGCTATCTTATCGTCTAATTTCTTAAGGAGATATTGCCTTCGTTTATGAAATATGATATACTAAGTAATTTAATCAAAGGCATTTTGAGATCTATTATTTCCGCCGCATCTGGGTACAAATGATAGATTTTCTGCCTCTTGACTCCACATGTCCCGAACTTCTTCGCCATTGCCAGAACTAACATACTTCATCGACGCGTTTAGGCTGAAACTCCCGAGCATGTGCCACCGAGTCATTAAAATGAACTTAAAAGTCTTGAATTTAAAGTGTCTTTCGGCAGAACACCGGGATGGGTTGCCATGGCTCAAGTGCTAGTGACTGGCTTCCAAATCGAAAGGTTCGGTGTTCAAATCCCAACCTCGCCCGAAAGACATTCATTTTTTTCAGTTAGCAAGATCCAAGAAAGATGAGTACTTGACTAGAAATAAATAACAAGCCAACTTCCACTAAGAATTTACTCCCCCCTTTAATTGTTGGATGCCATGCCCATGCATTGTAACCACTGAGCCCAAAACTCTTTCGTTCTCTCTCTATCTATTCATATCCACTTGAGCGTCAAGTTCTTAAAAAAAAAAAATTGCTCGCATTATGTTTCCACGTAGGGGAAAAGCACTATCTGAAATAAAGTAGTGAGGCACAACTTTTTCCGAATTTGGGAGTCTTTGTTCTGACAGAAAACGAAGGCCAAATATTAAGTTTTTTACAATGGCAAGCTATGATCACTTTAAATTCCATATGCCCCAACGTCGGCAGCAATAAATGTGTAATTAGCATCACACACTCTTAGCAACATTGTGCTAAAAAATTCGTTGGTAGTTAAAAAATAGTGATCCAGATTTAGGTGGACGTTTAATTTGGATCTGTTTACCGTCAATACTTTCCACGCAGTTAAGCGCTTACCACAAATTTTCACAATCCTGCGCAACTTTTTTTCAATCGTTGGGATTTAAAGTGGACATGTAAATTGGGGACAATGTTTACCAAAGGACTGCACACACATCAATTATAATATATACGGACCCCCATTCGGAAAGTCCACGTCAAGTAATTGGGTGAAACACCATGCGATAGATACCTGTATGGGAAAGAAAAATTGAATTACATCTTAATCTAAAGGGTCCGCCATCTAACGTTTTTTTTCAACAAGTGCTTATTTCGTGAATGGTAACACTTAGCTCATGTCTGATTTGACAGATAATTAGTTTTATCCTTCCGCTGAACGAATATGGTTGTGTATACGCTTGAACAACGCTTCGCTAAGTGGGCCTGCGATCGACTTAGAGAATATGCCGATTTTGCCAAAAAAATCATCTTTTCAGATGAAGCTCATTTTGATCTTGGCGGGTATGTAAACAAGCAAAATTGTCGCATTTGGGGCACAGAAAGGCTACTGCATGGCCAGTCGAGGCAGCCATTTGAATGAAATTATTTTCCATTATTAACCGGAAGGATAAAACTAATTATCTGTCAAATCAGACATGAGCTAAGTGTTACCATTCATGAAATAAGCACTAGTTGAAAGAAAAAACGTTAGATGGCGGACCCTTTATAATGGCTAGATAAACTTACATGAGCGTTAATAGCAGTTTGCACTCCGGATCGTTCGCCATTCTAATAGACTTTCTTGTTAATTTGTTTCCTACTATATTTAATAATAAATTGAACTAAAGCTTACTGATTCGGGTACGCTTCAAAAACAATTCTTCTTCGTCATTGCACTTTATAAATTTAAAAGCGGTTTCAAAATAACCTTTCCTCTCTGTGGCTGTTTTCTTTTAATTGATTAGTTGCTAAGAAGCAAAACTTCACAATGTTAAACTATTACCCAGTTTATCTGACAGCTCAATGTGTGTTGAAACAATTCGCATTGGTTCAATACGCTCATATAAACACCAGTTCAAACCACATTGAAATATTCAACACGCATACGTTCATTCCTGATTATAATACGCAATGGAAAATTTGTATCCGCTTTGAAATATCATATAAACATTTTCAAATGGCATTGCAACATTTTACTCTCTCTCGCTCTCATCATTCTTTCATCATCGGGCAGGAATTAGTTGTGTATTTAAAATGTGGGATTGCAAACGAAATATTTCGATATACAAAGAAATACAAACAATGTATCAGTGTTAGTGCCAAGTGTCAGTTCAATCAGCTGTTTGTTAAACTTCTCTCAATTTTCTCTCGCTCATTTTGGATAATTTCGTATAAACACCAGCATTTATACGGGTATTGGACCAATGCGGATTGCTTAAACGCACATTGAGCTGTCGGATAAATTGGGTATATGTTGTATGGCTGTGAAGTAAACTTGCAAATTTATTACCCAGCTGACGTTTGACAATCAATCACACTGTGTAGGAGAGCAGCACGCCGCGCTCAAAAATCATTTGACAGTTCTCCGTAGCAGTAGCAGCAGCAGACGCAGATGCACCTTGTGATCGTCGCTTTACACTGTCCTGTTTTGACTCTTAGTGAAAATAACATCTTTCAAATTTTTTTTTCTAAAACTTAATATTTAGACTTTCCCATCATTTTTTTCTCGAAAAATATGTCATTAACCCCCACCTTTTATAACTTTGGAACGTGTGCCTTTTATTTATAAATTAAACATATTTAAGCCTATTTCATCTTTTGTCAAAACAGGGCAGAGTAATATCCACTGTATGCCCCATCGAAAACAAAGTTTTCGCGAAACCTCTCATAATCTCAATCGAAGTTTTCCCATACATTTTGGAGTTTTCGAAAACCCTTAGCAAACCTATTTTTGATGAAAACTTCTCAAAACCGCTATTGTGAGGTTGTTGAAGCAGACACACTTTTTGAAACATTCAGCAAAACAGCTGACAGAGTAGTTGTCAAAACAAAACCGCAAAACCTCAAATTGGAATAAATGTTGATTGTCATTCATGGTAAGTTTTCTTTCTTCTTTTCAATATGTAATTCATTGCTAAGTAAAAAAATAATATTATTTCAACAGAAAAAAAAAATTCTATTAAAAGTCCGTGCCTACACAAAAATGTTCACAGCTGATGCAAATGTCAAACAAAACCAATTTGGTGTTTGGTGTGAACACTCCTCCAATGAGGTTTCGAACACTCGGTTGTCGATGAGGTGTGTGGAATGTATAAGAAACTCAAAATACCCGGAACACCCTGTATATGCATATATTGTACATATGTAAATATTTACATGTCCGGCAATTAATGATTCCAAAGTTGTCTCTCAATAAATCTTTCAATAAAGACAACTTTGCCGGTCCTGAAACCCGTAAGTTCTTTAACGGAAATTGGTCTGTTTACTTTACTTTTGGTTGGCAAAACAAAGGACAACCTCAAGTTGGTCCTTCTTAAGTCCAATAGAAGGAAGCCCTCCCAAAAGAGTACTATCCTTACTGCCATGGTACTTAAACTATTAAGAACAAGAATTTCCGGTGACTAAACTTGCGTCCGACAATAATTGACCATTCACTGCAGTTTGCCGTTTACAGTTTGTACTGTAGTATAGTTGTGGCTACATTGGCACAGCCAATAACTCTTTTTTACCCGACAAACGTGCCAGGGTACTTACGTACATTGCTACATACAATCCAAAGATACAAATGTACTCGAATGGACGACGTCACTTGGTTCGGCTTCTTACTACCATAGGACTTATGAAAAGGGTAGTGAAACTGAGGGGCACACTGTAGAAATCTTAAGTTTCCCCTTGTGGACTCTTCCTTAGCTCATAATATTAATCCAATAACAACAACAACGATTTACACCCACCAAAAGGCTTCTCTGGGCAACCATCATCGTTAAACATGTTTTCAAGAGGAAGAACAAAAGTAGCAAACGAAATGAAAAACTTTCTTTTGGCTTCTCAGTGGGTTAAACTTTGTTAGGAGGAATGGGAAGGTGGAAAAGACGGAGGCAACAACAGCCGAACAAGTTTCAGAGCACGATGAGTGATTGCAAACAAAAAAATATACCAAAAAAACTAACTCCAAGAAACAAAGAAGAGAGTCAGAACAATTCATAGAGATAAAACAAAGAATGTGACGCGCGTAGGTTTCAATTGCACTGGTATGGATGTGGATAACTACGAGTATGGCAGACTCACCTATTCCCCCGGGATTAGCTCAGAAATCCAAATCTTCTTCTTTGGTGTTTCTTGTCTCTATTTTGAGTTCTATTTTATTGTCTCTCCTTTTTAATTCGATTAGCTGCGATCCGTTGCCGGTCAAAAGTTGCGCTTTATTCTGTCAGCGAAGCGACTACTCAGTGTGAACTGACTAACTGAGTTGGGTTGTGCTAGACGCCCTGTGTTTCGTCGTCGTAATCAATTCATCTCCTCCACTTTTTGTGTTGTTTTCGCTGCCATGTTGCCTCACTTCACAGTCTTCGTTTCCAGTGGAAATTTGTATTTTCGTTTTTCGCTTCAATCTACGAGAGAAATTGTTTATGCTGAGCTGGGCGTGGAGGGGTTCCAATTTTGTTTTTCTTTTCTTTTTTGTTTTTTTTTTTAGAAATTTAACGAAATCGAATTAAGTAGGTGATAAGGAAAAAGTTATGATGGCAGCGCGATAGGATTAGACTCGGAGCACATTCTAATTGTCGTCGTCGAAGTTTCATGATTCAATTTGCTTTGGAATTTTTACTTTTATGTCAAACGTACATAGATACAGAATTAAGAAAGAAGTTTGTTCTTGATTAATTTTATTAAGGCCGTTTTTTTATTAGCTACTTGGATTTAATTTTTATAATTAAATAATATGTACTATTTCGGTTTGCGGTTTGCACTGTCTTATAAACTTTACTCAAATAGCGGTAACAATCAGTCTTAATTTTGTCTAGGAATGAACGCATTCTGTCTGTCAGTCTGCTGCTTTTTTGGCGCCGGCTGAGCCAGTCTTGGCTTCCCAAAGCAAAACAATGTACAGATGCACTTAGTGTGTGTTTTTCAGAACTTTTTTTTTGTAATTTTAAATTTAGTCTACAATAATTTCACCATGAATTTACGGCAGAACACCGCTTGCAAATTGTGCAAAATATACAAATTTCGAAAATAGTGGTTCAATTCACGAAACTTTATGTACACAACTTCGATTCTACTGTAGATGTGATAGTCTATCTGAGCAAGTAATTTGGATAACCAAGTAAGGATTGTTTCCCCACAACTCATAATCTAATTGATAATACGCATCCGCAAAGACATCGTACAATACGCAACGTAGCAGCAGCTGCTGCTGTAGAGATTATTATTAAGCAGGAACCGAATGAGTTAATTTGTTATCGTGCGCAGTAATTGGATTTTGCGAAAGGATCGTGGTTTACGAGCATACAAGATCAACTGGCCCATTTCTTGAGATAACACTCTCACCATACTTACTCTTCAATAAATCGATTATAGCGTGTGCTGTGCGGCTTTTGTCACCATCCTGTTGAAACCACATGTCGTCCAAGTCCATATCTTCCAATTCGGGCCAAAAATAATCGGTGACCATGCCTCGATAACGCTGACCATTCACAGTAACGTGACGATCGCTATCCTCGACGAAAAAATATGGCCCAATAACGCCGACGTCATGCAAACTGCACCAAACAGTTATTTTTTTGTGGATGAAGTGGTGATTCATGAAGCACATGTGGGTTTTCACCCGACCAATAACGCATATTTTGCTTATTGACGAACCCATTGAGCCAAAAATGAGCTTCATCACTGAAGATAATTTTGCGATGAAATTCATCATCTTGGCGTATCTTCTCCAGAACCCAATCGGAGAACGTACGTCGCTTCAAATGGTCCATCGGCTTCAATTCTTGAGTCAGCTTGATCTTGTATGGGTGTAAACCAAGATCCTTACGCAAAATACGCCATAATGTGGTCTGAGCCATGCCCAATTCTTGAGAACGCCGTGGAATTGACTGATTTGGATCGTTTGCTACGGACGCCTGAACGGCAGCGATATTTTCGACACTTCGACCAACCCGTTGTCTCACTGACACGGCAACATAACATAACGAATATGTAGACTCAAATTTTTGCACTAAACTTGTTACTGCCTGTCTACTAGGGCGAGAATTACGACCGAAAATTGGAGTTAACGCTCTTAAAGTTGCAGTCACCGACTCCGAATTTCGGTAGAAAATTTTTATAATTGGCAGACGTTGCTCATTCGTGTACGATTCGTTTGACGATTCGTCAAACTATCACTGTCAATTTATTCAGTAAAGTCAACATGATGACATGGTAAAGAGTGCGTTCACAAATTAAATTCAAAGTTGTCAAGTCCCTATTGGAAAACCCTGTACAACCATAATCAATTTATTGAAGAAAACATAATATCAACGAACGAACCTGGGAATTGGCCCACCTTTGGATTATATTTTGTAGGGATGTGTAAATCTAGAAATTCGCCAATAAAAAAGAGGCAGTTGGTGACTTGGAAGCCAACATTCGTCGCATTATTGTTGATATACATCCCCATTTGCCCGAACAATTAAACGACAATTGAACTTCCAAATTGCGCTTTCATATACTCGAATTTCTTAATTAAACAAAATTTTCGTTCCAATAAAGCGATTTTAGGCCCGTCATGGCTTACAGACGATCTTCAAGAAATGCTTTTTTTCGTATTATTGAGCCAACTGCTGTTTTTATTTTGACACTATTCAACATTGGCAGCTTTCTGCTTGATGTGCGACCAGATTTGTTAGCAAAAGTGATGACTTCCTAATTCAAATTTAATTTTAAGTTATTGTTCAATTCATCAGATTTATTTGAAGTTAATTTAATTCCATCCTTTCCTTAACCCGTAGTTACTCACGAAGTGTGGCTCCTCTTTTACCACGATCGCACTGGGCCACTTTTAATCAAACACAATCAATCGCATACTGTTGTATTTGGAATAATCTTTTGAATCTTCTGACTTCGCATCATATTTGTAATCATTTTAATATAGCATTACACTAGTACATGCATTACAACGTTACAGAACGATACATACAACGCTTTGAAATCTTTGAAATTCACGACAAATATGGTAAAAATTTCGCTGAAACAGTTTGAGAATAAAAAAGAATCGCAGTCATTCAAAGGACCTTCTCGCCTATAAATTGCTATATTAATTTAGAAATTTGAGCTACTGGGACAAGTGGTCGTTACTTAACGACAACTGTTTAGTAAGACTGCTTATGTAGCTCAAGAATTTATTAGAAAAATAAAATGTTGAAACAAAATGTAGGAACAAACATTTCGTTCTTCTAGATTTTGCTACCCAATTTTGGAGTTTCAAATTCCAAAATTGTCTGTTACTAGTGGTTCAGGCTTCGGGCATGAGGCATTCTCGGACCTCGGGTGTAGCTGTTATCATGAGTTTATCGCGCTATCGAACAATAATCAACGAATAATTGATAGAAAATTGAAGCACTCAATGAAACGGAGCCGCAAATGTGCGAACACTTTCTGATACAAAGTCCATATAGGTCATTTGAGTGATATTGCTTTTCATTACTTAAAATTACAAAAATTTACTGGGTGGTGTGGTTTTGCGTCGGTTACAGTCAATGGAGATCGCTGTCACTCCATGTCAAACATTCTTCAAAAGGATGGCACCGCCCTGCTCGTGCGATTAAACCCCTAAACTAGTTTTTAGGGCTATATTAAGCCTCTGGTCTATTCCAACATGCAGTTGAAATTGTTGGAATATCGGCCGAGTCATGCAAAAAAGTTGGACGTAGCACATTTATTCGTGTAAGCGGTTCCGTGAAGGAAATTCGAAAGATGTCATATTATAATTTATTTAAATCCAAAATAAATTAACAACACACGTTTTGTTATTTAAAAAATAATTTGGGTCACATCTAATGCAGTTGTTGTAGTTAGCAAGTCACACAATTTTGTACGCGAGTTCTTCTCTACTCAGTAGATCTTCTCTACAGGCGCCTATTTTGAACATCAGTAAAGGCTACCACCACAGAAATCACAGTTTGTACTACAATAGCATCACGTTTTTGTGCGTTCTTGTCTATTCGCAACATATTACATTTGAATACGAGTTAACATTTCGGATGCAAAATTTGGAGTGTCTAGCATAATCCCGGATTCCGGTGAAGAGTTACGTACCTACACCGAAGGTCAATAGTTTGAGCCCTCACTGCTCGAAGGTAAACCAAACATGAAACCAACATAAGAAGAAAAATATTTTCATAGCAAGGGAGAATCAATGGCTTAAACCGATTTTCGTCGAAAAACCTGTTCAGCGCTGCGTATAACGGAAACTCTTCGTTTTGTGCCAAATACCGCGAACTTGTATTCATCGCTCCATACAACCTTGTTGAGATCTTCTTCCGTCCGTGCTTCTTGGCTCATTCTTGGCTCATTTCTGCTTGTTTTGTGGGTTTTTGAACAGCAACTCCCCCAAACAGGCCGTTTGACTATTGTCAAGGACAGCGATTTATCCCGTGTTTGATTTATTCGGCACGCATTTCGGGTGCTGATTTTTATCTACGTTTGCTTGTTATGATTATTAGCCGATCATGGTATTTAGTTGTAGCTCTGCGCCGACCTCATCGCGATTTATCCTCAAGATTTCCGGTTTGAGCGTGACGTTCAAAGGTACGTTGAACTCAGTTGAACCGTCTTACCTTCAACTGTGAAGCAACTTCCCGCTTCGATCTGCCTTCTTTATGAATGGTTATGACTGCAGATTATTTCTGGATTGCGCTTTCCGCGACTTTTCTCATTTTTAACGAGTTACGAGTATTTTCTGTAAACGTGAAGAATCTCAAATAAATTCTGATGACTTTGGGATTTGACAACGCTTTTGATGTAAGGAGTGAAAAAACAAATGCCAAAAGTCATACAATTTAAGAATTATGGAAAACCTAAACACTTCGCTTTAGTGTGACTTGAAAGTGCTACCTACTACCCACCAATTCTATCTAAACTGCTATTTGATTAAACAATTTATCATTAATTCAATCGTAAATACTTGACAGCAGAAAAAAGAACGTTCTTATCATAACTGTTTACTGATTCGTGTTTTTCAACCCCTTCATAACTATCAGAAGAACACGTAAAGGGTTGTCTTCTGGTCTGTTTGTTTTCACAATAAGGTCACTTACGATATTTATCCGACAAGCCTCCACACGACTTAAGAAATTAAACAATATTGCCCATCAATCTCATTGTGAGATGCATTCATCAATCGAGATCAATCCAATATCCATCATTACCAACCAGTGGTGCTTGAGAAGTAAGGCGAATCAATTCATAACCCACATCGTCATCATTATTCGTACACAAATAAATATGTATCACTCGTATCACTGCAGACAGTAAACACTAGCAGGCAATCTGAAGCACTTAAGATAATGAATTGCACTCCATTGATATCCAGAGCTGGGCTCCTGGTTCCCCATTTGTAGCAGTAGTAAAAGCAGGGGAAAGAACTGAAACTGAACCTACATACCAGTGAAGGAAGTCAGTTGCCATTGCAGTGGTAATCGCAAATATTTTCACTGAGATTCCATTTGTTCTGACTTACAGTTACAAGTAAAAATGTATGCAAGCAATTGGAAAAAAATGATGAAGAGCAGGGAAATGGGAAAATATCATTTTGTTAAGTAAACTCTGATAAATGGCATTGTGATGGAAATTTATTGTTGCAAAGTGGTTACTTCACAAAGATTACGTAGACGTCACATTGGCGTGCAAAATGGAATTTTTTGCTCTTTCTCCACCCCGGCCTCGTTTCAAATCAGTCGGATATAAATCGAAAAAATCTTTAAATGATTTAGATAGATTTAGCGCTCCATTCAGGTAATTCCTATTTTTCAAAAACTTGATGCATTCTGAGATAATCCCGTCACTCGTATGTGAGGATGTGATGACAAATAAAGTACGACTGTGAAATTCAATGAAGTTGCTGTCAAGTTTTCCACCGCGCCTCTGTAGATAGAGGTTCGCGAGGATGAAGTTAACATCGTAGATTTAGGCAATCGAAGAAGATCTTGGAGCGGGTTTGACCCATCCATGAAGATGGGTATCGAGTCGCCTGGACATTGATTTATTTTATTTGTAGATTAGATGCTTGGGTGCTGCAGTAATAGGGTAGGCACGTAGAGGTGTCAACTTAGCTATGATGATTGGATGCTGCAGTAATAGGGTAGGCACGTAGAGGTGTCAACTTAGCTATGCCCAGTGTTGTATCTGTTTCTACACATCAATTGTGCTTATTTACAAACGAGACAGCGAATGAATTCCCCAGATGGAACCAACGGTGAAGTAAAATCCCGAAATAAAACAAATAAGACCTTATTCTGCCTACTCCGACATGTTTGGAGCTCAGGCCGGCAAAGTTTCCGAAACTAAATCGGGGTTTTAGAAAAGGGATGGTGCCGAATAAGCTCTTAATAGACCAACGGCAGCGCTCACATCAAATAACGGGTTACTATCTTAGGTCTAGCCCTCTAAGAACCATCGTCCTAGGCGTATATATAATTAAACTGGATCTCCAGGTTGGTGGCTGTGCCGGCGAGATAGCTGCTCGGCCATGGGAAAAATAACCGCAGTTACGAACCAACAATAAGCAACCCCTGCAAATGAATCAATGACAACGAACTTCGGACCTGCACGTGGCCCTGGCCTGCTGCAGAGCATATGTTACCGCCACCTAAGAAATCCGATGGGATCTGCCGGATAAAAGGAGGATGAGTCTAAATTGAGTTTCAGTCTAAATTGCCAACATTAATCTTATATGCGCGCACTCATCCACCGAGCAGTAAGATGACGACATAGAAGATAGCTTCTGCGAGCTTTTGGAAGAGAAGGCATCTTTGGTATTACTGTCAGAAAGTATAGCCTGCGCGAAACCGCCTCCGATAACGTATTGAGGCGAATCGACTTTGCGGCGGGGCGAAACATTGTCGTGAGATCTCCTGGTCAACCAATCGCACATTTGATATTATGGATTTCCAAACATTCCGAGGGGCCAACATCGTCTCTAACCATTAGTTTGTTGTATTCATAGTACGGTGGCGGATATCCCAAAAATTCCAAGACAAGGACGGCTTCAATCGCAAGAGATCGTCAAATTCTTTTCCGATCAAGTTTTCTTTAACCACTTATGCTGCCAGCATCAAGTGTCGAAGATCAGTGATACCATTGACAAAAAGCTAACAGAGACGCCACCTCTGATATGCTGGATTTCACTTGGCCACCACCAGGAAACCCCTGGTTTGACGACGAGTGCCGGCAGGCACACGCAGCTAATCAAGATACTTACAAAATGGCGCTGCATTAAAGGTCTAGGCTGCTCACGAGCTCTACGAGCAAAAGAGGAGAGACAAACATCGGCTTCACAGCAAGAAAATCAAGGAGCAAAAGAAGCGCCCTGTCGAGGAAATTGAGAGATGCTACTCCAGCAATGAAATTCGGAAGTTTTAGTAAAAGGTAAAAAAATCATACCACGGACACAAATCCTGATACGAAGCCTGTAGAGACGAACAAGTGAACATAGTAGTTGAGTCGCAGTAGATGCTGAGGATTAGGAAAGAGCATTTTTGTAGACTGTATAACGGCGATGATGAACCAAATACCGCTGTCAGGCAGAATGAACTTTTCAATCTGGACGATGTAGACCAACAACTCCTTCCACCCTACCTAGATGAAGTGAAGAAATCCATAAGCTGCTGGGATTGACGGAGGAGCATACACTAACTCATCTGTAGAACATAGTCGGACAAAAGTATGTCCGATAAATGGAACCTCAGCTTTGTTTACCCGATCCTCAATAAAGGAGACCCTCTGAACTCATTTTAACATCGCCTATTTGCCGTGTTTTATGAATGCCTGAAGCCATTCGCCAATAACTTGATTGGTCCATAAAATTGTGGCTTTAGACCAGAAATTTCCACCATCGACTAAATATTCACACTACTGCAGATCTTGGAAAAAACCCATGAGCTCCAAATCGATACACATCACCTATTCATCGATTTTAACGCCGAGTATAACAGCATATATATAGGTATGTAGGTAGAGACGAGCTGTACAATGCAATGTCTAGTTTTGGCACAACACTCAAATTCGCCAGTTTGTACAGGATGACGACAGAGAATGCACCCTGTTCCATCAAAGTCTATGAACTACCCACCGAGACCTTTAATGTCAAAAAATGATTTAGAAAAGGCGAGGCGCTGTCATGCGATGTCTTTAACATCATTCTTGAAAGAATAGTAAATTACTCGCATATGCCGATGATATTGGCATAGTCGGATGAATGAGTGATGTCAGCTTTCGGGAGTATTGAGAGGGATTCGGCGAAGATGGGTTTAACGATCAATGAGTGCAAACCCAAGTAACGGGTGACCAGTTAGCAATGATAGTTTTTCCAACTGTTATGTTTCAGCAGCTGTCCAAGTTAACAATGACATTCAGCTGTCAAAATGTTCAGTAGAGTTTGCCTTTTCATCATGCTCAGTTGTGAATTTCGTCGAGAGGTCGGTCGTCATTATGGCTCCAGTATGCAGGCGAAATGAAGAAAACATAGCCCCCGTAGCGGCCATTATAGAAGAAGACCCAGAAATGTCGATTCGATGCCGATCAGCTGAATTGGGCATCGCCAGAGAGTCAACCCGGCTTATTATGCTGTTGGATTTTGGCCTACATCCGATTGAGATCGAGCTGACGCAAGAGTTGAAGCCGAACGGGCATAGAAAACACAGTGAGTTCGCTAATTGGGCACTGAAATTGTTGGCCGGATATCTGAATTTTTTTGGCTCAGCAACTATGTCAACATGCAGAATTGCCGTTATTGAAGCAAAAAGAATCCACAAGTGTTCGACCAAGCATCAATGCACCCACAAAGATTGGTTTATGGCATGGCGGTCAGAGCTCGATAAAATCGATATATCCGAGCTGTGGTTGCAACAAGACGGCGCTACATGCCATTCCAGGGAAGTAAAGCTCGAAGTGTTGAGTGAGAAATTTGGCGACTATGTCATCTCACGGAAAGCATTCATCAAGTGGCCGCCGCGATCATGCGATTTGACACCAGTATCGATTATTTTCCCTAGGACTACGTCAAATCTTTAGTCTACGATAACTAACCAACCATTTTGGACGAGTTCCAGGCTAATATTCGACATGCTATTGCCGGAACATCGCCGCATATATTGGACCGAGTCGGTAAAAATTAGACCAACCGCTTGAAGTACTACCAGCGAAGTCGAGGCGGCCATGTGGATGATGTGCTATCACACACATAATGGCATGATGAATGGCCCACTACAAAGATAAATAAAATTTATCACCGACAGGATAGGTATTTCACCTTAGCTATGTTGTGCAAAACACTTACTGCCTCTACAATATTCTTATGTGTATATGTACCAACTCTAAGTCTTTCAAAAATTAAACGAAATTTAGATTTGATTTGCCTATTTATGAAGCACCCTACAAATATTAAATGCTCGCTCTTATGGAATTTGCGGATTTCTTTCAAGAGTAAATAATGGGTCAGCTAGCATCTCCAAGTAAGATTCCATTGTGGTAACTGTCTGTTGGTTCAAGCGTTGCCTTGACAGTTGCTCCGCATCGAATCTAGAGCCTCGAAATCGTACAACAACAATATATCTATGATTTTGCAGTTCGCATCGCGGACGATCTCTAAACATAAAAATTGGTTTCTGATTTTATAAACATAAAGGATATTGGCAAATAACTTACTTGCACATTTAGGTGAACCTCTTAAAGCTTGGAACCTGCAGAGAAAGCTGCTGCGTCTAATGTAAAAAGGTCAAATCCTGTTCGGTATCAATTTGGACGTCTTATTACTGGTACGAGTACAATTGCGATGTCCTCCAAAATATCGAAATCCTCATTAATATTGAAGTCGATCTACATTTAAATTTTATATATTAATTCTTTAAATACAAATAGACATTTCATGATATTACTGATATTACCAAAGTTTCATCGAAAAGTCCTTTAAAACGGTGGAATTTAATTATCTTGTACTTCGCTATTACGGAGATTTCTTTTATTCGATTGACACTTCAGACTCAAGTTTAAACTGTCTATGTACTCGTATAACATATACTTTAGATTATCTCATTTCCTATGAGTATTCTTACAGTTTTAGTTCTCATAGGGCTAACTACGCCAAACTGAACAACTTCCTCATCAATCCTACACTTTAGGACTCTTCCCGAGCAGATGGAAAACAGCATTTGTCCAGCCCGTCCCTAAAAAGGCAAATCTTTTTCCCTCTCCCCCTACAGGCCCATTCACTTACATCCCTTTCTTTCCAAGGTCATGGAAACGCTGATAAATCGTCAGCAAATGACCTATCTCGAAACATGAAAACTTCTCAATGACCGCCAGTATGGTTTTCGTAGCAACAGGCCCACTGGTTATTTGATGTCATGTCTCACCGAAAAGTGAACCAAAGTGTTCATCAATCTGGCGAAAGCAAGATAGTTGCACTTCATATTTCTAAGGCATTTGACAGAGTTTGGCATCTGGCTCTTTTGTCGAAAATGCGTGCATTTAGGATCGACGACTCTCTTCTTCAATGGATTAGAAACTACCTTTCGGAAAGTGTCAATTCAGGTTGTCTTGGATGGTCTGATATTCATAAAATAAATGCTGGTGTGCCTCAGGACTCCATTCTGTCTCCGACACTCTCTTTAATTTTTATCCATGATCTCTTGTCTGACACTTCTAATCCAATATATTCCTTTGCTGACAACAGTACTCTCTGCTTTTCATATTCGTTTCCGGACTCACGTCCCTACTCTTCGGATGTAGAATGGGAACGGCAGGGTATGTCAAGCTCATTAAGTTCCGATATTAACAGCATAACCAATTGTGAACTATCAAAAGAGTGGAATTTAATCTTCCAAAACACAATGCTGTCTGCTGTCCTTAAAGCGAAATTTAAAAACTCAGCCATTATCCATGAATGGCACTTGGATCGTCGAAACTGAAAAACCCTCCATTCTCGGTATGTGTGTCAATGACAAATTACGTTGGAATGACCACATATTCGATGTCGCCAAAAATGCTGCGAAATGTCTAGGTTTACTCAAGCGATGTAAGAAATATTTCACCCACTTTGACCAGGGTTCAATATAAAGGGTTTTCCAATAGGGACTTGACAACTTTGAATTTAATTTGTGAACGCACTCTTTACCATGATGAAAATGTTGAATTTACTGAATAAATTGACAGTGATAGTTTGACGAATCGTCAAACGAATCGTACACGAATGAGCAACGTCTGCCAATTATAAAAATTTTCTACCGAAATTCGGAGTCGGTGACTGCAACTTTTTCGGTCGTAATTCTCGCCCTAGTAGACAGGCAATAACAAGTTTAGTGCAAAAATTTGAGCCTACATATTCGTTGTATGATGTTGCCGTGTCAGTGAGACAACGGGTTGGTCGATGTGTCGAAAAAATCGCTGCCGTTCAGGCGTCCGTAGCAAACGATTCAAATCAGTCAATTCCACGGCGTTCTCAGACCACATTATGGGGTATTTTGCGTAAGGATCTTGGTTTACACCCATACAAGATCAAGCTGACTCAAGAATTGTAGCCGATGGACCATTTGAAGCGACGTACGTTCTCCGATTGGGTTCTGGAGAAGATGCGTCAAGATGATGAATTTCATCTCGACGAAGCTCATTTTCAATGGGTTCGTCAATAAGCAAAATATGCGTTACTGGTCGGGTGAAAATCCACATGTGCTTCATGAATCACCACTTCATCCACAAAAAGTTACTGTTTGGTGCGGTTTGCATGCCGGCGGCGTTATTGGGCCGTCGACAGTAACGATCGTCACGTTACTGTGAATGGTCAGCGTTATCGCGCCATGATCACCGATTATTTTTGGTCCGAATTGGAAGATATGGACTTGGACGACATGTGGTTTCAACAGGATGATGCCACAAGCCACACAGCACTCGCTATAATCGATTTATTGAAGAGTAAGTATGGTGAGCGTGTTATCTCAAGAAATGGGCCAGTTAATTGGCCGCCCCGTTCGTGCGATTTAACGCCGCTTGACTATTTTCTGTGGGGCTACGTTAAGTCATTGGTTTATGCCAACACTCCGACTACGTTGGAAGAGCTCAGAACCAACATTGTTTTTCCCGAGTCGTTGAAAATTGGGTCCACCGAATCGACCGGTGCAAACGTGCCCGCGGTGGCCATATGAACGAAGTCGAGTTCCATTCATAAATGTTTTGATTGTACTTCAAGTCGATAATAAAGTTTTTGAAATATCTCAAATCGTTTGCGTTTCATTTAGAAAAAAAGTTGTCAAGTCCTTATTGGAAAACCTTATATTAGGCGTTTATCAGCCCAAAACTGGAGTACAAGCCCCACATCTGGTCAGGTGCTCCTAAAACTCCTTTGCACTTGCTAGATAGGATCCAAAATTGTGCAATAAACCTCATAGATAATGCTAGCATCACCCAGTCAATGAACACCCTCAAATACCGATGAAATGTCACGTATATCACTTTGTTTTATCGCTATTACCACCATCAGTGCTCCATTGAAATCGCCAGTAGCATTCCGCCCCTTCAAACCTTTAACCGTCACACCCGTCTCGCCATGAGTGCTCATCAGTATATCCTCAAGACCACTTTCGGACGTACTCTGAAATATCGTGATTCATTCCGAAGCCGAACTTATGAAATGCCCTGCCGAGCTCTCTATTTCCTAGTCATTATAATATTCAGACACTTAAAACTAACATACATCAGTACCTATCTTTCTTCCCTCACTAATTTTCCTTCGCCAGCGCTGTGTACAAACATTTTAAGGTACTTTAACCCCTTGAGCGCGCGCTACTAAAAATCAAAAACGAAAAAGTATCGCCAACTTTAACTTTCCCTACGATAACCCTGTCCTTAGTGTTAACGACGCTCTTATACCAAAATTTTAAAATGTCTCTCCCAATCTGTACCTTTTTTACGCAAAGAGAATCCCTCATCATCAGCACCCTGATCTAATAAAGAGCTGCGATCTCTTCGTAACAAGAGAAATAAGCTCTGGTATACTTACTTAAAATCGCGTTCCGACTCCGATTTCTTCTACTACCAGTCTGCCCAAATAAATTTCTCTATACTTTGCCAAACACTATATGACAACTACTCGTATTTAAACCGTATGGACCACACACTCATTTCCGACCCCAAACTATTATTTCAGTTCATCGAACTAAAAGCAAACCGATATCAGTCCTCGGGCGATCCCCAAATTATTGCAAATCTCTTCGCAATTTTTTTTAGCCAAGCGTTCACCATCCATTCCCAAGAGCCAGACCACTCTTACTTTTCCTACTTAAATAGCTGCCCACAAACAACTTTGGAATCTGTGTCTATAACTTTAGAGCAAGATGATTATTCTGCTGAACCCCTATATTTTTAAAGAAATGTCAAATGCACCTAGCCCAACCTCTTCCAGCTCTCTTTCAGCTTTCTATCACAAAGGGATTGTTTCCCCCAACCTAGAAAAGGTATTTTATTATTCGAAAAGACGACATTTGTAACTATCGACCAATTGCTAAGCTGTCCTGCATACTTAAGCTTTTTAAGAGCATTATCTATGACATAATGCTTTTCCATTGTAAATCTATTGTTTACCAAAGGGTAAATATACGACCACCAACTTAATGGAATTCATATGTGCACTGGAATCAGCAAATGAAATTGATGTGATTGCCACCGATTTCAGCTAAGCCTTTGATAGAACTTCTCATGATATAATCCTTCTAAAATTAAAGGCTCTTGGTTTCCAAATAAACTTTATAACATGGATTCAATCCTATTTAAATGAACGACATTACTATGTTCTATTTAGGTCCAAGGTTTCTGATCTAATTAAAGCCTCCTCTGGTGTCCCTCAAGCCAGCCACCTTGGTCCCTTATTATTTATTCTGAACATTAATCATGCTGATTGTATCATAAAAAATCATACATATCTGTTTAAGCAGATGATATGATAATCTTTAGATATATATCATCTTCCTCAGACAGACTACCACTGCAGCAAGATCTAGACAGATTTTGTACTGACACCAAGTACAAGAATTTTCTTCTTGAATATGCAAGTAAAGTTTGACCGCACATCATCCGGATAGAAGCTGTTCAATGCAGGTTTTTACGGTGATAACCAAAACTTACCACCTTACGTTGAGCGGCTGAAACTTATAAATTTACAACCCCTTTCTATACGCCGAAATGTTGCCGACATTCTCTTTATTCATTAAATTTTAGTTGGTAATATCGATTGTTCTTCCTTACTTCAACTTATTTCTTTTAACACCGACCCACGCAATCTTAGGTCTATGCCACTTTTCTGGCTCAATCTTCACAGAACGAATTACGGACACCTGTAGCCTGGAGTTTAGAATGCTTCGTGAAGTTAACGATATTCTGGCTCTCTTCGACTACCATCGGAGCAAACTCTCCGTCAAGAACATTCTTATTTCCACCTATGCCCCATGTCTTAACTTTCTTTAACCTCTCCCATCCTTTTGTTTTTATCTTTAGTCTTAAGTGAAATTATTAGTTTTAAAAATATGCTTGCAATAAGCTTTAATAAATATGTCCGGGGTTGACCCGGGTCGCAAATCAAATCTTAAAAAGTACTTAGTAGGAACTTACCAAAGATCTGTAAAAAACACAAATATTTTATGTGATTAGATTCCATCAATAGTTTTAGAATGCCTGAGCAATGGAAATCCATACTCTTAATCTTTGGCAAAGCATCCGCTACACAGTGGTCACAAACAGCATTATATCTGGATAAAATAATTTTTTGATTTTAAATTCTTCTTAAGGGATTGAAGATTAACTCTCTGCGAATGCCCTGGCCTAATTTTCACAATTCCACTGACGTGGTAGTACACCAGTCACCATTTTGATAATATAAATTCGTTCTATATTATTTTTTAAAGCTAAGAGTGTGCATTATTGTTTTAAATTACTAATATATAAAATTGAAAATACTTGTGAAGGTAGGTAATATGGTAGGAAAGTGGCAACCCTTATTACATGGAAAGGAACAAAATGAAATAGAGAGAGAGGGTCGTGGGAACTGGAGCAGAGAGTTGAGTTGTGTGCTGACGAGCTGAAGTGTTGTAAATTCTTAAATATAATTTTCATTAATTTCGCTATTTTGTAATTTAAAAGTAAACAGTTAATCATCTGGTAAATAAATGTAAATAACAGCGCATTTTGTTACATTTGGGGGCTCAACCTAAAAACCAAAAAAAAAAAACAACAAAAAAACGCTGAATTACCAAGAGTTCCGCGAAATTGCGTTTTTCTGGAATTAGTTTCATCGGAATGCCTGACAGAGAAACTGCACTGGGAGAAAAAGAGAGACAGCAACAGGGCATTGTAACACGATCTCAAACTATAACCAAAAAAGCGTACAGTGCCGAAACGGAAATGGAGAGCAACGTTCCAGGACCATCAAAAAACAATCAGCTATATGATGACAGTGGTCCACGCAAAAACGAAACAAGCACAACAAGTGAAATGAACAACCAGAGCTTGGAGCAAATAATAAAATTGCTCACATTAAAAATACAAGCAGATGAAATAAATCAACGAGTGCTAAATGAGCCGAAAAGAACTGCTGAAAATTTTTCTCATACTCGTATATTACCTAGTCGTAGTTTTGATGGTGCAACCATACCTGTTGAACAGGGGTTTGCAAATCTCGAGCATAATGCAGATGCATATGAACTGAGTGATAAACAAAAATATGTGCAGGCACATGCTAAAATGACAAGGATGGCTAAATTGTTCCTTGAATCAGTTTTAGTAAGCACGTACGACCAACTAAAAAATGTTCTAGTAGCAGAGTTTAAACGTACACTAAGAAGTGCTGATATTCATCCGAAATTGGCAGAAAGAAAACAGAAGAAAGTTTTCAAGAGTATGTGTTCCATATAAAAAAAATTGCTGCACTTGGAAAAATTGACGAGGAATCTGTCATTGGTTATATTATTGATGATCTTGGAATCAGAAAGGAATACAAATTTAATATGTATGGTTGTAAAACGTATCACGAGCTGAATGAAAAAATGGAAGTATACGAGCGAAAGTGTGTTAACGAGACACCAACTAAACAGTGTGATGGTTCCCAGATAAGCATGCGCAATAAGACGACTCGATGTTTTAATTGTGGATCAGCAGAACATATACGAAAAGATTGCAAGGCGGAGACAAAATGCTTCAAGTACGGTGGCGTCGGTTTACAAGTAGTAAAGAGTGTGTATTCCGTTAAGAATATGAATAGATGTAAAATTGTTACACTGAATGGGCTAAGGGTCACCTTCTTGATCGATACAGGATCGGACGTCTCAATTGTCTGTCAGTCAGTCTTTAAGATATTGAACAATACGGTTCTGCAGAATTGTTATTCTGTTCTTCGTGCACTGGAAATCGACATGTACAACCAATTGGTGTGTTTATGGGCACTGTACAAGTCAACGGAGTTGAAGCGGAGTAGAAATTTTTAGTACTATCCGATGACAATATCGATAACGACGTTTCA
Source organism: Volucella bombylans (assembly GCA_949129095.1). Lineage (NCBI taxonomy): Eukaryota > Metazoa > Arthropoda > Insecta > Diptera > Syrphidae > Volucella > Volucella bombylans. The sequence goes on along the minus strand of OX422143.1, from coordinate 108,251,164 downwards.
CTTGGGTTTGACTTCGCATCACAATTCCAGATGTCACTTAACAAGGATGGATTCACCTTTTCGAAGGCGTCAGCGGAGCCCAACAATGCTGACACAAACGAGCTAAGTATTTACAATATAGTCGATATAAAATGTAACATAGATGCTCCTCTACAGTTTCAACCACTGATCCGGTCTATGATTGAAGAATATAAGCCAGATAAATCGCCTGTTGGATGTATAATTTTGACGAAAATTGTCCCTGATGAAAATATGAAACCATTTCGTCATCAACCAAGCCGTTACAGTTCCGTAGAATGCGAGGCCGTGAAAAAGCAAATCGATGAATGGCTAACAGAAGGATTCGTACGCAAGTCTACTTCTAATTTTGCCAGTCGAATGGTCTTAGTAAGAAAGAAAGACACCTCCTACAGAGTCTGTGTCGACTTCCGTCAGCTGAATAGCATGGTGCTCAAAGAATGCTTTCCGGTACCACGAATAGACGAAGCTTTAGAGAAACTTCAAGGTGCAAAAGTCTTTATTATTATGGACTTGGAGAATAGATTTTTGCATATGCCAATCGAGGAAGCAAGTCGGAGGTATACGGCATTCGTCACCAAAGAGGGATTGTTTGAATTTTGCAACAACTGCTCCATTAACAAAAATAATGCTTACTTTGTTGCCTGTAAAGGGATCTGCAACAAAATATTCCATGCTATTTGTGTTTGCCTAAATAAAAGAAACACGGCCTTCGTTAAAGCGTTCTCTGAAAATCTGTGATGAGTGTATCAGTATTTCTCTCCCACGTGTGCTCCTTGCAATCAAATGTCTCAGTGACACCAATGAATCCAATCATAACTCACTCGTCAGACTGATAACGGACAAACTGTCAATCTTTGTACAAAGTGTAAGATGTGCGGAAGACTTTGCTTATACCATTGGAAAACAAATTGCGCATTTAATTGAACTAGAAAGGGCAAGGTCCAGAAACGAAGAATCATACAAGAGCCACCTTGATACAGTGTTAAGTGAATTTATATCAATCGGTTCCGCAATGATGGATTCCAACAAGAAAACATGTAATTCCATCAACTCTCTCCGGGAAGACATTGATATTCATCTTCAATCATCCACATCCAATCTCCATCTCGAACCTGCAACAAACAACATCAACTCTCAAAGTACTACGAGTCCATGCTTGACGTTATATTCGATAAATTCAATGAGCTTAAAGAATCACCACGAATAGAACAGTGTTGAATGATTTGGAAAACCTCATTGAAACAATATGGCCAAAAATCGATGGTGTTCCACTTCCAACCCATCCCCCGCCGCACAACAGTTCTAATACTTCAATTTTGGCTGCGTTATTACAAAAAGAAGCCGAATTATTGCCACATCCAGTGCCGACAACCCAATCCCTAAATCTTCGAACCAGCCCATCGATCCAAAAATCTTATGGTGATATCCAACTGTATATGTATATGGTTGCGCCAACTCCTCTTGTCGCCGCCCCACGGAAACACAATTTAACACGACGTGGACACCTTCAGAGAGACAAGGCAGGCTAGACCGACTCCGCACAACGAATCAGATGTTCGGTGCTTCAAATTCTGCAGATGTTGCTTGGATTTCTGAAGTTTTCAAGGAAATATATGGCATCGCCATCAGTCAACCCACAATATTTCCAACATCTTACCACAAAAACAAGCGGAATTTCAAGATTAGTCTACCGTCTGAATATGAATGGTTAGTTGTTAACCTAACCTCAACCTTGGAAATATGCGGGTATCCAAATGGACGGAAAGCTAATTATAATTCGCCCAGATCCATTCCCCATCCACATACTAAACCTAACCCGAACTGGAGACTTAAAACCAAAATATTTCCCAATTTTTCACCTCGCGTTTATATCCCTAAGCAACCCCCTTCATGTATCCCCACAAAAGCACCAAGCGCCTCTCTTCCATTCAAGCCCGAACGCGATTTAATTTGACCCCTGCCTCTGATACTATCACAGCTCAACCACCCACACCCATTCCCATAAATACTAACAACTGCTTTCACAATTTCGACTTTACAACAGGAGCCAAATACCCAAACTTTATCAGCTCACATATCTTAAATCCCGTTTCTAGCACGCCTTCTCCCTCGGTTTCACGGAACCCTGCCCCTATTTTTGATGCCCTTTCACCACCTAACGTTAAATCGCCCCAAAAGAATATAGACATCACGCAATGCCGTTACGAGCTCTTTAGGCTAAGGGTTAAAAAGATATACGAAAATATACGTCTCTTTCTCACATATCTTTACGACAAATCTGACTCTGTTTGCTTTGAGGGAAAAACCAAAACAAGTGTCATGGTGTCCATCAAACTCCATCAAAAATCAAAAGAGTTTCTCAACTTCAGCCCAGCCGAGCTGACCATGATAAATTTTTTCGTTCCTAACTTGCCTACTTTGCATCTTGCGTCTTGCATCTCATCTACACTCCCCTACTCCTCCACGCAACAAACTACCTCTTACATTTTAGCACCAAGAGGCTTGCGCTCTAAAACTCGTCTTGTCTAAATCACGTGGCGTCTCCTTCGACGTCTATGCTCTTACAGAAACCAATCTGATCCCCGACATAAAGAGCCAGGAGCTATTCAAATCTTCCTATAATGTTTTCCGAGATGACGATCACTCTCTCCCTATGTTTAGTGATCCTGCCATCCCTAAAGTTGATTCTCCATGTAGAGGTGTCCTACTTGCCATTCACAATAACCTCAACTCTTCTCTCATCGCTATCTCTTCTTCTGTTAAACTTGACTTTGTTTCAATTAAAACAAAACTTCCCAATAGGTCCCTGTATGTTATGTACAGGTTGAGCTACATTCTCCCAGCTCAACCTATTGAATCTTACATCTTTGCTATTAAAGCAATTGACCAACTAATTGACCTAAGTGATCGACGATATTCTTATCTTTGGTGACTTTAATCTGCCCCTGCTAAAGTGGACTCCATCGGATGATCACTTATTTTTTACCGCGTCAAACGCCAGTTCATCCAAGGAATGCCTTTTCATTGATAGCATAACTGACTCAAGCCTATGCCAAGTACATAAGTGGCGTCCCTAACTCCATCGGTAGGCAACTAGAGCTTTCACTAGCGATCCGATTAACTCCACAGTAACGTTCTGCTCTTTTATCCCATCAACTGTCGAGAAGAGGGGGTGACTCTTCTTCTCTCATTTTTCCATAACTCTCCCCAGCCCAATTCTTCCCCTACCGTCTCTTTCTACAACTTCCATAAAGCTAATTTTCGCAAAATCAATGTCTATCTTAGCATATCTTCTTTCGATTTTACCAAAGTATCCTTATCTGATGCTGTCTCCATTTTCTACGGTGAAATATTTAATTCCATTTCTCTATATGCCCCCTTTTCGCCGCATAAAGCATCATCTATTTCCCCTCTATAGTACAACAGAGACTTAGCTCTTTACGAAACAAAGAAACAATTTATAGGCAGTTTTTCTTCGCACCAATTCTTCCTATGACTACTCTAACTATGTTGGAACCTATCTTCAATTCACCCAGTTATTGCTACAGATTTCGCTAAGGCCTTCGATAAAATATCACATCAACTGATCCTTTTCAAATTGCCTTCCTTCCTTCTTCTTATCTGTAGAACCATTATTATAGCGTATGCTTTAGGTCAGCCTTCTCAACCCCGTGTCTAGGTCCCCCCTTTTTCATTGATCTTGAAAAAAAATTAAATACCTACCCGTATCCATTTACGCCGATGACAGTACGTTCTCCAAAATTATTTCTTCACCCCAAGACTCTATTCTCCTTCAAGAAGACCTCGATAGGTTTACCACAATTCCTTTGAGCTTAATGTCTCCAAATGCCAATCTATGACTTTTTCTCGTAAGTCCAAGTTCAATTCCTTCGCGACCTTGGAATATTATACGATATAGAGTTAAACTTCCGTTCGCATATTGATGAGCTAGGCTTTATCAAACGATGGTCTCAAGAATTGTGTAACCCTTATGTGACAAGGTCACTTTACTTTACCCTTGCCCAGCCCCTTCTCGAATATGCCAGCCAAGTGTGGCCCCCTTTCAGCGAGTTCATATATCCCGAATCGAGAACATTCAACGTCGTTTTCTTCGATTTGCCCTTCGTGGACTACCCTGGGATGACCCCTTTATCTTACCTCCCCATCGTAACCGCCTCAAACTTCTTAACCTAAATACCCTCAAAAATCGCAGAGACATAGCTGACATTCTCTTCATTCATCGACTGCTCTCTGGTTCTGTAGATTGCACTTCCCTTTAAAATTCTATTTGCCTCAGCACTAACCCTCATAATTTACGCTGTTCTCGTCTCTTCTATATTCCGACCCACCGCACCACTAATAGTTAAAACTCAAACCTCCCCCTTTTTTATTTTAACCTAAGCACTTCTCGTCTTAAACTTGATCTCCTCCACCATCCCGTTACTTTCTAACCCTTAACTGTTGTTAGTTTTTAAGTCCTAGTTTGAACTTGTATTAAGCGAAATAAATGGGGATATTATGATATGACGTGATATAATATCCATATCCTTTAAAACTGCCTGGCTCTCCGATTAGACAACAGTTGACATCCTGGCGATATCATTTCCAATAATGATTACTGCGGTCTAGTTAGTGGGAGTTACTTCAGCCAATAGCACAAAGCCAATGCTTTGTTAAAGAAGCAGTAAAGTAGGGGCTTGTAGTAGATCACAGCATCAGCGCCGGTGTGCGTTTCAGTACTATAAACGTTGAATGTCAGTTCCCCCTGATTTGTTTCCCTTGCTGCTTCCTGTCATTAATATTCGAAAGAAAATCTACTAATGAGCTTGAGTATCATGTGACCGGTCTTTGAAATGTTTGCTGTAGTCTCCCAATAAGATTACATGGATGCGTGGTCATAGATTGTCAGATACCATATCAGAAGGATCTCTCCTACCTTACACTAGCCTATGACACTGAATCCCTGAAGTACGAGTATGCAGTGGAGTCTCCAATGCAGATGTGGTTGGTGCTCTGATTAATCCGAGAATTCCTATGAAGGATGTCCTTTGGATATGGATGAGGCTTGAAAGCTGATAGAACTTTCCTAACCTTTTTCATCAGAATAGCGAACCGTGTGCCAGGATGGGTCTCACAGTCGCTGTATATAGCCAATCTACAGGCGGTTTAAAGACACATGTAGTTCTGAGCTCCTTTTTACAAGAAAGTTAATAAGATAGTGATGTGCGCACAAAACCTGTTCACTATTGCCAATGAATTATTGTAGTATAATATATGATATCGTTTACAAAATTTTATCAAATAAGGTTTACAAATTCTTAAGCATATCAAACTTATGAGCATATTTACTTACATACATACTCGTATATGTACATTCAGTATTGTTTTTACAAAATCTTATTTTCATAAATAGATTTTTGGTATAAGGTCACAAAGATGTTAAGCTCAATCCTTCATTCCCTAGGGCTAAGGGTTAGGCTTGGTCTCTTGGTGGTAAAGAGAATAACCTACGTCTTCGATTAATTGATTGCCCGCTATGGGCACAATTTGTTACCAGTAGTTGTGAATGGTTTAATTTTCAAGATTCATAGACCTTCAAAATCTCGTCTACCACAAGTAGTCAGATGAGCAGGGCGAGGATCACGCCTTCGGCTGTTCCTGTACGCCATTTTTTCCGTATCTTGCAATCTCTAGAGTCAAGTTAGTCCCCCACAATTTAAGTATCGTGACAGTCCAGTTACCGATACCGATGTTCAGCTAAAGTGCAAGGATCTCACCTATGTGCTATTATTTAGGATAAATTCTGTCATCAATTCATATACATCTGTAAAGTACGCGTCTAAGAATTATTCAAGAATTTTTAGCAGGAAAATCGATAGAACAATAGATATGCAGCATTTTGAAGAGTATTCGATTGTTCGAATGTTATCGATTATTAAAAAAATTATCCGGAAGTTTCTATTCGGCTGCCTGCTACCATCTTTGTAAGTCGACCACTTTATTGTCTCTTTTTTAACTACGTTCCATGGTGTTTTTGAGTCAAAGAGAAACATCTCGACTGTCCGTCAGTGTAACTCTCACATGCCACACCACACATCGGCTTCGGTGACTAAAATAATGGAAAAAGAGAGAAATTTTCCTAAAAGATTTCCGAAATTTTTCTAAAAGTTCCTAAGCCCAATTGGTCAATCAAAATCTTGCCCAACTTGGTAATCAGAAGACCCAACTTATATCCTATTTTCTATCAACATTAGTTTATTGGTTTAAGTATAGGCACATGGCTCGCCGTATAAAAACTTGTAGACCTTTTTAAAACAATTACCAGGGGCAGAATTTTAACAAAATAGAGCAGGACTGAAAATAAATTAATACTTTTCGCTCATGAGCTAGTTCTTCATCATCATTGCAATGCCACTAAGCATTCAGTCAATTTATGAGCTCAGTAAAAGGTGGTTTGGGTTGAAGACTTCCTTGCCATCATTTTCAATTGGAACATAGTTTAGTGATCGTGAATTTGCTATTTCCATCCGCAGCATCATAAGCATGTATGAGGGATTATCCGCTTGATTAATGACTTTTCATTATGCTCGCCCATCGTAATATGGAGTGGGCAAAACTAATAGATACTGACATGTGAAGAAACCTGCGTATATGACGTAAGCCTTGTTATAAGGAGCTATATTACAACTACTGCACTACTACTACTACATCTTTTTTACTGATTCCTTAAGACGACCCTTAATTTCGGGATACATATAATATATTTGTAGCCAACTGTTTCTTAATTCGCATGATATAAGCGAATGTAATGTACGATGAGATTATTTATTAAAAACGATTTTGATTAAAAGCCATCCAGCTTGTTAAGATATATGTGTATAGGTCGTGGCAGCTACACGTCCTTTCATATGTAAAACTCAAATTCTCCGCGTTCTAGCTTGCGGTAATTTGTGTTCAGGTTTGTAAAGGAAATGAATAAAACTCGTTCATAATCGTTTGTCTGCCGGGATCCTTACCAACATTATCTCTGCGAGGAACCCATCGCCACTCTCGTTTATTCATCCACTCTGGTATTTTACTAGCCTTATAGGCTACAAACTGCCTATATTGTTGACGTGGGGATGTTATCTAACATAAGCCAATGCTTAAATCTGTCTTACAGTCTATGAAACTCGGATGAAAAGTTCTCACCAGGTCTAACACCTCCCTTTTGGTGGGAAAAGAATTCCCTATTACAATGTCCTGTCACATGTATTTACTTTAAATCCAAACTGAGACGCGTTGTCAGTTAAATTGTATATCGGTTTGTTTAATAGAACTGGGTGATCTTCGTTTCGGTGAATTTAACCCCCTTTAAGTGTTGGAATGAACGTTCTGAATTTCGTATACGCCCCATATATGCTCGAATGTATGAACGTTATTTCTGTGGCAGGTTTATATCCTCTTTCTCAACGTCGAAATTATCAAGATTACTATCCCCAAAGTGGTTTTCGATAATCTCTCAGCATCTTGGGGAGCTTCCAAATAAATGTCTTGGTGTTCTTACTTTAATATACTGCATTCAGTATCCGCCATCTACTGCCCACACTGCAGGTCAAGACCTTAATCCTTGTTTCCGTTGGTAATATTTTTGTCCCATAGGAATTTTTATTTTTTTCTTCGATGATTCTGACCGGAAACATAATATCGGTCAGCACCTATTTGAAAAACGGAAATCAACAACACTCTCTCTACTTTCGCCATTGTATTGTTGGTAATTCTTATTTGGTTAGTCTGATTCAGGAAACTGCGCCTGTAGTCGCACCCATTACCCCAGCAAGCTTGCGTCTACAAGTCTAAAAGCAGTTCCATGGTTGTGTCGGAACCCTGAATTAGACAGTGAGGCTACTGTCACCGGACTGTTTTGTCGCAACCTTTGTCCATATTGCAACCGACACCAAACACCCCTCCAGCATTTTTGATGTCGAAAAAGGAGCCAACATCGACACCCAAAATACGAGTGCAGATATCACAATCACAATGGAGTTAAGTAAGACTGTTGGATTCTTTGACGACCACATTTGCCCAAGGCTCTATTGAAACCCTAGCCGTCATTCACAAACCGTGAAATACCAATGGGAGTGTCATCAGCGAGCCAGCAGAGAAGCTTTTTCTAACCTGATTGGTTTCAAAGCGCCGCCGCGACAAAGAAAGAACAAGAAACATATAAAGCTGTTCATAAGCTCTACGAGCAGAAAAGAAGCAATCGATGAAATAGAGAGGTGTTAATGCAGGAATGACTTTCGAAAGTTTTATTAGAGAAAAAAAGGAACATGACAGTGCTACAAAGCCTAAACAAAAGCCTGCAAAGACGAACATGGACACCTAGTAGTTAAGTCATAGTTGCAGACAACTTCTGTAAACAGCGATGATGATCAAAATACTGCTACCAGGCAGAATGAACTCTTCACCCTGAACGAAGACGACAAAACATTTCGTCTAATAAAGCTGCTGACACAGATGAACTGCATAAAGCGCTGTTTAAAGCAGCTGGATATGACCTGGTTGGGGATATGCAGCAACTTACCCATAAGATATGGTCTGAGAAACTAATATCTGAAGCTTGGAATCTCAGCATTATTTTCTGATGCACAAGAAAGAAGATACTTTGGATTGTACCAAATAAACATCACCTTTAAAACGTTTTCTGCTGCGTTTTGTGAACGTCTGAAACCATTCATGAACAATTTGGTAGGTTTAGTGAGGTTTCAGGCCAGGAAAATCCACCATAGATCAAATATTCACACAACTGCGGGTTTTGGTGAAAGACTCCGGAATTGTAGACCGACACTCTCTACGTTTTTGTCGACATCAAAGCCGCATATTACCTATCCTCTCAATACAAAGCCATTTATAGTTTTGACATCCCTGCCAAACTGGTCAGAAGAGGCCAAATTTCACCTACCGGTGAACGAGTGCAAAACAAAGAACATGCTGTCATTAGATAAGGACGCCTCCACCGACTTTTTGGCCAGAACGTCACCATTGGCAGTTATTACTTAGAGTTAAGGACTTCGTCTACCTTGGCTCCACAGCTACAATTAGCAACGACACCAGCGCTGAAATCTGAAGCAGAATAACTCTTGCCAATAGTTGTTTCTTTGAGCTCACTAGACAATTGAGTAATAGAGCCTTCTCTCGTAAGACAAAACTGGCTTTATATAAAACTCTTAACATCACTGTCCTGCTCTACGGCGCAGAGGCCTTAGACTATGTCGAAAGTGGATGAAGAAGCATTTGGCCTTCTGGAGAGAAAGACACTGCGTGTGATTTGTTGGTCCCGTTTGTATTGACGAAGAATGGAAGAAGAGGATCAACCACGAAATGTACAATCCGTACAATGGCATCAGTCTAGTTAGGAGTGTACGGATGTACCACGCCCTGTCCCAAATAGTCTCCTGAGGGATGGCGCAGAGGACTATCAACCTGGATTGAAGCACTGGAAACAGCTGGCGAGATCGTATTAGCTGGAGAGGTTTGTTGCTTGCGGCCAAATTCAACCCGGACTGAAGCGCCATATAGTAAGTAAGTAAGTAAGTAAGTAAGTAAGTAAGTAAGTAAGTAAGTAAGTATCTTTGCTCTGGCATCAGTTTATATTCGTATATTTCAGTTACAAAAATAAAAATCAAACAAAATGTCCAACTTTATTACTATTTGTGTATTTTTATTTAAATTAAAAAAAAATAATGTCCGCTATTGTAAAAGTAAGTAAGTCAAAAAAAAAAAAATCAAAAACCAACAAAAATAGAAGTACAAAAAAAATCTTTTATTAACTAGATATAATTAAAAATTAAAAAAAAAATCTTTTAAAGTTAAATCTCATCTTAAAACTAAAACGAAAGGAGGAAAGAAGAAAAGAAAAAAACAAAAATGCAAAGGCGGAAACCTGAATGTAAAAAAGAAATTAAAAAACAACGAACGCGAATGAAAATAAATTGCCAAGCGGACACGCAAAATTAAATACTCTAATTAAATGGTAAACACGGAAAACAATCAAAATGGAGGGCAGTGTTCCTGTAAGAAAGGCCACAGTGGTTGCGTTGGTAGTTAATGGAGACGATGTCAGCGATGGTCTGGTCATTTACTCAGTGTTGGTGTTGGTTATGGTGATTGTGATTGTGACTATGTCAGACCGCTTCTTCTATGAAGAAAGTAATTTGCTGGCAATTAATTTAAATTACGTCAACGATGCTGAAATTGAAGAGCTGACTGAGTAGACCTGAGATGAAGTGGAGTTCCCTGGTGTCCGCACCAAGTTTTTTCTCTGAAGAATTTTTTTTTTTTTTCTGTTTAACCTGCGGTTGCGTTTTATTTTCCTACACTTTTTCATCCTGTCCGCCGGCTAATCCTGAAGGTTATTCATTGTTTCTACAAGTTGCGACACTATTGCTTCTGATTATTTCCGCTTATTTTCCGTTTCCGTTCTTATTTGCTTCATTTTTCTATATTCAGTTTAAGTTTGTAAATTTTTTGTTCTTTTTTAATCATTTTTTTAACAGTTGAAATTTTGTTCATTTAATTTGCATAAGTTTGTGAAAGAGCTGGAGAAACTTTTCTGGCAGGACCAAGGACAACTTTTTCTAGCTTAAAAGGTGTCTTAGCTTAAGATATGTATGAACAAAGTTTTTTCTTTTGCTTCCTGTTAGAATTAGATGAGATGAGAGAGACAAAAATGATGAGAGAGGACAATGGAATGAGATGAGGTTATCCGTTCGGCTGATGTTGTGGCGCAGAAGGACACGGTTTTATAGTCGTCCTTTTTGTGATGCTGGATGTTGGTTCTTTTTTATTTTATTTTATTTTTAATTTCTTGCACGTTGGAAATTCTTTCCCTGAAGTGGTAATGGTGGAACACCTTCATTTGCCAGCTGTGAACGATAAGAAAAGAAAATGAACGATGAAATTATATTGTCATAGAAGAATGTTACGATAAGCTAGGGGATGGCGACATGGGGGATGGGTAAATTGTATAAAAAGATATTGTAGATGGTTGTTCGTTGAAAATATAACGTTAAATGATACTTTTTTAAGCGGTCACCATGTGCGGATGTGCGAGAATTGATCCTTCATTACAAATTAATGCCTAAGAACTGAGTAGAACTGTATGAGCGCGACAGCAAAAATTATGCAGACACCAGTGCTTATCCTAATTTTACGATTTCTGGACCGAGAATGATTTCGTTTTAGTGTCTCATTTAAGTTTAGTGTTTTATCCCGGTGTTGTAAGCTGGATTAGAAAGTTTGGGTTGAGTGAAATGGCAAAAAGATTGAAATTGCTTTTTGTGTTGGAGTATAACTTTTTTTTTACTCTTAGAAAATATTATATAAGGCTTATTTGTTGGCTTTTTCTAAAGTAGAAATTTTGAAAAAAAAAACACCCTCAACTAAACTTTATTTAAATTTTACTCAATTTTTACATTTGAATGAAAAAATTCTGTGTAAATTGATTATTATAAAAAAATTTGATTCAGAAATGAATACCCTGCTAAACATGAGCAATAAAGGGTTTTCCAATAGGGACTCGACAACTTTGAATTTAATTTGTGAACGCACTCTTTCACTAATCATCAAACTGTCACTGTCAATTTATTCAGCAAACTCAACATTTTTATCGCGGTAAAGTACACGAACGAGCAACGTCTGCAAATTATAAAAAGTTTTTACCGAAATTCGGAGTCGGTGTCTACAATTTTAAGAGCGTTAACTCCAATTTTCGATCGTAATTCTCGCCCTAGTAGTCAGGCAATAACAAGTTTAGTGCAAAAATTTGAGTCCACAGTTATGTGATGTTGCCGTGTCAGTGAGTCAACGGGTTGGTCGATGTGTCGAAAATATCGCTGCCGTTCAGGCGTCGGTAGCAAATGATGCAAATCAGTCAATTACACGGCGTTCTCAAGAATTGGGCATGGCTCAGACCACATTATGGCGTATTTTGCATAAGGATTTTGGTTTACATCCATACCATGGACCATTTGAAGCGACGTACGTTCTCCGATTGGGTTCTGGAGACGATGCGCTAAGATGATGAATTTCATCGCAAAATCATCTTCAGTGGCGAAGCTCATTTATGGCTCAATGGGTTCGTCAATAAGCAAAATATGCGTTATTGGTCGGGTGAAAATCCACATGTGCTTCATGAATCACCACTTCATCCACAAAAATAACTGTTTGGTGCGATTTTCATGCCGGCGGCGTTATTGGGCCATATTTTTTGGTCGACGATAACGATCGTCACGTTACTGTGAATGGTCAGCGTTATCGCGCCATGATTACCGATTATTTTTGGCCCGAATTGGAAGATATGGACTTGGACGATATGTGGTTTTAACAGGATGATGCCACAAGCCACACAGCACACGCTACAATAGATTTATTGAAGAGTAAGTATGGTGAGCGTGTTATCTCAAGAAATGGGATTTAACTCCGCTTGACTATTTTCTGTGGGGCTACGTTAAGTCGTTGGTTCATGCCAACACATCGACGAAGTTGGAAGAGCTCAGAGCCAACATTGAACGCGAAATAGCGTCCGTTTCGGCCGAAATGTGTGGCCGAGTCGTTGAAAATTGGGTCCAACCAATCGACCGCTGCAAACGTGCCCGCGGTGGCCATATGAACAAAGTCGAGTTCCATTCATAACTGTTTTGATTGTACTTCAAGCCGATAATAAAGTTTTTGAAATATCTGAAATGGTTTGCGTTTTATTTAAAAAAAAATTTGTCAAGTCCTTATTGGAAAACCCTATATTATGAACGTAAAAGAAAAACTGAAGCCAATCTGGGCTGATACGGCACCTGGCTTGTAAATCACTGAAAAGTCCCTCAATGTCAATATTCACCTCATATAGAACACGCATATGGAAGGCAACATAAATATTGTTGCAGGGATTAAGAAGTGTCAAGCATGACACCACATCCATCAACGGACTTCGGTTGATCGATTTGCTACGAGACAAAATTTAACCATTGATAAAACAAAATGTCCATACCTCAACAGTCATTAAGAAAAATAACAACCTACAAGTATACACAATGCAAGCGTTAGCCAAATAGACAACGTTATAAGTCTCTGATTTTTTGATGTCCGAATCTTGAGAGCATAGATATCTTGAGAAATACAAACTCTTAGAAACCAACCAATTCCGTTTCAGGCCAAATGAAAGTACAAGTTGGCGGAGATATTTCAAATAAAGTAAACTCAATCTATGGAGTACCACAAGAATGCAAACTAGGTGCATTAATTTTCATGGCTTACATGAACAATATACTGGTAGCTTTAAAGAAAAGCAATGTTTTTACATATGCAGATGTGGTCAATTACAATGATTCTGAAAGTGCTAAAAATATTTAGCAAAAGGAATTTGACACAATGAAGGAGGTCATGCACATACGTTCGTTCCAAAGGCTGCCTTCACTAGGTTCAAAGCTATTTGTTACTGCTCAACTATACTCAAAAACATATTCAGGAGTTATAGCCGACTACAACTTTGAAATGGAACTACCATATAATGGCACTCACGCAGGCAATCTGCCTACGCTCTATTACATCTGAACTACAGAGGTCCACAAGCAATGCTTCGGAGGTGTCACTTCAACTTGATGGAGTCTCAACTGAACTACTGCAGCACGATGTGGGGCAATGCACCACCCCACCAAAAATTTCAACACGCTGCAGGACATTATTCAAAAATTAACGAAAAGCTCGTAACGACAACAAAGAATGCGGTATTGACATCACATCGTATCTCTACGTCAACAAATTATATTATATAGTACAGGGTGTCCCAAAAATCAATGTCAAGCCGGAAACGGTGACCGATGTCGGTTATCACAAAATTATAAAAAACAATCTAAGTCATGCACTTCTGTGGCATCTCAAGCATCTCGTCTCAATCACGACGTCACTGTCTATCTCGCTCACACTTGGTACTCATTTTACCTTATTAAAAATAATTAACTATGAATCGGGTTTCTTTAACAAAATATTTTTTTTGTCCTCAACTAAGCGTTAGTATAGCAAGTGTCATACCATTTTGGAATCCAAACTAAATACGCCATCTTTTAATGTTACTTGCCAAAATGGCATACTACATTTTTTTGTCAGTACAGTCAGTTCAGATGCATGGACAAAAAAAGGAATATTTTAGTTAAAACCAATATAGTTATGTTTCAATTTTGGACAGTAATTTGCAGAAGAGTTTTTCAGGGTTACGTGACAACAAAAAAAAAATGGAAGAAAAGTAAAGATTTGCGATCACAGTACTTGAAACATCATCAAAGGGTGTCAGTTTTATCGAGTTTTTTTTTTTTGAGTGTCAATAATTTTAAAAGTACATTACTTAGATTTTTTTTATGATAACCGACACCACTTGACCCATTTCCAGCTTGACGTTGATTGCTGGGACACCCTGTATATTATAAATTGGAGATATTCTCAACGTACAAAGATGACAAAACCTTTGAGAGAGCAACTTAAATATTACTAAATAGAAGAAGACGATTGCATAACAAATACTGGGATATAGGGGTGGCCGTGGTGTAGTGGTACTAGCAATCGCTTCTCACTCGGAGGGGTCTAGGTTCGAATCCTGCCCATGAACAAGTCTTTCAAGTTTTTCAGTTGTGTAATTGGAACTCAGACAGAAAAATTCTGCGTGTGAAGGCATAACACTGACACTTAGATTTGGCTGTTGTAGAGTTTCAAGCACAAATAATTACTGCGAATTATAACCTTCCACTCTGAGTGAAGAAAAAACTCTCCGTCCTATTCGGACTCCCCCCCCCCCCCACCCTGGAGAGCAAATACCGAAACCAAACCACTACAAAACAATTTTCCTTTCTCCTCCTTTCTATCTTTCCGCCTGCGCCCTGGCAACAGTAAAAGGGTATCTAGCCCCTTAGGCGCGCGTAAATTATAAAAAAAAAAAAAAAAATATATATATACGCGTAGTCTCAAAGTGCGAGAATTAGTATGGTCGTAGATGACATGCAATAGCGGTTAAAACAACATTGAAAAATATTAAAGAAATATTCCTGAACAGTAATGCTAAATATGGTACATATGAATTTATCAAAATGCTATAGTTCCTTCTATTTAGTTGTGTAACTTATTTAAAGAGAACTCAAAAACTTGTAATCCAAAAAACTATCTTTTCTACTGTAAACAAACCCATCGGGCTTTGCAAAAGTTACATTGTAATATGTATGTAACGTTTTCGAACCTTCAAATACAAATACAAAACATCAGCTCGGTTCAATATCTATTAATTTGTAGTTGACGACTGAATACTCCTGTACCGCCAGCATCAAATACAGAAAACAAGTAACACCATTGCCAAGCCCTAGTCCTCTAGTCGCTATATTGTTTGTTTTGTCACCTTATGCAGAAAAAGAGGGAGTTTCGAATTTTGCTTTACTAACTCTGAACAGCAGACTCTAGGTCTTGGGGGGAGGGTGATTTTAAAACTTGTTTTCCATGATATTTCCTGAAAATCCAATCCGGGCCCTTTGAATAATAGTCGAGAAATAGAATCAATGTGATGCTTCCACTGAAAAGACTACGAATCGCAAGTTGGAAATTCAGCACAATATCTGGTAAACGTTTCAAATTAGCCAAGGTATTACGGCAACGTTAAATCGATTAGTTGACTAATCAGAACCAAAATATTGTTTGTATCAATCAACACTAACAAGATATTTCATGCCAGAGCGGAAGAAAATAAGAACGGAGTTGCTAAGTCCTTAACTCCTGGTTGGTAAATATCTCTAAAATCAGCGATGGCTTAATGATCATCTTATTCAAATCGAAATTGAATATAAAAACAAATATTTTGACGCGATTTTGATAATATTTTGTGGCTTTCATCACTGAAGAGGAATCGAACAGTAAATATGAACGCAGACGTGAAGAAATCAGAACCAGTAGTTCGATGATGAACTTAACTTGTGCAAAACATATGGTTTAGCTATTTAAGTATCTACGAGTACGTTGGCTATTAAGCAAGAGTAACAATTAGTTTCACACTGCAACGGCGGATGCAACACATCCCCAAACAGATTACCATTTACTACGTACAATATAGGTAATCAACACCGTGGTCGCGGCTCAAGTAGTACTGTATTGGGTTCTGAACTTTTCGGAGGTCAATACCAGCAGTGCCCGAAAGACATTCTTTTTTCAGGCAACTAAAATCACGTAAGATGAGTGGTTGCCTTAAATACAACAAGATGTTCAATTACAGTAATAATTTTTTCCCCATTAAATTTTAGATGCCACCTATGGAGCGAAATAACCACTAAGCCCAAAAATGATTCCGCCGTGACATAAAGCCAAAATATGGCCTTATAACGCTCTCACAAAGTGAGAGCAAGGGCCGTATGGCCTTTTATCACTTTTATAAATCGACATAAGGCCATTATGGCTATACTTTAATCCTCGACTGTCAAGCAAGCGCTTATAGTGAGTATGGTGTATTTCAAGTTTGGGGTGGGTGACTCGCTTTGCTCGCTAACAGGATTTCACCCTTTTCTCCGCAGGGTTTAGTCGTTCCACTAAGAGTATGTCAACAATTGTCAGGCAGGTGCCTATAAGCGTATCTGTGGGGTGGGTGGCTCACTTCGCTCGCTTCACACATAAAAGTGTTATTCTTATCTCAATTTTAGCTGTGAACGCAATATGTCTGGCAGGCGTTTATATTTTAATAGTAAATTGGTGGATAGGATAGGATTGATGGGCGTCTCTTTTACTCATACGCCTTTGGCCTCAGGGTTCCGCTACAAAGCATATAGTACACTAGTCATTGAATGCAATATTGAAAAAAAAAAAAAACACATAACATATGGTCTGATGTCTCAAATTTATATGGCCTTATGTCACGGTACTCCCAAAAATCTTTCTTTCTCTCTCTGTTCCATGTTCCTAAAAACTTAACACATGCTCAGGCACAGTGTCAGTCATACCCACTTGTGTGTTAAGTTCTAAAAAAACAAAAACCGACTTCTGCTCGCAGGGTTATATGTCAAAGCACCAACCGAAAGCGGCGCGTTGACAAACAAAAAGTGGAATAATATAAATAAGGAAAAAGGCCAGTTGTAAATGGAAAGTTTTGTAAGAATGCCCTTTAAATGTCTGGAGCCAAAGAGCATAAATATCGTAGAACTATACCACACTCGTATATAGGTACGTAGAAGGCGGGCAAGAAAAACTTCAGAAGGGCCTTTTTACGCGTTATTTACTCGTACCTGAATCGCGCTACAGTCCGAGGTGGACAAAAGTCTTAACTAACAAACCTCTCCTATGCGCTCCAAAATGGTTCGCATCACGCTTAAACCGAAAATCTTGAGAGAGACCTAGAGCTGCAACTATGAGTAAACACAAGGATCGGTTATTGTCACAGCAAGCAAACAAAATAGACAAAAACCAGTACCTGAAATACGTGCCGTAATAAATCAAACTCGGAATAAACCGCTGTCCTTGACAAAGGGGCATCGGTCCAATTATCAAGCCAACGGCCATCAATGACGTAGTATAATTAATAATAAACTGAGGTAGACCCATTCCCGCCTTATTACTCATATAAACGCTTGACGTTTGACGCTACGATTGCTACGATTTAATCAGTAACATTATGAGCGGCTGGTTATGGATTACTATTGGGTGGCATGGAATACCGGTAGTCTCAGGGAATCAGTGCCCTCCGAATTTCGGTCCGGTCTGACTTGAAAGAGGTAGGCCTCCTAGTGGGAGCATCATGGTGGCTACGGGGTAAACTTATATTCGCAGGAAGGGTCTCCACACAACATGGTTGACCCGATGTAGAGTTACAAAAAGTACTGGGTGCCATGACCCTAACATCGGTAAGAGATTTTAAGTCGGCTTCAACTCAAGCCAAGAGTGGAACTTGTGCCGTCAATACAGGTTCCGGATTGGTATCAAAGGAATGATGGACGGCGCTAGCCAGACATATTCTAGCTTCGATGGATGTATAGGCATCCAGTGAAATTAAGTCAAAACAATGACGGTTTGCCATGAAAAACGCATGAAAACAGTCAAACGAAGAATAAGTCATATTCTACGATTTGGGGAGTTTCTATTCAAAAAATAAGCAGGGTTTTAATAAAGCACATGATTGATTGTTTTTCCACTCATAATATCTACAAAATAGGAGGAAGAAACAATAATAAAAGATAAAGATATGCGCCATTAAGTTCTGGAAGATTTCGTGGAATTCAAGAACACTGTTCGAAGAAGTCGATGAACAACGATCGTAATTACAAGAAAGTGAACGCAACGGAAGCGCAACGTTCATTGTGTGTTCGAATATTTTACAAAAATAATGATTCGACGACTGCTGCAATCATCGCATAACACGAATTATGTGCCAAGTTGTCCCTTCATCGGGAAATGGGTTCATAAGTTCGAAGAATCCGGTTCAGCTACGATCATTAGGAACTCACTTAAAAGTTGTATGTATGAAATAAATCAGTATATTCGCGTTGCATAGACCCCATTGTTACACTGCATTTTGCGCAAAGATTAAAATTTATATTCCTACAAATTTGGCCTTCAATTCGTTAACCATATAACTGAGCGTTTATTAACACTCATTTGTTTTCGGATGAGGCACATTGTAAAATGAATGAAATGACTTGACCTTTTTTTATTTCCAAATAATAATGGGAATAAACCCCCATATCTACAACCCTGGTATCAAAGGCGCAAACATCCATATATTCACGGACAGTCAAGTAGCTATAAATGCCCTTATTGATCGCATATCACTGATTACAAATCAGTCAAGTACTGCTTCAAAAGTCTCCAACAACTTAGCTCTAGAAACAAGACCAAACTTAGTTTCAATAAAAGTCTCATCGAACTCTGAACCACTTTACTATCTATTCCGGACTGACCAATTCCTTTTCCTTTTCGATATCCACTATCGGAACCCCCAAATTTCGCCTAATACTACCACTGTAATCCTTTTTTTTCATCCCACTTCAACTTCAGACCACCTCTTCCCCATGTTGTCATACGGTATGGAACGATTTGGATCCTGCTATGTGGATTTCCAAACCAGATCAAACTAACGAATGTAACATGGGGACTTGAACCTTGAATCCGGCGATTGGCTGCCGGTCACTACCCTTGTACCCACAGTATAACTAACAAGCATGGCATCTGGAGGCCAATAAGAAGTGGGTGATATTGATCCAAGTAGCCAGATTTACATTCATTGAAAATTGTATGGTCCGAAAAACCTTTCATAAAAAAGCTCATACCTCAACTCGGGTTCCTTCAATTTCCGAGTAGCCCCATTTGTAAGCCAAGTCGGGTTTCTCAGTCGCTTAGACTTGGCCGGCTTACATAGTTTGAAAAGGAAATATTTTTTTATATATGAATAAGAAGTAAG
Organism: Volucella bombylans; assembly: GCA_949129095.1. Taxonomy (NCBI): domain Eukaryota; kingdom Metazoa; phylum Arthropoda; class Insecta; order Diptera; family Syrphidae; genus Volucella; species Volucella bombylans. Next base: position 108,231,699 of record OX422143.1, on the reverse strand, counting down.
GCTTCTGAATGCTCACTTTGTTACTATATCAGTCTCTTTATTGCAATCTTTTTCCCCTGTCACATCTATGAATGTACCTATACCAAGCCTATTGACCATTATCTTACGGAAGAGCTATTTAAAAGTGCAGCGTATAGCACAGCATATAATGTACATAAATAACACAACATGAATACAATAAATGATTACCATAGCGACATTAAACAGTGCTGTCCATCAACAGTCACTACCGAACCGAAACGCATAATGGAGATAAGGACACCACTGGGAACTATGGGTTAGTGTCACTATGAAGACCATCATTCACCGACCACTCTAAGCTTATCCACAAAGCATTCGTATCTACGTATCTAGCATAGCAACATGCACACCAACATTGGACAATATTGCCCCAAATTGGTTTAGCAATTGATTTGGGAATTTCACCACTTCTTTATTCTCAGATCTGTTACCATAAAAGAAGCGGAAACTGCTATTTCCAAAAAATTAAAATTTTTCAGCCTTCAAGGTATAATTAGGCAAAAGCCAAAGTGGTTGGCCCCAAAATATCCTAAGAGATTAGCTTTTCTTGTGATTTGTTATGTTCCAGCCGCTTTTCGCTTCTGCTTATATACCTTTATACCGGATCTTGTTGAACCGGATTGAGGGTTTTTTATCTTTTTCTCAAAGGAAAATTTTTCAATTTCCGCTATAAGGGGTCTTTGTTCAACACAAGAATTCCAGGTGAGCTTTGACGATGACATCCTCCATTAGTATTGAGTGCAGACGATGGATAAAAAAATAAGTCTCAATCGACAAAGCGGTGTTTATGACGGCATCCTGAACAAAAATAAATAAAAAAAACGGGATCCAATATATATTTTTCAATTGTTAGCGAAAAATGAAAATACTTCTTTTCTCAATATAGCTACAGCTAGAACTTAGCTGTGTGTGCCTTCGGAGAGACGGAGCAATCCTGTGAATTAGGATTGCAGAAGAATTTTTTTTATCGAAATGGACGGCAGTTATTTGGAATTTGATCCCTTTTGTCGTCCTTCTGTAAGTCGATGTTTTTTGTTTCTTTCTTTTTTTTTTTTTTTTGTTAAGTCGTCATCATCGCTTGCACAGGAAATACAATCTGGACCAAGAGTGGTATCAATTGAGAGATAAAGAGAGGGAAAGCGGAAGTGAGGACTTTTGGATTCTGCTTGAACGGAATTATTTTGTTTTGTTTAAATAAACGCTGTAGTTATTGCTGGTTTTGCTGTGCTGACAAGATGTTTGATTTATATATCAAACCAAAATAAAAGGGACCAGGACGACTTTTATTCTGTTTAGCTCGTTTTTTCTGCTTCTGTTTGGCTGTATGCCTTTTGTTTTTGGCATTTGTCAAGACAAATCTAGGAGGAATATTTGAAAATGGGTTGCTTCTGAACAAAAGATGCTACCCTGTATGATATTAAAATGAAAATACAGCAGCTGTTTCCCAAAACTTGAAAGAGGTCTGAGTTAGCAAATTTAATAATGTCATAAGGCGGATGGAATTTAACTTTGACCATTTTATAAATAGTTATGCCTGAATGCTGATTAAAGTGCTTTCAAGTTTATTTCACCCCTTTAATTAATGTTTACAAAAATTAATGATATTTATATAGAAACTGTCACTGGTTTAAGAGCATCCCACACAATCTATGGTAAAGTATACACCATCATCGGTTGAACTTTGAGAGAAAATTGTTGGTTCGAAAGCAGATAGAAAAGAGTGAAATGAGCAAAGTCATTTGCTTATGTTTTTGTGAAAGAAAGAAGGTCACACAAGTGTAACTAGCCGAAATGGAAGCCAAGACCTTTCTAATAAAGAGAACTTGTAGTATTCACCAGTGGTTTTTGATATTTCATATCCTTCTAGATGTTAGGAAACCTATTACCCATAGGAGTATGACCGGGCAGATGTGGGACTGCCTGTATTATTGAAATCGTAGTCAGTACTGCATTGACGGTTCCAAAATGCTATTCCTTGTATAACTCAGATAATTCTGGGCCGATTTATTTTCAAATTTTTGTCAAATATGCCCTTTATTATCTATATATATAAAAATCCTGTGTCACATTGTCCGTTGGGAATGAACTTCGAAACTACTTAACCGATCTTAATAATATTTAGCACACTGTGTCTAATTGTTCAAACTTACCAGATAGGCTAGTTGAACTACTACGTGCACCGATTGATGATTAGACATAATCAGGACAACTATATCGTCAGCTGTACCATCAATACGTTGTGGATATGTACGCTAAGATCGAAAGCGAACGTTTGCGATTTATTCGATACAACCAGGCTAAATTACGATCGGAGGAATATGGGATTCTATTGTCAGAAGCCTTCCAGCTATATCGGGAGTCCACGGAACATGCAAGAATACATACAAGATGCGATGACTTACGTGCGTCATTACGGTTGTCCCGATTTCTTTATTACATTTACATGTAATCCAAATTAGGAGGAAATACAAACAAGGCCAACAATCAATACGTCGCCATGATATCACTGCACGTGTGTTTAAACAAAAATTAAAATCATTGATTGATTTAATTGTAAAACATTCGGTTTTCGGCAACGCACGATGTTGGCTGTATTCGATTGAGTGGCAAAAGCGTGGCTTGCGTCACGCTCACATTTTAATTTGGCTTCAAATTAAAATCCATCCAGAAGAAATCAATCAGATAATTTCAGCCGAAATTCCGGATCCATCAATTGATCAAGAATTGTTTAATATTGTTACCAGTCACATGATCCATTACCAGATACATGACATCGCCATGCATGGAAAATGGAAAACGCAAGAAGCGTTTCCCAAAGCATGACGAAATAGCATGATACCAAATATGTACATACTCGTACATAACAGCAACGAAGCGATCTGGCATATTCTAAGCTTTTCCATAGACGACAGATTGTCCAACATCTAGCAATACATCTTGAAAACGGTCAACGTGTATATTTCACTGAAGAAAATGCTCTCCAAAGAGCACTAGAGCCACCTGATATGACTCCTGTTCAACCAAACACAATCCGATTCGGACTTAGAGAGATCTTTATTCGCCGGCTGCTAATGATACACTGAACTTTATTACTCAATTCTTTCGTTGCGATGTTGCTGGAGACAGCTTTTCTCAGAGCGTGATGTAGCAGGTCGCCACATCCCTCCTATATTTTCCAGCCTCAGCTTCAAAAACGGCCTTGTTATTGTGTCGATTGAAGTTCCGCCGCTCCTTGCTAGATCTTGGTCAGTAGTTAGTTGTTCAGGAGTGGTGATATTTGGTATTCTCTTGACATGGCTCACATTCCGTCTGAATGTTTTTCCCTCTCCTTGCACCGTGACTTCATTCCGGTTCCGTTCAATTACCTTGAATTCGGTTGGAAGAAATGTTGGTGTTAACTTGTTCTGAGGCCCGCTGTCGTAAAGCAATATCATATCACCCACTTGGATATCACTTTCTTTCACCCCACGAGCCCTATCTCCTCTTTCCTTCCCTTTCTGTTTAGCTATCGTATCTAAGTCCCGAGCCTCTGAATCTAAGATATTTTCCGCAATATCATGAGTTCCGATGGTGTCACTTCCGTAGAACCATGGGGAGTTAGATTATGCATCAATGTGAACTTCTCCAGCTCGGTTTTATAATCAAAGCCTTCGGAATTTGAAAGCCTGCAGGTGTCGGTTTGAAAATCGCCTCTAGGGGTTTATGATCGGTGAGCAGCTTAAACTCGATTCCGGCCAAATAGTAGTAAAATCTCTCAACCGCCCAAACGAAAGCTAAGCTCTCCTTCTCCGTCTGCGAGTACCGCCTTTCCACTCCGCTCTTGCTCGCAAAAGATATAACCTGGGGACTATCGCCTTGGAATCGCCGCAACACTGTACCCAGAGCTACAGGACTCGCATCAGCTACTAATCTTGTTCTACTCTTGATATTAAAGTAAGATAGACACGGAATCTCCGCAAGCGATTTCTTTAACCTCTGAAATGCTCGATCCTCATTTTCGCCCCAAACGAATTGGGTGTCTTTATTTGTCAGCACTCTAAGAAGTTCTGTAGAATCTGCTAAGTCCGGAATGAACTTGTCTAAATAAGTTACAAAGCCCAAGAAGGATCTCATCTCTTCCTTGCTATTTGGTGGTCGAAACTCTAATACAGTCCTAACTTTCTCTGGGTCCGCGCTAATGCCTGTTGTTGCCAAAATATGGCCCAAAAACTTTAGCTATTTTACCCTCCAACTACATTTTTCCTTTTTAAGTGTCACGTTCGTTTCGTGGAAAATGCTCAGTACCTTTTCTAACTCGTTGTCATGTTCTTCTTTCGTCCGCCCAAACACAATAAGATCCTCCAAGTAGTTCACTGTGCTAGTGCAAGAAGCTAGCATGTTTTCCATAGTACGTTGAAATATTTCGGATGCTGAGTTCATTCCAAACAACAAACGTTTATAGCGAAAAGTCCCCTGTGTGTTATAAACGTTGTTATATAAGGACTCTCCTCTTCCAGCTCTAACTGATGATATGCGTTCTTTAAATCTAGTCTGGAAAAGTACGCAGACCCTTTTAATTTAGTCATAAGTGACTCAAATGTCGGAAGAGGAAAGTTCTCCCTGAGTATAGTGGTATTTGCACACCGCATATCTATGCAAAGACGGATATCCCCAGTTTCTTTGAACACGATCACAATTGGCGAAATCCAAGAACTGGGCCCAACAACTGGTTCAATGATATCTTGTTCACTAGCCTCTCTTAGCTTCTCATCACATATCTCCTCAAGCGCTGATGGAATCCGACGTAGCGGTTGCTCTATTGGTTTAATGCACTTATTTATATACCTTTATAATGCAATTGTATTTTTATACCTTTAATTTGTGGAAATGCTTGAACTTCCTTTACTCGGTATACATCTAGGCCTAATTTTAACACCTTCAACCGTATCGCTGTTTCCCGTCCGAGCAAAGATTGCCTTCCATTCGGATTACATAAAATGTTGAAACGATCTCAGCTTTCCCATCGACACTTGTAGGCGCATCAAACACACTAGTAAGGTCCCAAACAATTCCTTCCCTGCATAAGCGCGAAACTGGTTTCTCATTTCCTTGCGCACATTCCACAACATGGAGAAACTCCGATGTAGTTGTTCCCAATCACTTTCCACCAGAGTCGATGATCATTGATATCTTCGAGTCGCCGACGAAACAGTCTATGCTCCCATTCGAGGTTGAGTTAAACTCGTCTTTCACTTGAAAACAATCATACTCTCTCGATTCAGCCCTATGGTTCCCTTGACGGTCATCAAATTCTTCCTCTGCATGGCGAATAGTCTACCATCCGTGTCATCGCCTCTAATATTTTTGCGTTTACCCCTTCCTGTCTTGCATTTTAGGGAAAAATGACCAAGATACCCATATTTCCTACAATTTTTGTTTCTGGCTGGGCAGAAGTACTCGTAGCTATTCCGACTATGGCCACTCCGCCCTCATCTTACGCATCTCTAGAATTGTTTGTCTTATTTACCGCAATCCTATTCATACAACTATTTGTTGTTGTTGGTAATTTCACCTCCGTGTCCGTTTGTGTTATCTGTTGAAGATAACTTCCTGTAATTGCGGACCCCTAAAGTATAACAACTTGCTCTTCTTTTTGGCCGCGTCTATGATTACTCCCGATTCCAAATATGAGAATGAGAATGAACGGAGCCATTTCTGCAATTCGGATCGAATGACCGCTCTATCAATAGTCTCACCCAGAAATGATCTTATTCCAGTGTTCATCATTTTTATGAACCTGTTGTACCAAGAACGATTAAGCCAGTTGGTTTGTTTGCTAAGAGACACAATTGAATGTGAAGACTTTCTTGACCTGCTCAGACACGAAACTTATTGTTTTTCCCAGTTTTACAATTGAATGTAATAAGCTTACCCCCTTATCTTCACCACAATTGAAGACATATTGCACCGAGTTAGACAAACAGACAAATGTCCAAATATAGATTACACGCCTGAGATGTATAATGAAGCTTTAGTGCTGATCGAGGATTTATGCATTTTAATTTCAAGTTTATCACTTACTCATTATCATAGGTCGTCACCTGATCGCCCGGCCACCGACTTAGTTAACAGTGATTTGCAACGAGAAAAACAGTACAACGACGTTGACTAAGCTACCGTTATTACGAATAATAAGCCATTACTGACAGCTGACCAAAAAAATATTTATAATCGGATTATGCTGACTGTTAATGCTGAACAAGGCGGCTTTTTTTTTTGGACGCACTAGGTGGAACCGGTAAAATATTTTTAATATCGTTGATCCTTGCAAAGATAGTGTCGCAACAAAAAATTGCATTTGCGATTGCATCGTCAGGCATTGCTGCCACTTTGTTAGATGGTGGGCTCAATAATAATTACTTGGATCATAATTGGCTCAGTAATCGTGCTATTTTGGCAGCAAAAAATGTCGCTGTTGACGAAATTAATTCCCAGACACAAAAGTTGCTGCCAGGTGATCTGATGTCTTTTAAATCTTCAACCGAAGATTGGTTCACCGATTATTCTTCTGCGCAATTTGAATCTACCTAGATTATGTAACGGCACGCGTTTGGTCATCAAAAGGATCACCCTAAATGTCATTGAAGCAACCATTTTAGCTGGAAAGTTTTAAGGAGAAATCGTCCTATCGCTTTCGCGATGACTATGCACAAGTCTCAAGGCCAAAAAATGTCCATTTGCGGATGGACCGCACCGATTAGCGCTTAATTAAATTCAAATTATAAATTGTTATAATTCAACCTACATATACGTATTACCATTATATCTACCTCATTTATAAAGAAAATAAAATTTTTATATGTTATCAATTAAGAACTTTGTAAATTACTCATTTAAAACAAACTGTGCTTGAATATGATATGAATAAAATGTAAAATTAAAAAAGAAGGAAAGAAAAATTTCCTTTGTTTACATCTTCCTTCTCTGCCAGGTTGCTTATTAATTTAATTTATATTTTTTGCAGGTACCGAAACAATTTGAATTTGAAATACTATAATGTGTCTCCATCAAAATAATATGGTATATTATACCCTTATGCATATAATAGCTTATGCACAGTCAAATCTTGCTATAGCAAGACGATGCCGTTATCTATATATTAATAGATTTCGACTAGTACTGCATAAATTTCGAAAGAGTCCCCTATTTTTAAGAAAACATTAATTGTATATGGAGAATGTTTTTTTTTTTTTTTTTAGTAACTTATTATGTATTAAAAGGTCATCGGCGGATTTTGGTCAAAATCTAAAGGCCGCGATTCGGTATGAAGGCGCATCATCTGACAAATCTATACCACTACATATTCGTTCGCGAGCTATCGTGGGCCCAGAAAATGGACACTTACGGACATACATTCACCCATACATACACAGATATTTTGTTAAAAACTGTCTAAAAAGACTAAGGCACCTTAAAACGTGAAGATATCACAAAATTTCCATTTTCGATGTGAATGCAAGAACTTCCCTATCAATAAGTTGTTCTGCTAGAACAAATTACACAGCGTGACAAGGCTTTGGTAACATGAGTGATGCTGTGTGTAATGGTTTCTTTACAGTTACTTAAAATAATAATGGAAAGCAAAAGTGCCCCAACACGTTAACTTCTCCTATTGTTGACGCATTTATGAAAGCTACCTTCAGGTGTTAAGTGCACCAATAATTCAATTTAGCTGTCTTGCTCGGTCGGCTGGGAATCGGTGTTGAGATAATTTGAAGTGAAAGTGCAATGGAATTTATAAATTAAATATGGAAAAAACCGGTCGTCGCACTTGTGCAATTTTCACAATTTTGTTATGTGTGTGGCCAATATATTGTAAAGGCCCAAGGAAGGGCTGCAACTGAAAAAGTGAAGCAGGTACATCAACTTTATTTTAATCGTTCTATAATACGAGTATATAACACGAAAAATAATGGATTCCGAAATTGTTTTGTATCTCGTGTTACGTTACACTTGTCGAATGGTTAAATGGGAAAAAGAAGTCGATGCCGTTTGCCATTACAATGATTTGGCGTGAACAAGTGAATCACTACGATGACTGTTACTTCTGTTTTCCAAAAAAAAATAAAAACCAAATAAAATACCCTAAAGTAGCTTCTGTGTCCATGCCAATAGCTCATAGTGAAGAATTTCCTATGCCCACGTCAAGAACACAAGAACCATGTGCAAAGTCATCTCTTCAAACTCATCAGAAAACTTAAAATTAATTATCCACGCTGATCGGACATCACAAAAACCGGCGCTAAGGTAGGTACAATGCACCGACAGTCAACGCGATTGCCGTCCTATTAGACAAAGGATCTAGAGATATGACCAGCTAAAAAGAGTTTCTCTGAATTGAATTGTGCTTACTATCCGTTACAATATCCTTCAATGTTTGTAACAGGGAAAAGTGGTTATTATCTGACTATCTCTCAACAAGATTCTGCAAGAAATAAAACGGTTTCATGTATGCAGTTTTATGTATACAGATTAATGATCAGAGTTTGCTTTAATACTTTACAATATTATAGAGATTTTTTGAGTCACTATTGTGTCGACATGATGGCTATAATGTTATCGGAAAGATCATGTCGAAACCAACAAAAATTGAGAGCCGATGATTATATTCATTTAAGAGATGCCTTGAATGCTAGCGTAAATGCAGCAAATATTTGACAATATGTTCACTTGCCTTCATCTTTCACTGATTATCAACTTGGAGAAGGAGAAATCCTTTCTCCAAGCACTAATGGTGGTAGCGCTGAAATCTTACAGTCCATAATCTTGAACATCTTATAGGTGCAATATGTCGTGGTGCAAAAAATTTTCTATAAATTTCTACATTGGCTTTGTTGAAGAGCAATAGTATCACCCAGAGTGATACATACAATGAAACAAATGATTTCATTTTGCAAATAAAACATTCTAAGGCAATTGATACCGGCAGCAATATTGAAGATACAGTAAACTAACCACAAGAATTTTTGAATTCCCTAAATCGTTCCCATATCATGCTCGTAAGAAATTTAAGCCCACCTACCATTTGCAATGGCACAAGACTATTAATAAAAGACTTGGGAGATAATTTAATTGTAGCGACCACTCTCACCGGGCCAGTGGTCGTGAGTCAATCGAAGATGATGAACGCAGTGGCAGACCATCGACATCGAAAACCGACGAAAACATTGATGGAGTAAAAGAAATGTTGGTCAATAACTGCAAATTAACCATCAGAGAAATAGCGGAGGACTTGAGCATTGCCTATGGATCCGTCCAAGACATTTTGGTTAATGATTTGGGTTTCCGTCGTGTTGCAGCAAAGTTGGTGCCAAGAGACCTCAATTTCATGCAAAAAAGATGATTTGCGAGGCTGAATCCGATCCCACATTCATCAAAAGGATCATTACTGGAAACGAGACGTGGATTTATGAGTACGACACGCAATCCAGACATCAGGCAAGTGAATGTCGTTCACCAAATGAGCCAGAAAAACCACGTGGTTTTCAGTCAAAAAAGAAGGCAATGCTCACGGTTTTCATTTATTACAACGGTGTAGTGCATCATGAATTTTGGCCAGAAGGCCAGACAGAAATAAAAGACTATTACTATGTAATTTGGGCGTTATGAGACGTTTGCGTGAAGCAATTCGCCGAAAGAGACCAGAATTGTGGGCAGAAAACTCGTGGATTTTGAACCATGATAACGCACCGTCGCACAGTGCCATCATTATTCGGAGTTTTTTCACAAAAAATGCAACAACTACCATCCAACAGCCACCGAATTCACCTGATTTGGCTCCCTGTGACTTCTTTCTGTTCAATCCCCGACTCTATCTTCTCCATAACCAACCTATCTCCTCCGTACAGTCTCTTCGCGACCTCGGCATTTTGTGTGACAGCGAGCTCAACTTCCGTTTACATATGGATGAGATAATCCTCAAAGCCAACTCTGCACTAGGTTTTGTAAAACGGTGGTCCAAAGAATTCACCAACCCATACGTGACCAGGTCCCTCTATATTACCTTTGTTCGCCCTCTCCTAGAGTACGCCAGTCAAGTATGGTCCCCATATCATCGTGTTCATATCTCGAGAATTGAAAGCATTCAGCGTCGTTTTCTTCGATTTGCTCTTCGAGGTATGCCCTGGGACGATCTTTCAACTTAAGATCTTCAACTTAAACACCCTCGAAGATCGCAGAGATGCAGCAGACTTTCTCTTCATTCATCAACTCCTTTCAGGTCACGTTGAATGCGCGTCCCTTTACAACTCCATTTTCCTCAACACTAACCCTCGTAATCTACGTACCCCTCGACTCTTCTATCTACCAACCCACCACACCTCCTATGGCGCGAACGAACCAATCTCCCGTATGCTACGTCAAATCAACTCAAACCCTACCGTCTTTGACTTTCACCGCACCACTTCCTACCTCAAATCTGTTCTCCTTCACCACTCCAACCAACCTTAGTTTTATGTTTTAGTTTAAGTTTATTTTTTAAGTTATAGCTTGTATTAAGCCGAATAAATGGGGGCATTCGCCCCCACCAAAATTAAAATTAAAATTAAAAAACGACTACGGGGAACGCGTTTTAGTAGCCGAGAGGAAGTAATGGAAAAATCGCAGGAAGCACTGATGGACATACCGAAAACCGAATATAAAAAATGTTTCAAGGATGGGATGAAGCGCTGGAATAAGTATGTTACAGTCGATGGGGATTACTTTGAAGGTGACAACAAAGATTTAGACGAATAAACTTGTATTTTTAATTTTCTGAACACATTCCGGGAACGTTTTGATCAAAAAGTATGTACGAGGGTTGTCTGAAAAGATAGCGGCACTCGTCAATAAATGCTAGTTGTGCATCTTACAGTTACTTACCCAAGTTTCAGTCATTTTGGACGCGAAGTTTTTAGTTTACAGTCGTTTGAGTGAGTCCATGTGAGTGTTTTTTGTGAAAATGAAAAAAATGAGTATCGAGCTATTATTAAATTCTTGTTTTTGAAAGGCAATACGCCTACGTAAATCAAAAGTGAGTTGGACTCTATGTATGGGGACTCTGCACCATTTTATTTTACCACTGTGAAATTTTGGGCAGCTGAATTTAAACGTGGCCGTAAGAGCTTGGGAGATGATAACGTTCGGGACGTCCAAAAACTGCAACCACTGCCGATACCGCACATTGGGTACCGCATTTGCTTACGTTAGACCAAAAACGTGTTCGAATCAACATTTCCAACGCTTTGTTGGCGCAGTTTAGGCGCAATAAATTCGAGTTTTGGCGCCGATTAATTACTGTAGAAGAAACTTGGATACACACCATTATACGCCCGAAACAAAAATTCAGTCAAAACAGTAAACTGCAAAGGGCGAGCCGGCTCCAAAAAAAAAGCAAAAACTCTTTTTTTCGGCTGGAAAAGTGATGGCGACTGTTTTTTGGGATAGTAAAGGAGTTATCTTAATCGATTATCTTCAAAAAGGAACAATTATACATTAGCATACTACGCATCATTACTTGCCAAGCTGAAGGCAGAAACTGCGGAAAAACGGCCACATTTGCAGAAAAAGAAAATCCTGTTTAACAAGACAACGCGCCGTCTCGCACCTCAGCGGTTGCCATGGCGAAAATCCATGAATTACGGTTTGAACAGCTTGACCATCCGCCTTATTCAAAAGATCTAGCCTCAAGCGACTTCTTTTTGTTCCCTCATCTAAAAACTGGGTTAGAGAGATGGGAGCATCGCTGGGAGAAGTGTGTAGAGTTACAAGGAGACTATGTAGAAAAATAAAAAAAAATTGAGAAAAAATGTCTTGTATCATTGTTCGGTCGGACACTTTTCAGACAACCGTCGTATGTATGTTGCTCTTAGAAACCAATTGATTTAGTATGTAACACACACATGCACTTGAATTATATGCAACATGTAATTGGCTTATACATATGTAAGTAAGAGATAAAAGCAGTCACACTTTTGAATTAGGATTGTCATGTCGTTTTCCTAACTAAACAACATGGTGTCAGATGCGATAAATGTTTAATATTGTAAATGTCAGAGTTAAAATATATTAAGGAAGAAATCAGTAGTGGCAGTAAAAATAATTCAGAAACAAATTCAAATGACAATCGTAATACTTTAGACAGTGAAATGAATATCGCTCCTCCACGAGCCGTGAACACAAAATACCATCAGTCGGAAAATTGGATGATATTTCGGAAAAGTGGGAATATTTATATAGCTGCTGACTTAGCAAAAAAACCAGACCTCCAGATGGTTGGAATTTTAAAAACGTGCATTGGTGAAGAATTCTATTGCAATTAAAAATTTCTACGGAGGAAGAAACGACGACTGCAAGAATTTTGAATACGTTGGAAAATCACTTCAAGCCGAAAGTTAATGTCAGGTATGAAAGGTATGTATGTATTTAATATGGTCAAGCAGAATGAAAATGAAAGCGTAGACTCATATTTCAGTCGCTTGCGCGAGCTCATAAAAAATTGTTCATATCCCCTCGATATGAGGACGATTTCATTTGTGACAGAATGACATCAGGAATCATATGTACTGAAATGCAAAACAAATTGCTCGTGGAACACCACCTTACACTCACATCAGCTACCGATATTTGCCGCTTGACAGAACAAACAGCCGTTAGAATGAAATCGATCGCTAAAGAAGAACCACACCATACATTCGAAGCAATTCACGTTACATCTGTTCCAAATAACCGAAATAATAATACTTTCTACTATAACAAACGACACACAAACAAATTATTCAGACAAAGAGAAGACGCTAAAAAACGAACTTGCAATTACTGTGGTGCTCTTCACACTAGAGAACGTGTCCAGCATACGGAGCTATATGCAATAAATACGGTAAAATCAGTCACTTTATCAAGGTATGTAGAAGTCAATACAAATCGAATGACAGAAAAGGCCAACTAAAAACGCATAACAGAATAAACGAAATTCATAATGCTGCCAGCAGTGAAGAAGAGACCGATGATGATATTTTCCTTGTCACTTGCATAAAATTTTCTTAAGAAAATCTGATAATGCGTGAAATGACATGCTAATACGATTGAATACGTAATTGATACGGGTGCGTCGTTCGACATCATTAATCTTGCCGTTTTCAAGCATATTGCAGGTCAATCAGAGAAAATTAAAACAACGAAAAAGAAATTAAAAAGCTACAGTGGTCATCTGATTAAGCCAATCGGTGCAGCAAATTTAGTTTGTGTATCGAATGGAATGACTTATCTAATGGAGTTTTAAAGGACAAGTTCAAAACTATTATCGGTGTACGTAGCTCACAAGACTGGGATATTATCTGCGTAAATCACATTGAATAGAAAACGATAAACGAAAAAACAAATCTCATTCTAAAAAAGTTCGCAGATGTATTCGAAGGAGAAAGTGTTTTGCCGGTACCCTTGAAATTTAAAACTAATCCCCGTATAAATCCATCAGGTCAACAACCAAGAAGAATACCGGTTGCTTTGCGATCAGAGTTACAGAATAAACTTGAAGAATTAGAAGAGAAGGGCATTATCAGCAAAGTAGAACACCATACACCGTGGATTAGTAATTGGATGCTGGTGAAAAAGAATAACAAATTACGAATATGTCTGGTTCCAACAGAATGAAATAAAGCCCTGCTTAGAGTGCACTAACAAATTCCTACAATTGAAGAAATGCTGCCCAATCTAACGGTGGCAAGTCCAGTTAGACAAATAAAGCCACGAACTAACTACTTTTTGAACACCCCTTGGAAGATATTGTTTGAATCGCATGCCGTTTGGCATAGCACCAGCATCCAAGTATTTTCAGAAACTTCAACATGAAATATTATATGGATTAAAGGGCGTGGAGGTTATTGTAGATGACATTTTAGTGTATGGAAAAGGAGTAGCCGAAGAAGAAGCACAAATAGATCACGACCAGAACCTGGAAAACGTTTTAGGAAGGCTAAGAAAGCATTTTTTTTAAATTACGAGTAAATGCAAAAAAATCTGATTGGCTTGAAAAAGGTAACATTTTTTGGACATTTACTTACCGATCAGGGTAAATTTTACCAAATTTCAGCATCGTTACGAAAAATTTGTCGTGTGAAGGAAAAATGGAAATTGACATTAGAAGAAAAGCAATCATTTGATGAAATCAAACAAATGTTGACTGTGGTACCTGTATTGCAGTATTATAATGTCAATAAAGATGTCCAAATACAATGCGATGCCAGTAAAGATGGCCTGGGTACTGTTCTTCTCCAAGACCGACATTCAATTTCTTATGTGTCCCGAACCTTGACAACAACTAAGCAGCACTACGCCGAAATTGAGAAAGAGTGTCTTGCGCTAAAAAGAGTGTTTTTTGTGCAAAAAATAATATACTTGTAGAGTCTGACCACCTGCCACTACAAACAATTTTTAGAAAATCGATTTTAGACACACCAAAACGCTTACAACGCATGCGACTGAGCTTGCAACGCTATGCTATAAAAATTATTTACAAAAACGGAAAAGAGATGTACTTGACTGATACCCTGTCTAGAGCCGTAGCTCCAATACGCAAATCTAAAGACTTATATACAAATTTTGAAATTTATTTGTTAAATCAAATTGAAACATTATTTTCGGAAATTGTTCAAATAAATGCAATAGATGACTTGCATATCAAACACAGTCGAATAGAGATTATAAAACAAGAAACATTGTTGGATGCTTCATTGCTAAAACTGGCGAAAATGGTTCTTCATGGATGGCCACCTGATAAACACTGCATGGACGACGACATCAACTGCTACTGGAACTGCAGAGAGGATATTACCCTCTAAGATGGGATTTTGTTGAAAGGTGATCGCATAATCATTCCAAGTAAGTTGAGAAAATCAATATTAAATAAAATACACTACAGTCATCAAGGCATGCAGGCATGCCTAAGAAAAGCAAGAGATTCAGTTTGTTGGCCTAATATCAATAATCACATAAAAGAAGTACGCATGAATTGTGAAATTTGTCTAGAAAATAGACCTAATCAACAAAAAACACCACTTCAATATCCTATATTGCCTGCCTTGCCGTTTCAACGAATCGGATTAGATATTTTTGAATTTTGTTACAATTCGAAAAAAACTGTATTTTCTAGTAACCGTGGATTATTTTTCAGATTATTTCGAAGTAGATGAATTAACCAACCTAACCGCTTCTTCAATAATCAAAGCTTGTAAAAAGAATTTCAGTCGCCATGGCATTCCACAAGTTGTTGTCTCAGATTATAAGAGTCAATAAAGAGTTCGAACAATTCGCAAAAGAATGAGAATTTCAACATTCTAGGAGTTTACCTCGTCAGCAACAGGGAAATGGGAAAGCAGAGTCAGCTGTCAAAATAGCTAAAAATTTATTAAAAAGATCGGGAAACTGTTTTTGAAAAACGCATTTGGAATACCGCAACACAGAAAATCAAATCGGTGCTAGCCCTAATCAGCGTCTATTGTCCAGAGGAACTAGATGTTCAATTCCGGTTACGAAAGAAAAACTTAAGCTAATGCTGCAATCCAACGTTAAGGAGAAAATATTTCATCATAAACAAATAACCAAAAAATATTATGATAAATCAAGCAGAAAGTTACAACCTTTAGAATACGGACAGCATGTGATGGTTCAACTTAAGCGAAGTTTAGGAGACTCCACCTGGACCAAAGGTAATATTGCGGAAATAAAATCTAGCCGAGCTGCAACAGTGCAGGTTGGAAATGCGCAATATTTGCATAACCGAAAACATGAATCTTGGCGAAGACGAGTCCAATGGAGAAGAAAGGCGTTTCAGAGAACAGGTGGATAATAATAGACTAACGCTTAATTGGAGACAAAAAAAAAATATTTTGTTAAAGAAACACGATTCATAGTTAATTCTTTTTAAAAAGTTAACAAGAGTACCAAGTGTAAGCGAGACAGACAGCGACGCCGTGATACCGAATTCTACGGAAAAACCAGCTCCATCCTACAACGAGTCCAAAGTCTGCTACCCCGAGATTATTCAGAAAGTGTGCAATTTTGTCAAACTATGGCGCAGAGGTTCAGAGGAGATCCGAGATTCTTGAACCTCCACAATTTGCACAAGTGGCAAGAGGAAAATCCACATTCGATGCGGGAAGATAGATCAAAGTACCGTTTTAAAGTAAACATGTGGACGGGAATTTTGAATGGTAGAATTACTGGCCTATTCGAGCTGCCGCAGAATTTGAATGCGGAGGTTATTTAGATTTTTTGGAGAACCACTTACCAAATTTATTGGAAGATGGCTGCCCAGTGTATTATGCTCTCACAGTAGGAGAGTTCCTCGATCGGGAATACACCAACAGGTGGATAGGGTGATCTCACCTGATTTAAATCCACTCAATTTTTGTTTACTGGGGAGCGGTAAAAGAAAAAGTTTATTCTAAGCCGAGCGAAAACGAGCTGCGCCAAAAAGTTGCTGATGCCGTTGAAAACATCAACTCCAGAAGATATGCCCATCTTATTACCATATCATTTTTAAGAAGATATATGGAGCTTGAATTGCCGCTTCACGCAAATAGTTTGAACATTTATTGTAAGATACAAGATCGGTAAAACAGTTGTTCAAAGCGATCGTGAGAGTATACACCAAGAGAACGTAGTGTTCTGTGTGCTCTGTGATGGGAAAAAAACGAAATGAAATGACAAGGGTGGCAGATCTATCTGTTTCACTCACTTTAGTCGAAATGGGGTGTTTATCCGTCTCAATCACGGCGTCACTGTCTGTCTCGCTCACACTTGGTGCTCATTTTAACTTTTTAAAAGGAATTAACTATGAATCGAGTTTCTTTATCAAAATATTTTGTTTGTCCCCAATTAAGCGTTAGTCTAGCAAGTGTCATACCACTTTGGAATACAGACTAAATCCGCCATCTTTTAGAGTTACTTGCCCAAATGGCATAGTACATTTTTTTGTTAGTATAGTCAGTTCAAGTTGGGTGATTAATGATTTGCAGATACATGTATTGACAAAAACGCAATATTTTAGTTAAAACCGATATAGTTATATTTCAACTTTGGACTGTAATTTACAGACGAGTTACTCAGGGTTACCCGACAAAAAAAAAACGAAGAAAAGTAAAAATTTGCGATCACAGTACATGAAAGATCGTCACAGGGTGTCAGTTTTATCGATTTTTTTTTTGAGTGTCAATAATTTTAAAAGTACATGACTTAGATCTTTTTTTATAATTTTGTGATAACCGACACCATTTGACCTGTCACCCTTTTCCGGCTTGACGTTGATTTTTGGGACACCCTGTATACTAAATAGATTATAAAATTACATAAAACTTATGATTGTAAATATGAAATTCATGCACACACAGAAAATATCTGTGTGTACTCGTATCTATGATATTCCTCAAGCATATTTAGTTGATTAGCTTTAATGAAGGAAATGAATTTTTTTTTTAAATAAAACCATTATAAAGTTTAAGAATATAAATAAACAAAACTATCAGTATTATTACTTATTTTTTCCTGAATCATATTTTTTTTTCTTCTTGGTCAATTGTTTAAGATCCTTACTGAGTAGTTTTTTTTAGTGATAATCGCAACTTGGTTTAGGCCTACTAAGCATACGGAGAATGTGATTATCAAGAAAGTGGTGACAGGATGTGTGGGTAGCAGTTGTAGTAGGGGTATGTAACCTTTTTAGGTTAGATACTGGCTTAAATTGGGGGTAGTCGCAAAGAGAGCTCCGCGATTGCCATGGATGTTGAATATATCAAATTTTAGCTAGGGTTGGGCAAGCTGAAGGAGAATTTACACCTTCCTCCTCCCCCTCATTTTCTCTGTGGTTACGTGTGGATGATGGGAATTGATGGGAACTCGGGCCTCGCAATTTGTTGCTTTTTTTTTTGGTTAAGACAGCGGTTGTGTTACCTTTCTGCTACTAAGGCAACTTCTTTTTTTTTTTTGGTATTTTGTTTTCAGGCATGTAAATAATAATGTTACTCCTGACCAAGCCACGTGGCAAGTTCCCATTCCCATCCAATGAGCTACCGAGTGGATGATCATGCCTGAGCCACGAGGAGATTGAACACCCCACCTACTAATCTGCCTGGATTGACCTAAGGTGTCCTATTATTTTGGGTTATAAGGGTGGGCGAAAGTTAGTAGATAGGTTATACGGATGCAAGTCTAGCCTTTGAGTCATGCGCATCCGGGTTTCGTTATAACATGTAGTTGGCTTACCATATACATACATAACATTTGATAACACAACAGTGAAGTAAGAAATAAAAGCAGTCACGCTTTTGAATTAGAATTGTTTTCCTCACTAAACAAAACCAATAGAACATTTAACACAGTATACGGAGGAGCCTTGGTGTGATGTATTAATTATCTTCCCAGCCAAGTTTGTCATAAACATTTGGGAAGTAAGATAAATAAAAATCACCATCTAATGCCAATCGAATGGCTTAATTCAAGCGTGATCAGAAAACTAAAAATTATATACAAAAATACATGAATTTGAACATGGTACAAGTTGTCATAAACTATTTGTTTGTGTATGAGAAAAATTAAATAACAATGTAGACTGTTATATACATATGTATATATAAGAAAAATAAGAATTTTTTTGCTGATGTTTAACATAAGACCAATGTAAATATTATGAGATGAAGGATATTCAACAACATTTACATTTAAAAATCTATCGCACCCTAAAGCCAGTTAAATATTAATATTCAGCTGTTACGAAATCTGTTCTCTATTAGTTTATGGTAAAACTTATAAAAAAAAAATAAAATAAATAGAATTTCGATTTTCCTGACTAGAACATTTATTTGTTTATTATATTTTCTCTTGTTTATTTTTTTGGCTCTGCTCACAGCTTCTCATGCAGTGTACCTGTGTACATTGTATCTAAAAGTAGCCTCTGTTTTTCCATGTTATTATTTTCTACATATTTGCCACGATATTTTGTTGAAATTGTTTGATTGTTTTTATGTGCATCAATCTACTGATGAGAAAGATAAAATAAAAATAATTTTGTTCAATACGTTGATGGAAAATTGCTTTTAGAAAAAAACGCGAAAGAATTCTTATAGAACAATAATGATTACGCTTTTATTGTTGATTATTATTAGTATAACAAAAGAAAACTGCATTTAAGCATTAATTAGAGAAGAAAACAGAAAAGAAAGGAAGGAATGACATTTGGAAAAACAGTGAGCTGCGGAGGTATGGATGATCGGGAAATGACAGGGATGTCCAAAACGCTCCCTCAGTGAGAGGATCCTCATATCCTGATGATTGCAAGTCCTGATAAGCAATGATAGTGCTTCCGTCCAGCTAGCGCTTTAGTAAGAACGTCGGCAGGCATTTATTCCGTTAGTAAATATTCAAGTTTAATGTCCCCCTTGGATAAAATATCCCGAATGAAGTGATGGCGGATATCTATATGTTTGGTCCTTTGATGAAAGACATGATTCTCAGTAAGAAGTCAGGCGCCACGATTGTCGTTGTATTAGATTATTCCACTTATGTCTCGTAGACCAACTTCCTTTAGGAAAATTTTGAAGATGAATAGCTTCCTTGATGGCTTCCTATACACCCATGTATTCGGCTTAGGTCGAAGATAGAGCCACAGTTTTTTGCTTTTGTAATTTCCAACTAACGACTGCATTTGAAAACTTGAATGCGTAGCCAGTGTATGATCTTCGGTCGATCACGCACCTTTCAATTTGATGTATACCGCAATCCATAATCTATTGTTCCTTAAAGTTCTCGTAAAACACGCTTCGCAGCACCCCAATGAGCAACGGTAAAGCAACTGTTGAATTGAGCAAGAACACTTGTTTCCTTTTTGACTTATAGATAATATGCCCTCTGAGTCTTGCTTAATTTCGATCCCGAGAAAATATTTTGCTTCTAGAATATCTAGTTTAAATCCTCGGAGCAAATAAGAAAATCATCTACATAAATACAATAGAAGAAATCAAAATTTGTTATTCATCCACGCAAAGTACACGAATGGATCTGCATTAGTCGCTTTTAGTCCCATTTGCTGTAACTTACGGTCAAATTTTTGACTCCATTGACGCCCGGCTTGTTTCAAGCCATAAAGTACCTTCTCAAGGTAACATACCTGTTTCTCTTTGCGAAACGATTGAAGCATGGTTTTAGCCTTTTTAGCAATGAAGCTGTTAACTTTGAAGTATTTCTCTTAAAGTATCTTCAAATAACGGGGGAGGCTTCATGTAGATTTCTTCATTTAACACTCCATTCAAAAATGCCGAAGTAATATCGAATTGATGGACTTTGAGCTGATATATTGCACCGATGGTCAGTATGAGACGTATCGACTCAAGTCGAGCTACTGTAGCAAATGTTTTTGTGTAATCTATGCCCGGTTGTTGAGCGAAATCTTGTGCTAGGAGGCGAGCCTTTCTTCTGGTCACACCTTCCAGGTATCAATCTTGATTAAGTTTTTAACTTCATCCATAATTGCATTTTTCCATTCAGCACAGTTATGCCAGTGTAGAGCTTACTTGAAACTTACTTCTGAGTTAAAATCAGAGGTCACTACATCGTTATCGATAATGTTTTCCTCATCGTTTTCATCAGGGTTGAACAACTGATCATGACCTTGATCGCACGTTGCTTCATCAGTATCAGTATTATGAGGTTTTTCCAGCAAATTGAGAACACCACATTTTATTTCACTTAAGATAATATTCCCATCCAAATTCGATATGCTTTCGCCTCATCTAACTACCCAATGAATACACCTTCAATTGAACGAGCTCCAAATTTATCTTTATTTTGTTCGAATGCACTGCAACCGAATATTTGAAGATGTCTTAAATTAGGGATTCGCCCTGTCCAGATTTCAGGGGGTATTTTGTCACCAAGACTTCTTGACGGACAACGATTTCTCCGGTATTCGCCATGCATAAATCCTCTGCCCAAAATGACGGAGAAAGTCCAGCCTGCAAAACCATACGTCTGGCCATCTTGATTAAAGTACGATTCTTTCACCACCATTCTGTTGAGGTGGGAATGGAGCTGATAATCTTCTTTTGATTCCTTGGAATTTGATTCTCTGTCCGGTTTGGTTTTCGACACGGTTTTTATAATTAAGGAACGTTTGATAGACCTCGCTTTTATTTTTGATTATATACACCTCACACCAGCGTGAGAAATCATCCACCATTTGACTGAGTCCTCATTGGCCCACAGATATCCGAGTGAACAATCATTAAAGGTATCGTTGGTCTTAAATAAAATTGTACTTGGCAGGAAAAACCCATTGTACTTTAAAATAATAATGCTAACGTTGCTAGACGCTTTCGAGGTGGCCCTGGAGAACGTCAACATCATGAGAAATGCTCGGAAAGTTAAGGGCCTCAACGTATTCAACTTAAGCAAATGCTACAAGCGCTACTACTGTAACTACAGACGGAGAGGCGCCGCTTGTTTCCTAGGGCTTTAAAGTGAATCAGGAAGTGTACCGAAAAGAGGTCCTAAATGACGAATTGATCCCTTAATGTGCAAGTAATTCACCGTCAACTGCTGAGCATTGCAACAGGACTCAGCACCATCTCATTTTTTCACAGCTCATTTCTTCACTTGAATCCGATGAAACTTCCCCATATAGTGAATTCTGGATGCTAAAGAACAAAAGAAAACATATCAAAATATGAAAAAATTGAAATCGGAGATTCGTCGGGAATGGTCGCGAACCCCATAGGACCAGAGCCACAGAATATAGCAACTTAAAGCATACACATGCTTAGAAATATACATACAGGGTTTTCTTTAAGAGTAAATGTGCCCCAAATGGCACTTAATGGCGCCATCGTGTAGAATGCTCACATCTGCCAAACCTTCCAGTTCCAATTTATCCCAAAAAAAAAATATGCGAAAGCAGTCTCCCTTATATGTAACTGACTCGTCGTATTATCTCGGAAGAAGTACGGCCCAACGACATCTCCGTTATGAAAACCACAATAAACAGTAATTGTTTTTTTACAAATAAAGCCATTTAACCAAACACTTATCAGCTCCGTGGTCAATCAATACGGTCTTATACTGACGTCTAACCAAGTCCTTTCGCAGAATACTCGAAACGATCTAGAGATGCCCAGATCTTGAGATCTGCACGGAATCGATGGATTGCGGTTTTGACATACTGACCAGCGTACAGCCGTAAGATTTTCTTTATTTCTGACGTTTCGCCATCTCACTAACACGGCAACATTTCGATTATCAGGACGATTAAAATTCCTAAAAATGAAATTAACACACGTAATGTAGTCGTTACTGACCACGAGTTTCGATAAAAAATTTGGATGATTTGTAAATGTTGTTGAAGCATGTACCTTTTCATGGTTAGATGGTAGACAATCTGGAACACAAATATGACATCTTTAACAAGATTGTATGTGTGAGTTCAGAGAATCTCTATTAAAAGGATGAAAATCCTTTATATAAACGGTGAGGATAACTCAAATTCCGCTGTCAGGCAGAAAGAACTATTCAACCTGGACTGTAAAGATCACGAGATCTGTTCCCCAGACCAAAATAAAGTAAGGATAGCAATATATAGCAACATCTAAGCTTAAGAACAACAAGGCTGCTAGACAGGACGGCCCACTTGCTGAGCTATTTAAGACAGTCGAAGATGACTTGGTAGAGAGTATGCACCAACTCATTTCCAAGATTTAGTCTGCAGAAAGGATGCCTGCAGAATGGAATCTTAGCTCCGTTTGCCCGATCCACAAGAAAGTAGACCCTCTTAACTGCGCCAATTATAGAGCCATCAGCCTAATTGACATTGTGTGGAAGGCTGAAGCCATTTATAGCAAGTCCACAATCAACCACAATCAACCACAATCAAATATTCACACTATGGCAGATCCTGAAAAAAACAAGCCATATCTAGCCTTAGCATTCCTACAAAGCACGCCACATTATGCAGAATGACGATGGAGAACGCTCGCTGCTCCGAAAAGTTCGGAAACAATCTCTTCGAGAGCTTTGGTGTCAAAAAATGAATTTACGCAAGGTGAGGTGTTGTTGTGTAACCATATGTTACGTTATGTAACTAACAATTTTAGAAAAGTCTGTACAACTACTTAAATACGCTTTATATTTGAGATAATCACATCGTGGCATCTCATCAGTATTCAAACGAAGAATTACTTTTGCCTTATCTAAGGGGTGTCTACGAGTATATAAGGCCCTCACACTCCCAGTCCTGCTTTATGCTTCAAAAGCATGGATATTGGTAAAGGATAAAGAAATTGTTGGCTTCTTCGAGTGATTTTTGGTTACGTTTGTGTTGACAAGGTTTGCAGGAGAAGATTTAAGAACGAACTCTACGGAGCTGTATTGTGACATTGATCTGATTAGAAAAGTCCACATTGGTCGCTTAAGATGGCTAATGTAGAGCCATTGAATACCAATCCTCCAGCCCGAAGAGTAATCGTTTTCAATGCGGAGGTAGAAAACAATAGAGAATAAGTGGAAAGTAAAGAGGTCTCTGAAATATCAAGTATGAAAAATCTTTTCTGGAATATACAAACTGTTGGCCTGAAAGACACATATAGCCCCCTCGGAGGCAATAATATCGAAAGAGTATTGCTTAAGCAATAAGATGCCTTTCCCCACACAACAACCCTAAATGATGTTCCTAGTCT
The DNA here is from genome assembly GCA_949129095.1 of Volucella bombylans. Taxonomy (NCBI): domain Eukaryota; kingdom Metazoa; phylum Arthropoda; class Insecta; order Diptera; family Syrphidae; genus Volucella; species Volucella bombylans. The sequence goes on along the minus strand of OX422143.1, from coordinate 108,207,946 downwards.
GTCCGGTACAATAGGACTAAATCCCTAAAAATACCAAGATAGACATTATTCAGATATTAGGACCAATTTAATCGGAATAATTATTAAAGAACTGGTTACTTTTAGAGTGTTATCATTCAGTGAATACGACAAGAGATTTCACTCCAGTGCACCTTCTTTCCTTAATTGGCAACTGAGCCCAATTCTGTTTAAACAACTGGAATATTAAAGGGGTTACGAGAAATTTGATTCAATTACCACAAGGTTTTTTGAATGCAAACACTTTTGTTCACCGATACGCTCAAGAATATCAGTATGCGAAAAATCCTTATGCACGAATACACTTACCTTATCACATAAATCACCTTCATCTTGGCAAAGATTAAGTCAAGGAAAAACTAATTATCTCAAAGGGTTAAAGCTATCTCCACTACTATGATATTAGCCGGAGCACAAAATCAAACCCAACACATACAGATTAACATCCGTCTCAGAACCGGACATCGGACAAAGATATTTCTAACCAATTCACTTGAAACCAACAAAGATTTCATAAGATCTCAACAACACTATCCGGTCATTTTATTCACTTTCGTTTGAGTAGACTCTACTTACAAGGACCAACAATGGTCAAACCAGCACAAACTAAATGGGCCAAATTTCAATTAACTCCTACGGTAAAGGAAAACCTTTCAGAGCTTCACTTACATTTGTTCTTTAAATGAAAGCCCTTTGAAATTACCTCCATGACCAGGTACACGCATCATGCAGCACAACAGGGTAGATACCTTCTCTACTACGACAAAGAAAACCAACTTCATCTCCTGTAAGTTCAATTTTCTACATATTTACCTCTTGTCCTGAAAGCTTTGAGTCATTTTAAACTGGGGTTGATACTATGGTCAACCCCAAAAATTCCACCTTTACACAAAGAATCACACACTCACTTACCTGTCTTTCCTGTTCGTCCTTTGATGAGGTGGCCCTCCTTGGTGCAGCATTATTCGGGAGGTCATCTCCATCGAATGGTGCTGGTGTTGTAGGCACATCGCATTCTGATGTTGGCGGCACAACGCACCTCAATGAATGTCTATCAAAGACCAACATAGCTGGACAGCGTTGCAAACGTGGATATCCTCCCTGGCATTGCCAATAACGATTGCATGATTTTCCCAATGGGACATTTCCATTTGCGTCCTCATTGCAGAGTGCTGAGTAAATAATTGAATGCGTTCGAAAATAAAAGAAAATAAAGCAGAATAAGTTTAAGAGAAGGGTAAATTTTCACTTAAAAGGCAAATTTCCAAAAAAACAGTAGCCATCGAATGTACGTATACTAGACTTTATGCAACAAGAACTTACGATGTTTCTGACAACCGTCGACATTTTCGGGCCAATCACAGCTGTGCGCTACCTCGTTATAGAGTAGACCACCGATACAGAGCTGTTCAGTTGCAGTACCATTCCAGCATGTCCAATATCGGGTACACGATGTTTCATGTCCAAAGATCCCATACAACCAGTCGCAGTGGTCCGTAGATACAGGTCCATCTGGAATTAGTTCGAAAATACAAAATCATAAACAATCGCCAGAATCGGGTTCGCCAAACCATCAAAACCAACCCTTTACCCGTGGAGTTGGTTTAGACAGTGTTGTGCTAGCGTATTAGGTCACATCTGAAACAAAATTTAATTTCATTCGAACGTGGTAATGGTACTCACTTGCCAATTGCCTGCCCTCGCAGTAGTTTGCCCTCCAAGGGTAGTCGCACCCTTCGGTTACGCCACGATGTTTACCGGCAAACACCAAACCATTGGGACAATCGTAGAGTTCGGGTTGATTGCCGACACATTCCCAATATCTGTCGCAATAGACTTCGTCAGCGACAACACGTTGCTTTGTCTTGCATGGATCCTCCTGGTTGCCCTTCAGTTGTTGACCATTGCTGGAGCAGCACAAAACTACAGACACACATACAAAGGCAGAAGAGAAGAGAAATTGAAAATGCAATTAGGATTAGATTCTCGACAAATGGTTTATTGAGATAAAATTTTGAAATTCGCCTCTGGAAAGTAGGATAAGAGTAGTTGTAGGGTGACTATGTATTGTATGTCAATATTGATGTGCAATTAAGTGCAGGACACTCCTTCGGAAAAGTGCTGGAAAATATAGTTGCCGTGATCTTTTCCCATGGCTATTTCAACAGAATTGAAGTAAACGTTTAACCGTTCTCGTACATCTTTCTTGGAAATAGGCTTAAAATCCTTTAGGGGAATAATGTAATAATTTGTCAAGTTAATGAACACTCTTTAGAGACGGATACTAGTACATTAGTGATATCTTTTTTTTTCAGATATTTTTATGAAGCAATAAGTCTTTCAAAATGAATGGCAATTCAAAGTAGGCGATGAGTTTCAATTAATGGTTTATCTATTGACATTGTAGATATCATATTCTACTTCCAGATTGAGTAAATTGGAGTGCTTCAACGCCACCGTGATCTATCTACTTCCACTTCTTCTTTCTTTCTTCTAAATTGTAATCACTTGATGGGAATCTATCACTTAGTAGTTAGTACAATAGTAAGTAGATAAACATATAGATACGCTAGCGGTTTTACTAAAGAACAGAACATGATTAATGATTAATTATTTAGATTAGATAAGCATTTTCGACTTCAATGTCGAAGATTTTGGTTGATTTTCCGCCCAAAACACAAAAAAAAGAACGAAATAATGATTTCTGACGTCATCACTCAAAGACAATGACAACCTTTTGGAAGTCAAATTTATGCCTATGAAAAAGTCAGTTCGGAGTCAACAAAAAACTGCATGTCCACCAACCAGAGTGAATTCAGGGAGTAGGTCGTAGTCCCTTCAATTTAAGTATATATTTGAACCCACAAGCAAATCAGTAATAATTAGTATGAAAGGTATACATGGAAACATATATAACGTTCTAACCTACTTAACATTAGAATCCCAAGTCTTTCGACGACCAGGAATTGCTCATATTATCATGCCTTTTTATATGGAAGCTCAATATACAATATTTATACAAAAAACTTGCTAGGCGTCATCAATGTCACAGTTTTTCTTTTTTTTTTGTGGAATTGGACGGCGGATATTAGCCTTGTATTACTAGCACAACTAAGACCGAGTTTTCACTGATTTTCATGATAATTCTGCCCGTATAGTAGTAAGAATATTTCATGTAGCGTTCAAGGGATCGACTACAATTTCATATTTCAATCTGAGTTCACTAAAAAGAATCAGAGGTTGTCAGCGATTGGATCGATTGCTGTCAACTGCGAATACAACTGAGTGAACTTCGGTACATTGATCTAGTTCAAAAAGTCACAGTATGGGCGTTCCATAGAAGTAATTCCTCCGTATGGAATCATATTTGACATCGAATGTAAATTAAGCAGTTCCTCGGTTCAGATACTTCGACATATTCCTAGATAGGTATGAATTTGATTTTGTCAGAAGCTTTCCCTGTGCCCTGTGAACTTACCACAAACTACTGGTTCTATCATTTGAAAACTATATTCGAATTACTACACATTATGCTGCAACAAACAGCTCGGATATATAATGTAAGTGTTGGTAAACTCCAGCAAACAAAAGAAAGAAAACTACTACATTCGGCTATGCATATTAAATGACTTATCGCCAGATAAAACCTTATGGAAGAATTCGTGAACTTCAAGCGAATGTACGATTGCAAATTCGTCCACCTAAACCCACTCACCCACAAAGAAATAGAACCACTTTGTAGAAGATTGTTTACATGACTTTACTGTCCAAACATGCGAACCCTACATTAAACTTCATTGAACTCGACTTTTGTGATTTTAACGGCAATTTATAAAAAACACTTCACACCTCAGCTGAATGATGTAGCCCGCACGACACCATCTCCAAAACAGACTTAGCCTAATCGAATGTTCATCCCCGCGAGACATGTAATCTAACTTGCACTCATTTTTTAAACTTCCACATACTCATAGTGATCTTTTAGTTAAAGTCTCTCCTGCTCAATGGAGCGTGCCAGATCTTAGCAAAGAGAAAACATTTCACTTTCAAAAACACACCATTGTCCGCCGTAATGTGATTACTTCAGAAGTTTAACTTCTGTAGTTCCCTGATCGATCGAATCGCGACCAACACAAAGTTCAGTTGTAATTATGTATAATCAAACAATTTGAGAAGCTAACATTAATGTGTACGACTTTCTTTTGGTAAAAAAATATTCGGAACACCAACACACCAAAAAAAATTTTATGAGAAACCTTGAAGAATTTCCCTGACCTTCAAGATATGAAATCATACAGTCAGTCTTCTAAAAACGGTTACCTCTACCGTAAACTGTCAACACCTGAATACCTATGACAACTATTTGGTAGGACCCTATCAGTATGCATTTTTAAGGACCCTTGTGACCAAATATACCATATACCAGTTTTGCATTCCTTCATTTGGACCCATCTACACTGCAGCCCAAAAGTTTGAGGCCGGAACAATAAGCAACAGATTCAGGTAAAAAAAGTCGGACTTTAAACCCACGTTTTTGAACAGTAGGTAGATGTTTTATTTACAAATGTGGAAAAACCGTTTACTGAAAAGTGTTTAGGTTTTTCATAAATATTAAATTGTATTACTTTTAGTTGTTTATTCAGCACGAATACGGAAATTTGTCGATCTGGATTGCAAGGGTCTTATATAAAAGCCACACCTTGAAGTTATTAGAATTAATTTGAGATTCTTCACACCTTGAGTAAACAATTCGTTAAAAGTGGGACATCATAATCGAGAAACGAACTGCAATCATAACCATTCATAAAGAAGGGTGAACGGCACTCTCAAACCGAAGTCTTGAGGATTTCAACATGATGACGCAATGCCAATAGATTTTTAAATATCGTTCCTGAAAGGATTGTGCTAGACCTGAAAGGATTGTAAAGACCCATTATTTCAGAATTCTACCCTCATACGCTGATTCCATTGACGTCATCAACGTGTGTAATAGCATGTTAAGATTGGGAGTGTATACAATTGGAGGCGATTAGCAAAATATCGCGCTAAGTTGAGAGAGTTGACTTAATCCAACTTCGGATTATGTCGCCATCTTAAGTAAAATAAAGTAAAGTTAATTAATGAATTATGTACTAGATTGAGACCTTTCCTTGCCAGTATGTGTTATGTATTGAGGTATGTAATACAAAAAGTAAGTAATACACACCTCTTACTTAATTTCTTAGATGGATGGCGTGGTCCCTGGCTGATTGCCTCCAGTTGCGCACCCAAAGTCTGTTGGTGTCCCTTTCCACTTCCATGCTACACCTACACCTCGTACTACGTTCTCCCTCCAGGTTAGAATCGAAGAATTTTCGAGCTGGAGTGTTGGTATTCATTCGCTTAACATTTCCTAACCCTCTTATCTAACTAATTTGGACTTTTCTGACCAGGTTAGTACCGCTATACAGCTCGTGGAAGTTGTCGTTGAGTCTTCTCCTCCAAACCCGTCAAAACGCCAATAGGAACCAATAAATACTCGGGGAGATTGATTCCAGACTTTCCGGCTCTATACAGCTCACAGTAGTTCTTCATCATTGACAGATACGAGTAGTGCGTATCGATTTGGACTTCTTAGGTTTTCCCAGGATCTGCCGTACTGTAAATATTTGGTCTATTGTGTACGACTTACTGGGCCTGAAACCGAACTAATTGTTGATAAATGACTTCAAAAAATCACACAAGATGAAACACAAGATCTTTAATGGAATATGTAGGAGACTAATGCCTCTATGATGCAGTTAAGAGAATCTTCTTTCTTGTGGATCGGGAAAACGGTGCTAAGGTTATATTCTTCAGGCACGCTTTCTGCCGACAGATCTTGGAAATGAGTTGCTGCATGATGTCTATTAAGTTATCTTCCCCTGTCTAAAATAGCTCATTTTGGACCAAAGATTCTACTCAAGTGCTAGCTATAGTGAAGTTCCGTCCCGCAGCAAAGTCAATTAGCCTTAGTTCGTTTCCAGACGTAGTGTCATGCGAACTATTTTTCCCGATTGTGTTGCAAAAATGTCCTCCCTTCCTATTTTGGTGTTAATATCACGTAAGACGATTTTAACGTTATGCTGTTGACATTGCTTATAAGTTTTGTCAAGGAGTCGTCTTCTTCCTCTGTGGGGCATAAGCGCATATCAAGCTGATGTTGGCGGATAGAGCCTTGATGCCTATTGTTATAAGGCATTCGCTTACGTATCGAAAGCTAAAGACTTCTTACCTAAGTCTGTGGCTTACAATAAATTCGCACCCAGTGCTTCATTTCTTAGTAGCAATGACCGTAGTATATGTCTCAGTTTTTCCTAAATGGTGATGATATCCCCTTTACAGCTGCCAAGCAGATTCGACCTCCTTTATTCATTTTCCAGGGTCATCCACCTGGAGGGTAGCCTTTTTATGACCCCTTGAGCGAAAGAGGCCCGATATTCCGGAGTCAGTAACCCACTTCGGGGCTATGAGAACTACCATTGAAAAATCCACCAATTTAGGATTCACCATCATTAGTTTAGCACTCTGATTATTCCTAAAAAAAACCTTACTGACCTTAGCTTCAAATACGTGCATATTCATATGTAAATATACCTTACCCGAAACAAATTCCCTTTTTGTCTTCACTGTACCCTCGATGACCGTGACCAATCATATGTCTAAAAGCAATGCACGAAATAAATAAAAAATACGGATTATCCTTTAGCATTCCACATTTCTTGCATCGTAAGTGTTGAAAGGGAAGAAAGGGTTTCCTAATAGCCACAAGCGAAAGAAACATCCATGACAACCAAAGAATATACTGTGCTCCAGTTCCGCATAATTGAACCTTCTGCACAAAGTAATAAAGTAGTTAATCCTGAATTTATACATACGAGTGAAACAAGCTTCTGGACACCCCACACTCGAGCCAAAAAAATATTAAATTACGAACGAGCACACAATAGCACACAAGCCACACAGGGAAGTGGTAAAAAGGATACACGGGTCCTGTTTGCCTTGGACATCTTAAATATCTAGCTCGTCAGTTCTGGGAATTGTAGACCATTGGAAAATCCCTGTAAACAATGAATATGATACGAAACAATGGTGTCCTTTTGCAGTAACTTCTCATCGTGTTTACTCAAAAGGGATGTGAAAAACGAATGAACAAAAGCGAGCAAGTCAAACAGAAAAAAAAGAATTAAAGAAAAAAAAAACACTAGGAACAAGGTAGCACAAGAGAGAAGAAAGGTTAAGTTGATAAGAATGTCGGTAAGACATTAGCACAGCTTGAAAATCAGGAATATCTATAGATGGTATACTATTATCTACACCCACACACGTACCCCATACATAACCGGGTATCTTTGGCAGGACCTTTAAAAATGTATCCACCTCTGGAAAATATTTTATATCGCTTTGTGATGTTTTTTGTGGAACACATCTAGGAATGGTAACTTAATTTCGAAATCGCATATAACCAGAGCAGCGTTATTGGTCATTCTCGAAACTGTGAACGGTGTTTTCCAGCAAATCCAGTATGTGGCTGTATTTAGATACGTCTATGGATCTGTAGGAGTAGATGTAGGTGTACGAGCACATAACATATCTACTCATGGCTTCTGTCCTATAAATTGGGCATTAGGTCCGGTTTTAGGTGATCCGCTTTGATGGGATAATTTCATTGTTAGTGAGTCAAGTATTGAAAATATGAAGGTAAGATGTTTGGAGGGTTAATGTCATTTGCTCTTGTGCGGATGGGTAACTTAATTACCTTTTGGTCCTCAATCTACCCTTAGAATATTCGGTTTACTAGACGATTTTGCCACATGTGCTGATTCTGATCTGGATACGTATTCAAGGAGAAGGACATGCCGTTGTTTGGTGGAACTTCATTTAATGTACTAGTACCAAAGGAAAAAATCGCAATTTATGTGAATGACTTAAGTCCATAAAAAAGGGTTTCTGCTTGCTTCTGCTGTTACTACTTGTATACGACAATACAGTCGCCCTCTAAAGGATTCTTAATACCAGTCGAGCGGCTAATGGCATAAAAGATACATAGGTAGGTGGGGCTGTAGTATTTTTATTATTTTGCTGGGTCATTACAATGTGGTGATTTAATTTACCCGCTCAGATGGAGATTTGTTGCTGAGTACATTTTCATTTGTCACTTGGACATTATTCTGGCGTTAAAGGAATCAGGGTAATTTGATTTCATGTCATACCAGAGGGGTGTACTTTTTTCTCGTCTTCCTTTAACAGGATCATCTCATGGAGTTATAAAGTCTATTACCTATCCTGTGTCTGGTTATTGGATTCAAATACGTATGAAGAAGGTGATTTGTGTAATCGGATATGGGCTACGAAGCTGATGGATACTGTCACATAACAAAACAAAATTAAGTGAAATCTTTTCTGCACAATTGAGACATTAGCACTTGACATTTCAATAAATAACGAATGTAAGACATAACACACGCTATAATAAAACATTTGAAAGCTTCGCGTAAACTGAACAATCTTCATTTTGATGTAAAAGCTATTGCTTTTAAGTAAAAGAATATATTTGAAGAACTGTGATTTCAAGCATCAGTCTTAGAAGCTGTCTTATGAACTAAAGTATAACATACATACGAGTACATATTCTGACATGGGGGCTTGCAATCATTTAAAAAAAAAAACGGTCCCTTGAGCGCGACTTGAGTACCTTTAAAATGCTTGCCCACAGCGCGGGCAAAGTACAATTAAGGAGGAAAGAATGAGAGATACCGACGAGAATGATTGAAAGATATAATGACTATTAAGAGCTCGGCATGTCATTCCATAAAAAGTTGTAAGGTTTAGGAAAGAATCAGGATATTCTAAAGTACATTCGAAAGCGGATAAACTGATGAGCGTTCATAACTAGACGGGTGTTACGGTTAAAAGTTTGAAGAGGCGGAATGCTGCTGGCGATTTCAATGGAGCACTGGTGGTGGAGATAGCAAAAGGACAGAGTACGATACAAGATATTACAATGGTGTGTGAAGTTGTCCAATGTCTGAGTGATATTAGTATCACCTATGAGTTTTATCGCACGGTTTTGAATCCTATCTAGCAAATGCAGGGATCTTTTAGGCGCACCTGAGCAGATGTGGGTTTTGCACTCAAATTTCGGCCGGATAAATGACTTATATATTAAGGCCCGATCAAAGGGGGTGAAGTATTTCTTACATCACTTGAGGGAACTTAGACATTTCGCAGCATTTTTGGTGACATCAAATATGTGGTCACGTAGGTTACGATTGACACATATGCCGAACGAAAGCATTGTGTTTTGGAAGTATTAAATTCCACTTTGTTAATAGTTCCACAGTAAGTTATGCTATTAATATCAGAGCTTAATGGGTTTAACATACTTTACCCTTCCCTATTTACAGCTGAAGAGCAGGGACGTAATGAAGAGCCGACGGTAACGAATATGAAAAGATTACTGTAGTCAGCAAAAGAATATATTGGATTAGAAGTAGCAGACAAGAAATCACTAATGAAAATTAAAAAGAGTATCGGGGACAGAACGAAGCCGTAGGACACACCAGCATTTTTTCTGTGAATATAAGACTTGAAACCATCCAAGACAACTTGCATTGAATGTTCCGAATGGTAATTTCTAATCCATTGAAAAGAGCCTGATGCCAAATTCTGCTAAATGCCCTAGAAATATCGAGTGCAACTATCTTGCTTTCGCCAGATTGATATACCCTTCAGTTCCAACTTTTCGGTAGGACACGCCATAATGCCGATCATTAAGAAGTTTTAGTGTTTCGAGACATTTCATGAGCTGACGGCTTATTATGACATTGGAAAGAAGGGATGTAAGTGAAATGGGTCTGTAGGAAAAAAGAGAAAAAGATTCGTCCTCTTTAGGGACGGGCTGTCCATCTGCTCGGAAAAAGTCCTAAAGAGTAGGATCAATGAAAAGGCTTACGCAGTGGTTTTGGCAGGGTAGAAGAACATCTCTTCAGAAGAAGGGGAGTAATACCATCTGGACCAGCGGATTTCTGAATATTAAAATCTTTAAGTGCTCTTGCTACTACATGAGTACGAAAGTAGATTCGACGCACTCAAGTGTAGGAGGAGACTGAGCACAATCTGGAAGCGGTGAACTGGACGCAAAGTATGCAGCCAGCAGATTGGCCTTGTCCAAAGAGCTGACAGCTGGAATGTTATTGTAAATGAGCGTTGCTATGGAGGGTGAGGCAGAATTTCCGGCGTTTTTGACTAACGACCAAAAATTGTTACTCTCACTGGGACATTGTAGTATTTTTTTCCTCAGTTTTTGGTCGTATTGGAATTTTACATGCTTTAGAAAAGCGTTCCAGTCATTCCTGGCTCTTTTGAACTTTTTCGGTTTTCCTCTCTCGGGTTGGTCTTGAAGGATCGAAAAAATATTTCTCTGACCCTGACATCCACGTCGTTATCGAGGACACGTAACGAATTGTTAAAATTCCTAGAGAAACTGTTAAGACCACTCCAATTGGCTTTCTCGTATTGCCATACGGCTCTTTTCGGAATCTTTTCTCTAACTATGTGGTCAGTGTAAGGAAAACTAGCTAATATGACACAATGGTCCGAGGGGCATGTAAGGGATAGCACATCGAACTTATACTTATCAGGGTGAATAGTTAAAAACAAGCCCAGGGTGTTGGCGGTATAACTATCAACGTCTGGTATTCGTGTGGGCCCATTTACAAGCTGCGTTAAGTTGTTTTCCGCAGCGAAGATCTCAACACTCCGTCCTTCGGGTGTTGTCTGTCCAGAATATCGAAGCCACCCAGAATTGTGTATATTGAAATCGATCGTAATTACGATTTCAGTATGAGGGTTCAGGGATACAATTCTTCGTATAGAGTCAGACAGCACATCAAACTCGTTAGGGATCAAATTGCTGTACCGTTTGGGGCTTCTGTAAATAAAGCAATAGTGGATAATTTGCTTACGAAGATGGAATTTTGACCACATGAATTTGAATTCCGGATTGGAATGGGGATTACATTGTGGTGGAGTTTGGTAAGCTACATCAACATGCACGTATTTGGCGAGACCGCGATGAGAAAAGAATAATGTCACTAGGTGAGAGGTGTGAACGGGGATCTATCTGTGTTTCACTAAGTGCCAAAACAATGGCCTGCATTTACAGACATGAATTTACACAGAAAAACGATTACTTTTTAGCCCGTGAATATTGGCTACGTCCGCTCTAAATTCCCGAAACATTATAAAAAAAAACACTAACAACATAAGCACCGATGATACAAAATTCATACCTACAACCCGCTATCCATCGGTTGTCACATACAAACAGTCGCTGCCCGCGCTGTTAGACAATGTAATACAGCAACGGCAGTGACTTATTGCAGGTGAGTATAGGACAGCTATGTAAATCTGTAAATCGTCGTTGTAAATTTTGCAGAAATAGCCTTTCGATTTTTCTACTATGTTCCTTTGTTCGTCATTGAACGCTTTGGTTTCGCTTTTTCGCCTCAATATGTTTTTTTCAGCCTGTGATAACATCTTCGAACTTCATACTTGCAACGGGAGTGCTCTATTTCCTTGGCCTCACACTCCTCATGTTTCTTTTTTCCTTCTGTGAAGTCATCATGCTCAACCCATCACATAAAGCTCGTGAGCAGCTCTGGTCCTACTTAACAGTAATGCAAGTACTTCTACATCAAACCAGGGGTATTTTCTTGTGAGGATAAAAGCCCAGAACATGAGCAGGTGGCATTTCTGATAGCTGCCACGGACCCTCAGTAAATGATGCTAAACGTATCCTTTCAATTCAAATATTAAGATGATTTCAGTAGATATAGGATTTGCCGATCTGTTGTGTTTTAGATGGCTACCATCAAACTACCTGCAGAATTGTGCTGCCCTTGGGAAGGAAGTGAAATCCATAATACTACATAGATATGTATTATCAAGGTACCTAGAGTTCATCGCCAAGGGGTCAAGCTTGCTGATTAGTATGTAGTCTTCCAAGTCGATTTGTGAATATTGGTATGAGGTAAACAAGAACTAGCCACGATAATATTTGGCTTATCACAAAGGCAAATGGAGCTTGGCTCCATTATCAGAGATGGTGTCGTTCTGACTATAGCATATTAAAATGCCCTCCTTTCCTAGCTCTGAGTTAAAATCATCCAAAACTACGAACTATAATGCTAAAAGGATCGCGCTTCTTGGAAGGCAGCTTAATTTCCGCTAATTATTAGCCTGCACGCGATTCATCCAAAGGTCATTGTCCATATTTCATTTGTACTGGTCGTTAATATGGTAAGATGGGACAAACCCACGCACAAACCCCAAACTGAAGGGTCATAACTTTTTTATGACCAGTTGAACGAAAAGGCCTAATATTCCGCTGTCAGTTACCCACCTCGATGAAATAAGTTCTCCTGTTGGGGTTTATCCGCCACTATATCTTTTTCAGTATCCTGGCTAGCCCTGAAAAAATCATATTGACCTCACAAACAGATTGTTTGTGGAATCAAGTAAATTCGTTCTAGTTTTTTAGTATTCATTCAACTTCGAGTATGCAGAGACATTTCAAACTCAAAAGCAAGACATATAGTATGTCCAGAGTCAAGAAATAAACAGACTTCATGATTTCCAATGCAGAATTAAAATCAAAGTATCGAGGTTGACGATATAGTTGAACATCTTCGCGGCCAAGGTTTGCATCTCCAAAATAGCCCGAAGATCAAAAATTTAATACACACTCCAATTGACTCTTAGGATACAGTGGGATTCCATTGTAAAAGCTGAAGTCACTTATAAACTGCTAAGAAAAAATTTACCCAGTAAAATGTGTACTCGTACATACCAAAAACACATCCCGAAATTTCTGAAACTGGTGTGACAAACAACTGAAAACCGCTATCTCCTTCCTGCGACATTGATAAAAGGTTTTCTCCCAACCAGTCTGTCCGATTTATTCCGGCATATCCACGTTAAATGTTTTAATTCCTTGGCCATTTGTCATCATCCCCTTGACAATATTACAGCATCCAAATGACAACAAATGTTATCAGTTCAACCATTTCCCGTTTCTCAATTTGTCGTCATACATCAAAAAATGGACTGGACCTCAACCACCTCGAGCTTGTCGAGGACTTGAGCTTCTTACTCCAAAACCTGAATGGTTCTGATCTGAGTTTGTGATGGAACTTCTGTCACCCCTCGTACAATTTGCTTTCGATTAAAAAATTCTTCATTGCCCATTCTGATTGCCATGACAATTTTTTTTTCTTTTGTTAATGCTAGGTGCTGGTGTAGAAGTAATTTTCCTGCCACCGCCGCCGCCGCACCGATGCGATGATGATGATGATGCTAGTGACGATGCCAATAACGATGACTATAATCACTGATGGCAGGCAAAAATAAACTCAATATCACTTGCCGCTCGCTGCTCGCCGTACCAAACTTGCAGCATCCGCAATGCCATATTACATTAAAGGACAAGAAGGTGAAGACTACTCCTAGCAGTGACAATTTTTAAACACCAGTATACTCATACAGTGTGGCAGAAGCTGTAGCAGCAGCTTAAGATCCATTAATCACTGGCAGTGCCAAAGGGACCCACATTTGCATTTTATACAATTTATGGGGCTCACGTGACTTGCTAGATTTTCTTATTTATACTACCAATTGGACCGTTTGCATGCTTTCGTAGCTTTCGTCGCCTTCGTCGCATGCTACGAGCGCGTCTTTCCTCTATTCGACTATGAGGACATTGTGCAAGGACATGGTGTCGTCTTCGTCGTTTTTGTCGTCTCTGCTATCGCCTCAATGTTAAATTAGAACAACAACCGAGAGTACGTATTCCGATGGCGTATTCCGGAAATCTGTGGAACATTTCCATAGAACGAAGTTAATTTTTTGCGTTACTTTCTTCTTCATCATCATCATCTTGGGGGTATCTATTATGTCTGCTGGATACGCTGCTTGGGCTGATAACCCTCAACCTATTGGGAGCCATTCTACTGTAGATAAGAGTAATCATCTTACAATGTGTTGTTCTATGTACGTATATACGTGTGTGAGAGTCGCGTTATCCGAGTGAAGATTTTTACACAGCTCTTCTTCTAATTGAAGATTGAGGTTTTCAATTTATTCTTGAAGACGCTCTGTGAATATGTAGATACAGATACATTTGTATCTGCATATCTACTACGAATACCATCCCAATTCGTAAGTGTGTTTTATTGAGGGCGAATCAGTGAATCTGTTTGCATTTGTATAAGGATACGATTTTCTATATCAGCGAAACGAGCTGGCTGTGATTGATTACTATGTGACTCTGTGTCTCTTTGGGAAAAATAAATCACTCAAAAGACTTAACGCAAAAGTGAGTGTAAACTGTAGGATGATCCTTAATAGCGCAGAATGAACATTACTTATTTCAAAGTTGGATTTAAAGCAATCTTTAGCCTTTGCAAACCTTTGCAGATTAAATTTAATCAGAGGGATGTACTCGTAAATGTCCAGAAGTAAATAACCAAATAATTCATATCCGCTTCAGTTAAAGTTGATTTAATCAAACGGGTGTTGTCATTGTAAATGTTCTACAATACAATAATATGCTCAGAGGCCACAGATATACGATAATTAATTTTTTTTTTCACTGATGAGCTGGCAAACATTTATCAACATGCTCGATAATTAACCCCATATTGAACTACGTCAATCATTTAATGTTAGCGCATACTTGGTTATGCCGTTTGAAGCAGGATTTGCCAGTATTTTAGAACATGTAGAGAAAAGGAATGATTCATTTTCTTTCTTTAAAAAATGAGCTCCGATGATAACCGCCTACTACAAGTCACGTTAGTAAGGGTGTATACTGGAGAAATACTTCACTTATCATTGATCGGGAAAAACCTTCATGTCACTATCCTCTCACAAACTGTCGTCGCCAAATACATTCGAATAATGTCGTCCTTATTTAAGAAAATCTAATAATCTGAGGAATTAGGGTTGCCTTCAATGGCTGGGTCGGAACAGTGCTTTTAGAAAGTTGTAGTTGTAGAGTTGTATAGTACTTCAATGTCTATCTATGATCTTCATGGTGTTTTCTTTATTTGCAAAAGATATGTAGTTTCAAGTCAAGTAAGTAACATGGAGGTAGGATACAAAATCAAAAAAAATTAGTGAAGCACTACGACGCCTTGGCGAGTGTCCCAAAAAGGCCGATAGTGATATCTTTTTTAATAAGACACCATTTGAAGGATTCTGCGATTTATGTTGCCCCAAGGGTCAGAACTGTTTTAGTTCGCAGGGAGTTTGTATTCAATGGGCTCAAATTAGCCTACCTGTAATCAAACTTGTTCTTTTCAAAGTCCAGTTTGAATGAGGGCACTAGCGATAAAAAAATAAAAACAGAAGAAGGGTCAGCTTAAATGACTTTAAATTCGGCCAGTAGAACAATGCTACAAAAATCAGAAATACATGTCTACAAATTGATTCAAACTATCGAGATCTATATAAATCAAGTTCACGCAAAATGCAATTATTATCTTCCGTAGTTTTTGTCTATAACCTTTCTTTTTAGATTATCCAAACTAGCAGGAAGATGCACAGCATGGTGTACATATATCTTTGACGGTTCTTCAGGAAATATACAAAGTCTTCAGTTTTTTATACCTAATTCTCAGTATGAATCTGATAAATATTTAATACAAATATGCGCTTTTATAACAAATATGAAATCAGAGCTTAGGAGAGCGGAGTCATTAAGATTGAACACTACCATATTCCCATAGAAACTTTCTGGCCATGGGATTATTAATAGACAGAGGCGGATTGCTTCTTAGCAATTAAACGCAGACTTAAGCCTTTTTGGAATTGAAACTTGTCCTTTTTTCTATTGCAGTTTAGTGCAAGGCTAGACAATTTAAACTTCTCAGATACTACTCACTACTCAACAGCTTTATACTGCTTCATAATTAGGAATAAGGTGACTCTGTGCTTGGTCATGCAAAAATACTAGGTATTGTAGACAAATTGCAACTAAATTGTTTGTGCCATAGTACTGTCGTAATATTTACAAATGTCAGTAAGTGAGAAAGTCTTAGTAGCTTTTTGGATTAAAAAGACGTAAGAATCTTTGTGTTCTAGTTCCTTAAACCTTTAGTGGGAAAATTTCCAACTAATGCTTCTGCCAACTTGAGACGGATGACCCGATTTTGCATGTAATCTCTCAATGCCAGGCTTTAACATGCAGACGGGTATCAAATCTAAGCAATTTTTTTTACGTATACATTAAATGAACTCTTTCGATGTCAACTGCGTCTTTCACTCCACCAAGATTTGTCATCAACATCACAGAATTTAGCCTCTTTTCCAGGGATAAAACGAGTAACCTAAGATAATATGTCAACATTCACCATGGGGGAAACATCAGCGAAACTGATCCCATCGTTCAGATCAATGGATAAAGAGATGTAATGGAAGTAACTACTCGTACGGTTTGTATTCAATTTTTGAAACTCAGATAGTAAACCTTTTTAATAAAATCAACGATCATATAATATCTACCCATAGCCTACCTATAAAGCGAATTTGACATAATTTGGATCTTACACATGGTGCGCCATCTTTTATATCGGCATGTAAATATCGAATAACTTTAAAAAATATTTTCAATATCTGAGGTATTTTTATTTAATTTGGTCCTTTACAATTTATTTGGACTAGTTTTTGAATGCAACATTAATCAAGTGGCCGCCTTTATTGACCAAAGCAAAATGTGCCCTTTTTGCTGCGTTTTCAATCACTTTTTTCGAGCATATCGGGCGCTATAGCAATGATTTCGGCACGAATGTTAGCTTTGAGCTCGTCAACGGTCTGAGGCTTGCTGGCGCATACTTTGCTTTTCAAAAAACCCCACAAAAAGAAGTTCGGCGGGTCAAATCCGGAGATCTGAGTGGCCAGTCATTGTCACCATTTTGTGACAGCACACGTCCAGGGAATTTTCGTTGCAGAAACTGCACTGTTTGAGTTTCAGTGCGGCATGGCGCACCGTCTTATTGAAACGAGTAACAGTCCAGACCTTTCTCACACATTTGTGAGCAGACATAATGAGCCAACATCCACCGATATCGATTACCATCGACTGTATCGCCTTATCTGAAGAAAAATGGCCCAATGATGGTTTTGACGCAAACGCCGGTCAAAACAGTCACCTTTTGGTCATGTAATCGTGTTTCATGGATCTCATGTGGATTCTCCGTTCCCCAAATGCGGCAATTTGCTTGTTAACGGCGTCAGAGAGTGTGATATGGGATTCGTCAGTCATCAAAATTTGCTTCCAAAAATCGGGTTCATTGTCAACCATTTGAGCAACTGTTTGGCCGTATTCCAAGCGACGTGAACGGTCTGTCGGCAATATTCTTTGAGTTAATTGCACTTTATGCGGAAACAAATGCAAATCATCCTTCAAAATGCGCCGCAAATTGGTGCGGTGACGATACAAAACATGCGGGTTCTCGGCAACACTCTCTTTTACCGCTTCAACCAGTTCATTGCAAACGTCTTGGGCGTTGATGAATAGCATGTCGACGATTTCCCACTGTCCCGTACTCAACAAAATTCGACACCATACGACAAATAGTGTTATTAGACGGTGCTGGTTGTCCACGATATTTTCAATGTACATCGTCACTATTTTGGCGCGTTGTTTCGGTATAAAGCGATTCATCGTTAAAATTGTTCTGAATTGGTGTTTTAAAAACATGTCTAATCAAGTCAATCGGTTGATAAATGTTAAAGTTGTTCAATGTTTACATGCCGGCATAAAAGATGGCGCACCGTGTACATCTATAATACAAGCGATACTAGCGGATAAGTCCACATAGTCAACAGTGGTTCTTAAGTCCCATAATGGCATTAATGACACCATTAAAGAAAATCATTCGACATTTACTACAGTCACCATAGAAGACTAAGCCCATTCGAATTCTAATTTGTCTTAGGCGGAAATAGGTTTGGATAGAAAATCATGTATTTTCCCGATAAAATGAACTAAGCGAATTGACTAATTCCGGAAGTTTATAACCTCAATCAAATCGACTACTTAGTTATTAGTGGACAACATGAATCCAATATATCAGCTATTATACTCGTACTTCTACTGACCACTTAGTTCAGAACCCGACAAAATAAAAATTTCACGTTAGACTCCAGGGTATGTGGTTGAAGCACAAACTAAGCAATAGTCCAATGAATAACAACAACAGATAATAGAAGGCACACACAAAGAAGCTCCATGAAAAATTGGTGGTGTCCCCGGTGTCCTCAAAAAAATAAGGCCCAATCACTTTTTCACTGCGAATGCCGCACCAAACAGTCATTTGTTTATTCACATAACAATTTAAGTGGAAATGGCCTTCGTCGCTCACTGTGATTTTGGATTTTGGATAGCATGGCAATAAGATAACCTCACTTGACGATCAGCAGGCAGCAATTGATGAACGATTTGCACTTTATAAGGGAATACCCTCAGGCATTTCACCAAAAGTCGACGCAACGAACGTCTGCTGATGACAAATTGTGTGCATCGTTGTCTCGTCCATGTTTGTGGACTCTCTTGAACGTGCTCGGCCACAGCAGTGATATTCTTGGTCGAACGAGCAATACGGGGCGGGCCGCTTCTTGAGACATCTCTATCAGACCCCAACTCTCAACCAAACGCTTAATTGTTCGCGTACAAGAACGACGAGGAAAACGACGACGAAATTCACGCTGTCTAGAGGATACAGACCAAAAACTGGTCAAATAACCAGTAACAATAACTCCACGTTCTTCAGGTATACCCTATATCCCTCTAATGCTCGTTGTCAACTAATTCTCTATCTATCTACAACATAAATATAGCACAATACCAAAGTCTACATCGAGTACAATGAAAACACTTCAACTAATAGGCTCTTTTCCTTTGTCCTAATAACTCCACTCTATAGATAGCTTTCATCTTCGATAGTATCAAATTCATAAATGAGCTATAACGCTTTAACAATATAAAAAGAAGGAAAATCACATCATTATCAAATTTACAGATAAGACCACCTTCAGTATCTGCTATATACAATGTGGAACTGGTCGACATACTCGTAATACGCGGTTCAAAGTTTATGGCTTGTGATGGAGAAACATGGAGAAGGTTCGAAAGATCTGGATATTGTCTTCATCCAAAAGCTTTAGTTAAAATTCCAAGAGCGGCGGCTCTAAGATTTTAACAATCTTACCCGTGGCACATATAATAATAATGCGTGATATGTACGATGATATTAAAACGAAAGTTAAATGCCCAGCGGGAATAACTGGAAAGCTCGAAGTTAAAGTTGAAGTATACCAATGCAGTGTCCATCGTCCGTTGCTTTTTAAAGTGGTGAGTGGTGCAATATGTTCTATCTATTGATGCATCACATTAACGATTCCGGGCCAACTTCTCTTCTTTTCCCCGATGATAATAATTTCATTATGATAGTTTTATTACTAGAAGGTAACGGGTTGCGAAACAGTCGTATTAAGAATATCCCCAAACCCGTCAAGGTACGTAAAATTTGAGTACTTAGGCTACGTCGCTAACCACTAGGGAAAATGAGATAACGATGTCTCACATAGGAGTGGAGTCAGTAGCTTAAATAACGCAAAACCTCTGCAGTATTTTGTAACAGAAAAATGCCGCTTTAGGGTTTGTTGGTCATGCACGACAGTCGTTCGTTCAGCCTTAACATATACATCCCAATGGATATTTGGACGATGTATGAGAAACATAAAGAAACAATGACAGGGACGGAAATGAAAATGTTACAAGTGTCAGCGTCTGATATAACAAAACCTTCGCGCATTTGTGCAAGTCTCAACATTAAGAAACGTATAGTGGACAAATTCCACGCAAGCTAATCAGCCAATCAGCTGGCTTAAGTTCCAGTTGAGGTTCAAAGAAGAGGCCGAAAGAAAAGTAATTGTTAGGTTCGCACATAGGGCGTTCAACATATTCTCGGTATCGGGGTGAAGCTGTGGTTGTATATATAAATTGACTCATTTATCAAGTAATACTATTATTTTGGTGCATTCATGTAAGACTTCATATAAATGTGATTATTAATTCGCGTTTTATCTCTAGTTAAACAGAATCATAATGGCAACTGAGACGATGATGGTGAAAATTGAGCATCGCGCTGTAATTAAATTTCTCACTAAGCAAGGAAAAAGTCAAAAAACTATTCATGAAGAGATGGTGGCTGTTTACCAGGGTTCCGCACCTTCATTATCAACTGTGCAAAAGTGGTCAAGTGAGTTCAAGAGAGGCAGAGAGAGCCGCTCCGGCGCCCCGGCTACTGCTTGTACGGGAGAAAGCATCAAAGAAGTCGAAAATCTTGTTCTTGAGGATGCCCGAATAAAGGTGAAAATGATGGCAGAGATCACCTAGCTTTCAATTGGTACCATTCACACTATTCTTCATGACCTTAAGAACCTTTCAATGGTCAGTGCAAAGTGGGTGTCACGAATGCTCACAGCGCCTCAGAAAAAAGTGAGAATCGCATGCTGTAGAGAGCTTTTGGAGATGTGTAGTGAGAATGCGGACGGTGTTATGGATCGAATTGTTACTGGGGACGAAACATGGGTCCACCACTATGACCCTGAAAGCAAACAAGAGTCCATGCAATGGCATAAAAAAGGAACAGACCCCCCGAAGAAGTTCAAAGTCACTCCGTCTGCCGGAAAGCTCATGGCGACAGTTTTTTGGGGCTCAAAGGGAATCTTGCTCATTGAGTACAAAAAAAAAGGTGAAACCATCAACGCCACATCCTACGCTTTCACTTTGCATAATTTGCGGGAGGAAATTAAAAAGAAAAGACGGGGTAAACTCGCAGCGGGTGTGTTGCTTCTTCAAGACAACGCTCCTTTCACACGGCGCGAGTTTCCAAGGCTGCTGCGCGAGATTGTGGTTTCGAAGAAATCCAACACCCACCCTATAGTCCAGACCTTGCCCCTAGTGATTATTTCCTGTTTCCGGATTTGAAAAAATGTCTTCGTGGAAAAAGATCTTCGGATGATGAAGAACTCAAGTCGGCAATAAATGGGTATTTTGCAGAGAAAGAGGAAATTTATTTTTTTGAGGGTTTAAAAAAGCTTATCTCAAGATGTAACAAATGCATTGATGTTAGGGGAGATTATATTGAAAAATAAAAAC
This sequence comes from Volucella bombylans, assembly GCA_949129095.1. Lineage (NCBI taxonomy): Eukaryota > Metazoa > Arthropoda > Insecta > Diptera > Syrphidae > Volucella > Volucella bombylans. The sequence continues at coordinate 108,186,681 of OX422143.1, read as the reverse complement.
AATTTAAATGGAATTCGCATTTTCCTTCATATCGATACCGAGAATATATTGAACGCGCCTCGTACATACATATGTACCCTTCTAAGACTTTGCTATTGTAAGTCCACATAGATCAATCAAATTCATATTCGTGAATACAAAGCTTTGTGGGAATGATTTGTCCTTTTGATTATTTACTTTCCGCGGTGTACGTATTTAAGTTTATAAGTAAACGAGTAAAAGTTGGAGGCAAAATCTGAACGCTTTATAGTCCTCTTTATTCCCTTAGAATTTCTTTACGTGTTTGCTTTTACTGTACGCTTTATCATTTGTTTTTCTTTTATCCTTTATTAAGCCATGTATGTTATCTTGCGGCAAAATGTCAACATCTGGTATATGCTCATCGAATGAGAATTTGCCAGATCCTACTCAAATACCCCTACACCTGTACCAGCGAACTCTACGGGTGTGTCGTGTTTATTTTTTTTTTACAAAAGAAAATTTAATCGTATAAGCAAATTGAATTAAAATAAGAGAAAAACGCGTGAACGGTTTGAGAATTAATTTTGCAAATCTTAAAATGATATTCGTTGCCATGATTTTGTGGGTTGATGTCACATTATATTTAACTCCAGCAGGGATTCTTGGATCCTACAGTTTATTCACGATGTTGTTCTAGACGAATTTTTTTCATTAATTATGTAAGTTGTAATGTGAATTTAGCTTTTCGCAAAACAAGTGAGGTGCCCAACAAATCTTACACCCTATTGTGGGGTTATTTTAAGGATATCACTGAAATTTAACAAATTTAATTAATTCTTGGATTCCTCGTATATTTGGAAATCTTTTGTATTAATTTTGAAAACATAATCAAAGACCACCATAGAACAAACAAAGGACTCAGCTATGATCCTTTTCTTCTTCAAAGCCAATGATGACTGTGTATAAGCTGTAGTGCCTTTGGCCTTTTCAATTCAATATGTCATAAAAACAAGCCATGGATTGGGAAGGGTGATAGCGGGTGAAAAAAGTAATCGACTGAATCGTCCTTGTACGTACAAGTCTCGATAGAAGACGACTATGGATACAACGTCTACACCATACTCGTATGGCGTTGACATGGAAAACTAATTTTTATCTTTTCATTCTGTCAATGGTAAAATAAGTCTGTGAAACCAGGAAAAACAGCACAACCAAATCTAAATACGACGCTGCTGTAAAGAATATGAATGAAGTAGAAAAGTCAAAGCGAAAGAATTCCTTATACTGAATCCAAAACAACTCGTATGCCGGAACATAGTATGGGAAGATAGCGCGGGTAAAGTCATTCAAGAAGTCTGTACATAAATTATGTCATTTTATTTGATATAGAGAAATATCTTCTCCTTCATCTTTTCACCACGTCATCGGAGTACAAACTCATGATAGTGGGGTGTGATAGTATGTTACACAAGAAAATATAATAGATAGGCAGCTCATATTCGTTTTTTAACCGTAAAAAAAATTGTCCTCTAGATTCTGATGTAAGAACAACGAGATTGTGCACGTGAAACGGCATGTGCTGGTAACTATGACAAAATAGAAATTGTAGTTATTTCATATCCCAATGTTTGGGAACTACAATAGCAAAAACACTCAACAGTTAAGCAGTCACAAGAAGCATCCAAATAGAAACATCAAAGCCTACTGGGCATTTTCAACTGCTGCTTAACCTATGCCAACTACAGTACACGTTGCCTTGCCAGGGATTAGAGGCATTGTATCCCAAAATGATGCTACAAGAAATCCTCAAAGTAGCACACCAATGATACGGAAGAAAATCGCATGCCGTATGGAGTTTTCAAATACGCTAGAAACGAGTTTATGGAAGGAAATTCCTTCCATTTTCAGAAAGAAGATTTTACATCCCATTTTGTAAAATAAGGAGATCGCAATGCCGTAGACGCATAACCTTTCTCAACACCATAATAAGAATATTCACATTCAGAAAGGATTGATCCATAGTATCATGCTAGATACAATAATACCTTAACACTGACCAGTATTGCTAAGATATATTTCGGCAAGGGCGATAAATTCTACGTTCGTTCGTAGATTTCAAGGTGGTGTTTATCTCGGTTAACAGAATATCACTTTTTTATGAACTTAGGAATCTGGGACTATGCTACCTTAAGTTTTGCAAAGTCTTTCAAATTGAAATATAACTGCAGTATTGGATAGACACAACATGTCAAACGGGTTCAAATTGCGGGCTGACAAATTGTTTCTAGATGACCTTCTAATTAGCAATATTGCAGTATATGGAACATACCATACTGTGAATAATTCCAAAATTGCGAGAAAATTAAAATAGGCGAAAACAGCATAAAATGATGGTTAGAGAGTCATATTTGTGTAAGAAAAATGCTTGCTTTAGCACGAAATATAAAGTCATTGAAGCAGTCGTGACATCGGTAATCGTCCAAGCATCTTAAGTGTGGGGCATAGCCAATTTACAATACGAAGAGGTCGAAATGTTGCTAGGATACTTTATCAGAAAAATGTTTAGATTACCAAAAATTATATACGATTACGTTTCACTTGAAAACCGGGATGCCACCATTATGTATTCATACCCTAAAGGGCTAACCATAATGTAATAAGTTGAGCTTAAGCCAGAGTAATGAAATGTCTCATTACATTTAAATTGTATTGCATGACCATAAAGCTCTGCTCTGTGTCGTCAAGTTTCGTTAACTTTGGTGGGCTTAAGAAAATTCCCAATAGAATAAGATATTTAGTGCGGAAATTTGACAAGAAACATTGCGATGGCAATTGCCATTTCATTTATTTTTGAGAAGATACTTATCCCTTCCAGTGCAAGATGCAATAGCTTTGCCATTTATAATTTTCTCAGTTCATATTCCATTTTATTTTTTCCCGCTTGTTCATTGATTTCATGCCAATCCGAATTTTAACTAACTATTAAATTTGCTGAAGTACATTATGGGTAACTTGAAGTCTGTTATGGTTAGGCCTTCTGACTGTACTTAAAGGTAAAGTCGCTACCAAGGCAATGCATCATGTACGTTGTTGAGTAAGTGGTTTGGACTGTACAACGAACATAATATCCAACTTACAGCAGGCGATGTAATAGCATGGAAAATGGTTTTACGGGACCACTTGGCCAAAGTTGACATATCTGCTTGGGTCACGTTCAAAATAAAATCCCGGCAAAGCCTAACTCGATGTGTTAGAAGAGCTCTCTGGGGAAAACTTACATTGTCAACAAATGAGGTCTCTTCAATCTTAAATGGACAAAAGTTGAGTATTTAGGTACTTCCTAGCTATTACCCTGCTGCACCTATTTTGTAAATCCTATAACAAATATTTTTATTGAACAATCGAGTGATAAAATTAAAAAAACAAAACTTGGAGTATTATAAAGAAGATCACTGCCTGTGTGATACCTTAGGTCATGAGTAACTTTGAGTACTGCTGAGACGCAACCAAGCAAACGATATACGAGTACATATAATACAAGCAGTAATTTTCCTAGAACTTCTGACGGAAATGAAACCGTTTCAAGAATTTTTTCTATTTTTGTAGGCTTCCAGGTAGAAGAGTTAAAAGAATCGTGTTAACATTTTTTCATAAAAAACTATAAAACTTTTTTTCAAAACAGCAACGCAAGAAATCGTTTGCCCGATCCACAAAAAACGACACACCCCTAAACTGCGCCAACTAAAGAAATATAAGTGTCCTCAACATTGCATACAAGATCTTATCTGCCATATTATGTGAACATCTGAAACCCTTCATCAACAATGTAATTGGCCCTGGTTTCAGATCGAGAAAGTTCACAATCGACGTAATTTTCACACTCCGGCATATCCAGGAAGAAGTCCATGTCGATACTCACCACCTTTTCATCGATTTTAAATCCGGATATGATAGCATTTATACCTAGAGACGACCTATTCTCGTATAGAGATATGTTATGTCAAACTCGTCTGTCTCTAGAGAATAACGATGTCAAAAAGGTTTTAAACAAGGTGACACGCAGCCATATACTTGTAATTTCTTTAAAATCATAGCGCCGGTGTTAGGCATTAGCCAGTGTTGAAACGATAGCTGCCAAATAGTGTTTAGCGGTAAATGAGGCCAAAACCAAGTATATGCCTTCAACAAGGAGGGGTACATAACATCTACGCATTATATAGAATTTCACAGTTATAATTTCGAGAAAGGACTCGTAAGTGAATCTGCTATCAATTCACCCAATAAAACCTCAGTGGAAATAAAACGAGGAATCACTCTTGCCAATCTTGCAATTGAGTAGGAAGGCCCTATCCCAAAAAACTAGAAGACTCTATATACATGAGACTTTGATCATTCTAGTCCTACTTTATAGCGCTGAAGCATGGACTCTATTGAAAGCGTAAAATGACGTCATCAATCGTTTCGAGAGAAAAATTCTTCGTAAAACATTTGCTCCCGTTTGCATTCAAGAGTATTATAGTAGACGATTCAATGACAAATTATACAAGCTATACAACGACATCGATCTTGTCAGAAAATTGTGCATCAGCCACTTGAGATGGCTAGAACATGTATAGCGAACAAACACCAACACTCCTGCCCGGAAAGTCTTCGAATCTGACTTTGAGCGACAACGCAGTAGAAGAAAGGTTTATTACTTGAGGCCTATGTTCAGCTCGAATTGTAACGCCAGGGTTATATCCTACAATAGCAAGTTGAATATTAGCTTCCAGGATGGAATAGAATGTAATTTATCAGTATATACTAACCATTTTACATAGGCCTACAAGATGTAATCGGATGTCTTCAAATCGTACGTTCTCGGAAGCCAATTCACTGGTCCATTCCCCGATATATCATCAAGTCTTGTTTTCAGTAACTCATAGGTCTCATAGACACATTTTTCATCGATCTTACTTTTACTCTTTCTCTTTCCGAGCAGATAGAAAACAGCATTTGTCCAGCCCATCCCTAAAAAAGCGAATCTTTTTCTCTCTCCTTCTGCAGACCCTTTTCCCTTTCGTCCCGCTGATAAACTGTCAGCTCATGAAATACCTCGAAACACGAAACATTATCAATGACCGGCAGTACAGTTTTCGTAGCAACAGCTCCACTGGTGATTTGATGGCATGTCTCACCGAAAAGTGCAACCAAAACGTATATTAGTCTGTCGAAAGCAAGATAGTTGCATTTGATATTTCCAAGATATTTGAGTTTGGCATCAGGCATCAGCGTGAATTCCGATATTAATAGCATAGCCAATTAGAGATCTATAAACAGAGTGGAATTTAATGCTTCCAAAACACAATGCTGTCTGCTGTCGTTAAAGCGAAATTTAAACACCCAGCCAGTGTCCATAATTGGACACATAATTGGATAGTCGAAACCGAAAAACTTCCAAAAACTGTTCTCTACGTTGGAGTGACCACATATGTTATTTGATGTCGCCAAAAATGGTGCGAGATGTATTGGTTTCCTCAAGCGATGTAAGAAATACGTCAGCCCCTCTGATCAGGCCTCAATATATATATAAGGCCGAATTTAGAGTGCGATACCCACATCGCACCAAAAACACCCCTACATCTACTAGATGGGATTCAAACCCATGCGATAAGACTCATAAGTCTAATCTAATATCACTCAGACAATCGATATCTTCGCACACCGACGTAATTTCTCGTGTCCCACTCTATTCCATCGCTATGTCCACCACCAATTCAAAATTTAAACCGTAACAACCGTCTCGCTATGAATGCTCATCAGTTCACCCTCAAGCACACTTTTGGATGTACTCTAGAATATCTTGATGCTTTCCTAAACCTTACAACTCGTTTATGGAATGTCCTGCTGAGCTCTTTATTTCCTAGTCATTATAACATTCAGACATGTACATCGCCACCTCTGTTTCTTACCTCTGGAACGAATACTTACTTATTTAGGTGGCGCTACAATCCGGGGCGAACCTTTGCATTAACCAGTTAACACGATCTCTCGCCAGCTTCCTTCACTGCTAGACTCCAAGTTGGTTACTTCAACCTTTCACTTGTGTGTGCTACCTTTGTTACAATCGTCCTCAGCTGTGCCGTACCTCGAGGTTAGACTCGAAGGCTCTTTAGGCCGGAACAATGGCGTCCAGTCATCTCAAATGTTGGATACGTAAACGTCTGACTAGTCCGATGTCCGAATTACATTCCATACAGTTCATGGTTGAATCTCCTCCTCCATTCCCTATCACTTCAAACGGGACCGAAAATCAGGTGCAGCATGTACTGTGTCTTACCCCCGTTTACCGTCAGACCCATTTTGGCCTGTGTACTCAGGAAAGCTTCATTGATGTTGGATGTGTTTGTCTAGTTATATCAACGTCATTCTGGTATGCAACCAATTGTGAGGAATTGGTCAGCGATTTTTACACGATTCTCTCTAGGATGATGTTATAAAGTCACAGCGTGTCGCCCTGTCCAAAATCTTTCTTGACATTAAGGATATCATTTAATTTATAGCCGCTCCTTATAGAGCAACTAGGTTTCTCCATAGTCATCCTGCACAACCTGACGAGTTTGGCAGGGATATCAAAACTATACATGACGTTGTCACATGTGACTTTGAAGTCGACAAATAGATGGTGAGAGTAGATCTGTAATGTATGGACCAACCATATTGTACATGAATACTTCTAGACGCTCACTTAGTATGGCAGAAAAGATTTTGACTCAGTCAAAAATTGTCTCTTTTCTGTGGAAGGGTAGAACGATACTTAGATTCCATGCAGAGACAAATTCTCAACCAGCTGTTTTAAATAGCTCAGCAGGAAGTCCGTCTGCGACAATAGCTTTACTTAAGTTTAGCATTGATATTGCGATCTTAACTTTGTGTAGGGGCGAATAGCAAATCCACATCCAAATAACCATATACTGTGTTTCTTGTATTGTAGCAGCCGCCAAAAAAGATGTCGCAATTTTTCATCGCACTCTTGCCGTTTTGTTTTTTCTTTTTCACTTTATATTTGCTACAGCAGTCTAGGATATCTGCGGGTTGTTCGGCAGTAAGCGATCTGTGAAGAGTCCTAACAAATCATACTCAAATCATAGTTGGCTGTCCTTGAAATATTACCTTTTTGTTGGCCACACACAAATCCCAACCTGAAGGGCCAGGTTCCTAATAAAATCACGGGACAAAGGGTCTTTGATACGTCGAAGTTGCTCTAAATTTAAGTCGGCACCAAATGGCTTACGCTGACTAATTCTAATGAATAAGAGCCCTAACAAATGCCTGTACTTCAGTTATTATCATCTGTGTGTGTCTTAAAAATGTGTTCCTAAAGCAAAAATCGGCTGGTTCTCTTACGTACGAAGAAGCCCTGAATATGTCAACTTAATTCATTTTAAGAAATTCAAAATAGGTTTTACTCTATGTAACTACGAGTACATTTGCATTTACTTTCCATCCCTACTGCTTCACATATTGACTTGAAACCAACATTGGCTTTAACAGACGAAAAGGAAAGAATTAAGCACACAAAACGAATCCGAGTAGTAGAGAGATGAAAATAAAGCAAAATCAGAGAGCTTATCAATGAATCCAATTCAATAAAGCTTCCCTTCACGTTCCATCGCCGCGCCGTTTTCCATCTCAATGTCTACATAAGTAAGCCCTGTGCACTTACGAGTATCTATCCTTGATTAATGCTTATTATGCTTCCTTCGTCTTCTCTCACTGGTTTCCTTTTTACTTATTTATTTGTAAAACATAAGCAAGCATTAAAGCTGCTTTCATGGATGAAGAAAGAAGGATCCGATGCTATTGTGGCAGTATGAACCATAATCTAATCAGCAATTCAATTTCGGCCTGACATAACCAGACTTGTGAATAAGACACACCAACATATAAACACGTATCCAGATTCTTATCCTCATGTCCATAGAATATGGCATATGAACCTGGCCAAGAGCAAGAAAAATTCAATTATTCACATTTCTTTCAACGAAAACTTGTTGATTGTTGCTTTGCCGGAACTGACTTTTTTCACAAATTACTGAAATGTACGATGACTCGCACTGGAAACCTTGCAGTGTATTGTATAGGGGTACATGTACACGTATTCGTACACTGTTTGACACAATTCAGTGCTTCGCTCTCTCCAAAACATTGCCAATTTCAAACTGATTTATATGTACGAATTCGGGATTGACTTTGAATACATGACATGTACGAGTATCTACGATGTGTTGTTGTACATATTTACCTCGCCCCTAACGTCGATGATGAAATAGTTAAAGGAGGTATTCTACAGGTTTTCCGTTCCAAGTCGCATGAAGTACCGACAGAATAAAAAAGGGTTGACATTTGATTACGTATGCTAACGGTAACAAAATCGAGTGACACACTGCTGACAGCTAACATTTCACCTGACAATTTGGGTGACATTAAAAAATTATTTTACTTCGTTTTCGGAATTTTGAAATATTAAATGTACCTATTCGCAAATTGAGTATTGGGTCAGAGATTAAAGTAGAAGCGTTTCGTGAATATTTCAATAAGCAGGAAAAACGGTTCTTTGGGGGAAAATCAGAATGGTGTCAGTTATGATTGACATTCAGTAAATGTCAGAATGTGTTTTCTTATTTCTGAATCATTGATTTTGAATGATTTTTCCAAGAATATGCAAGAACAACAGTATGTAACGATTTTTAAAAAAAACTTGGTAGGAGTACTAACATGTGTGCAACAATATTTGTTGTTTATTTGTAGGAAAAAAAAATCAGCCTTAACCGTACATCAGAGAGTCTGGCGTTGGGAAATATTAAATATTTGCCTTTCGATTTTGAATTTATTATTTTTGCATTTTTCTTTATGTTGGACCAAAAAAATAGACTCTTCGCTGGTTTTTATCGAAATGTAGATTTAAGGACTCCAAAGTAAACACATGTTTTACAGTAAAGTCTGTGAAATGTCAAACATGAGACTTCTACTTGAGTAAACAATTTTTTTTTTATTATTCGCCAACAAAATGCCGACGGAAATTTACTGCCAAAAAATGGCCGGTAATTTGGAGAACCACTTTTTTGCCTAGTTTTGGGTTTTTCTTTTGACTTGAATTTTGCCGATAGCAGTCATTGAATACTGACTGCTTAAAGATTGTATTGGTATGTGTGTAAGAGCGTTCAAAGAATTTGATTTGTGTATAACAATATGTCTTTGCTTGCTTATCCATGCATCCATATGTGGATCCTTTTGCAATGTTGTACAGCATTTAAGGGTCTGACATCTTTCGATGGATACGAGTTTAATTTAAAATGAGCCCTTCAGGACTGAAAATACAGTTGATTTCGATCCACTAACATTTATTAATCATCAAATAAGGCCTTTAATCTAACAATAACACAACACCAAAAATACTGTTGTACTTTAGTAACCCCAATTGAAGTCTTGAAGTAAGTGTTGTGAAAGCATAGAAATAGCAACTATTTCAGGCATATTATCCAGAAACTCGCTGTAAAAAGTGATTACACGAAAATGAGCAATTGGAAAAAAATTTGAAGCAGAGAAGAAATCGATAATCTTCGAAAATTAACTCAAGGAAAATGCTCACAGGACAGGTTTTTGGGTAAATTGGTCCGCTGCATCATGCTGCTCACCTCTAAGTGGTTTATATTTTTTTCATGAGAATATTAGCATACAGTAAAAGAACAACTATTTAAGGTATCTGGTTCATTTTGAAGACGGAGGTGATTGCAACGCCGCTCATCAATTTTGAATGCATGTCTTTGGTTAAGTGTTGAAGTCAGTAAAAAGAACACCCAAAGGTCAAAGCCCCGATGAAATCAAGATTTACTAACTTTTGGGAATTTTCAGGATTGATGAACGGTGAGCCAAAAGATGGTGTGGATGTCGGTTATCATTAAATGATATTTAATGAATTAATCATGGCTGATCTTTGTGGTAGATGTCGTGTACAAACTACGGCAATTTTATTCATGGAGTCACTTGATACACAGTAACGCATGATTGCTATTGAAAGTTATTATGAAAATGGACGTTCTGAGCAAGACGAACTTCGCAAGTTTCGTGATTTTTTCAATCAGCATAATTACTCCTCTATGTCCGAGATTCATTCAATAGTTAGACGTTCGAAAAATATGTCACATAAGTTTATGTACAATTTTAACTGTTGGCGTTGGTCGGCACTTACAGCAGTAGTATTGCAGATCCAAATGACACACCAATTACTGGCAATGGACTATGGACTATACATAATGTCATAATGGAAGCTGGAACGAAGATATTACTCGGGCCTGGAACATTAGGTTTTCCTAGATATTACCATAAATCCCAAAAAAGTTATTTTATGGTGTATGTGTGGTATGTGGCATGCCTGGCATGCATAATTTAGCTTAAAAAAGAAGTTGATTGACCATCAACTCAGTTAGACTTCTTCTTTCCATAATCTAGGAATAATTCAAGATCTCAAACACAACGGTCAGATGAATAAAACTTGAGTACTTGCTCAATAGTGCTAATACTTGAGCACTAACTCCGAAATTCTCGAGTAATACCACCTTCATCAAAAAGTTCCCGTGTAACCACCGTGTGGCGCTTCTATTGTCCCGATTTGAGTTCTGTTTTGTTTTTGTTAAGTTGATAAATCTGTTGTTAATATTCCCTCTATAGTTGAGCGTCATAGCTTGACATTTGCAAAAGTTACGTAGCCAAAAGTACATCTAAATCTGTGTGTAGGCGATTTTTTTTACAATTTTAAAAATGGATTTAAATTTGCAACAATGAACTTGTATTAAATTTTACGTAAAAAACGGATTTAATGGTGCGCGAACATTGGAAATGTTGGAAAAGTATTTCGGCAACGATTCTCTAAAGAAAACGGTCGTTTACCAGTGGCAAGAGCGGTTCAAAAGTGGTCGTGAGTCAACCGAAGATGATAAACGCAGTGGCAGACCATCGACATCGAAAACCGATGAAAACATTGATGGAGTAAAAGAAATAATGGTCAATAACCGCAAATTAACCATCAGAGAGATTGCGGAAGACTTGAACATTGCCTATGGATCCGTCCAAGACATTTTGGTTAATGATTTAGGTTTCCGTCGTGTTGCAGCAAAGTTGGTGCCAAAAGACCTCAATTTCATGCAAAAAAGAGACCGTGTTAACGTCGCAAAAGAGATGATTTGCGAGCCTGTATCCGATCCCACATTTATCAAAAGGATCATTACTGGAGACGAGACGGGGGTTTATGAGTACGACACGCAATCCAGAGATCAGGCAAATGAATGGCGTTCACTAAATGAGCCGAGACCAAAAAAACCACGTTGTTTCCAGTCGAAAAAGAAGGCAATGCTCACGGTTTTCATGGATAACAACGGTCTTGCCAGAAGGCCAGATAGTAAACAAAGATTATTATTTGGGCGTTATGAGACGTCTGCTTGAAGCATTTCGCCGAAAGAGACCAGAATTGTGGGCAGAAAACTCGTGGATTTTACACCATGATAACGCACCTTCGCACAGTGCCATCATTATTCGTAATTTTTTGAAGAAAAATGCAACAAATACCATCCAACAGCCACCGAATTCACCTGAATTGGCTCCCCGTGACTTCTTTCTGTTCAATCGAATTAAAAAAATCACTACTGGGAACGCGTTTCAGCAGCAGAGAGGAAGTAATGGTATTTGGTATTAAGTATTACCTAGTGTTATCAAATATCATCAAGTATGCTTAAGTATTTCGTAATGCGAATGTTTTTGTCTCGCAACTTTGAAGTTTTAACTGTCACGTTTGTGTATTATTAAGTATTATTAAATGTACATATAATACTCAATTGTACTCTAAAATATTGATCCTGATCAATCAGTAGCTTAATAATACTTGAGAACTCAACAATGGAATCATGACGTTCTGCTAAATGTTATGTGGAAAGAAGAATTCACAGCGACTATAAGAAATTATATAGGTAAGACAGAGTACAACTATTTATCATATCTAAATGCCCTTAATACGTGTGCGTTTTCAAACAAATATCGAATTTTCCAATAAGGACTTGACAAATTTTTATTTAAATGAAGATATTTCAAAAACTTTATTATCGGCTTGAAGTACAATCAAAACATTTATGAATGGAACTCGACTTCGTTCATATGGCCACCGCGAACAGGTTTGCAGCAGTCGATTCTTTAGACCCAATTTTTAACGACTCGGCCACACATTTCGGCCGAAACGGCCGTTATTTCCCATTCAATGTTGGCTCTGAGCTCTTCCAACGTCGTCGGTGTGTTGGCATAAGCCAATGACTTAAGGTAGCCCCACAGAAAATAGTCAAGCGGCGTTAAATCGCACGAACGAGGCGGCCAATCGACTGGCTCATTTCTTGAAATAACACGCTCACCATACTTACTCTTCAATAAATGTGTGGCTTGTGGTATCATCCTGTTGAAACCACATGTCGTCCAAGTCCATATCTTCCAATTCGGGCCAAAAATAATCGGTGATCATGGAGCGATAACGCTGACCATTCACAGTAACGTGACGATCGTTATCGTCGACGAAAAAATATGATGGTAGAAAATTTTTATAATTTGCAGACGTTGCTCGTTAGTGTACTTTACCATGATGAAAACGTTGAGTTTACTGAATAAATTGACAGTGACAGTTTGATGATTAGTGAAAGAGTGCGTTCACAAATTAAATTGAAATTTGTCAAGTCCCTATTGTAATACCCTTTCTTTGCACCTATTATATCTCAAATTATTAACATGGGTCTACATCAAGCTAAGAACACTCAAGTGCTAAAACCTATACAGAACCTATATAGAAAGCAGGAAAAAAAACGACATCAATTACTTATTTATTTATTTATTTAACAAAAATAAGTTTATAAAATTATTTAACAGGTAAGACATCAGGGCAACAGGACCATAGATGTCGTATAGATATCGTAGACATCAATAACTATAAAGCAATATCGATCCTACCTGTAATTGAGAAATGCCTGGAAAAGGTTGTAATGAGAATCTTCCTTCCAGATAAAACCTACGTAAGGCACCTAACTTCGAGGCACCAAACGCAGGCTTATATCGGGTTTTAAATGGTAACGATACCTCATATCGACCGTCAGTCAATCTTATTGTATTGATATTATTCTTTTCACAGGTTTTGTCTTCCGCCGTTTTCTTAGAGTTCAAAGGCAAGTCCTCCAGTTCCCATGACCTTCGCAGCTAAGTGTCGTTATCGAGAACCTGTAAGAATCTATGGACAGATGCTTTATTTTGCGAAATAACCTTTCCAAGAAGAAGCCAACCTAACTCTGATTCCTGTGCGATTGACGATCTTTCATCATCACCCCGTATAACGGATCCTAAAATAAATTCAGAGTAAACGTCGGCTCCCAGGAGAATATCAACAGTCGCAGGCTTATCAAATTGTTGATCAGCTAACTTCAAAGCCTGGATATGTTCCTAATTCTGCAAAGCTAAAGGTTTTGACGGCCAGTCAGGGACTCTAACACATAGGCTGGGGTATTTTTCTCGAAAGGTGTTACCAGAGACCCAAAGGTAAGACTTACATACCGCTGAGATGAACCACTGCTAATTTTTCCCAATCCAGATACCTTAATGAGAGCTCGCCGTTGATGAAGCCCTAGCAAATGAACAGCTGACTCAGAAATAAAAATTGCTTCAGATCCAGGATCGACTAATGCCCTCAAATTAAAATAATTACCCTTTGACGACCTGATTCGAACAACTGCTGTTGTCAGAAGAACAATTGGCCGATGTACTTCAGGAGAAACTACTTTAGGTGGGTTAAATTTTGATGTTATGTGAAATGTTTGTGTACCTGTAGTTGCATTTTTATAATCCCTTGTAGGTTTAGAGCTGATATTATCAACATGCAGCAGAGAATGGTGTGCCTGCTTGCAGTAATAGCAGCGTACATTGCTTTGACAATGGCTAGTCTTGTGACTATACGCCAAACATTCTCTCCACTACCTTAGATCGTTCACAGATCTCCATTACAATAAATTTTTGACAAGTTCGAAGGGAGTGCTGACCTCTACCACATACCTGACATGCAAACTGGTTCTTCCCGACGTGCAACACCATTTTCTTCTCTACATCAGCAGCTTTGTGTGAAGACGAACCGCTGCTCTTTGTGCCACTCGTTCCAGCTACTGTTTCCAAGGTTCGAAAACGTGTTTCCAGGAACTCTGTAAATTGTGTCAATGTTGACAAGTCGTTTGAATTATCTGACTTCTCCTCCCACAAACGCTGAAGACCAAGTGCGTTCTTGAAGTTCCCTTCTAGAATAAGAAGACGACCTGACAGATAGCCTGGCTGTATGACGTCATGCTCCAGTCTTTTTGAAGTTGGAGTGGTCACGAAGAATCTGTTCCAGTACTCCTTTCATTTTAAAGGTTTTTAGTTGAAAATTAATTATAAAGCAATGTGTGTATGTATCAAGTACAATATTTATTAAATTATTAGATACAGTGTTTATTAAAATTATATTAAATAATTAATATTTTATTTCAGTAACTTACGACCTTTGGTTAGCTTTGCCCAGCTGGAAAGAGTTGAGGTTAAAGTAATCGAACTTTAAGGCACAGCCATCAAAAGAGTCTGTAAGTCTTCAAAAGGAGCAAGACAAGGAGAAAGACACCGACGGCGAGGGAATATATGTATGTACTTGGTCAGTAGATTTATATATAGATGTAAATATATATATTTTTTATTTTTTGTACACTTGCACTTTGCACTTGCACTTTATTCTTGCAGTTGCACTTTTTATTTCATTCCTGTTTTTTTTTAATGTTTAATATTTTGTGTAGTGTTTTATCTATTAATACCACGAAAAGAGCAAATGGTTTTTTATATGTACAGTGGGAAGCAAAACTGTCCGGATGTTTTGCATTTCTATGGTTATGTTAACAAAATAAGGAATTTAATAACAATTTGAAATATATTTTTGATTTAATTATTTAATTAAACGTTTTTCTTAAAATTTACTACCACAAACTTATGAAAAAAATTAATTCTCAAAACAAAAATAAACAAAAAATACAGAACTCTTCAATCGGACACTTTTGCACATTACTGCCGTAATGAGATAATGCCATATTATTCCTATATTTTATTGTTATTTGTACCGTACGGATTTCGCTTTTTGATGTTTATAATCTTAGTAAAGGCTTAGTACATAATTTGTTGTTGTGCTGTGTTTTTGTTTTTTTTTTTTAAAAAAAGAGTAAAAACTGAAGAAAATTCCAATTCATCTTGAAAATAGTGTCGTAAATTTATTACAAAAGAATTATTCGTGCCGTAAAATTGCTAAACAATTGAATTTAGGCAAAACAACGGTTAGTGATATTAAAATACGCCGAGATGTGGTTTGTACAAGCGATCATGGAGGACGACCAAGAATCATTTCTGATGGCGACGCTCGGTTGATAGAGCGGTTGCTCCATAAAAAGGACATTCGGACACCCAAAAATGCGGCAAAAGCTATAAACAAGGATGTCAGTACATGGACAGCTAGACATGCGCTTAAAAGAGTAGAGCTGGTCGCCAGTGTAAAAAAAAGAAGCCGGCTCTTTCAAATAAAAATGTTCAACGACGCTTAAAGTTCTGTAAGGAGCATAAAAACTGGACTACAGATGACTGGAAACGTGTTATTTGGAGCGATGAAACAAAAGTTAACCGTTACCAATCAGATGGTAAGGAATACTACTGGCATCGACCTCACGAGCGTATCCAAAACCACCAGGTAAAGGAAACCATGAAACACGTTGGTGAGGAGATAATGGTTTGGGGTTGTTTTATTGGTGGCACCATCGGCCCATTGGTGAGAATCCGAAGTATTATGAAAAAGGAAGATTATTTGAACCTTCTCCAAACCAATCTTCCCGAATTTGTGTATGAGTGCGCATATCCCGCTGAAGAAATCATGTTCCAGCAAGACGGAGATCCGAAGCATACAGCAAAAATTGTTCAAAATTGGCTCCAAAATCAGAATTTGCAATTGATGCAATGGCCTGCACAAAGCCCGGATCTAAACCCTATAGAAAATTTATGGGCCGTAGTTAAAAGGAGGCTGGGGGCGTATGAAAATCCACCAAAAACCATCGACGAACTTTTGGATATAATAGAGAGAAAATGGCAGAATATTGACCACAAAATCATACAAAAATTGGTGGAGAATATGCCTAAAAGATTTGAGAGTGTGCTAAAACCAAAGAACTTTGAACAAAGTACTAAGATGATAGCGATTAGACAACAATACTAAAAAATTCACAAATGTGCAAAAGTGTCCGAATGAAGAATTCTGTATTTTTTGTTTATTTTTGCTTTGAAAATTAACTTTTTTTATTAGTTTCTGTTAGTTAATTTTAAGAAAGACGTTTAATTAAATAAATAAATCAAAAATATATGTCAAATTGCTATTGACTTCCTTATTTTGTTAACATAACTATAGAAATGCAAAAGATCCGGACAGTTTTGCTTCCCACTGTATATACATATACGAGTATGTATTTTGTGGGCTTGCACTTTGCAGATTCGAATTTTTAAAATTTGAGTTAAAGAATTTTGGGTTATTATAGGTTATCAGGCTCGTAAGGGCCAAATGTTGGGGTGTGTAGGGTTTTACTTTGATTCTATACGTGTGGTGTAAAATATGGGTTGAAAAATGCGGTTAAATAAAAAACACGTCTTTTCTTGATTAGATGTAACCTCAAAGAGAAAGTTTATTTGTCCGGAAATTACATCCATATTTAACTTTTAACTGTCATACATTTCTACTACAAATTTACAATTCGTAATTTTACGTTAAGTTTCTTTGTTTACATAAGAATTTAGTTGTTACTCTTAAATTAAGTTTTAAATAGATATGATAGTTTCAACAAACAAAATAATTATATTAAATTAAATGCAATTGTTTCCGAACAATAGCCATTATCCATGACCATAACACAAGAATACGAGCTCATTGAATGCTTAGAACATCACTACTGTACAACATATATGGGAGAGGAAAAAACTTGAACATAGTGTTTCTTCAATTTTCAGTGAATTTCTGCAAGACTTCAAAAATATTCTAAATTTTAAAACTACAATAAAAAAAACTTTTAAAGAATTTCTGTTATTCTAAGTTTGTTTGTAAAATTTTTCTTAAAACCGTCTTTGAATTTCAAAAAAAGAAAAAAATGTTGCTCAATAGTATTAATTTAAAGCTACAACATTAAACTCACATTAAAATCAATGGCTTCGCGGAATATCTAACTTTGTAAGAAATTGATGTGAAATAAAATAAAACTTTAAACTAAACGAAACTATTAAACAATTAAGCATGTTCTCTTTAAATCTTCATGCTCAAGTTCTTGAAAACATCATCTAGTTCCATATTTAAAGTTAGAGACCCGTTCGATTTGCTAGTATAAGTTTTGACTGCTTGTTTCTGCAGTACAAGCTACTAGTATAGAAATAATTTTATGCTCATAACGAACAATTTTTTTTTTAACAAAACTTGCCAGGAATTCGATTCATAACGACATTTTGACCTTTTTCAACCCACAATTTAACAAATTATTTTTCCCGCTCCTTTAGCACTATTTTCTTATTTCCTACATGACTTCTTCTTTATTTGTTTCACCGTTAGTTCTTGTTTTGTCTCTAAATTAGATTCAACTGCTAATGAATCAAATATTTTGTAATTTCACTTCTAAACTACAGCGGTTCACCAACGGATACTTAATGTCCACTTGCAATTTATAATACTTAATGCTACAAACTTGGAGCGAATACTATAATATACTCGATAATGCTCACGTCCGCATTCTAATACTCGATAATACTCAGTAATAGCAAGTGGTACCAAATAACTCTCTAGTATTAAAGCATTATTGAGCAAGAACTCAATTTTTATTCATACGACCCAACATCCGAATTAAGATTGAGGCCATTGACAAGCTAATTTTGCAAAAATAGTCGTACATCGAGAATATTGTCCTTCGGATGCTGGCCTGTAATCATAGCACTAGTGGTCATTTGAACGATGTCGTATGTTATACGCAATTGGCATAAACCGAACTTTATTATTCATAAAGACCCACGACAGCTACTCATTAAATATGTTTTTTATTTACCGGGCCGGAACCTGGGCCTCTCCAGTCCGGTTTTGGTTAACTGCCTCCAGTTATGCACTCCAAGTCGGTTAATTATCTGTTAGCTCACCCTTAATACACTTCGCATACAAGATTCTTCGTGCACTCACTTTTTTAGCCATTAAATTGTCCAACTATGGACATTATGTTCGTTATGCCGTTCGACAAGATTTATCTATTCCTTCGGGTATATGTAGTTCTAACCAGATCAGTTGAGATTACAAACATTAATGGCGAAAGTTCCATTTCGCAAAAGCGATAAAAATGGGTTGATTCTTCTGATAGGCTGGGCATTATTAAATGTTCTGCCAATTTGTACGGCCTGGAATAACTCTGGTTTTTGGAACCCAGCACTGAGATGGTGCTGATATTCCAACTTTAATCTCATCATTAGGCCTTCTAGAATATCAAACTGTGGATCAACAGCTTATGAAAAATGCCTTAATTGGCGAATACTCGTAAATGTCCACAAATCACTTCCAAACAAATAAATACTAAAAATGATACTGAGGCACACTAACACCTAATGAGATTGGAATCCCGCGTCTAGAGAATGCCAATGAGACAAAAAAATAGTCGAGTGACAAATAACAGACGGGACCGAAAAGCACCATCATCCATTTTTGATAAAGTCCAAGCTTCTGCGCCATAGGACGAGATTATCTCCATCGAGAGAGGTGGCTTTGCTGTTTAATTGCCTTCATAGCCTAAAGAAGCAATAACTGGCAAGAGTTGTCTTTCGCTTGCGCTCAGCGCTGGTGTCGTTGTCTGAATTCATAGCGGAGGAGCCTAGGTAGACAAAGTCCTTAACTACCTCAAAGTTATATCTGTCGAGCGTGAGGTTCTGTGCAAGACGTCAGTGTGGGTATTCCTGGTTATTCGTCTTACCGTCGTTGACCGTTAAACCCATCTTTGACGATTTCTCAGTATGTTCTCTAGAAAGCGAAACTGACATCACGCGGCTTTCTTTCGACTATGTCAATATTATCGGGGTATGCGAGTAATTAGACAGACTTATGTTTTCGAGTGAGTTTTACACAATTTTTTGAAGAATCGTTAAAAAAATTGCATGACAGCGCATAGCCTTATCTAAATCTTTTTTTGACATCGAAGGTCTCGGTGAGTTCTTTATCGAACTTGACAGAGCAGCGTGCATTTTCCATCGTCATTGTGTACAAACGGATGAGTTTAGCAAGGATGCCAAAACTAGTCATTGCTCTGTATATCTCACCTCTATTGATGCTGTCATACGCGGCCTTAAAATCGACGAACAGGTGGTGTGTATCGATTTGGAGCTCATATGTTTTTTCCATGAGCTGAAGTAGTGTGAGTATTTGGTCGATGGAGGTCTTTCCTGGCTTTAACCCACACTGATATGGGTCAATCAGGTTGCTAACGAAGGCGTTCACATAATACCCAGATAGGATCTTGTAGGCGACGTTAAGAAAACGAAGAGAAGTAGTTCTCGTCGTTCAGAGGCCCTCCTTTCTTGAGGATCAGACAAATAATGCTGAGATTCCATTGATCGTACATATTTTCGTCGAATAAAATTTTACAAATGAGTTGGTGTATGCTCATTTCCAAATCATCGCCCGCCGCTTTGAAGACCTCAGCAATCATACCGTCCGCTCCAACAAGTTTGTTGGTATGACTATCTTTGTGTCATCCAAGTCGGGTGGACGGAATTGTTAATCTATATCGTCTAGGTTGAAAAGTTCATTCTGCTTGACAGCGATATTTGGTTCACTATCACCATCTCATACAGTCTACACAAATGCTCTTTCCAAATCCTCAGCATCGACTACGACTCTACTACTATGATCACTTGTTCGTCTCTATAGGCTTCGGTTCGGGATTTCTGTCCGTGGCATGTTTTTTTTTAAATTCATTCCTAGAGTAGCGTCTCTCAATTTCTCGATGGCGCACTTTTCATGCTTCTCTTTTCTCCTGAGAAGCCGATTTTCGTCGTAAAGCTTGTCAGCCGCTCTAGTCCTAAGCAGCGCTGCTTTGTATGCATCTTAATTAGCTGCATCACTGAGAATATATGTCGGGAGCAAGCATATACTAATAAATATCGAAATTAAGTGTAGAATTGTACAATCTGATTGCTCATGTAAATGTAAAAGGTACATTTTGTTCAGTTTCAAATAGCCAGACATACTTACTAAAGTCGGCCACATTTATATACTTTGTGAATACAAAACCTAAATGATCGAAATTTTGTTATGTCTCAATAAAATTAAATTGTATAAAAATTGTAAATTAGCTGCATGTTCTTGCCGGCAGTCGTGGTCAAACCAGAGGTTTCGTTGTGGCGGCCAAGTGAACCCAAGCATATCAGAGGCGGCATCTCTGATGGCTTTTTGGCAATGTTGCCACTGGTCTTCTGGTGGCGATTGTAGCCGTCTGACGTCAAACTTCCTCACAGTATAAGCTTGCCTTTGGGTTGATCGAGATATCCGCCACCATACCTTTGATAGACCAAGGCAATGGTCCGAGTCGATGTTGGCCTCTCGGAATGTTCGGACATCCATAATACTGGAGGAGTGCCTTTCGTCGATCGAAATGTTATTAATCTGGTTGACCGATCTGGTGGTTTCCAAATTCCTTTATGAATATCGTGATGCGGGAACTACGTGCTAGTTACGACAATGTTTCACCCCGCCGCAAAGTCGATTAGCCTGGATTCAATATCGGAGGTGGTGTCGTGCAGGCTATGCTTCCCAACAGTACTGCCAAAGATGCCCTCTCGTTATTTGGGAATCATCAAAGGATGTATTGAAAGGATAGTTGTCTGCGTTAATAAATAGAAAAAAACCTTTGGGAGTAGTGATTAAACTACTATTCATATGGTTTATATATATTGATTAAGAGAAGTTAGAGAAATGGGTGTGAACAAGGCTGTACTCGTAGTTGTGGAAATCTACATTGGAGCATGTTCTTGGATATTTTATTTGCCTTGTTACAGATTGCGCATAATTCTTTGTTATACCAGGATGGATATGGCGAGATGCCTAGCTGTCTTGTTGTGCTTTTTTCCGGCTCGAAGGACCAAAATGTTCGGCACTGGTTATTTTGTTTTACCGTGTTGTATTTAGTTGGACTGTATATCAACAGTATCAACTGTGTAGTTAATTAATGTTCTGATTTGAAAACTGCGTACAAAACTGTGTAGAAAAATATTTGAAATAAAACAAACTGTTTGCTTGAACGTTATAAACTTGAAGATTTATTTTATGTAAAAATGTCTTCCTTTTATATTAATTTTTGACATAAGGAATTTTATCTCATGAGAGAGTTATCGTGAGTGTGTTTGTTTAAATATTTTAAGTGTACAAATTTGCTATGTTTTTGTTACATTTGACAATTTTATTTTAATTTATATATTTATCAACAACAGGTGCGGTAGCGATTAACAAAATATTGATGTTGAACATTCAATTCAGTACTCTTAGCCAAGACCCCGTATCTATACAAAGTTGATTATTTTCCCTATCTCATAGTTGTTCTCAACTTATCTTCAATTTTTAATGGATCAAAAGTCGGTATTTGATCAATTTCTCAGTCTAAGGAGAGTAAGAATTATTGAATCGATTGCGAAATGTATATACGAACCCTTATGATACAGCCTGAGATTACGATATGCTCAGTGTTTGATCCCCAAATGAGGGCATTTTGTTGCTTACGTTACACATCAATGATTTTGTTACCCATTAATTATTACAAACAGTTTGTAAGTTTACAGAGTCACAAAAAACCAAACGAAATATTGTAAATTAATCAGGAGAGACAAAAAATGATTTAGCATTAACATATAAAGGGTTTTCCAATAGGGACTTGACAACTTTGAATTTAATTTGTGAACGTACTCTTTCTTTTCTACCGAAATTCGGAGTCGGTGACTGCAACTTTAAGAGTGTTAACTCCAATTTTCGGTCGTAATTCTCACCCTAGTCGACAGGCAATAACAAGTTTAGTGCAAACATTTTAGTATACATATTCGTTGTGTGATGTTGCCGTGTCAGTGAGACAAGTGGTTGGTCGAAGTGTCGAAAATATCGCTGCCGTTCACGCGTCCGTAGCAAATGATCCAAATCAGTCAATTACACCCTTACAAGATGATGAATTTCAACGCAAAATCATGTTCAGTGACGAATCTCATTTTTGGCTCAATCGGTTCGTCAATAAGCAAAATATGCGTTATTGGTCGGGTGAAAATCCACATGTGCTTCATAAATCACCACTTCATCCACAAAAAATAATTGTTTGGTGCGGTTTGCATGCCGGCGGCGTTATTGGGCCATATTTTTTCGTCGAAGATAACGATCGTCACGTTACTGTGAATGGTCAGCGTTATCGCGCCATGATCACCGATTATTTTTGGCCCGAATTGGAAGATATGGACTTGGACGACATGTGTCTTCAACAAGATGGTACCACAAGCTACACAGCACACGCTACAATCGATTTATTAAAGAGTAAGTATGGTGAGCGTGATATCTCAAGAAATGGGCCAGTCGATTGGCCGCCTCGTTCGTGCGATTTAATGCGGCTTGACTATTTTCTGTGGGGCTACGTTAAGTCATTGGTTTATGCCAACACGCCGACAACGTTGGAAGAGCTCAGAGCCAACTTTGAACGCGAAATAGCGGCCGTTTCGGCCTAAATGTGTGGCCGAGTCGTTGAAAATTGGGTCCAACGAATCGACCGCTGCAAACGT
This sequence comes from Volucella bombylans, assembly GCA_949129095.1. Lineage (NCBI taxonomy): Eukaryota > Metazoa > Arthropoda > Insecta > Diptera > Syrphidae > Volucella > Volucella bombylans. Next base: position 108,163,797 of record OX422143.1, on the reverse strand, counting down.
GCCCGCGGTGGCCATATGAACGAAGTCGAGTTCTATTCATAAATGTTTTGATTGTACTTGAAGCCGATAATAAAATTTTTGAAATATCTCAAATGGTTTGCGTTTTATTTAAAAAAAAAGTTGTCAAGTCCTTATTGGAAAACCCTATATTAAGGGGTGGCCGTGGTGTAGTGGTACTAGCAATCGCTTCTCACTCGGAGGGTCAAGGTTCGAATCCTACCCATGAGAAGTTTCTCAAGTTTTTCATTTGTGTAATTGGAACTCAGTCAGAAAAATTCTGCGTGTGAAGGCATAACACTGACACGTAGATTTGGCTGTTGTAGAGTTTCAAGCACAAAAAATTAGTGTGAATTATAACCTTCGAATCACTCTGAGTGAAGAAAAAATTCTCCGCCCTATTCGGACTCCCACCCCTGGGGAGCTAATATCTAAACCAAATACACCTGAGTTTCAAACCACTACAAAAATAGTTCTCCTTTCTCCTCCTTCTACCTTTCCGCCCGCGCCATGGCAACAGTAAAAGGATATCTAACCCCTTACGCACGCGTAAATTGTAAAAAAAAAATATTAGATCCTTAAATGCGTAAGTCAATCTGCACGAGCTCTGAAAACGTCAAAGAAAATGGCAAGGATTTTAAAAATACTACATAAAATTTGTTAATGTAAATGACATTGGTGTGGAGCCGATTAGCTGAAATCTTAAACTCCATGTCAATAAAAAAAAAAAACACCAGAAAAAAACATTTCCATATGTGTTAAAGCATTGATCGAATGTCCAACTTTAAACAGCATCAAAGGTTCTTAACCCATGAAGAAGCCCTTTACCACGAGATTTCAAACTCAAAATGAAAATTTAAATCGATATTATAAAATATTTCCATTTGCCACATCTAAAAGCCGACTGCCGACATCTAAAAATAATTGAACAATCGCCTCCATTTCATCTACCCCCAACAACAGCATAAGCAACAACAAACCGCATCTATCTGCTTCGATTTAAGTTGTCTAACGAGCAGAAAACTGCTCATTAAAACAAAAGAAATTCACGTACCCATCGACCCATGAAACCCACAAATAATTTCCATTTTATTACAAATGAATAAAGCCGACCAGAAATAGTTTTAATTCAGCAATTCGAAAGCTTCGAATGCCCCGACCCACGGGACTATATTCCCTAGATCTGAAAAAGTGAACTTTAATGAAAAGGCCAGGAGTAAACATGCTCAGCGTCATCGTCATCGTCGTCGTCGTTGTCGTTGTCGTTGTCGTCGTCACCTTATCATCAATGAACAGCACTACATACATATATTCGTACAGACTCTTATACACTATTGTAAGAATAACCCTCATTCAGAAGGGATAATTCTCACTAGCATCCCCCTGTGTCAGACCATTGGAATGAAATTAAAGATGGTAGTAGTTGGCCACATCCTTGAACTTTTCCAATTTGCCATTGATTCGAGAAATGGCAGCAACAAAATTACAATAAATTCGGAATTCTATTACAAATGAGAATTTTCTCTAATTAGTGAACTTCTCTGAGAGCAACCAGGCAACAACAAGGACTACAAATCCTCACCATAACCCATACCAGCATCAGCAGTACTATCTACCATTCAGTATCTAGAATTCAAGAAAACCAACAGCCGGGAGTATTCGTTTATACCTATATTGTAAAAACATATGTATGTGTATATATCTATGAAATCGAACAACGACAAAGGGGTTATCCTTCGGAATGGACTTGATTCCTTCCGTTTTGATACTGCAGCAGTAGCAACAGCAGGGATTCCTGGATAGTACACTGAAAGTCTGAATTCCATTTTCAAAATTGAGTTTGAGTTCTCTAGTTGAGGCCAAAGAGGGAAAGTCGATGCGAAAAAATAAGCATTCCACGGATAAGTGAGGAGGATACTCGTCGGCAAAATTACAGATACAACTTTGAATCTTTTGTAGCATATTACTAAAGATTTTCTACCCTTCATTCACCATTTCAGGCTCACAGTGTCTAGATCGAAATGAATAAATGAACAACCATCGTTATTCGAGGTATTCGATTGTGAGAATTTTACTCACGCCTTCTTAGTCCTTTTTTTTTTGGCAGAGATTAATTCTATCAGACGGAAAAAGGAATTTGTTTGACGTTTTGTGGTGTCGTGGCAGAAGTTTTTCCTTCTTCTTTGCCAAATTGGCCTAAGCGCCAGTAAATGACTTGCCGGCTTAGTCAAAAGGACATGTTAATTATTTTGGCAAAATGGAAAAAAGAAAAAGAAAAACCATCTTTCTACGACATTTGGATGGAAAGATACTCAGCAGATAATTAAATTATTTATTTTTCCAATTGAAAAAAGGATACGGAGGCTACAGTCGACAGAAGCTTCCTTCGACATCTGCTGATGATTCGGTCTTTGGGTCCTTCTTCTTTTTTTAAGTTTTACCAATTAAAATGGACACGCCCTAATGGGTTTACGAGTCTCTCAACTCCTAGTAATGACCTTGTGTTGATAATTAAACGATGAGAGTTAAATCGGAGAACAACTTTCTTTTGCGAACACAAATTAAGAACAAGCTTGAATATCCTTTAAAATTATGCAGAAAAAAAAACAAAGGGAACAGTCTAAGGATATCCGTCTTCAGAAAAAGATAGTGATTACAAAGTAATGAGCAAAGTTATCTACTTTTCCAATGTAAAGGTGTATACTATAGATAATGTGTCGATTCACTTCTGCTTATTGCAGTTTATCAGACAACGTAGTAATTAATGAGTGAATTTACAAATCTGAGCTATGAAAGATATTTTGATGTTAATGCCAACCCTAAGTTTAATTATGAGCGAATTAATTAATGTCATTCGACCTTCTGCAGAGTAGATACAATAAGGCATACCCATTCCGTCCGTTAGAAATGAATGGATAAATTTACTTAATTGCAATGAAGGATATTTGAATGATTACTCATTTCTCCTTTGTGTTTCTTCTAAATAATTTCCCTGTATCCTCAGACTAAAATCGGTATTGGGGGCGGTCTCAATATTCACAATTCTGGATGGTTTCGACATTCGGCACAGAAGATCTTCGATACAGAAAACAACATATCTCAGTTTGTAAACGACTCTACATAAATACTCGATACGTTGATAATCATACCCGCAACACCCTGAACTAGTTGTTATTGAAATTCCTTACATTAATAAGTACACCGTCGAACATATGTAATAAGTACACTCGCCCCTCTAACCTCGTCGGACCACTGCGTATTTTCTCGTGTCCCATCCCAATGCTCATTTGAAATGTGTAGTAGCAAGAGTACTCAAAGATTTTACAATAATATACGCAAAGTGTTCTTCATCAATTTTACTCATTAGGACTCTTTTCAAGTAGATTGCGAATCTTCTTCACTCTCCTCCAACAGATCATTTGTATTTATGTCCCTTTTTTCAAGGTCATGGAAACGCTATGAAGTAACACGAAGTATCTCAAAACACGAAAAGTGTTGTTAAGATCTCTCTGCACTTGCTAAATTTGAAAACGTGCGATGACACTCAAAGGTGATGCTAATATTACACACTCAATTAACAACTCGAACACCGAAGAAATGTCTTCTGCCTTGCAGGGTCGTTATTTTCACCACCAAGCAGTACCATTCCTTCAAACCTTTAACCGTAACACCAGTTTCGCTATTAATGCTCAGCAATTAACGCTTAAGGCCACTGTCGGACATACTCTGAAATATCAGGATCCTTTTCTAAGTCATACATCTCGCTTATATAATGCCCTATCGAGCTCTTTATATATATAATACAATGAGTAAAATATTTGCAGATTCACAGTTAACGTACGTCGGTGCCTCTCCTTTTTTCCTCCCATCAGGGTACACGAAATCTCATATGTAAACAAAAGCACATTTCTTGCAGGCACTGCATTGTCCTTTCATGCGACTTTCATTCGCAAGATTGATCAGCAAAGATGACTTTCTGCCCATACATATACTCATACATACGAGTATGCATGTCAGACATAAGTTTGTGATTTGAGTCTTAATGGCAATTTTAAACAGACATTGTTAGCAGTGGTAAGCCAATTGAGCGTTTCAAAACGGTTTCAGATCGGCACAAGTCCTCTGCTAGAAGAAGGAAAATTTGATAGGACAACCCTATTTAGTTACATTTACATTACATTACATTCTTTCTACATTACATTTCGTTGAGTGAATAAAATGGCCTTACGCCTTCCTGAAATCTCATCTTTGCAAGATCAGATAAAATCTTTAAAAATATTTCTTTTTCATTGCAAAGATTCGACAGCTATCAGTGAAATTGATGTAATACTCCAGTTATCAGATCACGAGTTCTTTAAAAAAATTTAATATCACGTAAAGCATAGACTTGAATAGGTGCAGGCAGCAATTGACGATTGTTTGTTTGACTTAAGCGTGTGGTTTAAAAAAAAAACTTAGGAAATCAAAATTATTTATTTTAAATGCGAAGTGCCTAATATTTTGTGCTATCTCTTCCATTCCTAATTATCACTTCACACATCTCTCAACAACTTACAGTAACTTACAATAACCCTGCTGTAATTTTTTCCAAATTCGTTTTAAAAGCAGTTAAAACTATGTTCTTTGATCCGACGCTTCATAAGTCCTTACACATTTTGAATTGAGATCTGGAGACGTCACTTTTGTCATTGAAGAGCCAGAAATGACTAAAATGTTTGGAATCCTTGCCGGATGTTTAACTTTTCGTTGGACGACAATTCCACCACTCGGATTGAAAGATTTTTCGGATCTCCTCCTCCATTCATCGTGTATCGAAAATCGAAAATCACGCGAAGAATTTTCCTCTCAAAGCAGCAAAGAGCACCTTCGTCCATTTTTGATAAAGCACATGCCTATGCACCATAGGACACGACTGGGGTTATTAGGGTCTTATATAGGGTCACTTTTGTTGTTCGAGAGAGATCTTTGCTAGTCAGTTGTCTTCATAGCCCAAAGCAGCGATTGGCAAAAGTTATTCTTCGCTTGATCTCCGTGCTGTTGTCTGAATTGATAGCAACGCCTAGGTAGATAAAGTCCTTAATTATCTCAAAGTTATATCTGTCGAGGGTGACGTTCTGTCCAAGACATCGGTGTTGGGTGCCCTTTCTGGTTAACAGCATATATAATACAATACTTGGTCTTGCCCTCATTGACGATTAAACCCTTCTTCGCCGCTTCCATCTGAATACTCCCGCAAGCGCCACTGACATCACGCTGCTTTCTTCCGATTATGTCAATATCATCGGCGTATGCGAGTAATTGGAAGGAATTTCAAAAAATTGGACGCTCGAGTTTTTTATTATTATTTCAAGAAAGATGTTAAGGAAATCGTATAACAGCGCATGGCCTTATCTAAATCCTTTTTTGACATCGAAGGTCTCGGTGAGTTCTTTATCGAACTTGACAGAGCAGCGTGCATTCTCCATAGTCATTGTGTACAAAACGGGTGAGTTTGGCAGGAATGCCATAACTAGTCATTGCTCTGTATATCTCATCTCTATTGATGCTGTCATACGCGGCCTTCAAATCAACGAACAGGTGGTGTGTATCGATTTGGAGTTCATGGGCTTTTTCCATGATCTGGCGTAGTGTGATTATTTGGTCGATGGTGGACTTTCTTGGTCATAAGGCACACTGATATGGGTCAATCAGGTTGCTAACGAACTTTTTCAGGCGTTCACACAATATGGCAGATAGGATCTTGTAAGTGACATCACGAAGACTACACAACCTTTGGCACCGTTCAGATGGTCTCCTTTCTTGAGGATCAGACAAACAATGCTGAGGTTCCATTGATCGGGCATATTTGCGCCCGACAATATTTTACAGATGAGTTGGTGTTTGCTCATTTCCAAGTCATCGCCTACCGCTTTGAAGAGCTCAGCAATCATGCCGTCAGCTCCAACAGTTTTTTTTTACTTAAGCTTAGGTATGGCTATCTTAACTTAGTTTAGTTTAGTTTTAAACGCATTTTATTTTCTAATCAATAACTCTTACATACTAACAAAAAATGCTTAAATGCTAGCTTACAATTACTTAACAATCTTATACTAACTTACTGGCCCCACACAGGCACTCTAAGCTAATCTAAATTCTTATATCTATGTCTTTCGACCTCATTTACATTTTTTTATGGATATTTATTTTCTATACTTAAAGCTAAGAAAAAAAATTGTTAACAAAACTTAGCATATGGACTTTTTTTTTTTTTTTTAATAAAAACTTAGTATCTAACTTAAAATAAACCTTAGCCTACCTAAACTAAATGTACAATACACACATAAACACATAGACGTTATACACAATCATATACATATATCAGTATACACCTTTGTATACACAGATATATGTATATGTTTCTTAAATGCTAACCTAAACCTATGCAAGCTGGCCATCGCTATTCATAGAGAAAACGGACTGGTCAGCTCTGCCTCATTAGTGAGGCTGGTCCGTAATTGACGGAAACGACGACGAAACATCTTCTCCATCATTCAACCACCAGAAATGCTGGTGCTGTCGAACGACATCCCTCTTATCGCGATTCCCCACCGCCCTACTGAACCTGAGGCGATCCACACTGCCGTGTGCGACGTCTCTGTTGTAGTTGAGTCGCCTGTCCCCAGCTGTCCGAGCGACATGGAAGATTAACGGCACCGCTGATCTATCCTGGATCAACCCTATCTGATCTAGGTAGAGGAATGCTTCCGGTGGAACGAAGCCGTCAGATCGCACACTCTCGTGGTAAAGGTAATTGGGGTAGTAAGCCCCAGATATCAGGTTATTCATCGAGGTCATTGCTCTTGCAATGTGCCTTCGAGTCAGCTTAATTACGAAGTTGTCCACTCGTATTATGTTCGCCCTATTGTAAAGGACCTCATTAGGATAAAATTTCTTGTACTCCGACTCTGGTGTTCTGTACAAGCGAAGACAAGCCCTAAGGCAGGCCCTCTCAAACACCCGAATCTTTTCCATTAAGCTTGCTCGTACATTGAACCACACGGGACAACCAAATACCAGCATGGGCCTAATAAGGGCCATGTAGCAGATTACCTTTACCCTCACATCGAGTTGGCTGCTATAAAACAGTCTCTTTGTAAGGGCAAAAGCACCTTTAGCTCTGGCCAGAGCAGCATCTACATTTTTGCCAAAATACAGAAACTGATCTAGCCAGATCCCAAGGTATCTGACTACATTTCGACAGGCAAGAGGCTGTCCGTGCTGCCCAATGATTGAGAACTTTCGCCAATTTTTTCTGGTATCCCTAGAGGCTCCAGACAACGGCGTCCTAAAGAGAATGGTTTCCGACTTCTGAAAGTTGATTTTCAACTTCCAGTCATCACAAAATCGTCTTATCTTATCGAAGTCACGCTGCAAGAGAGTATTAATGACCTCGATTTTTGGACCTGTTCTGTACGCTACCAAATCGTCTGCGTACGCAATAGTATGGGGAAGTGAACCTATCAAGTCGCTTGTATAAATGTTAAATAGGATCGGCGAATTGACCGCGCCCTGCTGAAGACCATTTTTAATTTGAAATACTCCAACAGAAGTCACATCGCCATTTTTCACGATGAACTGTCTGTTGGTTAGCATATTATAAAGAATGTACAAGAGTGGTTTACTGATCCCCAACCGAGTCAGCTTATAGAAAAGACCCTCTAACCATACGGTGTCGAAGGCCTTCTCCAAGTCAACAAGGCAGACACCAGTGCACTGTTTCTTGCCTTTGTTCCATTGGATATCAGAAACCAGTTTAGACGCGGCATGTGAGATATCATGTCCCGCCTTAAAACCGAATTGATTATCCGGAACTATATGTTTGTCCTCAACCCACCTAGACAGAGCTCTATTGATTACCTTTTCAAAAACCTTACTGATATTCGGAAGGAGACTTATCGACCGGAGATTCGCCGGATTGGATATATCCTTTCCCTTTTTGGGGATAGGTTGAACCACCGCCGTTTTCCAATGCGCTGGATAATGTGCATTATTCATTGCATTATTAAACAGGGTGGTGTAAATGTCCACCGCTTCTAGAGGAAGATGTCGAAGCACGATGTTTGGAATACCATCGGTCCCCACTGACTTCTTAGCCCTGATTGTGTCGAAGATCTCACGGAGTTTTTGCTTCGAAATGAACGGGGGTAGGTCACCTTCTCTGGCAATGACGTTATTTGCCATATTTTCGTCGCTAAACCGGGTGAAACCAGAGCCCTCGGATCGCCAGTTCCCTATTTCATTTCGAATGCAGAAGTCGTGTACCAAGACGCGACTGTCCAAGTCGCCATTAGGGCCAATGATATCAATGGCCTTGTATACTTCCTGGAAAGTCGCCCCTATGGCCTCAACCTTCTCCTGGATCCTCGATCACAAAAAAGTCGTCATCATCAGCGGCCTCATTTGGATCAATACCTGCTATTGTCAGTAACCGTTCGTTTTCTGTTGTCCGGGCTATTTTAAGACACTGAAGGTCGTTTTGTTTTTTTCTCCGAAATAGTTTATTGATTTGCGGAAACATGTTCGGGTTGCTGGTGTTTACAGCCCGGACCTTGTTGTTCCAATATGAGCTTACAGCAATTCTGTAATTTTCTTTTATTAACTTTTGCACATTTTTAATCGACGACTTCAGCGTCCTAATCTCCGGATCTTGTCTGTCAGTTAACTGTCTGTACAAGTTTTTGAGTCTTGACAGAAGTCTATTTTTCTGTCGGTGCAGTGCGTCAATAGTAGGATTGCGGAACAGGTCTTCGTTAGTTGTACGTCGATACCGCGGTATTGTAGTGTCCATAGTTTGTTTAATTGTCTCGTCCATCTGTTTTAGGTAATTGTCGATCTCCTCGTTTGACAAATTCCTATTGGACGGTGGGTGGCGCGTGTTCGAGGAGAGCGCTCTGTTCAAGGTTGCGGAGAAGCGCGTCCATCGAGTCTTACTGTAGTTGTAAGAATATCTTTGGACAAACTCCTCCAATTCCGCAATTTCGTTGGGAACTGTAATTTCGGTGCTAAAACCGCAATGGTCGCTGTCATACACGAATGTGCGCAGACAGTTTAGCGTTTGTAAATTCGTACCTGTCAGTCGTATACGTTCGTCGTACAGCAGTAGATCCAAATAAGACCCGCCTCTGGGAAACGACGGGTTATCCGTCGCTTTAAGACCGAGTCTGTACATGACATCGTGCTGACCCCACCAATCGAGTAGTAGGTTCCCTCTAGTATTTGGCAAATTATTTCCCCAATCTCTGTGTCTAGCGTTGAAATCCCCGCCGATTATAAAATAATTCTCCCCCGATTCCAGCCTCAGAAGTCGAAAAAGCGTGTCGAGCTCTGTAATAAATAGTGTGGATTGTGAAGCCTCAGGTGCATAAACAGAGGCCAAGTACAGCCGCTTTCCACTGCGAAGCGGAATGTAAATGACAACTGCCTCCAACACCCGGAACCTGCGCAACACTCCCTTGTACACTCTGTGAAATTTTATACCTTCTTTAATGAAGATCGCGACACCACCTCCACGTTTGGATCTGGGCCGGTTTCTTCTTCTAACAATATAATTATTGTACTCCAGTTTGTGATTATCGGTTAGCTTGGTTTCGCTAGCGAAAAGCACATCAGGAGTTTGGTCTTGTAGCAATTTAAACATCGCGGCTCTTCGTTCGATCCTAATCAGTGAATTAACATTCACCGCAAGGACCTTCAAAGTTTGCTCCACCATGTGCGTACCCATTACGGCATGTGTTGCGTTAGGCCCGGCAGCAGCGCGTAAATCTGGTCCACCCGCTTGGCCTGTTCTTGCACCTGCTTTTGCAGCTGAGCCATCTGCCCTTGGATTGCGAGCAAGATGGCTAGCATGTTAGGTGCAGCTTCCGTTGTTCTCGGCATTGGCGCCGGAGAAGCAACAGTCGCTTGCTGTACCGTAGCCCCCCTACCTGACGCCATTTGGGCGTAGGAAATTTGGGACGTGACGGCTGGTGTTTGAAATCTAAGAGGTGAATGTTTGACCTCCACCTTCTGCTGCCGAGCCAGTTTTGCTTTCTTAATGTCAGCGAACTTAGGACAACCCCGATAGTTTGCGGTGTGTCCCACGTTTCCACATAACACGCACGAGAGCTTCGATCTATCGGATGCTCCGTCAACACCCAGAGCACACTCCTCGGAACTGTGGTTCTTAGCGCACTTCACGCATCGAGGCTGCATTTGGCAGTTCGACGCGGCGTGCCCGAACCTCTGGCAGCGAACGCATTGTATAACGCCTTCGCTCCTTTTTAGTTTTTCCCAGTGAACCACCTGGTAGTCTAGGACATTGATACTCCTTAGACTATCCAGACGGCTTTCGGGACTGAGCTGCACCAGGAAGAACGGCAGACTCCGTTTCTCCCGCCTGGCTCTAGCTGTGGTAAATGGCTTTACCCCCACAAACTTGAGCCCTTCGCACTCCTTCTCTTTGAGCAGTGCCAGGATCTCCCCAGGATCAGAAGACGGTTCCAACCCCTTCAGCAGCATCGATTGCCGCTTTTCACACTTCGGTGTGTATGAGTAGTGCTCCGTCGTCGTTTCCTTTAGGAGCTCTTTCACTTTCGCGTAGCCCTCCACTGTATTACAGTGGATGGCATGGCGATCGTTCCCCAATCTCTTTATATTAAAATTATTACCAATGACCAACCTACACAGGTCCTTGGTTGCATTTACCTCCATTTTGTAAGTGTTGATCGGAGGCACCTTCTCTTTCTTCTTCTTCTGCTGCTGCTGCTGTTGTTGTTGTTGTTGCTGCTGCTGCTGTTGTTGTTTTTGTTGTTGTTGGTGTTCTTGCCGCTGTTGCTTTTGCTGCAGTTGTTTCTTCGGCTGCTGATGGTTTTGTTGTTGCTGCAGTTGCTGTTTCTGCTCTTGTTGTTGTTGTTTTAGGGAGCTCTCTACTTCTGATTGCTCCCTCTGCCTTCGTGCAATTTGCCTCTGTTTAATATCAAGCATGTCTTGCTTCAGCTTTTGTATGCTGCTTTTTATCTTGTTAAGTTGGTCATCTTCGTCTTCCGACTCAGATGACGCTAGAGAGGCGAAGCTGTTGGAGCCCCCCTCCTCTTTATCGTCTTCAGCTGTGGAAACAGCACTTATCTTTTTTTTTGAAAGATTAGGAGGGGTATTCAACCTCTTCCTCCTTTTGCTGGCTTTCGCCACGGTTATGGGAAGAGCGGGGCGCTCTCCACCATCCATCACTTGGTTTTTTTTTTTTTTTTTTTTCTTTTCCTATTGCTTGTTGATTTGAGGGGGGAAAAAAAAAACAAAACAAAAAAAAAAAATTAACTTTGTAAGTCTCAACCGGGATTCGAACCGGTATCCCACGACTTGTTAACCGACGCCGCTAACCGTATGGCTACCGAGTCAACTGTGAAAATTGCGACCAATTATTTTCACGAAGAAAACCTTTTTTACTCTTTCACTTTAAGAAACGCCGAGACACATTTATTCTCCTCGGAGATCTGCGAACGACTGGCTATCTTAACTTCATCCGAGTAGGGTGGACGGAATTGTTGATCTACATCGTCCAGGTTGAAAGGTTCATTCTGCCTGACAGCCGTATTTGGTTCATCATCGGTGTTATACAGTCTACAGAAATGCTCTTTCCAAATGCTCAGTATCGACTGCGACTCTACTATTATGTTCCCATGTTCGTCTCTACAGGCTTCGGTTCGGGGTTTGTGTCTGTGGCATGTTTTTTTTTACCTTATGGTAAAATTTCCGAATATTATTCCTAGAGTAGCATCTCTCAATTTTATCGACAGCAGGCTTCGCATGCTCCTTCTTTTTCTTCCTGAGAAGCTGGTGATCATCTCCCTTCTTCTACTCACACAGCTAGTGAGCAGCTCTAGTCCTTCTATGTAGCGCCGTTTTATATACATCTTGCTTACCTGCCGGCGCTCGTTGCCAAACCAGTAGTTTCGTTGTGGTGGCTGAGTGAAACCCAGCACATCAGAGCCCGCATCTCTGATCGCTTTTTGGGCCTGTGTCATAGGCTACACTCACCGACAGTGCTACCAAAGATGTCCTCTCTTTCTAGCTTTGCATTAAAATCGTCGAGGACCATTTTAATTTCATAGTTAAATGAAATTTAATAATCGTACTAATCATGCCGGAAGCTCAGGACTTCTTGCTTAAGTCTGCCTCTAACAACAGATTCACATCCAAATAGGCGCCGTAGTAAATATCTCAGTTTTTCATCATCTTTTTCTCCGGCTCAGCAGTCCAGAACCTCTGATAATTATTCCACACACACAGAGAAAGAAAAAAGAACATGAAAAGCCACCTGGTCTAAGAATGATGAGGGGATTAGAAAAATAAGTGTCAAGGCCGCAAAAGAGATATGTCTAGATGAATATGGAATATTGACAATAGCAAGACTTTCGTCCTTCCGGCGAAAATGAAATAAGTATGGGAATATCTATTTACATCTAAGCCCAATAAATCTGCTGGATCAGACCTGACTAAGTCGAGAGCCTACTCGTATACATACGAGTACCAACTGATATCCAAGATTTTAAAGAATGAAAGTATAATCACTGGAACCTTAAGATCGTATGCCCGATCAGTCTTCTTAAAATCGTATCTGTCGATTTATATGAAAGTCCAAAATAAATTGTCAACTATCAGTGTGAATTAAGGAAATGTGTGTAATTGGAGATCAAATATTTGCACTACAGCAGGTTCTGGAGAAAACCGAAGAAGTCAAGATCGATACTCATTACCCCTTTAACCGACTTTAAGGCCTTAAAATAACACCAACTATAAAAACGTGCTATATGTCAAGCTTGTCAGATTGTGCAAAATGAAGAAGCAGAACATTTGATGATCCGTATAGGTTGAAAGTATCTAATCTCGCTGAGAGGTACACAACTCATCATACTTGAAAAATTATATGAAATCTACACAATTATGCATAAGTCGTGCAAACCCCGACAGACGACATGGATATCAGTAAGAACAAAACCAAGTAGATATATTCTGCCAACAAGGAATCAAGCAGAACGTCGCAAAATACTAAAATACTCGTGCAACTATAACTTTGAGAAAGTTAAGTATCGACAAATATTAAAGAGACTCTATACGGACCACAGTACTGCTATACGGTGTAGCAGAATGAACCTTGTTGAAGGAGGTCACAGTTGGGATGTAATGATTACAAAATTTTTAATTACTCATTACTTTAATTATGAAAGCTATCGAGTAGGCGTGTTTCTCCACCGCTCCTTCGATTTTCGATAATTACCCTAATTTCGTGACATAGGCTAGTGCCAGTGATAGTACAACATATCGTTAAACCCATTTACTCTCACATATTAATTCGGTTTGATTATTTCACCGTGTTTATTTCGTTATCAATCATAACAACTTTAAATAAAATGCCTCGTTCGCCAAAATTTCGCCAGTGCAAAGTGCTCTCTCCTACGATCCCTTCCTCCGGTACAGAAAAAGAGAAGCAAAACAAGAGTAGCCCTTATCATGATAAACTACCTGCCTCTCTGTCATCCGTCTCTGCCCTCATCAGACTCCCCCGACCCCTCGACGTTTCCAACTGATCAGCTAACAAAACAAAGTGAGCTTGTTGTCACTTTGATTTGTTCAAGACTCGCTGAGTCTGAACACAGGATTCTCAACAAAATTGAGTTGGAAGTGGAATCAATGAAAAATAGTATTGCTGAAATTGATATTAGAGTTTCATTCCATGCAAATGAATCTAATTCCTCCGTCACTGAAACCCTTCGTAACGAAATCATCGCTCTCAAACAAGACATCGAAATACAGGAGAATAAAGCTATTACTGAGTTCCAACCATGGAAAGCGAAAATCTGTTATCACTTTTCAGTAAACTGTGCCAAACTATTAATAGTAATATTTCAGTTGACTTGGACAAGGTCCGTTCAGAATCAAGTGATGGTGTGATTTTACGTACTATGTTAAAAGTTTTCTCCAAACAAATGCAAGGCCTTCAGCTTTGCCACATAAATGCACAATGTAAATGTAGGACCTTTTTGTTGGTTCTGAGATTGACATAATTTGTGTATCCGAAACATGGTTCCTTTCTGACCTTATTGGTGATGAAGTTACAGAGATAACTAAAAATTTATTTCAGATGGAAAGGTATGACATTTTTCATGCTAATAGAATTCGGCGGACTAGAGGAGGAGTTGCAATCTATGTACGTAAGGGCTTCTTTAAAAATATAAAAATTGTTTGTAAATCCCAGAGTGCGTGTCCTATGGACTACCTGTTCATAGTGCTCTCTACTGCTCACGACTCAATTATGCTTGGTGTGGTTTACAGGCCTAATAAAAATATTAATCTGTTCCAGCTTACATCGATACTCGGAGACATTTCACTGACCGCCTGGAATTTTATCTTGTGTGGTGACTTAAACAATGACCTCTTTACAGAGTCTGACCTAATAGATGATCTGGGATAACTAAACTTATTTCCCGTAAACTCAGTCACTCCAACCCATTTTGGTTATATCAAGCACCCTACTAGATGTTATATTCGTTAGTGATCTCAATAAGGCGCTCTTCTACGACCAGTTGTCAGCTCCCAGTTTTCTAAACATGATCTTCTTTACTTAACGTTCGATTTCAATTTCAGTATATCATCCAACCCAATGCAGTTCTTTAATAGCATTGACTTCGCTATGCTCGAAAGAGACATGCGTGATAATAACTGGGAACAAATTTATTACATGTCTTCACCTAATCTACAAATCGAGTTCTTTAAGTTGAAAATGGTTGTACTATTTGAGAGCCACGTACCCATACGAACGAAAACTTTTAAGCCTAACCACAATTCCTGGTTGACCCCTGATATTCGCCACCGAATGCAAAAACGCGACGAAGCTTACAACAAATGGAAGATTGGAAAAGTTTTATAGAACTTATCGCTCAATTCGTAATATAGTTGTTCGCAAAATAGGGGCGACCAAAATTCGATTTTACTCAAAACGGTTGAATCCTTCGTCAACCGGGAAGTAGATATGGAAGAATCTCAAGGAGATTGGGGTGGGAAAACAAAGCAGCATACATGTCTGCTACTAACGTCGACGGAAATAAGCTAAACAGGAATTTCGTATCCCATACCCCCTCTAATGATGGTTCCCTCGCTCCAAATTATACCACAATTTCACACGTTCTATCTCCTCCAAACGAATCTTTCACTTTTTCTGGTATCCAACAGGTTGACGTAGTTGAGAGTTTGCTTTCAATTAAATCCAATGCTGTTGGAGTGGACATGGTCCATCCCAAATTCCTAAAAATCCTCTTTCCCGTACTCCTGCCTCACATTACTCATACTTTCAACCAAATCCTCACAACAAGCATTTTTCCTTCAGTCTGGAAGTTGTCGAAGATAACACCAGTGCCAAAGAATCTCTCATGTAACGAATTCCGCCCCACTGCTATACTTTCCTTTCCTTTCGAGAGAATCATGCAAAAACAAATCAATATGTTTCTTCACCAATACAATCTTTTAAATTCTAGGCAGTCTGGTTTTCACCCTAAGCATAGTTGCTCGACGGCTCTGCTTGGAGTTGTCGATGGCATTAGGCAAAAGCTTGATATAGGTTATCTTTCCTTTCTGATGCTTCTCGATTTCTCTAAGGCGTTCTACACTGTTAATCATGCCATTCTATGCGATAAATTATCCAGGATGTACAACTTTTCCAATTCCGCAGTCTGTCTAATATCCTCATACTTGGATGATCGCCAACAAAATTCCTTGTCGGATTTTCTTCCCAATCAGTGTAGCGTACCTCAGGGATCTATTCTAGGCCCTCTTCTATATTCTTTACATGTTAATGAATTATCATCCACTCTTTCGTACTGCTCAGTGGAAATGTACGCCGATGACACCCAATTACACCTTAGCTGTTCTCCTGAATCTGTAGGCCAGTGCATTAATCACATAAACTCCGATCTGGATAAAATTTTCAAGTGCGCGAGTCAGAATCTACTTCTTATTAATCCAAGGAAATCGAAATACATTGTTATATCTAGAAAGCCCGTTAATACATCCCTGCTTCCCCCGATCTCTTTTAACAACGCTCCTATTAAATACATTGACAATGCCAAAAACATTGGTATGATTTTTAACTCAACTCTAACCTGGCATGATCACATAAAAAGTTGCGTTGACAAGCCAGATGGGGTCCTCCGATCCATGTGGGCTTTACAACACCTTATATCTATAGCAACCCGATCTCTGTTAGTCAAAACCCTCATTTCACCTATTCTTACTTATGGATGTGAAGTCTACGGAAAATGTGATGAATTTAGTAGACGTAAACTAAATGTCGCATATAATAATGCGTCGATATGAACACATTTCTCACTTCTCCAAACGTATCAATGATCTCTCATTTGATAACATCCTAAAGTTCCGTTCCATCACAATGTTGCATAACATCATACACACACGTCAACCTCAAAACCTATTTAATCGAATTACGTTGTATGCATCTAATAGGACTAAGAAAATACTTTTACCGCGTTTTTCTCACCTTACCTCTGAACGCCAATTCTTTGTTAACATCACTTGGCTCTGGAATGCCCTCCCACGCAACATTAGTGAATTAAAAAATAAGATATGATTTAAAAATCAACTAAAAATACAACTATCTACCTTGAATTACTCCAAAGTGACACATTGTAAATGAAGCCGTCGATTATAATTAGCTTTCTCTGCAATTTATTAGCTTATCACAATTTTTTGTAAAAGATATTATATCTTAATGTATAAGCTGCTCTCGATTTAAATGAAAAAACAAAAAAAAAATTAAAAAGTCAGCATTAGAATTTAAAAATCCTACGAAATGTATGTACGTATGAACACGTATCACAGTTGAAAATAACGTCGAATTTTAAAAGTACAAATTATTGCACATCGTGCAACTTCACGGCGGCACCTCAGATCAATTACCCCCCTCTTACCATCATACCTCCACCCCTTTTCTTCACACATCCATCCTTCCCCTAAAGTCAATCTAAGCCATGCACCATGCAGCTAAAACCCACATTCCTTCCAACTGTGGATTTCCTCATGCCATCAGCCTTGTTGCATGGAATGAAACTACATATATGTATACAGCATATATCTATAATGTTACTTCAAAAAGACAAGACCTATTCTCTAAAAACACATAAAATATATTTATAATATCGAGCTCTATGAGGCATCATCAACGTCATCCGGGAGTTCCATAAAAAATTTTGCTGAATGTCTGCTTTACAAGGAAAAGAAGAGTGTTATTAGCTACCATGCAGGAGCAACATCAAACCTTGTAACACATTTAAAAGGGAAACACCCGGTAGAATACGAGAGTTACGTAATACTGAAAAAAACTGACTGTGAAAAGTCAAATAATCCCAAAAACCAAGACCAATTTAATAATGATATTGTGGATTCTGTAGTTCATACAGGGTCCCCTATAGCCTCGATAGAAAATCCATATTTCAAAAAATTATTCTCTAAACGACTCAATTCAAAAGTGCCGTCGAGAAAAATAACAACAAATCTTTTGAAAACCAGATTTCGAAAAACTAAAGAAAAAATTAAAACAGAAATGGGAAACAGAAAATATTTTTGTACAACAGCCGATATCTGGTCAACTAAGCACTAAAGTTTTTTGAGTTACACCTGTCATTTCAAGCGGAGATCGGCTGTTCTAGCTTTTGTAAAGGATTCGCCGGTTTGCATACCTATGTTCGGATTGCAGAAATAACATCTTAACGATAAACGATAATGGTTCAAATTTTATAAAGGCATTTCAAGAATATGGGCTAGAGAGTGATTCATTTATAGCAAATGAAGATAGTCAGAGCGACGAGGATGAATTTTCTGACACTGACAGTGATGCAAATGCAAACAACATCGCAAGAAATAATATAGAAGAAATAGAGTTTGTGGAATTTCGAAAGCCGGCTATTGTAGTTTTGATTAAACACTTACGCTGCGCAAGTCACACATTGAATTTAGTCACCACAAATGATTTTATGTCCGCTTTAAAATCAAAAATTGACATTTTGAACATCCATTCTGAGGTAAATTCGCCGGCACACTAGACACTATTCAATTTTTCAGGTTCAAATAATTTAGGCATTCTTTGTTTGAATCGGTCACGCAAATTCTGCAGGTGGAAAATCAATTCTATGAATTATGCACAGAGCTGGGATGTAGACATTTTTCCATCACTGACATTGCATACTTAAAAGAATACTGTAAAGTAATGAAGCAGAAATATTAGATTTTTTACAAGGCCAGGAAGGGGTTTATTTCGGTCTGTTAATACCATCCTTGACAACTTTGAAGGTAAAAGCGGACAGAATGCTAAACACAGATGTATTAGTATTTCTACATGATTTTAGTGTTTTCAATGTTATTTTCTGTTAGAGTTTTAATATTTATTTAACTAAGGAATGTGCTTTTATTCTGTAATTTGTTACCAGTTTCAATTTGTCAGGTAATGAATGAATATATGTATATTGAATTACATCCTACGTATAATGAATTACATCCTACGTAATGAATTACATAAAAAGTAATGGACGATGTGTTTTTCTTTAATTACTTTGAAAATCAATTACTTGTAATGTGTAATTGACAATTTTTAATTACTTGCAATGTGTAATTGAAAATTTTCAATCACTAATTACTTGTAATTGTGATTAACCTTGCAATCAATTACACAAAGTAATCATTACTTCTCAACTCTGATACAAAGTGCGTAAAATGGTTGGAACATCTAAAGCGAAGATTATTTAATTACACTCCGTGAGACACTTTAGTGGAGGCTAATCTAAGAAGTGTTACCAATATGTATATACATATACTCCCATCTCACTTTCGTTTTTCGATTACAACCTTTATAATTCTGGAGCTAGGGATTACATCGATCACAAGACGATCATTCTGATTGATGGTGTTTCTTAGGTAAGTCATTTGAAAAGATATTTCATCGGTAAGAAATCGAGACTATTCAACATCAATGGAGATAAAAAGTTTTCGTAAGTTTAAGCACTCATAAAACGATAAAATAATATCCAAACTACTGACACATATTCCAACTTTGGAAACAAATATTTTGTACCGTATTTCACCTCCATATGTACATATCCTCCACTCAAAGTAGCGGAGATGAAAAACGCCTATAAGAACAATGCGACACTATTGTTTATTGTCCCCAAGTGTGTATCCTTTATTTTGCTGATGATTTTTATTTGTCGTACGAGTACTTCTATCCATCACCTTGTCAGTTGTTATTATTTGCTTTTGTTTTTTTGTTCGAATTTTGACTTCGAAACAGCCCCCGAATCATCATCAAACGCAAACGAAACCCCTAACAACAATTCTGGTGCGGTTTATTTCCCGTTTCATTAATATCCTTCCTGTTCTACATATTCACCACTCTTAAGCTATTCCCCTTAGAGATGTAGAATACGAGTAGGAAGACTAGGTGGTTCGTTGCCAGGCAAAACTAGCAATTTCCAAGTAATCATTGTCGTTTTGGATTGCTTTTGACAAAAGCTTGTTATTTTTCCATCACACAGTCATCATCAGAGTACAACCCCCTCCTGACACGCCCTTTATGTTAGTAGTGCAGTGTTGTTATTGTTTTCTAAACTACGTTGAGCCACTTCGTCGACAGATGGGGTGCTAGCATAGTTGGTAGAATGTTGTGCAACTTGTTCAATTATTTGCAGGTGCACCGCTGACGACGACAATGCATCACAAGCAGAACATCCAAGGGTAGTTTCTAGTGGTGAACAGGTGGGTAGATTTTCAATTCCGCATTTATTATTTATACCACCCTATACTACCCTATATCGCGAAAGTTGCATCATTGACTGAAGTCCTTTGGCGGATATTAAAACTCTCAAATTGAATGCAATTCGACTCGTAGGTCCTCTTGCCAGGGGAAGAGTTGAGTTGAGTTGAAATTGAGAAAATTCTCCTTTTAAAAAAGGTTTCTAATATACATATACATATTGTACAACGGTTAAGGGTTCAATTTTTGTCTTTACTTGAAAATTTCCAATATCTTCTAGCTAAGTGGTGAAATGGGTGGATGCACAATCGAAAGAGGTTCATTGAGAAACGTGATAGTTGCCAATGGGGCTTGTGATTGCTGAAGTGGTTATTTAAAACGACTGCCATACAGTATGTGTAGTGTTCATACTTATATATCGAAATACACGTTTACATAAATGATAAGTTTAAATGATGATTCTGACAGCAAAGTCAGAAGAAATATGCCGCAGCTCTTTGCATCGTTGCAAACATTGAGAGGTGCTGAAGTGTTTCCGCTGAACGACATGATATGATGAATACATGAATACCCTGTACAATACAATGGAGCAAGCCATCTTCTTCAGATTTTTTTTCCTCTAGGAAATATTATGCAGTGATATTGGAAATATCGCTGAACGAATTCAATTGATGGAGTGGAAATGAATAAAAAAATCATTTCAATTATAGCGAACAAAAGTGACTGTAAAATGATTTGCAAAATGAAAATTGGAGTAGGACCACGTATTATAGGAGTCTGAAGGGAAATAAAAGTCGTGAACACAAAAGATTATTTCCTTCATCTTAAGCAAGTTGACTGATAAGAGTCTTCAAATTGAGTCCAGAAAATAATAACGATCATCTTACGCTATCATGGACAAAGATACCTACTAACGGGTGAAAATATATTTACAATAGATATATAGCATTTTAACTATTCATTAATCAAAGGATTCCCGTGCAGTACTATTCCCTCAGCTGTCGCGCAAAAAGAGGAAACGACAAATTTTACAGAAATCAAAATTAGCGAAGCATTAAAAAGAATTAATTGGAGGTATCTAGTCGGAAATAATCACATACCTTCCAAAGTATCGGTAATAATCAGTACTCTTGCACTTAAACAACTCGCGATTTAATTCCATAAAATGAAGAGAGGCGATCTAGTATCTATACCGCTGTATAAAGGCAAAGGCGACACAGAAAATTGCAACAGCTACCGATCGGTAGAACTTATGCCACAACTATGAAAATATACAAAAGAGTTCTAGAAAGTCGACAACGAATTGTTACTAAACTCCATGGGAATCAAGGCGGGTCGACATATGACTCGGTCCAAAGCTTACGGATAACTATAGAAAAACCTCGAAAGACTTGGAAAGATCTGCATTTTGTCATTATCGTAACTAAAATCCTACGACAGACATCCCAGAGATCTTATATACTTGGAAGGTGCTAAGATCTAACAACGCACTCAAGACGTATTTCAGAATGGTACTCGACATATATGACAGTATGACGTTAAGAGAGAAGTTAAATGCACATCAGAATAACCGAAGAGTTAGAGTAAACCAACCTTTACCGTGAGGATCGAACTTGTCGAGCTGTATAGGCTGAGTAGGGTCAATGAATCTCGAGAAATTCGCCAAACGAATCCTGAAACTAAAGGATGCTCCCACCCCCCTTCCCAACCACTCCATTTTTCCCAGGATTGGATCAAGGTGTCATACGACCCGTGCCGAAGATCAACCTAGCTGAGGGTTCAGCATCTCCACAAATAGTTCAGTTGCTAACGGAGTATCCGGATACCTACCGAACTCCGGATTAGCTAACCTTATCTGTATACAGAGGATCTCTGTACAGATGGACCATCCTTTTTCCGCTACTCGTGCGCAAGTTTGCGGCAGGCCACGGACTTGTCGCTGCTACTAAAACTCCTCCCCCTAAGGAGGAATCTGAGGCTCAGCCGCATCGGCAAGCTCCATCTATGGCGCTTTACTTAAGACGCCGAAATGCTTCACGCATTATCAAAACCTTCGGATCCATTCCGGAGGTTGAGAGAAGTGCGGATATAAAGAGCAAGATTGAGTGAACTAACAACATCCTAAAAGACGGATTACCCACTGCCTCCACCGTTCCCAAAACACCAAAAGACCCTTCCAAGCGCCAGAGATTGTTGGAGGGAACCATGCCCGTTCCCAAGAGGTTCAAAACTTACAACACTAAAACCCATGGGCCATCCAACAGCACATCTCTGAGGTCTTTCATTGAAGTTCAAAGAACGCAATAATGATCGCGATAATCGACAGAACGACACCGAAGGATCAATAATACCTGAACGGTGGTAGTTGGTCAAGCTAAATCTTCCAAGCAACTTCTTGGCCATCATGCGGGAAACCCCCGGACCACCTCCCTTCACAAGCGACGCAGGCTGCAACCAAAGTCACGTCAAACTTATCGCATGTGCCGACCAGATATGTCTTGATCTTTTCACTAAAGCCATAGGTGGTTTAGGAGAGATTTGGTCAGGTGAAAAACTCGAGTTCGTGTCTAAGGAGGACATCCCTAGTAGACCTCGAACTCGCACCTGGATCCCAGCCGAACCCTCCTCCCCAGAAAGCAGGCTCAGCAACCTGACCCTTCCAACTCATGACTGGAAAGTTGCGAAACTGGAGCAACTAAGGGGCTCTTATACATGCGCGTTGATCGTGATCAATAAGGGATACCTTAACCCTTTAGCGCACACAAAAGGCATAATTCGGTTAGGATTCGATTCAATACACATAAAGGTCTACAAAAAGGATGAGCTGGATGCTGATAAGCAACCTCCTCCTCCTTTAACACAGACACCACCAAATACAACCTTGGATCTTGGAGCGTCGATCTATCTATCCGAGGTGTCAATCAAGCCGTCGGTCTCCTCTTCTGACATCCTGTTGGAAATGGAAACCGATGACGAAGCAAACAGAGGTCCAATACGATCAGAGCTGTGGAGCACATCTTCAGAATCGGAGGAGTTCAACAGTACAGTGGTGGAGGCTACTCTGGTAAACTGTAGCAATGATACGGTTTCTCGAGACTAATCTCCATCACTCAAAAAAAGGCTTCGGCCGCACTCATTCTGAGTAGCTCCAAAAACGCAGAAGACATTATCCTAATCCAGGAACCACGGATTGTAGAAGGCTTGGCTCTGGACATTGGACACCTTTATACGCTCCGCTCTATGCAAGAGGCAAAAGTAAGATCAGAACTTGTATATTGAAACGTAGCCTTAATGAATTTTTAATTCCTAATCTCAGCGACTCCGACTTAACCGTTGCCAGACTAGAGACTTCCAAAGGCTCCTACTGGCTGGCATCGGCATACCTTGGCTACGATCATGTTGGCCCTCTCCCTGGTACTGGCCGCTGGAAGGCAAAAACATGGCCTCATCTTCGGATGCGACGCTAACGCTCATCACACGGTATGGGGCAGTACCGACATCAACGATAGAGGTGAGTAACTTTTTGACTATAATATAAACACATACTAACCGCATTGCTTGCAACATTGGCAATGAGTCCACTTTTATAACAAGAAACCGACAGGGAGTGCTAGATATCACTCTTGTCTCCGACAGCATCACTCAAAGGCTAACGAACTGGATGGTATCGTCTTAACAATCTTTTGCAGACCACAGATACATCCAATTCAGTCTGAGTGATGCTCCTCCCAGCCAACCAACATTCCGAAATTTTCGGAAAATTGATTTCCCAAAATACAGAGGAATACTGTCAGAAACTGTATCCCCTGAACTATCATGTCCGCTGCGTGACACCAATGAGCTTTACACGAAAGTCATGGAATTCCCCTTGGCTCCCAATCAAGAGGCAAGAAAAGGCCGCACTATTAGACATCAGCACTGGGACTGCTTAGAAACACTTGCAGAAAACTTTTTAACTTATCAAAAAGCACAACAAAAGTGACTGGTTGGGACTCACACAAAGAATCCCTCAAATTATACAAAAAAGAACTGAGGAAGGCAAAGCGATAATCCTGGAGGTCATTCTGTGAGAAACTCAGATGCCTTAAACCGGACCTCAGATTCCGATGTTCCAAGTACATTTATTTTGTGTTGCTGTTTGCCAATTTCAGGAGCCCTCATTTCCGACCCAGGAACTTGTTGGTCTCCCAGGTTTTCACGATGAGATATTTTTTGCGATATGCTTGACGTTTCTTCTCGTTACATAGCCGTGCCAACGTAATATCCTTATCTCCGCTTCGTGAAGTTTGTACTCAGGAACCTCATTTACAGCTCAATATTCGATGCCAACATATACACACGTGCGACTCTATTTTGCCTATAAACTTCAGCCCCAACTTTTGTTACAATACAACAAATGATGTAATGCTTCATTAAACCCAGTGCAACTTCATATTAGCACGAAAATCCATCACCGAATCCACAATGTTGCAAGTTCCTCATATGAAAGGCATTCAACTCAGGCCCACTAAACTAGAATAAATATCGAATTTCCGTTAAAATAAAATGAAAACGACAAGCAGTTGAAAATCTGAAAAGCGAAAAAACCAAAACAACCGACAGTGAGCACAGAATGCCCTTAAACTGTCAAGTGGTTTTGCGATAGTCCGATTTCCCATGTGAATACATTGGTAAATGTATTACTGACAGTCTGACAGTGAACATTTCTCGGGTGATGGATATTGATTAGACAACCGTAAACCATTACAGTGGCCCCAGCAAAACAAAAAAAAAACAACATCAAATAAGCATTGTTCAAGAAAATTGGTTTTTAAAACAAAAACAGGAAAAAATACTTTTAATGCACTTAAACAGTTGAGCCTGTCAGTTCATTTGTCAATCAAGTGTTGGTTTTCTATTCACCTGAGTCAAGAACCGGTAGATGTATGTCATATGACTGCACTGAAGGTAATTCTTTCCCATCAAAAAAAACTGTAAATTGAATCCTTTTCATCTGCTAGAACCCTATTCATTAAGTGCACAAAAACGAATGCAAAATCTCAAATGAAAAAGAACACTTTAATAGTGTCAGTATATTGATTCAGCAGGTTTGGTAGATTTTTGTCTGGTTACCAAAAGAAGTTAGATATCCCTTTGGGTACTACGTTAGTAAATACCTAGAAAAAAAAATCAGGAACTGGGACAGAAGGAAACGTGCAACCATATTATGTGACAAAGGTAATAAAAGATGAATAAATCTACCATGGTGTTGGCAAAGGAGAAATTCCAGCAGCCAATACTTCACAAGACAAAGT
Organism: Volucella bombylans; assembly: GCA_949129095.1. Classification (NCBI taxonomy): domain Eukaryota; kingdom Metazoa; phylum Arthropoda; class Insecta; order Diptera; family Syrphidae; genus Volucella; species Volucella bombylans. The sequence continues at coordinate 108,138,678 of OX422143.1, read as the reverse complement.
GCACATAGGAAACACATATTCCATTATATGATAGTAGTAAATGTCCTCCAGTATGTTTACACACTTTGTGTTATAAATTAAAAGCGAAAGCAATTAACATGGCTCGACTTGTCATTATATTCTGAAAAATTGATTTGAGTTGAGTAAAACACGATAACAGGGAGTTAGAAGGCAGCCAACTAAAACTGGAACTTAAAATTCTCTAAGGACTCTCATTTAACTACTACTGGCTCCTCCTGTTACAAAACCAAGTATGTCCCTGCAAATATGTTCCTTCATATATGGAATTATAAAATGCTTTACATACTTGCTGGCACCTACATACCCGTAGGTATTACGAGTATGTTAGGAGAAAATTAAATACATTGCAAAGGAACACGAGCAGAAAATCAGATTTCTGGCACCTTAAGTTGGCTGCACGAATTGTACGGGGCTTAAGGCTGTAGAAAGCAGCACTTTTAATGGTAGTTTGACTTAAGTTAATTGAAAACAACATAGTCGGATTGAATCAAGAATGGAAAATTTGGAAATTTGAATTTGATTTTAATAAATTAAAAGGACGTATTTTGGATTAGTGTTCAAAAGGTTTTGCAAGGGTTCCTGGTGTTTTTACTTTGTCAGTTTTGTGCACTGAAAGGACACACGGTTTTTCCTAGTTTTGAACGGAGAATTGCCATTAGTGTTGATATCAAAAAATAGTTTCAATGTGGGTGTCCGTGGCTCAAGTGGTAGTGTATTGGCTTAAAAATCGGACTATTCAGGGTTCAATACCAGCCGCTTGTTCAATTTCGAAGAAGTAATTCTGTATACAAAAATTAGAAAATTACATGAATATTTTATTATTGTTTGTATTTTTTTTGTATTAATTAAATTCTTTTAATATTGTTTTTATACAGCAATAAACGCCTTTTCTTTTTTTTAGACATAATATCGATCACTTCACCTGCATCCACATGAATACCTGAGTGAACGGACAGCACTATAAGTGCGCTAAGTCTTGGATGGCCTATGACTCTTCGGGATACTGTTTTGATCGTTTTCATTGTTGAAAAGATTCTTTCAACGCTAGCTGTTGTAACAGGTTGTATGGCCAAAAGTGTAAGAAAGTAGCTAATACTCCTGAAGTAGGTCTTAAACATCGGTAGATTGATCAACTGATGAGATTTTTTGCCAACAGAATATGTACTCCGCCTTAACAGCTGTCAAGGATATTGCATTATCGAAGTAAAGAGTTAGCTTTTCCATTTCATTTTCTCGAATAACGGCAGCAAAACCTGGAAGCAGAGCTTGAAACGATTGTAAAACATCCTCGTTGACCATAAATCTGCCAGTAAGATTTTGTATTAGAGAACCTAGACAGGGAATAAGTATAGAAACTCTAAAATAATCTTCAGGACATGATGTTTCTGGATTGAAGCGTGTTGTTTATTTCAAAGAAATCCTCGGAGCTGTTATGTTAACTTCAAATAAATCCTCGGCAAGTTGTGATGCGGATTGAAAAGCATCTCTGAAGAAATCTCCAGCAAATATGTTTTTAAGAGATTTTAGAACTTGTTTTGTATGATTTATTGCAGACACGAAATTCAAAGATTCATTTTGTAGGAAAATCAATAAGAGTAGCGTTAAACTAAAAAGTTTTTGCATTCAATGAGGCTTGACAGGAAATCACTTCTTTGAATTGCTGTCAAGAGAGTTGATGCTTTTGAAGACATCGCCTACGTCTTGGTTTATATTTCTTCAAGACTAATCGCAATACATTTGAAGAACTCTCCAATGAGATAATGCTGTAATGCCTTTCAACAAACCTTGTTTCACAAAGGCGCAAAAGCCGTTTTTTCTGCTTTCTGGTGTGTGTTTTTGTACGGCGTTTTGGAAAGCTTACTATACCAAGACAATTGAGAATCGAGAGTATTGACAATGCATTAGATAGGGCCAGGTTCAAGTGATGAGTTGCACAGTTAACATATCTGGCATCTAATATGACAGTGGCAGATGAGCTCAAATTGGTTTGCCATTTCATTGCGGATAGACTTGTGGCAGACAAATTGTGCAAATAGTTTGTGAAACTTACAGTGCGCTATTCCCATTTTACAGTCGACTAAATCAATTTATTGAAGGAAACCTTCGATTAGAGCAAAATAGGCTTGTGAATTGGTATTCAAGATCATATGATTTAACATCTTTAGTTTATGCGAAATCACTTGCCTACGGCGATAAGCCGGAGACGATAGACGATTGATTTAGAAGCCAACACTCGCCACGTTGCTCTTTATTGAAGCCAACATTAATAGTATTAAATTACCTTTCCAATGAAGCCAAAACCGTGGCAATTACAATGATTTTTAGCTGTGTTTATCTTTTTTTTAAATTTTAAAATTGTACAATGTGGGGCAAAAGCAGTGTCATTGGGCTCGCGAAAAGTTTATTTGAAGTCATAAAATTGATGGCATTGGTGATAAGATAATATCGGTCAAATAACTACCTCCTGAGTTGATGCACATTTGTGCTCGTTTTCCGGCATTTTGAATTGTTGCTCGCAAAACATTTGGATTCAAGTTGGTGGTTTCTTCTTCAATGTTGGCTCCCAAAATTTGAGAGGTTTGTTGTTTGTTATTGTAAACGCGAAACTTCAAAAATCCCTAAAGGAAGAAGTCTGACGTCGTCAAATCTGCCGATCTGGCCGGACAGTTCAAATTTCCAAAACGAGAGATCACATGGCCTGGAAATTTGTAATTCACAATCTACATCGTTGCCCGAGCTGTGTGAGTAGTTGCTCCATCCTGCTGAAACCAGCAATGCTTGAGACCCAATTCAGCAACTTGTGGCAAAAAAATTCGTTTAATATTTGTCTGTAGCGCTCACCAATTACGGTTATGATGGTGCCGTTGGGATCCTTAAAAAATAATAAGGGCTAATCACTTTTTCACTGAAAATACCGCTCCAAACAGTCATATTGAGAGGATGCAATAGCTCTTCGTGCATTTCATGTGAATTCTCCATTTCCCAGAAATCCAAATTTTGTTTATTCACATAATCACTTAAATGGAAATGGGAGTAGTCGCTCATTATGATCTTGGATACGAAATCATGCTCTCCTTGCACCAGGTTTAACAGAGCATGGGAGTAAGTTGACCTCACGTAACGGTCAGCAGGCAGCAATTGTTGAACAGTTTGCATTTTATAAGGCAACAACATCAAGTCTTTCATCAAAATTCGACGCAACGAACATCTGCTGATGCCAAATTGTGTGCATCGCTGTCTCGTTGAGGTTTGTGGACTCTCTCGGACATCCTGCGTCACAGCAGTCATATTCTCTGTAGAACGAGCAATACGGTGCCAGCGACTTCTAACGACATCTCTAGTAGACCAGTTTACATGAAACGCTCAGCCAAACGCTTAATTATTCGCACAGATGTTGCAGGACAACGAGGAAAACGACAACCAAATTCACGCTGCGTTAAAAAAACAAACAAGAAATAAGCAGTAAAAATAATGCCGCTTTCTTCGGGTGTGTATTGCTCCATTGCTTATTGTCAACTAATTCTCTATCTGTCTAAAACATAAATGTCAAAGCACAATGACATTTGAAGCCATTTCCAAAAGTTATGGCTCATTCACAGTATGATTTTACTTTTGCCCCATTTTGTTTAAGTATAATTTTATTTAATATTTGGTTGGATATCCCTTGCTGCTAATTACCCTCTGAAAACTTTTGGTACGTTTTCGATTGGTAACCTCACCAATATCCAGATTCTTTCGATTTGAGTCCTTTACTATAAAATACACAGCCCGCAAATCAAACTACTGATTACAGCTGCTACGTAAGCTAAGTATGACTCCATGTGGTTTCGTCCTCTCTTATAAAGGCTATTTCATTAAGCGCTTCCTATCTTTAAATTTAAATAAAACGAAGTGTGTGTGAGATATCATCGATATTTTTTATTCGTATGGAATAATATAACATATTTCAAATTTCCGCCGCGGCCTCTCTGGGTAGCGCGCATCCGAAATGTCCAATTCTCCATGACTCTGTCGCATACCATAAATCAGGCTGAATTTGACCAATGGGATGGGTTATGTTGGCTTTGAGGGCCACTGTCGTTTGCGACTTATTCGCATCCCAGCCTCGCCCGAAAAACATATTCATTTTTTCAATTGACGAAAATCAAGTACGAGTACGATAAGTAGTTGACTAGAAATCAACAACAAGCCAACCTCCACTAAGAATTTAGTCTCCCCATTAAATGTTGGATGCCACCCATGGAGCGAAATAACCACTGAGCCCAAACATCTTTCTTTCTCTCTCTATCCCATTTTCCAAAAACCTTAATACGTGTTCAGACTCGTTCAGAATTTTAAATGTGGCGCTATGTGTGTGGCACGTAGCGGCGTCCTACTGACACCACATGTCGTTGGTGTCCATATCATCTAATTCAGGCCAAGGCCAAAAGAATGAATGGTAATCATCGACTTATAGCACTCGCCGTTGACGGTAATGGCCTGGCCAACGTCGTTCTCAAAGAAATATGGACGCCGCCAGACCAAAATCCACACCAAATAGAGACTTTTTCTTTGATCTCATGTGGACTGGTATCGTAGACAACTTCGACAATTTTGTTTGTTGACGTACACATTCATTCAGAAATGGGCCTCATCGCTGAAGATGAATTTTCGATGAAAATTAGGGTCGGTTTCCAACTGCTCCAGAGCCCATCTAGCGAACACACGTCGTTATCTATGGTCGTTTCCCTTTAGCTTCTGGGTAAGTTAAATTTTGTGCGGGTGAAGGCTCAAATCACGACGCAAGTGGTCTGCGAAAGGTCGAGTTCTTGTGAGCGACGCGAAATCGACTGCCTCAGATTCTCCTGCACACTCTCACGGACAGCGGCGTTTCGTCGACGTACGGGTGTTAGTCTAACGGTTACTGAACCAGTAGACTCAAATTCATCCACCACACTGAGAATAGTCCTTTCGGTAGAAAGATTACGGTGACCATAAAATGGGCAAAGCGGGCGGAGCATTGCCCGAACAGAACACCATTTTGATAAAATAATTTGCACGTGTTGTTGAAGGCTATGTCCATCCATGATGATTTGGCAAAAAAGACTGAATAAACGACAGTCAATTTGACAGATGTAGCTTCAACAATATGGCCGCTATCAACTGTCAAATTTCGAAAGTCCCTATTGGAAGACCCTGTAGTTCTTCCTTACAATCCTTTTTTTGAACAGACATTCTCTCAAACGACTCACTTTGGAATGATAATTATCTTCAGCGATCGTAAGACAAAGAAGTCTAGCACGATCTTCTTTATTGTTAAATGAGCGTATTTTAGTGTGAAAACAAAGACCTTCGAATTAGAGTGTGCTATTTATTGAACACTACATAAAGTATACCCAGTAGTTGGTCACATCTCTTTTGAACACTGCAAATAAAAGCCTTAATTAGCCTTTTGCACATTCATTCAACAGCGATATATAACCGAGTCATATGCAAAGTGATGTCCTCACGATGGAGGAATACGATAGAATTTCATCATTTGATCGTTCAAGGAAAGTCATCTGTCTGAAGCACCAAGCTTTCATGGTAAATACTCGTATGAGATTCTATAGACCGCAATACAAGTAAAATATCCGAAATCATCGCAAATACCTTGCAAATATACTCAAACCAAAGTTTGCCGAATTTGCTCAACATTTTTAGCCCTGTTTTATTTCTAAATCGACACCTATCTCAATAAGAAATCAGTATAATTCGAAAAAAAATTTCCAAAAAGGTGAAGTTCCAGAATTAGTCATTCGCTGCAATAGATTCAAGAAATATGTACGTCACATAGACATATAATAGACTCTAATGCCTAAATTGAGTCATTCATAGAGGCATTAAACAAACTAAGATGAAACCTCATATATTCAACTGGAAAAGCAGTTAAAGATGTATTTTGAATATTGCCAACATTTGAAGACTGACTTCAAAACAATACGTTTCTCTTTTTACTGGCCTGGTGATTGTATGAATAAATAAGACAAAGTGCTTCACATACATTATAAATTTAATTATAGAAAATTAAAGAAAATAAAATAGAAAACAACTTTCAAATGTAAATTAGAAAATTAATTTTGATTTCAACAGTAGTGTTATTTGAATAATCATCATATTTTATAGTTTTTTTTATTTTTCAATTATTTCATTAATTGTTTATGCCCCGGCTCGCTTCAAAGATTTTTTAAATGCAAATTTACAAAGGAACCCCGAAATGTGCAAAAAGAACAAGCTCGCTATTTTCTTAAATGAAATGATTATGGGAAATTAAGCAACCAGTCTTGGAAGATCCCCGATATATGAGTAGTGCCAATAGTTCAGGAATTGTATAAGCAAACACCTAAGATATGATATTGATAAGATAAGCGGATACTGGAAGAGATCTATAATTTTGTAGCTGATACTGTGTCAAGTAGTAGTACCTTTGTAAAATATAATTTTACCAATTTCCGCAAATCCTATTACAAATGATTCAAACTAATACGCCTATTTTTTCGACGGCTTGAAGCGAATTTTTAAAAATACCATATACCCCAAATTTACTACATAACGGGTGTTTTTAAAGCATTTTCAGATTTTTCAATAGAGATTAAATGATCAAATCAGCTATTACATGAAGCTGTCAAGATTTATTTATCTTCACTATAGCTTGCAATTTTGTAGTGGAAAGATTGACGACACAACAGTGATTTCAATTATTGACATTCCGATATTCAAATCTCTGTTCGCGAAACTTACGAGTATAGAGCACTTCCTGAAATTTACGGTAGATATCATCGATCATGTGAACGTGCTATTTATCAAATTATTAAAGAATTCATACTCAATTAACCCTATTGGATACTCGCAAGAACGAGAACGTGTGTTCGGAAGCTCGTATAGAAGAAGACCCCAATTTATCGGTTCGTTCTCATTCGCACCAACTTGGCCTTTGTCCAGTCACTGTTTGGAAAATTCTGCATAAAGATCTTGGTCTCAGCGTGACAAGTTATTGCGTCGGTGATTCAGTGAATGGGCTTTAAATCAACTGGATGTTGACCCAGTTCTTACCATAAAATTTTGTTCAGTGATGACTCTCATTTCTGGTTAAGTGGCTACGTAAGCAAGCAGAATCGCAATTGTACTCCGAGCGAGGCACTCCTAAAGAAGTTCACCCGACGCCATTCCCTCCAGAAAAATATACCATATTATGCGCATTGTACGCCAGTGTCATCATCAGTCCTTACTTCTTCAAAAACGAGGTATTCCCACAAGTTACTATCAATAGACACCGGCACGATTGACGGTGTGATCGACGATTATTTGTTCCTAAATTTTCGTGACATCAGTGTGGAAAAACGATGGTTCCAACGGCATGGTGCTCCACGCCATACTCCCAACTAAAACATATCTTTATTGAATACACGATTTGGCAATAGAGTCATGTCAAGTAATGGACCCGCCAATTTACCACCAAGTTCGTGCAATTTGATGCCATTGGATTATTTTCTGTGGAGCTACATCAACTCACCAGCGATTGACGATTTGGACCAAAACATGGTTCAAGTAATATGCGATATACGCCCTCAATTGCTCGAAAAAGAGGTTAAAAATTGGGCTTTAAGAATACACTTTGTACCAGGTGGACAATCGTCATCAAATTAATTTCTTTGTGTTTTTATTTAAACAAACAAAATTGAACCTTTTAAAAAAGTCCCTTTATTTGTAGTTAAAACGTATTTCGTCAACTATTCTAACATTCTCAGTGTTGCACCCGTGAATTGTTGAAAATAATTGTGCAAATTGGCAGTGTCGAGGCGCAGTTGATAAGTTCGCCGACTACTATACAAAAGGATTCAAATCTCTGCAAACACCGAAAAGCAGAGTAGTAACTTTTCTGACGTCACCACCCTTACAGCGGGCAATGGGAAACTTCCAAAAGCGAAATCGTCTGTCTAAAAAAAGTCCGTCGGGCCGATCTGATTCACAACAGAACCGTAATTCTCTATCACTGTGCACAAAATTGGAAATGCGAACAATACAAAGAGTGAAAGAGTATAGAGCTTGGTCTACCCCGTGATCCTGTTTGCAGCCAACGGTTTCTAAGTATATATCTGTCAAACTGAAAAAATTCTATCAAAAACTTTTAGGATTTTTTTGTTATAATTGGCGTCTACCCTTAAGATGATGGCACATAGCGATGGCGAGGGGAAGTTAGCGATGCTCTTTTTCCATACCAATGTGCGTTGGTTTTAAATGTTTGCAAGTTATAGTGACTAGGAAATAAAGAGCTCGGCAGAGCATTCCATAAGCGAGTTCTACGGCTTAGGAACGAATCACGACATTTCAGAGTACGTCTGAAAGTGGGCTTGAGGTTATACTGACGAGCATTCATAGCGAGACGGGTGTGACGATTGAAAGTTAGAAGGGGTGGAATGCTACTGGCAATTTCGGTGGAGCACTGGTGGTGAAAATAGCGATACCAGGAGGGTGTTCGAGGGTGTCGAATGACTGTGTAATATTGTCATCACCTACTAGTTTTACCGCTCGGTTTTCGATCCTATCTAGCAAGTGCAAAAAGGTCTTAGGAACACCTGACCAGATGTGAGCATTGTACTCCAATGGCCTGGTCAGAGGGGGTGAAGTATTTCTTACATCGCTTGAGGAAATCTACATTGAATACTTATGTGTTGATTCCAACGCAAGTTGTCATTGACACACATACCCAGAATGGAAAGTTTTTCGGTTTCAACGATGCAAGTGCCATTCATTTATAATGGCTAGGTGTTTAAATTTCGCTTTAACGACAGCAGACATCATTGTGTTTTGGAAGCATTAAATTCCACTCTGTTGATAGTTCCCCAGTTGGCTATGCTGCTAATATCACAATTTAATGAGCTTAATATGTCAAAAAAGTCCTGTTATCTTTTAACAGATAATAATTGAAAACAACAACATTAATAGAAATGGAATGCTACATACTTCAACATCGCATTAAAATTGTTAAATTTCACTAAGAAAATTATAAAATTTTCGCTAAAACAATTTCAAACATTAAAAATTTTTCCGGTCTCCTTCTGCAGCACCTTCTCGCCCAGCAATTTTTAGATTGCTTCAGAAATTTGAGCAAAACCAAAACCCTCCCCGTCAGAATAACTTGTAACACTGTTTCTGTAGCTCGAAGCATGGCCAAAAACCCAGGTTTAAGCATATCACAAACGACGCTCTACCGAATTTCGCATACATAATAGGGCGCGAGAACTGAACATTATCGTAACTTCTCCCATTGGGTGTTGAAAACGCATAATGTTGATCAAGAATTTAACCAAACAACTTACAACATGTTACAATACAATTCGGTAAAATTTTTAGGCATCATTATACTCTGTTTCTCGAAAATAAGTCGATTGTGGTTTTTACCACCAATCGAACCATGATTCATTTTTTATGACAAAAACTTGAAAGCATGGATATGGGCGATGTTTATTTGTAACAAGATGGCGCTATCTGTTGCACAAGCAGACAAAAATTACTCTTTTGCAAAAAAAAAGAGTCGATATCATTTATTTTATGCTAACGATCCTCAGTCAATGCTAACATCCGTGCTGTTATCGATAAAACAGAGCTGCAAACGGGCGAAAATGGGATGAACAATTTTACTAAAATACCCTGGGTATGCAACGGAGATCATTTGCCTGATATTGAATTTAATTCAAATTCAAATTCAAATATTTTTATTACATTTTACAATAATAATTACATAAAAGATTACCCGCAAAGCTAAATATTTATCTGCAAGTGGTCCTTAACAATAAATAAAGATGCACTTTTGAAGTGATTATTTAAAACGACAGAGTTTGAGTGTTAGTTGCATATTTCAATGATTTAAATTCAAGTTGTTTATTTTAGATTTGTGAAAAGGTTAAACGTTTTTGGAACTTCTACTAACCTACAATAACTCGTCTTCGGGTGGTTTGGCTGTGTCGTATTGGCTGCAAGAATCGTTGGTCAACCTTGTAATAAAGAAGAGTTGTCATCTAGAATAAAGCACTGACATCTAGAAATTTAAAAGACGTTTAGACCAGTTAACGTTTGACAAGATGATACTGTAAATTGGGTATCTTATCTATATGGATTTTCGATGCGGTTACCCAGGCAAGTATCCCATATCTAATTATCGATTCTACAAGCGAGTAGTACACCTGCTTTTCAGATATACTCGTACCATTGCAAAAAGAGTGCTCTTATTTTTAAATCGAAGACGCAGGACATTAGCCTGCTCCCGCCACACCAAATGGTCATTAATTGTAACTCCGAGATACTTCATAATTAGTTTTAACAACATCTATTGGACAGATGTGATTTCGGTGTTATATACTGAACATTTCTTCTCACTTCGGTGGAGTACAAATGTGCATGACGTTTTATTCTCGCATTTATTATCAGTCCTGTATCATGGCACCATTTTAAAAATGTGTTGAATTCATCTGGAGATACGAGTACATAGATCTATAGCAGAGTTTAAAAAATGTTTGTGTTTAACCACAGCTGTTTTGGTGCACTGGACTCAATCAGAAGACCAATCTTTTTTTATTGTAAACCCTAACTCCAGTAAAGAATGCCTCTTCTTACAGACTCTAGCTTGTGCCAAGTTAGTGGGGTCTCCAACTAAATGGGCAGAAAATTAGTCCTCATTTTCACCACTGACCCCATACACTACCCCTCTATCTCACTCTATCCCCTTTCACTATCGGCCATTAATAACTTTCACCTGCCACTTCTTCTTTGTCTTTTCCACTCTCCTATACAGCATACCCATCTGCAGCTGCATCCTCTTACGACTTTCATAAAGCGAATTTCCACAAAATTAATGCATATCTTAGTAAGAACACTTAATTTCGCCAATATGTCCCTCAGTGATGCTCTCTCCATCTTCTACAGAGAATTATTCAATTCTATTTCTCTCCATGTCCCCTTTTCGGGCAAAGAAAAACCCTTCTACGAGCCCCCCGTGGTCTAATCGTAAACCTCGCTCTTTACGTGACAAGAGAAACAAATTATGGGTAGTTTTCATTCGATATAATTCCTTTGCTGAATATTCCAAATACCTCGGGTTCTACCTTCAATTCACCCAGCTTTATAACGTCCTCTACCAGTGATACCTTGATAGTGCGCAGTCAAGATTTATAAATGATCCTAAGTCTTTCTACCAATTCGTTAACTATTAAAAAAAATCTGACGGTTTTCCCCATTCCTCTCATACGAACATATATCATCAACCGATCCGCATACCGTAGACAAATTTTTTGCTTGATTTTGCTGCATCAAGAATTGCTTATAATTCAATGTCACCATGTTTATCCGCGACATATTATGCATATTATGCAGGTACAAAGAATTCTGTAACCCGTACGTGATCAGATCATTATACATCACTCAAGTTCGCCCCCTTTTCGAGTACGCTAGCCAAGCGTGGTGTTCCTTTCAACGAGTTCATGTATCCCGTATTGACAGCATCCATCGTCGTTTTCTTCAATTTACTCTTCGAGGTCTACCTTGGAATGATCCTCTAATCTTACCTCCCTATCGATACCATCTCAAGGTCATTAACCTGAATACCCTTGAGGAGTGAAGGGACGCAGCTGACATTCTTTTCATTCACCGACTTCTCTCAGGCTCCGTCGATTGCACTTCTCTTTAAAACTCAATTTTCTTTTACACTACCGCTCGAAATCAACTTTGCAACCGTCTTTTGTATCTACCAATCCACCGCACCACATACGGCTCTAACGAACCAATCTCCCGTATGCTTCGTAAGGTAAACTCCAACTATTCCGTTTTCGATTTTAATCGCAGCACTCTCTGACTTAAATTCGATTTCCTTCATCATCCCTAGCTTTAAGCCCTAGTGATAAGTCCTAGATATCCCTAAACCTTAATTTTATTTTAGTTTTTAAGCTTGTATTAAGCCAAATAAATGGGGGTGTTAGCCCCCACCAAAATTATGTCATCGTCGCAAGCGTAGGCAGTACATTTTTTGAAAAGCGCAGAAGTTCATTTGTGTATGATATTAATAGAATGGGACCTAGTTTCGACCCTTGTGGTACACCATATAAACTTGGTTTTTCTTCGCTTATTGCCTCCGGCACTTTTACTCAAATAGTTCTATCTGTGAAATAGCTGCTTAACCAGTTTGACATTACCCCTCTTAAACCGATTTTACTAAGGCTTTGGACTAGTTTTTCGTGAGTTAGCCAGTCAAACGCTTTGCTGAAATCGATGAAGAGGACGAGAACGCAATGATTTTTTTTTAATTCCTCATAAATCATAGTAGTACTCTTCCCTAGTAATTTTTCCGTGCTTTTATTCTTTTGAAAGTCATACTGGTTGTGGTGTAGTAATAGATGTCTTGCAATAAAATTATCAGATCTACAACTACTTCTTCCATACACTTTTCAACTGCTGATAGTGTTATTTTTTGTTTCTCCTTTATATATCGGCCGGATTATAGATGTTTTCATCTACCTTGGAACATAGCATTGCTCTATACTTCGGTTAATAATAGTTTTGGTAACAGGAGCAAGATACGCAGCATTTATTTTCAAATCAATATGTCTTACGAGTATGTTGTCCGCCCCAGGAGCCTTTTTATTGATTTTTGTTACACTGGCTTCTTTTAAGTTAATATTTGTTTCTCTTTTGAAGTTTGAGACGTTTTAGATGATTTACACAATTAATTACTCTTCTAACTGTCGAAACACTAGCATTAACACCAGCTCTTTGCTCTATTTTTGCAGCTGAGTCAGAAGAATTAGAAGCACATCACGAAATTGCTCTTCTATCGGCCGCCGTTTTTTTACCTCTGTGTAAACCTGTAACAATTAAAACAAAATAAAACACTTTCCTCTCTCTGGTTACTTCGAGATAATCTCGAATCAATACGGGCCGGTCCAGCAGTACACACAGTACTGACTCCCATGCGCCGTGAACTTGTTTTCACTTGTTCTCTGAGACTGTGCCCGCTCTCTCCTCTCGCGGCACCGGTCTCCACATCCCTCCTATATTTTTCAGCCTCAATGTTAGGCTTGGGTCAGAAGGTCCAGTTCCGTCCGAACCTCCTTTCGGCTGGGTGGTGTCTGGAGATGTTGTGACTTGGCTTTGTACATCTGGAATATTTAGGAAATGACTATCTCTGGAATTAGAAGAGTTTATGTTAGGTTCAATAGATTGGTTGGGATTGGTTTAATGTATGACGGGTATTTCTTTAAAATGGATTATGTTACGTCGGATAGTTTTGCCTCCACCCTACACCGTAGCTTCATTCCCCTTTCGGTCAACCACTTCAAATTCAGTCACGTCAAGGTTAGGTATAAGTTTATTTGCCACAACCAAATTTCGAAGTAAGACCTTGTCCCCGAAGCTTATCTCGGAATGTCTGGCTCTCCGCCGTCTGTCCTCGCTATCCTTCCCTTTCTGTTTTTGGATTGCGTCCATATCCCTCGCTTCCTAATCCAAAATCTGCTGATATATCTCTTGTATTGACGGCATTTTATCCCGGATTAACCGATTATATAAAGCTCCTAGGGAGCCTTGTTAGTGGTGCCATGTGGTGTTACATTGTACATTAGGGTGAATTTCTGAATTTCTTTCTTGTAGTCATATCCATTCGAATTGGCTATTTGAAGGCGCTTTAAAATAGACCCGTTCATATTTTCAACCTCTCCGTTCGTTTGCGGCCAGTAAGGTGGCGAGATGATCAGCGTGATATCTCATACAGGTTGTCTATAATGTTGATCGAGGTTATCTTTCTTAGAAAGGTTACCTACTGATACCTATAGTAACAGTCGATGACAACGAGTATATAGTCATGGCCTAGGAGGGGCCCTAACAAGTCCATTGCTAAACAGAGCCATGATGCATCCGGGAATGCATGCCGCGTTAATGGGGCTGGTTCTGTCCGTCTTGATACTAACAAACAATCACGACAGCTCTTTACAAATCTCTCCACGTCTCTATCAATTAATGGCCACCACACCTTTGAGCGAACTCTTCGTTTCATCACCGTCTCCCCTGGGTGACCTTCGTGTGCGAGCTCTAAAACCCTCGGCCTCAAAGCAAATGGAATGACAATCCTAGTTCCTCGCAGGAGGATGTTCCCTAATGTACATAGTTCCAGGCGGAAAGGAAAAAATCGATTCAAGCTATCCGGTGTCCAGAAATTCGTTTTCACATTCTTTACCACCTCCATCAGTTCCAAATCTTTCCCCTCGCTCTCCGCTATCTCGCTGTCCCGACTATTACGCAAATATTCTGCTCACATTGATCATCAAAAGACTCGGTGCGTTCATCCCTGAAGAGTCTTGAGAACGAGTCTGCGATGTTAAATTTCCCCGCTTGATATATGACCCTGAATTTGAAAGACTGCAGTCGTAAAGCCCACCGCTGGCTGGCAGCTTCGAAGTCGGGTTGAAAATTGCCTCAAGGGACTTGTGGTCCGTCACCAACTCAGATTCTATACCCGCAAGGTAGTAATAGAATCTTTCTACCGACCACACTAACGCAAGACTCTCCTTTTCCGTTTGAGAGTACCTCCTCTCAACCTCCGACAAACTTTTACTGGCGGATGATATTACCTGAGGGGTATCCTTTTCAAACTGGAAGAGGACTGCTCCTAAGCCGACTGGACTCGCATCGGCAATCAACCGAATCCGCTTTTTCGGGTCGAAGTACGTAAGTGCTGGCATCTCCGCTAGTCGTTCATTAAGTCGTCGAAAAGAATCATCCTGGATCTGTCCCCAAGTAAATTCCACATCCTTTTTACCAACATCCACAATGGATCTGTTACGTCCCCAAGATCGGGGATAAATTTCCCCAGGTATGAGACTAGGCCGAAGGAACTCCTTATTTCTTCTTTGTTGATTGGTGGTCGGAACTCCAAAACAGTTTTAATCTTGTTCGGATCTGGGCTTATCCCCTCTGGGGCTAAAATATGTCCTAAGAATTTTATTCTTCTGACCTTCCAGACACACTTTTGCTCATTGAGTACCACTTTATATTCCTTTTGGACTCCTAACACCTCCTTCAGGTTCGCGCCATGTTCTTCCTCTGTGAGCCCAAACACGACGATGTCTTCTATAAAGTTCAAGGCCTTTTTACAACCTGCCAAAATCTTTTCCATTTTCTTTTGAAATATTTCAGCCGTTCAGAGTTCACCCCGAATAACAACCGCTTATATCTGAAAGTAGTTATTTCTCGACTGCTTTCATCCAACTCAAACTGGTGATACGCCATTTCCAAATCTAACCTCGAGAAAAAATTTGATCCCTTCAATTTCATCATAAATGACTCAAAGGTTGGCATTGGGTGGTTCTCTCTTAATATGGTCAAGGTAGCCCTCCTCATGTATATGCACAATCTTATGTCCCCATTCTCTTTGAAGACTAGCACGATGGGTAATACCCAGAAGCTCGGTCCACTTCCCAACTTCAGAACATCAAGCTTGATAGCTGTCTCACGACCCAGAAGTGATTGTCTCCCATTCTCAATGATATATAGAATGAGGAAATCAGATCAGAGTCGTTCCTAACCATTATGGTCGATTCGAAAAAACATTTTACCCTGAGTAACTCATTGCCGGCGTAAGCTCGGAATTTATTCTTGGATTCATTCCGAAGGGTCCATATTGTTGCATTTTTCCTGTGAAGGAGATCCCAGTCTTCCTCACTGAGAAGGTTATAACGGGATCCTTCAGCATCGAAATTTTGTGACCCCCGATACAACAACTAATGATTTCGTTCATTTCCCCTGTCGATTCTTCCCCTTCGGTTACTTTAAAACAGTTGTGTTCTTGAAACTTATTGAATATACCCACGGTCGTATTTTTTTCTTCTCCAATAAACCGAATTTTCGAGGTCTTGACCCTGCGTCGTTTCGGGTCCGCATTATCAAAATTAGTTTGCTTGCGCTTATTAAGCTTCGTCCTACATTTTGAAGTAATGGCCCAGAAAACTGCATTTGTTGCATTTTGCGTTTCTAGCAGGGCAATTTGGACTATTTCCCGAATGCCTACATGCGCCAAATCTGCTAAATTCTCCAATTAAGAATTTATTTTCACTTTTAGAAACGACCCGGTTGATGTTCATGGAAGTAGATGGCGAACTCATGGCTTCAGACTCATTGTTGATCTGGTCGTATACATGGCACATCTCAATAATAGCGAATGGTCTTTCTCTAATAGGCGCTTCTTGAGATCTGGTGGTGCCCACGCGTCGATGAGTTTGTCTTTAAAGTTAATATCCAGAGCCGCTTCTTTTGTGTCCCCAAATTGACATTTTGCTGCCTGGTTTCGTAGTTTCAGAACGAATTTATTTACGCTTTCCCCCTGCTCAGGTTTCAGCGACCGAAACAAATGCCGTTCGAAGGTGTAGTTACGTTTGGCAGAGAAATATTCGCTAAGTTCTCAACCAGAATTTTGAAGACGTCTACCTGCCCTGTCTTATCGCCAACTAGTGCCACCGGAATATTGTAAATTACCTCTTGTATTTGTGTACCTTCTAAATGTACCAGCTGTAATGTAAAAAGACGAAAAAAAAGAATTTAGTCGGATCCGTGATCTCCTCTGCCTCGAGGTACAAAGTCAATGCTCGAAGCCACTCTGACCTGATTAAGGCCTTTTCTATAACATCACAAAGAAACGGTGGTATCCCTGCCCCACTCAATTTCCTATACGTTTCAAACTTACTTCCTCTACCAGAAGTACTCTTGGTTTTGTTACCCTTGTAATTCGTCAGTAATAAACTGTGTTAGCAATTTAATGCATGACAATTAAATGTCTCATCTTCAGTTTACGTCCTCAAATTTTACGAGTAACGTTTCGCAATTTAATGCCTCTCCCGGTTCCGCAATTGAATGTAGAATTAATTATCAGTTCAATTTAATGGGACTGTACCCAACCGTAATCCTCACGTTTTTTCCCAATACTCCAACCTGTAAATCGAAACAAAATGCATCACATTCTTTCCAGTCTAAGCTTGCGTGCCACTTCTACTTTCACTTGTTGTCTTTTTTTTTTCATGTATAGGGTTTTCCAATAAGGACTTGACTACTTTTTTTTTAAATAAAACGCAAACCATTTTAACTATTTCAAAAACTTTATTATCGATTTATGAATGGAACTCGACTTCGTTCATATGGCCATCGCGGGCACGTTTGCAGCGGTCGATTCGTTGGACCCAATTTTCAACGACTTGGCCACACATTTAATCCGAAACGGCCGCTATTTCGCGTTCAATGTTAGCTCTGAGCTCTTCCAACGTTGTCGGCGTGTTGGCATAAACCAATGACTTAACGTAGCCCCACAGAGAATAGTCAAGCCGCGTTAAATCGCACGAACGAGGCGGCCAATCGACTGGCCCATTTCTTGAGATAACACGCTCACCATACTTACTCTTTAATAAATCGATTGTAGCGTGTGCTGTGTGGCTTGTGGTACTCGTACCATCCTGTTGAAACCACATGTCGTCCAAGTCCATATCTTCCAATACGGGCCAAAAATAATCGGTGATCAGTTTGATTAGTGAAAGAGTGCGTTCACAAATTAAATTCAGAGTTGTCAAGTCCCTATTAGAAAACCCTTTATAACATATATGTGTATTTATGTATATTTACCTCGTCGCCAATGTGTAAACCTGTAATAATTAAAACAAAATAAAAAACTCTGCTCTCTCTGGTTACTTCAGTTGTTTAGTTAATTAGAGATAATCTCGAATCACTACAGACCGGCCCAGCAGTACACACACGTCTGACTCCCACGCGCTGTGAACTTATTTTCACTTGATCTCTGAGTCTGTGCCCGCTCTCTCCTCTCACAGCACCGATCTCCACAACCTCCTTTCATGTTTTTCCCGTACTAATCTTTGTTTCTCAAGTAAGAATAGACCACATTAAAACTTCGATCAATTTATTTAGCTATAGCACGCCCGGTTAGTCCTTGCTTTTATCAGCATCCATCAATGACTTTAAATATCCCCAGCAAAAATAATCGACCAATACACTGGTTTTTTTCGCAAAAAAAGATGCTTTGGTGAACCAGTAAGTCGCGGGCGTTGTCACCATCCTGCTTGTACCACCAATGGTCAGATCTCCATTCACTCCATCGATATTTTCAAAGAAAAATCACACAATTTTATTCCGGCTCCATTTTTTTTAAATACTATAAATAAGTCCCTATTATATCATCAGCATGAATACCACACCAAACAATGCAACTTTAACCCAGATATGCCCAGTGTCCTATAGGTAATACACTTGGATTTTGCCGTTAAAATTTGAAATTTCAATAAGAGTAGGCGAGTTTTTTTTTGAAAAACCCAAAAAAATATTTTCCGCTATTGAGGTACTCGTATGTACTTTAACCTTTTGTTTCATTTTAAACGTTAGAGTTAGTGGTTGCAAGAAATTGTGAAATAATAAAAAAAAAAGTTGAGCTATGGCGCATAAAAGGTAAGAAAAATGCAATAATTGTTTAAGTATTATAAATATTTACATGTTTATAGTGTTTAGAAATAAATCTGTTATCATAAAACCTGCTAAAAATTCAATAGAAGTTACAATAAAGCAACATTTTTTTATAAACCCAATTTCGTGTCCTATATGTAGAACACTGGGCAAATCCCATATGGCAATAAAAAATATAATGTTTCGTTTGATTTTTTATTTTTACAGGCTACTAACTTTAAACGAAATTTTGGATTCTTTGGAAGCAATTGATGAAGATAATAATTTTCAAAATTTGCATGACATCGATATTGAGGTTGTTCCCGGAGATATTGCTAACAACGAAATAACTGATGAAGACACAGGGGAGGAGGATAATGTTACTCTCGAAAACTGGTGGTGCACACCTACGTACAAAGCTAAATGTTGATGAGGTTTATACAAGTTAATCAACTGGTTAAAAAAACGCGCACATGGACAAGAGTCGACATGGAAACTTTAAAAGTTTTGAGAATTATGGATGAAACTCAGCAAAATCAACTTATCCCAGCGCCCATTGATATTTTCGAACGCTTTTTGGGGATGATCTTGTGGAACTAATTGCAAACATCACCAACTCCTACGCCGCTGGAAAAAATACCAATTCAGCAATAAGTGCTGAAGAAATAAACTGTTTTTTCGTTATTCTCCTTTAGAGTGGCTATAGCAAAGTAAGCCGACGCAGGATGTACTGGGAAAAATCTGGTGATGTTCATAACACTTTAGTAGCAAATTCAATCACACGAAATCGATTTGAACATATTTTGGGCCATATCCATTTCGCAGATAACTGTAATTTAGTGAAAGATGACAAATTTAGTAAAGTTCGTCCTGTGCTCCACTATCTGAATGACAAATTTGTAAAGAACGCTCCGCATTGCCAATCCCACAGCATTGACGAGCAAATGGTCCCATATTTCGGTCGACATGGATGCAAGCAATACATTCATGGCAAGCCAATAAGATACGGTTACAAATTTTGGGTTGACTCATCTTACAAAGGATATATAGTTTGGTTGCAACCATACCATGGTGCAGGAACACTTGCAGATAACAAATACCGCGACATGGGTCTTGGAGCCAGTGTCGTGATGACGTACTCTGACGTCTAGGCAAACGCGGGAATACAAAACATATCCCTGTATTTCGATAACTCGTTTACGTCATTTTCCCTTCTACGTGAACTCAAGACTAGATAATTTGATGGCACAGGAACCATCAAAGAAAATCGTTTAGCCAATTGCCCATTACTGAAGAAAAAATATCTAAGAAAGAACCACCCTCTCTGGTACGACTTTAGGCAATCTGAAAATAAAATTCTGGTTTGCAGTTGGAATGACAACAGTTCTGTACTAGTAGCTTCTACTTACAAACCAGTAGAACCTGCTCGAACCGTCACTCGCTGGTCGCGCAAAGATAAGAAGAAAGTCCATGTAAAAATGCCGCAGCTAATAAACCATTACAATTGTTAAATGGGAGACGTCGATCGTGCAGACCAGAACATTAGTTTATACAGGTTTTCAATTAGAGGAAAAAAATAGTACTTTCCGATTGTAAGCCATTGTCTCGATTTGGCTGAACACAATGCTTCACAGAGCTTCACAGAGAAATGGGCGACCATCTCGCTTTTCGAAGAATGGTAGCAACATCTCTTATTAGGAAAGGTGAAGTACATGTTCATAACAAAGGCCATCATTCCGTCTTATTAACGGACCAACGTTTTGATAGATTGGATCATTTGATGGGAGATATACTGCGTGGTCCCAGCCAATCAGTAAAGCAGTTGAGAGGCAGGCAGTGCCATAAAAAAACGACCACAAAGTTTTTGTTTTTTTTTATATAATTTACGCGCGCCTAAGGGGTTAGATACCCTTTTACTGTTACTAGGGCGCTGGCGGAAAGATAGAAGGAGGAGAAAGGAAAATTGTTTTTTTAGTGGTTTGAAACTCAGGTGTGTTTGGTTTCTATGTGATGCCCCACTTCATGTGAGGTGCAACATTACTTGTCACACCCCACTGCAAAAATAATTTTTGAATTCAACTCTCGCATGAAGCTTTTTTTTAATGATACCTACTTAATAAATTTGTTTAATACTAAATAAAAAAAATGTTTTTTTTTCTAATCAGAGTGCATTTGCCCAGTGTCCTACTGGTAGGACGCTTGTAAAAAGTAGAAAATAATCAAAATTTTAAATTGTTTCTTTCATAATTCTCTTTTTAGACTCAAAATAGTACAGAATCATAAACCCCATATTCCTAGCAATGGAACTGAAGCCATGGACATATCTGGGTTAAAGACGTAATTGGATGTTACGTGTCTCTTCTTTAGAAATTGCAATTTAGCTTGCCCATTGAGCCAAAAGTTGCCCTCGTCGCTTTACATTGTTTTTCACTAAAAACAAGTGTCGACTTCAAGCTGCACAAGAGCTCATTTTGCGAACTCCCTTCGTGAGTCATAATCTCGTCGTTTTTGTTCCTGCACCATCTGGATCCTTTACGAAAGTACGTCGAGATCTTTTTGGAAAATTGTCCACATCTCTAGTCGAGACAAAGACCAAACTGTGATCTTAGCTTTTAGAAAACACATTTCAAGCTTTTCGTCTCATTCAAATATGTAGAGTACCTCTGTTCCTGCGAATGTCAAGAAATTTAAAAAAATTAAACTTGGACACCATTTGTTAATGTCTTCTATTGTAGTATTGAGGCTTAATCCAGATAAATTTCGAGACATTTTAATCGACTCGTTGTGGGAAACACTGATTTGAAAATAAAATAAAAAATCAACTCTTTGAAAATTTAAGTCGTGCTTATGTCCTTAAATTTTTATCTCGTACCACGAAATTGAAAAGACTTCACAAAACCCAAATGCCAACAACATCTAGTCCATACCTGCATATGGACATATCCCATAAAAAATTGTCCTTAACACCAGCGCTTGGATGAGCATAAAAGTAAATGGAGCATCATCAAAAATTTAATTAGGCTCACACTCTTAGTTCTCTCCATCTGAAATACAGTCCTCATAGGAAATGTTTACTTTGCATATTGACATACGGGCTGGAGTATTTCCACATTCTTCGTATTCTCTCCCTGAACTCGTACTACGGGAATGCGGTTCCTTTTAAACAAAAACCACAGTCATTCAACAGTAAAGGTGGAAGAGAAAAGTGCCAACTTCGTATTCCTTTCCAAATATGCCCACATACTCGTATTTTAACACTGGCTAACAAATTGCCTAGCCGGATAATCCTTCTAATGGGCATTGTATACAGAGTTAAGTCTGCGTTAGGAAAAACCCAGCCGAAATTATTTTATTTCAATATTTGAAAATGTAACCGGTAGCTTTTAGCTTTTTCTCACGTCATCCACAAGTAGATTGTGTTTTTTTTTGGAAAACAGAGCATAGTCTTTGTATGGCTCTTTCATACTGCAACTGAAGATGGTAGCTGTAGGGTAGCGCGCTTTTTTGTTTTTGTTAGACCCATTTCACAGGAATGAGTTTATCACCTGAAACGTGTTTACAAGAGCGATTTATCGGATTTATTTCAATAATAGATTTTCTGAAGTCTTCTATTTTTCTTCCCACTGAAATGAGTTTCAATTTGGAAGTCCTCCGAAGCATTTACTGTAAGAAAAAGTGTGTGGGGGAAAGTCCGAAAATACTATTACCTAAACAATCTGATAGAAAAACGTTGTTCTATTCACGGGATTCAGTGAAGGATACACCCATTAGTTCTCTTTTATGTTTGGACAAAGCGACTGCGGATGAATGCTAAAGCTCACGGACTAGATCACAAAGAATGGCGCTAATCGACAACAAATGTTCACTATAGTTCAAACAAATTCTTCAGATGCCATCGAGAGCTGAAAATCTTTAAAAGTGAAAGTGATTCGTATTTAGTTGTATAAAGCATTGCCTGCAATAAATCGAACGGATAATAGCAGAATCTCTTCTCGCTTAGATATTATACATTTAAGGCATCTGATAATGTTCTCTCAGAATGCAGGACCTCAGATGGAGGACATTCGGCGGATGAATTTGGTTGATTTCTTATACCACATAACCTACATACTTTAACACATTTAGAGCGAAGACTAAAAGATTGTGGTGGATAAACGCTTAATAGGTCAACAGCAGCTTGACTCCTACTGTCACCGAGTCCCACAAAGAAGCTGGTCGTACAGGCTGAGGGTAGTTCATGAGATTAACTACCCGTACAAACCATACTATTACGAAGCCACCGATAACCACGGACAAAGACGGATTTATTGTTGATATACATGCAAGAACATGTCGTTCGAATCGACATATAAAATGTTCGCACTTGAACGGGATCATAGCAGCAAAAACAAAAACTAGCGCAAATCTTGGACTAGAATAAGTTATTACCTTCATCCAGGAGGATCCGGTGGGACGAGCCGGATAAACGAAGATGAAAAACTATAACAAACACTACGAACACTGCTACGAGGAAAAAAGCTGAAAATATTTTAGTGTGGACTTATCGAAAATGGTAGACTACCGGAAGAAGCATTTTGCTGTCACATGTGAGCGTAAGAGTTGTAACAATCTGCATCGAGGATAAATTCTCCGAAATCAGCTTGATATGTGGTAGGTCTCCATAAAGGAAATAGAAGATACTGTCAAAGAACGTTTCTACGCGAAATACGAGCCTAAATACGATGGTCTTTCTTATGATTTTAATACTAAATTAGTAAAATACGCGATCTTTACTCCAACATAGCCTAAGCGAGAGAGCGTCTGTAAATAGACTTAGACTAATTGACTTAGATGTGAAAAGGAATATCACTATCCCTACCCCAATACTAACAAAGGAACATGGTGGTCGCGTAAAACTAACGAAATTAATCGCAACACAATACTCCAGCAATCAGATCCTATACATTAAACATCAAAAAATGCAGGGCGGCTAAAGACTGCCGCATACCTCTCAACGAGACAACTAAACAGCACACAATTACACTCCGTTGGATTCCGGGACACTCGGACATCAGATGAAACTGTGTTGTCGATAAATTTTCGAGACTTGTATCTCAAGATACAAATAATTGGCATCTTATCAACGTCAAACCATTAATGACACATTTTCAGAGGTTCCCTAAGACTAGCCACACTCAGTCCATAATCCCATAAATGAAAAAGCAGGACACAATGCTATATACAAACATGCGCAACAGTTATACGTTTCTCGTAATAATTTCTGCAGCGGTATCATAATGAGCTTGCAACTAGTCTCAGTCCACCTCAATGAAGGACCACTCTAGCCCATGGTCAAGCAGTTTATTGTTTGTACCTACACATCGAAAACGGTATTAGTGGCAGGCTCATAGATTCTGGCAAGTGGCTTATCACATCCTTCGTTAGCAGCGGCTGTCTGAATTCTAAATCGATCAAATTATATATATTTTTTTTATTGATAAATATCAGAAAAACATTTTTTGAACATACAGTGTTCAGTAAAATGTGTCCGAAGACTTTAAGGGAAGATTCCTTGTGTGGGGGGTCGGAAATGAGATAGAGAGTCTTTAATCAAGGCCCTACCCTGCTTATTTTTAATCCTATTTGGTATCGTTTAACTCCCAATTATGAGTACTTTACTATAATTGTTTCAAGGTCCGAGTAAATATTGCCCTAAAATTAGCCGTGTTTTTTTCTATTTACTCGTACATCCGCTGTTTTCATGCTTTCATTTTCTATTTTGTTCTATGCGATGACCTTTTCAATGAATTTTCAGAAATTTCAAACATTTGTCAACAGCATATTTTAAAACAAATTCAATTTGTTCACCAACCAACAGAAGAACTGCCATTAAACGTCATAGATACTCGTACATATATATGTTTTCTACTAAGTTTTTATAGTGAACTTGGGTCGTTTTTAGGACAATTGCTAAAATGCTATTGATTTTTCAAAATGTTATGGAAGATCAAAAGTGTCTTTTACTTCTTCTAAACTTCATATTTTGATTTTATCATCATCTTTTTAGGAAAATTTTCTTATTTACCCCCACTTTTTACAACTTTAAAACGTGTATCTAGTATTTACGAACAAAAGCAATGTCCGGTCATTTCATCTCAAGTCCGTAGTTTTCAAGATACTACCCAACTTGTTCAAACAATAGAAGTAAAAAATGATGTATTCTTGTACAAGCTAACAGCTGTTTTACAATTTTTTGCCGTTAAATAACTTTATGAATGTATAATATAAAAAAAAATAATTTTATGGGGATAATGGGACCACATCGTCCCATTATTGGTTCTTTATGAAATTATACAAAATTATGAAATTATACAAAAAGAATGCAAAATTATTTACATAACCAGTTTGTAGTTTTTAACCAAGATATTGACATTTAAATCATAATACCCTCGATGATTGACTTTTGAACACAAGAATACGCAGAGATGATTTATGTTTGTGGTTTCTGCTACGGGTGAGATTGGATTATCTGAGACGATACCCTGATAGGACTACCTCAAACAGCAGTACATGTATTTAAACATTTTCCTGAGTGAGGCGGACAGGAGCAAAGCGGATATCATCGAGAGATCCACATCCTCATTTAGCAGAAGGCGTTCGCAGCTACGAAGACGTTTGACATTACGTGAGAAATGATCCAAATACCAGACCTAGGTTACTGAGCAAACATTTTAATCTAAGCAGGATATCTGGACCACTCTACATTCAGAAGCCATGCATGCAAAGAAGCGTTTGGAATTCTGCAATTACACCCTGGATATTATGTGTAAGATAACTTAATTTGCCAGATTCTTCATCCAGGATGGATGAGCTCCAATTCACTAGGGACGGAATCACTAATCTCCAAAATTTACATACCTGGACAGTAAGCAACTCCATAAAACACTGAGCTTTTCAGCATAAGTTCAACATCAATGTGTGGGCAGGCGTACAAGCTGATCGGACCTTATCGGATTCCTCCTAATTTGAATCTCTGCCTGGAATTTCTCCGAAACAAATTACCAGAACAATTAGGTGATAAACCACTGTAACAAAGCACTGGAATTGTGTACCAGCAGGATGGCGCCCCCGCACCCTATAGCTATGCAGTTAGAGAGTGTTAGATCACATGTATGAGAATTCATGAATAGAGCGGGATAGACCCCTTCTGAAGCAGTCAAAGTATCCGAAATTGAACCCAATAGACTTGGGTGACATTGTTCACTTATTAGACACAACAACATTGGATGAATTGAATCATACGATTGACGAGGCAGCTGCGAAAGCCCGAGAAGAATTGGAAAGAATGAACATGGTAGGACCCTCTCAAAGACGACCTCTGGCGTTCATATGGCCACAAAGTAATGGTATGTGCTTTGAACTATTGATATGATACAAGATTTGGTGAAAAAAAAATTCAAATAAAAATGTTTAAGCAATAATTGCAATTTTTTCCCCAAAATTCAATAAGTTGGGTCATATCTTGAAAACTGTTGACTTGACATGAAATGATCTGATATTATTTTTGTGTCTAAATACTAGGTAGACGTTTCAAATTTGCAAACAGTGGCGGGGTAATTATGAGTTTAACGATACCCCTTTTGTTACCATACACGTTTACATTTGAGAGATATTATTTTCAAAAGGAGTCAAAACAGAGCATTGCTGAAAACCTCTCGGAGGGGATCCATTTCCGACCCACTCCAACCATATAATTTTTGAAATTTAAGAAAAGAAAACATATTTAGCTGAACCTTCAGCCATTTATCTTTTATCAGACAGAGTCTTATTTCGGACACTTAAAGTTCTCATAATTTCCCCATTTGTTGCCTCAACTTCGTGAGGTTTTGTTTAAAAGCTTTATATCTTGGAATTTTATGCGATGCATTTCAAACCTATATATCCACCTGTAGCCTATAGTTTTCCTAAAAAGGAAACACCACTTAAATATTTCGAAACTTTATCCGGATAACACTGGGACTCAAGCAATGACTCTTCATCCTCGTTATGAAAAGAACCTTTTGGAATTCTTTTAGCAAATAGGCTTCTAATGTAACCTACTAGGACAGGATACAGTAAAGTACAATGTACATAAATATCACTGCTTGACATGAAAACCACTTAACGAATTCTTGTATTTACAACCATGAAATTATCTGTCTTGTCAAAATACTTCTACCTTCATATTAAGAACAACGGAAGTATTGTCGCTTCGAAATCTGTTGAGCTTCGAAATTCGAGAGTGACCAACCTAACAACGTGCATTCGAATACCTACATACCTGCCCAACACTCATAAAGTTCAAAGTTTAGCCTTTATTTCATTAGCATTACGACAATGTTAATATTAGCATATTTATCGATTGCTGTAGCAAAACTGTAACATTTTTATTTACAATAAATACGTATCTACCGAAGTGCCAGTATCACTTGTGGTTTTAAAATTCTGCTGCTATGCGATTTAATTAAATTTCATTGGAGAATAAGCCCAGGAAGCATTGGGATGATGATATATGCATGTACGTACAATATAAAAAATAAAAAATAAAACTTATAAAAAGTAGGTATATCTGTAACCGCAGCTTTGCATGTGACGCGACGCATATCGGAAATCCGTAAAACGGATGACACAATTGTTGGTGTGTTTGGCAATAATGCATTTAACCGCACAATTGCGGTTTCACTTTGTACATGTGCCCACTAGCACTTGCCATAAAGTAAATTGTGTATTCAGCTTCCGATTTTTTATTTTTTTTTTTGTTGTTGTTTGTTTTAATTTTAAACAAATGTCAGGAATAAGTCTTAAATTTTCTCCAAAAAGTGTTATTATTATTTGCATTGGATAAAATCGCGGCTTAAAAAAGGGATATTTAATTGATTAAAAATATATAGATGAAGTGCCCATTAGGGCCTGTACATTCATTGATTGGCTTTGATTGGAACAGTGTCGTTAGGCCTCAGTAATGGAATTTTGCAACATATGCGAACGTTTCAGTAATATTTCTATATTCGTATGTAAAATCTGGGTTATTAATACTTTTTTTTTTATAAAATTCTACGTGAATTGAAATATTGTGTATAGTATTATTGCAAACTAAGAATCACGTATGTTTTCACAAGAAGCAATTTTTTTCGAAATGAGTTTTCACTTGTATTTTTGTGATTATTATAAAAAGTCTGTTATGATAAATCTGTATGCTAAATATAGTGTGTGTATTCCTTTCACTGAATTTTTGATTACCTTCAAGCAATAATGTATTTTTTTGAAGATGATTTTGTAGTCGAAAATTCCACTCAGTTATCATTACAATCGTAATAACGTATTTCCTTATGTATTAACAGTCATTGTATTGATGTATTATATCTACTATCATATGATGCAAATATAACAACTGTTCATATGTATAAATTTGTCAACCTCGAAATAAAGTTCAGTTCGAAACCAACTGTTGAACGGACAGCATCATTTTTTATTTGACCCTCGTTAGCGTATCATCTAGATATCAGAAGTGTTAAGCAATAATTTTATGATCTGTCGCGTGTGAAAAAAAAATCACAAAAATATGGCAACAGCACGGGAAGAACAATTTATCCAATAGGCTATGTTGCCCAGTTAAAGGAAAAACTAACCAGTTTCGGTCTTCAGAATAATGATAACAAGGCAGAGTTGAAGCTAAGGTTACAAGAACACGTTGCTGAGTTAGACGAATCTGAAATCAGCGCACATTTCTCCAACGAAATAGCACCTATCGCGCAGGAAGATGATGATCTCCAAATCGAAATTGATAGACTTGCTGACAGAATAAAAAAACAAGGGGTAATTTTAGCTCTCAAAGATAAACTCGCAGTTTTATATCCACCAGCCGAAAGCTCCACGTATTCGATCACATACAAAGACATCAGAGACAATGTGCCTCACTTCTCTGGTGACGATAATTTCTCCATTAAATAATGGGTACGGAGTTTCGAAGTTTCGAGGAGGCAAGGTCTTTGCACAAATGGGAATAGCAACAATCGTTTATTTTTGCAAGAAGAAGTTTGGAAGGAAATCAAAACTTCTACAAGAGTTTCACCGAGTGGTCACATCAGCTGATGTTCACGATATTCTACGGAACCGGAGGAAGAGAAAGGACGAGAGTATTCATCAATATAGACTGGCCATGCAAGAGATCGCATACAATGCAGAAATCGAAGACGAAGATCTTATACATTACATTATTAAAGGAATTCCTGATAATTTATGTAACAAACAGCTCCTTTTTATAGCAAGAAGTATCGACGATTTGAAAGAAATGCTGAAATATAACATCTTCTTCAGTCGTGATAGCAACCTCGTCTGTCAACCAACTCCAGCGACTACATCACAACAGGTGCTTCAATAGCAACGAGCTTGGACATGGTGCTGGCAGCTGCCAGAAGCCATGACGAGAGCGAGGAAATTGCTACAAATGTGGTAAGCATGTACACTTAGCATCCAACTGTCAAGCTGCCTGCAAATACACTAGCAGTTCTTTTGCTCCAGTCGCCTGAAGATCAACCAGAAGAGGAAAATGTAATGACGAAGACATTTAACGACGATTTCACACTTGACGTTAAGTAAAATTTTTTTAATAGTTTTACTAATGATGTTTTCGAATTTAAAGCAAATACAATGGTAGACACAGGCAATCCCATAAGTTTTATACAGGAACAATTCATACCATCTTTTGTGATCCAGTAGCCAGTATTTTGGAATAAACGGAACAAAACTGGGTATATTAGGAAAAGTCGAATGTGTTATTTATGTAAGTGATAGACCGGTAAATTGCATTTTGCATGTAGTAAAAAATAAAACAATGGCCAACTCTGTTGTTCTGGGCAGAGATTTTTTACGAGCCAGTAATATTAAAGTAAATGTTGAAAATTCTAAAATTAAATTAACAAATTATGCTAAAGATTTTAAAAACAATTGAACAAATAATGCTAACTATTCTACAAATTATGTGACAAATGACTCTAAGAATTGTGATAATTTAAACAATTTATTAGATAAATGTGATGATAATTTCAACGACAAACATGACAGATTTGCATGACGATAGTTTCGCGAAAGATATTTTGAAAATAGATACTTGTTATAGTAAAAATGATTTTAATTTGAGGATTAACAATAATCTTACATACGAAGATAGACCATGCCTTCATAATATTAGGAAACATACCCATTCTGATAAAAGTATTTCTAATCCGAATATCCCCTAATAAATGAAAATTAGTCTACGCAACTCAAATGTGAGTTTTAATTGCGCACCGCGGCGACTACCATACGTCCATACACTTGAATTAAGAAAAATGTTGATTGATTTATTGGACCGAAAAGTAATTCACCCTTTACCTCTCCGATTGTTTTGACCAGAAAGAAAACTGGAACGTTAAGATTATGCGTAGATTATAGATTAGCGTAACACAAACATGACACTTACCCTCTTCCCCTAATCGAGGATAATGTGGGTAGGCTACGAAATAAAAAATACTTTTCATTATTAGATCTCAAAAATGGGTTCCATAACGTCAATATGGCTGAAGAATCTGTCAAGTTAACATCGTTTGTTACGCTTATAGGCCAATTTGAGTTTCTTTGTATGCCATTTGGCCTTAAAAATGCGTCGGCAACCTTCCAGCGTTATATTAATACGAGATTTAAAGATTTAATTGCGGAACGTAAATTATCGGTATACGTTGATGATTCACAAAAGCATTTTGCTGTTCTACAGAAAGTTGCCAAAATATAGAGTTTTCCAATAAGGACTTGACAACTTTTTTTTAAAATAAAACGCAAACCATTTAAGATATTTCAACAACTTTATTATCGGCTTGAAGTACAATCAAAACATTTATGAATGGAACTCGACTTCGTTCATATGGCTACCGCGGGAAACGGCCGCTGTTTCGCGTTCAATGTTGGCTCTGAGCTCTTCCAACGTCGTCGGCGTGTTAGCATAAACTAATGACTTAACGCAGCCCCACAGAAAATAGGCAAGCCGCGTTAAATCGCGGCCAAACGAACGAGGCGGCCAATCGACTGGCCCATTTCTTGAGATAACACGATCACCATACTTACTCTTCAATAAATCGATTGTAGCGTGTTCTGTGTGGCTAGTGGTACCATCCTGTTGAAACCACATGTCGTCCATGTCCATATCTTCCAATTCGGGCCAAAAATAATCGGTGATCATGGCGCGATAACGCTGACCATTCACAGTAACGTCACGATCGTTATCGTCGACGAAAAAATATGGTGGCCCAATAACGCCGCCGGTATGCAAACCGCACCAAACAGTTATTTTTTGTTAATGAAGTGGTGATTCATGAAGCACATGTGGCTTTTCACCCGACCAATAACGCATATTTTGCTTATTGACGAACCCATTGAGCCAAAAATGAGCTTCGTCGCGATGAAATTCGTCATCTTGGCACATCTTTTCCAGAACCAAATCGGAGAATGTACGTCGCTTCAAATGATCCATCGGCTTCAATTCTTGAGTCAGCTTGATCTTATATGGGTGTAAACCAAGATCCTTACGCAAAATACGTCATAATGTGGTCTGAGCGATGCCCAATTCTTGAGAACGCTGTGGAA
Organism: Volucella bombylans; assembly: GCA_949129095.1. NCBI lineage: Eukaryota > Metazoa > Arthropoda > Insecta > Diptera > Syrphidae > Volucella > Volucella bombylans. The sequence goes on along the minus strand of OX422143.1, from coordinate 108,107,526 downwards.
TTGACTGATTTGGATCGTTTGCTACGGACGCCTGAACGACAGCGATATTTTCGATACTTGGGCTAACCCGTTGTCTCACTGACACGGCAACATCACACAACGAATATGTAGACTCAAATTTTTGCACTAAACTTGTTATTGCCTGTCTACTAGGACGAGAATTACGACCGAAAATTGGAGTTAACGCTCTTAAAGTTGCAGTCAGCGACTCCGAATTTCGGTAGAAAATTTTTATAATTTGCAGACGTTGCTTGTTCGTGTACTTTACCATGATGAAAATGATGAGTTTACTGAATAAATTGACAGTAAACAGTTTGATGATTAGTGAAAGAGTGCGTTCACAAATTAAATTCAAAATTCAAATTCATTTAAATTGTCAAGTCCCTATTGGAAAAACCGGTTTTCAATTTAGAACTCACGTATGACAAATTTCGTTTTATGGAAGAACAAATTACTCCAAAAAACACCAAGGGGCTTCACTCATTTCTTGGATTATGTTCATATTTTAGGAAATTTATCCAAAATTTCTCAGTAATATCAAAATCACTATATGATAATATTCATAATATTGCTGCTGTAAACGAGTTGGTAAGTTAAGACAGTGGTCAATCGAATCCGTGCCATTTCCAATAGCTATGCATCTCTCGGACTTTCCTTTGACGGATTTTACTAAATGACTTATCAAAAAGACTTATATGCACATCTATATAAGATCGTATTGAAGCAAGAGCTTAAGGCAATGAACCATCGTGCAAGTCTCTCGATGATTCGACTCAATTAAAGATGAAAGAAGATCCCAATTCTCATCATGAGTGACGAGACAAACTTTTATTTAAATGGATTTGTCAATAATCAAATTTGCCGCATTTGATCAAGCTGGTTCAGATGGTGTTACAGCAGTATGCCGTTGTATACTAAAAAATTTACTCATGCCAGAAGTATCGGATCGAGATGATGCCAGATGTCAGTTACAGCTAATGGAGAGTGCCCACGCTCCATGTTTACCAATTTATTTCAGTATGACGTGGAAGCAGATGATATGTGCTCTTAAGATGACGGTGCCACATACCACACAGCGGGTGCCACAATCAACTGATTTAAGAAGAAGTTCGGTGAATTTCGGTTCGAGAGATTTATATTAATGATTCTCTAACTAAATATACGCAAGCTCATTTCATGAAAGCGAAAGAGACTAGAAAGCTGAAAGATGTTAAATACCATATGTGTGGTTCAAAGATAATAAAATTCTTGTCAGAAAGGTTGAGGGAGGAAAGGTCATGTGAATTAGATCATTTACTGATCTCGCACTTATTTAGTGAATTTTTTTTTTTCCTTTTTTTCCATCTGAAAAAAATGAATGGTGAAAATGATGTATTCGATAATTTTGATAATGTCTTAACAGACAGTTTGTACTGCTATAATAAGTTCTTCATTGTCCATCAAAATATCAGAAGTCTAAGAGAAAATTTCGAAGCTCTTGTCACTCATATTGATTAATTTCTGTGCATACCAGATATTATTTTTGTGTCAGAAATTTGGATTTATGAGTTTGAAAAAAACTATTATTTTTTGTCCAGCTATAATTTTTTTGTTAACACTAATAAAAATTACGCTACTGCTGGTGTCGGTTGTTTTATTAGAGAGAAAGAGGAATATATAATTCACGAGGTCCTTTGTGTTGATTGTTTGAGTGCTGATATTCCAAAGGTTTCCATCGGAATTAACCATGAGATCTACGTCTTTTTTTGTGTACATATTTTTTACATATTTTTAATGTTTCGACATTTATAGAAGAAATTTTTTGTCTACTAGAAAATGAAAAATCAAATAATGTCATTGTAATGGGTGACTTCAATATTAACATTTTGGGAAAAAGTGAAATTGCTTCGAGCTATATGGAATTGTTAGCATCGCATGACCTAGCTAGTTTCATCAAAACTTGTCTCAGGTAGATGCTTAGACCATATTTATGGACGGATAAGGAATGGCTCGTTCAGTAACTGTGAGAAATGTGTTATTGATTTAATGATTCTCTGTGATTTTCTATGACTGGATTCTTGTTCAATATTTCCGATAGAATGTCCAATTTGAATTCTGTACCTCCTTTCAGGGTAACGAAGATAAACTACAACAATCTCAAATAGAATCTTTCTTGTGAGTTTTGGGAAGATGTCTGTCTGTGTTCTGATGCTTCTGCTTCCTTTTTAATGCTTATTGATTGTCTAAAGAAGCATATTCTGAGTTGTTCTTATACTTTTAATCCTAAAAGATCTTCTAAAAAGATTAAACTTTGGATTTCCAGTTACTTATTAAACAAAGTTAAGGCTAAAAACAAACTTAGAACTAAATGCTATAAACACCCTGGTAATCTGTGTTTGAAAAGCAAATACAAAAATCTGTGTACCGAACTTAAAAGGGAAATTCCAATTTGCTGTGATAATATTACCGTTCTAAGTTCAATTCTGCTAGAGGTAACTTAAAAAGTGAATGGAAAATTTTTAACAGTATCTTAAACAAATCCTCTGTTGCAATAAAACCGACTGTTATTCGTGTCAATAACTGTGTTGTATCTGATAAACTAGTCGTTACAGATGCATTTAACTGCTATTTTACGAACGTAGCCACCAGCATGCAACCATGTTCTGTTCAACCTACTTGTCGCTTCTGTTCGACTAATGATTGCTTTGCTGAACCAATGGGTTCTAGTAGTTTTGTATTTGAACCCATTACTGCTCTTGAAGTTTTAAAAGTTATCGTCCTTTTGTAAACAACACGTTAATCAGGTAAGCAAAATCAGATATGCAGTGGAAAGTGACATGTAGCCAAATTGGCCTTATGTCCCTTTGTGAAAGTGATATAAGACAAAATGCTGGAATTTTCAAATTTTGCCTTATGTCATAGCACCGCTCTTGTATTGCCTGAAGTTGCTCAACGCACCAAATACGGCAGTTTAATTTATTAACATACTCATTCAAACAAAGACAATTTTTCGATAAAAAAAGCGGATCTTCTTCCAGCTTTTCTAAGGCCCACTCACGGAAAATTCAACGCTGTGGTAGGTCGTTCAGCTTCAGTTCTCAAACAAGCTGTATTTTGTAGGATTTTAGATTAAGATCCTTGATTAAAATCTTCCACGTAGTCGAGTAACACAATCCCAATTGCTGCGGACGGCGACGAATGGACAAATCACGGTCTTCATTAACACTCGCGGATATAGCAGCAATATTTTGCTCTATACGCACTCTGCGCATACTGTGCAGTAGATCGATTATGATAACAATAAAATGATCGAAGTGCGCGAAAAACATTTTTCACAAAACGCGAATTTTGATAATAAAATTCAATAGCTTGTAAGCGTTGTTCGGGTGTAAGTCTTTCCATTATGAAATGGCAATGCTAACTGAGCATGTTTGATTTTGACACATATCACGAATCACACGTGAGCTGTCAAAAATAGAACACTGGAAAACCAAACAGTGAAAAAGTCAACAAGTCAAAATTAGAGTGAAAAGCTTAACGTATATATGTACTCGTGTAAAGCGAAAACTAATAAGCACTGCTACAATGTTTTGTTGTTAATGTGTCATTGTGTAAGTCACAAAACAACGTGGTTATAAAAATATTCAAAAAAAAAATGTTGTTTTTGAAGTGGGACTACTATTATTCTGCTTGCCATTATGTAGGAGTATATTAACTTAAATGCTCAGATCTGAGAAAGAATTTCCAATTGCTTGGCGCCAATAAATCGGTCCTGTTAAATTAATTGACCTAAAGACGCTTCTCAAAAGTCAGACAATAAGTAGCCCATAGAGGCTGGAACGCGCTGCCGAAAAATTATCTAAAATCTAAAAACCATGTACAACAACCAGATCAGTCAAGGAACACTTTTTAATACAATTTCAAAATGTTGCTCTTCTATCACTTCCATCGAAGAGAGTCAAAGACTATTTCTACTTATCCCTGGCTGAAATGGGAGTCAGCATTTTAAAAATTCGGGGCTGCGCCCATAGTCCTCTACTTCAGTCATCACGAAAAAAAATAATAAACATTATAATGGCATACTATAACGAAATGGAAATTGAATTTACGATTCGTACAATACATATCTGTGTGTGGTGTGGAAACAGTGTATTTGGATAAACAGTAATTTTTCTTGCATGGGATGAAAAAAGCTAAAATTTTGCTTGTGCAACTATTGTTTAGTCTTATTTCAACCCTGGTAGTATTCAGATAGAAGCCAAAATAGGGTTCAAACTTTCTAGTATCAAAGATTTTACTCATATCAAACATTCAACAGTGTTTCCTGAAAAATTACCTTTTCCTGACGTTTCCTGACACACTTTGCACACCAGACACAGATATTACGTTTGAAACTTACACTACCACATATAATTCGCGCATACTATTTTATTCTTAATTATAGCGTATTTCTAAATTTTTTTTTCTCAAGCTGTCAACAAAGTTGATATTTAAGTGCGGTGATTCGTTAGTTCCTACGCGTCGCGTGTTTTGTACTCACTTCAATATTCGACGAGTAAGTGATGCGTTGAACACTCGACTTATCTAACCGTGGGTTCAGAAGCTTAGACAACGGTTAACCAAAATCCTCCCGGACCATCAACGCCAGCATGTGTGCCCCAGGGCTTTGTTCTGTCTCCGACACTCTTCTTAATTTTCACAATGATCTCTTGTCTGCTACTTCTGATTCAATATATTCCTTTGCTGACGACAGTACTCTCTGCTTTTCATATTCGTTTCCAGACTCACGTCCTTAATCTTCGGCTATAGAGCGGGAACGTAGAGCGTATGTTAAGCTCATTAAATTCCGATATTAACCGGACATAACAAATTGGGGAACTGTCAATAGAGCGGAATTTAATGCTTCTAAAACACAATGATGTCTGCTGTCGTTAAAGCTAAATTTAAATATCCAGCCATTATCCATGAATGAGACTTGCATCGTTGAAATTGAAAACGTTTCCATTCCCGGTAGGTGTGTCAGTGACAACTTACTATGGAATGACCACATATTATATGTCTCCAAAAATGCTGCGAAATGTCAAGGTTTTCTCAATTGTTTCAATAGAGAATCTGAGGGTAATTTTTCCCAATAAATTAATCAGCAAATACGGAGGCACACGTTGGGTACCTCGGGCACCGGACTTTACACCGTGCGACTTTGTTTTATTGGTATACCTTAAGTCGATGGCTTACGGCAACAATCCCCGAACAATTCAGGCCCTACAAGAAAATATTGGCAATGAAGTTGCTGCCATTGAACTAACGTTTCCTCTCCCATGTACACAAATTTAAGAACCCGATTTCAAGAGTGTAATGAGAGGAATGGAGGATGAGAGATTAGACGATATTGTTCTTCAAAAATAAAATCCGCATTGTCAAACTCCATTTTGTATAAATAAAATATGAGAATAACACTGTAGTGCAAACATTGTGGTGATAATAAAAGAGGAAGTTGGTCCCTTCTTTACGAGTAAACTTAATTTGTAAGAAAAAGTTCGAAATGTGGTCATATCTGGGAGTATAAATAAATCGAATAATAAAATATTTAATGATATAGAGGTTTGTATATAAGAACTGGTGACATCATAACTCTTTAACTGATTTGATTTCTTTGTGTAAAGACTTTTTGAAAAAGGTGAGAACCAAAGAACATTATATCGAAACTGGATGTAAAGTTATTTTCTCACACCAAATGCTATCGATAAATTGCACAAAATTTTAAATTTCCCTCTAGAACTGTTGGGAGTTTTACTAAACCCTGTAGGAATGATGGTGTTATCGGCAAAAAAATAGGCTCTAGAAAAGCAATTTCAGCCGAGAAAAACTAACAAAAAAAAAACAGATTCCAATGGGCATATGTTTGATGGCATCTGCAAAACACGCTATGGAGTTAAAAATGCTCGTTTGTATATGCCTATGCATGCGCGAATATATTTGAGCTATACTGTATTAAATAGACGCTGTATACAACTGCTGTGGGGATGATATTGCTACCCTCGAAGACATCCGTCTGCACAGTATATACTTCACTTGGGTCACATGTTTGGTAAAATTTCGAGTGCACTTCCCGATATAATCGTAAATTCGCATGTTGTCCAGTCTAATGCTCCCTTTACAAAAGTCAAGACGAGGAATGTTATCGTATGCGACTTCAAAATCGGTGAAATCGAGGATTTGTTCCTTCCAATAGGGACTTCCGAACTTTGACAGTTGATAGTAGCCATATTGTTGAAGCTACATCTGTCAAATTGGCTGTAGTTTATTCAGTTTGTTTTGCCAAATTACCATGGATGGACATAGCCTTCAACAACATGTGCAAATGATAAAATTGTTTTATCAAAATGGGTGATTCCGCGTGCTTGGCGCATTTTACGGTCGCCATAATCTTTCTACCGAGAAGACTATTCTCAGTGTGATGGATAAATTCGTGTCCACTGGTTCAGTAAACGATAAACCAACACCTGTACGTTGACGAAACGCAAGATCTGCCGAAAACATCGCCATTGTCCGTAAGAGTGTGCAAGAGAATACGAGGCAGTCGCTTTCGCGTCGCTCACAAGAACTCGGCTTTTCGCAGGCCGCAACTTGGCGAATTTTGCATCGTGATTTGGGCCTACACCCGTACAAAATTCAACTGACTCAGGAGCTGAACGTAAACGACCATAGACAATGACGTGTGTTCGCTGAATGGGCTCTGGAGCAGTTGGAAACTAACCCTAATTTTCATCGAAAAATCATCTTCAGCGATGAGACCCATTTCTGGATGAATGGGTACGTCAACAAACAAAATTGTCGAAATTGGGACAATGGATCCCGAAAAAGTCACTGTTTTGTATGGATTTTCTTTGAGAACGACGTTGGCCAGGTCATCACCGTCAACTGCGAGCGCTATAGATCAATGATTACTAACTTCTTTTGGCCTGAATTAGATGATGTGGACACCAACGACATGTGATTTAAACAAGACTGCGCTACGTGCCACACAACTCACGCCACATTGGAAACTCTGCACGAGCGATTCGAGGGCATGGCCATCTCACGTGGAGGTGATGTGAACTGGCCACCGAAATCGTGCGATTTGACCACGTTAGGCTTTTTCTTGTGGTGTTTTCTGAAGTCGCATGTCTATAGGAATAAGCCAAAAACCACAGCGGCCCTCAAAATTGGACATTTCGGATGCGCGCCACCCAGAGAAGCCCGGGAGACAATTAAACGGTGTTATATTCCATACATAATGGCATCGATAGACCTTTCAAATGAATAAAAAAATTTCGATGATATCTCACACACTTTGTTTTATTTAAATTTAAAAATAGGAAACGCTTAATGAAAGACCCTTTACAACTATCTGCCAAATTAAAAATCACCTCATTAATTTTTTGGATTCTTGTGTTCCAGTTAGCGAGGATCCAAGATACGCATTTCGTGTGCCGAGGAAGTTTATGGTCCCTTGAAGTGAATGGGCCAGCCAGTGTTATTCTAATATTGCTCAACTGAGTCGCTGGGAAAGCAGGCATCTGAACAGTTAAACTTTTCACATTATGCCTGACTAACGATTTTAGAGTGCGAAACTTGAACGGATGCTTTAATTTCGGCCATGTACAGATCAATTGGATTTTTATGTGTATCGTTCTCAGAAATGATTTGTTTTATTTTATTGCTATGATATTGGAGCTCAAATTTGAGCTTGTGAGTCGAATAGGTTGCTGGTTGTTAAGTTCCTTACCCAGCATATACATACCCATGAGTTATGGAGATAGTCCGGCATGGTCTAGAGCTTAACGATTTTAATCATCAATATGAGATTTAACACACCTATTTGCATCAAATTAGTTTCGTAGTGTTGTAAATAACAACACAGTTCATATAGCCACAATTAGACATGATACACAAAAATGAATAACAGAATAACACATTTAGAAAAGCAATAATATTTGATTTAATTTATCACCTGCTATCTTCGAAGATAGGGAAGATAGGTAGTTTATCCCTTTTAATACACTGTCTCGTCTCATTGAAACCTATAATATTATACATCTGAGTTTCGATGACTTGACCACCTGGAGCATCTTATAACTATACAGGGACGACTGATATAATGTCTGATTTTTAACGTAAACCACCTGTCGTGTAGACTTATAGAAAAGGCTCGAATATGGATAATTTGATTAGCCTACGGCCATCGCAAACAGAGTCCTTCAATCGCATGCAATTAATAAACCTAAGCCAATGGAATTTTAATGATAATGCTAACATGTCCAGTAGATTCTTCTCTGAATGAAAAGATTTTTATGGCTTGACCCTATAGTATACATTTATCCAATCTTAATCCATATCTCATCAAGAATTGAAACGAAACGAAGGACCACCCTGGTCATGTGACACTTAAAAAATGTTAGAAACTTGAAGGTAATGATGATGGGTTAACCGACCGTTTAGAACTACTGTTATACGAAAGTCAAATAAACCACAAAGCACTGACCTGAAGAACCATAGGGTTCACTTCGATTAAATGGGTTAGTGGAAAGGTGGAAGGTGACGGGTTCAAATAGACTGACGTTTCCATTCATTTGCACAATTAGAGTAAGGACGGCTGGCTAAAGATCTTAGAGCACAGAATCACACAGTAAAACTTATTTTTCATGTGTCAATTGGCATTTGCATGACTAAATGTTATTGCATACCTATTGCCCGACACCATAACAATCAGTTTGATTTTAACTTTCTATAGACTTAATGACGCTTTTGTTTTCCTATTTCTCGACTATCACAGCGTTGACAAAACTCATTTGCGTACAAAAACCATTAAATAGGAAATGTATTCCAGTGCCGTACCTATCATATATTGTAGTATGCGGACATCAGAAGTAATTCAATGAATTAATATGATGACACATCCATGTTCGGATATCATAAAAATAGAAACCAAACCAAACCATGTCTCATCGGAAGAACAATAGAGAAAGTCTGTATGGTACATTACCAGCAACTCGCTCATTAAGTTTACTTCCACAACATTAAACCTAGACCGCAATACTTTCATCACTTTCTCTAAACTAAAATGTATTCTTGCTAACCACGCTAAAGTTTACTTTCTTAACCCACCAAATCGAGAGAACATCATTCTCGTTAGATACCAAATGTCGACTCGACAAGTCGTCGCATATAACATAGCACACTCAATGTGCACACAACTGTCGTCATATTCATATCAAGTAACCATGTAACATAAATGCCCACCACACATGTACATTTATAGCGTTTTCTTGCCACACTTCTGACACGTCCTTGCATACTAAGTACACATCCTTAAAATTTATATCCGAAAAAGTTTCCTTTCACAATGGCTGTCTGCTTGATGGCTGTTATATACATACATATGTATATGCTATGTAAGTAAGTATTCGCATATCCGTGTGTCCGTGTATCCGTGGCTTGTATCTTTTTTGCCATTAAACTTTTCTGACCCATTTAGCAATTATTCACTTATGTTATGAGTTCTGTGGTTGCGTGTGTACACGTTCCTTCCCCCTACATACAAATGTATCTATGTATATACTCGTATGTATGACTACTCGTGTGATGTCTATGCACGCATATCACTTTATACTCGAACCTAAATATCATTTTCCACTTGATCCGCTTGAAATTGCTTTCAAAAAAAGAAAACAACAACACATTCTAGACTCTAGAGCTTTCGAACTTAAAGCCGCTACAACAGTTGTGTGACAATGACGACCATTATCCTTTTTTTATGAAATACCACCTACCCGAGGAGTGTCAGAAGTGTTTTGTTATGTTGTCATAACTTTCCATTGATAGTGATAAACCTTTTGACATACGAGTACAAACCCCACACTTGAGGCGACAACTCTGTACATCTGTACGAGTACATCCGCCATATATACTCGTACAAGTAACATGTCCTTTTAACGCTGTTGGTTTTTGTTTTTGTTCCTGTGGAGACTACACGGTCGACGTAAACAGGTAATCTTTTAGATAAACATTCTGACGAAAGGTGTCATAGTGTGTCTGGTCTGGTCTGGTCTCTATATCGAGTCAAGAGGCGGATGTATAAAATGTAATTTTTCTTATATCCACCCGCATATAAACACAATCCCAACAAACCTTTCGTTAAATACAGGTAGAATGAGCTACGATATGTATATGTATAAACTACCAGGTACGAGCTACGTATACCAGATCAGGGTAGTAAGATTTTATGATGTCCCCAATTCAGAGTTTCCAGAGTAGTTGATGTAGTAGTTGACAATATACTCATGGTTCCTCTACACCGGTGACTAGAAGGATTTTACTTTTTTGCGCACACGGAGCACCTTTTTTAATTGAGGTTTTCTGAGAAATTAACACACGAAATTGGATTTTGATTAAATTACACTCTGCTGACTTTCCGGAAGCCCGAGAGATCCTTGCAAAATCCGTTCAGTCTTTATATAAAGTACTCATGCATACTTACATAGGGGTTCACTTACGTGCTTCGAGGCTTTTGTTTAATGTCCTGATGTGATTCGAAAATAATTAACTTACCTACAAAGAAAAAGAAAAGAAAACAATTATGTAGAATTATTTAGCAATGAGGTTATGTCTGCGTAGTATTAGAGTATAAAAGATGCTTTTAGCTCCACTCCTTTCCCCTTTCTAACATTAAATTGTAATTTGTTTGCAAACCTTTAAGGCGAGATAATTAATTCGAAATGGTGATTAAACCGTTAACTATGAAAAGTTCAAATTTGCCCAAACAATATTGATGGAGACATTAACTTCATCTAAAGCTTAAGGTCGAAAACGACATGAACTTGATTAGATATGTGTACATAAAGGTTTTTCCAATAGGGACTTGACAACTTTGAATTTAATTTGTGAACGCACTCTTTCACTAATCATCAAACTGTCACTGTCAATTTATTCAGTAAACTCAACATTTTCATCATGGTAAAGTACACGAACGAGCAAGGTCTGCAAATTATAAAAATTTTCTACCGAAATTGGGAGTCGGTGACTGCAACTTTAAGAGCGCTAACTCCAATTTTCGGTCGTAATTCTCGCCCTAGTAGACAGGCAATAACAAGTTTAGTGCAAAAATTTGAGTCTACATATTCGTTGGGTGATGTTGCCGTGTCAGTGAGAAAACGGGTTGGCCTAAGTGTCGAAAATATCGCTGCCGTTCAGGCGTCCGTAGCAAACGATCCAAATCAGTCAATTCCACGGATCTTGGTTTACACCCATACAAGATCAAGCTGACTCAAGAATTGATGCGCATGGACCATTTGAAGCGACGTACGTTCTCCGATTGGGTTCTGGAGAAGATGCGCCAAGATGATGAATTTCATCGCAAAATCATCTTCAGTGACGAAGCTCATTTTTGGCTCAATGGGTTCGTCAATAAGCAAAATATCCGTTATTGGTCGGGTGTAAATCCACATGTGCTTCATGAATCACCACTTCATCCACAAAAAATAATTGTTTGGTGCGGTTTGCATGCCGGCGGCGTTATTGGGCCATATTTTTTCACGTTACTTTGAATGGTCAGCGTTATCGCGCCATGATCACCGATTATTTTTGGCCCGAATTGGAAAATATAGACTTGGACGACATGTGGTTTCAACAGGATGATGCCACAAGCCACACAGCACACGCTACAATCGATTTATTGAAGAGTAAGTATGGTAAGCGCGTTATCTCAAGAAATAGGCCAGTCGATTGGCCGCCTCGTTCGTGCGATTTAACGCCGCTTGACTATTTTCTGTGGGGCTACGTTAAGTCATTGGTTTATGCCAACACGCCGACGACATTGGAAGAGCTCAGAGCCAACATTGAACGCGAAATAGCGGCCGTTTCGGCCGAAATGTGTTGCCGAGTCGTTGAAAATTGGGTTCCACGAATCGACCGCTACAAACGTGCCCGCGGTTGATATATGAACGAAGTCGAGTTCCATTCATAAATGTTTTGATTGTACTTCAAGCCGAAAATAAAGTTTTTGAAATATCTCAAATGGTTTGCGTTTTATTAAACACGAAAGTTGTCAAGTCCTTATTGGAAAACCCTATATTTATGTGAGGTGTTATAGGTATGTACGTATGCATTTATATGCAGTCAAATTTCGAAAATGGCTTAGATAAGGAATATGATAAATATGGTAGTGACCCTTACACCCATTTTTCAGCCCATAGATATAACACTTTGAACAGGTAATCTGATACAAATGCAAACGAGCGCTGGTATCTATTTTCTGTCTTCGGAAGCTTCTGTAAAACTTGTTTAGTTAGCTGAAAGTAACAATGGCCCTAGCCAGTAGTTTTTGTGAATGATAAAAATCCTAAAACATAAAACATAGAAAGTAATTTCTGTGTTTTAATATGCAGCAAAATTCTTTTTCTTGTTTACCAAGAATATGCTGTAATCAATTGTTGTTTGATGAACTTATGCCATCTTTCTGGTAACTTCATGATTCCATGTTCATAGAACTACAAGCCCTTATCGAAACAAAATTGAGTCAATATCTGACATCCAATTTACAATCTGATGCTGCAAAGTCGGGGCTTCATGGTGAATGTGGCATCACTTCACAACTAAGGTTCAATAATGTTACACGTTAGCAAACATGTGTGTAGTCTAGCGTTGTAGTGATGGAACATGTTTCTCTTACGATTTGTCAATTTTGGTCGTTTTTCTTTAATTGCTTCCTCCAGTTTCATTAGTTGTTGGCAGTAAACACCGCTCAAAATACGCGACACATAAACTTATTTTAATGCAGGCAGTTCAGCTCTTGATGTGGTCCGTGCTGGTTCATTTTCGTTTCAAAAAAGTATCAATTGCACTGCGTTTGAAACACATATCGCAAATATTGATTTATTGGGTTAAGTGAATCTCATTCAATTAATGTGGAACCCAAACATAGAACTTTTTTACGAGTCCAAGATGTTAATTGTTAACTTTCTCTCTAGGTCAATTGGCATGGTGATATTGACAGCCACCGACTTAACCAGTCCAAACTTAAAAATAAATTCAGCTAACTATTAGAAATTTATATTCGAATTAATTTAAACCTTTTTTGTTATATTTTAAGTGAAGTAAATAAATTAATTTGAATTATAATATTTGGCGATGAGGAGTACGGATGAAAATCCGCTTAAAGAGATACTGAAGCAATAGCAAGATTGGTTGGAAGAAATGATGAAGGAGACCCGAAAACCTATGGAGAATGTCGTTTAGGGGGGAAAATCTTATCAACTTCCATCCATTACAATTCCGCACTTTCGGATGTTTGATGTGCACTTTTCTGCACACGACGCAATGCACATTCATGTGGTATTTATCTAAACGAGCTGCTCACAAAGTTAACTGAATCAGAAAACGTAAGTTCACATCCATTTGAAGACATTATGAGTAAACTAACGAAACACTTTCAACAAAAAATGCAGGTGCTGGCATTATGCTGTAATTTCCTATGGCACAAAATGGCAACGGGTCAATCGTATGAAAATTGGATCGCAGATCTTTGAAGACTGGCGAGGCATTATAATTTTGTATGCATCCACGAAAATTGCAAACGCAGACTTCTTGATAAGGGATATGGTAACCTTTTATACGCCGCATGATCAAGTGGGAACAGCTGCAACCCAGAAAAAAATCCCTCATTGGAAGAAGTAGAAATAATAGTGGCCACTTTCGAAGAAAGACAGATAGCCTCGAATATGGTGAAAGACCGCACCTCAAACATCAACGACTCTGGAACTAAATCAGGTGGCAACAATGGATTCACATGTCGCACATAGTGGCTGCCTGTATGGGGAGAGTGCCCAAAACTCAAAATTTTACATGAAAAGTTTTATGAATAATTTTTTTAATTTTTCCGTTATTATAGGTTCTCTTACTTCATTTGGTAAGTATTACATCATTTTAGTATCAACTACTGTGTGCAATCAACGTGTTCAAGGTTGTCAACTTAGATACTGTGGTGTGATATTGAAGTTATTCTAAGAATTTTTTTGAGTGTATTTTTTTATTTATAAAAAAAGCAAATCTAATTGGCAATGGACCGAGTTAAGAGGAATGTTTTATACAGTTTTTAGAAAATATTTTAGACCTAAAACGGGATATATTGAAGATTGAAGTAAACAGTAGCATACATTAATAATTGATGCAAAAATATATCCTCTATACTGATATGAAGTCAAAAGTAAAAGCCTGTTTCGCGAATTTTTTTAAACAATTTTTTTCTCGTGCATGTCTTACGTAAATTTACGGATTTTGTTTAATAGAAAACCGCTATTCGGAGTGTTCTGCAAGATCAATAAAAAGACTTTCGAATGCAAGTTCAATGATACAGCAGGAAACACTAACATTTTATCAAAGGCCAATTAAAATCGAAATGAATCAAGCATGGAAGACATCATGAGAGACGTTTATCAAGTGAAAATTCATGGCAAGGCGAAAATTGTGAATTCACAATCCACGCGGTTAAGAAAGGCGGTAGGCCCTCGAGCTAACTTAACGATAGCAGCGAAAATTCGAAACGCAGAAAAACTGCAGATATTCCTTCCGAACTCAATGCCGATGTTTTGGCAGCGTAAATGAATTTAAGGGCTGAAGGTAAGATATCTGCAGCAAATGCGGTTAAAAAAGCCATGAATGTTTCAACATATGCTAAAGACTATATGGATTTAAGCTCTTCTACCAAAGTAGTGAAAATTTCACCCCGTGAGGCACTTTGAATTATAATTGAAGCTAAACTGAGTAGAAATCAGTATAATTTAATCAGGAATTACACTAAAGATATTTTTCCATCTTATAAATTGGTACAAGAAGAAAAACGGAAATCATATCTTAAAGATCTTCATGCTACAAAATCTAAATCCCAAATCCCTCTGCAGTCACTTTTAGACCACCCAGCTACGCGCTTGTTGCAAAGCCAAAAAACATTGATTCAGTCAAAACTCACCGAAAGGTCTAATAAGATTGTCTTATTTTCTAAATGCGGATTTGATGGCAGTTCGAGTCACCATACAATATAAACAGAAATTCTTGTCTGAAGTGGCAGATGATAAGTATATATTTTAAGCTTGTCTTGTTCCATTACGTCCATTAAATGGAGAAAATTTAGTTTTGTGGCAATACCCCAAACCGTCTTCCCCAAGATTTTGTCGGCCAATAAGTCTTGAATACCAAAAAAAAAGACAATGTAGACAGTCAAATAGGAGCGCTGAGACCAACAGAAATAACTTCAGATTGTTACACATCAAACTATGTTTACTATGGTAAATGAAAAGATATGTAATACACTTTCTGAAATAAAATCTAGTATAAAATGTTAGTTATGCGACGCCTCATCCAAAGATTTTAATGATCTCGAACGCGTTTTGACCTATCAAAACCAGTTATGTTTCATTTGGTATTTTTTTATTATATGCCTGGATAAGACTGTGCGAGTCATTGCAACACTTGAGCTATAAATTACCAACACTCACTTGTCGCTTATCAAAAGAAAATAAAGACTTAGTTTTGAAAACAAAGAACCAACTTTCACTAATTATAGACAAACCAAAGCCGGAAACTCTAATGATGGAAATGTAGCTCGAAATTGTATCCAAAACCACATTGTTTCTTCTCATATAACAAATATGGATTCAGAACTCATTAGAAGAATTCAAGCCATTTCAAGCGGATATAAGATAAATTCAGAAAAACTTGAAGCTATGTCCTTTTATGCCTATGACACCAACTCTTCACAAGATACTTATTCATCTTCGCTGAGCATCTTCAGAATTTGAAAACCCTTCTCGAGCGATTGGAACAACATGGCCTCACCTGTAAGCTAGAGAAGTGTGCCTTTGCCTAAGAGCAAATAGAATGTTAGAGACGCCAAAGGTAAGAGACCTTCAGATGAGCGTATCAAGGCTCTTATAAACTCCATGGTTAACATAGTAATTCTGATTGCTTATCTAGATTGCCAATTGGACCTGATAATAAATTCGATGAAGAAGATCAAGATGGAATCGGAGTTGAATCTGTATGTACTCCTCTATTGGAAATTTTTCAATTAAAAATAAGACCATTTCCAATTCATCTGCTAGAGACAGCGCGATCTAAAAGGTCTCTAAGAATTATAAATTCAATACGGTTGGCCTACCAAAATTTGCAGAAACAGCGAAGATTGTCAATATATTGGGCCCAATTATAGAAGAAAATTATATGCTTGTGTTTGTGTTAACATTCTTCTTTTACAGTCAGAGCATGCAAGAGTAGTGGTTCCACCCGAGTTGCAGAAAAAGACTCTTTCAATGCTTCACCAAGTCACTGGAGCGTAAGCCGTATAAATCAGATGTCGCACCGATATTGCTGGTGGCCTGGAATTGACCATTGATATGGAAAAGAGTTTTACAAATTATCAAGCTTGTCCACTACATGCTAGTGATGTGGCAGGGGAATATAGTAGTTGTTCTCCTTCCCGCTCAGCCTTGGAAACAGTGCATTTGGATTATGCCGGCCACTTTCTGGTCAAAATGTAGCTTTTCATCGTAGACGCTCTCTCCAGCTTTCCGCGGGTGATTAAAATGAGTTCTTCGATATCAACCGCAACCATCGCTGCTTTTAGGACAATATTTTCCTTGGAAGGCATACCTGAGATCCAGAGTTTCCAGAGCACAGTCAATCAATCAATTGACCTCTGAACCATTCAACCCGGAGTCCAACGGTGCTACAGGAACGATGGTCAGAATACTCAAGATATCACTCAAGAAGATTTTGGAAGACAATTATAATAGCGATATGGCACTCATTTTTGTCTACTTATCGAACACTGCCAAAAGAAACAGAAAAGTCTCCTGCTGTATACCTTCATAGACGGCAAGATATAACGCTTTTGTCGGCTTTATTACCGGATATTGAACGTGCAACAGAGTCCATTTCATTGTGTAAGCTTAAGCCTGGAGATGAAATCGATTGACATAGGCTGATGTTTTAAAGATGTTAGGACGTCGAGTATACTGGGTGAAAACTAAAGATGGGTTCAGTTGAGTTTCTGTAAAATCTTCTCAAAGCCAACAAGGACTGAAAACTCGTCGTTGGGGAATGGTAGCAATATTGATTTAACAAATCATTTTTTTATTTTAAGGCTCTCGTTCAAAAAGTATCTCATATTTAAGCAATTGCACGAACTAAATACATATAAGCAGACATCTAGCAACCTGAGATTTTTATATTTTTTTTGTATTTAGTTTAGTTTATTTATTTTCTCTTCATCATTGTTCATTTTACAAATAAATTCAAGTACAATAATAAAAAATAGAGATAATGCCACTTCAAAACTTTATCAGATAGTACTTAAAATAATAGAAAAAAGTGTGTGGGGTGACCCTGATAATAAACCTTACATATTAAAGCAAGAATTAGGACATTTTAAACAAGTTTGCATTAAAAGATAATAATAATTGAAAATGAAGCAATACACCAGAATATCAGAGCAGAACATCAAACAATGATTCAATACTTTTGAGATCAAAGCAAAAAAGCCAATGTTTTACATATTTGACAATCGCATTATAATGTGAAATCGTTCTGATAAAATGAGGAAGTTTGTTGAATACTCGACATGAAACAATATTATAAAAATTACAAAACACGGTTGAACGAAAAACCTGTATATGTACCTGATTTAAAGAATTGCCACGTAGATTGTGATTGAAGACTTGTCTGAAATTAAGATTTCCTAACCTATTAAAAAAAGTTCTTAGCACTTTATAACAGTATAAATGGCGGACCGGAAGAATTTTCAAATCCCTGAACAATGAAAAACTGGCATGTAAACGGGGTTTACGGCAAATTCTCCTCAAAAGGTGTTTTTGAAGTAACAAGAGTGGCTGAATTTTATTGAAGGATTCCATAATAGATTTTTATCAACAATTGGATCGAGCAAACCTTGCGAAGAAAATAGTTATTTTTTCATAACTATAAAAAGTGCAAGATGACAAACTTGTACAGCAAGTGCAGTGTGCGAGTGTAAATCTTGGGGAGTCACTTGTATGAAAGAAGATCTCGGCATCGAAACGGTTTTGCGCTACCAAATTGAAAAACATTATTTTAGTTTTTGAGCTTATAACCAATTTATGCTCCGCAAACCATATTCTTAGTAGATGAAGATCCCCATTGATATCTGATACAAGGTTCAAAGCACTGACTGAGCCATGAGCAAAACCTATATCATCCGCAATTCTGTCAGTAATCCTTTAAAGGGCAGTCTGAATAACGAGTTGATTTAAATCAAGAAGAGTATTGGTCCCAGAACAGAGCCGTGAGGCACTCCTAGATTAATGAATTTAATTTCACTTCTGGTATTATCAATTTTCACTTTTTGTGATCTATCATTCAAGTAAGATTTGAACAACTCCCAAATAAAGCCTCGAAAACCAGCATTTTCAATTTTACTTAACAATATATCATGATTGACCATAACGATGGCTTTGGCAATGTCAAAAAACAAGCCAGCTGAATACTTCTTTTTATCCAGGTTGGCAAAAATTTGAGAGCAAAAATGTAAAAGAACTTCTTCAGTAGATCTACCCTTCTGAAAACGAAATTGCACAGGACTGACAAATTTAGTTTTATTTAAAAAATTCAACACCCTCTTTTTTACAACTTTTTCGAAGATTTTGCTTATTGAACACAAAAGTGATATAGGCCTATAATTACTCAGTTCATCAGCAGACCCTTTTTTAAAGAGAGGAAATATATCGGCACACTTTATAGCATCAGGAAATACTCCAGAAAAAAAGCTGCTATTAAATACATATGTGCGCCAAAAAATCAACTAAGAAACAGGCAGTGTTTTTGAGTAGAAGATTAGTAATGCCATCATACCCAGAAGAACTTGTATTTTTCAACATACCAAAGGTTATAAGCACTTCTGATCCAGTTATTGGCTGGAATAAAAAACTATGACTCTGCAGAGGTTCACCAGGGTTACATGAAGGACTAAAAATGGCACAGGTTGGATAAATTGGACACGCTTGAATATTCTCAGATATCGTAGTAAAATACTTATTAAAAGAGTTAGCAATTCTAAGTTTGTCGGAAATTGTACAATCGTCAGTACGTACACAAGTTGGCTTTTTTATGACAGTTTTTTATTTAGGATGCTATTGACTAATGTCCATTCACCTCTTAGATTACCTTTGGCTGAATTGAATTTGTTATTGTAGTAACTATCAGGACAAGGAATTTCTCTTTTTAATTCTGAACACATCTTTTTATATTCTTGTTTTAAATAATGATTGACTGGATTTCTTAAACATTTTAATGTTAGTCTGTTTTTTTTTCTTGATTTTATTTAATAAATAATTTGTTATCCAGGGCTTAAGCCGTTTTATGGATTTCCTTGGGCTAGTTGTGAGCGCACAGCTCGATATATGGTTCCTTAAGGTTTCAAAAAAAAGGTCATAAGTTTTAGAGACATCATTCTCAACAAAAACATTTTCCCAGAACTCAAAAGACAGATTAGTTTTAAGTTTTCCAAAATCAATTTTTGTTATCGAGTTAAGGAAACTAGAGTCATCTAAATTGTTTTTTCTCATACTATCGACCAGCAATACTATCATACAATGATCAGTGATTTCCAGGGTGGCCGTGGTGTAGTGTCACTAGCAATCGCTTCTCACTCGGAGGGTCAAGGTTCGAATCCTACCCATTGACAAGTTTTTCAAGTTTCTCATTTGTGTAATTGGAACTCAGACAGAAAAATTCTGCGTGTGAAGGCATAACACTGACACGTAGATTTGGCTGTTGTAGAGTTTAAAGCACAAAAAAATACCGTGAATTATAACCTTCGAATCACTCTGAGTGAAGAAAAAACTCTCCGTCCTATTCGGACTCCCACCCCTGGAGAGCGAATACCGAAACCAAACACACCTGAGTTTCAAACCACTACAAAAAACCAATTTTTCCTTTCTCCTCCTTCTACCTTTCCGCCCGCGCCCCAGCAACAGTAAAAGGGTACTAACCCCTTAGGCGCGCGTAAATTATAAAAAAAGTATATCAATATTGCAATCTCCTAAAATTATCAAATTTTTTGATTTCTCACTAGCCAAGAAGGATGAAAATTCTTCCACAAATACTGAAACATTGAACATATAAAACCTATAGACACATAACATGACGTAGACTTCACCTTTGATTTTAAGAGATAATTTCAAAACATCGGCACTCAGAAAACCTAACTTTGACACATCAAATACATTATAATCTGTTTTCACAAAACATCTTACACCTCCTGCAGCGTAATTCTCATTCGTATTTACGTAAAAATTAAAACCAGGTAACACGTAGTCGATTTTCTCAAAATCATAAATCCAGACTTCCGAGACAACGACAAGATCCAGAATACACACAAAAGAATCTAGATGTAAAATTCTCTCTTAAGCTTCTGTTACAGCAGTACGATTCATTAATAAAAAGGTAGAACAATCATCAATTAATTAATTTTGGAAATTCGTTAAAAATAATAAAAAAACAAATAAGAGACAATGCACTACATCTGTGCAAGATCATTAAGAGATCTTATTGTGATGATTTTTCCACCTTCCACCTTTCTTGTTAGTATTTTGTTATTGCTATACCATAAATATTTGAACACCTTCTGCTTCTGAGCCTCTTTCGCCTTCATAAACAATGCACGCGTATATTTTGTGAGCGCATCATTGATGTAAATGTTGGTTCCAATTCTTTTGCTCCCACTACTATTGCCACTTCCTCTGCCTTCGCTGCTTCCAAGTATAAACAATCGAGTTCAGCATATTCTTCTTCCTCGACTTTTCTCTCATTATACGTCGCTTCAGAGAGGGATTAGAAAAACTCAAAGTTCGCTTTTACACTGCGCATGTTTTGGTTACTTTCTTTTGAACTGTCATTCAGTGATGCGCGCAATTTTACACGAAAGCCTTTCCCCCTTTAGTTTTTCATGTTATTTGACAGCTCTCATTCATTTCATTTTTGGCGCTCAGTCTTTCATAATTGAATATGAGCCCCCTTGTTAATTCTTTGATCCATTTCAGTTCATCCGCCATACTGAAATGTTGTGCTCGTAACACAGCGAAAGAAGTAATGAAGCAAATGCGAAAAAGAAAGAAGAAGGAGAAAAAGAAATGTCAAAACGATGCAATGAAAATCCTACCCACATGCAGTGGGAATTTGGTTAATTTGGTATTTTTTTGTTTCATTATCCCTCTCTTTTGCACTTATTTGAATCTTTCGAAACTTGCGACGTGTAAAAGCGGACTATGTAGCACTTGTCAATTTCGTCATCAGGAACTTCCACATAGAGAAAATTTGTTGTGCTATACTCTTCGCAGTTGTATCATTTACCTCGGATACACCAGTTATTTCAATGCAGTTGCTTAGTTGGTGTTGTTGCTGTCAATTGAGTTTATTTTCGAGCATTTCAACTTTGGACTTTAGCTCATCATTTTCTGCGCGCAACTTGTTCAAAGAAAGAAGAAACTGACTATTTATTTCTGCAAGACTAGTGAGCTTTTGGTAGACCACTTGTAGCGTAAACTCCTCACTTTCCACCGTAGAACCACTTGATATCGGTTGAGAATTGAGGTTGCCGCTTTTATTTTGGAGTGCACTCTTTAAAGCTGAAGAATTCTGCTTTGCTGATGTCCGCTTGTTGCTTCTGCCTGATGATTCAGGCAGGTGTAGAGATTTGCGTCTAAGCACTGAACATTTGTCACACCGAAAAGACACACCGCTTATTTTAAAGTACTCGACATCTTGTTGCAAGATATTAGCGGAAGATGCATGATAAAAATGCTTGCAATCACCACATGATATTTTCGATACGGAATTCCTATCGATTTTCTCAGTACAAACTTGGCAATTCATCATTGGAGTTTAAAAAGGTTTCAATCAAATGTATACCCCACGACACTCACTGAGTGAGTGATTACATAATTTTTATATCTCCGAAGCAGGATGACTTCAAAAACATAATTAACGTACACACATGTATATATAAATTCAGGTGATTTTCATTAGATACGAAGATATAAATTTGTATATAAATGAAAAAATGTGGATTTAAGGTATCAATGAAATTGTAATTGATATAATTAGTTATCAAAAATTATATCGTTCAAATGTCCTAATCGAAACCGATTGCATGAATATACACGCTAGACCCAAATTGCAGAAATGACATTTTTTGAAAATAGAACAATCGAATGCATATTTACGGAAGAAGCAGTGGAAATAAACAAACCTTAACATAACGACACGTTTAACTCAAGCTGCCTTAGACATTTTAAAGTTTGAATTCCACAGAAATGCTGGATCCCTTATCCTCACGTCCCTGCTTTTCAAGCGTAGAACTGGATCCCCAACAATGGAATTTGTTGCTTCCAAAACACAATGCCGTCTGATAAAAAATGTTCCATTCTCTGCCACATATTCATTGTGGCCAAAAATGCTGAGAAATGTTTAGGTTTCCAAAAGCGATGTAAACAAAATTTCACCCATTGTGATCTGGCATCAGCCTAAAATTGGAGTACAGTGCTAACATTGGATGCTCCTAAGATCTCTCTGCATTTGCTAGATACGACCCAAAACCGTGCGAGGAGAGGCATAAGTTATGTTAACACTGAGGTAATATATCCTGCCTTACATTGTTTTATCTTTATTTACCCAACCAGTACTCCACTGAAACTACCATAAGTACTCCGCCTTCGAATCCCCAACCGTAACAGATATCTTGCTATGAATACTCATCAGTTTAACCTCAAGCCTGAAGTATCATGATTCTTTCCTAAGCCATACAACTCACTTGTGGAATCTCGTGCAGAGCTCTTTGTTTCCTAGACATTATAACCTGCACACATTCAAAATCAACGTACATCGGTTTCCCTCCTTCTTTTCGCCCTAAACATTGTGGAAATATTTTAATGGTCCATAAAATCCCTGAACGGACGCCAATGATAGAGGACCTAAGATGGCGAATAATTGTAATAAAACGGATTTCAATCGTTAACCGAAGACCAATAGGAAAACCAAAACGGTGATGCGCAGGCGAATTTAGGCAATTCAACGAACTCGTAAATTGGATGCAAAGTATCAAAATATATAGGCTCTACTCGTATGAGTAATTTATTATATTATAGAATAAAAAAATAAGGTCGATCGTCGACTAGAGTACCTATTCCTTTCTTTTTCTTTTCCATGTAGCTCCATCTAAACGAGATTTAGTTTTTGGCTGCATATGTATTTTTCCCAGTAATGATCTGAGTCAATTTTTGCAATCTTAAGGTCTTCATATCCAGAATACTGAAACAAACAGTTGTTGATGTTAACGGAGCTCTGTTAACGCCTTGTAGTTAATGATATAACATCTCTAGCCGCTGCGAGACTTATTAGGTTCAACTTTTTCGGCCGTTAAAGGTAAAGATAATGTTGTGCAAGCTACAGATTCCTATAAGCTAGTGGTAACCTCTTATGATTTATCCAAATCCAAATAAGGGTTACTTATGTTCTCAAAAGCAATCTCTTTGGTCTATCTAGCAATTTTTCATCTTTCTTTTAGAACTTTCTGTAATGCAACTAGAAACCATTTAACACTTCGAGATACTTTTAAGGCTTTGGCTTCGTTTGGTCTGTAAAATAA
The DNA here is from genome assembly GCA_949129095.1 of Volucella bombylans. Lineage (NCBI taxonomy): Eukaryota > Metazoa > Arthropoda > Insecta > Diptera > Syrphidae > Volucella > Volucella bombylans. The sequence continues at coordinate 108,083,837 of OX422143.1, read as the reverse complement.
GCTAACCTTGTTTGCACAGATTCGAACATCATTATTTTCTTACCAGAGATTTTCAATTCCATGGCACAAAATTTAATTAGAGAACTAATCCGCTTCGAACTTATATTGACCGTTTATTCTTCAAAAAAGTGTTCGATACAAAAAATCAAACTGACTCAAAATCAGCAGGTACTCAGCGATATAGTCCTGGGTTTTGGATTTCAAATTGTCGATAGAAAGCACGCGACACAATATATTGCCAAACTATTCGGACACTTATTTAGTGATGCACACGTCTTTCAACACAAAGCTAATATCTACCTCACATGTTCTTTGACAACTACTGTTATGCCAAGACACTCCTATACGAGTATAAGTGGATGAATAGAATGTTGATTTAGGAAGGCGCCAGTAATATTTATGACTTTGATCTGCAGACGGAATGTTCAGACCTTGAACAAGCCACGTGTAGTCGAACAAATACCTGAGACCACAAAGGAGTACGAAAAATTGTAACGTTTCTTTGAGCTCCTCAACAAAACCTACAACCAATGCCCTAAGTATGGCGTCTAAAATGGTTTAACGCCAAAATAACAAACATTGGACTTAAACGTAAGTTTGCGTTGAACGTCCCTTAAAGTAATTTCTAATCCATTAAAGAAGACGAAGAGTCTAATGCCATTGAAGTATTAAATTTTGTTTTTATCGGATTTGTATAGACTTCGGTTCCAGATTTCAATGAGACATGACATCAATTCACTACTGGACCGGACACGACTCTACGAAAAATTACTGACGGTCACTGACAGATTTTTAGCGCTTCCAGCAGAGCAAATAAGAATCACCTATTTTATGGACGCCTTGGACAAATGCTGTAAGGTAAGGAGAGGCATAACAGCTAAAAAAGCAGATTTGTTTACATTGAAAGTGGACTGATAACATTCCTTAGAATATTCAAAATGCTCTAGTATTGGAGACCTATCACGATCTGGAAGCGTCAGGCTGTAAAGGTAGTTATGCGCAAGCTCATTAATCGGAGCGATAATATTTAGGACTATCCAGTGAAAAGCTTCAACTGTTCTCCGCTAATATCGGATGAGAACCATTTCATGAGATGGATAAAAGACTTTAAAATGATGTTAAACTATCTGCAAGCTCGACTTCAACTAACCAAAATAACGAATTATCGCCCACAATTCGGTCTTCCAAAAGGCCATCAATGATAAAAACCCAGTTTTCGTTGATGGTGATTCTGTGGATTTTGTTATTCCAAGTTATTGGAAAGTCAAGAAACATGGAATATCAGATCGTTGTAAATAGAAAATTGTAAATAAAAACAATCAGAGAGCCAGTAGATAATACGGCTAAGGAACTAGAAATGAATTGGCCACACATTAATTTACGATATACCAACCCACTTCGAGATTCATATGCTTGTTCATTTAGGCAAAAAGACTGAGAAATCAAAGACATTTCCGTTGAGTTAGAAGACGGCTGCAGGAAAGTGGACAAACAGTCGTTGTTTGAAACCCATAACCTAACTGTAAACAAATACCTCGAAGGTAGGTAGTCCTAAATTCAACAAGACTATCATAACGATAGCCATTAGAGAGAATTCTCTTTATTTCTGAAAGCATTTCGTACCAATCCTAATTTAGCATGTTTTCACATTATGCTATAGCAAAAAAGGATCTGCTCTCGCACTTAAATCTATTAGATTGACTTCATTTAATTATGAAGATCGCCTACCTTTAATCACCGTGACACTGAAATATCCCATGCTGGCATAAACGTCAGCATGAAAAAAGCAACAGCATAAGTTTTATTTCCAATTTAATAGCCTTCATTAAAATTCGTTTACTACATGGAGAGAATATCAAAGGTTTTGCTCTAATTATATGCGTTCGTTCACTTTCGACCTTTCTTAATGTCGTACACTAAATAATATACATCCAGACACCAAAATGCTAATACCTTGGCTCTATCTCGATCCATTATAAAAAAAAAAATAAAAAAAAAATAAAAAAATTGCTTCTCCTTCCTATGTCCTGATATACGGTGAAAGTGAGGGTAAAACCATCTCTTAAAATACTAAAATACGACACAACATAACAATAATCTGTACGTTCTCATAATTCGATGAAAACTGCCAGTACAGAGAGGGTTCTTTTAATTTATTAATGCCATCAAAAGTTATCGAATTTAAAAGCCTCCTCCACCCGATAGGACGAAAATCACCACAACAATTTATCCTAATCTTCGTGTCGAAATCGAGGGTAATATACTCGTACTGATACTGGGTGGGCGGTTGGCGAGGGCGCAAATTGAGGAGTGCGTGTGAATTTTATTCATTCATCCCGCATCCTCAAATACTGGAAAATTTACCTGGAGAATTATATGCCTAATAAAGCTTCTACGACACCTAACATTACTTTAAATACCAACATAGATCCTTTACAGAATGTGTCAGGAACGATGCCGATATCGTAGTCGATGCCACCCATTAATGTGAAGGTAATAAACAAGTTTTGTATATGGATATGCCAGCGTCGGATATGGATGGATTATTGGGCATCGTTGGTTGCTTCCAATAGCAGTCAACCAACAAATAAAAATAAAAACAACAAATGAAACCTCTAACTACAATACAACCTTCGTCCCTTTTGTTCTTTTGACACATCTCTTCGTTTCATCGTTTAAATTCATATTTTATCCTTCTAAGATGTGGCCCTGTGGGCGGTACAAGATACAAAGTACAAGGATTATGAAGACAAATACAAGTGTTCGCAAACCTATTAAGCTTCATCCAACTTAACAGCAATAAAGATCTATGTGTTATCCATTGCGAAATCCTTTTCGGTAACCGAATATTTAAAATCCTTCTATGTAGCCTTTCGGGTAGAAACTCATACTCATTTGAAGATGGAAATGCCTATCGTTCTCTGTTTATTTGGCGGAAAGGGGTTGTAGGTAAATCTCTTTTGATTATCAGAAGGCAAGTTGGGGACGGGCTCTTGGATTTCGGGTGGCAGTTATTTTAATTACTGCTAACCAGTCCGATTTCCGCCCTAGATCTCTGCATCCTCTTTCTGTCTCTTTCTTTCTCTCTCTCTCTCTCAATCCTTATCTACCCATCTCTTTGATAGAGAATAATCCTACACAAATACAAGGTTGACTTTGTTAACCTGGATATTCATTCGACCGTATAAAAGTAGATTGAGCTTTGGATTCGATCCCAAAATAGATTTTAAAAAACGGGGGTACCTCATGTTGGAATGAAATTCCATTGCCGGATTGTCAACGCACTAGAGAGCCCGATTGAAAATTGCTGGGTAAAATTCTAAATTCATAACTTAACTTAAGCTGTCGCTACAAAAGGACTACAGAAGTATACCATTTACGATCTCGTTGATAACAATGGTGGTTGAATGCTATAGAAATAGGGAAGGCACTGGGAGGCGTCAACTTGACGATGTACAGTGTTGCAACTGTTTCTATACAATAATTGTACTTATTTCACCTCCAAGTAGTAACCATCTGGTACTGGTCAATGTCCATACAGACTCGACTTGTCAAACTTCCGAGGACGAAAAACTGCAATGTCTACTACGGCGATTGTTATCGATGAGGACGAACCAAATACCACTGTCAGTTAGAAGAACTTTTCAACCTGGACGATGTAGACCAACAATATTCCGTCCACCCGATCCGGATGCTGTCAAAATAAGCCATATCTAAGTTGAAATCCAACGGCCTGCGGTGGCTTGGAAAGAAGCATACACCAAGTCATCTGTAAAATATGGTTGGACGAAAATATGCCCGATAAATGGATCTTACAAGATCTTATCTGCTGCATTGTGTGAACATCTGAAGCCGTTCGTCAACATTCTAATTGTCCATATCAGTGTAACTTTAGGCTAAGATCAAATATCCACAAATCTGCAAATCTTTAAAAAAACCCATGAATTCCAAATCAATACACACCACCTATGTATTCGCCGATTTTAAGGTCGCGTATAACAGCAGCTGGAGTGACGAGCTATACAGTGCAGTGCCTAGTTATGGCATCCCTCCCAAACTCTCCCATTTGTGCAGGATGACGATGGAGAATGCATGCTGCTCTATCAAGGTCGGTAAAGAACTCACCGATACTCTCGTAATAATTCTTGAAAGAATAGTACAAAACTCAGGCTCAAACACAAGAGGTACAATTTTTTAAAAGTCCGTCCAATTACTCGCATACGTAGATGATATTGACATATTTGGAAGAAAGCAGCGTGATGTCAGTGGCGCTATTGGGAGTATTCAGTCGGAAGCGACGAAGATGGGTTTAACGGTCAATGAGGGCAAAACCAAGTATTGTATATCCTGTTAACCAGAAAGGGCACCCAACACCGATGTCTTGGACAGAACGTCACCCTCGACAGATATATTGTAATTTTGAGGTAGTTAGGGACATTGTCTATCTAGGCGCCGCTATCAATTCAGACAAAGACACCAGCACTGAGATCAAGCGAAGAATAACTCTTGTTAATCGCTGCTTCTTTGGACTATGAAGACAATTGACTAGCAAACCCTCTCTTGAACAACAAAAGTGACCCTAATAACCCCAGTCCTGTCCTATGGCGCAGACTTTATCAAAAATGGATGAGAGTTTTCTTGGCTGCTTTGAGAGAAAAATGCTGCGAGTGATTTTCGGTTCCAGCTGCATAGATGGTGAGGAGAGGAGGAGATACAATGACGAACTGTACGAGATGTATAGCGACATGGACTTAGCCAGAAGAAGGTCAGCTGACTTTTCACGAACACTTCGTCAGGAAAAGTTTGTTGCTAACTCTCACGTAGCTCACTCAAATTACCTTTAATATCGTTTACTTCGCTGTATTCCAGAAGATATACTATCCAATCGAGTTTGGTGTTAGCCACTGCATTAAACCCTGTGAAGTATATAGGACAGATGAAGTCATCATGTGCAGAGGTATGTGTAGGAAAAATCTTATCCGCACTACTCCGTATATACTGCGCCTACTGCAGGATCAACGAATTTGAAAAAATAAGTTCCGAAAAAAAAACAAGAAATAATGAAGAACACAAAACAAAATGCAACCTACGCGCAGACAGTAAAAGAAAGAAATAAAATAACAGTAGGAATAGTAATAAAGCCAAAAAAAAACCTAAATATAGTAATGCAAAAACTGGAGATGATGGCTTACACTCAACAAATGTGTGACTAACAAGAAATTAAGCGAAAAATGTAAACAATGCAGCTACCCTCATCAAATGCGCTGAAAGTTATATTAAAACAATAAAAAGCGAAATTAAAACAAACATGAATGGCTACATATATATATGAACCACGAAGCCCGTGAATAATTATTTTAGGAATACGTGATGAAATTTCAGAATTAGATCTAACAACAATCTAACTGAGTGCACTTTTAAATATGTCAAAATATACCTCCAAATGAAAACAAAGTACCATAATGCAATTATACAACTAGACAGAGTTGCCAACTCGAAAATTCTTGAAATGGTAAAATTAAATGTAGGTTGGGATAGATGTGGTAATAAGACGTTTTAAGTGGATTTAATCATACATCAAAAGACTATCGTAAATATTAAACATGTCGTCAGTGTGGTGGAAACCATGAATGTAAAAGTGAAAATAAGAAATTGTTTAATTATATTATTGCGAAATCAGAATCTGAAAAACATAAAAAAAAGAAAGCAACAACAATTAAAAGAAAACAACTCCTACCAAACTCCACGTTTTGTTTACGCACCCGATTTTGACAGCTTGATGAGGTGTTCTGTTTGTCGAACACGGTTTCGCATTCAAGATGGCAGAAGATCAAGTTGTCAGCCACAGAGATAAGAGGAAGAAGAGAGACCACCACATAAAACGGAAGAAGAAAAATGAACAAAGTCAACGAAGAAAATAGTTGCCGTTTCCATGTTCCTTCGCCAACCATGAGTAGTCTGCAAACGAGCGAAGATGTTACAACGGATGCATGAAAATTGGAGACCTTCAAACAGAAGAAAAACAGCGGGACGAACAGAAAAGTATCGAGGCATATAAAACGGACAGAAGACTGGGAAGAAAAAAAAAGTTACGAGTTAGCAGTCGAAGCAACAGGGATGTTCAAGACAAATTAAAATTAAACGAACGAAATAAAAAAACAATAAAGAAAAGTTTACCTCTCTGGAACCAGATTTTCGTAGTTTCATTTTAATCTCTGATTAAATTTCTGTTATTTTCGTTCGGCTATCTTAGGTCTGGGCGAATTTTGTTACACTAGTGTCAGATGTAGGGTAGTGATCGCTTATCAGAAGATAGCTAACCACAATAAGTGGAATGGATCCAAAAAAAGTCGTGCCAGAAAGGAAGACAAATCCTTCAAGCTCAAGTGGATCGTCATCATTACTGACAATGCTGCAGGAATATATGGCAAGCCAAAGCCAGCTTTGGGACCAGAAGCTATTCGAATGGAAACAAGAGCTTGCGTCTCGGAAGTTGAAGATCGAAAAGAAGATGGAGGAGTTAGAACGGACGGTAAGCTGTCTTTCTTTTACCAATGCTGTCAACAAGGGACTGCATTGATCGCCCAAATGCCGTTCGAACGGTGTTAGCGGCAATAAAGGTGCCCAAAACGTAGCAGCAAGGGGACAAGCTACCAATTTTCATCACATCGAGATGGAGGAGACACCGATGGCGGCTACAGCTTTACCGAAGGAGCCTACTATTTCAACCACTGCATCGGGTTTTGATACATCTCAATCTTTAACCGGACTGCCAACTATTCCGGTGGCTGTACAGCAGTTCGATGGTACCGGTTCGTGGACAGATTACCAACAGCAATTTGAGATTGCCGCAAAATGTGCTAGTTGGACACCTAAAGAAAAAGCAAACGTGTTAGCGATGCAGTTAAGAGGAGAAGCACTTTCGGTAGTGAGCGCTTTACCTGTGGACTGTAACTCAGACTACGAAGCACTAGTCAGTTTATTGCGGCAGCGATTCTGCGAAAATAGCAGATCTAGCCTCACTCAGCTGCGATGTAGTGTGCAGGCGCCCAAAGAGAGTTTCTCCGAATTTGCCTTAGCTCTTCAACGACTGGTAGCTTCTGCTCTTCCTGGATGTCCAACAAATGTCGTACAGGAGGTCATGGTCAGCCAGTTTATAGAGGGACTGAGGGATGACTCCATCCAGGATTTAGTAACTGTCGGACGTCCTTCAACTTTGACGGACGCTGTTAATCTGGCCCAGGAATTGAGTGCGCGGAATAAACGAAGGAAAGTTTTTATGGTGAAAAGCAGTTCTTCATCAACGACATCAAAAAACTAAAGCACGGTGGCAACAAGAAGCGGTTATCCACCGTTAAAAATTCATGCGCTTTTAAATAAACAATGACGGACATGGATTGTACAACGGACTATGAATACGAAACAACGAGTTACAGATATGAAGAGCAAAGTAGATTCCAAGATGCCGCGGAAGCTGGCAACCGTAAGGAAGAACGTGATTTCCGCCGCACTTTCAGTTCTTGAATTTCCAGAAATTTTCTCAAAAGGACCGGAGGATGTCGGACGAACGAGAATCGCGAGACATAAAATCGACACGGCTACAGCAAAACCCATTAAACTACCCGCAGGAAGAGTTCCAATGGCCAAACGAGAAGAGATGGAGGATCTCATTAAGGATATGAGCAACAGGGGAGCGATAGAAAGTTCGAATAGTCTCTGGGCAGCACCAATCGTTCTAGTGAAGAAGAAAGACGGTTCATCAAGGTTCTGCGTGGATTATAGACAATTGAATGAGGTGACTAAAAAAGATTCTTACCCACATCGAGGACCTCTTTTCAACAATGGCAGGTGTGAAATGGTTTTCAACAATGGACCTTCAGAGCGGTTATTGGCAGGTAGAAATGGATGAGAGGGACAAGAAGAAAACAGCATTCACAAACGGCAGTTGGCTATGGCACTTCAACGGCATACCGTTTGGCCTCTGTAATGCCCCAGCGACGTTTGAGAGGGTGAGAGATGAAGTACTACGGGGTCTCACATGGAAGACTGCACTAGTCTACTTGGGCGATGTTATTGTTTACTCCCGGACATTCAAAGAGAACCTGCAAAATTTAAATCAAGTATTTGAGCGGTTACGAACGGCTAAATTAAAGTTAAATCCAAGAAAGTGTAAATTTTTAAAAACTGAAGTTGCCTACCTTGGTCATGTTGTGTCTGACAATGGATTGAGAACTGACACGCAGAAAATAAAAGCTGTTCAACTCTGGCCAGGTCCAAAGACCAAGCGACAAGTTCGAGGCTTCCTTGGTCTTTGCTCGTATTACAGGCGATTCATACAAGGATTTTCGACACTTGCGAAGCCCCTCTCAGAACTCACGGAAGAAAAACGTTAGTTTGTTTGGAATGAGGACTGTGGGAAGGCATTCAACACCCTAAAACAGAAACTTACCATCGCTCCAATCTTGGCATTTCCCACATCAGAAGATCTTTTTATTCTAGATACGGATGTTTCGAACGTTGGTATCGGTGCTGTGCTTAGCCAAAAGCAAGGAGACTCAGAGGTAGTGATTGAGTATTACAGCCGCACGCTGAACCGAGCCGAGCGAAATTATTGCGTTACTAGGAGGGAGTTGCTTGCCGTTGTGTTGGCAACCCATAATTTTCACCACTACCTCTTCGGACGGCGATTTCTCTTACGGACGGACCACGCATGCATTCGTTGGCTGTGCAACTTTAAGCAACCCGAGGGTCAAATGTCCAGGTGGCTCGAGCGGTTGCAGCATTTCGATTACGAGATCCAACATCGTCCTGGTTCTCGACATGGCAATGCTTATGTCCTTTCCAGGAGACCTTGTGGTGAATGCAAACATTGCACAGGAACGGAATTTAAAGAAAAAGAGCGATGTGATATCTTACACCTGGAAGCCGAAAAATTCACGCTTGCGGATGAACAGCAAAAAGGTCCAAATCATCGAATGACTAAAAGATTATTACTACAAAGTTGAGACAAGGAATCTTTCAGCAGCTTCATAACAGCCCAAGCGGGGGTCATCTTGGAGAGCGCAAAACTCTAAGTAAAATTAGGGACAAGTACTTCTGGATTGGTCGAAAAGTAGACACCAAGCTATGGTGCAAGGACTACATAGTTTGTTAAGCTCGAAGAGGCCCTCTTCAGCGAACCAGAGGCGAGCTTAAACCAAGCTTCCAGGACACCCGTTTGAGAGGATTGCAGTCGATATCCTTGGTCCACTTCCACGAATCGGAGCCGGAAACCGATATATAATCGTAGTTATGGACTACTTCACCAAATGGCCAGAATGTTTTGCCGTGCCCAATCAAACTGCTGAGGTAATAGTCGAACAACTAATCCATAACATTTTCTATAGATTCGTAGTACTGATTAAATTTCTGTTGTTTTCGTTCGGCTATTTTAGGTCTGGGCAAATTTTGTTACAGTATGTTGGTATCGCAAAAAGACAACTCAAACTTGGAATAAATGTTAATCATGTAGCGTCCGATTTTCCCAAAAAAATGCAAAGCAGCTACAGAACGATTAGCTTATTAGCAACCAAATTGCATTAAATGTGTCTAATTAAATATGCAAGGCCTGCAAAATAACTTTACCAGTGCCAAAGCTTAATTAAAACGTATGACCTCAACGTAATCATCACTGCTGTGTCCCATATAACAGACAAACATGCAATCAACAGAGTTAATTTAATTTGTCAAAAAATCATTTCCTGATTTCTATGTCAGAAAGATACATACATATGTGTAGCTAGAAAATACTGGTGCCTTATAATAAAGCCACACTACGACAACAGTGAAATAATACATCTCTGTGCAATATTCCGATCGCAATTGGCATCTAAAAGTGAATTCTAAGTTTACTTTATTGTGCACAGTAACATAAATATTAACTGGGTGAACATAGCCGACATACACCACCGTCGAATCGCAAACATAATTAAAAACAACGCTCTGACGATGATTAACTCTGACCCTACCATAATAACACCTGATTCTAAAACAGTAGTTGACTATGTCCGAACTAACAATAAGTTGCTTGGATCTCTGAATTTTTCAAAAAGAGGTATAGCATTATCATCAATAAATGCACAGTATTCCCAACATCTCACCACAGAAACAAACGCAATTTACCAGTTAGATATGAATCGTTATTTGTTAACCTATTAAACACCAACCTTAACCTCGGAAAGATGCGAGTTTCCGAGCAGACGTATAGACCCACCATTAAGAATATAAGCAAAAATCGAAGCAACGTCTTACCTAATGAACCCAATTATAAATCGCTCAGATCCATTCCCCATTCACATTTTAAACCTGACGCCAACTGGAGCTTTATATGTCTATATCTCTAAGCAACCCCGTTCACGTCTATGATGATCACTCTCTCCCTATGGTTAATGATCCTGCCCTCCCTCTGGATGTCAAGATGTCCAACTTGTTATTCACCATAGCTTTAACTTTTCTTTCATCGATATCTCTTCTTCTGTCAAACATGACTTTATTTTGACTAAAGTAACACTTCCCAATGGGTCCCTGTACGTTATGTGTTGCTACATTCTTCGGACTCAATCTATCGAATCCTACATCCTTACTATTAAAGCGGTTGACCAACTTATTGAATTAAGTGATATCATCCATTATATTCTTATCTTTGGTGAGTTTAATCTGCCTTTGTTGAAGTAGATTCCATCGGATGATCACTTCTTTTTTACCGCAAGTTCATCCAAGGATTGACTATTCATTGACTCAAGCCTATGCCAAGTAAGTGGCGTCCCTAACTCCATCGGTAGGCAACTAGACCTTATTTTCACAAGCGATCCCATTAACTCCACAGTAACGTTTTGCCCCTTAACGCTATTAACTATCGATAACTTTCACATCCCCCTCCCCCTTCCACTACCTTTTGCTATCATTTTTTCATAACTCTCCACCCACTCCAATTCTTCGCATACTCTCGCCTCTTACAACTTCCATAAAGCTAGTTTTCACAAAATTAATATCTGTCTCAGTAAATCTTTTCTTTATTTTACCACCCTATTTTTAACTGATGCTGATTCCATTTTTCCCAGCGAAATATTTAATTCCATTTCTCCTTACATCCGAAAGGACGATAAAACCAGGTGATATCAAACGATGGTCTAAAGAATTTTGGAACCCTTATATGATTAGGTCACTTGTGAGGCCCCTTCTCGAATATACCAGCCAAGTGTGGTCTCCCTTTCAACGAGTTCATATATCCCGAAGCGTGAACATACAACGTCGTTTCCTTGGATTTGCCCTTCGAGGACTACCCTAGGATGACCCTTTTATCTTACCTCCCTATCGTAACCGACTCAAACTTCTTAACCACGAAAAACGCAGAGACGTAGCTGACATTCTCTTCATTCATCATCTGCCCTCTAGTTCTGTGGATTGCGCCTCTCTTTACAATTCTATTTCCTTCAACACTATCCCTCGTAATTTACGATGTCTTTGTCTCTTCTATATTCCAACCCACCGCACCTCTTATGGTTCCAACGAACCAATCTACCACACTCGAACCTCCCCGTTTTTGATTGACCCAGTCGCCAAATTTCTCCTTCACAACTTCGAGCGTTGCGTCGCTTGGATCGCATGTAGCTCCATCTTGTTGGAACCATAGATCGAATATATCGATGTTGTCGACCTCTGATCACAGAAAGTCGGTTAACATAGCTCTATACCTGAGAACATTGACGGTAACGGTGTCTTCTTCCTCATTTCGAAAGAAATAAGGTCCGATGATGCCGCCATACATTAACCGCACCAAACAGTCAAACTTTGTGGATGCATTGATGCTTGGCAGAGCACTTGTAGATTGTACTCACTCCAATATGGCAATTTTGCTTGTTGACATAGCCGTTGAGCCAAAAAAGGGCCTCATGAGAGAAGATGATTTTTTGGCTAAAGTCCGGATCTCCAGCCAACATTTCTAGCGCCCAATTAGCGAACTCACGGCATTGTCAATGGTTGTCTGGCTTCAATTCTTCCGTTAGCACAATCCTATATGAATGTAGGCACAAATCCAACCGCAAAATAAGCCGGATTGACTCTCCGGTGATGCCCAATTCAGCTAATCGGCTCCAAATCAACATTTCTGGGTCTTCTTCGATACTAGCCGCTACAGCGGCTATGTTTTCTTCATTCTGCACTATACCTGTCTGATTGGTAGCTTAAAATCTAAAAGAGCGTATTCACGCTCAAACTGAGGCAAAAAATACTACAATATCCCAAAGATAGTAAGAATTTTTGGTCGTTCGTCAAAAATATTAGAAATTATGCCTCATCTTCCATCCCAACGCTCATTTATAATGACATTCCAGCTGTAAGCTGTTTGGACATGGCCAATCTGCTTGCTGCACACTTTGCGGCTAGCTCAACACTCCCAGATTTTGCTTTGTCTCTACCTACACTTGAGTGCGTCGAATCTTCATTGGGACGAATCCACTTTCGCACTCGTGTAGTAGCAAGAGTATTTAAAATTCTCAAGATACATAAATCCAGATGGTATACCTCCCCTTCTTCTGAAGATGTGTTCTTCTACGCTGGCAAGACCACTGCGTAAGCTTTTTCATCAGTCCTATTTTTACGGACTCTTTCCGAGCAGTTGGAAAACAGCCCGTCCCTAAAAAAAAAGCGAAACTTCTTCTCTCTCCTCCTACTCGTACAGACCCATTTTTCATTTCATTTCATTGATAAATCGTTAGCTCATGAAATACTCGTATCTCGAAACACGAAAACTTCTCAATGACCGGCAGTACGATTTTCGTAGCAACAGCTCCACCGGTGATACATCATACATCAATCTGGTGAAAGCAAGATAATTGCACTTGATATTTCTAAGCCATTTGACAGAGTTTGGCATCAGTCTCTCTTGTCGAAAATTCGTTCTTCTGGGATTGATGACTCTCTTCTTCAATGGATTAGAAATTACGTTTCGGAACGTGCAATTCAAATTGTCTTGGATGGTTTCAAGTCTGATATTCACAAAATAAATGCTGGTATACCCCAGGGCTTCGTACTGTCTGAGACACTCTTTTTAATTTTTGTCAATGATCTCTTCTCTGATACTTCCCATTTTCCTTTGCTGAAGACAGTACCCTGTGCTTTTCATATTCGTTTCCGGACTCACGTCCCTGCTCTTCGGCTGTAGAACGAGAACGGCAACGTATGTTACGCTCATTAAATTCCGATATCAACAGCATAACCAATTGGAGAACTATCAACAAAGTGGAATTTAATGCTTCCAAAACACAATGCTGTCTGCTGTCGTTAAAGTGAACTTTAAGCACCCAGTCATTATCCATGAATGGCACTTGCATCGTCGAAATCGATAAACTTTCCATTCTCGGTATGTGTGCCAGTGACAAGTTACGTTGGAATGGCAACATATTCGATGACGTGAAAAATACTGCGAAATATCTAGGTTTCCTCAAGCGATTTAAGAAATACTTTACCCCATCTGATCAGGCTTCTATATACAAGCCATTTATCTGCCCAAAATTAAAGTACAATGACCATATCTGGTCGGGTGGTCGCAAAACATATCTGCACTTGCTAGATACGATTCAAAACTGTGCGATGAAACTCATAGGTGATACTAACATCACTCAAACAATGGACTCTCTCGAACACCAACGTAATGTCTTGTGTCTCACTCACAGTGTTCCATAGAAATCGCCAGTATCATTCCGCCTCTTCAAATTTTTAACCGTAACACCCGTCTCGCTATGAATGCTCATCAGTATACTCTAAAATATCGTGATTCATTCCTAAGCCGTAAAATCACTTATGGAATGTCCTGCCTAGCTCTTTTTTCCCTAGTCACCTCCAAACATTTAAAACCAGCGTTCACCGGTACCTCTCTTTCCATCCATGATGACGACCGACCTCACGACGAAATTCACGTTGCGTATTTACAACTGAGCCTCATGAAGCTCATTTCACATTGGATGGATTCGTCAACAAAAAAAAAATTCTCGCATCTGGGGAGAAGAAAATCCTCGAATAATTTCAGAAAAATTCACAAAAAATTTACTGTTTGGTGTAATTTTTGGACTGATGGAATCATTGCTCCAATTTGCTGCGAAAATGCAAATGAAAGAGCTGTTAATGTCAAGAGCGCTGTAAACATATGATTGAAGATTTTTATGTAGCCTCTAATTGATAAAATAGACAAAGACGATCTTTATTTTCAATAGGATGGAGCTACGAGTCACACACACGTCCAAATATTGAGCTATTGGTGATCACGCAATGGTGACATAAACTGTCCACCTATATCATGCGATTTAACACCAGTAGATTACTTTCTTTGGGGTTTTTTTGAAAAGTAAAGTCCATGTGGATAAGTCAACAAAAATTGCACAGCTGATAAACAACATTCGGACCGAAATTAACACGTTCGCTGCCACAGTGGAAAATAATTTTGGATTCCCCATACGCCACGGTGATTTTCAGTACAAGGGCGTGTGATGAAAAGAACTATCACTGGATCGAGTGCAGTGTTACCACCTAAAGCCCATGAAGAATATTTGTTATTTGTTGTATTGGGAAGCCACCAGAAAGATTTTCATGTTTCACCACAAAGCCATCACGAAAAAGAACCAATACAAAAACCATGTGTGCTGAGATCGCCGGCATCCTCATGGCACCTGGGGGTATCACATATTGAGACCGCCAGCGTCCTCATGGCAGCGAACGTGAGAACATAATGCGGTAATATGTGAGTGGACAATTAAATGATTTTATTTTTCACACATTATTGTTAAGAGCCATATTTTTATAAAAATAAAAACACCAGCAAAAATCTATCTATCTGTTTATATAGGTTTAGTGTATCTTCTCTCGCTGAGTTGCAAAACCTCTTCCCACTTCGATTTCCCGACATGTTCGTTTTAGTCCCTTCATGTTTTATTGTTTTTTTCAAATGTCATCAAAGTCTACTGTCTACTTTTTGCTCCTAGGCACTAATAACATTTCAGGTTCAGGCATTGTTATTTGTTTTGTGGCTAATCAGTCAAAGTTGTGGACATATTTAAATAATTTTCTAGTAATCCAGCTGCCATAATGATAGCAACCAGGTTTTTACTTTATTTCGTTCCGTAATTATACATATATTTCGAATGATTTCATTTGGAAGTTTTAATGGCACCCTGTTTCCAACGTTTCTCCACTTGGTATCTTGCACGCATGTTGTATCAGTCTTAAGTTGCCGAGATACGTTTTCTTCTTGTAATCTTATACCCGTCATAGCACCTCACAATATCCAATCTATATTTCCTTAAAACATCATATTACTTGCTTCTCAGTCAGAAATCGTCGAGGTCGAAGCTACTTTTGCCCTGCGCTGTCTCCTTCGCTGAGTGACAGCAAGGTAGTCTATTCCATAATACAGTGGTTAGGTTAGGTTAGGTAAGAGTGGCTGTTGGAAATACCAACCCACTTAGGCCTATTGGCGCATTGTGATGCCACGTGGATCTATGATCCTCTTACTAATGGAACCATTTTGAGCTTATAATAAAGCGTAGAAAACTGTTAACGTCTATGTTTTCTAGGTCGTTTAGGTCGTTGTAGAAGAAAGCTCCTAGATGAAGCTTTCTTCTCTGGGAGATAGCTGGATATGTACAGAGTAGGTGGAGGATTGTCTCCTCCTCTTCCTCGTCCATGCAGCTTCTACAGAAATCATTTGTAAAAGTGCCAAATCTTCTTGCGTACTTGCTTATGAGGCAGTGTCCAGTGATGACTTAGAGCGATTCAGATCCAGCTTTGGCCAGATCTGTTTGGTCGCTAGACATATTTGCCCAGCAGTCCACCTAAGGTCTGTTCTTTTATTGGCATCCAGCTTTAATGTTAGTTTGCACGTAGCGATTGGTATACCTTTACTACCCTTTTCCGATAGAATAGGTAGAGTGGTTCCAATTTTGGCCAGTTCATCGGCTCTGCAGTTCCCTGGAATGTCTCTATAGCCCGGCACCCAACAAAGGTGAATGTTGAACTGCTCTGCCATCTCCATGAGAGATTATCGGCATTCAAGGGCGGTTTTAGAATATAAAGAGACCGAGTCCAGGGACTTGATGGCGGTTTGACTATCCGAAAATATTCGGATATCCTTTGCAGAAATCACGTTTTTCTTCAGCCAATACAGAGTTTCTTCAATCGCAAAAATTTCCGCCTGGAACACCCTACAGTGATTTGGAAGACGGAAAGAGAGGCTTAGATTTAGCTTATCTGAGAAAATACCGCCACCAACTCCGTTATCGGTTTTAGATCCATCTGTGTAGAGATTCCTCCCAGAATGGTTTAGAGGGGAAGCTTACATGGAAGTTTTTGTCAAACCAAAGTTCAGGTATGGTGTAATAGATGTTCTCTGTGAGGATTCCTTATGTATTAATAATGTTGGCGTGGCCAAATGAATTATTTGTCCACTGTTTAATCGCTTTAAGGCGAATAGCTGCAGTGGTAGCTACTTGCCTGCTAAAAATGTCGTGGGGTGTCAAATGAAACAGAATATCTAATGCCGCAGAGGGGGTAGACCGCAAGGCTCCGCTTGTGCATAGACATGCTGTTCTTTGGACTCTGCTTAGTTTAATGCAGTTGACTGCATTTTCCAAGGCCGTTGACCAGACAACCAACCCGTAAGTAAGTATCGGTAATATGATCGAGATGTATAGCCAGTGGGTTATGCGAGGTTGAAGGCCCCATTTGTTCCCAATGGCTGTTTTGCAAGAGAATAAAGCTATTGTGGCTTTATTGACTTTTAAGGAGGGTCTATTATTGGGATTTTGTATTTCCTGGAAAAGAGGACGAGATCAGTTTTATGGGGGTTTATTCCCAATCCACAGCAATCTGCCCAGCGGGTTAATCTATTGAGATTTACTTGAGGGAATTATTTAATAGGCAATCACCCTGCTAACACCCGCTTCCAGGTATATCAGTAGTTCGTTAACTACTAAGTTCCAGAGAAGGGGAGAGACGACACCGCCTTGCGGCGTACCTCTGCTGACACATCTTTTAGCAGAATAATACCATACTTTTGTACTATTTTCCTATGTTCATGTGGCACTAGTATGCGCAAATAGGTAAATCTTTATACGACTATTTTTTAAAACACCGGAGGTCTCCAAACACGGGAATCCAATCGGCGTTTGCCACAAGTGAGGGTTCATATGAAAATATGAAAATGTGTGAAATCCAAGATGCCCTTCAAAAAAATCAACTATTGTATGGTATAACGAACAATCTTAACAAATCCGCTCCTGATAAAATGACAAATAAGGAAAACTCATCAAAAGAGGTACGACCATTTGCGCACTACATGGTAAAAGCTTCACAATTAATCGACCTGTAATCGATTTGATCCCCTTTTCGATGTCATCTGATACCAGATCTTAGAAAAAGAACACGCCTGGTATTTTTATTTTTTTTCGTCGAATCTTAATAGCTTCTGCAGTTGTACTACTATATATCTTAGATTGTTTTTCGGCATTCGTCCGTTCGATTTGTAGATAGAACAACATTGTTATCCTCATCATCGCACAGCAAAGGGTGCACGATTAGAATGTAATTCTTTGAATATTATTGTCGATAAAATTCAGACAATTAATTCGACGAAACAAAAGGATATTGTGCCAGATTATTTTCGGTTTCGTAAAAACCATTCACAAAAGTTACTCAAATAAACACTCTGGCATCAGTTGATCGGTGCTAACATGGTGCTGCTTTCGGGTGCTTAACAAAATTATACGCCGCAAGCCACCCTTGCATTTGATATTGTTGGCCAGAGATATTCATCGGTTTTCGTTTTGAGTCTATTTTTTTTCTGTTTTTTACTTTTTTTTTGGCAGGATTTTTCGTTTGTTTGCTGTTTTTTTTACAAGGTAATCGGATAACTTCGGTGAGCGACTTTGATGTGAAATGCCTGGAAAAATTCAATTTTCTTTTGAGTGTTGTGCTCTTGTTATGAGTGTAGTCGTTTTCTCTTGTTATAAGTAGAAGAAGGTTTCTTTATTCCCGGCCTCTGAAATTGGATTTGAGGTTGAGAGGCTCGTCCTAAAGGATGAAATATCTTTTACTACCCTTTCTTCTTAGTCCTGTTTTTTTGTGTTTTTTTTTTGTTTTTTTTTTTATTTCCTCTTTCGTTTTTGTCTTTATAATGATGTGAAATTCAGATTAATACTTCAGGGATATGAGTATTA
The DNA here is from genome assembly GCA_949129095.1 of Volucella bombylans. NCBI lineage: Eukaryota > Metazoa > Arthropoda > Insecta > Diptera > Syrphidae > Volucella > Volucella bombylans. Next base: position 108,065,592 of record OX422143.1, on the reverse strand, counting down.
TTTTACGTCTGTTATGTAAGAGTAGGCTTGTGGAATAGGGAAAAAAAATCACTCATCATTAGTCAATATTTTGTTGGCTCTTATGAATTGGGGGATATTTTCGAATATCCGAATATAAAATACACAATATGGATATGATTTTATAATCTTGAAACCCGATACAATTGTTTAAGCAGACAGTGCCATAAAACAGTTGCCAATGTGGGTGATGAAAACGAAATCCTATTAACAAACGATGTTGAATATGTACAAATGTATTGAGAAAAGGTCATGAAGGAAAAAGTGCTCTCCAAGGACTTTGTTTGCTTTGAAAAGGATATCATATGAGTTTTATGAATGCTGTCTAGGAAATGTCCTTTTGTTTGCTTTTCACAATGAGTTGAAAATATGAAATATCTTTCATTTAGTGTATGTTATGTCATACTGAAGGCAAAAGTGCCCTCTTCTGAACTTTATTCACTAAATGGAAATTAGACTACAACATGACACAGGTCCAAGTTTTTAAGGTCAAAAATCAATAGCCAGTAACTTGTTATTAAAGATTAGAAATTGCGCCGCTTTCTCACTTCTCCAGGAATCGCTCGTGTTATCATTAATGACTATCCTTGATTTTTTTTTATGAATGAAAATTAATATTTTAGTTTTGCTACAAATTTGAAACATTGTTTCTGTTAGACGTATGTAGGCTAATACATATATACACGAAGTTAAAATCTTCATGTTCATCTACTTAGCTAATCCAAGAAAAATCTACGGTGGTAGTGCGATATGAACAATGACGGAACTCTGCTCAGAGTTTATGGTAAAGCGGTGAAGATCGAGATCGGGTTCAATAAAGCGAATATTGGGTTGGATTACGAATTGCCCAAAAAAGAGCACGCGCAAGTAATATTATTTTATTTGTGAATATTAATTTGTGAATAATCATTTTACTATCAATCGAAAGTAACTACTTGCAACGTAGTTACTTGATATGCAACACTGCTCCCGTGTTGACTGCTATCTGTCAATAGACCACCATTTGAGCAAGCTGCGTCATTTATTGTAGTTTATGCGTGACTGCCATTGGAAACGTGGGAATTTTGGCAAAACTGGAAAAAGTGGATTTCACATGACTACGTCGAAGGACTGTTTAGCGTTGTTTAAGAGGAATTTGGAAGGGGTTTTACACCGAGCGAAAGATGGATCTAGCACAGCATACTGGAAACCAGCAGTAGTCGAAGTAGTGGGTTTGTCCGTACGAATCGGCGTTCTAGAAGGCCAAGGCAAGTATTTCGACCAACAAGATCTTGGCAACAGTTTTTTGAATGAAAAACCAATCAACGGCGAATATAATGCCAATTTTTTGATCAAATACAACGATCATTTGAAGGAAAATCGATCTCGCATTTATTTAAGAAGAAAGGGCTCTTTCATCAATAAAATGTAAGGATGTACTCGCGCGTAGTCGACATTGCGATATTTCAGGAGTTGGCCGACAAATTGCTCCCTCACCCTCACCCATATTATCCGAATTTAGCCCCCGCTGACATATCTGCTTCAAGCCAGAAAAGTAGCTCGCTTATGCAAATTGGACATCAACAAATCTTATTATTTAGAAGAGATCAAAAACTTAAGGAACGCTGTACGAAGTGTATCCGGCTGAAATGACGAACTATATTGAGAAATAAAATGTTTTTTCCCAAAAAAAAAAATATCTATCATTCAAAATGTCACGGACTATTCACCGTCGTATGCAAGCAAGTTCTAGTTTAATACAATTGATGTTAATGGTAGTCAATGCGGCTTTGTTGGAAGCAAGTCAACTAAACTTAATGCAGCATAGAAAAACAGCACGGAAGATTTCTGTGTTTATTTACTAGGTGCACTACTAAGTTCTCCATAGATGTCAATAGATGGCTCCAGCAGTAAATGCTGGTCGATCTTGACATACTGAAAACGTATGGTAAACAAAGCGTTTTGACACTTTTTGACACATTAGTGATTTTGATAACTAGCCGTCATAGCGGAGAGTACCCCAGAGAGAAAAAAAAAGAAAAAGAAACCAGTCAAAGACGATAGCCGAACAAAAAATAAATAAAAATAAAACAGCGAAAGAAATTAAAACTACCCAAAGAACGAACAAAAGAAACCAACAAGAAACAAAACTAAAGAAAAACCACAAGACGAACGAACAACAAAAAAAAACCCAACAAGAAAGGAAGCCCGACAGACAAGAAACCTACGACGAGAGTGACAGCGGCGGGAAGTACACACTCCCCTCACCAACCCCAACAAACAGATAGGAGCGACCCAAGTAGGCAGGAAAAGAGATAAGTACCCCTCTTAATTTTTTGATATACGAGTATTTTCATTTGTGTGATTTACCCCCAGTTGGGGTTATTTGTGAGTTATAGTGACCCGTAAGGCTCTTTACCGTTTTCGCGGCAAACCCCGTAACCTTTTAGCGGTTACTCTTAAAACGTTCGCGACCCCGTTACCTCCTAGTGAGTCACCCCATTTGTGATCCTACGGAATCGTGGACCTTCTGTTGGCCGCTAAGTTGAGTGTTTTGTTCGAGTAGATTTTAGCGTGAGCAACCCCTCTGGTGCTACACGACACCAAGTTCTTCCTTTTGTACTCACACGGTCTTTGTCACCACCCACTAACCCACCCGCCATATTCCCCATATATTGCCCCGTCCGATTATTACTTGTTCCGTTCGATGGCAGGCCTGGCTGATCAGCAGTTCCGCTCACAGAAAGACATAAAAAATGGCTTGATTCGGGGATAACCTCAAAAGATGAACACTTTCACCTTAACAGTATTCGAGCTCTGCCAGAAATATGGGAAAAAGTTGTAGCTACCGATGGGCAATACTTTTAATGATTCATTTGTAACCATTTTTTCATTTTAGAGAAAGCATTTGGCAGGGGTTCTAGAGATGTGTTTTCCCAATGCAGGCTTATTTTTAGCTAAACACTTATTGCTACAACAATGCTAATTCACTTAGTCTGTACCTAACGCCTGAGAAAAACACTTTTTATATGTAAGTATGTTTTTTTTTTAGCAACAAGTTCCAAAGTTAGCACTGTAGAGTAAATCTGGAGACCTGGTGTTTGGAACACCCTCTGGAAAAACAAATATGTGTTGCAACAGTTTCACTGTAAGAAAAACGTATCGGTTATCTATTAGAAATTTATCCAATATTTTTGTTTGTGGTGGTGCTACTACTCTAAAATTCTGGGTTTAATTACAGGTAACAGCCGGAATTTAGAAAAAATAATTGTACACTAAATAAGACTGCGTGAAAGACCTGGGACCTATATTTTTGAAATCAGGATATTCTCTTCCTTTATTCAAGTGGTTAAAACAGAAATCCAGATATTGAAAAAGACACATTTTAGCGTACTATTACGAACCTCAGCTGTACAATTCGCTGCCAGACTTCCGCATATGAATTTATTTATTCGACTGTTTCATATTTATGTATCAATCACACCCAAAAATTGTTGTGGCCTGTTGGTCTATTAGTACTCGTATCTCACAGTGTAGTTCCATCTACTCATATACAGCACTTAATTAACAAGCATGTACATATTTACAATAAATACATTTGAATTTAATTAGCAAATAATGGTTGAACTACATATAAATACGTGATTTTTCGTTTGCCTTTGTTTGTGCTATGGAACGTACCTTTGTGCCAAATTTCATGCTTTTAGCGATAAGGCTAATTATTTTAGTAAGTAAGGGTATCCGTGAGTCTTTAAAATAAATAACTTCCTGGTCTCTTCTTTGAAATGCGTGAAGGTAGAGGCGTAATTCTTTCACTAAACTATCATATAACGTGAATTAATCAAATCATTGCCTCTAGCTCGACAGAGAAAAAGTTATAGATATAGCAAATATGGCTTGAAAAATTTCCTGCTCTGTCCAATTATTCGCCGAATTTGACTGACACACTGCCGTATATTTAGATCTGTAACATAAGCTAATTTGTGATGCTGGTGGTAGAAAAAGCGGATATGCTTAAGGCTTTGCACATATTGTATAATAACTTCTTTTTATAAAATTTGAAATTCAAACAAAAATATATCCGCAAAGATTAAGCGAAGTAGAAATAGAGCCAAAGGTTGTACAAGACAATTGAAGAAGAAGAAAGTAACAAATGTTTAAGAACACAATAAAGCATATTTTTGATTTAATTTTTTTCACAAGATTTCGCACATAGTTTTTTCCATATTCCAAATCTTGAGTCCTAAGAGTCCGGGTGGACCTGGGCCTCAACCAATAAGCCTCTTCAATTAGCGCGGTTTATGACTAACTGGCTCCAGTTGCGCACTCCAAGTTGGTTGAGATCCTCTGCATTTGTGCATTAGATTAGAGTCGAAGATTCTGACGGCTGGAGCGTTTTTGACCAGGTCGATGTCACCGTACAGCTCGTAGAGTTCATCGTTGAATCGTCTCCTCCAAAACCCGTGAACGCATACGGGACCAAGTATCTTACGAAGAATTTTTCTCTCGAAATGAAAAAAGATATCTTCATCCGCTTTAGAAAGGGTCCATGCTTCGTAACCATAGAGCAGGACTGGGATTACAAGTGTCTTATATAGAGTTTCCTTGGTTGTTCGTGAGATGATCTTACTACTCAGTTGCCTTGTCTGCCCAAAGAAGCAGCGATTGGCGAGCGTTATTCTTCGTTTGATTTCTGAAGAGATATCGTTTTCAGATGTGATAGTAGAGTCGAGGTAGACAAAGCCCCTTACTACCTCAAAGTTATAGCTGTCGATTGTGACATTCTGACCGATTCAACGATGTTGGGTGTCCCTTCTTGTTGATAGCATATACTTTATTTTGCTCCCGTTTAGCGCTAGACACATTTTTTCTGCTTCTGTTCCTATACTCTCAAATTCACCAGTGACAGCTAGCCGTGTTCTACCAATAATATCAATATCGTCAGCGTATGCAAGCAATTGAACAGACTTTTGAAAGATCGTACCTCGGGTATTGGCTTGTGAGTTTTCCGCAATTCTTTCAAGTATAATGTTAAAGAAGTCACCTTAAAGAAGTCGCCTTGCCTTAATCCTTTTTTGACATCAAAGGTATCGGTTAGATAGTTACCGACCTTGATGCAGCAACCAGCTTTCTCCATCGTCATCCTGCACAAGCGGACGAGTTTGGCAGAAATGTCAGAACTAGACATGGCTCTGTATAGCTCATCTCTGTAGATGCTGTCATATGCGGCTTTAAAATCGATAAAAAGGTCATCGATCTGAACTTCTAGGGTTTTCCCCAGGATTTGCAGTAGTGTGAATTGTGGACTTACCTGGCCTAAAACAGCACTGATGGGGTCCAATAAAATCGTTGGCAAATGGTTTCAGGCGCTCGCATAACATGGCAGACAAGATCTTATATGCGATGCTTAGGCAGCCTTGTTTGACTTCTGGATTTAATTCTCGACTTGCTTTGTCAATATTGAATGGTTCGCTCTGCCTGACAGAGGAATTTGTGTCATCTTCGCCGTTTAGAAGTCTGCATTGACTGTGCATCCACTACAAGGTTTCCATGTATGCTTACAACAAATTCGTATCCAAATAGACGCTAATTACGTTCCCTATAGCAATCACCATAGTAAGCATCACAGTTTTTCATCTTTCTTTTGCCCGGCCCATCCCACAGTACTTCCTGGATGGCTGTGATATCTGCTTTATAGCAGTCTAGTGCTATCGCTAATTATTCGACTGCACACGGACTATTCAAGGTCAGAACATGACATGGGAATTTAGAGTGGATATAGCCAATATTCGCGGGCTTAAAAGCAACCACTTTTCTGCGTACGTCCACGTCTGTAAATGCAGACCAGCTGTTTTGGCACTTGGTGAAGCACAGGTAGATCCCCGCCCATACCTCTCAGATCACTCTGATCTGAAGCTACCTGGCTACGAACTAGTGCCATTATACTTCTCTCACCGTGGTCTCGCCAATTACGTAAGTAGTGATGTAGCTCATCAAACTCCAACACAATGTGATCCATGTTCCAATACGGAATTCAACTTCATGTAGCTAAAATTCCATCTCCGTAAGCAAATTATCCACTACTGCCTTATTTACAGAAACTCCAAACTGGACCGCAATTCGACGTTTGATGAGCTGTCTGACTACATTCAAAAAATTGTATCCCTGTATCCTCATACTGAAATCTTTATTACGGGCGATTTCAATATACACAATTCTGGGTGGCTTCGAAATTCTGGACAAACAACACCCGAAGGACGGTGTGTTGAGATCTTCGCTGCGGAAAACAACTTAACAACTTGAGACGTTGATAGTCATACCACCAACACCCTGGACTTGTTTTTAACTTCTCACCCTGAAAAGTACACCGTTGATGTGCTCTCTCTTCTAGGCTCATCGGACCATTATGTCATATCAACTAATTTCTCGTACACCGACCACACAGTTAGAGAAAAAATGGTTTTAACAGCTTCTTTAGGATTTTTAACTGGTCGTTATGTTTCCTCGATAATGACGTGGATGCCACTGCTGATATGATCACAGACACCATTCTCCTTGGAATGAGATCCTTTATCCCTCATCGGATGAAGAGTATCAAATTAAAAGAAACAGCATTGTACGTCTCGAGCTGTAAAGAGGCGTCGGGTTAGAGAAATGTCTACAACGTCTTTCTTAAGCTTATGAAATTTCAATACTACCAAAAGTTGAGGTAAAAAATACTACAATGTCCCAAAGCTAGTAAAAGCTTTCGGTCGTTTTTCAAAAACATCAGAAAATCTGTCTCATCCTCCATCCCAACGCTCATTTACAATGACATTCCAGCTGTCAGCTCCTTAGACAAAGCCAATCTGCTAGCTGCACACTTTGCAAGCTCAACACTTCCAGATTGTGCTTTGTCTCCGCCTACACTTGAGTGCGTCGAATCTTCAATGGTAGCAAGAGTACTTAAAGATCTCAACATACATAAATCCGCTGGTCCAGATGGTATATATCCCCTTCTCTGAAGAGGTGTTCTCCCACGCTGGCAAAACCACTGCGTAAGCCTTTCCATCAATCCTACTCTTTAGAACACTTTCCGAGCAGATGGAAAACAGTATTTGTCCAACCCATCCCTAAAAAGGTGAATCTTATTCTCTCTCCCCCTACAGGCCCATTCACTTACATCCTTTCTTTCCAAGGTCATGAAAACTTCTCCATGACCGGCAATAGGGTTGTCGTTGCAACAGATTCACTGTTGATTTGATGGCATGTCTCACCGAAAAGTAAAACCAAAGCGTACATCAACTTTGCGAAGACAAGATAGTTGCGCTTGATATTTCGAAATCATTTGACAGAGTTTCGCATCAGACTCTTTTGTCGCAAATGCGTGCATTTGGGATCGACAACTCTCTTCTCCAATGGATTAGAAATTACGGTATGTGTGTCAATGACAACTTACATTCCCATCTGAACTGGCCTCGATATATAAGTCACTCATCGGCCCAAAATTGGAATACAATGCACACATCTGGTCAGGTGCGCCTAAAACATCTCTGTACCTACTAGATAATATTCAAAACCATGAGATAAAACTCATAGGTGATGTTAACATCACCCAGTCACCCTCGAACACCGACGAAATGTCTCGTGTCTCACTATGTTTTATGGCTATTACCACCATCAGTACTCCATTGAAATCGCCAATAGCATTCTGACCCTTCAAACCTTTAACCGTAACACCCGCCTCGCTATGAATGCTCATCAGTATATCCTCAAGCTCACTTTCGGACGTAGTCTGAAATATCGTGATTCATTCCTAATTCGAATAACTCGCTTGCCGAGCTCTCTATTTCCTAGTCATTATAATATTCAGACATTTAGAACCAACGTATATTGGAACCTATCTTTCTTCCCTCCCTAATTTTCCTTCGCCCGCGCTGTGTGCAAATATTTTAAGGATACCTTAACCAGTAGCTCGCGCTACTTTATAAAAACAAAAACCTTCCACGTGCAGATCCGAAAGTCGTTGCCCTTTGTTCGTTTTGCAGGGTCGTCAACAGTGAATCCACTTTTAAGTGGTTGGGCAGTTAACCCCACGCACAACCCCGAACCTGGAAAGCCAGGCCCTTTTTGGGACCCCTAGGACAAAAGAGGCCGGACCAAATTCCGGAACCAGTAACCCGCTTCGGGTATGTGAGTACTACCGTTGGCCCTTATTAAGGGATCATCCGCCACAAACTGTTTTCCAACACCCTGACTTAGATCCCTAAAGACCTGGTATTCAAGTAGGTTGAAGAAGCGCATATAGACATAACACATAGTTCGACCGAACTGGAACTGGCTTGGTTACCCCATATCCAGTCGAGGTACTAGGCACCCAGCAGTCACAACGTGGAGGTGAGTAGTAGGAGTTGATTGTGTGAAGCTAAAGTGAGAACGCTTATGTTCTCATATAATCGCATTCATCACCCTTTTTCGTTTATTTATGGAGGGCAAATACAAATTACATTGCGTCAAAATTGAGTAAATACCGGCTTTTATCTCATCCAACAATAGTATATGAATCAAACCGAACTTTTAACCATTTATTTATTCCTATTCCCTTTAAAAACATCACATCAGATGGTGTTGTTTAAGGATTTTAACAAGAAATATTATTTAATTCTTATTTAATCACCGTTATTACGAGTACAGCAGAAAGTAAGTGGAGTTGCATTTGCACTTGATGCATAACTGGCTTGTAACTATTCAATAAGGACACTCAAAATCATTCGCATCAGACCTTACTCCCCTTAAACTTCTCTGATTAATCGAGTACTATCTTAATATAGAAAAGTCCATTTTGTCAACAAATCTATAGTGCTCTTATGATCTTCCAACCATTTTATCTGGAGTAACTGCCGCCCTTTTTTAAAAGCAGTTGACAACACTGTGTCAAAAACTTTCGAAACAAATTATCTTCTATGACATAATCAAACGATTACACAAAACCAATAGAAATCAATTCGAGTTATGTAAATGAAAATACATTAAAACTTTGATTTCAATTGCCTCTGTCGCCTTCTCCATTCGACTGTAGGACTTACTCTGCCGAATACTTCTTATGAGCAGCCTCAACGTCAACTGTTAATGAATTCAAAAGTGCTTTTCGAAAACTTTAATGTTCCACTTAAGCATAACCATAAAGATGCGCGCAAACACAAACAGCGATCAATATTGGAGACCATCAGCAAACACACGACACCGGCCCGCATAGAGCATCTAAGAAGCCTTCGTTCGCTATCCAATCCAAAAAAAATAAAACTCAAGTCATACGAATCGTCGTTGGCATTTAACAAAATCAGAATTACTTTGTTGGCAAGGAATTGTTAGAGCTACGCCGACACGCCGGACCAACAATTGGCGAAAACTTTTCATTTTATTCCGAAAAGTTTCACAAATTTTGGAGAGGCAGCAACCATGTCCAAATTCAAACAAACAAACTCACTACTCTGGCGCCATCTCTTGTTGGCCAGCTTGATTGTGTCCTCCCTTATCGGTGTTACGTAGCTGGTACATACTCTTTTGTTCGGTTTTGTGAACTTGAGCTGGATTACGAATGTGTATGCTAATTTAACTTACAAAGATAAAAGGGATAGCAGTCCCACCATAACATAGTTGCGAAGAGTGGGTTTTATACTCTGGCCAATCCTTTTGTTATGACTTGAAACTGTTTAGCAAAGTTTTGTGCCGCATCTCTCGAGCTTGTAGACATTTATGCGAATGCCGCGCCTCCGTGTTGTGATGATTCATTGCAAAATTGCAAACTAGATGTTTTTTTTTTTTTTTTTCGTTCAAATTGCCACCATAAGGATTATGGTCGGACAAGGACGACGCTCTAAAACAATAAAAAATAAAACAAAATAAAAGCGAAACTACCACAAGTTGTAAATTCCTGGCGCGAATTTCAAATAAAACACTCGAAAGGGGTTGCCATCAGACAAGGCTGTGTACAAAATTTCCGGTGCGATATATGCGGTTGGCGGTCCTTTCAAACTATGTATGTGTACGTGTTATTAAATGATTTTTTTTTTTTGTTTTTTTTTTTTCGTCGGAGGTGTTGCTGTAATAAGGATATGATTCATTGTATGCATGTACGAGGAGTGCCAGTCGAGGATATAAATTTTGTTTGGGGAAAATTTAGATTTATATTCACACGGGTGAATGAATTGCATGGTAAGTGGCTTTCGTGTGGTATTCGCAAAACCACTGAAATGAAACGAGTCTTGTTTGTGCACTTGTGGGCGTATACGTACTATTTCACCAAAAGTCATACCTTAAAAAAATTTGTTTCTTTTTTAAATTGTTCATTCAGATTGGCCAATTTTTTCTCGGAACTTTGATCCTTCTCTTATGGTTGAATTTAAACAATGAAAAAAAAAAATACTTTTAGAGAAGCCCGATATTCATTGACTTAATGTCACCCGTCAGTGATCAGAGAACGACTTCTGGGTCGTTTGTTGGTATGTATATAAATCAGCTACCCTTCGAAAATTTGAAGCAATACGATTGTTAGATCCACTTAATAATTAAAAAAAACTGTCAGAGCTCGACAGCAAAGCTGCCTCGACAAAGCCGCTAACATCGACAAAGCACCGGAAACAACAAATACCACCCCTTATAAAAACAAAGTAAGAATGAAGCAGGTGAAGAACTAGCAGTAGTAGCTAAAGAATTTCCCATATGGAGTCAAATGTGGGGACTGCATTTTCGTCCAGCAACCTTTCAGAAAATCTTGCACCAGCTTCTCTAAGGTAGTCAGATTATTAACGCCGAATCAGACGAATTCTATAAACAAAATTCCAGAAAGGGCATACACAAAACATCCGATTTATGGCGATAGAATATTAAAATACAAGACTTCGATAGAAAGACAATATTTTAATGGTAACTTGGTAATTCCAATTTCCTCAAAACTACAGATATCAACAGTGCTCGATTAATGACTCTCATGCATTCTGAAATACCTTAAGTGCTAACTATTTTAAAAGTATATACACAGCTTACTACAACAAATTGCCAAAAGAAAAGGCCACTTACACGCGGAGATTATACCCGGTTTAACGGTTTAGGTAAGAACGATAGATTCCCTGTTGCCGCACAAGATCTGTTTCCATTTTGAACATTTTTAGAACCACTGCTTACCGCTGACTCACCGCTGACTAACGCTGAGCTAGAACCAAGGTAAGTACATGAAATCTCACACTCATATCCTCAGCTCGATTCTCCTTAAATTACCCAGTTCTTTGAAAAAGTTATTATTCTTATTCTTATAACTTCTGCAGTTGTCGTTGCTCAGTTTCCTGAGTTATTTGACATGAATGCCAATGGCACAGTGTCCTGTGATACGGCCAGACATACCTTCTGATCAAAAAGTACCCGGACTTCTTCAGTAAAACGTAAACGGTTCAATTATTCATCGATATTCATTTTATTCCCTTCAAACTAATCTCCATTGCAAGCCAAACTCATATTTCAACGCTTACTCCAGTCTTCAAAATATTTTGCATACTCCGATTTTGGAATTGCCCTCAACTCCTTCTGCGAAATCTGCTTTATCGCCTCAATCGTATTAAAACGCTCCCCACGTTGTTTTTGATCAAATTGTGGCATACAAGACGCAACAAATTCAGCACACTCTCAGCGCAAGCTGCGCTTTATCTCGTCTCATGCGCAAAACATAATGCATGACGTTCTGCACCGATGCGAACGAGACACCAAGATCGGCTACCATTTTTTTTCGTCATACTGGTAGATGGACGACCGGAACGAGGCAAATCATCAACCAGAGTACGGCCCGCTTTAAACTCTTTGTACCACTTGTACCCTTGTATAATATTTTCCACATTATCGAGTTCCCGTAGGCTATCGTTAACATTCTCAACGCTTTCGCAAATGATAGCAAACTCTTTGCTCAATTAAATTTGACATTCCGAAATTCGCAAAACACAACAAACACTGACTTGTTTACAAAGCTGTAACGCAAAAACCCCCAACAGATGAGCGCCAGATGACAGATGTACCAACCTAAAAAAAAAAAGCTGTGTGTGTACTTTTGATCAGTATGTAGAACGTGCATCATTGCGACTGAACTTTTTTCCTTTGACAAGAGGGTTATGGTGGTCCTATTAAATTTTGCCTAGAGTCGAATTGAATACTCGTGAAAAAGGGGCGTGAGGAGAGTGTTGTGCCCTTCTTTGTGAATTTCTATCCTCATAAGCTCCCTGATATTCATATGGTCTGAGACGCCGCTAAAGCCCGTCATCGTTTTATGTTTAGATATTTACTTAGTACTGCGGAATACAGATTTTTAACGGCTTCCTCGCTATCTCAATATGTCTGCCAACTATAGTAGGCTAAATGATTGCTGTGATCTCAACTAATTTTGTTACTAATTCTGAAGCATCGATTGAATTATTATGTTTTACAGTAAGCTCATGCTGTCTCCATCTTTGATTCATCGGCATCTCAACTCTTTCAATCGGCTCCGTCGGAAATTCTGATATTGAATTCCTTGCCAAAATAGATACAATTTATTACTTTTCATCACTATTTATCTATTTTATCTATGTACTTATCTGTGTAAGATGGATGCAGTTCTCGTATGGCAATGCTTATCACAATTCCGGCTTGGAAACTAAGCGGGATAGTTTCTAGAATGGTCTTCATTCTAGGGTGGATTATCCTGCTGCCACTAAAATCTCGATTCAGACTCTTTTCTGCACTTTCCTGAGATTGGATCAACAATCAAATCATTTAAATTATATACACTTCGATTTGAGGCACTTATATCATTGACTTCGCATAGAAATCTATACAATAGTTCAAAACATCCATAATCTATGCGGTGAGGATTAATTTAATAGAATGGTACAAGCTTTAAATAACGGGGATTGGTGTTAAAAGAGATAAAGTAAAGTGAAGAAGGACTCTAGTCAATGTTACCAGCTGAAATCGGCAGCATTGTGATAAATTTAGACTATCAGTCCAGAGAAGCGAATATGATAGGCTTGCATTATACGGTGAATTTCGCTGGTTTAACAATAAATTTAACAAACAAATTCAACCAAAGGCCGAACAAAGTTCATATAACTAAGCAAAATAAGCGGTAGAGAATTTTTTAGCTCATCGCTTTGCAAAATCAGAAGAAGAATTCGTTTTTCCTCCGATAATGTCAATATGAGAAGAAAATTGAGTTCTGATTCCCAGATAACCACTTGATTACGGAATTCAATAACTAAGGGCAAGGGCTGGTAACTTATTTAGATTGAGCTCAAGGAAAACCTTTCGACACCAAGTTTGTCTAAGTCTTTTTGCTATATGAAAACAGTCAGAGGACTGTATCTGAATATTTCATGCCATCTTCGTTACCAAATATCTATATATCATATCAACGAAAATGGAGTCAGAAACCGTAGATCTTAACAGAACACTATAATGTCAGCCTTCTTAAAAAGATTCAACCCATGTTACTAAACTTAGCTGAAAGCCAAAAGCATTTTGTTTCAGATAAAAATGTATGCAAGTATATATAATTGAAGGGCATCATTATCAGGGCAGCAAATGTCAGTGTGGATTTACGGACACTAAATGTGGCTATAAAAGCTGATAAAGTCATATAAAAAGACGAGGTATCTTAAGTTTGGATTACTAAAGTCAAAACACATCAAATTATATCACTGCATACTGTTCAATTACAACTAGAGAACAAGCTTTGGAAAGTTTTTTCAACTTGATTATGGTTCTACTGTAGGATACCGAATTCTCTATAACTGCATCGGCTTTTAGAATCAGGTTCCGTTTAAGGATGTAAGTTATCGCCATAGATGAAACCGTCTGTGATACAGAACTGCTCAAAATATCACCATTGGTAGTTCTAAATCAGATCAGAGCAAACAATTTACCTACCTCGGGGTAAATATTTATCGCACTTAACAAACAATTTGGCTTTGGCATATGCTGCTTTGAAAACTCATTGCTACAATTACATACATACGTTCAACAAAAATGTTCAAGCACCATCATCTTCTTCATTTTCTTCTTTTGTCAACTGTTGAAATGTGTAACGCATATAATTACATACATATCCGCTAAGCGGCTTTGATGGCACGTCCGCACTCTTTTCCATGACAGTTTTGCATAAATGTGACTGAATTATGTTGATAGAGAGCTCGATTTGCTCTTCGTGGCGTCGTGGTCATGAGGTTGGTGGCATAAACCAACGAAAAAGTCCAACGGCGTTAAATGGCATAATCTGGTAGTCCAATTCTGAGCACCATAGTGGAAAATTACACGGCCAGCAAATGACTCAGGCAATAACTGAATTGTTACTTTGGCTGTATGGTATGCGACACCGTCTTGTTGAAACCACATACGTCCACATCCATATCTTGCAATTCAGGCACAAAAAACTGGATTGTCATAACGAGAATGCGAGCATTACTCATTTTTATTGCCTGACAAGCCGCATTGTCAAAGAAGAATGGTCCGATAATGCCTCCAGCTCAAAATCTGCATCAAATTGTAACATATTGTGGATGCATTTGTTTCTCAATAATCTTTTGTTGATTTTCTAAATTGCAAATTCTACAATTTTGGCGAAGAAAACGGGCCTCCTTACAGAAATTTTAAATTGCGAAGTGTAGCTGCTGAACCTTTGAAAATTTAAAACAATCAAGCCTTTTTGATTGTACGATTATTTCTTTATTCAGGTTAACAAGAGAATGAATATAAAAAAAAGGAAAAAATTCAGTATATAAAAAAAGGATAGCATGACAATAAGTACGTACTAATTATGACAGTTTCAGATAACTAGTGTTTTTTCAGTTAACTAGTATTGTGCAAATGCTTTATATCTAGATCTATTACCAATAAATTTAATTAATTACATTTTTTATATCAAATTAAATTAAGCGTTGAGCTATGGTAATTTTACCGAACACCTTCCTTATTTTTAAAATATTGCTCAACAATGAAAACGCATTGTTCTTTCGTGTACCGCTCCATTTTTAATAACCCTGAACTGTCAGCTGTAATGAGTCTTTTTTTCTTTTCTTGGCAATACTTTACCGCACAAATAGCGCAAAATTTCAAATTTTGCATGAATTTTGGGACAGCCTTTATTTTACGGAGTCGCGATTAGAATTCGTTGAGCATGGCAAAACCAGTCGATTTACATAGTCTGGAATGTTGGCACTATCAGTTACTTAATTAAGGTCTACGGCGAATGCACCTGCATCTTATTGAATCACGTTTTGCGGCAACCGCAACCGTCGCTGTTATTCCTTTATATTTCTTACACATCATCTAACATTGTAATACATATGTTATATTAAAGCTGAACGAACGCCTGTCATCTATTATATTGTTCCACATTACTGAGGATTATACCAGAGGCTAAGTATTTAGGTATTTAAGATAAAGATCTAGATATGACTGTCTGTCACCAGAATTTTGACAAATTTAAGTCAAAGTTGTACGCATAAAACCAAATCACTTACTTCATGAAACACTAAATATTCATTCGCACAAAATTTGAGAATAATAAATCATTTTCTTAATATGGCATGTACTTGTAGTTGAGGCAGCCTTCCATCTTGTTATCGTGTCGCCCATCTTTAAGTACTTTTAGTGTAAATAAAAATGACAAACAATCTGGAGGCAACAAAGATTAATTTACACATCCTTAGAGTTTTTTTCTCATTTTATATTTGACAATTCAACGAATTTCTCTTATGTCATCAGCACACAGGATCTTCGGCAGTCATAAGACCATCAACTTGAAGCGACAGCACGAAAAGTAAATATAATAGTACATCCATCCACCTAAAAGACAGGACATAGAGTGTTTTGGGGGAGCCTAAATGATACAGAGCATTCTCAACTACAAGTACTCATAATATGGTAAAGTAGCTTAGGGTCATCAATTAAATTTATCTAAATACAAATATCATGGTATCTTCTTATGATTGCGTGTGCGTTATGGGCTTCCAACAGTTGCTTGTTTACAGAGTGCGACTTTTAATTCCTTGAGGAGGACTCTCTGCAGAAGACGGGGAACAGAAGAAACATCTAAAGAAATTTTTTTTTATTTTACCCATTTGAAGGTTTTTTTCTTTAAGTTTTTTTTTCCCATTTTATCTACAGCTATTTCCATATTTAATTATAATTTTAAGCCTGTTAGTGGTTTATGTTTCCTTTTCTTCAAATAACCCAGAGTGGAGGAATTTTTTTAGGACTTTCTCAACAGAGGTGGCATTGTTTTAATGACCTACATACGTGTATATTCAGTTCGCCCAAGCAGGTGAACAATACTGGTAACACAGAACATATTACATTCGGATTTTACATATAAAACAAGATGGTGGTATATTGTAGTATAATAATTTAATTAAAACAAAAAATGTAAGCTTCATATTAGATAAAAAATATTTTATAATTTAGTTGGATTCTAGTTGGCTTAGCTTACTAGTACTATATTGATGTCCTGATCGGAGTAACGATGTGAGTGGTTCATTGGGCGAAAACAGACGGATGTCACTATCCATCCCTTACGCAAAAGCAAAAACTTTACTCATTCTCTGCAGATAAATGCCGCGCTTCAGAGGATTTTCATTTTCATTTTTGCAAATTTTGGTCAAAGTGCAGTTCTTAAGGGAATTCTCCGTATAGCGAGGCTACAGACGTTTCCCTAAAGCGTTGTGATTTATTAAATAGACCAGTTTCTTGTATAACGTCTTTTTGGTTTCTCGAGAGACGGCTTTACTACTCAATTGCCTTCTAAGCCCAAAGAATCAGCGATTAGCAAATGCGATTCTTTGCATGAATTCCGTGTTGGTGTCGCTGTCGGAGTTTATAGTAGAGCTGAGGCAAATAAAGTCACTTACTACCTCAGGGTTGTAGCTGCCTTTTGTGGCATTTTGTCCTAGGCATCAATGTTGTTTGTTCCTCTTTGTTGACAACACATATGAGTACTATCTTTTTCCTTCATTGAAGGCTAAGCCCATCTTTGCTGCTTGTGCTCCAATAGTCGCGAACGCACTATTGGCAACTCTCTGTGTCTGTAATTCTAGTCTACATATGTGAATTGAACAGATTCCTGAAAAATGGTGGTGGAGTTGACTTGTGAGTTTCCCATCATTCTTTTTGACAACGCATCGCTTTTTATTCTTTGAAATTAAATTCTTTGTCTCTCTCATTGAGCTTAGCAGGTATCCAAAACTGGGTATGGCTCTGTATAGTTCATCTCTATAACATAGATACGGAATAAATTAACTAACATAGATGGCAAACTGTACTAATCCTTTTGTAGACGTTCACATATTTCGGCAGACAGGATATCTGCGATGCAAAGTAAACTTATCGCCTGTAGTTGGCGCACTTCACTTCTTTAGAATAGTCAGGCAGGTTTTGGGGATGAGTTGATATATACTCCGTATCCACTCATCACATGCTATCGGATTCAACAATTTTGTTAGACTTGGGCTTGGAAATTACTCTCCTGAGCCCATCTTGGTCGGGTGAACGAAAATATTGTCTATCTTCGTCCAGTTTAAATGTTTCATTCTGTCTGACGATGTTGTTTGCTATAACCATTTAATAGTCTTTTACAGACTGTCGTTTGCGCTTTAAAGATTTGGTATGTTCATTTTTTTTTTAGTAAAAAATTCCGAACTTCATTCTTTTGATAGCACCTCTCTAAGGCCTTGATCGAGCGCTTCTTGTGCTCCTTCTTTTTTCTTCTGAGGAGCCTATGCTCTTCCCTTCTTTTCTACTCAAAGCGTTCAATCCATATATCCATTATTTTTCTAGATTTGTGATATATTCTATTTCATCATTTATAAATCCAGTGTATTGCCTCTCAAAGCTTTCAATTTATTACGCCGCTCAAGTAAATAAAATTAAATACACTAAACAGCTCGCTCAGGCTTGTGGATGCGGAACTCTTTTTATACACAGTGCTTCGAATAATGTGTCGAATACCTTAAGGCGAGATTCCTTGACATACTTTGGAGTTGGTCGGAAATGCATCTCCTCTAAGTGACAGAGGTACTAGGAAATTTTTCATATTCAATAGAAAGAAACTAAGCGATTGGGTCCTTATCAGCCCGGAAACCTACAGATGTTGCGATGATATCATTGCCTCGAAGGCAACAACTTATGTTGGAGAGTAGAACTTAGAAATTCTTAGGTAACTGCACAAAGCTACATACATATTTCTACAATAGCCTACAATAGGATATGTATACCTTAATATAATCAGGAATTCATCAAAGGAAGAGTGTGTCTTATATTTATTATTTTTCCATCTTTTGTTGTACCATTATTAACAAAAACAATAACGCTAGCTTGGAAACCAAAAAAAAAATATTTCATTCGATAATTGGTTCTTATTTCGAGACAGGAAGCCCAGGAGGCCAGTAGATCCCCCTCTCGCCAAGCAAACCTAATCATATTCATGAAAGATGAAAGCACACGTTCTAGTTTTTGAGACTGGTAGACGTAGTGGTGCCCATATCTTCATTGGAACGATCAAGTGATGCAGGGTTTATCAGGGTTTGGCTTCTGAAGAAGTGGATATTTCATAATAATGAAGTTTTTCCAATCCGAGAAGACTACATCTAGATCTTATCTCGAGTAGAATGGTTGTATTTAATTGATATGGTTTTATTCATACGTACTTAAGTCAATGATGAAAATACCGACCATCTCACACACCAAATACTTTTCTTCCCCAAAATCCAATGACATCAAGTCGAATGACCGATTTTTATTCCTTTACATTCCTCTGCTCCTCTGCCAGAAGTATTGTCGACCACTAAGTCACTCTCATCATCAGTGCAAACAGCTTTGGGTTAATGACAGAGTACATTCACAACCTTAAAACTCTGTCCATCATCGATATCATTATCAATTTGCCAAGCCACTGTCGCTGTTAGCCGCCGACTGCCAACCGACATGGCCATCTCATTTTCTTTCGCCATGAAACGTAACAGCAAACACAAAGGATACGAGAAAAGTCCTGAACCCTTGCCAGGATTTAATAATTATTACTCATTTCGCCAAATGTCAGCGCATGCATAAATAATTTGCTTTCATCGCCCTTAGAACCAAAATGCAAGACTTCTTCACGAAAAGGTCTTTGTAGAATATCAGGATTATTTGTTCAAAAAAGGATGTCGGTGAGGAGCGTCTGTTCGGCCGGTTAGTTGGCAAGGATTCGCCCGTAAAGAATTTTTTTGTTTTTTAGCTGACAATGAAAAGTTCATCATCTTTACATGAAAAGGTCCCTTCGTCGCTTTTGGTAAGGACTATTGCTCGTGCTATCATCGTTATTGTACCGGACATTGTTGTTGCATCAGTTCTGTTTCTGTTGTTGCAATTGTTTGCCGCACGCTTAACGCTAAGAGTCCTTTTAATTTTCTACAAGTTGGTGGAGAGAAATATTTTTTTTTGTAGTAGTTCCGTTGTCTTTTGTTGTCTTCCTTAACGCAAAGATAGATGATTGCATTTTCAACTCTACAGTTCTTCTGAGAATCCTTATTGTGGCTTCGTATCCCTCAGCTGTAGCTGGCGGTACTTCTTCCTCGGGTGCTGTTGGGAAATGTATTGTTTTTTCCTGTTTCTGGTTTTGCCGTTGTTGGCGATACTACTTCTGCTTATCTTAGCTTTTGTCCTGTTTCTATAGTTCGTCGTCCTTATTTTTTTTTTTTTTTTATCCTTGAAAAAAGCTGACTATGTATTTTTGGGTTGCAGTTAGACAATAAAACCAAAAAAACAAAAAGTAAAGCAATGGGGATTGTTTTTTTTTTTATTATTTCTTAGAAGTTTTCCATAAGGAAATTTTTTGCTGGTCCTGTTTAGACAATAGAGGAAGGACTTGGGCATTTTTTCTGTTTTTCACATCGGAACAGATACGGAATAGAGGCGAATATTTTGTTTGGATGGAATTGGGACAGAGGTTTTTAAATAAAACTGTTTATGGCATTTAGTTGAAAGGGGATGAGAGTTAGTAAAAACAAATTTAAGATTAACCAGAAGGAAAAAATGTGCTTAAAGAAGATGAGAAAATACAACCAAGGATTTGCGGAGTTTTTGTATAGGTTATATATTATAGTTAAAGAGAAAAACATTAGAAAGAAAAAGAGTTTAGATGACAATTGGTATAAAAGGTATAAGATTATTGATTTGTTTAAAATTTAGTTTAATACCCTCTATTCACTTCCAATAAAAAAATAATATTTGAAGCTTAGATACTCTTGTTTTTGTATGTATAATGTCATTGATAGATGATAGATTCCTTGCGTAGTTATGGTGCGAAAATTATGGTGGACCATTGCGTAGGAGAGACCCACTCACTGTGCTAATCATGTTGTCATCTTGCTATTTTTACCAATTTTGAACGCCAGTGACGAGAGAGTCAGAGATATCTTCTTAGGCATAAGTTTGCCATTCAGGTTCATAAGTTTGCCATTGCCCGCCGAATATGAAATAATATCTGAAAAGTGAAATAGGTTTTCGAATTTTTGGAGTCACATATCTGAGACTTAAACCCAAGATATCTTGGTTTCGGTGGCAGTCATGATGAACACTTTTTATTTTCATTTGAAATAATTTTATACAGAATAAAAAAGCTATTATACTCAATAATATACAAAAAAATGTTATCAAAAATAAGCTTAAAAAACGAACATCCAATTCTGGCCAAAAATTGCCAACATGGCACAATAGCGAAGTCCATTGACTGTAGCATGGCGATCATTTTCATCGACGAAAAAATGTGCTCTTCAAGCACATGTAGGTTTGTTACTGTTCAATAATGTATATTTTGCTTATTGACAAAGCCATTAAGTCAAAAATGAGCTTCATCGCTGAAGATGATTTTTCGCTGAAATTCAGGATTTTCTTCAAACTTTTGCAGAGCCAAATCGGAGAAGTTTTGGCGCTTCATGATCAAGAGGCTTCAGTTCTTGAGTTAATTTGATCTTGTGAGGGTGAAGGCTAAGATGTTTACTCAAAACTCGACGCAATGTAGACTGAGAGATTCCCAATTCCTGTGAACGGCGTGGAATCGACTGATTGGCTCATTTTGAACTGAAGCACTTACGGCTGAAATATTTTTGGTACTTCGACCGATGTGTTGTCTCACTAGCACAGAAGCATTCAATAGTGAATATGTTGACTCGAATTTATCCACTATATAACGCACAGTCTGTTTGGTGGGTCGATCATTACGATCGAAAATTGGAGTAAGCGCTCTTAAAGTTGCGACAACCGACTCAAAATTTCGGTTGTAATTTTTAATAATTTTCAAACGTTGCTCGTTCGAGAACTTCACCATGAAAAAAATACAAATCTTGACTGACGTTTTGACATTGACAGATCATAAAAGAGGTTTAATGGGGCCTTTGTATTAAAATACAAAATTATTATGTCCCTATTGAAAAACCCTTGATTTGTTAGTTAAATTACAGATGTTGATCTAGACAGATCCGAAGGCATTACATTCTGATAAGCAAGTGGCTGCTCTCGATCGAAAATGTTCATCAAATTTTTCTGGTATCTCGAAGGCAACACAAGTTGTCCTAAACATAATGGTTTTCGACTTCTGAAAGTTGATTTTTAACATCCACTTGTAACAACATCATGTCACATCACATGTCAGTCTCTTGCCCTGTTTTTTAGTTTTGTCTCCAACGCACTTAGCCTGGAGTGTAATGATCACCTTGCTTATTTACCGACCGAACATTCACCGGACTGAAAGTGTCTTGACCCCTTTTGGGAATAGGATGCAACAACGCTGTCTTCCAATGCGATTTGTTCATTACATTAATAAACGTGGTGGTGTAAATGCACTCGTAAATGGTGACTTTAATAAGAGATTTCGAACCACAATTTTCGGTATTCCATCGATTCCCACGGATGCCTGATGTTGCTTCTCAGTGATTCAAAGATCGCATGCAGTTGTCTATCTCCCTAATTTGCCGTATTCTCTTCGTTGAACTCAGTGAAACCTGAGTCCACGAATCACCAGTTCTCTATATCATTTTGACGATAAAAGTTGTGCAAAAGGACTCGATTTTAAAGGCTATGGTTTAGGCCAATTCGCTTGGATGATGGAACCTAAAATGCACTTCGTTATTCCTGTCAATCGAAAATTCTAGTAGTCCACGATCAGTTAAGTTGTTAGAAAATGCCACGTGTTCGGTGTTATGTGCTATGAAAACTCAAATTCTAGGCTCTAAATTACCTTCGAAACGAGATGTACTTGGTGTTCTTTTTTATAATATGCGAAGAGTGAAGTTAAGTTTAGCAAATAGTGTTAGTTTAGTAATAGATGAGTATTTTGTATTTTGGAAAAAACAAGAATTCCTACTCGTGATCGATGTCATTGCTTAAAACAATTGAAAAAATTTTACGAAGAGCTACGAAACATTGAAAAAAGTAAAAACAGAAACACTGAGACAACGAAAAAAAAAGAATACGATTTTGCGAAAACCTTAAACGATTTATTTGATATCGTGCGTGCATCAGCATAGGATTTGATGAAAATTGAAGAGAATAAAAATTTTCTTTTACAAGAACGGACTTGGAACGACTACCAGCTTGCAGTTATGGAAAAAAGAAAAGAGGATCGTGAGAAGAGAACCAAACAATGATTTGAAGATCAAAGTTCATACAATTATCAAGTTATGTTTAAATATTTGAATGAACAAATTATTTTGCCAGTAGAATTAGATACTACTTTTTCATCTTCTTCAGGAGCTTGAAGTTTAAAAAATTCTATCTCTGAATTCTAGCTCTGAATCGCCAGTGCCAGGGCCGTCAGGCTTGAAAAGAGCTAGAGTAGATATTTGAACTTCCAGGCTATCGGCAATGCTCGATAAATCTAAAATAAGTGACAGAGATGCCGTTCACCTCTTCACAGCCTGTATTACTGTAAGTCACTTCCTTCGATCCTTTCAAATTTGTGATTGTGCGGTTAATCACAAATATGAAAGGATCGTCTATAATCCTATAAGTCTTTCTCGTCAATATTTTCGCGAACAAACAGCTACAGTAAGTAAAACAAAGGTTTAAACTTAAGCAAACAGCTACAGCAAGTAAAACAAAAGTTTAAACTCGAGTTTAAACTTTGCCGTAATACACTGGGACTTCAAACTTCTTCCCGATATAACTGGCTAAGCTAAAGTTGACAGACTTACAAACGCAAAAGCAACAGCTCCAAAAATTGAACAACTCCTTGGAATACCGGAACTTTCAGCTGGAACTGGTACTGAAGTATCATCTGCAATGTATGAAATATTGGAAGATTGGTCATTGATGGATAAAGTGCAGGCTTATATTTTTGATACAACTGCATCTAACACCGGGCGTCGGAATGGAGTTCTGTCCTTTTAGAAAATAAAATTCGTCAAGACATACCCTACCTAGCTTGCAGGAATCACATTTTTGAAATTGTTCTTCAATGAGTATTTAATGCATCTAAATTGGATCCATCTTCTGGATCTGATATTCTTTTGTTTAAAAGATTTAAAACTCAGATGAAAACGATTGATAAAAGTAAAATTTTCATATGGTCCATGGACAAAAAGGCTGTGAACGTCCTTGCAGATGTAAGGGAAGAAACTTTGGTATTTGCTATGAAAAGGCTAGAAGATAATTCCCTCGGGTTGACTATAAGGAGTTTCTAAATCTGATAGTTATTTATTTGGGAGCAACTCCTCCAAGTGGCATTCAATTTCGGGCACCAGGAGCTTATCATTTGGCTCAGTGGATGGCAAAAGGAATATGTTGCCTTAAAATAATATTATTTCTGCAACAAATCGAGCTGAACGCGAAAGATAAAGGAGCTTTATCTATTTGTTATCTGCGCCAGATGTTTTACTAGCACCATTAATTTTCTAAAAAGACTCAATTTCTATAGAGAAAATGATAAAGCTATAGCTGAAATTGCAATAAATAAGTTGCTTAATCATTTATGGTACCTGAATGAGGAATATGCAGCATTTTCATTTTTCGATGACAGGCTGAATGTTGAAGAAAAGCGAAAAATGGTTTTAAAAGTTTTGGAAGGAGATGACCAAAAGAAAGACGAAGTAAAGAAGAAATTACATCTGAAACCAGCTGATGTTTCACACTTCATTACCAAAAATCTTCCATCAGATCTAATGTCGACTAAATCTATGAAAATTTTCGAAAGATTTGGCTTATCTGCAGACTTTTTGCACATTGATCCAACAGTTTGGAATGACCAACCAGATTATAGCGAGGAAAGGAAATATTCGGATCATTAAAAGTAATCAATAATACAGCTGAACGTGGAGTTAAACTAATGGAAGAATTCGATAACAAACTCACAAACTCAAATGAAGATCAAAAATTCAAGTGAGTACGGCTTTCATTTGCTTAAAAGAACTCACAGATTATCTTAATAATATGCTTTAAATTTGAAATAAATTCTATTCAAATTCAAATAATTCAAATTGTCAGACTGTGAGAAATTATCGCGAAAACTACCCAGGATATAGTCGAGAAAGTTTCAAAACTCGTTACGATGACTGAGTTTCATTATTTATTTGTATACAAATTATTTGTACAAATACCATCTATAAATCCATTTATTACAAAATCTTCATCTGTTTATTATTATATATGAAAATATCACTTTAAAAATAAATTTTTAAAATTATTTGGATGTTTGTTTTTTTTTCACCTAGAAGAGAATTCTTAAGATTTCAGGCACAAGCCGATATTCTTGAAATTTGTTTGTACACTTTTTGAATATAGTGTACAAATCATACAAATAAGGGCCACCCTAACCTACCTAGTCCTGCCACAAGTTCTGTTACACAATTGCCAGCTCTTATCGTTCAAAACTTCTTGCGGGAATAGAATACTAGTCAGTTTGGTTTCAGTTTGCAAACTACTCGTATGTATTAACATGGAGTGGGGTGTCAAAGATATAAGTGCGGAAGAGTGCTGACCAAACTTTCGAGTTGCTAAAACCATTCGGATTATCGAGAATATTCGTTTATCGGGCTATTGCTCGCTTCGGCGAATTTTCTGGAGTAGAGGACAGGCCAAGAAGTGGTCGCCCGCGCGTCATCCATACGAATGCGATAGTAAAGGCAGTGCGTGAACGATTTCGGAGAACTCCCCTTAGAAAGCAGAAGATCATGTCCAAGGATTTGGATATATCAACCAGATCCATGTCTAGGCTGATTCGGGATGATCTGCATATGAAAGTCTATCGTCGGTGCACGGATCATCTTCTAACTCTTCAACTAAAAAAAATTAGGCTGGAAAGATGCAAGCGACTTTTGCAGTGGTACGCGGACAATGGTCATGAAAACATTTTGTTTACGGATGAGAAAATTTTTACCGTGGAAGAAGTTTTCAACAAATAAAATGACAAAATTTATGATGAAGTGGCATATGGAAGCGATACAATTTATTTCAATTGTTCAACGTAGACATCATTCCGTTTCCGTAATGGTTTGGTGGGGGGTCTCTAACCATGGTGTCACATTCCTCCATTTCTGTGAAAATGGCGTAAAAACTACTGCAAAGATTTACCAAGAAGATGTGCTAGGGGGTGTTTTGAAGGGTTTGACCAATACTCCTTTCAATGGATACTGATGGATCTTCCTCTGCTCCAGCGCATAAAGCCAAAACCACGCAAGAGTGGCTCAGAGTCAATATTCCTAGCTTTATAGCAGCAGAAGGTCGGCCGTCGGAGAGACCAGATCTGAATCCACTGGATTATGGTTTGTGCTCACAATTGGAGAACATAACCGGCAAGACTCCCCACAGAAATTTGAAAAGCCTTAAAACAGCATTAATCAGAGCAGCGTCCACGGTCTCCATAGAAACCATACGTGCCGCGATTGCCCAATGGCCACATCGTTTGTAAGATGGTGGTAAAGCAAAACGTAGTCATTTCGAGCGAATCCAATTTTTTTCAAATATAACAAATATTGTGGTCTAATAAATGAAACAATTTTCAATACAATATGTTTACTGTTTTTTTTTATAGCGTTTTATATTTGTAACAGAACTTATGGCAGGACTTAGCTTAGTATATTTTTGGCTATTCATTTTGGAAAAAATGAAACAAATAGGTGAATTTCCAGAGCAGCTTATAGCACCCCAAACCATTAACAACCTGCAAAATTGCAAGCATGCCTATGCTGCCTTTCAGCTCTTTTATCATGCCAATATTTCTGACAACCATCTGGCCCATCTAAGTTGAATTTTTTTTCGTCAGAAAATACCACTTTACACCACTCTTCGTTCCAATTGAAACTTTTCAGCGAAAATCAACATGTTCGCTTTGTGACGTGTTGTTAATTTGTTGCACTCGCCTTGTTGAGCGAACGTGTTCACAATTTCAGAACGACTAATCGACTTATTTACAACAAGACTTCTAATTTCTTGAATATCCCAAGGTGTTAACATTGCTTATCTACCTGTACTTCGCTTTACTCCATAGTTTCCCCCAAGTTTTATGCAATTTGCAATTACAGTTTTACCTTTTTGTAGAATAACTGCGATCTGCCTTGTTGTTTTCCTCTTCGGCCAATGGCTTTCCACGAGGCATTATAATTTAATTGTGCAACAATATACGGAATCATACTTTTTTTATGAAAATCCGCGAAATATTTTCAACTAACAAAAAATTTTCAATGGAAACTCAGCTTGATTTTTAATTTTTTTTTAAACACACTTTCTTCACTTATGCTATTTGGATTTATCAATATTTCGTATCACAATGAAGATCACTTACCAATGTAAAACGGACGCAGAAACAAAAACAAAATTAACATTATTGTTATGATGCGATAAGACCAAACGAAAGTGTTGTCACATTCTATATATTAATTATTTTTGGGGAACAGAGAAAGATTAATCTTCTCTTTATAACATTATTTCGTGTAGTGTACATTCATTTTAAACGCATAATTTTAAGACACATACAAGACAGGCTCATTGACGAAGCTAGAGACACAATCTTAAAACATGGTCAATTTGATAAAGTGGGGAAGATTAAAAGAAGTGCTGATTAGGGCTCATGGTGAAACTATATGATAATATAGTTCAATGCCGCTGACAGTAGACAATAGAATAATTCTGAACTATAATCAACTAAATGGCCACCTTATAAGATGCTCATTTAGCATTAAGCTCAATCAACGGACTACAGACTAATGACCAGATAAAGACTAATAATAGAATACTATAAAATTGCCTTAAATCAAATGTGCCAGAACTCATTAAAGGAATCATAATTGGTAGAAACCCTCCTACAATAGATGATGCCTATAATATTATTGTGATATAGCTAACATTCCATTTCGTACAATAGCTATCAGCAATACATATGTAAAAATAACTCAGGATATACATAATTGTAATTAGCACCCAAATAAGACAGAATTAAAAAACAAAGGATTTCAAATCTCCAACAGATAAGACTGTTAAGCAACTTATAACAATATAAACCAATCCAATTACCACAACAGTGGCAGACAAAATTTCTACACACAAAACACACAAACCACACATAGCCAAACGCAACCATGCTACTATTCATCCCATTTACTTTAATAGTAAAGAAATAATTATCATAGAATCAATCGAGATATTCATCCCCCGACTAGGCAAACTAGACAAAGCCAACAATATAACAACCCTAATCAAACTATGGAATCTCTATTAATCAAAGTGACATGACTGATCAAAATGTTCAACGTAGAGACTCAAGAAATTACCCTCTTTAACAATTGATACTAAAATAAAAATAAAAAAAAAATTTAATTTACTATTGATATAGTTATTACCGAATCTAAATGGAAAACGTTTGTAGAATCTCAAACCTTAAAAGTATTTGGTACGAGTAGGAACGTAAATTGTAATTTAAAATGCAGATTCCCCCATCCGATGTATTCAATTTACATGATTACTTCATAGAAATTTTAGAGTATCAATTAGATAATTATTTCGACGGTATAACTGGAAATAATATTTTAGTACCACTTTGCTCCAAACCAATTATAAAGAACGATTATTAATTGCAAATGAAAGTGAGGCGCAGCTCGTCTTGCGAGAGTGAGGGCCACTCCGAGGGAATCCTGTGTATAGACGTAAACGACGATGGCTACACTCAAGGTTTTGCAGGCAAACCTACACCATGCTAAAGGTGCTTCTTACGCCTTTAACCAACGATGCGTAAAAGAGAACATCACCCTAGGACTACTCGTAATTCAAGAACCTTGAGCTATTATAGGTAAGACATTTGGCGTCCACAATATTGAGCAAAAAATAGAATCTGCCCCAGGAGATTTTAAACCAACGGTTTGCTCTACAGACGTACCTCAGGAGAATGCATTGCAAAAGTTCGTGTGCTCCTCAGCCTATTTCTCCGTAGGCATATTGTAGATGCGATTCCTACTGTTCTGGTACAGGATTTGATCAAGCTTTGCCACCGTCGCAGCTCGTTCTTGGATGTGATGCCAATGTCCACAACCATATCTGTGGTAGCAGCCACAACAACAAAAGGGATAAGTTACTTTACAAAACCAACTTTTATGACTTTTTGTGTGCTCGAGGCAAATAGAAACATTAAAATGGCAAATAAAGTAGCAGAGAAATCAGTGGGTCGTACAAATTCAAGAAATTCAGGTGTCATCATTGACATTACTTTTCCATATAATGCTCCATAATAGGGGTGGCCAATGAGACAGACACTTCTAATAAACAAAAAAAATAAGGAATGTAATTAATTATCGTAAGTTAAATATTCATACAATTGACGACAAATTCCCTGTTCCGACCACAGTAGAATATTTGATAAATTATGCAGGTGCCAATATTTCACCACAATCGATTTGGCAAAAGGAGTCCACGTAGACTATAGATCTAAGACGGTTTTCTCAACTGCCAATAGTCATTACTTAAAATCGGCTTAAAAAAATATGCTGCTACTTTCCAACGTCTTATGAATAAAATCCTTAAAAAAATATTTAAATAAAATTTGTTCTAAATGCCTGGATGGCATTTTTATGTATCTACATGATTAGAAGAGCACATTTGTACAATAAAAAAATACGAGTATGTGTTACAGTATCTAAGAGGAGCCAATCTCAACTTATTTAAAAATTTATAAATGCAACTTTGCTGAAAAATTAATTAATTTTTAGGTCATGTAATTACAGAAGTAAGCATCAAACCAGATACACTTAAAGTTAGTGCTATACAAAAAATTACTCTTCCCCTTAACCAGAAGGCAGGTAACCAGTTACGAGTATCACCGAAAGTTTGTTGAAGATAACGCCAAAATAGCGTATCCCGTGATGAAATAACATATTAAAAAAAAAAACGAAAACCATTAGTACGTACATATGATCATACATATGTATGTCGAAGCATTTAACAGGCTTAAGACACAGCCAATTTCACAGCATATCCTTCAAAACCCAGATTTGAACGAAACGCTTTCATTAGCTTTCGTTTAGCGAACGCTAAACGATCACGAAACTCGGTATAGAGAAGGAACTTTTAGCCACTGTTTAGTCAGTGAAATAAGTTCATAAGGGTCGACCAACAAGAAGTATAATTTTAAATTCCGCGCCATTGCTGAACGGTCAATATTCGACAATCATTGCGATGACTTTTGATAAGCAACAACCAGGAGGTTATTAAATATGAATCGATACAAAAAAATCGCGGAAACGGATTTCGTAAAGTTCCTAATACTTTTTAGCCATCATTAAGTACCTTCTCGCAGAGCTCTAGTAAATTTCATAGATAAATTTGAACGTCTCGGACAGGTTAGTGATGTTAAGAGGAAGAATTTAAAATCCCGACTGTAGCAGTTTTTTCACCGTTACGAATGATATATGGGGTCAAGTATTGTCATGCAATATGATGGGACCATGCATACGAGTATTTACCAACGCAGGTTGCTTTTCAGAAAATTTCTCATGCCCTTTGTCGATTTCCTCACAACATTTGACTGTATTTATCGTTTCCCCTCGTTGAAGAAATGAAAAGTGAATTGGTCCTTCTGATATCCACCAGAGTGTCACCATTATCATTTCTGGGTGAAAATATAGCATTCACCCACTGCCCATATCTTGTACGGTTGTCATACAAAATCCACTTTTCATTACACGTGATTATACGGTGCTTAAGTGCCTTAAGCTCAGCGATGCACAGATTTCCAAGCGGCGTAGTTTTCGTACTTCATTCAGTTCATGGGACATCCACTTTTCCAGCTTTTTACTTTTCCTATTAGAGATAGGTGTCGACCTATTGTCATGGAAAATACTCCCATGTTCTGTGCAATGTCCCGAGCCTAGCAAACAAACGTCGAACGTTGCATTCGTTTACCACTACATACTTAAATACGTCGTTAATATTTTTCGCTGCCAGAGACGCATTCTGTCCCAGTTTAAATTCTTAAAAGAAGAGAGTACGAATTTGAGCAGTTGATAGCATGATAAACAAAAAATACTGTAGTTGCAACGAACCCTAAAAATATCACAAGTCAAACACATACCGCTTTATCTTATAAAAAAAAAATTTCACTTTCTGCTACAGATATTTACTCGAGAGCTTCTGAAGAGAACTGAGTAAAAATCGGATATTTCATATGATACGAGTACAACCAATATAATGACACTCTGTACAAGAAGGCCGGCACATGACATAATATTTGTAATATTTTTTAGAAACGTCATGCGTTCCCGTATTAATAGTTCTATCCTGTTATTTATGTTCCCAATTTATACTCCGGAGAGGGTGTTAAGGGATCGCCACATCTTTTACCAAATCGGGCATAGAACAAACTAATCGCAGCCACTTTCTAGATCCCTGAAATCTGAACTCTTTAATGAAATAAGTAGACATGGAGATTTTCACAATTCGAGAGAATGCTTCAAGGGCATTCTATTTAGCTTACTTGAAAACTGACCTAGTTTTTTTTTTATATCTAATACTAAGTTTTTTGAAGAAATAAATAAAATAATGGCACCAAGTTTTGAGGCAATAAGGGTTATATTACCTTTGTTGGAAAAGCAATAGCAGTTGTCAGAGCGCTCGATCAAGATAAATAGAACGAGATAGATCAAAAGCAAATGTTCTCCTTGTGCCTAGGAGCTTCGCCTTTACATCTAGATTTATTCTATGTTTATCTGTCTGAAAATTCTAAAGTTGAATATTTTAAAAATTTTATCAAATTTTGTATACGAATTGAAGGCAAAGTCTCTGTCTAGCTTTCATCAGTTGGGAATACAATAAGTAGTTTTTCAAACCTTACTCCGTTTATCTTCTTCTTGATGACAAAATTTGATTTCGGTCTAAGCAACTTACCTAGAAAAAGAAAAAAAAATTTAATCTCATTATAAATAATTTGTATATTATAAATTTAAAAGAATATATTTACATACGAGTATATAAAGGGTGTTTTTTTTTAGAGGTTTGCTTTTTAAACCGTTTCTACAGATTGTCAATTTGACAGTTGAAAGTTGATTTGTGGTTAATGTGTTTTGTCATAGATTAACGACAGAAAAACGCGTGCGAATTGTGCAAACTTATTTCACGGTCCATTTTACGGTCGACATAATCGTCCACCTGAGCAAGTTATTCGGCACACGATGAATCGTTTTCCCACCACGTACACTCTAGTGGACAATATGCTTCCCCAAAGACGACAAACAATGCGAACAGAGGAAGTTATTGCCATTGTGGAGCACAGGGTTGAGGAGAATCCGAATGAGTCGATTCGCCATCGTGTACAGTAATTGGAGCTATGCCCATCCAATTTGTGGAAGATTTTACAGAAAAATCTTGGCTTAAAAATTTACAAGATCCAGCTTGTGCTAGAGTTGAAACCGCCTGACCATTATACGCGTTGTAGGTTTGGTGAATGGGCCGAAAACATAATTCAACGCTAAATTTGGTTCTCCGATGAGGCCCATTTTTGGTTAAATGGATATGTAAACAAGCAAAATTCCCGAATTTGGAGTGGAGAAAACCCAGAAGCCTTTGTCGAGACGCCAGTACAACCATTGAAACTCACTGTTTTGTGTGCTTTATGGGCTGGTGGAATCATCGGCCCATATTTCTTTAAGTTCGATGTCGGGCAGAATGTTACCGCCAATGGAGAGCGCTGTAGAAACATGATTTCCGGCTTCTTCGTTCCTCAATTGAATGGCATGGACATGGACAGAGCGCTGGTTTCAACAAGATGGCGCAACATGCCAAACATTTGCTGAGCGCATAATTTAGCGTAATGGACCTGGGGTATGTGAAGTCACTAGTCTATGCCGATAAACCAGAGACGTTGCGCGATTAGGAAGTAAACATTCGGCGTGTTATTGCTGTTATACGGAGCCAGTTGCTCGATAAAGTTGTCGAAAATTGGACTTCACGATTGCGTTTCCTTCGAGTTAGCCGTGGCGCGCATGTACCCGATATCCTATCTAAACACTAATGGCATAAAATTATCTATTAAATAAAGCTAATATTATAGACATTAGCTTAAAGTATATGATTTTATATTGAATCAATCGCCCTGGTGAAACACCAAATTTTCTGGCACAAGAAGGCAGCAACCCGAATATGTTCCCGCAAATAAATAAAATATTTCGCAGAAATAATCAGAACGACCTTCCATGTCTGAAAATCGCCCGAGCAACGAACAAATACTTGTAGCAGCAGGCATAGATCCAAATGAGGCTCTTGATGATGACAACTTCTTTGTGATCGAGGAAGGCGAATGTATTCATTGGCCCGAACCACGATCTGGAGAATCGAGTACTTGTGCACAATTTCTACCTTCGAAATGAAATTGTGAATTGGCGATTCGAGAGCTCGGGTTTCACCCAGTTCAGTAACGAGAATATGGCAAATAATAATGTCATCACCAACGATAGGGTACTCCCCCGTTTATTTCGAAGGAAGAGCTCCAAACGATCTTCGAATCACTTAGATGTAAGAAATCAGTGGGAACCGATGAAATACAGAACATTGTGCTTCGACATCTCCCTCTAGATGCGGTGAACATTTATACCAGCCTGTTTAATAATGCAATGAATAATGCACATTATCTAGCGCATTGGAAAACTGCGGTGGTACATCCCATCCCCAAAAGGGATAAAGATACTTCCAATCCGGCGAATCTCCGCTCGATCAGTCTTCTTCCAATCATCAGTAAGGTGTTCGAAAAGGTGATCAATAGAGTCCTGACTAAGTGGGTTGAGGACAAACATATAGTTCCGGATAATCAGTTCGGTTTCAAGGCAGGGCATGATATCATTCATGCGGCGTCGAAACTGGTTTCTGATATTCAATGGAACAAAGGCAAGAACCAGTGCACTGGTGCCTGATTGACTTGGAGAAGGCCTTCGATACCGTATGGTTAAAAGGACTCTTTTTCAAGCTGGACAGGTTGGGCATTAGTAAACCACTGCGGTATACTCTTTTTGATATGCTCTCCAGTAGACAGTTCATCGTGAAGAATGGCGATGTGACTTCTGCTGGAACATTTAACATTAAAAGCGGTCTGCAACAGGGTGCGGTGAATTCGCCGATCCTATTCAACATTTACACGAGTGATCTGATAGGTTCACTTCACCATGCCATAGCGTACGCAGACGACATAATCGCGTACAGATCAGATCCAAAAATTGAGGTCATTAATATACTTCTGCAGCGTGACTTCGACAAAATTAAGCGATACTGCGATGACTGGAAGTTGAAATTCAACTTTCAGAAGTCAAAAACCATTCTGTTTAGGACGC
The DNA here is from genome assembly GCA_949129095.1 of Volucella bombylans. Classification (NCBI taxonomy): domain Eukaryota; kingdom Metazoa; phylum Arthropoda; class Insecta; order Diptera; family Syrphidae; genus Volucella; species Volucella bombylans. The sequence continues at coordinate 108,031,771 of OX422143.1, read as the reverse complement.
CTTTGTCTGGGGCCTCTAGGGATACCAGAAAGAATTGGCAAAAGTTCTCGATCGTGGGGCAGCTCGTGCAGCCACTTGCTTGTCGAAATGTAGTCAGATACCTTGGGATCTGGCTAGATCAATTTCTGTATTTTAACAAACATATAGATGTTGCTCTGACCAGAGCCAAATTCGCTTTTGCCCTTACAAAGAGACTGTTTTATAACAGCCAAATCCATTCGAGGGTTAAGGTAATCTGTTACATGGCCCTTATCATGCCCATGCTTGTACTTGGATGTCCCATGTGGTTCAACGTGAGAGCAAGTTCATTGGAAAAGATTCGGGTGTTTGAGAGGGCTTGTCTTAGGACTTGTAGTCGCTTATAGAGAACACCAGAGTTTGAGTACATAAAATTCTATCCCAATGAGGTCATGTATATTTATACAATAGGGCGAACCTAATAAGACTGGACAATTTCGTCATTAAGTTGTGATAGTTAGTTTCATGTGAAGCAAGGTGGGCCAGCCTATTTTTTTTTTAGCCATGGCCGTCTTACATAGTTTTAGGTAGGTTTAAGTAAAATTTTAAGAAAAAAAAAATATATATATAAAAATAGAAAAACAAATTTGTAGATGTAAGTAGGTTTAAGTAAATTAAGATTTAGTTTTAGGTAGTATGTAAGCTTTTAGTTTTAAGTTTTATAATAAAATTAAAATAGTCCATGTACTACATTTTTAAACATATTTTTGTTAGTTTAAGCTGTAGTTAAGTCACTGTAGAATAAGAATAAATAATAATCCGTCATAAACGTCGAAAGACATAATATTTAAGTATTACTATATGTTTAACTTAGAGTGCCCGCATTGGGCCAGTAAGTTAGTTTAAGATTAAGTTATTTAAGCTAATTTTTAATTTTAAACTGAAAAAAAAACTGACGTGGGTTGGTGTTAAAAGAAATAAGTTGAAGTAAGAAAGGACAATCGATATTACCAACTAAAATTTAACGAATAAAAAGAATGTCGGCAACTTTTTGGCCTATATAAAGGGGTTGTAAATTTACAGGTTTCAGCCGGTCATTGTAAGGTGGTAAATTTTGGCTAGCATCCCAGGGAATTTCATGTAAATCAAGTCGTAACTGCTACTATCCGGAGGATGTGAGTTCTGTAGTAGGCTGGCCAAACTTGGTTTGCATATTCAAGAAGAGGCCTGACAAAGGTTATGTAAAGAGATTTGGTAACTCCTTAGAAAAGCACTTGATGAAGCCAAAGGCAGAGTTGCCTTTTTTTATTATATTATCAATGTGAGAACGGAAATTTAGTTCCTTATTACAGATAACACCTAAATCACGCAACTCATTCACTAAGGGAACTAAAGTAGGGAGCCACTTACGGGTATGAGATATAGCCTGACACTTATTGACCTTAAGCTCAAGAAAATTCTTCTAGAACCAAGTACAAAATCTGTCTAGATCTTCCTGAAGTTGTAGGCTGTCTGATGAAGATGATGTACGAGTATATCTAAAGATTTTCATATCATCTGCGTAAACAGATATGTATGAATTATTAAAAATTCAATATCATTAATGGTCAGAATAAATAATAAGGGACCAGTGGCTGCCTTGAGGGACACCAGAGGAGGCTTTGATTGGATCAGAAACCATGGACCTAAATAGAGCATAGTAATGTCGTAATGTCAAAGGCTTTGCTGAAATCGGTGGCAATCACATCAACTTCATTTCCAGATTCCAGTGCACATAGAGTGCTTAATACGAATTCGATTAAGTTGCTGGTCGTAGATGTACCATTGAGAAAACCGTGCTGGTTTTGGGAAACAATAGATTTACAATGGAAAAGCATTATGTCATAGGTAATGCTTTCAAAAAGGTATGCAGGACAGCTTAGTGATATGAAATAATGTATCTACAGGGATAAGATTTAATAAAACCAACAATTGGCTATACCGATGTTGAGCTATCTTTTCAGAAGTGATTTCAATAATTAGGAGCACTTATTTTAGTTTTAGTATGACACTAGTATTTCATTTCGTGTTAAAAGCTTTTTATTATTATTACCTTCCAAGTTACCCAGATTCAAATCCGAAATCAACATAAATCTATAAAGTACAATCACTAATCTATTTGCTGATCGGCTTTCGGTTTAATTTCTCCAACAATTGTATTTTAGTGTTTATGTAAGAGCTTTAACCGATTGCGATAAGATTCGTTATATGTAAGACTTCGTTAAAGGGCAAAGCTGACTGATAGGATTACAGGTAACACCAAAATTCAGTAGTCAAAGAGAAAACTTATTCGATGTTGGATGTTCCATTACAGTGGTTTCAAATTAATTCCCCTATAAGCCTTTGTAGCTATATTCGATATTCTTATCTGCATAAATCTGAATATTAATGATACTTGGTTGTGGACGGACGAAGGCATGTTGGGGAGATGATGGGTGTTATTATAAATTCAAAGATAACCTATGTTATCTGCCTCACAAATTGATATGTCTACTCTGAGATGTAATTAAATTCACAATGACACCGTCAATGCTGCTGTCACCGCAATCTTCTTGCACGCACTAATCTAACATAATCCTTCTAATTGTACACTTATATGCAGAAGTCAAAGCAGTTTGATTATTACCCCGACCACATTGTTAGTTGGTAACAACAGGCGAATGCGGGGAGATTCTAAGTTACCTCTATCTCTGAGCATAAATTAGCTATATAGTCATCAAAGTCATCAAGGAATGTATTCCAGTTTTAAAGAGTTGACTAGATTTATCACTTTGAAGGAAGATTAATGAATTTAAATTCAAATTTACCAGTGTGAATACTACACATATGTACATATATATGGTATACTACTCCTATAAACTATAGAAAGAGTTGTGTATCAATGCAATGTTCGAAAAGCTGAAGAAACAGATGAGACATCTGTTCAATAGAGTGTAACGCACCGAAGCTGAACTGACGACAGATCTATTCTTACAAAGTACTACCTCGAGTTAAGGAACTCTAAAACACTGCCTTGGATAAAAAATGAGAAACTGATTACCCTGCGTGACAAGTTTCAATTTTTTTTGTGTAACATTAGTGAAATAGGTATTACTATATCAATTGGGAATTCTATTTAACGATATAGCAATAATTATCATGTAACACGCACCGTTCCCGTCTTATGGATACGAGAATCAATATCAAAATACTTACAAAATTGGAAGTGGCAAGACGTTTATTGGCATTGAAACTTAAACATTCAAAAAGGTAAGCCCTTGTATTCTATGATTCAGTTCAGAAAGCGTTCTCCTTGTTCGTTACTCACCACTCCAAGGTTTTTTGGAAAAAAAATCAAAATTTGAAAGCAAGAAATGTATTTTCAATAACATTCTGCAACTTAAAGCCTTATAAGTTTTTAATAAATTTGCGACTATCATTTCAGAATTGTCGGCTTGTTGATTTCCTAAGATCTCGCTTATTACAGCTTCCAATGACATCCAAGCTGCTAGTTCCCTTATGCTTAGTTTAAGGTCAAAATTGACATCGTCCATCAGTTTCCGTATTTGCGGTCCAGCAAATATACCTTCTTTAAGTTTGGCATCATTTAAAAAGTCTTACCAGTTTTGTCTATAGTTTTTACGAAATTCTTCATTAAACCCAGCTTTATGTGTAAAGGTGGAGGAAGAACATTTTGTGGCTCAATCAGAAGTGAATATTTGACATCTGATTGTCCATCAACAAATTTTGATCTCATCTGCTAACCTTAACCATCGTTAACCAAGTAGTATTTCTCCGTAGCCCGACCATCCCACATACACAAAAAGCAGCAATACTTTGTAAGACCACTCTGCGGTTTCTATACTTTGCTAAGTTTAATATAAATTACATAGTATCGTATGTTTCTTTCAAATTAATTCAATATGCTACAGGTATGGAGGGATATTCGCTACCATTATTTAGAAGAACTGCTTTTAAACTCGTTTTAGATCCATCAATAAAGAGATGCCATTCATTTGTTCTGCTGTGTGAAGAAGGTAGCTAAATGTTTGTTTCTTTCCTTTGACAAAGATATCGTAGTTTCTGTTGATAGCAGATTCCATTATTGTAGTCTAGAAACGAGAATTTCATACTGTCTGACGGATAAATTCAAGCCACGAAACAAATCATTCAACTCTTGCTGCTGAATCATGTGTGGTTCTTTCAATAAACTTCTAGGAGGTTACATATTCGAATATTCCCTTCTCTAGCGCATAATTTTCTTCACGGTCATCCTGATCACTTGACTCTCCACCAGAGTTGGGAAAGTAATGATTACATTGTGTAAATGATTACAGGATTAATTACAATTACAAGTAATTGGTAATTGAAATCGTTTCAATTACAATTACATTAATTACTAATTGAAATCTTTTCCATTACAATTACAAATAATTGTAATTGAAATTTTTCAATTACATATTACAAGTAATGAAAAGTTTTTAATTACACCTTACAAGTAATTGAAAATATAATTTGTTGTCAAATTGGTTAAAGAAAAATGTTTGTTCATTACTCTTGACCTTCATTATTTAAAATGTAAGTCATTTTTTTGCAGTAGCAGTATCTATAACTTAGCTCGTATGGGACATAACAAAACATTAACCCTAAAATGCATATGGGGTGCCAGCGCACTAGAAAAATAAGCCGTTGCATTTTTTAAAACAAAAGTTGTTCTTTTTGTAGATTGTCATGACTTTTGTTTCTTTCTTGGTATATGTTATGTTATAGCTGCCTCCAGTTTCGCACGCTAAGTTGCTTGAGGTCCCCTTCCACCAGCGTGTGACACCTCAGTCTTGGCCTTCCTCTACTGCGCTGTCCTTCGGGAGCGGAACATTGGTGCCCATACGCTCTACATTACCCAGCCATCTCAGTCTTTGGATCTTCACTCTTCTGGTGAAGATCTCCATTCACTGTCAATGCAGTCTGGAACCGAAGATCTCTCCCTAAGACTTTTTCTCTCGAAGCAACCAAGAACACCTTCATCCATTTTTGATAATGTCCATGCCTCTGCGCCATAGAGCAGGACCGGGATTATTAAGGTCTTATAAAAGGTGACTTTTGTTGTCCAAGAGAGGGCTTTGCTACTCAATTGCCTTCTTAGCCCAAAGAAACAGCGGTTGGAAAGAGTTATTCTTCGTTTGATCTCAGCGCTGGTGTCGTTGTCTGTATTTATAGCGGAACCTAGGTAGACAAAATCCTTAACTACCTCAAAGTTATACCTGTCGAGAGTGACGTTCTGCCCGAGACGTCGGTGTTCGTTGTCCTTTTTGCTTGACAGCATATACTTGGTCTTGCCTCGTTGACCGCTAAACCCCTTTTTCGCCGCTTCCGTCTTAATACTCGAGAGGGCGCCACTGACATCACGCTTTTTCTCTTTTTTTTTATGCGAGTAGTTGGACGGACTTTTGAAAGATAGTGCCTCTTGTGTTTGCTCGTGAGTTTTGCACTATTCTTTCAATTACGATGTTGAAAATATCGCATGACTGCGAATCGCCTTGTCTAAATCCTTTCTGGACATCAAAGGTCTCGGTGAGATCGTTACCGACCTTGATGGAGCAGCGTGCATTCTCTATCGTCATCCTGCACAGACGGACGAGTTTGGCAGAGATGCCGAAACTAGATATTGCTGTGTATAGCTCGTCTCTCTAGATGCTTAGGTGGCAGTCAGGCCGTCCACTCCAGCAGCTTTGATGGACTTAAGCTTAGATATAGCTATCTTCACTTCGTCTAGTTCGGGCGGACGGAATTGTTGGTCTTCATCGTCCAGATTGAAAGGTTGATTCTGCCTGACAGCGGTATTTGGTTCGTCATCGCCGCTATACAGTCTGCAGAAAAGCTCTTTCCAAATCCTCAGCATCGACTGCGATTCTGCCACGATGTTCCCTTGTTCATCTCTACAGGCTTCGGTTCGGGGTTTGTTTCCGTGGCATGTTATTTTAACCTTTTGGTAAAACTTCTGAACCTCATTCCTGGAGGAGCATCTCTCAATTTCCTCGACCGGGCGCTTCTCATGCTCTTTCTTCTTTATCCTGAGAAGCCGGTGTTCGTGTCTCATCTTCCGTAGAACTCATGAGCAGTTCTGGTCCTTCTATGCAGCGCCGCTTTATATGCATCTTGATTAGCTGCATGTGCTTGCCGGCATTTATCATCGAACCAGGGGTTTCGTTGTGGTGGACGAGTGAAACCCAATACATCAGATACGGCACCTCTGATGGCATTTCCAATGGTCTTCGATGCTTGATGCTGGCGGTATTGGACCTCTTAATAGATTAAGAGACACTCGATCGGAAAAGGACTTGGACATCTTTTGCGATTCTAGCCGTCTGACGTCGAATTTCCTCACAGCATTAGTTTGTCTTGGCATAGTTTGGGATATCCGCAACCGTACCTTGGCTACAACAAGGTAATGATCCGAGTCGATGTTGGCTCCTCGGAACATACGCACATCCATAATACTGGAGGAGTGCCTTTCCTCGATCGAAATGTTATTAATCTGGTTGACTGTTGATTGATCAGGAGTTCTCCAAGTCCCCTTGGGTATATCGAGATGTGGGAACCGCGTGCTAGCTACGACAATGTTTCGCCCCGCCGCAAAGTAGATTTGCCTGAATCTGTTATCGGAGGTGGTGTCGTGCAGGCTATATTTTCGGATGGTTCCACCAAATATACACTCTCTGCCTAGTTTTGCATTAAAATCACCTAGGACAATTTTAATGTCATAGCTAGGGCATTGCTCATAGGTCTTGTTAAGGAGCTCATAGAAGGCATCCTTGGTGTCGTCACCTTTCTCCTCTGTGGGGCATGCGCCTATATAAGTCTAATGTTGGCGAATTTAGCCTTAATGCGGATTGCTACGAGGTGATCGCTCACATGCCGGAAACTCAGGACTTCTTGCCTTAGTCTGCCTCCGACAACAAATCCGCATCCAAATAAGCGCTGCTTTTGCCGTCGATAGCAATCGCCATAGTATATGTCGCAGTTTTTCATCCTCTTTTTGTCCGGCCCATCGCATTTCTTGGATGGCGGTTGGTTCTGCTTTGCAGCAGTCCAGGGCCTCCGCTTGTTGTTCGGCTACACGTGGTCTATTAAGGGACCTAACATTCCACGTGCTCATTGTCCTTTAATCGTTTGCGTGGGTTGTCAACAGTAGATCCGTCCATATCCGAGGCTTGTTGATGTTTTGTAACCTTTTTTTTTTAAATGTCCCGGTCATTACCCTGGCGGCACAACCAACCTGGAGGACTAGTTCAATTTTCTGCTCCTAGGAAGCCAGTAACCTGTTCCGGGATGTGTTGTGCTGCCGTTGGCCCATATAGGGCTCATCCGCCACCATTTCTTTTCCAAGACCCTAACTAAGTCTTGGAAATCCTTACTGGCCTGAGCTTCAATTATGTCGGAGTAGCCCGGATAAGGTCTTGTTTTGTTTTGCCCTCACTAATCCTGATTTATGGCGCAGGAAACTCGCCATTTGTCCCCTTCACTACGCAATCTCCGGTGAGTTTTCCAGATGGCGTCACGGGGAGGCGTGAAGAAGGGCTTATTAGCAGAGCTGCAAGATCTTCGGCTGCAGAGGCTCATTCTCGTTATTTAAAGAATCTGCGCCTATCGGAAGATGCTACTTCTACGAGGCCTAATACTAATCGTTGCCATATTGATTTGGAGATAAAAAAAAACAGAGATCATAGAATTTTACAACCACACAAAAGTAGGCGTTAACACGTTTGATCAACTTGCTCATAATTACTCAGTCGCAAGGAAAACTCGCAGGTGGCCTCTCAGATATTTTTATGCTGTGCTTGATCAGGCCGGCAATATAAAAATAAAAAATATAAATAAAAATACTGAGAAATTTATTTGAAATAAAATATTTTGCGTAATGATTGCAAATAAATTTAATATTTACAGCATTTTGTCCATTGCATTTCTTTCCAATTACATTAATGTAATTGAGTTGGAAGTAATTGAGACTTTCAATTACATGTAATGTGTAATTGATGATTTTTAATTACAATTACAAGAAAAAAAAATCAATTACAATTACATGTAATTAATTTTTTTTTTTTTTTGTAATCATTACATCCGAACTCTGCTCTGCACATGGTTCTTGTGTTCTTTGCGTGGGCATAGGAAATTCTTCACTATGAGGTATTATAAGGTATTTTATTTTGTTTTTATTTTTTTGGAAAAGAAAAGTAACAATTATAATAGTGATTCACTTGTTCACGCTAAATTATTAGAATAGCAAACGTCATCGACTTCTTTTTCCCATTTAACCATTCGACAATCTTGTCATCCTTTGTCTTGTTTTATAGAATGATTAAAAAAAATTAATGGGCCTGCTTTACTTTTTCAGTTACAGCCCTTCCACACATACTCGTATAACAAAATTTACTTTCACTTAAAACTATCTCAACACCGATTGCCAACCGACCGAACAAGACAACTAAATTTAATTACTGGTGCACTTAACACATTAAGGTAGCTTTCATAAATGAGTCAATAACACGAAAAGTTGACGTAATGGGGCAGTTTTGCTTTCCATTACTATTTTAAGTAACTGTGAAAAAACATTTACACATATCATCACCCATATTACCAAAACCTTGTCACGCTGTTTTATTTACTTGGTTCGTTTGCTTTACGTAATTTTTCTTCAAAGCAATGGAAAAATTTGCAAACCACCAAGCCCGATCTACCGAACGTGTTCTAAACTAAACAAGATTATTAGAGTACGAAACATTCACTATCTGCGTTTTTCTGTATATTGAGACAGTCCCTGACCTACCACATATGTATAATTCAATCACCAATGTTTCATCTGGCAGCGGTATAATTCATCTAACTGGATTGAGTTATATTGTACTTAAAAGCCGAAAAATCAGTCACTTCTGAAGGAGTTCTCGTGACGACATCTACGGCAAAGGGATGTCTACAAGGATCGTACTCCTAGGTTGGGGAAGGTCCACCAATAAACCTAAAAATAACGTAAATAAAATTCTCAATTGAGATAAAATAACAAAACGAATAATCATTCACGGGTACAAAGTGAACGTGGTTCACATCTGAGGTTCACAATACCATGAAAATTCGTAAGAAGTTGCCTTAATTGGGAGTTTTTTTTTGTCCACTCCACTTTTGTGACCCGAAGAGCGAAAAAAGATATTTTCTATCGAAACTGAGCACCGACCAAACCTCTAAGCAATCTACAATCCACTGGTGTAGGAAAAAAGGCTGTTGTCGATAGCGTTCAGAATGCAAACAACCCTAATGAGGCGTTTCTTTCAAGTTCTCCAAACGATCCGTGCTTTACTCCAGATAGCCAACTGTTTTTTAGCTCTGAATTTAACTTTGAAGTCATTTCAAAAGTCGATGTGGTATTCGTTCTGTTAAGTACAATGCTATAGGTGAGGATGGTGTACCCATTCGCTTTATGAAGATGATATTGCCGCATATCATAATCTCTCTTACACACATAATTAATTTCCCTGATATTTGGAAGTTGGCTGAAGTCATTCCGGTTCCGAAAAAACCTCAACCATCTGCAGCTTCTGACTTCCGGCCAATAAGTATATTGCCTTGTTTGTCAAAGGTCTTGGAGAAAATTTTCGTTCGCCAAATTTCAAACTACCTAAACCAACACTGCTTCCTATCCCCTGTACAGTCTGGTTTTCGAGCTGTTCGACAGCTATGATTAAAATTATCGACGATATAAGGGCCAAATATGATGCAGGCGAAATAACGGTGCTTTGCTTACTGGATTTTTGCAAGGCTTTTGGCAGCGTGGATCACAAAGTACTATGTCACAAGCTCAGGCTATATTTTGGTTTTAGTGCAAGATCGCTGGGCCTGATAAGTAACTATTTAAAAAAATCGCTTTCAAAGGGTTGTTGTTGTCGATCACAGTTTAAAATCTTAACGGCAAGAATACCGCAGGAATCAATATTAGGGCCAATACTTTTCCGTATTTTTATGATCTACCCAAAGTATGCCTGAATGATGCTCAGATATACAGATTGGGCTCATTGAGGACCTTTTTGAAAGAATAAATGAAGACCTGTCGGCAGTATACAACTGGCCACTATGCAATGGTCTCAATCTGAATCCTAACAAATTTCAGCATATTCTTATTTCAGCATTACGATACTGATCTTCTCCACCAGTAAGCTTGAACAATAAGCAACTCAAATTTGTGGATGCTGTCACAAATCTCTTTTTCAAATTAAATTGTTCTCTCTCTGCCATTGACTATACAAACTATGTTATTCCACGAATCTATGCCGGGCTAAGTAAACTTCGGTTGTCTTCTAGTTTTACTCCGGTTGATACTAAGCAAAGGTTAATAAAAACGTTATTTATGCCTATTATTGATTATTCCACTGTTGCTTACTGCAAGCTCGACTCCCTTTCTCAGCACAATTTGCTTGTGGCGTTTAATGATATTGTTAGGTACGTGTATGGTCTCCGTTGGTATGAACACATTTCACACTGTCGCAAGCTGGTTCTTGGTTGTTCGTTTCAGCAGTTCCAAAAAAAACCGATGTCTTTTGTTTATGCACAAGGTCATAAACAGCAGAACCCCCAAGTATCTGTTTGATAAACTTCAATTTGCTCAGTCCTCTCTCAACTATTTGAACTCGTCACGTCTCTTCTTTATATATGTCACCAGGCTCTGGAATCAAATTCCGACAAAAACGAAGCAAACAATTAAAGCTATTAAATTCAACAATGCCGTATTGGAAGACATTGAATAAGTAACACATAACTACTCTCTTCAAATCTTTTATATTTTATCTATTTTCTGCACTATTCTTTTAAATCTTTTCACAATCCTTCTCTTCACAACCCTTCCTTTTCCAATATTTTTTATTTTTAAATAACTATCACTAATGTTTTTTTTTTCTAAATTTAGTTTAATTAATAATTAATATTGTAATCTATCCGCTACTTTATATACTATAAAAGGCTATGTCTTATTTGTGCAATGTTTTTATAATAATAAATTGAAAAAAATGTAATTGAAATTGAAATATGTTGTTCAGGCTTTTCTGTTTAAAGAAGAACACAAAGAAATTAACCTCATGATGATTTATTAAATTCGTTCAAAAGACTATTTTTGTTAGAGTAAGTATTAACAGTTTAATACGGAATGACTATTCAATATCAGGAAAAATGGTAATGTATTAAAAAATTCATAAGATTATATGTGAATGTAATTAGTGTGCGTTCAATGCTAGTTTTAAGACAACAGATACTTTCTATAAGAAGTTGTATTCAATATAAGAATATATGTATATTGGTAATTCAACACCCCTCAATTGCAAAATGTTAAACCAAGCTCTTTCACATGTGTTATGCTTTGTTACCGAAAGTCCCTTTATTAATATATCCGGAGTCATATGATCTGTATCAATGTATTTCAAGAGGGATCTCGCCCTCGCCTGCCATCTGCGTTTTCACACCAATCTAAATCTGCAAATCCAACAGCGTCTTTGTCTACATATTTTCCTATATGTTAGCACGTTATCTTGTGTTCTTTTCAGATAACTTAAAACTCTCTAAGCTGCGGTCCAATTAGATCAATTAGGTCCAATTATCATAGTCTCTGTTGAATTGGCTCAGAAAAGTGATCGCATGTGATATACTCGTATCAGGCCAGGTAGTAATTGCTAAATATTGTAAAAATCCGATTAATTTCTTATATTACTCATATTGCTACTCTCTATTTCAGTACTTGGACACAAGTACTAACTGGATTTATATCATCCATACCAAAGTGTTTTAGAATATCGATGATATATTTCTTTTGACTCATGGTAACTTCACCGCTTTGTGTTTGATTAAATTTTATACCTTAGAAGTAGCTGAATTTACCCATGTACTTCATTTTAAATTCAGATTTTAGTTTATCATTGAATATTTGAATCTGCTCCAAATTATTCGATCCTAAATATTGTCAACATATATTCCAATGGTAAATATGTCACTAGCCTTTCGTAAGGTATAAATACAGGGATCTGCTGCTAATGGTTGCATGTCCATTTATAAAGGTTGTTCATTAACCTTAATATACTACTGTCTTCCAGATTGCTTAAGTCAATATATGGCCTTTTGAATATGGCATACCTTATTATTTGCAAGTTGTGTATCCATAAGTGAAGTGGTAACTTCATATAGATTGTTTCTTCGATTTTCTCATTCAGATAAGCGGTTACGACATCCGACCGATGCCAGCAGCAGCTAAAGCCATTAATAAACGTATAGAACACTGTCATGCCAGTGGAGCAAACGTTGCCGTTTCCTTAAAGTCGACACCCATACGTTGTGAGCATCCTTTTGCCACCAAGCATGCTTTTCTCTACATATCTCTCCTTTAGAATCCATCTTTGTTTCAAACACCCATCTGCATCCTATAACACTTTATCCGTTTTGTCGATGTACAATATTGTTTTCCAAGTCTTATTTGCGTCGTAAGTCAACAGTTCTTCTTTCAGTGATATTTACCAATCATCTATACTCGAGTCGTTTAATACGTCTTTAATATTTTGAGGATCTGCCATCACCATAGAAACAACTTCGAGTCGTCAAAAACATCTGATTCCCCCGAGCCACTCTTTCCATTGACATAGTTGTGAGGATTTCCCAATCTGTTTGCCTGATTGTTAACTCTTGACTTCGATCGCGGCCTCGTCCTTAGTGGTTTCCTATTTCCCTCATAATTCGCGGTTTTCTGGTGACCTCCAAGTTCTTTATCCTGTTTCGGTTTTGCTTTCCGATTATGCTCTTCATGTTTTTCATACACTTGGTGTTTCTTGCTCTCCTCGCGCTTATGCTGTTTCCACACTTTATCATGTGATTTATCATTTGGCTTAAATTAAAAGATGAACTGCAAATCATCTTTATTTGGCAATATATTCGAAACGTTTTGATTCTGCTTTAAAAATACAATATCCCTACTTATTATTATTCTTCTACTGACATGACACCATAACCTATAAGCTTTTGATGTTTCGCAATATTCTACAAATGTATATGGCTTGCACTTAGCATCATATTTACTTTTACTCTTATTTCTGGTTAAAGTGTAAACTTTACAACCAAATAATTGAAAATGATTAACATTTGGTACCTTATACTTATGCACTAGTATGTGCATAATGTATAGGGAACTTCAACACTGATATTACTAGATGAGCATCTATTCCAAATATATTTTGTACAGGCTATAGCTTTTGCTCAAAACGATAAAGGGAGTTTGGACTGTAATAACATGCATCGAGCCATTTCCACCCATCCCAACCCAAAAATTGTCGAACTCGTTGCCACAATATTTTCCTCCATTGTGCGAACGTAAAGCTTTTATGCGTTTTCTTGTATTTAAGAGAACATACTTCATCACCTAGTAGCACCAACAATGAAAGTCACAAAATAACTGCACCCACCATTAGGATTTGTTCTTATCGATCCACAAATGTTAGGGTGTATCAGTTCTAATGTATCTGCACCTGCCAATGCTCTTCTTTGGAAATGGTTTGCTACTTAATTTTCCTCTGATGCAAATTTTACTTTGTTGAAAGTCATTATTACCTAAAGCTTGTTCACGCTCTAAATTTAGTCCAAAAACTACCCCTTTTCGTATCATTTCACGCAATGTCCTTACACATTTCGCATGTAGTTCCTGTAAAAAATGGCAATTTGAAGTTGTAACGGCTGTGACAAGAAGTTGTAGTCCCTTGTGATGGAGTGAGTTTCGGCACGTTATCGAAGCCTCGCTAGAACTCGTCGGATTAGGGGGGGATCTTTCACTCCACATGACCACACAAAGAAATAAATAAAACGTGCCTTATTATCTTACCGCACTAATTAAATAATGGCAGAATGATGTTACCACTGCCTTGGATAGTCCCTCTAGCATCTTATAAAAGAGCTCCTCACCATGGTCATTCCCTTATCAAGATTTCCTAGGAATAACCCCCTATTTCTATATATCTTTTCTCCTTTACTTCAACCTACATTTAGTTCCATCTACCCACACATGTTCTCGTCACATCTGTCTAGTTCTTCATATTATCAGAACAAAACCATAACTTTTATCATATTTAAACAAATTTATTGACAAATCAAAATTAATATTTTCATATTTAGGACTTAATTTACTTGAATCAAATAACTCAAAGAAAGCTTAATCATACAAATTTAAATTCAAATGGTGATACATATAAAGTTCTTGAAAACGTGTGAATAAATGAAAATGTAACATACCTTGATATTGTTCTCCTCAGCAGTTGTTGTGCGCACAAAAACCGGAACTTTTATAAAGCTTTTATTAAATTGATTAAGTTACATTCACAAGAACTTAATGCATGAAAAGAATCTAATATTAATTTACATGTATGTACATAGTTATTCGATCTGTGATAATGATACTAACTGTGATATTTACAAAAATTATTTTAAGATAGGCTTTAGAATTTTTAATCAACACAAATGACTTATTAAACAAAGATTAAACAATCTAGTATTAAAGATTATTGAGTAGTATTTTTTTATTGAAGAAAAAGTACGAAAACTGTAAGCTCTGATGCTCTGCTCCTCATGGTAGCTATTGCTGAAGGTCTTCAAATATGTATGTATGTACGAGTACAGTAAATCCCACGTTGAAGTGTGACGATACTTGATCTTAATAAAACTTATGTTAGCGATAAGTGATCGTCTGCTGGGATCAAATTAATTTGATAGCAGAGTTGGTATCAATTTCTTCAATGCTGCTTTGGCTGAAATTTGGCTATCTTCGCGCGATCGTGACTGTCCGGGGAGGTGGGGACGGTTTACTTTTTATATGTTGTTTAATATGTGTGTTTAATATGTGCGTTTAATGAGTATAAAAAGAAACTTAAACTTATGAACACGAGTATTCTATGCCGTGGTTTTAGAAAACCATATTTGATAATAATTTGGCCATACTCAAGCCACTTAAATTTACTATACTGTCTACCACCTTTCTGTAGCGCGGCCAAAATCCAAGAGAGCTGTCGATCGCGGAAACCAGACATAATGCTCAAGATTCATGTTAAATCATTGCGGCTTGCGGCTTAGTATTACTGCTAACATAGTTCAATGTCATTTTAATTGGTAAAACCAAGTACAGGGTGTTAATGTTTTGAATCTTTGGGACAGAACATAAAAAATCGGATTTTATTAATTTATTTATTCTAATTATTTTGCGATGACCATTACAAAGTTTTACTCAGCTTAGCAACATCAAAATTTTCGCTAACATAATACAGTCCATTTTTTCTATTTACAATAGCGACTAATTTGTTTTTGTAACTAGGAATGGCAGCACTATACTTAGTAATTTGTACCGTCAAACCTTTCTGTCACTTTTATTATGAAAATTAAATTTGTGCTTAGTTCTGGCACAAACAATATACTTTCGAGATTCATGTCGATACCACATGAAGTGGAGATCTTAACTACACCAACGACTTTGATTTCGATTGGCAAATATTCTAATAACAAGGGACGCGGGTCTCAATGCTCCAGTGTTGAAAATTTGTCTTTATCACAGCACATGTGTGATGTATCCACATCCACTATCCATTGTAAACACCAATTCCATTTGTAAGCATTCGTCTGTAGCTCGCCCTATCGAAAACGATTCTTCTGTGATATCAGATCTCTCTCTAATGTTTAATCTCTCTTGCGACCTTATCAACCATAGCGAAAACATTTAAATCGTCTTTTATGTTATATTCATGCTTTCTGTACTGTCTCTTATTGTTTTCAAATATAACAACTACAGCAACTTGATTCGGTAAACCAACGTCAGAATTTTCACTTCGCAGCCTTACTTAGTATCATCGGTGTTTGCGTTTTCTGTGTTTGTTTGCGATCATGACTAGCGAATTCAGGGTGGATGTAGCCAATACATGTGGGCTAAAAAGTAATCACTTTTCTGCAAAAGTCCACGTCTGTAAGTACAGACCAGCGATTTTGGCACTTAGTGAAACACATGTTGCCTGTTTCAGATCACTCTGATCTGAAGCTACCTAACTACGAACTTGTCCCATATTCTTCTCTCACCGCGGTCTCGCTATTTCCGTGCGTAGTGATGTAGTTTACCAAACTCTACCACAACGCAATTCATGTTATAATCCGGAATTCAACTTCATGTGGTTGAATTCCATCTCGGTAAGCAAATTATCCACTACTGCTTTATTTAGAGAAGCCCCAAATTAGATAGCAATTCGACATTTAACGAGTTTGATGCGTTGTATGACTCCATACAAAGAATTGTATCCCTATATCCTCATACTGAAATCGTGATTAAGGACGACTTCAATATACACAATTCTGGTTGGCTCCGACATTCTGGACAGACAACAGACGAAGGACCGTGTATTGAGATCATTTCAGCGGAAAACAACTTGACCGATCTTGCAAATGAGCCCACCAGACGTTGACAGTCATATCGCCAACACCCTGGACTTGTTTATAACTTCGCACCCGATAAGTACACCGTTGATGTCCTCTCCACTCTAATCCCATCGGGCCATTGTGTCTTATCAACTAATTTCTTGTACACCGACCGCACAGTTAGAGAAAAGATTTCTAAAAGAGCCGAACGGCAATACGAGAAAGCCAATTGGAGAGGACTTAACAGCTTCTTTAGGAATTTTAACTGGTCGTTATGTTTCCTCGATAACGACGTGGATGAAGCTGCTGGTATGATCACAGACACTACTCTCTTTGGAATGAGATCCTTTATCCCTCATCGGATGAAGAGTATCAAACCAAAAGAAAAGGCATGGTACGACTCGAACTGTAAAGAAGCTGTCAAGGTTAAAGAAATGTTTCGGTCCCTTAAGACCAACCTGACAGAGGGAAACCGAAAAAAGTTCAAACGAGCCAGGAATGACTGAAACGCTCTTGGTCGTTTGTCAAAAACATAAGAAATGCTTCCTCACGCTCCATCCCGACGCCCATTTACAATAACATTCTAGCTGTCAGCTCCTTAGATAAGGCCAATCTGCTAGCTACAGCTACACAGCTCAACATTTCCAGATTGTGCTTTGTCTCCGCCTACACTTGAGTGCGGACGAATCCACTTTCGCTTTCAGGAGTACTTAAAGATCTCAACATACATAAATTCGGTGGTCTAGATGGTATATCCCCCTTCTTCTGAAGAAGTGTTCCTCCACGCTGCTGGCAAAACCACTGCGTAAACTTTTCAATCCTGCTCCTTAAGACTCTTTCCGAGCAGATGGAAAACAACATTTGTCCAGCCCGTCCCTAAAACAGGCGAATCTTCTTCTCTCTCCTCCTACAGACCCATTGCACTTGCGTCCATTCTTTCCAAGGTCATGGAAACGCTGATAAATCGCCAGCTTATGAAATATCTCGAAACACGAAAACTTCTCAATGGTCGGCAGCGTGTCTCACCGAAAAGTGGAACCAAAGCACCATCAATCTGGTGAAAGCAAGATAGTTGCACTTAATATTTCTAAGGCGTTTGACAGAGTTTGGTATCAGGCTCTTTTGTCGAAAATGCGTGCATTTGAGATCGACGACTCTCTTCTTTGATGGATTAGAAACTAAATTTCAGAACGTCCAATTAAAGTTGTCTTAGATAGTTTCAAGCCTGATATTCACAAAACAAATGCTGGTGTGAGCCAGGACTCCGTTCTGTCGCCTACACTCTTTTTAATTTTTATCAATGATCTCTTGTCGGCCACTTCGAATCCGTGCGTCGTGCGTCAAATCTTCATTGGGACGAATCCACTTTCGCACTCGTGTAGTAGCAAGAGTACTTAAAATTCTCAAGATACATAAATCCAGATGGTATATCTTCCCTTCTTCTGAAGAGGTGTTCTTCCACGCTGGCAAGACCACTGCGTAAGCTTTTTCATCAGTCCTATTTTTACGGACTCTTTCCGAGTAGTTGGAAAACAGCCCGTCCCTAAAAAAAAAGCGAAACTTCTTCTCTTTCCTCCTATTCGTACAGACCCATTTTTCATTTCATTTCATTGATAAATCGTCAGCTCATGAAATACTCGTATCTCGAAACACGAAAACTTCTCAATGACCGGCAGTACGATTTTCGTAGCAACAGCTCCACCGGTGATACATCATACATCAATCTGGTGAAAGCAAGATAATTGCACTTGATATTTCTAAGGCATTTGACAGAGTTTGGCATCAGGCTCTCTTGTCGAAAATGCGTTCTTCTGGGATTGATGACTCTCTTCTTCAATGGATTAGAAATTACGTTTCGGAACGTTCAATTCAAATTGTCTTGGATGGTTTCAAGTCTGATATTCACAAAATAAATGCTGGTATGCCCTAGGGCTTCGTACTGTCCAAGACACTCTTTTTAATTTTTGTCAATGATCTCTTCTCTGATACGAGTACTTCCCATTTTCCTTTGCTGAAGACAGTACCCTGTGCTTTTCATATTCATTTCCGGACTCACGTCCCTGCTCTTCGGCTGTAGAACGAGAACTGCAGCGTATGTTAAGCTCATTAAATTCCGATATTGACAGCATAACCAATTGGGGAACTATCAACAAAGTGGTATTTAATGCTTCCAAAACACAATGCTGCCTGCTGTCTTTAAAGTGAAATTTAAACATCCATGGCGCTTACATCGTTGAAAATGAAAAACTTTCCATTCTCGGTATGTGTGTCAATGACAACTTACTTTGGAATGACCATATATTCGATGTCGCCAAAAATTCTGCGAAATATCTAGGTTTCCTCAAGCGATATATCACCCCCTCTGTTCTGGCCTCAATATATAAGGCATTCGTTTGCAAAAACTTGTAGTACAATGCACACACACGGTCAGATACACCTAAATCATCCCTGCACCTACTAGATAGGATTCAAAACCATGAGATAAACTCATAGGTGATGCTGATATCATTCAGTCAATGGACACCCTCGAATACCGACGAAATGTCTCTTGTCTCACTTTGTTTTATCACTATTTCCACCATCAATGCTCCATATAAATCGCCAGTAGCATTCCGCCCCCTCCAAACTTTGAACCGTAACACCCGTCTCGCTATCAGTATACCCTCAAGAACACTTTCGGACGTACTGTGAAATATCGTGATTCGTTCCTAAACCGAGCAACTCGCTTGTGGAATGCCCTGCCCCATTTCCTTGTCATTATAACATTCAGACATTTAAGGTCAACGTACATCGGTACCTATCTTTCTCTCCTCCCTCATTTTACTTCGCCCGCGCTATGCGCAAACATTTTAAGGGTACCTTAAAGCCTTGAGCGCGCTCTACTTAAAAAAAAAAACAATAAAAAATGTTTGCTTTTGGTCTGTACTTTTGATCTTTTTGTTTTGCAAATAAAGCTCCACTTTGATAGCTATTTTTGGTCTTCCTTGCAGGAAGTTTTGCCATTCTTTTACTATTTCTGGATTTGGTAGGTGATCTGGTAAATTGTATAGCAACAAGATTGAGAATACATAATTCATCATTCGTATCTAACTGCATGTCCGCTAATCTGTCTACGACAGAGAAAAAAATGGACAAATTATGACCATTTGTCATTCTCATCTTCATTCATTTTATTTATAATAAAACAAGTTATTTCAACAGCGTAGCTTTTCTTGGAGGACTTGGTATACCTTATGAAATTTAATCCAGACATCGTGAGGGGTTACACAGCCTCTCACTGCTTTTAGTTCCGATGCACTGAGTACCAAATCCGATTTCACTTTTCTATTCTCTGTGTCCCAGAATTGAGCATGCGATATATTCTTCACTTCTGCGTTGTTTTGTGTTTTCTTAAATCCTCACACATAGCCCGACGTGTCATTTTCAGGCAACATTTACTTTGAAGCAATTAAAGTACTTGTAATTACAAGTTCAACGATATTCCATTTGTTACCATAGATGCAGCAATTTGAAGCATGTTACTTATATTCAATAAAAGTCAAAACAGGGCAGCATAAGACTAAGGTCTTATCCATAGCCAATAACTACTTTCTTTGTCATGAAAATTAAGACGATAAAATCGTTTTATCTTATATCATGACACAACAGCATTTTCCATTTCGAATGACACTACCGTCAAGAGAAACTTCGAAGTCAAATCCTTATACAATTATATATGTATCTCTGCCAAATGGATGCCTAATTCGTCATAGAAGTGTATAATTACAAGACTCATTTCAATCTGAATTAAAAAATTAATAGAACAGTTGTAATGCTATTCGCTGACGCTGTTAATCCATTCAATTGTTAGTGAGTCATGATTGATTATAAAAACAGCAAGCAACAGCTTTATGACTGTAAAGGACGCAGCTCTTTCATTTATTGCCATACCTACTACACATCGTACATACTGATAATAATCAAGTGAATCACTTATTCCAAGGAGCTTATCGCCTCTGATTACGAATAAAAGCGCTGTATTAAAACGATGTCATTATTACGTTCCATTCTGGCATTATCAGAACCACGGCAACAGAACGCTTAACTTATATTCAGTGGCAAGCACTGTTGTGACTTAATTTGCGCCCACATTCCCCCACAAGGTAAACCTTCAATGTTGGTTGTTAAGCAATTTTGTGGAATATATTCATACGCAGCATCCGGACGCAAGAAATGACATTTCAGCTTCTGCAATCTCAGCTGTCTTCGTATTGCTCTTTCATGCGTACGAGTAACTAACGAAAATTTGTATCTCGTAGATTAAGGAAATCGAATGAGAGACGAAATTTAAGTAGAACAACCAGTCGTGTGAGTTTGATGTGATGGTGGCGTGGGCATGAGTTTGATGGGTTTAGCATGCGAATGAAATGTGTGAACAACCATAAAACAGCAAAAAACATGGTCCTCCCTGACATATTAGTATATGGCAGAACGATCAATGGTGCTTTCCCTGATGCGATATTGCCATCTGGTAACACCGGTCAGAATCACCTGTAAAATTGAAAAGTAGACTTCACGATAGAAACCTCTATAGCACTTATTGGCGTACCTAATGTATGAGCTATTTCATGGTATAGTGAGAGGGTGAAGGAATGACAGGGGCATATGTTCTATAAGTTTGTCGGCAATGTTTATGCTGGGTTTGTTCGTATTAACTGGTGTAGAATGGATTAACACGAGTTGTTTGTTAATGATAACGCGAGGTGATTTTTTAATATTTTTTTTACCAACCCCAATACTCGCACTCGCCTACTACTCTGATACACCAGTTCCCTTTCGCACATTACCACCCAGTGAAAAATTACTTAGCAACCATAAAGCGTATAAAATCATACGTACATATGTCAAGTGGAACTCGGAACGCTGAGTTAACTTTTCTAAGTTCATCCTCTCATATATGCATACATACGTATACTCGAACACACACGTGAACTGGATGTATTTATATCTCCTAAAGTCACACTGGTAGCTTAGCTAAGGCAAAACCCTTCCTCATTCAGCAGTGTCGGTTGTAGATTAATAAGCTCTTTTGGCTTTGAACAGTACCTATACACATATGTATGTATTCATATCATATATGATGTAGCAGTAAGGTTGAACTGCTGTATGTAATACTGGTGGAGATTGGGGGAATATCCTTTGAGTATCATGTCAAACCAAATCCCGCGTTATACAAGCGCTTAAAATCATATTATTCAGGCGAATGGCTGTTGGGCGCGGTTGACATACGTATAGGGGTATCGCATCCACATGTGACTTTCTATAAAGGAATTTAAATTTGTTCCTTTCGCATGAATTTAACGGTTATTGAGAAACATTGATGGAGTACTTGAGCAACTACTCGTAAGATGTAAGAACGCCACCAACCCGACCCCATAAAGGACGACACTGAGTTTTCGGCTTTCGACCCATGAAAATGTGAATAAAATGTGAAATTTTATGAGTGCATACATGAGTTGATAGAAAATATTTATATGAATTTATGGTGAATGCGATGAGGATAATGTGTTAGTTACTCACGTTGTCAAGGTGAAAACCTTTTCATATTATTAAGTCTTGCGAAGTGACGACTTACTTTCTTTTCGATGAAAAAGTCAAGGTTTAGGATGCTGTTTAATTTCTTTAATTTTTTCTAGAAAACACTCTTTTGAAATAATTTGGAAAAATATTTTATTGAAACTCTAAGCAAGTAGATACCTATTTAATATGAGGCTTCTCATATTACAAAGAAGTTCACATAACGGGTGACCAGATAGCAATGATAGTTTTTCCAATTGTTATATTTCAACAGCTGTCAAAGTTATCAATGACATCCAGCCGTCAAAATATTCAGTAAGGTTCGCCATTTCATCATGCATCGTTTTATGCTTGCAGATCGTGCGGAAATTATTAAAAAGTATAATCGAAGTTCCGGCTCAATTGTAAATACACAAAGTGAATTTCGTCGTGAGGTTGGTCGATTCGGCGCCGATCAGCTGAATTAAGCATCGCCAGAGTGTCAACCCGGCTTATTTTGCGGTTGGATTTGGGCCTACGTCCATATTACATTGTACTGACGCTAGAATTGAAGCCGAAAGACCATAGGCAACGCCGTGAGTTCGCTAATTGGGCGCTGAAAATGTTAGCCAGAAATCCGGTTTTTAGCCAAAAAATTATCTTCTCGGACGAGGACCATTTTTGGTTCAACGGCTATGTCAACAAGCAAAATTGCCATTATTGGAGCGAACACAAACCACAAGTGTTCGACCAAGCATCAATGCATCCACAAACATTGACTGTTTGGTGCGGTTTATGGCATGGCGGCATCATCGGAGCTTATTTCTTTCGAAATGACGAAGGACCGTTACCGTCAATGGTTCCAGGTATAGAGCGATGTTAACCGACTTTCTGTGGTCAGAGCTCGACAAAATCGATATATCCGAGCTGTAATTCCAATAAGACTGCTTGTAGCACTGCCAGCAAAGCCGAGGCGGCTATTTGAAAAACTAAATTTCGAAAGTTAATGTTGATTTTGATCAATAAATGATAATTGATTTGCAGAGTTTAGTGGGTAAATAATGTTACAAATTACCAAATTACGTTAGCAATAATGTTCATTAAGACTTTGTGCCTACATATATATGTGTATTATATTGTACCATATCAAATATTATAATATAAATTACAATAAACATCTAAGGTCGATATTCATTTGAGTTTTTAAAAATCGAAAACAATTGTTCAAATACCGGAGCTGGAGCCATAACTAAATTTAAGCTCAACAAAGCTTTTCAATTCAATGATTTACCTAGCAAGCTGTTTAAAGTAGGAGGAGTTGGTACCAAGGAGCATTCACCTATGGTTGTAGATGATATGGGCAATAAATTGAAAATCAGACTTGTTTGCGCGATCCCTAAAGAAGGGGACCTCTTACACTCTGTACCTAGTACCTGGATTGAACCCGAGGAAGAATCTTTGAATAAGCTTATAAGCCCTCACTCCCCTGGCTGCTTTTCTGCAACCCATCTCAAACCAAGAGAAAATCTATCAACAAGCAGATCAACTCGGATGTGCTCTGCAGGGAAAAGCTTAAATTAACAGTTTGCACCTTCGAACCTATTTTCGAGCAAGAGCAAAAGCTAGAGGGTATTTTCCCAACACAATAAGATAATGTGTTTCAGGATATCAAAAACATTCTACTACGCATTCATAAAGTAAGTTTAGATTTGGGTACAATATACAGTGCCCGATCTTAAATAATCGTTTTACTCAAAACAGGTAAAACCTTCCATCGTCCTTCCTGCTAAAAATCCTCAATCACATCAACTGCAGTCTCATTAATAGAAGATTGTTTAACTACCAGAATGCATACAAAAAATGTGAATCCCTTAAAACCGTACTACAGACACTCTTATGGAGTATATGTATAATGGTGTAGGGAGCTAACATAAATGATTCCATCTGCAGCTTGTTCCAATTCATTCTTCACACTAGAATCACAATGCAATTTTCGGTCGCTGACTTTCAAGGAAGAAACCCCACAGAGAAACAATTCAAGGGGATGTATTTCCTCCTCTTCTATGGAAACTAGTCCTCAACGAGCTGCTTCCCAATTTAGAGAACAAGAGATGTGATGTAGTAGCTTAAGCAAAGGATGTTACTTTTTATAAGTGGGGCTAACACACACGGGCATTCACATTCTAACATACTTTAATATGCCCTAGGCATGATCTTCCCTTGGATACGTATTGTAGTTGTGGCAGTAGCAAAAATACTACTAAAGTATTTTTTTCACAAAAAAAAAAGAATTACCCTAGCTAGATCATCCCAGCCAAGCTAAATGGCACTGGCACCCTACTGAGTGTAGTACCTACTCGTAAGTCTCATTCTGGGCAGCAAATTAAGGCGAAAGGAAAATCAGTTTGGTTTTAGGGCGAGGCATGACACTATTCATGCTGCGTCAAAGCTGGTCTCCGACATACAATGGAATAAATGCAAGAACCTGTTTACGAGTGCCTGCCTCGTTGACTTTGAGAAGGCCTTCAACACTGTATGGTTACAGGGGCTTTTCTATAAGTTGACCAAGATGGGCATGCCGAAACCTCTGCTATATATGATTTACGACATGCTTATGGGAAAGAAATTCGTTGTTAAATGTAACTACGTCATTTCAAGCAAGCTCTTTGACATTAAAAATGGCTTACAACAGGTGGCTGTGATTTCTCCAATACTGTTGAACATTTACACAAGTGATCTAGTAAGTTCCCTCAATCATGTCATAGCATACGTAGACGATGTAGTGGCGTACATATCAGGTCCAAAAATCGAAGTCATCAATACTCTCCTGCAGCGTGATTTCGATCATATTAAGGCATATTACGATGATTGGAAATTGAAAATCAATTTTCAAAAGTCAGAAAGAATCTTGATCAGGACTCCAATGAGTTGGGCTTCTAGGGATACCAGCTACGAGTATAACTGGCGAAATTTGGCCATCATTGGACAGCATGGATTGCCATTAGTGGTGAGAAGCGTAGTGAGATACCTTGGTATTTGGCTCAATAAGTATTTGTATTTTGACAAACATGTAGATGCTTGTATTGCTGGAGCAAAGAAGGCTTCAGCCCTGGCAAGAAGGCAGTTTCACAGCGGTCAACTTGTCTCCAGAGTGAAAGTCATATGATATGTGGCCCTAATCAGGCCAGTCATCGCGTATGGTTGTCCCGTGTGGTTCAATGTAGCGCCGTACCAGATGAAAAGAATTTGGGTGTTTGATAGGCAGTGTCTTAGCACTTGTCTCGGCTTGTACAGAACACCAGAATCAGAGTACAAAAAATATTATCCCAAAAAAGTCCTTTACGATGGGGCTAATCTGAATAGGATTGACAATTTCCAGATTAAGGTGATTCGAAGACATGTTGCAAAGGCAAGGACCAACGATAATAGCCTGATATTTGGGGCTTATTACCCCAATTAAATGTACCACGCTTTTCTCCACATTGATGCTAAAGGGTTAGTAGAAAGTAGGGATGGTATCCCGCTAATATACCACCGCCACCACTGTGTGAGAGACAAACGGCTCATCTACGGTATGTTGCCAGTGCTCAGGAGCTCCTCCGTTTTAGTCCCGCGATTGCGGACAGGGATCGAATTGATGACGAGAATCAGTACACCGAATTCTGGTGGCTTCGAGAAGGGGAAAGGGTTGGCTCGCTCTTCTAGGTCGGTACGTTACTAAGGTAAAATATTCCTCTTAGTTGTAAGTTAGATTAAGGATAGTTAGGAGGATCTCGTGGAAAGGCCGCGTTCGTTAGCATGAGGAAGCACCTCTGAGAAGTGACCAGTAGTTTATCGCATTGGTTGAATCTTGGTGGTGCGTGTGCACGATGTTGGCTATTGACGGGCGCCCGAAATCGCAATTGGGATGGTGACCGCCCCGTGCGAGTGTTCGAGTGCTACGAGTGCTCACCATCCCGGTTATAGATAAGATAGGTTAAGTAGCTTCTGCAGGGAACCACTTCTGTAATAGTTGGCAAAACTAGCATCCATAGGAACAAATAGTAACTTGACAACGTCAGGCCACAAATGACTCCAAAACAAATGAAACAATTTCAGACGCTCTTTCAAATCAATCAAATTTGGATTCATCTGGATAACTGTAAGAGATCTAGACAAATATGGCCCACACCCGATCTCAAACGATTAAGAGAGCTGATCAACCTCCGGAGAAAAGATATCTTATGTTGTCCGCTCCAGGAGCCCTTTTATCGTTTAATTCACGGAGCATTTCAAAGATTTCTGCTTCACTGGCTTCCTTTAAATAAATATTTTTCTGAAGTTCCCAGTCGCCATGATTTGATTTTTTAGTATTACAAATATAACCTTTGAAGAGTGGTTTGAAAATTTTTCCACAATTCAATCTCCGTCGGTTTCCGCAAAATTGCTTTGGATGGTTTGGATTTTTAGCACTTACGAATTGTTGCTTATAGAAATTAGCTTTTATAAGTTGTATGTTTTGGTTCACTAAATTTCGGAATCTCTTATGCTCAAGTTCGGTATCCAGGGTTTTTGCGTTCTAGTTTTGATGGCTATTTTAATTTCTGTTGATGCAGTGTATATCAGTGACTCAACTATTTGATCACATGCATACCAAATAATCTGAATTTTGATTACAACTTTTTTATTTAAAAAGATAATTTAACGAAATTTTTGTCAACATTATAAAATAATATCATAATGCATTAAAAAACAATAGAGATAGAAATTAATTTGTTAACTTATTTTAATTTAACAAAAAACAAAAATAGGGCACTTGATCAATTAGTTGACTTTACTAAACTAATCTTGTCCAGTATTTGGTATGGCCTCCTTTTGCTTTGAGAACAGGTTGTATTCTTCTTGGCATGGATTCTATTAATGTTTTGCATCGTTTTGGATTAATATTTTGCTAAGCAGTTTGAATGCGGTAAATGTTAGTAAATTTGCACAATCTCCTGGCAAATCTGTAATTGCACGTTTGACTTCAACCCAAAGATGCTCAATCGGATTGAGGTCTGGCGATTGTGGTACTTCGCAATGATTATTTTGCAGCCACGCTTTGGTAATTCTGGCTGTGTGTTTTGGATCATTATCTTGCTTGGAAAATAATGTCTGACAAATTTTTGTTCCAGTTTCCAAGACTTGTTAAAAGCCCGCCTTCCAAAATGGTGATGTATTGAGCGGCATTCATGCGACCCATTACCGTAACACATTGACCAACCCCACCCATGCACATGCATCCCCAAATCATAAGATTTCCACCTCCAAACTGTAATATTGGCTTGATGTGGCGATCGCCTAGTGGCTCACTAGGCTTTCTCCACGCCCACTGGCGATCATCGGACGCAACGCAATTAATTTTTGTTTCGTCCGACCAAATCACCTTTGCTCAGTCACTAACACTATAGTTTTTATACTTTCTGGAGAATTTCAGCCTTAATTTTTTGTGGCGGTCAGTCAGAAGGGGCTTCTTTGTTTTTGCGCAAAATTTTCGTAACATCCTCAGTTATTACAATAATTTTATCGTTTTTTTAACAAATGTTTATTTATCTGGGCCGCATTGTCATGTACGCCATACTTTATTTGTCGCACAATACGCCGTTGCAAGGTAGAATTCAAAATTGGATTCCTTCCAGCGCTATTTTTCTCGATTACAGTGCCCAAATTCTTGCGTATTTTAGATATGGATCCCAATGACACTCCAAGTTTTCGAAAAAATTTTCTATGGCTCATTTTGGAAACAATTAACTTTTCCACTTCCTTTTCTTTAGCTTTACCAAGTTTTTTCATCTTCTATCAAATTCAAGACAGTTAAAAATGCTTTCCTAAAGTGAAATTTAAACTTGCCTTATGTTGGATTCCAATATTTTTTTTTTTAATAATCAAATTTGTTTAATTTCGAAAGAAAACACTTTAAAAAAACTAAGCTTTGCAACCCTTTGTTCTCAAAATACGACGCTTCGCAATACTATATACTGCGTGAGTCTCAACAAATTGATCACATGCATTGTGTAAGAACTTTTAAAAGTACTCACGAAATAACGGTGCATTTCCGTTCGCTTTTGCTATGTTGATTCTTAATCCCTCCATTTGTTTTGAGTGAAAATGTAGTTACACTAACAGTAAAATTGTAGAATTTACAGAAAAAAGTTGTATTTTCTTCTGATCATGTGATCAAAAAGTTGAGCCACTGATCTTTCATTTTTTCTACAAAGTTATACTC
The DNA here is from genome assembly GCA_949129095.1 of Volucella bombylans. NCBI lineage: Eukaryota > Metazoa > Arthropoda > Insecta > Diptera > Syrphidae > Volucella > Volucella bombylans. Next base: position 108,003,558 of record OX422143.1, on the reverse strand, counting down.
GTAGTAAAGTTGGTCTGTTATCTGTTATCATTTATAATTAATTATTTTATCTTATAAAATTGCGTAGTGATCTGAGAGATCTGTTTCGATGATAGCTGAACATATGTATGTCTAACTTTGTGATGGTTACATATAAATATAAGCATAGAAGTGTTTTTTACCCGACTGCGCTGTGCAAAAGGAAATGTAATGTGTTTATAAGACTATATATGTACTCGTATGTTTGTTCCTTTGTGGCACTCTAGAGGCCAAACGCGTAGGTCGATTTTAATGGTTCTTACATCCATCGATTTGTCTTAATCTTGCGAGTGTCACTGAAGACATGATAATCATTAATAATTAATCATTAACAAAATTCAGTATGGCGACTACCAGCCGCCATCCATATTGTGAAAAAAATTCAATATGGCGACTACCAGGCATCATATTGTGAAAAAAAAATAAAACTAAAAAGTGTGAAATAAAAAAATTTATTTAAAAAACTAAAAAACCCGACTAAGTAAAAAATTGACTTTAAATATGAACTAAGAAGAAAAAACACAAGTCCAGTGGTCTACAATTCTGTTAAGAAATATTAAATAACCACACCATGAAATAGTTTCATGGTGGAAACACACATAAAACAAAAAATAAATTCTAATGCGGAACTTAGCAACTTAAGCAGTCGGGACCCATTAAATATCTAGGCCAGCTCAAATCTCCCCAATAAATACTACTAGGTGGGACAAAAGTAAGGTCATAATGTGAATGTGCCATAATTAGTCGACAACAAGCAATGAAGCTATGCACAACTGAAAAATGCGGAACTATTAGGCGTGTTTTTTTGGTAATCTACGAGTATATAGGCTAAAAAAAAGTGTGATCAAAACAAACACCTATCGAGGATAACAATTGTTATCATCGCAGTTAGGCAGCACTTGCTTCATGGTGGTTTTTTCTTATTCATATTCTTATTGCATAAACATTCCTAAAGAAAATAAAATGGAAAATACAGAGGTAGATAGATATGCAAATAGGGTTTTTTAATATAATAAAACTCCAGACTCAAACTTATGCTTGTTTGATAATTACTCGTTTAAGATGATTTCCTTTTTGCTGAAGAGCTCAGAAGAAAGTTTGGACCACAGCATTATTCTACCGCATTTACAAGAAATGCTTTCATTATTTTCATCGAGTTCCAGCTCCAGCAGTGATTCGGATGAATCTGGAGTGGAAAAACATCCTAAATGAGTCAGTTTCGTCAAAACAATTGATTCATTTAGTGATGAGGATTTTAAGTTGAACATGCGAATGCGGCGTCAAACCATGGAATAACTCATATGTAGGCTTTCTTTTATTTTTTGCAAATGCACATAGACATCACTTTTACTATTATTTAAACTTACAGCAAGGTATTCTCTTTCTGTGAGTTCACATGGGATAAGTTCTAATAGAGGTAGAACCAGAATTGATCCCAGTACGACGGTATACATGTATGTACGTCTGTTACATAACAACACTGTTACCTTCAGGCAGCTTGGAAATTTGTTCGGCGTCTCAAAATCATCAGTATGGAATGCTGCCCGAAGATTTACCTCATGCTTTATTGGAATTGGTCATGAGTTCGTCAAATGGCCGCAAGGAGCTGCTGCAGAAGAGACTATTCTCCAGCTGAAGAAAGGGGTAACCGGCATTATTGGCTCTATTGATTGCACCCACATAAAAATCAAATGTCCAAAACTTGATAAGGAATGTTATTTTAACAGAAAGCAATCTTATAACATAGTTTTTTAAGCTGTCGTCGACCTTACCTGCCGAGAATCAGGGTCTCTTCATGACAGTAAGGTGCTTCGGAGATCAGACCTGTACCTTAGAACGGAGACTAACTATGAAGATTTATTTCTCAGTAGATCTTTTGTTATTTTTGTTTCAGCTTATCCACCTATAAGCTGGTTGGTACCACCTTTCAAAGATTATGGAAACTTGACTGAATCGCAATGCAATTTTAATAAAATTAAATCTGAAACCAGAATAGTTATAGAAAATGCTTTTGGTCCGTTCGAAGATTGCTGATGTTCACGGAACAAACCGATCTAAGTGCAATTACAAATCTCACCGTGAGCGCTTGTGTTCTGCACAACATTGGCATTTGTAATGACGATTTGTATTCCATAACCTTACGACCGGAAACAGTGAATCCTAACACAGCAGAGAATGAGGCAGATGTAGGAAGTAATTGACGAGAACTACTACTTAATTATCTACTTGAATACTTGAATACAATTTAACCGCTTAGACTTACACATTTATGATGATGATTTGAACACATGTATGTACCTTCATATGTACACAATTTTCAAACACACAAATATTAAATATATAGAATTTTTTATTTTATTTTTTTTCTTTTTAACTCCTGCTGGGCCGTCAAATTCTCCTGAAGGCTTTTTACAAGTCTTTCGAAGAGGCACTTCTTAAACTCTTGCTTACTTTCCGAAGCACTCCTTTTGTGATTTTGTGGTGGATGTGCCACCTTCCACCCTAAGGTGTGAGCAGTGGTTTGACAAATGCGGAGATGTAGCTGAGCAGTGCTGGGGTGGAGGAGGAGGCAGAGCAGACTCGTCGAAAGGTATTGGCGTCTTTTCTTTAACTGGTGTTGCACTATAAAGCTGCAAAGGTGATGTGGGGCCACGTCAGAAATGGAGAGTGTGAACATTTGGAATTATGGACTTATCCCCAAAAAATTTCATCCATCTCTTCATATACGGGACAATGGCCGGGGTTGCACCCATTTAGTTTGCATTTTCCTTTGCCGCTTTATACATAAGAAGTGTTTTCATCTTTCCTTCGATGGTACTAACTGTCGTGCTGGCATCCTAAAATGCAAAATGAGGAACAAGTTAGTTAGGTTACGAACAAGAAATGATCGTATCTTACCGTAAACCCCCGGAACACCACGTCTTCCAACACAATTGCGTACGCAAATTTTTTTTCTCTTATGTGTTGGAATTCATCCTTCCGTTCCAGGTAGCACTGTAGCAGTCCCAACAGTATATGTATACCCAAATTAATGTATTTTAGCTTTTGTTTGTTGTGTTTTTACCTTTTCTCGGTAGAGTTCATTTTCCTTTCCTTTTTTTCGTTTGTTGGCTTCCAAATGACTTTTGTGTCAATTTTGACACATTCGATAGCATTTTTCGATAACAATTGGAAAAAATTTGTTTGGTAGCACAGTTTTTATCGCGGCTAAGGAATTAAGGCTGGATAGTTATCCAGATTTCGTAATTCTAAGGCTTAGTTGTTACTGTAATTAACATGGAAAATATTTTTTAATCCTATATAGACTACCAAAAACACACGCCTTTGCTGATTATTTGACCAATTTCTGGTCTGTTGTTTTAGTGCAGCGTGAATTTCGTCGTCATGTTTCTCGTCGTCCTGCACCATGTGCGCGAACAATGTCGCAAGAAGTGGCCCGCCCCGTATTGCTCACTCGACCAAGAATATTACTGCTTTGACTGAGGACGTCCGAGAGAGTTCATAAACATCGACGAGACAGCGACAGTTGCGTCGAATTTCGGTGATGAAAGACTTGAAGATTTTCCCTTATGAAGTGCAAACTGTTCACCAATTGCTGCCTGCTGACCGTCAAGTGAGGTCAACTTACTCCCCATACTCTGTTAAACCTGGAGAGCATGATTTCGTATCCAAGATCATAATGAGCGACGAATCCCATTTCCATTTAAGTGATTATGTGAATAAAGAAAATTTTCTTTTCTGGGGCACGGAAAATCCACATGAAATGCACGAAGAGTCATTGCACCTCCTTAAAGTGACTGTTTGGTGCGGCATTTGCAGTGAAAAAGTGGTTGGCCCTTATTTTTTTTGAGAACGCTGATGGCATCACTGTAATCGTTACTGGTGAGCGCTACAGACAGATGTTAAATGAGCAACTCCTGAAGATTTTGAATCACCAATTTCCAGGCGGTTCTAACGGTGCCAGAATTCTTCTTTTAAGGCTTTTTGAAATCTCGCATTTACCACAACAAACCACAAACTTTGCATTTCTTGAAAGCCAACATTGAGGAAGAAATCACCAGTTTGGAGCCATATGTTTGGAGGGCAACAATTCAAAATGCTGTAAAACGAGCACAAATATTCATCATATCGGGATATAGTCATTTGACCGATATCATTCTTTCAACTTAATGTCATCATTCTACACCTGCAAGTAAACGTTTCGTGAAAACAGAGCCCAATTTTGCTCATTTCTAACAAAATGGCGGCCAAATCACATTATGACATTTCTTCTGCCCCACCTTGTTTATATAATACTAGTAAAACTAAAATTGAAAACAAATTGTCGGCACACTTTAAATTTTTAAATAGAAAAATGTTCACTTTTTAAATTGTTTCGAAAAGTTTTTTGGGAATGAAATTTACTTACAAAACCTAACAGCCACAAGAACTTGCAACCGATTTCCAATTATCAAAACAAGTTCTTCATATGCAAACAAACCTTTCGTCCTGACGTTCAACGTCAAACAACCACACCAAATATCTACATATTAGAGGCGGAACTGGGAAGAGTTCCTAAAATGTCTCTTTATCTCTTCATTAATATTCAATTCCAAGAAATACACGTTTTGATTATTATTATGAAAAGTTTCAACTCCCTTCCATATAGTCGTAGTCCGCTACGAGTGGCTGCGGGCTGAGAATGCTCTGAGCTGAGAATTTCAGGAGCCGGGTATGCTAGAAGCTGAACATTATGAGTATGCTTCCATTTTGAAATTCATGATTAATTTTTCAAACTGGCATGGTGGTTAGACAGGCGAAGCAAGGGAAGAAAAAAAAATTTTGGAGGAAAAAAAACCTCAGTAACGGGCTGGTATATTAGGCGAATTGTGAACCCGCTGCCACCACCTTAGCATGAAAACGAGTCGCAATTCTCAGATGATAAATTGAATAGAAGACAAAGTTTCATTTATCATTACTATGCACACACACATATACCTATGTATATAAACTTGAGCATGAACTCTACAGCGTCACTGCACCAAAATTACAAATTCAAAACTTCATGCATGACTTGGATTGGCACTAGACCAGAATTGTCTTTAGTACGAATACAAATACATACTCGTAGATGTGTACTCGTATATGTCTGTTTACTTGCACCCATTCCTAATGGAGAGGATCCATTGTGTTCCTGGCTAATTAAGTGCCTGAAATATTTAAATGATTCCCTAAGCATGAACAGCGATAACAGTAAACTTGTTATACCTCTTCACCGATCAAAACGGCTCCGTTCAACTGTGGAGGTAACTTTCTCCTTTTCTTATGCTCGAGTACCACTGCATGGATGAAGCGCTCGAAGGTGTGGTATTTTACCACACGACCTTCTCAACCTTTTCTACTTAGAGTCTTTCAGTGAGCTAACATCAGACCCGGATGAGTTTCAGCTCAGGGTGCAACTGCAGCTGTACATCAATTCATCTGCTGTGACATAAATGACCCATCTTGAAAGTGTCAAGACGTACAAAATAGCTGAGCGAAAGACTTTTCTGTTTACCTCCAACATCTAGATTGTATTGCTTCGGAAGGGGGAGGGGAGGGGGTCGGGGGCAATTTCGTCTTGAGTACTTTAGCCTTGAGACAAGAGCATTTGTAAATGAGTTACCTTTCAGTTCGGAGGTCGAATGGTTGCGGGTAAGTTGCTGATGTTGGAGGGTAGATACATAGGTGGTTGGATGCGATATGAAAAACACGTGCCTGGGAAGATTGTGCCATTTGTTTTTATTGCACAATAAAATTGTAAATTTCCTTGAGCTGCGTTCGTTTGTTTTTTTTGTTTTTGTATTAAGGTTCCTTATGAGATAACATCATAGAGAGATACACATATAGGAGTACAAGAAAAAATTGGAAGATACTTGAAGATGGGTACTTAAAGCTGTTTATTGCAAAAGGAAATACTCGTCTATATATTCTCGTTTAAAGGCCGTAAAGTGGAAATAAATTGGGGAGCACTTATGACGAAATCGTCGTCATCTGTTGAGTGATGGAAAATTCTGGCTATGTTTATCTAGAATTTTCATTCGACATTATCTGGTTCGGATTTTTTTATTGCTGACTGAACTCTTTACTTGTTGCTAAAAGAATGCTTCGCATCTTGCAATTATTTAGAACTTTTTGAGCCACAAGGGTAAACTTTTTATTTTTATATCCAAGCAGATGATATGTCTGATACATAAGATTTGGTAAAAATGAGTTCTACAAGGCCGAATTTACAAATTTCAGTGCTTCAAACTTTTGTTGATACCAAGATCTGGCACCTTAATGAAGCAATGTCTTTCCATAGAAAGAAGAGTTTTAAGGGATATTAGGGCTTATGCAACACCTTCTCCCAATGATTGCTCAGGCAGACAATGGATATATTTGTACGTATGAATTTAATCATCTACATATCATTCACGTGCCCATCACAATGAACTCAAGCTCATACAATTGTGGATCGATATGTAAGGCTGTGACTCTTTGAATGAAAGACAGTTTCTCCGGCAAAAACAAATTTTTAATTCTCAACAAATGGGACTATTTGAGCCCGAAGTGTATTGGGTTTTTTAGTTAGATCTAAATATCTTTCCGATACATTTCACCAAGTTTGAAAATAGGAAATAGTCACTGAGGCTAAATCCGAAGTGTATGGCAGGTGAGGGATTTCTTGATGGAAGAGCTCGTTAATCCTTCGAAACGTGCTCTAGTCCGCACCATCATTACATCGGTCCAATAAGGTGGCATAATATGCACTGTTGAATGTCGCCCATAGATAAACTAAACTAGATGTCAAACTCTACTAATACTTTTGCAAGCCCTTAACTTTCGCACAGACACACTGTAAGGGAATTCCAACACTTTTGTCAAAATTTGCTAGAATGAGAGCAATTTACAAGTAAAATTGCTAGAATGAGAGCGATTTGCGTGAGTGTGTGTAATGTGGATGACGTTTTTTGGTTCAAATGGGCGTGGTTTGTATAAGAAAGGAGATAAATTGCCATTGATCACAATTCACACGTATTCACGGACAGAGTCTCACGGATAGTGACGATCAGTAGAAAACCGGTTTTGATTTTCCAATATCTGGAAAGTTTGATATCTAGGTATAGTTAGTCTATGATGTCACCATGACCTTACACTACTGTTTTCTGGGGTAGTATTGTGGTGGTTCCACGTTTCGCCCAAACTGAAATGGCGCAAAAATTAGTCCTTATAACGCAAAACACTCCTTAGAAGTTGTCACACAAAATTCATCGCTCTTGCAATCCAGGAACCCTTCGAATGATATTATTTTTATGCACAAGATGGCAGATTTGATCTTATATTTTGTGGTTTTATCATTGTTGAGAAAAAATATTGTAAAAAATAAGAACCACAAAAGGTATTACATCCAGGTGGTAATCCAGTTTTATTGGAAAATTCGCCCTCTGTGGATGTAGGCTCTATATATTCTGGAGAGAGTCATTTATTGCTATTAAATCCCTTCGCAAAAGTATCAAGGGTACCCCGATCTTCACCATCCGGTTCGGATATCTCTGAGAAAGGTAAATGGTTCGAAATAGACTAAGCTCAAAAAATTTTACAACAAGGACAGTCCACCGTGACAAACAAGACAAAAGTCCAAGAGAAATCTCGCCCTCCACACGCAATAAACAAGGTCGGGATCGGGATCGCGGACTACCAAATGGTGCGTAACCTACTCAAAAATACACTGGAAAGGAAGTACAAAATAGTTTCACTCCCGAACAACGTGTGGAAAATGAACGTCCATGATTCATGCCTATCGCGCATTGTCTTTGCGAAATTGTCAAACAACTTCAAAAGATACGGAAAACTCTCGTGAAACGGATTCATTCATCCACAGCAATTGCTGAGACATCTTCAAACCTATGAGCCTAAGACCGCTAAAACAGTCAGAATGACGAAACCGGTAAAGCAAAAGTTTTTTTTCATTTACTTTCTGCTCAAAACAATGTTGCCGGATCAAGTGCTTAAATTGCGTCATACGGACATAAAATAAGTTCGGTCACTACAGACCCGGTGTCTCAAGTCCTCGAGATAATTTTAGAAAAACTAGAGGAGCAAAGTAAAGTTAATCAACTCTTGTTTGATAAACTAAGAAAGCTCGAGTTCGAATCTCGAAAGAAATTTAACAAAACAAGGAATATGGAACAGTTGCTTAAGATTATAACATGGAACGCAAGCGGCCTTATAAAAAAAATCCTTTGGAAACGCGAGACGCGAATCCTCTCTTTATATAACAGAAAGCATTAAACATGCCAAAAACATGATAATAGGCTTTAAATCCATGCAAGTACGTTCAGCCTCAGTAAAGATTAGTCATCTAGTCTACAACATAGTATCTTGTTATTTCCCTTCGAGATATTGGATGACAGACGACGACCTCGATCCACTTTTTGGATCAAATTTTTTCCCCGGTGGTGATTTTGACGCGAAACATACGTTTTAGGGCTCAATGTTAACTAAATGAAACGTGGTGCGGACTATTTTTCGACGGGCAAACCAACATATTGGCCTACTGACACAAATAAAACGCCTGACCTCGTCGACTTTTTCATCGCAAAAAGGGTCCCTAGATACCTCATGAATTAGAAGAGTGCTATGGTCTCTGCTCAAATCACGCACTTGTGATTCTCAAAATCGGCAGGAGCATAGCGAAGAACAAAAGAGCGCCTAGATTGGCAAATGACAAAACAAACTAGGACGGCTTTAGAAGCCGTCTCACTCACGACGCTTTTAGAAATAGAAGAAGAAATTGATAAGTTCGTGGAAGCCATTCAGAGAGATGCGTGGAACAACACTTCTTTTTGAGCAAGAGGAGTACTGTTATGTTACGCTCTAGTAACGATATTGATGCTTACGAGTTCAAAATAGCGCTGTCGTTTATTAAGCATTTAAGATCGTAATACAATAGTACATCAAGATAATAAAGGACTAGATTATTCTGCTTTAATATCGTAACATTTTCCTTTTTTTTCATTGTTTTGTTAAAGTGTATAAAATATATTCATATATACCGATATACACAAAGATACATATACATATTTCTATACATATGCAGGTATGTATAAATACAAGTTTTTATTTTTAAGTTTTAGTTCAATTCAGATAGTTTAATTTAATTACAAATACTGATGTATTTAAAAGGACATTGTAGAAAAATACAAAATTATTTAGGAATGGTAATCAACTTTATAGCTTTTCCATAATTCACATAATGTATAAAATATAGGTTTTTAGTTTTGACTTAGTTTTTCTTGAATGCGCTTAGATCTTCTAGGAAGCACTGCTTCAGGCGTTGAACGGATAGTAGGAGATTTATTTTGAATGGTGCTCTCTGCCAGCTCCAGCGTGCATGGTTCAGCTTCTACTGCGGGAGCTGAAGAAAGACGAATGTTCTGACGGTTACGGCAGTAGTCGACGTCGTCTACTCTAACAACTGCTTGACGATCCGATGGTACACCTGTGATGATCCCTTTTTGCCAGACATCTTGACCAAATTCTAGTTTCGGCAGTCGTCGACACTTCATATCATAAAAGTACTTGCTCCTCTTCCTCCTTTTTTTATGTTATACTTAGCATTATAGTGTGTTTCAGGTGATAATCTCTTCTGACACATAAGATGATAGATATCAAGGCCAACTCTTTGGAACAGGAATTCTAAGATGGTGGTGCTTTGTAGTGGTAGTTTTGCCTGACTTGCTGAATTTTGCATGCAAATATCGCAGTTATTGCAGACGTCTTTATTGTTGTTTGATATACCAGGCCGGAATATTGTATCCCTGGCTCGCCGCTGATATGACTTGATTCCTTGGTGACTATAGTGAATACTTTGCAAGAACTTTTTTCGCAGCGATGTTGTAATCATAATTCTGTCGCCTTTTAGCAAATATCGATCTTGTACTGTCAGCTGTTCTCTATAGTTCCAGTACGGTTTAACTGCTTGTGATACCAGTCGTCGATTTTTAGGCCATCATTTCTTGAGAAAATTTAAGGCCTCTTGCAGCACTGTGTCCTCTTTTGTATGCTCCAGTATTTCTAATAATCGCGAATTTTTAATATTCATCTCTTCAACAGTATTTATTTCTTTGATTTCGATGAGTAATCCACCTTATTTCATCTAATACATAGAATTCAGCGTTTTCACTATACTTTCTTGGACAGTTCTTTAAAAAAGCTGGAGATAACGTGTCCGTTTTGGACTTTCTAGAACGGACTTCTTAAAAATGGTCTGAAACGGCTGGTGATCAGATTGGACGATGATGTTTGGCTTGCCACATATATCCTGGTCGAATTTTCTGCAGGAAAACACGGTCGCCAGTGCCTCTTTCTCCATTTGGGCGAATTTTTACTCTGTTGCGGTCAAAACTCTTGACGCAAATGCTACCGGGGGATCGTTTTGAAGTATTTTAAAATTGGTGCCTTTAAAATAAGCATTTTTAATTTTTCAAACACCTCATCTTGTTCCTGGCTCAATTCCCACTTGGTATCTTCGCGAATAATTCTCCTTAAAGGTCCGGCGATATCTAATAAGGTCGGCAAAAATCTGGAAAGATACGTGCAAAGTCCTACACATCTATGTGTGCTCTTAACATCCTGAGGCTTGGGAATTTTTTCTATGGCTTCTATCTTGGCTTTGCCAATAGCTAGACCTTGATTAGTGAATAAAAACCCATAAAATGGTACTAGCCCCACTCCCATTCTACGCTTTAAATTTGTTTCTCTTATTCTAGTAAGCAATTTAAGCAGATTCTGATTATGGTCTTTCATTGCCTCTTCTTCGGTGCGACCTTTCCCATACACCAAAAAGTCATCTGCAATAACTTCTACTCCCTCTATTATCTCATGTTATTTTTTTTTTTTTAATTCCTCCGGTGCCGGTAATACTCCAAATAGTAACCGATTCCTACAAAATAGCCCAAATGGTGTCCAAAATCTAGTAAGAAGTCTACTTTCATCATCCAACTCAACTTGCCAGAACCCATTTTTTGCATCGAATGTCGAAAAAACGTTTGCATCTTGAATCCTTGGTAAAATCGCATCTACAGTGTGTATTTGGTAGTTGCTACGCTTTAGGTCTTTGTTGAGATTGTTCGGGTCGAGACAAATTCGCATCTTATTTTTACAGCGCACAAGTACTAGGTTACTTATCCATGGAGTATGTTCGTGTACCCTGCTGATAAAATTCTTTCTTTCCAGGTTTTCTAATACGATTTTTAATTCTTCTCTAAAAGATATAGGGATGCACCGTGGGCGAGCTTGAACTGGAGTTATCGACTTGTCTACCTGTAAATGTAATGGATTAGCTAATTTTCCATCGCAGTCAAACACATCCATAAAACTTTTCATGATACTTTCCAATTGCAACTGCTGTTCTTGGTTACCACATTTTATACCGCCTGTTGTTACCACTTTATTCAAAACACTTGTTTTGACGCCATCCTCCCTGTTCACAGAAATCAATTTCAATTCTTGAGATGCTTTGTTGGAAATAATAGTGGATGCCTCTTGCTTGACTATCTCAAATTTAAGTTCTTTGCATACGCCGTTTTTTTTTTTACAGCTAATAGTCGCAACGTCGATAGGTCTAATTAAGTTACCACCGAAACCTTTTAGTTTTACATAACTTTTTCCTAGTGTATAATTAGCTTGATAACATAACAAACTAAATGATTCTATACTCATGACGTTTGATGACGCGCCAGTATCAACAACACACGAAATTGTTTTATTTTTTGTCTCAATACTGAAATTAAATCTTCTCATTAGTATAGTTTACTTGCGATATTGCATTAAGCATATATTTGAAACCGTTAACATAGACGATACTTAACTTTCTTCATCACTTGTCTCCTCATTTACGTAATTAACTGTTTTTCTTTGGGAATTCGCGGATTCGCATACTGCAACAAAGTGGTTCAGTTTCTTACATTTAGAGCATCTCTTTCCGTATACTGTACACTTGCCTCTTTGTGCACTTTACCGGAGTACTTGCAATCGTCGGTAGTCTTTTGGCCTGCGTTATATCTCGTGTGTAGGTGTTTTGTCTCTTTTTTTGATTTGCGTCTTTTCTATTTCGGTTTCTGTCTATATAGTTTATGTCTATTGTAATTTTGTTTTCATCTGTTTTTCATTAATTTGCTTAACTTGCTCTCTCGTTTGCTCTGCTAGCTTGCATATTTCTAGCGCTTTTTTAACGTTTGTTTTAATTCTATCAAAAGGCTGAACCTCTCATAACGATTATTTACTGAGGGCATCAACAAAACTTTGTAATGCGTCCAGAATACCTTTTGTGGTTTTCGCTTGAGCTTCTGAAATGTCCAATTTTGTGAGAATGCTGAAGAATTCATCATCTAGGCATACCTTCAATATTGCCGCTGGTCTCTCCTCAGACTGAGTAGATAAATCCACTGCTATTTGGTAATTCTCCCACTGTTTCTGGAATAGACACCAATTAGCGACAACATCGCCTTTGATGTTCATACTATTAGGCGGTTGTATGTACATTGTTTCCGACTCCCTTCCGCTGTGATTATCTACACTTTCATGTAAATTCTGTTCCGCGGTTTCGATTTTTACTTTATCTGTATTTTCAGTGCTCATAACCTGACATCATGTTATGTTACGCTCTAGTAACGATATTGGTGCTTACGAGTTCAAAATAGCACTGTCGTTTATTAAACATTTAAGATCGTAATACAATAGTACATTAAGATAATAAAGGACTAGATTATTCTGCTTTAATAATTAATAATAGCAAAAAGCTAATATACCCACTCAAAGTCGAAAACCTTTTACGAGAAAAACGGAAAGAACCAAAGAGATGCACCTGGATAGAACCTATTTAAACCACCTTTCAAATAAGCTTAAACAAACTCTGCAAGATTTCAAGAATCGTGAGACTCCTGCTTATCTCGAATTCTTGACTGCCGACAAGAGCTCCAACTACTCACTCTGGAAAGCCGTGAAGTCCACTCAAAAACCCGTCATGCACTCGCAGCAAATACGAAAAACCAACCGCGCATGGGCAAAGGAGAACAAAGAAAAAGCGAATTTATTTGCCAAGCACTTGAAAGAAACGTTTAAACCGTTCAAAGGACGACAACCGGCCGAAGAGCTTAATGTCAATACAGGTTCAGACAACTACATAATTAAATCTGTCTCACTGCCTGAGCTTCGGCAGACTATAGCAAACTTGAAAAATAATAAGCCTACAAGATTTAATTACGGGTGAAATCCTAAAAGAGTTACCCAAAAAAGCGTTAGTCAAGCTTTTTTATATTATAAATGTTTCTATGAGACCTTCCAACCCCATAGAAATCCGAAACAGTTTGACTTTAGGGTCAAACATTCCACAATCGTTCAGGTCTACCGAATAACAAACGTAATTGAAAACACCGTAGAAGAAAAAACGATATGTTCTGGCGATTTTCTCAACGTATCGCAAGCCTTCAACAAGATATGGTACGAAGGTCTGAAGTATAAGCCACAACAAATTTTGCCAGACAAAATGCATAGAATATTGGAATCTTACCTTGAAAACAGACTGTTTCGGGTTAGATATGAGACTGAATACTCAGAATTCAAGGAAATTCACGCCGGTGTTCCACCAGGAAGTGTTCTCGGTTCATATCTGTTCCTACTATATGCAAGAGTATACCTCAAGATCAAGATGCTGTGGTAGTCACGTTCGCCGATGATACGGCTATACTCGCGACGAGCCAAACAGTTTAATCTTCGACGGGAAAACTCCAACGAGCTTTAAAGTCAATATTTGAGTGCGACGTCCTAAACGAGACCAAGTCAACACACGTCAATTTTACATATAGAAAGGTGAACAATTTACCCCTATTCATCAAATCGGTAATATTGCCGTACGCAAACGAGGCAAAGTATTTGGAAATGACTGTAGATGCGTAATTAAAGTAGAAATCACACGTTAAAAAGAAGCGTGATGTGCACGAAATCAGGTAATTGGCTTATAGATAGATATTCGAAACTAAGCTTACATAACAAGCGGCTTTTGTATAAACAAATGCTAAAACATTCTTGAACGTATGGTATTCAACTTTGGGGTTGTACCAAATAAAACAATATGTCTATACTACAGAAATTTTAAAATCAAAGTGCTAAGACCAATGCTCAATAGTATGGATATTCACTGCGATCTAGGAATTGCTACGGTGAAAGACGAAGTAACAAGCTTTGTTTGAAAACTTCATACTTCATACTCGTCTTGCGGATCATTGGAATCAGGAAATAATCCGGACATTGGACGAGACAAACCTTGTGCGGCGACTACACAGAACAAAATCGTTTGATTTTAAGGAAAACCGCATGTAACAACGGTAATAGTAGATGCCTTTACTGGAAAGCTACCTACCAAACATGGTAAACTACAGAAGCTTAAACTACTTGTTAAGAAAACTTAGTCGTAGTCTGATAGATGTTGGGAGGTTTTTGAGTGAGTAAGAATCTCACACTGCTATTAACACGCGCGGCCGGTTTCCACACATACGAAAAAAAAAAAAAAAAAAATTCTTCTATCTCATCAAATACCTGAGCGCAACGAACATCTGGGGATGGATCTGTGAAAATTCTCCTATGGAAATATAACGCACAAATTATCATATTTATTTTAATAAAACTACAATTTATGATGTTTACTGATATTCACTGATTTTACAGAATCAAATGCGGTGTTCGACTTTAAAGCTCCAGTATCGCCGAATAGTTTTAAATTTCTCCGTTCCCCGGAAAAGGAAACAAAGGTTTCAATGAGAAATATACATAACTTGTTCCACTTAAGTGTGCTAAAAACTTAAGCTTCTAACAGAACTTTATTTAAAAATCTCCCAGTTATACAACTTGGCGCAAAATTAATCATCAAATTTTTGTTTTTGAATTATTTTTTTAATAAATAATAAGCATTTTTTTTTTATGCTTATTCATTTGGACCTTTACAATTGTTTCTGTTAAGTGGAGAAGATGATATCCACCAAGTGGCTACCGCCAGTGTTGATACACATTTTTGCCCGTTTTATCGCATTTTCCATGACTTTCTGCAAGATTTCCGGTGATAACTGTTCGCCTTCCTGTCGAATATTCTCCTTAAGGGCTGCGATTATCTGAGGCTTGTTGGCATAAGGCCGCGACTTCAAGTAGCCCCAAAGAAATAATTCTGAGATGGTTAAATCGGGAGATCTTGCTAGCCAAGCGAAATCGCCAAAACGGGAGATTACGCGACCAGGAAACGCTTCCTTTACAATATCCATTCTGGCTCGTGCTGTGTGTGCGGTTGCATGGTCTTGTTGAAACCACATGTTCACCAAGCCCCGCTCATTCAATTCCGGGAGTAAGAAGTCGTTTATCATGGCCCTGTAACGTTCGGCAGTAACAGAGACCGTATTGCCAATGGCGTCCTCAAAAAAATACGGCCCAATCACTCCTCCCGTGTGAACGCCGCATCACACATTGGCTTTGAGTGGATGCAATGGCTCTTCGTGCTTCACACGCGGATTTCCAAGGCCCCATAAACTAAGATTTTGCTTATTGGCGTAACCGCTTAAGTGGAAATGCGCCTCGTCGCTCATGATTCTTTTCGACATAAAATCGTCCTCTTCGTTTGAGATTGAGGATGACTTGACAGTAATTCAAACGCGACTGACGTTCAGGAGGTAATAACTGATGTACTGTTTGCACATTTTACTGAAACATGTGTAAGTCATTCACTAAAATTCGCTGTAGGTTCCGTCTGATGATGCCCAATTGCGTGGCCCGTCGTCTGGTTGATGTTTCTTCGTTCTCAGCGACATCGGCAGCCACAGCCGCGATATTCTCGGCCGAACACGACCAGTCCGGTGGCGCCCACGTCCTGCATGGTCTCCTGTGGTTCCACTCTGTTCGAGTCGAGTAGCTAGGCGCCGGAATGTTTTCCCAGTTGGCACGACACGATTAGGAAATCGACGTCGAAATTCACCCTGCGCTAACACCATCGGCCGATTATTGGTCAAAAACATCGACACAATTATTCCACGCTCTTGCGGAGTATAGCGCTCCATTGCTTGTCTGTTTGTATACTGCAGCTGTCTAGTTCACAAATGTCAAATATGATTAACGTACGACGCCATTTGCAAAAATTATACCATCTTCCGATAGGGTGATTAATTTCGCGCAACCTTGTATGAACATGCGACAATCGGCTCGCAAAGTTACAGAAACTTCATTGCGAGTTGTACCAAAGAAAACAACTTCTTAATTAAATGTTGGAGGTGTTGTCCATGATCTGAATATCAAGTAAAGAGAAATTGATCAATGCTTCAAGCAAGATGGTGAAGGACCGTATATAGTAACGACCTATTCTTTTAAGTCTGACGAAAGCAGTCACATACTGATAGGAACATTTTTAACGCCTAACAACCAGCATGTTGGGTAGAAGTTGCCTTTTCAGCCGTATAGATTGGAGGTACCCTCCTTCATGGTAAAAAGCCAAAATCCATATCTTAAAAAACACCCGGCTACTTACCTTAGCTGAAAATTGGTCAGACCCCAAAGCGTCCTTATTTCCTTGCAGGTAAGAATCTCAGTCTTAAAATAATTGGCTGACAGTCCGTTTCTAGTTGCATGTCATCGATTACATCTTAGGATCTACGATTTCAAACAGTTAATTGTTCAGCTTAATGACCTAGCCGGCGCAGCAGGCTTTGTTCATCATCTCCGCCATCAAATATTGATGGCAAGCAAAATCCATACCCAAAGTTCGTCTTCAGTTCTGCTTTGACTATCTCCCATTTTTAACTAGCTCTGCAATATTCTATGGCTGTATTATACAGACTGGTGGCATAAACAGCCATTCCAATTTCCTGCGTTAAAGAAGAAATAGCAACTCACTTGTAGTTAACTGTCGCTTTTTACGTTTCGCAGTTTTCAAACAGATCCATCTTGCTGAATTGTACTGGTTTCGGCGTCAGTTTGACGCGATTCCATTCTTCTACTCTGCACGAATTTTGAAGTTTATTCTCTTCGATTCCGTAACGGTGAACGTGCCTCATGCAACAACTTGTATAACTTATCAAAAGTAGGGGTTTGTGTACCCTTAAAACGTTTGCACACAGAGCGGGCAAAGGAAATTTAGGGAGGAAGAAAAGAGAGGTGCCGATGTACATTGTTTTTAAAAGTTTTGCAAGTTATAACAACCAGGAAATACAGAGATTGGCAGGGCATTCCATAAGCGAGTTGTACGGCTTAGGAAAGAATCACGACATTTTAGAGTACATACAAATGGGCTTAAGGGTATACAGATTAGCATTCATAGCCAGATGGGTGTTACGGTTGAAAGGGCGGAATGGGCGGAATGGGCGGAATGGGCTGAATGCTACTGGCGATTTCAGTGGAACACTGGTTGTGGAAATAATATACTATATCTAGTAACCAGCTAAGACTTTCCACTACTCTGTCCAAAGTGCCAGTCCAATATATCAAACATATCAGAAGAAAACCCCAAGAGTCATCGAAGCGAAACATCTAGTAAATTAAGTAGGGCTCCAGATCTTTCGTTTTTTATCCAAACTGTTTTATGCCCAAAGCTCTTATTATAGATTGTTTATTCTTTATATTACTTAAACTATAAACGACATCATAAAACAAGAAAAACAAGTAGGCGCAAAAGCTCTTCTCGGTGTTTCTAAAGGCAGGCCGTACATAAATAAAGTAACGTCATGGTGGAACGGTATAACGGAAATCTCGTTAAATAACAAACGGCAAGCCTTTTAAGTGTAGACTAGTTACGGAGAAACTTGAGACTACAACGTTGCAAAAAAACGTTTAAAAAAAGCGGTGTCTAGAGCATGTGCATATATCGGGAATTTGAAAAAGAAATGCCAAATCGAAGCACAGGCAAACATGCTAACATCCGTAAGATTAGAGCATAACGAAGAAAAAACTTGTGAGAGAAGCTGGTAGATTGAAGGTAGAGGCAGAAAAATCGTATAACGAAATTTGCAATAGTGGGATGACTCTCACGTACGAAAAGGAAACACACAAGCCGAATAAAACATTAAAACAAATGAACCAAAGGAATGCAGTGGGATCGGATTACATACCTTCCGAAGTATGGGCGACAACCGAAAATCTTGGGTTTAAATGGTTTGCTACTAGTTTTGCATACTATGCAAATATACAAGACATTTAGAAAGCAGTATTATTAGACTCCTTTTCAATCAATATGGCAGACCGACATACCATACGACAAGACTCAAAGTTTACGCATAATGATGGAGATACATCGCGACGAGTTTAAAGATCTGCATATCCTCTTCAGCGCTTTGGAAAAAGCTTTTGACCATGACCCCAACATGTCAACCCCATATGCAATGGCTGAGATCTCAAAGTATATTTTTGCAAAACGAAATAGAATAGGCCATGA
Organism: Volucella bombylans; assembly: GCA_949129095.1. NCBI lineage: Eukaryota > Metazoa > Arthropoda > Insecta > Diptera > Syrphidae > Volucella > Volucella bombylans. The sequence continues at coordinate 107,985,077 of OX422143.1, read as the reverse complement.
TTCTTCACAACCAACACTCCCTTCGGTTCAATCAATAGCGTCATTTTTCTGATTAAAAATGCAAAATAGAAAAGAGTATGTCAGTAAGTAGGCAAAAAAAAATAAACCAACAAAAGAACAACAACGTTTATACAACAAAGTATAACGAGCTGAGAAATTACAAAACCACACCAAGAGGAAACAAAAGAGATTTCAAGAACAAAAACACAATCATCCTCAAGTTACAGGCGCACAAAGTTTCTAAAAACAACGCCGTCACAGTCAGTACCTGCGATTTTTTTTTTTAAGAACTTAACACATACTCGTAAGTGGGTATGATTACATTTATGATGCCAAGTCATGTGTTAAGTTTTTCGGAAAATGGGACAGAAAGAGAAAGAAAGATGTTTGGATTTAGTGGCTATTTCGCTCCATATGTGTGGCATCCAACGTTTAATGGGGAGACTAAATTATGAGTAAATTGACCTGATGTTGTATTTAGGCAACCATTCATCTCACAAGATTTTAGTTGCCTGAAAAAAAGTCTCTCGGTCACGGCTGGTATTGAACCCCGATTCTGAAGCCAATACACTACCACTTTGGCCACGGCTACCCACTGGGATGGGAAACTATCGCCCTCCCCAATTCACCCATCAAAAAGAAGCGACCCAGAGTAGCAAGGACCATGTAAGAACTCGTGTTGCTTATAATAAGATTTCTCTCATTTGTTTTCCAATTCACGCACAAAATGTGCGGCGGTTGAGGTGCTGGGTTCAAATTGTTTGAACTCAAAAGTCACATGTGCGACTAGTCTTTCTGCAATATACAAAAGGAGCAGAGCACTTAGCCAAAGAACTAGTTCATTTTACCCCTTGTAATTGCAGCCTGAAGCGAGCACAAGCCAGACAGTCAAGAGGTGTGTTCCACGATGTCGTCATCACTTTCATAGCAAGCATCGCAGGGTGTTGTATCACCTATGTTATGTCCAACAGGAACAGATAGATGTCAAACAGGACAGGAAGCAGACGTCGGGAAACATTAGTTTCGTCTGCCGGAAAGCTGGAGAGTCAACCCATCCGCAGTTATGCTTATATGAAACCCAACCGTTTCCCCTAACCGGGGGCTCAGACTGACCTACCATAGTTAGAGATCCTGAAAAGCACTCGTCTGACCCTTGCCTAGTAAGCTAATCGGCGATTTCATTTCTCATGATCCTATTGTAACTTCGGATCCAGGCAAGACTCAGTGATTTTAACTTTCCGACTGCGTTCAGTGATGTCTTGCATTTTCGAAGTAGCTTGGAAGTCCTAAGAGGGTTCAGCAAGGCTCTAAGCGCAGCTTGGCTGTCGCTATACATGCAAGAGCTTCCCTCTCCACCCGATATAGATCATTGCCATCAGAATTGCGTATATCTCCGCTTGGTAGGCAAACGCAGGTTTTCATAACGATGAGTGAAATCTCTAGAAAGAGCAACCTAAGTCAACTTTGTAGCCATCCGTGAAGACTCAACTACAATCCTTCCCAATCTCAGATTCTGGTCGAAACCAGTCCTGGGCACAGGTAAAGTAGATTTCGTATTTTTTCCCCGACAGGTGTTATGTTAAGCTCCAGGGCGTGTTGTACCAAAAACGACTTTTCATTAAACGGAAGATGGCTTTGAGAGTGTAGCCCACGAAATGAATATAAAGCGGAGGGGAGGAGATTCATCAAGGCGTCTAGAGTGAAGTCAGGCACGCTTTGGAGTCAAGTAAAAACAGGAATGACGTATTATCGTAAGATCTTGTTCCACCAGGCAAGAGATTCATAGAAAATAATTGGCTTTATCATAACCATGTAGATTCTCGGTGACAGGTCCCATGTCTTGTCGACAGCTCCTTTGCACTGCCGACAGCTATTTAGTGAATTTTAGAAATTTTTAATCCAGGATGACAAACAGAATCTTTGGAGAATCGGATGGTAATGCGTTTCTGCACTAGATTTTTTTCTTTTTAAAATTAACGTACCCTTAAAATTTTTGCACACAGTGCGGGCGAATTAAAATTAGGAAAGAAAGAAAGCTATCGATGTACGTTGGTTTTAAATGTCTGAATGTTACAATGAATAGGAAATAGAGAGCTCTGCAGATCATTCCACGATCGAGTTGTTCGGCTTAGGAACGAATCACAATATTTCAGAGTACGTCCGAAAGTGGGCTTGAGAGTATACTGATGAGCATTCACAGAGCGACGAGTGTTACGGTTGAAGATATGAAGGGGCAGAATTATACTGACGATTGCTATGGAGCACTGGTTGTGGAAATAGCGATAGAATAAAGTGAGACATGAGACTTTTCGTCAGTGTCCGAGGCTGTATATTGACTGAGTGATATTAGCATTACCTATGAGTTTTGTCGCACGGTTTTGTATCCTATCTAGCAGGTGGGAAGATATTTTAGACACACTTTCCCAAATGTGGGCATTGTACTCCAATTTTAGGCGGATAAATGCCTTATGTATTGAGACTAAATCAGAGGGAGAAAAGTATTTCTAACACCGTTTGAAGAAACTTAGACACTTCGCAGTATTTTTGGCGACATTGGCATAGACAATTTTTCGATTTCGACGATGCAAGTGCCATTCATGGTTAATGGATAGGTACTTAAATTTCGCTTTAACGACATTGTGTTTTGGAAGCATTAAATTGTACTCTATCGATAGTTCCCCAATTATAGGAATTATCGGAATTTAATGAGCTGCTGCCGTCCCTGTTCTACAGCCAAATAGTAGGTACGTGAGTCCGGGAACGAACATGAAAAGCAAAAAGTACTGTCGTCAGCAATGGAATATATTGGATGATAAGTAACAAAAATGAGATTATTGACAAAAATTAAAAAGAGTGTCGGAGACAGTACGGAACCCTGGAATACACTAGCATTTATTTTGTGAGTATCAGACTTGAAATCATCCAAGACAAATTGAACTGAACGTTCCGAAAGGTAGTTTCTAATTCATCGAAGAAGAGAGTCGATGTCGTCGATCTCAAATCCACAAAAGAGGCTGATGCTGATTCGCCTCTTTTAGGGTCGGGCTGGACGAATGTTGTTTTCCATCTGCTCGAAAAGAGTCCTAAAGGGTAAGATTGATTGAAAAGCTTACACAGTGGTTTTGCCAGCATAGAAGTCTTATTGAAAATTCGGCGCACTCAATTGTAAGGGGAGGAAAAGCACAATCTGGAAGTGTTGAACTGGCCGCAAAGTGTGGAGCAGCAGATTGGCCTTGTCCAAAGAGCTGACAGCTGGAATGTCATTGTAAATGAGTGGAAAGAGGATGAGGCCGAATTTCTAACGTTTGTGGCGAAGGATCAAAAAAATGTACTACCTTTGGGATATTGGTCGTATTGGAGTTTCATACGCTTAAGAAAGGCATTGAACTTTTTTCTCGTTTGAACTTTTTTCAGTTTCACTCTGTCGGGTTGGTCTTAAAGGGCCGAAAAAACATTTGTCTAACCTTGACAGCATCTTTACAGCTCGATTACAGGGATTAAGGATCTCATTCCAAAGAGAATAGCGTCTGTGATCATATCAGCAGTGGCATCCACGTCATTATCGAGGAAAGATAACGACCAGTTAAAATTCCTAAAGAGCTGTTAAGTCCTCTCCAATTGGCTTTCTTTTATTGCCATACGGTTCTTTTAGGAATCTTTTCTCTAACTGATAGGACACAATCGTCCGATGAGCTTAGAAGTGAAAGCACATCAACAGTGTGCTTATCAGGTCCAGAGTGTTGGCTGTATAACTATCAACGTCTGATATTCGTGTGGGCTCATTTAGAAACTGGGTCAAGTTATTTTCCACAGCTGTCCAGAATGTCGAAGCCACCCATGATTGAGTATATTGAAATCGCCCGTAATCAAGATTTCAGTATGAGGATACAGGGATACAATTCTTTGTATGAAGTCAGACAGCGCATCATACTCGTTAAAGGTCGAATTGCTGTCCAGTTTGGGGCTTCTGTAAATAAAACAGTAGTGGATAATTTACTTACGGAGATGGAATTTTAGCCACATGAAGTTGAATTCCGGATTGGAACATGGATCACATTGTGGTGGAGTTTGGTGAGCTGCATAACTACGCACGTAAATAGCGAGACAGTGGTGAGAGAAGAATAATGGCACTAGTTCGTAGCCAGGTAGATTCAGATCAGAGTGATCTGAGAGGTGTGGGCGGGGATCTGCCTGGGTTATACTAAGTGCCAAAACAGCTGATCTGTATTTACAGACGTGGACGTACCCAGAAAATTGATTACTTTTTATCTCGCGTATGTTTGTTATGTGCACCCTAAGCACCCGAGGCAAGACAAAAACACAAACACCGACAATACTAAGCAAGGCTGTGAAGTGAAAATTCTGACGTTGGTTTATCGAATCAAATTGTTGTAGGTGTTACGCCTTACAACAATACGAAACAGTGTGCCAACAAGATTCTCACTTACAATCCCCTATCCATGTGCCATAAGCCAAATACAGCATCGGCAGTGACTGAGTGTAAGTAACAGTACTTACGCCTAGGAGAGTACTGACACAGGTGGGATACCCGCAATATGAAGTTTTTTTCTCCTTCTTCACTGCACTAAGCTACTTGTTTTTTTTTTATTATTTATTTAGTTTAATTAAATTTTGAAAGGATTGACTAAGAGCCCATTTATAGCACCAATCATCGACGATGTCTGCTGCACCCTGCGCTTTCAAGCAGACATTCGCTGGACACGATCCAACAAACAGTACAGCTACTTCATCCGGGTATGCTTGTGCTTACGTATTGAAAACGTTAAGCAGTGAGTCGACCAACATGCACCATAGCAGTAAAGTCAGAGTGCCGCCTTGTGAGCAAACCCTATTTACTCCCGCCGTCAAATATTGGCCGCAGTCATCATCCGCAATCATTGTCCTTTTCACCAGCATTGCTTTTATCCACAAATTATTTTAGTGGCCTGACGAAAAGCATGGCCCCTTTCACATTACACGGTTACGGCAAAATGCCGTCACCTTGCCGTGTAGCAGCCGTCCACTGCCACTGCAACTCACGGCGTCCGTACGGCTACCGATAAGGTAGTGGTGTACATAACCAAATGCGCGCTTTCGGTCTTAAATCGTACGGTCAGTGTTGATTACACTTATGGAAGCCAGACCACAGCATGTGGTCAAATTTCTGGACACCTACAAGGATCGAAATGCTATAAAAGATGCCATGAATTAAGTTTACATAGAACTACGCTCAGAGTTTGAGGCTCTTGATGCCAAGGATAAAAATACGTTTGGTAAGAATTTTAAATTGTGTTATTAGTTATATATGTATATGTATGTAGGTACTTAATTTATTTTTTTTAAAGATATAATTAGTGTGCAAATAACTCTTTTTTTAATGCTTAGTTTCGGTTAGCTACAGTACAGATGAATTTAAATTTATATTTTTGCCATTTGCCATGGAACACTTCCGACGGCAGAAACGAAATATTTAGAAAATACATATGGTTTTGTCTTGTGGTAACTCTTCTACACCTGTGATAGACATTGTATCTACATCGCTATATCCATCTCTCTCGAGTATGAAATTATGTAATACAATGCAAGCATTTACAATACTGACAGAATAGTCTGGTTGTACATTGATGGGCCGGTGAAATATGCGCCACTTATTACTGAGAAAGCCAAAGGTGCACTCGATATATCTTCTTGCCCTGGACAGCCGATAATTAAATATTCTTTTATCCACTGTTAGATGTGATCCTAACGCTTTATTAAAAGCTCAAACTGGTTCCAGTAGTAAGAAGATCATAGATCCACGTGGCATCACAATGGGCCAATAGGCCTAAGTGGGTTGGTATTTCCAACAGCCACTCTTACCTAACCTAACCTAACCTAGATGTGATCCTCCATAGGGTCTCAGTAAATGCTTATGCAATCCGAAAGCTTCATCCCCGAGTAAGAAATATGGTATGTTTCGACTTTCTGTTCCACGCAAAGGTTTTTCTTCAGGTAGCTCTTGTTCCTTATTTTCTATTGACTGCCACAAACTGGATCGCTTAAATATTGATGAGTCGCAGTCCTTACCATAACTTCCTACATCAACATACACAAATCTATATTTGGAATCTTCTACTGCCATTAGAACTATAGAATTGTATTAATTATAGTTAAAGTACATTGAACCTACTTTAAACGGGCAGGTAAGACGGATATGTTTCCCATCGACTGCTCCGATACAATGTGGGAAATTAGCTTTAGTCTCAAATCCCGAAGCTATCGAGTTCCATATCTCCGGTGTTGGCGCTGGAATGCAATCTTCCCTCATTACAGACCAGATTGCTCCACATACACCTTGTACTATTCTACTTGCTGTTGAAATTCCAATTCCAAATTTGTAGTGTAGATCAGTAAAACTACAACCACATGCAAGAAACCTAGAAGAGAGAAGTTGTATAGGTGCAATACTTTGAAATTTCACTCACAGAGTCCCTTAAACTTTTTCTGATACAGGCAAAGAAGTATTAAGGAGATGGGCTAATCTTCGAGATTCGTTTTCAAAGTATAAGAAGAGGGTCAAGTCTAACAAGACAAGTGGCTCAAAAGCATTAAAATTGAAGGAATGTGTACATTTTGATCAATTGCAGTTTTTAATTAAACTCTATGATGAACGGGAGACTGTGTGGAGCAGAGGAAAGAACAAGAAGATGAAGGGGAAGAAAGCATGGAGGTACAGAATCAAAATTCCGCTGATGTTTCGGATGTTTCTAATCCACTGATTACAAAACCAATAAATACACCAAATGCTAGGAAACGTAAAAAATCTGATGAGGTTGAACTGAGAATTTTGAAAGCATTAGAAGGAGAGAAACCTTGCAGTAAAATGGCTTTCTGACAAAGTCTCATGCCTCATCTGCAAAAATTTTATGATGAGGAATTCCTACGATTTCAAATGGATGTTTTTCAGTTGTCGTTGCGCTCTTAGATGAGTAAGACGTTTTTTCCTTTTTCTAACGAGTTAAACCGATAAAAAAAAAAAAAAAAAAAATAAAAAATAAAAAAGCAAAACGAAGCGAGTACGCAACATAAGCAACGAAGATCTTAGATCTTCAATGGCGAAAGTGCAAAAGAAAAGCATAATTATGTCAAAGCAAGGTGATTCATCCAGTAGCAATTACTGGCAACCCCTGCAAGTTTTAAGTGACACCGGTGGAAATGATGATGATATGTCCACGACGGAAAATATCACTAAAGCCATTGCCCCTCCCATTAAGTTAATTCAAAAATCAGCAGAGTTTGTTCATACTTTGATGAAAGAACTTAAAATTGAAAATTATTCAATTAAAAAAATATCCATAGGGATAAAAATTTTTTGTGAGTGCATAACCTCATATAATTTAGTGTGCGCGGCATTAAAAACGAAAATGTGTCAATATTTCACTCACGACCTCAAAAGTGAAAGAGCGTTTAAAGTTGTTCTCTTTGGATTAGACGAAGTAAAAATCGATCTTCTCAAAGGCGAACTATCTAAACTCGGTTTACAGTGCAAAGACATTAAAATGATTAAAAAGAACTATGAACACTATTCTGAAGTTTTCTATATAGTTTTCCTCGAAAAACAAAGTGTTAAAATTTCGGACTTAAGAAAAAACATTCGGTACGTCCTCCATACTCAAGTGCGTTGGGAGTTTCAACGGAGACTAAAAAATAAAATAACTCAATGCCATAACTGCCAAATGTATGGGCATGGGGAGAGAAATTGCAGTGTCAAAACCTACTGTGCAAATTGCTCTCAACCCCATAAAACTGCCGATTGCACTGCCGCAGGCATTTCTAAATGCGCAAATTGCCAGGGAAATCACAAATCAACTGATACCAACTGTCCTCGAAGAGAAAAATACCTCGAGATAAGACGTAAAACAAATAATAACAAAAATCCAGCAATGACTCGCGCTCAGCCAAAACTTCATAGAAGAAATGTTCCAAACTTCATGAGCACAAGCGACTTTCCTAGCCTCCCGAGGCAAAACAGGCCTTCTGAGCCTACACCATCAACATCACCAGCCGCTCTCCAAGCACGTGCACCGGAACATCAATGGAGCCAAAATGCAACTGCATACAATCAAAATGCTTTCGTCAATGAGAGTGATCTCTTCACTCAAGATGAACTTTGCTCTCTTACCATGGATATGATAACTAAGTTAAGTACATGTAAATCTAAATATGACCAATTTAATGTTATAACGCAGCTTGCGACAAAATACTTATACAATCATGTCAAGTAAACCAAATTCTCTTAATGTATTATGTTGGAATGCCAGGAGTATTCGTTACAAATGCACTGAGTTTTTCAATTTTCTCTGTGATAATGATGTCGACGTGTGTTTGTGTGTGAAACGTGGCTTAATAGTAGCATCTCCGTCTTACACAATGATTATTACTGTCACAGATTTGATCGTAGTGATGATGAAATAGGGGGTGGAGTTGCCATCGTAGTCAAAAAAAATTTAGTATATAATTTAGTACCAAATGTAAAAACGGTTATATTTGAAACAATTGGTGTTGAATTAACATTAAATGATAATACTAAATTTAAAATAGTTTCCGTTTACTTTCCCGGGGGAGTTTCAAATGCTGAAGTGATTGGCTTTTATAAGAGTGATCTTAGAAAGCTTATCACAAATAATGAAAAATTTTTACTCGGCGGTGATTTCAACAGCCGGCATCGTAATTGGGGTTGCAAAAGAGCAAACAAGTGGGGAAATTTGCTACTGGACATTATTATGAAGTATCCAGTAACCTTGCTCTATCCAAATGGGCCAACATATTTCCCAACCAACAAAAAGTCTTCGCCATCAACTTTGGACATGATAATAACGAACTCGCCTGAAATCGTTACCCAGCCTTTGGCAATTAACGCTTTGAGTTCAGATCATATTCCAATAAATTGTGATATTCTCCTTAGTAGTAAAATAAAAGATGTTCAATACCTAGATTTTAAAAACGCAAATTGGGATAGATATAGAACAAAAATTAAACAACGCCTTAGAAACATACCCTGTGATATAGATAATATAAATAGTTCCCATCAAATTGATGAAAAAATTGAATTTTTTACAAATTCCTTACTGGAAAGTGTTGATGAGTCTATTCCCAAAAAATCAAAAGCAATAAGAACAACTGCTCTTCCACAGTACATTCTAAATTTAATCAAACAAAGAAATAGATTTAGAAGTCAGTGGAAAAGATATAGACAGGTTTATGATTTCAATGAAATGAACATATACACAAAACAAATAGCTTTCGAAATTTCAAAGTTCAGAAACAAAAAGTGGAACGAGAAACTTTGTACTCTTGATCCAAATTCAAAACCATTTTGGAAAATTGCAAAAGTGCTTAAAAACAAAAACAAATTTATTCCTCACTTAGAACACAATAATTCCTTGCTAATAACTAGTGAAGAAAAGGCAGAAGTTTTTGCAGATTCCTTTGAAAAAAATTTTAATAATCCGTTGATAAATGAAACCAGCTCAATTGACAGCATAGTAGTTGAGACTATAAGTGTTATAAATAATACTAATGAATCCTTAGCAGCAGACGTTTTCATTTGCAACGAAGACATCAAAGATATTATTCAAAATTTACGTAGTAATAAAGCACCAGGAATAGATTCTCTTAAAAATATATACTTCAAACAGCTGCCAATCATTGGAGTAACTTTTATATGCTTTATTATTAACGCTTGTATGAAGTTACAATACTTTCCAAGCAAATGGAAAACGGCGAAGGTTATACCAATTCCCAAACCAGGAAAACCACCTAAAAATCCCAATAGTTACCGCCCAATAAGCCTGCTTAGTAACTTAAGCAAAATCTTAGAAAAAGTGATAAAAATAAAACTTCTGGATTTTCTTGAGTCCTCAAATGTCGTGCCAGACCAACAATTTGGTTTCAGACAGGGGCATAGCACTACACACCAGGTTTTAAGAATCTGCAAACATATTAAAGAGAAAATGAGAGTAAAACAGTCTACGGGTCTTGTCCTTTTGGATGTTGAATTGGCTTTTGATAGCATATGGCATGAAGGTATTCTGCATAAATTGAAGTTATTTGGTTGTCCTTTATATCTCATAAAAATAATACAAAGTTTTCTCGGGAACAGAAAATTTCAAGTAAATTTAAATAATATACATTCATCTTTAAAAAATATAACATCGGGTGTACCTCAAGGATCAGTATTGGCTCCATTGTTGTACATAATCTACGTTGCTGATTTTCCGGAAATATGGAACTGTGAAATAGCAATGTTTGCAGATGACACCGCAATTTACAGCTCAAATAACTTTGGCCATGAAATTGAGAACGATTTACAACATGCGTTAAACAAAATCTACGATTATTTTAAATCGTGGAAAGTCAAACTCAACGCTGACAAAACACAGGCCATATTTTTCACTAGAAAAAGGAAAGCCTGTGCCTTACCACTTGATCAGCTTAAAATGAACAATTGTGATGTCCCGTGGGTTAATTCTGTCAAATATCTAGGTGTATATTTAGACAAGACGTTAACTTTCCGAGACCATATTACAAATATCCTGAACAAAATAAGCATTGCTACTAAAATGCTATACCCTCTTATATGTAGGAAATCACCCCTGAGTAAATTTAATAAGATTATAATATGTAAAGTAATATTTCAAGCTATAATCGTGTATGCATGTCCAGTATGGGGAACTTGTGCTACATCACACATTAAAAAATTACAAATCTCACAAAATAAAACTTTGAAAATGATGACAGATCTACCTTGCCTTTTTTCAACCCAACTCTTACACGAGCAAACCGGAGTACATCAAGTTGCAAGAAAAATTGAAATTCTCAACGAAAGATTTAATCTAAGATGTAGTGATTCAAAGAATTTATTAATACAAAATTTAATAGATCAATAAAAATGTTCCTTATATAAATTCTTTATACTCACCAAATTTTGTACACAATATATATAATAAACATTTTTAACATATTTATTTATTTATTCAATTATTAAGTTAAGTATTATTAAAATCATATTAAATGAAGGTTTTAATCATAGTTTTCCTTCAAATGTATTCTATAATTCAAATTATCTTAAAATGTTTATAAAATTTTTCAATTGTAAGATATAGTTTAAAAAATCAAATCTCTGAACAAGCTGCGTAATATTATTAAGCCTTTATCTATGAAAATAAAATATCTATCTAATCTAATCTAAAAAAATGGATGTTTTAAAAGTTGTAGAAAATATCAATGAAAAAAAGAAAGCAATGTACTCTCAGCAACCTCATTTTTCTCATCAGCGACTCCCAACTTATGCTTAACCGCATTTTGTCCATCCTTTAAATACAACACAATGTCAACCTCAGCAATTTTTTACCGTGAACAATTAAACATGCATAGCCAATCTTCTTCAACTTACGGCCAAATGTCTATACGTAACAACTTTCAACCATTTACAATTGGAAAAAACCAACCGCCAGAAGAAATATCATCAGTAATCTCCAGTATCGCGTTATTTTAGTGAGTTCACCTCTCTAGAGGAGGATAGCCATTCTACCTCAATTGCAGACAGTATTGATTTTGGTGCAAGTAACTAACTACATACTATGTATCATTTCATTATTTAAAAAATAATTGTGTTAATAAATAAATATTTAGATGAATTGCGTTTCTTTTCTTTCAGTTTAGAACATCTTTAATATGACGGCTTTACACTAAAATAAGACCGATATTATGTGCCGATAGAAAACACAAGAATGGTGTTTAGTGAATAATCTTCTTTCAAAAATAAATGAGCTAAGTACTTTGCTAAAATCGAACCTGTTGGAGAATTACAGTTGAAATTGTTTCCTTTGCACCATGTTATCCAAGCTCTGATAGCAAGCACGTACGTTTTTAAAGTAGAATCTCTCCATCCTCTCTTTAACATTTTTCTTCATTTGATCACCTTTCTATCTGATTACTCCACCCCAATTCATACATTCAGGCTCAAATGTTCTACATACATTCAGGCTCATACATTCAGGCTCAAATGTTCTACACGTGGAGGTGGTCGCCCTGTTGTCACATCTACTGGAACCTCCTGCAGGTTGTTGATTGTTTGTGGTGGCTCCAACGCTCGAGCTCTCATGTCGGTCATCCAAAATACTTGATTCCATTGGGGGCTACAATGAGATAGTGTCCCCGCGCTCAGTTTAGATGAGCCAAAACTCTCGGAATAAGATTTGGTGGTGGGAATACCCAGCCCAGCCGATAATTCCAATCGCTACTGAATGCGTCGAAGAATTCGGCTGCACGATCTGTGCAATCTATAGAAACGTATGTTTTGACAAGAGCTTTTTTTTCTTGAAGCAAACCGTACGGTTGTCTGTCTGCAGTAAGATGTGTGCTCCCCTTAGATGATCTGCTTGGCCACTTATTGCTCTGTATACTGCATACATCTCATTCATATTGGAGTGCCATCTGAACTGTTTGTCTGACCACTGACCTGACATTGCTGTCTTGTTTAACTGAGCACCCCATCCGAAGGCTGCCGCAGAAAAAATATCTGAAGGCAACGACAGTTTAATCTTCCGCTTGGGATCACGAAGCTTGCAAAATTCAACTGTCCTAATATCTTCTAGAGTTGTCGCAGGTTGCAAAACTGTTTTGTTTTTGCTCCAGCGCGCGTAGAGAAATCCTGATCTTCCCCTCTTTTCCTCTGGGATACTCATGGTATTCTCCTTTGAATTCCACTGAATGCCTAAAAATTCTATTGCTTGCTTCGGTGTTAGGAAAGATTTTTTGAAATTTATCATCCAACCTAGAGCCTGCAAAAGTTCTACGGTCTCCGCAACCTGAACTGTAAGCTTCGAGATCTCATGGGCCACCAACAGAAAATCGTCCAGATAAACTAAAACTCTTATGCCCCTGTTTCGAAGGACTTCCGCAATCCAACATGTTATGGCTGAGAATAATTCGGGGGCTGAAGACATACCAAATGGTAGGCATGTGAGTTGTAATAGTTCGCCTCTGTACACCACTCTCAGAAAAGCTCGGTGACCCTCCGACATTGGCATATGAAAGTAAGCCTGTGATATATCTATTTTTACCATCCAATCGTTGGCCTGTACAAAGTCTTTGACTGAGGCGTGAGAGATTAACTTGAAAGATCTATTTATTACATATTCGTTCAGTGCTCTGAGGTCGAATATAGGGCGAACTCCTCCGTTGGGCTTGTTTATGAGAAACATTTTTGAAACGAAACTTGGGCTGGAATGTAGGGGGAGCTCTAGAATACCAAGTTGCTTCATCTCCCTTACCTGTGCATCCATCCTTTGGGATGGATCTGTAGCGAATCTTTTTAAAATATCTGCTGTCTTGCAAACTAGAGGTGGTCTGTACCGAAAAGATATTCTTGCTCCTGTAACGCTCTTTAAAATGAAAAGACTGGCAACCAGACTCTGCGACCTGTCTACGAAAAACTTTAGTTGCCCCCCTTGAACACTTCTGAGTCATTTGCTGTTCTCTTTCGAGCGAAAGGAAGACCTGACTCGTTTGTTTTGTTTCCTATTTGCCTGTCTCTCTTTGTAACTATTCTTATTCGACGATCTCTTATAATTATACCTGGACTCACTTTTAGATTTATTTTCATTGTTGTATAAGGAGCGTCGATTCTGAAAAGATCTCCCCTCCCTAGAAACGGAAGGAGTGCTCAGCCAAGTCTGAGCACCACCTAGTGATTGCACTAATGTCTGATGTTTCTCGAAAACATGCTCCGAACTTGGATGGATGTTTCGAAGCGCTGTCTGAACATTCTTGTTCGAGATCTCACACATCAATCTCTCACGCCTCACCTCAATGCATTCAGCTCTTCTGCCACATATGACCTGCAAGGCTAGTTCTGTAGTTTTATAAAAATCAGAGGACGATCCAAACAAACTAGTAAATCTATCAAAGAAAGAATTCGGGTTTAAATCATCCGGTGACTTAAACGCCCAGTCAATAATAGACTGTAATCCCAACTTTAACAGAGCCTTCTGCTCTAACAAAGAATTAGACAAGGCAGTCATAACCTGTTCTGTGGAAACTAGGTAATCTTTTGTCTTACTCAGCGTGCAGAGTTCGTCATTTACTTATAGCTCAACAAAACCTGGTGTCGCAGCCAACAACTTCACTGCCTTTGAATACCTCACACTTCTCCAAGTTGGTAACCCAAAATGTTGCAGCCTGGTCAGCGATTGCAAATGTTCTTTATTTGCTGCCTGGATGACTCCCGCATCACTCTGGGTCTGTAACTGACCCAGATTAAGTGTTCTCCTTGAGCATTCTGGGTGATCGAGAAAACTTTCAGGAGATTGTATTTGCGCTCCCTGGAGATGAAGGGCTTCATCTTCCTGTGGAATAAACATACCCATACTGTTCTGTGAGTTTATCGAGTCGTTGGTCTATAGATGTTTGTTCCCCAGACCTGGACTCTCTCCTCCGCTTATTAGGAGGTGGTGAAGCCATCTGCTCCTCCTCAGACGATGAACTGCTCAACGACGAAGAACACCGTCTTAGCTGTCGAGGGCTGTCGTCTTTCTTTTTCGATTTAATCGGTGACAAACTCATCTTGTACATATATCGAACAATTGCAACGTAACTAGTGTGTAAAATTAATGCACAAACTCTTATATCTATGTTTCTTAATAAAATTATTCTACATTAGGCGACTGTAGGCTTTTGGTTACACCAAAACCAAATGCTAGACAAAAATTAGTATAAGGCTTCAAATAAAAAGAAACGTATAAATAAATATGTGCATCCATACGAGTATATTTAATTTGTAACATAAGAATGAATATTTCAACGTATTCACTTTACTTTTCATCATGTCAAAGGCCTCATAAAAAAGACAAGTAACTTTCTGATATATTCGTAAAATACTGTTTAAATCTTGAATGATCTATGTATGTATCTACGAGAGTAAAAAATAACAATTTAATAAAAAGAAAGCGAACAAATGATTTCTCCAATTCGAACTCTTTGGAACATATTTGTCGAGCACTTTCTTTTTGTGACCGGGGCGCTTAACTTGATGTAATTACAGTGGCATGCCAATCAAGATTCGCTTTCATTATAATGTGAAAGAAGAAAAAACAGCTACGAGTAGATATCTTAATTTAACGGTGAGTGTGCTACATAGTATCACTTTTAATAGACACCGCGACCCAAAACTTCAATGATGATGCTGATGCTGATACTTTTAATGATTGACTGACCCATTGCCACTAATCGTACTGAAGCCATCGTTAAAAAATATGTAAAATTCGAAATAGATGGACAAAATCGAATGGAGTATCTACATATTCATGTTTATAACGTCTCGTTAAACTGTGATAATTGACTGAGGCTAGCTAATAGAATTAATAGATGCCGCCGAGTTAACTGAATTTATATATTTATTGTATTTGCATTTCAATCTAGTAATCGATTGAACAACCTGGATGGATAGATTTTTAACTCCAAAAAAAAAAATTGTTCCATTTTAATTACTGGCATTTCATTGAGTCATCAGAAAAGAGAATTATTATATTTTTGATCGTTTATGAGTGAAAAGAATTATAATTTAAGTAACGCAGTTCCAGTTAATAGTGATGCATACTCACAAGCTTATTTAATGCACTGCTGGCAGCTGATTCATAGCATTTACCGCAGGATCATATTCATATTCAGAAAATAACGAAGTAATCCATTTACAAGAATTCTCAATTTATGAGCAGGACTATCCATAAGAGAACTATTATTCCTTTGAAACGTTGCATATGGACATATTTAAGTCCAAGGTACACTCTAAAAGTCCCTATCATATCCATCGATAACATGTTCAGCAATTGTAAAATTTTAAATTTAAGCTACTGGAACAAGTAGAATAATCATGAACTGTAATCGCACGACAACAACTGACAATATTGCTTCATAGTGTGTCCGAAACCCAGATTTGTCGATTTGTCGATTTCACGTCGATCTTAGGAATTAAGCACACCACATATAATACATCACCGAATTTTGCATAAAGACGGGGACCATCAAGCCTGCCAACCATCAGAAGCATCATAAGTTTGCCAATTGATCAATAATTCAAACAAAAGATCATTTCGAGCGATGAGGTACATTTGATTGTCGAGAAGCATCCACAACGTGTTTTTGTCACTGTGGCGCAGTCTTTGGGTAGAAGACACCATTCGACATTATTTCTTTAAAAATAACGAGGATGTGACTGTTACTCTGAATAGATTACGCACCGAACGATGATTAATGAATTTATATGGCCAGAATTTGACAGCAGCATAGCACTACGTGTCACACAAGTGATAAGCTCATTAGTCTTTTGTGAGAAAAACATTCTTGAACAAGCCTAGCCAAAAGGCTAGGCAATCCAAGCAATCAAGGCCAAATTCGCCCTGGCACTGATGAAATAGAGCTGCAAATGTGCACAAATGAGATGAACTATTTTATCAAAACAACCTTTATGGTATACAGAGGTCTTGGAAAATTTTTGGCTGATATTGTTTTTCATTATGATAAGCCAAGATGTAGCCTCTTATGTATGAGACTAAAACTTCTTAAATCGCTGTTATCAACTTGAATACAAATCCGAAAATGTAGGCTACACGCAAATAAACGTGAAAATAAGTTAATCGAATCAGTATAAGAGTATTATAAATATTATTGTGGCTAGCACAAAGTTTTCTTACCTTAGTACGAGTAGATCTTAGTGCATGCAAAGTGATAATTCATTTTAAGTCATAGCTAACCAGCATTGTCACTTCGCGTTCGATGCAATTTATTCTAGTACATCAAGACCTTCTGAGGAGCGAACATTATATTTACCTCATACGAGTACTATCTCCAATATAAGAATACCGCTGTAGATGCGATAGATTATGCACGACCACCATAAATAATCTTATCTGGCTTGTAGAAATGAAAGGACTTTTCGAGATGAAGTGAATAAAAATGGAAGGAATAAATATCAGCTCTTCAGAAAATAAAAAAAATTCGGAAGTATTAATATGCAAGCTGAAGACCAATAAGAATGTTGTTGAAGCAAATGGAGCAATGTAAATACACTGCAACTCTGGTTCGAAATGTATTCTCTCACATAATCCGACCTAGGCATCGTCTGATCATTCTTGAAAAAGGAAAACTCTAAACAGCGTCAACTAAAAAGACTTAACCTATCTATAATAAGAATCGGAAGAAAATCGAACATAACATCAGCAGAACCATCAAGTGAAGAATCACTTTTGCCAACGACAACAACAACTGAAATAATATCCTAAGGATATAATCAAGCCAGTTCTGCTCTACGACACAGAGGCTTTTAATGTCATCTGCATGGCAATGACACCAATAGATAAGATCACTCTGACATGGAAAATGAATGGACAGGTATGCTTCCAAGCCGCAGAGGTACGACTAGGGTCAGGCCACATAGAAAGTGAAGTACTCAAATGCAAAAAACGTAGAAAAGCTTTTTGGCTTGGAGTTAAATACGGTTTAGGTTTTCGTCCTGATAGCTGAAGATTCCTGAAGTTATGGTGAACAAAAAATTTTACGACAGGGTGGGGGCCTATTTTCACCCCACTCCAAGTTATAGACCATTAAAGTGAGGAACCTCTGATTTCGAGGGATTCAGCTTAAGAAACCTTTGTGCACATTTTTGAAAGATAATTTCAGTGTGCATAAAAAACTAAAACTTCGTCGAGTGCGATGAACGCCAGCCAAAATTATGGCATTTTAAAGCTAACATTTTGAAAAATCCTTGAACAAATTTCATCAGAAAAATGTGTTTATCTCGAAATTTTCAACTTTTAGGTTAACTTTTCTCTTTTCTTCATTATCTGCGATTTTTATGCATGAATTTTCCACCTACGAACAGCGGAAGTTATTGCAAACTACTATTTTATTTAGGCAAATGGGTCACAAAATAAATAGTGTGATCAAATAAAAAAAAAATTGACTAAAAGCTGTCAGTTAACAAGTAAAACAAAGTTGGAGCTTAATGAGCTTAACGTTCTACAGCCGAAGAGCAGGGACGTGAGTCCAGAAACGAATATGAAAAGCTGAGAGTACTATCGTCAGCAAAGGAATATATTGGATTAGAAGTGGCAGACAAGAGATCATTGATAAAAATTAAAAACAGTGTCGGAGACTGAACGCGGGACTTGGGCACAACAGTATTTATTTTGTGAATATCAGACTTCAAACCATCCAAGACAACTTGAGTCCAATTCCGAAAGTAGTTTCTAATCCATTGAAGAAGAGAGTCGTCGATCCCAAATGCACGCATTTTCGACAAAGGAGCCTCATTCCAAACTACGTCAAATGCCTTAGAAATATCAAGTGCAACTATTTTGTTTCACCAGATTGATGTATGCTTTGGTTCCACTTGTCCGTGAGACACGCCATCAAATCACCAGTGGACCTGTTGCTACGAAAACCGTACTGCCTGTCATTGAGAAGTTTTCGTATTTCGAGATATTTCATGAGCTGACCATTTATCAGCGTTTCCATGACCTTGGAAAGAAGGGACGTAAGTGCAATGTGTCTGTAGGAGGAGAGAGAAGAAGATTCGCCTTTCTTAGGAAGGGGCTAAACAAATGCTCTTTTCCATCTGCTCACAAAGTGCCCAAAAGAGTAGGATTAATGAAAAAGCTTATGCAGCGGTTTTGCCAGCGCTGAAGAACACCTCTTTAGAAGAGGGGGAGATATACCATCTGGACCAGCGGATTTATGTATGTTGAGATCTTTAAGTACTCTTCCTACTACACGAGTGCGAAAGAAGATTCGACGCACTCAAGTGTAAGCGGAGACAAAACATAATCTGGAAGTGTTGAGCAAAATGTGCAGCCAGCAGATTGGCCTTGTATAAAGAGCTGACAGCTGGAATGTTATTATAAATAAGAGTTGGGATGGATAAGGCAGAATTTCTAATATTTTTGACGAACGACCAAAAATGTTTACTATCTTTGAGACATTGTAGTATTTGTTGCCCCAGTTTTTGGTCGTATTAATATTTCACATGCTTAAGAAAGACGTTACAGTCATTCCTGGCTCGTTTAATCTTTTTTCGGTTTTCCTATAGACAATAATAATATCGATGAAATCTCTTCAAATAAATACGTTGGAGTAATACTCAACAGCAAATTAACTTTCAATGACAATATCGAACTTTCGTTAGAAAGTATTAAGAAAAAATAGCTCCGCAATAAATTACAGTGCCAGCTTTCTTTATTTGTGTAACCTTGCACAGAAAACCAGAATCCAAAAACTGCAAAATAAAGCAATGCGAACTCTATTAATATGTGACCGATACACTTCAACTGCAAACGTGTTAGATAGACTAAATTGGCTAAATATTAACCAGCAATTTTTCATGATGACAGTGATTTGTGTATCGTCCCGGAGGAAGACTTTAACATTCTGCGAACGAGAACATCTCAAGCATAGGCCAGCCTAATGTATGTGGGCTTTCAATCGTTCAATAGTCTACTTTCATCCATCAGAGACTTAGCCAGTTTAACCAATTTCAAAACAGCTGTTTCTCGATATACAAAAAAATAATATAATATAAATTAGTATTCCTAATGCTCCTCATATTTTTAGAATTGTTACAAGAATTATATGTAAAACGTTAAGAATATATCTATCTATCTATCTATTTAATTACACAGATGTAAGTAGTTGGAAATTCATGAAAACGCAGTGAGCTACCTTTCTATATACATAGACCTTATTGATAGCCCTTCTGAGTGTTGCAAAACCTATTGAACTATTGAGCTGAAACTTAAATTAAATTATTCCTTTTGTATCTCTACTTCGGTCCTTTAATTCGACCTATAGTTTAGACATTAATTCATATTGAAATATCATCAGTCAAAACTGACAAATATTAATGATGATTAGCTTCTAATTACATTACTCCTTGTTGTTACTTTACCACATAGACTTCCAATTTAAGAAGGGTTACATTTACTCTCAACAAAGTTTAAATTTATACTATTTTCTATTTCATATTCATTGTACGTATACATGTACATGTATACATATATTAAATGAAGCGAGTACATTCACAAACAATGTGACACCTCGTAGTGGGTCTTTAGATTATCACCAACATCAACAATACCGACAAGGATTCCTTCAAAGGAGTACAACTAATTGTCGCTGCCCTTTCATTTTGAATTGTACGAGTATTTACAGAAGTAGGCTTTCAATGTGTTTAAGTTGTATAGGATAGGTTAGTAAATTTCAACAGAACTTAAATAAAGTCACAAGCAAACGTTTGTCACTATTTGTCCAACCAGACTAGCAGGGCCTGAGAGTAAATGCGTATAAAAGCTATGATAGCATAGTTTGACATTAAGCACAGAGCAAGTTGGCAAATAGTCTTAATTGAGACATCATCACCACTCAGAATTTAGTTGGAAAACGTACAAACGTGCATGTATGTTATGCTTAGTGTATAGTTATGAATGCATACATATCAACGACAGCAACAAATGCGAATGTTGTCTATAGAAATCGTCCCTTTTTCGAACACTAATGGAAGAGAAGGCATTTTCATCAGATAGTTATATGGATATTCGAATTCGGATTCTCATTGCATCCCCAAATATAATATGATAGCTTCCTATAGGATTTGTTAATGGAAATGTACAAAGACTTGTTTTGATTTTACGTATTTGCATCCATCCGATGAATGAGCTCCAGTAAAGCAACATATGTTTTTATTTATTCAAGATTATCTTGTATTTCCGTTAACAATAACTAAATTACTCGTAAAATCATGGTAAAACATTTAAAGAAAAGAGCTCGAATATTCTTAAGGCTGCTACAAGATTCATTTCCAATTTCAAATGTTTTGCTACTTTAAAATTTTTGGAAGAAAGAAAACCACAATTGACAAAGTAATAAGAAACAATTCTTCCAAAGAAGCTAGTATTGTGGAAAAGTTTGCGGAACAATTCTCAAACCAAGCATCAGCAATCATACACTTGTGTCATAACAAAACATCAAGGCATGAGAATTTGTAATTCCGGCAGAGTATTTACGTAGAAGAAGCCAGTGAAGAAAAAATATTTCGAATGTTGTATCGCCTGGAGAATAAATAGGGTCCTGGAGTGGATAATATCAGACCAATTGACCTTAAAATAATAAATCGTAGTATAACACATGCTCATGTTCCAAAATTAATGAAAACTTCGATTATTCGGCCCGTTTATAAGGTAGGTGAGAAAAACAAAACCGAGAATTACCGGCCTATATCTATACTGCCAGCTGTTGAAAAATGTTTGGAGGAAGTTATTGTTAATCGTTTCAATAATTTCGTAGAAAGACATAAAATATTACATGCATACCAGTACGGTTTTCAAAAAAATAAAAGTACAGGTCTACTATTAGGAGAGTTTATAAACACGGTCAATGCAGGCATCATCATGTGTTTGTGCTGTTTGTTGACTTTAGCAAAGCTTTCAATACCATAACTCATAAAAAGTTAATTGAAACTGTCAATCGAGTTGGTGTGAGAGGAGTGCTGGCTGCTATCTAATTGATGGAAAGATTAGAGTGAGAGTGTTTAATACCTTAAGTAAAGATATGCCAATTATGCCTGGTGTCCCACAAGGCTCCAAATTAGGTCTGACTTTATTTGTTTTGTATTCAAATGAACTTCTCCATTTATTCAAAAAGTGCACAGCCTATGCCTATGCAGGTGATTGTCAAACACAAAAACTTTAACAAGGCATTGGAAATAATTCAAGAAGAATTCGATGCGATGTCAAAATGGTGCCATGATCAAGGGCTAATTTGTAATGCTTTAAAAACAGAGGTAATACACATACGAACACCGTTCAAGCCAAAGGAAGCGTTTAATATATGTATATCACCGAAACGCCCTATGTCCATATTCGGTCAACAAAACAGCAATAGAAGTAGTAAACAAAATAAAGTATCTAGGAGTTACCATCGATGAGAATTTCTTATGGCGTGAACATATAAATGTGCTGAGTTTACAACTCAAAAGCTCACTCTTGGTGATGGTTTAAAGTAGAAAGTACTCAAGTTTTGAAGTACGTAAGCAGGTGTACTACTCGCTAGCAGAATCGGGAATAAGATATGGAATACTGGCAAGGGGAAATGCGTCCAAAACGCATATGGATAGGATATTACATCTAAAGCACCGTCTTGTCTTCTTTGGTTTAAGTTGCTCTTTTTCACCGTCACCAAAACTTCCGATTGGGTAATAAGCGACTGCAGGCAGAAAAGGTAAGGAAGACAACAAACAAAGACCGAGGTAACCCAAACTGCTGATCTTGAAATTAGATATTTGGCATAACGCTGCATTATTTTCTGTTATCTAGGTTGGACCAATAGACGGCGCAGTAATTTGTTTGAATATTCGTTTGTAAACCGAAAGTACTTTCGAAAAAAAACCATTACGAGCACAAAACAAACAAGAAAGATAGTTCAATGAACGATTGAAGATTAAACATAATCAGGACAAATATATCCTGCGATATCGTCAGCTGCACCATCAATACGTTGTGGATATGTACGCTAAGATCGAAAGCGTACATTTGCGATTTATTCGATATAATCATTGGAGGAGTACATCCACTTACGGGATTCCATTGTCGGAAACATCGATGGAAATTTAAACGCCAATGACATCGCTAATACATTTATTTTACCTTCCAGCTATATCGGGAGTCCACGGAACATGCAGGAATACATACAAGATGCGATGATTTACGTGCGTCATTACGGTCGTAGAGATTCTTTTATTACAATTACATGTAATCCTAATTTGGCTTCAAATTAAAATAGATCCAGAAGAAATCAATCAAATAATTTCAGCCGAAATTTCGGATCCATCAATTGATCAAGAATTGTTTAATATTGGAAAATGGAAAATGCAAGAAGCGTTTCCCAAAGCAATATATTAACGATACTATCACTGACATCGACGGTTATCCATTGTATCGCCGCAAAAACGCTGAGAATGGTGGCACAATGCGAATACCAAATTCTACAAATATAATTTAAATTGAAAATCAGTGGGTGGTACTATACTCACCAATGCTATCAAAAACGTATAAGGCTCATATTAATGTCGAGCTTTATAGTTCCGTAAAGTCCATAAAGTACATTTTCAAATATGTTAATAAAGCCAGTGATTTGGCCGTATTTGAAGTACATGACATCGATAAAAATGGCGAAATAGCACGGTACCAAATATGTAGATACATTAGCAGCAATGAAGCGATCTGCCATATTCTAAGCTTTTTCATACACGAAAGAGACCCTTCTGCCCAACATCTTGAAAACGGTCAACGTGTATATTTCACTGAAGAAAATGCTCTCCAAAGAGCACTAGAACCACCAAAAACTACACTGACTGATTTTTCACATTGTGCCAAAAACCTAATGTTTTCGGCCAATTTGCAAAAAACATTATTATATACCGATGTTCCACGCTATTTGACATGGAACAAATCAGATAAAACATGTCAGCCACGCAAATAAGGAGAACCACATCCTTCAATCGCAGGTATATTCAAAGCCAAGACATTGGGACGACTTTACGCAATACGTCTAAAACAACGTGAATGCTTTTCTTTGCGTTTTTAGTTGGTGAATGTTCGCAATTAATTCGTCCACTTTGTAGGGAAAATATAAGAATCATATGACTGAAGACATATTGCACCGAGTTAGACAAACAGACCAATGTTCAAATATAGATTACACGCCAGAGATGTATAATGAAGCTTTAGTGCTGATCGAGGATTTATGCATTTTAATTTCAAGTTTATCATGATCGCCCGGCCACCGACTTAGTTAACGGTGATTTGCAACAAGAAAAACAGTATAACGACGTTGACTTAACTACGAATAATAAGCCATTACTGACAGCTGAACAAAGAAATATTTATAATCGGATTATGCTGAACAAGGTGGCCTTTTTTTCTTGGACGCACCAGGTGGTACCGGTAAGTCATTTTTAATAATTGTTGATCCTTGCAAAGATACTGTCGCACCAAAAATTTGCATTGGCAATTGCATCGTCAGGCATTGCTGCCACTTTGTTAGATGGAGGGCTCAATAACAATTACTTTGATCATAATTGGCTCAGTAATTGTGCTATTTTGGCAGCAAAAAATTTCGATGTTGACGAAATTAACTTCCAGACACAACACTTGCTGCTAGGTGATCTGATGTCTTTTAAATCAATCAACACCATTGTTGATGAAAACGAGGCCGTAAATTATCCAACAGAATTTTTAAATTCTCTGGATATATCAGGAATGCCACCACACAATCTTCGGTTGAAAATTGGTTCACCGATTATTCTTCTGCGTAATTTGAATCCACCTAGATTATGCAACGGTACAGGTTTGGTCATCAAAAGGATCATAGGAAATGTCATTGAAGCAATCATTTTGGCTGGAAAGTTTAAAGGAGAGATCGTCCGATTGTCACGTATTCCAATGATACCGTCAGAATCTCTAATACCATACAAAAGGCTTCAATTCCCTATTCGTTTGGCTTTCGCGATGACTATAAACAAGTCTCAAGGCCGAACAATGTCCATTTGCAGATTGGACTTGGAAATCCATGTTCCTCCCATGGGTAACTATGTTGCATGCTCACGTGTGGGAAAAATATCGAATTTATTTGTGTTAGCAAAAAACAAGTTAACCAAAAATATTGTGTACCGATTAGCGCTTAATTAAATTTAAATTATAAATTGTTATAGTTCAACCTACATATACGTATTACCATTCTATCTACCTCATTTATAAAGATAATTTAATTCTTATATGTTATCAATTAAGAACTTTGTAAATTACACATTTATAACAGACTGTACTTGAATATGATACGAATAAAATGTAAAATTAAAAAAGAAAGAAAGAAAAATTTCCTCTGTTTACATCTTCCATCTTTGCCAGGTTGCTTATTAGTTTGATTTATATTTTTTGCAGATACCGAAACAATTTGAATTTGAAATAATGTGTCTCCATCGAAATAGTATACCATGCCTTCATGCATATAATAGCTTATGCACAGTCAAATCTTGCAACAGCAAGGCGTTTGCGTGTAGGCTATTAAATTATATTTTCAATAACAAAAAATCAAGCTTTGTATTGGTGTAGGAGATAACTGATAAAATTTCTTGAAGGATCAATCATATATATATATGGATAAAAACCGCAGTTAACATCTTGTAACTAGTTTACGAATGTTACTCTGAATATCAACAAACCGAACTATGAGTACACCCGAGAAGATTTGTTGATTTTGCAACCTAGGCAGGCGTATATTCCATATGCGCTACATTATTTGCCTATATCGTTATCTATTTACAAAGCGAAAGGTATGGCCTCCGGTAGTACAATATATAGAATGGTAAGAACTTGATAGGTAAACCGGCACCGAAAGTGAAGGAGTACAGACATTATCTAAACAAAGAAAATATAAAATCACTTACATGATCACTGCTCAATCCCAATAACTCGACAGCATTTGCCCAATACCTCGACAAATTTTACTATGCATGACCACGGCCTTGAATTTGTTACATTTGGTTTTTCTTAAAAGGCAAGGAAATAACGAAAATCAGAAAGCCATAACTAGTTCTGCTCAACACTATATTTGATTTGAAAACGAAATATTTTCCAAGTGTAAGATCGCATTGGCACGTATTTTTCTTTTATATAATATAAGCAATCTAACAGATAATGGTAAAACTAATTCAAGAATCGTTCTCTGTAGATCATTTTCTTGTTTTTTTTTTTAAACTATAATAATTAACATTTTGAATATTTTCGTTACAATCCATTTCTTCTTGGTAGTCTTTCTTCCCTTGATCAAAATTCAAAATGCTATTTGAAGTGATTCGCGTCGTTTATCTAGAAAATGCGTGATAGACATACCAAACCTCTAATAGCTCGCACGTAATATTCTGGTTTCCCATAAAGGAACTGAAACAAAGGTCAAGTAGATGACTAACTAGAGTTCGCAATTCATCACCCGCACTCAACCAGATACAGTTAGATAGAGGTGTTCACATTATTCCGCTCCAGCACCAGAAAAGCCTTTCATTATAATTTGATTTCAATAAAAAAAAAAAACTATATCTAGTCACGCCCAAATTAAAAACATCGGCGACAGCATAAATGTGCACAACCAGAAATCCCAATATTTGATCGCCAATGAACAAATAAAACTTAAACGACTGAAAGTCTGAGCAAAAAAAAATTAAAAAATCCAATCACGATCCACGGCAGTTCGATGACATTTCGAATGGATCTCTGGTAGTATGTTTTAAGCTGCTGTAGGTACCTTCTGTGAGTGTTAAGTCCTCAACTGAGGTACGAGTATCTGCAATGGGCCATGCCATAACAAAAATATAATAAAATCTCAATCTATATCCAAATGTCTATGGTACTCGTATTGTGGTGTGCATCTCACATGGAAGCACTTTGGTTTTCAGTGCATATTTTTCACTTAACATGCTAGATGACTTCACATGAAAGATAGAAATGGAAGACACTCTACTCTGCAATGGTGCTAGCTTAGTGCATAATGTTCATGTGGCGTTTGACATTATCGCGTACGTTTACATAAGTTTGATGGGAACTTGGCTCGCTGGCACTCCACTATACCATTGTATGTTGATTTTATAAATTTGCTATTCTTGAGAACAAACAATTTTACATTCGATTGAAATCAGCATGTGTCACTTCCACCCACTTCTCATATTCGTAGTGCGAATAACACTGAAGTTTGAGTCAAATTTGTTTTAAAACTGCAAAGAAAAAGATGTGCTTCTTACAAAAGAAACATGTGGTGCTTACAAAAGTGGAAGTAGTCAATACAATTAGGCACAAAATTTCAGATGTATCAAGGTGCGAAGTCCCACCTTAGTAGTCGGATTTCCAGGAATAAAGAATTTCCTTTTTTTTCATGACATAACTCATTAACTCATTCATATTCCGTCGAATATCTAAGTAAGTATAGGGTTTTCCAATAAGTACTTGACAAATTTTTTTTTAAATAAAACGCAAACCATTTCAGATATTTCAAAAACTTTATTATCGGCTTGAAGTACAATCAAAACATTTATGAATGGAACTCGACTTTGTTCATATGGCCACCGCGGGCACGTTTGCAGTGGTCGATTCGTTGGACCCAATTTTCAACGACTCGGCCACACATTTCGGCCGAAACGGATGCGGAGCAATAAAAGCTGAAATGATGCGCCAATTACGATTACATCGTAAATAGGCTTTGATCAAATGCATGCAATTTTGAATACGAATGCCAAAGGGATAATGACTATTACGACATCTAATTTTGTGTTTGATTCTTGGAAGGACTTCCATGGTTAATTAGATAGTTTACATAGTCACTACATCCAAGAACTCCTCAACCTTGAACATATGAATGTACATATCTTTATAATTCGAAAACATTTCTGAATATAACCTTGAAATAGGCTTCAACAAAGTTGAAAAATGGCATAACAAAAAGAAACATTAAGTTGTTTCAGGAAGTAAAATATTTTTATACGTATATGTGTACATATTGTATATATCGCAATGTATTGAACGGCCAACATAAGCTCGCACTAATTCTCGGCTCTAACTATAGTTACAGTTCCAAAATCGACGGTATACTAAGAGGTTTAAAAATAAACTAGAAATCTTGCTTGACCGGTGATCCTCTACCTTTTATTAGTCCCAATATTACCCAGTAACAATATTAAAACATTAGCATTAAGACATTGGATCGGCATTGGCGGCAAGTGATTCTGTCGTAGAAAGATGCCTATGAGAAGTATGGCCTTTGGAAGTGAAAAATCCGTATATATATACTCGTATCTTAAAAAAAATTTCACAAAAATTAGGATTGCAAAGGCATTGCCTTAAAAGCGCAATCTCATGCACAAAGAAATCGTGAAAAGAAAATTTTAAGAAAATTGTTAACAAAGTTGTCAACCATCTCTCGTTGGTTAGGTAGCAATTAACGTGAACGATGAAAGTCGACAATTGTATTCACTGGATTTATATACTCGTAAAACGTGGATTGTTACATTTACTGCTTTAGCTTATTGTTTACAAATTTATATAATAAGCAATTCTTCTAATGGTTTAATTTCAGTTTTTATTATAAACATTAAATAAAGTAAAAATCAAATTTAAGTAATTTAAAATTGAAATGCTCTTTCAAATTGATGAAAACAACGTTGGTTTTACCTCCAACAGCTCAACACCTTGAATGAATTTCGTATGAATTCCAAGTTAATCAAAAGTACAATATGGGAATAAGGCTAACTGTATTTATTTATTTTTTTGTCATTTTCTACATAACCACAAATCTATGCGGATTGTTGTGGAAGCGCGAAGCCACAAGCACTCAATGGACAGATCTCATCGGGAGGATGAGATAACTTTTATCCGTAAAACTTCGACAAGCTTCATTCATTCACCTGTATTGAGGTTTCAGTCATCCTCTTTCAATCTTTTTTTATTCCCAACTAGGATGCAGGACCTTAATCCATTTCATCTGACTTTATTCAACATTCACTAATCCCACAGGTCGCGAAGGTGGAGAAAATAGAGAGAAGGGACGACAGTACTAAAGAAAAACGAAACGAATCATCCGGTGATAGCCTTATTGCAAAAAAAACAGGTGAAATAAGGACCAATGGACACCAGACAGACTTTACCAGTTTCGTGTAATTTTTTTTTCTCTCCCGACCTAACTTATTTTATTCTACAGGGCGCTAGGACATTGTGAAGAGAAGGGAAACGAAAAAAAATTTGTTCATTATTTATGTACATTTGTAGGAGCAAATTAAAAAAGTTTGCACTGCAGTTAGATGGTCACTGGTTGTGCTGCCACAGACAGACATTGGGGGATGAATTTGATAATGAAAATAAAAACACATACACGTATGTTCTATGCACGAATACATCGAACGATCTCTATGTATATATTCACAAAAAACCTAAATAAATGGAAAAAGTATACGCTAGCCACACTACACCAGAAGCCGGCTCGAAAGAATGCTAATGCGGCGAACCACATTCGCCGTTTAATTTATTTTATTTAGTATCTGGCTTCGGAGAGGCAGCCTTCAAAATGAGTGTAGAAGGCCAGTCCAAGTCTCTGACCACGGAATGTACGTTTCGTAGGATAATTTTGCTTATTAGTATGCTCGTTGGTTTTGTTGGTCTTTGGCTTTTTTTTATTATTTTTTTCCATTTTATAAAAAAGCTACCATACCCCATCTGCTCGTACAACCCTCCGAAATACAGTATCTACGAGTATATGATACCTTTCATACAAAGTTACGAATACTTTGGGTAATAGAGAAATTTGTTTAGTAGCAATTTTTGGATTGCGGTGATGTATTGTAGGCTTTTTATTTGACTTTGGTAGCCATCCGGAATGTAATGCGACAAATTGTTTCATTACTAGAATAGATGTCCATTCTTGGGCAGAGATTCGAATGGGGACTGAGACTAAAATTTGACTTGGGAGCAAATTTGATGAAGCAAATGCGGAACGTTCGCGGAACGGTATTAAACGAGGGTTTAGGGAAAAACAAGATGAGGGAAATAAGACCCATGACCGATTGTACAAGATTGTTATTCTTCTTCTTTTTTTCAATATAATTAAAATTGGTCTTTATGTTGTTCTGTTTTATTTACTCATTCATCTTATGAACATACATTTGCTATCGTATATACATAAAAACGTTAAGTTTTTCGGGTAACTTAACATTTTATAGAAAATTCCATGCAAGGAAATAAGAGTTAAGAAGTATGATCCGACTTCGGCAATGCAATTCTCTTAAGGAAATATTTGCCGGACTACTCAAAGTATCATTTGAGTTCAATCTTATAACCAAGATGGCAATTATCTTGCAGAAATTGCTGCACACAAAAATTTTATGGTCTGCAACCGTTTGCGAGAACTGCATCACACCATTTACAGCCATTTCTTCAGCATGACCTATAAGGTTTTCAGAGCTGGAATTTTGATGTTCATCTGCTCTGCATGTCCTATCCTTCATAATTTTGGCATCGCGTTGCCTTACTTAAAACATTTCCTGATATCAAAGGCGAGCTTGACCGCCCTTATGGAGTAATGAGCATTCTCCAACACGGCACACTGCACTATCGAACGAGTTTGGCAGGGATACCAATATAAGATTGTGCACAGTATACCACAACTCTGTAAATGCTCTCATAGGGCACGCATAAATCAGTAAAATGATGTGTATCGATCTGAAACCAATGATTTTCTCCTAGATCTGTAGACATAGTTTAAGGCTTTAAACACTCACACAGTACAAGAGATGGGGTCTTTAGGCTACATTGCGCAGATTTATAGCTCTACAGCGGGCAAAATTTGAGCAGTCTGTTTTCTTGAAGTTAAAGCAGACAATGCTAAGCTTCTATTCATTACAGATTCTTTCGCTCCTTCAAATTTTCCAGATCAGATGGTGCATGCTCCTTACCAATTTATCTTATGCTGCTTTTAACATCTTGGTTGGCAAGCCAATAGCTGAAACAACTTTTTTGGATTCAGGTGGACAGAATTACTGTTCGTCGTCGTCCAGCTTGAATGGTTCATACTGCCTGACAAACAGAATTTAAATCATTAATAAAAATCAACGAAAAATGATGAAGATTTGAGAAATGTTAGCTTATATCCAGCAGATTAAAAGTCTTCATTAACCAGCAGAACTCCTAGAACTTGCTACGAGGGGCGTTCAACATATTCTCGGTATCGGGGTGAAGCTGTGGTTGTATATACAAATTATTATTTATCAAGTAATACTATTATTTTAGTGCATTCATGTAAAATTTTATATAAATGTGATTATTAAATCGCGTTTTATCTCTAGTTAAACAGAATCATAATGGCAACTGAGACGATGATGGTGAAAATTGAGCATCGCGCTGTAATTAAATTTCTCACTAAGCAAGGAAAAAGTCAAAAAACTATTGATGGTGGCTATTTACCAGGGTTCCGCACCTTCATTATCAACTGTGCAAAAG
This sequence comes from Volucella bombylans, assembly GCA_949129095.1. Lineage (NCBI taxonomy): Eukaryota > Metazoa > Arthropoda > Insecta > Diptera > Syrphidae > Volucella > Volucella bombylans. Next base: position 107,953,956 of record OX422143.1, on the reverse strand, counting down.
TGGTCAAGTGAGTTCAAGAGAGGCAGAGAGAGCATTGAAGACGACCCCCGCTCCGGCGCCCCGGCTACTGCTTGTACGGAGAAAGCATCAAAGAAGTCGAAAAACTTGTTCTTGAGGATGCCTGAATAAAGGTGAAAATGATGGCAGAGATCACCAAGCTTTCAATTGGTACCATTCACACCATTCTTCATGACCATCTTAACCTTTCAAAGGTCAGTGCAAGGTGGGTGCCACGAATGCTCACAGCGCCTCAGAAAAAAGTGAGAATCGCACTCCGTCTGCCGGGAAGCTCATAGCCACAGTTTTTTGGGACTCAAAGGGAATCTTGCTCATTGAGTACAAAAAAAAAGGTGAAACCATCAACGCCACATCCTACGCTTCCACTTTGCATAATTTGCGGGAGGAAATTAAAAAGAAAAGACGGGGTAAACTCGCAGCGTGTGTGTTGCTTCTTCATGACAACGCTCCTGTTCACACGGCGCGAGTTTCCAAGGCTGCTGCGCGAGATTGTGGTTTCGAAGAAATCCAACACCCACCCTATAGTAAAGACCTTACCCCTAGTGATTATTTCCTGTTTCCGGATTTGAAAAAATGTCTTCGTGGAAAAATATTTTCGGATGATAAAGAACTCAAGTTGGCAATAAATGGGTATTTTGCAGAGAAAGAGGAAATTTATTTTTTTGAGGGTTTCAAAAAGCTTATCTCAAGATGTAACAAATGCATTGATGTTAGGGGAGATTATATTGAAAAATAAAAACAATTTAAATTGAATTCGCATTTTCCTTCATATCGATACCGAGAATATATTGAACGCCCCTCGTAATTTCCACATTTTCTTAAAACTTTTTCTACTTTTTCTTTTAAAAAAAGTTATTCAGATTTCCGAAAACCAATAGGAGTAGAAGGGCAACTGAAATATTTGAAGAGAAGGATTTTTAAAGCAACAGGTAAGACTTCAAGTCTTAGCAGCTTAATATCATAAGACCAAGCATAGTTCAATAAAGTATCGGAATAAATGCATCTGATCACGAAAGATATTTTCCTCTTACCACGAAAACATAATGCACAAACTTATCAACAGGTCTCGTATTGAGGCTGTCAAATAGTGTTATAGATCAGTATAGATAGTATTCATCAGTGTTCTTACATAAAGGATAGAAGGTTGCAAGAAAATAGAACTTATATTATGCTGATACACAAAAACGGTAAAATATGTAGGTATTTAAAGATTGTTCCGTAATTCGCACATACAATTCGCTGTTATGCAGAAAAATTTAATTATGTACTGGTAGGGTTTTTTTTTATCTATCAGGTTGGCAACTAAGTAGTTGCCGATTTTTTCATATAAATAAAACACATTTTTTTAAATACAATGAATAAACTTTAATTAGTGATATATTTTCCATTTTGTTCGATGACCTTTTGTCATCTTTCTGGCAACATCACAATTCTTTATCGGCAAAAAACTGAACCAAATGCGATTTCACAGTGTCATCAACATTGAAAGTTTTAGAATCAAAAGAGTTTTGCAAATATCGAAATAAATGGTAATCTCATGGAGGAAGGTTCAGGGCTATATGGTGAATGTAATGTCAATTCCCAAGTAAGCTCCAGTAGTTTTTAGCATGTGACCAAAAATGTATGTGGTCTAGCGTTGTCCTGGTCAAAAATTACACCTTTTCGATGGACCAATTCTGGCCGTTTTTCGTTGATCGCTGTACTTAATCTGCCCAGTTGTTGAAAGTAGACATTCGAATTGATCGTTTGATTCCTTGGAAGCAGCTCAAAATACACCAATCCCACCAAATTGGAGGAAAAATCTTCTTTTGGTGGATATCATCTTTCGAAGTGAATTGTGCTGACTCATCAAGCCTAGACCATAATCGTTTTCGATTGGCTTTACTGTAAACAATCCATTTTTCTTCACCAGTGATAATTCGTTTCAAAAAAGGGTCGAATTCATTGCGCTTATTCGTGCATGCAAATCGCAAGAGTTGATACTCTTCGTTAAATGAATTTGTTTCAAATCATGTATCAATATCAAGCTTTTCCAGGATTTTTTTTGTTTTTGGTATCTCTCGTACAGTTATATGACAATTCGACTGGAATATGGCTTTAATTTTATCTTAATGATGCTCATCTAGTCGACTTAATCCTTGTTCATCTTTCAGTGAAAAATCTCCAGAATGAAATTTGTCAAACCAATTCTGGCACTGTCAATTCTTTTAAGATTTCTTCACCATACACATCACGTAACTAACTCCTTTTCACAAAAATACGCTCAATTTGCTTCTAAAACAAAGTAAGACAAAGCTAACAAATGTCAAAAGGAAAAAAAAAGCATGTCATTAACAGAAGCCATTAAAAAATATGGCCAAACATATCTATGTGTGAAATCGTCAATTGCTTAGTTGCCAACCCAATAGAACAATTTAACCTTTTTACGAATCAAACTTTCGCCAGAAGTACTATAGGGCGCAGTTTCGGAACTATGTATGCTGTGTAACCTATCCAATCCGAATTAATAAAGAAGAAAGTGACAGAAAATTCGAAGCTTAATTTTTTAATTTATGACAATTTTGTATACATACATATATGGATCATTTTTTGTGCCAAAAAACTAATTTTATTCAGATAATTCGGAAAAAGCAGTTCTTTTCCAGGCGAAACTTTGACTCGCTGCTTTGGTCGGATATGTCAATCACCATTGCTAACTTTTGCCTTTTCGTCGTTTCCGTCACCATAATAAGACCTGCCAACAGGCTCCATACGAGCGGTTTTATTAAAACTTGATTTTAATAAATTAATAAGTTGTGTTGGTCATTATGCTTCCCCGATTGTAACTCAATTGAAAATATTTCACTTACGAAATACGAAAAAAGAAAAAACCCATAACATTATTGCGAAACAGACTGTAGTATATTCTTCAGTGCAAGAAGGTACTTGCGAGAAAAAGTTACGACTAAACATTCGTTAAAGTTAAAATCTAATTGGTTTTATCAAATCATCATAACAAGATGAACATTGTTAATAGTCACAGCAAAAATTAAAGGTCCAAGAATGCTGACTTGTTCACCATCAAATATTGCGTTGATTTAAGATAGAAGTAATGCTACACTTTTATCCACTATGTAGGAACTAGATAAACGAAAGCGGAAGCTAAATTAAGTACTTGTTTGAGTATTGGGATTTGATGAAAAAACTTGTCAAATGTTTTGCGGAAACCAGTGCTCACAGCATACTTACATACTTCCTTTTGGTATTCCAAGCACTAAACGTGTCGGAGAAAGTTATGCGGAGTTGAAAACTAAATTTTCCATGAGCATGACAAATTTAGTCTTTTACTAAGGATAAGCCATAAGCCTTCATTGTACTTGTTTTAACGCTATCCGACGTTTGCCAGGGTCAAAAATCGGATACTAGGCGTCCATTTTTGTAACGATCTCTCCGAAATATTAAGCATAAAAATCGACAACCCACCAAATGTATAGTAGCTTCATTAACTGCTTACTCTCTTATGGCACTTTGAAAGCACAAAAATCACACACTGGTTACGCGATTATGTGCCAATATAGCGGCGCGTGCCTCATCAAATGTTATTGCATTTAAGTTTGGTCAGCCTTACTTACATTGCATATAAAAAAAAACTGTTGCCTGTTTTCCTTGTTGTCCTTTTCGAGCTTTAGGATATCAAAGCGCTTTCAATGGACCGCGTTCAAAACTGTTCTGTGTGCGTCAGGAAATCCAACGAAGGACTTTTGACTAATATTGTGTTTCATACAAAATTGAATATTCCCAACACTATTTTGAAATAAAGACTTTAAAACATTAGGTTTAATTCTATGCTTTACTCAAGAAAAATCCTTAAGCTGAAAATGATAACTCTTTATTAATAAGATATGTAGCAGTGGGGAAGTGTAGGGTACATCTTACTGAAGACTTAAGGCTTTCGAGTCACTATGTATTTATGATGTAGAATATTGGAAATATCTGTCCTTGATTTTATACAACGGCATGTTCTATGTCAAAAAAGCAATACAAATTGACTGCAACCTGTATACATTTCCCTATACATACACCATAGTGTGTGTATATTTGTCGCCTTATCAATATAATTTAGAAAAAATATTGCTCAACAAAATCAAAATATTAAAAACACCATGTGGGCTCGAGAGTACAATCAGAACTTATTGGCAAATGATATGGCTTAAAATACCTTTAAACAAAACTTAATAATTATAACTATCTCAGGTTTCAACCGAGCAAAGAAACTTTTTTTCTGTATTCAAATTAGATGCAACTAAACATGTATTACACAATAATTAATGGTACGCTTTTTACTATTAAATATTCAAAAACAGGTAATTCAACTGCAAATTATTACTACATGCATGCACATTTTCGTCTTCAATTTGCAAAATAAAAGTATGTATGTATTAATCTATTTCTTCACTTACCGGCAAAAATCAGCAAGACCACTATAATTATTCTTTGGTTCATTTTATCTGCTTGTATGTATCTGCTTCTTCGTTTAACCGATTGACAAATGAAATTCCTTTCTTATAAAGCTTTGAACACCACTCCTTCTTTATCTTTGCTTAGTATACAATCACTACACAAAATCAAAATCTTGCACAAATATTTAGAAATAAAAAAAGTAGTAACAAGTTACCGTAATTAGCACCGTTAGTTGTTTAACTTTTATTTTAGCACAAAAAAGGAGCGCACTTTACAATTCTCTTCAATTTTTTTCCTTTCCTCTATCACCACAGACAAATAAACTGCACGGATATGTGTAACTTTAACAATACCTCCTTAGACTTTCTTTTCCATCCAAAAGTATACCATTAACGGAGAAAAGCAAACTATTTTCTCCACAATTTTCCTTTTACCACTCTTTGTTTTTTTTTAGATAGACTTCACATCAACTGTAGAACAACGATGCGAAAAAGGCAAAAAACAATGAAAGACAAAAAAAAAACCGAATGAAATCAGAGTATCTCTAAGTCACGGTATATCTAAAATTCAACTAACTACAAATCTAACAATCTTCGCACTCTTAAGCTCTTTTCTTCTGTAACTCTGTTTCTGAAGCGAAAAGAAATAAAAAAAAACGCTTATAGATGTAGTTTTAGTAGTTTTAGCCCCACTGTACGTGATGCCTTGTCTAACCGCCCTGCCCGTGTTAGATACAGCCAGCGAAAAAATTTTACGAAAAACAAGCAACAACTCTCAGACTGGATAGAAATGTATCTCACCGAGAAATTGGTTTTTTTTTTTTCATGGGATTTGTGCAAGTGTTGCCTTTTTTTCAATTTAACTTGGGTGGTATGGGTTGGAAAAAAAAATTGGGTTCCGGCGGGTTCGTTGGAAATGACGGTCAAAATGGTAGCACCTTCTTGTTCTGTAAAAAAAAAAAAACCCAGAACTAACCTAGACCACAAGTTAAACTTGTCGTATCAACTCAAATCGAATTAAAAAATGTGAAATTCACGGATACCAGTTGATGTTGCGACACGATCGATTCTATGCTCGTTAACGACTGCAGGTAAAAGTGCACTGTTCGCTAGCTAAAATGAGTTGGAAGTACCAACCGGCCAACTACCACCAACTACTACTTGTCGTTTGCTCACTACTCACTTTCGCTTTTCCCCCAGGTTAGCGTCGTCGTCGTGGTTATGTCGCCGCGGCTGGTACAAGTGCATAAGCTGCAAAAGTGACGCAAACAAGTGGATTCTTGGAGCAGATTACAGTGTATTCAAGTTGTGGCCAGTCCAGGTATTCGTTAGTCGTGCATCGGTTTAGGTTTTACAAATACTCGTAATACTCTTAAGGTTCGACGAAAATGTCAAATATATTGTACGATCGGAGTGCATTCCCCAGTGTCACCTGTTGAATGTCAACGGTGCACAGCTTGACTTAAAGAGACATATGTGTGCTGCATTTATAATTCTAAGTCTTATATTCATATTAGAAACCAAGGAATCTCGATGGACACCAGTATCAAATCTGGGTTATGAATCCGATGTATCATAGTTTGCTGTTTAAGTAGATCGACAAGCGATACTTGCATCACACTTGCGCTATGTGGTCTTGAAGGTCAACCGCAATGTAAACTAGATTCGCAATAAGTTTGTAGTCCATTATGCACACTACATATGTACGAGTAAGTGTGACCATACGTTTTGCTTGAACATTCGCATTTGTACTTAGATTTCGCATTGTGAATCAATACATTGACTGACTGGTACTAGCAGCTCCAGCCACACTTTCTTCCCATCGGACTTTGTCAATTAAGTTTTCTTATTCCTTACAAAGTAGTTTTTGTGCTACTTTTAATGCTTTAATCATTCCAATAAGTTGCTAGATCTAACCACTACTTCATAGCTATTTGGAATAAAAAAGTTAAACACTTTGTTACTACGAGTTCGTCATGAGAAATCTACTAAGGTTAAAAGTCATTGACTTGAACTTGATGGACGACCGCCTAGAGGTAATCCGCAACAGGCCTTTTTCAAAACACCGGCCTTACATAAAGTGCATTATAAGAGTATGTTTCAAGTCGCTTTTCTTTCGCTGTCATTTTAGTTTCACTGGTTTTTTTGGTGAATAGTTTTCATTAATTATAATTTTTTAATAGCATAATATATTGTTGTACAAGGTTGTATTATAGAAATGTAGAAATATACATCTTTGTGTAATAGTATAAGTAATAAGCATTCCAAAATTTGTTTTAAGGGACAAAGCAAAGAAAAAAACACTTATTTGGATCATTAATCTAGGATTGCACATCTCCAACACTACTCGTACTTTAAAGCAATGAAAATCATCTAAATTTAGTTATTAAATTCATATGTTATGTTCCCATATGTATAAATGAAAATTTAAACTTTCACTGGCACAGCTGGGATAAAGGCACATTTATCAGACAATGAACATTTCGCAAATAAATTTTTTGAGATGTATTTGAAAGTCAGCATTATTATGAAGACTTTTGGCTTATAAAATCAAGCCAATTTATGAATCATTTTAAGTAACTAACTTAAATCATGGACAATGGTTGATAACGAATCTGGCGCCTGAACAACATTTTATATTACTTAAACACTTTATTGAAATAATTACTCATTTGTGAATATGATAGCATTAATTGTTTTGAGCTCTATAGGGTGTTGATTCGGAATCCCGGAAAACCTATTTAAGCTATATCGCATAACATTGCAAAAAATATTGATAAAATTTTTAGTTTGAAAATGTGTAGCTTCTCCAGACTATTGCCTTCATATACCGGATTTTGCCAAGGAGGTGTGCTGTCATGTGACGTCTATTGTGAAATATACACTGCACCAGATAGGTGTCAACTCGGAAGGCACTATCTTTAACAAGTATGTGCAGATGCTGTGATACGCAATTGAATTGCTTCTACTGCGGTTTGGCAAAACAAATGAATTCAAGGCTACTAGATCAGTAAACAAATTATACGACTATACTCTACAAGACACTAATCCTACCAGTCACACTTCTTTACGGTGTCGAGTCCTGAACGAAAAGCAGCAAAGCAAACCCGATATAGAATAGCTTCGAAAGAAAAATTCTTCTATGTACATATGGTCCCATATGTGAATGTAGTCCAAAAAGTCAAAACACGTCGATAACACCGGATCATGAGTAGAAAAAAATGCTTCAGCCAAGAAGATTTTCGAATCCCAGCCCTAGGGACTCAGATGCCAAAGCACTTGGTACAGAGATTTGGAAACAGTTTGCCCATAATCGAAAAAGATGAAAGACTGCCGTCCCGAAGCGGAGACACATTATGTAACACTTCGCCAAAAAGCTTTGGCCAACTGCCCTTTTACTTTTGCGCGCCACCTATAGCGAGGTCTTCTCCTACCGTAACGTTCTTAAAATCGAAGACTCTTCGGGCCGGAGCATTAATACCACTGATGAAGACTTTTATGACCGGATCGATGATGTTGTATATCTCGTAGAGTTCAATATTATATCTCCACTTCAAAAGACCGTCAACGCAAGTGAGATAAAAAAATATCTCGAATGATCTGTCATCGAAACAAATAAAGATATTTTTATCCACGTTCGCTTTAATCTGAACTGGGGTAATGAGTCTCCTAAGTGTTGTTGGTATCATAAGTCAACCGCCTTCTTAAGTCAAAACAGTAGGAATTGGCAAGTGTAACTTTTCGTTTGATATGGTGTCATTATCATCAAGTTATAGCTGTCTACAATAAATTGGCTTATCTTTTCGTAAAAAATTAAATGGCATTTAATCTGAAAGATGAATATAGTATCACCTCAAATAATTAGCTTTTAGCTATAAATGTTAACTATATGTAATGTATAAATCTCAAACTGTGGTCGATGTTTCGGGCATTAATTTTTTTACACGTAATCCATTCATCGCTTTATATTGCGATTCTTAACATCCATATAAATTACAGTTTCAATCGTTGTATTTCTCTTTTTTTTTGGTTGCTAGACACCTTACAATCATATGCTTCATTGCCATATGTAATGCTGGATTTTTCTACTGCAGAGCCCACTGGCATAATTTTTTGATCCAGCTTGTATTTATTGCTACCATAACTCTCTGATTATCTTGCTTACTTATACATCCTATTCTGTGAAGGTGATAGTATTATATTTCATTAATGTATACATTCATTCAGATGTATAGCATAGGGAGCTGCTGATTATTGGTGATCACATTTGACATACGAATAGCTAATTCAATGATGTTCGACACACCATAAGAAAGAAACTTAATGACCTCCTGATTGGATCCTATAAAACTTGGCCGCAACACTACAATAGTATCACTGTTCGATAAACAGAACCTCCACGAAATTACGCCAGACCATTGCGAATTTAAAGCCTGGTCTTTTCAACTGTTAAAGAATGGGCGGCAAAGACCAGTCGTATTCGTATTTAACGATTATTTTGTGAATCTTTATGTCCTGCCTTACAAACTTGATTCACGTTATACCATATATGTTGTTTTCTTCTAACATATCTACATATATTCCTGAATATCAACTCTGGTCACACTAAACATAGTTTTAGCGATTAATTGTTTTAGAAAATAAAGCTTCTTAGGAATACCATTGGAATTAGAATTCATGTACTCGTACATATATGGTTTCTTTGTTTGTATTTGGAACAAGTTGGCTATCTTCCTCGTTCAACGAATTCGAATTATAACACAATTATGTAATTCGGAGCAGGTAATTTGGGAACAGATTAGTTCTTTAACAATAATTTAGTTAAGCTCGCATATTTTGGATTCTTACAATCAGGTCAAACAATTCTATGAATTATGACTAAATTCTTTGCTTGTTTCGTTTACAACATAACATAGAGGATTTCAAGTATGTTAAATATTCGAAAGTTTACACTTGAAATACATGCATAAGTGATTGTACAAAGACATGCCACACATCCGCAAAGCTGTATTAATATTCTATGGTGTCTGCAGTAATTACCACTTTCGTTATACATACTGAAGGAACAGGTAATAACAGCACATTTGTTATATGCAGATTTTGTTTAATCTCCTGCTTAGAAAGCACGACATCCTTAATTATGCTTGGCTATAATCACAAAGACGATACAGCCAATATCATCCTGGCACCATAATTATAAAAAACGTGATCATTTACCATACAATTTAGAGATTTGATTTGCCTTACCATGTACCATGTACTTCATGCAAGGAACCGTGAGCTCTTAATATCCAAACAGATTCATCGACAGCATCGCAGAGAGCCGCAGAAGGAGTATGCATGACAAGGTCTAAGAAGCCCATGAAGAATGGATTCAACGTTTTTTATTGCTATTTATACTGCCCATTCTGATGCATGTATGCTGCGCCCATCTACGCTGATTTAATATGGTTGTTGTCTTAATTTTCACATCAACTGTATGTAATCAATTGTCATGTTACATGGACAGTCCATGCTTAATTAAAGGGTCTTTCATTAAGCGCTTCCTATCTTGTGGGCGGTGCGCATCCGAAATGTTCAATTTTCCATACTCTGGCGGATAAATCAGTCTGAATTTGACCAATGGCATGGGTTATATTGGGTTATAGACCTGCGACTTCAGAAAACCCCACCAAAAAGGTATAACGGGGTCAAATCGCATGATCTCGGTGACCAGTTCACATCAGCCCAATGTGAGATGATCATGCCCTCGAATCGCTCGAGGCACGTGTGTGTGGCACGTAGCGGCATCCTGTTGAAATCCTGTCGTTGGTGTCCATGTCATCCAATTCAGGCCAAAAGAGGTTGGTAATCATCGATGTTGACGGTGATGGCCTGGCCAAAGTCATTCTCAAAGAAATATGGACCGATGACGCTGCCAGCCCAAAATCCACCCCAAACAGTGACTTTTTCTGGATGCATTGGGCACTCTTGGATTTCATGTGGATTGGTATCGTCCCAAATTCGACCAAATTCGTCCAGAAATGGGCCTCATCGCTGAAATGATTTTTCGATAAAAATTAGGGTCAGTTTCCAACTGACCAGTTTCCAGAGCCTATTCAGAGAACACACGTCGTTGTCTATGGTCGTTTACCTTTAGGCTCTAGGGTCAGTTGAATTTTGTACGGATACAGGCCTAAGAGCATTTTCCTGGGAATTAAAACTACATTGACTTCCCTCCATGACAGTGGAATGTGGATCATTTCTACACAGCTGCTCATGATATTCTCTAACGTAGGCAGGATAATATCTGAGAACCTTTGTAGCTCGGCAGGTATTACAACGTGGGCCAGCAGACATGTATGGTCTGAAGTTATGCAGCGCCCAAAGCAGTTTTTCTCTTGTAATCAGACCATGAATTTTGGTCACGGTTGCAGTAGTCCTGTTTGGCTTGCTACTGGCCGCGAATAGGGATCTACCTGGAAAGTGAGTGTCCAGTAGTAGGTTGAGTGATTCATCACTTGAGGTGGTCCATGAGCCATCGTTTTTTTCAAAAACAACTAGGCTTATAGGATATGATATGTAGATATGATTTTTCTTAGGCGCGATGCCTCAGACGTTTCTGTTATTTTGTCACATAATCGCCCTCCAGGATTGTCGCCTTGCCTCCCCAGTTCTTTTTTATATATCTTGAGGGATTCCTTGTATGAGTCCCAGTCAGTCACTTTTCTTGTGGTTTTTGATAGGTTGAAATGTATATTACGGGGTGGCCGTGGTGTAGTGGTACTAGCAATAGCTTCTCACTCGGAGGGTCCAGGTTCATTTGTGTAATTGGAACTCAGACAGAAAAATTCTGTGTGTGAAGGCATAAGACTGACACGTAAATTTGGCTGTTGTAGAGTTTCAAGCACAGAAAAAAATACTGTGAATTATACCTCGAATCACTCTGAGTGAAGAAAAAAATCTCCGTCCTATTCGGACTACCACCCCCCCCCCCCCCCCCCCCTGGAGAGCGAATATCGAAACCAAACACACCTGAGTTTCAAACCACTACAAAAGAGTTTTCCTTTCTCCTCCTTCTACCTTTCCGCCCGCGCCCTGGCAACAGTAAAAGGGTATCTAACCACTTAGGCGCGCGTAAATTATAAAAAAAAAAAAATTCTAAGTGGTCCCTGCGCTGATGTCCACCAGTGCGGCTTTTTCTTGCCTCTAGGTTGAATGAGAGGGCAGGATGGAGCCATAGCCTGATTGAGAGCCAGGGTAAATAACTTGACTTTCATGTCAAGCTCGTTGGTGTTACTCGGGAGACTTAAGAGTTCAGAGGATAGTTTTTTTAACAGTATTCCTCTGTATTTTGGCTAATCAGTTTTCCGATAATTCCGGAATTCTGGTTGGCTGGGAAGAGCATCATTCAGGCTGATAAGTTTCTAAGTTAGTTTGAATTTTACTCAGTAAGCAGAAATGAAAGAATGGATGGTCAAGAACAAGAAAGATCAGGCAAAATCGCAATTTCAAGTCACGAGAAGATTGTAGCGGTCGAGTCCTTAGATACGAGTACATGGCGAATTTCAGTATACCTTACAGGATAATTCAGATAAAGCGTCGAAAACTTTATAATTTTTATAAAAAGCTGGAAATGTTGATTCGGCTTTAATAAAAAAAAAACTTAAACTAACGAATTAACTGTTACAAAGAGAAGGCTTTTTAACCGAAACATATTTACTTGATGTCTACTAATAAAAAAGTTTTAATATACAGACGTGGCTTATGTCTACGTTTTGTGGAACAGTAACGGTAAACTAATTGGTTTCACATACTCGTAACTTCCAAAATTATTCAAATATCAACCAGATCCAAATAAGCAATCATGTAGATATAAGTCTTAAGAGTTCTAGAAGACATAAATCCATTTCATCACAAACCACAAAGGCACTTTGTGAACGAAAGCTTTATTAACTGGATGTTTTAGACTGATAAGTCCCAGTTCACCGGGTACGGAATTTCTATATATTTTTTTTTAATTTTAAATTTTCCAACATAAATTTAACATCAGTGTTTGTACAGGCATATTGGATAGCAAGCTAATCGGACCAAATCGGCTTCCTGCAAAAATGTTTCGATTTCTTATCTGCACTTTTTGGGGAATGAGTTTCTAAAACTATTGGCTAGCAGGCCTCTGTAATTAACAGATTATTGCGTTGCAGCACGAGGGTGCCAGCGCTATGTACGGCTCTGCAGTTTGAGAGTTGTCGTGTGTATAAAAATTCGTGCATTTAACGATTTGGTCACCCCTCAGATCTAACCCCAATGGATATCTATTATTTGTGGGAAGGGGTGGAAGAAATCTTGACATTGAATGACTTGAACTATAAAACTGATGAGACTCTGCGAAACAAAAGGGAAATTGGAACGGATGGATATTTAAAGTGCCTTTAAAGAGAAGGTCTGGATTCGAAACATTGTTTCGTAGATATAAAAAATAAAAATTGTGCAGTAAAAATGTATACCCTGCTTTTTCAAATTTTAAAAAGTCGTCATTAGAACTTAATAACGTTTAATCCATACGCTAGTATCATTACTCGTTTTAGCAGCAGAACTTAAATAGACAAAATTAGAAATGCTTAAAAAACGTACTCGCCTATAATCACACTTGTTAAAGGAATCCATGCACCTTGGATCTCCGGTGTACTTAACGATTCCTTACTTGTAACATACGAGTACTTCGTTTTGACTTCGTTCACCGTAAGGACCCTCTCTGCAGCTTGTGCCTCTAAAGTCAGAAATGCATCACTAACAAGCCGTTTTCGAAATCGAAAGATTTTCTCTCAGCAGTAAGATTGTGAGTCAAGAGCAGTAGTTTCGGACATGGTACGGTACTAGCGGAGCTACTGCCAGGCAATGCAATTCCTTCTTCCGGATGAAATTCCTCCCCTGGTCGACTTCGACATTCCGTACGATATAATTTATCCGAAGAGGGAGGACTAGGAAAAAATGCAATAATCAGGTCAAATGAAATTGCAATTTTCACAGATGACTCAAACACAGAAAAATGAACAGGATCTAGTACCTTCCCGGAAGACCAGAAGAAGAAGAATGTCTATAAGACTACAAGCAGTGTCTTCCAATCAGAGGTTCTGACTGTCCTCAGGGCGGCTGAGCTGAGCTGAGCTCAAATGCATATTTGAGATCGGTATCCGAAAGAGATATCGCTATCTATATAGATAGCCAGGCCGCACTCAAAGTAAGGGAATCAACCATCGACAACTTTGATGCAGTCAAGGGCTGTCGCACAGTGCTTAAAGTACTATGCAGTCAGAACCGAGTAAGACTGTGCTGGGTGTCAGTGTCAACAATAGTGAAGTTGCCAATATCAAACCACCACTTTGCATAGTAAGAGGCACTATCCAGGAAAAAATCACAAAGACTGCAAACCTAAGGTGGTCAAGTTTTGAAGGACACAGGGTATGCAAGGCTCTTTGGCCGCTTTTTGACGGCAAAAGATCTAGAAAGTTAATAAAATTAAACCGGGATAAGCTTAGGACAGTAATAGGAATCCTGAAAAGTCTCCTGCAGCAGCACGCAAAGAGACTCATATTGTCAGATACGGATATCTGCAGATTCTTCGGTGATCTGCAAGCTGTTGAGGACATAACACACATACTGTGTGAATGCGATATACTTTTTCGAAAACCTAGAGGAAATAGACGGCACTAACTTCAAAGGCCTTCTTGGCTTTTGCAAGAAAATTTGGTGTCACACCAGGGCGATTGTTTAGGTTTTTGCCATTTGAAGAAAAATTCAATTGCTTCTACATTGACCGCGATGGACCCGTTTACTAGGCACCAGCCTAGTCTTACGTGATTTCTTTGAGGATACGTAAAATCAATTGCATAATAGCCCGCCACCTTTCCCTAAACTTTTCGGAAATCAAAGACCTTAAAAAAAACAAATGAAATTAACAGAGCAGCCTGCACTGTAGCAAGAATGCCAAAACTCGACGCGACTTAATACGGGTCTTCTCGATAGATGCTGTCAAAGTTAGCATTGAAAGCGATAAAAAAAATGCCTTGATTCGATTTCATAATCAAGAGTTTCTTTTCCAAAATATGCTGTAGCATGAATATATGGTCAATCATCAAATTTTCTGGCTGAAAATCACAATTTAGGTGTTCACAGCAACTGGTGCAAATAAAAGGGTCTCAATTTTACAATTTTCAACATACCGTTCCAAGAGTACATCACCGAGTTGATACCTACTGCTTGCGAAATCTATTTTACTATGAAGTCATCAGTTTCGGGAGACTTGTTTGATTTAATCCCGCATGGCACATCCAAAATTTAGCAGATGGCATGGTTATTTGCCACCTTCACAGTAGAATGATTCATTCAGCATCAATTGTGCTCGTATATACAATATGCATGAATTTCGTGATGAATGTCTACCGTAACCATTCGTGAAACAATTAGCTGTGTAACTGTAGGAAGTTCTATAGAGCTATGTTTCAAATTTGAATTGTGATCACTATGAAGCCACGTGTGGGTTGTATGTACTTTAATTCCTTAAATCTAATCCCACAAGTAGAAAAGCAAAAATAGAGTGACCTGCTCTATATTTGTATAATTAAAGAAATGTTATATTGCATTCAAAGGTCGTAAGGTTTCCAGAACTAAGCACTATCCTAAACATGCGTCCTCGATATAGGAAAACGATAGAAGAAATTTAGAATAATGAGCTGAAAAAGTTGTTTCACCTCTTAGTTGTTGGTTTCATGAGACCTGTCTGTAAAGAGGCTGATTGAAAACTTCTGATTTACTGAGGCTCCATACCGGAATAAAAGACAAGTGTGTCATACACTGCATTTCAGATGGGTTTTGAATCTTTAGGACTCAAGTTTCCAAGCCATTTGAAGGTGTTGTGAATGTTTAATTTCTGGCACTATCATGTGTTTGAAAAACCCTAAAAAGTTGTATTACCTCAATTGTTGACATATAAATATTAATGCAATACTTGTATTTTAATACTAGCATACTCCGCTTGTATTTTCAAAAAAAAATATTTTTTTTTTAAATATTACTACATACTGGCTGGAACAAGATGAATTATATTAAAGAATCCACCCCAAATCCGCTTAACCTATCGTTTTTCAGGTCATTAGATCAGATGCAATACTTTCTCACAACAACCAAATTTTACTGGCAATTTCCCAAGCTCCTATGCTTAACATTGTTCCATTGTTCGGGAATACATGTAACAATTAAATCCTTTTTACACATCGCCCAGCTACGAGGATATCTTCTATAAACCTTGAACTCAATTCATTAGAACCCACCGTTTGCATTTCCGCACACCAGACCGGAATTCCAAGTGTTGATATTTGTTTATTTCGGCACCCCACTTAAAGTTCTTACTAAGGAAACAAGGTAATCAATTCACCTTTCTGTACTCTGTGTCTGAGGCCACACCTCGATAACGATCTCGAAGCTTATATGCTAATTGCTTCGGTCATTTAGATTTCCCTCTAACCTCAGCCTATCTCCGAGGCTCTGTCGGCACTCAATCTTCAGCTACCAGCCATGAGGGGTGCATTGTTAGTTATTGCTCAACAACATAACAAATTGGCCATTGTTTGTGGCCAAGTTTTATGAAATTAGCAGACGGATTTTTTCTCTCTTGTTCCACAATTAAATCGGTGAATAAAAAAAAAACATTAATCGCCAAATGAGCTTCGAACAATCTAATAGAATAGTCATTGTGCGAGAAGCGAGAGTAATTTGTTTTCTTGCACTAGTTAGATTAAAAAAGATTAGACAAACGGCTTGGAGTAACGTAGAGATTGTGTAACCTTGAAGGCTAGATGACGTAAAGCTTATTGTGAAGAATTCACAATTTCTCGCCAGTTTCAAAATTAAATTGCATATCCGAAATATTTTGCAAAGATTCAGCTCTTTGTTTTCACAGATGAGAAAATTTGTTCAAGTTTGAATATCACTTGCTTTTAAATTAATTTGATGTTTCACATAGCTCTAGGGTTTTAAACTAACGCGGCCTTTGTTTTAGTCCAACTCTTGGCGAAACAGCCTTGAAGTAGAATACAAACAGAAATACGTTTTCAGAGAAGACCAAAAGAACAATAATGTCGCCATATTATGATTGCTGAATTTTGTTAGTTTAATTACGTTTAATAACGTGGCACTACTCAAAATATCTCACTGATTCTATGTTAAGCCATTAATAAACTAAGCTAGATAGAAAACTGCACTAATACCTTTGCAATAGAGTGACGTTATCACACATTCACTCACACTTTGCACACATGGGGGTCACAAAAAGCCCACACATTCAACGGATGGGATCGACTTTGTTGACAGTTCACAACTACTCACAGGCACACATATTTGGTGAAATCAGTGTAACGACGTTTTTAGAAGGGTCGAACTCTGATAAAGTTTTCCATCCAGTTTAATTAATTTATGTACTCAGCTCATGTCCAAAAAACCTAAAGTGGCAATTATCTGCCAGACTGGAAACACATTATAAATCTGACGGCACCTACGAGTACACTGAGTTTAAAGCGTTGATTCTTAGTTTTACGCTCAAAACTCACTACCAGGTAATCAGAAAAAGCCGCCTCACAACCAGCTCCTAACCGGTCATGCAAAAGAACTGAGCAATAGGTATGTAATATACTCGTATATACAAATATACGATATGTCATCGGATGTGGTGAAGAATGAAGCCATTAAGAATATTCTTGTTGGCTGTTCCCATGTTTGAAGTCTCCATGTTCCGATATGCTGAAAAAAGATAGAAATCAAATCAGGAATGGCCTACAGTATATAGATACATATATTCAGAAAATTCAAAATACAAGTTTATTCATCTAAATCTATATTGTCCCCTTCAAAGTAATCCCCATCGATTGCAACACATTTATGCCAGCGCTTGATCCAATCCTCGAAACATTTTTTATATTCGGTTTTCGGTACGTCCATCAGTGTTTCCTGCGATATTTCCATTACTTCCTCTCGGTTGCTGAAACGCGTTCCCCG
The DNA here is from genome assembly GCA_949129095.1 of Volucella bombylans. Lineage (NCBI taxonomy): Eukaryota > Metazoa > Arthropoda > Insecta > Diptera > Syrphidae > Volucella > Volucella bombylans. The sequence continues at coordinate 107,936,470 of OX422143.1, read as the reverse complement.
TACTGGTTTTTTAACTCGATTGAACAGAAAGAAGTCACAGCGAGCCAAATCAGGTGAATTCGGTAGCTATTAAGAATAATGATGACACTGTGCGACGGTGCGTTATCATGGTGCAAAATCCACGAGTTTTCCGCCCACAATTCTGGTCTCTTTCGGCGAATTGCTTCACGCAAACGTCTCATAATGCCCAAATAATACTCTTTGTTTACTGTCTGCCCTTCTGGCAACAATTCATGATGCACTACACCGTTGTAATCCAGGAAACCGGGAGCATTGCCTTCTTTTTTGACTGAAAACGACGTGGTTTTTTTTTGTCTTATTTGGTGAACGCCGTTCACTTGCCTGATGTCTGGATTGTGTTTCGTACTCATAAACCCACGTCTCGCCTCCAGTAATGATCTTTTTGATGAATGTAGGATCGGATTCAGCCTTGCAAATCATCTCTTTTGCGACGTCAACACGATCTCTTTTTGCATGAAATTGAGGGCTTTTGGCACCAACTTTGCTGCTACACGACGGAAACCCAAATCATTAACCAAAATGTCTTGGACGGATCCATAGGCAATGTTCAAGTCCTCCGCTATATCTCTGATGGTTAATTTGCGGTTATTGGCCAACATTTCTTTTACTCCATCGATTTTTTCGTTGGTTTTCGATGTCGATGGTCTGCCACTGCGTTCATCATCTTCCATTGACTCACGACCACTTTTGAACCGCTCGTGCCACTGTAAACGACCGTTTTCTTTAGAGAATCGTTGCCGAAACACTTTTCCAACATTTCCAACATTCACGCACCATTAAATCCGTTTTTTACGCAAAATTTAATACAAGTACGTTGTTGCAAATTTAAATACATTTCTAAAATTGTAAAAAATCTCCAACACACAGAGAGATAGATGTACTTTTGCAAATGTTAAGCTATGACGCTAAGAATGTGAACAACAGATTTACCCACTTAACAAAAAAAACAGAACTCAAATCGGAATAATGGGAGCGCCACACGGCGGTTTTTCCTTTTTGATCAAGGTGATATGTAGGTGCAAGCCACAGCCAAGCAGTGAAAATTGTTTTTGTGCAGAAATCGTGCGAAGGTGATTAGGCTAGTTGCCAAGAACCATCAGCCTGAGTTCCTTCCTCCTGAACACTGGCGTGGACGGGCTCGTTGGCATAAACCTTAGACTTCAAAAAACTCCAAAGAAATAGTCCAACAGAGTTAAATCGTATGATCTGTGCGCCAAATTCTGACCATCAAAAACGAGAAATGGCACAACCAGGAAATGACTCATGTAGTAATTGAAGTGTTTGGCACAATCTTGTTGAAACCACATCCGAATCTTGCCATTTAGACACAAAAAACTAGATTATTATACCGCGATAGCAAGCACAATTAACTGTTATTGCCTGCCCAGCCGCATTTTCAAAAAAGAATGGTCCGATGATGCCTCCAGCCCTAAATTCGTACCAAACAGTGACACGTTGTGGATGCATTTGTCTCTCAACAATCGCTCGTAGATTTTCTGAAACCAAAATTCGACAATTTTGACGATTAACAAAGCCATCAAGATGAAAATGATCCTAATCGCTGAAGATAATTTTGTTTGAAAAATCAGCATCCACTTATTGTTGTTCCAAAATCACTTCAACGAAATTTCTTCGCTGTGCATGGTCAATAGGCTTCAGCTCTTAACTCAATTGAACTTTGTATGCATGAAGATGCAAATCTTTCGCGAGAATACGCTGTAGAGAGCTTTTTAAAATATTCAATTCCTAACTACGGTGCTGAATTGGTGTTCCTGGACTCTCAGAAACACTCTTACGAACTGCTTCGATATTTTGTATGGAATGACTTCTTGAAGGACGGCCAGATTATCTAAGATCGCTAATCAATACAGTCTCCCTGAATTTTTGAACTAATTTCTTCACCGTTGATGAAGTTAGATCACTACTCCGACTATATTTTTAACTAAAATTGCGAACTGCAGCAGCCAAGCCATCATTATTTTTAAAATATACGAGTAGCTCCACAATGAAAACGCGTTGTTCATTCGTGTGGCGCTCCATTTTTAATAACCCTGAACTGTCAGCTGTCACGTTTTTTTTCAGTTGGCAACATTTTACCGCACAAATGACGCAACATTTTTATAATGGTACAAAAATTATCTGCTTGACGCTCTCATTATGCCAAACAACTAAGATGATGTAGCTATGCTGCTCTTTTATCTATTCAAGCAACTCCCTTTTCTCAGACCTGGGTAGACTTCATTGAATATACCTTTTCCCTCAACGTCGACCATCTTTTGACATGAGATCTGACGCATGGATACAAGAATTCCGACTACTGTTAAAATATTAAATGAACATTCCTATAAAATGGAGTCGATTCTTCACGGATGATCCCAAACTCAATCAGAAATCTGGCGCCGTTTTTGTGCAGGATTGTTAGATCAACATACATACATCTGTCTTCCAAACTGGGACTAGCAATTTTAATTACCATTAACCAAATTGTGAAGAACAGATGGATGGGGTTAAGGCCTTATTTATAATACTTACCTTTTCGGTGGCACTACTGCCGTTTTTTTGTGCAATCGCTTTGATAAGAATTTATCCTGGGATTCGTAAGATCATAAATAAACTAACTTAGATGTCAAACTCTACTAATACTTTTGCAAACCCTCAACTTTCGCACAGCCATACAACGGTGAATTCCAACACTTTTACATCTCTATAACTTTGTCAAAATTTGCTAGAATGAGAGCAATTTACAAGTAAAATTGCTAGAATGAGAGCGATTTGCACGAGTGTGTGTAACGTAGATGACGTTTTTTTGCGTAAAATGGGCGGGTTTTGAGTCAAATGTGAGGGAAATAGCCATTTATGACAATTGCACATATTCACAGACAGGGTCATATGGTTAGTAGAAAACTGTTTTTGATTTTCCAATATCTGGAAAGTTTGACATCTAGGTTAAATTATCTATGCACAAGATGCACGATAGCACTGTCGATTATGCCGTGGTTTACTTAGGCCCTATGTCAGGTCAAATTTTTAGATGGCTTGCTCATTGAAGAACTTAATAAGAAAAACATCTCATAGATTGAAGCGTAGCTAAAAATTTAAAAATAAAATCGTATTGATCGTATGACGTTTTGTTTCAACTGCCTATGCGGAGGTTATCAAAATAGCAGCTGTGAACATCATCATGAACGCAATGAACGTGAAAGTTTCATGGTACACGAGTACGATGCCCAGTCCTAAGAAGAGTATTGGTGGTGGCCAAGGGACGATGCAGAACCAACAACACGTATATATGTACCAATTCAGTTATCTATAAACATTTATGGAATGGAAACGAGGTAGCTGGTCTTTTTCTTCTTCTTTCATTAACCGTAGGTTAGGTTAGGTTAGGTTAGGTAAGAGTGGCTGTTGGAAATACCAACCCACTTAGGCCTATTGGCCCATTGTGATGCCACGTGGATCTATCATCCTCTTACTACTGGAACCAGTTTGAGTTATAATAAAGCGTAGGAGACTGTTAACATCTAATTTTTCTAGATCGTTGTAGAAGAAAGCTCCTAGATGAAGCTTTCTTCTCTGGGAGAGAGCTGGACATGTACAGAGTAGGTGGAGGATTGTCTCCTCCTCTTCCTCATCCATGCAGCTTCTACAGACAGAAATCATTAGTAAAAGCGCCAAGCCTTCTTGCGTGCTTGCCTATGAGGCAGTGTCCAGTAATGACACCTATTATGGCGCTGAGATGTTTCCTATCTAAAAGGATCAGACACTTAGAGCGACTCAGATCCAGCTTTGGCCAGATCTGTTTGGTCGCTAGACATATTTGCCCAGCAGTCCACCTAAGGTCTGTTCTTTTATTGGCATCCAGCTTTAGTGTTAGTTTGCACGTAGCGATTGGAATACCTATACTACCCTTTTCCGATAGAATAGATAGAGTGGTTCCAATTTTGGCGAGTTCATCGGCTCTGCAGTTCCCTGGAATGTCTCTGTGGCCCGGCACCCAACAAAGGTGAATGTTGAACTGCTCTGCCATCTCCATGAGAGATGATCGGCATTCAAGGGCGGTTTTAGAATATAATGAGACCGAATCCAGGGACTTAATGGCGGCCTGACTATCCGAAAATATGCGGATATCTTTTGCAGATATCACGTTTTTCTTCAGCTAGGACAGAGCTTCTTTAATTGCCAAAATTTCCGCCTGGAACACGCTGCAGTGATTTGGAAGGCGGAAAGAGAGGCTTAGATTTAGCTTATCCTAGAAAACACCGCCACCAACTCCATTATCAGTTTTGGATCCATCTGTGTAGAGATGGATTGACTTGTCCTCCATGAAAGCATCCTCCTCCCAGAATGATCTAGAGTTGAAGCTTACATAGCAGTTTTTTTCAAACCAAAGTTCAGCTGCAGTCGCAGCTACTTGCCTGCTAAAAATGTCGAGGGGTGTCAAGTGAAGCAGAATATCTAATACCGCAGAGAGGATAGACCGCAATGCTCCGCTTGTTCTTTGGACTCTGCTTAGTTTAAGGCGGTTGACTGCATTTTCTAAGGCCGTCCACCAGACAACCACCCCGTAAGTAAGTATGACCGAGATGTATAGCCAGTGGGTTATGCGAGGTTGAAGGCCCCATTTGTTCCCAATGGCTTTTTTGCAAGAGAATAAAGCTATTGTAGCTTTATTGACTCTTTCTTGAATGCTAGGTTTCCAGTTTAGTTTCCTGTCAAAAATGAGACCCAGATATTTTGCTGTATCGGAGAAAACTAAACTGGTACCGTTTATTGAAGGAGGGTCTATGATTGGAATTTTATATTTCCTAGAAAAGAGGACAAGATCAGTTTTATGAGGGTTTATTCCCAATCCACAGCGATCTGCCCAGCGGGTTAATCTGTTGAGATTTACTTGGAGGAGTTCTTTAATGGTATTAAGATGTTTTCCTGAGACGGCTATGGCAGCGTCATCTGCATAGGCAATCACTCTGCTACCACCCGCTTCCAGGTATATCAGTAGTTCGTTAACTACTAAGTTCCAGAAAAGGGGAGAGAGGACACCGCCTTGAGGCGTACCTCTGCTGACATATCTTTTAGCAGAAGTCTCACCCAGTTTGGAGTTGATTATCCTGCTTTTTAGCATTAGACCGATCAACTCCCCAAGTGAGTCGTCTACCTGCAGAGTTGACAGCGGAGTCGTGATTGCGAATGTGTTGACGTTGTTAAAGGCGCCCTCTATGTCTAGGAAAACAACCATTGTGTACTCCTTATATTGTAGGGATCGTTCGATGTGGCTAGTCAGAGAGTGCAAAGCCGTTTCTACCGACTTTCCTTTACAGTAGGCATGTTGAGCCGTAGACAGAAGTCTTGGATCAACTTTAGCTCGAATATGGATATCAATCAGTCGTTCTAAAGTTTTCAGAAGGAATGATGATAGAGTTATAGGTATGAGGTCCTTTGGGACTACATGAGAACATTTTTCAGCTTTGGGAATGAATACTACATTGACTTCTCTCCATAACAGTGGAATGTGGATAAGTTCTACACAACTCCTCATAATATTTTCTAACACTGGTAGAATAATATCTGAGGACCTCTGTAGCTCGGCAGGTATTACACCGTCCGGACCAGCAGACTTGTATGGTGTGAAGCCATGCAGCGCCCAGAGCAGTTTGTCTCTCGTAATCATACCATGAATTTTGGTCACGGTTGCAGTAGGCCTGTTTGGGCTGCTACTGGCCACGAGTTGGGAGCTACCTGGAAAGTGGGTGTGTCCAGGAGGAGGTTGAGTGATTCATCACTTGAGGTTGTCCAAGAGCCATCGGTTTTTTCAAACAGCTAGGCATCATAGGATTTGTAGAGAGGATTTTTCTTAGCCGCGATGCCTCAGAGGTTTCTGTAATTTTGTCAAAGAATGACCTCCAGGATTGTCGCTTTGCCTTCCTCAGTTCTTTTTTGTATAATTTGAGGGATTCTTTATATGAGTCCCAGTCGGTCACTTTTCTTGTGCTTTTTGCTGCGTTGAAAAGTTTTCTACAGGCGTTTCTGAGCAGTCCCAGTGCTGATGTCCACCAATGTGGCTTTTTCTTGCGTCTTGGTTGAATAAGAGAGCAGGAAGCGGCCATAGCCTGATTGAGAGCCAGAGTAAATTCCCTGACTTTCATGTCAAGCTCATTGGTGTCACTCGGGGGACGACTTGATAGTTCAAAGGATAACGTTTTTGACAGTATTCCTCTGTATTTTGGCCAATCAGTTTTCCGGTAATTCCGGACCAATTCAGACTGAATTGGATGTATCTGTGGTCTGAAATGGAGTGTTCAGACGATACCATCCAGTTTGTTAGCCTTTGGGTGATGCTGTCGGAGATAAGAGTAATATCTAACACTTCTTGTCGGTTTCTAGTTATAAAAGTGGGCTCATTGCCAATATTGCAAATTAAGAGGTTAGTACTTAAAATATAGTCTAAAAGTGACTCACCTCTATCATTGATGTCGGTACTGCCCCATACCGTGTGATGTGCGTTAGCGTCGCATCCGATTATGAGGCCAGTTTTTTGCCTTCCAGCTTCCAGTACCTCCATTTCTAGGTTATCACCAGGGAGAGGGCCCACTTGGTCATGGCCAAGGTAAGCCGATGCCAGCCAGTAGGAGCCTTTGTCAGTCTCTAGTCTGGCAACGGTTAAGTCGGGGTCACTGAGGTTGGGAAGTAGAAATACATTAAGGCTACGTTTCACTAATATACAAGTTCTAACCTTACCTTTGTCTCTTGTATAGAGCGGAGCGTATGTGGGTGTCCTAAGTCCACGAACCACGCCTTCTACAATCCATGGTTCCTGGATTAGAATTATGTCTTCTGCGTTTTTAAAAAGACTCAGAATGAGTGCGGCCGAACCCTTTTTTGAGTGGTGGAGATTAATCTGGAGAAACCGTATCATTGCTACAGTTTTCAAGAGTCGCCTCCACCACGGTGTTATCGAGGTCCTCCGATTCTGAAGATGTGGCCAAGAGCTCATCTTCTATCTCTGATCGTGTAGGACCTCTAATTGCTTCGTCATCGGTTTCCATTTCCGACAGTGTGTCAGAAGAGGACACCGACGGCGTGATAGTCACCTCGGACAGATTGGAGTCGTCGCTATCCAATTCTGGAAAGGATATCTACGCTCCAAGATCTGAGGTTGTGATATCAGGTATTAAAGGAGGAGGAGGTTGCTTATCAGCATCCAGCTCATCCTTTTTGTACACCTTTAAATGTATGGACTCGAATCCGAACCGAATCATGCCTTTCGTCTGCGCCAGAGGATTAAGGGATTCCTTATTGATCACAATTAACGGGCATCTGTAAGAACCCCTTAGTTCCTCCAGTTTCGTGACTTTCCAGTCATGAGTCGGAAGAGACGGGTTACTGAGCCGGATGATTTCCAGAATACTTTCTGGAGAGGAGGGTTCGGCTGGAATCCAGGTACGAGTTCGAGGTCTGCTAGGAATGTCTTGGAACATGCGATGAGCTTGACATGGCCTTGGTGCCAGCCAGAGTCGCTTGTGATAGGAGGTGGTCCGGGGTTTTCCCGCGTGATGGCCAAGAAGTTGCTCGAAAGCTTCAGCTTGACCAACTGCCACCGTTCCGGTGTAATGGAACCGTCGGTATCCATTGCCAATGCGTCCTTTAGGACTTCATTGTAAGACCTCAGAAATGTGCTGTTGGATGACACAGGGGTTGTAGAACTATGTGTTTTGGGCCTCTTGGAAACCGGTACGGTTTTATGCGACTTTAATCCAAAGAGAACTGTTATCAGTTCATAGATACATAATCGGTCGTCTGTCCTCAACAGGAGCATGGAGGATAGCCCTGACTCGAAAGGAAAAGAATAACGGGACGGCCTTTTATTCGCAAGCTTGTGATTCTCCCAAATGAACATCGATCTACTGATCTTATTGTGAAGTTCTACCCTCTTACGTCGCAACATCAGAATTAGAAAATAATTGTTAGTGACTTACCAGCTTCTTCGATAAGGCTATTCTCCCACATGAGACAGGACCATATCTTCTTATTGCAAATAATGAGTGAAAGTCGTGGTGAGAAGCGCTGGATTGCGATTTTTATACATTCATGCGTGTATATCGTTACTTTGGAAGAAGAATTTTGAAAAACTGTTGTTGAATGATGTTGCAATACAACATGCTGATGTTTATAAAAATATAGTCAAACTAGTACTAGTGACCCTGTTAAAAAAAAAGTTAGAACAGCTTCCTGCACCTTACTAAGTATAATAAAACAAGAAAATTTTAATCTTGGGTTGTGTCCGTATTTTTTAAAAGTAGCAATATTTAATGATACGATACATCTACGAATTCCTGGGGACCCGTCACCGCACTCATACTTGCTATGTATGTTATCTGTAACTTCATGAATATAAGAAACATCAGTTCGTATTCGTTCAGAAAACATGACGAACTTTGTAGGGGCTGACCGAGTCCCAAACCGAAGAAACAACATAGATCGATGGGAGAATCGTGAATCTTTTCGCTAAGAAAACATATACAAAATAGGCAAATTAACTTGCATAATAAAGGAGTCTGGGAATGTGTAGTTAGAATCCTGCAAATATCGATTGTGGACGCACGGCCCAGTGGAACCAAAAAATTTGGGAATTTGGTTCATATAAGCCACATTCCATTACACCATAATGCCTGTGAACCGTAAACAGATACCTATTTCCTTTAAGTGGCAACTAGCTTTGAGCTTAAACTGAGTGAAGCATACAGTTATCTCAGTTCGCTACTGGCTCTCGTCATTGTCACATCGCTTTACCTCTAAATTAACCTTAAGAATACTTTTATTGTAATTAATTATTAATCCTATCAACCTAAATTGTATATATACCATATATATAAACTAGCTGTCCCGACAGACTTTATTCTACCGTAGTGCAATGAGTTTGATTTGGTTAAAGTCCTTGTATAAGAGAGTCTGGAAAGAAGATGAACGATAGGCAAGGGAGCCGAAAAATTGCCACGCCAATAATCAAGCGCGTAGTAGTGCGAAAATTGCAGTTTATTTGAATGAAGAAAGACAAGAATATTGGTAATGGCAATTCAAACTTAAAGATTTAAATATGAGACGTCAATGTTGATATTTTTAAGAGTAATTTCAAAATCTGTAGATTTAAAATAGGAAATCTTTATAAATGAAAATCTCAAATTAATATTTTGATAATAAAATATTGGAAGCGAAAGTTAAAAATGCTTCCACTCTCACTACAATGATACATATATTTCATATTATAAAAAATTTTTTTATAAGTATGAAACTTTAACCATATTATAATGTTGATTAATGATATATTATTTATTTTGAGTTTATCTCAACGCTAAATCTTGAACAATATTTTTTGTCAGTCCATCAGGAAAAAGATTTGAAGATTTTCCAACATATGAACATATACGAGTAGTTTTCCATGAAAAAAACAGATATTTTCTAGATACAATCCGTCTATTATTGTTTATTCTTGGAACTTGTTTATGGTCATCGTAAAGGCGAAACGTATGAAAAATCGTAAATTTTTGAACTGAGTTGGTGCGTCGGTTTTTATCAATGCAGCAGTAAAACTCATAGCAGTAAAATATTCTCTCTTTTGAAGTTTCCGTTCATCGTGGTATAATATTTCCCATAATTTTTCCAATAACTAATCTCGTTTCATTTCAAGTCTGGGTGCATTTAATTTTCGAGAGCGTTATTCTGCCGTTCTGCTTTCACCTACGAACCATACATTTCAATTGTGCGTCGATCAATATTTAATAGTGCTCTTTCTTTTGGCATATTCAAATTATTAATACAATTAATATAAGAAAGCACTATTTACTTTTTATGTCTTCAATTAATATATTGACCAAATTTACACGTATTTAAATATTCGCAAACCGTCTTAAACTTCACAAATTTTGAAAAATATTTTAAATTTCACAAATGGAAACTTTAGTCATCTGAAAATGATATGTTTTTATTGTATTAAATGATTGTCGAGTGTCATATTGTGTAAATATGAATAAAACTTGACTATTACAGCTATGAACCATCGTCCCGACAAAACAAATATATTGTGGGAATAAGACCTCAATCAGAATTTAGAAAGTATCTGTTGGCGTATCGCAATCCGGAAAAAATGTTTCAACGGCTTCATTGCCACCAGAATATTCTGACAAGTTAGTTTGCTTATCGCATTTTTCCACTTTCGGTCTACTTCAAGTGTTTTCCTTGAAGTTTGTTTGGTAGCTACCGAAGTGTCTGGTATGGAAGCAGCAAAATTCACATCAGGGCTTGATGTGACTGTTACCTGCTGAGGGTCTGACAGGTCTTCTAGAAGATAGGCTTCGATCAGCGTGATATTATTCGAGATGTTTCGCATCATAAGACCTTTCAAATAAAAATAAACCCAAAGTTCCTAACGGTAATTTGCAGTCCCCAGAAGATTTTCATAATCTTAGAATAGAAATAATTGGAAATATGTTTTAAACTCGTAAAAATACTTTTATCGATAAGGCTAACTAAATAATTCTAAAAGAAAATTAAACTTACTGTTGGCGATCGGATTAAATGACGCCGAATAATAAAAAATGTTGTTCTGGTACGGCAGCGACCAGTTGGCGACAATTGGTTTTCTACCGACAACTCCGATTATATTTATTTCGTTTTAGGAGCAAAACAACAAACGAATCTTATTAAAATAACGATGGGTTTATTATCTAAAAATACGAGTACATTATTAATAGTTTTCAACTTACTCATTTGCTTCCTTTCCCGGCACGCAGTCGTCGATGAATAATGACTCGACGAACAAGCCAAACTTTAGTTAATATTTAACGAAATTTTGGTGATGTTCATTAGTTTATCATCGTCACAACGCAAACGGGTGGAAACACAATGAGCATTTTGCCTTTGTTCATTTAAGCAGCAACACTTACCTTGCAATTTTCTATTTAATATATTTTTGAAATTTTCACACTTCACTTACTCCGCCGTTTGTTCAAGTCTCAACTTTCAAGCTTGACAGATTGTTTATTTTTCGCCAGAATTTAAGCAACGTGCTGTCATTGGCTTGCCAAACGGTACTTTTAAGGATCATCGATGATAATTGTCCATTACGCGGTCAGGTGTTTGAAATATTTGGCGGAAAAGTAGGTGGTACGAATTAGTACCATCAGATAGGAAAGCGTTAACATGATCACTCACTGACAGCTGTCAATGTGTATGCGTGTATGCGCTACAACGTGTATTTGCCGTGTATATGACATCAACACACAGTATTGTTGTTGTTTTTTTTATTTTTTATTTGGACAAAATCAGATGTTGACATAAAAAGTCATAACTCACGAACGGTCCCACCAATTTCGTGTAAACTTTAGATGAGCCATCTACCAGTCTATACGAACAAATCTTAAAAATTTGAATTCCGTTTGACCGTTCGTCAGTTATAAAGTCACAACGCATTTGCAACAATTTTTTATATACATATTTATATATAGATTAAGAGTTACTAAAAAGCTTAATTATATCTTTTAATTTCACACAACAACAAAGACGTTGTACTAGTATGCGATACACGTGTCCGCTTCTTTTACCTGCTTATTTTTCCCAGAGAATTTTTCTTTCCATGGGTCACTGGTGTTGGTGCTGAATCAAGACGACCTTACATTCACGGAGACTAGACGGACATTTAAAATACGATTTGAAGCGCCTTATGGATGCAACATTGATGCTCATAATGATCCCAACATTTAATGGATGCCTAAACCAAGGACGCAGCAGTCTTAACGCACGTTAAAGTTTTGAAAAACTCTCCTCTAAGCCTTGCCCAGCAAATTCATCGGCGATTGCCCTTGATCCTATTGTGTTCTGGAACTCAAACAAAACTTCGTACATTCAGCCTTCGTTCAATGAAGCCTTGCGTTTTCGCACTAGCTTGGAAGACGTTAGAGAGCTCAGCAATTCCTTAAGCGCAGCTTTGCTGTCTTCTTATAATTCGTTGCCAACAGGACTGCGTATATCTCCACTTGAAAGACAGACGCAAGTTTTCCTAACGAGGTCAATCCATTTCACAAGAATATCAGAGTAGAGAAATCTCTTAAAGCCATCAAGGAGAATAGATACCTCCCGACATGCGGGTCAATCGAAATAGTTGCTTCTCATAAAAAATTAAAATCATAATCCAACAGATATATATATATATATATTTGAAAGTTATTTAATTAAATATTACAAGAGTATCAGAAGAGAAAAAAACTAAAAAATTAATAAAAAATATGAATATCGAGGAGAGAGAGATTCATCAGTGAGTCTAGAACAAAGCCAGACCTACTAGAGAATAGAGAAAGCATCCATGCAGCCGAGATAGACAGTTCATTGGAGTTTTTAGAAAAAAAAAAACAGTGACATCTTCGTGAAAGGTTCTTTCGCCAGACAACAGACGCATAAGATATAATTGGCCTTATCATAGTCGGATAGATCTAAAGGACACTATTCGTGTCTTGTCGAGGGCTTCTTTACACTGCCAGAAAGCCATAAAGAGAACCGTGGATATTTTCGACGTGACGGGGTTTAGTTCAAAGGAGTTTGTTATCCAGGATGACACCCAAATACTTAGTTTCGTTAGAAAAACGGGTGGTGATGCCTTTAAATACTAGATTAGTCAGACCAATCAGCTACTCGTACCTCATTCTCGTAAAGAGAACAACTTCAGTTTTGTTGGGATTGCCTGAAAAGCCGTCGATTACGTCCAGGGCTGCCTGTGCTTCAGAGTATACTGCCTGGCTGCATTAAGATTTTCAACCAAATGACTCTCTAAATTCTATACCGATGTTGTATTGTTGAGAGAAACTGGACACTTGCCCCCTTTTGAGTTCCTTTTTTTTTTTTTTTTTTTTTTTTTCAATTATTTACAACATAATATTTTAGGAAAAATTTACAGCTGAATATTAATTTATGCCAATTTAAAGCACACTCACGTCGTAGAGAACGCGACGTGAACAAAACCGGATCCGATACTACGATACTCCGATATTATGTTTTGCCAACAAGTCCTTTTTTCGCCTTCAAAATTCGAAATTGGTACCGGTGAGCCATTTACTTTAAAAAAATATTCGCCCATTTCTTTCAGTTATGTAACATGTATCTTTTGGTTACCGCATCAGTCACTGTATCCCACAAAACCATTGGGTGCCCATGAAAAAAACAAAAAAAAAACAGAAGACTGGTGCTGCGTGTTACGCAAAAGCCACAAACCATTGAATGAACAATTTCCGCGGAATAAAATCATTTAAAACAGGTGCTCCCCGGTTTTGCCTTCTCCTCGAGACCGAAACTCGAGCTCATCTTGCCCCTGTCAGCCGCACTGGCACACAACCATACCACTACACCACTCTGCAACTTACGCTGGTTATTAAAATTTCAAATTATTTGTCGTTTAGCGGCAGTTATATTCGTACCTGTTGCCATGCAACTACGAGTATGTATGTTAAACTGCACAATGGGGTACTCATACCTACTGTCCGACGCGCTCAGGTGAATTAACTTCAAGAAAATCACCAGCAACACCATGAATACTATAGGCACGAACAGGCGAACCGGACCGGATGTAGATGATGGATAAAAACGCGCTTGTTCCATAACTTACTATCCGAAGGGAGCCAAAATTGACGAAAGTAATTTATTCTGTGATTTCTGATGAAGGTGGTATGATAGCAGGTAAGACGGACGAACGGCAGTGGCGGCAATAATGGCCAGTTATGATAAAGTATTTTGTTTGACGCACTCTGCCCTCATAATGGACATAAAATGCCTTCTAGGTTTTTGCTTCACGGTGCTTTCACTTTTTTGTTTCATTTTTAACTGCCATTATAACGCATCTCAACTTTGATTGAACTTCTCAAATTAACCACTCCAGTTTCACTAAATAAGTGTGTAGTGTATATGTTGATGTGAAATATTCGTAGCTTCATAAGTGTGTGTACATAAATGATGTTATTCGCTAAAGAAAATACCAAGAAATTGTCGCACTTTGTAATGCTTTGGCGAAAGATGATAATGGTTAACAATAGAGCCACCAATTGGGTGGTGTGTAGTTTAGACGCTTTTTATGGAAGATTTTTCTGTTTTTGTAACATAATGGATTAAACAACTTTTTAAATGAAAACGACAATGAACCAGAAGACATCGTGCCATGTGAAGATATTAATCTCTTATTCGCTCGGTGTTTATGGTAGATGTAAAAAAATCAGCAAATCATGGTTTCTGATTGTACGTTTGCCTGAAAAGTGATGATGACAAGGGGCTAAGGTATTGGTAAATACCCATAAATACCTAGCAGTAAAAACGCTAAAAGCCTATTAGGCTCATACAACCAAGATTGAAGAAATGAAAAATAATCAAAAAGTGCTACATCATCTGTATGCATGATTGGCAACAATCCGTGTAAGGTCTAAATTCGCCAAAAACAGTGTCATACTCATCGAAGCCTCAAGAATAAAAAAGAAAAAAACAAAATTACTAAAAAGGAACTCTACGAACTTAAAGAACTTATGAGCTATAAGACGTAAATGCGTAGGTGGAGACTTTTATTCTAGAATATGAAAGGAGGGTACCTTTGATAGGGCTGTAGCATGCACAGCCGGCAGAAACATCTCTTCTGGAAACGGGTACAAGCTGGTTGTAAGTGGACGGAACATAATCGTATCCCGAATTTTATAACCCACAATCCTCATGACATTTTGATTGATTATATTGCGATAGAGAAAAGACGCGTCCGTACATTCCGAAGGACTACCACTGACTTACGTCACAGAGTAATTTCCAAGATATTCGTATGAATGTGGATATCAAGAGCAGTACAGCGGGCTCTTTCAGGTCAGGTTTCACGAGGCAATCGAAGGCAAGAAACCCATTATTTAAAAATGAACGACGACAGGCACTTAAGCATGTCACATATCATTCGACCATAGATAAACTAACCTAGATGGCAAACTTTACAAACCCTTAACTTTAGCAAAGACACACTGTAAGTGAATTACCAACACTTTTTACATCTCTATAACCTGTCAGAATTTACTAGAATGAGAGCAATTTAGAAGTAAAGTTTCTAAAATGAGAGCGATTTGCACTCGTGTGTGTAATGTGGATAACATTTTTTGATTAAAATGGGCGCATTTTGTGTAAAATGGGAGAGAAGTTCCGATTCACGAAAGTTCACATGTATTCACAAACAGGGTCACACGGATAGAGACGATCAGTAAAAGCCCGGTTTTGATTTTTTAATATCTGGAAAGTTTGCCATCGTTGCAACCGTCCAATGTAAAACCATCCGGTATAAAGATTATTGTTGGCCGGATAGAACAAAACTGATCCAAAGGATACCAACTGTGTGGGAAGACTCTGCATATCACACTATTAACTAGCCTGACAGAAAAGTTATTTAATGTAGAATGTAGGAAGCATCACAATTGTCGACACATCGCGAAAAATTATTGTACAAAATCACCGTCTTAATAGGCAATATATAAAAAAAATTTGCTAATAAGGCTGCATTAACTACTGGGTGAGTTTCTTAACTTGAGACATCGAAATTACACGAAAAATACGCGATATCGCGAAAAATGTTTCAGACAAAAGTCACAAGGTTATAAAGGGAACATGAGATGGTGACCACGAGTTTGACCTTGAGCCCCTTTTTCAAGGTCAAACGAAGGTCACTTTTGATTTTTTTAAGGGAACCCCTATTTTTTGACAGATTCGTAATCTGCGTGAAAAATTACAATTCTTTTACATGAAACATTTTTTTCAAAAATAGGCAATATATAAAAAAAATTTGCTAGTAGCGCTACATTATCTATGTATGATATGTACAGAGGAAGTCACAAATTTGAGATGATTAGGTGTCACAGCTATAGTCACATCTGACAATAGGGGCACTATACACATAGCAAATTCGCGGAAGTCTCCACATTAAGAAATCGATAGCTGAACAATTTCAGACAGAGCAAATTAGCTGGTTTTGCCATTTTCAACAAAAACAGTCAAAACATCCGGTCCAAAATGATATAGAGACTCAAGTTCCAGCCGAAGGGGAACACTAAAATTTATGCTACGTCTTCTAAGACAGAAAAAAAAGTTCAACGCAACATTTAGCAGCGCCAAACGAATAATCTAAATTCTATTCTAAATTTCATTATAACATATCTTCGATCTCTTACAGAATGGGCGGTGCCCGCACAGTTACCATTTCGGATCTCTAGTATTTGTTATCCTTATGCATTCCAAGGCCATTGTCTCTCTTATATTTCTTTCTTGTGGACATTCTCTGAAAATTCTATTAAATACTTTAAAGTGAACTTTACAAACGTTAAAAAATTCATTAGTTAGTGCCTTAAGACTTCCAAAGTCACTTTTTTGAGAATAATTTTTTGCAAAGATGAAAAATTCCAAAGGACATGTTATTTTTTCATCAGTTTTTAAAAATAGTGTGGCACAATTTAAACATTTCTTCCTTAACCTTCATCTCATCCTCAAAAAAAATTACGTTCTCTACCCTCGTGTGTAGATTTCTACACATATGGGATTTTAATGTATTTTCTAAATTATTTTTTAAATTAAACCGAAAAATTGCTTTTATAATTTATTTCTAAAATAACAAAAGGAGGTAGGTAGGTTCAAATTAATTTTTCTTGATTGCATTTTACACATACATTTCGATTATGTTGATTTTTACATACAGGTTTTGTGCAAAAACAACAAATCGTCTCATAGACATTATTTTTTTGGCGAATTTTTCTTCATAGCAAACGTGACATCTTGATCTGCCTTTAATTTGTGGTGGAACGCTTCTTGACCGTTTTGGTGGATCCTCTAAAGGGATAGTCCAAGTTCACGTAGAAAATTCCTTCTTACTGTTGTTTTTCGTGTTGCTTGCCAATTCGGATTCACTTCTTTGAAAATAATTAATGCATTCAAAGCAAATACAGCCATTGGCCATCTGTTAGTTTTTCTTTTACAGCTGTAACAAGTGAGCATTTTGTCAACCGCCTATATTGAATGAAAAAAAAAACATTAGAGGGTCTTGAAATTTAGTAGTATATGAACAAACCTTTTGTTTTATTGTAATAGGCTATAATCGCTGGTAACTTTTTTTCAGTCGATTCGATTTCAATTGAGTTATGCGAAGTACTTTGCAACACCGTACACTTATTTTTCCGTCCACTGTACGAAAAAAGTGCTGTGTTTTCGGTAAATGCAAAAGTAGATTCATACAACGGTCTATTTTTGCATTCAAGAAGCTTTGGTGGGATGCTTCTTTTATTTTTTCTCTTCGTGACAACCATTGTAATACCCTTTGACAACAATTTTGCCCAAGCTTATATGAGGAAAAGAAGTTATCCATTGTTATGTTGTGACCTTTCAAGCCATCAACGAGATCCAAAACTACTCCTTCGCCTTGTCTTTTTTCACTCGAACTGGCTCCAATCGCCTTTCCCAAATATGGCTGGAGTTTCCAAACATAGCAGGTATAAGAACAAACCAGCAACCAGAATTTTAGTCCGTATTTTACTGGTTTTGATGGCATATATTGACGAAATTTACATCTTCCACGAAAACCAAGTAATTGCTCGTCAACTGTCACACATTCATGTGGATTGTAGTAGTCATTCAATAAATTGGACCATTTATCAAATATATCCCGAATCGGTGCAAATTTATCTGTAGATCGTAGCTGTCTTCTGCTAATGACATCATCAAAACGAATAACTCGATTCAAATACTCAAATGTTTTCTTCGACATAATTGCCCTAAACACCGGACGACCGCTAATATCATATAAAAAATAAAAATATCATAATAAAAAAGTCAAGAAACAGTTGAAATAATAAAGAAAGCAACTACGACTTACCTATAAACACCAGCTAAAATGAAAACATCAATATGTGCTTGCAACATATTCGAATCGATTTGTGTGAAATCCTTACCATATGTTGCTTGTGCACACGCATTTGAATGCTTCAAAATGGTATTTTCAATATGTGATGGGAAGAAGAGCAGAAAAGCATCTTTGATGCCATCAACACGAGCATATCTTGTTGTTCCAGGATGAAGAGAAATTATATTTTCATTCCGCAATCTACCACTTTGATGCTGAAATGGCTGTAGTTGCCAAACAATACATACCATCTTTCGAAACAAGCAGTGGATCCACATTTTTAACTTCAGCAATTGATTCGTTGGTTTCATTTGAGCCACTCGCTTGCTCTTTGTCAGAATCGCTATCGTCTGAATATAAGTTATCGTCATCATCAATATTCTCTTCTGGCACAAATTCGTCATCGCCTTCATTCAAAAATGCTTCCGTTTCTTCCTCTGTCACATATCTTACTTTTGATATTGTTATCTTTTATTATTTTTATAAATTTCTCTAAATATACCAACGATATTCACTTACTTACTGTCCATATGTGTAGAAATCTACACATGAGGGTAGACAACGTAATTAGTGCATTATTAACCGCCATAAACATTTTTATTATGGGGAGATACGTTTTATTTTCGGTAATCAAGGATATAAACAAAGTCTGAAAATTCCGGAAATTTGCTATTAGTGGTTTTTGAGAAATTAAGAAAACAAAAATTGTTTGTGTAGTTTTCTACACAAGGATGAGATAAAGGTTAAAAGCATTTTAAAAGCAAGATATCCAGTAAAATATCGCATTACTGTTGCTTCTAATAAGATTTTAGTTTCAATTTCCATATCACAAATGACCTTTTCGTACAGAGTTTCATCGCATACGATTTTCTTACGATCCTTAGGCAATGAAGAAGTTTTTGGAATATTAGTTTGAATTGGGGATATGTCTACGTTTAAAAATTCTACATCATCATCATCACAGTTACTGAAAGGAGAAAAACTAATAAGATTTGACGAGAGAATTTTCGACATCAAAACATTAAATTCGTAAACAGACGGATTTTTGCTGTAACCGCATCAAAGGTATTTATCAAATAAATTTTCTAATATATCTTAATGAATTCTCTTTGTTAGTAAATAATCCACGTTCTCATATAGGCCATTGCTTATAACATGACAAAGTAATAAGACCCCGTTTATAGTTTGTTCCATTCCTTTTAAACAAAAGTTTCTTGGAAGGTTAACTGATTTTTGCATATCTTTTAAGTAAGACAAAAATTGTTTCAACTCATTTTAAGCTAGCTGAACTAGCTGAACTCACCGCCTTAAAACATTCTTGTCATAATGTGAACCACTATCCAAGCAGTCAAATACATTCTTCACTTTTAAACAGTTTGAATCGATGCCGCAGTTGTCTGACTATTTTGCATTTTTGACATGCATTTTTTCGAAGGCATTTGGTGCTATATGACAACTTCTAAATTTTAAATATGTCTTAGCTACGTTGTCAACTTTCAGATTGTATATTTCTCTGATAACATCAAAACACACTTTACCATCTGGAGTTTGTAGATCTGATTTCAATAGAACATTACGAAGTGATTTTAACAAATGAGGGAAATCATAAAAGCAAAATATTTTTTCATCATTAAAATAGGTTTTCTTCAGAAACACCTAACATTTTATAAGTTTTTCTATTATTGGCCCCTTGGTCGCAAACAATAGCACATACCTTTAGACCAAGTTCATGACAGATTTTCAAATTGTTTTTTTATAATTTCGCTTAGGTTATATCCATTTACACCGTTTGCTGACACAAAATAGTTTAAAACACTTTTCCAACTATCAGACAAACCATTTAGCATGAAAACACATATTTCATTAGCAAACAATCTACTTCTTTCTACACCAAGGTCTTCGAAACCATCTATTAAATCATTTTTTATATTATATGTGAGGTTTTTACGAATTCTAATTTCATCAAATATCAGAACAACACATCGTTCTCGCTGGTTTAATAAAGCGAGCTTTGAATTAAGATACGAATGAGCATTGTTTTCATATCCTGGTTGTAATCCTTTTACAGGACCCCATCTACGGAAAGAGGAAATGTGAGGAAGTTTAAAGCCAAGTCTATCTCTCAAAAATTTATAGGCGCTTTGTGATCTATAATAAATATTTTGGGAAAGTTCTTTTTCGTGGCTGTTGTATTTAGTTTCTTTGATTCTTTCAGAAGCATTTTACAAAATGTTTTTGAATGGTCTGAAATATTGAGCCTTTCGATTTGAAACGTCGTAGATATTTTTTTTTATTATAAAATTTCATGGCCGTATGCGCCCTGTTTTTTTATAATGTTTTATTTTTAAATTTCTTAATTTAAGTTTATAACTTAGCAATATTTTGCTGTGATCGCAAAAGGTGATCGCACCTTGCACACGAAATGCTGCAACTGCTCGACGTTCTTCTTCGTTTAGTTAAAGTAGACTTCAGATTTTCTAAATTCAAGTTTGAATCCAAATCAGAATTTAAATTTAAGGAAGGAAGAGCATCCGCCTTAAGACATTTTTTTCCTACAAACTCGGGACAAAAATGATCTCCACAAACAAAGTATTTGCCTTCATTTTTAAAACCACATGCCTTCATCGACAAATTTATTTACAATTTCATTTTTTCCCCTAGAAGGACATTTAAAAATTTTTAAGTCAGGGTAATTCCTTTTAAAAACTCCAGAAAATCTCTTGTCACCCATTGCTATCGAAAAATAAACTGCAAAATATTATATCGCTGAAAAACTACGGCTGAAAAAATTTACTCAGAAAAATTGTTCAGTCACATAAATAAACATCCAAATCGGTCGAGAGTCAACGGCGAATGAGGTAAAGCAACTACACAGCCAGCGAGCGCGCCGTGCAGCTCCGTGAACTGTGGTTGTTTTATGTATGAAAATAAGGGTTGAAAACAGAAACCTCAGACACATCTGCACGGCGCGGCGCATGCCTGCTCGTCGGCTGTACACACAATACAACACATACGATCCCAAGAATTGACTTCGGTTTTATAATACATTTTGTTCATACAAATTGTTCAGAACTTGAAGTTCGAAGTAAAAACAGGAAACTAAAAACTGGTTCAGATCATCTGTGGTTCGGGTAAATTCATAAGCGTCAGCATTTCTAATTTAGTACAATCGCAGAGCTTTCCTCGTCTTTTTGAACGCATTCACTGTGCAGACATATCTTAGTAAAATCGTCATTTGTTTTGCGTTCAAAAACGTCACGTCAGTGTAAAAAAAGTAATATTCAGCCAAATTTGCTTATATCAGTAGTTCTTAGATCTTTCGTCTTCAAAAATCTTCTAACTTGATTGCCTAACTAATCTGCACAAGTATGACGATATGTTAGCGTTTATAAACCCAAAAGTAATACAGTTTAACTAAGTTAGTTCTGCAGAAAATCTGCATTATTGAACGCAACTAATTTATATACATACGAGGGGCGTTCAATATATTCTCGGTATCGATATGAAGGAAAATGCGAATTCAATTTAAATTGTTTTTATTTTTCAATATAATCTCCCCTAACATCAATGCATTTGTTACATCTTGAGATAAGCTTTTTTAAACCCTTAAAAAAATAAATTTCCTCTTTCTCTGCAAAATACCCATTTATTGCCGACTTGAGTTCTTCATCATCCGAAAATCTTTTTCCACGAAGACATTTTTTCAAATCCGGAAACAGGAAATAATCACTAGGGGCAAGGTCTGGACTATAGGGTGGGTGTTGGATTTCTTCGAAACCACAATCTCGCGCAGCAGCCTTGGAAACTCGCGCCGTGTGAACAGGAGCGTTGTCATGAAGAAGCAACACACCCGCTGCGAGTTTACCCCGTCTTTTCTTTTTAATTTCCTCCCGCAAATTATGCAAAGTGGAAGCGTAGGATGTGGCGTTGATGGTTTCACCTTTTTTTTTGTACTCTCCCTTTGAGTCCCAAAAAACTGTGGCCATGAGCTTCCCGGCAGACGGAGTGACTTTGAACTTCGGGGGGTCTGTTCCTTTTTTATGCCACTGCATGGACTCTTGTTTGCTTTCAGGGTCATAGTGGTGGACCCATGTTTCGTCCCCAGTAACAATTCGATCCATAACACCGTCCGCGTTCTCACTACACATCTCCAAAAGCTCTCTACAGCATGCGATTCTCACTTTTTTCTGAGGCGCTGTGAGCATTCGTGGCACCCACCTTGCACTGACCTTTGAAAGGTTAAGATGGTCATGAAGAATGGTGTGAATGGTACCAATTGAAAGATTGGTGATCTCTGCCATCATTTTCACCTTTATTCGGGCATCCTCAAGAACAAGTTTTTCGACTTCTTTGATGCTTTCTCCCGTACAAGCAGTAGCCGGGGCGCCGGAGCGGGAGTCGTCTTCAATGCTCTCTCTGCCTCTCTTGAACTCACTTGACCACTTTTGCACAGTTGATAATGAAGGTGCGGAACCCTAGTAAACATGAATAGTTTTTTGACTTTTTCCTTGCTTAGTGAGAAATTTAATTACAGCGCGATGCTCAATTTTCACCATCATCGTCTCAGTTGCCATTATGATTCTGTTTAACTAGAGATAAAACGCGAATTAATAATCACATTTATATGAAATTTTAGATGAATGCACTAAAATAATAGTATTACTTGATAAATAAGTCAATTTATATATACAATCACAGCTTCATCCCGATACCGAGAATATGTTGAACGCCCCTCGTAAAAGGGTAGTCATCGGCTTTTATTTTTACATCAATGAATTGGAAAAAAACGATTAGAATCAAAGTTTAAAATGTGAGAAATCGGAATTCTTCTTTTTCCAATAAGCTGCAAAACCATAAGAAAACAATAATAAATAAGTCATTTACAAGAATCATCATTATATTTTACGGATAAATATTTTTTTTTTTTTAAATAGACAAAAATAATTTGCTGCAAAATTTGTAACTGATTAAATGTTTTTTTTCAATTAAAAAAGTGGTTTTGTAGATATGGTTGACAGTGAACCATGTGTCCTACCTTAGATTGATGTTTTTCTTGTCGTATTTTATTTTAGTTTTGTTTTGTCTTAAAATAATATTAAACTACACACAACGCAGCAAATAAAAAAAAATCGCTTTTTCAATTTTCCAAAAAGAGAAAAAGGTGAATACATTTACTTTTCTGTAATTTTTTTTTGAGTAATGTTTAGAATCAAAAGCGAGGTTTCATGTAAATAAAATTAAAACTCTCTTCGATGGTATTTGTCTGGATCGAAGTACGAAGTAACTACAACACGATCGCTGAACTTACGACCAGTAAGCGCCTGCTGTGCCTTTTGACAATCAACAACGGAATTGAATTCAACAAATACTTTGCCACAACCTGGCACATCGACTCCTTCAATAGGGCGAGGTATTTCCACACTTCGTACCACACCATACTTGTTACATTCCTCTTTGATATCTTCAAGAATGTCTTCGTATTCCTCTTCATCGCGCAACTCATCGGGCGTTACCATATTCAAAAGACAAAGAACCTCAGTAGGTGGTCCAGATGTACCAACCATCGACATTCCGGGTACCTATAGAAAAAAAACAAAAACAAACTAAACATTGACAAATGGACAAAACAAAGAGTTTATGATTGGACTCACTTGAATTTGTACAGGAGCAACAGTTCCGCCCATTTGGGAGTTCTTAGCTCCAACACTCGCTCTTTGGACAATTAATTTTTTGTCACCCAATTGCATACCATTTAACCCAGCAATAGCCTAACACACAGTATAAATGTTAACGGATTATGAAAACAAATAAAAACAGCATACTTACTTGATCCGTTATATTGTAATCCACATACTCGGCAAAGGCGTAGCCTTTACTTAGCCCAGTAGCAGCATCTTTGACCAAATTAAACGCTCGGAGTTGACCAAAGGAGAGCAAAAGCTCTTTAACCTATTAAAATGTTTACAAATGAATGCAGTTAGTAATCGGTTTGAAGAATCAGCATGATATTATAAAGAATCGATTGAAACAGAAAACAAATGGGCACAGTTCTTCACTGAAGATTTCTAAAATACGTCGATTGGGGATAGGTAGAGTTTTCTTGTTAGTGTGCCTTTGCTCAAGACGATTCAATTCGATTCTACATGTTTTTTTTTTCTGATTACATATGACAAAGATAACCACATAATCAATATAGAAAAGTAACTACTAAATAGATTTTACACAGGAAAGATTGCTTTATTTTAAATCTTCAAAGCACAAATAGATATGGTCTATGTTTGTTGCAAAAGTGAACTTTTTCAGTATTACCTATTACGGGCTCCTAACGTAATTGGAAGGATTATATAAAAAAAAAAACAAATTATGTAAATATGAAATAACTTATTTTAATGCACGTCACTTAAATGTCTAATAATATTCCATTATGTGGTGTGACGTACAGGAAAGCACTACAGTTTGGCTTCGCAAACTATGTAAAATATCATTATACGTATAAAAATGCAATCATGCAATTCATTATCAGTCAGACCGCGGATTTGTAAATTTATACACTAGCTGAAAATAAAACGCGAACCTTCACGAATTTATTTAATTTTGTTTTTCTTCTGTCTTGAGCAAAGTACAAGCACCAACTTATCCTCTACACTACTCACCACTTCCACTCTCATGGCTGTTTTCTTTTTTTGTCAATATCTTGTGTGTCATTTTTTTAAAGCTACCCTAGACCTTTTTTATGATGATATTCTGGAACTAAGTATACGTATCTAAAGAAACACGGCGAAATAGTTTGTAGGCTGTGATATATAATTTGTTTCTTCGTTTTTTTTTGCTTTTTTTTTTTTCAAAAAAAAAAAAAGCTGCAGGTTGGCTGAAATGGTTTTTTGTTGTTTAATATTTATTTTAACTTGCCTTTTTTGCGGTTTGGTTTTATGCATATTTTCTGGTTGAAGAATCAATCTTAAAACTGCATTATAATGTGTACTATGGTAACAACGCATAAAACAGGGGAAGGAAGAGCATCGCGCAACCTAAGCTACAACAACACAATGAAACATTATATCAGTATCGTTTGGTTTTTTAATAGATTTTTTTTAAAATTATTTTTTGTGTTATTTTTGCTGTAAAATAGAAAATTATAAAACAATTCCTGGAAACAATTAGCTGAAAAGTAAAACAGCTGTAAAAAAAAATAGAAAAGAAGAGTATGTATACCGTGCACTTTTTTTCGTTTTTTTTTACTTGGAACCTGTAAACCGCTATAAACATAGAAAAACACAAACATAATTTGAATTCAATAGTCGAACGCGACGAGAGATAAACGAATATGTACGAATATATCCGAGTGATTCGGTGCGTGTATACTGATATACAAAGCGACGTTGACGCTTTTGTCTTAGATTCTGTTGTGCAAATGCTGTTACGATGCTGCTGCACCGACTGTTGATGCTTATGTATGAGAAACAACCAATTTTCCGTTTTGTTTTCTTAGGGAATGTCTAGAATTTAGTGTATGGTTCACTGTTCATCGATGTAAATAATAGAAACATTAGACTCTTACTCACATTCGCAAAACGTAAGGAAAAATTTAAAGTTATGTGCAACTGTTGGCGAAGAACGAACACTGACGAATTCTGCACCGACGAGAAAATTTTCATTCCTCAAGATTCTTTCAATAAACAGAACAATCAAGCATCGTTCTGCATTAGTAATTATATTTCGAGGATTAAGCTATAAAGGTGTCACAACAGACGTCGGGATAAGAGTCGAAACTACAGCTTGAGTTTATCTAACAACTATTTAGGCTTTTCAATGCTTCAAACAATGTTCGCCAGCAAGCCATATATTTTCCAACAAGATATTGATTATAAGTTAGGGGGCGTTTTAGCATGGCTTGCTCAACCTAATGCCAAAATATTGAGTCTTTGAGCGAGTCATTAGCTGTGTTTTTTTGCCCGCTTATTAGCTATTGTCACAAAAAACGACCCAACTCTACGTAAGAGTTCATCATACAAACTTGGTAGCACAGATACTCGTATATGTATCTATGACGTTTAATGGCAGTACATCTGTCGGTTAGTGAGAAATGTAATTGTTTTGGAAAAAAAGAAAACGTTGTTGGAAAATATTTGATATTCCTAAAAATTCATTGGAGGCTGAGGGTTTTTTTTGACGTTTGCAGACGAGGGGGGAAGTGGAGAGGTGGCAAGTTAGGTCATATGTCAATCGGTTGTTATTCAAGAAAAAAATAAAAACAACCCCTACGTGATCTTAAATTATTATATATAATTCCGTATTTTCACTATCACTGCTATCTGTCATTATTTAATTTTCTTTTTTTTTTTAATTTCGGGACGTAAACAAAAAAAAACTCAATACATTTAGCCGACACTGACAGTCAATATGTAAAAATGAACCCGAAATGTCAAAAAAAAATCCAGTTCCTCAGTCCTGTGTGAACAGCCTCTTGAAAACTTCATCGCAAATGAAGAAAATAAAATTTGGAAGCACTGTTTTATATCCGCTAAGTAGATCGCTATTTTATTGTTTTAATTTACATGCAAATTATTTTTTTAGCGAATACCGGGATGTGCAAAAAAAACACTTGAAAGTGGACAATTCTCTGAAGTATGTGGTGTGTGCTGTGATCGATGATTGGCCAGAGCGTCTCTGGTCATCCTGGAAGGCAAACGTCGCCCGAGTTGCGTGCAAATAGCGCGCGCTAATTATAAGAAAAAAACATTCGAATAATAACAACTGGAAATTACCTATAATAAATAAAATAAAGATAATTGAAAAAACTAACTTGTTTTCATTTGCAAGCAAGTTTATCATCGTACTAGTATTTATGGTAAGACTCGGTACGTAATTATGTACATACTGTTAACTGCGGAGCAAAGATAATAGCATATCGACGGAAACGCATGTACATGGTTTTATTTGTTAAGGAAATCCATTCACACAATTATATTCATAACTCCGGCCCAAGATGCCGCTGGCACATAACAGGTGGTTAAATTTTTTCCCAAAATTCGAATTTATTCATCAACATAGACTCCTTCTAGAATGATACAATCATTCCATAGCCGCTTTAATATTTGTCTACCATTCTTATAGAATGAGTTTTCCAACACTTCAAAATTAGCTCTTCATTGGAGGCATATCCCATTCAGGCGAGCATTTTTTTTGGATCCAAGTTTCATCCATTGTCACATATCGCATGAAAAAATAATTTATTTTGGTTAAATAGCTCCAAACAGCGCCAGTCTGAATCATCAACACGTTGCTTTTGATCCAAACACTATACCCACTTCGGACAGAATTTGCTGTACCCAAATAAATACTCACGCAAAATATAATGTGCACGGTCTATTGATATCTTTACGATGTGCTTGAGATACATTTTCGTTTTACGGTTGTTCAAAATGACTCTGTGGATTTTTGTTATATTTTCCGGGGTAACAGCCTCATTTGGACGGCCAGAAGGTTCAGCACCATTTGCGTCTGTACGACCGCGTTTGAACTCATCAAACCAACGACATGATTTTGAAAATAACAAAAGGTGAGTCACAAAAATATCTGGATGACTAAATGTCGTAGAAATGTCATCAAATTTTGACGCGTATCGTTTGAAGGTTGGTACTAACAAAAATCGTATGGATATATTATTAGAGTCGCCATCTATGTGTCTGTCGAATCACCTGTTACTTTCAGAAAAGATAACATGTTGTTATCTGTTTTATGCCCAAGCGCGTGCTTTGACATTCTTCATACATGCTTTTATATCGAACTTACGATAACTTGCATCAAAAGCACGAACTTGAAAATTGCAATCCGGAATGTCGCTTCGACGTTCAGCTGATGGATAAAGTGCAAGAAAATCATAATAAAATAATCGCAAAACACAATATATTGAAGGTTACCCATTCGGATTAAATACATTAGTCTATAGCCTACCCTGTAACTACAAATCGAACAAATCAAATAAATTTTTTTTTACAAAAATAACAGTAGAGCTGATAGCCGATAGTTGTCAAACGTGCGACGAAGTAGAAAGTAGGTCTACTAGGGTTTTGATGTCGAGCTTACGATATTTACGATTAAAGGTGTCAGAAACGCCTGAGGTTACATTTCGGATTGCTCCATAAGAGCACATTGTTTCTACTCAATACGTCAAAGCCCGATCACGCGAACGCGACATTGTGGTTTGGCCATTGCTGCCAACAAAGAAAATCGAAAACAATTCAGGGAAAATAGAATAACTCAATCATTAATAGCATGTAACAGTGGGCAAGCGAGCCTTTGTGAATGTAGTTGACAAAAGAACGGCTTATTTAAAGGGAACACGTGAAAAAGATGGGTAGACTCGCACTAACGCAAATATTTCTCCCACGGCAAAACTAATAAGTTGTATTTTGACCCATCACCGCGTTCCAGAGCCGGAGAAGCACAGTTGTGATTTCACGAAAACACAATGCTGCCTTGAAACACGTTCCGTTTGATGGACTGATGGTTCACCTGGTGTGTGTATAGGGAAGCATATGGACCTTTTTCTCTCGCAAAAGGATATTTGGAAGTTGTAAGTAGAATACATTCACGATAACGTGACTATACGATAACGTGAACTATTCAATAAAGTGAGCAAACAAATGTTTACATTAGCTATCCAGTTCTAATAAGGAAAAGGGTAACTGTGAGCCTAAGAATATTGATTTTTTTTGTTGGTTTTGCAGTTGAAACTTTTAATGTATTACAGTTATGAGTGATGAACAGAAATCTGTATGTATGTCACTACAGACAAAAATTAAAATCATCCAAGAAGCATCACGTTTCTATCTAAAAAAATAATATGAAGTGGCAAAGTCTATGAAAACTTGCAGCAGTCAAACAGAAGACAATGAAAGAAGGTAAAAAAAAAAGTTATACGAATGGTTTTTGCAACAAAGAGGAAGATATCTGCCGGTAAATGCTGTCCTTATAAAGCAAATGGCTTTAAAATTATTCAAAATGAATGAAGGAAGTCAAGAAGGATCCTTTAATGTAAGTGACGAGGGGATGCAAACATTTAAAAATCGATTTGGTATAAGATTCCAGAGTTAGCGGAACAATTTAAGGAAAAATTAGCCTTGTGATAGACCAATTTTACAATACCATTGAAACAGGTTTTTACCGGAAAAAACGTACGTTACAGCTGAAGAACGAAATGCTCCTGGATGTAAATCTATTAAAGAAAGGGTAACTTTTTTAGTACATATCAATGCTACTGTATTGCATAAAATAAAACCACTAATCATCGGAAAAGCAAAACATCCAGGGGCTATCAAAAACTTAGAGTTGCCTGTACATTACGCAAGCTTAAAAAGAGCATAGATGACAACCGTTATCGTTAAAAATTTGTTTCAGGATGTTTGCTCCCGGATTTCGTTGTTTCGTAAAAGATTTTGTTTTCGAAATATTAAACTTTCTTCTTTCTGTCTCTAGGTCAGGACTTTTATGAGAGACGACAATTTGCCACTAAAGCATTGCCTATTTTAGAGTCATCCCCCAGCAAATGAGCTAATAAGTTTTGATGGACATATTGTGACATTGTATCTGCCTCCTGAATGTAACTCCTTTACTACAATCAAGGGACTAAAATCTCATCCAGTTGACTAAATCGCACTACAGAATTAGTCTTTTAGCGATGGTAATAAGGAAAACTTCGGATGATGTAAACGCTATTTTAGAAAAATATATAAATATTAATTTGAAGGTATTGAGTTTTCCTTTTGAGTGGCCGCTTGGAATAAGCTTTTATCAGAAGTAAAAAAAAATTTTTCCAAAACTTATTTATTGAAGAAAATCGTCATGCTAATAGCGATGACGATCATATACCCCTGGCTATGAACCGACAAAAAATTCTACAAAGTGAATCCAGCAAATTAGAAAGGCAGCATGTTGCCTTCTTGCACAAAATTTGTCCTGAAAGCTTATTCATCTTAAAGGATATACAGATTTGAAACCGTGATTACGTTGAAGACTACCAGTTGAGGGAGCAAATTAATTCAGATAGTGAAGTTTGTGAAAACGAACATGATGATGCAATTTATATAATAGAATTGTCTGCGCAAAACCAGCATCCATATTCTGACATATTGTTGTTAATGAAGTTGAGGGAGAAGGCAGAACTGGCAACTAACTAGAAATAGCAGCAAAGTAAAATTACAAATTATTTTAATATTGCAAAAAAAACATACGACTATGTACAATACATGTATGTAAGTATGTGTGTGTGTATATGTACAAACACTTTTCATTATTTCATTATATACTTTCATTATTTTTACACGAATGAATTTGCTTCTTTGTAATCTCTTATATTTTTGTTAACTTTTCGGTTTTTCTTTTGCTATTCTTATATAAAATTAATACTTTTTGTAATTAATTTGTAATTCATATAAGCTCCCACAACTAATTGTTATTTTACTTTAAAAAAAAACTCCTATTCGTTAACATTTTTCTCTCTCTCTATTCAATTTTCCAAATAAGTTAACACGTGTTCCGGCATTTTAACAGTAGTTAAATTATTAACTAAGTTTTTGAATTAATTCATGATACGGCGAGTGTGCTATATATGATTTAATATATAAAGAATAGCTTAAAAAATCGTTCG
Organism: Volucella bombylans; assembly: GCA_949129095.1. Classification (NCBI taxonomy): domain Eukaryota; kingdom Metazoa; phylum Arthropoda; class Insecta; order Diptera; family Syrphidae; genus Volucella; species Volucella bombylans. The sequence goes on along the minus strand of OX422143.1, from coordinate 107,905,865 downwards.
ATACTTTCGATTTAATTCCTGAAATCCTATTATAAGGGATTTAACAGATAGCAGGTCATATGAATGCGCTTTAAGCTGTCATATAAACTCGGTATATGTCTTCATACATTATCATGTTCATACATTTATGTTCATATTTAAAATGAAATATGTACAACTTGATACTGAACTACTTGAACTACTACAATACAGGAAACTTCAGCTTCACATCTTAACGAACAAGATTTCCATCCACAACTTACATAATGAAAATAAAACTGTTGCAAATAGATTTAAAAAATAGTTAACCGATTATTTGAAGAAAATATTACAAAATATTGCGGTTTTTTATTTCACGCTTGTTAGCAATTGTCACAAAAAAATGCCCCAACTCAGCTTAAGAGTTCATCATAAAAATTTGGTAGCACAAATATACAGTGTCGGCCAAAACTAAAGCAACTAAAATCGCAAGTACGTGTTTTGTGATACATTACAAATAGATTAACCCAAAAGTTAAAAAAGATGTTCCCAATAGCTTGGATTATTGATGATTAATTTATAAAATCAGTGAACAGTAATTTTAACGTATTTTTTTAATATACAAACATCCAACTGAATTTACTTTATTTTTCAACTGGCCAAAACAAAAGCAACTCAAGTTGCTCCGTAACTTTTTATTACGGGATAAATAGAAAAACCACAACTACTCAAATCTGATTTGTTTATATTAAAAAATATATCAGTCTGCTGCAGCAAGATCTTTAGAAGTGTTCCTTAAATTTTATCCCAAATGGCCAGAAATAATTACTCCCATGGGAAATGGTATTTAACAATCTGAATTATCCAAAAAGTATTCAATGCCGAAATTGGTGATAAGCCGTTTAATCAAATTTTACAACTTCGTCAAAATGATTCACCGAGGTTTCAGGCCAAGAGTTACCTCATACCGGGAAGACAAAGTGATCATTAGAACGACAAAGAATAATCCCTTTATTTCATCTAGGGAATTACAAAACTAGCTTAGCACAAAAGCTGCTGATGGTTGTCTTCATCATGTTTTTATTTCAGCTAAAAACAGAAGTGCAACACTGAAATTTTCAAATGACCATATTAAGTTTTTCCCCACAGTATCCACTAAAACGAAAACGAATACTATTCTCCGACGAATCAAAGTTTAATTTGAAGAGATCGAATAGCTTTTGTATTCGCCGGCTAATCAATGAAGCATTGAATCCTCGATACTTAAAGGGCACTGTGAAGCATGAAGAAGGTAACATTATGGTTTGGCGATGTTTCTCTGGACATTGAAAATTGATCTCATACATAAAATAGATGGAACTATTTACCAAAATTTATTTACAAAAGTACACTTGAAAACACTATGCTGCCACAATCTGAGGAGGAATTTCCACTGAAATGGATATTTTAGCAGGATAAAGATCCAAACAATGGTTCAATAATAGTTCAAGAGTGGTTTCGGGATCAGAAAATCAATGTTATGGAATGCCAGAGGAGTACCCCGATCTCAAACTGATAGAAGATCTATGAGAGATTGTAGATCGGCGAATAATTTGGGAGCAATAGGGACGAGCTATATTGAATTCCAGGAGGCTTAGAAAATCATCCCACGCTCTATAATTTCCAATCTGATCGAGAGTGTCCCAAGGCGTAGTGCAATAATAAAAAACAAAGGTTTCGCAACAAAACATTACGGTTTAGTCGCGATGATTATTATAAAATATGAAATTACTATGAAGTTGCTTTAGTTTTGGCCAGCTTGAAATCGACATGTTTAGAGTATTTTTATTTTTTTATTTTTTCTACTTATCAGTTTTACCGCAGAGGCTTGTGTTTATGTAAAAGTTGTTTAGTTTTGCCCAACACTGTATATGTGACGTTTAATGGCAGATCATCGGTCGGTTGGCAAATGTTTGATTTTCATTAGAAAATTCATCTCAAACTAAGAAAATAGTTTTTGGAAGCACCGCTAAGTAGATAAAGTATATAAATTGTCTTAGTAGCGTACATCGTTATGTTATTGTTGTAATTTCCATGCAAATTAATTATAGGGCTGTTGTTCCAATCAATATTAATTCGTCCCCTCGGTAATTTGAAGTTGAAGAAATACACACTGAATGAATACAATTTAATATCTTACCCGCCGACATTCAACAATTTGAAGTCAGGCTTTTCCCTACTCTCTATAATTTGAAGCGTCATTTGTTTACATACATGTTCAAACCTATCGATTGTTTACATGAATGAGATATGTAGGTTCGCAGTCAAACTCTCGTTTACTTGATTTTTTCCTTCCTCCCTTTTGTTTATTTGAACTCTTGCTATTTTGAAACTTTGGTAATTTGAAATTGTTCTCTGGTCCCTTGAGTTTCAAATTATCAAGAGTCAACTCTATTATATTTTGTCAACATACATTTTCGCTTTCACATAGCCTTAAAGAATGAAATCGGACCATGTTAAGACGCACGATATCGGTGACCAATTTTGATCAGCATTTCGGAAATAACTTGGCCAGAAAACTTTTTTTCGCAAAAGAGGGATTTTTGTGACGTAACGCTGTCAAATGCGTATTATCAAGTTCGACCCTTAAAAGTTCATTGGTTATGGTTCGATACCACAATACATTCACAATAACAATACATTCAAAAACACAATTTTTGAAGAAAAAAGGGCCCAATAATGCCTCCTGTACAAAAACTGCATCAAATGGTAATTTTAATTTAAGTGACGGCTATCTTAATACACGCTTAATCTAACTTAAAAACTAGAACTTAGAAATTAAGGAATGGTGAAGGAGATCTAGTTTGAGATGAGGAGTGCTCAAGTTGTAATCAAAACGGAAAGGTTTGAGTTGACGTTTCAGACCATACGGATGATTGATTCGTTGGAACCATAAGATATATATTTTTTTTTTTCTGTCAGAACAGAGCACTCAGACAAAAAACCAGTCTCCATTGTACTCATTGTCTGCAAAAGATTGTTTGAAAAAGATTCCAAAGTATTATGCATAGTTGTCTATAGTATGTGGGTCGGTAGATGGTATATTATAAAACAAGAGAGAGGGGGTAACCGTCATATATTCTTTTGTAATTGACGAATTGATAAAAAGGCTTCAGATCGTTAATGCCGTTGGTCTGTGCATTATCAAGACATTGGCATAGACGAGAAGCTACTTCACATCGAGCTAACCATTCATGCATTGGATGAATCTTCTTTTAGATATGTATATCGTATTAAAAACATAGGGAACTGACTCAAAAATATTTAATCGTGTAACCACCTTCCTAACCAACATTCTGTGCAAACACAAGGATTTAGATAAAATCAAAAATATACTTTTAAATATGTGAGATGATATATAAACATGTCCTACACAATCTGGTGCCAAAATCTCTGTTGATAAATGCAAAAACTGCAAACAGAACGGCACGTTTTATTCAATATACTTTTGAGATTCTATTTCAAACTCTTTAAATTCCGCAAAAGAAATACAACTACAAATAGGCTTCACTTCAGTCTGAAGTGGAAATGCCAAGCGAATAAACGCGTTGTAACCGCTCCGTATTAATTAACACTTTATCCATTCAATTTTACCTTTCCAAACTTAACACACTCGCTGTGAATTAAACCAGAAGTTATGTTCTTAAATTCAATTTTTTTTAATTGCATTGTATATCGTGCTTGAAACATTTTCTTTTTTTTTCAATTTTCTGAGTTTTGTTCATTAAAATCATTCGAAATGTCAACCACTCGTCAACAAGAAATCAAAGAGAAAACTACACTGACCGCTCCAGCAACTGCAGATAGATCCCTAACGGGTAACAACCTCACTAAAGATAAAAGAAAACATCTACATATATCTGAACAGCTTCGTGACTTGGGGGTCCAATCTCATGCGTAAATTCAAGAAATTACTTTCGGAATTTGAATCTAATTTCAACAACAAGCTGTGTTGCTTCTCTAAATAAAAGGGGTCCAACAATTCGAGAGTGATATTAAGGAGCTGCGTGATGACAAACTGTTCACTGTCCGAAATATCCCACGAACACCAATCGCAAATCCCATCGAGCTGGTAAAACATATTGCTGCTAAACTCAACCACTCCCGCCACTTTCTTGCCTTCTGATTGAGGAATAAATCGAACTATAGTGGAATTCGTTAAAAGTTAACTGCTTGGGATTTTGGTGCGAGCAAGGATTTTACACTTGTCCAACTAGAAAATAGGACTCAATTTTTTATCAGCCTGTTTTGTTCCCGACCTACATCATTCGCTTTTTTAAAGGTAAGGGCCGAATTCGCTATTTGCACAGCCAGCTTGACAGTATTAATGGCCATAAAATTTCCAAATCATAACAATGTAATCAGCAAAATTAGGGACTTGTCACACAGTATTAAGTTAATGTTGGTTCCTATTTGTAATCCCTATACAAATACAATGGTAATATATTTCCAGATAACAATACCAATCTCGCGCACCATGCTCTGGTTACAAATCGGTTTACTCAGCCATCAACATGAGCAGATCTCAACCGACCTATCCCACATCTATCTCTGAATCGATAAATCAGATTAAGATAAGGTCACACAGCTTAACTCAACAAAAAAAAAACCACATCAATAAAAAAAATGCTTCTATATGTCAAGTCTGCAACTCCTACATACGAGTATTTTAGGCCCACATTCGCACGTCCTCTAAAATATCGTGATTTTTCGTAAGCTGTACAACCCGCTTGTGGAATGCCCTGCCGAGCTCTTTATATCCTGGTCATTATAACATTCAAACATTTAAAACCAATGTACGTATGTACCTCTCTTTCTTACCTCCCTAATTTTCCTTCGCCCGCGCTGTTTGCAAACATTATTAGGGTACAAATAACCGCTTATGCGCGCGCTAATAAAATAGGGTCATTCAATTCATGGTCCGGATTTGACATTACTGTTTCAATCACATACATCAAACTGAACTGTCATGCGAGACTGTATATGTTTAGTTTAAGGTTTGCCATTTTACAATATGGGTCGTTTAACAAGTGCAAAATTGTGAAAACTTACTACAAAACAGTAATTCTGTAGTAGGTACGTTTCGCGCAATACGAGCAGTACGAGATTATGGTCGACATTATCGTTCATCTGAGCGTGCGATAGGAAAATAGGAAAATAATCGAATAGACTGCATCTGTTACAGATGTCTCTGTAGAGCGTGAAAATGTTGAAAAAGATCCAAATCTAGCATTTCGGCTTTTCTAACATTATGTCACATTTTACATTTAGATTTGCATCAACTCACTCAAGAATTGGAGCCAGCTGACCACGGAATGCGTAGAAGATACGCCAATTGGGTGCTTGAACATCAGCGTTTGGATGACCAATTTTCCCATAACATTTTCTTCAGGGATGAGGCTGGATACGTTAACAAAGCGAATTATCGTATATGGGAAAGTAAAACAAAAACACCATTGCATCCACAAAAAGTCACTGTACTATATGGTGTGCAATTCGGTATGGGGGTGTCATTGGTCCATACTTCTTCGAAAATGAGGAAGGTGTAACCGTCACCCATCGTCAATTCTTATCGCTATAGCCAAATGTTGGCCTCAAATCAACATGTTTTAACACGACAGTGCCACATCTCACGTAAGACGACCCATTTTGACTTTACTGCAAGAAAAATTTTCTGGACGAGTTATTTCGCGTTTTGGTGATGTGATCTAGCCACCAAAACCGTGTAATTTGTCACCGTTGAGTTTCTTTTTGAGGAGCTTCTGTTCTTTCTTCTGCTTCTTCTTTTTCATATTTATGCAAATTAACAATTTAAAACCATTTTAGAGTAAATTTCATGTGGACTTCGACATAAAAAACATATTACTTCTTCAATGCATTGCCAAGCGAAATATTACATTTCTTTAGTGTGGCCACCAGCTCCAATATATCGTGAACCAATCAACGTCATGGATTTGAGTTAACAGTTTAAAGCTAAGAAGTACTTTACCCTTGATCAATTCCCTAAACACTCATTTGATTAGTGAATACAGCGAGAAATGAATGCCGGTTTTGATCAAAGGCCTTAAGCTAAACTCCAGTCATGTACGCTAGTGTTCATGGAATTGCCCCACACTAAACACTAAAGAGTTTGTCATACTAATCCGAGCAACAAAGACAGTACATGCTTAGAAAATCGGCAAACAGTTTTAAAATAGAAAATAAATCAACCGATAGACAGCAATGTTATCATTATCATTTTTGATAAGATAGATCAGCTTAAAAACTAGCGAGCAGAATTATCCGCAGACGAAGAAAAAAACACAAGAGTTCAGTCTTTTCAATATTGAGAAAGCTGTTTTAGCTCCTCAAGTTAAGATTTCGATCAAGACTTGGTGCAAAAAACTTTGTATTCAAGGGAGGATTTAAATTGTAAAATTTTGCAAGAAATGATATATGCTTCCACCTTGCTGCAAAAGAATTCTATTCATTATTTTGAACAGGTATTTAAGGCAATGCAAACGCATTTTTGACAGATTGCCGGAGACGGCAATGCAAACAATGTCAAATCCATCTACCTTTCCTCAAATACATAACATACAAACTAAAAGAAAATTAGCTTATTCCGAACCGTTTTGAAGGTCATGTTCGCCAACAACTACTCTAAGTTCCAACATTGAACCCAACAAATCACAAATTGGTTGCTTCAACAATCATACACAGCAGCAACGTTTCTAGAATTAAATTAAAAAAAAAAGGAACATGGGAAAATACTGCTGAAAAAATTATAAATGCGTCGCCAAGCAACATCCAAACAGGGTGTTGAGAATTGATTCCAGTCACTGAAATGCTTGAAAACAGAAAGAGAATAAATTGAATATCACGAAACAGAACCATAAACCACCGCCACAAAAACCTAAATAACCTGCAAAACAACAACAAAAACACGGCACTTTGTTAACAGAGACTTAATTTCGTTTCTGCTTAGCCCATTTCCCCAATTTCGTTGTGATTTCATCCATGCCACCAAGTGTGTTGTCCACAAATTGCTAACTTGTTACACTGTTAACTGTAATCTGAATGTAATCGCACAAACCTCCTCTTCTCGTGTGCAAGCACTTACCTGATCTTCATTTAGATAGTTTGGTAGGCCGCCGATAAATATTTTATGCGGTGAATCTGGCACGACCGTTGATATGACTCCGGCTGAAATATATCAAACCAAATTAAAAAATGAATATCTAGGGAGCACTCGAAATCTATGAACATCAACAACTTACAATGGAATTCACTAGTCGGGGTGTTTATTGGTTGACTGTCGGTCATTCCAGGCATTGGCTGGTAATCGTGCGGCCTTCGAATTTTCAAACTTTGCCCTTTAAAGTTTATACCATCGAATGCCATCGCTTGAGTCGTCTCATCAATTGATCTAAATTCCAAAAATGCAAAATTCTTATCCAAATTGATCTGACAAGCAAGAACCGGATTCCCAGCTGCCTGTGCCAAGCCAGAAAGATGCATTTGTTGATTGAAGAACTCCATCATCTCCTCTTCCGTGACACCGAAGGGAATATTTCCTACATACAAGCGTCGTGCCTGTCTGGTTATTGTAGACCCTACAACTGGAACTGCTGCCTGTGGTGTATCTGCAACAACATTAGCTGGAATTTGACCAGCTGCTTGCATAGCTTTATATTGTAGTGGGGTTATGTGTTCAAAGCCTGGCGGCGGCACATCCCAATATAGAGAGGGCTTGCGACGACGAGATCTATGACCGGGACGACCACGCGAACGTGAACGTTTACGTTCGCGCGAACGAGACTTTGAGCGGCGACGTTGCTGATCCCGTGAACGAGATCGATGCCTTCGTCTATCACGATCTGCTGGAAAAAATCAATATTTCCCAAAATTAACTTTAAAGTTTATGCTTCACAAAAAAACAAAAACACAAACACTCACCGTCTGCCCCCATTTTTTCGGAAATTTGAACAATTGAAACTGCACTCTCCACACCAAAAATAAAACACTTCTGTACAAATAAAAGTGCGTGAAATCCCAGAAAAATCAAACGCAAAAAACTAGTTTCCCACTACGATTAAGATGGCCTCCTAGAAATGAATAAAAGACATGCATGCAATATTTCATAAACGCGCATTCGAGGCTCGAAATAAAATATGGAGACTTTTTTCCTTTAAGGTAGGGGTTCATTTTGCTGATCTAGTACAATAATTGATCCCCATTTATTATATTGTAGTTAATTATCCGGTGAACGCATTTTCATCTTGCCTAGTATGAAACTGATGCGAAACGAAATGTTTCCTCTGTCGCCAAAACTTGTTTTTAACTGACAGCTAGATAGAATAAACGCATTCTTATGAAAGGTGGCCAATAATTAACGGATGTATGAACATTGACGGATTAGGTAGGATAACACTCAATCCGTTGATCCGTTGGCGGTTCACACGTTCACATATTGAAGTTCACGCATTCACAAATTGAGGGTAAGCACATTCCTTGGTGGAAGAATTGAGAGAATGTAGGCAAACAATCATCGATTGAGGAGAAAACAATCTCAGCAATAATAAAATGTCATCAGTTGTCTTCTGTCAACGTATGTATGATAGAATTCTTTCCGGCAATACTTCACCACCATCAACAGAACAAAAGAGCAATGACTTGACTGATTCTTTAGATCGTGGCCTTTAACTACGATAAGTCCTCTGCGTCCTCTATGTCAGCTGACTCTTTTTGAACAAATCGTCTCAGCTTAATAAAGCAGTCGCTCTCATTGGCTGATCGTACTTTTAACCTTAGGTCTGTTGAAGAAATGTTCTAATTGACTAATCGTAAATTTCCCTTAATTTCTATCGCTGGGAAAATTATCAACACAATGAGTTAATTCAACGAAAGCATGCATTAAAACTTATTACAAAATAGAATTTAAATCTAAACTGTCTCAAATTTTATATTTTGTAGATGTAGCGGAAACTTGCACTCAAACAATTTCCCAACCATGATCTGTATAGCATTTATTGGAGTTTTGCCAGAAAGCCTACTTGTTTATATCCATTAAATCTCTGATTCCTTCCAAAATTATGCCAGCTACATATTTCCGGAATATATATTGACCTCTAGTTCCAGTGTTCGATCATTTGAGAGTGTATGGCTTTTTACCTCATAGTACAAAGCGAAGTCAGTGGGAGCATAAACTACGGCGGAGAAAGTGTTTTTGTGTTTGGCTTCGGCTGGATATGGATATAATCGTAATCGTAAGACTCCTTATAAGTGGGTAACAAATTCCTGGGCAGCACCAATACCTCGACTATCGCGACATCGAAGGTAACATTAAAATGAACGGGCGTATAGTCAAAAAGGATCACATACCCTCCAAGGTATGAAGGACAATGGAATATTTTTTTAGGTTTAAATAGAATGCGACTTTGTTTAAGGAGGGTAAGCCTTCTTGTTCCACTGTATAAAGGCAAAGGAGATAGGAGGAATTTCAAGAAGTAGCTATCGGTGAAACTAATGTTGCATAATATGAAAATATACGAGAAATTTTCAGACAGTCGAAAACGCAACATTACTATTAATTAATTACACTCCATAGCAGCCAGTGCGGCTTTGTAGGAGGCAGGTCGACTTATGACGCGATTCAAAGCCTACGGATAATTATGCAGAAACATAGAGCAACTTCTGTATATCGTCTTCATAGACTCGGAAAAAGGGTTAAATAGAGCTACCATGATCCCAGAGTCCATGAATTGGACGACCGTAAAGTCTCAAAAAGTGAGCGACACGTATATAAGAATGATACCCAATACATATGATGACTTAAAGGAGAAAGCTATATTTACAGAGTGACTTACCGATTAATTCGAAGTTAACGTTGGAGTATGCCAAAACAGTGTACAAAGTCTGTTGCTTCTTAATACCGTGCAATTTCTATTGAAGTAGAAAATTAACGAGTTAGGAATGACATCCCTCCTTGATGTTACCTTTAATTAACTCTTAATAATTAGGTAGAGGAGTTAGAAGATAATGGGTTCGAATCAGTCGTACTAACACCGAATATCTACATTATCGCTTTTTTGAATATTTTAAGCTTAAACTAAAAAGTTTATTGTAAATTCCAACTTTAACACGTTGTACGATAAATATAAAAGAAAAATGATAATTATTTTTCTCACTGTCTGTTTATCTGTTAAATAAGCTGTCTTATATGGTTGAAAAGGTGCACAAATAAATAGTTATATTTAAATTTAAGTCGAATTGATATTTAATTGATATATACATATATATGCTTTAAAATTGTTTCGATCTTGGAGATCATTATGATAAGTTTATTTGTTAATTTAATATTCCTTGACAAATCTCAAATTCAACTGCTCATGTAGCATGGGTAAACAAAAAAACCAAATTGCAAATACATACTCTATATTTCCAGTTGGTCTTTCAGCGGAGAACCAAATTATTTTTAATAATTGAAAAGTTCATATCCTTCAGCACAAAAGTGCAAAATCTTTTTCCAAAATGCCTTCGCAGCATGCTTCCTTACAAAAAAATGTAATAGACTTTACGTAATTTTGCTACATTATTTTACAGTTTAGGAAGCTTTCTAAAAATGACAGTTTTAATACTGAACTGAATAATATGTCAAAATAATTGTCCGCCGATTACGTGATTATTCCTTAGTGTTGGCCGAATTCTTGAGAAAAACGAGATTCCAAACCTGGTGCAAAATGTTCGTTCGACCACGCTTGGTGCCTCTCATCCGTCGTTACAGCCAAACAGCCGGTCCTTCCAAACCTACAACTCCATCACCACCGGCTGACATCAAAACCAGTGTCCCTGGACTAAGTAGCCGTTGTGTTAAACCAGCTACTGAACCCGTAGGCCCTGGTGCATCACCTACCGGAGCGTACAAGGTACCCGAATACTTTTGCTTCGATCGATTCAGCTATCACGAAGCCGAAGTCGAGATGGCCAAGTACCGATGCCCACAACCAAATGCAAACCGAAAACAGTAAAGAAAATTTAAAAAATTGTTTCAGATGAGCGATTTATTTATGAAATATAAAGTTACAGTTTAGAAAAACGGTTAAACGTGGTTTCAATGCAATGAGTTTTTTTTACACAATCATTTCCAGCTCTCGGGCATAGAATATTGCTTGCTCAGCTAACTCAATGGACGGGAGGGCCTCCTTTGGTTTTGCAGTTTTATCAACAAAGTTGTAAATATCTCCTGCCAATCGCCAATTGCGTTTCACACCGAAGGCCTTGACTTCGGCTGATGTTTTCAAATTGAGACGCTTCGCGGCTTCTTTCACGGAGATCTTTTCGTAAGACTTTTCGATGCAAGCTCCAATTTCATCGCGCACTGTCTCCAGCAGCATGTCCATAAAGTAATTATAAATATCAGATGGTGCGCTGCTCTGTAAGGAAAACTAATTTGTTAATTTTGCTTGCTTAATATGCAGGCTTCAAACTAAGAATATATGTTCCAAGCACTTTCAGACATTCCTGCAGCAATCGTTCCACTTACTTTTGCTTGGAATATTTTATTGTAGCGACCTTCCATGATGTACTGTTCCAGAGCCAAAATAGGTCGAATAAATTTGTTCGTCTGAATAATTTCGGCTGACAAAAGTTCTAGCTCAGTGTGAAACTCGGAAACGCGATTCACAGACAAAAGGAACAACAAATTCAGTCCTAAGAGCTTGTACATGTTTTTTGATTCCCCAATTTGTTGTCTAAAGTATATATAAATGTTGCATTCTCAATAATTTTTTTTTTTTTATGAGATACGGAAATATTTACTTATAGTCGTAGTAATAGCACTTCAGCTGCGATATATATCTCTCGAACGCTGGAATATCCTTACTGGCCACACTATACTCAACAGCAATCTCGAGAACATCACGGGCCAAAACCATTTCCTCCTTTGGGGTCTTTGTGTTGCCAGTGGGTAAGAAAGAAAGTTTTGTTAGGGCTATCTAAAAAAAAAATGAAGAATAAGTTTGGTTAGGGATTTTATTTGTTACTTTGAAGATGTTGTAAATGCCTTTAAATTATCCAGTAATGTACCGCATTTTTTAAGATTTGTTGGTTTCTTTGTCCATTCGGTTTTTAGTTCGCGAAACAGTGATTCAACACTCTGTAGGTTAGCCATGACGATTGCGTTTTTGCGAAGATTTTTTTTTTTCGATGAAATTTTGTTTTGCGGCGTTGACAAGTATGTTTTTGCTTTATGAAGATGGTGTCACTCAAGATCTTTACAAAATCATGTTCTATTACTTGTGAGGTAAACTACTTAATGTAATAGAATAAGTGTTTGGTGAGTTTAAATATTTGGAATACCTAATTTGGTTTAACAAATGTTGTGACAAGATATTATGCAATGTTTAAAATTATTACATGCATGGAATTAATTCTTGAAAATTGTTGATCTTTACAGAAATGCCTCACTTTATCTTTTGAAATATGTAACGCGTACAATTACTTCTAATGCTTCACATTTCTCCCAAGCATCTTTATTCCTAATGAACTGCTTGGACCTTTAAATCGTTCTATATGCAGCTCTATTTTAAATCTTCTCGTTAATGATGCCAAAAGTTTGCTGATGTTTTTCGTTTTTCACAAAATACTGAGGAGTTTAAAAAGCAATACGTTTTGTGCTCATCTTGAAACTTTCGAAAGCTTTTCCCAGATCGATAACGAGGATATGCAGATCTTTCAAAGCGTTGCAATGTTTCTCAATCAGTTTCCATAAATTTTAAATGGCATCATATGTCGATCTGCCTCCTACAAGCTTACATTGACTACCATCGGATTTGGGGTGGCCGTGATAGTAGCAAACGCTTCTCACTCGGAAGGTCCAGGTTCGAATCCTGCCCATGGCAAGTCAGTTTTTCATTGTGTAATTGGAACTCAGACAGAAAAATTCTGCGTGTGACGGCATAACACTGACACGTAGATTTATCTGTTGTAGAGTTTCAAGCACAGAAAAGAAAAATACTGTGATATAGCTCGATTCACTCTGAGTGAAGAAAAACTCTCCGTCCTATTCGGACTCCCACCGCTGGAGAGCAAACATAGAAAGCAAACACACCTGAGTTTCAAACCACTACAAAAACGATTTTCCTTTCTCCTCCTTCTATCTTTCCGCCCGCGCCCTGGCAACAGTAAAAGGGTATCTAACCCCTTATGCGCGCGTAAATTATAAAAAAAAAAAAAAACAATTTTCCATTGTCGACTGTCTAGAACTCTCTAGCACATTTTCATAGTATGCGGCAGTAGTTTCACCGAAAGGTAGTTGTTTGAATTTCTCGTGTCGCCTCTGAATAAAATCGCGAACCATATAAATTCAATACCTTCAATTGTCGTCCATATTTCAGAGGTTGTGTGATCCGGCCCGATTACCTTTTCATCTTATTAAACTTTTTTTTTTAATCCTATACTCAATCTTTCACGTTGTACCTGCACAGATAGTAATCTTTATAGCTTTAGTGTCCACCGCCGCATTATATTATCAAGTACCACTTTTTCTTTAAAAAAAAGATTCCTCTGGCGTCAACAATATTCCAACTTTTCGACCGTTATCAGTAGCAATAAATCGATCGTTTCCGATCTTATCTAAATAGGAGTTCGTAAAAATGCATTTTGAACTCCTTTTCTTGCAAGTTCAAGTAGCGGGCCCCGTTTCCTACATTTCGCCACTTGGTTTCTTGAACGCATACATATCAATTTTACGTTTCCGTCATACGTTTTCTAGTTCGAAACTTGTAATTATTTGTTGAAAGCGTCATATTATTGGTCCTGGAAACTGTCGAGCTCTGACACAAATATCTGTATTCTCCTCCGCTGTGTAGAAAAGTTGCAGGTGGTGTAGTGTATCCATATACAAACAATCACTGCCATAATGCCCTGCTTTCATACTATTCTCCTTTCATCCGTATGATCTGGTATGCGTGATTGTATGTCTGCCTTTTATTTTGCCACACGGGTGTTTAGAAACGTGGGAACCTTATCGCGCTCAGACCTACATCATCGCGTAGTTGTTAACATGCCCAAATATGACTTTTAGCCATTGATCGGCCTTTACGACAATAGGGAACAACCAAAACCCCATTTAAGAATAAAACATTTTTCAATAAAAGTGATGCAGCCAAAAAAACACGACACATAACGGCACTTCATTTCATACTACTCGTACAATAAATCGTTCAGTTGAAAAGTTATTATTTTATAATTGGCGAATTGGAGATTCTTTTGATTAGGGATGTTTCGGAATTTCTAGTATTTTGTAAAATGGCAATCCCTGTTAAGTGTACACAGCTCAAAAAAAAACCTTCGTTGTTTAACATGTATATATATATTTTTAATCGCTATTTAATGGGTTAGACTTGTGTTGTGTTCTGGGCAACCCCTAATCTCACGTGATGATGGACACGGATGGAATTTAAACGTGGAAATGACTTAAACTTAAACTCTTACCTCTGACTGTTCCGATCTAACATTGAACCCACGCTGTTATATGGGTGCACCAAGTGAAAGGTGATCAGCACTATCACCACCAAGCTGATGAACATATTAAGGATGTTTGGCCCAATCATATCTCTAAAGAACTGCTTTACCAGTAGAATGGCCTTATAGCAAAAGGCATAATAATCCAAAACTGAATGTGGCAGTGGATAAGCACACACTTCGAAAATGGGATAAATAACTATGCAAACACAATTTCTTTCAATCATGTCTTAAGTACCATTTTATGATACATACTTCATTTTAACAAGTTAAGAAATATTTTTTAAGATAAGCACAAGCAGTAACTAAGATCAAAAGTTAATACGCATCGAGGCTTATACTAAATGAATATTAATTTGATTTCAATAAGAGAATTGTGCCAACGTTTGATTAACCAAAAATGAATGAATCAAAAAATTATGCATTTATTCCAGAGAAGATATATATTGTGATAACCAGTCAAATGTGAGCAGCGACATCTAGCAGAAAATGTCGAAACTCGAAGACTAGAAGGTTTCGATACTGGATTAGCAGTCTCGACTGGAGAGTAGAATCGAATTTTCTAGCAAATTGGAAATTGTATGGGACGCTGGGTGGCGAGGATTGTTCTCGAAGTATGTCATTCGAGTATAAATACCAGCATCCCAAAGGTATGCAAATCAGTTCCAAAGTTGAATTTGAAGTGTTAATTAGAAGAAGTGATTAAGTGGTTTAAGTAAAAGATAAGAAAAGTATAAGTGGTTGAGAAATTGAATTGTACTGAGAAAAAGAATTAAATAGTGAATTGTAACTGTACTGAATAAAGGGATTTGTATTGAAAAGAATAAGTTCTATCATTTGTACCCACACAAACATATTACATTGGTGTCAGAAGTGGGATAGGACTTATTGTGTGTGTAAAAAAAAAAAAAAAAAAAAAAAAAAAAGTGTTTTCTGACTATTTGAAAAGGCTAGAATGGGTCGAAAACTATTGCAGTTGACCCTCGTCCAACTCAAATCCGAGTTGAACAAGAGAAGCCTCAGCGCCAGTGGAGGAAAAAGTGACCTGGTGCTCCGACTTCAGGAGGCTTTGAACAACGAGGGACATGATCCTGATGCATATTCCTTTGATGTTGACGAGGATGAACAGACAAGTACCGGCAATGACATGGCTGCAATGATGCAACTCCTCTTATTAAAAATGGACGAACAAAACAAAAAAATGGACGAACAGAAGAACAGTCTCGACCAACAAAAGAAAAATCTGGAAGAACAAAAGAATAGCCTCGAACAAAAGCTGGATGAACAAAAGAAAAATCTGGAAGAACAAAAGAATAGTCTCGAACAAAAGCTGGACGAACAAAAGAAAAATATGGAAGAACAGAAGAACATTCTCCAGAACAGTCTGGAACAAAAATTGGACGAGCAGAAGAGCAGCATTGAACAAAAATTCAACGAACAAACCAACAATCTGCACGGTCTTCAACAGAAAATGGATGAACAAAAGAATAATCTGGAAGAACAAAAGAACATTCTCCAGCAAAAATTCGAAGAAATCGATGACAAATTTGAAAGAATAGAGAAGAACGTTGATGACAAATTTGATAGAATAGAGAAGAATGTTGGCGAAAAATTCGAGGAAATGGACAGCAAAGTTCAGCAACTGGCAAAAGAGCTCGACACAGTGCGAAAACAGAAACTGCGAGAATGTTCTTTAAGCGGTCCAAGGAGAAAAGATTTGAAGCCTCCCTCATTCGATGGCCAGACCTCATGGTCTACTTATAAGAAGCAGTTTGAAATGGCTGCCTGTGCAAACGACTGGGACAATGAGGAAAAGTGCTTTGCCCTAACAATGGCCTTACGTGGTCCTGCGGCAGAATTGTTACAAACAATCGATATCGAAAATAATAGAGACTATATGGTTTTAGTGCAGGCTATCGAGAAACGCTTTGGGGATAGCCACATGCGGGAAGTTTACAAGGTTCAATTGCAAGGCCGTATGCAGCAACGAGGAGAAACACTGCAACAGCTCCAAGCAGACGTGAGTAGACTGGCACATTTGTCATATCCCACCGCAGGCCAAGAAATAATCGACGAAATGGCAAAGGACGCATTCATCAGGGGAATTGCAGATTTGAAGCTACAATCAGCAGTAAGGATGGCCGGGAAAAGAACCCTTGCTGAAGCACTTGCCTTCGCTCTGGCGATGGAAGCATCCAATCAGGCTTCCAAAGGAATGCATTTCGTAAGGGAAATAGTATCTGGTGAATGCTCCTGCTCAAGACCAACTACTATGCAACGAAATATCCAGCGGGAGAGCCGAAGAATGCGCTGCTGGAACTGCGATAAAGTAGGACATTTGCAAGGGCATTGTAAAGAACCGGTACGACGAGAAGGCTGCCTGCACTGGGGTTACAGGCAAATAGAAAGAAAAACCGGCAGAAACGGCTACCAAGAAACCGGTCAAATTTCCAGAAGCCATCAGTTAGGAAATGCTTACTTAGCGGGGCAGAAGTCTGTAGTAGGAGTCGACTCCAGGGTAATTATCCCAGTCTCACAGGTAAAACAATGCAACGAAAACCGCCCAGCAGAAGTAGTCAGTGGTAAAGAAGCGAAACAACAGGCAACTATCCAAATGATCAGGACTGAGCCAATAGAGGGTTGGAGTATAGACGAAGTCCGTTCCTCCCAACAGGCAGACAATGACATCGAACCAATATTGGCCTGGAAGGAACACGAGGAAAGACCAAGCTGGCAGCAGATATCAGATCGGAGCCAAACTCTGAAGGCATACTGGGCACAGTGGGACTCGCTTTTTGTGCAAGATGGATTGCTGAAGAGAAAATGGGAAAGTGCAGATGGGACAACATCTCGTATGCAGCTAATTGTGCCACGATCCAGAGTCAACCAAGTGCTCCATGAAATACATGACGGAATCTCAGGAGGCCATTTGGGAATAAACAAGACGTTGGAAAAGGTAAGGGAACGTTTCTATTGGCTAAGCGCTAAACAAGATGTCGAGAATTGGTGCAAAAAGTGCATAAGGTGTGCGGCTACCAAGGGTCCAAAAGTAAAGCCACATGGACAAATGCAACAATACAATGTCGGAGCACCTTTCGAACGAATAGCCATCGACATCGCTGGGCCGTTTCCCGAAACCTTTAATGGAAACCGATATACTCTCGTAGTCATGGATTACTTCAGTAAGTGGCCGGAAGTGTTTGCCACCCCAAATCAAGAGGCTAAGACCGTAGCCGAACAGATAGTCAACAACTGGGTGAGCAGATTTGGGGTCCCAATGGAGCTGCACTCTGATCAAGGGCGAAACTTTGAATCAAAAGTCTTCCAGGAAATATGCCAATATTTGGGAATAAGAAAGACAAGGACAACGCCACTACACCCGCAATCTGATGGAATGGTCGAGCGATTCAATCGGACCTTGAATGAGCATCTATCTAAGGTTGTCAGCAACTGCCAGCGGGATTGGGATCGACACATACCCCTCTTCTTAATGGCCTACCGAAACGCGGTCCATAGC
The DNA here is from genome assembly GCA_949129095.1 of Volucella bombylans. NCBI lineage: Eukaryota > Metazoa > Arthropoda > Insecta > Diptera > Syrphidae > Volucella > Volucella bombylans. Next base: position 107,887,846 of record OX422143.1, on the reverse strand, counting down.
TCAACAGGGCACACACCATCCGAGATCTTATTTGGTCAAACAATTCGGTTGCCAAGTGAAGCAAAATTCGGATCCCCACCGACGGAGCCCAAAGAGGTGAACGAGTACGTGAATGACTTACGCAGCAGGATTCGTAAATTGCATGAAGACACCAGAGAAAAGATGAAGCTAGCAAGCAGCCGCATGAAAACTAGGTACGATATCAAGGCGAAATTTTCCGGTTTCAACGAACGAGATCTGGTTTGGCTGTATAATCCTCAGCGTAAGAAAGGCAAATCACCAAAATTGCAACAGGACTGGGAAGGTCCATACAAGGTGATAACCCGCATTAATGACGTTGTCTACCGGATCCAGCGTGGGGATCGAGGAAAATTTAAAGTGGTCCATTTGGATAGAATGTGTCATTTCAACGGGATGCTGAATGACGAAGTTGTTCGGGACGAACAACTGTAGGGAGGGAGCAATGTGATAACCAGTCAAATGTGAGCAGCGACATCTAGCAGAAAATGTCGAAACTCGAAGACTAGAAGGTTTCGATACTGGATTAGCAGTCTCGACTGGAGAGTAGAATCGAATTTTCTAGCAAATTGGAAATTGTATGGGACGCTGGGTGGCGAGGATTGTTCTCGAAGTATGTCATTCGAGTATAAATACCAGCATCCCAAAGGTATGCAAATCAGTTCCAAAGTTGAATTTGAAGTGTTAATTAGAAGAAGTGATTAAGTGGTTTAAGTAAAAGATAAGAAAAGTATAAGTGGTTGAGAAATTGAATTGTACTGAGAAAAAGAATTAAATAGTGAATTGTAACTGTACTGAATAAAGGGATTTGTATTGAAAAGAATAAGTTCTATCATTTGTACCCACACAAACATATTACAATATTCTATAATAAGCAGTTAAATATTATATTGGAATATTGGAAAATATTACCAATATTCTAACATTATTTCAATTGTTTCTTTGAAGCTATCACTTAAATCACTTTTAGATCACATTCATTTAGATTTATAACACAAGCTACTTTGAAATAGAAAGATTGCGTCATGAGAGCCGTTACACAATCCAGAACTTAAAACTGTGCTCATATGCATGTAAATCAAAATATTCTAAATTATTAGGCGTTGTACTGACAGAAACTTAAAAAAAATAATCACTGGTATGAATTTAATGCCTAAATACGAGTATATAAGCAAAAGGAAGAAATTGTGCAATAGTAAATTGTATCATCAATTTGTATCCGATACACCACTGTCTCTATCATTCAACTTGAACACAGCTATGTTAAACTCTCCAAAATGCCGACAATTGAAGATTCTACGAGGGAAACTGTCAAACAAAGTATTTTTTTTACTGTCAGCTCGTGTTGGATAGGAAATAAAAAATAGCGCGTAATACCTTCCAATAAATAATAAACAAATCTATCATTTAGAAAACAAATATATCACTTCAATGTTGTGCAGTTTAAATTATAAAATCGAGTCATCAGGAAAGCAGTGTTCAGCTCGTGTTAACTTTCCCGCCGTGCATCAACCCAGGCAACATTTAACAAAACTAATTATTGTAGAAGACTAACTCGTCTAACAGAACATTTTAACGGAGGATTTACCCTGAAGTCTTACCGCAGGTTTCATACATTCAATAAACGTTTCTGGCTATTGCGATAACAAAGATCATTGTCCCAAGATACCCCAATTAGAATCGCCCATTGTATACTGACTCAATGTCATAATGGGTTCGAAATCTTCAAACAAGCGGCGGCATCAGAGCGACAAAAGGAATGCCTCGTCGGCACATAACCAGTCAGACAAAGCCAAGCGTCCCAGTAACTACCAAAGATTAAGTGAAGTGGAAAAACTCAAGCTAGACCCTAGACCAATAGACGAGCATAATAGAAGCACCAGAATCCAGAAGATGCGTGCAAAACCAGGCCAAGTCAAAGTAAGTTTGTTTTCTCTAGTTTCTAGTCAACACGAAAAGCTTATACTTATGGATGTGTATAATGTTGTATTTGTTTTGCAGCTTGTCAAACAACGAGAAGAAAAATCCAAACATAATCATGTCAATGAAATGGAAGCATATGAGCAGCTGCAAAGTAAATTAACCAGTGTTGAAGGACAAGAAAATGAGAAGGTAGAAATATTTACTTACAAATTTACATTCTGTTTTAATAAAATACGCACTGGGACTACATTTTTAATATGAAATCATTTACTAACCTACATCTGAACGTAGTCAGTAAATTCTCCAAACAAAATGTCGGTTGCGGCTCTCTTTCTAATTTGACTTTTGTAGAGTTTGACAGAAGTGTGTTGGAAAAATGTCATAATAGCGTTGCTTGCTCTTGCACGGCTATAGTTTGAGTTAAAAATAAATCAACTAAATCCCCCGTGTGAATAAAAATCTTTTCGCGATTATTCCAAAATCCCAGAGCACAAATGCAATTGTGAATTAGATCAAATTCTGCAACATTTTGTAGTGATTTGCAAAACTCTTTCGCAGCGCGGGAATTTTTTCCCAACAACTCATTACGTACAGTACGTATCTTTCGACTACGAGTACATGAAAAAAAAGAAAAGCGAAATGTCAAACATTTCGTTTTATAGACTAATTCGCAAGTTTATCGTTTTTATTTAATTTTTATTTCTTTGTGTGTTTGATTTCAGGAGAGAGACGGAACAATGCGCTTCGGGCGAAATTCCCGAAAGTCCGTTGTTGTACCAAAGAAGACCAAACCTTGTTTTGTGCGACTGGAGAAAGTGCATGAAGAGAAATCGGAATTGCAGGAACGTACAGCTGTAAATAAAAAGCTTACAGGTCCTTTAAAAAAGCGTCCCATAAATACACCAAGTCAAGTGGTAAAGAATACGTCCAGTCAAGTTAAAAATACACCGAATCAGGTAAAGAATACAACAAGTCAGGCTGTTAAAAACACAGCTGCTAAAAGTTCACCGAACCAGGCTGTAAAGAACACGCCAAGTCAACTTGTAAAGAAAGTCGAACAAATCACAACCGTGGCGTCAACAAGGTCCCGGCGGGCTCCAAAACCCAATCCCAAGTATTCAAATGCAGACATTATTACGCCGAAGGCGAAAGCAAAGCGAGTTAAGGGTCTGGTTATATCACATGAAATTGAAGATACTGACTCTACAGAAGATTTTTACAATGCTTTGGATGAGTCCAGCAACGAAAGCGAAATCAGTGAGCGAGAAGCAGGTGAGGCCTTTGTGGTAGAGGAGAGTTCTGATTTTTCTGAAAATGAAGAACTGCTCAAACCGAAGCGTGCAGTACGAATAACTCCGCATGCAACTTCCGGATCTCAAGGTCCAGCCAAGCGTGGTCGTCCAAGAAAAATTCTGGAAACCAAGAGGACCAATCAGGGACAACATTTCACTCCGCGAGCGACAACAGCGCAAACATCTCAGTCTCAACAAAGTAGAAAACGAAAACTCGAAGAAATAAGTGACGATGAAGAACCCCCAGAGTCAATTATAGCACGGAATAAACGACTGAATATTGCACTGTATGACTCAAATGTCACCAAACCACTTTCAACACTTAAAAACGCTTCAAAACAATTAACTACTGTAGGAAACACAAGAACACAATCTCCAACAGCAGCAAATAAGAGACTTACGCAAGGCCCACTCCAACCAAGAGCAGTGTCATCAGTGGCAAGGGAAACACTCAAGGAGAAGAGCAAATCACCTTTACCGAAACGATTGCCAACAGCTGCAGGTAAGACTGTAGAATCAGCCGACTCAGCAAATACCCAGGATGATTTTGAAACCATGCCGACATTTACAATCGTCAATATTCATGATATAATAAACAAAAAGGGTGATAGTCTCGTACAAAGGAATTCAGAAGAATCAATAGACAATGTATCTCCTTCCAACACGACCAACCGTGTAAATCGACGAAAAACTGGGCACACAACAATCCTTTCGGATAAGGTTGATCCTTCTAAATTACGCACACAGGCCCCCCGAAGTCCTTTCCCGCCGAGAAAGCCCATATCAACTGTTCTGAATAGTTCTTTAAATCAAGGAAACGAACGTAAATTGCAAACTCGTATATCTCTTCCCCCACCAGAAAAGAAGTTTATTGCTGAAAAACCTGCACCACGTATTTTGAATTCAGTTGTGGGAAAGCGGACGAACCCTGTGCAGCCGATTCTTGGTAAATTAGACAACGATGTTGACTTGGAACCAATCGAGGACGTTGCAGAAAAAACTCAAATGGTTAAAGAGAATATGGGAGCCAATAAGTTGCCTATGAAACCATCCCAACCTCGCAAACTACCTCCTGAAAAGGTATTCGTTCAGCGACAGGGTAATAAACTCATTAAGAAAATTACATGCTTCGAAACATGGTATGTTATTAATATTCCCGAAACCCAGGAACCAATTGTCAAGAATCACCTTGATATCCCACTCATTACGTTAAGCAATGCAGCAAAAAGCATTAAACTTCCATCACCTTCTTGGAGTACAAAAGTGACGCTGTACAAACTTTCCAATCAAATGTTAGGTAAGAGCACATTAATCCCATTTACTGGCGATCTATCAGATCAATCGATCTCGGAGGAAGATCGTGAAAAGTATCAACCATCATGTGTAATGTTCCGACGAGCGACACAGCAAAAATCAAAAACAAGGATGCCATACGATCGTGCTGTTATCTTTAAAATGAAGACGTTCTTCACAAATATCGATGGGAAGAATGTTCGTCTCATCGGTGCGCCAAGTACGATAAATTCATTTGAGGAGATTGAAGTTCTCCTTGAATTGATCGATGAACTTGACCTAATGCACGACTTTGTCGAGCAAGCAAATACAATCTAACAGATAATTAATTTAAGAACATCTGATTTAAGCTCATACTATGTACCACCATTCATTACTTTTTATTTAAAAAGAAAAACTACAAAAAAAAACAAAAAACAGTTATTGGTATCTTAATTTAACGTATAACGGCTGATGTAAAATATTGCAATTAAAAGAATTTTTTTTTATATACAAAGTACATAAATGTAAAAACAAGAAAAAAAAAAGTCAAATACATTAAGAAAAAGTGTAGATATGATGACATGCTGTATTTTGATTTTGAATTTGGTTTTTAGGGGAAACTACTGGCAATGGATGTTTTATAAAAAGAGTAATGATATACCTATATTCTGTAATTGTTATCACATTCTCACATTTTCATCTTAATAAAGAACGTAACAATGCGTTGATTGTTTTTTTTTTTGTTTTTTTTTTGCTTCTTTTCTTGCTTATATATTTCTTGCAATTGGCAACTCTGTCTAGAATGCGTTCATAAGTTGTTAAGTTTCGGTAAAGGTATTTTAGGTGACGTCTACACTTAATTTAAATGCACACCCACACTTTTGCGAACTCCTACTTTTTTTTTGCATTGCCATGGCTTTTGTAATAAAATGAAGCATACATACTTCAAGTTTTTTGCTATTAAACATAAGGGTAAGTCTACGATGTTGTCATCAAACTCATCTGTACTTAACTCTCAGTGTTTCCAGAGTGAATTTAGAAGACCACATATTTCTTTTTAAATCGATCAAAAAGGAAAAAAACAGGTATAACATTGGTTAACACGCCTTTTTGCCGTTAATCTTTCGATATCTCTCATATATAAGTATTAACAAAAAAATAATAAAAAATTCTATTACATCGAAATATCTAAATGCATAACAAACTATATATTTGGCATAATTTTTGACGGTATATATAAAAAAAAAATATTGTAACTGGCGTTACAAACAAAAACAAGATTGCTATTTGTAAGTACACGATATATACTCACACGATATTGCTGGTTTATTGACGTTTAATATTGCAACAACATGTACGTACAACACGTGCTATTTCTAGTGTTGTGTAAAGTTTGTTTGTTAATTTTCATACATTTTGGTTTTGTAAAAATATAATGTACTAAATACATATACAGCGTGTCCCCTAATTCGCCAAGGGGTCGAATTTTGGGAACTGATTTTTGGGTATATTCTAAGAAAAAATCGTTCTACACTAAGGGTCTACTTCTAATGTTGACATAATTTATCGAGGATTTAAGAAAAGGCTTACTTGGTGTGCCCTAACCCATATTAACGGAATTGCTCTATTAATACTAATCTATCATTAGTATAATGCACCATTTTTTAGGACTTTATTTTTAGAAGAAGTCTATATAAATATCTATATAATATCTTGTTTGAGTCTTTAGATATCCAATTTCTTAGCCTGTTCCATTTTTCTTGCCAATGTCAATTTTTGACTTATAGGTCACTTTTCTCCAGAAAATGCGTAATAAAAAACTTTTTACTATTTTTTTCTTATTAACGTAACAATAGTAAAAAAAAATCATCATGTTTGCAGAAAACCCCATAGATTTTATGATAATTGGGAAAGCCTGCAGCAGTTAAAAAAACGTAATTTATGATTTTTTCCCACGTTTCTAACAGCAGTTGACAATACTCGTATGAGTAGTTTTTCAAGAATTACTAATATTTTTTTTAAAATTCCATAGCTACTAAAAAGTTTAAAAGAGTGATCGTTTATTTGACTACCTGTTAAAACGCTGATTTCCTTACCCTGCTCCTTAAAAGTTCCCAGAAAGAGTTAGGTTTGGGATATGAAGGCCTATTTGGCAAATATGGTATAAAAAATTATAAAAAAAATTTATTTATTAGTTTAATTTTTTACGCCAAGGTTACAGATGCTTAGAAACGCTATTTGAAATGTCTGCATTTACAAACCAAGAATACGTAGACATTATTTACGTTTATGGGCTGTGCAATGGAAGTCCAACTAGAGCGCGACAATGATACCTAACCAATGAACTTTATCCTAACCGACGACTTCCTAGTAAAGGAGTATTTGCAAATACGTACCGAGGGCTTCGAGAAACGGGATCAGTTTCAAATACACGACCTAACGCAGGGGCTCCACAAGTAAGAAGAATTTCGGGTGATGAAAGAATACTGGAGGCTGTTACAACTGATACATTAATCAGCATCAGACTCTTAGCATTTCAATTCAATGTTTACAGACATAAAATTTTTAATGTACTGCATGGAGAGATTCTTTATCCATACCACCATACACCTGTGAAAGAACTGCTTCCCAATGATTTGGAAAAGAGACTTGAGTTTTCTAAGTGGTTGCTGTAGCGGAGCTCAATTTACGAGAGATGGGATCACAAATTTTCATAATCTTCATACATGGGCTGCGGACAATCCACATACAAGGCGACATAAATCATTTTAATTTAATCAGCTCCTTCAAACTACCACCTAGGTTTCATTCTGGATTTTTTGCGAAATCATTTACCAGAATTATATATTCCACTGATTCAACTAGCTTCAACACATTTCCAACAGGACGGTGCTCCAGCCCATTATGGTTGTGAGGTTAAGAATTTGCTAGATAAAGAGTGCAGTAATCGTTGGATAGGAAGAAATGGACCAGTTCACTGGCATGGAAGATCACCTGACCTTACAGTATTGGATTTTTTTTTTATATGGGGAAGAATGAAAGAACCTATTTATTCAACGGAAATAGCAACTTTAAGTGAAGTGGAAGAGCGTATTCTCGAAGCGTCATCAAAAATGAGGCATCAGTTAGCATTAATAAGCATTCGTAGTGAAATCCAAAACCGGGCTCTAGCATGCATACGTAACTAAGGAGGATACTTTGAGCACCTGTTATGACTGTTTTAGTACACACATAATATAAAAATTATCTAAAAGCACACTAAATAAATTTTTTGTTCATAGCCTTTGGAACTTAAAGCAAAAAAAAACAATTTTTTTAAATCTTACCTGTTGCAGGTTTTTTCCAATCTATGGGTTTTTTTTTGCAAATTTGTTGATGATTCTTTTTATAATTGTTACGTTCATAAGAAAACAAATAGTAAAACGTTATGTTAATTACACATCTTCTGGAGGGAAGTGACCTCAAAATCAAAAATTAGCATGGGAAAGAAAAATATAACAGGCTTAGAAATTGGAAATCTAAAGACTCAGAAAAGGTATTATATATGTAGATTTCTTCCAAAAATAAAGTCCTAAACAAATGGTGCATTATACTAATGGTAGATTAGTATTAACAGAGCAATTCCGTTAACATGGGTCAGAGATCACCGGATCTCTTTTGTTTTGTTTATGGGGAGTTTATTTCCAGTTCATTCGAGAATATTAATAAATCTTGGGCACAAATCTTTTTTTGTGTTGGATGTGTACGTTATTTAAGAGAATGGTTAAAAGTACCTATTATTTGGAGGGAACAAAAAGATCATTTGAATGACTGTTATTTCGGTGTAATGAAACTGGAGGGATATTCTTATAAAACAAGAGTTAAAATTATATATCCTGATGTGGAGTCTATAGTAACTAAACCGCTTCCTCATACTGATAGCCCGTCACCGCAACATCTAATAAAGGAAAAGATGAAGAGGACAATCTTCAACACAAACCACCTCTCAGTGGCAAGATTTTGTTGTTTAGTCCACTTTTACACGTCGCATGTTTCAAAAGATTCAAATGAGTGCAAAAGAGAGGGATAATGAAACAAAAAATACCCAATTAACCAAATTCCCACTGCATGTGGGTAGGATTTTCAATGCATGTTTTTGACATTTCTTTTTCTCCTTCTTCTTTCTTTTTCGCATTTGCTTCATTACTTCTTTGGCTGTTGTAACGATCACAACATTTCAGTATGGCGGATGAACTTAAATGGACCAAAGAATTAACAAGCGGGCTCATTTTCAATTATGAAACACTGAGCGCCAAAGATGAAATGAAAGAGAACTGTCAAATTACATGCAAAACCAAAGAAGGGGAACAACCGGCTTCGTGTAAAAATGCGCACATCACTGAATGACAGTTCAAAAGAAAATGACCCAAACATGCGCATTACACTCATGCGCTGTGTAAAAGCGGACTAAATAAAAATAGACGTCAAGGTGAACTAAATGATTTAGTTAGAAACCCAACTTTGTCTAAAGCTCAAGTTGAACTCATAGGCTTCAGAGCTCAGCAATGGAATTTACTTCATACAAGTTTCATCGATAATATGAAGCGGAATTTGTAATTTTTTTTTAAAGAGGAAAGTGATCTTACATATTTTAGTGATGCACAGGGGCACATGAATAAATTAGGCTAAGACTTCCCAGACTATTCATTGCTCTTTCAAAATTAATTATTACTGCATAATGACAATGATCTTTCATATGTACCTTTAGCACATGGCATCCAGATAAAAGAAACGTTTGCTAACACGATTATATGGCAAAAAAACCTGCTCGAGAAAGTTTAGTAAAACCGTTATTCTTGAAAAATATTTGCAGATATTAAAGTTGTTGGAATATTTCTTGAGATGCAACTGTTTTTTTTTTCTGAGCAAGTGGGTTCTGAACTCGAAGTTAACACTACATAAAAAAAAATTGGCCAATGAGAAGTAATTTCATTCCTGGACAAAAAAAATATTTCTGAAAACCTTTCTATAGAGCCAAACAATATCATTTTACCGCCTTTACACATCAAACTTCGTTAAAGTCATGTATAGAACTGTAGAATATTTTCAGTATTTGAAAACTTTGTTCCTAGATTGAGCGAAGCTAAATTAAAAGGAGGCATTTTTATAGGGCCGGATATAAGGAATGACACGAAGGTTTCCAATAAATACAGAAGAAAAAATATATGGCTTTCTTTTGTTAAAATGCCAAAAAAAATTTTGAAATATACAAAGAAAAACTAGAAGGAAATAGTTTCTACACTACTACAGGATTATAAAGTCTTTTTCCCGAAAACTTAGGTGCTGTAAGCGACGAGCACGTCGTCTTCAGAGAATTTTTGTTTAAATTACTAGCCTTCAAGAGACAGTTATATTTGTTTTTTTTATATAAACTGTTGCTCCAAGAACGAAATTAACCAAATTATAAAATCCAGAACAATTTTATTGATTTTATTTTCTATAAAAAAAACAAATACATTAGCTTAAATAGTATTAAATTCAACTTTAACTTACAAATTGGTGTAATTACTGAGCAACAAATTAAACCTTTAAATTTCAAACACAAAAAAGAAAAATTCCTCAGCAGCCAATCTCTAACCTTATCTTCTTCTTCGATGATAATGAAGAATTTCGTTGGGTTCGATTACGATGACAATGTCATCTATCTGCATTGGTTTTGAATCCTTAAACCATTTGGATCGTCTTGTGATAACAGGCAGATATTCGGCGTACTAACGCTTTGTAAGCTCAGCTATCAAGTGTTGAGCCCGGCGACTATAAAGTTTGCTGCAAAAATCACTTTCCGAAAATATTTCAGGGGCCGTGACATCTCGATCATCTTCGCCAAAAAGCATTGAATTCGGAGTTTGAGGTCTGGGATCTTCAGGATCGACTGGAATGTGGGTGAGCGGGCGACGATTTATTTGACCCTGAGCTTCAATAAGCGCATTTCGCAAAACATCCTCTCTAGGTATGAGACCTTTTAGCACGAAGTCGATGCTCCTTTTTATGGGCTGAATGAGACGTTCCCAATCTCCTCCCATCCAAGGAGAATACGCTGGTATGAAACGCCACAAAACACCCTCGTACCTTGACGAATATTCACATAGAGAGGCCTCCATCTCCTTAACATCTTTGTCCAATAGATTCTTTGTTCCAACAAAGTTCAGACCATTGTCAGTGTAGAAAAACCTCGTCACAACTCGGTTAATAAGGAACCGCCTTACAGCCATAGTGCATTGATCTAAGCTAAGATCGTTCAACAGCTCTATCTGCACTGCTCTGAATGTAAGGCAAGTGAAAATCATTCCGTAACGTTTCACCGTACCGCGACCAAATTTAACCAACAATGGACCGAAACAATCTACTCCAACATGGGTAAAAGGTCTGGAGTTAAAGGCTAAGCGAGCTTTAGGAAGCTGGCCCATTACCGGCATTTCCGCTTTAACATTGAGACGCTTACACATGAAACATCTTTTTCGTACTCTCTCAACAGCTCATCGTATGCAGATTATCCAGGCGTTTTCACGAATGTCGGATATAACCGTAGCAGTCCCCATGTGAGAGTTTTTTTGGTGATGATGGTAGATAAGTAGGTCGACCAAAGGATGCTTCTTAGGGAGTATCGCTGGATTACGGGAGGAGTATGAAGAATTTGCCTTTTGCACTCTCGAACGCAAACGCAACGTACCATCCTCGTCAAGAAACGGTGACAAACTCAAGATTGAGCTTGACGGGCTAATCTTTTCGCTTGATCTGAGAGAAATGATGTCACTCGGAAACGAATCTTCCTGGATCTTCCGAAATAACCAATCTTCGGCCTGACGATATTCAAATGGCGTAACAAAAACTTCTTTAACTGCGATCTTTTTCTGAAGGATTTTTTTAAAACGAAGCAAAAAGGCAATTACTCTGACAGAGGAAGACCAACTGGACTGAAATCTTGCAGATAACAAGTCATATGCACCATAGTAACTCTTTCTTTTACTTACATGGACCAACATCTTCGAAGACTTTATTTCATCGTTTTCTTTAACACACGCCGTTATGCTAGGTGTTAGGGGCCATTCTCCAAGAGGGCATTTTAGAAAATTCGGGCCTTTAAACCACCTCGTGTCTTGATTTCCCATAGACGAATCGAAATGTTTTGTGCCATCGTCAGCCACATTATCGTTGGAACCAACGTGAAACCACTGACGGGGAGAGGTAGTGTCCAAGATCTCACCCACTCGAGTTGAAACGAAGGAAGGCAGCTTATTAGTACAGTTGATCCAAGAAAGCACAGTCTTTGAATCCGATAAAAACAACGACTCATCGATTCTAATGGTATGAGACTCCTTAATAGTAACTGCCAGTCGAACTCCAAGTACAGCAGCTTGCAGCTCCAACCGAGGTACAGATAATTGTTTTACAGGCGCTACCTTGGCCTTTGCCATAACTTGTACCACTTCAACCTTATCGTGTCGAACGAACCGAAAGTAAGCGACTGTAGCAAATGCCTTTTCTGATGCATCAACGAAAACTATAAGACTTACTTTGCATTCGTCAGGATTCCAAGATACATATCGACGAGGAATCAGGATATTCTCGATGTGCTTCAGCTCTTTGATGAATCCCAGCCATAAGCTTCGTGAATAAGGTGACACCGGCTCATCCCAATCCAACCCTTCTCTCCATACGTCTTGAAGAATGATGCGTCCGCGGATAATGAACAACGAAACAATTCCGAGAGGATCGAAAATCTTCATAATGGTTTTTAGCATTTGACGCTTTGTTATAACCGCTTTATCAAACATATCTTTCATGATCTCATCGTCTGCCAATTTATACGAGAAGTAGTCAGAAGATGGATGCCAAAACATACCTAAAACCTTGGAAACCAAACTATCGCTTTCGTTAGGATTAATTCTTACCAACTTGGTGTTGACATTACCATCTGGCATCTGGTGCAAAAGATCACGGCTGTTTGACTGTATTCCAACAAGATCAAAATTCATGGAATGGCAAATCCGTATAGCATCTTTCGTAACAGCAGTTGCTTCTTCAACGGTGTTATGACTATTGAAATAATCGTCGACATAGGTGCGTTTGATCAATCCATCAACGGCTTCAGGATATTCATTTTTAAATAGGTTGGCATGATGATTTTTAACATACTGCGCGCATGTGGGAGAGCATCTGGGTCCAAACATCATGACCTCCATGATGTAAACTGTTGGTTTTCTTGAGCTATCTCCTTCTCTCCAAAGAATGCGTTGGCACTGTTGGTCCTCAGCCTTAATTCGAATTATGTGGTACATCTCTCTAACATCTGCGTTTACAGCTACTTGGCGTTCCCGGAATTTAAAAAGACCAGCATGTAAGGGAACCAGGTTGTCTGGCCCTTTCAACAAGTGTGTATTTAAAGATATACCATTGACTTTCGCCGCTACGTCTGCAACACATCTGGGCTTTAGAGGAAATTTGTTGGGATTTACAATGATAAAGGTTGGCGCGTACCAAACCCGAGGCCAATCCTTATCCAGCTCCTCCTGCGAAGCAATTCTGGCATAACCCTTAGAGATCAAGTCCCGAAAATAGTTGTTCTTCCACTGCAGAAGATGAGGCTTCTTTTTTAAAGACTTCTCCAATCCCAAAAGTCGTTTAAAAGCCATATTATAACTGTCGGGAAGTTTAACGTCATCTGAATCCCACAAAAGGCCAATCTTATATTGCCTTCCTACCAGCTTCAAGGAACGTTCCATTATATCCAAGGAGCGACTGACTTCACGACTTACCAATTCACCCTTTGGGGGCATGACACCGAATTCCTAAAATGACGCCGCACAAGGTCGTGCAGATCTTGTCCGTTTAGAATCTTCGACGCGAGACACACCCTTTGTCCACTGCAGTGTTAGTTGTTCGGGTTGACCGTCCAGCCCAAGCTCATAAAAAAGGTCTTCTTCAATCATCGACAACGATGTGTCCACAAACAAATCTCCAACGCCATGAATCAGAATCGGAACTATTTTAAACATTATTAAAACATCAGCCCCGACATGGGAGGAGTGAATGTGCGGTTGTGACACGAATGGGACTGCTGCAGAATTTAACTTCGTGGTGCTGAGACTAGATGTTGTATGCAACAATGGGTGATGATGTCGGTTGCATCCATCGGTACCGCATGATCTTTTCTTTGAACAAGCCTTCCACTAGTGCTTTGCTGGGTCCAAGCAAGTAAAACAAATAAACTTTTCTTTAACAAACGTTTATCGTTGATCCGGTGTTAAAGCCAAAAATTCTTCACATTGGTGTAAGGCATGCTGTTTTTTATTGCACTTGCAAACATAGGCCGATTGCCGCAGGCGGTGAAGGAGGTTGACGCAACAGCACTCGAGACGATTTGGTGCTTCCACTGGACTGCGACTTCTTCTGTTCCACCAGGTTTCGACAAATCAGGAGGCAAGTCAAATACTCGTACCTTTTCAGTGAGGAACTCTGCGAACTGTTCGAGATTGGCTCGTGGAAGAGTTGACTTTCGTTTCTGCCAATCTTGATATAACCCTGCACCTAACCTGGAAGCTAAATTCGTTAAAACATACCCATTTGATAAATCCTCTTCTCTGTTTATGGATTTAATGTCAGCAACGAATCCGTTCAACCTTACTGCCCACATGCACAGCTTCGGATCGCACTTTGACGTGAGCTTCGAAAGATGCAGCAAATCAGAGGTCAAGTCGTGGACCAACACATCATAGCGTCCAAATATTGTGCGAAGCGAATCCATAATCGCGTCAGCATCCGGGGGATACTTAAGACGATCACTAACAAGCTGGTACACCTCACCCTTTAAAGACTTACGCAAACGGGCCACATTTTCCTTTGAACTGTACCTTCCCTCGATCGTGGTAGATACTCGTATGTATACTTCCTCAAAATAAGGCCACTCCCTTTTGTTCTCTCCAGAGAAACTCGGCAGATCCTGCACATTGCTTCGATTCAAAATAGTGAGGAGATTTGCCATATCATGATCTCGTAGAGAAGTATCAGGAATGTCAGGCTGCTGATGGTGCGTTTTTCGCAGCGGCGTAGACTGACGTGGTTCCCGGTTTGACATTTTTCCCAACAGAGGAGAATGACAATGCGCCGCCGTACTGCTCAGAAGTGGCTGATGGTTAGCCTGGATCTTTCTAATTATGTCTAGCTTGGCGCTTAAACTTGATTCTGGAGCGCCGGTGAAGGTGGGAATGGGCTGTTCCTTGATGCTCGCAACTCTAACAACTCCTTGTCACGTTATGCTACAGCGGTTTGGGCCACTGCGGCAGCTTCCATTATTAAATCGACGTGATCGGCGACATCATCTGCTACGGTTGGTGCTGGTAAAGAACCTCCGCGACTCGTTTGTACATTAGAAGCGGCGCCATCCTCACGAAAAACACAGTTTTCCTCCTCACAAAACCAGGGAGTTAATGTGTCGAACTTCTCCGGATCAAAATCATGGCAACTATAATGCCACCAGCGCTTGCACTTTTCACATGACACCATGAAGTCGTCATCTGGTCTTCGACAACTCGGTAGTGTACAATTATGTGCCACTTTGTCCATCTCGAAAGCAGAAGTCATAAACGAAAAAATCAATTTAAAATACAATAATGTTGCTCCAAGAACGGAATTAACCAAATTATAAAATCCAGAACAATTTTATTGATTTTATTTTCTATAAAAAAACAAATACATTAGCTTAAATAGTATTAAATTCAACTTTAACTTACAAAGTGGTGTAATTACTGAGCAACAAATTAAACCTTTAAATTTCAAACACAAAAAAGAAAAATTCCTCAGCAGCCAATCTCTAACCTTATCTTCTTCTTCGATGATAATGAGGACCGCATGCGCGTAGATCTTTGACAATTTTCTATCTCTTCGTTAGAAAGAGACGAAATTGATATTTCAAATGGAGTTGCCAGTTGTCGAAATTGTTTAAATAGTTGTTACACATATGAGTCTTTTCACGACTCGATGACAAAACATATTTTCCCAAGAAAAGGGTGTTTAAATTTTTTTAACAGTTTTTTTTTAACTAATCCCATGCCAAGGTACGAAGAAAAAACAGTTACGAACCCCGACAAGAAATACAGTGTGTCTGTGCGAGGGTTAGGGGTTTACGAAAGTATTAGCAGGGTTTATCATCTAAGTTAGTTCTTCTATGCACATGTGTGAATGTTGTGCTTGTAGTGCCTGTTACTGATATCAGTCACTAGGCAAATAGCACGATTAATAAAATAAAAGCAAGTATTACTTTGATAGGCGTATATACTTTGCGTAAATAATAAGTGAAATGGTTTATAATTAGAAAACCTTGCTATAGACATTTATGACAAAAAATGAGAAAATTGATTCAATACTTGTGGGTTTGAATGAAAATAATTTCATTATGTTGTATGAAATGTTAGTCCAAAATGAAACGATGTTAGCTTTATCCCGATTTAAAGCTACAATAATTCCAATAATACATACTAATTAATCCATTTGGTATACATGTAATTATAATTATAAGATTCAACGAGTAAATTTCCCATTATAAGCAGATTAGCCAATAAAAATATCCTGTACAAGTTTACACAATTTGGGTTAAGACTTTTTAATTTTCACTTATGTACATATTACTACATTCCTCTGGGACTGTGTACGTAAAAATAACTTTAACCATATTGAAGCAAATTTTTACGGGCTTTATAAATTCTTTTATTTTTTGCCAAGCTTAATGCGAATTCTAGTAAAACTGAATTAGTTTCCTTTATGAGTGAAAAAATTCCACAATACGCCGATGCCTACTTAAATTTGTTTCGTTCTGCGCAATACGTATGGGGAGTCCCCATAGAAAGACTGACATTTATGGAAATCTTCATCAAATTTCATCATCAAATTTCAATCACATTCAAGTTTCGGAACATGGGAAAACAAAATTTTAGAATAGGCTTGAATAATTGAAACTACAACTTGTTCTATAGGGTATCTAAGCATTAATTACTCTATTGTTTGCTTAATTACAGAAAATTGTTATTCCTTACTTTTGCATAATTTTCGAAATAAAAAAGAGGATACAAAATGAAAAAGGGATCTACAATTTACTGCTAGGAATAAAAAAGAGTTAAAACTAAATTTTTTGAGCGCAGTTGAGAGTTCCTTTGATTTTCCGAACTTTTAATGTGCCGTTTCATACAATATATATCACAAGTGTAAACATTTAATAAACTTTTCATTCACGATGCCCTTGATTAAAATTTCCGTTAATTTATCTTTTTCTATTGGGTGTCCATATAATCTTGGAGGAAGCGTCATCAAGCGGGAAGAAATTAATTCAATAAATGTATCTGAGTAATGCATAACCTTGTTTTCTTTCATTTATGAGTCTCTTTTACCTGGAAGTACAAAAACTTTTTGAGATTTGATATAAATGTCACAATGTGCTAATTATGGTATAAGTGTGTTTGGGTTTGACGATGCTGTCATTGCTGAAATAGCATGTGCACTTGATTATGTTTATTGTATTGCAAGAAATCGCTTGATAATTATCTGAATGGCTCCTATACCTACATGCGATTTTCCACATTTTGACCAAATTTTCACCCTATAGCATATGCTATAGAAATCCCAAGAAGCCTTGATCGACTACTACCACCTTTAATCCATTTATGATCGTATCTGTCAAGATCAGCTATAAAGACTAGTGCCTAGTTTAGAAATTCCTGTAAAATTCGTGGGATTATGTAGAATTAAGATGAATGCTTGAATTTTCATAACTATGCGTCTCCATAGGCAATTTTTGTAGCTATGGCATGGCAATGAGAAAAGCAGTATAAGTTTGTAAGATTCATATTGCTGGCCATTTTATTTTTCATTATATCGGTGCAAAACTTTTCTGTTTTTATAATCCGTGTGCGCTAAGGGATTATGAGTATCCTTAAAATATTTGCGCACAGCGTTTTTGCAAAAACAATTTCAAACCGCATACATTTTTTAGGGCCACTTTGAATTTGGCAAATGTCAATATTCCGTTTAGATGGAAAGATATTTATTGTAAATTGACTATATTTCACTTGTCATTGCCTATGCCCGCTCACGACAAATCACTTGCAGGAATGTCACTGGCAATAAATTGCTGCAAATGTCGGAAAGCTCTAAAAGAGACTTTTAATGTAGATAAAAAAAGGTTTACAGAAGGTGATGTGACTTCATTAACATCATACTTCTGAAAATAATAAAAAGAGACTTACATTTTGACATCAGAGACATAACATCAGTGTCAGAACGCAACGATCTGACACGTATTTAAGTATTAGGAGAGAAGTCACAAAAATTGGTTTAGTTTTGTACGCGGGAAAACCAAGTATATGCTAACGGATAGAAAACATTAACAAAATCTTCTTTTAGTTTATATATTTGCTTGAGAATTAATTGGAACATCCAAAATAAATTGGCCAAACACAGTCGATTGTTCGAAAACAAAATTTTAATTTAACATACAATACTATTTGACGTTTATATTTATGTGGGTTAGTACATTCAGCCATAAAATCCAAAAGATATCCGAGTGACCCTTTCTGTGAATGCGTGTGAATTGTCAACAATGTCAATTCCCATAACATTTTACACAAAACCTCATCCATATTACACATGCATAATAAACTTTATACCTACGTAAAGTAAGGCTATAATTCCAGCAAATTTTACCAGTTTACGGGTGTGGACAAGTGTTAGTAATTTGCTTACAGTGGATTTGCGAAGAGTTTAAGGGATTGTAAAAGTATTATTAGAGTTTGCCGTCTATGTATGCTAGTTCATCTATGGTGTAGGACAAAGATTATTTAAGCCTAGACAAGAATTTAAGATAAGTCCTTCTAATAATTGTTCTTTGTATTGTCCATCTAAGTGCCATGAAAACATTTTTATATTTAAACTTTTTTTTATTAATCAATTTTCTATTCAAATCTCACCTATTTTTGGAAAAACAAAGCTCAAAGAATTTTCCAATTTGAATGAAAGGCAATGACAGGTTCTAATAAAAAAAAAGGTTTGAGAGTTTTTACAAAATTTGCCCGAACAAATTTCTTGGACTAAAACCGACAAAAGAGGAGAAAAGAATTTCTCTCCCACTTCGCTCTTTTCTGCGAAAAACTTCGAAAAATATAAGTCTGCGAATGGATTTTGAACTGTTTTTCGTAGTTATCCCATCTTTGCACAGTACGCGAACGGACTCATTGTATTTTAAAAAATATACAAATTTTCATGGACCTATATTTGTTAGATACGAGGTGGCACAAAATTAATCACCCTATCGGAAAATGGTATAATTGTTTGCAAATGGCGTCGTACGTCAATCATATTTGACATTAGTGAACTAGACAGCTGTAGTATACAATCAGACAAGCAGCTATACTCCGCAAGAACGTGGAACAATTGTGTCGATGTTTGTGACCAATAATCGGTCGGTGGTGTTAGCGCAGCGTGAATTTCGACATCGATTTCCTAATCGTGTCGCGCCAACTGGGCAAATATTCAGGCACTTAGCTACTCGACTCGAACAGAGTGGAACCACAGGAGACCATGCAGGGCGTGGCGGCCATCGGACTGATCGTTCGGCCGAAAATATCGCGACTGTAACTGCCGATGTCGCTGAGTACGAAGAAACATCAACCAGACGACAGGCCACACAATTGGGCATCACCAGACGGACAGATGAATTTTAATGAAAGACTTACACATGTTCCCGTACAAACTGCAAACAGTGCATCAGTTAATGCCACCTGTCCGTCAGTCGAGTGCGAATTACTGTAAAGCAATCCTTAATCTCATCAACGAGGGGTATTTTCACTTAATCGGTTTCGTCAATAAGCAAAACCTTCGTTTCTGGGGCACTGAAAATCCGCGTGTGATGCACGAAGAGACATTACATACACTCAAAGCCACTGTATGGTGCGGCGTTCACGCGGCAGGAGTGAGTGGGCCGTATTTCTTTGAGGACGCCATCGGTAATACGGTCACTGTTACTGGCAAGCGCTACAGGGCCATGATAAACGACTTCTTACTGCCGGAATTGGATGAGCGGTTCTTGGTGAACATGTGGTTTCAACAAGACCGTGCAACCGCATACACAGCACGAGCCACAATGGATATTGTGAAGGAAGCGTTTCCTGGTCGCGTAATCTCCCGTTTTGGCGATTTGGCATGGCTAGCAAGATCGTTGGATTTAACAATCCCAAACTTCTTTTTTTGGAGCTACTTGAAGTCGCGCGTTTATGCCAACAAGCCTCAGATAGTCGCAGCCCTTAAGGAGAGTATTCGATAGGAATGCGAACAGTTATCACCGGAAATCTTGCGGAAAGGCCTGGAAAATGCCATAAAACGGGCACAAATGTGTATCAACACTGGCGGCAGCCACTTGACGGATATCATCTTCTCCACTTAACATAAACAATTGTAAAAAGTCCAAGTGAAGATTTCCATCACTCATAATCATTTTTTTTATTTATTAAAAAAGTAATTCAAAAACAAAATTGGATGATTAATTTTGCGCCACCTTGTTTAACTGTTTACCTCTAATTTCTCGGTAATAAATTCATATTTACCACATGAAAATAGATTGCCTATTTATTTAAAATAATTGAACAAAATATTTCATAAATGTTGTCATATTCTCCATTTTAAATTCTTATCACTCACTCTCCATGTCATGAAGTGACAAATAGCAGTCAAACGACATTGACAACCAAATTAAATCGACCTGAAACATAAAACCCAGCTTATAAATATTTACAAATCCATGTCGATAGTTCAGATATTATGATCTTTAGAATAAAATCTACTACGCAATTTGAAAACCAAATGTGTGTCTAGTACATTAGCATAAAAGACAGATAGTGTGGCATGTGCCTATCCAAGAAAAGTGTCAGATTTTGGCTAGCCTGGATTGATTTGCACTGTAAATGGAAATAAACTTTTTCCAAATAAATATTTGATAATTAATCTTCCTTTCATTTAGGATCGTAAGATAACGTTTGGAAATGTCTAGTCGTGAGGGTGGTAAGAAGAAGCCATTAAAGGCCCCAAAAAAGGCTGACAAAGACGTGGACGAAAATGATATGGCATTCAAGCAAAAGCAAAAGGAAACCCAGAAGGCATTGGAAGCGGCCAAGCAGAAGGCGTCACAGAAAGGTCCGCTCATTGGTGGTGGTATTAAAAAATCGGGGAAGAAATGATTATGTTAATAAACCATTGTGTGATTTTAAATAAAACAAAAACCTTTTAGACACTAATTTGTATGATTTATCGACTCACATTTTTATATTTACAAAAAAAAGCAATTTAACAAATGTAAAAAACTGAATTGTGACAAAAATATATGGAGAATAATTTACGTCAGTATATAGAGTTCTTTTCAAAATTCTGCCCACGTGAATTGGTCTTTATTCAAGTCAATGGATACATTCGACGCGTTTGGGAAACTCGATTGAGTTCCTTGCAATTGTACTGTATATGAAGCCACTTGACATGCTGCTCCTATATGTTGATGTAAGGGTAAATCCGGATACTTTGCTTTATAGTATGCTAATGCGCCAATAAATGAGTCACCAGCGCCAGTTGTATCGATAACTTTATCCACTTTTCGAGTTGAAACATGGATTGCCTGTTGGTCATTCTCTCTATTCATGAAAACAGCTCCGGAAGCTCCAAGAGTAATGATGACTGTATTAGCTCCCATTTCAATTAAACGAATCAACGCCAGCCTCGAGTCCCTAAAAGCAAAATTATTAGGTGGCGAATCTATAAGACTAACTACAACGCACACCACACTATTGATTGGAAAACCTGTCATAAGAGCTGCTTCAGTTTCATTTACGCAGAAGATTGTGGAATAATTTAGTAGCTCGGTGGGGGTATCCTCTAAAGCTGGTGCCCCATTCAGAATCGAAGTACCTTGAAACTCTTTTAGAGCATACATTGTCGCGTCAATAGGTGTCTCCAATTGGCAAATTAGGATCTACCAAAACATACTTAGCAATCAATCAAACATATAAGACCAACTCACCTTTGATTGTTGAAATAAATTCGAAGCTCTTTTAACGTCACCTTTTGATAGAAGGTTATTAGCACCAGCCACAATAACAATAGTGTTTTCACCACCTTCAGCGACGCTTATTTGGGCTACTCCCGTTGTCTAAAAGCAAAAAATGGTAATATTATTTCAGATGGCGATGTTTTCTTCATTTGTTGAGAAACTTACTTGATTTGTGCATATTTCGATATGATCGGTTTCCACATTTTCTTTGCGAAGATGTTCAAGATAATGTTTACCCCAATAGTCGCCACCTATTTTAGCAATTAACGCTGTTTTTGCACCTAGTTTCGCTGCTGCAACACATTGATTAGCACCTTTACCACCGAATCCTGTCGCAAATGAATTTCCATGCAGTGTTTCCCCTGCTTTTGGCAAACGAGGACCATAACTAAAATAACAAAATTAAAATAGCAATAAAAAAGTTTTGTGTAAAATGTATTTTAACCAACCAAATGAAATCTACAATAGCTGATCCAAACACAAGCACATCCATTGCAATTAATTGAGAAAAAGTAATTTTATCACCAGTTTTGTGAGGTGTTATCTCGATACACTTATCGGTGGGTACTCAAGTAAACATTAAGATAATGTTATTATTCGAGATTTATGAAGGAAACATCTAGTTACCAATAGAAGCGTGTGTGACACTGATTATTTGACAAGTGCCTTTTTGATAAGCGCTTTACAGCAGAGACAGAGTCTGACTTAATTAACACAGATTTATGTAATTGACACAGTATGAATAATTAATGAATAAACAATTTGGGTGGTAAACAGCTATATCCTCTCCAATTACTGCTCAAATCATAATTTTTTCTATATAGAAAAACTATGGCTATACTAATTTAATTACTAAAATTCATTTGTTTCCTGTCCGCTTCAGCGTGTAATCTCTGGAAACTTTTCGAAACAGGTAGTGCTTAGTAATTGCATTTATTTTTTTCCTCATCCATAAATATGTTTTTAAACATATTTCTTTAGAAAATTGTTATTGAACTCATCCGCACTTTTAGACTTCGCAGTTGGTATTTACTATTACAAATTATTACTTAACCTTTTAATCATCAAAATGGTAAAATAGATATTTAATATTTAAGGCTCCATAAATTGAAAAAATCGTCCCCAAAAGTTTAACCCACATGGTTCACAAAGGGGAAGAGTGCCTCAGGGTATTGTTAGATTTAGATCAAAACAAACAACACCAGGTTTAGGTACGTTATTTGTTAAGAATTGTTATCAATAGCTGTCGATTGTGATGATAATCACAAAAAAAATTGTTGGCATTTGAGCAGCACAAATAAAGGTCACATTTTGAACAAACATACAAGTATTTTTTGTAATTTTTTGCATATTTTGCACCACCTTTGCCTAACCAGATTGGAAAGTAATCGACTTGGTCGAAACGGATGTCATGAACTGGGTGTTTAGCTTTTTTACCAACTCTAGTACATTGTGGTTTTGGATTGCCTTGCGGAGTTCCTGGCTGACTGCTTGATGTTATTGACCAACCACTTGAAAGACATGCTGTAGGTTTTTTTTTTGTATACCACAAGACCAGCAGCAATTTCTTCTCCAAATTAATGTAGCCGGAGCAACTGTTGTTCTTCAGCTGAAACATTGCTCGAATCCTTGCCATTTTCGGTGTGTACGCGTCGATACAATATGTAGGCATTTGTCGTTGTCATATCGATGAAATTATAAAGCAATCGAATTATTGCATAGTGTAACTTCGCTCGAATATGATAAGGTCCCATTAGTCCACCCATTAAATCTACTCTACCCATATGGCTGATGTACTCACGAATAGGTTATACGCAACCGACTTCATATTTTTTTAGCATCCCTGCCAAACTCCTCAATTTGTGCAGAATGACTATGGTGAATGCACGCTGCTCCATCAAGGCCGATAAAAACTCACCGCGACCTTTGATGTCAAAAAAGGATTTACACAAGGCGTCGCGCTGTCATGCTATTTCTTTAACATCATTCCTGAAACAATAGTGCAAAACTTACGCGTCAATACGAGTCCGTCAAATTACTCGCATATGCCGATGATATATATAATGGGAAGAAAGAAGAGTGACTCGCTTTTGCGAGTATTTAACGCTCACTTTGGGTAAGACCAAGTATTTGCTGGCAATAAGAAAGGACACCTAACACCGATGTTTCGGACAGAACGTCACCCTCAACAGTTATAACTTTGAGGTAGTTAAGGACTTTGTATACCTAGGCTCCGCTATCAATTCAGACAACTACACCACCGCTGAGATTAAGTGAAGAATAACTCTTGCCAATAGCTGCTTCTTTGCATTAAGAAGGCAATTTACTAGCAAAGTGCTCTCTCGAACAATTAAAGTGACCCTAATAATCCCAGTCCTATTCTATGGCGCAGAGGCATTTGCTTTATCAAAAATGGTTGAGGGTGCTTTGAAGGGAAATTTTTTCGGGTGATTTTCGGTCCAGTCTGCATAGACGGTGAGCGAAGGAGGAGATACGATGACGAGCTGTAGGGGCTGTACAGAGACATCGGCTTAGCCGATGACATGACAGAAGTCATGTAGGGTTAAATAGAGCGGATGGACACCAATGCTCCGGGCCGAACAATTTTCGAATTAGCACAGAGCAGTAGAGGAAAACCGCAACTCAGATGGCGCACGCAAGTGGAGGGGACCTCAACCAACATAGCGTGCGAATCTGGAGGTAGCTAGCTAAAGATCGAGCTGGCTGGAGACGCTTGTTGGTTGAGGCCCAAGTCCACTCCGGACTGTAGCGCCACCTTAAAGAAAACAATGAAGAATTCTATGTCAGAAAGTAAGTTTTGGGCATAAAAATATGGCGAAGTTATGACCGCAAAAACTGAGTTGCTTCAAGACATGTATCATAGATAAACAATAATATTTAAGCTTACAGGCTTGCGATGCCAAGGATTCTTTGCTTGAAATTGACATTGCTAGCAAAATAAATATGTGTACTCTTTGCTTGTGTTCTAACTTCAAAACGAAAAGAACTAGCCGACATTTGGCACTTCAATGTGCCTGTTTACATTGTGCCTGTTCACATTATGCCTGTTTACATTGGCGACGGGATGAAAGTCCTCACCATGAACGTCGTGTTCACATTGTCATGGGGTTGAAAGACTTTTTGACAAGTGGAACACTTGAATCGGAGCATTTTTAATTTTTAAATTTTCGCAGCTGGCCTGAAACATACCATTTTTCCTATTCTTCACACTTCTTTCTCATCAACGATCAAAACTAAAATGAAAAAATATGTCAGCAATGGAACGATATGGAAAAAAACGATGTGTTGCACCCGTGAATCCACTTTAGAAATGGATTTTCGGTGGAAGTAACCTTTCTTCTTCCCACTTCAATAAAAAGCGTTCCCTCTCTTTCGGACAATCTTCCTGATCGCACCAATGTGAACAGATCGTGCCTGTATCTCGTGATACAGCGTGCCAATTGTCCACGGACTCTTTCTTTAGGGTTATCTCAAAAGTAAGGTCCATGCCATTAAGTCAGCTACAGTCCATGAGCTAAAGGACGAGATAATAAGGCATATTGGTGGAATTATGGAGCAATTATATCAGGTACCCGATAATATCGTGTAATGTACACCTTTGGTGGGGATGAGGAGTATATTCTACAGGGAGAGCATGAAAGCAGCGAAGAAAATATAGGTCATTGGTGAAGTTAATACTAAAAGTAATAGAAATACAATATCTATTTAACATGCATTGACAACGAATTGCAATATAATTCATTGTAAGTAGCTACGCATAAGTTCGGATCAATTTCGTTCACTTTTTTAATCTAGACCCGCCAACGCGTCTTCACTGGAAATGTCTCCAGTATTAGCTTTAATACGAGCTGAATAAAATCGCTTTTTTTTAAATTATGGTTTAATCGTTTTGTTTTTTGTCTGGTATTGATATATGAGAAATATGAGAAATAACGCGAAAGATTCATATCGTAATATTGCATGTTCTAATTATTACTAAATCTATAAATACTCATCTTTGAACGCATATGAATTTTCATATCCAGCAGTTGGTGGTTCTGATCCGGAACGAACCGCAAACAAGCTGGATGGTGAAAAAGTGCTCTCTTTCCACCATTTTACTTTTTCTCGGCCATCACTTTACGAACCCCGGTTGGCAAGTGAGCACGCGAGTTGTCAAAAGCCGAAAAGAAAATTCCATTTTCTTTTGAAGTTCTTTAAAATTTGTGACGTTTGAAATATTAAAACTATACACACAGGTATACATACATATATACATATATATATTTTTTTTTTCTAAAAAAAAAACACTTGTATAATTTAAGGGTTTTCTACCTAATTTTGTAAAGTGTAATTGATATTGTAAGTGCCGTACTAGGCCAAGTATTCGCAATTGATTTTCCTTGGCCTGTCGTTCGTATCCACCGTGAATTTGATTATGTAACTTTTTTCGTTTTCTTTGGTTTTTGTATTCATCTTATTTTAAACGCCTTGACACTGTTTCCCCTTTGCTTTAATTTATATTTACCGAATTGATTTGGGGGTTTTAGTTGAATTTTACTGCAGCTCTTTGTTTCAAGGAGTGGCCTTGTAAAGATTCACTACTTTTTTATTTTGCGTATTTCGATTTAATTGTTTCATTAGATGTCATTCAATTTGCATGCATATGTTTAAATTTGTCAGCAACGTCGAGAAAGTGTTTTTTGTTACAGCGTGGCCACTTTCGCTAGGCATGTTCGTAGAGCAGGTTTAGTCGCTATGACGCATGCCTGTAACGCGATCAATTATGGTTATACAACCATAGAAGACTGAAAAACAATTTTGTCAATTTAAGTTTTCTTATATTTAAAGAAGTAATCATGTGAAGGATTTGAAATATTTTTTTTTTTTATAAAATGCTTATTGAGAATGCCTGACACGTGACGGTTAAGTTCGGAAAATTTATACTTCGGCCATTTTAACTACGTCAGCTCCGTGTCATGTGTCGGGCGCAAAAAAGAAAAAAAAACTACAATTTCGCATACATGAAACCCACAGCTATAAGCTAAATGCAAGATATTAAAATTTGTCTATCTTATGTAAGGAACAGTTCTAGTATTTGTTAAATCTGCGTCGATTGCTTTTTTTTGTGTGAGTATAAGATCACACATTTGGAAAAAAAGAAGCAGTTCACAAGTGGTTTAGGGGGTTTTCAAGAGAATTTGTGGTTCTCTTATTCACAAAAAAGATTCTCTTAGAGAACAGAACCAC
This sequence comes from Volucella bombylans, assembly GCA_949129095.1. Lineage (NCBI taxonomy): Eukaryota > Metazoa > Arthropoda > Insecta > Diptera > Syrphidae > Volucella > Volucella bombylans. The sequence continues at coordinate 107,860,972 of OX422143.1, read as the reverse complement.
TATTCTGTGATGTAAATGATTCAAATAGCTTAGCCTCGAAGTTGGACATTTTCGCGTTCTAAACTAATTTTGGAAACAACATCTTGTAGCTTACGACAACACCCTTGTACTTGTTCTTTGGCAATGGCAAAGTTTTAGGACTAGTATTAGGTATTAGGTATTTTTATTTTTGTTTTTGGACGCCCTTGTGTAATGAAAAGAACGTGACATTGATTTTCATTAGGCTGTTACGTTAATGGGCAGGTAGCCAAAGAATTCTTAATTCCGTGTGTCGTGGCAACTGAAACTTTTTAGAAGATAAATAATACAACTAATGGGGATGAGATTTTAACTTTATAAAGTGTTTTCCCTTTGTATTTATTTATGTAATTTTTCACTTGTGTTCTTTTAGTTCTTTTTGTAAAAAACTTTGGAATGTGCTATTGAATGCGGTCAACTAATTTATTTATTTTTTCTTATTGACTGTCGCTCATAGCAACATGAAGTTCTCACATGTTAAAATGGAGGTTCATTGACTTTGGTTGTTAGCTTTGGCTTCAAGTTATTTAAATAATGTGATGAGGTTGGGATTGCTTTACAGGTTTATCGTTTTGTTACCCACACTTGTACAAGTCTACAACGTGTTATAAATTATGAATCCAGGCAAAGAGGGAATAACCATTGATTAGATTTCATACGCTGCAAAAATATATAAAATTTTCAAAGCTAATACAAATAAGAACGAAATGTGCAAGCAAAGCTACGGGCCATTCATCATGCGCATACAAAGTCAAATGATTATTATCATGTCACACTATCTGAGTTGTGAACTTAGAATTTATAAAGTAAATGTTACTTAAATATTGATACCGTCGGAAACGCTTGGGAAACGATCATATGTACAATATGTACTTGTGATTTTTTTTATATTGCTTTGTGAAAAGTATCGGAATAATATTTTATTAAATAATTTGAATACAATACAACTTTGACATTATTTCGTCTGCTGAGAGTAAAGAGCTCTATAATTATATTCATCAATCTGCCGTCTCCTGTAGAAAAGACTTGGTTAAAATAATAGCAGTGTGAGATAGTTAACGTTTCTATTTTACAATAAAACCAATTTTATAGCACCTACATTTTAATTATTTATTCTTTCTTTCTTTATCTACATGGAATAATGTTCTAAAGACTTAGTATTGAATTTAAAATTAAGTAACTGTTCTGATGAAAACCTAAAATATTAAGCTTCAGACAATAACAAGTGTGTAAAAAAATAGCTGTATTATTTAGAAAGGCTTACATTTTTGACTTTAATTCATTTAAAAAATAAACTGAAAATTGAATATGTTGCACTTGCTTAATATTTCGTTGAATGGCCTTTGTTTGCCATAACTGCCGTCCAACGACGTGGCATAGAGTCGACTAAGCGCATACACCTCTCGAAATACATGCCCATGCAGATTGCACTGTAGTCCATAATTCACCAAGGTTTTTTGGTTTTGCCTTAAAAACTTCTTGTTTATCATCAGCCCATAAGTTTTCAATTGTATTAAGATCTGGGAACTGAGCAGGCATTATGACATTAATCCCATTGAATCCAAATCAATTTTTAGCCAGTTTACTGTTGGGCTTGGGATAATTGTCTTGTTGATACACCCACTTAAGCGGCATATTCCATTCAGCATATAGAAGCATAACAGTCTGCAAGATATTCACGTACAGTTTTGCATCCATTGTATCTTTAATCCAGTACAAAGAACCTGGACCATAGTAGGAAAACGAACCCTATACATTAATTTTTGCCCCTCTATGCTTTACCGTACGAGTCACAAACCGAGGATTGTAATCATCATTCGGTGATCTTCTTATGAATTGCCTTCGTCCATTTGTGTAGAGGCCAATGCAAATGTTCCTTAGTAACACTGATTCTCTCTTTGCTGTGTCGGGGTTGCAACAAGGGCACTTTTCTCGGGCTCCTGCCAAATAATTTAGCCTCTACAAGAATCCGTCTTATTGTTGAAGTGTCTACATGTAGATTAAATTCTTGCTTAATTTGAGTAGACGTCTTAAATGGATCAGTTTGTACTAAACGAATAAACTTTTTTACATCATGCTCTTCAATTTTTCTCTTTCGAACATAAGTTTCCACTTTTTCTTCCCATATGTTTTGCATTTGATATCATTTTCGCAGAGCACGAAATCTTGTATAAAAGTACATGTTTTTCCCTCTTCAATCATTTCTAAAATGCGGTTATTTTCTTCTTGGGTGCAATGTTTGCCTCTACCCATTTCGAACAATAGATCTAGAAAAATTTATTATTTTTAATTTATTTATTTATTAAATAAATTATCTTTAACAATAAATTATTTAATGAAATCGATAGACTTTTAATTTCACTGCTATTATTTTACACAGAAGACAACTACGGTCTGTCAAATCTAATAGCGATACTATCAACTTCCATTGAAAACACAATCAAAATCGTATAACAGTATTAAGTACAGATAAACGATGTAGTAGAGTTTTCAGTTTAATTTTTTTTACGAATATAGCAGCACTGCTACTTTTTACACACAGGTGTATGTCTGTAGATTAGTCATTTAATATTTATAACACTTCGTTTTGTTCAAGTATATGCTTTCGAAAATATTCGACTCGATGTCGAACAGGTTCCAGCTGTTCCATAAAATAGGACACATATTCACTCTTATTTTTTAACTTCTTTCATTGAATTTGCTGATGTGTTTGCATTTGCCTCTTCAAAACGTTGTTGAAACTTGGACCTCTATTGTTTTTTTTTCTATATAGAAATCGGCCTATGTTTTACATGGCAAAACTGATTTGCCGAGCCTGAAATTTGTCCTCTATCGGTTTTTTAATGTGAATACTACTGCGAATGCTAGTATTTGATCATATCACTTGGTAACATAACATTTTCATATATTGCATTATTGCGGTGCGTATGTTAAAGCTGGACGAACGACTGTAAAGCTAAAAAACACGATTCAACTGCTGTAACAACAGTCGTCTTGTTAAATACGTGGAATACGTCGTGCGTATTCACTCAAACGACAATTGTACCGGTGTTGAATGTTCATATGCTGTTGAGCGTGCAGCCTGTGTTGCATGCGACACATTGTATAGAAATAGTATATAGTATTCGCGTATATAACTGTGCAATCAATTTTAGTTGTTTTTTTTGGGTGTAAAAAACACGCAATAACAAGTAAAACTGAATGACTGAGTGAAATGCCTGGTTGAACGCGGATTGTATAAGTGTGTGCTACATGTGACGGTTTGGTCAATGTCAATGTAGCGTGGGTCGGTACTACAGTTGTATCGTGTATTTCCTACTTAAAAGCTCTTTATTTCAAGTAAAGTTACTTTATGAAAGAGTCGTGTTTATATTTCCATACTACCATTTTATTGAGAAGTCATTAGAGAAGCCATTAATCTAATGGCATCTTACACATCGTCGTGTGCTGTTGGATCTAAGTATCTATCTTTTTAGTCAGAAGTCAAATGGAATTATTGTGGATATATTATTATTCATTATCGACCATTCGAAAGTAACGATTTTTAATGAATGTCTAGTGTCTTTAAATAAAATTTGGCTGCCGCACAAAATTAAAGACAACAAATTGGAATGCGTTGAATATTTTCTCTCATATTTGCAGTTCTAAACTTCTTAGTGAAACCAAATTTTTACTGATAATATTTATATTAGGTTGTACCATATGAAATGTCCGATTTATAGTAAAAATTAAAAAGCCAATATTCCTATGAGAGAAAGGTGTCGACTTATTGCCATTGGGGATACTCACATGCTTTCGTTGGGTCTACATCCACCGTTGCTCTTAAAACATCTTCGCCACTAACGTTTCCGACTTCGGGTTCATTTTCAAGGCTGAAATCTCCCGAACCGAACTTTCCAAACCAACGTCGTGTAGTGCGTTCGTTTACGGCTACAGTATTTCCCACTGAGCGAAAATCGGATATTTCATGTAGTGCAACCCAATACATTGGTCTTAAATGTTTGCAAGTTATAACGAATAGAAAATAGAGAGCTCGGTAGGGCATTCCATAAGCAAGTAGTACGCATTAGGAACGAATCACGATATTTTAAAGTATGTTCGAAAGTGGGCTTGAGGATGTACTGATGAGCATTCATAGTGAGACGGGTGTTATGTTTTCTTTTTAAAGTTTGAAGAAGCGGAATGCTACTGGTCATTTCTATGGAGCATGGGTGGTGGAAATAGCCATATAACAAATTGAGACACGAGATATTTCGTCGGTGTTCAAGGGTATCCATTGACTGAATGATTATATCAGCATCACCTGTGAGTTTTATCGCATGGTTTTGAATCCTATCTAGCAGGTGCAGAGATGTTATAGGCGCACCTGACTAGATGTGGCCATTGTACTTCAATTTTGGGCGAACAAATGCCTTGTATATTGAGGCCAAGAAGTAGACAGTATTGCATTTTGCAAGCATTAAATTCTACTCTGCTGAAGGTTCTCCCATTAGTTATTCTGTTAATATCGGAATTTAATGAGTTTAACATATGCTGCCGTTCCCGTTCTACAGCCGAACAGCAGGAACGTGAGTGAACAGAGAGTGCTATCGTCAGCAAAGGAATATATTGGATTAAAAGTAGCAGCCAAGTGATCATTAATGAAAATTAAAAAGAGTGTCGGAAACAGAGTGGAGTACTGGGGCACACCGGGACTTATTTTGTCAATATCAGACTTGAAACCATCCAAGACAACTCGTTCCAGACAAGAAAATTGAACGTTCCGAAAGGCAATTTCTAATCCATTGAAGAAGACAGTCGTCGATCCCATGTATTTTCAACAAAAGAGCCTGATGCCAAACTCTGTCAAGTGCCTTAGAGATATCATATGTATTTACTCTCTCTCACACAAACACATGCTTTTAAATACTGTCTATACATATTATAGACACCTTAAAATGTAAAGATACTCGTATCACCCATTTTTCATTTTCGATTTTCGGGGTGAATGCAAGATTTTTCTTATCCGGAAGTTGAAAACAGCCTTAGGCGATTTATAAATGTTATGAATGTAACGTATCTGATTTGGTACATTGTGCCACCCTATGTGCATAATAATAAGTATATTATGTGCATAATATCGGTGTGTTAACAACTTTGTGGCACAAACTATGTTTGTTGAAGCTTAACCCACGACTCGTGGTTTGAAATTAATACACCCGGAACTGTAAAAAATGCTGGAATTCGCTACAGTCTTTATTCCACTGTATGTGGAATTTCTTAATTGGATAAGAGATGTTCAACACCAGCCTTTTTAGTCATGATGGATAATGTGTAAATGAATACTACGTTCTTTATCATCACATGTCTAAATTTTGACTGTTTTCTGGATCATTTATTTACACTATCCGGAATGGTTCAAAAGTCAAAAATATATCATCGTACAAGTGAATACATAGATTCGAAAAAATATGCAATAAAACAACATTGCTTATGGTAAAAAAATCTTCTACCTTCATAAGTCGAAAAAGGAAGATATGGCATGATGGTATTTTTGTATGCTTTCACATATTTCATATTAATGATTTGTGTAGGTATTTAGTTGTAAATGTTATTTTCCGAACTACAATTTCAAAATCCTAGTTTCAATTTTGTCTTCGAATATAATATGGTAAAAGATATTTAGCTTACGCAAGGTCAATAGGTTGTATAAAGTCTTTTTTTCTTTTGAGAAGAAGACCGAATTGTACCTCTATTTTGCAAGCGCAATAATTTGTATAGGAATCTTAGAAAGCAGGTATCTTAAACACCCAGGTAACAATATCAACGTAAAAATAAGAACGAAGACAGCTGGTCCGATTTTTTATAAGTGATTGTTTCTTTTGTGAAAAATGCATTTAATTTTGAAAATTTGCAGTATAGGGCCTTAATAGGTAGCAATATAAAGTGTGTTATATTGCACTACCTTACATGAGTTTCAAATAAACACATATATAATACAAATTCAAAATACCATTCGCTTATTGTTTACTTGATTGAGTGAAAATTACAAGTGAAATAATTTAAATCAGACAACGTAAATCGACTACGTAAGTGCCAATTACGGCTGTGTGCATGGACATTTGTCAACAACATGTGCTATTGTTTACTACATTCTGTAACAATACGAGCATCAATAGCTTTGACATATTATCGCTGCTCCTTTAAAAATATGTAGATCAACTTTGAATGATGATGATGCAATTTAACATTTACTTTTGTATATGCCACCAAGAGCTCTATGTTTCGTTGTTGGCTTCCTTACGTCTTTTTTCTGAACTTCATATAGAGTAGACGCTCAGAAATCTAAAGTGGTTTGTATTTCAGCTACTTTAGATTTGTCAATTCTTTAGATTTCTGGTCGTTTTTAAAAGTATTCTAATTTCTTAAAAAAACAATAATATGTAAACTTTGTACATTCAAATTAAGGTTTTTATTTATTATCGCTTTTAAAACAACATTCATGCATCATTTGACTTAGGAAAAAAATTTGTAAGTACTGTTTGTTTCGGTTTATTTGCAAGATGGGTTTTTAATTTGACATATGTTTATTAGTATTGTGATTTTCGCTCCACTTGATCAATGTATTCACTGCATTTAATTGATCAGTGTAATGCGCAATAAGATTTCCAATTTCTTCGTTGACGTCTTCGTCGTTGTCCGTATCGGTGTCCATTGCATTTTCATCTAGTATATCGGCGTTCCATTCTTCGATTTCATCAGTTGATAGGTATCTCACAATCGATTGCAATTCTTGAAAGCAAGTTTTTTGTTTCTTGAATAATGTTAATGTAAATATCAGTAGATAGTAGATAGTAACATGATTTTTGAATAACGCTCTCTGGCAATTCGTCCCAAGGAAATTTTAGAAGAAGTATGTATTGCATCGCGAATACTGTGACTCCTTAGCAAATCGTGAACCGAAATTTCTTCCTGCGCATCGATATGAGGCAATAACTTATTTCGATAATTCAGTTTTGTAATTTTTATTGAATTTTGATCCATTGGTTGGATAACAGTTGTTACATTCGACGGAAAAAGCATTGCAATAATGTTTCCATCCTCGGAACGTAATGAATCGATCGGTGTATGGGCGCTGCAATTGTCCAACGAAAGAATTGCTTTCGGCAGCAAATTTTTTTCTGCGCTGAAACGTCGTACTTCTTTTATGAAAGTACAATAAGACCAATTGTAAAAGATATTTGAAGTCATTCAATCCTTCGCAGAATTGTCATATCCTAGCGGATTATCAAAATTAACAAAACAGCGTGGCTTAGTTGCTTTGCCAATTACAAGTGGTTTTACTTTGTTTGTTCCATCGACATTTGCGTACAACATAAACGTGATTCGTTCTTTTCGAGTTTTTGCCTGGCGCAGATTTTTTGCATGTAGCAACATACGTTTTGTCAGGAATCAAACGATAGAAGAGACCAGATTCATCGGCATTGTAAATTTGGCATGCGTTAGTTGCATTTCATTAATTTTTCCACTAAGTGCATGATCAAATTGTGTAATTTGCGAAGTGTCGGAGACAAAATCTCCCCACATATTTTGTTAAAATCGCATTCCAGGCCGGCGCTTGAATTTTCTGAACCATCCCATTGCATTGAAACTACTTCGGATATTACAATATTTAGAAAACATATCCTTTGCATTTGCTTTCAATATGGGTCCACTTATTGGGCAGTTTCTTTCTCTTCGATTGCAAAACCATTCGTACAGTTTGGTTTCCAAATCTTCATATTCGGCTTTGTGCAAAGTTTTCTTTTTAGCTTTTCGAAACGTTTGTGAAACCGCATAATTTTAATTTTTTCAACACCTGTACTTTTTCTTGAAGAGACAATCTTTTTTTGTTTTCGAGATGACATTTTGAATAAAAACAATCAATTCAACTTTGTTCGATAACTGCTGTAACAAATGCTCTTGAATGGTTTCGCGTCGCACCATATTTGTGCACAACGCGGCCGTACATTTCACGGATATCGGTCGCAGGTACTGTTGCCATCGTCTCGTCCGATGTGGCCTTACTACGCTTGACCATGTGTGCTTTTATTGTTTTATGACCTTTTGTTAAGGGTGCACTGTCTGCTGTAAATTTTCATAATTTGCATAGATGATCGACCGAAGTTTCAGAAATTTTAGTCCAGAAGTTTTCCAGACATATTCGATGTATTTCTGTCGATCGGAGGTGCATCGCAATTTTACTGCAATACATATTATGTAACTCATAACTTTTATGTTCACAAAATTATAAACATATTCATTAAATGAATAAAATTTAGTGAATATAATGGACTAAAATAATCCCTAAGACAATTATTGTGATAAAAATCTTTCAAAAATAAAATCCATAGTTAAAAATAAAATACTTTCAGAAATCTAAAGACAAATCTTTAGATTTCAGAACGTTACGTGCAAAACCAATTAGATTTCTGAGCGTCTACTGTATTGTTGATAATAATAAACGTGGTAATTGAAACATTTTTTCGATATACTTGCTATTTTTTCTCACACGAATACCTCTTCTCTTTTCTGCTTCCTAATATCATAATTTCCATTTTTTTTTAACTAAATACCAGACGAATCATAGGGGGCTGCGCGTGTTTCACAAAACAATTAAAGCAGAGTGTAAAAATGAATATTATAAAAAAAACATTATTATAACATCCAAGAGAGCGTTTTTGTCACATGTATCACATTTTTTAATGTGATATCATTGACTGTGATAACTAAGCTTATGCTTCAGTAGAGAGAATATGCTCGTAACCGTAATTTACAGCGATTACATAAATTCTTATGGAATAGCTTATTCATAGAATTCATGTCATACATTATTTTTCCACTCAAAAAAGCTTTTGATAAGACCAACCAACATGTATTATTATGCATCGTATCAGGAAATAAAATGCATTTTTCCAATGGTTGAAAAATCTATAAACCTGGAAAATGGTGCAAAGGGTGCTACACAGCACATTTGTCACTATGCAAGTTATAGGGGAGTAACCGGAGAATGCCAATAGCTTTCTTTTCGAAATAAAAAGCTAAAATTTTCCTTCTATTTCGTCTTCTGTCCGAAAGGCTTCTTCTTCAAAGTGTTAACCGTTTTATATAATAGTCGGATGTAAAACAATTATTCTTAAAAGACACAAATTTTCACTGTTTACATTGAAGAATATCAATTTGATAAGAACTGTATAAAGAAAAATAAAGTATAACTTTTATGTATGTATGAAGCTTTTTTGCGTTTGCCAAAAGTTAACGCATTTGCCATTGGCACGAATTTCTACTTGAAATGCGCATGTATAGTATGGATTGAAGAACTGAAAAAAAAGAGAGAGAGAGATCTAAACTTGAGGCTTCTGCAAATAGATTCAAGAACAATTCTCTCGGTCGTTTGACGTCACATATATGTAAATCCGAGTATATCGCGGGAACAGTTAGCAATTGTGGGTTTTCAAAAAAGTGAATCAGTTGCCGGACCGAAGTCGAAGTGTTGTGAATACTTTTTTTTACTGCTCTGTGATAAATTAATACAAATAGGTATTTGTTCTAAGACATATTTTAACCTACATTTAACTAATTTTAAATATTTATCAATTCAATACAATTGATATTGAATATATGTAATCCTGATTACAAAGAAGAACTCGGTTATTTAATAGTATTTAAACGTTTTTTATTTGATTCTAAATAATTTTATCTATCCGGTTATGCAATAGCAAATATACATATATATGAATGTGCGGTTGTAACAAAGTAGTAAAAATGGAGAACTTTTTCAGTCAAATTATTGATTTTACTGCAGTTATCTGAATAATAAAACTTTAGTTAATGGAAGTGTTAATTTTTGTTACCACGTGTTTGATAATGAAAGAATAGTAGAGAAGAAAAAAAAAAAAAAAAAAACGTTCAACCGATTAGTTACTAGTGGTTACGTCATCAACTAATTGGACATTGGTCACTGGGTGGCAGGTGCCAAGCCAAAGTGATTATATAAATAAACCAGACGCTAATTCAATTATTATTAAAAAAAGAATTATATCGAATTATCTTGTGATTTAGTATAGCAAACATTAAACCACATGTCAAATAAATGAAAATCATATTCATATGACTATAAAATGACTTGTGGGTTGATAAAGAAAGAGTGCTCTATTCGATAAGCCTTTTTTTAAGATTACATAAACCATTATCAAGGTCTTCAAATGATATTAGTATATACACATTTTTTTATTTTATAAAGATTCTTTGCGCTTTATATTGATCATATAGTCACATGATTAGGTTTGATTGTAAATTCAGGTTTTTTTTCCTACCTTTATCTAAAAACTTTTTTCTTAAAACCATTGATATAATTTGCAAAATACCAACGTTTAATAATTGAAGGTTCTACATAAGTAGATACAAAGATAGACTATTTTTCAGTTAGATAACGTTTATTCCTTACCTTGTCTTTTGACGAGATGCACACTCCGTAAAACATTGTATTCATATGTAAACAAGATGTAAATTATTTCCATGAGGAAATAAGTACAAAATTTCATAGAAATATTTAACAATACAACACTACAATAACACCCTGCTGCCAAATTCTACAATTTTAAGCAGGTTCATTTCAAACTCGTTACAATGCTCGGCAACTGGTTGAGACACCCCCCTGATTTCGGCGTTTCTCGATAATTTTGTTCCGTATGTGCTGCAAATAATGCTGTTAGGTAATCATTAACAATTTCTAAGACAATTCTTATCACTATAAATATTTTTTTTTTATTAATTTTATGGGAATTTGCAGTTTATCTCTAATTACCTGCGACATGTGGTTGATACAGGATTGTTGTTTTTTTTTTACATAAAAACAAAATTTGGAGATTTATCGCAATGGTTTTAGTTTTTTTTTTTTTTAGTAATGAGTACTTTCTCCCTTATTACTTACTTCTAAAATTCTTGATGGGAGAGATTTAAACAGTTTTTTAATTAATTCTCGTGGGATTTTGTCCCATTCAGTTTCAATGGGGTCTTTAAGGTCTCCTACGTTATTGAATTGTCTTCCGCCTTGGTAGACAGCTTTATAGAGATATCCCCATACATTCTCAATTATTTTGAGGTCTGGAGACAATGCTGGCCTAGCCAGTCAAGAGCAAAAACGTTGTTACGCTCGAAGTACTCCCTCACCTTCCGGGCTGTGTGGATTGCTGCAATATGTATGTTTTTGCAGGATGGAATTTTCGCCGAATTTCTCTTGGTTATGATGTACGATCCTGTCGTTTACGAAGCGGACATTAGTCTTATTTTGGTAAGATGTTTTTGCCAAAATCATGACTCTACTCCGCCATTTTGTCGTCATCTTTTCTTAAATCCTGAAGATAATGACGAAATCCGTCAGGTCCATCAAGGCCAAAACTTTTCTCATCGGTAAAGGTGACAGTTATCCAATGCTTCTTCCGTCTTCAATGATTTCTGGCAAAGGTCAAACGGGCATTTCGATGACGTTGTAGTAAAGCGGGTTTTCTTTTCCAACGCTTTCTTTGAAGATGTTCTGCTTCAGCTAACACACGCTGGCAAGTCTTTAGTTTTCTATCCACATTCAAAGTCCCTGCTCATATCGCGATTTCCCTTGTTGTTGTGGGATTTGACGCTACTCTTAGTAGGAATCGCCGATTATCTTTTCCCGTAGTTTTCTGGATCCTTTACTGTATTTTGAAACGACTGTACGACTGGGCTTCAAAAGTTTTGCAATTCTGTTGACAGAATATCCTTCTTGGTGCATTTTTTTTAAAGTTTTTGGATCTCCGTTTGATTTAACATATTTCCAGATCCCGTTTTTAACTTTTTTACTACTAAGACATGCTCAAATACTTTCCTTTAAATCAAAGCACTAAAACTGACTAACAAGTCACACTGCGAATGGAATCCGCAACTGAACTTCAACCGCTCGTCGTCCGAGATCGGTAATAAAATCTGAGTTCACAAGCTCAAAATAGCAACACGAGTGACATAATGAGTGGGAGGGTCTAGGCTGTTGCTCATCACGGGCAATTTCCTTTTTTGTATTGTGAAGGTGTGTTTAACAAGTAACAAAAGACCCATTTTATGGTCCACCACGTTTTACTATTCCAATCGCACTCGGTTAGAATTTACCACCTAAAAAATTGAATTTTAAAACTTTCATATAAAGTTGTATTAAAAAGCAATAGTTTTATATGTTAATTATATGTAAACATTTTTTTGTCAGTAAATAACGATGTTTTATTATTATTTTTTTTTATAGCAAAATGGGTAAAGGTGATTTCGATCCCGTGAGTTTCGCTAAGGATTTTGCCGCTGGTGGTATCTCCGCAGCAATCTCCAAAACTGCCGTCGCTCCAATTGAACGCGTCAAATTGCTGTTGCAAGTTCAACATATTTCGAAACAAATTTCACCTGACAAACAATACAAGGGCATGATTGATTGCTTTGTCCGCATTCCAAAAGAACAAGGCTTTGCTTCATACTGGCGTGGTAACATGGCTAACGTCATCCGTTATTTCCCAACCCAAGCTTTGAACTTTGCCTTCAAGGATAAGTACAAGCAAGTAAGTACATACTAAGAAATTTTTCTTAACAAATAAAATAAAATTTACTAAAATTACTGAATTTTTAATTTAAAAATGTAGGTTTTCTTGGGAGGTGTTGACAAGAACACCCAATTCTGGCGTTACTTCTTGGGTAATTTGGCTTCCGGTGGTGCCGCTGGAGCTACATCATTGTGCTTTGTCTATCCATTAGATTTCGCCCGTACTCGGTAGGATTTAATTATTAACAATGAAAAGCAGTGTATTTTATGATTTTGGTTATATATTTGTTTATAATAGCTTGGCGGCTGATACCGGCAAGGGAGGACAACGTGAATTCACAGGTCTTGGCAACTGTCTTGTTAAGATCAGCAAGAGTGACGGCATTGTTGGTCTATACCGTGGTTTCGGTGTGTCTGTACAAGGTATCATTATTTATCGTGCTGCCTACTTCGGTTTCTACGATACTGCCCGTGGAATGTTGCCTGATCCTAAGAACACACCAATTTACATTAGCTGGGCTATTGCTCAAGTAAGTTGCTTATTAATTATTCACATTATCATTAAAATATTTGAGTTTGAATGGATTATTGTAATGAATTTTGTGTTTTCATTTAAACTTAGGTTGTTACAACTGTTGCTGGTATTGTATCCTATCCATTCGACACAGTCCGTCGTCGTATGATGATGCAGTCTGGTCGCAAAGCAACTGAAGTCATTTACAAGAACACTCTTCACTGCTGGTCAACAATCGCTAAACAGGAAGGTAGCGGTGCCTTCTTCAAGGGCGCTTTCTCCAACGTTCTCAGAGGTACTGGAGGCGCTTTCGTGCTTGTCCTCTATGATGAAATCAAGAAGTTATTGTAAATTATTACTGTAACGGCTAAGTAAACAAGTTAAAACGTAAATTAAAAACATAAAACATAAAAATAGTAAATTCGAAATGAGTTTTTCTTTCCTTTAATTAAATTAATGGACTTGTTATTTCTGTCATACAGTTTATAGTGGATGGCCGTGGCTCAAGTGGTAGTGTATTGGCTTTCCAATCGGACGGGTGGGGGGTTCGTGACCGAAAGACTTTCAGGCAACTAAAATCTCGTGAGATGAATGGTTGCCTAAATACAACATCAATTCAATTTACACTAATAATTAATTTGGTCTCCATTAAATGTTGGATGCCACCCATGGAACGAAATAGCCACTGAGCCCAAACATCTTTCTTTCTCTTTCTGTCCATTTTCCGAAAAACTTAACACATACTTTGGCATCATAAGTGTAGTCATACTCACTTGAGTTAAACGTGTTTAGTTTGAATTCCCCTCTTTGGAACTGGCTGCTGATAAGAATGTTTAATTAAAAAGAAAAAATGCTTGCCATCATTTGACCTGAGATTTGTTCTTAAAACAAATAAAGTAATACTAATCAGTTATCATCGGCAGAGCATGTAGATAGGTAGTTGTTTCGGAACACTGTTCGCAACGCATAGCCAATATCGGTATTCCCTTAGCCTACACAAAATTCTGGTGTATATGTAAAGGATGTTTTTGCTCTTCAACTGCCTAGACCTTTCAAATCGCACTGTCATAATTTACAGTTTTTTGTCATCAATGTTCAGTATTATCACAGATGCTATAGTTTACATATTTTAGATATTGCACGCCGAAGGAAAACATTTAATTTTTAAAATTTTTCCATTCAATGGGACGGGACGTACCCGTACGTCTCAGTTCGATCGAACTAGAGTGAATCATACTCACACATGATGTTACTCTTAATTGTTTTGTATTATCAAGTTGCGTGTTCTGTTCGTTGGATAGAAGTTCTCCGTTTTTCGCAACGTAATTTTATTAAATCAAATTTGACTGATAATAAACATTATATTTGAGAACCGTAGGAAGGTCAAAGCAGAATGCGCTCTCTTTAATGTTGTGTTTATTGTTGTTATAGTTGTTTTACGTTTTTTTCCAGATAAAATTTGAATTTTTTGATTTTGGATGCTATGTTTTTTTTCTATCTTCCACGAACAATGCTTCCGTAATGAACGAGGAGAGCAAAGTATAGAACGTCCTTGCGATGCTCATAGCAAGGACTTTTTTCATCAAACCATTTCGGATCTCTAGTATCTCTTGTATGTGTTATCCTTATGCATTCCATTCTGTCTCTTCTATTTCTTTCTTGTGGACGTTCTCTGAAAATTCTATTAAATACTTTGAAGTGAACTTTACAAACGTTAAAAAATTCATTAGTTGGTGCCTTCAGACTTCCAAAGTCACTTCTTTGAGAATATTTTTTTGCAAAGATGAAAAATTTAGAAGGACATGTTATTTTTTCATCAGTTTTTGAAAATAGTTTGGAACAGTTTAAACATTTGTTCCGTAAAAGCATTTTAAAAGCAAGATATCCAGTAAAATATCGTATTGCTGTTGTTTCTAATGTAATTTTAGTTTCGATTTCCATATCACAAATGACTTTTCGTACAGAGTTTCATCGCATACGATTTTCTTACGATACTTAAGCAATGAAGAAGTTCTTGGAATATTAGTTTGAGTTGGGGATAAGTCTACGTTTAAAAATTCTACATCATCATCATCACAGTTACTGAAAGGAGAAAAATTAATAAGATTTGACGAGAGAATTTTCGACATTAAAACATTAAATTCGTAAACAGACAGATTTTTGTAGTAACCACCTTTGATGCGAATAATAGAAAATAAATTTTCTAATACGTCTTGATGAATTCTCTTTGTTAGTAAATAATCCACGTTTTCATATAGGCCATTGCTTATATCACGACAAAGTAATAAAACCCCGTTTATAGTTTGTTCCATTCCTTTTAAACAAAAGTTTCTTGGAAGGTTAACTGATTTTTGTATATCTTTTAAGTAAGACTAAAATTGTTTCAACTCATTATAAGCTGGATTCTCTAGCTGAACTCCCCGCCTTAAAACATTCTTGTCATAATGTGAACCACTATCCATGCAGTCAAATACATTGTTCACTTTTAGTACGAACTCTTTCGTTGCTACAGCTTTATTAGAGCTTTCTTTTAAGCAATTAAGTTCAAAAGCAGTTTGAATCGATGCCGCAGTTGTCCGGCTAAATATTTGCGTTGCAAGGTGAACATGCATTTTTTCGAAGGCATTTGGTGTTGTATGACAACTTCTAAATTTTAAACATGTCTTAGCTACGTTGTCAACTTCCAAATTATATATTTCTCTGATAACATCAAAAGACACTTTACCATCTGGAGTTTGTAGATCAGATTTCAATTGAACATTACGAAGTGATTTTAACAAATGGGGGAAATCATGAAAACAAAATATTTTTACATCATTAAAAATTATAAATGGGTTTCCTTCAGAAACACCTAACATTTTATAAGCTTTTCTATTATTGGCCCCTTGGTCGCAAACAATAACATATACCTTTAGACCAAGTTCTTGATAGATTTTCAAATTGTTTCTTATAATTTCGCTGACACAAAATAGTTTAAAACACTTATCCAACTATCAAACAAACCATTTGCGAGTAGCATGAAAACATACATTTCATTAGAAAACAATCTACTTCTTTCTACACCAAGGTCTTCGAAGCCATCTATTAAATCATTTTTTATATTATATGTGAGGTTTTTACGAATCCTAATTTCATCAAATATCAGGGCAAGACAACGTTCTCGCTGGTTTAATAAAGCGAGCTTTGACTTAAGATACGAATGAGCATTGTTTTCATATCCTGGTTGTAATCCTTTTACAGGAGCCCATCTACGGAAAGAGGAAATGTGAGGAAGTTTAAAGCCAAGTCTATCTCTCAAAAATTTATAGGCGCTTTGTGATCTATAATAAATATTTTAGGAAATTTCCTTTTCGTGGCTGTTGTATTTAGTAGTCTTTGATTCTTTCAGAAGCATTTTACAAAATGTTTTTGATTGGTCTGAAATAGAGCCTTTCGATTTGAGATGACGTAGATATTTTATTTTTATTAAAAATTTTTATGGCAGGATGCGCTCTGTTTTTTTATAATGTTTTATTTTTAAATTTCTTAATTTAAGTTTGTAACTTAGCAATATTTTTTTTTCAAGTTGCATTTTCTTTCTCTTCTTTTCCACATCTTTATAATAACTGATCGCACTTTGCAAACGAAATGCTGCAACTGCTCGACGTTCTTCTTCGTTTAGTTAAAGGAGACTTCAGATCTTCTAAATTCAAGTTTGAATCCAAATCAGAATTTAAATTTAAGGAAGGAACAACTGATCTCCACAAACAAAGTATTTGCCTTCATTTTTAAAACCACTTCATCCACAAATTATTTAAAATTTCATTTTTTTCTCTATAAGGACATTTAAAAATGTTCAAGTCAGGGTAATTCCTTTTAGTTTTCCTGCAAACAGAATAAGAAACTCCAGATAATCTCTTGTCACCCATTGCTATCGAAAAATAAACTGCAAAATATTATATCGCTGAAAAACTACAGCTGACAAAATTTACTAAGAAAAATTGTTCAGTCACATAAATAAACGTCCAAATCGGTCGAGAGCCGACGGCGAATGAGGTAAAGCAACTACACAGCCAGAGAGCGTGACTTTGATTTTGACTGTACTTTGTTCGTTATATCCGGTATTTCGTTATAACCGATTTGCCTTTTTTTTTATTTTAGTACTTTTATTTATTTATGATTGGGAACAGTGTAATCTGTGATTTCCCGCTGTCGACATTTTTGTTTTATGAACTCTCCTTCTATTTTCATTTCCATTTCGGTCAAAAATTCTTCATAACCTTGGTCAAAAGTACCAAGGTTACAAACGATTTCAAAGTATTGACAGTCTGAAGTGCATCTTCAATTTTCACTGGAATTATTTCAGTTTCTATGAGTAAAAATGTTGCATAATATTTTCATACTGTCAGAGAAACAAGACTAAGAACTCTTCTTACCTTCTTCATTGTCATCACTCTCCACATTTTCATTTTGAACATAATTAATGATTTATTCGTCGGTTAATAACTCTGCAGTCAAAATGTTGGTGTTCACATTAACGAAATCTTCAAAAGTGTATGAATCAAATATGTTATCATATGAATGCTTATCTTTAATCCAGTGCCTCAAAGGCCAATTATCTTCTTCTTCGAGCTCAGTTTCGATTGAATTATCAAGATAAATCCACCATGCTTAAAACAATTTTTTATAGTTGCCATAGACACCTTCTCCCAAGCTCTGGAAATCAGTAGCATGGCATCCAAGAAACTCACTACATGTGGTCCATCTTGTTTCTCGATGTTACGAATTTTGTTTAGTACTTAAAGCTTTCTGTAATGCTCTTTTAGTGATCTGATTATACCCTGATCCATTGGTTGTAACACAGAATTTGTATTAGGTGGCAAAAATACAAGCTACATAGAAGTAAGACCATCGATCTTTGGGTGTGCAGGACAATTGTCCACTAACAACAGAATTGTTTCCTTTCGTTGTGTGAAAAGTCTCGAATATGTCTGATGTCATCCAGGCTCGTTTATTGGACTCATACAATGATGGAAGTTTCTCGACATTTTTAAAGCACATCGGGTTTTTTGATTTTCCAATAATCAACAACTTTTGTTTAGCAGTTCCGGTCATATTAGCTCCTACTAAAACCGTAATTCGTTCCTTTGACATTTTATCTCCAACGTATTTTTCACCTTTGAATTTTAAAGTTTTATTAGGTGCCATTTTTAGAGCAAACCTGTTTCGTCGATGTTGAAGATTTGATCATCTGAATAGCCCTCTCGCAGCTTTGGCTAAACACCAAGCAACCAATCATCCACAATTTCTTTAGAAACACTACCACATTCACCACTTATCATTGCACTAGCGATGTTATGTCTTGGCAGAAATCATTCAATCTAAGCTGTTGAGCAGGTGAAGTCATATTTTCCCAACTCTTTTGCAAAGTCTTCTGCCTTAGTTTGTAGAATTTATCCGCTTAATGGAGTATTCAAGCTTCTCTGGGCTTTAAACCAGCTGAGCAAAGCAGCATTTTCAAGTTGGATTCTCTAAAATTCTTCTTAATTTTATCTCGGTCTTTGAAAACGGTAGAGATTGTTGAAGCTGATACAGAAAACTCTGCTGCCAAACTTTTATTGGAATCACCAGGATCAAGTCTTGAAATTATTGCAGATTTTTCTTCGATTGTAAAACCTCTAGGTTTTGAATTCATTTTCAAAAAAAAAAAAAAATATGACACTTAAACTTTCTTGATATAAAGAATTACTATTCCAGTTCCTCTCGAAAACAGAATGCGAAATGCGAAAAAAAAAAACAGCAAAAGGGAAATCTCCAGAATTTATCATTTTAAATGCACGAAATTTGCAATGCCTACTTAATTTTTCTTTTAATATTCGTTATAAGCGATTGATTTGTAAATTTTCCGTTTAAAACTGTTCGTTATTAGCTATAATTCGTTATAGGTGATATCGTTAAAAGCGATATTCAGTTAGTACAATTTGTATGAACCTCGACCCGGTCTTCAAGATTAGTTCGCAATAACCTATATTTCGTTATAACCGATGTCGTTATAATCGATTTTGACTGTACTCCATTGCAGTGTTGCTTTTTAATATCGCGCAAAATTGAAAAGCCCGCAACTTTCATTCTTTTCGCCGATGATATACATATATATATCATAATATCTGGATAAGGGCGTTAGAAAACAATCAGTTAAGTGTCGGCCATACTAAGACTGAATACATGCATTGCTATTTTTCTGAAAACGCAAATTTAAAATCTAGTCTAGTCTAGTAAGAGTGGGTAATATGGACTACGCGATTAATATGGACTACCAGCTTCTCTCCCAACTCACAAATGCAAACTAGGTGGAATGTGTTTACATTCAAGCTCAAGCTCCTTAAACATACCTCAGTTTCATTTCAGCCGCCGGCGAGAACGCGTTTGTGAGTTTTGTATAATTTCTCGAAATTGGTGTTGCTGATTGTTCGTTATGCGTAAATGATTTTCTTTTTTCTACCATTAAAATGTAATTTTGTTGGTCCATTGTTTTTTCAAATACAAAAAGTGAATGTGAAATATGATATTTACATTAAAAAAAGTTAATTAAGAACTACAGTTTTTTTTATAAAATGATTGTTTTTTCCACATCAAGTGCTGTGGCTAATATGGACTACCATAGGGAAGGCTAATATGGACTGCAGGTCCATATTATCCGCTGTAATATTATTAGAGGACCGATTTCACTTTTCTCGAGTTCACCTTATTGTTTGTAGTTTTTGTTACCACAGGCCATGGATACAGCTAAGAAGCGGAAGATATGGAATCCGGACAACATGAAAACAGCGATTGAGATGGTGCGATGCAATACATGTGGCTATTTAAAAGCCTCAAAATTAAACAATGTACCGAAAACTACCCTTCTAAGACTGGCTGACTGACAAAAAAACGTTGATCCTGAAACCTTGGTAGGCACTAAATTAGGTCGCAGTCCAGTTTTCCCAGATTAATTTGAAAATATGCTAATGGAATATGTGTTGACAATGGATTCAACTGGCAGAAAAAAATGCAATTCTCCATCCATTTTCAAAGGAAAACGAAGCTGCGGGCAAAGACTGGCTAAACTTGTTTTTGAAAAGAAATCCTAATTTGTCATTCCGGTCACCGACGGGAACATCCCTTGCCAGAGCAAAAGGATTCACTAAAGAATGTGTCCAAGAATTTTTTGATTTGCTGGAAAGAGTAATGGACAAATATAACTATTCAGCAAACAATATTTATAACGTCGATGAGACCGGTATAAGCGTGGTGCCTTCTAAACTTCCAAAAGTTTTAGCATTAAAAGGAAAGCGACAAATTGGGTTTACTGCCGCAGAAAGAGGTGCCACCATCACAACAATTATCTGCATGAGTGCTGCTGGAACATTTGTGCCCCCGTTATTCATATTTCCTCGCAAAAAGCGCAATCCACAACTTTTGAAAGGAGCACCACCATGATCTATTTACGAATGTCATCCTTCCGGAAGGGTTCAGACCGATATTTTTACAATTTGGTTTGAACATTTTCTTAAGCATGTAAAGCCATCTGCTGAATCCCCAGTCCTTTTAATTTTGGATGGACATTCAAGCCACACGCTGAACATCAAACTTATTGATATGACAAGAGAAAATCACATCAGCATATTATCGATTCCTCCTTATTCTAGGCACAAAATTCAACCACTCGACAAAATATTTATGGGTCCACTAAAGAAGTATTTTTTATCTGAGGAGATACGCATTTGGATGAGGACAAATCCCCGACCATTGACTCATTATGATATGCCAGAATTATTTGGTAAGGCCTACCTACGAGTCCAAACTGGAGAGATAGCAGTTAATGGATTCCGAACCACTGGAATATACCCGCTTGATAGGAATATTTTTCGGTATTATGATTTCTTAGGAGCTGACGACGATTTATTATCACCAGAAGTGTCTGAAAATAATGAACCTGTTGCTGTATGCTCAATCCCAGTACATGAAGAATCTGAACCAAGTGATATGCTGCCAACTACAAGCAAGTCAGAAAACCAAAATATAATTCTGACACCTGCCGACATATCTCCGATTCCTGTTAAGAACAAGGCAAAAACCAATCGTGGTAGAAAAGCTGGAAAATCAACATTACTTTCCGGGTCCCCATATAAGAGCTCTTTGGAAGAGTCGTTGAAAAAAATTGTTTATCAAAACAATAAACCGAGCACTTCGAAGCAGGCGCTTCAGGAGATATTAGCGGAGAAGAAGTTGGCACTTCTAGATCTTCTAATGAAATAGTCCCGACCATAGATAAACTAACCTAGATGTCAAACTCTACTAATGCTTTTGCAAACCCTTAACTTTCGCACAGACACACTGTAAGTAAATTCCAACACTTTTGCATCTCTATAACTTTGTCAAAATTTGCTAGAATGAGAGCAATTTACAAGTAAAATTGCTAGAATGAGAGCGAATTGCAAGAGTGTGTGTAATGTGGATGACGTTTTCTGGTTAAAATGGGCGTGGTTTGTATAAAAAAGGAGGGAAATTGCCATAGATCATAATTCACATGTATTCACAGACAGAGTCACACGGTTAGGGGCGATCAGTAGAAAACCGGTTTTGATTTTCCAATATCTGGAAAGTTTGATATTTAGGTATAGTTAGTCTATGGTCCCGACAGAAGGTAGCTTCTCCAGAAATGATTCTGATCGGATCCCAAATATAATTCTATCTCGAATTGCCTTTCATCTTCATCTTGGTGAATTCATCTTGGTGAAATTTTTATGCGGTCGCCAATTGTTTTACATCTGTCAAAAACTGATCGAACAGGTCTTCCTCCTTTCGTGAAGTTTTTTTAGGATTACAGTAAGCTTCAAATCTTCTAGTATTGCATCCAATATAACGCTTTTTGACAGCCATAGTATTATAGACATCAACGTTATCATCTCCTATTATGTTTAGTAGTAGTAGTAGCTACTTTATCTCTCTCGGGTTTCTTGCATAGATGAACTGTTGTACATTATTATGTTATATATGGTATTTATATAGACATAAGCAAAAGCCTCATTGATATCCTACGTTATCGCTAATGAGAGGAAGAGATGACCGAGGTATAAACCATAGATAAACTAAAGTAGATGTCAAACTCTACTAATACTTTTGCAAACCCTTAACTTTCGCACAGACACACTGTAATTGAATTCCAACACTTTTGCATCTCTATACCTTGCCAAAATATGCTAGAATGAGAGCAATTTACAAGTAAAACTGCTAGAATGAGAGCGATTTGCATGAGTGTGTGTAACGTGGATGACGTTTTTTGGTTCAAATGGGCGTGGTTTGTATAAAAAAGGAGATAAATTGCCATTGATCACAATTCACACGTATTCACGGACAAAGTCTCACGGATAGTGCCGATGAGTAGAAAACCGGTTTTGATTTTCCAATATCTGGAAAGTTTGATATCTAGGTGTAGTTAGTCTATGGTATAAACATAAGTCTAACAGAACTATTCCAGTACTGGTCTTTTTCGACTTACATCTGTCAGTAGGAGTTAGTTGCATTTATACGGCGTGTTGTGCAGTACATAAAAAATAAAATAAACTACTTTTGAAATCGAAGCCGAAGTTCTTATTGTGAACTGGGAAAAAAATTAAACTATTATTATTTAACATAAACAATATGAACTAACTTAGATTGCAAAATCTACTAATCCTTTTGCACATCTCTATAACCTGCTAAAATTTGCTAGAATGAGAGCAATTTATAAGTAAAGTTGCTAGAATAAGAGCGATTTGCACGTAATGTTGACTATTTGCGTGTAATGTAGATGGCGTTTTTTGAGTAAAATGGGAGGGTTTTATGTAAAATGGGAGAAAAATTGACAATTCACACGTATTCACAGACAGGGTCTCACGGATAGAGGCATTCAGTGGAAAACGGGTTTTGGTTTTCCAATATCTTGAAAGTTTGCCATCTTTGTTAGTTCATCTATGTTTTATTGTCACTTTATGACGCACGCACATATATGTCAAATTTTTGTTTAAATCTTTTAAAATTTTCAGATAGGTTACCCTTCATGATTAGATAACACTTCACTTTGAAATCCATTTTGGTACTTCTTTTGCTGGTTTTCTCTATCAAAATTAGATTATGATAGCTGTACTACTATATTGTGACAAAAAGTACAATTTCCACTAGTTCCTTTCAATATCACTTAATTCCTCTAACTCGTCCGAGCTCACTACCAATACTACAATAGTTTTCTTCATGAGTTTTCACTGACTTGCTTTTTTGTTTGTGATCTTGCATGTACCATCACTATTTTATTTTAATTACGGCGGTGCCATGTTATTGAATTAAAGTCTGTAAATTTATTTTATAAATTGAACTTTATTATAATATCGACTGTACTGTACTGACATCTATTTATGTCTATTTAGCAAGATGCTGAACTAACTGTCTTATGCACTAATTTATATGCACTAATTTATATACCAGTATAACACACTGGTTATGAAAATTAACTTGTAAAATAGACTTTATGCAATAGAAAAAGCAAATGAAAAGCAAATGCAGCACTATTATTGGATGAAGATAAGAGCCCCAGAGACATGGAGACTTACAGCGTGTTTCAGAGCTCCACCAATCATATGCTCCACTCCAGTTCCCATTAATGTTAATTAGCGGTGAAACTGGTTATTGTATAGGGATTCCACAAATTTTGTCTGCAACCGGTCGATTAAATTCCAATAAAACTACGAGTATATATTGAAGGGGATTTTACACGTACGAGTATAGATTAATAGTGAGGGATAATGAGGCAAATTGTTTGCTCTTATTTCGTAAGCTGTTGAGTCAGTTTTTGGTGGATATGGCAGCTGAAATGATTTCATAAGGACTCATCAGCAGATTCTAAGACCTGATAATTTTGTTGATCTCAGAGACGCTGTGAGCAATGATGTTAACGTTAATCCTCGATATATGGTTCAACCAATAATTTTGCAGTCTAAGTTCACTGTATTGTGATAACCACTTAAATATGAGCAGCGACATCTAGATTTACAGAGCAGAAGATGTCGATACTCGAAGACCACAAGATTTCGATACTTGAATAACAAAGTCTCGACCATTGATGACTGGAGAGTGGAATCGAATTTTCTAGCAAATTGGAAATAGTATGGGACGCTAGATGGCGAGGATTGTTCTCGAAGTATGTCATTCGAGTATAAATACCAGCACCCCCAAGGTATGCAAATCAGTTCTAAAGTGAAATCTGAAGTGTTAATTAGGAGAAGTATTAAGTGGTATAAGTAAAAGTTAAGAAAAGTATAAGCGGTTACGAGAGAAACAATTAAATAGTGAATTGTAACTGTACTGAATAAAGGGATTTGTATTGAAAAGAATAAGTTCTATCATTTGTACCCACACAAACATTTTACATTGGTGTCAGAAGTGGGATAGGACTTATTGTGTATTGACAAAAAAAAAGTGTTTTCTGACTATCTGAAAAAGCTAGAATGGGTCGAAAACTATTGCAGTTGACCCTCGTCCAACTCAAATCCGAGTTGGACAAGAGAAGCCTCAGCGCCAGTGGAGGGAAAAGTGACCTGGTGCTCCGACTTCAGGAGGCTTTGAACAACGAGGGACATGATCCTGATGCATATTCCTTTGATGTTGACGAGGATAAACAGACAAGTACCGGCAATGACATGGCTGCAATGATGCAACTCCTCTTACAAAAAATGGACGAACAAAAGAAAAATCTGGAAGAACAAAAGAATAGCCTCGAACAAAAGCTGGATGAACAAAAAAAAAAATCTAGACGAGCAGAAAAGCAGCATTGAACAAAAATTCAACGAACAAACCAACAATCTACACGGTCTTCAACAGAAAATGGATGAACAAAAAATAATCTGGAAGAACAAAAGAACATTCTTCAGCAAAAATTCGAAGAAATCGATGTCAAATTTGAAAAAATAGAGAAGAACGTTGATGACAAATTTGATAGAATAGAGAAGAATGTTGGCGAAAAATTCGAAGAAATGGACAGCAAAGTTCAGCAACTGGTGAAAGAGCTCGACACAGTGCAAAAACAGAAACTGCGAGAATGTTCTTTAAGCGGTCCAAGGAGAAAAGAGTTGAAGCCTCTCTCATTCGACGGCCAGACCTCATGGTCTACTTATAAGAAGCAGTTTGAAATGGCTGCCTGTGCAAACGACTGGGACAATGAGGAAAAGTGCTTTGCCCTAGCGATGGCCTTACGTGGTCCTCCGGCAGAATTGTTACAAACAATCGATATCGAAAAGAATAGAGACTATATGGCTTTAGTGCAGGCTATCGAGAAACGGTTTGGGGATAGCCACATGCGGGAAGTTTACAAGGTTCAATTGCAAGGCCGTATGCAGCAGCGAGGAGAAACACTTCAATAGCTCTAAGCAGACGTGAGTGACTGGCACATTTGTCATATCCCACCGCAGGCCAAGAAATAATCGACGAAATGGCAAAGGACGCATTCATCAGGGGAATTGCAGATTTGAAGCTACAATCAGCAGTAAGGATGGCCGGGAAAAGAACCCTTGCTGAAGCACTTGCCTTCGCTCTGGCGATGGAAGCATCCAATCAGGCTTCCAAACGAATGCATTTCGTCAGGGAAATAGTGTCTGGTGAATGCTCCTGCTCAAGACTAACTACCGTGCACCGAAATATCCCGCGGGAGAGACGAAGAATGCGCTGCTGGAACTGCGATAAAGTAGGACATCTGCAAGGGCATTGTAAAGAACCAGTACGACGAGAAGGCTGCCTGCACTGGGGTTACAGGCAAATAGAAAGAAAAACCGGCAGAAACGGCTACCAAGAAACCGGTCAAATTACCCGAAGCCATCAGTTGGGAAATGCTTACTTCGCGGGGCAGAAATCTGTAGCAGGAGTCGACTCCAGGGTAATTATCCTAGTCTCACAGGTAAAACAATGCAACGAAAGCCTCCCAGCAGAAGTAGTCAGTGGTAGGGAAGCGAAAGAACAGGCAACTATCCAAATGATCAGGACTGAGCCAATAAAGGGTTGGAGTATAGACGAAATCCGTTCCTCCCAACAGGCAGACAATTACATCGAACCAATATTGGCCTGGAAGGAACACGAGGAAATACCAAGCTGGCAGCAGATATCAGATCGGAGCCAAACTTTGAAGGCATACTGGGCACAGTGGGATTCGCTTTTTGTGCAAGATGGATTGCTGAAGAGAAAATGGGAAAGTGCAGATGGGACAACACATCGTATGCAGCTAATATTGCTACGGTCCAGAGTCAGCCAAGTACTCCGTGAAATACATGATGGAATCTCAGGAGGCCATTTGGGAATAAACAAGACGTTGGAAAAGGTAAGGGAACGTTTCTATTGGCTAAGCGCTAAACAAGATGTCGAGAATTGGTGAAAAAGTGCATAAGATGTGCGGCTACCAAGGGTCCAAAAGTAAAGCCACATGGACAAATGCAACAATACAATGTCGGTGCACCTTTCGAACGAATAGCCATCGACATCGCCGTTTCCCGAAACTTTTAATGGTAACCGATATACCCTCGTGGTCATGGATTACTTCAGTAAGTGGCCGGAAGTGTTTGCCATCCCAAATCAAGAGGCTAAGACCGTAGCCGAACAGATAGTCAACAACTGGGTGAGCAGATTTGGGGTCCCAATGGAGCTGCACTCTGATCAAGGGCGAAACTTTGAATCAAAAGTCTTCCAGGAAATACTCGTATGTCAATATTTGGGAATAAGAAAGACAAGGACAACGCCACTACACCCTCAATCTGATGGAATGGTCGAGCAATTCAATCGGACCTTGAATGAGCATCTATCTAAGGTTGTCAGCAACTGCCAGCGGGATTGGGATCGACACATACCCCTCTTCTTAATGGCCTACCGAAACGCGGTCCATAGCTCAACAGGGCACATACCATCCGAGATCTTATTTGGTCAAACAATTCGGTTGCTAAGTGAAGCAAAATTCGGATCCCCACCGACGGAGCCCAAAGAGGTGAATGACTTGCGCAGCAGGATTCATAAATTGCATGAAGACACCAGAGAAAAGACGAAGCTAGCAAACAGCCGCATGAAGACTAGGTACGATATCAAGGCGAAATCTTCCGGTTTCAACGAAGGAGATCTGGTCTGGCTGTATAATCCTCAGCGTAAGAAAGACAAATCACCAAAATTGCAACAGGACTGGGAAGGTCCATACAAGGTGATAACCCGCATTAATGACGTTGTTTACCGGATCCAGCGTGGGGATCGAGGAAAATTGAAAGTGGTCCATTTGGATAGAATGTGTAATTTCAACGGGAAGCTGAATGACGAAGTAGTTCGGGATGAACAACTGTAGGGAGGGAGCAATGTGATAACCACTTAGATATGAGCAGCGACATCTAGATTTACAGAGCAGAAGATGTCGATACTCGAAGACCACAAGATTTCGATACTTGAATAACAAAGTCTCGACCATTGATGACTGGAGAGTGGAATCGAATTTTCTAGCAAATTGGAAATAGTATGGGACGCTAGATGGCGAGGATTGTTCTCGAAGTATGTCATTCGAGTATAAAGACCAGCACCCCCAAGGTATGCAAATCAGTTCTAAAGTGAAATCTGAAGTGTTAATTAGGAGAAGTGATTAAGTGGT
This sequence comes from Volucella bombylans, assembly GCA_949129095.1. Classification (NCBI taxonomy): domain Eukaryota; kingdom Metazoa; phylum Arthropoda; class Insecta; order Diptera; family Syrphidae; genus Volucella; species Volucella bombylans. Next base: position 107,833,210 of record OX422143.1, on the reverse strand, counting down.
ATAAGTAAAAGATAAGAAAAGTATAAGCGGTTAAGAAATTGGATTGTACCGAGAGAAACAATTAAATAGTGAATTGTAACTGTACTGAATAAAGGGATTTGTATTGAAAAGAATAAGTTCTATCATTTGTACCCACACAAACATTTTACAGTATCACCAAGATACCTGGACGAAAAAATTCAAGATGCTGACATGAAATTCAGAATGGCCAGAAATCAAAGCAGAGCTTTTTTCGGGACAGAGAGCATTTTATTAACATAAATCATATTATTGGGGAGTCAAAATGTTACATTTTGACCATCGAATGACAAAAAAAGGTCTACCACACGCGCATACATATCTACATATATGGTATTGATTTGACTTACAATGAAAGTTCAACTTAATGAGGTCGATTCTATTATAAGGGCTGATCTACCTAATAAGAATAAAGACCGATAATTATACGTGCCACGTGGTAGCTTGCAAGCACATGATCCTGCTCCCCAATTTTCATGCAAGGTTGACGGAGAACATAGCAAGCGATATTTACGTCCGCTAGTACATAATACAGGTGATGAAGGATATCGACAATATCGTCGAGGTTCTTTCGAACTTGGTGGTAATGTAGCCATCATAGGTACAAACGATATAAATAATAGTTGGGTTGTGCTATATTCTCCCCTTTTGAGTTTATGTTTTTTGCAAAAATAAATGTTGAGTATTGCCACTCTGTAAAGGGCGTTAAATATATACTGAAATATATAAACAAACGAAATGCTCAAGTCATATTTTCAATAGAAAACGAAAAAAATGGAATTGAAAAATACTTGAACCACCGCTACTTAAGTACTTTAGAAGCATTCTGGCGAATATTTAAATTTCCTGGTCATGAGCGCTATCCAACAGTCGATCATTTGGTTGTTCACTTAGAAAACAGTTAACTTGTTTTCTTTAATGAATTGGCTTTTTTAAGCTTGGCATGTCTTTTATATTGTGATGTTCCCTCCTACTATACTTGGAACAATAAGCATGAACAAGTAGTTCCAGGCCAACCAGGAATAAGAAGAGACTATTCTCTTGGCCGATTGTACACAATTCATCCAAATTACGTGGACCAGTATGTTTTGAAATGCTGAGAACAGTCAATAATGAAACTAAACCAACATACGAGTATCAAGCGTGTAAAGAGTTCGGATGATGATCACTGGAAAAAAAACTTTAATTGATGCCTCATAGTCCTAGTCACCATCCCATATAAGAGATTTGTTTGGAGTTTTGCTTATATTTTGTCAGCCAACTGGATCAAAAAATCTGTGGGAAGAATTCATAGAAAGTACTTGTAAAGATATATTACACAAAGCGCGTTCCGGCCAAGAAAATAACGAGCTTCCATTCTTTGATAATATCTTCAACCAATGTTTAACTTTAGTCTTAATGTTAAGTGATAAGCGGCTTCATGACTTTTGCACTTCCAGAACCAGAAAGGTGTAATCAAATAGATATACAACACCAATATTCACGAGAAACAAGTAACGATAAGTACAATGTAATACAACATGGGTAAGAACATTTGCCAAAATTGAATTCAGATCAGAAAATTGTATTCAAGCTAATAAACGAAAGCGTAGATTCAAAAAAGGGAAAGCTTTTCTGTTACATATTGACGCTCCTGGAGGAACTGAGAAAACTGTTTTGATACGTCTTTTGCTGGCCAAATATAGGTCCGAAGGTAAAGAAGTTTTTGCTGTAGCTTCTTCTGGCATCGCAGCAACCGTGCTTAGTGGAGGCCGTACTGCCGGAGCTCATTACTTGTGTTAACGGACATCTGAGGACTTTAGAATCAAGACCATTTTCTTGGTTTTGCGAAAGAGCTATAGTGCCATAAAAAAAGCTCTGTTGATGTAATGAACTACGAGTATGACGTGCTCCTGAGTTTAAAAACAGATTCACATCATTACAAATCAATTGACAATATCCATGTTTTTTCGCACATCTGCTAAAAATGTAATTTGCATGCAAATTACAACAATAACATAGCGATGTACGCTAAGTCAATTTATATACACTATCTACTTAGCGGATATAAAACAGTGGTTCCAAGTCAAATTTTCTTCGTTTCCGATGAATTTTCCAGTGAGTCTTCAGAAATGTCAGATATTTACCAACAAATTTTTTCAAAACAGTCCCCATTGAGGGGGACTGCCCCCCAATGGCGCTACCCCCATGTCCGCCATTCCTATATTAATAAATTCATTCATTCATAGATTTCCAACTCTAACCAATGAACTACAAACAAGAAACAAACAAACGACCAAGTACTTCTCTACGTTTCAACTACACTAATAATACAGATAAAAAAATTTGAGAGTCGGACAGAATCCCGTAAAACAAAATACAGAAAACTTGAAATCCCGAAAATCTGATATACCAAAAGCCCAAAATCACGAAAAAACAAGATCCCGAAAACCCAAAACCCCGAAAACACAAACACTCGCTTATAGGCGCCTGCCTGACAGTTGTTGACATACCCTTAGCGGAGCGACGAAGTCGCGTGAGCGGCTAAACCCTGCGGAGAAAAGTCTAAAATCCTTTTATCGAGCGAAGCGAGTCATCCACCATAAATTTGAAATACGTATAGTTTTTCGTATTCGGGATTTTGGATATCGGGATTGTGACCCCAACCCAAAAAATTTATAGATGGAGTAGGGCATGTAAGTATCACAGTATACATACTAAAGTTAAGATATTCCGCATCTGACATATTAAAAATTTCAGAGACCCTGTTAAAAACTTCCAAAAAAGAGGTGAAAATGAGATAGTAGGTATGTGTATGTGATTTTGCAGTGCACGTATAAGGGTTTTTTTTGGTATGTGTAAGTTTGGTTACTGAAATTTCACCGGAATAGCTTCTCTGTCGTATGTTGTGTACTGTGATAGGTATAATCATGTATGTATGTTTCAAATTTTTTTCAGCAGCAGCAGGCGGGCATAACGGTTACGATTAAAGCTTTCTGAAAGCTCTTCTTCAACATATCTTTTTATTTATGGTGTGAATGTGTGAAGATTTTTTATTAAACTGTTTTTGATGTTCTGTCTGCTTAACCCAAATTATCCCACGATTGCCATATTGCAGCATTGGTCAGTGTTTAAACATATGCATGCATATTATTTATTTACATGTGCCTTAGTTTCAATACAGTATTAAGACCTATGACATTGGTGAAAAAATGCACTTTGTTCTATTTTGTACTATTTCTGGTTAAGAGAATTATCTATCATGATATCTATTCTGTTCAAGAAAAATAACTTTTATTTAGTACTATTTAGAACAGCTGATTTAAGAAGATGAAGGAAATTTTGATTTGCCTTTGTGTACTCGTGATACCTTTAGATTTGACATCCAGTTAGGTGGTACCACCGGAAAAACATTTGAGACGTACTCGTATTTAGCCATCATGCTCTAACGTACTACCGCAATCCAATAAAAATACAGATTTCAAGTGGTCGAATTGCAACCAATCTGGTTTGATTGCAATATTTCCCTCCACGAATTATGAAGATTGCAGAAATGTAGTTCCTTATGAACAATTTGATAAGTTTTTTGATGATATTTTACTTCAACATATCATTGAGGAGTCAAATATATATGCAATATATCGAAATAAACCTCACCCGAATTTCACTATAGCCGAACTTCGAACATGGGTTGCAATCTTAATTATTTCTGGTTATAACCATCCTTCATCAATTCGAAATATGTGGAGCCAAGACGAAGATTGAATATTTTAGTAAGAAAAAGTATAAGGCGAAATAGGTTTCAGGAAATTGTGCAATATTTGCAATTTGAAGGCAATAATAAAGGGGGTCCCAGAGAAAATCCTAATCCAGACAAAATTGCGCCCTTTGACGGATCATTTAAAAGCAAAAATGATAGAAAACTTTCATCCTGTGCTTAATTTGTCGTATGATGAAAGCATGATAGGCTATTTTGGAAAGCACGGGTGCAAGCAATTCATTAAAGGTTAAACTTTCATACTTCTTTTTTTAGATAGATAGATAGTTTGATTTATTTAAAAATAATAATACTTCTTTACAGTTTTGTTTTTTGAATATTCTACAATATTATAGGAAAGTCGATGCGATTTGAATTCAAGGTATGGTCATTATGTACACCATCAGGGTACATAATTAATTTTGAAATTTATCAAGGCAAACATCCTCGTTCTAACCAGGAAATTTAAGAACGCTTTGGAAAGTGCTCCGCGTCATTAATTGGAATGATTGATGACCTTCCGGACAATGTAAAACCTTTGCCATTGTCTTTCTTTTTCGACAACTTGTTTACTGGTTTCCCATTATTGTCTTATTTAAAATCATGGGGATATAATGCAAGTGGAAATATTCGCGATAGTCGAATACCATCAAACTGTCTCATTTTAAAGAAATGTGACATGAAGAAAAAAGAACGTGGATTTATGGCTCTAGTCCTCAGTCACATGCAATGCGTTATTCCAAACATTTGCATAAAAAAGTATAAATTTCAAGACCATGTGCAGTTGCCGAATATAATAAATATATGCGCGGAGTTGATCGTTTGGACCAAAATATTTCTTTGTACAGAATTGCACATCGTGGGAAAAAATGCCTTAAATCTTATTAACATTCTTGTGGTCATTCAATCATCTCCTTTCAACCGAGTGGGTAGGTAGACTCGTTATCTCGCTCCTCTATTGGAAAATTACAAATACGTTATTGCTTATTAGCATAAGAAAAGTTGGAGTAAAACTCCTTTATAGGCGTGCCCCTAGAGAAGATTCTCATTACTTAGCTTAAGAACGACAATTAGGTTATTATGTTTTACTTATCTAAGCCTCTACCAGCCATCATCATTCGCAAATGTTTTAATGTCATTTGAAGCTGAGATCTAGAAAGAATTGGCTTAGATGTAATTAGAGAGTTGTTGCATCTTTCACTTAATCTACGATTATTCATTCAAACCAAAATTTTCATAGAATAAGAACCAAATTCTAAAAATGTCCTTCGTTTTCTCCACTCTTTAAATAAAGAGTGTTATTTTATTTCAATCGATTTTAATATACACTTAAATTTAAAAACTTAAATTCATATATTAGTTTGTTAACACTTATAAACTAAATTCTGATTTAATCAGTTCTTTTTTCAAAGAAATTACAATATCGATAAAATTGTTAAGCACCAGAAGATGGCAGTTTAAGTACACTTTCTTTTTTTGAAAACATAAACAAATATAAAACCAAATACCACTGGCACAGTGCTTGACTAGGAATCTTATACATCACTTCTTAATCCTTTTTTGTCAATTCACTTGCCAAATAATTTTTTTACGAAGTTATTTGACATCAATAAAAAAATAAACAAGTACTGATTAAAAAAACAAAAAAGGATAATAAATGAACAAAAAAAAATCACAGAAAAAAAAAATAATACCTAAATAGCATTTCTGTATGTCAGATCAAATATCTTTGGATTGGATTTGTTAAACTCAACACGGACACATTTAACGCTTTTAACATAATCTCACATAATCACAAACTGATATTCAGGAACTTAATCTAAATCTTAAAAATCTATATGTTTACGAGTATATAAGTAAGTACTTGGTATAAAAATCGCTTAGCCTTATAAATGTCAAAGTGACATAATTGTTATAAATATGGTTTCACCAAATTTAGAGAAGTCTCTTTGAACATTGTTTTTGTTTTTACCAGTCTTCATCTTCGTTGTATTCGGAGATTTCCAATCTGAAAGGTGTTTGTGCATTTTTTAACTTTCGGTGACTGCTTCTGCCAAGTGGATTATGTCGCAAGTCAACAACTTCCAAACTATCACTCACAATCATTTGATCTGTGTCGATTTCTGTCAAAAGATTTGTTTTAATATTATAAATAAAAAATATTTTTTTGAAACTCACCAATGATTGCATTGTGACTGGCGTCGAGTTCGCGAAGTTTTGGCATTTTGAACACAACTGGTGGCAATACAATGAACGAATTATGTGATATATTTAGGCGGGCTAACGATGCTAAGTCGGCTAATTCATCGGGTAATTTGGCCATTTGATTGTGTGATAAATTGAGATCTAAAGAATACAGTGAAATTCAAATGAACTAATTCGAACTGTTAAAGATTAAGAGGTTCTGACAAACCTGTAATGAGGTTAAATTTGACAGCGAACTTTGGTGAAATTTTCTTAATGACATTTCCACTTAAGTCACAAGTTTTAAGTGATGTGTTCCTCATAAGATGGTACACCGCTTCCGGTACCTGCATCAGTTCGCATTGTGACAGATCTGAAAGGAAAAGAATGGAATTCGATCAATATTTTTAGCTCCAGCTTTTACTCGTAGCAAAGTTACTACAAAAATCTTACGTTTATTGCGATAGAATAACAAAATAAAAACGCGACTTGTCTAATTTATCCCCAAACCTCTCTAATTAATGACTTCAATCAAGGTATTTTCCCAAATGTTAAGTTTCGTTAAAAACCGTTAAATTAAGACATCTCAAAACAGTTTAGCATATTTGTAAGAAAGTAAATTAAATATTTAGATCTCTAAAAACCCAATGACTGGCACTACCTCAACAGCGAGGTTTTCTTTACAAAAAGATCCACAAACAACAGCTATTTCTTTTTGATAAAATGGTACTTTATAGCTAAACAGACTATTTCAATGGGAAGATAGTATATTAAAATTTTGATCGAAGCCCAGACAAATGTGTCAACCATTTTTTTTTTTGACATTGCCACTGAAACCACTAATGGCGTTTTCCTTTGGACTTCGGAGAGAAAAAAAAAGACAAAACTGTTCCATTGGCACTCTTCTCACTTTTTCAGAATCAAAATTTTACTTCTGGTATTTATTTCAGAAGTAAAATTTTGATCCTGGATTTTATGCCTAAATGTATGAATCCATACATATACATATATAAATATAAACGTTAAATAATATTGTGTCAAACTAGATTTCTGTTCTCGAGCTATAGACTGTGTTAGGCTTCGTTGTTGGAATCATTCACAACGTTCATCCTGACGTTGAAAGCATCTTACAAAGCAAAATATTATAAATTCACATCGAAATAAAAAGCAGAGTTGAAATGACTGACACTTCAACTTCAAATGATTTGAGTTAATTCAATTTTCCACAACCATTTTATTTACGTCAAATAAAAAGCAATTTGTTTTCTCTATACAAGAGAAATAGAAACGTGTTAGTTATAAGTTTACCTATAGAGCCGTTACATAAAGCAAGCTAGACGATTAGATGGCATACCAAGATGTTCATTTTCAGCTGCATCATTGCACCTTTCGACAACTTTTACAACAGCATTTGCCATTTTAAAATAAATAAATGTAAATTTTTATTTTAATAGACTAAATTGTTCGCGATAACGGATAGCTGGTCTATTTTTACCGCACATGTGATTGTACGTTCAACAGTTGAGAGCCAACGCTGTCAAATATTATTTCACAAAAAATCTGGTTTGGGTAGATGAGTAATTTGTAAATTTATCAATAGAACAAATAAAAATAATCGCAGCAGTGAATGGAATGGAACGGAAATGAAATAGTAATAGTTCCTTTTATTTGACATAGATGGCGCCAAAAAGTAGAGCTTTTACTGCAGAATGTTTATAAAAAGTGCAGCCAGTCCTAGTAAAAATTAGTTCTACATATAATTTGGCAATTTTTTAAATCATTTACTTAGTTTATATTTTGTGCATTGTTTGAGTTTTATGTTTTATGTTTCAATAAGGTTTTGTTTGGCCATCATTTCGGTTTAGTTATCACTTTGCCAGTCATACAGAGTAATTAATACTAATTTACTGTGCAAATAAAAGGTCTTTCAAAAGTCGCGCCTAGATATCTGCAGTGAATGATATCTGAACGCAAACATTTTTATGTCATCTTTGACATTTTTGAAGTAGCCACATGCACAATTTTAATTAATTTTAATTGAAGCCATCAATGCAGAGCGGTTGTTATAACACGATGCTGGTTTTAGTCCTAAAGCTCAGTCATAAAGCTCATTTCACATTTGATGGATTCGTTAACACACAAGGGTGTCACATTTGGGGGAGAAGAAAATCCTCGAATAATTTCAGAAAAATCATTACATCCACAAAATGTAGTTTGGTGTGGTATTTGGGCTGGTGGAATATTGGCCCATTTTTCTTCGACGATGTAAATGAAAGAGCTATAATATTACTGCCAATGGAGATCAAATGATTGAAGATTTTTTGTAGCCTTAAATAGAAGAAATATAGGTTGAAGGTCTTTATTTTCGACAGGATGGAGCTACGAGTCACACAATACGTGCAAACATTTAGCTATTGCGGTCTAAGTAGAAGAGTGGATCGAATGCGTAAAATGCGATAGCTTGTTGCATGAACTATGCACCAGTTATGAAACTGCATGTTATATTGTGATTTCCGTGTTAAGTGAGAACCGTTTTTTTGTTTTATTTATCAAGATTTCTTATAAATTCATTTCGTGTTTTTTTTTTTTGTTCTTTGTGGTACGCATACGGTATAACATTTTGGTATAACTTCTTTCTTTAAATAAAGGACTACCAAATAGTAAGCACTTTTGTTTGTATCTGTTGTAACTATATATTTCAGAACTTTAGTCTACAGTTCAAAATGCGCACTCTTGCCCCAAAGGACTCTATAGTTTATAGACAGCGTAATACATCCATGATTACTGACTTTTTCGTTCCCCAATTGAATGGTATTAACGTGGAAGGGCTGTGGTTTCAGCAAGACGGCGCAACATGCTATACACCCCGCCACAATCAATTGAAGGAGTTGAAGGAAACATGAAAACATTAGATGAGGGCGTTGCGTCGAGTAATGCACCTCCAAGATCGTATAATTTAACATCTTTGGTGAAGTGCCTAGAAAATAAGCCTTGTGGCTACCTTTAAGCGGCCATAGACAACGACTAGATAAGGAGTTTGATGGAATCCAATTGAATTCAAACTGAACTATTGCGGAACAACTAAGCCTCCAATATTCAAACTTGCTCGCTATTTGGTAAAGTAAAAAATTGGATAAATGTGTTCCGCACCGCTTGACACCGATGAAGCACCAAAACACATGACCAAGCTAAGTCTTAACCCTAAGAACGTTATAGTGATACTTTGGTGGTCTGCAGCAGGTGTTATTCACTATACCTTCATAAATTCTGAATAAACGTTGAAAATTACTGTATGGAACTGCGACATGCATATGTAGCATAAGAATTGGCTTAAATTATTTCAACTTCAACCCTATTCCCAGGACATCAATGTATTATTATCTCTTTTGCAAGAATTAATCGAAGTCGATGTTTCGACATATAAAGTTAATTTTTTGGATGTTCAACCAGTGTTTGCGATTTAATAAGTACGAAAGAAAGGCACCTTTATTCAAAAATGAACATATTTTAAACCTTCCCCCCGCAACTATACAGCCAACTAGTTATTTACACCAACATGAGAAAGCAGCGGTTAGTTCAAAGTAAATTAAAAAAAAACACACGCGGATTTTGGCGTTTATGCTCCACTTTAATTACCCATGTACCTTTTTCTTTGTTTTTTGTTCTATTGCCACAAATGCTTCCAGAGTTTTATCCGATCGGTGATCTCCCGGAGTTTTATCTTCCCAAGTAGGTGTAGCAGCTCTGTACCTTAGCTGGTAGCTGTGAGCAACACACAGTCTAACCCCAGGGCCAACGTTTCCTTTTACGTGGCTTCTTAGTTTCATAGCCGTTAACTGCCAAAAATCAGCAATTTTTGGACTTTTCAAATATCTTCTTTTGAAGTTCTTTTTCCTCGTTCTTGAGCCACTGCTCACTCATAATATCCGTGTATGTCATCGAGCCAACAACTGGAGTTGTTGGAGGGATTTTCTCGCTACGGAGAAATCAAAATCCGTCACCGTTTTTGTTGATATTCATCTTCATGATCAGCAATAGTTGGTCGGCGACATCTTTTAAAACCGATTTTACTCCCGCTTCCTAAATTTTTCCGAAAGGACGATCTGCGGGGGGATGAAGTTCCACTGGTTCTTTTAGTTTCCACCACCGGTATTATTGAATAGTTTTATTTGTCATTTTTTTTAATGTCATTGTTTAATTCCTTACCTATGTTGATTTTTACTATTCATCTCTTCAAAGGAATTCTTTATCTGCTCTTGGCCGTTGGCTATTTGTAACGCTAAAGTGCATTGATTTGGCTATGCCCCTTTTGCCAGTCGTGCATGGTCATAGTAGCTTGGTTGATTTTCTTCATTCATCTTTTCCAGGGACTTCATTATCTGCACTCGATTTTCGGCTAATCTTGCCAGTCGTTCATTTTCTTCCTTCATAAAATACTTCATTATCTATTCTCTAATCTTTGCAGCCATTTATGTTTACTGTAGCTTTCGTTATCGTATCTCTGAGGCCGCATTATAGGTTGACATTTGAAGGTGTTGTATAGTGCTATTCAAAACAGTTGGCTAGCCTACTGCCTAGGTCTCTTATATTGAATCACAAAAATTGAAATTGAAAAAAAAGGGAACTTTACAACAACAAATATACGAAAATGACTTCTGAACGGGGAGAAAAATATGGACCCATTTATTTTCATTCTCTTACTCTCTTTGAGCATATAGCACTGTACTTGCCTTTTAGATTGGTTCGAAGACCTAACATTTTTTCTAACTTCAGCACGAGTTATTGTCGGGAACCATGCTCTTAAAAAAATAATAAAAATACCCAATCCCGGTATTCGCTTCTAAATGTTGATATCTTCAGTTGTTTCAACATTATATTGTTGCTAGTTGTTGGAATAGCTGATACTTCTAACAGTTTCACACGTCTAATTTACAGATCCCTTACGATTCTATATAATTTTTTTCCAGACACTCAACCAACTTTTTATCAGCTGGGTTTTCTTTTTCAATGTAATGTAATGTAAAACAGTCAACTACGTTAATCATGTTGCAATCGATGCAATCTATCTATCACCCCGATTTCATAATACAGTTCCACTTTATAGGACATATTATTTTGATTTTTTTTTGTAGATTTGGCAATATGTATGTAGATTTAAGTATGTCCTTTTTTTTAAAAAAAACATTTTCCACTAAACACACCTTTATCTAACAACTAACCTTTAATATGACACAGAAGCGTAACCATGGAACTCAATTATTAACGGAAAACCAAAACAAATCCGAAAATAAAAATACGGCAACTACCAGCTACTTGATACACGAATATTTTCTCTGTAAAAAGGTAATTTTTTAAATTTTCATGCAAAAATAAAATCATAAAAAAGTATCCCTGCAGTGTACGGTAAAATGGAGACAGAATTACAAGAAATGTCTCTATTAGATGAATCAACTGCCAACATAACCGACAGAGACGTTAAGAAACCTACATTACAGACACCAGCAGCACCTCCCACCGGATATGCCAGACCACCTACATCTTCTCTCTTTTCACGTGGCAATCTTATTAGTAGCCGTTTAGGCGGTGATAAAACCTCTCTAGCAAGACCATCAACAGCAGTCCGCGCAGTGGGATACACAGCCGACTCTGAGAAACTCTTAGATCAAGTATTTCTACAAAAGGCCAAACAGCAGCAAGGACTAAGTACAACTGTTGAGTCAACAGCAAAAGATGTCAATCCACTCATAAGGTACCGGCATTTGGAAGCAAAGATAGCGAATCTCTTGGAATCTTCAATCCTTCTCAGTGCGGAATCAGTGCCAAGCTATGCCGAGTGCCTTAATAAAGCAAAGGAAGCGTACTCCCTAGACAGAACTCTTCATCGTTTACGTGATCAATATGGTGAAAATCTTTTGCACAACATGGAACTGACTCAGGCAGTTTTCTTTAACCTTGCCGAACAGTATAACAACAACGATATGTATGTGGAAGCACTCAATTCATACAGCGTGATGATCAAAAATAAGATGTTTCCTCATGTGAATCACCTCAAGTTGAACATGGGTAATATCTACTTCAAAATGGGAATCTACACAAAGGCAATAAAAATGTATCGAATGGCTTTTGATTCTGTTCCAAGTAATCATAAGCAACTGAGGCTGAAAATCACTCAGAACATTGGAATCCTCTTTGTCAAGATGGGACAATATTCAGAGGCAGCCACCAATTTCGAATTTGCAATGTCCGATAGACCGGATGTGAGAAGTGGAATACACTTGGTACTTTGCTACTATGCCATGGGAGATGTGGAGAAAATTCGAAATGCCTTCAAATCCTTAGTCGATATTCCAGTGGACAACGAAGATGATATTAAAATTCAAACCTACATGGAAGAAAATGAGAATAGCTCTTACGTATTTGACACCCTTAAGACTGATGAATTTGCAATATACATTAAGCATAAGAAAAATTCCGTGAAAAAGGCAATCACAATGGTTGTGGATCTTATATCACCCGTCATCGAGGAAAACTACAATGACGGATACTATTGGTGTATTGAGGTCATTAAAACGTCTGCGAATCTATCGTGGTTAGCAAATGATTTGGAGCTCAACAAAGCTCTTGTTTATCTTCGTCAAAATGACGTAAATCAGGCTGTGGAAACTCTTCGAATGTATGAAAAAAAGGATGAAAATATGGCAGCTAATGCCTTGACGAATTTAAGTTTCATCTATCTTCACATTGGTGACTTGGAGAATGCCCGGCTATGCACGAAGCAGTTTCTCGACATGGATCCAAGGAACCCAACAGCCCTGGTTAACAGCGCAATCTGCGATATAAAATCTGGTGATTTTGCTAGTGCCAAAGAAAAGCTAAATACTGCTCTGGACGTACAGCCAAATTCATTTGATGCAAATTACAATTTGGGACTTCTAGCCGGAAAAAACCTTAGCAACGACGATATGGATCTTGCCGAGGAGCAATTTGTAAAAGTCGGACAAAATATCCAACATCCTCATGTCCACTATCAATTGGCACGTATTCATGAGTTAAATAGTACCCCAAACAGTGCCTTAGAGATTTACCTACAAGTCCTTGGGGCAACTGGCGAAATGGACTCGAAATTATTTGAAAAATTTGCAATTCTCTATGAAAATTTCGGTGATCACCAGGAAGCTAATCAGTGCTACAATGAAGCATATCGTCTAAATCCCAGTGACATCGGCATTGGTACTTCAATTGGCTCATACTTTGTAAAGCTGCAAGCCCTCGAAAAAGGATTGTACTACTACGAACGCACAGTATTAGCAGATCCCAACGACCCGAACTTAATGCTTCGCATTGCTGTGTGCTTTAAACACTTGTATATGCCAAAAAACTATTTGGAGCTCTTTGAAAAAATTTATGCGAAATTTCCCAAAAACATAACATGCCTGCGCTCTTTGATCCATGTCACAAAATCTCTTGGAATGTTAGACTTACATGAGAAATATAGTGCAGAATATGCTCGGATGGATAAAACATCATTGGAGATGCGGCAAAGTTCAGCCAGAAATGGTGGTCAGACAAGGAGCAGAAGAAGGTCTGCAACAAATCGAAATGGCGATGCGAGTACCCCAATGCAACAGCAATCATCCCAGATGACTATCATTAATGGTGCAATATACGAGGGGGTTGTGCAACATATCGATCCACTAGGCCCTCCAGCCGATAGACCTCGAACTGGAATGGTACGTCGTTCCTCTGATGACTCAATAGATGATGACAATGCTGAGTTGTTATTACCAATTTAAATTGTGACCTTAAATTAAAATATTGTTCTGCAAATTTTTTTTATTCATTTCTTAATAAATCTTGTAAATTTTTCATTATTCATGGCATTTTAGTAATGGTGTCTGAAATTGTGTTAGTACAAAATTGTTAGCCTTGCTCTACGGATGGTGTTGCAAAAATAAACATAAACTTTAATATCCACTAAATTTTCCACAATTTTCGGGCAGAATAAATAATTAATTAGCCATATTCATTTTAAATAGATATCAAATACATCTCAAAAACAAGTGATGACGCTCATTGGCCTTAAGAATTTAAGTATGTTATATTTACGAGTTAAATATACACTCATGGATACAATGAACGAAAAAGAAGCTTACAGTACATTAATGTAGGAAAATGAGTTCAAAACCGAGAGAAACTAGCATCAGCCCCTTTGTATGTATACGTCTCTAAGTTCTACATACTACTGGAAAAAAGGCCTTACAAATTGTAGAACAAAGTTTGTAAACTAATAAACACTATTTTTAAAATAAGGTGTGAATTGATAATGCTAAAGAGTAATTCCTCTTTTGTCTAACTTTTGCAGCCCTAAAGAACAGGAGGACTAGTTCCATTTCAGTCCAATATACAGTTTCTTCAACAAATTTGCAGGCATATTTTTTGTTACGCATATATCATATTCACGGCCGAAGATATTTTTTTTTCAAGAACTTAACATTCAAGTGGGTATTACTACTCTTAAAATGCCAGCGAATCTGTTAAGTTCTTTGAAAAATTGAATAGAGAGATGGAGAAAGATGTTTGGGCTCAGTGGTCATTTCTCTCCATGGGTGGCATCCAATATTTAATAGGGAGCAGAACTCTTGATACCCGCATACCCGGGTACCCATATTTTCGGGTATTACCCGGATACCAAAGTGTTAGGTACCCATAAGGTTTTGGGTGCCCGTTACATTTCGGGTATATATATATATCTCATATATCAAGACCAGACAAAGTATTATATTACAAAGTAAGTAAACTTTTCTATTTGAAAAACATCAGACTGCTTTTCAGCCAATTTGGTGTGCAATATGTAGATTTCCTCATAATATTTGACTGCATTTATCGTTTCCCCTGGTTGAAGTAATGAAAAATGGATTGTTCCTTTCGATGTTCACCAGATTGTCACCATAACCTTTTTTGGGTGAAGATCGGGCTTGGGGGTGCGTTTTAGTTTTTCATCTGAATCCAAATACCGCCCAGATCTTTTACGATTATCATACACTACTCGTATCCACTTTTAATTACAGGTGACTATCCAGTGCAAAAACGGTTTAGTTTGGTTTCTTAATGTAAGCGATGCGCAAACTTTCAGGCGCCGTAGTTTTTGAGATTTCTTCAGTTCATGGGGTACCGACTTATCGAGTTTCTTTACCTTTCCTATGAGAGAAAGGTGTCGACGTATTGTCATTGGCGATATTCCCATGCTTTGTGCAATCTCCCGCACCGATTTCGTTGGGTCCGCATACACCGTTGCTCTGAAAACATTGTCGTCAACTAACGTTTCCGGCTTCCCACGTGTTTCATTTTCAGGCTGACATCTCCCGAACGGAACTTTCCAAACCAACGTCGTATAGTGCGTTCGTTTACCGCTACATCCTCAAATGCGTCATTAATGTTTTTCATTGCCAATGACGCATTGTGTCCTACTTTAAATTCATAAAGGAAGAGGGTTCGAATTTCAACTGCCGACAGCATGGTAAATAATTCCTAGACAAAAAATAATGATACTTGTAACGAACCCTAAAATTCTCACACGGCAAGCACACATACTACTTTATAAAAAAACGAAAATTTAATGTTCTGGCACAAATGCTTACTCGATAACTTCATATTTCCGACAGAGCGAAAATCGGACATTTCATGTTTGACATTTCAATACAATGTTTTATGCAGTTCTGACGACACCGATGGCGTTGGCACTCAAATATTTTTTGGCCAGCAATGCCAGGTTTGGATAATTTTCTGCATTACTTTTCCACCTTTTTAATGGGTCAGGAATATTGTGGTTTAACTGTGGGTCACACAGATACACGTTGAACTCATTAACGGCCTCCTCATCTGATTTGACTTCTAATAAAAAATCCATGGCACTACATCTTTAACTCACAACTTCTGTACTCTCGATGGACACAGAGTTTTCTACCAAGTTCCGCACATGTTTTCTAAAAAGTCCTCTCAGTTCTTCAACCTCGAATTCCAAGTTTTTATGTCTTGGATCCAAAAAAGTGGAAACTTTTTCTGTGAGAACTTCTTCGAATTCCTGCCTATCCATTTTGAACCTCTTCAGCGAGCTTTCTTTCATGACTCCCATGAAGCTGACGATATTTTCATTATCTGAGATGTTTGTTTTTAGGTGTTTATTAATTATTCCACATATAATCGGCCGTTGAATGGAAATTGTTATATTTTCTTCGCAAAGTGATGTTGTTGCAATTTGCAATGGCTTCAAGATTTTAACCATCGCTTCTGTTTGTGACCATTCCCTTTCGCTTACTTTAAGTTTCAGAGCCAATGTTGGAGATGTAATACCTCTATGTTCCAAAAACGCAAAACAGCACTTCGATTTGCTAAGAGCCTTTCACATATTAAATAAGATCACATCTTGCAGGGCAACTTTGAATTAATTTTAGCTCATGTAAGCCAAGTTGTCTCTGTGGAATATGTTTCCCATCCTCACCAAATGTTAACATTACCAACTATATTAAATTAGAGTATATGTGACAGTTGAGTACCCGTTGCCCAATATTGTCGGGTACTCGGTAGTTGACATTATCGGGTATCCGCGAACTTGGGTATTACCCGCATTACCTGAGTACCCGGGTAATTTTTGAGATGGATATTAACCGGGTAAAATCAAGAACACTAATAGGGAGACTAAATTATTAGTGTAAATTGACTTTTTGTATTTTAGGCAACCAAAACATCACAACAATGACCAAATGAAATAAAGAAATTCGACCTCGAACGGCTATCATCCTACGAAATTGCAAAAAAGCTATCCTGTCTCAGCAGGATATCAAAAACGACGCATGTTTTGTGCTGTGTTTCATTCAGTTTTCATAATGAAAGTACCGCTTTTTCAAATAACTTGTTCCAAATAGAAAACCCCAAGAAATGCAGTGTTAAATTCACTCAAAACTTAAATTAATTTAGGATATAATAAGCATTGTAACAAATGTTATATTATTGAAGATCTTGCGCCAAGTTCTTTTCTTAAAGTCACTTTAACTACTCAAACCGCTTTAATAGGTCTTTTCAAGTAAATTTAGATGATTCAATTTCTCATTAACAAAAAAAAAATCGTTACAGCATACGCGATGTGTTAATGTCAAACGAAAAGTAACCCACTAATATTATTTTTCCACAAGAGTCTTACACCCCGTGGAATGACTATTCATATTAGTCACTTTGATGGGTATGGTTAAAAAAAAAGAAAAAAACTAAATTGTTTTCAATTTTCACACTTCGCTCTACGCTGACTAAAACAATGTGCACCTAGTCCACCGAATTATTTTTAAGAATCTGACTTAATGTTGTAAAAGAATCTTGCCCGTGATAGTTGTCTCTTTTTTCTTTCTTTTTTTCATTTTATGTTCGTTGCTCTTTCAAGACCAAACTAAGTAGAGGCCCTCAAGATTCCTAATATTTATATCATGATAAATATGCCCAAAATCCAATTTATAGTAGCAAAACAATTATCAATTTAGAGCCTGTTTGCATATATCTTTCCTTTAACAAGTCCTGTACGCTAACAATAAAGAAATGTTTAGGGATCCATTAGTTGATCACGACTAACTTCTCATTTTACCCTAATAAATAAGAAATAAATAAATAATAAAACATAAAATGGATCTAAATTGAAGACAACTTTTTACACGCGGAAAAGCAAAATCAATTGCTACATCCAAATTTGGTGAACTAGTATGAATATTCCCTCTTGTTGATTCTCATTTCTATGGAGTCTTATTTCGCATGTTCTTAATTTATTTTATCCAATACAAAAACATATAATTTGATGATTAAAGAAATTAGAAATGGCTTATTATATTTTATATATGGTTAAAATTATATAAAATAATCTAAATAACAAATGAAATGCATATAATATGAGCTGACTTAAGAGGTAAGACGTACAACAATTTCCTTCAATGAGACAACTTCGTATCAATTGGGTTTCTAGGTAAAATGCTTATAACAAACTATGCAATCTTCTCAAAAATAAGGACACATATTTCAATGAAACTGACAATGATTTACGTTTAGCAGAAATCACGAGCTGTACCTTTGTTCTCAAAAATCTTCTCTCAAGGCACCCAAATGTACGCCATCAGAAAAATAATTAGGTCACACTTTGTTTTTGTTTGATTTTTTATTTTTATCTTTAAACAAATTCTTTTGTTTTTTTTTTTTTCGTTTTTATGAAAATTGAAAATCTCCTGAATAAAGTATATTGATCCTATGGGGCATGAAATGCGTAACAACTTTCTAAAACATGTGTCGAACCTTATTTTCGGCACGCGAATCAAAGGCCACGTCATATGCTTACCGTACATTTTGCGTTGTAAATACTCGTACGTTGACATTGGAAATTTTCATTTTTCTCAGAAATAATCTCGTTGAGCATGGATACTTTTGGCTGAACGCCAATTGGTCAGTTTAAGGCGAATAAAGGAAATTTCGTATTTCGAAAATAATGAAAATGTTAAAGTATAAACAAAAAGTTGAAAAGTTGGGAAAATTTATGTGTATCTATACAGAAGCAATTGTGGGGTTTTCCAAAAAGCCTGCGCACTTTTTCTCTTTGTATGAACTGTAAAGAACTACACAAAGAAGCCCAGTTTTGGGGCGTAGTTTGTGGTATTCGTAGACAAAAATTATTGCGCACTTTATTTAAATGGCAAACACAAGTTTGTGAAAACTAGGTTAACAAAGTAATAATCAATTGTTTGTTTAATTGATAATGATTGTGGGGAAAAAAGAGATTTAAGCACAATCTTATCAGAAAACACTACGTAATTTTGTTAGGGTTGACAAATGATCGCAGCTAATTATGACATTGACATTGTTAGCGGCGTGACTGTTTCGATTTTCTTTTTTCTTTTTATGTTCCAGTTTCAGAGTTCATTGGATTCTTGAGAGAGTTTTACGTCTTAAAATTTGTTTTTATTCCTTTCTTTATGGAAGTTTAAATTTACGATATGGCGTCCATAAAGAAGCTTACTTCTTGGTACTGCTGATGGTTATACATCACATCTACATTGGAAATAATCAAGTTCATAGCATACCACTAATACAAATACAATTTAAATCATATTCGTACCTTTTGTTACTGATTGAAACTAACTGCAATTTATATTGTAAATTAATTAATGCTCAAGACCTACAAATTTCATGTTCATTCGGACGAATAAATATTAATATGAATGCGTAAATATTTCTATTGCATCCAAAGGTAGTGTCATTGACATAGATTTGTAACACATTCATACCAACAACAATAGGGCATTAAATTTATTTCTTGCCATATATGTTACATATATGGTACACCTGACTTTGTTGGTTGGTTGTTTCTGGCAATTGCTAACACCATAACAATACGCCAATGCAATCTGTAATCGTACAACATCCTACTTCCCGTAACAGATTAGATTCGATTTTTTTTTCAATACAATACAATACAAGTTATCGCGCAATTCAGCCGACCTTAACCATCAATAAATGGCAGAAAAACTTAAATTTTATCGCAACGAGCTCATGTTAAGTAGATGTTTGGTATATAAGCTTGGAATGTATCTGGAAAGTGCTTTTATAATAAACGTCATTTGTATCTGCACTTTGTTGCTTTGTTTAAATTTTACTCTACCACAACTACTTGAGAGTACGAGTATATGCTAATTACATAAAAGCTGTTATGATAATTTTATGAGAAATACGCACTTTATGCGGATTTAATGAGTTTGGTTTGTACTAGTAGAAAAAAATCATGGTGAAGGGAATTAAGTGAACGACAACTCTAAGATATTGATTCTCCAAGTTTATACATACAAAATACGATACATACTCGTATATAACTAGAATGTGGCATTTCGTGTTGCTGTGTTTTCATTGTTTTTGTTACAGTTTATACACATAGAATATACAAGAATATTATTAAAATAACCACAACTACAAAGTTTTAACCCTACATAGGCTGCCTATATGAATGATTTTTATATTGAAAATATGAAATATTTTTGAATGTCAAAAACAGCAAGATGTAGAGAAGAATGTGGAGCGATGGATAAAAAGTTGGATATTTGGATATTTTTATAAATTTAATCAATCATAACACGCTGATACTAACCAGAATACTAGAAGGTGTTAATTGTTCGACAAGTTGTTGTGTAAAAGAACAACTAGCGATTGAGAAAGACGAGAGCATCAGATACAACCGGCCAATTGAAGCAGATTGCCACTTCACCAGCAGTACCCCCAATGCATCTTATTGGAAATAGCATTCCAATCCTTCAAAACTTTAACCGTAACACCCATTCTCATCATTTTATGAAATCCCAAACCTGCAAAGATTCAAAACCAACGTACATCGGTATCACTCTTTCTTTCCTCCCTAATTTTTCCCCTTCTCCTCGCGGTGCGCAAATATTTTAAGAGTACACAAAAATTTGATCCCGTGCCAATTATAAAAAAGAAACCATCGACAGCTAAGACTCTGAGGAAGTTCACCTACCTCAAAGTAAAATGACACCTTAGAAGAGATGCGACGAAAACTGACACCAGGAAACTGTTGTTTTTCTTCGCGGACTGAACAACTGGTTATAAAACTCGTACTTGATTTTGTTTGCAAACCGTGAACAGGCTAGCGTCAGAAAAACGCTTCTACATTATTCAAACTTATTTTAAAAATCCGTCTTCAATTCGCGAAACTGATCGAAGATTACGTAATTTTTGTTGGCCCTCATAATAGACCAAATCACCTCGTTTTTCAGCGTGTTATGGATGACACTAAACGGCCTACATACATATAAGATCCATCTTATGTAGAAACTAAAGCCACAATACCATAAAATATGACATTCTCGAATTCAGCTCTCGAGCAACTTATTTAGATCGAAAAATCACGTTTAGTGATGAGTCTCACTTTTGGCTCAATAAGTTTGTAAGCAATCAAAATTGTCGTTATTTAAGTGAGGCAAATCCAAAATAGACCGATGAGACTTAAGTGCACTTAGAGAAGTCCATTCTTATGTATGGTTTTCATGTTGGTGGCATCTTTGGTCTCCATATTTTGAAAAGTGACACCGAAACTCATACGTCAAAAACAGCCGATGAAGCCATTGATTGAAGATGTATACAAAATATTCCGGGCCATTCTTCATAATGAATAAACATATCACACCATATCTACTTTGATATTGGAAGTGTACTTAATTTACTAACACTAAGCTCTAAATAAAAAACTGGCTCATACTGAGTCTCTATAATTGATCAAGAGATCGTAAACTGGATTCAATTATATGATATATATCATTGGACCATGCCATCAACATGTAGATTAAATGCCTTGATCTTTCCGGTTTTCTCAGACGGCTGTTAGAAGGTGGAGAACCTTACTTATGAAAGCCATGGTAAGGTCGGATTTACTGTCTTCTCCTAACAAAAACAAAGCCGGATCCCAATGCGATTTATGTGACAACTATTGACTATCATTATGGCTGATCCCAGAAGAAGTTGATTCATATATTTCAGAGGTTGGCTAGATTTCTTTAGCACTAAAATGTAATTCATAATATAATTATCAAATGTAATTTCTTAGACGAGCTTAGACTTTATACTGACTATTTGTTTAATTTATTTGTAGGGTCCTCACAAGCCCAAGTATCAGGAACTTTTCAAAGATGTGTGCCAACTGACTTTGTGATGTAATCGAACAGTTAATAATATTTGTTTTTTGTTTAAAATACGATAACACAGTTCAGGATCACCAACCATGCATGCAACGTCTTAAAAGTATACATATACAGGTATTCCTTATTTAATTCTCTGCAGCAATTACCTCTAATTGAATAAATTAAATCTGACTTCCTATTAAATTGGGTAATTTTAATTTTGAAATAAATTGCCATAACAGTCAGAGTGTTAAATGTATGCCTCCTTTGCACGCAAGTGCATTAAGTAACTAAATCTAGGCTTACGCATTGTATTCGCGTAAGTATCCATTGAGTCGGAAAGTGTATTTTGTACAATGTATCTACAGAAAGCTACTATGTAGTTGAATTTTCACATAAAATTTGATATTTTAACGTCCGTGATTATAATCATCTGAAACACTGATGAGCATTTGAAAAGTGATACACAAACCATGACAACGACTAGCACCTGTTTTGGAGAGACATACTTATAAGTTGTCATTTAAAGTGCAAACGCTTTCCCCTCGACTGATTGCGATTTAGGATGCCGTGTTGCATAACTACCTTAGGCCTTGTGAATGTAGGATTTTTCATAAGCTTCCTAGTCCAAGTGGTATTACCATTATTGGATCGTGGAAATACTCGTATGTATGAATGTTAAAATATATGCAATCAATTGTAAACGAGTATACCATTAGTGACATGATACAAATACATGACATTTTACATTTAAATATTTGTGATTCCATTAATATTATGGATTTTAGTATTTCCTTAGAAACACTGAACTATACTGGTACTCGTGATTGAATCTTACCTAGTTTGCGATTTTCCTTGGCATCTTCGCAACGGCCCACAACTTTGATGACACCGCGTCCAGCAATCGGTGAAAATGTTACTATGCCTCCAATTCGAGCTATGTGAGGAGGGATTCCGGTTGGCTCGTCACCATTATTTCCGTTGCTACCGTTATTGTTCGCAGTGTTGGTGATATCGTTGCCAAAGGACGAACGTGGTGGTGGTCTCATTTTGATTTTCACTTTTTTTTTTACTTGGTCAGTTGTTTATCTCACTTTCTCACTATTCACTCACTTTTTTGGGTTAATTGTGTCTTTAAGTACTGGATTTATTGTTTTTCTTTTCTTTCAGCTGTTGCTCTTGGTTATTCCTATTTAATAACAATCAAATCACGCAAATTAACTCACACTAACTTAATCGTGGTTACTGATCTTGCTAATGTCTTATTTGCTCTAGCGATTTTTTTGAAAATTTTTCTTTTTTAACGTGCACAGCGTCCGTCTTTTGCTTTTCAAATGGTTGTGAAGCTTTTGCGTCAGCTGTTTTTATATCACGGAAGAAGAAAGAACACGAGTGCGATCAGCGATCGTTTGTTTTGGTTTTTTGTTTTTTGGCTTTTTTATTTTTTGTTTTGATTTTCTTTTTGCGTTGTTTTCTCAGTTTTGTTTTGGCTTGTTATTTTTCGTATTTGAGAGCTTTTCTAATTTAATGTATCATACAATATATACATACATACGTACACAAGACTGGGGCGGTGCAGTATTAAACGATGAGAGAAAATAAATCTGCGTGATGTTGACAACACAAAGAAGCAGACGTAGAAAGAGCTTTTCATTCGTGAATTGCATCAAATTATACAAATAGATACAACGAATTTGTATCGAGATATAAAATATTTGAGGAAAACTGCCCTTGAACTGGGGCAAGACTGTTTAGAATAAAAAAATTTGTTTATAGTCAAATTATTCACCTTTTTTAATTATGCTTTTGCATTTATGAACCAAAGAAAGATTTATTTAAAACTTGGTATCTAACCCTGGACTCTCATCACATGCTCGTACATAGAGATGATTTTTTTCATACTCGTACATCAATCGGACAAGGTTTTTTTTTTTGGAATGAAAGGGTAAATTTTCATAATTAAATAGAATCTTGTGCCACCCATTCTTTTTAAATCAGATCAGTTCATCCCTTATAACAACGTATAGCTTCATATTTACACAAATAAAAAACTAAGATTTGGAAAGGGTTTGTTAGGTATCATTTCTATTTATCAAGAAAACATGTTTCTGTCATAAAATAAGATTTGATTTTAAATTGTAGTCGATAGAAGAAGGATTGTTATCAGAAATTAAAGGCAATATCAATCAAATAAGCTCCATGACGTCTGTAAAAGTTCCTAGCTCTTTTAACAAAATTGTTCAACACATTTTTGCAAATTTTCATCTTTGTTTCGTCGATGAAAACACGTTTGCTGGCTTCCTTCTGCTTTACATGGCGTCAAAGAGAGACGCAGCAAGGTGTTAAATCCCATGATCTCGGCGGCCAATTTTGATGACAGACTCTAGAAATGACTTAGCAAGGAAGCATTTCTGGTTCCAAGAGTGGCACTGGCTATAATACACAGCCCAATAATGTCGCCTACGCAATAACTGTACCATACAGTGACATGTTGTGGCCAGAGAGGCTGCTCGGTAGTCATTCTTGGATTTTCTAAGCCCCAAATGCGACAATTTAGCTTTAATAAAGCATTCAAGATGGATATGTATGCGCGTCATTGCTCAAAATGATATCTCCGTACATTTCCAATACCCAATTGGAAAAGTTACAACACTGGAGCCTTTTGGTCAATTCAACCACTTGATCAAAGTCTTTATGCACAATTCACTAGAGTGCTATTTATGATATGCCCAATTCCTGAGATCGACAAACTCGGATTTTTGGTCACACTTCGTAGTGCAGAAGTAATATTCTAGTTGTTATTGTATGACGGGAACAATTTCGGTTTTTCACATACTGAATTATCCTAATTGCTTAAATTTCTGAACCAATTTTCTATTGCTGGATGAGATTGTGCTTCTTGGTGAAGGGGAGAAAACGTTAAACCATTCCAACTGCTTTAATGAAATTTTCACCATTTTTGTAGTGATTTTAAACAATTTGAATGCTAATTGCATAGTTTTATTTATTATTTGTTTAAAAAAATGAGAGCATGTCCCCAAAGGCACATATTTTGCGATTCAGGCTGTAACGTATCTTTTACCTCTTACAATACTTATTTTGTGCATATTTGAGGAATGTGATTACAGAAAGATTATGGCAGAATTAATGGAAGAAACTCGGTTAAATCGAACATCGATTTGATATTTAATCAGAAAGGCGTTCTCTTACATTAAGCTAGACAGTCAAATGCTTCCAGATATGGTGTCTGGTCAACACAAATTTTCAAAAGTGTAGGGATGGTGAAAAAGATCAATCAAGGTTCGAATTGGGCCTTCCTTTTTGGCATGCACTCTAGGCATCCGGGAGAAATATTCCTTTAAAACAAAGATTATCATAACCTAAAATATTATCTGCTACGCTATTAGAGTATAGGCTTGTCTTTTATGCAGTAGATACAATGAATAGCAAGTCGAGTTGCACAAAACAAAGAAGGACTGGAACAGTTTTTAATACGGTCACAGAAAAAATGATTCAGATTCGTTAGAAAAAGCTTGGAGACATTAAATAGCTTTGGTTTGTATCCCAACTTAATTTTACAATGTCAGCTCAATATATTCACAAGCTTTAATCAAACAATAATACAAAGCCTGTGGAGTCTGTTTATTCAAAACCAGATAAAATAACATCATCAGCAGATAGGTAGGCAAGTGTGACAATAATTGACTAGGCAGTACGTCGCCAAATGTTAATAAATAGCACTATGGTTCAAATACTGTGAATATTTAGGTCATTTTGGCAGACAGCGTACGACAAAACCACTAACAAAAATGCTAAACATACATTACTCACTTAGAGACCCAAATAAGGACTCGTACCATTCATTCCTACCAAACGAATCCTTTTCTTGATACTTCAATATGGTGAAAGCCCCAGCAAAAAGTTTAACATCAATAGCTTGTCAAACTGGGATAACGTGCAGCCATTTTAAGGCCTTATCTGGTTCTTTAGTAGATAACTTAGTGAAGTGCATTTATTAGAAAGCAAACGAACCACTTTTGACGAAATTATCGCCGGAACCTAGATTATGTATTTGTTTTCTATACCGCGATAATAGAAATAACACGTTCCTAAGTCTAGGAAAAACTAAAGTAAAAGTATCTTTTGTCCTTGCAAAATATTTAATATACATACAAGATTATCTCCGCTGTAATCTGGATATATTTCAAGGCTTCGGTCACTACTCCTATGACTACCAGCCACCATATCGATAATAGACCAAAGCTTCACACCAAAACAGGTCACAGTTCCACAATTTATACTCCTGCACCCAATATCAACTGCAGCATCGCATCAAATATGATCAAATGTGCTATGGCCTTAGTCCTTAGCCAAATTTAAAATACTATTATAACGTTTTGCAGAACATGAAGATCTAGAACCTACTAAGGTATTTTTATTTATTTGTTGCTTTGTCAGAGAACGCATCGAAAAAAGAGTTTCTAGAATTTCATTACGAGTAAAACAAGCATTCTAGTTGGACAGAAGAATGCAATGGTCTTCTGTCATCTATACATTGTTTCCAATAAATGTGTTACTCGGAGATTATTCAAAGCCCGAACTTCCCTTCGGTTAATGTAATTGTATCATTGATTTTTAAATTAATTAACAGATAGTATTTCGGCTAATACTTTCATTTATCAATCAATATTCTGTTTTGTAATTTGTTGACGAATGTTTTCTTTCTAAAGTACCTACGTGCAACATTCTTTAAATAAGTTTCTAAAAAAAGATGACAAAAGTCCTTTGATTTTGGCACCAGGATAGCATGCGCTATTACGCAACTTAAAAACGCATTTAGAAAAATTACGTACAGACAACGAATGTACTACGTTTTAATCAAATACATTCCTGTCGATCATTCTGATCTAATTTCGGAATAGAAGGGTGGTTCCCTGCCTCGCATTTCTTCGATAGTTTCAAATACCAATTTTCTGATACTTAAGCGTATTGCCAAAAATACAAAGAGAACTTAAAAAATAAAAACCTGAACAAAATACAACCAATTAGCATCTGAAAACTACGGCGAATTTCATAGACACGAGGACATCAGCCTTTGACACAAAAAAGGGAGAGCAACAACAAAATCCATTGGATCAATGCCAGAAATCGCGCGCGCACATTTACCGATCGTTGATCATGATGATCTCGTATGTGTTATTTTTAAATTGGGCATCGGGCCCATTCGATCGCCTCAGTTGTGAAATGCGTTTGTCACGAAAATTGGCAATCTACGCAGTTGGTACTTTATTATCATGAGAGGGTGCAATCTCCTTCCTAAACGTAAGTACGAGTAATCTTCTTAAGCCATTGTCAACCTCTTTACAGCCAGCCACAACTTTGCGATCATTGAGCAAAGCGATTTCAATTCTGTGTAAACCTCCGTCTTTCTGTTTGCGACTTTGTTTTTATGTATGTACATATATATATCCTCTTGGACATGTGATTTTGTAGGTGCCGGCACTTTGTTTTCTTGTTGCAAAATTAATTTATGTGCTCTGTGTTTTCCAAAGAATTGAGCTTTTTTCCGTTTCGGAAATTGGAAAAATGCCAAACAGTAGAGCTGTTGACCGGTGGCGACGACATAGCATCGCATCCGCTAAAGATGTAGGCAGAACAAAGTTTACGCTGGGCTTTGTGGCAAACTGCGACCTCAAATTCGCGTCAGTTCATTTGAATCAAGTGGTAAATATATTTTTCCATAATTAAATTTTCCTCTGAGGACAACAGGAAATACGAACAAATTTCGAGCTATTTCGGTTGACTTTGTGAATCGGATGGGTACAGGTTTTGAACATTTATTTGCTCAGAAATATGCAGTAGAAAAAGTTTTTTCGCTTTAAAATATTTCACCCAGCTGTCGCCACCAGTTTGTCTGTAGAAATACTCGTATAAGAGAGCTTTCGAAGTTTTATCCCGCGGACAGAATCGCATTAATGGTGAACGTACTTCGGTGAAAAGATAACGTAATCTCATTCACTCATTCTCAGAAGTATTTGGACTAAATGAATTGCAGATTCAGAAGAATGTATTAAATCCTTAAGATCGCCTTAAAGTGCAAAATATGACAAGCTTCGAGTCTAATTACGTTCAGGAGCCGAATCTGTCGTGACACGATTCCCGAACTTATAGAGGAAAACTGAAACTTTAAGGTTGGAAGGTTGCATTGTAATAGATTGGAGGAAAATTTAGCCCCCGCATTTTCGAAATGGTTCAAGACCAGAAGTAAGCACCGCGGGCTAAAAACATTACAGCCAAAAGCGAAGAAATTATTAGACGTGTTAGCTATTGTAGACAGTGATTAATAAGACTAATTATTTGCTTTGTCAATTGCTGCCCGTACAAGTGTCAGGTGTCATATACGAGGGGCGTTCAATATATTGTCGGTATCGATATGAAGGAAAATGCGAATTCAATTTAAATTGTTTTTATTTTTCAATATAATCTCCCCTAACATCAATGCATTTGTTACATCTTGAGATAAGCTTTTTTAAGCCCTCAAAAAAATAAATTTCCCCTTTCTCTGCAAAATACCCATTTATTGCCGACTTGAGTTCTTCATCATCCGAAAATCTTTTTCCACGAAGACATTTTTTCAAATCCGGAAACAGGAAATAATCACTAAGGGCAAGGTCTGGACTATAGGGTGGGTGTTGGATTTCTTCGAAACCACAATCTCGCGCAGCAGCCTTGGAAACTCGCGCCGTGTGAACAGGAGCGTTGTCATGAAGAAGCAACACACCCGCTGCGAGTTTACCCCATCTTTTCTTTTTAATTTCCTCCCGCAAATTATGCAAAGTAGAAGCGTAGGATGTGGCGTTGATGGTTTCACCTTTTTGTACTTTTTGTACTCAAAGAGCAAGATTCCCTTTGAGTCCAAAAAAACTGTGGCCATGAGCTTCCCGGCAGACGGAGTGACTTTGAACTTCTTCGGGGGGTCTGTTCCTTTTTTATGCCACTGCATGGACTCTTGTTTGCTTTCAGGGTCATAGTGGTGGACCCATGTTTCATCCCCAGTAACAATTCGATCCATAACACCGTCCGCGTTCTCACTACACATCTCCAAAAGCTCTCTACAGCATGCGATTCTCACTTTTTTCTGAAGCGCTGTGAGCATTCGTGGCACCCACCTTGCACTGACCTTTGAAAGGTTAAGATGGTCATGAAGAATGGTGTGAATGATACCAATTAAAAGCTTGGTGATCTTTGCCATCATTTTCACCTTTATTCGGGCATCCTCAAGAACAAGTTTTTCGACTTCTTTGATGCTCCCGTACAAGCAGTAGCCGGCCACTTTTGACCACTTTTGCACAGTTGATAATGAAGGTGCGGAACCCTGGTAAACAGCCACTATCTCTTCATGAATAGTTTTTTTACTTTTTCCTTGCTTAGTGAGAAATTTAATTACAGCGCGATGCTCAATTTTCACCATCATCGTCTCAGTTGCCATTATGATTCTGTTTAACTAGAGATAAAACGCGAATTAAAATTCACATTTATATGAAATTTTACATGAATGCACTAAAATAATAGTATTACTTGATAAATAAGTCAATTTATATATACAACCACAGCTTCACACCGATACCGAGAATATGTTGAACGCCCCTCGTATATGGAATGTCAGATCCAATATAAAGTACCACTTTTCGTCAATTCGCCGATCCTACTCAATTTCTACACAAGCGATCTTCTGAGCTGGCTTCACCATGCCATAACGCACGCAGACGACTTGATCGCGTACAGATCAGGGACAAAGATCGAGGTCATTAATACTCTTTTGAAACGTGACTTTGATGTGATTAAGTGATATTACTTTAGTTGAGCACTAACTTTCTGAAGTCGGAAACCATTCTTTTTAGGACACCTTTGCCTGGGGCCTCTACGGATACCAGAAAGAACTGGTGAAAGTTTTCGATCGTTGTTAACGATATTCTGCCTCTCTTCGACTATCATCTCAGCAAACTCTCCCTCAAGAACATACTTATTTCAAACTATGCCTCACGTCCTAACTTTCTTTAACCGCTCCCAGTTTTTAAGTTTTTAAGTGAAAATGTTAGTTTTAAGTATATATTTGCTTGCAATAAGCTTAATAAATCTGTCCGGGATTGACCCGGGCCGCAAAATCAAAAACATGTGCAGCCACTTGCTTATCGAAATATAGTCAGATACACACTGTTTTATAGCAGTCAACTCGATGCGAGGGTGAAGATAATCTGCCACATGACCTTTATCTGCCCTATGCTTGTATTTGGATGTCCCGTGTGGTTCAACGTGAGAGCAAGTTTAATGGAAAAGATTCTTTTGCCTGTCTTAGGACTTGTATTCGCTTGTACAGAACACCAGAATCGGAGTAGGTACACAAAATATTTTCCTAACGAGGTCTTGTACAACGGGCCGAACATAATAAGAGTGGACAATTTCGTCATTAAGCTGATTCGAAGGCACATTGCCAGAGCAATCGCCTCGATGAAGAACCTGATCTCCGGGGCTTATTGCCATAATTATCTATAGCACGAAAGTGTGCGCTTTAACAGCTTCATTCCGCGTTTTTCTATTTTAGTAATAAAGGGCTGAGATTCAGGACAAATAAGCGGGGTCGCTAATCTTCCACGTTGCTCGAACAGCTGCAGATAGGCGTCTTAACTACGACAGAGACGTCGTACACGGCAGTGCAGAGCATCTTCGGTTTAATAGGGCGGTAGGGAGTCGTGATTTGAAGGATGTTTCTCAGCATCACCATGATCATCAGTGAGGGAGAGGAAACGTCTACGTTATTTCTTTCAAATTCGGGGTGACGTCATATGGACGAAAAATTTGTATGCTTAATTTTTAAGCCATGGCCGACTTCTTAGCCCAAAGAAACAGCGATTGGAAAGAGTGATTCTTCATTTTATTTCTGTTGAGGTGTAGTTGACAGAATTTATAGCAGAGCCGAGATAAACTATCTTGTTTGCTATCTTGAAGTTACAGCTGTCGACTTCTGTCCAATCCTTCGATGTTGTTGATAGCTTTTGAATAGGGACAACAATTTTTAAATGTTTCATTTTATTTTTCTCTTAATCGTTTGTTGCTATTGTCATGTGCTTTGCTATTTTATGATGTAGACAATATTGACGAACATTAGCGATAAGAGAGAGATGTCGAAAATTTACCGTTATAACTTCTTATAATAATTTATTATAATATTTTTATAATTTTACTTTTCATGCACTTGAATAGGGACAAGTGTGATTTCTTCATTGTGAGTAAAACCCACGTGCTGAAGTTTGTCTTTTGTCGTCAAATATTCCTTTTAAATATACAAAAAATTTGGGCCGCGGTAAAGCTCTTACATCAGAAGATAAAGACAAAATAATTGCTTACAAGGAGTGTAATCTCATCTACAGAAAAATTGCTGGAAAAAGTGTAGTGTGCAATTTGTTTAAATATAGTTCAAACTATGGAAACAAGGGCGGACCAAGAAAGCACTTTCACGTACTGCTGAGCGACGAATCATTCGATAAGCTTTAAAATCACATCGTTCTGCTTCCAAATTTCATTCAAATTTAAAATTAAAAGCCAGTGTTGACACTGTTCGAAGAGTTATACCACAGATAATAAATACACGATATACGAGTAAATATACGATATAAATTATACAGATATACAAGTCTGGGAGACAATTTCAAGACATACAGTCATTAACAGATGCCATCAACACAACCTGGAGCGAAATATCCTTAAATTATTTAAAGTCTCTGTATGATTCCCTTCCTAATAGAGTTTTTGAGGTTATTTCGAGCAATAGTGGTCCCACACATTATTAAATAATATTAAATAAAATTAAAATTAGTAAAAATACAATTAAAGCCAAAGTTATTGAAGTGCTTTTCTATGTATACGAATTTTAAGTTTTTTTTTTTTTTTTTTTTATAATGAGCGCGCGCTCAAGGGGTTTGTGTATCCTTAAGGTGATTGTTCACAGCGCGGGAAAATTTAGGGAGCAAGAAAAGATAAGTATCGATGTACATTGTTTTTAAATGTTTGCAAGTTATAACGACCAGGAAATACAGAGATCGGCAGGGCATTCCATAAGCGAGTTGTACGGCTTAGGAACGAATCACGATATTTTAGAGTACGTTTGAAAATGGGCTTGAGGGTATACTGAAGAGCATTCATAGCGAGCCGGGTGTTACGGTTGAAAGTTTGAATGGGCGGAATGCTACTGGCGATTTCAGTGGAGCACTGGTGGTGGAAATAGCGATAAAACAAAGTGAGACACGAGACATTACGTCGGTGTTTGAGGGTGTCAATTGATTGACTGGTATTAGTATCATCAATAAGTTTTATCGCTCGATTTTGAATCTAGCAATTGCACAGATGTTTTAGGAGCACCTGTCCAGATGTGGGCATTGTACACCAATTTTGGGCGGATGAATGTCTTATATATTGATGTCAGATAAGAGGGGGTAAAATATTTCTTACATCGCTTGAGGAAACCTAGACATTTCGCAGTATTTTTGGCAACATCAAATATGTGGTCATTCCAACGTAAGTTTTCATTGACACACATACAGAGAATGGAAAGTTTTGCGGTTTCGATGATGCAAGTGCCATTCATGGATAACGGTTGGGTGTTTAAATTTCGCTTTAACGACAGTAGACAGCATTGTGTTTTGGAAGCATTAAATTCCACTCTGTTGATAGGTTCCCAATTAGTTATGCTGTTGACATCGGAATTTAATGAGCTTAGCATACGCTGCCGTTCTCGTTCTACAGCCGAAGAACAGAGCAGTGGGTCCGGCAGAGAGTACTGTCATCAGCAAAGAAATACATTGGATTAGAAGTAGCAGACAACAGATCGTTAATGAAAATTAAAAAGAGTGCCGGAGACAGAACAGACCCCTGGGGCACACCAGCATTTATTTTTTGAATATCAGACTTGAAACCATCCAAGACAACTGCTCCGAAAGGTAGTTTCTAATCCATTGGAGAAGAAAGTCGTCGATCCCAAATGCACGCATTTTCGGCAAAAGAGCCTGATCCCAAACTTTGTCAAATGCCTTAGAAATATCAAGTGCAACTATCTTGCTTTCGCCATATTGATGTACGCTTTGGTTCCACTTTTCGGTGAGACATGCCATCCAATCACCAGTGGACCTGTTACTACGAAAACCATATTGCCGGTCATTGAAAAGTTTTCGTGTTTCGAGATATTTCATGAGCTGAAGATTTATCAGCGTTTCCATGACCTTGGAAAGAAGGGACGTATGTTAAGTGCAGTGGGTCTGTGAGAGGAAAGAGAAGATGATTCGCCTCTTTTAGGGACGGGCTGGACAAATGCTGTTTTCCATCTGCTCGGGAAGAGTCCTAAAGAGTAGGATTGATGAAAAAGCTTACGCAGTGGTTTTGCCAGCGAGGAAGAACACCTCTTCAGAAGAAGGGGAGTATACCATCTGGACCAGCGGATTTATGTATGTTGAGATCTTTAAGTAGTCTTGCAACTGCACGAGTGCGAAAGTAGATTCGTCCCATCGAAGATTCGACGCACTCAAGTGTAGGCGGAGACAAAGCACAGTCTGGGAGTGTTGAGCTGGCCTCAAAGTGTGCAGCAAGTAGATTGGCCTTGTCCAAAGAGCTGACCGCTGGAAAGTCATTGTAAATGAGCGTTGGGATGGAGGATGACGCAGAATTTCTAATGTTTTTGACGAACGACCAAAAATTGATGCCGCCTTTGAGACATTGCAGAATTTTTTGCCTTTGTTTTTGGTCGTATTGGAATTTCACACGCTTAAGAAAGGCGTCATTTTTGGCTCGTTTGAACTTTTTTCGATTTTCCTCTGTCGGGTTGGTCTTGAAGGACCGAAAAGACATTTCTCTAACCCTGACGGCCTCTTTACAACTCGAGTCGTAACATCCTTTATCCCTATTGTATTGCTGCGAAAAATCTACTCATTTTGCAAAGAACCGGAACAAAAAAAACAAATATAGAACAAAAATCCGTTGAATTACAAATTTTTCTTTTTTGGAATTGATACATAATAAAACACTGAATAAAAAAAAATATGAATATATTATTTTTTTATTTTTTTTAGTTAAAAAGTTGCACATTCATTTGAAAATTCTTGTTCCTATTCAAGTGTATGGCAGTGTATAATACTTGGTTTTGCCCCCATTTAATGCTCAACCCCTTTGGGCAGCTTTCACTTCAATACTAGCGGAGTCACTGAAGCCACCGCCTGCTCAGTTCTGACAATTATGTTGATATCATCGGGGTATTCTAGCAGTTGCACAAACTTTTGTACCTCCAGTGTTTGCTTGTGAGTTAAGCACCATTTCTTCAAGAACGGCGTTAAAGAAGTCATATAACGCGTCTCCGTGTCTAGAATATTTTTTGACATCAAAGGTCTCGGTTAAGTCGTTACCTTGACGGAGCAGCGAGCGTTCTCAAATGAGATGCCAAAAATAGACATGCCTCTATATAGCTCTCATATACGAGTACAATAGTCTCTATAAATGCTGCTATATGCGGCCTTAAAATCGATGAAAAGATGGTTGGTATCGATTTGGACTTCTTGAGTTTTTTCCAGGATCTATAAGAGTGTAAAGATTTGGTCGATTGTAGACTTTTATTGTCTGAAATTGCACTGATAGGGACCAATCAAGTAGATTCAGACGTGGATCGGGCAAACGGTGCTGACATTCCTTTCATCAGGCATACAAACTGCTGACCAGATCTGAAAAATGTTCATGCATGCTGCCTACAAAGTCATTTCTAGCAGCTTTGAACACCTCGGCCGTTAAGCCGTCAGTTTTAGATGATTGGTTTGATTTAAGCTTAGATATTGCTATCCTTACCTCATTTCGGTTAAGTGGACGGAAGTTTTGGCTGTCATCGTCTAAGTTGAATGATCTATTTTGCCTGACAGCGGGATGTTGGACTTTTTCGATATTATACAGTCTGCGAAAAAAGTTCTTCCATATTCTTAGCACTGACTGTAACTCTACTACAAGGTTTCATTCTTCATGTATAAAGTCGTCTGTACCGGTCTTCTTGCCTTGATATGTTCTTTATACCTGTTGGTAAAACTTAGGTGCGCTCGGTTCTCGTGCTCTGTTTTTTTTTTTTTTTTTTTTTTTGAGGAGCCGATATTCGTCCCGTCTCTTCTGCTCTCTCTGTAGAGTCTGTAGAGCTCAAATAAGTTGCAGCATTCTTCATCAAACTAGGGATTTCCTGGTGATGGACGGGTGAAATCCAGCACACCAGTTGGGACGTCTCTGAAAGCATTGCCACTGGTCTTCGGTACTTCATGCTGGCGGTATAGGTGTTCTTCGGGTTACGTGTTCGGAGAGGACTCTGGCGGTGCCTTCCGATTATAGCTTTTTTACGTTTTATCCTCTCACAGTAGTTGTTCATTGTCGTGGCGCTTGGGAGATCCGCATTCGCACCTCGGCTGCAACAAGGTTATGATCCGAGTCAAATTTGGCTGCCCTCGTGTCAGCTACCAGAGACCACCACTGGTGGTCTTTTAAACTTGGTTTTTCCAGAAATTGATAAGAAAAAAGAAAACACGTTGGCTAAGATATTGTGACATACATTTTTTTATTTTATTACGAACACATTTCAATAATTAATCCCAATTTATCCATACTACAATAAAAATCTTTTCCCTCTTCTTCTGATCTACTCTGTCTTTTCCTTCACCGAGAAAAAATTTAAATGAAATCAATAGTAAATTTTATCGACGCGTATTGCCTATAATATTGCATATTTGCTTATAATCTATAACACAATATGTGTAAAAAAATTCATCTTAATAATTGATAATTGTAAAGGCAAACAATTTGGTGTAGCATTCCGGGTGTAATCAACAGGGATTTCACTTAACGCCTCGTTTAATACTATTCGAAAAGTTCAATTAGAAATTTGAGTCTGTAAGAAACATTATTAACTTGATTAAGCAATAATGATAAGTTTCTTGTTGTAATTTAAATGTTGTAACATCGATGAGACATGCATAAAACATTGATTCCGGCTACTACTAATTATCATATTCCATCGAAGAAGAATTAATCTTAGTTTTCTATTTAGCTTAAATTATTGAGATGCCACCCCTTGGGCGTGTTGTAGACCTGTACATAGATAAAGCATAATGACACTAAGGGCTTGAACTCGTTCTTCGGATTTGCCTAAAGCAAATGCTCTACGTGCTAGATGTTCTTGATTTTGGGATGACATTACTGACTCAGTTGAGTTCGTTTCTTCTGTGGTTTGATCACGTGCATTGTCAGCTGCTTTAATGATGGAGTTCTCATTTGGGTTGGTTTCCAGAAGCTTTGAGTGATTTGAAGTTTCGCTGTCTAGCGCTAAACGTAGTTTTGTTAACTGAAATTAAATATGGAAATAAATCTCTGCAAAAATCGTGTTTATGGACGAAAGGCAAACTCACTAATTCGTTGATCTTTTCCACTCTCTCTGCAGCGGTGAGATCGTTGAATAAACCCTTACTAGCATCTTTGGCCAGGCTCATTACATCCTCATTTCGGCCTATACTAATGATGGGCTCTGTTATGCTGTTAATTTGTTCTTTAGTTAACTGCTCAAGCTCATTCGGCATAGATTCTAATATTTGTGTGACGTTGAGGAAAGGGCTGACTCCCTGGTTAACCAGTGACTGTTTTCTATAAAGAGAAAATATTTAATACATAGTTAATCAAATATTCTACACTGATATTGAAAATTTCACGATTTATATCATGTCGTTAACATATGCAGCCTAAATACCAATTACCAAAGTTTTTTTATAAATAAAAATGGTCATTGACTCTAATCTTGATGACTAAACAGATATTGCAAAAGATATTTCTCTATACATGTTTATCATTAGTTCTTAGGACTTGGGAAAATTAATCTGTTAATGAGAGCTAATATAATCTTAAGGCTTGAAAGGAAGGTTTTCATATTTCAGTATTTGATGGTACATTGAAGTAAAGAATATACATTTCTTTGCGATTTTTAAAAGTACACTCTTTCATCGATGTTATTTTTTCCATCTTAATCAATGCGGTTGGAATACTCTACTGTCACTAAGACGCCAGAATGAATTCCAGCAATTTAATGATTTCATTCAAAACTTGTTTTCTTGCAATTATTGTTACTGAATTTCATCGTAGATCAATTGCCAATAAATTAGTATACCTTAGCGGGGAACGAAGTTTTTCTGTAGTTATAAGACGCAAGTGTTTTAATATCAGTTCGGAATTATATTTAATGTTCATTCATCATAATGTTCATATACGGATACTAACGGATTAACTGTTGACGACCCTAGCAAACGATTAATCTCCACCTGCACGAATACATAGCGGAGGTAATCGAATGGTACAAAGCGGAAATAACGGCTTTTTGAATAGAAGTTCGATAAGATGAAGCGGGCAAAAAGAGGATGAAAAATTGTCATATCTACCATGGAGCATGTTACAGATAACCGGTGTGCCAAGGACGGTAGCATTTATTCGGACCGAACAAATCTTAAGCTTCAGGCTTGTAAGCGAACTCCTGACGACGATTCGCATAAAGCGTATATTCGCCAACATAAACCTTAAAAACCAAAACTCCCCGAAAGAGGAGAAAGACGACCTTAAAAAAGACTGTTTCCACGATAAAATCTAGGCGCAGCGCCCTAAATATGACGTGAAAATCGTCCTCAGCGATTTAAATGCTTAGCTAAGCAAGGAGGACACCTTTGGTAATACAGTGGGGAAGTGCAGTCTCTACGCCATCACCTCTGGAAATGAACACAGGCTTATTGGCAGAGGTCACCTCTGATGTAATTCAATCCGCTCCAAACCACCCTGGTTCGATAATGAATGCAAATAGGCAAATTTAGAAAAACGGCGGATGCACAGAACACCCTTGGAGAAAAGGCCGAGACGGACTCGTAAGCTTTACCAGCAGAAAAGAAGGGAAGTCCATAGGCTCCTCAGAAAAGAAAAGAAAGATGGCGAGAGCTATCGACCAAGGCCTTGAATGGTGCTACAAAAAGAATGAAGTTCGGAAGTTTTACCAAAACATAAAACGAACATACCAAAACTATAAAGTGCGAACAGAAAACAACACCCCACCGTCAGGCAGAACTAGAACTCGAGAACTGTTTAAAGCAGCAGGTGATGATGTTTATGGAGCATAAAATCAACTTATTTCTAGATCTGGGTAGACGAATGTGTGCCCAACCAATGGACTTCACCATTGTTTGTCCGATCCTAAAGAAGAGATATCCCCTGAACTACGTCAATTACAGGCGAATACGTCTACTTAACATCGCAAAAATAAAACCGTCTTGCTTGTTACGTGAACGCGTAGGACCCTTCGTCAATAGGTTGTTTAAGGTTGCTTTCAGGTTGCATCAAACGAATTCCTCCATACATATGTATATCGAATTCAGAACTCGAACATCCTTTATTTTAAAAGTCATGTTACTAAAAAGCCAACGAAGGGGTCCAAATTCCTTACGTAAGCCTTAAACAACAAGGACAGAAGCTTGCCACAATAGTTTAGAAACTGTTGAGCGATAACTTGTCATATACGTGGTTATCCCTATAAAGAACTGAAGACACATATCTGTAAATTCATATTGGCTTTATTCCCTGTATAGGTAGTTATGAACCACAGTGGAAAACATTTGAATCCTTGTCAAGATAAGCAACGACTTTACATATCACGTGATGGATGGGAAGAGACTGCAATTAATGCGAAATACTCAGCAGGAGTCGATTAGATTAAGGACTTATTGGTAAATTGGCATATAAGTTATTTTGTCTATAACTGCTCAAACTGGGTAAAACAATTTATACCAAATTTACGTCAAGCTTACCTTGGACTATGTTGTGGGCTCGGCGGAAGACTCTTACTATTTTGATTCAACGATTGCGATATACCCGGAATAGCTAAATTATTAGCTGAATTGACCCGTTTCAAACCTTGTGCTATGAGACCCGTTATACTTTGTCGATGTCCTGCTTCAACATTTGGTTTAATTTCAATTGTTTTGGTTTCATCTTCTACAGCTTCATCTGCATCCGTTGGAGGGGCTTCTGTTACAGTGAATTCCGGTTGCAATGTAGCTATCGAGTTTATAACACCCGAAACATCCACTGGTCCACAGACAGTTGAATTTTGACACTTTGTTACGCATTTTTTATGGCAAATCATTGAACATTCTCGACATTGGACGGCATCTTTGAGCCAAATCTTCTTTCCGCAAAAATCACACTGAGTGGCTTGATGAAAATGCGTGCGAATAAAATTGTGCGTTTTAGATATTGCTAAGGCAGGTTCAGACTTTTCAATTTCTTCTACCTTATCGGAGGAACTTCTACAAGAAAAATTGGTATTTAATTTGTAGTCAAAAGAATTCGATTGTGAATTTACGAGTACTTAGGTTTAGAACTCTTCTTTGCAAGGTCGTTCTGAAAAAGGTTTCCATCCCACATGAATGATATGATGACGTCACCGAAACACAGCTGTGGATCAAATCCTGATAGTGACGACAGACTGTGAGATTTTCTAAAAAAACAAAATAAATAGAGCTTCAGTCATTGAATATTAAACTGATAAAGTGTCTCAGTTAATTACAAATCCTGTATTACAGGTGGTGTCAAGTTGTAGCCCTTGACCAATTTTATCAAGCTTGTCTCCGAACATTCGGCGAACAATTGTTTTAGGGGAAAGTTTAAAAATCCGAGTAGTACGTCTTCACTTTGACCTTTTCCATAAACGCAGAGATTTAAAAATTTACACCTATCATCCAGTTTAAATCGACAAAGGTCATCCATTTGGATAAGCTTGTCAACAGAACAGTCGATAGTTGTGTGATGTTGAAATTGCTCGACGTCGTTATTTGTCTCATTTCGTACATAATGGATTGAAGTTGAACTGAAGGTTCTTTCACGGCTTTTTGCCTTAGATGAACTGGGCGATTTGGTTTCATCTGTAGATAAGTCAGTATTTTCCCTAATAAGAGTCTTCTTTATAGCCTTAGCTATAAGTTTAGCTTTCTTTGGTGAACTAGTTGGTGAATTTGATACGCTTATACTTGGATCATTAAGGGCACCGAGGGTATTGATGCGCTGCGAGGATGGCGTCTGAACATCTGGTTCATTTGAAGAAATAGTTTTAGATACCGGTGCAAGTTTTGAATCATTTAGATCTTCGAAAATTTCCCAATCTTCCAAAGTAACGTCATTCCGTATAATTCCAGGTATTATACGTTCAATTCTTAATACGATTTGAGTCATATGCAGTGCTTTAACAATTTTTGCCACTTGCTGAATGGAATGGATTCGCACTCCCTCAATGGAAATTAGGATATCTCCTGATTTAAGATTTGATTTGATAGCTGGTGTGTTTGGTAATACTGCTTCGATTTCTACGTATAGCTTTCCTTGCCTAAAAACTATACCGATTTGTTGGTTTTTGGCTTTATGAATTTCGACGTCTATTGAAACTAAAATATTCTGCTCGTCCTTTTGTTTGGCTTCAACCCATTCGAGCGAAGCCATTGTCAGTGTACAGTATACCTGAGTAATACTTGTATTTGGGATAAGTAACCGTGATAGTTCGGAAATTTTCACTTCCAAATAACCATTTGGCGTAATATCTACATCGTACTCCTCTTCAATTTTGTGAAAGAATGGCTTATATCGCAATTTGTACTTTGGCAAGGTGTGTTTACGCCGTACCGCACGGCGAATTTGATTTGATATTAGACTACTGACATTTGATTGCATTTGACGTCCTTGGAATTTTGATTCGACACTTAAGTCAAGATCAGGGTCACCCAGAAAAGCCAGAGACCAATGTGTATACGGTTTTCTTGTGAATTGTAGTCTAGCTAGTCCACAGAGTCGTTTAACTATGTAAAATAAAATTCAAATTAAGATGATTTTATCAACATTATGAAAGAAACATACCTTTGAGGGTAAGTGATGCCTTTTTACCTAGCACCATATCCGCATCGATAGCCATTCCGAAATTGCCGGTGTATTTTAGCTCCAATAACAAATCAAGGCTTTCAATACGTCCTTCGGATTCATTGATATCCACATCATGAACACGAAGAACTTTGATTTCTGGAAATTGATCCCCTATTTCCAAATCTTTGAGCTAAAATAAAGAAGTAAATAATTGTTTTAGAACAATAGTATACAAATATTTTATGCAAAAATATTAAAAGAAAATAAATAAGAGTTAATATTTCCATTCTGATTAGAAATTGTGTGTATGGTAGGATTCCTTGCCTGATAAGACAGCAATATCGCTACTTTCAGCATACAATATCGGACAATGAATTTGGAATCCGAATTAAAGTGCACAAATAACGGTTTCTTATAGGAATTTTATAGGAATTTTAGAAAAACGACTCATCATCACTTGTCAATGTTAACCTTACACTTACAAACAATTTAAGAAACAGCTTCTTAAATTGCCATGCACTTTGGATAAAGTAATGCCTGGGAAGTTAAGGTCGTTTAATTCTATCTTATTTAATTTGTTTTTTAATTTACCTAATGAAGCTGAATGTTTATTTCTCAAAGAGAATAGCGGTACTACTGTTAGTAAATTTAACTTTGTCGAGCAGAAGATTTACAGCTTCACTTCTTCGTTTTCGAAATCTTCACCGAAAATTTCGAGGAGGCAGCATTATATTTAAATTAATCCCCGCGTATTTCCAGCAAAGTTATGGACACCCTGTATATTGCTTAAACTGCTATGAAGACATTGGTCGAGCGAAAGTGGTAGCACTAGTAAGCCCTCAAAGCCGCTTCTTGCTAATTTTCCAAATGTGAAAATGGTCCAAAATTTCCAGCAATGGAGAATCGACGTAAACAAAATATAAGGCTCAAATGGGTGACGAAAGTATCAAAAGGAAAACAATTTATTGAGAGTGTTAAGCAGCTACAACGAGTATTACACTCGTAGAATTTGACGATGAGAATCTACAGTCAAAAATTAAATGAGGGTATCAGGTTCAAATAAAAAGGACTATTGGTATCGACGATACTTGAAAGCTGGTGTAAATAAGGAGAGAAAATGAGAAACAAATTTAAACGGGAAATCTTAGACCTCAAATCCGTAGAGAATTCTGGAAAATACCTCCAAGATATCCATACAGGGATACAATTCTTTAAAACTTATTGAAATTTCGAATTGCTGTCCAGTTTGGAGCTTGTGGAAATAAAGCAGTGGTGGGCAATTTACGAATGATAAACCTATGTCCATAGAGCCTAAAAATATGTCAGGAATTCTGTTACTTTTTAGCAATTTAACAAGCAGGTTCGCCGAATGTCTCGGTGATAAGGCATCCACCGAATGTTGATTATAAACTGTTCCGCCTTTTTAGCGTCATATAGGCGACAATTTGGAACTACTTTCGATGATCTAAAGGTCCTGTTGGGCGATTTTATACGTACCTATTTGGCTTTCGGTGTAAATGTGGGCATCATATTCTACTTAAAAGAAAAGAATCTTTTCAGTAGCAAAATTGTTTCCCGAAATGCGATGCAAAGGTAAAAAAACATACGCACTGCAAGTTGTTCGGAATACAGACCCTGATTTGTTTTTGAGGCTTCAGTGTATGGTATATGTATAAATAGTTTGCCGCCTCGACAAAGTACTATCCATTCTGGTCTTGCACCTTTCCTAGCAATATGAAATTGGTCTATTTGTTGGCCACAAGACGACGACAAAAAACA
The DNA here is from genome assembly GCA_949129095.1 of Volucella bombylans. Classification (NCBI taxonomy): domain Eukaryota; kingdom Metazoa; phylum Arthropoda; class Insecta; order Diptera; family Syrphidae; genus Volucella; species Volucella bombylans. The sequence continues at coordinate 107,790,790 of OX422143.1, read as the reverse complement.
TTCATATAAGACTTATGACCAAACTGTTGAGGCAAAGAATAATTAGAATTTTTAATCTTTATTTGATTTTACTTGATACTTGGCTTTCAGTTATATATACTCTAGAGCATCGCTCTCAAAAACCTTATTGGATGCCGGATAGTGAAGCTATAGGTGGCCACTGTACTTCCTGGTGAAAAGGACCCATTGTGCCCAATTAGTAGACTAATTACTCCGGGGTAAAACTGGTTTTATAGAAGAGGGAGAAGAAGTGCAAAGTAAGAAACGGGGTAAATATTCAACCAGTATTGAAGCGGTTAAACATCGCGGGAAAACCAATACACACATAAGTTGTCAATTCTTAAGGGTAAGAAAAATTATTAGAAATGGCACTACAATCAAAATCGGTTCATGTATACACAATTTTGCCCCACATTATTCATACAGTGTGCGGTTGAAGTAAAAGATACCCCGGGGAAAATTGATCTAGTGTGAGCTGGCCAATTCGGTTCTACTTCGGTTTATACCGTATTTTTTTATTTAGTTATAGAGCCTACTCAGACCTCCTTGTTTTAGGTCTCTTAGAATTTTAAAGGCTTTGTCAACTGCAATGCGGTGGCCGTGGCTCAAGTGGTAGTGTATTTGCTTCCAAATTGGACGGTTCGGAGATCAATACCAACCGCTCCCGAAAAATAATATTTTTTTTCAGGCAACTAAAATTACGTAAAATGTGTGGTTGTCTAGAATAGTCGCTCCGTGGGTAGCATCGACTGAGATCAAAAATCTTGCTTTCTCTCTCTGTCCCATATTAATAAAAACTTAACACGTGAACTTAACAGGCACTTTAATTATAGTAATACAAACTTGATTGTTAAGTTCTTTAAAAAAAAAATTATATGAATATTTTACATCCTTATGTCTTTAGCGGCCTACGTAGTTTGTCGACTACCAGGTTCTATAGATGGGAAAAGGGATCGCACCTTGCAATGAGCCTTGTAATCAATTCATTGAGCTAAGCGTCTTCCTATAAAGGCTAAAAACAAAAAAAAAACTAGAAAAGGTGCGTATCTTGAAAATTTCGGGAAGCTTTGTATGACAATTGATGATGTTTGGGGTCTTTCAGATTGATATGTCTTGCACGCAAAGGATAGACGATTATCATTTTCCTTATTACATGTATTAGTCGTAAATTGAATCTATTTTTATGATTCATTTAGCAGCAACCCCATTCCTTTTATGTTTTATTAATTGAATCAGCGCGCTAAGTGCATAGCTCAATCTATATATGTATGTATGTATGCAGCAACAGTATAATGAAGGCATTTACCTCCCATAAATTGATTGCAAACAAAGTTCAAACGTCAAGTGATATACCACATCCAATTCAATTAAAGATTCCTGGTGTCATACAGAGTAGAAAAAAAACCTCAATAATGCTCCCCGTTTATCTATACACAACACTTCAGGTTTACCATAAGATACATTACAACCCCATACACAAGTGCAAATGTTAAGTGTGAGATGAGTGCTCCTAATGCCAGAGATTATCTTATTTTTTTTTTCTTTCTTTTTTCTCTTATTTGTACACTTACAGTCAACTTTTCGAATAATTTTCCAGTGGTTGTCTTTGTGACAAGTTCTTCAAGCTCCAACGATAGTTTCCGGTAAAACCACATACGTACTCGACTAGTATGCTTCAGTTCATGGAATAGAAATTGCATTACCAAGTTAAGAGCCATGACGGGTGATTTACTATCAGGATCAAATTTTGTAGCACTCTCTCGAGTATCCTTAAGTAAACAAAAAAAAAAAAAAAGATTTGTTTTTTTGTATAAGTTCATTCCATCCTATAGCCATATTGTGGCAAAAGTTGTATAGACGTGTACATACCTCAGGCAGCTTATACTTTTCCTTGAAGTCCTTTTGTTCTACGCTTGCTTTTGGCATATCACAAAAGCGCACATAAATGTAATATTGAACAATAAGCATGAGGACAGCTCCAGTTACCAGAGACATAAAACAGAATAGAAGTAGGCTAGTAAGATCCATTACGACAATTCGTTACTTCCGACACTGGGATACACTTCAATTGCTACTTTTTGACCACATATACTACGGAAAATTCTGTTAAACCCGGGATATTACTTATTTCGAAGGGCGTGGATAAGGGGCCAATTAATTTTTAATTACTTCCCGTTAATAACCTCGGCTATTTGAACCATTTTATTTGGTGATTTTTTTCTTTTTGTTTTTTCTATTAGCGGAAACTAAATATGATATTTTGACAGTCTTTGGGAAAAACCTCTATGTACAAGCACATAACGCGAAAATTGGCACTCCTACAATGAAATCCACCAAACTGACACGACTATCGAGGTGGTAATAGAGATTCCTTGTAAATGCACACAATAATTGGAGGGTCGTTTGAAGTAAACATCGAACAGATAATAATTGGGCGAAAAATCGATTTCGGCTTTCGAGTGCGCATATACCGTAAGCAGCTGTTTTTGGTTTGTAAATAAACTTAACGGGCTATGCGATGGAAATTGTTTTCTTCTCGAACAAAGTTGGTAACATGATATTGTATTTGTATCCGTTGTGCAGTTTCACTTGTTTAAAAAACAAAAAACATCCCTCTCTAATGCCGAGGGATGAATGAATGAATTGCAGGTGGTTGCTATTTTTCTGTGTTGGCTTTTACAATACATATGTTTTGCACTGCTATTATGATAAAATGAATTGTGGATATGTGAAAAAGAAATTTATCAAAAAGGCAATGCTGCTGCTTTTTGTATATTCTTTACAAAATATCTTCTTTTAGATGTTGTTCGGATTCGTGATTGAACCGCAAACGACTTTTTATACACTCATGACTAAATACATACATATGTATGTTAATATGTACATGGATAAGGGTATACGTACACAATTTAGTTAAATAAAAATGATTTAGTATCTATGACAAAGTGAGTAATCGGAAAACAATGAAATAAAGTTGTAATTATTTAAATATAAATTAATTGAATTAATTTTGGCTTTGCGATCGAAGGTCAGCATATTAAATAAAGAAAACCAGGTAGCACAAAACTTTTATTTTTCACCATTGTTGTTTGGCCACCATTTTGAATATTTGGTTTAAATGCGTCGGTTCACATTTAACGGTCGTAAGGAACAATTACAAACAAATTATTATGCCGTTAATTGTTAAAATTAACAAAATATTTTATCCCCAGCTTTACATTTTTTTTTTCTTTCAAAAAGTTATTCACTATACTCGTATTATTGTTTAGTCAACTGGTTTTGCTAATTTAGCAAAAAATCGACATATGTATGTAGAAGGTAGGTAGGTAGAAGTGGTTGTCTGGTAAGGTCCTACCAGAAACACATGTAGAGTGGTTGCGGCGTTTTGATATTATAACTCACGTGCCCTGGATATTAAAGGGTGTTGCTAAAATCGTAGTTTTCAGATCCGTCCTGTGGAGTTCAGAAAATTAATGACGTTACAGAATTTTATGTGAAAAAACTCTGACTATTCCTTGAAAAAGGGTTTGTTTCCCTTTTGTGTGAGTTGTTTCAGGTACGCCAGTGGGGATTAAAAGGAATGCCTAACTTGGCCAGTGACCCTTGCTAATTGCTGAGATTCTTGATGTCTCGGTGTGAGTTCTGTTAATTAAGTCATTCATCCTGCTATTATTATAGGCGGGCCATATCTATATATGGTACACTTTTCTAGACTATTTCAACTAGAGTTGGCAATAGAGAGTAAGTGTTGGAGAATTCTACCCTTGACGAATCCCATCGGGGAGCAGACTGATTCCGCGAGAGAGGCATTGAAAGTAGCGCGTCGATTCTCCCATTCCCCTCTATGTACACATGTTACTGTGAACGGAAACAGAAAGGAGAATGATATTAAACTACCTGATTGCACTGTTCTACTAGTTGGGCTCCAGCCAAATTATCAAGGCTTCGCCCTTTAATGACGTTGTCTAATAATGAACGGGGGCAGAGCAAAGTACTGGTCTTATCGTAAACATCTTCAGATGACGCTACCGAAGGTTGCTACGATTCGATCAGTCACAAGTTGCCGGTCATAGGTCTTGTTGGCGGCTGGACCACCGGTAGTCCCTACCAGGACTTAAATCACGGTACCATGGGAGTCAGGAGCCCCCCGGATCTGGGTGCTGTGACCCTAAGAGCAGTAAGAGGTTTTAGGTCGGCCTCGACTCATACCAAGGGTGGAACTTGTGCCGGCAACACAGTTCCGAATTGGTGTATGTATGGGCATGGATGTATGGGCATCCCGTAAGTTTAAGCCCACATGGCATGTACTTACGTTAAACACATGAGACGTTCTGTTCTACTAGTTTAGAGGACGAAGTAAATGGGATGGCAGCCTGGCTGTCTATGTTGCTTATGGTAATGGAGCTAAGCCTAAGTAACTTGCGGGCCTCTATTAATCGAATCCGCTGGAAGACACTCGAATAGTCTGGAAGGTGGTACAGTTTGGATACATTCAATTCCGCTAGGAAGACACCTGCTCCAATGCCGCATTCCATCTTGGAGCCGCCAGTGAAGATCAATACTTGGTATTTCGGTAGGGGTAGATTATTGTTCCATTCCGTCCTTTCCAAATCCCTAGGCAACAGATCAAGAGCTTTACTATGACCACAGGGTTTCGGGGGCAAGAATCCAGATTCTTTGAGTCTGATAGAACTACACGCAATGGTGTATTTGATGTGCAAGTCCAGGGGCACTATATGCAGCAGTACTTTGAGAGCTTCTGTCGGGCTCGATTGTAGCGCCCCTGTGGTCCTAATACCAGCTGTTCGTTTGTGGTGTTGTAGGCTTTGCTTTGCTGTGGTATTGTAGGCATTGCTTAACGCGGGCCATCACACGAGCGATCCATACGGGAAGAACTACGGCAATGTACATCCAGAAGACCATCTTAAGCTGAAGTTCTCAACTTTTACCAGTGCCAGAACCTTGTACTGGAGAATAGAGTAAGTGTTTTGTTGTTAAGACGTGGAAGCTTGAGAGTCGGTATTTTGTGCTTGGTGGTAAATAGCATTAGTTCAGATTTACTCGGATTAACGTCAAGTCCATAACTCAGAGCCCTCTCTGTGAGTCCAATTGAGGGGAACATCTCTGGTACTAAAATAACCATGTTGTCCGCGAGTGCCTGGCTGTTCGACAAAATTCATTTCGCAAATCTTACTTCGAATTTATCGAAATAAATTTTGTTTGGTTCGCAATAGTTGTTTCGCAAATTTTCATTCGGTCTTTGATTTATGTCGCAAAGGTATCATTTCGCAATACTTTTTCCGCGCTTTTCCATTTCGCTTATGATTAGGCAGCGATTTGCTGTTTTGAAAGAATTTGGCCTTATGGCGCTTTGCCGTATTTAATTTTATATACATGACATTTTTCATGTATTGGGAAAAATATTCATTCAATACATATGTATATGTGTATAGTTGTTGACAACTTAGCGGAGCGACGAAGTTTCATGAACGGCCAAACTCTGCGGAAGAGGAGTTTGGTCATTTTGTTTATTTTTGTTACTGAATTGGAATTGAATTCTGAAAAAAAAATTTAAATTTAGTTTTTTTTTTACTATAGTTCACCTTTTTATTAATTTGCAAGATACAAATTGCTAGATGAGAAATGAGGAATGATACTTTTGCAATACGATAACGTCAAATAAGAAACAAAAATTTCGAACAAAAGAAATGCGAAATAATTAAAATGCAAGATAATAAATTGAGAAATGATAAGTATACTCCATCAAGATATTGTTAATGACCAGGATCCATCGAAGACGCCAGATAACCGCCACCCTGCGGGGTACCTTTGTCTACGGATTATTTGTTTATGAGGCTGTTTCCCAATTGTGACTGAGTGATCCTGGTTTCTAGCGTGGTTATGATCCAGTTGCTGGTGAAATCTTTTGTGACAAGCTTGGTGAGAGATTTCAGAATGGACTCATTGTGCACATTATTGAATGCACCTTCTATGTCTGATTTCATTAAAGGGTGCGGGTTGCGCAACCTGCGTTGCCTAAACATCAGCGCCGCTATTTTTGTATCCCGGGATACATCAAGTCGTTTACTGATTTTTTTTTCTTTTTCATTAGCGCGCGCTAATTATAACAACAAACAAACAAATAAATAATTGTAAGGGGTGACACGCTATCGGGCAGTCCCCATCCCCCAAATCTGAACGCCGGTGTAGTTAGGGACCCGCGATAAAAATTTCCACAGGCCACTGTATTTGGCTTTTGTTAGGGGTGGCGATCCAGTGGATGGCTGCATCGAGATACATTCCCTTTTGGATTGTATCGACACGTTTGTTCTTTCGTTCCAGCAGTTCAGCTATCTTTCGATCGAGTTTCCTTTCTCCTTCGCTTTTGTTCTTACTTTACAAAAATTTTATTAACATAATTCAATGCGGAAAGAAAAGAAACACTTCTTTTCGCAATTTCGTTTTAGAATCCAATGTGAGTGGCAATAGGCATAGCTAGGATCCACAACTTCCATAGACTCTCTCAGTGGAGTTCCCAGTTATGACTGGGAGTGAGAGTGAACTTCGAGACTGAGGAGTTTAGTATGAATGTGTAAATTGGAATGATTGAGATGCATAGCTGGACAAGGGTTCACACACTGCTAGTGTTGTAGCAAATAACCCCATAGTTGGGTCCGATTTAGCCGAATGAATGTGTGAGTGAACGTGTGTGTAAATGTGTGTGTGAGTCTGGTGGGAGTTGTGTAACTCAGAAGTTTTGGGAGTCACTTTTGTGATGAACAGCCAAGAGTGAGGGTCATAGAGAGTTTTCTTTTGGTGCGAATTTTAGTGAATTGCGAAAAGCAATTTTGTTTTCTTTTTTGAAAAAAAAAAAATAAAGTAGAGTAGTTTGAAGTAGAGTCGGGAGTTTTCCTGTGACAAAAAGAAAATGGAAAAAGGGACAGATTAAATTCAGGAAGGAAAGGAGGAGGAAACAGGACAGGCATAGAAGGATGAAAGACTGTGCCAGACAGGGGCACAATACCGCCAAAGTGTAGAAAAAAAACAAATTTTTTTCAGAAAAATCTCGAGAAAAGGCGAGGCACGCGACCCGTTCAAGGTACCGTTTATGTTCGGAACTGGAAAAGTAGTTCACTCTACCGACAAATGTACCGCTAAACGAACCAGTTTACAAAAAAAATAATAAATCGTCGTCCCAAGAGTAGGTCCGGAAGGGATGGGTCAGTCCCAGTAGAGCCGTAATACTGGGATAAGGCAGTGATATAACCGACCTTTCCCGCGCATCGTTTTATTCGTTTTATTCACTCCTTGGTTATGCAGCATTCGACACAGGTGTCTCGTTACCTTGGCTTTACAAGTGAGATTTAGGATTGTTTCTCACCTCGCCCGATTGAAGCGTGGGTGTAAATCTTTAGCCGAAACTGATAGTCCGAGATGAAAAGTAATTACCAGCAGGCGCCCATGTGGAGGGCAGAAGAAGAGGACTTCCGCCCACCGATATGTGTATTTAGATGCACTAATAGCTACCGTGGGAGAAATAATAAACCATTAGGCGAACCCGTATGCTATAATTGGGCGAACTAAAGTTTTATAAATAATTACTTTGGTATTTTTGGCCATTGCTTTAGAGTGCATTACTGATTTCAGTGTAGCAGTTACAGCTTTTGCTTTTAAAAGGGTCCTTCTTGCATGTTTGTTAAAAAGAAACCTGTTGTGGAAGTGAATCCCTAAATATTTAATTTCAGAAGATAGAGGAATGGATTCGTTATTAATTTGTAATGAAAGTGTTCTGCTCTTCTTTACTGCAAGTCGATGGCCCCTTCCGCTAGTCGGAAGTCGGTGAAACTACATATCTCGGAGTTAATATTTAAGCCCCATTTTTGCAAGTAGCCAACTAGTAATGGAAGTTTCTGTTGTAAATTTAACAGTGCTTTTCGTGGCCTCATATCGCTAGCTGTAATTAAGGTATCACATGCGAACAGAATTCCTTCTTGTTCACCCTCTACAAAATTTTGGAATGGAAGGTCATGCAAGTATATAATAAATAAAATTGGTCCCAAAATCGATCCTTGTGGTATATATTGAGGTAAAATCTGATTGTTCAGATTTTATGAATATTCAAGAATATCGATTTTTTAGAAAATTTGATATTATCTTTATTTATTAATTTGTAAATCAATCCCTTGTGCCAAAGAGAGTCAAATGCTTTTTCAAGATCTATGTTAACACAAATAGTGCATTTCCTAGCTCTCAAATTTTGAACAACTTTGTTACAGAGAAGAAGTGTGCGTGTTCTGTGGCATGCTCTTTTCTAGAACCAAATTGGTTGTTGTCGTCACAAAAATGGTAATTCGTAATTTGGCATTTTTTCGAAAAGTTTTCCACTGATTGAAAGTAATGATGCAGGCATACAATTTTTTATTTCTCTGATGCATTTGTTTTTTGCAATAGGTAATATTTTTGAGATTGTCCAAGCTGTGGGAAAATAGCCATTGTTATTGCAATGGTTAAATATAGACGAGAGCACTGTATTGAGGGTATGGCAGTTTTTATGCAGTATAAAATTTTATATTCCATCAAAGCCTGAGGATTTCTTGTTTTTTAAGGTTGGATCTATGGACTTGGAAATGCTGAGGGTTTGTAAAAGGTGCGGTACCATGGTTATATGAGGGGTTAGATGTTGAGAATGGGAAAATGGGTGTGCTGCATTCCGATGAGCAAAGCTGTTGAACCGTGGATCTAACTTTGTTGTTCTAATTACTATCGAAATTTGGAATCTTGTCTGTATACAAGGCTGAAAAAAAAGTGTTGAAAGTGCCAAAAAATTTTCTGCCAGTGATTTTGTCAATTTCTTTGAATGCATGAGGGGAGGGTCGTATGTTTTGTAGTCTTTTTTTAAAAGCATTATTGAGGGAAATATTAACTCTTTTATCGATGAGAGTTGGCAGTACTCAAAATTAATCTTGTTAAGGTATTTATGGAAGATTCTTTTTAACCGTCTTAACCAGGAGCTCCGAATTTTTATAAGCTTAATAGTAAGGTCAGATATGTTTGTGTATTTATTGTTTTTGTTTTTACATATGACTGAATTTGATTCAATAGTAGCTGTCATTTTTGTGTCAATTTCAGAATTTGAGATCTTCCTGTCAGATGGTATATTTTCATATTGTTATAAACACTTAATCTAAATGTTCCCCAATCAGTGTTTTTGAAGTTTCTAAGTGCTGCTGGTTAAGATAGCAGGGAGGGAAAGTAGTTGTCGAGGTCTACATGAATAGAAACACCAAAATGGTCTGATGGTATAGCGAACGACGAAAAAGTATCGGAGGTAGCATTGCTTTTGAGATTTGAAGAAAGGAAAAAGAAAGGAAATGAAGACGGAAAATTCAGAAGAGCAAACACAAAATATTTTTCAAACGAAAAAATATACAAGTCTTGTAAATAACTCCACTTCTAACATATTTGATCAATCTAACAAAAAATAAACTCCAACGTATCGAAAATCACCCGAATGCGATAATTAAATCCTTGTTTGATTCGAACCTAGCAGATTGCTTGGAAAGCAACTATTATTTTCGCCTTTTAATATGTTAAATGAGAGCTGCTTATCAACTATTACACCAGAGGTAAATAGAAGTACATTGACTCCCTTCTATGAAAACGCATCTAGCCTAAATTTGTGAGGTTAAACATGTCCGTTGTATTTTTCGAATTATAACATGAAAAGTAAATACACAACATAAAATAATAATTGCTAATAAAAAATATTAAATTTATAATACTCTAATTAAATTAATATAGGTATATGGTGTGGAATAGTCATAGTTTTAAGTTTCATAAAAAATTAATACACATTACGTATACCGGGAGCAAGCACGCATACTAAATATCTATACAATTCATTTAATTATCCTTAATAAACGTATAGGGTTCTCCAATAAGGACTTGACAACTTTTTTTTTTAAATAAAACGCAAACCATTTGAGATATTTCAAAAACTTTATTATCGGCTTGAAGTACAATCAAAACATTTATGAATGGAACTCGACTTCGTTCATATGGCCACCGTGGGCACGTTTGCAGCGGTCGATTCGTTGGACCCAATTTTCAACGACTCCTCCACATATTTCGGCCGAAACGGCCGCTATTTAGCGTTCAATGTTAGCTCTGAGCTCTTCCAACGTCGTCGGCGTGTTGGCATAAACCAATGACAATAACGTGACGATCGTTGTCGTCGACGAAAAAATATGGCCGAATAACGCCGCCGGCATGCAAACCGCACCAAACAGTTATTTTTTGTGGATGAAGTGGTGATTCATGAAGCACATGACCGACCCGACCAAAACTCATATTTTGCTTATTGACGAACCCATTGAGCCAAAAATGAGCTTCGTCACTGAAGAGGACTTTGCGATGCAATTCATCATCTTGGCGCATCTTCTCCAGAACCCAGTCGGAGAACGTACGTCGCTTCAAATGGTTCATCGGTTTCAGTCAGCTTGATCTTGTATGGGTGTAAACCAAGATCCTTACGCAAAATACGCCATAATGTGGTCTGAGCGATGCCCAATTCTTGAGAACGCCGTGGAATTGACTCATTTGGGTCTTTTGTTACGGACGCCTGAACGGCAGCGATATTTTCGACACTTAGACCAACCCGTTTTCACACAACGAATATGTAGACTCAAATTTTGTTGTTGTCTGTCTGCTAGGGCGAGAATTACGACCGAAAATTGGAGTTAACTCTCTTAAAGTTGCAGTCACCGACTCCGAATTTCAGTAGAAAATTTTTATAATTTGCAGACGTTGCTTGTTCGTGTACTTTACCATGATAAAAATGTTAAGTTTACTGAATAAATTGACAGTGACAATTTGATGATTAGTGAAAAAGTGCGTTCACAAATTAAATTCAAGTTTTCAAGTCCCTATTGGGAAACCCTTTAGTAGTAAAATAAAATAAGAAATAAGTTTTTGAATGGATTTGCCAGGCATAATTTATAAGTCGGCTACATACTATTTACGCTGAATGAATTTGTTAAAAAATGGATGTGCTTCAATTGTCTCAATAAAGAACTGAATTGAATTGAATAGCGTTTTTGATTGAACAGGCAGAACCCTTCTTTTTGAAGTGCTGATCGGACAGACCCTCACTAACGCCGAGGTTGAACAGATTATCTTCAATCTTACAGTGCATTTGACGTAGGCGATTGCAGGGAATTTTTTGTTAAATTTGAATTTTGGCTCGGCCTTAGAGAAAGGTTGGTCGATTTGCACGGAGCCTGCACATGCAGCATGCCTGTACATGCAAGCAATGCTGTTTAGTCTAGAAATTTTCACGGTAACTAGTGACATTGTATGCAACTGACGTATTTTTAAAATCGGTCCTTAATCATACTGATCGTCGGCTTGGTGAAGATGATTCCTTACCCAGAGTATAAGCTGTAGTTTAAAACACAACTTTCCGATAATATTTTCTATTAATTATATTCGTCTTGACTTTACAACGATTTTTTTTATGATTTTCATATATGCTGGGAGTTGGAACACAATTTTTAATCATATTTCAAATATTCATCTTACCATATTTGCTTCAACTTCAAAATTATATATTGACTCCTTTCTTATCAGTTTAGAATTTCTAATAGCCCGTAAATTGACAAAATGCACCATATATTTGACTTATTTTTTTTGTTCGTTAAATATACTCGTAGTTGTGGAGGAGATAAGCTTATTGCCTGATTTAGTTTCGACAAACAAGGAATTACGAAACAGTAAAATATAATAATACTATCCTACCCGGCAACGCCTTGCTATTGCAAGATTTGACTGTGCATAAGCAATATATGCATAAAGGTATGGCAAAATTATTTCGATGGAGACACATTATTTCAAATCCAAATTGTTTCGGTACCTGCAATAAATATAAATCAAACTAATAAGCAACCTGGCAGAGATGGAAGATGTAAACAAAGCAAATTTTTCTTTCTTTTTTTTAATTTTACATTTTATTCATCTCATATTCAAGTACAATTTGTTATGAATGAGTAATTTACAAAGTTCTTAATTGATAACATATAAAAATTAAATTTTCTTTATAAATGAGGTAGATATAATGGTAATACGTATATGAAGGTTGAATTATAACAATTTATAATTTGAATTTAATTAAGCGCTAATCGGTGCACAATATTTTTGGTTAACTTGTTTTTTGCTAACATAAATAGTTGCCCATGGGAGAAACATGGATTTTCCAAGTTCAATCCGCAAATGGACATTGTTTGGCCTTCAGACTTGTTTATATCATCGCGAAAGCCAAACGAATAGGGAATTGAAGCCTTTTGAATGATATTGGAGATTCTGGCGGTATCATTGGAATATGCAGCAACAGGACGATTTCTCATTTCCGGTGATCCTTTTGATGACCAAACGTATACCGTTGCATAATCTAGGTAGATTCAAATTACGCAGAAGAATAATCGATGACCCAATCTTCAACCGAAAATTGTGTGGTGGCATTCCTGGTATATCCTGAGAATTTAAAAATTCAAACGGCTTCGATTTCATTAACAATGGCGTCGATTGATTTAAAAGACATCAGACCACCTGTCAGCAACTGTTGTATCTGGAAGTTCATTTCGTCAACTTCGACATTTCTTATATCCGGGAAAACACTCTCAATTAGTTAATTTTTTGTCTGAACTAGAGTGCAGAAATCGTCTGGCAATTTGATGCATTGCGTTTTTGAATGCAGTTCTATTTAACCGTTTCCAACAGCCAGTAATTGTTCAGAAAATATTTGTGCCGATAAATCATTTTGCAATTGTACTCGCATGCCAATCGAAGTGTTTCGACATTTCGCCATATAATAGTTTGTTTTATGCATGCGTTAAACTCATCGGTAAAAGTAAAGCGAGGAATGACTGGCAATATCTGTCGGAAATCACCAGACAGTAGTAGGACAGCAACACCTAAAAGTTTATCGTCGCCGTTCAAATCTTGCATAGTTCTATGTAATGCTTCAAGTGAATGTTTATGAGCCATAGTGCACTCATCCCAGATTATGATGGAACTCCTTTGCAACACTGTAGCCATTCCGCTTTTTTTTTAATGTTACATATGAGTGGCTCAGAAATAAAGTGAACCAAGTCCAGTTGAATTTTTTGAGAAAATACGACTCTGAAGTTTTATTTTTGCAGAAATTACAATTCAAAATCTCAAAATTGAAATTTAATTTCAATTTGTTTAACAAACATCTTACTTTAAGTGCGACAACAGTCAATTTGATTAATAGGTCCATTAAATATCCTGTTAACTAACATAAAGACCAAAAAATGAACTTGGTTCACTTTATTTCTGAAGCACTCACATTGTGTTTGGTTTGTTATGAATGGCAACTTGAATGCTGAATAGGCCGCTCTCCCACTATCTAACAAAGTGGCAGCAATGCCTGACGATGCAATTGCCAATTAAATTTTTTGTTGCGACCGTATCTTTGCAAGGATCAACGATATTAAAAATGTCTTACCGGTTCCACCTGGTGCGTCAGCACAATCCAATTATAAATATATTTTTGTTCAGCTGTCAGTAATGGCTTATTTTTCGTAATAACGGTAGCTAAGTTAACGTCGTAATACTGTTTTTCTTGTTGGAAATCACTGTTCACTAAGTCGGTGGCCTGGCGATCAGGTGATGGCATACCATAAAGAGTAAGTGGTGAACTTGATATTAAAATGCATAAATCCTCGATCAGCACTAAAGCTTCATTATATTTACATCTCTGTAATATATTTTGCAATTTGTCTTCAATCATATGATTCTTGTATTTTTCCCACAAAGTGGACGATTGTTATTCGGTGTGGATGTCAACGCTGCATCAGCAAGTGTCAGGCTCCAATGATTGTCGTCTTCCAGCAATTGCAACTCGCAACATGCATCTTGATATGTATTGAACACCCGGTCATTAACTAATCACAAAGATTCGAAAGACGTTGGTCCGGGAACATTCACCAACAACAAACGCAAAAAAAAGCATTCACGTTGTTTTGGATGTATTGCGTAAAGTCGTCCCAATGTCTTCTCCCTGTATACCAATACACTTAAAAAAAGATGTACCAATAATGCACGAAAAATTAAAAAAGCAAGGTCTCGGAACAAAAACTACAAAGATAGTAGTTACCGTGGTCGTCGTTCAGAATTGAATGGATGTTAAAACTTATGATTGGTTTCAATACACCTATGTTTGCACATGTAATCTGAAATAACTGTATGTGGTGTTATATATGTTATATGGTATATTCACCGTTTCCCTTTCGTAAATAAGCATAAAATGCGGCCTGGCTGAAATGGCTCCGTAGAGTAATCGATTTAACGCTATTACGCATTTTAATTGTTATGTATCAGCGAAAGAGTTATGATCCATAGCTCATGACTCGTAAACTCAATAAATTTGTTTTTCCTAGCCAAGAACTCAAATACAAATAAAATTTGTCGAACGCAACAAGCATAGCAATTTCTTTAAGGGGTTACATACGTTTCTCCGCTCAAAAAAATCGATTTTTTTTTGCATGAAAAAATTCTAGGGTAAAACACCCAGTGATCGGCACTCTTAAGGTTTCTTGGTCGAAATATATCTGGTTTTGGGAGTTTCGATCATACATTCTTACTGATACGCTTCTTTCAGGTGTCTATTATTGGATTATTGATTTTGTATTGAAAAACAATTCGGAATTGTAGTTGAAAAGCGTAAAATGTCGATGAAGAGCCATTTTTTAGTCATCGGCACAAAAATTTCATAGATCGGTTCACTTCAAAATCAGTTATCGGCACTACATAAAATATCGAGTTGTGCATAAGTACCTACATACCTAGGTACTTCTTACTTACTTACTTCTGTCAGAATTTGCAAAAAGACTTAGAAAGATAAAAAGAAGTAAATTTAGTAGTAATATAAACTTTTATATCTTAAGAATTGCAGTTTAGTATATGTTCTTCGAAGTAAGTTGTGGGAAAATTAAATTAAATTTATGTTTCTAGAAAAACAAGCATTTCTGTTATTTCTTTGTCATTTAGTACTATTTTATTTAAATGATCCGCAGATGTATTTACTTCAGTGTGAATATCCAAGTCTTCTTTTTCATTAGGACTTGCTTCAACAGCAAACCCCTTACCTGAATTGTAGACTTCCACGTTCGAATTTGGGTCCTTATTTTCATCCAATTCATTTCTTTGCATAAGTTTCTGTTTCTTTGCTTTTTCTGTTGCTTCCTTCGATTGCTGTGATTTTAGTTTTTTAACTCCTATACCCTTTTCACCTTTTTTCTGTAAATTTTTTCTTTCTTTAGTTTGCTTATCTTCAGTTATTTTCATCTCTTTTAGTGTTTTTTTCTTCTTTCTTTGATCTTTTCTTATGGCTTTCTGTCTTCCCATTTCTGTCCTTTTTTCTAATTTTATTGATTCCGCTTCTTTCCAGGATGTTGATGTTTGTGGTTATGTTTTCCGATTTCGTATGAGCTTTTGAAGTTGATGGAGTGTCATCACTTTGGAAAGTTGTAGGAGGAAAAGATGATAATTCAGCTAGGTGTGATGAAGAAAGGACATCATTTTCAAGGAAGGCATTTGCGGACGATAGCGAAAGATTGCGATTAAAAAAAAAACGACTGGCAAATTTAATATGTCCAGTGAATTGTCTTCAGTATCATCAGTTATTATAAAATTCTCGTCAATTTCAGGCTCATACTTCTCGATAATTTCAACATTTATTTGATCATTTCTAGTGTTCTGTTGAGGCAGACCTTTCTTTACCTCATCATAGATTTTGAGAAGGATAAAAAAATCATCGGAAACGAATTCATTCGTTGTAGACTCTAGATTTTCGAGCTGTTTCAGTTTTTCTGGCCAACAATTGAGACAAATTTTTCATAATCGAAGCGATCTTCCGCTGAATTCTCCTCATCTCCAACGACATGCCCATCAAATTGTTGGTTTTTACCTAAACACTTTGAAAAGTCAATAACGTTGGCATTAAAAGGATACAAGCCACTAGCTCGGAAACCATTTATAATTATCTCTTTCTTCATACAGGTGTCCAAGACTTTCTTTAATATGGGCCCAACTTGAGCTTTAGAGAAATTCGAGTCTAAATGTTCCCTTCTCCATTCCTCCACAGCTTTTTTCCATCCGTTTTTTAATGGCTTAAATGCAGAACGTCAGCGGGTTGCATGGGCCGAGTTGCATTCGGAGGTAGGCAAATTAAAATGATTTTTAAATCAGAGCATAGGTTTGAAAGATTGTAAGTCATGTGTGTTTTGTGACCATCTACTAAAAGAATAACTGGGAATACAACTTTTTCTTTTACTAAATGCGGATGGAAGATATCCTTTATGTAGTCATGAAATAAATCTGTTTTCATCCATCCGCTTTCGCTTAGGCCTATACCCCATCCGTCTGGCACTGACTTACCAATAGCCGTGTATGGATAGATGATAAATGGTGGTGTCAGGTCACCAGCAGCGGAAAATGTAAACAAGACGGTTAAATTTTCTTTGGCGGGTCCCTTGTCTGCTTCGTAAACATTTCTTGATCCTTTGGGTGCAACTACTTTTCCAATCTTTGGACAAAGTAGGAAATTCGTCTCATCTTCATTATAAAGCCGTTTTGGATCATTGAGAACATCACAAATTTCATTTTCATCGATGTAATTTTTAATTTTAGTAAACCAACTGCGTATGTCTATTTCTGATACTCTGGCGCTGGCGTCTGTTACTGCCTCCGGAGTCCTTGCAACAATCTCGGGATGTCTTCTTAAGAAGGCCTTATACCATGTGTTACCTGGTTTATTGTCAATAAAGGGAACCTTTCTGTTGGATGAATCAAGGAAATCCTTTACAGCTGCTTGAATGTCTTCCTTCCTGCGAGGAAATCCTTTAGAATGGTTATTTAAAATCCATTCCAAAATTTGGCTTTCTTCCTCAGCAGTAAGAAAAGGTGTAGGTCCGAAATACGACTTCTTCGACCTACCGCTCAATCTCGACTGAATGGTAGTTCTAGGCACTTTGAAGACTCTAGGCGCCTCTTTCTTGGTCATTCCATTCTTAACAGCATTTACAGCTTTCATCAAGTCGTCCTCTGAGTACTTTTTTTCATTCTTTCCTTTATTTGGGTTAGGCATTTCTGATCTGTTAACTGACAATTAATAAAAATAAGGATAATAATAACATAAATCTAATAATGGGCACCAGTAAAAATTAGTATCGGCACAGTGCCGATCAATGAAAAAGCACGGACGATCAAATCTATTTGTCAGCACCGTTAGATATTGAAAATGTAATTCACTTTTTTATTAAATAATACTTCAAACGGGATTAATATGCCTTAATACAATTTCAAATAGAGCACTTAACGGTTAACTTAAAATATACTAGTGAAATTTGTAAAAAACTTACCTCACTTTCTTAACAAAATTCTCTTGTTTTCACAGTTTTGCGTGCTACACCAAACTGAGAATAGTTTTGTGAAAAGCTTAGGACGAACTGAAATGTCACATTTGAAAGCACTATGCAAAATACGTTAAGCAGACTTGCCAGATTAATATAAAAGCTTCAAAATAAGAAATTTTTTGTCGTAAAACTAATTATAAGAAAAATTCTGAAGGTATGCCGATCACCGGAGGGAGTGCCCATTATTGGGTAGTTTACCCTATATTCTTTTGCAATTCAAATGCCGCAAGAATTTTTTAAAAATTCCAATAATTAAGAAAGTTATGACCGTTAGACGTCGGACCGGGTGGAGCCCTCATTAGGGACATGAGCAGCTGTGTGCCTGCTCTGCCTTCCTACCTTCTCTAATGACGGGTCAGTGCCCTCGCAAATATTTATACCTGCTTAGCAATAGATTTAAACCTTGTATACGAATATTAGAATTCAGAATATTCCAGAAGGCACTACTCGAACACATTTTCAGTTTTGCTTTCGAAACCACTCAGATTTTGCATTTCGTTTGCGTTTTTCTCGAAAGAGTATTTTCCGATTCGGTACCAGAAATATCTCTTGAAGCACTCGACCGATTTGCATGCCATTTCACACGGATATTCTTAATACCATTATCTAGTCTCCTACTTAGGATTTTTTTGATATCTTAATTTTTAGATTTGTTATAAATAATAATGTTACTCGTTTTTTAGTCAAAAATAGCCTCGTACATTCAAAAAGCTGCCATTTTGTTAAAAATGAAAATTTTCGAAAACGGCTATGATAGAGACTAGTTTAATCTATGCACTCTGACAGGTTTTTTTTTGTTTCAAATGAAACCTACCAGAGATATTGCTGGTACCGCCCAGTACGTTTTTGAAGAGAGGTTTCCGGAGATGGGCGAAATGTATACTTTATAATTGTTTTTCTTCAATTGTCAATATAGTTTTGTATTCGTCAAGGAATACTTTACAAAATGTATATTTTACTTTTTTTATATTAATTTAATATCGTAGCGAAAAAAATCTTGAAAAACGCTTCGTTTTTGAGCGGAGAAACGTATGTAACCCTTGAAGTCGTCTTTAATTTCCAAATCATATCTGTATTTTTGTGCTTGAAACTCTACAATTTTCTATTTTTTATTTTCACGTTGCGGAGACTGTTTGTTCCTTGTTAAAATCAAGACGTTAAAATCTGATTAATTTTTGAGGTTTCAGTGGAATCAAGAAAAAACCAATAATTTAAACCTCCATGTTCAACAGTAGTGGAACTTACCGCATAATTAATTTAATTTGCAATAACAAATTTAGTAAGGCCATAAATCAAGTTAAAAACTATCCTATCTGGTAAGTTTGACCAATTAGACACAGTGTGCAAAATATGACTAAGATCCGTTAAATAGTTTCGGAGTTACCAACGGACAATGTGACACGGGATTTTTTATATATATACTCGTAGATAGGTACTTAACCGATTGGACAATAATTCATATTTCTTCGAACACAGAAATTTTTGCTGTACATACATAGCATATGTACTCGTATATGTAGAAATACGATAGGCTTAAAGAGTTTGGACACAGACGACAAAAAAAAAATGAGAGGTAAGTCATTAAAACACAAATATATTTAAATTTTTTTCAGTTAATAAAATCTTTTATTTTTTTTTGCTTTTTTTAATAATTTTTTCTGTTTTTTTCATTTTAAATATTATTATAATATTTGTTTTGGTTTTTTTTACTTCATTTCATTTAAATTTTTCCTTTTTAAAATAACAGTAACACATTTAAAATATAAGATTCGGCTTGGTATCGACAACATGCTTTAACAAAAAAGCTTAAAATTATTAAGGATTTTAATTTAGCTCTATTCAATAATAATTACAAATCAATTAATTTATTTATTTTTGGATGTTGGTTTGCTTTTTGCTTTTAAAACAAATCTCGACAATAACAATAGTGGTAATAATAATAATAATAATAATAATAATAATAATAATAATAATAATATGGTACAGTTATTTTAAATAAAATATTGTAATCCTTTTTTTTTTCATATATGTTATATTTTCAGTTTATATCAAATTCGCAATTATCATATATCTTCCTTAGATCTTTCCTTCATAATCAAAATTTATTTTACGTTGTTTTGTTTATGTAGGTTTATGTGGCCTCTGTTATTTAATTAGGTGTGTTTTAATTTATTTATGTGTATATATCTTGTTGTTTTATTTTTATTTAATTTTCTGTTTTTTTCGTTAGAAGTAACAAAAATCTATATGAAATTCAAAATGTTTCGTGTAATCCTCCCAACGATTCTGTTCATCAGTTTGAATTGTTTTGTGTGTGTGTGTTTTTTTTTGTAATTAATGAGCATAATAATAGGATTGGACCATTTTCTTTGTTTATATTGATTTTGGATTTTTGTTGTTTGTTGTTTTTATTATTAAAGAGTACATATGGTTTTGTGGTTTCTCTTTAAACAGTTTAATAAAATTTTGTTGTTGTGTTGTTGCTTCATTAGTTGTTGACTATTTGTGTTATCGGAGTGTAGTGTTATTTTTATTTTCTTTTTCATTATTTTAATTATTAAAAAATAGTTTGCAAATGGATATTGTTGTTTCGTTTTATAGGAAATTATCTGTTGTTTATTTTTTATTTCCTGTTGTATCAGACGTATGAATAAAAACTATATGACTTTTAATGCATTGCAGCCGAAGAACTAATCGATGGGTTTTTATAAGAAAATTTCCTATTTCAATAATCATATATTTATTTTTGTTTATTAAGTCATTTTGTTATTGTATTATTTATATGTGTGGTATATTTTTGTTGTTGTTTTGTATTAGCAGTAATAATTGTTCGTTATAAAAATGAAAACACAATTTGTTAAATTAGAGCGAAATATGATTAAATTTCAGCTAGTTACTTAAAACGAGAATAACTAAAAGCAAAGGAAAAAACTGGCCCTTGTCGACGTTACGGGTAGCAAAAATTAAACAACTTTATTTATTTATTTATTTTTTGAATTTTTACTATATACAATTATAAGTGTATATGTACATCATTATAAGAGGTATACGAGTAAGAGAAGTAATGAAAATGGCATTTGTGAGTTATTTGTATGGAAATTTTTATGAAAAATTTAAATTAAATTTTTCGTCATTGGTGCAAAGGGAGAGAGGTCCTTAGTATTGAGTTCTACCACTCAAGATCCAATTAAATTAAATTTAAAATACTGGTTTGATAATTGTAAATTGAATTAAGAAAGCATTTCTACTTAAAATTCTTAATTGTGACTATACTCGTAAAAACATGGAATTTTCCAGCAAATTGGAAAGTGATCTTTAGCAACCCACCCGTTTGGTTAAAAATTAAACAAAATTGATAATGGGTTGAAAAGGCTTATTCGAACAATTTTGCTGAATAAAAAAAATCTGGAATAAATGTTTTGTCAATTTTCAAGAATTCGTACATTGAGGATACAAAAACCAATTACTAATAGGGGGAAGCAATAAAGCGTTTCCACAGTCAATTCACAGCTCGACGACAGAAAATGGTTGCAGAAATACATTCGGACGCTTAATAGTGATGTAGTCATTTTTAAAGTTGTTCTTTCTGTGAAAGAGCAGATGATGTGCATCTTTAAGTTTTACAATTTAAGCATTCAATACTTAAATTAATTCCTGCGTTATTTATTTCTTGTTTTTCTCCCTTTCATAAGTATAGTCCTCTGATCGAAATTTTTGATCAAAATCTATAAAATAGAAAAATTAATTCGCAAATACCTTTAATATTTACTATAGAGAGAAAACATCATTCAATTCTCGACAATCCTTTCTCCCTTAAAAAAAAAAACTTGTGTAAGCATTTAAATATTTTATATATATGAGTTTATATGCGTTTATATTTCCTCAATATTATCTATTTATAAAATATGAAAATTAATTGGTTTATGGTATATTATATTTTATTCTCGTTTGAGTTAATTATTTATATTTATAAATTTTCTTTTGTAGTTTAGACGTTATAGTCTTTCTTTTTTAATAAAAATCGTAGACTGGCAGTTTCCATTACAAACGTGGATTTAAATTAATATTTAAATCATATTTTTTAGTTTAAAGTAATCTTATTGTGTTTTTGTTTATAAATATATCTGAAGTAATTTCCTGAAAAAAAAATTTTTTCGGACCTTAAAAGTATATTCTAATTCAAAATAAAAGATAAAACTGAATAATTAGAAGGCTAAAATTACTTATGACCTGCTAATGAAAATAAAATGGATCATATGCACGCTCTATATATCATAGAATAGAAGAAATCAGATAATCTTTAAGATTTTTTTTTACAATTTAAGGTACCATATTCGAATGAAATGGGTTAACGTTTTATTGATTTATTCTTATCTCAGTAAAAACTCTATTTGTATTGAAAACATGTTCTATGAATTCAAACACAAATCCCCTAGACATTGCGAAGAAGCAAATATATAGAAAAAACTATTTGAAAATAGTATATGATGTTATAGTGAATTTATTTAAGAATGATTCATATTACCAAAGTTTTTCAGATTTTTTTTTATTTGAATACAAATTATGCATCATTAGTAAGATTTATATTTATATATATTTATATATAATATTTAAATTTTGTGAACTTAAAAGAACTGGGTGTTATGGTGGGAAGAGTTACTTTACTTTACGAGTGTTATATCTCGTACATTCCGTGGTTAATCTATACATCTTTAAACTTAATTATTATTGACTTTGTTCTATTTATATAAAATTGAGATATAATGTGAATAACCAGGCGAAGATGTTGGCAAAGAGTTTGTCCTAGTAATACGGAATACCGACCTAATCCAGTTTAGTTATACAAGAATTACTTTTTCATCTTTCTTCAAAGGGGGTTCTTAACCACCCATCTCGAGTTTTAAGAAATAACTTAAGCGCCGTGGCTAAGCATTTACAATTTTGTATCTGTCAGTTCCGTTCATCGGAACTCAAAGACTGTTTTAAGTCTTTAAGTGGTCTTACACTTAAGAAATTTTATTAAAAA
The DNA here is from genome assembly GCA_949129095.1 of Volucella bombylans. NCBI lineage: Eukaryota > Metazoa > Arthropoda > Insecta > Diptera > Syrphidae > Volucella > Volucella bombylans. Next base: position 107,768,269 of record OX422143.1, on the reverse strand, counting down.
AGGATTATCTGAAGTAGTCATATTGTACGAGTATGATGCTTATGAATTGCCGTACATAGTACCGAAAAATCTTTGGGTTTGTCGGTGGAAATTTCACATGTAGGAGGAAATGTCAATTTTTGGGAGGGAGGTTGTATGACCGTAGTGATTCCGAATGGTATAATGGCTATATTATTAAAGGGTCGTACATTTAAAATGTAGTAAATAAGTTGATGTTTAAGTTTAAGTTCGGGGAGCATGAATCAACAATAATGCCTCGCCTAAAAGCAGACTTGTTGTTTTAAATAAAATGGAAATAAAACAAAAAATTTAATTAATTAAGAGGCTAATTAAAAAAAATAAAACAAAGATTCCCTCTTTCAATTTGTATACCCACTACGTTATATTTCGTAAACTCGCAAGCAAGAGATTCTGGTATTTATTCTTTTATTCATTACTGAGCAGAAAGCCTTTCGAAGTACTCGTTGGTAACGTATGCGTTCTAGCAGAAAATAACTTACCGACCCGTGTGAATGCGAGTATATTATTAGAGAAATGTTCGTCGAGCTTAGTTGTTGAATTCATTCAAGGATTATTTAACATACATATAACAAGTTGCACAGAACTAGACCATGTAAAACTGTCATGGCCATGTTGGCATGCCAAAAAATTGAATAGCTAATATACAGACAAGGTATATCAGTAAAGTTCTTCATTAAAAATCAATTATAGGATCCAGTTTATAATTTATTTGATTGAAAATGTGTTGCTTCACTCGCAAAATTGTTCTGCTCACTGAAAAAATACCACTCTGGTACTTTCGTGACGATTTTTATCTATTTCATTGAGAAGTTAAGTACCAACTGATGAACCTTCAGAACAACACCGTTCACTTTACGCGTATATTATTAATTAAAACTTTTTAGTAAAGTATAAAATAAGAATTAAGTATAGCAAAGCATATACCCGTAAATAGTTTTATTAAAAAATTGTAACTAACTTTCATCAAATTGCTAATTCTATAAATTTGCTTCGATTAAAACCGTCAATTATTCTCGGATATAAACTTAAACTTAAAAGATGTGTTCTTACGATTTTGTTTATGTCGATTATATACCATACCAATTTAAACAGAAAAATTTAGAACCTACAAATAAAGAATAATAAAAAAAAAAAAAAACAAGTAGAAACTTCAATGGTATTACTGTTATGTATATACAAAAAATTAAAAAAAAAAAAAAATTATATGTTTTAATTTGATTTACTTTTTGTTTTATTTTGTTTGGTTTTCCTTTGGGTAACAACTGTAATTTTTTGTTCTTTTAATAATAAGTTTTATTTACAATAAAGATGAATTTAATAACCTTTAGTATGAAGCGTTTAAGTGAATTTGTTTTTACTTAAATATGTAATTTATTTGAAATTATATCAATGTATAAATTATGTAATTATTAATATTATGTTTTCTTTTTAAATATTAATATTTGGTTTTATATTTATTTATGTATTCAATGTCTTTTTTTTTATAATGATTGGAATTGGTTGTTGTGGTTTGTGTAGTTTTTGTTTTTTTCTTTCAATTTAATGTTTTATTTTTTATATATAATTTAATAATACATAATTATATATATTTTTTATTGAAGGCATTTTTAAACTATATTTATATTTTTATTTTTGTTTTATTTTTCTTTACTTATTTCCAATAGTTAAAGTATTTTATTTTTCAACTTACATAATTTGAATACGATATCTAGATTTTTTTGCTTTTTTTTCTTTGTTTTTCTATCTTATATAGTTATTATTAAAAAGTTAGGTATGAAATTTTTTTTAAATATTTTTTTTTCGAGCTTGTTTTTTTTAGTATTTTTTTTATATAATAATTTTACCTAAGTTTTGCTTTACTTTATTTTTTATATAACAGCTTCATCCTCACTTAATTAAATACCTGAAAAATAACATCGATTACGAAAGTAAAAGTTTTGTCTTGTTCATGTGGTTGTTGGTATTTGAGGGTTTTTGTCGCCTTTGTTTTGTTTAATTGTTAATTAAAATTTTATTTCATTATTTATATATCTAGTGTTAATTATATTAATAAAATTCATAATCATATTAAAATATCCTAAAATTTATTTTTTTTACATACCGCCTTACAGAAAGGAACAGATCATGCTATTCTGTATAGTTTTTTTTTTAATTTTTGGTTTTGTATCTTTTTAGTATAAAATGTTGTTTTTGTCTGGGATTTTTTTTTAAAATGTTTATTGTGAAATGGAAAATACTTAGTTGCGAATTACAACTTATGTATATTGATATTTACATAGATAAGCTTTCAAGAACTTTGTTTTTTCATTTCAGTTTTCTTACGTAAGCCTAAAAAACTGAAATAAAATAAAGTCGGAATATTAGAATTTAAAGTTTAGAAAATTGTAAAAATATTATTCAAATAATTTTTAAAGTAATGGCTTCAACAAGTAATTATTTAAAGAAACATTTTCCTTTGATTTATATGGAGTTGTTATGTTTTGCCAAAAAAGATCAAAACTGTAAAACAACTTTGAAATCAAAAAAATTTGGAAAATTGTGATGTTATATACAGATAATTGTGTCATATGGTTTGCGCAATTTCAAACACTTGGGGTAAGAAATTTTTAGATGTTTGTGAACTGTACAGTTTTGTTAACAAATTCAAAAATTACTTGGTATTTTTAGAAGCATGATATATGGGACAATGCTCAACTTTCGACTTAAAATACCGGAATGACCCCGTCATTGATATTTAACCAATTTCATAATAAGTTCCTATTCATTGAAGGAAGCTAAAAAAGTCAGGGTTTTTATCTGCTTAAGAACTGGCAAAGAATCCTGGGTTTCTTTCACAAAGGAAGTGAAGTGCGATCTAATTTAGAAAAGGGAGTTTATGGTTCTCTGGCAAGATGAATGAATGAAATCAGAACAAACAATCACTCATAGAAAACTAAGCTTACGAATTTGATTTGAAGAGATTTATATGAAACAGATCAACTTACGTAAGAAAATCAAAATTAGTTTTTGTATTATTTAAGTGTTCTTTTTTATGTAAGTCACTGCATCCCCATTCATATTAATTAAAAAAACAAAAGAAAAAAAAGAAGAAGAAATCTAACTGAAAGTAATTTTCAGTAATACTAAACTTTTTAGGAATGTGAGATCAAGATGAATATTCTTTTTATTTTATTTTGCGTTTGTTTTATTGTTCTTTTTTCATGCTGTTTTCTTTGGTTTTTTCTCTGTGATGTAGTTCAATTTTGAAGCTTAAAAAATTTACAGCAAAAATTTCTAAAGTTATGTACAAATTTGCTTATTTTTGGATTTTTATTTTTTAAATATTCTGTTTCATTTTTGTCTATTTAAAAATTACTGCTCTAATAAAAAAATCAAGAATAATTTATTATAAATAATTACATATATACGTTCATTCATCGTTTCGTATCGCATTTGTGCGTTTGCTGTTGTTTTTTTTTATCTATTTTATATATATATATATATAAATTTCTTTTCAATTTTTACAATTACTATTTATTTGTTTTTAGTGCTTTAGAAGTTCATTCTATAGGTACATTTACTACATCTTTTTTTTCTATATTTTTTGTCTATTTGGATTTGGATTTATGATTACAAATTTTTGCACGGCTTTCTTTTTTATGAATCTATTTTAAATTTACCTATCTAATGAGTGAATGTGTAAAGCAAAATCTTTATGTAATTTTATTAATTTTTCTGTTATATATTTAATAACAAAAGGAATTATAATTTTTAATTTCTCAACAAAAATGAAAATTGTATTTTGGCGATCATTCAAAAAAGTTAGTTTTTTGTTTTTGTTATTTAATATATATGACATATATTAAATATATGTATATATATATATATTAAATATATATATATATATACATACATATATGTATATTTATTGTATATATATATTTCTTTGGTTTAAGTTTTCATAATGGTTTAAAAATTGTTCTAGATAAATATGAAAAATGAAATATTAAAAAGTCAAGTTCAACAATTGGCTAAAAATATGATTTTTTTTTAGTTTTATAACAATCCATGTACAATATAGCTTTCAAGATTTGATAAATAACGTCATTCTTTCAAATTTAACAGTAAAAATGAACAAAACAAGTGTGCTAATAATTATATAATTTTTTTTTTAAGATTAGTTAAACTTAAGCGAAATACTGCAAGGGATCATTTTTTCAAATTTCTTATTCTCAATTTAATAGGATAATTTTTATTTAAGCCCTGTAAAAGTAAAATTAAATATTTTGGCTAACTCATGTACTCATTTTAAAGTTGTATTGATAGGTTACATGTTTAGGTATTTATTAAATATTAATTGTTTTTAATTTTATATTTACTATTTAATCTATTTACTTTAAAACAAAAATAAAATAAACGGAATTAGTTACTATTCGTATTCATTACTTGTGGCAATATTTTGTTTGATATCCTTATAAATATGAGAAAAAAAAATTTAAAACGCAAAATTTTAAGCTAAATATGTATATGTATTAACTCGTATGTTAAAGCTGTGGCAATATATGTTGGGTTATAAAACATGTTTTTTTGTGTTCTTTTCTCTGCTGAGTGACTTTCTTTTCTTGATTTTAATACATACACATATATATATTTTGTTTTTGTACGACCTTTAACAATTCATTTATATCTTAAACCGTTGCTTATATTAATCCAGAAGTAATTTTCTTTTTTGAAATTTTATTAAATTTGTTTTTTTTTTCTTTATATTTAGCGTATAAAACCTTGAACTTATGATAGCAGATTGTAGAGAAAGATAGACTATTAAATATTTTGTTTGCGGTTGTTGTTTTTTTTTTTGAATCCTGTTTATTCTCATTAGCATTGTTGTGTTGTGTGTTATATTGTGTTGCTAAACCCAGATCTGTTCCCTGCGGTCACGCCGTAATCAAAGCCTTTGCTAGCACCAGTCTTCCTCGTCTGAATCCGAGTGTCGAGTATGTAGGCCACCTTTTGGCTTGTAGCCGTTTAAAACTGGTGAAGGCAGAACTCGTCCCGTTCGTCCCATTGCAAGAGCCTGTTCAAAGGACAGAGGTGCAATATATTCCAGTCTGTAAGTAGAGAATGTTGTTACATGTGTGTGAGAAATTAACATTCTATTCTTCGTCTAGCAGTTGGGCCTGCCATTTATGTGGATACCATCAGAACGATAACTTTATGGATGTACTAAACTGATTGGTGAATAGAATATCCCTGAATAAAATTCTAAGACTGATATCGCATTTCGGACAAAAGTATAAGAAAGAAAATTTAAAATACAAAAAATGGTCTAAAAGACTATTTATTTCAAAATATGAAGAAAAACTAAATATTTGGTGATTTTCGAAGTGACAACTTTAGGATGGAAATTATCTTGATCGGTGGTATGTATTTGAAAGGAATCAAACTTCGATAAGAAAGCTTGGTGAAGAAGATATACGAAGACGTACTTAATAAAGTACGCACCGCAATTTTGGATGATGTCAATTCATAAAGAAAAAATTTAAGAGACGGAAGTGGAAATGTTTCGAGTCAGCGGGTGTAACAAAATATGATATAATATCAAGTACGCGCATTAGCGGAAATCTGCACATTAAGAAGCGGAGAGTTGACAAGCTTCAGCTGATTTTGCTACGCTCAGCGATCCAGAGAACAAAAGAAAGAAAACTAATTAGATCATTTAAAATGAAAAATAACAGTAAACTCCTAATCTCACTAATGAGGTGATCCAACATAGAGCAGCCTGTAAAATGACTTAAGAGACGGAAGTGGAAATGTTTCGAGTCAGCGGGTGTAACAAAATATGATATAATATCAAGTACGCGCATTAGCGGAAATCTACACATTAAGAAGCGGAGAGTTGACAAGCTTCAGCTGATTTTGCTACGCTCAGCGATCCAGAGAACAAAAGAAAGAAAACTAATTAGATCATTTAAAATGAAAAATAACAGTAAACTCCTAATCTCACTAATGAGGTGATCCAACATAGAGCAGCCTGTAGAATGACTTTTAGGTCCGCAAATTTAGCCAACTCTGCAAAAGGCACAGTAGCACTGAAGATATGTCGCAGCCATACATACCATATGTGATATAAGTTGTATTTATGCGAGGTACTTATTTCAACGGCCAAAAACATAAGAAAAAGACTTATTATGACACATATTCCTACAATGGTGAGCATAATGCTTAGTGCACAAGCTATTCTTTAGTAGCCCAAGTTGAAAACATACATATGTATTTACGGGAAAAATTAGTCTCTTTCCCATATTATTGAACTAGATGTTATTATAGGAGTGTCTTTCAAGCCTTGACAACATATGTATATTAATATAATAAAAGACTGTTCTATTAACAGACTTGCAATAAAAGGTGGAACATACATATACTCCAAACCTTCAAACGAAGAAAAAAAGCCCTTGTTCAAATTCTTCATTGTTACTGATATTGTAGAAAGATCCGTTTCAATTCATGAATAATTTGAATTGGTCAGTTTAATTTAATTTTCTCTACGTACTTTTTTAACATGCATGTATAACTTTCATTAAAAAGGTTTGAATTTACCCAACTGACTAATGAATCTAACTCATTACTGACTATCAGTAATCTGTATCAGATTGGTCTATGTATAGATATATACATATATGTATACAGATCTCTAATGAAGATTTCAGATTAAAAGGAAATGCATACTAACGGAGCTGAATGATATGTTCTTTAATGATGTATGTATGATTTGTACATGGTATATAGTAGTTAAGTTCATGTACGAGAATATATTACCTAATAAGTATTCCTCTATTTTTCTTAAACTTAAATCAAAAATTCTTTCTTTTGGGAATTTTTCATTGGGCCGGGTATTGAATATATAAAATATTCTTAAAACTCTGACCTCGGAAATAAAGCGCATGGATTCTAATAGAAAAAAACATAGTCATGTTGTGACTTACAAAACTCTTCCAAGAAATACAATTCAAGGTGAACCTATAAAAATGACATTTACTTCAAAGAACGAAAGTTCTTGATCATGTGTATGTGACATTTGGTGTTTTGGTGTATAGTGTATAGTGCTATTCAAAAGAGTTGGCCAACGGCCACATGCGCAGAGAGAGTAAGTGAATGAAAATACACCGGCGTGCACGTCCTCTTCCATTTGTTGTTGTAAAGTTCCCTTTTAATTTAAATTTTTGTGAGAATAAAATTAAGAGACTTGCGCAGTAGACTGGCTAACTCCTTTGAAAAGCACTATAAACATTTTTTTTTATAAAGACGGCTTTTACACAGCGCATGAGTTTCATGCGCATGTTTTGGTTATTTTGTTTTGAACTGTCCGTCTGTGATGCGTGCATTTTTACACGATGGCCTTGACCCATTCTTTGGTTTTTCATGTTATTTGACAGCTCTCCTTCATTTCATCTTTGGCGCTCAGTGTTTCATAATTGAAAATGAACCCGCTTGTTAATTCTTTGGTCCATTTAAATTCATGCGCCATACTGTTGTGTTCATAACAACAGCCAAAGAAGTAATGAAGCAAATGCGAAAAAGAATGAAGAAGGAGAAAAAGAAATGTCAAAAAGATGCAATGAAAATCTTACCCACATGCTGTGGGGATTGGTTAATTGGGTATTTTTTGTTTCATTATCCCTCTCTTTTGCACTCATTTGAATCTTACAAAACATGCGCCGTGTAAAAGCGGACAAAACAAAATGTGTGATATTGGCATACCTTTCTCTTTCCAGCTCTCGCTCCCGATCCCTTTCTCGTTCATATAACTCTCGTTCTCGATCGCGATACTCGTAACGCAGGTCATACTCTCTCATTCTTTCCCTATACCGTTCACGATCTCTATCACGTTCTCTGCTACTATAGTACATATCTCTCGGATCCCGCAACAAATCGCGGTGGTGTGGCAATGAGTGAACACTATGAGGTGTCGAATGATGGGTCTAGAACCAATAATAAAAAAAAAGAAAATATTTTATCAGTTTTTCCAAAATATACTTAAGTTTTTCTTTTTAATTTATTTTTTTTGTTGCATTTTTTTTTTCTTAAAAAAAAAATTAAGTATATCGTACATGCGTTGGACTTGCATTCAGTTTTGGAAAATTAATGTTTGTTGGCTTCAACTGCAGCGTTGATGGTTTACACGGTGTAGGCGGTAGCCGTCGTCCAGCTCCACCACGCCTCGCCGCCAGTACAGGATAGCTGTGCTGTACGTGTGTACCGCCTTAGAATAGAATAAATAAGCAGGTTTAAATATTAATTAAAATTTATTCAAATACTACACGTCAAAAATATCTAAAGCAATGAGTGAAAGTGGTTAGACAAAAAACTAAAAGAAAAATTAAAAATACAAATCAGCGACAATGAGTTCAAGATAAAAAATGAAATTAAAAGATACACTGAGATATTGAAAAAATGTACATAAATACGAGTTTTAAGATATTATTTATAAGATATGAGAGTACGAAAGGACATGCTGGATGTAAAATGGATAAAATTAATTTCAAAGATAGAAATACAATGCTTCTTGATATAAATGAATTATATAATAAATTGTGTGTTGTTAATGTTGCTCCTGTACAGATGTACTTATCCTTACCCATGCACCCTAACAAAACAAACGAAACCGATGCCTTACAAAAGTTATTGTTCCACATATACATATGTACGTACATACGTTCATGAAATTAAAATGTATATAGATCTCTTATAAGTTCCAAAATAAGATGAACAAAATTTAAAAAAAAAGTTGAGATTAATTAATAAATAATTAAATTAAAAAAGGACACGTTCACAACACAAAGAAAAAATTTAATGTTGAGAGTAATGAAATGTAGTTTAACACAAATGAATTGGTGATTTATTATTATTATTATTATTTTAATTGATTGTATGTAAGAGTATGTCGTTTTTGAAAAATTTTGTCGAATTGTTTAATTTGTAATTATTTCTTTAATTTCTGATTTTGATTTGGTTAAGTCATTTGTAAAAGTACCCATTTCATCAATCCCAATACCAAGTCTATCTCTTTCACGCATCTCCTGAAGTCGAGCGGGACTTGGTGATCGTGATCTTTGACATAGACTTGTCGTCCCATATGTGGGATAAGGCAGGTGATTACGCCTACTTCGAGATAAATGGCCACCATAACGAGAAGGTGAAGGCGAACGGGCCGGACTTGTCGATGCTGACCATGAACCTACAGTGGGGGAAAGATATATAGCTAAAGTTGTAGTTTCTCATTGTTTTTTTTATGTTGTTGTTAATTTCTTTTTTTTTTTAGTTTTTGGAAAATATTTTCTAGCCGCAAGACAGTGTTAAAAAAGTATATATATTTTTTTTATTAATTAATTATTTTTTCGGATATATCGATATTTGTTTTTTCAACATTATTAATTATTTAATGATTTTTTTTTTTTTTTTGAAAATAAATAAAGGATAGATAATCGAAAAGCAGTATAAGAAAAGGAAACATTTATTAAAATAGAATCGGACATTTGAACTTTACTAGCAAAGACAAAATAAGAACAAGTTATTTTTAAATAGAAGAAAGCAGATTCAAACTAAAATTATTTTAATTCTCCCTAAAAACCAACCAACAGTTACACATTAAACTTTTACTGTCACTTAAAAAAAAAATGAACATTGGACGTTGGAATAGCTATTTTAACAACTAAACAAAAAAGAAAAAAAAAACAAAACGAAATGAACAAGTTATTTAAAATAGTTCTTACAATTTTCCTACGGAAATTCTAAGAAAACCACAAACTTAGGATAACACAACTGTTTACAGACACGAAATGGGCACTAGTTTTCTTGATGGATGAACATAGTATACACAAATGTATGTAAGTATCTAAATAGATTTAAAAAGATTTTAAAAGCTAAGCACTAGAATAGCTTTTCATTGATAACATCTAATAATTTCTATCATTTCAGTGGAATACACTTTCATTTGATTATTTTTGTTGCAAAAATTTTCGAAATTTTCATCCGTTTTTTTTCTTCTATTAACATCTTTTAAGTCTTCTCACGCAGTACATATCGAACCATACGTAACAAGTTGTTACAAGCTATTATTAATAACACAACAAGGTGGATAGAACATAGTAAGCTACATTTTTCTAACTTTATATGAGTCTTTATCTGTTGTGCCTTCTAATACAAAATATGTACTAACTGACTCAATTTTCGCCATTCAATAAAGGGTGTTTTTTTTTTACAGATAGGTCTTCAAAGAAGAATAACTTTTAAGTAGTCTTGTCACTTTTAACAGTTCTTTGACACTTATTTTCAGCATAGTTATACAAATTATCATAAGTGTAATTACATCAGAAAAACGCTTCCGTATCAATTATTCAAACTTATTTTAAAATCGGTCTTCAACTCGCGAAACCTGTCAAGGTTACGAGTACGTGATTTTTTTAGTCCTTTTAATCGACAATTCGTCATGTTATTCACAAATTTCATACCACATAGAATATATTTTATATGGCGCACAGCCAATAACGCGCCAAAGTGTGCCAAAATGTGCGTACAAAAAGACGCTCACTATATGGAAAATATTGCAAAATGTTGTCAACCTCTTTTCAAATAAGATCAGGTTGGTGCAGGAACTAAAGCCACGACTTTGGGCATCAATTCACTGATTACGCCCTTCAGCAGCTTTAATTCGAACCTTATTTTTATCAAAAATCGTATTCAGTGATGAAACTCACTTTTAGGTTAATGGGTTTGTGAGGAAGCAACATTTCCATTTCTACAGTGATGCAAATCCAGATGAAACTTAGGAGACAGTATTTATCTACACTCTGGTGGCAATAACATTGATCCGGGTGAAATTTGTGCAAGAAAAATTTAGTTTCGTGTCATGTCCAAAAATGACCGGTCCAAAAATGTACCAGCTGATGGTGTGTCAAGAACAAAAAACGCAACAAATGAGAGAATAAGTTAGTCAAATCGACATCTGTGCTGAGAATATGAAAAGAACAAAAATTTCAGACTATTACACAATGCAGATGTTGATAAAAATTTCACCGTCATGCAGAACGTAACCATGTAGAGAATACATGGAATACACCAGGCAAATGCTGCTGGAAATAAAAGCACAAGTATTAAACTATTAAAAGACAATCGACTGAACAGCGCCAGCTAGAAATGTACTGGCATCTTACACTCATCTACCTATTATAATTTACGAAAATATCAAGCCAGCGTGGCGCCTCGATGCTATCCACGATTATATCGGTTTAAAGATTGAGCATAGCATCAGAATGAATTATTGCATTGTGTTTTAGAATTGCGGAATAATTGTCATTCCAATAGAGTTAGATAGTGTCAGCAATCACCTTGCAGATACCTTTATTCCCAAAAAATGCTTTAATATAAGGCAAAGCACTATCATGCGACTACTAGTATACGAAAATGATAAAAAAAGATATTGGAAAAATTTAGCTATGTAAAACGTATTTTCAAGTAAAGAGACAGAAGCGCCGAAAATAAGTCCAATCGGTATGGGCCTAATAAATTATGATATTAACAACAAAGGACATCATACCCTTCAATACGAGCAGATGTGCTCAACAACTTTTCCTAAATTGGGATTACGGCGACAAGCGGGAAACAAGTCTTCTCAACTGCTGTATTTCTGATTTGAGATAGCAATTATGGGATAAATAATTACCGCAGACACGTTATAAATACAAGCATAGGCTTAAACTTTTCACTAATCGGTGTGCTTAGTTTGGAAGGAAAAAGAACTTGTTTCTATAAAAATGGTTCGAAATGTACAAATAAAGAGAACCTCGTTTCAATATATTGCACTTCATTTTATTACTCCTTGTTACTTACGCATTTAATACATTTGCATATTCAAAAAAGAAAAAAAAAAACATTAAATTGGTTCAGAATACGTATTTTTGAATTTGTTTTCTCAATTGATTAAATTTAAAAAAAAAGGTTTTTTTTGTAAAAAAGACGCTGTAAGGACTTTAAATAATTTCGATTTACTCAAAGGCAACTCACAAACAAATCATAAATTCCCGTTATTTGCACATATGTACATATGTATGTTTTTGGTGGTTTTTACTGCAAAGTAACAAATTTATTCAATTTCAGGAATACTCTCTCATACCAACAAAAAAGATAAGGTATTTTCTACCGTCATAATAATTTGGATATTATGCTTTGTTTAAATGAAAATATAATAATGTCATATTTGTTGAAATAATATGTAATTTTAAATGATTTTGTATCAAATGTTGTGTGAGCGAAAGATATACTTTCTATTTTCTTTCTGTGTATGTTATAAAAGCAATTTTGTTTTTATAAAAGTGTTATTCTATATACGAGTACATATATCTATAAACGAGTATTATGTTTTTTTAAACAAAATAATTAGTCAATATATGGAAGCAAGGATATAACAAATTATACAAAAAAAAAACCATATAGCCTTAAGCATTAAATCAAAATACATCTTCTATGCTCTAATAAAATTATTCTAATCAATTCATATTGTTTAACCTTGAATCCTCTTTTTAACTCTGACTTCTTCTATTACTTCCGCCTCATCGTCCTCAGCTATTCATTAAATTAATAATCATAATCGAATGATAAATACAAAAATTAGAAGTTCATTACGAGTTGAACATATTTTATTGAAATAATGGAAAAATGAACGACCTTATGTTTAAATTGAAATCTATGTGTAGTCGAAAAATGCGACACTGAAAACAGTTTTGTGGGATTCTTAAGTAATACAGAAGGTATTCTAGTTTGGGCAGGACTAAAAATCAATGAGAAACCCTTCTAAAGTGTAGATATGTAAAGTTATTAAATTTTTAAAAATAAGAGAAATGTTGTAAGATGGAATTCAATTTCAAAAACTATTCAAAAATTAACTAAGCTGAGAATAACTCGTTCGCAGTCTTTTTAAGAGCTTATTTTTAATAACGTATGTAGGAGGACTCAAAAAGAAGTCTAGATGGGTAAAACTAATGAAATCCCTATGCAGTGATTTTATCAGCATAAAGAAAGGGATATCATCTTGATCAATGGATTTATTTATCTTCTTTATGTACTCGTACAACCACATGAGTGCCAAAATGAAATTGTTATACTTTTTCATACTCCAATGTGATGAAAACATCAAAACGTTTAGAACATATCGACCTTGTGGTACTAAAGCAGAGATAGAATATAATTTTTAATGTTTCATTACGAACGATCAAATTGTAAAACTCTTCTATTCCTTAATTTGATTTTTAGTCGTTTACGCCTTTTTCGAGTTCCATTTGTTGGGTTATAGAAAAATACTCATTTCCAAACTTGCTTGCATTTCTATAGAATAAGTCCAATCATCAAGCGTTTGTGGTGAGCAATGAATTATTTCGTTCCAAGTATCCATATCAGCAATAATATCCACATCGTTGGTGAAAAAACATGATAAATAATTTTTCTCCTCTTACCAAATGCTTTTTGTAGGTTTTTGATCACGAACTATATGGTCTAAAGGCTACTGTCCACTGAGACTAGAGCGATTGTAGATTAGAAGATAAACTGAAGGCCAGATCACAGAACAGCTTTATATTACGTACCTCGAAATCTCATAAAGGTAGAGGTAAACTAGTTTAGTTTATTTCAAACAAAATTTCTATTTATAAAACGCCAGTGATATTCTTACTTTAATCGCATCGTTGTTTATTTTTAAATCATTGAATTTCTTACTCTCTAATTTTGAAAATTTTTAGTTTGTATACTTTAATTGGAATTTTAATGTGTGAGATAAAGCTGAACACGGGTACATATTCTACACAACGAATAAAATACTCAGAGTATACTCCGAATATACGGCCGAATCGCTGTCAAAATGTCTCAGTGTATCGTTATGTCGCTAAGAAATTTCAATAATATTAGTATTATTAAAATTTGAATACATATATTTACAGATTTGTCATCTTCAAATAAATAAAATCAAGCTTCAAGCTAAATAAAATTAAAAGATTTCTTCATCTTTCTTGTTAAAGGCGTCTTTCGTGAAGAAGTCAATTCAATAATACATTTCTCTCTGTCAAAGTCATTCTCGATCTACAAACATTTTTTATGTAAAATATATTTTGTATTACAATTTGAACAACATTAAACATCAACTTTTGTTTCATTCTCTGACTTTTACCACATACAAATTGAGGTTTTATTCTTCATTTGGGTCTTAACCAACAGTAATAACGGATACAAGAAAACTTTATACACTTTGATATAGTACGAGTAATGCTAAGAACAAAAAAGAAAAAAGAAAACAAAGGAAGGTAATCATATTTTTGGTTTGTTCAGCATGCTTTAAAGAAGCTAAACAATAAAGCATAGTCGCAAAAACATCGAAAAAAAAAATTAGAAAATATTTTTTAATTATTTAACAATAAAGGAAATCATAGAACTAAAACTAAAGGCAGCAGCCTGTTAAGCAAAGAGGTAAAGTATTTTGTTTTTTTCTTTGAAAAGAGTATTTGATTTATTTATGAATGGAATTAGCCGTTGGAATAAAAAGGACTTACCTCTTGGATATCGAGTAGGGTGACCATAACTATGCCTAGGATGACGGGTCTCCTTGACCATCTCTACAACATTAGATACGGTATCGGAGAAACCAATATCATGATGTATATATTGATGACCTCGCCGTCTAGGACTTGGAGATCTGGCCAAAGGAGATCCGTTATGCCTAAAGAAAAATAATGCCAATTAATTAACTCTACAATTTCCAGAATATAGTTCAAATACGAAGTTTAAAAATAATAATAAAAATGAATTACCTTAAGCTAGGTGACCGTCGATGGCCATTCGTATATGCATGACCGGGATGCAAATGCGCAGCATCGCCCCCAGTTAACGATTCCTGAGATGGGTGTCGTGATGGAACATCTCGTAACTCCAGCATCTACATTTCACAGACACATTTGCATATAAAAAAAGAATTTATATGTGTGAGCAAAACATTGAAATTAAATCCACAAGTGTTTCTATCAACAGATACAATCCACTGACAGGAAAATTTTGATATCCAATAGATATTTTATTTTTTCTTAGCTCTCATAAAAATTTTGTATCTACTTTTTATTATTAATTTGCACTTCAAGCAATGCTTTTTTTTCTCTCTTTTTTTGTCCTATATTTATTTTGGGTTTATATTTATATTCTTGTTTAAATAAGAATAAATAAAAATAGAAGCAAAATTTCTAGTTACTGATGAATGCATTTGAAGCATGCCTTAAGCCTGGATGTGCTCATGCTGCATGCTATTTTAGATAATGGTTCTTAACATAGATATAGTGTGCTATTTTGTCATGCAATGTGTTCAAGATGTTTAGTATATTTAGTAATGATATTATATATGTATATTAATAGCATATTGTTCTTACAAGCAATTATTTATTAACATACTTACCCAAATCTATGAATATTTTCTAATGCACACTTAAAATCATAATTATTTTTTATGTATATAAATAACAAAGTTACATAGTAGCTTAGTGGTGGGGAAAATATAATAAAAGTAAATCGATAATTGGGAAGAACATTGAGAAAATAAATGATTACAGGTTTAAGTTCTTGAATATGTTATTTCCACCTTAAGTTTTTCAACTTTAAAGAATTCATTGAATAAAATTTTGAATTCTAAAACCTGGGGAGGTAAGGAACCTGACAACTTTTGTTTTTTCGTACTTATTAAAAAGAATCAATGACATTCGCATCAGCAAAGATGTATTTTCTAGAAGTCGTTCATTTTTATACTGACACGAGCTTTTAAAACGTTGTGTAGTAAGTATATATGTTATCTCACCAAACGAAGCTTTAATATAAATTTGTCAATTTTAGTACAACGGAACTGGTTAAATGTTAAAAAAAAACATACTGTTAAAAAGGTTTCTAAACGAAAACTACCATTCTTTACATAACCCAGACCTTTTTGATTTTCGTATAATTTACGGGACAGCTATAAAATAAAAAACTTCATTTAACCATGAATAGAGTTGATGGTCATGAGATTATTTTATAAATGATGAATATTTCATTAAAAAATAGGAAATAATTATCCAAAGTTAGTTAAATCGAGCCAAAGCATCATCACTATGCTGTACACGTAAACTGTAAGTCAAATAACTCCTTAAAGTTCGATACTAGTGCTCAGAAATTTCCTTTTAAGAATTCTGTTTGAATTCTGAAAACTATGAACTTAATTTTCAATATAAACTGCTAAAGCGACACTTAAGACTGTTAAACATCTAGTGAAGAATTTCATTTAATTCTATTTAAAAAAGCATATTCTTCGAAAAATGGTATATCTAACCCTTTAATTAAAAAAAAAAAATTAAATCTATTGCTATCTCGATGAATATTTTTGCGTTTTGGGTCTTTAATAATTGCAGTAAAAAAATATATAAAACCTAAAACTAGAAAAAATTTGCTTTATAAAGGCGTTTGCAACAGAAACAACAATAACACCGATTATTTGTTACTAAGAAATAAGGGGTCTAGATACTTTTTTTTTAAAATTTGTATGTAAGAAATACATATACTAAATATATACTGAGCATATCGACAAATCACACTGGGAAAAACATATTTTTTTCTTTTAATTTTTGTTTTACCAGTTAAGTATTATCACCTTTTTGTTTCTGAAATTTTAAAAAAATTTAGAAAAGGTTTAAAAAAATGTTTAATGAAATTTAATAAAGGGAAAGGTCGTAAATAATTTCAAAAAAATATTGATAATTTAAATAAATAAAAGGGGAAGTATGAGAAAAAAGAAAAACTAAAAAAATATATGATTGTTTTCATTTTTTTGTTTGTTTTTTTTGTCTTGTAGATAATTTGCATGTGGAGGTTTGAGGTACCCCACGTTTTAGAACTTCATCGAGCTCTCTAACTTAAAGCTGCCAATCAAGTTGATTTCATCAGTCATAGATTAATTTGAACAGGAAAGATTTAAGTTTTACCAACCACGGAAAATTACAAATTCAAAGAAAGCACAATGGGACCATAGGTATATCCCCGTGATTGTTATGGAAAACTTCTCTTTAGAAATTTAACTTGTCTTTATTCTTCAATTCGTGATGGTTTATCAGAACAGTTCTCAATTAATTAATAAAATAATCAGAACCTAATGATAATAATCAAAAACCTAAACCATGCTCCATTCTGCAAGAAGTTAAAGAGCCGATCTATTTAGTTATCCTTTGTTTTATATTTTAAGTTGACATCTACTGACGTGTTAACGTAAAAAAATGAATGCATGTAAAAATGCGGAAAAAAGTCGTAGACTTGAAACAATTCGAATGCGGTAAAAAGGTAAATTTTGCCGAAGCAAGTAGTAGTAGTAGGAGCATATAATTTTGAATTATAGAACAGCTGAAAAAAATCCTTGAAAGTAGTTCGATGAACAATTAAAAAGTGGTCATATATTTTAGTCACGCAAATTTATCCTCAGGAATGTAAAATGATAAACACATATGTACATATGAACATACGAGTGTTTCGCAGCGGGCCCTGAGAGTGTCAATATTATTGGTTTATGGTAGGAATTACCTAGCAATCAAATCATTCAAAGAATATCAAATCAACTTAACATAAATCTAAACTTGACAAAAACTAATTTCAAGATTCGCTTGTGTTATTAAAGAGGTCTGAATCGAAGAGCGGGAAGATCTACAGAGATAGTATGTGTGGTAAGCAGAAAAGAAGGAACAAAGCTGATCATTCCGGATGTGACATATTTTATGTAGATGGAAAACTTCCCCAATTCTCGGCCTTTTCAAAAACAACTTGCCTCAAATTGTGTAGTTATTTGTCTGCGAATGCGTGTGAATTGTTAACAAAGCTAATGCTTGTAAGATCATTAGTAGGGTTTGCAATCTAATTTAGTTCATTTAATGTGAAAAGACTCTGCTTAGAGATAATAATTTTGCCAATATTTAACTTTATGTTTTATTTGATGACTGAAGGTTGAATTTAATGATCCAAAGGTTATTTGAAGCAGAGAAGAAGACAGGATCAATTTCAACGTCAGAAGTGAAAAAAATGGGAAAATCGAAATATTGAAACAAAGTGAAAACAAACTGCGAAGAAAAAAGGCTAACTCAGCTGAAATGCTTCTGAGATTACATCGGAGCTTCGGGAAGGAACATCAAATTGTAAAAACAACCTCAGACAACTGATTTTATGATGGGGATAGCGCTTTCCCCATTTAAGAAAGGGGTTTCTAGACTTTAATTAAGTCTAAGTTAAAAAACAACTGTACTGCTTCCTCTGAAAAAAAAAACATTATGACTCGCCAGCTCTATGGCTTTTTAATTGTTATGAAGAGCAAACAAAGAGACTGATTTTGTAGCTATAAAGTAGACATAGAATCAGGTCCCTCACACTTTGGAGTATTCTTTAGCAATAAACATTTAATGATGTTCCGTTAAGCCATCCTTTATACTAGCATGCAATTGTAAATAGTCTTGATTAGATATGAAATTCTGTTGGATCTTGTTGAACATTTCCCTTGAAAGGCTAGACATGATAAAGGAAAATTGAGATAAATGATGGTCTCATTTAAATGTCGTGTCTTGCAATGAATAGTATGCGTTAAATTAAGAACGATAATGTTTGAAGAGGAAAACTTGTGAGTCATCGTTTCATTAGCCTCAACAAAATCATAATGTTTTTTGTTTTTAACTTATTTTGTTCACCTATACTCGTACCTATACCAGGAAAAGTTTCGCTATAGGTTTTTATGACACTCTCAGTCGAATTAAACTAAAACCTACTGAGATCACACAAAAATAGCCGACTTCATGAAAAACATAACCAGAGGTAGAGAATTTGTTGGCCATGTGGTGAACATAATATGCATAAAAGAATGAAGAGTTAACAAGAGGCAAAATAAGATAGCCAGCTCAATAAAATGACAGTGCAAGAAATCAAATAGATTGAATCCAGGTCCGAAGCCCATCAAGTTGTCGGTTGAGTTCATAAGTAGAATCGAATCACTGATGGAGGATGGTGGCGTTTTATCAGGTTTTTAATGTGCCGAATATGAATAACTCGATGTATTTTCATTACTTGGATTTAAATTGTATTTTTTGAATATCAGTCGTAAATGTTTTGGTGCTAAATTAGTTCATTTCCATTTTAATCATCAATTCGAAAGGAATTGAAAGTTTGCTGCACAAGTAAAATACGAATGTTAAATGTTTATTGCATTTTTTATTTTTTGTCAGATCCGAGAGAAAAAAAAACCAAAACCATACAGGTGGGTCAAGAAAAAAGCCATTTGTGTGAGAGCAAAGATAATTCAGGAAGGTACAAAGTAAACATTTTTATCTGAAGAATTTATTTAAAGAAATTTTATTTTACTTCTACGTTTTTTGTCTAATGTTGTGTTTGTTTAAGATAACAATCATACAAAAAATAAAAAACTTAAATAAAATGGATAGTATATAGAAAAACAATAATAATGAAAAATAATATTGAAAAGAAAACAAAAATTATATGTTTTAGTTTGGTTTACCTAATTGATCGCTTTCGTATTGTACTCCGACGTGCTAATGTCGCCAAACTATTATGATCTGCATCACCATTATTATTTGGTTGATTATTGTTATTAGCCAGCAAATGTGTTTGTGAATTAGCACCTTCATGATTGGGCTCTAAACTAATGGAACCTGTACGGGAGCCTCCCTTCTCTAGCGCAGCCATATCAAGCAAGCAATTGAAGAATGATTGTTTCTGTTTTGTTTCGAGTTTTTGATTTGTTGTAGTTTATGTTTTTTTTTTTTTTTAATTTTGGTTCGACATTTTTGTACATTCGAGCAATATGTGAATTTTGTAAGTGTGTATTGTACAAAGTTTTATAATTTATTTTTCATCCAATGTTCCAGTGTGTGGTTGTTCCGAGGTGACCAAATGATATTTTGTTTTTTTGTTTTTTTAATTTAAATTTTTGTTTTGTTTAATTGTATGTTTTTTAGGCAAATGGTTGCAGTGAGCAAGAGCAAGAAAGATTTGAAAAAATCAAGCAAGAAAATTGGATTTTTTTATTATAAATGCATTTTTTTTTAAGTAAAAGAAAAAATATTTTTTTTAGAAAAGTTAGCAAAAATATCAAACTATTTAGAAAAAGATAATATTTTAAACGTTGTATACGGATAATGTAAAAAATTATTTTAATTTATTTAATGGCTTATGGAAAGCAAATCCTATTTATTTATTTAAATCTTCATATTTAACTTATTTAATTTTACTTCAATATCATGCAGAAAAAAACTAGCTAAACTATTTTATTATTTCTTACAGAAAAAATTATCTAAAGGAGAAAACACTTTTAGGAAAGTATTTATGGAATATGTATAGTTAAGAAAGTGTTTTATTTTTGTCGTGTATGTACGAGTATTAACAGAAACCCATTCGAGAGAGTAAGGATAAATGCTTCACTCCCTTATGTTTTCTTTTATTTATTTACATTTTTAAAAGGGTGCATATTTTAAGGTTTAAATGGTAAATGGGACAGTCATATGCTTATATACATAAAAATGCTATGAAGCACAATGATTTTTTACACATACGATTTGGACAGGATCGAATTGATTTCTGAATAAAATATTATGTGACAAAAATATGATATGTGTACGTATTTATGATATATCTTGTGTTATATAGAGTTTGTAAGAATAAAAGAAAAATTATGATAATTGTGCAAAAATTAAGTTTACTTTTACATAATTTGTTGAAAATAAACAGAGAGATAGTAGGAAAATTGTTTAGCTATTTTATTGTTTTCTATAAATTCGTGCCAAAGTCACAAATCATGCAAAATTTTGTTGCTAAATAATAAATGTATGTGTATTTGTTAAGATTTTTTTTTCTAAATATAGGACAACAATCGGTAGATTTCATTTTAATATATATCTAAATTAATCGCACTATTCTTTTTTTTTTAATTAAGGAAATAATTGTATCTTTAGTCTACTTAATTTTATTCCTAATTACCTTACTGCTAGAGATTTTTGTTTTAAATGTTTTTATGGAAAATAAACAAATACACTAAGACCATAGCATAAATCTAAAGAACTCTAAAAGGCAGTTATAAATTTCAAATAAAGTAGTTTTACGAGCAATTTAATTTCTACTTTAATTTTTCTCAATTTATGTATGTTTAAAATTTTTTGTTTCTACATACTAAGTTGAAATTAATGAAAAGTTTCATTCCAAGTGGTGCGGAAAATAACAACGTAATATATTTTTTTAAGCTCCTTGTGAAAATGTGTTTTATGTTTTTGGTTTAGTGTAATGTGTTTTGTAAATTTTCGATATATTTAGGGTAGTATGCTAGTTTAAAGTACATATTCATAGATATATTAAACTTATTAGAAATCACTTTTCTGTTTTCTTATAAACAAATAATTTTCTATATTTTTGAAGATAACCTTCGTCTTGAATTTAAGATTTTCCTAGTTGAATTGTATAAAATGCAAAACATTCTGGTACAGTGATCCCAGATAGAGAAAGAAACTGGAGTTTATTCTTTGTTCGCTGTAAGATTCTGTGGTTATAAGAATGATTATTATTGAATATTACATCTTAGTTTTTAATTTTGGGTAGACGAGACTAACTCTCAGGATAGTATAAAGTCCTTGAAAACTCTGATTTAGCTAACGGGATTCTTTATTAACGAAGGACAAAATGGACAACTATGGGCTCTAGACAGTTCTGCATGGACTATATGCTCACCTCAGTGGCAAGTGACATTTTTGTACAATACATATCTCATGCAAATCATACGTCTAATAGTAAATTATATGCCACATACAATTTACGTCTAAGAGTGATTCAGTATTCTAGCTAAAAAAACATTGGATTCTAATATGTTATTATAATTCCTTGCAGTTGAGGCAATGGAAAACATTTAAGCCTCATATGGCATCTACTGAGATTTATAAATATATTATCAATTCAAAAAATATGTTTTCCAACTTGAAAACAGGGACTAGAATCGAGCAATATGATAAAACGAATCGATGAGATTCCGCGCGTATCCAAAACTAGTCGTCAAAGTATGCATTTTCTGTCATTTTTGCATCTCGCAAGTGGTGTCTTTAGTTATTTATGTAAATAACAAGCTCTCATCAACATATATAAACATCCACATAAAGATTATCAAATGACACACCTCGTAAGTCATTAAACTTTCTTTCGAAAAAGACAAATAAATTGTAAAGACAATGCATTTTGTACTACTGATTTCAATACCTTTAATCACTTCAGTGTGATATTTGAATGGATTTGCTGGAGGCCTTATATGCCCAAGCAAACAAGGCAATAGTCGGTGAATAAGGGATTGGCAACTGCAAAACAAAATTAGGTACAGTTCGAACGAATTGTATTAGTCTGTGTACTATTGACAGAAATATTCAGTAAAACGAATAAAATCCGACAGCCATTTTACAAACAATACGATTGTTTTAAATTAAAGACATTCACATGAATTTCTTCTCATATCTAACTCTTACACTTTTTCAATTGTCTTTACGTGATATATAATTTTTTTGTAAAACCTACACCTAGTAAACGAGTAGTAGATTGTGTTAATAAAGGGTTTTCCAATAGGGACTTCACAACTTTGAATTTAATTTGTGAACGCACTCTTTCACTAATCATCAAACTGTCACTATCAATTTATTCAGTAAACTCAACATTTTCATCATGGTAAAGTACACGAACGAGCAACGTCTGCAAATTATAAAAATTTTCTACCGAAATTCGGAGTCGGTGACTGCAACTTTAAGAGCGTTAACTCCAATTTTCGGTCGTAATTCTCGCCCTAGTAGACAGGCAATAACAAGTTTAGTGCAAAAATTTGAGTCTACATATTCGTTGTGTGATGTTGCCGTGTCAGTGAGACAACGGGTTGGTCGAAGTGTCGAAAATATCGCTGCCGTTCAGGCATCCGTAGCAAACGATCCAAATCAGTCAATTCCACGGCGTTCTCACGAACTGGGCATCGCTCAGACCACATTATGGCGTATTTTGCGTAAGGATCTTGGTTTACACCCATACAAGATCAAGCTGAATCAAGAATTGAAGCCGATGGACCATTTGAAGCGACGTACGTTCTCCGACTGGGTTCTGGAGAAGATGCGCCAAGATGATGAATTTCATCGCAAAATCATCTTCAGTGACGAAGCTCATTTTTGGCTCAATGGGTTCGTCAATAAGCAAAATATGCTTCATGAATTACCACTTCATCCACAAAAAATAACTGTTTGGTGCCGTTTGAATGCCGGCGGCGTAATTGGGCCAGATTTTTTCGTCGACGATAACGACCGTCACGTTATTGTGAATGGTCAGCGTTATCACGCTTATTCTTGGCCACCGATTATTTTTGGCCCGAATTGGAAGATATGGACTTGGACGACATGTGGTTTCAACAGGATGATGCCACAAGCTACAATCGATTTATTGAATAAGTATCTCAAGAAATGGGCCAGTTGATTGGCCGCCTCGTTCGTGCGATTTAACGCCGCTTGAATAGTTTCTGTGGGGCTACGTTAAGTCATTGTTTTATGCCAACACGTCGGCGACGTTGGAAGAGCTCAGAGCCAACATTGAACGCGAAATATCGGCCGTTTCGGCCGAAATGTTTGGCCGAGTCGTTGAAAATTGGGTCCAAGGAATCGACCGCTGCAAACGTGCCCGTGGTGGCCATATGAACGAAGTCGAGTTTCATTCATAAATGTTTTGATTGTACTAGAAGCCGATAATAAAGTTTTTGAAATATCTCAAATGGTTTGCGTTTTATTTAAAAAAAAAATTGTCAAGTCCTTATTGGAAAACCCTATAGATGTAGATGTACTGTAAGTTCAAAATAGAGAAGAAGATTCGCAATGAAAGAAAAATTAACCGAAAATAACATAAAAATTGTGCATAGTAAACATCTTGTGAACAATACTATAACTACCGGTTTGTTGTTTGTTTTTTCTTGAATTAAAAAAAGCGGCCAAAATGTTTAATTGAAATTAAAACATAATTATAAATCAAAGTCAAAATAATGATTTTGTAATTGCTTTGTGTAATATAAGTACATAATAAAGATTGGATTGGCAAAAACAAGCGAATTGAATCTCCTGTCATCCAAGAAATTACCTATGTTGATATAAAATATATGATATTTTTCGGAAGGGATTTTTAGGAAAGACGATTAGAGAAAATGCTAAGAAAATGGAATAAAAATTATGTATATACCTATAGATATACAAATGACATATCGATTTTAAGGAGAACTCCCAAAGGATTTAAAAAGGTAAGAGGAAAACATTATCATTAGCAAAAGGTTTATATATAGTTTTCGTATGCCAACAAGCGAAGCAGGAATTATTTTTATTTTTTTTTTTTCATTAGCGTAACTAAACATAAATAGTGAATAGTTCATGTACATTTGCGTATATATATTTGCATAAATACAATTTCTCTTTAAAAAAAATTATAAATTTTTGCAAAGGCATGTACCGGCTGATCGGCAGCGGTAGGACTATTTTTCATGTCATCATCTTTCTTGGCCTTTCACATGGATACATTTGTATTTGTTTATAAAAAATTGCAAGTCGTTATGACGCGAATAAAAGTAAATGAAAAAAAAACAACAAATTTAAGAAAAGAATATCATTAAAAATATGATTTAAAAAAATTGCGTATTTTTGTATATACTATATATATATCTGTATGTATAAATATATTATCGATTTATAACTACTGAAATTTAAAAGAGTAATTAACAATCTTATTAACCTTGAATTGAAAACTTAAATAAAGAAATACCTAAATACTTGTGCACGTTTAAATATTGCTATGGTCATACAACTTTTTACCTACATTTCTTTTTTTTTCACCCAAAAAGATCTATTCCAGTAAACAGTAAACATATAATTACTTTTTTATATATCTTTTTAATATTATTACTCTTTAACAAAACTATTTTGTCAACAATTAATTTAATTCAAAGAGAAAGACACAAATTGAAATCGAGTTTTACTTTAAGTTTATGAATACTAAACGAAAATTACTCAAAATTGTTAAGAAGAATTATTGAAATAAAACACACACACACAAACGGGTGCGATTTAATATACCTCCTTCCAATTCTGCATTTTTATTTTATCACACGTGAAATAAATTTAACAAAAAACAATTTCAGTGTTTACGACGATACACATCAATATACTGTTGTATGCATTTTTTTATTTATTTATTTTATTTTCTAGAAATAATATATAAAATAATAAATGCTGAAACCAGTTATGAATAGATGGTGAGGTTTCCAGATAATATCACATATCTTGTTGATATGTGAAAATTAAAAGTAGCAATGAAGTAAAGTTTCTTTTAAATTTAAGTTTCCCCACAATTATATGTATACGAAAAAAAGGTGATACATACTCGTATTTTAATACTGTACGAGTATACTGAACAAACTTGCACTCTTTAAGTATTTAATTTATCACAAACTAATTATTGCAGTTGTACTGAAGGTAAATTTTGTAATGTAATTCATATCTGATTTCATTATATGTATAATATTATATAAATTAATATATGTATATAAATAAAAAAAAAATAAATATTACTAATTGAAAAAGAAATATATGGTAATAATAACGTTGTCTACATATTAATTTGTTAAACAATTTCTGTACAGTTTCATTTTATGTAGAAAAAAAAAAAAAAAAACCTTAGGTACTGTGTGTATACTTATAGCCAATAATATATTCAATTCAAAATTATATAAGAAAATATTGTTTGTGTTTTTTTAGCGGAAAATTATTTTTACCAATATACTTAAATTTTTTCAGATTAATTTTTATACAATGAGTGTTGCTACTTATGTAAGATACTTTCAAGTTTAAACAAATATCACTTACCGGCATTCCAGAGTCTATTTGGCCAAAGCGTGTATTACGCCAAGATTCTAAGATAAGAAAACCGGCGTAAATTTTCCCAACTGATAGTTTTCCCTTATTAAGTTGATCAGTTTTAGGCACCAACAAATCAAGGATCTTTTTCGCCTGCAAAGGCCATATATGCGTTATTGTTTCTCTAAGTTCACTATCGGCCTGGTCCATTTCTTCCGCTGTGAAAAAATTTAAGTTATCAGTTAAATGAGTAAAATATAATGATATTTTTGAATATATATTTCTATGTGAAAAAGGCAATCAGTAAAGGGTTTTATATTTGATGAGCCCCATTTCTCTGAACTGATGCATACCAATGTTCCAGATTATCTAGCATTTAACCATGGAAAGGCATAAGGTTCAATAACGTTTACAAATCGTTAGTTCGACTACGTTACGTCTGTTATAATCGTTCCTGTTTTAAAGTTAAACTCACAAGTGAAGTACAACGCAAATGAATCGTATATTCTTTCGTCTCATTCTATATATCATCTGTCCGATCTTATTCTTCTTACATATGTACATTGTTAACTTGACCCTATATTATATCTAATTTTTATTACAATATTTTAGTTCTGAATAAATTATCAACTACAATAGATCGAACTCGTATTTTTACTCTCCTTAGTTTCTTTCCTCAAACAGGTTATGGGCCCAGGCACCCATCGATTAATAAGCAAAATAAGTTTTTCTTTAATTATTCTAATTAGTTTAGAGCAATCATATTTTTTTTTCGAAATGAGTTCTCTTTATCAAATTGAGAAACTCGACGATACCACTTTCGATTCTTGGAATGTGCAAATGCAAAGCATTCTTATTCACTCGGAATTATGGCAGATCGTGAGTGGCAAGTTCGAGAAGAAGGAGGGTATGAAACCTAAAGAAGCAGATAGATGGGACTCGCAAAACGAAAAAGCATTGGCTACTACTTGTATCATGCTGAGTGTAAAACCATCCCAGATCAACCACATCAAGGATAGCAGCACGGCGGCGGAAGCATGGAAAACGTTTCGTGAAATATATCAGCCCAGAGGACCTGCACGTAAGGTATCACTGTTCAAGCAGTTAATACAGGCAAATATGGCTGAAGATAGCAATGTCTCCCAACACATTAATGCTTTCACAAACATCGTGGAAAAATTAGCACAAATTAATGTAATCATGAACGAGGAACTCCTAGTTATTATATTACTATCCAGCCTACCAAAATCTTTTGAATCTTTCGTCATTGCAGTAGAAGTACGTGGTTCTTTGCCCACATTCAGTGCATTAAAAATTAAAATTTTGGAGGAAGGAGAAAGAAGATCTCAACGGGATCAACGTGCCGTAAGTATGTGTGGCGAACAAGCATATTTAGCTCACACCAATGCTAACAATGCAAAAGGTAAAGGAGATCGAAATAAAAAGCAGTGTGTTAAAGTCAACGAACTGTGGACAGAAAGGCCACTACGCTGCAAAATGTAGAGCACCGAAACGGCAACAACAAAATCCAGTATATTCTTATTCCATTCTAGCAGCAGCGGATCTTGAAAGGCTAAATTCTTCAAGTTGGTGCATCGACAGTGGAGCGACGACACATACTCGTATGTGCAACGAGCGCAGTATGTTCAATACGTTTGAAGAGACAAAGGAGAACATTATTCTTGCAGGCAACAACTCTATAGAGGCAATTGGGAAAGGCAACGTCATCATCAAAACGGCTATGTGTGTCATAACATTGAGAGACGTGCTATATGTTCCTGGATTGCAAGGCAATTTCATGTCGGTGAACAGAGCAGTGGAAAACGGATTCTTAGTGTCATTTAATAAACGAGTTCCTGAAATAAAAGATAAAAGTGGTGCTGTCGTGGTAAGAGCTCATAGAAAAAATAATTTATTTATATTCCAAAGAGTAGAAAATGGATGCTTTTATTCATCTATCAATTATACATTAAGGTGGCACCGACCGATACGGACACCTAAATTTTTCAAGTTTGCATGATTTAGCAAAAAAGAAGCTAGTGCATGGAATTAAACCTTTGAATATGTCGGGCGAAATAGCATGTAAAACATGCATGAAATGTAAATTTGTGTAAAATCATTTCCGCAAGCATCGCAAAATCGATCTAAAAATTTGTTAGACGTAGTTCATACAGATGTGTGTGGTCCAATTAATAAACCATCTAATGGTGGATCGAAATATTTCGTCACTTTTATTGACGATATGTCTCGACACATTTCTGTCTACTTTTTAAAAACAAAGAATGAAGTTTTTGAAAAATTTAAATTGTTTAAAGCAATGGTAGAATGCCAAACTGGTAGAAAAATAAGAATTTTACGGAGTGATAATGGTACCGAGTATATATGTAATGACTTTAATGTTTTTTTTAAATGAACAGGGTATCAAACGTCAACTCACAGTACCGTATACATCACAGCAGAACGGCGTAGCTGAACGCGATAATCGGACACTAGTGGAAATGGCAAGGAGCATGTTACTGCATGCTGGAATGGATGAGTCTCTATGGGCAGTAGCAATCGAAACCGCAGTCTACATATGGAACAGGTCTCCGACAAAAGCATTGGTTGATAAGACGCCACATGAAATATGGACCGGAACTAAACCAACAGTATAACATTTCAAGGTTTTCGGCGCAAAGGTTGTAGCTTTAGATAAGACAAGTGCAAGTAAATTTCGCCCAAAAGGTAACGAATACATTATGGTTGGTTATCCTTTTACGTCTAAAGCATATCGAATGTTTGATCCGTCAACTCGGAAAGTAATCGAGAGAAGAGATGTTTTGTTTGACGAAAATATTATTTCCAATTTAAGAAAAGGATATTCATTTGAACTTCTTTCTTTAGATAACACAGAGGCTTCAATTGTAAATAGCGAAGACAATTCCGTTGAAGATGGCGAAGAGACAGCCAACAAAACCGAGTCTTCAATTGCAAACAGCGAAATCAATTCCGTTAAAAAAAGAGAAGAGAAAGACAACAAAACCACCCCGACTACCCATAGCATCATCACTGAAAAGAAAAACTACGAAGACACAAACAACACCGTCAATGAGGAAGAAAACCACGAAGACACTAATAGAAATACGAGCATCAAAACTGAAAAACAAAAAGCCGGTTCTACAGATAACAATATTAGAGCAAAGCCAGGCAGAACAAGGATTATTCGGATACTGGAGCGCCCGGCCGTCCGCGAAAGCAGTTAAATGGTCTGAACCTGATGAACTTAGACTCAGACATCGAGATCCCACAAACTGTACAAGAGGCAATGGAAACCGGGAACGCCAAAGACTGGATGGAGGCCATGCGAAAGGAATATGAAGCACTCACTGCTAACAACACGGGGTCATTAGTTGATCTGCGCCCTGGGAGGAAAGCTGTCGGCAGCAAGTGGGTCTTTAGTTTAAAAAGGAATAAAGATGGTACGATTGAACGATTTAAATCCAGACTTGTTGCCAAGGGATGTTGCCAACAATTTGGTGTTAACTACTCCGAAACCTTTTCACCAGTGGTGCGTTACGTAACCATTAGAATGTTGTTAGCTGTAGCGAGTGAACTAAGTTTATATTTACATCAGTTGGATGTTTCCACGGCCTACCTTAACAGCGATTTAAAGGACGAGGTATATATGCAGCAACCGGAAGGATTTGTCGATGCACGGTTTCCTGATCGAGTGTTAAGGCTTAACAAAGCTATATATGGCTCAAAGTAGTCTGGCCGCGAATGGAACTCCAAGCTAGACATTGTGCTGAAGGGTACAGGTTTCATCGCATGTAAAAATGAACCATGTTTATACAAAATGAATTACGAAGGTAAATTTAACCTCATTGCTGTTTACGTTGATGATATCATTTTAGCATGTTCGACGAAAGATGACATAACCAGCATCAAAACACAGATAGCAAATGCGTTTGAAGTAGTGGACAAAGGGCCATTGTAACATTTCTTGGAAATGGAGGTTGAGCGAGATGGAGATACGGGTGCCATTTCTCTGTGTCAGAAGCAGTATATCAGCAATCTCTTGAAGGAATACGGAATGGAAAATTGTCGTCCTGCCGCAACCCCTCTAGAAGCTAGTTACCAAGTAAAATGCGATAGTGAAAGCTGCAAGAAGGTGGACCCCAAGTCATATCAATCAATTGTCGGGGCGTTAATGTATCTGGCAATCTCAACTCGTCCTGACATTTTGCATTCTGTTTGCAAGTTGGCGCAGCAAAATATGAATCCACACATTGAGCATGAAGCAGGAGCAAAACATATCTTAAGGTACTTGGCTAAAACGATTAATTATAAACTCCACTACAGCAAACAAGGACATACTCTTTACGGGTATGTTGACGCGGACTGGGGAGGAGATCACACGGATCGGAAATCATACACTGGGTATGTGTTCTTCTTGGCTGGAGGCGTTTTCTCTTGGGAAAGTAAGAAGCAGAATACGGTTACCTTGAGTAGCACTGAGGCCGAGCATATGGCTCTATCTACTGCGGCAAAAGAAGCTATATACTTAAGGAGATCGAATTCTTTGGTGCCGATTGCCCCACCGTTGTCAACGGAGATAACTTAAGTGCCAATCATCTTGCAAAGAATCCATTGTACCATGCCCGCAGCAAACACATAGATATCAAGTACCACCACGTAAGGGTAGTTGTGCAGAACAACGAAATAACGCTGAAATATGTCCAATTAAGCGCTATGATAGCAGATATTTTTATTAAAAATTTATCAAAAACAAAGCATTTCAAACTTACTGAACTAATGAATTTATATTAAAATTGTGTATAAAATTTAAACGATATATTTGTGTTGAGAAGGAGTGTTGGAAAGTTAAACTCACAAGCGAAGTACAACGCAAATGAATCGTATATTCTTTCGTCTCATTCTATATATCATCTGTCCGATCTTACTCGTATTCTTCTTACATATGTACATTGTTAACTTGACCCTATATTATATCTAATTTTTATTACAATATTTTAGTTCTGAATAAATTATCAACTACAATAGATCGAAATCGTCGTTTTTACTCTCCTTAATTTCTTTCTTCAAACAGTTCCAATAAAAAAAAATTCCAAATGGACTTTTCACTCTGCAATGTTGGTGTGGCAGTGAAGAGAATGCAAAATGACTTAGTTATATGTCCGTATAGGATCATATTGACCCAAGAGCTAAAGTCAAATGACCATCGTGCACGTCGGTTTTTCACTGATTGAGCTCTGTTGAAGATGGATATTCACCGAAATATCATTCTCAATGAAAAGGCACATTTTTGTTGAAATGGCTTTTTTAATAAACAAAATTGACACATTTTGTCAAGGGAACATGCGAAAGTGTTTCAAGAGTAATCATTGTATATGAAAAAAATACTCTTTGTTGTGTAATTTATGCCGGTGGTGTCACGGGTTGAACTTCTTCCGGGATGATGCCGGCATGGGCATATTGGTAACGTTGTTCGTTAGATTTATTTATAAATGTATGTATGTTGCACCCAAAGTCAATATTCAAAATCCCTTTCTGTTTACAATAACTATTTAAAGGTCACTTATTTAAAAAAAAAAAAAAAACTTAGAGTCATATGAAAAAACCTCTAATTGAATTTCACATTTGTATATAGTAGTTTTTCTAGTGAAATCTGTGTTTCAGCTTTCAATGGAAACGGTTTTACAATCCACGGGTCGCACCCAATTGAAGAAGTGTGAGAAAAACTTTTTTCAGTAACATCTGTATTAAACATGAATTATAAATTTAAGTTACGTATTTGATGTTATCTACTATATTTGTGTAAGATACGAGTGACCAATAGGCTTATGGTAGTTATAGAATGTATTTAAATACATACTTTGTATTATAAATAAAATTATTCAATTAAATTATTCGTAAAATCCTACACTAGTGTAATTTTGGAGCAATTAAATATTGTAAATATGATATAACACGTAAATGCGTAATTTAAATGCGTATATTAATAATAACTCCGAGAACTGAGACTTAAAAACGTTTAATTGACTTAATTGAGACCATCAGGAAAATTGTAAGTTTTTCTAAGTTATAAAAATCCAAAATATTATTCAAGCTCAGTAAACCAAGAATCCGAATAAACTCAATTGCAAATTCCATCACGAATAGGTACAGCATGTGCAATAGCAGTACCGGCATTAAATCAAGAATTAGAAGATGTGCAACATCGGAATACAACCACATTAGATAATATTTTTAAGTTTGTGGGACAACGAAATAAAACTAGGGAGATATTCCACCGCTGAAATACGATATATTAAAGACGAGCGGACACACCTGTCAAAGCTTAGCAAGGTAATTTGCAATTGATGGAAACATTACTTTAAGAGAAAGTACAATACAGAAGCCGGATTGCGTCAGAGCTTCCTTGTTTCACTGATTAAGGCAAAGGCTACCGAGAAATCTTAAAAACTACAGATAGGTGAAACCTATGAAGATATAAGAAAGTGGTAGACAGTCGACAACGCAATATTATTAAACTCCATGTCAGTCAATGCGGCTTTATGTGAGGCAGGGTGACATGAAAGGTACTTCATAGCTTACGAATAAGACGCAATGTTTCGAAGGATCTGCATGTTCTCTTCATCGATTTAGAAAAAGTGCTGGATAGAGTTCCCAGAGATTTTATATAGGCGACGCTAAAATCTCAAAATGTACCCGAGCCGTCTACATATGAACATGATGAACGATATGTACAAAAATACTTAAAAGAAAGGCACGCGTAAATACACCGCGGGAATAACCATCCGTTGCTATGTTTTCGCTGATAGTTTCTTTAAATAATTGAATGAGGGTGCCAAAGGAAAGCGGATTACGAATCAGTCATACTAAGTGCAAATACCTGCATTACCAATTTTTCGAACCCCCAAACGCAACTCCTATCATACTTAGAAGAAACCATTATACCAACAAATTTAAATACATAGACTATATCGTTAACCATCAAGCGAACAGCGATGACAAAGTCACATGTAGAGTTAGCGAGAAATGGCTTACATGGCGCAACAAAATCGCAGTATTTTGTGACAGAAAAATTATTTTTAAATTGACTGTCGTGTCGTTCATCCTGCTTTAACATACGAATAACAATATTGGACGATGAATGAGAAGTGTAATGGACGAAACAGCGACGGAAATGAATATTCATCAAATAATTCAATCCAAAAAAAACAATTGAGGTTCTAGTTTCAGACAAGGTTCGAAGAAGGAGCTGAAATGCAAAACTATCTGCAAACTCTTTGACTGCAACGAGTTAATCCAAACGTAGAATTTGTCTGAGATCGGCAAATTAAACCAACGACATAAGCAGTGCAGAAGTGCAGATACGTCGCAGAAATAGATGCTCTCGTAACTCTACGGTTTTCAACAATTCATAAAAGAAGAAGAATACGAATGGTCAGTGAGGTACATGTATCATCAGTAGGGCAACAATGTATAGGTATAAATAAATGTATAGGTATAAATAATTTATTTATTTTCTTTTTTTCCTTTTTTCTTTTCTTTCAAAATATATTACATCTGCAATAACAAATGATAGGGTGTTATTATTAATTTCAAGGGGGGGGGGGGGGGTGGAATTAAAATAATAACACTTGTAAGGTTTAATTAATTGAAAAAAGGGTTTATAATCCATTCAGAAAAATCAAAGAAAAAAAAGGTTGCGGATATTTAAAAAAAGGATTAACAAAACAATTAGTACCTGGGAACAGGCGGCTTCTTCACGCTTAGCTTGGCTTTTTTCAACAGCCCTCGTTTTTAGTTTTACATAATAAGAACTGTTTACTGAATTTGAATAAGAACTGTTAACTAAATTTTAGTGTTTAACATATAGGGTGAATCAGATTGTGACAAGTTAATTAAGTAGATTTAAAAGGTCGGTCCCACACTCGGTCATCCCGTTTGTCGGCTGCCCCAGACGACTGTTGATTGTGACATACACTGCATCCCCTTCATCCGCTGACTTTCATTGTCGTCTTCGCTGTCCATCTCATCGGGCCCCCGCCCAATTATGAAGGCTTCGCCCTTTAATGACGTTGTCTAATAATGAACGGGAGCAGAGCAAAGTACTGCAAAGTACGATAATTCATCTGCAGATGACGCTACCGAAGTTTGCTACGATTTGATCAGTCACAAGTTGCCGGTGATAGGTCTTGTTGGCGGTTGGACCACCAGTAGTCCCTACCAGGACTTAAATCACGGTACCATGGGAGTCAGGAGCCCCCCGGATCTCCGGGCCGGGTCTGACTTGAAGATCGCGGGAAGGGTCTTCCTTTGGTTGACCCAATGCAGAGTTGCAATAAGTACTGGGTGCTGCGACTCTAAAAGCAGTAAGAGGTTTTACGTCGGCCTCGACTCATCCCAAGAGTGGAACTTGTGCCGGCAACACAGTTAGTTCCGAATTGGTATCTCAAGAAGGCGGCAGAGCGATCCTTGCCCCCATGGATGTATGGGCATCCCATAAACATAAGTCTCCATGACAGGTGATTTACGTTAAAAATCTTACACTATGTCCATCTCTTGGTTACCAACCTTGCAAACCTCGTAACAGTAACTTCATAAGGCCCTAGGTATTGTGGATAGAGCTTAATTCTAAGGGTTCTTTTGATTGCAACGAGATCGTGAAGATTGTATTTTGTCGCTGTTTTACGTTTGCGGTTAAAAGATTTTCGGTTTTCTTCTTGCACCTTTGCTAACTGCTCTTGGCTTCTTTTCGCAAGTCCCTTCGTTCTTCCTCGAATTCATCGGCCAACAAGGCTTCTAACGTTGCACGTAAATCATAAAAATCGATATTCTTCATGCATACCCCAAACGTGGGGTTTTGTTTGTGCTTCTGTTAACAGTAGAATTAATAATCCTTTGCAGTTTCGCTACAGGTTTGAATCACTTGTCAGGACAGATAATTTGGATAGCATCGGAATAATTGTCCTGTTGATACGTTCAACTTGCCCATTGTCACGAGCAACTCCAGTGGTTGATAAAGTGACTCGCTCGTCGCAATATTGCTTAAAAACGTTCGATGTATACGCAAATCCCTTATCGCTAATGATTCTTCTCGGATCCCCAAAAACGCAGCTTTGTGTGCTCATCTTCTGGAGTACCACTTCTGCATCCGTAGACTTAACAGGGTAGATCCATGAAAATTTGGTAAAAGCGTCAACAATAACGAGTAAGTGTTTGTGACTTTTGGAGGTTGATTGAAGCGGTATATGGTGATCAAGGTGGTAAGTATTCAGCGGGGTGTCATACTTTTCAATGGGATTCAGCCAAAATTATTGCTTTCCGCTTTTCCTTGCTGTGAAAAATACATGCGACACAGTTAGAAATGATTTGCTTAACCTTCTTTGCTAAATTTGGAATGCAGAACTCCCTTTTCGCCAGCACTTCAACCTTCCTAGCATTGATATGCCCTTGTTCGTAGACGTTTCGCAGTACCTCTTTTCTGTAATCACTTAGGTACAACAAGTAAATAGTCACCGTCCATAATTTTGTACAGGATGTCATTTCGGACGCTGAAAGTATGAAAGTATGCCATCTTCAATCCTCATTATTACCGGAAATCGACTTAATGCATCCGCATACCTCATAGCTGAACCACTTTTGTGTAGAACCTCGCAATCGAAATCTTGAAGATATAATGCCCATCCAGCCACGCGCGTACATAGGTCTCGTTTTTTCATGGCGAAGTTCAATTTACTGGTCAATCATGTGGATATCGTGGCAGCATATCTTAATGGATTTGTTAGAAGACATACTCGTATATATGAAACAGCCGGAGATGTTTGTTGATAAACATAAACCAAATGCAGCGTGCAAGCTGAAAAAGTCTATATATGGATTAAAGCAGGCTGGTCATGACTAGAACGTTAGGATATCTGCAGTTCTAGCTGAAATTGGATTCATGCGGTGCTTGACAGATAGCTGAGTATATATGTATAAAGAGGTCAGATAGCGATATCAACATTATTGCTCTCTATGTAGGTGACATGTTGATAGCCTGTTCAAATCACACAACAATGGTCAAAATTATAAAATCATTAAACGAGCATGTGGAATTGGTTGATCGAGAACCAGTGAAATTCTATCTTGGACTTGAAATTGAGCGTGATGGAGTTCGAGGCGACATATCGATTCATCAAACTCGATACATTCAAGAACTGTTAGCGGACTGGCACATGGAAGAATGTAAACCGGCGTTTACACCGTTTGCTGTAGGCACGGTTTTGGAGAAGTGCACAGAACAAAACTGCGGCAAAGTTGATGACATTATGCGATACCAATCGTTGATGGGTGCGCTCAACTATTTGGCTATGGTTTCGAGGCCAGATCTATCCCATACGGTATCTAAGTTGGCAGCAAAACACGTTTTGCGTTATCTTAAGGGCGCTACGAAAGGTAATTTGGTATATTATTCTAAATATGAAAATCTTCTTTGTTATACAGATGCAGATGGATCAGAGTCGTTTGATCGAAGGTCTTACAGTGGCTTCATACTCATGTTAGCTGGTGGACCTGTAGCATGGGATTCAAAGAAGCAAAATGTTGTAGCTCAAAGCTCAATGGAGGCAGAATACATTGCCATGTCTTAAGGGGCGAAGGAGTTGGCATTTCATCGAAGTTTACTTTACGAAATGGGTTTTTGCAAGTATGTTGAGAATACAACAACTTTGCGATCTGATAATCAGGCGGCGTTGGCAATAGTCAAGAATCCGATGGTGCATAAGCGCATCAAGCACATCGACATTCGATTTCACTATATACGTGGAAAGTTAGAAGCCAAGGAGATAGTAGTCGAATATGTTGCAACAACGGAAAACATTGCTGATGTCTTCACCCAAGCTCTTTCGAAGGGGAAGCACATAAATAGTTGCAGATTAATGAATTTAATAATTTAATTAACGTTGAATTTGTTTTTGGATTTGAAATATTATTTAAAGTCATACATCCGAGTTGAGCCGGAGTTTTTTAAAACATTGTCAGAACCAACTCATATGTATGAACTCATATGTTCTCATTTTTGCCAATCATTCAGTACATCTGAATAATACGAGTATGTATATGTAATTAAATTTAGCTGAACATTGGTTCATTGTAATAAAAATTTCCAAATTGATTTGACGTATTTGTCTCTCTAATCCTTTTAACTAACTTTATTACCTGCAAAAATAATTAATCTCTGGGAACAGGAGGGGACCGACACTACTTCACGCTTAGCTTGGCTTTTTTCAACTGCCCTCGTTTTTAGTTTTACATAATAAGAACTGTTTACTGAATTTGAATAAGAACTGTTAACTAAATTTTAGTGTTTAACATATGGGTGAATCAGATTGTAACAAGTTAATGAAGTACATTTAAAAGGTCCATCCCACATAAATATAATTAAAAAGCGAAAATAGTGATAAGCAGAAAGGCAAGTGGTCATAATAGGCTGCTCTTGAAGACTATTATTTCCTATGAAATTCGGGATTTCTTCACTTGCATTTGCTTATTACCATTCCTTACATAGGCTGAAGTAATTAACTTAACAAAGATACCCACGTCGTGCTTCAAAGAATATTCGAGATAAACAATTAAATATACACTGCTACTAATGCTACTACTACTATCTGTGTAACCCAAGAAATTATGTGTTTCAACGTTTTAAATATTTAAAATATTAAAAAAAAGATTTCAATTGCTTACCACATCGCATTTTGATACTGAGATTTTCTCGTATCAATGCGAATAACGTCGTTGTGAAATTCACTCTCAGTTCGTCATCTAATGGCATGTTCATTCGTATTAACTTCTTGTAGGCGAGGCGATTGGGACATTTGTTACCGAACCCCAACGGAGGATCCATGTTTTTTAACATGTCATACATTTCTGTGTAGTGAATTTTACCCCTAAAATTTTGTTAAATAGGATTGTGTATTGAATTTATATCGATCGAATGATATGCCATTGGCCAGTATAAAAATATTTACTTGACCATTAATAGTAACAAATAATTTAAAAACAACGAAATACAATAAAACATATATATATATATATATACACACAATAAATACACAATTATATTAATGATGAATGCAAGTAACATTTAAATAAATGTTTGAATAGTTTTTTTTTCTTGAAATTGCTTCTTTTTAGTCAGAAGTTTTATTTAAGCATTTCAAAAGTGAAGCGTCAGGTTTAGAGAAGTTTAGATTTAATTTAAATTTAAAATTTAAAAAACAAATAAAATAATATAAATCAATATGTATGTATAGCAAGTGTATGTTAGCTCTTGTAAGACCATAATATTTGACACATAAAATTTAACAAAGTAAAAAATCAATAGTCAGACCAGTGATTTTTTTTTTAAATTTAATGATATATGACTTCATCATAATATATGTATATAGATGGGACTTTTTTGGACTTAGAGAAAAGAATCAATATAATATTTCAAAGGTAATTATTTAAGGCAATATCTATTTAGATTACGGCAGACCAACAAGTAACAATGTTGCAAAGCAAGCAAATTCTAAATAAGATGCATATCTTTCGCTGTAGAAATACTCGTAATAAAAAACGAAAAACGCATACCATAAGTACCTGTATTGTACGTTTACATTACTTTCTGGATATAATCCTTTAAGTTGTTCAAATCGTTAGATAATATTTCTATGAAAATACACGCAAAGAAGGTTGCAAGGAGAAGTTATACTTCTCACCGAAAAATGTTGAAATATTTCTTAAGATAATGTACAAGGTGCTCGGAAATGCATCTCCTCCATGAGCAGGAATTTTAAGCAAAGCAGCACGCTGCTCTGTTTTGACTCCTATTGAAAATAACATCTTTTAAATTTATGCGTGTATGGTAAAAAATGGAGTTCCGTTGAACTTGTAATTATGAGTACTTTAGTTGTTTTAAAGTAAATGTTGCCCTAAAATTATTGTGCCAAAAAGCCAATTA
This sequence comes from Volucella bombylans, assembly GCA_949129095.1. Lineage (NCBI taxonomy): Eukaryota > Metazoa > Arthropoda > Insecta > Diptera > Syrphidae > Volucella > Volucella bombylans. The sequence goes on along the minus strand of OX422143.1, from coordinate 107,729,293 downwards.
TTGAAGATTAAAAGGGATTTTTTTTTTAACTCAAAATTTTTAATCTGTTACCATTTTTTTGGAGAAGTATCTTATTAGCCCCCACTTTTAGAAAATTCAAAAAATGTACCTAGTATTTCAAAACTAAAAAAAAATGTCAGCTCATCTCATCTCAAGTCAGTAGATTTGAAGATACGACCCAACACATTCAAACAATAAGACTCATAAATGGTCTATTACTTTACAACATCCCTATAGAATTACCTAATTAACAGCTGCTTTGGGATTGTGCAATGTAAATAAAATAAATATTTTCTTAAAAAGCTTTATTTTATAATATGTAAAAGGGGAAAGAGATCACCTCGTGTAGATAACGCTCATTTAAAAAAAAGATCCAGACCCCTTTTCTGAAAAGAAAAAGTTGAGAGACTCACATCTTGCTTTGCAGAAGCCGTTCGCAATATCAAAGACGTTGTACATTACGTCAGAAACCATACAAATATTAGTTTCAGGAAGCTAAGCAGACACTTTAATCCAAGCAGGACTTACATATATCTAGGAGAATTCTGCATTTAGAAGGTATGCATGCATTCTATCATATACCAGTCAAAGAGCTCAAGCCCAGAGACTCAGAGAAGCGTTTGGAATTCTACAATTACATTCTGGGAAGATAACTTTATTAGTCGGATTCTATGGGAAGATGAGACCCAATTTACTAACACCCACTCCGAGAAACATAGAGTCTTTCCGCATAAGTTCAACGTCAAGGTGTGGGGAGATATGTTGGATAGATAACAAACTGATCGGACTTTATCGGCTTCCTCCAAGGCTTAAATCGAATTTCTACCTGAAATTTTTGCGATCTAAATCACCACAACTATTACGTGATATACCACTGCAAAAAATAACATCCATTGCGTAAGATAGAAATTCGTGGATAAGGCGGGATGGACATTCTGTGGCCTCCACAGTCTGTAGACTTGACCCCAATGGATTTTGTTTATGGGGACAGATGATGGAAATTTTTTTGTTCATCAAGATCAAAAACATTGGATGACTTGAACCATAGGATTGAAGAGGCAGCTGCGAAAGTCAAAAACAAATTGGAAAGGGTAGACATTGTTAGAGCCTTTCAAAGGCTATGGCATGCATACAATGGAATGTTTTGCACTTTGATATGTTACAAGGTTTTGATGAAAAAATAAAAATAAAAATGTGCAATCAATATTTGTATTTTGTTTCAGAAAATGTTTAACAAATTTTAATTTAATGTTTTAACTATTTCAATAAGTTGGGTCGTATCTTGAAAACTACTGACTTGAGATGAAATGACCTGACTTTTTTTTTTGTTTTTAAATACTAGGTACTTGTTTCAAGTTGCAAGAATGGAGGGTTAATAAGATATTTTTTCGAAAAAAAATTACATATGATCTTCAATAACTCTTTATCTCGGATGGAATGCATTTCCGAGATACGATTTTGTTCTCAAAATACATCACGGAGATTCCTTAAAGTCTTCGATACATTTTCCGTACAACACCCCGTATATATTGAAGAGACAGGAGATTGGATGATAACTTTACATGTTTGGGGAGAAAATTCTACAATTTTATTTGGTCACCACATTCCCTAGATTGGAACATTTTAGATTTTCAATTTGTCTTTATTTAAATTTTTGGATGTAGTTAAAATAATTCGAAAGAAATTAACTATTACTTGAAAGATGCAAGTTTTCATTTCTTATCTGTCGAAATTCCCCGTCATCTACGCATAATCCTGAAGCAAATAAAACTATTGGTATTTGCAGCTCGAAAATTTTTCAAACAAGCATATGATATTTTTACAAAAATGAGTACATATCAAAAGCTGGGTCAGAAAGAAGCTTTCAACAAAAAAAATGATTTGCATTGCATTTGAAGGGCGCAAAGATGATGTGGAAGAAAATAAAACGGACTGTAGAATTATGCCAATAAGGTCTACAAACGTTATTAACCCTACAAACAAAGTATGTGGAGGTATTCATTATAAGTATCAATGCAGGTACATGTGATTGCGTTATACATACATATAACAAAATATAAGATCTACACACACACGTTAAATATGTCCACTATTAATTGAAAGAAGTAAATAGAAACCTATTCCGAAATTGGGTGAAAATCTGAAAAAATATTTGAAAATTGAAATTATCAAATAATTTTTTTAATTTTCGAAATTTTTGTTTTCCTTTTCAAAAGACCATCAAAAATATATTTCCAGAGATCAGGATTCCAGTTTTGTGCTTTAATTAAGAAGCTTAACAAAACAGTGTAATTTAAATAATTATTTTAACATGTTCAAATAACGAACATGAAACATAGATCAGCGAAGAGACAATTCATCTTTAAAAAATAAAAGCCAAGAATCATCTATATTTGAAAGATTGTAAGGTGTCGGCAAGCAGAGTCTTTCAATTTTCCAGTGGATAAGTATGCTTACTGGCTTGGTTTTTTTGCCTTTTAAATTAGTTTATTAAATGACAATAAAAAAAGTATGTGTACATATAGGGGAAATGAAAAGTGTCCAAAAACCTGAAGCGGTCCCACAAGAATTAAACTAACGTTTTAGTATATGAAACAAATACGATCAAATAATAATCAATTTAATAGATTAGATTAAGCGTTGTGTTAACTCAATAAATATTTATATTTGATTTATACAGTAAACACAATGAACAAATTTACAACAAGACAGTTTAAAAAATAAAATAAAACAAATGCCAATTCTATAAAAATTTTGCAAGTGTTAAAATGTAATTTCTAACTAAATGATTTAATTTTTAGTCAATCGATTTGTTCCAAAATTATTTACTTAAATAAAAAAGTAAATTTTTGGAACTTTGTTAAAGACATCATTTAGCAAAATCATATTCAAGCAGTTATCAATTTAAAAACAAAATAAAGTGTCAAAACGAAATAAAACCTTAATAGTTTTCACACTAAATATAAATAAACTTATGATAAATAAAAATCACAACATTAATAAAAAAAAAGTATTAAATTTGATAATTACGTCGCATTTGGATCATATTCCGCCCATATTCGGACGAATTCGTCTAAATGATGGGCTCCTAAGATACTGGAATCTCGTGTTAGATAATCGAAATTATCCATGATGACGGCAACAAACAAGTTCAACATCAAAAATGAACAAAAAAATATGAACGACACAAAATATGCGTATGCCAATGTGGAACCACATGTTTCACCACCACCTTTCTCAGCACGTTCATCACATGGCTTCCCTTTAAGGCACGCCAGCATAATGTTCGGCCACGCCTCGCCTGTTGCACATCTATAAATAGAATAAGCTTTAGTAATTGTTTAATAATTATTTAAATTTTATTATACATATGTAGGATTAATTTTATTATTATATTTAATTTTAATTTAATTGTGTGAGCTATTAAAAACATCAAACGATTACGTAGAATTAATTACAAAAGTAACTATAATTTAATATTGCTTACGAAAATATTTAAGTTACTAAAAATATTTATAAAATAATGTAAAATATAAATATGTATATATTTCTTATTTTTTATATATACAACAATTTTAATTGTGTTACTCTAAAATCACAATATACGAGTACTTGTGACATTACTCGTATTTTAACTTCAGTTGATATAAACAATTTTATTTTTATACATATATTCAACCAAAAATAAATAATATATAGCAACCAACTTCTAAAGAGGTTTATGTATGTAAAATCTACCAACAAATTTAACTAAGGAAAAATTTATAAAACTCTACAGGGGAATAAGGGAAATATATTGCTTTAGTTTTTTTTAGATGTGCCAATTTGTGTTATTTTTCAACAGATAGATATTCCTTTCAATAGTTTTTATACATATTAGCGTTTGAACAAAAAAAATCCTTTAATTTCATTAAGATTTAATAAAAAACTGAATGTCCTATAGAGGGACAACTATGCTCAACAGACTTCATGTACTTATGAACGTCAAGAAGATGAGCAACATAGTTTGCAAGTAACTAGCACCATAGACAGCTGATAAGCACTCGGCAATAGTTGTCTAAAGAAGAAGCGTAAAAGCTAATAAGTTTCACGATAGCATGCCGCAAAAGCGAAGAAGTGATTGATACCATGAATAAAAAGTCAGTTCTGATTAAAGAGTAGTATATAGATGGTATAATAACATGGTGTGAGGGTTCCTTGTGATAACTATCACACGAATCTCAATAAGAAAAATTATCAAAATTATTGAAAATATCTTCGGAAAAACATTATTTTCAGTGTGGAAAAGTCTCTGATATATTATAGGGTTAGCCATAGGTCCGTCCACCCAACCTGGACAAAAACTTGAAAACTAAAATTATTTATAAAACAAAGAACTCAATAAAAATGTAGTGCATTGCGTATGCTAAAATATTTATAATAATAGGACTATACCAATCCAAAAACATAAGAAAAGTTAACTGATGGTGGTATCATAATCAAGCTGTCTTATACGAGTAGATAATACCGCTATTAGTAAAAAAAAAAAAACAAGTTTTAAGTTGTCGCTGTTTTTAGAAAAAAGTTAAAAGTGGTTCTCCTTATATCAATTGTTGTCACATACATACATACGAGTATATGTATAACATGGGTTTGGTGAAGTAAGATGCCGCTGTTATAGTGATACGCAATCGCACTCTTTGAAATAGTTTGAAATCCACGTATCATTTTGAATATGAATATGTACGAGCACCTCAGAATATCAGAGACGGTAGCATTAATTGGATCAATTGCAAAATGGTTAAATGGAATAGAGAAAGCATACCAACCATTAGAAAATTAGGCATCCAGAAAATGAAAAACGATAAAAATCTAAGGTAACAAAAGGGTGGACATTCTTGAAAAACTCCAACGAATTGATCATCAATACATATATGCATTTATCAAGAAATGATTACAGGTATTTCTTACTTAATTGTAGCTAGACCCACCTGGCCTTTTAATTAAATCTATTGATACGAGTATTATATGTGTAAATGAAAACTTAAAATGCATCAAATTCTTTAGTAGAAAACAGGAGATATATAAGTTTAACTCAATATCGAGAGCATGTTTTCATGTACATAGCAATACCCTCCTGGAATATCTACTGTTTTGCTTTGTTTTGCTTTTCAGAATAATACAATTTTTGATGAACTAACGCTTAAATGATTTTTTGAATATTCTAAAAACACCCAACATCGGGAATTCGTTATGCAAATTTAATATTTTACTCATTCCAAAACAATTATCACAAACCAAAAAAAAACAAAAAAAAAAAACAAATGTTATATATATAGGTATTCTATCATAACTAATGGATTCTTAGTGCTTATGGATTCTTCATATTAAATTTTAGCTATGAGTTTAAGGTTAAGGGTGATTGGATAGAAGTAACTGCAACAGAGATTACTGTGCAGCCTTGTTTTTTTTTTAACTGGGACACATACTGGGATTATCTACCTTCAATTATGTTTGAGTCAACTACCGATCAGTTTTGTATTCTAACAAACTGATTCTACAGTGCAAGCGTTTTTTTCCTGTGGTGTGTGCTGTTTTTGTTAATTAAAAATAATGAATGATTATGGATGTGTTTGTATCATAGTATAAACGATATGTAATGTGTTGGTATTGTTTTTTTGTATTTATTTTGTAAATTAAGTGCATGTTGTTTCCAATAAATAAAATACTTATAGTTAGAAGAAAAAATAAACTAAAACCAATAAAATGGTTTCGAAATAGTTCGGTGTTTAAAAAATACTATATATTCATAATCGAAATCTAAATTTATTTTTGAGCTAATTTTTCTTCTAAAATTTGTAAACTGTTCTTCTAGTCGCCTATTGCGTAGACACCTTACACAAATTTCTTTTCTAAAACTAGTAAAAAATATAATGTAGGATTATCTTTTAAGTTCCTCGAAAACACCTACGAAATTTATATAAATTTCTTGTTTTCATAAAAAACTAAAATTTTCGCTTCACATTCTTTCATCGATGTAATTGATTGGTTTGCTTTGTTGAATTGGACAAAATTACATACCTGAACAGCAACATGACTCCTTGCACAAACGATTGGAAGTTGTTGTGTCTAGTTATTGAATGTTCCGGTGTACTTAGTTTGATATTTCCAAATACCTATTTGCAATGTAATAATGTTTTTTTTTCCATAAAATTGAATTTCAAAAATTAAACTGAACCAAAATAAATTTTAAGATTATCGATTCATATGAAAATAATTTTTTTTCTCTTAGTGTTATGTTCTTCTTTTATGTTGAAGCAAAAAATCAAAATTAAAATCGTATACGAGTATGTATTTTACGTTTATTTTTCTCTTTACTTTTATTTGTGTATTCTTATGTTTTTTGATGACTTTGCATGATGTAATACAATTTAAGTGAATATACTCGATAGTCTTTTTTACAGTACTAAAAGGTATTTAAAAGGGTCAATGTTATTTTTAATGAGCTTTTTTTCTTTTATAAACTTAACTTCTCTAAAACCATTTTATCTAAATTTTTTATTTTTTTTGATTTAATGTGTTACTGTTGATAGTAAAAGGTTTTCTAAGATCATTATGGGTTTGTAAATGGTGTAAGTAATGCCGGGATATTAAATGAAGCCTATTAACGAATGAAACTGCGACAACAATTTTTTTCTTGGGAAAAGGGACTACCTTAAGCTAGATGAAAGGGTGGTTAGCTACTTTTATTTCGAATAGAATTGAGAACTTTGTTTAATAGAACAAATTCAAGTTGGAACAGAAATATATTTATATTTAACTTTAGGGAAATCACAACCATTCCATTTAAAGTATCTAAAATCATAAATAAGGGTTTAAAGAAAATAACAATTTACACAAGGATCATGCAAAGGTTTAATATAAGGCTAGACAGATTATTACTTTATTCTGCGAGTTTGTTATGTAACTTCTGGTTAATGTAAACGTAACTATCAACACGTGATTCCTAATTTCGAACAAACTTTCAATTAAATAATATTTAATAAGTAAAACTCTTTTAAAAATGCTATGACAGTTAAAGAATACAATTTTTAATAACATATACATAATTATATTAAATATTTGATTTTTTATATTATTTAGTAATACAAAATTATAAAGACTATTACTCGTTCCATGACTAAATATTGGTTGAATTTTCAAGAAGCAATGACTGTACAGAATATGCCTTTCATTAATTACGTTGGTGTTGAAATTGTTAAACCTTCTACTAAGCACTCCATACTAGGTAGTTCTCAGGCGTAGTTAGTACGTTCGTTGGCTTCTACACAATAAAATCTGTGTTCAAAACTCGGCCAACAACGAAAACCAGAAAAAGTGATACTGACGTTAAAATGTTTTCGGCGTGCAATGGCAAAGCTCTTAAAGTGATATCCTTCCGTATATAAAAAATTCTCCTACTCTACTGCCATTTGTAGTCGGAAAACAATCGTAGGTTCGTTCTCACACTATGCACATGAAAAGACGTTTACCTTTTCTCTCACAAATTGAGTGGGAGAGTAAAATAATGACTTGTTTATTGAATAAATTTCGTTGACAGTATTACAATCACAATAGTATAATGGAGAACTTATTCAAAATTTGCACTAAAAAAGTCATTATTCAACCCATAACGTTGATCTCATATTCAAAATTTAAATTAGCCCAGATTACTTGAAAATTTAATAATAGTTGCTTTACAAGCGACTTGGTAGTCTTACGGTTACCGCGCTCGCTACACAAAATCATAGCCTGTAACTAATATGTATTTTAAATTATTTAAGGACAAACTTCTGGAGTTTTTGCCAGATCTTCCAATTTATATACATTTATATAAAAATCAACATCACAGCTAAATTATATAAAGTGCTAAGATTGCTTAGAGGTAACGAATTTCGGTGCCAATCAGAAGTAATCTTTTTTTGATCTTTTCAATAAAGCTTTTTCTTTTTTTATACTTCGTATTATATTTTCAAATGTAGTAAGCATTTTTTTTTTTGATATTGAACAGTGAAAAACGGTTTCCATGTATAGACAGTGAATGCTTAATGAATGTATTTTATTATACAAACACATTTGGGGTGGCCGTGATGTAGTGGTACTAGCAATCGCAGGTTCGAACCCTACTCATGAAAAGTTTTTCATTTGTGTAATTGGAACTCAGTCAGAAAAATCTGCGTGTGAAGGCATAACACTGATATGTAGATTTGGCTGTTGTAGAGTTTCAAGCAAAAAAACAAGCGTGTAAAAATTGATAACCTTCGAATCGTTGCGAGTGAAGAAAAAAAACTCTCCGTCCTATTCGGACTCACACCCCCGGAGAGCTAATATCGAATTTAAACAATAGCTGAGTTTCAAACCACCACATCACAACAATGTTTTCCTTTCTCCTCCTTCTAACTTTCCTCCCGCGCCCTGGCAACAGTAAAAGGGTATATAACCCCTTAGGCGCGCGTAAATTATAAAAAAAAAACATTTTTCGCATTCAGTGAATATTGACCTATTCTTGAAAACTGACAACAGTCAAAAATAATAAAAAAAAAAAGGCGAAGACTTAAAAACATTTTTAAAATATGTATAATAAAAAAAAGAAAAGAAAAACCAAAAAAACAAGCAGAAGTAATGGAATAACTGTATATTGTAACGACTTCCTTTGTTATATGAGGTTCTATTTAAAAGAAAAAAAAAACTTTTAAATGATATTCTCAAACTACATTATTTATATATACAACTCAAAGTTCAAAAGGTACTACTACTTGCTACTTAAAAAAATCAACTAAAACATTTTACTTTGCTTCAATAAATAAATTGAATTCAAATAAAACAATTGCTTTTTTAATACAGTTTTCTTTCTCGGTCTAGTTATTTAAAATGGTAGATTTAAAATCAATGTAAAAACAAACAAGTTTAAGCAAAAAACAAAAATATCCAAATTAATAATATTGCGTATTTTACGTTTTACAGTTTATTTTTTATTATACATATATAACTTATGCAATAAATAGTTTTTTTTTGTAATTACAATTAATAATACTTTAAATAATTACTTTTTCTTTCAATACTTGTTTTAATCAACATTTTTTACCGAAAAAGCAGCATGATTCCTCCAAAGAACGATTGAAAATTATTATGCCTGTTGAGCTGAGTATCCGGATCATATTTTATATTTCCAAAAACCTTTATTTTCGTATACACATTTATGTATATATATTTTTTTTTGTTTTGTTTGTTTTAAATATTACATACAATAAAAATAAAAAAAATATATAAAAATCATATTTTAAATAAAATAGGAGTTGAGTAAATTTTTTTTTTCTAAGCTATGTTAAATTTGTGTGTTTTAATTATTTTAGCTACTCTTAAATCGGATATTTATTCTATTTCTTGATTTTTAAATGCCATTCAATTGATTTAGCTATGGTGAAAAAATTGAGTTTAAATGTAATATTTAAATAAATTTATGGCATCATTCACTACGATTTGGTAAGAAAGTTATATTTTTCTCTAGAGAAAATTAAAGGAATCTAAAAAGAACACTTCCCTATCAATTGGTACTAGTTGTGGCTAACCTATAGCTAAGTGTTTCATAGTGTGTGCTTTCGAATTTACTATCAAATATATATAGTTTTTTCTCGTGTTGTGTGATTTCATTTTAATAGTTTTTGATTTTCTTAAAAATTTGTATATATGATTATTGTTGACCCTTTTAGATTTAAAAGAAAACTTCATTTATATTTTGTTTTGATAAATAAGAAAAAAAAAGAACAAATTGTACTAAACTCAAAATTAAAGCAACATAAATAAATTACGAAAATTGTAAAATTTATTTTTCAAATGAATATAAAATGAAACTTACCTGCATGCCAATAATGGCATAAATAAAAAATAGCATTGCAATAAGCAAACAGACATATGGAAGTGCTTTGAACGATTGCACGAATGTCCACAATAGAATTCTTATCGTGTATCCTTGTCGGAGAAGTTTAATAAGACGAGCCGCACGAAATAATCTCAGGAAGCCAACATTTATCGAATTCGACTGGAATTGTTTTAGATTTTATGATTAGTTAAAATTAAAATTATGTAATAATTAAATATTATCTAAAATATATTGAGACAGCAATAGGTACAATCATTTGTTTGTTTTAAAATATTTACACATTTATTCATGACGAATATATATTTGAAAAAAAAAGAGTTGAGATTATTGTATAAAAAACAATTATTTTTAGTGAAATCAAATTTTGTTTTGGCATACAACACCTTCAAGCCATAGCACCAGCATCATTGAAAAAATTAATTGAAAAAAAATAGATAAATTTGGATCACTACTAGCTTATGAAATAGAAATAAATGTATGCTTTTCAGTGGCAAGCAATTTTAGAAGGGCACACACAGAGATAAAAGATTATTTCAATTCTGTTTTCGAAATCATTAAATTTTAAGACGACCAATTAAAGAAATTATTTTTCTTTTAAATTGAAAAAAAGTACGCTTATATACTAAAATATATTATTGCTTATTCTTATAGAAAAAATGTTGGTCAGTGTTACGTTATGTTTATAAAAAGTATTCATATATATACTTATACACATGTACATGTATATTGCTTGGAGAGTGTTGTATTCCAAAGCAAAAAAAAATTAAAAAAAATTATATAACAATTAATTTAACTAAAAAAACAACAAACACAAAAGCTAACAACTATAAGAGTATATATGAATACAAAGAAACACAAAAATCAAAAACTATACCATTAAATAAGTACAAATAAAAAGATAAAAACTTTTGAGAAAAATTTTTAATATTTTTACCCCTTTTTTCAAAAAATAGTATAAGAGTCAATTTAATTAAAATTTCAGTTAGTGAATTACAAATTTTTCCCAAATATATATATTAAAACAATAATTCTTTAAAATACAAAAAAAAAAAAAAACAATTATTCACTTTGAATATATATTTCATAAGTTTGTATAATTTTCAACCAATAGCAAAGTAAATAAAAGTTACAAGTACTTTAAATATATAATGTGGGTTTAACATGTTATGTTTTAAAATATTCTATGAAGAGTATAGTTCTAGGTACGTATAAATTTAATACTAAAAGTGAAAATATCTAAGTATAATTTGTTTTTATATAAGCCATCCTATTAATATGTTTATTCTTCTACAAAAAAGCTACAGCTTTTAGTACTCCGAAACATCGAAGAAGGTAAAAGTAAACTCTTTTTATTATCACTTCTGATCATATATTTTAATTTTGAATATGTTTAAGTTATAATTACTATATTGGTTTATTATTTTCATTCATTTGAACTTGAGTTCGTTTTCTTCTCGCACTCCTTTATAAAGAAAGCACTTGTAAATATGTATTTTTTTCAAGTTAATATAATGATATGATAAAGCATAGTCATTTTTAACATTGACACCCAAAAATTTCATCGATAATGTTACGACCGTTAACGAACGTAATAAGTTTTTCTTTTGTTTGACTAATACAATAATTGTCACATATATATTTAGATTCACATGTTCTTCTTTATGCGATTAGAATAGAAAGTGCGACCGTGAAGACAATAGAAAAAGGCTCTCGACCAATCGATTTTGCAACAGCTTGTTATACGTATATACGAATTATTCAGTTTTCTAATAAAATTTTTCACAAAGTAAACTGATTCGCTATAGATTATATATAGCGCTCATTAAAAAGAATACCGTTATAACTCAAAAAACGTCATTCCAGAGAAAACGTTATTAAATATTAGAATTATTTTACTTTAATACCATTTTATCTTATGGCAGATTTCATTGCCTCAAAAAGTCAGCACTTCTACGAAAAAGGAATATTTGACCTTGTATCACGTTGAAAGAATGTCATAGATGTCAACGGATCCTATTTTGATTGAATAAAAAATAATATTGGCTTTTTAATTTTTCGGACATTTCATGTGGTAAAACCCAATACAATCGTTTTTTTTTACGGTGACAAGCACTCAATTCTTTATACAATACAATATACATCGAATCGAATTCAGACATTTATGTGCATTTTTCAGTCTCATTGTCTCCTAAATATTGTGCAGTTCAAGTGACTTACACGATTCTCTAGTAATGAATGCATTTATTATTTACCTTTTTAGATGTTTTGGAGTGTTAAACATTTTCAAAATTCAAAAACGTAATTTTTTAATGAGATAGACAAGCAAATCTAGTCGACTTAGTTGATTCGATATCTTAAAATTCGTTAAAATTTTATTTTTGAAATGATTTTTTATCTAAAAAAATGTCTACAGAAATGTAAAGGGAATGTTTGGGGTCTTGTTCAAGAAACAACGTCGATTGATTAGAAATTGATAAACCTCTAAGTAGAAGCAAAGTCAGCAAAGTAGTACATCTAAGGAAAAATTGGACAGAAGACACACAATGTGAATCAAAAAGTTATGTGATATCTTACATAAAGGTACAATGAGTATGTATATATATATTTTTTTTTTTCTTTCTATTATATAATAAAAAAAAAATAGGATATTCAACTGGGAACAAAGTAGAGCTTAAACTACGTTGAGTAATTTTTTTTAAAATAGTTAAAAATAAGATAATTGCATCTAAAGTTATTAGTTTCTAATAGCAAAATTTCTTAGATTCAAATTAAAGTTAACATTTCAAAATACAAATACGGTACAGTATTTACTGAGCTTTAAAAACTAGTTTTTGTTTTTTTACTTCTTATTATTACTTACGTCCTGATGTTGAACGGAATTCAAGATTTCGAGTTTTTTTTGGATGTGAATTAATTTTTTATATCGAATTCGTTAAATATTTTTTTTGGAGTGATGTGGTGTGTGGTATTTATTTTATTTTGATGATGAATAAGACAGATTAAAGCAGTTTATTTTTTTAAAAACATCGCAAGCATAATAGCATTCGCATTCGATTTTGTATTTATTTGTTTTGCGGTGATTATTTCGATTAGTTAACAAATATATATGTATAGAAGTAGTTGGTACAGTCACGGGCATCATCAATTTAGAAATTTTGTTTATTTCATTCATTTAATAGATTTTTTTATATATAGATTGTTTTTTTTTATTTGCAAAAAAGAAGAAGAAATAAATGCTTTATTGAGAATTGGTAAGATCGGTATTTGAAATTTACATTTTCAAAGATAACAGCAAAATGTCAAAGCGAAAACATCCAAAACAAAAAATATAAATGTCTACGATTGTTTGTCAACAAAATTGAACTATATGAACGAAGGACGTATAAGCTCTAAGAATTGGGAGAATTTAATGTTGGAATAACTAGATCGTATGGCTATATTGAAGGCCGGGGACTAGGTTTTAAGATAATATGTATTTTTGTAACTTCAACAAAAGTTGGGGAGTAACTAAGAAAGTAAAGAAGCAAGTTTTGGTCATAATCACCAATGCTTCACTATGCAGTAAAGGTTTTTTTTTTATTTTTTTTTTTTGTTTACCAAATGACTATATTTTAAATTTACTAAACAATGATGTGATAACCCATCACATTGCTTTTTTTCTTGTTTTTTGTTTACATAAATTCTATATTTTGAATTAAAAATCAAAAAATTTTAATTTAAATTTTAGAAATTAAAAGTTAACTAAACACAAAAATTAAATTATGTTTAATTTTGTTTGTGTCGATGGATGTGTTGTTTTTAAGTATGTTTATTTAATGTAAAGACTATGAAATTAAAACTAGATAACACGCGCTACTATCCCTATTAATCTTTTGTTAAAATTCATCTCTTAAAAACAAATGAGAAATATAAGAAGTTTCTGAACAATATAAACAATATAGAAATCAGCCCTGAAATATGTTTTGGGGCAAATATAAAAAAAAAAAACTCAAGCATTGTATTACGTTTTGGAATTAATTACTCAGTATAGGATAGGATAATCCCTCAACAAATATCTTGCATTTCCTTGTAGCCCAGTTCTTTTCGTTATTTGCCAAAAAAAAGGGCGACGAATTAAAATGTTGTACTATCAATCAGTCGTTTTGCATGGTTAACCAACCAAAGCGTTTGTTTATATTGTAGTTTATTGTTGCGCATAAGCATAGATTCGAACTACTACTATTTTGAAGTACGAATATTCGAGTACATGTACAATATATCTAAAATAGTTTTATTACTTTTTAAGCTTCTATTTTAGTATTTGGTAAGCATAGTTGAACTTTCTTCTTATCGTTTTGAAATATGCTATACGAAAAACAGATAATTTCAATAACGTGCGATAGAGAAAAAACAAGTGAACATGTGGTTCAAACATATACTCGATGAAGTTATATATTTATATATCTCGGACAATAATTTGCAGTAGCTTCAGGATTATTTCCACATTATATACTCGTAAATCTGTAGCTCTAGAAACAAATTGTTAATTATATAAGAGATGAACTATAACCGCTATAATTTTGTCTAATAATTATATTTTTCTATCACTATTTTTCCTAAATGTTAGTTCTTGATAAGACTTTTTAAAAAATAAAATAAAATAAAAACATGCCAATACCAATTATTTAAAATTATTCATCTATTTTTTATTTTTCACTTTAAGCGAAATTAAATATGTAAATCACTTCTAAAAAATCTTCGGCAATGTGTTAAAAATTTTAACCTTATTGTGATATGTTAAATAAAAATAAATTATAAAAATAAATTATAAAAATTAATTAAAAAAATATAATTCACTATAGCTTTGGAAAAATCACACACAAATAAATTTGCATATTCGCGGACGAGACACATAAAGAAGAAAACACTTTTTTTTTTCTAAAAAAAGTGTATTATGATGATCCTCTACAGGATGCATCACTATTTTTAAAGCAATCTTTAGTAGGTAAGCTAATTATAATCAAAAGCAACTATATCATTTTTAATAGAGAAACATCATTTTCTCAAAATAAAATCTATTTATTTTCACATCTTTCCGACAGAATAAGTAGAGAAGCAAAATATGAAATTAAAAAAGAGTTGTTTTGCGATTACTTACAGATGCTGCGGTTGGCTGTGTTATGAAAGATGAATGTGACGATGATGGTAGTAATTAATAAAAAACATTGAAGTTCAAGCCAATTTTTTTTTTGATAAATTTTGGACATTGTTTTTGGTTAAAATCATGTTTATATAAATATTATTTTTTGAAATTTTCATTGTGTTGGTATATTATGTATTGTTTTTTTTTTTGGATTGTGATGTGATATTGATTGAGTGAGAAAAGTGCATGGTATCCGTACATTTTAGACATATGTATATATGAAATTAAAAGAAAAAGTAAGAAAAAATATATTTGTAAGTATAAATTATATAAATTGTCATATAAATAGAAATCGATTTTTTTAGGCTTTGAAAATTATTCTCTTTTCGTTGTAGTTCTCAAAAATACAAATTCGTTGTTTGTTTCCTAAGATGGGTTCGCACTCAAGTTTAGAATTACAGATAAAAGCATTGTTTTTTCAGCAAATATTTTTGAATATTGTGATCGATACTACTCGGATAAAATAGCTTAATGTAAATATAAGCCTAGTGCATTCACAAATAGTTTTATTTTCTTTCTAAAAAAAGCAGTTTCCTTTTTCCAAACAATTTTTCATGTTCTCTTGCAATAGAAATAAAATAAATCAAATAAAATATATTCAATATTTGTATCAATATAAAAACAAATTCTTTTTCTATTATTTTAAATCAATATCATACATATTTATATATATTTTTTAGAGCTTAAAAATAATTAAATATTTTCACTGATTAAATAAAAATTGCAAATTGATAAGCTCACATATTTTACAGAACTATACAAACGGACTTTTTATTGAGCCCCGAATCCTAGCGTAACTCTAAGCTCTGAAGGGTTAAGTTTGTGTTATTATGGTAATTTCCTTAACTCGGATATGGTAATCTGTATATTATTTATATAGGATTTTCCAGTAGGGACTTGACAGCTTTGAATTTAATTTGTGAACGCACTCTTTCACTAATCATCAAATTTTCACTGTCAATTTATTCAGTAAACTCAACATTTTCATCATGGTAAAGTACGCGAACGAGCAACGTCTGCAAACTATAAAAATTTTCTACCGAAATTCGGAGTCGGTGACTGCAACTTTAAGAGCGTTAACTCCAATTTTCGGTCGTAATTCTCGTGCTAGTAAACAGGCAATAACAAGTTTAGTGCAAAAATTTGAGTCTACATATTCGTTGTGTAATGTTGCCGTGTCAGTGAGATAACGGGTTGGTCGAAGTGTCGAAAATGTCGCTGCCGTCCGTAGCAAATGATCCAAGTCAGTCAATTTCACGGCGTTCTCAAGAATTGGGCATCGCTCAGGCCACATTATGGCGTATTTTGCGTAAGGATCTTGGTTTACGCAAGATCAAGTTGACTCAAGAATTGAAGCCGATGGACCATTTGAAGCGACGTACGTTCTCCGATTGTGTTCTAGAGAAGATGCGCCAAGATGATGAATTTCATCGCAAAATCATCTTCAGTGACGAAGCTCATTTTTGGCTCAATGGGTTCGTCAATAAGCAAAATATGCGTTATTGGTAGGGTGAAAATCCACATGTGCTCCACTCACCACTTCATCCACAAAAAATAACTGTTTGGTGCGGTTTGCATGCCGGCGGCGTTATTGGGCCATATTTTTTCGTTGACCATAACGATCGTCACGTTACTGTGAATGGTCAGCGTTATCGCGCCATGATCACTGATTATTTTTGGCCCGAATTGGAGGATATTGACTTGGACGACATGTTGTTTCAACAGGATGGTGCCACAAGCCACACAGCACACACTACAATCGATTTATTGAAGAGTAAGTATGGTGAGCGTGTTATCTCAAGAAATGGGCCAGTCGATTGCCTGCCTCGTTCGTGCAATTTAACGCCGCTTGACTATTTTCTGTGGGGCTATGTTAAGTCATTGGTTTATGCCAACACGCCGACG
This sequence comes from Volucella bombylans, assembly GCA_949129095.1. NCBI lineage: Eukaryota > Metazoa > Arthropoda > Insecta > Diptera > Syrphidae > Volucella > Volucella bombylans. The sequence goes on along the minus strand of OX422143.1, from coordinate 107,712,308 downwards.
ACGTTGAAAGAGCTCGGAGCTAACATTGAACGCGGCCGTTTCGGCCGAAATGTGTGGCCGAGTCGTTGAAAATTGGGTCCAATGAATCGACCGCTGCAAACGTGCCCGCGGTGGCCATATGAACGAAGTCACAAATGTTTTGATTGTACTTCAAGCCGATAATAAAGTTTTTGAAATATCTCAAATGGTTTGCGTTTTATTTGAAAAAAAGTTGTCAAGTCCCTATTGGAAACCCCGATATAACGAACCATAACTTTCGGGGAGTTCAAGTGGGGAGTGTGCTTCTTGAAATCTGGAAGATACGTGTTGAGTGCAACCCAAGAGCTTCAATGTGACGTTTATGGAATAAGGCAAATATTACGGTAAATACAGTGGTTAGGTTCTAAAACGGTGAGTAGTTTTATAGACATTCACAAGAGATTGCCTATATTAAAATGCGAATATTTTTATATTTATCATTCTCAGACGGAGACGTGAATGCCAAAGTTGGTTGCGAATTAGCATAGTCCTTACAACATGAAAACAAATAACGGTTAATGGGTTAATTTCCGGTCCTAAGTTAATTAGGTGATAAATAGCACTAGGATTTTCAGACTTTCACCCTTATTTTTTAGCAGCCAAGTCTAGTGTCGTCCAAGGGCTGCAGTTCGCCCTGATAAGGAAATTTGACAATTTAAGCCTAAGTGCAATAAGTACTCTTAGAGCCTACAAGACCGCCTTAACGTCTAAGTGTGCGAAAAGTTTGTTATATAATACATATAACGTAGTCAATAATACATACTGGATAAACGTAACTGGGCATCCACAATTTCAGTCATTAGAAGCAAAACTAGAAGATGAAGGAAGTGTATAAACGTCTCATACCATTCTGGAACACATTCACTTAAGTTATGGTGAGTAAATGAAAATCCAATGTTTCTTCGAAAAATAGTCGAGCAAGTTAAATTTTTCTATTTTCGCAAAAGGTAAGTAACAAACATCGTTTTCCGACACCCTGTAACACCAAAATGCATCAAACCTACTCGTATATATTGATATGTTATATTGTTCATTTTATAGTGATAGTATACGCGTTGATTAGATATTTGAAATTTACTCGGATTAAATAAGAATTACTTTACTAATTTTTGTTGAAAATGATATAAATAAGAATAATACAAAGGAACTTAGAGAGAGGAGTTAAACTATTAAGGTATTCATCCTTCTGCGTTAAAAGTTCTATATAATTCGTACAATATATTGATACAAATATTTAATTGCTTTGCAATTATTTTTTTGAATATGAATCTATAACTAGTTGTACTAAAGAGCTAATGAGGATGAATTTTTGTATATTTATCAAACGTGTGTGTGGGGTGTTGTACTTACATCGTGCTGGTGTTTTAGTTGTTGTTGTAGTTTTTGTTGAACGAGTGATTTTTGTTTGTTTGTTTTTTTTTAGAGTTTATTTTATTTTATTCATGGAATTTATTTCCATTTGAATTTTATAAAATTGTAATTCAATTCAAATAATTTTGTAATTTGGTGTTATTGATGTTGTATAATTGTGTCATTATGTTTTTTTTTTTTGACCCCATTTCGTATTCGTAAAATCAAATCAAGTATGAAAAAAAGGAAAATTAAAAGAAAACATATTTTGGTTAATATTTTTTTTTTCAAATCTTAATATGCAAATTATTATATATAATTTTTTTTTAAGAATTAAAATTCAATTTTTCTGTATTAATTTTGATGTGGTTATAGTATTGTTTTTGCTTTTTAAACAATAACTTAATTAATTTACAAGAAACTCAGCAAACAAATCTGTATATGTTTGTGAATACTTATTTTAATTTGCTGCGAAATAGTACACATGTTAATTATTAGTTTAGAAAAAGAATATACAACTTTCGTTTCGTATTTTGTTTTATTATCTTCTTTTTTGTTGTCTATTTTTTCATTATAAAAAAAAGATTTTTCTATTAAATATGAAAGTATATATATATAAATGCAACTTGAGTATATAGAAATCTTCTGTTTAAACTGCAAAAATTATGTTTTAATCTATTTTAAACTGAGAAAATAAAATGTTAATGACTTTCTTATTTCTAAATAGGCTATAGATATTATTTTGTGTTTTTGTGTATATTTAACCAAAATACATGTATGGTATACATATTAATAGAATAAATTAAATAATTTACCCCGAATTCCATCCAGAGCGCATCAATGATACTACCAACGACGGTTATTAAATCGAAGATGTTCCATGGATCTTTGAAGAAATTCTGTTAAGAAAAAAGTCTTTATGAGTATTCATAATGAAATTTTTTTTTTAAATAGTATTCTTTTTAGGTTTTTTTTGTTTGTTTTTTAGCATGTATTGCTGAAATTTACAAATGCTGCCTTAATAATTTATTTTATTTTACAATAAAAATTGCAGCTATTTCATATTTGAAGCAAAGTGAGATTGTACATTTTGTGGAGTGACAACGAAGAAATAAAAAATTAAGTATCAACAATATTTCAATTTTTATTAAACATAATATATATCAAACTAAAACCTGTTACAAAGTAAACCTAAGGAAGCCACGAAGGGATTTTACATACATATATGGTTCAATTTTTTCAAATCAGAAATAAACAAGGAATATGTTTAAATTTTGATATGTTATCATTTACGTACACATGTACATATTTATGTGAGATGCCGCTTACTTAAAATATAGTAAAAGTATGTTTTGTTGGTAATTGATATCTTAATAAAGTGTACAAATTTAAATTTAACCAAGAATGCTTAGAACGTTCTAAAATATCAAGTCATTGTTATAATGTGCTCCTAACCGTCAAAGCCTACATTTTATCACATTGAATGTATCCTCACATGTAATTATAATTTTTTTTAAAGTTTTTCTACGATCAGCTGACTAATTAAAGAAATAATATTTCCACGTTAAAGCTTTCTGACAGCATCATACAATAAAATCATTTGATTACTTAATCAAACTAGCTTTGATTAATTTCAAATTAAATTAAATGCAAACTAGATTATAATTTATTATAATATTGATTTCACTATTTATTAATAACACTTTATAAGTAGAATTTAAGAACTTAGTATAATACGAGTATACTGAGTTTGTTGCCAGTTATCTTTAGAGAAACTTGTGCAATTTTTTTTGTAATGGAAATAAAACCACCAAATTGAAATAAGCCGGAGCCCATGGAAATGCTCCATGAATCGTAGTTCTGCAATATGTCTCTGTTACTAGAATTTTCTGCATAATAAAATGTGACCACAACACAAGAAATAAAAAATATAGTTTCGGGTATTTGGTATCCCTTTGAAATTTCAATGTCTGTCTTCATAAACATGTTAGCTACCAATTATCGGTGCACATTAAAAATATAAAACAAGTGTTTTACGTTTACGCTGTTTTCAGACGAAGCTCTACGTCGCTCCAAACATGGGACGACATTTAATTTACTATCAGAAGCAAAAAATCTGTCTGCAAATTGGGAATTTCCGAGATTTATGAAAAAATTTGATTTCTAAAAATAAACTTAATTCTTCGTTGAAGGATCTAAATAGTAAACCGAAGTCCACTATCACAACAACGTTTCCAATTTAATTTGGTTAGAGCAATTCTAGACCTTGGAGCCATTACTCACGAGTTGAAAACCAGTTAGAACGATTTCAAAACAAAGAAAGTGAAAATTTGCGGCTTTAACTTCGAAATAGTATTGCAGGTTGAAAAAAGTTGTTTCATTTGATTTTTTAATTTGAACAAGTATACCAGAACTGTGTTCTCTCTTATAAAATATAGTTATCATCTTCTATTATCTAAATGGGCAATTATATCTTTACTCGAATATGTAGAGTAATTAATACTATATAAAGATATTATTAAAAAAACACTTCTCAGTATCGTTTGCATTACAAAGTATAGAATACCTAGTAAGATTCAATTAATAAACTAGGACATAAAGAGGGTATTTACAGCAAACAGTAAATAATTAAATTAAATTTATGATTAATTTCTGTTAAACATATTTACTTATTTTCTTTTAAAACAGCCGACCATGAATTGACTAAAATTATTTAGTACAAAGCAAAGTCGTATTTATTCGACGAAAATAAAATATTTTCTCAAAAAACTATTAAAAGGGCTGTAAAAAAAAAGACAACAACTATAATTCCTTGCAAATAGATCCGAAGATAACATTTTGTAACAATAAAAAAAAAAAAAGAATAAATTGATTATAGAAATAAACTAAAGAAATTAAGTGAAAATATTTTGTAAATTTACCTTTGGTTTTTTTTTTTTTTTTAAATCCTATAATTTTTTTTTTAAAAGTGTTTACCAACCTTACACCCGAAGGCAATTAATTTTAAGATGGTTTCCAAAAAGAAGAATAATGTGAACACCAAATTCATGTAAGTCAAGATGTCGATGTGTGTAGGCGGTGCATCGTGAAACTATAAAAATAAAGTAATAATTTTTCGCTTTCGTTTTCAATTACCCACTAAAATTTGTTTCCATTAGTTTATTTTTGTTTTTTTTAAGTTAATTTGGTTTAAGCTTGCAGTTGGTATTTTGGAATTCGTCTGTTTGCAGCCAACATAAATGTATTTTGTTTCTCTTTTAACAAATGGCTTATGTGTATTTATTTTTTATACTTTTACGAAACCGAAAAAAAAATAATACATAACAGTTCGGAACAAGAAATAAAATATGAGAAAAAGTTGCTAAAAACGAAATTTGTAAATTATAGAGTAATCTATGTAAGATGTTTCTTCTTTTATGTTAGCTACATGCAGCGAAGACACCTTTTACTAAGAAACAAAACATGGTGACTTTATTATTATTATTGCTATTTTTCTTTTAATGATTTTCGACATTCCAATGTTATGAATGTCTAGTAGGGGTTGTTTTTTATTTAAAACGTTTTCTTTAATAAAATTTCTAAAGACTAAATTTGTTTGCTAAAATTTGTTGTCATTGTATTATGTTGGATGTGTGGAAAAAAAATTGTGATGTAGGTATAAGTTAATGTATGTTTCATGCAGGATATGTACAAATAATTACATTTTTTTTTCTTTTGTTTGAAGAAGAAACAAAAATAACTGAAGTGAAGCATGCAAAATATATAAACGCTGGTGTCCTCACTTGAGTTGATTAAAAGAAATTATAATAAAAAGGAACAGTGGTACAAGTCATGCAGATATTGGAAGTCATGCATAGATCAAATAAATATGTGATACGTGCAAATATTTTTTCTGTTTTTTTTTATTTTTTTCTGGAAAGCGAAAAACTTACTTGTGACATTAGTTTTAATCGATTGCACTTACTACTCCAATGTTGACTTTTACAAAATCTTTTGGCTATGAGCTTCGATTTTAATTTTCCATAAATTTTAACAAATAAACAAAATGATTATATTATACCATCAAACTTAAGTAAAAAGTGATATATGTAAAACAAGCTACATTTCGTGTTATCATGTTATAAGTTCCTAAGTTATTCATTTTGCGAAATAATTGTCCTAACTTCTATGTTTAAGTGTAAAAGTTGTAAATTTCAGCTTGATACACCTCCCAAAACTAAAGGAAAAAAAAAACCAAGACAGCAAACCCACCTTTACACCAAATCCGATTATTTTCAGTACTGTTTCAACACTGAACATTCCAGTAAACCCCATGTTGATATATTTTAAGGATTTTTCATACATATCGCCTTGGTTATGATACTGTAGGAATTTAATTACAATTGATTAATATTCTTATGTTCTACGAGTGCGTCTCTAAAAGTGCCTCTTCTATTTCACATGTTCTTATGAAAGCTTTTTTCATTATCTAGTTCAATATGGATTGTTTTTTAAAGGGAATATATTAAGTTGTGTGTGTATGTTTTTTTCATTGCAATTCCTACTCATTTAAACTGGCATTATTTTTATCAGTTAAAAAAATATTTTAATTTTCATACAGACTAAGTAAAAACTAATAAAAAAAACTTAATTAAAACATGTTAAAAAATATTAATGGTTATATAGTATACTTTCCTTCTAATGTACGCATTAGGGTTTCATTTTTTTTATTAAATAATATCAAACGTGCTGAAAACAATTTATATATACAAGCATGTATATAGGTTTAGCATTCAATAAAAATATGTATAAAACTTCTAACAAATAATTCAATCTAAAAAATATTTTATTATATAAAATAGCATGCAGAAATATTTTAATTATTTAAAGACAAAACAAAGCCAATAAGCTGAATTTAATGTTAATTTTAAGCAACATATACATACATACATATATCGACATATGTACCTCAGAAATAAATATGCATTGCCAGCTCACTTAATTAGTATCGGTTCTTTTGTCGTTTTTATATTAGTAATGGCAATATTTTCGCATGGCATGATGGAAAAAATATTTTTGACATTCGAAAATCTCCAACCACATAATTCATAATTTCATTGAAATTAAGCATGCTATTCACTATATGATTTCTATTAATAATTTTAGATTAATAACTCAAAGCTTTGAAAGAATTTCCATTGACTATCCCAAATTACAATACTAGATACACAAATTTACACCTTTTTGCATAAACGAGTATTTTAGCCGTACTAATCGTATATATTTTGCAAAAGTCATGTAAGTATATATAAAAGTGATCTTTTTAATAGACCGGGATGCAATTACTTGCAGTCGTTAGTGTTCTCCTAATTTGAGACTCAAAAGATACGAAACCTTCGGAATACCCTATCATAAGCTAAGAAAACTTTGAAAAGTGGATCACCTATCCGATTTTACTTCAGTTAATAGAATAAAAGAGCTAAATGATTGAAATTAGAAAGAAAACTAGGCAATCTGCCTATTTACATAACTACGTATATAAAGGGAGTATTTGTTTTTTTTACACAGTCACCGACTATCTCCCGAGCCGACAACATTTCTCATCGGTTAGTGTTCTCGCTCATTTTTCGTTGGTGCCTTTCTCGCTATCTTGATAGCATTCTCCCTCACTCACTCGTGCATTATTCCTTACGTAAAGTAAATCAACACCTTCAGTTATAGTGGTTAAAAAAAAAATATATATTAAAAATGGCCCAAGGGCCACGTGGTGTGCTAATGGGGAATCCATTCGGCATTCTCTCAGAAGAAATGCTGGAACCCAAAAATAAAAGACGCAAAAGAACTAATTTCGAAAAATATACTCCTGTGACTTCCGATTCTAACCCAAAATTTATAGTAATCTCGCCCTCCGATCCCACAAAACTCCTATCTAACTTCAGTGTGTTCATGCTTAAAAAAGTCATAGATTGTATAAGTACCGCTTACGATAGTATTAGTCAATTGCGCGATGGCAGCCTATTAATTCTAGTTAAATCAGAAAAACTCGCAAAAATCTTTTTATCAATGTGAAACTGTGTGTCCAGCTCAACACGTGTAAAGGAACAGCATACGCTCCGTGCTTAGTTAACGTACCGGAGAAAGAAATTGTCGATGAAATGAGTTCACAAGGAGTAAAAGATGTGTATAAATTTAACAAAACTCTTGGCGGGAAACAAAATCCCTCTGGCCTTATCCTCTTTACATTCGACGTGTTTCGTCCCCCCACTTCAGTAAACGTTGACAACATCAAAGTAGAATAATGCTATCCCAATCCCATGCGATGTCGCAGTTGCCAAAAAATTGGTCACACTGCCAAACGGTGCAAAGGTACCCCTCATGTGAAGGCTGCAACCTCCCCCCTCACTCGACTGCGAAATGCATATGCATCTTATGTGCCAACTGCTCTGAATGCCACCCATCATCTTTCAAAAAATGCCCGAAGTTCATCCAAGAAAAGCAAGTACTTAAAATCAAAACCATTCGAAAATGTACCATGGCAGAAGCCAGACAAGTCTTCAAGGAACAGTATCCCCCAACAACATCCAGCCCAACTTATTCGGAAGTTGCAAAAAATACAACCCAAACTGAATCCGCCATCCAAATAGAAAAAAAACCCATAAAGAATAGCATCGAAAACAAACTCTAACGGCCCCGCAGCCGCTAACCTGACTCCACAACCAAATGTAAATTCAACAACAAAAATACCCAATCCCCAAAAAGAAATATCCCAAACTCTTACTCAAAATCCCTTGGTAATTACCTACGCGACCCCAACACTCAATTTACCTCAACCCACTCAACCTCACAACAGGAAAATCAGATCAGCCGCAATATCCCCGCTCACCAATCGCCACCTAGCATCCCAAAACGTACACACCAAAGTAATAATACGCAGCTTTCAGCTTCCCCACTATCCTCACCTATATCTTATCTAACACAAGATCAAATACAACAAAATACATATTTTATAAAAGAAACTGAACGAATAGATGATCAAGACATATAAAAAACATAATGTAAACCCCAACAAAAACGACGCCGGTGTCCACCAGCTGTTTCGGGGTCAAATCGATCATCCACAAAATTTGCTCCAAAATGGCTTCACACAGTATGTGCCCCAGCATACTGTGCAGAAGCCCACTCTGTCGCATAAAAAAGCCCTACTTAAGATTCTCCAATGGAACCTCAAAGGCTACGTAAACAACTACGATGAGCTTATCCTACTGATAAAAGACGAAGAACACAGTGTTATATGCCTTCAAGAAACCCATTGCCCATACAATTCTACACCAACTCGTCCGAATACGTTCAAAACATATTTTAAAAATCTGCCTTCCAACACTACTACAAAGCAAGGTGTCGGTCTGTTGGTAAAAAAAAATATACCACACAGAGAAATTCCTATCAACTCGAACATACTCGTAGCTTGTTCCGCTATAGAAATTTTACTACCGTCAAAGATCTGCATTGTTTCGTTCTATATTCCACCACGGCAAAACTTCTCGAAAAACGAATTAAGTGTTGAATCAAGTAAGCCGCCCAGTTATTTTAGCAGGGGACGTGAATTCATGGAACATTCTTTGGTGATCTTCCACCACGAATAGCAGAGGGGAGATTGTGGAAAATTTCATAATCGATTCTAATCTCTCTATCTTAAATGATGGCTCAGCAACCCATTTCTCCACCCACAGCACCCTTACAAAGTGTGATATCACCTGCTCTTCTCCAGAGCTTCCTAATAAACTGGTACATTTCCGAAGAACTCCACGGTAGCGACCACTTCCCAATAACCGGCATCGTAAACTTAGAACCATATTCTAAACAAAACCCTCCTCTTTCTGAATTCAAAATCGATTCAGCAAATTGGACAGATTTTAAAAGTGAGATAACAACACTTTTAATGGAGAAAGACCCATCCAGCAACCCAAACAAAGAGGCCGCACTTATTCAAAAATCAATCAGGGCTGCTGCTAATAAGACTATTCCTCAGACATCTCCAAAACACCACAAACATGTATTTCCCTGGTGGAGCCAAGAGCTCGCTGATCTCCGTAAAGCTAAAATGGACGCTTGAAAAAAAAAAAAAAAAAAAAAACATAAACCAAGATAAGATCCAATGCCAAATTTCGGAGACAACTCAAAATCGCCAAAGCAACAACTTTTGAAGATTTCACCTCCAGCATCAATCCTGACATCTCCCCAGCAAAAATTTGGAATAGAATTCGATGTTTAACAGGTAACCACACCTCGCTTGCCATAAATTATATTAAAACACCGGCCCGAACGCTCTCCGACCCATCCCAAATTGGTAATTACATAGCTGGTAAATACTGGTCTAAATACTCAGACGACGCAAGCTTTACGAAATCCTTCAACAACCGAAAATATGAGGCTAATTCATATACCACAGTCACGTGTGCCAGTAACTCCTATGCTCAACTCATCGAGAGAGATATGTCCACAACGGAACTCAACGCACGCCGAAGCAAACTAAAAGGGTTAACCCCCAGCAGGGATAGGATATCCTACCCATTTTTAAAACAGGTGTCATCCCACAATGCTGGAAAACAGCTTCTATAATACCCATTCCCAAACCCAAAAAAGACAAATATGCAATAGAGGGTTACCGCCCAATCTCTCTAATCCCCTGCGCTGCAAAAGTACTCGAGAAAATAGTTGCAAAACATATACTTTGGTATGCAGAAACAAAACACTACTTTAGTCGGAACCAAGTTGCATTCAAGGCCAATCGAGGCTGCACTGATGCCCTACTCTTCATAGATAACTACATATCCAGAGCATTAAACTCCAAAAACCATGTGTCAATACTTTCCCTAGACTTTGAAAAAGCGTTTGACAGAATAGGAATTCATGTCGTTTTAAATAAACCCATAGAATGGGGTATTGGCCCTAAATTTTTTTATTACGTAAAATCGTTTCTCAGTAATAGGAAATTTTGTATCAAATCTAATAATTCCTATTCTGCCACCTTGCAACTCCATAACGGGATCCCCCAAGGATCACTCCGTTCCGGAGGATCCGTTATTTTATTTTCTGTTGCATTTGAATATATAAGCGACATCTTATCAAAACAAAAACACTTAAGTCACTGCCTATATGCAGATGACATATACATATTATACAAAAACCAAAATGTAAACGAAATAAAAATACACTTATCGAACGCACTTGAAGATATTTTAGAATGGGCAAACTCTTCCGGAGCCAAACTATCATTGCCAAAATGTAAAGTCCTACATGTTTGTCGCAAACATTCTTGTACACCTAGCGCTATAAATATTAACAATGTTGAAATGGAAAATGTTAAAAATACTTGGACTGATATTTCATCAGAAATATAATTGGGGTAGCCACTGTTTAGATCTTAAGAAGTCTCTAGCTGCAAGGTCTAATATTATTAAGTATTTATCCTGTAGAAGGAGTAGTGTGCATATTAACACCCTTTGCAATATCACTAAACTCATAATTCTAAGTAAAATCGATTACGGCATCTACATCTACGGCAACTCTCCAAAATCAGCGTCGGCGCCCATAAAAAATATATTGGCTGAAGCAGGTCTACTATTGAAGAGCGAAGAGACTCAGTGATATCAAAACTTTTCCCAAAACTCATTTTCTCAAGTAACTGATTATTGATAAGGAAGTACAACTTACGCTGATACGCAAACGGTTAAATAGAATTCCTTCCGTCATCTATAATATCCTTTAATCGAATGAAGACATCCAACCATCAAAACGGAACCTAATAAACCGTACAGCCCCACAACCTCCATGGCTTTTCGATCCGGACTGCTGTATAATGGATTTATCGTCACATGAGAAAACGGACACAAATAACGAGATATACAGCAAGCTATTCCTAAATATTTCAGCCGATCTTAAAGTCAAAGATTGGAATTTTATATTCACGGACGGGTCCAAAACTTTGGACAACACATCATTTGCAGTCACATTCGAGGATGGCAACACAATTAGACTTGGAATTCTCCCACAAATAGCTTCCATCTTCACTGCAGAAGCCTTTGCCATTCTAATAGATCTTCAATCGTCCATAAAAACGGGAAGAAAACACGTGATATGTACTGATAGCCTCCCCACCATAAAAGCTATTACAAATACAAACAGCAACACAGATTTGATCAGTAACATCCGAAATTTATTGATTAAATCTTCCAAATCTACAAAATTGTTGTTGGAATTCGAGGCAACGAGCTGGCAGACGAAGCTGCCGAATTCGCAAACAAAGCGCCAGTTCATCTTTTTAATGTTTATACCAAGGCCGACCTTATCAATCATATTAAAAAAAAAAAAGGCCAAACCAGACGAATTAACAGACTGAATCAGTTACCAACACCAGTATACAAAAACCAGCCCCATAAAATCGCACCCTGCTTTAAAAATTAAATTGTTAGCTTGTAATTTATTACATGTTTAATAAATATATAATAATAATAGTTTTTTTTAGACCGATTTTGTTTGGCTGTCGTTTTGATTTGACTGTTACTTTCGTTCATATTTGACATACAAATTTTGTTGAAATAATGTTAAAACAATATGTATAAGCAAAACATGTATCTGGCAACATCCTTTTGAATTCTCTTCTTGTACATTTTCTTTTCTCATTTAAAATCTCACTTTGTTAATAAACGTTGAACTAAACAGACTGTTTTATTTTCTGCTCCAATACGTTATGGGCCCAGGTGCTCTTTTGGTTCGGTCTGCTTTTTTTAAGACTAGAAGGAGTTCTTAAGTATAATTGGTTTTAGTTTGAAGTTGTGCGCGTTTTATATTACTCGTACTTACACAAGAAAACTTGTTCTTGGTGTTAAAACTGTGCTCGAGTAAACTTTTTTTAATCATGAGTGTGCCTTTCCAAATAGAAAAACTTGGAGAAGACAACTATGATGTCTGGAGTATGTCAATGCGAAGCATACTTATAACTTCGGATTTATGGAACGTTGTTTGTGGTAAGTTTGTAAAAAAAAGAACCAGGTACCACCGAAGAAGACGAAAAATGGGATGCAATTGACCAAAAAGCCCTTGCACGTATTATTTTAAATGTGAAATCGGCGCAGTTAATGTACATAATATCGTGCAAAACATCTTCAGAAGCGTGGAAAAAATTACAAGAAATTCATATGCCGGTCGGTCCCATCAAAAAAGTGCATCTCTATCAACAACTTTTAAGATTAAATATGCAAAATGGAGATAACGTGTTAGAATATGTCCAGTCGTTTGTTGGAACAATCGATAAATTAGCGGAAATAGACATAAAAATCCAAAACGAATTAAAAGTAATAATGTTATCAAGTCTTCCCGATTCATGGGAAAATTTTGTTGTTGTGATTGAGACACGCGACCAGCTGCCGACATTTGAAATAGTTAAAATTAAACTTCTGGAAGAGGGCGAGAGGAAGGAGGAACGAGATCGTCGCGAAAGTTCTGTCCAAGCTGTGTACACACACACCCCTACGCAAAAAACCCAACAAAAGAAGGTACGAGATAAGAACGATAACCACTCCAAGAAAAACATACAGAAATCTAAATTTAAAGGAAAATGTTACTACTGTGACAAACCAGGATATTATGCGAGTGAGTGTCGAAGCAAAAAATTGGCGACACAAAAAGAAAAAACAAACAATTAAGAACAATCGAATTGCCTGCTGCACGTTAGTGTTGTGGATCAACAAAAAACTGTGTGGTGTATCGACAGTAGCGCAACGTCGCATATGTGTTGTAGTTAACACGATCCAGCAGACAGCAACCTGGAAACCCGACCCACTGCGAAGGTCACAGTGGGAATACTTTGCATGGGAACCTATGCTGACGAAGCACACGCGCATCCGATGGATTTCATGTACATGCATGCGCCGAATGCACTATTCGTGGGAAGCACTTAGTCAGCGTATCGCATCAGGTGGAATCAAGGTAACGAGGAGCTGTTGTGTGGATTGGTGTGGCAGTCTTACTTCGGACATAGACGTGTATAGTATTTTAATTGTAATAAAGAAACTTTTCAATTTGAATACGTGTTTTACTCCCGAACAGTTGGAGTTCGGTTTTTTTTTTTTAGTTACCCCGGAAAGGTAACGTTAACTTTGTGATCGAGATATGTTTGTATAGTTTGTAAACAAAAAGGAACAAATAAAGTCAATCGCCGGCAATAGATACTTTGTAACATTCATTGACGACTATTCACGCAAAATGCACGTACAGTTTATGAGCAAAATAAGTGAAGTGTTTGACAAGTTTAAGTTAAAATAAAATCTTTAAGAAGTGACAATGGCACGGGGTATGTCAACCAAGATTTTACAAATTTCTTAAACCAATGTAGCATTAAAAGACAATATACAGTTCCTTACACACCTTCCTCCTTCCACAGATTGAATGCGACGACAGCAATGAAGACAACGATCATCAGGAATTTACCAGCGACATTGATAATGAATACAAGCAACCTACAATCGAAAAACAAGAATTCGGTGAACGAGGTAATGTTTTAAGACGAGAATCTGGTCGTCTTAAAATCATTCGCACTGGACTACCTGGAAGGCCAAAGAAGCAGTACAATATGCTCAACAGCTTACAATTTATAGATGTTCGATGTCATCCGCAATCGGTTAAGAGTCAATATGCACAGGAATGGCAAAAATCAATGCAAGTCGAATATGACGCTCTCATGGCAAACAACACGTGGCTTTTAGTCGATCTGCCTGAATGGCAAAAAGCTATTGGTTCCAAATTGTTTTTTCGGATCAAAAAAAAAAAATAAAGACGGCAAAATTGAAAGATTTAAATCAAGATTAGTTGCCCAGTGGTGTGGACAACAATTTGGAGTAAACTACGAGTATTTTGAAACTTTTTCTCCAGTTATTCGCTTCGAAACCATACGAATGTTGTGTACTATAGCTTCATAAAAAGGTTTGTACATGCATCAAGTTGATATCTCAAATGCGTACCTTAACAGTGAGCTAACGGAGGAAGTATATATGAAACAACCTCAGAACTTTCTGAATGCTTCTCATCCTAATAAGGTGGTAAGGCTTCAAAAGGCTCTTAAACAATCCGGTCGTATTTGGAATAACTCGTTGGATAAGGTTCTGCAAGCAATGTGTTTCAAAAGGTGCAAAAATGAAACATGTTTATACGTCAAGAAAAACCAGCAAGATTTTAGCTACATCGCAGTTTACGTTGACGATCTTATAATCATCTGTCAGAACGAGAACGAAATTCAAGCAATTAAGAAGAAGATTGGGTCCAAATTCGATATGCATGACGGCGGTCCTCTTACATACTTTCTTGGTTTGGAAATACAACGAAATGGTAAACAAGGCTCTGTTTCACTGTGCTAAAAAACGTACATTAGAAATCTGCTGAACACATACGGTATGCAAAATTGCCGTCCAGCTGCTACTTCACTTGATCCTGGTTTTCAAGTTAGCTGCAAGGAAGATAATTGCGCAAGGTAAATATAATAAAATTTCAATCATTAATTGGTTCGCTTATGTACTTAGCAGTATGGAGTCGACCAGACATTTTGCATGCTATTAGCAAATTGTCACAATGAAATATGGATCCACACATAGAGCATGAATCAGCCGCTAAACACATCGTATATAGCAAATGGGATAAGGTAGTACAAGGATTCACTGATGCAGATTGGGCCAACGATCAGCTAGATAGAAAATCTTATTCTGGATACGACTTTTTTATGGGAAACAGTGTTTTTTCTTGGGCTTTTCTTTTTCAACGATAGATAGTGCTGGATGATAAGCAGGAAGGGAGAGCTAATTCTTGGCTTCTTCGAAAAAAAAATTCTTCGACGGATTTTTGGACATGTGTGCGAGGAGGGCGAATGGAGGAGAAGATACAACCACGAACTCTATGAGCTGTACCAAGATATGGATGTAGTCCAAAAAGCCAAAATACGTCGACTACATTGGCTCGGCCACATCGAGCGAATGGACAACAATGCTCCAGCTAAGAGAATCTTCGAATCTCAGCCCTCTGGTTCGAGACGACAAGGAGGACCGAACCTACGTTTCAAGGACCAAGCTATCGCGGATGCCAGAGCGCTTGGTTTGGGTGACTGGAAGCAGCGTGCCCGGGATCGTACAGGATGGAAGGCTGAAGTGTCTCAGGCAGAGACTCTGCACTGGTCACGGGTCTCCACGGCCCATTAAGTAAGGAAGTTTCTTTTTCAGCAAAACAAAGTATTGTCGCATTAAGTAGCACAGAAGCGGAGTGCTGTGATGCACACCAAAGCGCTTGGTCTGGGTAGCTGGAAGCCGCGTGCCCGGGATCGTACAGGATGGAAGGCTGAAGTGTTTCAGGCAGAGACTCTCCACTGGTCACGGGTCTCCACGGCCCGTTAAGTAAGCAAGTTTCTTTTTCAGCAAAACAAAGTATTGTCGCATTAAGTAGCACAGAAGCGGAGTGCTGTGATGCACGGCTGCCAAAGAAGCTGTATATCTTCGTCGACTTCTAAAGGAAATGGGATTATCAAATGAAGAAGCAATAACTATTTATTGCGACAACTTAAGTGCTCAACATATTGCTCGAAATCCAGTTCACCACAAGAGGACTAAACATATAGATATTAAGTTTCATTTCATAAGAGAAAAAGTTGAAAATAATGAAATTAATTTGGAATATGTTTGTTCAGAACAAAATGCTGCCGATGTATTGACAAAAAGTTTAAGTAAGCAGAAATATTGTAACTTTATTAAATTACTTGGTTTGAATTAAAGTTTATTATATATTTAAAGATACATATGTTGATTAAGAATTAGTGTTGAAATAATGTTAAAACAATATGTATAAGCAAAACATGTACGAGTATCTGGCAACATCCTTTTGAATTCTCTATTTATACATTTTATTTTCTCATTTAAAATTTCACTTTGTGAATAAACGTTGAACCGAACAGGCTGTTTTATTTTCTGCTCCAATACATTTTAATTAAATAATTGTTCAATTATTTTTGACCACTCTCCAGGATTGCATAATAAAATATAACATATGAAATCCACACAAACATATCTGTTTTAAGGAACCTGACGAAATAAAAATAGTATGGTATAGTGATCTTACGCCAAAAGAATATATTTAAACGAGCAAACATACGAAAGAAATATGTAGACGAAAAATCTTGCCAGAAATGTAATATATTTCTGACAATTTAACCTAGGTACACTGATTTTTAAGTTAGTTAAGTACCATTAACAATTTATTTAAAATATAAAAAAGGTGAAGGCTTTCCAGGGTACTTAAAACACTAAATATAAATGCAACGATTGTATGTCAGGATTTGCAGACCGTATATTTTCGGATAAAAAATTATAGTTCCTAAAGTGAAGTCATACGGAGTGTAATTTTGAGCTTATTATTAGAAATGAGAATCATTTCACACAAAACATCTGATCTGAATTGCAGTATAAACCATTTACTCGTATATAAAAAAAATGTAATGTTTTTAGACTTATACAATACAATAAGGTTTATATTTCATGCATTTTTCCAACAAAATTATATCAATACTCTGAATAATTTTTTGTACATAAAAATTAATTGTGATGTTAACACATGAAAATTAAAATTTCAAAATATATATAATAGTTATTTTCACATCGACTTTAACTAAAAGTGCTGATTAAGGCTTTGCGTGTTCATGCAACATAAAACATACTTCAATAAAAAATAAAAAAATAAAACATTAATTTATGTAGTGCATAGGTTTATTTAAGTTAAGCTTTATAATCTGTACATACACAAACAACAATATAAGATTTGATTTGTTTCGTAATTGTAAAAATGTGTTTAAAGTATAACTTTTTCTGTTTTATATGAACTATTGTATGTTTGTGTTTTATTTCTTTCATTTATACACTCGAGTGTAAGATGAAATTTTTGTATGTTGTTCCTAAAAACATCTTTATTTTTTATTTCATGAAATATAATATACATATAGAAGTTAACCGTTTAAAGGAGATTTTTGAGTTCAATATATTTAAAAAAAAAAACGTACTAAGTTTTGTAACGATTAATTTCGATTTCTTTTAGAAAATATTCCATACATACCTTCATCATAAGCAAAAGCGTATTGAACACAATAAGCATCATTATAAAATACTCGAATGGTGTTGAAACTACTATTCGCCACACTTTATATTTAAATGTGTTTCGATTTTTCGGCATATATCTCTCCAGAGGTCGAGCTCCGATCGTGAAGTCTATGCAAGATTTCTGGTAATAAATATAATAATAAAAATAACAAGTCAAAACTAAGCGCTGTAGTAAAACCGGTTAAAGGATTATTAAAAAAAAAACCAACTTGAAAAAGAAAATAACACCCAAGAAGATAATGACTTTTACCTGACTGAGTAAACTTTGTAAAACGACCGCATATATCTTACGATTTAATAGACACGTCTCGAAAACCATTTTAATTACAATATTAAACTATCAGTTAATTGTAAACAAACTGGATCTAATCTATTTTTTTAAAGTTAAAGCCAAACCTTAATATAGAGTTTTCGAAATAGCTGTCGATATTAAATATAAAAAGGGACTTAGCACATGAGTGCTTTAGGTGAGGTTGAATTCTTTCAGAAAATTTCTGTTAAAGGAGAATTCTTAGGTCAGTCACTTAATTTTGGAGAATATCAAGTAGATGAATTTAAAAATATAGAAAGTAGGGTAAATCGATCACGAAGATTTTCTTATTCTTTTTATTAACCATTGATTACATCTAATGCTACATTTAACTCCGATGTATTGGAATTGCTACTATGCTGCTTATCAGGTGCCATTTAACAACCCTCTCTATTTTGGATCACTTCATTAGTGAGACTAAAATTTTGCTGATATTTGTATATTTCAGTGATCCAGTAAGATGGTGAAGCTAAAAGAAGTAATAGCTAATAATAAAAAGCAGCAGTACCGTTAAGATATATCCTACAATGAGCAATTTTCTTTGTAAGCCGAATATGAAAAGAAACCATAAGATTGAGGTTTAGTGATGTAATCCGGAAGTTAAGAACAAAACTGCTACAACTAAGCCAGATCTATGAATAGCCGAACACAGGGATAATGCAGATAGACTTGAGATTTATTGTAGGTTGGGAATAATGTTTTAAAAGAATGATGACAATAAGTAAAATAGAAGCTGATACTTTGGGACCTGAGAGTACCTAAGAAATTATGGCTAAGGAAAGTAGACAAACTCAAACATATTTCAGCCTGAGATCTGCAAATGTTGCCCGATTGTAAGAACCCTGAGAACTGTGGCAGAGAGGATTACAAATGTATGTAGTATAGTAAAAGGGAAGATTTTGCTTTACTATTTAGTTTACAAACAACATTTCTAACATTACGCATTACATTCATTGTATATCTCGTAACCAGCTACAAACTTCATTTTAATTAAATTCATTTGAATCTTACCTGATTTTTATCGATTTCACCATCTTGCAATTCAGCTTCGCCTTGTTCTTGAAATGTAATGATAATCAAGGCCACGAAAATGTTAACGAAGAAGAATGGAAATACTATGAAATATACAATATAAAATATGGACATTTCAATCCGGAAATTTTGAATTGGACCCCTATCTTCATATGTGGCTGCCATCGAATGTTGAAGGACTCTAAATATTGATGAGAAGAAGAAAAATTGTATAAATTGTTTCTTTTCTTTTTTTTTGAAAAGCTAAGACACCTAGCCATCAGCTTATTCTGAATAAAAAAAAATAATCATATTTCGTAAAAAGAAAATAATGTTTCTTTATATATCTTACTGAGGCCATCCTTCACCGGTCTGTACAGCGAATAATGTTAACATGGCAGTTGCTACATTATCGTAGTGAAAGTTTCGCGTTTTCCAAATCCGCCGTTCCTCTTTTGGTAATAGTTCATCTTCTTCAAATTTGAAGAAGGAACCCCTGGTAAATATCACAAATATTGTGTAAAAAAAATGTCTGCTTGTGTTCTCTTTTTTTTTAACAGATAAATAAAAATATGTTTAAACAAAAAAAAAATCTTTTCTTGGTTGCAATAAGGCGTAAAAAAAATATTAAATGTTACAAAATATTGATTACAGAACAAAAACAAATACACAAAATTATCTTTCATTGAAAAGCTAAAAATACATTAGACTTTACGATAGCTGGTGAATAGAAGAGTAGAATTAGATGCTTATTATTTAGTTTTCTGTTTTTCTTTTTCAATTGCTATTTAGCTTATATAAAGCATTCTCTAGACATAATTGTCTATAGGGTCTAAAACACATGGGACAAAGCTGTTTTGGTAGGATAGGTGTGTTAATATATTTAATGAGGTGTCGTGGTGGAGCACACAGCACAAAAACTGCAGATTAACTTAAAACTATTTTAAAATTAAAATAAAACTAAAACACATACAGAATATTTCAAGCTGAAGGATATGTGTATCTATAAATATTTCTTTATAAGCCTTTAAAATAAAAGTAAAATAAAACAACTCGGATTAGAAAAAATCTCTCAAGTGTACAAAATTTGAAATCTCTTTAGAGTTGCGTGTTATTTTATTAATTTTTGTATATCCTAAATACTTATTGATTTACTCTTAATTGTTTTTTTTTTTATTGCTGTAGCTCTGTGAATGGTGATTAGCTTATTAAGAAATCTTCTGGTAGTAGTATGGTTGGTATGGTATACTTGTGTTAATTTCACTCAAGCTTATCTCACATCTGATACAAGCAATAACACAATTATATTTATTTTAATAAATATACTTTTTAGATTATCTCAAGAGAAGCTAGTGCGTAACTATATTTGATTTGCGTGAAATTATTTTTTTCTTAATTTGTTGTCCTAAGCAATGTCTAAGCAATATGTGAAGGATAGTGAATTTCGTCTTGGTGCAAAGGAGTCTGAAATTAATGGAGGTATTTTGAAGAGCTAATCAGCTGAGGGTCATTTACTTTAATCTTAAGCATAGTGCTCGAAAAGGTGTTATTTAAATTTTAAACCAATTTTGATTGAATATAATAATATAAGTTTTTAACACCAAAAGAGCATAATAATGTTGGAGGCAAAATATAAGTTCTTGTGTATGGAAATAGTAAAATTGGACCATCTTCGCTATATACTCAAAACAAATGTTATTCAATTAACTAAATGGATGTATAAATGTATTCTTTATAGGTATTCCACTTAAAGATAATAAGTGGTCTGTAAATTTGTTATACAATATGTACTCGTATTTGACCTTTTAAGAGCTCTTTTTATATTCCTCATTTATAAGTCTTAAGACAAGCACAACAGATGAAGAACACTACGAGTATACCTTAACTGATTTTGATAAATAAAATCTCAGCAATATTGTTTCTTAAGAGAGACTACTTTTTCTATAAGCAAGATTGTTTGGCACTATTTTTAGTTTTTTTTTTTTTTTTAACATAATCCTAAGCAAATTATTATTTGACTTTTCAGCATTGGGTGACATCTTTGTTTTTCTATGTATGATACCTATATACATACATATGTTGGCAACTATTTTTATTTAATCGCTAAACTAGAAAGTAAAATAATATTAGTAATAATAATAATAATAATAATAATAACAATAAAAACAATTGTTTGATGTGTTTTTGGTGGTAAAAAGTCGAGGTCATTTCTCGACGAAACAGCGCGTATTGAAAAAGCGAAACTTTACCCGATCCTGTCTTTGTATCATTTTCGCATCTGAAAAATTTATGCGTTCATTGCGATTTGAAATGCGATAAGGTACAAGATTTTCGTTTAAATATAATTCATCTGAAATGGTAAATTTAATTTGTAATTTGTCGATTTTTTTAATCTATTAATTTGTAAAAAAATACAATAGCAATTTTTTCACTACTAGAGTTTTAAAAACTCAACGAGAAAAATTTATAGAAATCAATGTTTCGCCCAATAATATATAAAATTGAAACACTACTATAAATAAATTTCTAAGTTGTAAGAAACTTTTTTGTTTTATTTAATCTTTTGAAAAGTAAAAAATAAAAATATTAGAAATATATTGAATACAATATCTAATACAGTTACGAGTATACGAATATTATTATAGTATGTGATCATATAATAATTTTCCCAAAGATGTCGTTTTACTTAATGCCCACCTAATTGGTATTTGTTGTTGACTAAAACTACTAAAGAATTGTTGAATAAACGATTTTTGTTTTTTTTCTTAATGTTTCGTCACAAACACCGGAACACCGCATAAGAAATAGATTTAATACTTATGAGATCATACAAATAATTGTTTTAAATATCATGAGTTGTAGAGATTGATAAATAGCAGTAGGTTCTTTCACAACTGATGGGCTCCAACCAGTTAAAAGACGCCCCAAGGGAAGATAATATAGCCATTTAAAAAATATGAACACAGCTACTATATTATTATACATATATTAATATCATAGCAAACAGAACGGTGGTATTGGGGTAAAAAAGTTCAAAAGAAACTGAAAAACAAAATTTAACAGAGATCAGTGTTAGATATGTAGAAGCAAACAATCATTTAAAAAAAGTTAAGGTAATGCCTCAAATAGATAGAAGCACAGAAAGATTTTTGCAAAAATCTATATAGGTACCAGTGGAGGCAATTACCGTCTATAAGATAGCAAAATAATAAATAAATAATCCCCAGGTCATGACACACCATGATAACAAGGATGAGCCCGTAATTCGATTGAAGCGGCCATTTTTTTGTTTTTATAAAGTTGTGTACATACAAATACAAAAACCAAAGTCAGCACATGGCCTTTATAAACTTTACACCGCCTCTCCAAGAGATACAAATATGTCAGACTAAATTTCAGACATTTCGGTTGACATGTTTTCTTTTGAATTAGGTGGGCAACTTACTACATGACATTTCATTCTGTGAGTGTAAATTGGTTGAGTAGGTGTGAACTGTATGCATTTTGTGTTTTGTTTTGTTCACACAAAGCAGCTATATTATAGTAGAAAAATAGCGTTAAGGATAAGTAACAAAAAATTGTGCCTTACACGAAAGTTAATTGCTCTGGGAGACTTAGATGAACTAGAAATGGAAGAATAATTTAGAAGAAGAAAACATTGTTTTTTTGTTTTTTTACCAACCGATGACATTGTGGTGTATGAAGTTCGCCACACTTTGTTATTATTTTTTTTTCACATTCCGAAGTCAAACCGACAAGCGCTGTCAAAAAAAAATCGGGGTTGCTGTCTACAAAAATTTCTTGAACAAAAACCAGCGATATCTTGTGGAGACGCGGTGTTAAGAAAACTTTCGACGAGGTACGAGTACACGTAAATTAAATTTTTATTGTAATACCAATTTATCAAAATCCATTTGACAGATGACAGCTGATTAATTTCACCATGAGTATTTCGAAAATCGTGGTTCAGATCGCGAAAATGGCATACAATTAACAATGGACATAATCACCCATCTGAATAATATGTTGAATGACCACGGGCCAAATCGTCCAAAAAAGTTGTCGAAATTTCGACTTTTTTTGAAAATTTGGGAACAGCTATCTCAGCAGTCGGTAACATACTGTACATATATAATACATACAACAATGTCAACGACATACCGAATTCAGGATGGCACTACCTGAGCACTTCCAAATTATATACGTAATTAAAATATAGGTTTGAATATGAAAATATTATTGCATGGAGCAAAATAATTAGGATCATGAAAATAATAATTAAAAGTTCATTGAAAGCAGAAGAAATGAGTACTTTGAAATAGGGCGGAATGATCAATGATCAATGACAGCACGAAAAAAAACAAAATCAGTGTCGATGATACGTACAGATGACCCCGTTAAAACAGATATGGCAAAAAGCGATGAAAAAGCGAATCTCATACGTAGTTTTTAGTTTTATTCACAGTTCTGCTGCTAAATCTATTTGTTCAACACTACCCACACATTAAATTAAACTTATTTGAAAAGTTATTCTGTGAGCAGTTACATAATATGTAAACAAAAATATATATGTATGTATAACCCAAAATACTTTTTCATACTTAAAATAACAAATCTCTAAATATTAAAACAGTTAAGTATTATATTTACACGAAAATATTAATATAAAACTATTGTTGGTACGTGGAAATAAAAAATTTACTCATATATGTATATGTATTTATATCACCTAATTTACTATTTTGTGTTCGAATAATTACAATTTTGATAAAGCCCTGCTCTGATATAAAATTTGTTGTCAAAATCCAAAATAACACTTTCCACCAAGTAAATTGTCATTAAAATTATTTTAAATTTTCCATATTTATCAAAAAATTCTTTTTAAATATAAATTAATAGACAATACCATATAAAGAAAATACATATCTACAAAAGAGTAGAGAAGTAACATAGTTGAACTACAACTACGAGCAGTTTTTCTTTAAGAGTAGGAAGATGGAAACAGAAATTGTTTATACAAAGACAACTAGTAAGGGGAAATGTCAGAGAAAATACTAAAAGGAATTATGATTCTATAGCTAATTCACTTCACATAGATTTATGAGCAGAATTGCGTGCCTAAAATACAAAAGAGCTGAAAATTTTCAAATGCGCCAACATCAGTTTGTATTGTTAAATTAACTGGCGAAGCACATTTGTCCACAATTTCCAACTCTTTCTAATTGGAAATATTTCTTGAAACGTAAAATGGTAGATAACCTTTCAGAATATGAGTGAAAGTATATCTATCATCTGCGAATGTAATGCAATTTTAATTGTATCACCAAAGAAAAATAGTCACGCACTGCTCCATTTGGCATGAGTGTAAAAGAAAGGAAAATTTCACACAGATATTTAGCACACACGCGAACAATATCTACAGGAGGTTTTTTTTTCGGAAATCATAATGCAACAGATATTCTAGCATACACCGATAAATGATATAATTCCTTTTTTAACTACAAACCAAGGAAGAAATCATAGAAAACATAAAACAAGACACAGATCAAGCCAATTTATTTGTAACTGTTAGTTTTTTTTGTTTTTATTTTTTTCAATTTAACATCTAAGCACAACACACAGAATAAAAAACACAAAAACCAAGATTTAATTTATAAATAAAATTTGTGTTAAAGGAAGTAATTTTGAAAAAAAATTAATTAAATATATTTACTTACTGGCACTCTATGGCAGTATGTTTACTTTCGTCCGTACAGAAAAAAAATTTCCCATTGAATAATTGTACACCAATTACAGAAAAAATAAATTGAAACAATATATACACGATTAAAATATTAACAACATTTTTAAGCGAATTCACCACACAATCGAATACCGCTTTTAATTTTGGTACACGTTTAATTGTCTTCAATGGACGTAGGACACGTAATACTCGTAACGACTTAATTGTCGATAGATTTTGTCCAGCACTGCTACCGGTCATATCGAAACCGAAGCTAACAGCAGCGCATATAACGACCACAGCATCCATAATATTCCAGAATTCTCTTAAATAGCTGCCAGGGTGTAATATAATACCTAAATCTACAATTTTTAGTAACATTTCTATTGTGAATACGCCGGTAAATGCATAATCGAAATAATTTAAAATTTTATTTCTCGTTGAATTTTCAACGACGGGATCTTCGGCGGCCAACGCTATCGATGACAATGAGATGACGACCATAATGAAAAAATCGAAGTATGGCAGATTAACTACCCAATGGGCTCCACGACGTATGCTGTTTTGTTTTTTTTTTGTTAAGTCGATTTTTTCGTTTTTTATTTTTGTTTTATAAAAATGCAGGCAATCGGAAAAGAAACAAAAATCATAGATAATATCAAAAATTAATTAGCATTAAAAATATTCTTTTTTGTTTTGTTTTTTTTTTTTAAATTAAAAATGTATACATATTGTATATAAAAAAATTAAGTTGAACAAACAAAAATATTTACGGATTTGTCGGTGATAAAATAAACATCGATGAGTATGGCAACATTGGCTTGGGACCCTCAGTAACTTCTTCTTCTTCCTTCTTCTCCTCCTCTTTCTTTTTACTTTTACCTCCAGTTGCTGGTGATGTTGTGGACCCTTCAACATGAACACCATCGCCTTGCAGAGCCTCCATTTCTTTCTCCAGCTCTTGTAATTGTTTCTCCTTGTCCTCTTCAACTTGCTCCTCCTCGGCAGCGGTTAATTCCTGAGCATTTGCCAAATTGTCGACAGCGATAGCCAAGAACACGTTCAGCAGTGTATAGTTACCGAATAGCACCAAAACGATAAAGTATCTGCATTGGTTGTTTTTTATTTTGTTTTTTAAATTTGCGGTTTTGTAGGTTTGTATTTGGATGCATTAAAAAACAAAGGATATACATATAATAAATTATAAAAATGTGCATTAAATATAAAACCGAAAATTGTTTAGTTTTTTTTTAATAAAATATTATAATTTTTTTTAATTTATGGGTATATATGAGTACTCGTAAAGTAGAAAATTTGTATGTTAAGTTGGTTGTTTAAGTATACATGTAGTTATGTAGGTATGTTAGTTGAAAGTTAAAACTATAACTTTAAAGTGATGATAATAAATGATTATATGGCGTATCTTTCCTCTATCATAGATATCTAGCATTTGAGACAAAAAAAATGCTCAGATGATCACGATTGCAATCATTAATCATTTTTTTCGAATCAAAGATCTAAATTTTCATTTAAATACTCTCTGTTGATCGATTACGTTAGGCTGCCATTTTCTCCCGAAATGTTTCAAAATACATATGTATGTATGTAGTTTCTTTTCTTTTTAAGTCGACAAAAAATATTGCACTTTCCTGAGAACTCGAGAAAATCCATCACCTAATTTCATTAAATGAAATTATCTCTCACAAAAATTGATTTGCATATCATTTTTGTTTTCAGGGGATTTATCTTCATATAGTAAATATGTTCAAATGTAGGTACATAATATATTTTATATACATCATATTATCTTTTCAATGTGCTCTATTTTTTTAAATATCATGCAATATATGTATATTATTGTAGTTATGTGTAAATTATATATGAAAAGCTGTAAAGCTATTGCCAATTTATTGAACATTTTAAATAAATTAACTTGTTTTTGAATTTTAAAAATGCATTGCCAATTTTTCAATTTGCAAAACTTAAGTGCAAAATTATAATAAAAATTATTTATTGTAAAATCACTAAAAGATCAAAATATTAGATATTTGTTTGGTTTGAAAGAAATAAGCCTTGCATTCTCGGGAAAAATTAACAGCCTTTGTTCTATGAGACTGATTTGGAATATTATGATATAACATGAGAAATATCATGCATTTTCTACAAATCACTCACTTAAGTAAATATGTAATTTATATTTTTTCAAGCATAAATATTATAAAGACACACTTAACATGTATGGAACTACCGCAGCAAGAATCTAAACTATTTTAACAATCAAAGTCGTAATCCATTATTCAAGAATTTACAAAGAATTTACTTGCACTTTTATTTATTCAAAGTTAAATGGCAACTGAAAAATCAAGTAATAAGCTCTATTAAGGTTATATTTACGGATCCGACAATTAAATACTAAATTTAAATGATTAGGGGATATTAATTCAATTATAGTGATGTGGCAGTTTAAATATAGCACCTGCATTGAAGCAATTAAAACTAATCTAACCTAAACAATAGCAATTCAAAAATAGCCAATTTTAAGATTGTATCGTACAATGAATGGATTTTAAGCCTCAGAAATTGGGATCGAAAATCTTGTTTTATTGATTCCTCCATGGCATTCTGTTTCCCTGTGGTGTAATATTAAAAAAATCTTTGAGAATTTAAGCCCGTGCAGTAAAATATTATTTTATTATAGTAATACTAGAACAATTTTGGTATTTTATTGATCATTGTTAATCATCGGAAATGTCAAGTGATTAGTGGATGATGACACAAAATATGAAGGTCTTAATTAAAATTGTATTTCCTGACTCAAAGAAACAAGGCACATTTCTTACTTTTCGCTAAAATCTGTGATTCCAGATGCTGTAGGAGGTAAATTGGCAACAAGAAATTTAAGATCAATTTCGAGGAAACACTTTTTATGACGGAGAAGAGTTTTGTTCCTATCGAAAACAATTGCTTTAAAAAAATGGCCTGCACCTCCGAAATAATATAGCTATACTATGATACATTAAGTGAAACCATTTTATTGAGCTGGCTTTTGAAAAGAAAAAACGTGAAAACATAAGGGCATTATTTTTAGTCATAGTCTGTAATGGAGTGTGAAGTGAACATAATTCCAACCACACTTGGAGTGTCTTTACATTAATAACAAAAACAGAAATAAGCATGGGTTTTCTTGCAGACTACAAGGAATATGATCAGATTAGTGAAAAACTGGATTTTTTGAAAAAAGTTCAGCTAATGAAATAACTTTATCCACTTTTGGAATAAAAGGTAAAGGAAAACTAGGATAGCATTAGGTTAAAATCAAAAATCGTAACCAGATTGCCGTCCGATATCAAAAGATATACATAGTTATATTATTAGTGATTTTTTTTTCATTAATATAAACGCAGACTCATTAAATGTGCTTCTTAAGCTTATTAGTAAAGATATCAAATATTTTGGAAAAAATCTTAGTGAACAAAGCTTTTAACTATCTTGCATTAATCAAGGCTTATTTTATGCGAATTGCGTAATAAAAACTATTGTGTATATTGTTGGCTTCAATAAAATAAAGCTGTTCTATTCGAGCAAGTGTTTATAAATAAAATAGTTGTTTTTGTTGCTTCTTAGATGCATGCAAGTTATATGTATATTTTCTAATTTGTAACTAAAAAACCATGCAATAAAATTATTTTTATCACCTGGCTTCTTTGGTTGGAGTACAAATTTTGTTTTTAAAAGAATTAGAATTGTTGAATAGAAGATCCACACAATTGTAAAAAAAAAAATAGTAACAACAATAACAAAATAGAAAAATAAACTCTACAAAAGTAGTGTATTTAAATATATTCCTGGTTCTTCTTGCCCAAAAAAATACTTTATGTATTATTTGCCAACACTAATAATTCTTTTAATTTTAAATCTGTAATCTCGAGGATTTTTGCTTTTTTTGCTTGCTTTTGAAGATGATTGCGGACATTAATGGTTCGACGTTCAATGTCTTGATGTCATAGAGAAATAATGCTGATTATATACTCATATTAGCGTAAATACGTCCCATTAAATACAAGTACATAATATAATATGTTGATTTAAATGTAGGGTGATTTCTAGACGACTACTGATACTCGTACTTTTACCTTGACATTACATGAATGAGTACAAAACAATTACAATTACAATTTCTACACAGATAGGATAGGTGTACGAGGAAATTTTGAACATCACATGGATGAAAGGTTTAATTGATTGTACTTGAAACCAATCATAGTGCTAAAGCACTCAACACAGCTTTTATTGTCAATAAGTGAAGAACAGTAGTAGTTAGTTAAAAAATAGTAAGAGTAGTTATTTGTTTGTTGTACATTGTAAGTTTGTAAATAGTACTAGTACGTATACTTTAGATAGTCTTACTATAAAAAAAGGTAACAGAGAGGGACAAAAATAACAAAAAAAAACAAAAACAAAAAACAGCAAAACGAAAACTTACAGTGAATAAATCATTCCTACTTTGGCTCCACCCTGTGATATTATACCCTGATACATGACTTCGTTCCAATCCTCACCAGTCAGTATTTGAAATACGGTTAATAGTGCAATCGGGAATGTGTTGAAATTTGTTTCGGGCGTACCGCCTGGCAAATTAAATTGTCCACCAAACAATTGCATGCCAAGCAATGCAAATATCAGAATGAACAAGAAGAGCAGGAACAACAGTGAAATGATGGATCTCATCGAGTTCAACAGCGAAATCACAAGATTCCGCAGCGATGACCAATATTTGGTCACTTTGAATATACGTAGTAAACGGAGGGCACGCAAAACGGACAAACCGAATGAGCCGCCTTTTACCTCGGACCATACCACTTCGAATATCGAACCACTAATGACGACACAATCGAAACGATTGAACGATGATTCAAAATATATCCGTGGACCCAGTGCATACATCTTGACGAACATCTCTGTCATGAATAGACCCAGAAATGCAAATTCCGCAATATCTGTAAATAGATTTTTTTTTTTTTAAAGAGGAAAAAGAAAAGAATAATGGAAACATTAAATAAAATTAAATAAATAACAAAATACATCACATTATATATTTTAAATGAAAATTTCATCCGAAGCTGAATTTATAATGCAGCAGGCGACAAGCATTAAGCCCATCTATGCAGTTAATCAGGGAAGAATACTTACATAAAAATCGCGTCAGCCAACTTGGCTGGCCGTAATGTTCTACAGCTACGCAGACAGTATTCAGAAACACCAAAACTATAACGAACCAATAAAACCACTGTGTTTTAACGGTGTGACGGATCCAGAAACGAAATCGCTTTTCGGCATGCCAGAAACCCTTACATGCACCTTGTGATTTCGTTCGCGATTTCAAATATCCTGAAAGTAGATTGTTTTTTATTAAGTACGTACATTTTTTTAGTAAGAAAAAGCTTATATAAAATTAAGATGGATTCATGTAATTTGTATCTACAGATAAAGGAACAGTTTAAGGATAACGGAAAAAGTAATAATTAGACTCGCATGTTAATTTTGTAACATCATCCATTTTTTATTTTCTTTACGTTCTTCGTTCCATTTTTCAAATAAATCGAATTAATCTGTTCGTAACTTAAATTGGCATCTCTGTTAAATTAGTAACATAAGCCTTAAAGCAGCCCTTACACGATCATTCGATTGACGTCAATCATTTATGTGTTTTTTGTGTGCGTCACACACATTTGAGGAAGTCTGATTGACCTAATTACATACTTCATTGTGTTTTGTGTTGCGGAAGAGGAAACATGTCTGGCGCTAGCAGTAAACAAAGCGGAAAAATGAGGTATGATGATGAACGAGCGTTTATTTGTACATCGGAATTGATGACCAAAAAATCCCAAGCATATGAGGTTTTGCACAATCCTGATGCACAAAAAGCGGATGTCACCAGAAAAGTTAATACGTTGCAAACGAATTATATAAATTTTTATAATCGTCCCGTGCAGATATTTTTTCGTTCTTCCTCAATTCGTTCAAAAAGTTTTGAACCTGTGTGAACTGATTCCTTTTTTTTAACCACTCCTTCAGCCAAATTCCCGTCTTTCTTGACATTCTTTTCTTGTTCCTCTTTATGCAAAGTGCAAGAGTAATGCATGAAATACGAGTACAATAGTACGTTACGAAAACTCACAAGAATTAAAGAATTTTATGTCAATTGATTGAACGGCTAAGGGGTAAGATCAATCCACACGTACACAATGCATAATGCCTTGCCTTGCTTAACACTTGTCAAACAATCAATCCGGTGGTGATACAAGATTAGTTGGTTGTTCAAATTCAAAAAGCAATCAACCAATCAGTTAGGGTTGAGGACCTTGAAATTGGTTTAGGTATAGACGCTTGCTTATCCGAGGCATTGAAGAAACTGGTTTGAGAATAAGATTTTATCCAAGAATAAGTTCTATTCTGAATTCTAAGCACAACCAACAACCGTATTATGCATCTTGAAGCAACACCTCTGTTCTACATTAAGGAAAAAAGTTTGTACAACTGCCTAGCAAATACAAACACTTACGCTTGATATTGCAAAGTTATTTCAAAGGTTGGTGAGTTTATCGAGTATCGAAACGGATGACGTTCAAGTCCATAAAATCGTTTGAAAATATGAACTTTCAAATGCCGCACTCATTGTAGCGCAATGGATTTTTGTAACGAGACAGACGCATAGTATCTGGCGGATTGAGGATTGTTTACATACATACATTGATCATATTGTACATTTGTAGTATGGTAATCTTATCCACGTTACGATACCAGGCCGGCAATTTCACTAGAACTCTGGTGGTGGCGGCTTACATACATAATATTGCACCACCAGATAGCAATATCTAAACTAAAGTATATCAATGCTGCCGGACCTGACGTTCTACCAGACGAGCTATATAAACGGCGTGAGATGACTTAATAGATAACATACCCTAACTTATTTATGGCTGATTATTGTAACGTTTTCCCGATAAAGAAGAAATGATACCCTTCTCCTGCAACATCCTTTCTACCGTCATACTTGAAACTATTTGTCAACAATAGGCAATGGGCAAATAATCAGATACTGCAGATCCTGGAGAAAACTCATTAAGTCCTAATCGATAGTCAATATCTTTTAATCGATTTGAAGGTTCACATCTATAGGGATGAGAGTTACTGAGTTTTTTATTGTGTGGATTCATCTATAAAGGTTTTTCCTTTGGTATTTGAAAAGATCTTAGGCAGAGAAACACTAGAGGCATAGTTTTGTAAAAGTCTGTACAATTTGCATACTCTGATGACATTGACATTATCAGCTGAATGCAGCGAGCTCTCACTGGTGCCTTTTTTAGTACTGAAATAGAAGCATCAACAATTTATTAAGCTGTGAACGAATTACAACTTAGTATGTACGATTACATGCTGTTAATAAGAAGAATCGCATAATGCTTAAGCCTATTTCAGTGTTAAAAAGACTTCCTCAGATGAAGGAGTCATATTTAATTTTGATCTCATGTCTTGTTCTTGATAGAAGCTTATAGGACCTTTAGGACGTTTGATAGTCATTTATAATATTAATTCATCGATAATAGAATCTTAATGGAACTTGCTATCGAACGCTTACAGCCTAATAACTCGAGATGTCTTCAAAACGTTGCCTAGAAAAACATTAACCAAGCTCCTCTTCCAAGTCATTGAAAAGTTGGTAAAATTAACATGGTACCAAAACAAATCAAACCTTTAAGCGACAAAATTTCAATTTCAATTAAACCTCTGATCACCTCTTTGGGCTCAGAAAAACATTCAACTATTGATTATGTGCTAAGAATCACCGACGCAACTGAGAACGCTTGTGAAGAAAGAAAATTTTGCTCAAGCGTTTGTTTTTTTTTCTAAGTCATGCAAGCTTTTGACAAGGTGTAGCTTGAAGGATTGAAATTGAAATTACAATAGGTTTTGCTTTTAAGCCAATTTAATATACTGGCAACGTATCTGGAGAATAGACTTTTCCCTGTCAGAGACGGAAACGAGTTTTCCTGCATACTGCAAGGAAGTGTGTTCAGTGAGCTTCTAAAGGGTGTTTTGCTTTTTTGCATTGTCAGACTTCTCAATACAGATTTAATAACAAATCAGCTGTCACATTGAGTCACCAAGCAGTCTAGTTTGCCATTTCATTGTGGAAAGAATAACTCCACAACAACGATTTCATATCGTTGAAATTTATTTCCAAAATCGAAGCTCTGTTTGCGAAACTTATACAGTATTCAGTGAATTTTAAAGTACACATCATCGGCCATCTGAACGTGCTGAGGACAGTGTGTTCGATAGAAGATATAGCGGCTGTAGAAGCTTGAGTTGAAGGCGACCCCTATTTATCGATTCGTCGTTGTTCGCAGCATTTTGGCCTTTGTTCATCCAATGTCTGGAAAATTCTACGGGAAAATCTCCCAATCGGTGCAAGTACAAAGCCGCTTGGCCACTTATTTTGTCGATTGGGATTGGGATATAAATCAACTGGAACTTGATGGGGTTAATTTCAAGGGCTACGTAAAGAAGCAGAATTGCCGCATTTGAAGGGACCATAGTATTCAAAAAGTTCACCACATGCCGTTGCACCAACAAAACTGAGCCGTACATGGGGATTGTATGCCGGTGTTATCATCGGTCCTTATATATTCAAAAATGAGGCCGAAGCACAAGTTACTGTCAATGGATACCGGTACAATGCGATTATCAACGATTATTTGTTCACAAATTTGCATGACGTCAATGTGGAAGAACTATGGTTCCAACTGGATGGTGCTTCACTCCATACTAGACACAAGCGAAAACAATGCTCTATCGTGCGAGTTGATGCCACTGGATTATTTTCTGTGCCGACAAAGCAGCAACGATTGATTTTTTGGAGCAAAACATTGTTCGCTACACACGCCCGCCATTCTGCGAAAATGTGATCGAAAATTTGACCTATAAAATGCACTTGTACGAGGCAACCGTGGTGGACATGCCCAAAACTATTCTCAAATATTAAATGACATAAAATAACTTTGGAATGAGTTTAATAAACGTCATCAACAGTAATTTCTTGGTGTTTTATTTAAACAAGAAAATATGAACCTCTTAAAAAAACGCCCTTTATATCTCCTTTATACCAGTTATATACCGCCATAAGGGGAGACCCTTTTAGCTACGTTCGCTGATGACACTTCTATACTAGCAGTAGGAAAAACGATCGAAAAAGCAACAGTTAGACTGCAAAGTGCTCTTAGTATTATACGCAATAATCATTGCGGATTTCATATGCTTGGGTTGGCTACTGACCGTAGTGGGAATTTCTATAAAAATGTAAGTGAAATTAAAAAAAAAACAGCAAATTTTTTATTTGTTTACATATTAGAGGGGGAAAAACTACAAACAAAATACAGTTTAGAGCAATGGTAAACTCTATGAAGGAATCACCAGACATTGCTAAAAATTTAAGTAAAAGGCTACCAGAATATGTGAAAAAATTTTGGGAAGATGTGAGTCCCATCAACACACATGATCACTCCTGTTATTTTTCGTAAAAATAACGCTTAGCTTCGTCTTTTTCTCCATTAGTTATTGTCAGGCTAATTCACTTCGGACATTTCCTTTCAAGGATGTGAAGTACTTCTGTTAACACCTCGGAAAACGTTGATTGGGCTATGCAAATATTAAAGTCCTTTCCCACACCATGCTGATAGTTTCATTCGGCAAAGAAACGTAGGCAGGCTGCTAACTTCAGTTTTGGTGAAACTGAAAAGGATTTTGTATTTGGAGCCTTTTCCATTTGTTCGTATAAAGACGCTGCTTTATTAAGCCGACAATTTTTAATATACATATGCAATATTGAACTTTATTAAAATCAAAAATAATAAAAAAGTTTCTAAAAACACATTTCATCCGGAAGTTCCATGAAATGATCCGCTGCTACTTTTAACTTCTCTCGTACTCTTCTCTGGGAAGACCGCCCATCGCCTTCTTCCTCTTCTGCTTCCAAAAACAGAGCTATTGTATCCATTATTATTTTGCGTGCTTTATTTTTTATTTAAATCACTTTTTAAAGAAATTTTCCTTTTTTGCCTCGAACGAATGTAGCTACACAAGTTTTTATTGGACAAATAAAAGACAGCTGTTTGACAGTGAAACTACCTTTCCCAAAAACCTGTCGATAAGGAGACGTTCTCGGCGGATTCCCCGATAGCAGTAGAAAGTGAAAGGGAAGCGAATAGGTGAAGTGAAACTCAATTCCGACGGATTCCACGATAGGGTGAAGTCCCATTTACAATACTGCGAGATGCGATGCGTTGTTCGAAAACGAGAGCGCATGAACTGTCAAAAATATTTCCGTAACATGTAATTCAATGTGTTCATTTACAATAATGCGAATCTCGCAGCGAGAGTGGTGTTTTGACGCATCATTGTAAACAGACGTCCGATGTCTGAATGCGAGAGCGCTCGCATTCGAATTCGAATGCGACTCTCGTATCGCATCTCGCAGTATTGTAAATGGGACTTGATAAATTGATGCACAAAGGCCTCACAGATTGACCTCAATGAAACCAAATCGTAAAATCGTAAAATCATTTTTCAACGCAAAGTAAAATGAAAAGTCGCACGTGAAAAAGAAATGTTAATAGCGTGAAAAAAAAATACAGATAAATGTACTAGATTCTGCTCTTTCACAAGCAAGTGCTGAACGTAAGGTATATAACTCTGGGTTTGTACTATGAAAACGAATGCTAATATTTTATCTACTTTGAAAAACAACCGTGCTAAGAGAAAATATCCATACACCTAAGAAATTACAATTTCCATGAGACCCCGGAGTTCCTACGGCTTTAGACGAAACAAGAAATTTTCTTAGAAAGCACAAAATTCGACTAAATTTACACATTAATAAAACAGTCCCAACAATTTTAAATGAAATAAATCTTTTAAGACATCTTCAAAGGGAAAACTTTTCGAGCTAGCGCGATAAAATTTAACCGCATTTAAAAAGCGGAGCGTGCAGTAATTTTCATTGGAAAGACCCCTTTCAAATACGTTAATCTTATAATAGAAAATTGATTGGATAGGTAGTCAAAACTTAGTTGCAGTGACAAACACATCGATTTCAAAGGGAGGTGTTTGTTTAGTATTTAGGATTTAGAGAGTAAGATGTCACCATAGATGAACTAATAGAGTGCGATCTCTACTAATACTTTTGCAAACCCTAAAACCTATCACAAACCTTGTGCAAAAATGTAAACTGCTAGAATTTGTTAGAATGACGTAAATTTACACGTAAAGCTTACTATGCACGAGTACGTGTAGTATGGCTGACGCTCTTTTGTGACCTGTGAGAGGAATTGACATTATTGACAATTCACAGACAGGGTTACACGGATGAAGGCAATCAGTGGAAAGCGGTGTTTGGAACGGCCAAAATCTAAAAGATTTGCCATCTATGTAAGTTCATCTATGGATATCTCATAGTGTCTACAGAAGATTTTCACTTTCGCTCGGCAGATAAACAACAAGGCTTAATATCGTTTTAGGATTTTAAAGTGCAGCTTGGATTATTAAAAAGATCTATATAAAAATGATACATATGCAACAATCTTATAAATAATTTTATATTGAAACAATTATTGTTACATTATATTCTGCTAGTAAAAGCATCGGCAAATGAGGGATATATTAATAAAAACTTGTTTAATATCGATCATTTAAAAAGCAATATAAAATCTATAAGAGCTTTGCTAAAATTCCTTATCATAATATTTCTTATTTAAAAAAGGAAAAAATAAACAAAAAAAAAAATACATTCAAAATTATTGTTGGTAAAAAATATAATATGGGGTAAAAAGCAGTGAAGAAAACTAAATATTTACGTATGTATAGGAATGAATGGATCTAGCTGTTTTTGATTGCTTGGACTGTCATAATAAAACAAAAACATTATATTTATAGTTAAAGCAGTATTCAAATCCAATTTAATAATTTTTATACATTTTTGGAATTTCTGCAAAATTTGTTTTTTGAAGAAAATTATTAATTCTGTTTTATGCTTCTAAAAAATGTTATTAACTTAGCTTAAGGCCAAGCAACGACGCTGGTTAACACTTAGAGCATTTTTGAATAATAATTTTTTTTTTTATAAATTTAAATTGTGAAATTTTTACAAAATATCAGTTGAGTTTAATCATTCGCATTTATTACATGACTAACTGATAAACTTATAGTCCTTTATTCATGTATGAATTTTCCTTATGGATTTCTATGCAATTTTATTCATATTGAAACTAGCAACTTGTACTACTAACTAGGGCACGCATTTATTTATCTATAATCGACTGAGGAGCAACATTTTACTCAGAAAATTCAATGATTTTTAATTAATAATAGATGAAGGTTAGGCATTTATATATTTTTGTACATTCCTAATTGCTCTTTAGTTTGCATTCTAAAAAAATAAGCTTGTGGAATTTAGCTCATAGCAATTTCAATATATCGATTTTATTGTGTTTTTAGTATAAATTTCTCGTACCTTTCTTGTCGCTTTCAGACTCAACTGAAAATAAATGTGTGGAAGGATAACATATGTGCATATAATAAATAAAACAAATTTAAAGAAATAAATTTTATAAAAAGTTTGATTGTACCCATGTGCTCTTTATAGTATCATAAGCAAAATAAATCAAATAATAAAAACTTATCGTTTAAAGGTTCCATACACAATAAAAATACAATTTTTTTAAATTTTAAAAATTTAAGAATTCTTGTAATGTAAGAAATTGATGAAAGAAAATGACATGAAATTCAGTGGGCTGCTGAATGAATTCAATGTACTGGAAATGTAATCTACTTACTTGTATCAAAGGTTTATGAGCGCTTTTTGTTACTTTTTTACGCGTAAATATTGTAAATACTCGTAAATAGGATTTATTTATTTATTAATACGTTTTTGTCCTCGTTTTGATATGCCAGTCAGCTGACCACTTTTGTTTAACCGCCGGATTCGTTGGGTAAAAGCATCAGAAAGCTCTTTCGGCGAGGGAAAATGCTGCCCATGTATTGACTTGGCTCTATTAACTTTGAGAACAAATAGTGTGCTCATGTTCATCTTCGTTACCAAAATGGTGTTCGATCCAGAGGTTTTTCTTTTTTATTCACTAACAAAGATGGCAAACTCTACTAATCCCTTAATCTCCTCACAAATACACTATAAGCTAGTTACCAACACTTGTTCAAGCCTGTAAACTGCTGGAAATTGCTAGAATGACATCAATTTGCACGTAAAGTTCATTATGCATGTGCAGGAGGTAGGTAGGTAAGAGTGGCTGTTGGAAGCACGAACCCACTTATGCCTATTGGCCCATTGTGATGCCACGTGTATCTATGATCCTCTTACTAGTGGAACCAGTTTGAGCTTACGATGAAGCGTACGAGACTGTTTTCGTCTATATTTTTTAGATCGTTTGGTTCATTGTAGAAAAAGCTCCTAAGTGAAGTTTTCTTCTCTGGGAGATAGCTGGACATGTACTGTACAGAGTAGGTGGAGGATTGTCTCATCGTTTGTAAAAGCGTCATGCCTTTTGGCGTGCTTACCTATGAGGCAGTGCCCAATGATAACACTAATGATGGCGCAGAGATGTTTCCTATTTAAAAGAATCAGACTCTTAGAGCGATTCAGATCTAGCTTTGGTCAGATCTGTTTGTTCGCTAGACATGTTGGTCCAATAGTCCACCTAAGGTCTGTTCTTTTATCGGCATCCAGCTTTAATGTTAGTTTGCACGTAGTGATTGGTATACCTATGCTACCATTTTCCGATAGAATAGGTAGAGTGGTTCAAATTTTGGCGAACTTATCGGCCCTACTGTTCCCTGGAATGTCTCTGTGGCCCGGCACCCAACAAAGGAGGAGGTTGAACTGCTCTGCCATCTCCATAAGAGATGATCGGCATTCAAGGGCGGTTTTAGAATTTAATGATACCGAGTCCAGGGACTTGATAGCGGCCTGTCTATTCGAAAAGATGTGGATATCCTTTGCAGATATCACGTTTTTCTTCAGCCAGGACAGAGCTTCTTTAATCGCCAAAATTTCCGCCTGGAATACGCTACAGTGAGTTGGAAGACGGAAAGGGAGGCTTAGATTTAGCTTATCTGAGAAAACACCGCCACCAACTCCGCTATCGGTTTTAAATCCATCTGTGTATTTTCCTCCACGAAAGCATCTTCCTCCCACAAGGATCTAGAGGAGAAGCTTACATGGAAGTCTTTGTCAAACCAAAGTTCAGGTACGGTGTAATCGATGTTCTCTGTAAGGATTTCTAATGTATTAAGAATATTATTTGTTCACTGTGTAGTCGCTATAAAGCCGAATAGCTACAGTCGAAACTATTTGCCTGCTGAAAATGTCGAGAGGGAGTAGGCAGTAAGGCTCCGCTTATGCATAGACATGCTGTTTTTTGGACTCTGCTTAGTTTACTGCAGTTGACTACATTTTCCAGGGCCGTCCACCAGACGACAACCACGTAAGTAAGTATCGGTATTATGCATGTGTAATATGGATGACATTTTTGAGTAAAATGTGAGAGTAATTGACACTGTTGACAATTCACATGTATTCACAGACAGGGTTACACAGTTAGCGGCAATCAGTGGAAAGTGGTTTTTGGAACACCCAAAATCTGAAAGGTTTGCTATCTATGATTAATAGTCAGACAGTGAGAGGTTACATTTTTCACTTCAGCAAATCATTTGTAAAAAGGTGCTATTGAAACTCCTGCAGCACAGGATATTTCTTCACTAGTTGTTCGATGATCTTCATTAAATAAATCTAACACAAGTATTACACTTTGCTCATGAGTTGATCTTATTTGCCTTCATGGGCGGGGGTCATCTCTTCACGGCCTTCATGGAAGTGGCCAGCCCAATATGAGCATTAAACTACGGTTAATTATCTGCACTAATTAAAGCCCGAAGAATTTCTGTAGGGTTTTTGCAACTTAAACTTTCAAATTTAACGGACGATTTTTGATATTCAACTGTCATAATACATGAGACAGATACCATTTCTATGCGTTACAATCCAAGAAAAACTGGGAGCACTAAACCCATTAAGGCTAAAACACACCGGATCAGACAAAAGGTTCTTTGTTGACTAATTAAATAATAATAATAAATAAAAATAATAAATAATGAACAACGAAATTTTGTTTCTGAAAAACAACTTTCGACAATTAGTCTTGAAACACAACGAGTCAAAAATATTTTTTTTGTTTCGCCTGCTTTAGTGTTTGTTGGCTCATAAGAATCAATGGATTGTATTGACTAATCCTGTGTGTTTTTAGTTAAAATATTCAACTGCAACTGAGGCGGGAGTTCGTATTAAGATTGCATCATCCACTGATCAATGTTGTCAATATGTGTAATATTTTTAGATTTACCTTCGGCTGACATACAAGTTGCCAGATGTCTCGATATTTCTTTGTCATACTTGTTAGATTGAATTTGCACTATGGATGTAGTAACAGATAGGCTTAGTCAGTAACTAAATAACCAGACTATTCTTCAGGACACGAGATACTGCAAGAATCACGTTCAGAACGGTCACCATCAAAAAGATTCACGGAGAAAAATGCGTGAGTTAAGTGTGAAGTTAACACGTGGCCTTTAATAGTTTGTCTCTGTATAGAGGCTTACTGTAGTTCGTTTGGATGGTCTTATCAATTTCATTCCCCCGATATTATGGACTAAGAATCAAAACTATATTGCAATTAAAAAAATTTTCTATGCTACAATTCGCACTTTTGGGTGCTCATTTAACTGAGGGATAATCGTACTGTCTCGTACTGTATAAAATTTTACTAGAAGCTTAATATTTTCAGAACAATCGTGCTTTTAATCGGTATAAGTTTTAATTGGAAAAGTTATGTAGATTGCTTCCTTTTCGGACGTTTTTAGGCGAGACATACGGTAATTGGCCTTGTGATATAAATGTTAGTCAAAAACTTTAAGTATTAATTTAATTTAGAAAGTAAGTGCACAATATAGACTTTGCGAGTCTGTTGATTCTATAATTATGAAATCTGTTTACTATGGAACATGTGAAAACATGTACGAGTACAAACTGTTTTCAGTGTTCAATATTCCATATTGAAAATCTTTTAATTTTAATTTTGGTGGGGGCGAACGCCCCCATTTATTCGGCTTAATACAAGCTATAACTTAAAAAATAAACTTAAACTAAAACTTAAAACTAAGGTTGGTTGGAATGGTGAAGGAGAACGGATTTGAGGTAGGAAGTGGTGCGGTGGAAGTCAAAGACGGTAGGGTTTGAGTTGATTTGACGTAGTTGACGAGTAGCATACGGGAGATTGGTTCATTCGCGCCATAGGAGGTGTGGTGGGTTGGTAGATAGAAGAGTCGAGGGGTACGTAGATTACGAGGGTTAGTGTTGAGGAAAATGGAGTTGTGAAGGGACACGCATTCAACGTGACCTGAAAGGAGTCGATGAATGAAGAGAAAGTCTGCTGCATCTCTGCGATCTTCGAGGGTGTTTAAGTTGATAAGGTTGAGACGATTTTGATAGGGGGGCAGATTAAAACGATCGTCCCAGGGCATACCTCGAAGAACAAATCGAAGAAAACGACGCTGAATGCTTTCAATTCTCGAGATATGAACACGATGATATTGGGACCATACTTGACTGGCGTACTCTAGGAG
Organism: Volucella bombylans; assembly: GCA_949129095.1. NCBI lineage: Eukaryota > Metazoa > Arthropoda > Insecta > Diptera > Syrphidae > Volucella > Volucella bombylans. The sequence goes on along the minus strand of OX422143.1, from coordinate 107,670,985 downwards.
GGGGCGAACAAAGGTAATATAGAGGGACCTGGTCACGTATGGGTTGGTGAATTCTTTGGACCACCGTTTTACAAAACCTAGTGCAGAGTTGGCTTTGAGGATTATCTCATTCATATGTAAGCGGAAGTTGAGCTCGCTATCATACAAAATGCCGAGGTCGCGAAGAGATTGTACGGAGGAGATAGGTTGGTTATGGAGAAGATAGAGTCGGGGAGGAGATTGTTTCCGCTTATGTAAGAAGGTGATGGATTGGCATTTAGCGATGTTAAGTTCCAAAGAATTTTTGCGGCACCAGATCGAAAAACTATCAAGATCTTGTTGAAGGAGGAAAGAGTCATGGGGAGAGGAAATGATTTTGAAAAATTTGGTATCGTCGGCGTAAAGGGAGACATACGAGTTGTGGCGTCATCAGCTTAAACAATTAAAATATTTTTATTAATTAAATATTTCAATTAAATATTTTATAATTTTATTCGCTATTCAAAGCAAAAAGAAAAATGCAGTTTACGAACATACGTTCTTTACCCAGAGGGAATTTTAGCCTAATTGGTATAATTTTTTATATGTCGATCTTTCATTTTTAATATCGTAGTTACGATTCTAGATGTCTTAGATCGTAAACGAATGATATAAAAGCTTGTGCAAAATTTGGTCATCCCTCTTTGCTAGCATTCTTCAGTTCTACTCGTATCTGGCCAATCGTACATGTAAGTAACACATATATAACATTCCGGTACTTTTTATCCGTTTAGTAATACATTTTTTTATTAGCTAACAAATACATTTTTTATAGTGGCTACAGCAAAAGGAAAATTACTAAAATTGTTTCAACGTTAAGTTCTAAATGCTGACAGCATTTTGAAGTTTGTTCTTTTATTGATTCTCGAGTTACTACAGAGACCTTAGCGGACTGACAAAAAAGCCAAAACTCATACTGGCGCTCCGCTAATGTTCATCAAAAACAATAAAAGAAAAGAATTTAAATAAGACATTACATGCAAAGACAAATTACTTACAACTATTTTATTACATCCATACCATTGAAGTAAATCTGCTCTAGGAACAACAGTAAATCCCAATAACAGCAAATAACAGGACAAAATAGAAGATCAGCATCTTTCCCCAGCATACCATCAGTATCAAGATTGTGTTTTCTTTTTTTTATGAACAAATTTATAGTGTTAGTTTCATATCAATATCGTGTTATATTTATAATCGTACAGTACCGTCAGCACGCTTACAGAACTGTTAGCACAGTCACAGTACTGCTAAAACAATGTAACTGTTATTCTAAATTTAGTAACCTAATCCATTCGCAGCATCTTAAATTGAATATGAATCAAATCTATGCATACATACATATATAGTATATATGTATATTTATAAATACGAATAGTTGTAAAGATAAATATATATATGTACGTATACATAATTTAACTCGTAAAGCCAAACAAATTGAATACATAAAACAACTCATGACGTAAAAAAAAAAAAACTACATATCAAGATCGAAAGACAGCGGAATATTGTGCACAATCTTCAGCTCAAGACATCAAAATTATTAAAACGTGAGTACTTTTTCTTATTTCCATATATGTACTTTCTTTGGCTTCTTACAGATTTTATAAAGAATTATTCCTTTTCAAATTTAATTACCTATGGTTATTATATACTTATCTTAAATGCTTTTTCTTTTATATATGTATCTACATATGCCTGTATAGATTGCATTTTTTTTTTGTCTCCACTATAAGTTAAACGCGATTTTTTTTCCCCAACATACATACGTAAATATAAATTATCTATGATTTCACATCTTGCAATAAAAATAATTGAAATTACTACAAGCTGTTTTCTAAAATATGTAATAATAAATAGTTCATAAAATGGAATATAAAATTAGTATCAATTGCTAAGTGAAACAATCTAGTTATGTATTAATAACAGTGAAAACCGTTGAGTGGATTGCTTAGGTGCAGTGTCAGTGTCGCGCAAGGGACTTTTCCCAGTAACATATTACATGCAAGGGGAGGGTTTTCTCAGATGTTACAAACACGTATAACATCACCTTAGATCATGTACTTATTTTCGTATAATCTTATTCTTATCCCGGTATTTAGACTTCCGTGTCGAGCTACCTGTTTTTTTTCTTAGTATTTTCCCTTTAACATGGCATGAATTTTTTTTGTAGTGAAGAAAGAATTGCAGCAAGATCCCAACCCTCCGACGAGCTAAGCCCGTGCAATCGCAAGCATGCCAACTGCTGCACAAACGCAAGGATCATATTCCATCTACGATACCTTCCTCCTCTTCGCCACAGAGTGTTTGATGATCATATCGAGATCATTTATGGTTAATATAAAAAGAAGGGGACCGAGATGGCTGCTTTGTGGAACTCCAGAGGTGGCCAAAACTGGAGCGGAGTGGGCTGACCTAAATGACCTAAAACGAACACTGTAAAAACGGTTTTCGAGGTAAGAGGATATCCATTTTAACAGTATGGGTTCAAAGCCGAGGGCAGACAATTTAAAGATGATTAACCGATGAGAGATTTTATCGAAGCCTTTGCTAAAATCGGTTGCAACTACATCGACATCATTGCCATTCTCTAGGGCAGAGAGGGCAAAGGATACGAATTCAACGAGATTTGTGGTGGTTGACATACCCTTTAGGAAGCCATGTTGTCTAGGGCAAATAAGTGATTTGCATTGGAAGCTTAGAGCTTCATACAAAATACTTTCGAAGAGTTTAGGTATATGGGAGAGTTTAGCGATGGGGCGATAGTTGGTTATTTCATTTTTTGATCCTTTCTTGTGGATCGGGGTTATGAAGGAGGATTTCCAAGCCTGAGGAAATTCTCCTTGTGAAAGGGATAGACGGAAGAGATTAGAAAGGGCAAGGGAAAGAGAGGAAGGACATTTTTTAAGGAATATGGCAGGGAGGCCATCTGGGCCGGGTGTGAATTCGTCATCGAGTTGGTGTAATTTATATTCGATATAAGACGGGTCCAAAATATGAGAGAGAAGTGGACCATTGGAGAAGTTAGGTAGGTAACTAAAATAGGATGGATCTGGTATAAAGGAGACGGTGGTGAAGGAGTGTTTAAAAAATTTGGCAAATAGGTTGGCAATGGTGAGTGGGTCGGTTAATGACCTGTTGTTGAAAGAGAGGGAAGGAGGGTAACCATCGGACTTTCTTTTGGAGTTAACAAATTGGAAAAAGGACTTAGGGTGGTTTATAAGGTTGACTTGCGCATTGTTAAGGTAGCTCTGGTAAAGGGAATCATAAAGTTCGGTGAAATGAAGATAAGCACCAAGATAGTTGGAATAGTCGGTAAAGGATCTGGTACGCAGTAAAACAGCCCATAACTTATTTCTCTGATTTCGTAAGGAACGAAGCTTGCGATTATACCAGGGAGGACTAGTAGATGATGTTTTAAGGCGGGAAAACGGAACATAAAGGGAAAAAGAATTAAATATTTCTTTATAAAAAATGGATAAGGCATCATTTAAACTTAGGTTGTGAAAGTTAAACAGGGATCTGCTGAGATATTCACTGATTTTGTGAAAGTTTGCTTTATGAAAGTCGTGGGATGAGAGAGTTCGGGGGGAGTGGACTGGAATGAAGAGCTATGAAAAAATGAAAGTAGAAGGGTGGTAGTTATCGATTGTTGAGAGAGATAGGGGACAAAGTGAGACTGAGGAGTTAATTGGGTCTGTTGTGAAAATAAGGTCTAATTGCCTGCCCATATAATTGGATATACCATTGGACTTGGTATAGACTTGAGTCTGTTAAGCGATCTAAGAAGAGGCATTCCTTAGCTGAGTTGGCATTTGAAGCGATGAAAAGCGATTGATCATCTGATGGAGTCCACTGTAGCTGGGGAAGATTAAAGTCGCCGAAAATAAGGATATCATCAATAGGGTCTGACAGGTCAATTAAATGATCGATCGCATCAATAACAAATTGGTAAGATACGATAGGTTGAGCTGGTAGGATGTAGCAACATATAACGTAAAGGGACTTGAAAGGCAGTGATATTTTTATTGCGACAACGTCGGCTTTAGAGGATGAACAAATTGTGATGGGGGAAGAGTTAAGGTTGTTGTCCATCGCCAGTAGGACGCCTCGACAGGGGGAATCTTTATTTGTGCGGGTAGGATCGTCGTCGCGGAAAACATTAAAAGTAGGAGGGAACACTTCCTGGTTCTTTATGTCGGGAATCAAATTGGTTTTGGTCAAGGCGTAAATATCAAAGGGAAGAGCATGTGATTGACGTAGGACAGCATTGGTTTTAGAGAGGAGACCTCCTACATTCTGGTAGTAAAATGTAAGAGGGATGTTGTGGGGTGGAGGTGTGAGGCAGGATGGTTTAAGCGCTGGCAGGGGAGGCACGTTATGGACGAAAAAATTTGTCGTGGTCGGCTCGTCTTCGCTGTAGGTGTGATACTCGTTTAGAGTGAACATAGTTGCCGAATGCAGCAAGGTCGTCCGCTACTTTCTGAGGGGACATGTTAAAAATCTCGTGGTACCTGACATAAAGGTTCCTGAGACTGATAGGGTCAGCAGGGAGGCCTTCCTGCTGGATGGAAACCATGACGCTGGTTTTGGTTTTCCCTTCGTAGCAGACCGAGTCAGATTTGTCATGTAGATAGGCAAGAAAGAGACGAATGTTTTCATATGTCTTTCTTTCTCTGAGCCTAGAGAGAGCATATCGACTTTCTGTAGTGCCATTGGTTTGCTGTGTTAGTTTAACAGTGGGGGGAAAAAAGGGATCGAGAATAGGAGCATTGGAGGAGGGAGATAGAGATAAATGATTGGATATGGAGTTGGACGAGGGATGAGATGTGGGGTTTAGGGTATGGGAGGGTATTAATGAAATTTGGGTACTTAGCTCCAGTTTTAAGGTCGAAGTTGGGAATTGGGTTGTTAGCTGGGTTCGGTGACGTAGAATGTTGAGAAGGAATAATATGGGTGGTTGGAGTTAAATTGAAAGAGGCGCGTTAGCCAGGGGGCTTCGGTAGAACGGGGGGAATTGTGGGATTAGAAGATTGGTGTGTAAGGGCTTTGTGTCGGATAAGTGAAGAGGGAGGACTAAAATTGGGGAATAAGTTTGTTTTAAAGCTCCAGTTGGGATCGAAATTAGAGCTTCGTTTTTTGGAATCATGTTTTTTATTTGGAAGGGAGTTGGAGAGGGGTCTTTTTTTAAGTTTATTGTTATTTTTAAAACTTTCATTACTCTCGAGATGTGCGATTTCTCGTTCCTCAGAGCATTTAGAAATTCTTATCTTTCCAGGTTTAGTTGTCTTACCAGGAGGAGTAGGGAACAACCACGAATATTTGGTTGGGATGTTGACTTTGAAGCTGCAAGAACTGTTGGAGTCAGCGGGGGAAATCATCTGACACTCGCTTTTCGAGTCTGTTTTTCCATTCGGAGGGGGTCCATGAAGTTCCAAATTGTTTGAGCAGTTTGCGTGGAGCGGCGACGGGAGGGATCCTAGTTGGTAAAGGCAAAACGGCTTCGGTTTCCGTTGTTAAGGTGGCGGGAGGAGTATTTGAAAATGATTGCAAATGAGACTCCCTGTCTGCTAATTCATTATGAATTGAAACATTGTACGGGGGAAAAAAAAGTTCAAAATAATAACCGAACTCGGTATACGGGAGCAAAAGAAAAACACGTCCGCACAGGTTGACAATTGACAACAATTTCTTAGAATATGCACAGGAATCATTTCCCAAATTATCGTTGACGAATTATGGGACACCCTGTGTACATATGCAATAGAACCCAATACCTGTATTTTGTGTTTTTTATCGATGAAATGTGAGCAATGCTTGGTATTATTTTCGAAATATAAGTGACATGTCTCTCACACAAAATAGATCAGAGAAACTATTCCATTAGTTTACTGAAATATTTTGAATTTTTTTCTTCTTTATTGTGGACGCTTCTATTAGATGAACTTGATGAACTGTTGGTACCAAGCCAATGAACTCATATCATTCGATTTAATCTTAACTCCTATTTGATGTCATCTATTTTGTACCACATATTGTCATATCTTGTCCCATACTCTATTGAGCAAAGTTAAAGCTAAACCAATAAATTCATTTCAGTCCTTTCCGGGCAACCTTTCGTAAGCAGGCGTACCCTAAGATTAGGCATACCGTAAAATGGATCTGTGAAAGCTATATTAATGAAGAAAAACAGAAGTCAATCTGGCGCAAATTAAAAAAAAAACGAAACAAAAACAAAAAAGGTCTGTGCTTATCGAAAGCGTTTATTCTATAATACCATATATTAAATCCTAAACAAAGCACGTCCTTTTTCTCACTTTTTTAAATTACTGATAAGTTTGAATAGAATTTGTGCAACTATCCAAAGGTTTAAGAGAGTTAAGATACTTGTATGTATGCATACGTTTTTTTTTAAGGTTTAGAGACTTATCCCTACTGGTACGTTGGTAAAAAGTTTATGAAGTTTATCAACACAAATTTAAAGTGAGCTAAGTCAAAACTTAGGCGGCCCTCATGTAAGGACTTAAGATGCAGTTAACAATAAAACAAACCCTCTCAAGACATAATACCATATTTTGTATATATGCACTTTCACAAGGATTTTAGTAGGAAAAATCATCACCAATATTTTTGCATTACTCAAATTTGTTGTTTTTGCATTTTTATATTCAAAGTATACTGGAACCTTTAAATATAATTTCGAATAAATAAATTAAATCAAAATCATCATACCATCGTCACCGTAATCCTCTTCGGCTTCTTCTTCCTCAGTATCAGTTGATTTTGATTTTCCTAAACTTTTCAGCTTTTTCCGTTTGGCGGCATTTCTTCTTCTCGCTGTATAATTAAGTAAAATTATTAATTTTAGTTGGATTATTAGATGTCTGGTTTTTGTTAAGCTTTTAATTTGTTTGCTTACCCTCCATTATGTGCATCTTTTCCTCTTCTGTCGTTCGTTCTTCGGCTAGTATCACTTCCTCTGAAATGTTTGATTTATAAAAATTATAATTAGAAAATGAATTTATCTAAAAGGCTTGAGAAAGCAAAGTAGTAGAGTCAAACACAGTCCCAGGGAATATATTCTAAGGATTTAACAGGAAAGGTTAAATAGAGAAGGTTTCCTAAATGCAGGATTGTTATATGAATTGCTTTCAGAAAAAGGGAATCAACTGTGTTTTTTCAATCAGCATTCAACTAATGTTCACAAATTATAAATTATTATTTTATTTTTAGTTTTTTTTTTTGTTTTTGGTATTTATACTCTACCAGCTTTACATATCCATTCAACATAGCCGTTTAATTCTCTTTCTAGTTGCTGTTGTCTTCTAAGCTTAAGAAACTCTTGCCTATTTTCTACTTTTTCTCGTTCTTTTGCGAATTCACTACGAAAGACAAAACATTGGTGGAGTTTTTTTTTTTTTTTTTTTTGGGTAGAATAAAATGCATTTATACAAGGGATTTATTATCTTTATTAATGAGGAGTAATATTGGAAAAGTTTTTATCATGAAATAGATGTGAACGCTAAGAAAAAAAATAATAACAAAAGAAAAGATAGAAAAAAATAAAAATTCTAAAGGAACACAGTTTAAAATTTTCAATAAATGATGAAATAAAATGTATGAATTTGTATGTACAACCTAGCGGTGGGTTTTCTACCTCTACAATATACCACACTCTTCAAACGGGAGAATTGGTCATATCTAGAATCTTGTTTCCTAGTTTTGGATTACTATTATTTTACAAAAAATGAATGGTGAAACGACGACGGAAGGGTATTATTGAACGATACTCTTATTCACAAATACGATTACTTATTTTACGCTGATGTTTTTTTTAAACATAATTTAATCTCAAAGAATTTGTCCTTAGACTCGTGTGTATAGTTGGTATAGTCACATAAAAATCATGCTTTTAGATACTCTTAATTTGAAGATGTACAATAAAGTATTTCAACTCGAGCAAAGAGGGTTGCTTTATATGATATGGAAGATGACTGAACATGTATTCCCTAATTTCAATCGCCCCTTTCCGACGATTGTCATTGAAGTTACGTAGATCACACTTGTTATTTGTAGATAGTAATGGGAACATACCAGGTTAGAGATTTTTTTATTCCAGAGAAATTGTCTGAGAGATGCGGATGCTAACTGAATGTATTTCAAGGTTGCATTCATTCACATTATCGACGTACGCCTATTAAACATCTACAGGGTGTCTCAAAATTCAACGTCAAGCCGGAAACAGATGATAGGTCAAGTGATGTCGGTTATCACAAAATTATAAAAAAAAATTTAAGTGATGTACTTTTAAAATTATTGGCACTCAAAAAAAAATTGAGAAATCTGGCACCCTGTGACGATCTTTCAAGTGCAAATCATTAATCATCCAAGTTGAACTGACTGTACGAAATTGTACCAGACCGCCATATCTACCAGTTGGAGTATTCCCGATCGAGGAACTCTCGTACTGTGCGAGCATAATGCGCTCGGCAGCCATTTTGTTGATACCACATGCATGCATAAATATTAAGCGGCACGTCTTCCAATAAATTTGGTGAATGGTTCTCCATAAAATCTAAATAAACCTCCGCATTCAAATTCTGCGACAGCTCGAATGGACCAATAATTCTAAAATTCAAAATTCCCGTACACATGTTTACTTTAAAACGGTACTGTGATCTATCTTCCCGCATCAAATGTGGATTTTCCACGTGCCACCCGTGCAAATTGTGGAGGTTCATGTAACCGTCCCTTTTAAAATTTGATTCATCCGACCAAAGAATTTTTTCGAAGAATCTCGGAACTTCTCTGAACCTCTGCACCATCGTTTGACAAAATTGGACTCTTACGGGATAATCACGGGGTAGCAGACTTTGGACTCGCTGTACATGGTACGGATGGAGCTGGTTTTTCCTTAGAATTCGGTGTGCTGCATTCGCTATACACATAAGAAAGCAAATCAAAGTCGCAATGCAGTGAAGTCCAATAAAGAAAGCCAACATTGTAAGCACGAAACCAACACGAAAACAGAATAATGCGCTGTAAGCGAAGGAGCGTAACGTACGGCAATATTGCACGATGTGCCTATGCGTCACTACTTAACAAGGGTGGCATCTCTATCTGTTTCACTCACACTAGTCGAAATGGCGTGCTTGTACGTCTCAATCACGACGTCGCTGTCTATCTCGCTCACACTTGGTACTCATTTTAACTTATTGAAAAGAATTAACTATGAATCGGGTTTCTTAAACAAAATATTTTTTTTTTGTCATCAATTAAGCGTGAGTCTAGCAAGTGTCATACCTTTTTGGAATCCAGACTAAATACGCCGTCTTTTAAAGTTACTTGCCAAAATGGCATAGTACATTTTTTTGTCAGTACAGCCAGTTCAACTTGGGTCATTAATGATTTTCAGATACATGGATGGACAAAAAAGGAATATTTTAGCTAAAACCAATATATGTAGTTATGTTTCAATTTTGGACCATAATTTACAGAAGAGTTACTCAGGATTACGTGCCAAAAAAAAATCGAAGAAAAGTAAAGATTTGCGGTTACCGCACTTGAAGGATCGTCACAGGGTGTCAGATTTCTCAATGGTTTTTTGAGTGCCAATAATTTTAAAAGTACATGACTTAGATTTTTTTTATAATTTTGTGATAACCGACACCACTTGACCTATCACCCATTTCCGGCTTGACGTTGATTTTTGGGACATTCTGTATACAATACAAACAATCTTCAAACGAAAAAAACAGAATTTTTTTTTTGATATTTAGGCAGATCGTGTGCAGATCATTTTGTATATTTTACCCAATTGGATGTGAACCGACTGCAAACATTTTAACACTTTTCTTTATTTTGGGATAATTTTGAACCCTATTGTACATATTATTAAGCAATAGATGCCATATATCATGATTATTTCTGTTACTAATATGTGAAGTTTCTCTATTGTAAGTGATCGGATCTAGTCGACAACACCCGATCCGATCATTCGATCATTTAAGAATAATAAAAAGTGTAAATCATTTCCGTAGCAGATGATTTGAATGCTTATGGTGATAGTGATAATGTAAAGATAAGAGGGATAAAGGGATCGCATTGACAATTCAGAAGATTTTCCTTATATGCTGATGATCCCTTGCAAAAAGGAAAACTATGTTCAAAGTGAGGGCAAAAAAAGGTTCTTAGGATTTCATCAAGCTTGCCCTGGATGTCTTCATTACAATTAAACCTCTCAAGTAAGTATGCAGTCAGAAAGCATTTATTGACGATATATACAATATAGAATAGAGAGTAGAAGCAATTATATTATTATCAAAGAAAGTTGGAACTTGGAAGCTGTTTCCAATTGAAAAATCCCATAAGGATACCAGCTAAAGGCGGCATGTGCATCGCATATCGTTAAGTACGTCGCTAGCAACTCACCAAGAGATCTAGGCCACACAATTAAATCATCTTCAAAGAATTACGTCTGTTCTTGTGTGTCGTCAATTTAGACAGTTTTTTGACATTTATGTTTATTATTCTTTGACAAATCTCTATGAATCGACTTACACCAGAAGAAATCTGCGATATTTTTTCAATTTACCTTGAAAATCGGTATTCAATTTGAAAAGTGTTGTGAAGATTACAAGATGGTTTTAATCCTTACAATTCACCAACTGCCCTGGATATTCATTTTGTTGTGGTTAAATTCCGTACCACATAAACTCTGCATGACGTAAGGCCAACTACTCATCAACATAATGTGCGCACAGTACAGAAGAAACTGTAGCCGCTGTGATATCGATGGTAACAATTCGGCTCTTGCCCGATCTTTTACGAAAAGATCTTGCCATTCATCAGTATAAGATTCTGATCCAGCTGGTACAGATGATAAAGCCACGAGATCGTGACTTACGACAGGTGTCACTGGATTATGCCTTCTGAGCATTCGGCCTAGACTAACTAAAAGCTTCAAAAAGTGATTCAGAATTGAATCGAACATAAATCCATATGCTTGATATCGTCTTCAAAAGATAATGTCATGAACTATTCTTCATATGGAATAAAGATTTTTCATTCAAACTTAATTCCTATTATCCTTTTTATTATTAAAAAAAAAAGTTCTACAGCTCTTCAAAGAACACCTTTTATCAATCAATTATATCAAAACTGAAATAATTTGCGTTGACTCGAGGCACATAAGTGTGAATATTTAAGCCATTTTCTTGATGAAAATGATGTTCGCAAATAGTGTCTCATATAGTGGTAATATATCCCCATATCAAAAAAAATATGCAAGAACAATAGATTACTCATAGAAGCATGTGGAGATTATTAGGGTTAAACCCTGTGGACTCATCTTATATTTTTTACCATCACCGAAAAATCAGTGTTTGTTTAAATGTTGCTTACACCCTTTATTTCTATTTTAAATGAAGATAAATATTGGTCTGCATCAGAGGAGCAAATATTAATGGGGTTAGCTATTAGCATTTTAAAATACAATTTATTTAACATGAATATCATTTAAATTCTGAATTATGTGGTCATGCGAAATGATGAAAGTATTAATGTACCAAAAAAGTATCAGAACAAGCTCTGTTCAATAATTTTGTATGAACAATAAATTGGGAAATAGTGTCATTAACTCCAAACATTCGAGCCATCTAAGGCAAAAAAAAAAAAAAACAGTGTTTTATGTATTCTATGTATTTATATATACGTATCCAGTTAATCCACTGCAGTAAATGTGATATTAACTTCACACACAAAAAGAAACTAGCAATCACACTAGCATCATACATCTTGGATAACTATAAGACTGTGTTCACCTATAAAGTAATAATTTAAGTATATTTCAATACATATACATATACATTTATTGTTTTTACATTTGAATGAAAACAGTTTACATATCAAACTTTTAAACTAATTTATTTTGTATTTTTGTGAAAACTGGTCAAACGATTGTGTTGCTTTATGGTTACTTTGATTAACTTAAGTTAAAAGTTTTTTTTATGAACCTGCTTGTGTTATCCAATCTAGATACGATGTCATTGCATTTTGAAATAACGTTCTAGTCCGGCATTTTTGAAATTCCATTCGTCGTTCGACACGATTACGTTCGTTAGAAAATTCTCTTGAAAATTACACATACATACGTATTATGTTATACAGAAAAAAAAAGTTCTTCAATAGTATTTCTTAATTTGTGCAGTGTTAATCAATAAAATAAAACAAATTGATACAAAACAAAATGAAAAAGAACGAATAAATTTAAAAATCGTAAAAAAAAATATTTAAGAAAAATTAAAAGTATATGTAATTCAATTTTATAACTTACCCGCTAAGAACACCAAGAACTAAGTTGAGCATAAAAAATGAGCCTATAACTATTAGAGGCACAAAATATATCCAATTAAATGTTGAACCTAAAGCGTCGTTGGTCTGAAATTAATTTGATTTATAAATGAAATATATTTTTTATACACAAAAGAACATCTGACTAGAAAGATCATTTTCAAAATTATCGGTATTTCAACTCTTATACAATACATTTTATAATTTCGAAACTAAAACATGGATCATGAATTTTCTAGTTGTTAGTAATATAACTTATGAATTAAACAGAGTAATTAAATTTGAACATGAGTACTGATCAAAAAATTAAGCTCGATTTCGAATTAGGCAATTCTTTTCATACCAACAATTTTCTAAAAAAACGATTTTTGGATCGAAGGTAATATTTTGTTTAATTAATTTCGGCTTTTCCTCCGCTTTAAATTTTATTTTCGTAAGAAGATGTACTACAGGTCATTTAGAACAATTTTTAGAAATATCTTCCTCCACCACGGTGTTTCTAAAAATCGAAAATTGGGGATACCAAAGAAACATCTGATTTTGAAAACAATTTTTTTTAAAATATATATTTTTTATATATTTTTTCTTCTTAATCAAATGCAAAAACGAATGAATGAATAGAGCCATTTTCGACCAATTATTATTTGTCATCTGTTTGAAAGCTGTATCTTTCATTTAGGATAATGACTATAAAGGTCCGTATTAATAGTTGTCGTAATGGACAGTGTCAAACTTTGACTACTTTCGACCAAAATTTGTTAAGCAACTACAGTTGCAGCTTTTCTACTCACACTCTCACGTGTAATCTAACATTTCCATAAAACTGTAGCAAAACACCTATAAGATGCTTCTTTCTTTAAGAGAGCATCTAACTTTATGTGCTTATGATCAGACATGATCACATGATATTAAAGAATCACCGTAAAATACTGTGTTTTCTTGCAAAAAAGGAATGGATTGCTGTCATCATTTCCGAAGATTTTGGCGAAGCAGCAAAGAAGGTGGCAGCGGTGGCAGCACTTTCTTCTGTAAAACGATGGCTTTGGTATTCGAAAATACAAGAATGGCTACTAAATCTGCTCTAAATCTATCTCTGTAATCCTATGAAAATTACTTTTTCAAGATTCTACAAATTTTTTGGGCTGGTGTCATGCATTCACCAGCAAGGTGTTGCTCAAAACTAAACTAAATTGGACGCGCCTTTGATAGTTTCTATCGTGATGTTTTTTGAGTGCGCGCAACATACATACAAACTATTATAATGTGGGAGATTCAATAGATACTCGTATCATGTTAAATTTGCTCTCACAAAAATTGATTTGTTTTTTTAAAAAGGAACTTTACAACAACAAATATAAGAAAACGATCGCTGAAAGAGAAAAAAAAATTGAAGAGGGCATGCACACCCAAGCATTTTCATTCTTTTATTCTCTCTGCGCATGTGGCCCTAGGCCTGTTTCGAATAACACTATTCATATACTTATTTGTATATGTTGATATATAATCGGTAATTGGGAACGCAATTGGGAGATTCATGGGTATGAACCAAATGTGAGAATCTCAGTAATATCCCATAGAATGTGCATATAAATGTCTCCTGTAAGTTTAATTAAATTCTCCTTTCTCGTCAATATTGGAGCCTGAATTGTCAGATTGGAATTTCAACAATTATATTGAAATATTTTACGAGAATCGCTAATTTTTTTGCTTTCCTATTCAATCTTAAACCTGAAACATGACTTTAAAAGCCTATGTAAGTATTTTTAAAAATTTATACATTAAGTTTTCAAATATTCAGGGAGAACCAAACAACTTTGAAAACAATCTTTCTATTTTATGAAAAGATTTTCATTTACATATATACATTTGGAAGCCTTAAATGATAATTTTTTATCAATTACATAAATACAAACAGATACACATCGAATTATTTAATATTATAAGACACATTTAAATATTTAAAATAAATGGAAATTAAATACTTTTTGATGCAGAAAATCCAAGTATATTGTTTAAATTCCATTTATTTATACACAAGATAGAAGAAAAACATTTATATTCATATAAGTATAATAGAATAGTTATATTTATATACATATAAGTAGGCATATTTTTTAAGTTAAAATATACATATACTCGTACCTATAAGAGTAGACATGCACACATCAAGAAACTCAATGCTGGTGCAAATTATAAATTATCATGAATCTTAGATGTTTATGTTTATATTTAACATTGATTTTATTTGTTCTTAATTATTAATATTTTCTAAACCTTTATTATTTAAATATGATTTTTAGGTTATTTAGTATATCAAATAAAATAAAAGTTAGACTGACTTCGTTATCAGATAATTTTAATCATATTTGACTTTGATTTTCGACTCTACAACTATCTTTCGGAAGTAAAAAAAAGCTTTTTGATTCTTAAAATCCTAACTCAAGATCGGGTTATGATAAATAAGATAGCAGTTCAAATACAAACTGGCGCAAAATTAATCACCCTCGTCGTACGTCAATCATATTTGACATTTGTGAACTAGACAGCTGCAGTATACAAACACAATAATTGTGTCGATGTTTTTGACCAATAATCGGTCGATGGTGTTAGCGCAGCGTGAATTTCGACGTCGATTTTCTAATCATGTCGCGCCAACTGGACAAATATACTACTCGACTCGAACAGAGTGGAACCACAGGAGACCATGCGGGCGCCACCGGACTAATCGTTCGGCCGAAAATATCACGGCTGTGGCTGCCGATGTCGCAGAGAGTGAAGAAACATCAACCAGACGACGGGCCATGCAATTGGGCATCAGCAGACGGATCCTACAGCGAATTTTAGTGAAAGCCTTACACATGTTCCCGTACAAAGTGCAAACAGTGCATCAGTTAATCCCTCATGACCGTCAGTCGCGTGTGAATTACTGTAAAGCCATCCTCAATCTTACTAACAAAGTGAACGATTTTGTCATTATGAATGACGAGGCGCATTTCCACTTAAGCGGTTACGTCAATAAGCAAAATTTTCATTTCTGGGGCACTAAAACTGATTTTCAGAAAATGACTTTCAGAAAATGACTTAACAGAAACAATTGTAAAGGTCCAAATAAATATTTCCATCACTCAAAAACTCAAAAAGAAAATTGGATGATTAATTTTGCGCTACCTTGTACAAGTTTTAAAATGAAAAAAAAAAAAATTATTTTCGGTATGTTATAGCTTTAATAGAAAGAACGAACATTCCCATTAGGTATAGTTATAGAATATAATTTTCCAAAACCTTGTTGACTATTTCTAACTCTCTCTCACGAATGGCTCGGATGATATGGCAAGTCGATGTTAATGGATACAGTCGAACACTCTCGGCCACATTAGGCACATCACATTCTCGTCGATACGTACCGTACGATGACGGAGACCATGAGAGTTGTCCGCAAGTAAACCAGTCTCCCGAATTTTTTGCACAAACGGGCGTGCAGCAGCCGCGGTGAGTTTTTTTATGCCGGCTAAAATATTTTTAATAAACGCGCTGTTTAGACAGCACATCACTCACTTTTGAAATAAGTTTGCAATATTTCCCAATGTTGTTCAAGAGTATAAAGCGATTCATTTCGTTTTGCGGAGGTATGATACTGATTAACAGTCAAGATTTTGAGCGGCAAAGAGCTGTAAGTGTCAGAATAATATATTATTCGAAAAGTAACTTGTATTTGGGTCAGTAACTTGTATGTACAGCGAACGGGGTGCAATTGCGATTTATTAGATCAAGAAGCCGATGGTTCCAAAAAATTCTGCATAAAGAGAAGTGAAAGATTTAGAGAATACCATTTAAACTAGATAATCGTCAGAAATCTGCACTCTACATGGGCCTTCATTGATAAACTTCGTCAGTAAATGTTGGACATTAGCCTTTTGGAACTAAGCTAAACAAAACGAAGCAATAGCGAAGAAAATACATGTCATTGTAGGAAGGAGATTAAAAACCAAACAAGGGCCTATCAAGGAGACAGTCACACCGCCATGGATTCATTCAAAAATTAATGACGCTTGCCTCGGGGAGTTTTTTTGGCTGAGGTCCAAGTCCACATCGATCTTCTTAAAATAAACTATTGGTTTAAGCAAATATCATATTGAATAGCGTAAATACAACTGATTATATCATCGAGTCAACTGTAAAGTATACGAGTAGAATGTAAAAAAACTTTACTGTTCAGGAGGCTCAAAAACTTATCATCAATTATATATTTTTAACGCGCATCTGTACTATATACTTTTCACCTATAATACAATATAAATCTCATTCACCCATTGTATGCAGCGTTCTTTAAACAGCCGTAATCGATACTTTAGTTGGCACGTCGATATGCTCTTGTCATTGAAAAAGAAAGACAAAATTGCAAGCCAGTAAAATTGCAAATGAACCGGTCACGCATACGTCGAGATGAAAACAATTTAGATTTCAAGCTGTGTTGCTAGAATGAAATGAGTGAGACTTGTCGGACCTCTACAGCCATACTTAAACAAAGTTTTATACGATCTCACTGAAATATAGTAAGATAAAGGCCATGATAAAGTTTTATGCAACTATGCCTGTTGGGGGTTAAGCTCGTTTGAATTGAAAAATGGAGTAGGGCTTTGTTATTTAGTATGTATATACATACATATATCAAGTATATATCTGGTTCCGGCAATAATATATATTAAGATTGTAAATTATTCTGATAACGTCATAAAATAGTCTTTGTTTAGAAAAAAAATGTTCCAACACATAGCAAAAGCCAATTTAATTTTTAAAATCGATTCATATGTTTCATAAAATGCACCAATAAGCAGAGAATTTCCACAACACAAATTTACATGTGTGCATAAGGAAAAGAAATAGAGTATCTAATCTCATTGCATACGGATATTTAAAGCAGGCATTTGTCGTCACAAAAAAAAAAAAACAGTCTATCGTAATCGATAGGCAATTCTGTATTAGGTAAATTTATAATAATAGTGCAGTTTATATTTTTAAGTTGAAGTAAAGTAGCAAATTATTAATTTTGAAAAGAAAAACTTAAAAACAAATAGAAGATATCGAAAACTTTGACGTGTATAGAACATACTACATACGAGTAATTTGACATTTCTTTATAAATAAGAAAGCGTTTATGTTATCTATGCATATTTGCAACAACATCGAACTATGCTGATGTTACAAAATACATAGACTTTGTTTTGCACACAATAGTAGATTTGTTTAAATTCAAACAGTTTTTTTTTTCTTTTTGCAATTTACCCAATACAGTATTGCTGTCCAGCCTTCCATTGTGATGCACTGGAATACGGTCAACATGGCAAAACCGATATTGTCAAAACTAGTTATTCCAGAATTTGGTCCATCCCACTTTTCTAGGCACATACTACTCGTAAAATTACAAACGTATGCACCAGCTGACGCTACGGATGAGTTGTCTGAGTTACAAGGTGTTTCCATCTCCCCCTCCTTTACAATTCTATCTGTTGACACAAAGAATTAATAAAAAATGTTAACTCAACAATTCTCAATAGAACAAAAAAAATAAAAAATAAATAAATAAATAAAAATAAAATGTATATTATTTTTTTATTGTCACATTGTATATATTCCAATATTAAAAACATAAATACGAGTATGTAAATAAAAAGAGTAAAAAATTATGTATCTTTACTTGGATCCTCTAAACTATAACAAGTCTTATGCAGTGCGCCCGAATAGAACTCGAGTCCGATGATTGCAAATATAACGATCGCAAATAGGACCAAAAGTCCGATTTGAAGTAACGGTGCCATTGCTTTGATAATTGATTTTAAAACTACTTGTAAACCTGAAATATTATTCAAAATATTTTTGGAAGAAAAAACACACACAAACAGAGAGAATCAGTATTAGTAAAAATATATTTCATTCTTTATATATTTTAAAAGAAATTATTTTAAATTTAAAAATTTAAATATAAAATAAAATAATAATATCATGCATCTATAAGAGTATGAAACTAATCTAAACATCATTGGGAAAGCATTTTTCTTTTTTTTAATTTATTCTCAATTGATGTTAATTTAATCTAAAACTGAAAATAAACTAAAAACTCTAGCGAACTAATTGATCAAACTACTCACTAGGAATTCCAGAAACTAATTTTAAGGGCCTTAGCACACGAATAGCCCTTAATGTTCTTAGATCTACTTCGGGCCCTTTTTGTGGGAACATTGTGATGAACCTGAGGTTTTATTTTTTTTTTTTAAATCACACCAATCAACAGGTATTTTAGACCATTGTTTTAATTTTTGATTTTTTTTTTTTATTATTATTCAAAAAATATTTTTTTTTGCAATTAAAAAACGCGAAAAAGAAAAAAAAAAGAGAATACAAAAAAATTATTCCAAGAAATTTTGTTTTTGAAATTTTTTTTAATTACACTATAATCTAGTTCACACAACAAAGAGCTAAAACATTGAGAAAATTTTAAAGTAAAAAAGAAAAATATTCTTAAAATTAAAATTAAGAAAAGGAATGAACACAAAAACAAAACTAAGGGCTATTGTTGTATATAAATTATAAAATAGACAAATAAATATAAAGGTCTTAAGCAAATAAATAAACTATAAGTATATATGTATCTGTGTGTATAAAATGAAGATAATAAATTTCATATGAACAAAATAATTTATTTGTTATTTCAAAATATTTGCTGAATGGTTTAGTACGACTTCTAATAAGACTTTAGAATATACAAATGAAATTATAACAAAAATGAAATGAACGGAACTAAATTGTTAAAACTAGAAAACTATTGTAGCAATGTAGTGTGGAAACTATATTCTACAGAATTTTTTTATTTCTTTTTAAATATGGAACACGTTGTTAGTATATAAATAAGTTAGTAAAATTTAATAGCTTCTGTCATCCATGGAGTCCGCTTTTACGGCTTAGTTATTTTGGGTGGAAAATTTCACGTACTCGTATATGAGAATGAAAAAACGACTTCACATTCCCTGTAGTGAATGTTCTTACCGTTGAATTTTATATACATATGTATATGTAGCTAAACTCGTATATGGGACAAAATGACAACTTAAATCGCACAAGATACGTTAAGAAATTACGGCATTAACAACGGTCTAGTATCTCTTCGAATTGTGTTATATGTCTTATAGTATTTTACACAATAAATTCTTAGTTTAAAACTATGATTTTTTGTATGTGCAAACGAAGTATTGAATTGGATTTCCGTTGCTGAAACTAAGCGCTAATCTCAAATAATTCAGTGTACTCTAATTAAGAAGAACTGTTTGAGGTGACGTGTCAGGAAGCAAACAAAAGATAATCAACGTTCCTTCGTTTTTAAATTCACAGTACTTTTCCAACCGACAGCTGATTTGTTCTAAGTTTGGTTTGCCATTTTGTGAATAGACTTGGAAATAGGAATAATAGACTGGAAATTTATTTCGAAAATCGTGGTTCAGTTTGCGAAATCTATCCTGCGCTGCGTCTATTTTACGGTCGATATCGGTCCATCTATGCAAGTTCTTTGAATAAACTTGGATCGTTTTCGTACAACGCATTAACGTAAAACGTGTCCCAAAATTCACGCAAAAAGTAGTTTTGATAGAATACATAGATACATAGAATAGAATACAGTTTTTAATCAAAATTGTAAATTTTTTTTTTAATTCATAAAGTACTCGTATACCGTATAGGGTTATATATGGAATAGCATATCGGGTAAATGGCCTCTTCGGCCTTGCTGGCACATACGCATTACAGAAATGCTGTTGAATTTCGTTGATCGCTATCAGTTTGCTCCTTTAGGGCGTTGGTGGTCGTGGTCTTGTTGGCATACACTTTAGACTTCCAAAAGCCTTAAAGAAAAAAGTCCAGTGGTGTTAAACCCCATGATCTGGGCGGTCAAGTTTGATAACCAAAATGGGAAATTACGCGATCACGATGACTCATGCAGTAATTGTATTGTTTCTTGGTTTGCATAGCATATGACACTGTTTTGTTAAAAGCTAATGTCGTCCACATCCACATCTTGCACCTAGAGCATAAAAAACTGGATTATCATGTCGCGAGCACCATTAACTGTATGAAAATTGCGAACTGTAGCTGCCAAACCAACATTCTTTTTAAAATATTGCTCAACAATGAAGCGCTTCATTTTTAATAACCCTGAACTGTCATCTGTTACGTTGGCTTTTGTTTTTTTATTATCAACACTTTACCGCACAAATGGCGAAAAATTCCAATCTTGAGTGAATTTTGGGACACCCTTTGTTAATAATACGTATCAGCAGAGACATCTTCCAGTGTGCACTGAAGAAACCGTTGCTGCTATGGAGCGTAGTATAGAGGAAGAGCCGAAGAGTTGATTCGCCATTGTGCGCAGTAATTGCATCTTTGTCCATGCACATCTCGCGCAAGAATTGAAACTTCGTCGTTCATTCGGTGAATGAACTCTATTTCGGCCCACAACTTTTCACCACAAAATATTGTCCAGCGATGACGCTAAATGGTTGAATGGTTACGTTAACGAGCAAAATTGTCACAGGTAAGAAAATTCAGAAGCCATTATTGAGACGCCGTTACATCCAGAAAACCGCACTGTTTGGTGTGTTTAAAAGAGAAGTGGAATCATTGGTCCAAATTTCTTAAAAACTATGTCAACTAGAACGCTACACTCAATAAATTCATTATTCCACAGTTAGATGGTATTTTCGTGGAAGAAGTATGGTTTCAAAAACACAGCGAAACGTTTACGTTCCATGTAATTTATCTCGAACGTGTGACTTTACAGCTTTGTACAATATCATTTTTTGAGAGAATATGAGAAGTACGAGTAGATGGACGATGGAGGACTTTAAAACCAACATTTGTCGCATTACTGCCGATATACGGACTCAGATGTTCGGAAAAGTGGTCGAAAATCGGACTTCCCGATTGATTATTATTCGAGCCAGCCGAATTTATGCATGAATGGCATAAAATTATCTTTTACATAAAACCAAGACCATGGTCATTACCACGATTTTTATGGTTTACTTTTCAAAAGCGTCCCTTTGGAATTGGCATTGGTATCATTATAAAAATTTGGCAAATACCTTAAAAATTAATCGTTAATAAATTGCCATAAATGATAATGTTAAAAGGTGGATTAAATGAGGTATGGTACTCGTATAATTTGAAAAATGATGCTGTTGATGGGCTTTAGGGCTGTTTGGGTTTTATATACATAAAAATTTGGTCAGATTTCGTGAACTTGAGTGCAAAAATTCAATGCCATTGCAATGTATTGACGAAACATCGTAGTTATTCATGTTTTATTTATGTACGTAAAACCCCTGAACAAAATAGATCTAAAGCCCATCAAAGAAATCATTAATGATTAAGCTACAAAGTTTTCGTAAGACTTATCTTTCTCATTCTTCCCTTAAAATAATGTTGATATGATACAAGTAAACAATGTCAGTACCGGGATTCTCGCAAAATTTTCCACTGAAATTCTGTTTCTTTAAAACAAAAAAAAAAGTGCAGCAGGCAAACACTTTCAATATACTATTAATAGGTCAATATGATGAAAATGCACATAATCATGACTGTAGATATTATAATGGTTATGTAAAGAAGATGAGCTACGTTTTCACCCGAGTAAATTATTAAAAGTTCACTTTCTAAATATTTCCACCTAAGACAGATAATTATTTTTACAAAATATACAAAAAAAACATAATTTGCCCATGCTTTACTACAGGCTCGGATGGTATATTAATGCAGTTGCTTATGATTTAATGTTTGAAAATAAATAAATAAATCGTTTCAGCCATAACTAAGCTGGCCCTTAAAAAATAACCCGAGCTATACACTTAAGTTAGATGGTTTTCTAAATAAATACATTTTTTTCTTTTAATATTTACGAGTATTTCTAAAGTCTAGATATTAAAATTTATATCTATTCACAATGGTAAGTTACATTTTTGTTGATACATTTTCTAATGTTATAATAAATGTCACCGACACACAATAGTACTATTGTAGTACATACGATGATTTATATTGATAATAGCTATACTATACCATCTAGGGCCTAATGGAGAGTTCTCTAAAACACTGAAGACTTGAACACATTTCTAAGACGCTCTATGTGGGAATATGTAGAAATAGTAATTAATGCACGATATACATATATTTAGTTAGATAAACGTAAAAGAAAAAAAAAAATCTTAAACGAAGTTCAGCGAACAATTCCTACTTAATGGCACTCCTTGCTGAGCACTCGGACGTCTTACTTGGTATTCTCGAAACGAGCTTAAGCGGCCTTAAAACACGAAATGACCGTAACATTCGCAGGTCGACATCGATATTAGCTTCTGCGAAGATCGTCATAGCACTAAAGTGTGTAATCATTTTCCAAAAGAAATAATTACAGTGTTTCATTATCGTTATCGTTTATATGTAAAATCCGTATAAAAACAAAAAAAAAAAACAAATGAAAAAAGAAAAAAAAAACAAAAAACAAAAATAAATAGGGAATAGTAGTATAGGCAATTGAAAAATAGAAATAAGAAAAACAAATACATTTGTTTAAGTATATGGAAGTAAAATAGTGTCAAATGAAAATTTCTTAGACCTGTCCAAGAGTAACATTTGCAAAAGCTTAAGAAAAATACACATATGTTAAGATGTTGTTTGAAAATGAGATAATTACCCCGTTACTACAACGAAAAAATCCATTATGTTCCATATATTCCTGAGGTAGGAGTGTTTATGCAGAACTAGCCCTAAGGCAAGGATCTTGAGCGATGCTTCTACACAGAAAATGCATAAAAAATAGGCTTCGGTTTTTTCCTACAAAACAAATGTTACGATGATTAATTGAATTTTAAAAGGGATGAGATTAGAAAGGATACAATACCAATTTCTGAGCCAATACTGTTTTATCACCCTCAGGCAAATGTTCTTCTAATGCCAACACTACACAGTTGGCAATGATTGTCAATAACACAGCGTACTCGAAGGGCGGCCATTCTATTATAAATCGTGTATACCTTCTAATTGGATTATCCTCGGTGAGGATAAAAAGTGATGTGGGCCCACCACCAGGTGGTGATTGGCCCTGACTGCTCGGGCCACCCATTCTATCAGCTAAGCGATGGGCTCCCCTTCGACCCAAGTGCCCCCCGCTTGTGGAGCCCTGTTGCTGTCCTGCTAGCGCCGCTTCCTGAGCCGCTGCCAACCTGTTAATAAAAATAAAAATAAAAACAAAATAATATTCAATTTCATAGTAGAAATGCCAACAAAAGTATTTAGAATATGCAAAACAAGAACAAGCTGTAAATTTGGAATAAATGCAGGAAAACTTGTTGAAGACAGTTGCTGCTGCCTGGTGTGGTTTGGCTGATGGTATTTCTTAGTGCACTTTATTCAACAGGTACATACTCGTATGTGTAGAGATCTTCATTTACGCATCATGGTAAATTGATAGTTTTATAAAACTGTATTTATGTGTACAAAAAAAATATATATATATTTCTTGAATAAAACTTAATGGTCTTAATGGTTTTTCTTGGCTGAGACTTAATGGAGAACGAAGTTATACATATACTCAACGTAATTGAAAGCTTTATAATTTGTCCGTCACTCTGTTATTCTGGTTATAGATTCCGAAAATATTGAGTCTTAACGATTTCTAATCCTAACTGAGTTCATGTAGCAACTGATGAATAGCGGGTTGCATGTGTGAATTCTGTTGGTGCACTGTTTCATTTTGTTGCAAGGGCATAACACCTACAACAATTTGATTTGGTAAACCAACTTTAGAATTTTCACGTTGCAGCCTTGCTTAGCATTGTCGGTGTTTCTGCCTTTTGTGTTTGTTAACTTGCAATGACTCGGGAATTTAGAGCGGACATAGCAAATATACGCGGGCTAAAAAGTAATCACTTTTCTGTTCAATGACGTCAAAAGTTTTACTCAAGCGCGTGAAATTTCAATATGACCAAAAATTGAGGCAAAAACTACTACAATGTCCCAAAGGTAGTAAAAATGTTAAAATATTAAATATTAAAAAGTCTGCCTCATCCTCTATCCCAACGGTCATTTACAATGACATTCCAGCTGTCAGCTCTTTGGACAAGGCCAATCTGCTTGTTGCACACTTTGCGGCCAGTTCAACACTTCCAGATTGTGCTTTATCTCCGCCTACACTTGAGTGCGTCGAATCTTCAATAGGACGAATTCACTTTCCCACTCTTGTAGTAGAAAGAGTACTTAAAGACCTCAACATACATAAATCCGCTATTCTTGATGGTATATCTCCCCTTCTTCTGAAGAGGTGTTCTTCCTCGCTGGCAAAACCACAGCGTAAGCTTTTTCATCAATCCTACTCTTCCCGAGCAGATGGAAAACAGCATTTGTCCAGCCCATCCCTAGGAAAGGATAATCTTGTTTTCTCTCCCCTACAGACCCATTTCACCTACGTCCCTTCTTTCCAAGGTCATGGAAATGCTGATAAATCGTCAGCTCATGAAATATATTGAAACACGAAATCTTCTCAATGACCGGCAGTACGGTTTTCGTAGCAACAGGTCCACTGGTGATTTGATGGCATGTCTCACCGGGAAGTGGGACCAAAGTGTACATCAATCTTGCTAAAGTAAGATAGTTGCACTTGATATTTCTAAGCATTCGACAGAGTTTGGCATCATTTGTCGAAAATGCGTGCATTTGGGATCGACGACTCTCTTCTGCAATGGATTAGAAGCTACCTTTCGGAACGTTAAATT
The DNA here is from genome assembly GCA_949129095.1 of Volucella bombylans. NCBI lineage: Eukaryota > Metazoa > Arthropoda > Insecta > Diptera > Syrphidae > Volucella > Volucella bombylans. Next base: position 107,645,807 of record OX422143.1, on the reverse strand, counting down.
CAAGTTGTCTTGGATGGTTTCAAGTCTGATATTCCCAAAATAAATGCTGGTGTGCCTCAGGGCTCCGTTCTGTCTCCGACGCTCTATTTAATTTTTATCAATTATCTCTTGTCTGCCACTTCTAATCCAATATATTCCTTTGCTGACAACAGTACTCTCTGCTTTTCATATTCGTTTCCGGACTCACCTCCCTGCTCTTCGGATGCATAACGGGTACGGCAGCGTATGTTAAGCTCAAATATACCCAAATAATACCCAGCCATTATTCATGAATGGTACTTGCGTAATCGAAACCGAAAAACTTTCCATCCTCGATATGTGTGTCCATGACAACTTACATTGGAATGACCACATATTCTAAATGACTTTTGTTGTCCGAGAGAGGGCTTTGCTACTCAATTGCCTTCTTAGCCCAAAGAAACAGCCGTTTTGATCTCAGCGCTGGTGTCATTGTCTGTATTTATAGCGGAGCCTAGGTAAACAAATTCCTTAACTACCTCAAAGTTATACCTGTCGAGGGTGACGTTCTTGCCGAGACTTCGGTGTTGATTGTCCTTTTTGCTTGACAGCATATACTTGGTTTTGCCCTCTTTGACCGCTTTCGCCGCTTCCGTCTCAATACTCGCGAAAGCGACACTGACATCACGCTTCTTTCTCCCGATTATGTCAATATCGTCGGCATATGCGAGTCGTTGGACGGACTTTTGAAAGATAGTGCCTCTTGTGTTTGCTCGTGAGTTTTGCACTATTCTTTCAAGTACGATGTTGAAAAAATCGCATGACAGCGCATCGCCTTGTCTAAATCGTTTCTGGACATCAAAGGCCTCGGTGCGATCTTTATCGATCTTGATGGAGCAGCGTGCATTCTCCATCGTCATCCTGCACAGACGGACGGGTTTGGCAGGGATGCCGAAACTAGACATTGCTCTGTATAGCTCGTCTCTATAGATGCTGTCATACGCGGCCTTAAAGTCGATGAATAAGTGGTGTGTATCGATCTGAAGCTCATTGGTCTTCTCCACGATCTACCGTAGTGTGAATATTAGGTCGATGGTGGACTTTTCTGGCCTGAAGCCACACTGATATGGGCCTATCATGTTGTTGAGGAAGGGCTTCAGGCGTTCACACAATACAGCAGATAAGATGTTGTATGCGATGTTAAGGAGACTGCTGTCTCTATTCAGAGGGTCTCCTTTCTCGAGAATCGGACAAACAATGCTGAGGTTCCAATTATCGGGAATACATTCGTCCGACCATATTTTACAGATGAGTTGGTGTATTCTCCTTACCAAGTCATCCTGCCGCTTTGAAGAGTTCGGCAGTCAGGCCGTCCGCTCCAGCAGCTTTGTTGGACTTTAGCTTACATATAGTTATATTCACGGTCGGGTGGACGAAAGGTCATCATCGTCTAGGTTCAAAGGTTGATTCTGCCTGACAGCGGTATTTGGTACGTCATCGCCGTTATACAGTCTGCAGAAATGTTCTTTCCAAATCCTCAGCATCGACTGTGATTCTACCACGATGTTCCCTTGTTCATCTCTACAGGCTTCGGTTCGGGGTTTGTTTCCGTGGCATGTTATTTTTACCTTTTGGTAAAACTTCTGAACCTCATTCCTGGAGTAGCATCTCTCAATTTCCTCGACCGCGCGCTTCTCATAATCTTTCTTCTTCGTCCTGAGAAGCCGGTGTTCGTCTCTCCTCTTCCGCTCATGGAGCTCATGAGCAGCTCTGGTCCTTCTATGCAGCACCGCTTAGCTTAGTGAAAGCCAGCATATCAGAAGCGGCACCTCTGATAGCGTTTTGGCAGTGTTTTCAATGGTCTTCGATGCTTGATGCTGGCGGTATTGGACCTCTTAAGAGATTAAGAGACACTCGATCGGAAGAGGACTTGGCGATCTATTGCGATTGCAGCCGTCTGACGTCGAATTTCCTCACGGCATTAGTTTGTCTTGGCATAGTTTGGGATATCCGCAACCGTACCTTGGCTACAACAAGGTAATGGTCCGAGTCGATGTTGGCTTCCCGGAACGTACGGACATCCATAATACTGGAGGAGTGTCATGTGATCAATCTGGTTGACTGTTGATTGATCAGGAGTTCTCCAACTCCGCTTGTGTATATCGAGATGTGGGAACCGCGTGCTAGCTACGACAATGCTTCACCCAGCCGCAAAGTCGATTAGCCTGAATCCGTTATCGGAGGTGGTGTCGTGCAGGTTATATTTTCCGATCGTTCTAACAAAGATACACTCTCTTTCTAGCTTTGAATTAAAATCACCGAGGACAATTTTAATGTCATAGCTACGGCATTGCTCGTAGGTCTTGTTGAGGAGGTCATTGAAGGCATCCTTGGCGTCGTCATCTTTCTCATCTGTGGGCGCATATAAGGCTAATGTTGGCGAATTTAGCCTTGATGCGAATTGCTACGAGGCGCTCGCTCACATGCCGGAAGCTCAGGACTTCTTGTCTTAGTCTGCCTCCGACAACAAATCCACATCCAAATAAGCGCTGCTTTTGCGGTCGATAGCAATCGCCGTAGTAGTATACTACGCAGTAACCCGTTCCGGGATGTGAGTGCTGCCGTTGGCCCATATAGGGTTCGTCCGCCACCATCTCTTTTCCAAGACCCTGACTAAGTCTTGGAAATCCTTACCGGCCTGAGCTTCTAATATGTCGGAGTAGCCCGGATAAGGTCTTGTTTTGTTTTGCTGAACTTATCACTTTGGTTTAAATTATGCTTATCGCAAAAGTGAAGGTGAGACATTATAGCATTGAAGCGATCTTTTGAAAGACTGGAAGATACTAGTTCACATCCAGCATCTCTTGTGGCTTCCCAATACATACTTTTTTGAGGAAACACTTAGCAAGATTATTCCGAAAAAACACTTAATTTCATGTAATGAAATATTTAAATGTATGCTATTTTGCATGGCGTAGTTATTGGTGAGACATACTGCTATTTCGTAGATTCTTGATCTTGGGGCTTGATTATTGAACACAATACTAAATATCGTCTCACCTGTAGCACCCTGCAAATCTTTCTTCGTCCAAGTTAGATTCTTGTTTTGGATACATTTTTCTTTTCTTGGGAACCATGGGAGATAATGGAATGTCGTCGTCAAAATCAAAACCATCACAGCAAGTAGTTGACTGCGTGGCTAGTTGCATATGCCCACTTTATTTTCTCTCCTGAATTTTCATCCGTCAATTCTCCACATGCATTATTTGGCGGTAGCACGGTTATTGTGGCCGGTGCTGAATTAGATTCTTCTTCTTCCAATACAGCTAGGATTTCATCCAAATTTATGTTTCTACAAAACAAAGCAGACGTGAACTCTAATTTCATACTTCCTACATATGGGACACCAATGAGAAAACTTTCATTTTGCAAAACCCATGAAAATTTTCATAAATCTTACAAAGGGAATAAATAACATGATATTCTAACATATTTGTTAAAACTATGTCAAAATTACCTTCTTGATGACATTGTTTTACCAGTTCAGTTCACTTCACTCAAAAACACTAATTGCGAAAATAGCCCGCGAAATATTGTTCATAACTAGGAAAGATATTCAAAGGAATTGATAATTGAATTAATTAATAAAAAAAGTAATAATCAGCGAAAGTAATAAGATCCTTTTCTTAGAGCAAACAGTCTTTTATTGATAATATTTTCGTAAAATAGTTAATGTCATCAGCATACATAAAGCAGTAGAAATATTTCAAGAAATCCGGCAGACCATTGATAAAAAGTTGGAATAAAGAAGGACCCGAGATAATTATGATTCCCCTAAAAAAAAAATAGACTCCAATTACAACATATTATGTTCTGCAATCAAATATGTTCCAGCAATTTGATCTAATATATGTGTAAAAATACGTGACATATCAAAATGTGCGAATATATATAAAATAGTGGTTAGCATAAAATCGTATAAAATCTGGGTTGATCCGTAGTACTTATAGTCAAAATATTTTCTAAAATATTGAGGTTAGGTGACCTACTGTGCTGCAGAATGCCATCAGCCATTTGTCTTACAAACCGAAGAAAAGCTGACAATTGGATGCCCTTGAAACCCATAAATGTCTCCCAAACACTGCCATTTAAGTCCACTTCCTTAAACAAAAATAAAAAGTCAATCATATGTGACCCTACTGACATTGTAACTGAGCAGTACGCATTCACGTAAACAAAATACATACTTTTCCAATTCTTCTTCAATATATTTTATTTTTTCTTATGAGTAAACTTTTTTTTTTATATTTAACATTTTGGTGCCGTAGACTACTTAAAGTTAACTACAATTTGTATAGGTTATATACACAAATCTATAACATTCATTTGGCGTAGCCACATATAAACATTTACTTTTTAGCCAATCCTGAGTTGGTCGATGGTATGGTTGTCTTCCAGACAATAGGACTCCGATTTCGAAATTCATAAAGGAAATTGACGCCGACAACAACGCAAATTACTTTTCCTCTTAAAGTTGTCTTGCTGGGCTCTTCTTCTCTAGGAGATGAAGAGTTCTCCACAAACTTTGTGTACATAGCCATTCGTTTAGCCATTTCTATCTATTAAATGTGTAGTGAAGATTAAGTCATTATTTTGGCAATTTATTTGAATTAAATTGTTTATTCGATATAATCGTACAAATACAGTGATGATACCAATATTTCCGACGAAAAGTTACCAGATCCAAAAGAAGGAAACCAAATTCTCTGTGATGGCTATGTGATGTTGGTAATAAATCAACGTTTGGCTTTTAATTTATCTGAAACGGTTATCTGACGAATTATGTACATATGTATATGGTAGTGTTATTGTGGCATAGATTCCAAACAATACTTGTCCTTAAAATTAATGCTTTGTTGGTTTGCTTTCAATTGCGTTGAACTTGAGTCAGACTTTCACAACAGTCTATGTAACTGTATAAAATCGAAGACAATGATGTCATTGGAAAAGATAGATCCAGATTCTCATTCACTCAGAGCCATACAAATATGTATATACGAGTATACCTACCTATATAAGACAAATATAGGACATTTTCTGGTATACTTTTTGAAGCAATAAAACATGTAATGTGTATTGAAAATGGTGACTAGGAACTATCCCAAAATAATAGGAACAAACCCATGGATACAAATACCAGTATTTTTTCAAGACAGTTCAAGACAAAAGTAAACACGTTTATTTTAAGAAAAACAATTTTGAACAACAATTTTATTACTTATCCTGGTGGAGCGATGTATACTTGTACATACGAGTATGACATGCAGAGTTTATTTGTACTCAAATTTACTTAGGTTGCTTGAAGTTAGACTTTTAAGCTTCATTCACAGACACGAGTAATACACAACCTTTTCCTTATCTTTGATGAAGTGTTTAGATTTCCAACTTGAAACACGACGGTTAACTTCATTTCCTCCAAATTTAGGGGCATAATTAATGAAGACTTATACTTGAATTTTTGAAGCAGGCCTTCCAAGAGCTTGCCTGTAAAATGTCAGAACCGTTTAAGCGCTTTCCGAATATGAAGTTCAGCTTTTAAAATTCGACGATCAACGATTTTTTCTTCTGCCGCTTAAACATAACTTTACCACGTTATTACAAAATGTCATATTGGGTGGAACCTTAACTTTAAAAAATCATATTTCCACACAAATCCGATTAGAAGAAATTAATTTATGCTTAATAATCTATATTTTGTTGAAACATTCGGATGGTTTTAATAAACTTTTTACCATGAATATCTTTCAAATGAGTGCAGCCAGAGATAAGCAGATCCAGGCCAAGATAAAATTGGGAAAATTACCGTAATCCCGTGTTAACTACGATATATTAGTCAAAATAGAATTTTCCAGAACATCATTCTTTTCATAACAAAAATCTAGAATATCTATGAATATCGACATTAACATCCTAGTTCAAACTTCAATTGGCAGTTAATGGTTGTCCGTATAGAGATGTATCAGATATCTTACAAACGTAGTAAATTAGACGTTAATATTACGATAGTTGGATTAGGTATGTACATATAGGGTTTTCCAATAAGGACTTGACAACTTTTTTGTTAAGTAAAACGCAAACCATTTGAGATATTTCAGAAACTTTATTATCGGCTTGAAGTACAATCAAAACATTTATGAATGAAACCCGACTTCGTTCATATGGCCCCCGCGGGCACGTTTGCAACGGTCGATTAGTTTGACAAAATTTTCAACGACTCGGCCACACATTTCGGCCGAAACGGCCGCTATTTCGCGTTGTTGGCTCTGAGGTCTTCCAACGTCGTCGGCGTGTTGGCATAAATCAATGACTTCACGTAGCCCCACAGAAAATAGTCAAGAGGCGTTAAATCGCACGAACGACTGGCCCATTTATTGAGATAACACGCTCACCATACTTACTCTTCAATAAATCGATTGTAGCGTGTGCTGTGTGTCTTGTCGTCACACGTTGTCCAAGTCCATATCTTCCAATTCGGGCCAAAAATAATCGGTGATCATGGCGCGATAACGCTGACCATTCACAGTAAACAAAGAGTTAGTGATTAAGGAAATAAAATGCTTTAAAACTGAAACTGAAACTGAACTGACCATTCACAGAAACCTGACGACCGTTATCGTCGACGAAAAAATATGGCATGCAAACCGCACCAAACAGTTATTTTTGTGGATGAAGTGGTGATTCATGAAGCACATGTGGATTTTCACCCGACCAATAACGCATATTTTGCTTATGGACGAAACCATTGAACCAAAAATGAGCTTCGTCACTGAAGATGATTTTGCAATGAAATTCATCATCTTGGCGCATCTTCTCCAGAACCCAATCGGAGAACGTACGTCGCTTCAAATGGTCCATCGGTTTCAATTCTTGAGTCAGCATGATCTTGTACCGGTGTAAACCAAGATCCTTACGCAAAATACGCCATAATGTGGTCTGAGCGATGCCCAATTCTTGAGAACGCCGTGGAATTGACTGATTTGGATCGTTTGCTACAGACGCCTGAACGGCAGCGATATTTTCGACACTTCGACCAACCCGTTGTGTCTCTGACACGGCAATATCACACAACAAATATGTAGACTCAAATTTTTGCACTAAACTTGTTATTGCCTGTCTACTAGGGCGAGAATTACGACCGAATTTCGGTAGAAAATTTTTATAATTTGCAGACGTTGCTCGTTCGTGTACTTTACCATGATGAAAATGTTGAGTTTACTGAATAAATTGACAGTGACAGTTTGATGATTAGTGAAAGAGTGCGTTCACAAATTAAATTCAAAGTTGGCAAGTCCCTATTGGAAAACCCTTTATATGTATGTTATAAAGGATGTCCCATAATTCGTCAACGATAATTTGCGAAATGATTCCTGGGTATATTCTAAGAAAAAAATCGTTCTACAGTAAGGGTCTTTCTCCAATGCTGACATCACTTATCGAGGATATAAGGAAAGGCTTACTTTGGTATATCCTGACGCATGTTAACGGAAATTGTTCAGTTAATACTAATGGCAGAATCTTTGTTGATGACCTCGGTTTTAGAAAAAATACTACCCTTTGTAACTGCATTTAAATAAAGTTGATATCTTGTTAGGGTCTACAGATATGCAATTTCTAAGCCTTTTCCATTTTTCTTGTCCATGCTAATTTTTGACTTTGAGGTTACTTTTCTCCAGAAAATGCCTAATTAACATACCGTTTTACTATAATAAAAAAAAAAAATCATCAATAAGTTTGCAGAAAAACCCACAGATTTTGTTATAATTGGAAAAACCTTCAGCAGGTAAAATTTATATTTTTTTTTGCTTTAAGCTCCAAAGGCTACGAATAAAAAATGATTTTGTGTGGTTTTAGATAAGTTTTGTTTTATGTGTGTACTAAAACAGTTATAACAGATGCCCAAAGTGTCCTATTTGATTTTGCATGTATGCTAGAGCCTGTTTTTGGATTTTACTACGAAAGTTTATTGATGCTAACTTCTGCCTCACTTTTGATGACGCTTCGAGAATGCGCTCTTCCAATTTAATTAAAAGTTGCTATTTCGTTTGAATAAATAAGTTCTTTCATTCTTCCCCATACAAAAAAAAAAATCCAATACGGTAAGATCAGGAGATCTTGCAGGCCAGTGAACTGGTCTGGTAAATTTCTTTCTACTCTTCATCTAGCCAATTTTTAACCTCAATACCATAGTGGCTGGAGCCCCGTCCTATTCGAATATGATGAAGCTAGTTGAATTAGTGGAACGTCCTTCAATAGTTCTGGTAAATCATTTAGCAAAAACTAAAGATAGTTTGTAGAATCCAGCCTAGGTGGTAGTTTGAAGTGGCCGATTAACTTGTTTTCAAGTACACCTGCCCACATATTGATGAAGAATTCGTGTTCAAATGATTTATGTCTCCTAGTATGTAAATTGTCCGCAGCCCATGTATGAAGATTATGAAAATTTGTGATCCCACCTCTTGTAAATTGGGATTCATCCGTCTAAATAATTCTGATAATAAACACGTTGTCATCCAAGCTTCGCTCCAGCAACCAGTTAGAAATCTCAAATCTCTTTTCCAAATCATTGGGAAGGGGTTCTTGTACAGGTGTATGGTGGTATGGATAAAGATTTTCTCCATGCTAATTGACGGATCAGTTGTAATAGCTTCCAGTATTCTTTAATCAGGAGAAATTCTTCTTACTTGTAGAGCTCTCACATTAGGTCGTGTATTTGAAACTGAAAATTAAACTGATGAATTAATTTTTTTCTAATCTTTTGGTAAATTTTCCGAATAGGCCTTCACACCCGAAACCTAACTCTTTCTGAGAACTTTTGAGGAGCAGGGTAAGGAAATGAAGGTTTTGACAGGTAGTCAAATAGATGAGCACGCCTTAAAAGTTTTTAATAGATATGGAATTTTAGAAAAATTATTGGAAAATTAATAATTCTTGGAAAACCACTGTTATTGTCAAATGTTGTTAGAAATGTAGGTAAAAAATCATAAATTCCTTTTTTACCTGCAGCAGGATTCCTCAAATATCATAAAATCTAAGGGTTTTTCCATAAACTTGCTGATGATTTGTTTTATTATTATCGTTACGTTCATAAGAAAAAAATAGTTAAACGTTATGTTTATTAGGCATTTTCTGAAGAAAAGCGACCTCAAAGTCAAAAATTAACATGGGCCAGAAAATGGAAAAGGCTTAGAAATTGGATATCTGAAGATCCTAACAAGATATCAACGCTTTTTAAATGCAGTTGCAAAGGGTACTATTTCTTCTAAGAACAAAGTCATCGACGAAGTTTTTACCATTAGAACTAACAGAGTAATTTTCATTAACATGGGTCAGGGTACACCAAAGTAAGCCTTTTCTTAAATCCTCCATAAATGCTGTCAACATTGGAGATAGACACTTGCTGCAAAACGATTTTTTTCTTAGAATATGCCCAGGAATTATTTCCAAAATTATTGTTGACGAATTATGGGACACCCTGTATATCTACGAAGAAAGTCGTTATTACATTGAACAGCGGTGATACTTTTAGGCTTACCAGCCTTATATCTTCACCCAAAAATTATGTTTCCGATCGATTTGAACTTCTCGGATGTTTTCGGAACTTAGAAAAACAGATACGTACAATAGAAAAAAGAAAAATAGTGCTTAAAAAGAGAGGGCAGTAATAATGAGAATTAAAGAAAATTAATCGTGAAGTGAAGTTGTTGAGAAGTGAAGATGGATTGCAATTTTAAAGTTTGCGGTACTAGAAATTGTTTTTATTCTAGAAGGTAAGATGTTCCATAATTTAATAGTTTAAATGAAAAATAAGCGAAAGGAATTCATGTAATTGTGACGACCTAAATTAATGTTAAACTTGCTTTCGGAGAAGGAAAAGTTGAGCTTATTGAAAAGGTACGATCGGATTCTGTTATTTATAATTGTATGCAAAAAAATACAGATTCTGGCTTTTATAATGTCTTGATTATTTCAACCAAGTACGTTTCTTGAGTATGCGGAGAAGGAAAAGAAAGAATCATGTAAGCGACGAAGAGACGTCTACTCATTTCAGGAATTTCATTTTTAAGTAGCACTTTTCTTAGTAGGGATGCTATTAAGATGCAGCTTTGTATGTATTTTGTTTTGCTGCGAATCGGCGTTCCAAGGGGATGGCGATCGAAAGAAACCCAGCTTTTAAATTGTGACATTGGCTCTACAATTATGTTGTTATAATTCTTCTGCGCTTATAGTGAAATTGCTTCTCAGAATTCGACAAGCAGCGGAAAAACTCACCATCTGGAAAAAAAATATCGATCGTTGACCATGTAAATCAAGACGAACTGTTTATTCAGGCTTCCCGGATGTAGCCGAAACAGAAGACTGTAAGAAATGGTATAGGTATGCGATCCCGAATGTATGTAACAAAAGATATTTTCCTGCCTTTACACCGTGTGTTTCATTTTAATCAATCCCAATCCAGGAGCTTTCTGGGTTATTATGGGCGCTTATAAAACATTCTCATAAATATGTTGTTCAAATTGTTTGTTCACCTTCATTCCTAACAGAAATATCTACACGTGGTTAGAACAATCAATTGAACAACAGTTTTCAGTTGCACATGCATATTGGTACGACGCACCAGCGATATATGTTACATATAATACTTCTTTCAAAATCAATATTTATAATACCTGCTTAGTACAAACGTACATATGTATCTAAGTATATGTATGTGTGCATAGTGCACTTTTAAATTTCAATTGAACTTGAACATCCAATGCCACCTTACGAGAAATTTTTTTTTTCATGGTTAGAAGTATCTACATATGTACGTGTATATGAGCGTGTGATGCCATTACGTCCAAGTTTCCAAGTCATCACAAGATTAATACCTGGTATGTTGTTAAAGTAGAGTGAAGAGGTTTTGCAATATGACATCTATGACAACGTTAGGCAGTTTTTCAGCTCTTTAGTTTCAAAAATCTTGTGTTCATTATATGTATGTACGTTTCAGAGTAATACTCGTATGCATGTGTGTATGGTATTCACGTATATGTAGCGTTAAGAAGCTATTTTTCCAGATTTCATTGACATTTTCATGTTTTTGCTCGAAGTCTCCTACCCACTTGACTTGTAAAGTGGGTGGACGGATGCGACTGTCTGTTCGATAACAACAATAGACGCACTCGAAGTCTGATTGTCTATAGTACTAGTGCTGATGAATAGAGTAGAGTGAAGAGGTTTTGCAATATGACATCTATGACAACGTTAGGCAGTTTTTCAGCTCTTTAGTTTCAAAAATCTTGTGTTCATTATATGTATGTACGTTTCAGAGTAATACTCGTATGCATGTGTGTATGGTATTCACGTATATGTAGCGTTAAGAAGCTATTTTTCCAGATTTCATTGACATTTTCATGTTTTTGCTCGAAGTCTCCTACCCACTTGACTTGTAAAGTGGGTGGACGGATGCGACTGTCTGTTCGATAACAACAATAGACGCACTCGAAGTCTGATTGTCTATAGTACTAGTGCTGATGAATAGTCGTTCTTTTAAAGATTTGAACATCTTAAAGTAAAGTGAAAAAGTTCATAATAGTTTACCTTATGTCCTCCGATATTCAGATGCGATGGTAGACATCTTATTGGTTCAATAACACCATTTGAATGGGTAATTGTAACAATGTTGTAACATTGTAATTTTAACTTATTTTCACGAAAAGTGTAGAGGTATACATATATATATATATATATAAATATATATATATAATTATAAGCAATAAGTTAAATAAGTTCTACGTCATTTAAAAAGTCATGTCTTTGCGCTTAAAAGTTACATAAATCAAGATATTGTAAAATGTTTGTGTGGATCCTCACCAGATTTCCTTTGTTAAAGCCGCACATAATCTTGCGGTTTTTCGCCAGTTTCATGCCTTGGTGGGTGCCCTCGTGTGTTTTACGAATACTTAAGTAAACCATGATCTTTTTTGGTTACATTAAAGGAACGACTGTAAGACCATGAAATCTCTCTTATTTTCTAGCACCATTAAATAAAATCGGTATCTATCAGGACCACTTTCCACTTTTGCCCAAACAATTGCTTCCGACGAAGGCTATAGAACCTTTTTTCGGTAGACGAAAACGAATGAGTTGGCATTTCCGTATATAATTGGTATCTCCATGTATCGGTATTTCAGGGTTTGTGCCCCAAAGTTGACTTTTAATCCATAATGCACTCAGCACATATGTCAGCCACCGAAAAGCTAGAGAGAAAGCTATTCCGTCCAGGTGGATTTTTATGCGAACTTCACCATATACAATACCGTAGCCGTTTATGCCGGTTTTTCCATATATTTGCTTGTTCCCACAGTGAAGGCAGTTATTTTGACGCACCGATTCTTTTCACTGCCCTTGAAGATGTCTTACTTTTTTGCAGTTCCAGCAGCGCATTCTTCGTCTCTCCCGTGGAGTACATCGTTCCTCGACACTTAGTCTTGCACCTGAGCATTCAACATATGCTACTTCCTTGCCGATATATGTATGCTCCTTTGGAAGCCTGATTGACAGCTTCCATCGCCGGAGCGAAGGCAAGGGCTCTTTATCCGGCCATCTTTACTGCTGACTGTAGTTTCGAATTTGTGATTATGTTTTTCGATGTCGATTGTTTGTAACAGCTCTGCTGCAGAACCGTGAATGTTTGTTTGCTCTTCCAGACTGTTCTTTTGTTGGTAGAACTTTTGTTCAATGCTGTTGTTCTGTTTGTCCAGGTTTTTCTTTATGACTGTTCTTTTGTTCGTCTGTTTGTTCATTACCGGTGCTTGTATCTGGATTATGTCCCTCGTTGTTCAAAGCATCCTGATGTCGAAGCATCAAGTCGCTTTTTCCTCTACTGGCGCTGAGTTTTCTCTTGTTCACCTCAAATTTGAGTTGGACGATGGTCAATTGTAATAGTTTTCGTCTCATGGCATCTTTAATACAAAACATTTTTTTTTTTTTTTTAAACAATACTCGTAGGTCCTATCCCACTTCTGACATCAATGTAAAATGTTTGTCTGGGTTCAAATGATAGAACTAATTTCTTTCAAAACTATCGCTTTATTCAATACAACTTTTACTTTATTTTATTTTTTACTTAAACATCCTCCTTTCAGATTCCACTGAACTTCATACCACTTTGGGATGGTGTACTAGCCGCCTGTCCATCCTACTTTCAAAATTGCTGGAATATTCGCTATCAGTGGTCAAAGTGATTCCATTACTTCCCCATTGGATGAGTCCTCCTCCTCTTTCAAATATAGATGACGCTATTCACACTTAAGGGGTTATCACAATATGTACTCGTACACTGTTTAACTTAAAAGTAATACACCAACATTAAGAAAACAGAGCATTGTTATGAATGTAATTAAGAAAGGGTTATTGAGAAAAACAAACACGGAAACTTTATCTGTCAATACAATAGGTCTGAAACGTGGTAATATATCGTGCACCTGTTTTAGTTAGATAAAACCTGTGACCAGTTTCCGGATTATTTTAATTTTATTAATTTAAGGTCCATTTATTCAGCGAATTGCAAACAAATCATTTTTAGTAGGTTCATTTAAAGACGTGCTAGTGGCAATTTTACTATCCCAAAAGCACAGAGCTAAATTTATCTGTGGATTAATAAAAAAAATTTCAAGTTCAATTTGGTTTTGCAAAGAGATCAACGGTTCGCTTATTTCTCTGCGAATAAGCGAGTGCTCTTTGCGAACTATTAAATTTTAGTCGCATTCCACAAATGTGAAACCCAATCTACTTATGTATATGAAAGGTGGCTGTCAGTGAACTATCAAAATTTGCGAATATTCTCTTGTTTATATTCACATTTCGCTGGCCTGTGAATGGACCTTTATAGCCTAAGTAGACAACTTAATATACCCGCACTTGGATCGTATAATCTAAAGTGACTGGATGGCCGAAAATTGTTGAATAAGAACAAAGATTAGCATTTGACTTTAGGACCTGCAAAATTCCTTTGGCGAATTCAAAACAGATTACCTTAACCATATTACTTAATTTTAAATGTATACGTTGGTCTTACACGTAAATTTTTATTCGTAGATATCCTTCCGTTCATTTTTAAAGAATTGTGATGGCTGCAGAATTAAGGAGAAAGAAAACTTGCAAAAGACCTCGGGTGGGCTGAATTCAAGTCATAAAATAACAAAAGGCCATGGAGCTGCCAAAAACTCATAGAAACTAAACCCCGAATGCAGTTCAGTTATATAATGTGTATATACAAGTATATGTATATAAACAAAGCAAACATGACAAAGATTGAAAAAAGAAACTGCCTTCTGATTACTTTGTTTGTGCTTGATAAAGTGCATCTACAATAAGGACATGAACGGTACGGAAAATGAGGAAGGAAAATGATAGGTAGGTCACAGCTACGCTTAGGTCACAGAAACTCTGTACATATTAGTAATTAAAAAAAGTATATACAACTGATAAATACTCGTAGCCGACAAGCATCAAAAGGATTGCGACATTACGTATAAACAAACAAGCTGCTCTTGTTGGGGAAAAAATTGGTCAGAGTATCAATCACCGATATACTCGTATGTAGGGGGTCAGGATTGGCGTTTACTACTGGAAAATAACGAAATTGGCGGAGGGATTGTTTTAACTCGATACATAACAAAGGACTTCGACGAATTAACATTGTCAATACTGTTGTGCATGAGAAGGAAACATTGAAGCGAAGAAGCAAAACAAGTAAACTGAAGACCAATCGCACAGATAGAATCATATACCCTCTTTAAATGTTGGCGACAGTCGGATATCTTGAATCTAAATGGCTCGCGTGTTGTTTAATAAAATGATGAAAAGCGATTGCATCCCTAACTAGTGGCGAAAGCTAACATATTTCCTGCTTCACAATATAAAGGCACATGCGACACGCGAAACTGTAACTACTGATTGGGGTGATGCTTGTATTTCGCATACATTGAAAGTTTAAAACAGTATGATTAACAGGTTTATAACGACGCAAGGACATACCTGCATGTTACATCGCACATAATGGTAATGTTTGTGACAAGACAAATTAGCTTAACCTCAAACGTCTATAACGTTATTACGAGCAAATGGAATTAGACAAGGAGTGCAGTTATCTGGTGTGATACTAACGAAAAATATGAGTATGGAGAAGCGCCTGAAGGCAAAACTAACGAAAGAAAAAAAACTGCTATATATGCAACATAGCGTAAATGTTTTGCAAATGTAAACATAGCCAATAGTAGCAAATACAAACTTTTCATAGCTGTCGCATAGGTTATTCTTTGCGCCACTTTTGCTGCAGTGTGGGGTAACAAATCCTATGAAACAGTTGAAGAACTCCTAAGGTACTAGAAGGTGTAATGTCATTTTGTTAGAAATGAAAAATATTGGGCTCTGTTTTCGCGGAAAGTTTATTTGAAGGTGTATAATTGATGACATTAAGTTGAAAAAAATTATATCGTTCAAATGCCCGCCTCTTAAGTTGATGCACATTTGTGCTCATTTTACGGAATTTTGAATTGTTGCTCGCACAACATCTGGCTCCAAATTGGTGATACTTCCTTCAGTGTTGGCTTTTAAAACTTGCAAGGTTTGTGGTTTGTTGTATTATACGCGAGATTTCAAAAAGACACAAAGGAAGAAGTCTGGCGATCTGGCCGACCAGTTCGAATCGCCAAAACGGGAGATAACACGGCATGGAAATTAGTGATTCAAAATTTCCATCTTTGCCCGAGACCCAATTTAGCAAAGTCCTCAAAAAAGTTAGGGTCAATCACTTTTTCACTACATATTCCACACCAAAAAGTCACTTTGCAATGTCTCTTCGTGCACTTCATGAGGATTCCCCGTGCCCCAGAAACGAAAATTTTGTTTATGCACCTAACCTCTTAAATTGAAATGAGCTTTGTCGGTCATTATGATTTTGGATACGAAATCATCCTCTTGCACCAGGTTTAACAGAGCATGGGAGTAATTTAACCCCACTTGACGGTCAGCAGGCGGAAATTGGTGAACAGTTTGCACTTTATACGGGAACATTGTCAGGTCTTTGACCAAAATTCGACGCAACGAACGTCTGCTGATGCCAAATTGTTTGCATCTCGGATTCTCGGTCGAACGAGCCGGCCACTTCTTGCGACATATCATTGCACGAGACGATCAGCCAAACATTTAATTATTCGCGCACATGGTGCAGGACGACAAGCAAAACGACGATGAAATTCACGCAGCGTTTTAACAGATCGAAAATTCGTCAATTGAACAGTAACAATAATTCCACGTTCCTCGGGTGTGTTTTGCTGCATTGCTTGTGGTTAACTAACATAAATGTCAGACCCAATGTCACTTGACGCCATTTTCAAAAATTATGGCATATTCACATTATGACATTACTTTTGCGCCCCCTTGTATATTAAATGGATCTTCCACCTTCCACCGAGTATCACCGAGTGTCTATTTATTGAAACCCTTAAATTGCAGTTTTCGTATATTATGAAGGTCCTGGAAATGGAAAACCACTGAATACCCAAAATAGTGGCAATCCGGCAAACAAGGAGCAGTCTAGCTGGTACGCTGACTGGAAAGAACTGGCTCAAAGTTGTATGATGGAGCTGGATTTCAATCCGGAGGCACTACAAAGTTGGAAGCCGGTTCTCACGGAGCTTATCGTTAAACTAAATCCGTAATCTCGACAAAAATTCTGAAGCGAAGCCATGGAATCAACCCATAGACGAGTACTCGTATATAGTGAATTAAGTTACAACACTTGAAATTAATTGATGTTGAAACTATGAGTATAAGTGGTCATTTACATTTCATACCAAACAGTAATGATTTACCCGTCCTTTGTGGCATATGTATTTAACAGACCAGCGAATGAGGATGTTTCCCATTTCATAGGAAGATGCACAACACTGCGGGAAACAAGGCGACATTTTCTGCGAACTGATTATTTATCAGACGAGCAAGTAATCGGCCACCTTAACGAGACTCATGTTCCTATATTGTATCAGTTTTGCAAGACTGCATTAAATTATCGAATAAATATTTGAACGGAAAACTTTTAAATAAATTCTTAAAGAATCTTAAAGAATTACTATTAAATTAAAACAGTGGTCTTAATTATTATAGTCTTTAAATTTAATTAAATGATTATTAGAACAAATTTAAACAAATTTAAAGTAAAGTCAATCTGCAGACGGCAATGCCAAGTTTAAATATGATTTTGCTCTCTGGTAAATAATTTAAAAGACACTGACAGAATAAAAGATTTTAACTGACTAATTAGTTATAATGACCGGCTTTAACATACATGTCGCAGTGTTGGACATGGTACGAAGAATATAAAGTAAAAATGACAGCGACGGAGATGAAAATGTTACGAATGTCAGTGGGTACAACTAGTCGCAAATAACAAGTACGCAAGTTAGCAGATAAGATAATATACGAGTATATACATTATATTTTTATAATTACGAGTATAATATGTCTATATTACGAGTATCACTAAAACACTTTCGCTCCGTAGCGTAACTTAACATAAGCATAAGCAAGAAATCAAGCAAGATCAAGAGCAAGTAGAATCTTACAACTAGCTTTGGGGCAACCAGAAGCAAATACCTCAAGGTTCTCTGATATTAATTTGATTTCTTCTAATACAAATCCAGGAGATTCTGGTAAGCTACTTTTCATCCAATTTTCTTTTTTAAAAATCGAAAAAAAATCAAATTTTTAGAAAACGAAGTAGCGTTAACCGGTCAGTCGACTTCAACCTATATAGATTCCGTGGGAAAGCAATCGAGTTCAAGCTCGTCTTCGTCGTCTAGCTCAGGGTCATCAAGCGGCATGATAAGCCCTATACCACTTTGATCGAAATGTCCCCGGAATACACACCGTGTGGCGCTCCCATTGTTCCGATTTGAGTTCTGTTTTTTTGTTAAGTTCGCCAATCTGCTCTTGACATTCCCTCTAAATCTTAGCGTCATAGTTTGACATTTGCGAAAGTTAAGTAGCCAAGAGTACATCTAACTTTGTATGTGTTGGCGATTTTTTTCAATTTTAGAAATGGATTTAAATTTGTAACAACGAACTTGTATTAAATTTTGCGCAAAAAACCAATTTAATGATGTGCGAACGTTGGAAATGTTGGAAAAGTGTTTTGGCAACGATTCTCTAAAGAAAACCGTCGTTTACCAATAGCACGAGCGGTTCAAAAGTGGTCGTGAGTCAATCGAAGATGATGACGAAAACATTGATGGAGTAAAAGAAATGTTGGTCAAAAACCGCAAATTAACTATCAGAGAGATAGCGGAGGACTTGAACATTGCCTATGGATGCGTCCAAGACATTTTGGTTAATGATTTGGGGTTCCGTCGTGTAGCGGCAAAGTTGGTGCCAAAAGACCTCAATTTCATGCAAAAAAGAGACCGTTTTGACGTCACAAAAGAGCTGATCCCACATTCATCAAAAAGATCATTGCTGGAAACGAGACGTGGGTTTATGAGTACGAGGCAACTGAATGGCGTTCACCAAATGAGCCGAGACCAAAAAAAACACGTCGTTTTCAGTCGCAATACTCACTGTTTTCATGGATTACAACGGTGTAGTGCATCACGAATTTTTGCTAGAAGGCCAGACAGTAAACAAAGAGTATTATTTGGGAGTTATGAGACGTTGCCGTGCAGCAATGAGTCGAAAGAGACCAGAATTATGGGCAGAAAACTCGTGGATTTTGCACCATGATAACGCACCATCGCACAGTGCCATCATTATTCGTAACTTTTTGACGAAAAATGCAACAAATACCATCCAACAGCCACAGAATTCACTTGATTTGATTCCCTGTGACTTCTTTCTGTTCAATCGACTTAAAAAACTACTACAGAGCGTTTCAGTAGCCGAGAGGAAGTAATGCAAAAATCGCAGGAAGCAATAATGGACATACCGAAAACCGAATATAAAAAATGTTTCGAGGATTGGATCAAGCTCTGGCATAAGTGTGTTGCAGTCGATGGGGATTACTTTGAAGGGGACAATATAGATTTAGACGAATAAACTTGTATTTTTAATTTTCTGAATAAATTCCGGGAACTTTTTGCTGGTATACCAGAAAGTTCGAGCAATAGTGAAAACGAATGCAACACCGCACCGATTTCGACTAGTACTGAAGAATATCCTCTTGTTTCTCCACAAAACTTAGATGTTATTAATCCTTCTATTCCCAACACATCAAATGTTCAAGAAGGCCCAAAAAAGACATCAAGAAAACGTAAAAGAAATGAAAAAATGTGGAAAAGAAATCTGGTCAAAAAATTAAGAAACAGCGGCAAAGAATATAAAATGCATAATAAAGAACAAAAAAATCAAAATGACAGAATACTTAAATCCCCCTGTAATGAAGAATGCAAAATTACTTGTTCTTCAAAATTCACCGAGGAAGACCGACCGCAAATTTGTACATCTTTTTGGGAAATGTTGAGAGATTTGCGAAACAATGTCAATATATTGCAAACAGTATGATACCCATCTAGCCAAAATATCGCTACGTGCATGTAAAACAATAGAAGGAAAAAAGAAATAATAATAATGCCTTTTATTTCCATCGCAATGGTGAGTATGCAAATTATTCTTCAAGAACACGCTAAATATTACTGATAGAACAATTCGTACTGTATTGGAAAAGCAAAAAGTCGCAGCAAACAACTTGTTGGGAGGTGAACGGCGGGGCAAGCACAGGCATAAAAAAAAATTGATCCAGCTTTGAAGGAAGGTGTCAAAGTTTTTATTGACAAGATTCCAAAGATCGAAAGCCACTATATGCGCGCTAATACAACAAAGCACTTCATCGACGGAAGTAAGTCTATTGCGGACAGGGACTATGTACGAGTAACTCAATGCAAGGCGGGAAAAGAAAAATTCGTTAATTATCTTAAGTTTTATAAAATATTCACAGAAGATTTCAATACATCGTTTTTCGTACCAAAAAAAGATCTTTGCGAAACATGCACTGCTTATGACAATGCACTTGGAGATGAAAAAACGAAATTAAAAGACATTTACGAGTGTCACCTTATCGAAAAAAAACTATCGAGAGTCGAAAAAAAAATGATAAAGAGAACACGAACGTAGTAGTTGCTGTATTTATTTGATATGCAGTTGCCAAAAGGCTACATATCCGTATTTTACTACAGGTCAAAGTTAAACGTTTTCAATCTCACAGTCTATGATCTCAAAAGTAATAAATGCATTTGTTTCGTTTGGAATGAATCAGAGGAAATAGAGGCGCTAATGAATTAATGACGGGCATTTTAAAATATCTAGAGAACAAATCTGGAAGGGATATTATCTTCTATTCTGACAATTGCCCAAGTCAAAATAAAAACAAATTTGTTATTGTAAATTAACAACTTAAAGGTGGTCTAATGTATACACCAGAATCATTTGTGACTTGCATACGCAGCGATAGAAAAACGGGAGAACCGTTCAAAGTAGTTGAACTAAGCTACGAAGACTTTTTTGATATTAAGGCTTGGCAACTGAAATCGGCCCTCTGAATATGTCCCAGGTTAAAATTTCCGAAGCCAAGCGTTAAGAGTAGAAAAGAAATCACCAACCTTGCTTTTCGTTAAAACTTCTTATGAGCAGAGCGAATTTAAGGAAATCACCATCAAAAAAAATAAAAAAAGCAGCAGCTCAGTTGTTTTGAATCCAACTTTTTCTTCAAAGATAAAAATTGCGGAAAACAAGAAGAAAGATCTCTTGAATTTGGTACTACAGTTCATTCTTCGAAAATTTATAGTTATCTTTTATTTAAAACTCTTGTTCCATTAAGCTGACAATGTATTTAATGTTTTTTTCATTAGTCCTTTTTTAGTTTTTTACTTATCAGACGTATGTTAGCAAAATATTTATTTTCTTAGTCCGAACAAATTATGGCTACTGACACAATCCAAAATTTGAAAAAAAAGTAAGTGGTTTTTTAATTCTGTTTATTTTAAATACCGTCCGAACCTAGTTAATTCACAGAAAAAGCCCGAATTTTATAGCAATAATGACATAATCTAAAGTACGCTTCTTCTTAAGACTATAACAATTCTAGGAGAAATCATTGAATCTAAAAAAAATATTTACTTTGATTGTCAACATATTAATACCTCATAAGGTTATTATTCCTTTTTTTTTGAAATTGCGTCACACAAAAATGCCGTCGCTACAAAATTTAAAATTCATTTCCTGAAAAATTCAGTTTTTTTTACTTATGATTATATTGCAGCAAATGAGCGATAGAAGCTTTAGGCTGAGCGAACTATGTGATATTGTTATGTCCAACGTGGTCCAAAGTCATCATAAAATCCTGTCTGAATAGAAACGTATGTTTAAGTTCCATCTTCTTTTTATTTCTCCTATGCAGCTGCATTTCCAATGTGACGTTTGTAGAGTTCACTGATTTTGGGGACTTTGTAACCATTCTATAGGCCACTCCATTTTGGAACACCTCGCTAGTGAGGCCAAGAATTTGCTTATGTTTTCAGATTTGAGTGACTCAATTATTTTTCTTTCCGTTTCTTCTTCAAGCTTCCACTGAAATTTGAACCTCTACCGCTCACGTCGTAAACAGACCCAGAAAAACATTTTATGAGTTTAGGTTTGGAATAGAATGGCCAGATGTCTAGATAAAAATATACTTATTTACATTTTGATATAACTTTAAAAAAAAAAAAAAACATGTGACGTATTCACCTCTACAGACAAATATGTGCGAGCATGTATATTATGTTAGAATTATTTCATTCCCATAAATGTATGGTGAAGACCTTTCCTTAAGGAGTGTCATGTGGGTGAGTTCAACCCATGGAACCAAAATAAACAAATTATCGATGAAAGGTTACAAGCCCTTTGTTACCTTTTTACATACTAACATATTTAACCTTTTTTTTTCAAGTGTATGCGCCCACCCTCATTTTACTTCAGGTTTTTTCTTGCCTATATACGAGTATGTACCTCTCTAACGATTATAAACATCCTTAAGTAAATTAAATAAAAATGAATATGGTAAATCACAAAGGCTATATTGTACACTGTATAGTGTATATGCTGTAATTCCAGCAATATCCAAAAAATTTTTAAGCTAGAGGCATCTATTATAAATCTATTTTAATCATTTTCTTCGGCAAACTCACTAGCGCGGATGCAACTGAAATTTTCGTAAACATGGATATGTGTTGAGCTTACTTTGCTCTTTTTTATTTTATGTGTATGTAACCAGGGAATGAAAATGGATTTCGAATCAGTTCTCCACATGAAAAGAACTATTGTTCTTGCTTGGTCATAAATTTAAGGAAAATATTTTTTGAAAAGATATAGGCCATGCAATTATGTATACGCAAAAGCAAATAATTATGGCACCAGAGGGATTGAGCCAATTTGCAGAATGGTGACCTTTTTCATGTTTTTTTTTTATTTATCGCGTCATCCAGTAGTTAGCACGAAAGGCAACAGAAAATAAATATTACAAGTTGAATAGAAAATGTTGACTATCGGGTCAAGTTCGTTAATAGATTTAGTTACACCTTTGATTAAAAATAAAAATTAAAAAAAACCCGATTGATAGCAATCCAACAGGGTACAAACGAATTGACCTTATGATTGTTGGCGTTATTTTATCTATTTCCTCTAAAAAGGTCGCACACACATACATATGTATACAATACGTAAAAAAACCATTTACAAATGGTTTAAAGGAGAATTATACGGCCTATCTAATTAAATCAACTCGTCTACACGTTTTTAAACCAGAAGAACAATAAAAGTAACAATTGTGATAATTAATCTGAAAAAAGGTGAGCTTGTCAATGTTTAAGACAGTTTTTGAAAAAAATTACAAAAATACCTCTGATGAATTACTCACTTCAAATATGTTCGCAATAATTTCATTTCGTGAAAATGCGCAAAAACCAAGGCATTGCTGCTGAGTATGCGTGTATGCGATAATATAAAGGCGAGCTAGATAATCCTGCTAACTATAGAGGCATTTCTTTTTTGAATACTTCGGCAAAACTATTCAATGCTCTCATCTTTAATAGGCTTACGCAATAGCACATAATAATATTTTAAATGAATACCAGGGTGCGTTTAAAAAACATTATCTGGATCACATTTTTGTCCTTACCAACATTACGGAGATTTTCAAGCAAAATCGTAAAAATCTATATGTGTTCTTTGTTGACTTTCGTGCAACTTTTGATTCTATAGCGGTGAAGCTCTCTTCTATAAGCTTTACAATTTAGGTTTGTCAAGCAAATTAATAAACGTATTGAAAGCGATGTAAATATAACAACAACGTGGCGGAAGAATTTGGAACGCAAATGGGAGTTAAGCAAGGATGCATCTTAAGCACCTTACCATTCATTTTATTTATAAATGATATAGTTGAGGAAGTAGGAGCTTATAGTCCGATAAAGTTTGCGGACGATATAGTGTTTTAGTCTGAGACAATTGAAGGGATGCAGCTTGTGATGAACCTTCTTGAAAACTACTGCAACCAATGGAATTTGACGGTGAATGTATCTAAAACAAAATGGCGGAGGAAGATACTCTCGCAGCGAAAAGTGGTCCTATCAGGGTGAAACCGTTGAAATAGTGAAAGAGTATAAATATTTAGGAGTGTTAATTACATCTAACCTCAGCATGAAAAAACATTTCGTATGTCAACTAGCGTTAGCTAAAAGAGCTATTTCGTCAGTCTGGGGACGTTGCATCGACAACAAGTATAGGGTTTTCCAATAAGGACTTGCCAAATTTTTTTAAATAAAACGCAAACCATTTGAGATATTTCAAAAACTTTATTATCGGCTTGAAGTACAATCAAAACATTTATGAATGGAACTCGACTTCGTTCATATGGCCACCGCGGGCACGTTTGCAACGGTCGATCGATTCCAATAACGCCGCCGGCATGCAAACCTCACCAAACAGTTATTATTTTTGGACGAAGTGGTGATTCATGAAGCACATGTGGATTTTCACCCAACCAATAACGCATATTTTGCTTATTGACGAACCCATTGAGCCAAAAATGAGCTCCGTCACTGAATATGATTTTGCGATGAAATTCATCATCTTGGCGCATCTTCTCCAGAACCCAATCGGAGAACGTACGTCGCTTCAAATGATCCATCGGCTTCAATTCTTGAGTCAGCTTGATCTTGTATGGGCATAAACCAAGATCCTTACGCAAAATACGCCATAATGTGGTCTGAGCGATGCCCAGTTCTTGAGAACGCCGTGAAATTGACTGATTTGGATCATTTGCTACGGACGGCAGCGATATTTTCGACAGTTCGACTAACCCGTTGTCTCACTGACACGGTAACATCCCACAACGAATATGTAGACTCAAATTTTTGCACTAAACTTGTTATTGGCTGTCTACTAGGGCGAGAATTACGACCGAAAATTGGAGTTAACTCTCTTAAAGTTGCAATCACCGACTCCGAATTTCGGTAGAAAATTTTTATAATTTGCAGACGTTGCTCGTTCGTGTACTTTACCATGATTAGTGACAGTTTGATGATTAGTGAAAGAGTGCATTCACAAATTAAATTCAAAGTTGTCAAGTCCCTATTGGAAAACCCTTTATATCGATCACACATCGAAAAACAATTTATTTCGCGCAACTTCGGCTTGTATACTGCTGTACAGCGCCCAAATTTGGAGTTATTCTTTTTTTGAGCAAGTTGAGAAATTCCTTA
The DNA here is from genome assembly GCA_949129095.1 of Volucella bombylans. Classification (NCBI taxonomy): domain Eukaryota; kingdom Metazoa; phylum Arthropoda; class Insecta; order Diptera; family Syrphidae; genus Volucella; species Volucella bombylans. Next base: position 107,621,019 of record OX422143.1, on the reverse strand, counting down.
GATACTTTCTGAAAGGAATCTTTCGTCTTCCCACATTTACACCAAACTATATGTTGCATTTAGAAACTAGAGTCCTGTCTTTTTTTTAAATACCCTAAAGATGCATGCAAACTAAATTATGAAAATAGTGGAGATGGAAGAAAGCAGATTGCCGAGGATTTTATTGAAACATTTAACATTGATAAGAGGGCCCTTGGTTCAAAAGTGGGAGGAGTTGGCGGTTAAATATGGCGTAAATTTAAATATGTCAGTTGATATGCAACTTTCAACGTTAACATCTGCGTTCACCAATGTTTTGAAAAAAGCAAGCAATTCCATATACGACGGATATGTAGCTGAAGCTTATTCTTCATAATATAGGCTGGTCTACAATAGGCTGAATTCCAACCTCATTGAAAGTGATTCTACGTACTTCCTTAACCGCTATTCCCACTATATTTAAACTACGAGGAGAATTAATAAATCTTTATTTTATTCCATATCGATCGGATCTTCTAATTATCTGGGAGGATATTTACCATTTCATCGGAAGATGTCCCATTTTAAGAAAATTCCGCGTGAGATATTTCGGAGCCACTTTGCTGGACTTAGATGATGTTATCAATATATTGAACGGTAGTCATGGTGGGAAGTGTTATACAACTACTCTACAACTGTCTTTATTTATTTTTTATTTTTTGATTTTTAGTTTATAAATATACAGAATCACAAAAATTGCAGTTGTTTAAATGACTTTTACTAAAGACGTGATTCTCTATAGACTTTACTAATTTTAGCATGTGTAAGCTACTTTAGATTTAAACGTTTTCCTCCCAAGAAAAGATGATTGCAACAAGAAGTAGGCGGAGTAGATTCGGAAGCAGGTTAAAAAAATATCAAAATCCTCTGGAAGACTAGTATCAATTTATAGACGATGTGATTAATATCACACTAAAAGCAGGTCGACAGCGGACACATCTGGTGCATATTTAATGAAGTAAGCTTCCGTAACAATGAAGGATTAAACTCTATACAACATTCTTACATTTGTATGCATGCGGCTACAGCAAAATATGCGTATACGTATGTATGTATATGCATTTACATGCGCATATATATACATACGTATACGATATATATCTATGTTGTACGTACAAGAAAATATGCTCATTAATAAAAGCAAACATCTGCATAAATAGGGGTCAACAGTTGGAGAAAAGTATCACATCAAAGTCTGACTAAGTAATTTAATTTGAATTTAACAAATTTTCATTATTTCAAACCACGCAAACATATGTGTGTATGTATGAAAGTATGTATGTTGCACACTCGTATACACATAAGTATGTCACTCGATTCTTTTCCCTAATTAGGTATCTCTTACTTACCACAAAATGTCGATAACTGAAAGCAAAAACGAAATCATATGATTTTTCTATCTCACACCAGTAGCCAGCAGCAGCACAATTACACCCAATATTTTCATTCCCTTCATAAAATTCGTAACAAACCCGCCACACCAACCCCCGTCTATCATTCAGACTTCCCTTTTGGCCACCATCTCCTCTGAAGATATGTAGCTTTCATTTTCCTTCTAGGATTACATCTCTTCTATCCGTTACTCTGCACCAGTTAAACAATCTACCATACAAGACACAAGTCTTTGGTCTACCAGCCTCCATAAGTCGATGCAATCAGTTCGCAAAACAAAAAAAAAAGAAAGATACAAAAACAAAAATAAAACACAAAAGGATACACTGAAAGGATACCTACCATAGTGTGCGATTATTTGCAAACAAAATACAATTATCAATCTAAAAAGCTGCTGCCACTGCATTACAAAGCCGGGTGATTGTGCTTAGCGCACTACTACACTATTCTACTATCATACATTACATACACGAGTATAGCATGTAGCGTCAGTGTAATAATTAAAGATTCCCTCTACACAGGCACACCGCAAATACATGCTTAAACAGCAACAAAAAAAAAATAGATACTACATAGGCGCCTTGGTAAAGCTCCTTAAAGTTCAACAACGTGTAGTATTTTCAGAGTTGTGTAGGTTATTTTCTTGCCGTATTAAGCTAGTACGCAGGTCTTGAACTCGAGAAAAAAAAACTGTACGTCATGTTTTTGTCACCATTTTCACATAAACGCACATACGGAAATCCAAACTCACTGGGCTACTAAGGAATCTTAGATAAAAATGGTACTCCAAGATAAAAAAAAACAAAAACAGATGAACTCTTTTTTAGAGAATGAAATCCGTTCCGTTTAACTAATGTTTGAGGGAATCCTTGTTGAGGCTGTGCAGCCTGAAATGTGTTCCTCGTGGAAATACTCGTATGCCATCGTGTCTTGCCATAGAGTGGTATGTTGCAGTGATGAGTATATGTATGTAGTTTGACACGTGTGCGTGAGTCGTTTAGGGCAAACAGCGCAATCCATTTTGCGGTGAAATTAATTTATTTATTCAAGATTGGGTTAAATTTAATTAATACGACTGGATCCGTCAGTTGAGACTGGAATCGTTAAGACAGACAGATCGTAATGGGAATGCATGACATGTATACACAGATTGAAATGGTCGTATTGAATTATGGATTTTGAACATAGAGATCACGTTGGGTGCAAGGGAATCTGAAATCTTATGACATTTTTCGATTATTTTTGGAATTCTTATACCCTTTCGGGGGTACTTTAACTTGACAAAATTAACATTACTGTAGTAGATTGCCATACGTATATACAATATATCAGCCATAATCATTTGAATATTTATCAGCAAACTTAAATCTATAAAACCCACATTTTCTTCCTTTTCCGTTATTAGCATGCATATTACTTCCACGTATCTGCATTCCTACAGCGCAATTTCTTAGTTTAGTTAACATTTTTAGATTTTAGTAGGTTTCTACAAGTCACTCTATTTGGGATGAGTTAATTATACCAAAAGTTTGTTACTGTCTCTTGCATTTGAGTGATCAAACTATATTTTTCGCGGCTGCCATCTCGAAATTCGACTGGAACTTGAGCCTCTATTTTTTTTTGATTTTTGAACCGACTACATTCGTTGTATATGACAATCAAGATAAGCTGAATCGCTCAGCCTGAAGCTTTTCCACTATAGGTTTCCTAAATATAATATATGGAAGGAAGTCTACTTCCACGGATACGCTTACTCCTTCGTAGCTGTTATTTTTCCTTTATATGGTACATATGTATTTTTCATACCAACACTGTATAACATACTTTTCTGTTTGTTTTTTTATAATTAGCGCGCGCTTAAAGGGTTTTTAGTACCCTTAAAATGTTTGGTCACAGCGCAGGTAAAGGAAAGTTAGGGAGGAAAGAAAGAGAAGTCCCGATGCACGTTGGTTTTGAATGTTTGCAGGTTATAACGACTAGGAAATAAAGAGCTCAGCAGGGCATTCCATAAGCGAGTTGTACATCATAGGAAAGAATCACGACATTGCAATGTATTAATACGCTCGAAAGTGAGCCTGAGGCAGGAGACATTTCGTCGGTGTTCGAGGTCATTTAGCTGGGTGATATTAGCATCAACTATGAGTCCTATTGCACATTTTTGAATCCTATCTAGCAGGTGCAGATAAGTTTAAGGAGCACCAATTTTGGGCGGATGCCTTATATATTGAGGCCAGATCAGAGGGGATAAAATATTTCTTACATACCTTGAGGAAACCTAGAAATTCCGCAGCATTTTTGGCGACGTCGAATATGTGTTCAGATGTCATTTACACAAATGCCGAGAATGGGCAATTTTTCGGTTTCGATGATGCAAGTGCTATTCATGGATAATGGCTGAGTATTTAAATGTCGCTTTAATGACAACAGACAGCATTGTGTTTTGGAAATTCAACTATGTTTGAGGTTCCGCATTTATTTATGTGGTTTATATTGAAATTTAATGAGCTTAGCATGTGAATATTAAGATCTTTATATAATCTTATTATTACAAGTGTGCGAAAGTGGATTGGTTCCATTGAAAAATCGATTAAACGATGTTTTTTTCATAACAAAGTACTGCGGAGATTTTTTACAATAGACTCTAAATATTTAAATTTCGCGCACGTTCGCGCAATGACTTTTTCTAAAAATATGTCTCCTCGCACTCATTTTAGTTATTAAAAGTTGCCTCATGCTGTTACTTATTATAGCGCAAAAAATAAAAGTCGTTTCGATGCTGCAATGGAAAATCTTGAACACTTCCTGGATATACCTACTTCAATTCATACCACGAACACTCCTGTAATTCCCACTGAGAACTTAACTTTTCGGATACTATTCGAATATATTTTTCTCGAATACATTTTAAGTTCTTAACGCCATCCATAAAAGATTTTTTGGGAAATTAACGAATGCCTTGCAAATCGATGAAGACAGTAGATCTTTAGAAGTATTGGGATTTTCCTCCATCATGATCTCTTAACTTTGAATCGCATCATATGTTAACTTGCCTCCCACAAAGCCACGTAAACTGCCAATGGGAGTATTTTCTTCGATGTGTACTATAGTAATCTAAAAAAATATTTTGCTCTTTGCCTGTACGTTGGTTCTTTATTAGTTGAGAGCGTATATGTATCTTCCAAGTACCGAAACAATGTCAATGGACAAAAGCATTTTGATATTGCTTTTATTTTCATTTTCTTTGTTTCGCGTGCGGTACAAACAACGTTTTGCAATTGAAAAAGTTAATTTTGCTTATAATTTGTATTTTTATTTGAATTTTGAGTTCAGGTTTCTTAAAATAATGGGTAAAATGAAGTATAATGCAGGTATCTCGGTAGCATACCTCAGCAAATTATACAAAGTACCTAGTCAAACTATTTATTACCAAATTAATAAATATAAAAAAATTCAATCAAAGAATAATTTGGCTAGATCAGGAAAGCCATGCAAAACAATTCCCAGAGAAGACCGCATTATTTTGGGCAAAGTTAAGGAAGATGTGTTGATTACTACTAAAGCTGTATCAATTTCGACGAATAAGGAATATAACATATCTGTCAGCAGAAAAACCGTTGAAAGACGTCTTAAAGAGGCCAATCTTACAACCTACGAGCATGTAGCCCGGCAAGCACCCCATATACGAGTATCACCAAATAATAAGCTTAAGCGTTTGACATTCGCCCAACAATTTGTAAGCAAGCCTCAATCGTTTTGAGAAAAAAAATTATGGACTGATGAAAGTTCATTTGAATATCATGGATCAAAAAAGAAAATTTTCTGCAGATTACCAAAGAAACTTTGAAAAAAAATGGCGCCTGTATGTGAAAAAATGTTTTGGGGATGCATGTGCTTCAATGGCTTAGGCGATTTGGTACCAATCGATGTGACAATGAATTCAGGCAAATATTTTACCGTCCTGAATGACCATGTCTTTTATATTGCAACAGGACAATGCACCATGCCATAAAGCCCGAATAATCACCAATTTCTTAAGAGACATGGAGGTAAATACTTTAGATTGGCCACCCTAGAGACCTGATTTGAATGTAATCGAGAATCTGAGGGCTTATATAAAAAGAAAAATAAGCTCGTGCTTAACTAGAACGCGCGACCAGACAATTGCTGAGGTCGAAGGTCTTTGGAAGGATTTTCCACTAGATACCATTCAAAATTTAGTAAGATCTATTCCTGGACGCTTGCAAAAGGTCATCAATGTTAACGGAGGATGCATTTTTAATTATTTTTTGTTATTTTGCCTTATATCTTGCACTAATATAATATTAGTAATAAAAACATCTTTGATGACTTTTGTCCACCAATATTTTACAAAAAATATCTTTTTTCCGTTAACAGTGAACCTGAACAAAATTATTTTATGATTTCTTATAAGCTTAATGTATCTTTGTAACCTGAAATTTGCTTCACGATTTTTTCATTCAATAAAGCAATACATACAACCGAAACAAAATGATTTTATTCGTGTCAAAATAGTTTTTTTTCAGTTTTAATTGCATTTTATTTTCTTAATCACTAACTCTTACATACTAACAAAAAATGCTTAAATGCTAGCTTAAAATTACTTACAATCTTATACTAACTTACTGGCCCACACAGGCACTCTAAGCTACTCTAAATACTTATAACTATGTCTATCGACTTTACTTACATTTTAATTAGAATTATTTATATTGTATACTTAAGGCTAAGAAAAAATATTCGTTAAGAAAAAACCTAGCATATGGACTTTTTTTTATTTTTTTATAAAAACTTAGTAGGTAAAAAAAAAGGTATAAAAACTTAAGGTAAGAGTGGCTGTTGGAAATACCAACCCACTTAGGCCTATTGGCCCATTGTGATGCCACGTGGATCTATGATCTTCTTACTACTGGAACCAGTTTGAGCTTATAATAAAGCGTAGGAGACTGTTAACGTCTATTTTTCCTAGATCGTTTAGGTCGTTGTAGAAGAAAGCTTCTAGATGAAGCTTCCTTCTCTGAGAGAGAGCTGGGCATGTTCAGAGTAGGTGGGGGATTGTCTCCTCCTCTTCCTCGTCCATGCAGCTTCTACAGAAATCGTTAGTAAAAGCGCCAAGCCTTCTTGCGTGCTTGCCTATGAGGCAGTGTCCGGTAATGACACCTATTATGGCGCTGAGATGTTTCCTATCTAAAAGGATCAGACACGTAGATCGACTCAGATCCAGCCTTGGCCAGATCTGTTTGGTCGGTAGACATGTTTGTCCAGCAGTCCACCTAAGGTCCGTTCTTTTATTGGCATCTAGCTTTAGTGTTAGTTTGCACGTAGCGATTGGTATACCTATACTACCTTTGTCCGGTAGGATAGGTAGAGTGGTTCCAATTTTGGCGAGTTCATCGGCTCTGCAGTTCCCTGGAATGTCTCTGTGGCCCGGCACCCAACAGAGGTGAATGTTGAACTGCTCTGCCATCTCCATGAGAGATGATCGGCATTCAAGGGCAGAACACAATGAGACCGAGTCCAGGGACTTGATGGCGGCCTGACTATCCGAAAATATGCGGATATCCTTTGCAGATATCACGTTTTTCTTCAGCCAGGACAGAGCTTCTTTAATCGCCAAAATTTCCGCCTGGAACACGCTACAGTGATTTGGAAGGCGGAAAGAGAGGCTTAGATTTAGCTTATCTGAGAAAACACCGCCACCAACTCCGCTGTCGGTTTTAGATCCATCTGTGTAGAGATGGATTGACTTGTCCTCCATGAAAGCATCCTCCTCCCAGAATGATCTAGAGGGGAAGCTTACATGGAAGTTTTTGTCAAACCAAAGTTCAGGTATGGTGTAATCGGTGTTCTCTGTGAGGATTCCTAATGTATTAAGAATGTTGGCGTGGCCAAATGAATTATTTGTCCACTGTTTAGTCGATTTAAGGCGAATAGCTGCAGTCGCAGCTACTTGCTTGCTAAAAATGTCGAGGGGTGTCAAGTGAAGCAGAATATCTAATGCCGCAGAGGGGGTAGACCGCAAGGCTCCGCTTGTGCATAGACATGCTGTTCTTTGGACTCTGCTTAATTTAATGCGGTTGACTGCATTGTCCAAGGCCGTCCACCAGACAACCACCCCGTAAGTAAGTATCGGTCTTATGACCGAGATGTATAGCCAGTGGGTTATGCGAGGTTGAAGGCCCCATTTGTTCCCAATGGCTTTCTTGCAAGAGAATAAAGCTATTGTAGCTTTATTGACTCTTTCTTGAATGTTAGGTTTCCAGTTTAGTTTCCTGTCAAAAATGAGACCCAGATATTTTGCTGTATCGGAGAAAGCTAAACTGGTACCATTTATTGAAGGAGGGTCTATGATTGGAATTTTATATTTCCTAGAAAAGAGGACAAGATCAGTTTTATGGGGGTTTATTCCCAATCCGATCTGCCCAGCAGGTTAATCTGTTAAGATTTACTTGGAGGAGTTCTTTAATGGTATTTAGATGTTTTCCTGAGACGGCTATGGCAACGTCATCCGCATAGGAAATCACTCTGCTACCACCCGTTTCCAGGTATATCAGTAGTTCGTTAACTACTAAGTTCCAGAGAAGGGGAGAGAGGACACCGCCTTGCGGCGTACCCCTACTGACATATCTTTTAGCAGAAGTCTCACCCAGTTTGGAGTTGATTATCCTGCTTGTCAGCATTAGATTAATCAGCTCCCCAAGTGAGCCGTCTACCTGCAGAGTTGACAGCGCAGTAGTGATTGCGGATGTGTTGACGTTGTTAAAGGCGCCCTCTATGTCTAGGAAAGCAACCATTGTGTACTCCTTATATCGTAGGGATCGTTCGATGTGGCTAGTCAGAGAGTTCAAAGCCGTTTCCACCGACTTCCCTTTACAGTAGGCATGTTGAGCCGCAGACAGAAGTCTTGGATCAACTTTAGCTCGAATATGGATATCAATCAGTCGTTCTAAAGTTTTCAGAAGGAATGATGATAGACTTATAGGTCTGAGGTCCTTTGGGACCACATGAGAACATTTTCCAGCTTTGGGAATGAATACTACATTGACTTCTCTCCATAACAGTGGAATGTGGATAAGTTCTACACAGCTCCTCATAATATTTTCCAACACTGGTATAATAATATCTGAGGATCTCTGTAGCTCGGCAGGTATAATACCGTCCGGACCAGCAGACTTGTATGGTTTGAAGCTATGCAGCGCCCAGAGCAGTTTGTCTCTCGTAATCAGACCATGAATTTTGGTCACGGTTGCAGTAGGCTTGTTTGGGCTGCTACTGGCCGCGAGTTGGGAGCTACCTGGAAAGTGAGTGTCCAGAAGCAGGTTGAGTGATTCATCACTTGAGGTTGTCCAAGAGCCATCGGTTTTTTTCAAACAGCTGGGCATCATAGGATTTGTGGAGAGGATTTTTCTTAGCCGCGAAGCCTCAGAGGTTTCTGTAATTTTGTCGCAGAATGACCTCCAGGATTGTCGCTTTGCCTTCCTCAGTTCTTTTTTGTATAATTTGAGGGATTCTTTATATGAGTCCCAGTCGGTCACTTTTCTTGTGCTTTTTGCTGCGTTGAAAAATTTTCTGCAGGTGTTTCTGAGCAGTCCTAGTGCCGATGTCCACCAATGTGGCTTTTTCTTGCCTCTTGGTTGAATAAGAGGGCAGGAAGCGGCCATAGCCTTATTGAGAGTCAGAGTAAATTCCCTAACTTTCATGTCGAGCTCATTGGTGTCACGCGGGGGACTTAAAATAAACTTAAAATAAACCTTACTCTACTTAACCTACATACACAACACACACAAAAACGCACATAGACATTATACACAATTATATACATATATTAGTATACACCTTTTTATATACTAATATATGTATATATTTCTCAGATGCTAACCTAAATCTATGTAAGCTGGCCATCGCTATTTACAAGAGAAAACAGATTGGTCAGCTCTGCCTCATTAGTAAGGCTGGTCCGTAATTGACGGAAACGACGGCGAAGCATCTTCTCCATCATTCAACCACCAGAAATGCTGGTGCTGCCGAATGACAACACTCTTATCGCGATTCCCCACCGCCCTACTGAATCCATACTGCCATGTGCGACGTCTCTGTTGTAGTTGAGTCGCCTGTCCCCAGCTGTCCGAGCGACATGGAAGATTAACGGGACCGCTGATATATCCTGGATCAACCCTTTCTGATCTAGGTAGAGGAATGCTTCCGGTGGAACGAAGCCGTCAGATCGCACACTCTCGTGGTAAAGGTAATTGGGGTAGTAAGCCCCAGATATCAGGTTATTCGTCGAGGTCATTGCTCTTGCAATGTGCCTTCGAATCAGCTTAATTACGAAGTTGTCCACTAGTATTAGGTTTGCCCTGTTGTAAAGGACCTCATTAGGATAAAATTTTTTGTAGTCCGACTCTGGTGTTCTGTACAAGCGAAGGCAAGGCCTCTCAAACACCCGAATCTTTTCCATTAAGCTTGCTCGTACATTGAACCACACGGGACAATCAAATACCAGCATGGGCCTGATAAGGGCCATGTAGTAGATTACCTTTACCCTCGCATCGAGTTGGCTGCTATAAAACAGTCTCTTTGAAAGGGCAAAAGCGCCTTTAGCCCTGGCCAGAGCAGCATCTACATTTTTGCCAAAATACAGGAACTGATCTAGCCAGATTCCAAGGTATCTGACTACATTTCGACAGGCAAGGGGCCGCCCGTGTTGTCCAATGATCGAGAACTTACACCAATTTTTTCTAGTATCCCTAGAGGCTCTAGACAACGGCGACCTAAAGAGAATGGTTTCCGACTTCTGAAAGTTGATTTTCAACTTCCAGTCATCGCAAAATCGTCTTATCTTATCGAAGTCACGCTGCAAGACCTCGATTTTTGGACCTGTTCTGTACGCTATCAAATCGTCTGCGTACGCAATAGTATGGGGAAGTGAACCTATCAAGTCGCTTGTATAAATGTTAAATAGGATCGGCGAATTGACCGCGCCTTGCTGAAGACCATTTCTAATTTGAAATATTCCAACAGAAGTCACATCACCATTTTTCACGATGAACTGTCTGTTGGTTAGCATATTATAAAGAATCTACAAGAGTGGTTTACTGATCCCTAGCCTAGTCAGCTTATAGAAAAGACCCTCTAACCATACGGTGTCGAAGGCCTTCTCCAAGTCAACAAGGCAGGCACTAGTACATTGTTTTTTGCCTTTATTCCATTGGATATTGGACACCAGTTTAGACGCGGCATGTGAGATATCATGTCCCTCCTTGAAACCGAATTGATTATCCGGAACTATATGTTTGTCCTCAACCCACCTAGACAGAGCTCTATTGATTACCCTTTCAAAAACCTTACTGATATTCGGAAGAAGACTTATCGGCCGGAGATTCACCGGATTGGATATATCCTTCCCCTTTTTGGGAATAGGTTGAACCGCCGCCGTTTTCCAATGCGCTGGATAATGTGCATTATTCATTGCATTATTAAACAGGGTGGTATAGATGTCCACCGCTTCTAGATGAAGATGTAGAAGCACGATGTTCGGAATACCATCGGTCCCCACTGATTTCTTAGCCCTGATTGTGTCGAAGATCTCACGGAGTTCTTCCTTCGAAATGAACGGGGGTAGGGCACCCTCTCTGGTAATGGCATTCTTTGCCATATTTTCGTCACTGAACCGGGTGTAACCAGAGCCATCGGATCGCCAGTTGCCTATTTCATTTCGAATGCAGAAGTCGTGCACCAAGACGCGACTGTCCAGGTCGTAATTAGGGCCAATGCTATCATTGGCCTTGTATACTTCCTGGAAAGTCGCCCCTATGGTCTCAACCTTCTCCTGCGGATCCTCGATCACAAAGAAGTCGTCATCGTCAGCGGCTTCACTTGGATCAATACCTGCTATTGTCAGTAACCGTTCGTTGTCTGTTGTCCGGGCTATTTTAAGACACTGAAGGTCGTTTTGATTTTTTCTCCGAAATAGTTTATTGATTTGCGGAAACATATTCGGGTTGCTGGTGTTTACATCCCGAACCTTGTTGTTCCAATATGAGCTTACAGAAATTCAGTAGTTCTCTTTTACGAGTATTAACTTTTGCACATTTTTAATCGACGACTTCAGTGTCCTAATCTCTGGGTCTTGTCGGCCAGTTAACTGTCTGTACAAGTTTTTAAGTCTTGTCAGAAGTCTACTTTTCTGTCGGTGCAGTGCGTCAATAGTAGGATTGCGGAACAGGTCTTCGTTAGTCGTACGTTAATATCGCGGTATTGTAGTGTCCATAGTTTGTTTAATTGTCTCGTCCATTTGTTTTAGGTAATTGTCGATCTCCTCGTTTGACAAATTCCGATTGGACGGTGGGTGGAGCGTGTTCGAGGAGAGCGCTCTGTTCAAGGTTGCGGAGAAGTGTGTCCATCGAGTCTTACTGTAGTTGTAAGTATATCTTTGGACAAACTCCTCCAATTCCGCAATTGCGGTGCTAAAACCGCAATGGTCGCTGTCATACACGAATGTGCGCAGACAGTTTAATGTTTGTAAATTCGTACCTGTCAGTCGTATACGTTCGTCGTAGAGCAGTAAATCCAAATAAGACCCGCCTCTGGGAAACGACGGGTTATCCGTCGCTTTAAGACCGAGTCTGTACAAGACATCATTCTGACCCCACCAATCGAGTAGTAGGTTCCCTCTAGTATTTGGCAAATTATTTCACCAATCTCTGTGTCTAGCGTTGAAATCCCCGCCGATTATAAAATAATTCTCCCCCGATTCCAGTCTCAGAAGTCGAAAAAGCGTGTCGAGCTCTGTAATGAATAGGGTGGATTGTGAAGCCTCAGGTGCATAAACAGAGGCCAGGTACAGCCGCTTTCCACAGCGGAGCGGGATGTAAACGACGACTGCCTCCAACACCCGGAACCTGCGCAACACGCCCTTGAACACTCTGTGAAATTTTATACCTTCTTTAATGAAGATCGCGACGCCGCCTCCACGTTTCGATCTGGGCCGATTTCTTCTTCTAACAATATAATTATTGTACTCCAGTTTGTGCTTATCGGTTAGCTTGGTTTCGCTAGCGAAAAGCACATCAGGAGCTTGGTCTTGTAGCAATTTAAACATCGCGGCTCTTCGTTCGATCCTAATTAGTGAATTAACATTCACCGCAATGAACTTCAAAGTTTGCTCCACATGTGCGTACCCATTACGACATGTGTTGCGTTACTCATTAGAAACGCTCGTGTGATTTTATTTTTTTTTTCGTTTAATTCAACCATTTCGAAAATATCTTTGGATAAAGGATTTAAAAAAAAAAATATTCCTGTGCTTTTTTTGTATTGCAAGTATTTTATTGAAAAGCTAATGAAACAAGTTGGGACGCCTAATTAGAAATGGAGCTGCATTAACATTAATATTTGGTAGCAAAACCTTTTTGCTTCAATACTGCTTGACATCGCTTTGACATAGAGTTGTTTGAGCGTTGGCATCTGTCGACTGGAACGGATTTCTATGCAGCCTTTAGCTTTTCGAAATGCTCATCAAAATTAAGGATATTTTGGACGCTAACACCCTTCTTAACACCTTCTTCCACAAATGCTCGATTGGATTTAAGTCTTCGCTAGGCGATGGCCAATCAAAAGTTGTCATAAAGTTTTCTTCAAAAAACCTTTTCGTAGGTTTTGCATATCTCTTGGATCGTTATCTTGCTGGAACCGCCAAACAATTGGTAAATGTTCTTCTACCCACGGTAACATTGCTTTTTGAAGAATTTCTACATGCTTTTCCTCAGTTAGTATGCCATTAATTCTATAAATTCTTCCGACTTCTCTGCAAGAAAAGCATTCCCTTGCGTTTCTTGATCTCCCGCCGTGCTAGGCGAAACGTACTATAGCAGTATTTTGTTGGCACAAAATTTGCTGTTATCATAGAAGATGTTGTTGAATAAAGAATGCAAGCAGCAAATACAGTAGCGTTTCTAGACAACAGCTGTATATTGACAATTAGTATAAAATGTACACTAACTATTCTTTCATTTAATGTCAATGAGTAATAAACAAAAACTAGGGCTTAGAATTTGAAATATTTAATTCGGATGTTGTGCTATGGACAGCTATCTGCGAGCTAAGCGAAGGATGAATTATTATGAATCCAGATTTGTATATAGAAAGTGTTTTTGTTTTGTCTTATAGAAAACCGATCAGCAATTTTTTCTATCGAACAGCATAATCAATAAAAAATAATAACAAAATAATTAAATGAGATAATGAGATCCTGTAGGAAAAACGTTTCTTCGTAAATAGAAATGTACTTCTTCATACTGAACGTTTTCATGTCTTTCAGTTTTCTGAGTTAGACGTAAAAGTAATTAAAATATCACCAAAAGCCACAGATGCTCTTTGACATTCAAATATCGTTGTAGATGATAGATAGTATAATGGTCAACCACTAAAGGGTTTTCCAATAGCGACTTGACAACTTTGAATTCAATTTGTGAACGCACTCTTTCACTAATCAACTGTCACTGTCAATTTATTCAGTAAACTCAACATTTTCATCATGGTAAAGTACACGAACGAGCAACGTCTGCAAATTATAAAATTTTTCTACCGAAATTCGGAGACGGTGACTGCAACTTTAAGAGAGTTAACTCCAATTTTCGGTCGTAATTCTCGCCCTAGTAGACAGGCAATAACAAGTTTAGTGCAAAAATTTGAGTCTACATATTCGTTGTGTGATGTTGCCGTGTCAGTGAGACAACGTGTTGGTCGAAATGTCGAAAATATCGCTGCCGTTCAAGAATTGGGCATCGCTTAGACCTTATTATGGCGTATTTTGCGTAAGGATCTTGGTTTACACCCATACAAGATCAAGCTGACTCAAGAATTAAAGCCGATGGACCATTTGAAACGACGTACGTTCTCCGATTGGGTTCTGGAGAAGATGTGCCAAGATGATGAATTTCATCGCAAAATCATCTTCAGTGACGAAGCTCATTTTTGGCTCAATGGGTTCGTCAATAAGCAAAATATGCGTTATTGGTAGGGTGAAAATCCACATGTGCTTCATGAATCAGCACTTCATCCACAAAAAATAACTGTTTGGTGCGTTATTGCATGCCGGCGGCGTTGTTGGGCCATATTTTTTCGCCGACGATAACGATGGTCATGTTTCTGTGAATGGTCAGCATTATCGTGCCATGATCACCGATTATTTTTGGCCCGAATTGGAAGATATGGACTTGGACGACATGTGGTTTCAACAGGATGATGCCACAAGCCACACAGCACACGCTACAATCGATTTATTGAAGAGTAAGTATGGTGAGCGTGTTATCTCAAGAAATGGACCAGTCGATTGGCCGCCTCGTTCGTGTGATTTAACGCCGCTTGAATATTTTCTGTGGGGCTACGTTAAGTCATTGGTTTATGCCAACACGCCGACGACGTTGGAAGAGCTCAGAGCCAACATTGAACGGGAAATAGCGGCCGTTTCGGCCGAAATGTGTGGCCGAGTCGTTGAAAGTTGGGTCCAACGAGTCGACCGCTGAAAACGTGCCCGCGGTGGTCATATGAACGAAGTTGAGTTCCATTCATAAATGTTTTGATTGTACTTCTAGCCAATAACAAAGTTTTTGAAATACCTCAAATGGTTTGCGTTTTATTTAAAAAAAAAGTTGTCAAGTCCTTATTGGAAAACCCTACATATATATGATACGAGTACATTGCATTAGTGATTGAATCGCGATAATGTCAAAGCCACTTTAAATTTCTATGAATGTGGATAAATTGTTTTTGCAACACCGGAATAAGACAGATGCCTCATGCTGCCTCTCTAGCTACTGATTGCAAACAAAATAAGTTATCTTTTGTAACTAAGACATGTATTTATTAAGTTAATTCCTTTACTTGTGGATTGTTCCTCCCTTGGTTTTGTGGGACAGTGAAACTGAGGTTAAAATCTTAAATTAATTATTTGCTAAAAAAAAGCTTACCCACGTATACTCGTATGTCTTGTTATTCAAACCAAAAAATGCTTCCTTGGATCTCTCCAATCGCTTTTGATAGAGAGAGCAGAAACTTTAAAAAAATCCTCATTAATGACTAAGCAGCAGTGTAACTTCAATTATATTGCATTCTATTGCGCCAAGGGAAAACTTCACACAGATTAAGTTTCGGTTCAGTGCTTATAAAAGATTCCACTTGGCATACCAGTTAAATGAACTTTACGCCTACCCAGCCTCGACAGTTTGGTAGGTGAACATAAGCAATTTTCATGAAGTTTGCTACTACGTACATAAACCAAAATCTCTACAACGCTAACCCCTCCGTCGTCTTGTAACAATTCCCGTTCTTCATTGTAAGGCAACGAATATTTAACCTCAATTATTTAAATGAACGTGTATATTACAGAAATTATCCTCGGGAAACTCCATCAGCTTTATGCTATTACGTGACAATTGGGATGTATTATTTATGAAATTGAAATGAAGTTTCTCAGTACATCATTCGTTTCATGTTTCCCAGTATTTTTGTTTCGTTTTTAGTTTTTTTTTTCTTCTCCTTTTTTGTTTGCCCTCCATTTTTCTGCTGCTTCATTTTATTATTATGATTCCTTTTTTACACGTCATCGACTACGTAATTTGGGTTTCCCGCACACACGGCATTTAAATGAGTACATTCTCATCCAAGAAAAGCTCCGTCTGAGCGTCTGCGCCAGAGAAAATAAAAGTCTTGCTTTACATCTATTTTCTAGTTTTCTTACTCGTGTATACTTTTATGCACAGCACTGTTGTAACAGTCCCCCTGAAGCACAAGAAGAAGTTTTTTTTTTTTTGGAAAAGAAAAAAACGTTCTTTACACACAAAACACAGATACATGAAAGCAAATCCAGTGGAATTAAAAAGAGGAGAGCTACTCCACTCTATGGGCAAAGGCAATGGGACACTTGTTTTGTCTCTAAAACAAGGCAACAAAACAAAAATAAGACCGGAAAGCTTTCTGGTATGTATTTATCCTAATTAAAGTTTATTACTAAGGCTGATAAATTTTCCTTTTCTCTCTCCTATATGTAAAGGCCCTTAGTCTTTAGCTCTAAGCACACCATCCATGCATTGGTAAATAAGTACGAATATCCTGAAGGGACAAAGCTGATGTTTTAGATTTATGTAAACTTTTTTCCATTTGCTGGCATCGTGGAATGCAATAGTAATACGCGACAAAAAAAAAAACAGGAAAACTTCAGTAAGTACCTGAAGGGTTCTGTCACAATACAATGACATCTGTATAGTGTCAGGAAAAGAAAACCAACCACATATGAGAGAGCATTCGAGCAATGGCTATTAATGGTATATACTTTTTGGAGACTTTGTTTGCTTTTTTATTTTTTTTTGTGAAGTCCATTGGCCTTAAACTCGAGAGGTAAAATTTTATGCCGGAAAATTCACGAGGGTTCATGCTCCCGTTTTTTTTTGAATAGAAATACTTGACAATAATGATGATTACGAGTATTAAACGTTGATGTCGATGTCGATGTTGTTGTCGAAAACGACCAAGTTCGCGTCCATTTTGGTGACCGATTAAGGTCAGTTGTTGCAGGGAATGCGCATTTTACGAGTACTTGACTTAATTTTAATTTTTGTTTTTACCAAATTGAACGTTATCAACTATTATGTGTTTACTATTCGCGATGTCATACTTTTAACCTCCCTAATTGCAATCACATTTATCTATACTTATGCCGCTCACTTCCAACATCTTCGAAAGATACTCATACCTATTAAAAAGATGCTAGAACAACTTGAAAACAATTCGTATTCATATATATGACTCCAGGTCGGAAGAACCAAGAGTAGCCATGCTTGGTAAAAGCCTATATGGCATCAGCATGTCCTTAAGCTGTAACTCTAGTAGCCTATCCTATTTACAGCATCCAATTCAATACATTGGGTATACATATGTACATATTACATTAGCACTTTTCATATAAAATAAATTCGTATGTGCATATGAATCATCCTGCCAAACACGGTACTGAGCATCAGTGTTCAAGTAGATAAAGGGTGTTTATTTTTACATTTAATTTTGCACGGTAACCACGTTGCCAAGTTGTGGAATACTATTTGTATTTCCAAATCAGTGCTCAGTTACACAAACAAACACAAACTATCATATATATCGCCCCAAAACTTGGCATCCAAAACTTGAAATATTTTGCGAAAGATTTTGGCCAAATCCCTTACTAGATTCTAAAACTTCGTCTTGTGACCTTAAGTAGGTCGATTATCAGCTTCATGTGTTCGGTCTACAAGATAGATTTTATGTCATGGCATGGCATATTTTTAAGATACACTTATTGACAAATAAATAAAAATAGAGTTGGATCCAAAACATTTAGAGCACTGATCTTACCAGTTCTACTTTGAGGGCTTATCAAAAAAAATAGACGCAGCCCTCTATAAGGTGTTCCATAATTTGTCAAGAATAATTTGGGAAATGATTCTTGGGTATACCAGTATTCTAAGAAAAAAATCGTGCTGCAGTAAGGGTTGATCTCCAATGTTGACATCATTTATAGAGGATTTAAGTAAAGGCTTACTTTGGTGCACCCTGACCCATGTTAGCGGAAATGGATCTGTTAATACTAATGGTAGAAACTTCGTTTAATTCTTTGCTTTTAGAAGAAATAGTAGTCTTTATAACTGCGTTAAAATAAAGTTGATATCTTATTTGAGTCCTCAGATATCCAATTTCTAAGGGTGTTCCATTTTTCTTGCCCATGCTAATTTTTGACTCTGGGATCACTTTTCTCCGGAAAATGAGTAATAAACATAACGTTTTACTATTTTTTTCTTATGAACGTAACAATAATTTAAAAAAAAACATCAATAAGTTTGTAGAAAAACCCATAGATTTTATAACACTTGGGAAAACCTACACCAGGTAAAATGAAAAAAAAGGGTTTTTGCTTTAAGCTCCAAAGGCTATGAATAAAAAATGATTTTGTGTGGTTTTAGATAATTTTTATTTTATGTGTATACTAAAACAGTCATAACAGGTGCTCAAAAGTGTCCTCCTTGGTTTTGTATGCATGCTAAGCCCGTTTTTCGATTTCACTGCGAATGATGACTTTTGATGACGCTTCGAGAATACGCTCTTCCAATTCACTTAAAGTTGCTATTTCGGTTAAATAAATAAATTCTTTCACTCTTCTCCATACAAACAAATCCAATACTGGTCAGCAGATTTTGCAGGCCAGTGAACTGGTCAATTTATTCCTATCCAATGATAATCGTACTCATCATCTAGCCAATTTTTAACCTCACTACTATACTCGTTGTGGGCTGGAGCACCATTCTGTTGGAAATATGATGAAGCTAGTTGAACCAGTGAAATGTTGTCCAATAGTTCTGGTAAATCATTTCTCAAAAACTCCAGGTGGTTTGTACGATTCAGCCTATGTATTTAGTAGTTTAAAGAGAAGAGATTAATAAATTCTCTGAACGGCGTCGAATCGGCTGATTTGGCTCATTTGGAATTGAAGCACTTACGGCACTGAAGCACTGAAGCACTATTTTCGGTACTTAGACTGGTGCATTGTCTTACTGGTACAGGAATATTCAATAGTGAATATGTTGACTTGAATTTCTCCACTATTGCGCGCACGGCCTGTCTGGTGAGACGTTTATTACAACCGAAAATTGGAATAGGCGCTCATAAAGTTGCGACCATCGACTCAGAATTTCGGTAGTAATTTTTAATAATTTCCAAACGTTGCTCGTTCGTGAACTTCAACATGATAAAAATGAAAACCTTGGCTGACGTTTCGACATTGACAGATCATAAAAAAGTTTAAGGGTACATTTGTATTAAAATACAAATTGTTATATCCCTATTGAAAAACCCTAGCAAACTTGCCTAGCAAATTCATTGTAGATTTCATTTCCAGCGATGCTATTGTGACCAGGGACCCAGACAAGTCCTTGAAGTCGTAAAAGGTTTTAACAAGACAATAAGTGCAGCTTTGCTGT
Organism: Volucella bombylans; assembly: GCA_949129095.1. Taxonomy (NCBI): domain Eukaryota; kingdom Metazoa; phylum Arthropoda; class Insecta; order Diptera; family Syrphidae; genus Volucella; species Volucella bombylans. The sequence goes on along the minus strand of OX422143.1, from coordinate 107,601,586 downwards.
GACTACAGATGCTGCGCCTACTTCAGCAGGTTTTCACAATACAGTTCATTGCTATTAGGTTTGCGCATACCTTTGGAAGACAGACGCAAGTTTTGCTACCAAGGATTGAAATCTTAGGTTGATGTTATACCAGAAAAACACCAGCGTCGCATACGAGATCGCATGTCATTGCATGAGAAGGCATGTCCATAAAACCAGAATCAAAACACAGATGACCGCACAAGGTCATCAAAGCTCCAGTGCATGCTCTACCAAAGACCACTTCTTTTTAAACGAACGATGACTTTGAGAGTACAGCCCATGATATGAATATCAAGAGGAGGGAGATTCAATAATGAATATAGAGCGGAGTCGGGCGTGCTAAGAAAAGCGCCCATGCAGCCGAGACAGACCATTCTTTGGAGACTGGTAAAAGCAGCAGTTACGTATTTTCGTGAGTCGTCATTATACCAAACAATTGATGCATAGGACATAGTAGACCTTATCATAGCCGTGACAGGTTCCATGTCTTGCCGTCTTCTTAGATGCTTTCAACGCAACATGTATAGTTCGGTTGTGCCCCATTTTGGGGAAATACCTGAACATGTTCCGTTATAAATCGCAAATCTTTCATCAATTGCTCTCTGCTGACCGTCAAGTGAGGTCTACTCTATTAAACCTAGTGCAAGAGGAGGATGACTTCTTATCCAAAATCATAATGAGCGACAAACCACATCTCCGCTTAAGTACTTAATCACTTAAGAAGCTTTAAGAAGCCAAGCAGCTTTCAGAAAGAAAGTGATGTATTGGGTTAACCTCGATCACCAGCATGAAACCCAAGTTTGATGAAGAGTGCAAGTAAGCACTTGTAGCAAGACAACTTGGCTATGAAGCGGTGCTGTGTAGAAAAACGCAAGCAACTCTGCGCTCTACAAGCAAAGTAGGCAAAAGAAAAGAAAGAAAAAAGAAAAAGCACGGGTGGCCGTGGTGTAGTGGTACTAGCAAACGCTTCTCACTCGGAGGGTCCAGGTTCGAATCCTGCCCATGGCAAGTCAGTTTTTCTTTATGTAATTGAAACTCAGACAGAAAAATTCTGCGTGTGAAGGCATAACACTGACACGTAGATTTGACTGTTGTAGAGTTTCAAGCACAGAAAAGAAAAATACTGTGATATACCTCGAATCACTCTGAGTGAAGAAAAACTCTCCGTCCTATTCGGACTCTCACCCCTGGAGAGCAAACATAGAAACAAAACACACCTGAGTTTCAAACCACTACAAAAACAATTTTCCTTTCTCCTCCTTCTATCTATCCGCCCGTGCCCTGGCAACAGTAAAAGGGTATCTAACCCCTTAGGCGCGCGTAAATTATAAAAATAAAAAAAATAAAAATACGAAGGGAGTTATTGGCGAAATGAAGAGGTACTACTACAGGAGCTAGGTTCCGAAGTCAAAAAGACCGTATTAAATCAAGAGAACAGCAACAGAATCCTAGATATGTGCAAGGAAAATTTATAGTATTAATAAAATATGATACAATTTTATAACTGTCAAGCAGAATGAACTAGGGCCATGAAAGCCAGTTAGGGATGTTTCTTTGGTATAAGAATGCTATTGAGTAATAAGTCTTTGCCATGAAGACACACAAGCCCAAGACCTCAAGCAACACCAAGTGCGTAATTCGAGGCAATAAGTAAAAGGTGAAATTCCTTGAAAACTCGAAAATTCGTCAAATCACGTTAACCGTGATCATGATATCTTCTTATAACAATGGCTATATGATTATACGGAATGTGTTGTTCTGATCTTGCAAAACATGCCAAACTAATCTATCAGTTTTGCTTACCCTGCACGAAAATTCTAGTTATGGAGGAAGTGGATAACGGATTCATATAAAAATATGAGTTCTAAAGTTTATGGTCTGCGATTTTATTGTATGAGATCGGGATGGAGAAAGAAATAAGGACCCACAAATTGAATTGCTTATGAAATTATATTGACAGCAGCAATTTACTCAAAGAAAAAAGAATCAACGAATATGAGGAATAGTACCCCACTGTAAATAACACCGATCAACACAAATTTTAAGTCTGGGCTTTACGTATCTAATTCTCCCACAATACTAATTATGGTGTCGAATGTCAATTCGGTTTTGACATTTGTGAAACAAATGGAATTAGAGTGAATTTGTGTGACTAAGCAATGGAATGCTATACTCCTGAAAAACGCAGAATAATAGTCACGATGTTTTTGAAGAATAATTCGTCAGTTATTTTGGCGCAACGTGCATTTCGTGCCCATTTTCCTGGCCGCTCAGCTCCCAATGCATACTTGTAGAGACCGGAACAACACGGGACCGATCAATCCCTGGAAGGCCTCGTACCTCTCGTTTGGCCGAGAAAATAGGCTCCGTCCATATCGACCAGACAGTGCATTTTAGTGAAAGACTTTAAGATGTTTCCTTACAAAGTGCAGACAGTCCATCAGCTGATGGGTGTTGATCTTGAAACGCGTCTAACCCACACTCGCGCCCTCCTGAATCTCAACAACGAAGTGGACGATTTTGCGTCAAAAATAATCATGAGTTCAACCAACCGAGGCATATTTCAACCTATATGGATACGTGAACAAACAAAATTTGAAATCCGCAAGTAATGCAAGAGCCAAAGTCACTGCAGGGTGTGCTGCTTACTCCGGAGGATTAATTGGACCAGTTTTGTTTTAGAATGGCGCGGGCCAAACGGTCACTGTAGATGGCCATGGTCAATGAATTTTTCATTCCTCAATTGGATGAATTGAGATTGGAGGACATGTGGTTCCAGTAGGACGGAGCAACGGTACATAATGCACGACGAGTCACAACCGACATTCTATAGGCCATGATAACGACGCCCTGTTAAATCTATCAAAGCTTGTTCTTCCGAATAGGAATCCATATTGTCTTTAAATTGGTCCAAGGGAGCACGTAGGTGGTAGGTAAGAGTGGCAGTTGGAAATACCAAGACCACTTAGGCCTATTGGCCCATTGTGATGCCACGTGGATCTATGATCCTCTTACTAATTGGAAGCAGTTTGAGTTTATGATGAAGCGTTGGAGACTGTTTACGTCTAAATTTTTTAGATCGTTTAGATCGTGGTAGAAGAAAGCTTCTAAGTGAAGTTTCTTTTCTCTGGGAGAGAGAGCTGGACATGAGTAGGTGGAGGATTCTCTCCTCCTCTTCCTCGTCCATGCAGCTTCTACAGAAATCGTTAGTAAAAGCGCCAAGCCTTCTTGCGTGCTTGCCTATGAGGCAGTGTCCGGTAATGACACCTATTATGGCGCTGAGATGTTTCCTATCTAAAAGGATCAGACACTTAGATCGACTCAGATCCAGCCTTGGCCAGAACTGTTTGGTTGCTAGACATGTTGGTCCCACAGTCCACCTAAGGTCTGTTCTTTTATTGGCATCCAGCTTTAATGTTAGTTTGCACGTAGCGATTAGGTATACCAACCTTTTCCGGTAGAATAGGTAAAGTGGTTCCAATTTTGGCGAGCTCATCGACCCTACAGTTCCCTGGAATGTCTCTGTGGGCCGGCACCCAACAAAGGTGAAGGTTGAACTGCTCTGCCGTATCCACAAGAGATGATCGGCATTCAAGGGCGGTTTTAGAATTTAATGATACCGAGTCCAGAGACTTGATAGCGGTCTGACTATTCGAAAAGATGCGGATATCCTTTGCAGATATCTTCTTTAATCGCCGAAATTTCCGCCTGGAATACTCTACAGTCATTTGGAAGACGGAAAGGGAGGCTTAGATTTAGCTTACCTGAGAAAACACCATCACCCACTTCGTTATCGGTTTTAGATCCATCTGCATAGAGATACATACCCAGTTTATCCGACAGCTCAATGTGCGTTGAGGCAATTCGCGTTAGGGAATATAGAGAAGTAAGTATCGGTATTATGACCGAGATGTATAGCCAGTGGGTTATACGAGGTTGAAGGCCCCATTTATTTCCAATGGCTTTTATGCAAGAGAATAGAGCTATTGTTGCTTTATTGACTCTTTCTTGAATGTTAGGTTTCCAGTTTAGTTTTCTGTCAAAAATTTTGCTGTATCGGAAAATACTAAATTGGTACCGTTTAGTTTTGGAATTTTGCATTTCCTGGAAATTTCAATCCACAGCGAAGGGAGCACGTACCATATACGCTTTATGGGACATTCTGCAACACACGAGTTTAAAATGTTCCAGCATATTTGAAATCAGCTTTTTGTAGTTCTCAGCTCTTATGTTTCCGATAAAACCACGGACAACTACTTTACGGCTGTCCCATGCTCGACTTTCATGAGTATTGAGTAGTTGTAAGAATTCGTTGCTGACTATTATTTACTTTATTTATGGTCCGAGGGAAATACTGGCTTTTACTTTGGCTTCGGATGACTTAAGACACAATTTTTTGATTTGATTTCAAAACCTTGTCGAATAGCTTTTACGACTTGCTTCATAAGGCACCAATATGTGTTTAGACTTGACAACATTTAACATTATGGTTTCCTATCTCGAGCTCGGATCGTTTAGGTCATGAGTCCTGCTAGTAACTCCAATTGCCTACTGTACAGTAGCAAGACTGTTTGGTATAAGGGGCTTGACTTCCCACCAGAAAGCAAACCACAGTAAAATCCGCTATCTCTGTTTAGGTGTACTACTTATTCATATGGTACTATAGCACCAGTTTCACACTTTCATAATTTTCTTTGAGCATTGAGCCAAAGCCTTAGATAAAAATGTACCTCCATTTTAGAGAAGGACAGCTTTTAAACACTTTGTGGAACTGTCTATGAAAAGACGCCAGTCAGAATGAACGCATGGAACTCCGATTTCTTCAAACAAGCCTTTAACATCATTACAATATTACATTATGGACATTTGTTTCAATTCACAATTTCAACCGATTACGTTTAATTTTGGGTGAAGTCGTTTAATTCGTTGGAGTTAATGAGGTGTGGTTCGGAACTTACAGATTTGATCACGAAGCCATCGCTCTCATTGCTGGTACTATTGTAGTAGTTTGGAATTGAGATGTTTTTCATTGTATAATTGGAACTCAGACAAAAAAATTCTGCGTGTGAAGGCATAACACTGACACGTAGATTTGGCTGTTATAAGAGTTTCATGCAATGAACAAAATACTGGGAATTATATCTCGAATCACTCTGAGTGAAGAAAAACTCTCCGTCCTATTCGGACTCCCACCCCTGGAGAGCAAACATAGAAACCAAACACACCTGAGTTTCAAACCACTACAAAAAAACAATTTTCCTTTCTCCTCCTTCTATCTTTCCGCCCGCGCCCTGGCAACAGTAAAAGGGTATTAACCCCTTAGGCGCGCGTAAATTATAAAAAAAAAAAAAAAAAATTATATCTTTTAGCTCTTGGGGTCATTTTTGAAGCAAACAAAATGCGATATATCTAATATAACTAATGAACCATGCGAGTGGTTCCGCTCCTTCCCGATTTTACTTAATACAACAAGTTTCTCACTATATAATTCGCCCACGCTGTGTGTAAGCATTTTAAGGGTACTTAATTCCCTTGAGCATGCGCAAATTATAAAAAAAAAATATCATTGAAAAAAGTTGCGCCACAGATTGTTCATTCTCTTCATCTTCGTCTCTGCAACTCTTATAGAAATTTTTGTGAAGAAAAACCAATGGCTGCACGTGTCTTCAAATGGCATGGTGTCCCGAAATTATGTTTTAAGTTTTGAGATGTCTTTTCACACAAGCTTCCACAAACTTCTTGGTCGTTTAGGATCGAGTTTGAACCACAGTCTAAACGTTTGAAGTTGGGTCGATGAGTTCATCATTGACTGGCATTTCAATTGTTTGGCGTAGGGCAGTAGTCGGTTGACACTGTCAAGCTCCTTATTATTTATTCCTAGGAATTAGAGTCTTGCCATTCCATCTGCAGTCCATTTCATCGGATGTGTGAGTGTTCTGGAACCCAACAGAGTATGACATTGTCTATGAATATAACAATGTCCAACGGTGGTATTGTATTCAGGCTGGATAGACTGAAGCATTTGTATATGCAACATCGTCAGAAAAGACCACTTCACCTTCTATTGTTTTAGAGCCGTCTGAAAAGAATTTGACTTACTGAGAAAGACTTCGAGTTATCTCCATTAGTTCCTTTTTGAAATGGGAGACTGAAGTCAACGTTGAAGTCAGTTTAGATGATTGAAAGTTAGTCGATTGAGGGAGGTCACGACACAGTTTTAGAAGCTTGGCATATCCTAATGTTAGATCTTTTCATTGCTGATTGCCTCCAAGCCTGCGGATAGAGTTAATTTCAATATGTGTGCAAGTTTGGAGGAAGCTCGTTGGTTTTTTTTCCAACAGGTTTATGTTAGTTCATATTTCCTGTCCAGGCCATACCATACCATAAATGAGAATTTGTCTTACGACCGTTGTACAGGACTTTGGGTTGGAGACCGAACCTTGAGGGCAACTAGAGCTTTTTAATTTGGCTCTTAAATATTTGTTGAGAATGAGGTGGACCAAGCTCTAGAGGGAGTCATTTATATCCAGTACTTGAAGAAAGTTCATGATCGGGATGCCGTCAACGTTGTTGAAAGATTCCTCGATATCACGGAATGTGGAGCTCGAAAATTCTCTCGAGGGTCTTTAGCAGAACGGATGACAGTGATGCGTATGAGATCCATCGGGAGCAAAAACAGTCAACGAACTGGGTATAGTGCTGAGAATGCATAATAGGATAACTCAGACATTCTTATAAGCCTTATTTAGAAGTTTAGGGAAAATGCCATCCAATCATAGTGCATTGTAAGGAGGTTTAAGAATTTTCACACAGATCGTATCCAGGTTGATCAGTTAATGAGCTGATTTTCTCAAACTTGGTTCAAGATGAGTTGCTGAAGTGCAACCAGGGAAGTAAATATTTATAAGCTGATCCATGTATTCTTCCTTGGAGTCAACCCATGGGCCATTTGTGTGCTTGGTACGCTTGAAATTCGAGGTGTTTTGTACAGAAATTGCCCAAACCTACGTTGGGTTGTGTACGTGTTTCTTCTGGGTTGAAGATACTTATGAATGCCTTGTGCGTTTCCAGTCACATTCTGATCTAGACAGTTTGCCAGAAAACCACACCTTTTTGTATGGATTTTTGACCAATATTTACTCTTCCACGAAATAACTCCGGACCCAAAGATAATAAGATTTCTTGACCTACTGGCCTCAACTCGATAACCGATCGATTGTTTCTAATTAGCTGATGAAGTAAATCTTAAATCAGCAGCCAAAGATGTACACAAGTGCTAAGTACCTCTGACGATAAATCCTATGAACTTGTTCAGCCATCTAGCTTATAGTAAAATCAAGGTTGGTGTATCAAATCAAAACTAAAATATTTTTGAACTTACTGCAGGTAATAGTTAGGGTTATCTCGAAAAAAAATTAATAAATCTCTTGCATGCAGGTCAAAGCATTTTTATACTCGTATGCCTTGCGATTCTGACAATTATTTTCCATTGCACTCGTAAATCTGTTAAAGTCCGTAGATACTACAGTTGGCGCAAAATTAATCACCCTATTGGAAGATGGTATAATTTTTGCAAATGGCGTCGTACGTCAATCCTATTTGACATTTGTGAACTAGACAGCTGCAGTATACAAACAGACAGGCAATGGAGCGCTATACTCTCAAAGAGCGTGAAATAATTGCGTCGATGTTTTTGATTAATAATCGGTCGGTAGTAATAGCGTAGCGTGAATTTCGACGTCGATTTCCTAATCGCGTCGTGCCAACTGGGCAAACATTCCAGCGCTTACCTGCTCGACTCGAACAGAGTGGAACCACAGAAGACCATGCAGGGAGTGGCCGCCACCGGACTAGTCGTTGGCTTCCGAAGACGCTGAGAACGAAGAAACATCAACCAGACGAAGGCCACGCAATTGGGCATCTCCAGACGGACCCCACAGCGAATTTAAGTGAAAGACATACACATGTTACCGTACAAAGTGGAAACAGTGCATTAGTTAATGCCTCCTGACCGTCATTCAGTCGCGCGTGAATTACTGTAAAGCCATTCTCAATCTCAACAACGAAGTTGTGTCGAAAATCATCATGAGCGACGAGGCACATTACCACTTAAGCGGTTACGTCAATAAGCAAAATCTTCGTTTCTGGGGCACTGAAAATCCGCGTGTGATGAACGAAGAGCCATTACATCCACTCAAGGCCACTGTGTGGTGCGGCGTTCACGCCGGAGGAGTGATTGGGCCTTAATTTTTTTAGGACGACATTGGCAATACGGTCACTGTTACCAGCGAACGCTACTGGGCCATGATAAACGACTTCTTACTGCCGGAACTAGATGAGCGGGGCTTGGTGAACATGTGGTTTCAAAAAGACGTTGCAACGGCACACAAAGCACAAGCCACAATAGATATTGTGAAGGACGCGTTTCCTGGTCGCCTAATCTCCCGTTTTGGCGATTTGGCATGGCCAGCAAGATTGCCCTATTCTGTCCGACTTCTTTCTATGGGGCTACTTGAAGTCACGGGTTTGTGCCAACAATCCTCAGATAATCGCAGCCCTTAAGGAGAATATTCGTAAGGAATGCGAACAGTTATCTTCAGAAATCTTACGGAAAGTCATAGAAAATGCAATAAAATGGGTACAAATGTGTATCAATACTGGTGGCAGCCACTTGGCGAATATCATCTCTTCCACTTAGCAGAAACAATTGTAAAGGTCCAAATAAAGATTTCCATCACTCAAAATCTTTTTTTTATTTAGTAAAAAAGTAATTCAAAAACAAAATTGGAAGATTAATTTTGGAACACCTGGTATAAATGGATGTAGAGAAATGTTTCTTTGCAGATATAACTTTTAATATATCTTTGGTATGGTAAAATTGTGAGTTCAATACAATTTCATACTTCTGTATAGCAATGAGAAAGCAAGTTTTGTTTTAAAAGATAATACACTGCCGTACAAATCCAACAGAGACTTTTTCTTTTAGGCTGTTCCTTGACAGTACTGTCATTGACAGTACTAATGTATAAGAAGTAAGCGTATCTGTAGAAGTCTTCCTATTTGAAAATCGACAGTGGAAAAACTTCAAGCTGAGCAAATCAGATAATTCAGAAGAGAAGAAGAAGACAATGCTGGAAATATATTTAGCAAAGCAATTAATAGGAACTGTAACCCATACACAAATATATGTTCCTTTAGCAATAGCCCTCTCCATATGCCTAATTGACGGGCGATTAAAGATTGTGCCGATAGTGATTGTGTAAACCCGTAATGTTGATCTGCAGTACAAAACACTTTGCTCTCTGTAGTTAATTCGTTTATTTGGATACAACAGTGCACGCACGACTGACTCCAACTTTAATCTACCTCTGTCCCACTCGTCTCTTTAATCTACGAGTATCTCCCCCCTCTGCCCGTTCTGTCGTAAAGAGCTTTCTCCTCCTCGCGGCACAGGTCTCCACAGTGATAATAAGATGATAAAGTTTAAGCGATGTCCAGAGATACCTTTTATCCATTAACACACAATGATGCAAGTACAATAAAAATGCAAGGCAGTTGTTGAACTGCATCATTCGCGAAGAAAGAAAAGCTGCAACGAACTCAATAATTTATAAGAAAATCAGAAACCGTATTAAATTCTCAATCATGCGTAGCATGACTGGTGATTAAAAAAATTTCAAGAATCAAAGAAATGGAGGCTCTTCCAAGATATGTAAAATAAGTGTCGGCTTGCACCAGTTGGAATCGATGCTAAATTGTTAATATACCGCCACACTTTACGAGTAAATCACAACGGCTGTTTATATAAATTTTATGTTGACGCATTGTTGAACTTGAGTATGTGGTACGAAAATTATCCACACACGAGTAGCGTATTAAGTTGGTCGACTATGATGACCAAATCAACCACATAATCTTCTATGTATATGATTCGCGAGTTGAAGACTCGATTTCGATTCGAAATAAGCATGAATGATACCGCGCGAACTCTTCTAGACTTAGTCTATGGTATTTATGCTAAATTGAACATAAATGCCAAAGAATTGAACCTTTACGAGTACAATGTATACAACTAATTTTTTGCGGTCAGACCATTTAATATCCTATGAACCAAATAATAAAGAAAATTCCTTTTCTCTCTCTTTAATTACTAATTAGTTGAAATATTAATAAAAAAATTATTACGCAAATCATGATTAGCGATTTGTTACTTGCATTAGTATACGAAAAATTGAGTGGGCCGTATACTTTACTACAGCGCCCCAGACGGAGCCACCTATTAAATATCTTTCTTGACTGCCATTTTAATAGCACTCTTAGAAACGACTCAACACAACTTAAACAACACTAAGCCATACGTATTTGTGTATGACATTTCGTCCTACAACTGTTCTTCTTTGGAATTCTATGTAATCACTTTCGCCATAACCAAAGTATGACTCACAGTTGGATCACAAAAACAAAACAAAAAAAAATATGTACTAAAGAAAAATAGATATATAACAAAAATTCTTGCAGTTTCCATTAGAGATGAATCATTGGCATCTATTGCATGTAGAGAGTAACGATGGCGATACTCAATGTCAAAATAATCAATTAACATCCTCGCAGCAAAGCCTAATCAAATGAGGGGCAATGAATTACAATATATTTTCGTACTCGTATCTTTGCATCCTAGCCCCCGGCCGCCGATGACGGCGACTGACAGTGGCACAAACAAAATGAAATTGATTCCATTTAAATTAATGAAAACCTCATCTTTCTGCCAAAAATTGGTCGACCCATTTGAATAGTTTTCTTTTTCATTTTGCTTTTTTATTGGCTGGCAATTTCATTTTACACTCCGGGGAGTATGTGCATGCAACGATATCGAGCAGTAGGGCAACCATTTTTTGGCAAACAAATGCCTAGCTGCATCGTAGGACATCAAATCGTCCCCAGCTTTCATCGCAAAGTTGAACAATTCTCTTCTTTTTTTTTTTCTTGTGAAATTTCTTGCGCTAGCGACCTCGTTTTCCATTGACCATTAAGGGCAATGTTTCCTGCAAAATAAGACACATAGAAAGAAAGAGAATCACCTATCCAAATCGTTGGCTTAGTCAGTCGTTGCTAGAACGTATCCATATACTCGTAATCATATCTGTATGGAGATATTCGTATATGTATGTAAGAGTACATCTTTTAGTATAATTACAAAGGTTCTACCTCGTAGATACATGAATTCCCTCTTGTTGGTGATGCATAGAGCGCATTTACGCTGTGACAATTACTACTTGCCTCTGTCTGAGAAGCAGAGCTGTGAAGGATAGCCGCTTGCTTTGTTTTCAAAAAAGGGAGCAGGATATGTGTATTTGAATAGTTTCCGAGAACTCTCCGTTTAAGCAGGTATTTGCTGTAACCACTAAAGCCTTCCACTCTATCTCGTCGTTTAATGTGAATGGGACTGAAAAAATTACGAGAAAAATGTAACTATGAAGAGCTTTTCAGCTTAAATAAGTATTATCTGCAGTTTTGAAATTTTTTCTTCTTTTTTTTTTTGTCGCCATATCAGCGTTTATCTCCTTGCGATAGTTTTTCTTTGTTTTATTTTCCAAAACGTTCTAGTTATTTGAGGTTGTATTAGTATCAGTTAAAATAGATACAATAAGTTGATAATATGTACATTCAATTTTAAAGAACTGTTAATTTATTTGGAATTTATTCAGAAAATTAAAAAAAAAGTTTATTCATCTAAATCTGTATTGTCCACTTCAAAGTAATCCCCATCGACTGCAACACACTTATGCCAGCGTTGGATCCAATCCTCGAAACATTTTTTATATTCGGTTTTCGGTATGTCCATCAGTGCTTCCTGCGATTTTTCCATTACTATCTCTCGGCTGCTGAAACGCGTCCCCGTAGTCGTTTTTTAACTCGATTGAGCAGAAAGAAGTCACAGAGAGCCAAAACAGGTGAATTCGGTGGCTGTTGGATGGTATTTGTTGCATTGTTCGTAAAAAAAATTACGAATAATGATGGCACTGTGCGACGGTTTCAATCCAATGCGTTGTAATCCATGAAAACCATGAGCATTGCCTTCTTTTTTGACTGAAAACGACGTGTTTTTTTTGGTCTCGGCTCATTTGGCGAACGCCATTCATTTGCCTGATGTCTGGCTTGCGTGTCGTACTCATAAACCCACGTCTCGTCTCCAGTAATGATTCTTTTGATGAATGTGGGATCGGATTCAGCCTCGCAAATCATCTCTTTTGCGACTTCAACACGGTCTCTTTTTGCATGAAATTGAGGTCTTTTGGCACCAACTTGCTGCTACACGACGGAAACCCAAATCCTTAACCAAAATGTCTTGGACGGATCCATAGGCAATGTCCAAGTCTTCCGCTATCTCTCTGATGGTTAATTTGCGGTTATTGACCAACATTTCTTTTACTCCGTTAATGCTTTCGTCGGTTTTCGATGTCGATAGTCTACCACTGCGTTGATCATCTTCGATTGACTCGCGACCACTTTTGAAACGCTCGTGCCACTGATAAACGACCGTTTTCTTTAGGGAATCGTTGCCGAAACACTTTTCTAACATTTCCAACGTTTGCGCACCATTAAATCCGTTTTTTACGCAAATTTAAATCCATTTCTAAAATTGTAAAAAATCGCCAACACACACAGAGATAGATATACTCTTGGCTACGTAACTTTTGCAAATGTCAAGCTATGACGCTAAGATTTAGAGGAAACGTCAACAACAGATTTACCAACTTAACAAAGAAAACAGAACGCCGCACGGTGGTGGTATTTGTTGATCAAGGTGGTATATTTGCCGTAACAATTACTTCAAAAACAGATTAAGAAACTCAGAAGGAAACCACAAAAAAGAATGGGAAGTTATCAATTGCATAATTAATAGAAATTCGAAGAACTATAACGCAAGCCTACAAAAAAAAAATTGGTGCAGCTTTGTTTGCATCTGTGGTAGATAAGAAAAGTAATATACATACGAGTATAATATCTATTAGTTTTTGTTATCCTGCAATATGCATTCACTTCACACTTCTTGATTCCGTTATCCGTTATCCCCTTGCATATCAGCACTGACGCCTCGCAGTTTCAAGCTTCTGTAAACGCACTGTTATAGAGACGTTATGTGTTTATTTCCTACGCTCTCTTCGACTTTATCGAATCGCCACTTTCCTCACGGTTTAGTTTGTGTTAAGCCTAATTCGATTTCACAATAACACTGATAAAATAAATCTAAATATTTTACAATGGCTAGTAAGTTAAGACGTTTTGTTAACGCCCCTGATAAGTTTTGTTACATTTGTGGAGAATACATTTTCAAAGATCAGCGAAAATTAATAAAAAAACAGTGATCCGCTTTGCTTACTTCAATATTGAAATTTGCAATCAAGGTAGCGTGGGCGCCTCATAGTGTATGTAAAATGTGCACTGAACATTTGCGACATTGGGAGCAAGGTGCACGTAAATCTTTGAAATTTGAATGCTCTGTAGAAACATTGAAACCTAAAACATTTTCACAAAACGAGTTTAACGATCTCACCAAAGGCTTAGATCTTTCAAAGGAACGTGCTGAGCTGCTGGCATCAAGATTAAAAGAAAAAAATGGCCTAGTTTAAGTTTATTAACTTCCTAGATCTTTTGCCGTCAAAAAGTGGCCAGATAGCCTTGGATACCCTGTGTCCTTCAAGACTTGACCACCTTAAGTTGGCAGTCTTTGTGATTTTTTCCTCGATAGTGCCCCTTACTATGCAAACGGGTGGTTTGATGCTGACTTCCCTATTGTCGAGTAGATCTCCTCTTCTTGCAAGCTCATCTGCTTGTTCATTTCCTTTAATACCGCAGTGTCCTGGCACCCAGCACAGTCTCACCTGGTTCTGACTGCATAATACCTTGAGCACTATGAGCACACAGCGACAGCCGCTGACTGTATCAGAGTTGATGTTGTTTTTTTTTGCATTGCCTTGAGTGCGGCCTGGCTATCGATGAAGATAGCGATATCTCTTTCCGATACCAAACTCATCTGCATTAGCCCAACCGCCCTGAGGACAGGCAGGATCTCTGGATCACCCTTAGTTCTGGGTCTTCTGAGAAGATACCAGAACCTGTTCTTTCCTCTGTTTTTGAGCCATCTGTAAAAATTGCAATTCCACCTGATTTTGAATTCTTTTCCCAGTCCTCCGTCTCGAAATAAATTATATCGTACGGAATGTCAAAGTCGACCAGGGAAGGAATTTCATCCGTTAAAATTGGATTGCCTGGCAGTAGCTCCGCTAGGACCGTGCCATGTCCGAAGCTACTGCTCTTGAAGTAACCCAGATTAGTGAGTCATATCGCACTGTTGCCAGGAAGTTTTTTGATCTGTAAATCAAGCGGTGTTAGGTGCAGAAATGTGCCCAATACTGCCATAGGGGTGGTACGGAGCGCACCTGTAATGTTTATGGAAGCCGTTCTTTGAACCTCCGCTAATTTTCCCTAAATCATTGTCTTGTTTGTTATTCTCCACCATACTAGTGCGCCGTATATAAGTATGGGTCTTACCACCACCGTATACAGCCATAGCAGGTTTTATGCCCTAAATTTTTCCTACCGTTTTTTTGCAGATTAAATGCAGTTTTTTGTCCAGAATTACACCCAGATTCTTCGCGCTGTCCAAGAGGGACAATTCCACTTCGTTGGGTTTTGGGAGTTCGAATTGCGGTGTCTTGTACTTTCTGGCAAAAGAACCAGTTTCGTTTCGGAAGGGTTGGCATTGAGGCCACAGCTTATTGCTCAAGTTCTGATCGCCTTCAGGGCAATCTCCATAATGTAGTTTAAAATATTTAAATATTTTCCCTGCACTATTATGACCACGTCATCTGCGCATGCCGTTGCACTTATACCAATTGTACTAAGCTTTTTGAGGAGAGATTTGTATGGCTTAAAGGATTGAATTGCCCACCGTGATTTTTTCATCTTAATAAGAATACCTATTCCCTCTTCGGTGAGAGAGAGATCAATGTTCTCATATGATAATGTGGATTCCGGAAAGTGGGTTTCCAGCAGCGTTGCCAGAACTTCTTGGGTACTTTCAGCCCAGGTTCCGTAATTTTTCCTGAGGTAGCTAGGGACGCTTGCTTCCTTTGAAAGTATTTTGAGTATACTCGAAGCCTCGTCTGTTACCGCGATAGATTCGCAGTACTTTTGCCAAGAAGCCCTTTTTGACTTTCTAACAAGGTAATTGAATTGTTTCTTACATTCGTAGTACTCATTCCACGTACTGTTACTTCTGAAAAGCTTCGTCCTATTATAGTTTCCTGCTCCACAAGCATTTTGAAAAAAAATGTTTGCTTTGTGATATTCCAGTCCAGACGTAGGTAAAATCCAACATCTAAGAGTTTTGCAAAAATATGTCATAAGGTAAATGTGCTTTTCGTCTTGTACAGCCAACACCTTAGTGCTGTTTCATAACCTGAAAATTCTACCTGTACGACATTTATACTAATATAAAGTTCTAACAACTTTCTTAGAAGTGGTTTCTTACACCTCCAGCAAACCATGACTTTCAACAGCCTTTTTCGTTTGATTAAATAATAAAAGCAATATGTGCGCGCAAATGTTCTTTTTCAGCCACAAAACTCGACATTATCACTGAACGATAAAACAAAGACGCTAGTTTTTGGCGGACTCAACTTGTGTGTGTTTGTAGTTGAATGTTAGACGAACAAAATGACATATGTGTCCAATTAATACGCTGCGTACTTTTCGCTGGCGCCATCTTTTAGTGGCAATGACTTACGCATACACCTGGTATATATCAACTATTAAATATTATATATATATTATAAGTGTATATGTTAATTGTATTATATTCGTCAAGGAAGAGTCCTCAAGTCACCAACGAGAAATACTTGTGAGTAACTTGTATAAAGGGTCTTTCATTATTCGTTTGAAAGGCCAATGCAATATACAATTTTCCATGACTCTGGCGCATAAATCAGGCTGAATTTGACGGATTGCATGGGTTGTGTTGGCTTTGAGGGCTGCTGTGGTTTGTGGCTTATTCGCATGGACCTGCGACTTCAGAAAATCCCACAAGAAAAAGTCTAAAATCGAACGATCCTGGTGTCCAGTTCACATCAACTCCATGTGAGATGACCATGTCCTCGAATCGCTCGTGTAGAATTTTCAATGTGGCGCGAGCTGTGTGGCACGTGGCGCCGTCCTGTTGAAACCACATCCAATTCAGGCCAATAGAAGTTGGTAATCATCGACCTAGAGCGCTAGCTGTTGACGGTGATGGCCTGACCAACGTCGTTCTCAAAGAAATATGGACCGATGACGCCGCCAGCCCAAAATCCACACCAAACAGTGATTTTTCGGGATGCATTGGACGCTTTTGGATCTCATCTGGATTGGTATCGCCCCAAATTTTACAATTTTTTTTGTTGACGTACCAATTCATCCAGAAATGAATTTTTCGATGAAAATTAGGATCAGTTTCCAACTGCTCCAGAGCCCATTCAGCGAACAGACGTCGTTGTTTATTTTCGTTTACCTTCAGCTTCTGGGTCAGTTGAATTTTGTACAGACCCAAGTCACAACGCAAAATTCGCCAAGTTGTGGTCTGCGAAAGGCCGAGTTCTTGTGAGCGACGCGAAATCGACTGCCTTGAATTCTCTGCACACTCTCACGGACAGCGGTGATGTTTTCGGCAGATCTTGCGTTTCGTCGACGTACGGGTGTAGGTTTATTGTTTACTGAACCAGTGGACTCAAATTTATCCACCACACTGCGAATAGTCCTCTCGGTAGGACGATTATGGCGACGGTAAAATGGACGAAGCGCGCGGAACGTTGCCGGAGCAGAGCACCCATTTTGATAAAACAATTTTATCATTTGCACGAGTTATTGGAAAAATAGACTGAATAAATGACAGCCAATTTGACAGATGTAGCTTCAATAATATCAACTGTCAAAGTTCGGAAGTCCTTATAGGAAGACCCTGTACAAAATCATTTTGGAGGTAACATGTTTCATTGTATTTGATGGCTATGCCGACAATAGTAGAAATATCAAGGCTATGGAGCAGTCACGAAGAGCCACTATAGTCTTTGGATCTCTTGAAATTATTTTCGACAAAAGTGTGAATTAAAAAAAAAAATTAATTGCAATGCTGAATTCCAAAATGTGAATATTGCATGTAAACAACATCGCAATGACGCAGATGTTTTAATTATTGAAATACGACTGTTAATTGCTGATACGAATGTAGTTGGTGAAGATATTGATTTAGTTCTTCTGATAGGACGTAGCCATCCACAACAACAATTATTTTTCATGATACCAGGCAAGGAGAAAATTAAAACACAATTTTATGATGCTTCAAGCTTCGATAAATATGCTCATACAAAGCAACATATTTTATTTCTACATGCTGTGACCGGGTGCGATACCACCTCTGCGATATTTAACATAATAAAGGGCAGCGTAATGCCATTAAAATATGTATTTGAAAAATATACTGATCTACAGCTATATGCTGAAGCTTCAAAACAAAAAAATTGTTCGCAACAACTTATATTTGAGAATGCAGTACATATACTTTTGACAATATATGGACCCCTATACTCTGAAAATTTACTTGACAATCATCGATATTTAAGTTTTGCGAAAGTAACTACATTTAATACAGCATTAAAATTACCATCTCTTCCACCTACGACTGCAGCAGCTTAACATCTGTACCGTGTATACTAGCTGGCTAGGAAAAGATATAGATAGCCTTTACAGTAGGGGTGGATCTTGACTAACAATTTTTTGAAACTTGTTATGTTACTGGAAACAAGATTTTGTAATTGTTTAAAAGGATGCGGTGCATACTGTGGGTGCCGAAAAATCGGACTATCTTGCTCTATTATTTGTTGGGATTTGTCATGGACATTCGTGTCCTAATTATATGTCAGATACTTGTACCTTAATGACACTGAACATGATAACGACGTTAATTCCATGGATCTGTTAATGTCAAATATGGTGAAGATTAAGAATTTCAACAAGATGAAGACGAAATAGAAATACTTGACATTGACAAAGACGAAGATGAAGCATAATTTTTTGTTTATTATTTTTACATGTTGTTTTCTCTATATCTGGCAATGAGGCCATTGTACGTAAAAAATTATTAAAATGAATAAATGTTTCGTTAAAAATTTGATTATTTTTCATTGGCCTCCGAACCACAGAAAGCGCGATATTCGCAAAAAAACGTTTTTATGAATTTTGACCTTCAACAATTTTTTATGCAACAGTGAACTCGTTCTCGATTTGTAATATTTTTTTTAAAACACCAAAACAAACTGATTAAAAAAAAATTAGTACATAATTTTTTGTATCAAAAAGTCTAATTAAACTGGGCTATATGGTTTCACCGGCGTTCCCCATTCTGTTGAAAGCAAATGCCTTGCTTCCATGCACTTATGGAAACAAAAAATCGTTCATCATGGCTCTGAACCAAGCCATATGGATAAAAAAAAAACCCTAAAACACCTTTCATCCGCATCCTCCGATTTGAAAATGAAGAAAATACGAACTTTTGGCGAAAAAGCACGAACAGATGGTGGAAGTACTGAACTTATCATCTGAAAGTAGAATGCGCCAAATACTGAAGACGGTGGTAGGCATTTAAAGCTAAAATTCAAATATTTTAGCGGTGATTCTATATATACTTATATATACGAAGAATGTTGCATTGGTTAATCTCTGTATTTGTTTTTATATTTGCTGGTTCAAACACATTAAAAAAATAGAAAATCGTTACGGCCTATCAGATCAACCTTACAAAATCTTATATAATTCTATGGCATTCAAAGGATCACATTCACTTTCTTATATGGATTTTATGAATTACCTTGAAGATCACATAATACGTATACTACACGCATTGAGGATTAATGAACCCATATACCTAGTGATGGACAGTCCATCAACAACAACCGCGGTCGTGGTAGTGGCTCGAAATCGAAGGGTTATGAGTCGAATTCAGAAAAAGTTTGGCTTATTTTGGACGACAAAGAACATGTGTGATGAGAAATTGAATAAAGGAAAAAGAATCAGAACAGATAATAACCATATCTCTCTTTGATTTTGCAGAACCGCAGTGTTTCGGTATTGTGCATAGTTTTGCGGATCAAAACCAAGATCTGGGTTGTCAGAACAAGAGCAAAAACAAGAACGAGATTACTATTATCTTTATGAATGAATGGACGTTTTTTTCATGCTTATACATATACCACAATAAAATTACCTCTAGACCATGGAATAACTTTAACTTTAGTTCAAAGTAAACGTCGCAGACTGTCTTGATAAGCCAATAACAGAATAAGCATTCTGGTAGCTTTAAATCCATGAAGTCACAATTTAAGTATTATTTATAAGAAACGAATGGCTTTCATAAAAGTATATTTTGTTAGATCAGAAATAATATTAACTTTAGCATATCCAACAGTTGACCAATTTTTTTTCTCATTAATCTAGCATTCTATGGTACATGAAAAATGTATCTAAAGTAAATTTACAACCAACATCATTTGTACATCTTGCGCATAATAATGCTTTAATATTATTTTTTTCTTTTTTGTTAAATTTACTTTGTTTCCTTTGACAAATATGAAGCATATGCTTTCATTTGTCCCCTCGGATGTGTTCTGTCACAAAAGGATAAACATATGTACACACAAACTCTATTTGAAGAATGTACGAGTGAGGTTGAACATTTTTCATTGACATACATATTTAATTAATTCTTTGACCCAAATAATAGGGAGTAGATATTCTAAGAATTTTTTTCATTTCTTAATAAAGAAGAAATTTTATTTACCTTTACATTTCAATAAGCAGTAGTGGGACGTAAGGAAGTTCGTCACTTTGTATAAGTAGTCCACCTCTTAGATTTTTTTTTTTTAAATTATACAAATTCATATATAATATTATCTCTCTTGATAAAGCGAAAACACCCGAAAGATTTATGAACCAGTCAAGCATCTTGTAACTGGTTTCCAGCATGATTCGCAGGCATCACATGAATTCGCACATTATACAAAAGCAAGTAAGGTAGGACAAAAATACGTTGAAACACGTGGTGAGAGTGCATTACTCTCTAAAATTAAATAAAAACTGATTTTTCACAAGCTTAACAATGTATCATACGACAGATACTTAGAGCTTTAACGCAAATACACCACATTACAATTAAGTGCGATGCAGAGAATGTCGATACCACAATGAAATCCGACAACCATTTTAGGTTAGGTTAGGTCACGTTAAACAGAGATGTGATGGATATGCCATCACACAGACACTGGGCACCAAAACGGGCCCATGGCGGTCCCTGTGGAACCGACTAAATTTGTCTTCAAATGGCAAAAACCTAAGCAATCGCATTGGTGAAAGACGTAATTTTCTGACAAAAGCCAAGAAAACCTTTGAATTTCGTGCCGTCTCTTTCCTCTAGGTTTTCGAAAAAGTATTTCCCTAAAAATTTTCACAGAGTATGCGTGTTAAGTCCTCAACAGCTTGCAGATCACCACAGAATCTGCAGATATCCGTATCTGACAATTTGAGTTTCTTTGCGTGCTGCCGCAGGAGACAGTGTCCTGTCAGGATTCCTATTACTGTCCTATGCTTATCCCTGTTTAGTTTTATTAACTTCCTAGATCGTTTGCCATCAAAAAGCGTCGAAAGAGTCTTGGATACCCTGTGTCCTTCAAGGCTTGACCACCTTAGGTTGGCAGTCTTTGTGATTTTTTTTCTCGATAGTGCCCCTCACTATACAAAGGCGTGGTTTGATATTGGCAACCTCACTATTGCAAACTCGTCCGCTTGTTCATTTCCTTTAATACCTAAGAGTCCTATGTCCACTATGAGCACACAGCGACAACCCCTGACCGTATCAGAGTTAATGTTGGTTTTTTCCATTGCCTTGAGTGCGGTCTGGATATCGATGAAGATAGCGATATCTCTTTCGGATACCGATCTCATCTGCATTAGCTCAACTGCCCGCCCTGAGGACAGCCAGGACCTCTGATTGGAAGACACTGCTTGCGGCCGGTAGTCTTATAAACACCCTTAGTTCTGCGTCTTCTGAGAAGATACTAAAACCTGTTCCTTCCTCTGTTTTTGAGCCATCTGTAAAAATTGCAATTTCATTTGACCTGATTATAGCATTCTTTTCCCAGTCCTCCCCTCCACCAGGGAAGGAATTTCATCCGTTAGAATTAATTGCCTGGCAGTAGCTCTGTTAGTACCGTGCCATGTTCGAAACTACTGCTCTTGAAGTAATCCAGATTAGCGAGTCATATCGCACTGTTGCCAGGAAGTTTTTTGATCTGTAAATCAAGCGGTGTTAGGTGCAGAAAGGTGTCCAATGCTGCCATAGGGGTGGTACGGAGCGCACCTGTAATGGCTATGGAAGCCGTTCTTTGAACCTCCGCTAATTTTCCCTAAATCATTGTCTTGTTTGTTATTCTCCCTCATACTAGTGCGCCGTATATAAGTATGGGTCTTACCACCACCGCATACAGCCAGTACACCATAGCAGGTTTTATGCCCTACATTTTTCCTACTGTTCTTTTGCAGATAAAAAGAGCTCCGATAACCATCTTAAGGCATCTTAAATATGCCTCAATACTGCATTCAACAAATATATACAGACACAATACCAACAGATTTCGGTATCACACAGTGCGCTCACAAAGTTATAGACCACCTTTGCTCAGGAGCAGAAACAATCAGCAGATCTGAGCATACACCTATGGATGGTCATTAGAGATGTATAATGAACATTTTCACAACAAATAGGCATAGGTAACATATGTCGCTCAGAGCCAGAGAACCCACATTCTACAACACACCGGTATCGGTTGACATCTGAAGACGGATAGCCAAGCATATTTTATTCAAAGTTTAAATAACCCACCTGAATATTGATTTCTTTGCTGAAATTGGATAAGCGTAGGCTCAGAATATGGAGAGAGATCTGGACAAGATGAGTGAGTTTTAAAAGTAACTGCAGTAGTCACACAAAAGTTACGTTTCGTCGTAAACAAATGTTAAACAGGGCCAGAGGGTTTTCTAGACAAACCATATCTCATATGGAGATAAGGAGATATCATTCATTCCACAAAATATCCCCATAGCAATGTAATTACAAGACGTGGCGCAAAACAAATGAGTAGCAATTGAGGACAATTGAATTGAGTTGCAAAAAGCTTAAGTGCATTAAGTATTAAACTGGGAAAATGGCGTACAGGCATTGACATACCATATGAGTCACATGAATTTAGTAGAAGGGATGACAGAAATATGAAAAAAAGTATGAGAAAGCATTACAGGAGGAAATCTATAGGTTGAATACCAAAGAAACATTTCTCTGGTCACGAAGATATTTATAATCTTTAATCTTTTAAACGTAAAGTTTAGACAGCTAGCAAAAATATCCGACAACAAAAAAGATTCTAACTCTGTTAGCCAACCTGCGGGGCTTTTAATAAGGCAGATGCGTATTCGTATATAAATTTATCAAGAATCCCAGAGCTTTTTCCAGGACCTGATCAAAATCAGGTAATTTACAAAAGCTTATAGAAAGTTTAAAAAAAAAAATACGATTTTGAGTGGTTAAAAGTTTAAGTACTCGTACCTTCGCCCTTTTAGTATTTATTTATTTGATTAATGCTCTAAAACCTGCTTTCAGAGCAGAAAAAAGCTTTAAATGCTATGGCTCAGATTCCGAATGACTAGGAATAGTTGTTTTTATAATAAGTTTATCGCAGATACCGGATCACATGGCCAGAAAACTAGAGGCAGCGCTGCTGCTTTGCGTATTAGTAGAGGGTAATCCAACAAGAGGTGTCATTTCAAATTTCGCACCATAATTGAACTGTCAACTATCATTTTGATACGTTAAAGCTAGGAGATTATAAAATATGAATCGATATACTCTCGCTCAACGTGTTGAAATAACGAAAATTCACTGCGAAAACGGTGAATATATCGCGGAAATACAGTGACTCAACTTTTTGATCACATGATCAGAAGAAAATACGAGTACAACATTTTGCTGTAACTTCACCAATTTTACTGTTACGAGTAGTATAACTAAATTTTCACTCAAAACAAATGGAGTGATTAAGATTCAGCATAGCAAAAGCGAACAAAAATGCACCGTTATTTCGTGAGTACTCTTAAAAGTTCTTAGACAATGCATGTGAGCAATTTGTTGAGACTGGCGCAGTATATTGCGAAGCGTCATATTTTGAGCACAAAAGGTTGCAAAGCTTAGTTTTTAAAGTGAAACCTCTCGAAATTAAATAAATTTGATTATTAAAAAAAAAAATTGGAATCCAACATAAGGCAAGTTTAAATTTTAGCATTTTTAACTGTCTTGAGTTTGATAGACGATGAAAAAATAAAGCTAAAGGAAAGGAAGTGGAAAGGTTAATCGTGTCCAAAATGAGCCATAGAAGAATTTCTTGAAAACTTGGAGTGTCATTGGGATCCATAATTAAAATACGCAAGAATTTTGGCACTGAAATCGGAAAAAAATAGCGCTGGAAGGAAGCCAATTTTTGAATTCTACCTTGCAACGGCGTATAGTGCGACAAATAAAGTATGGCGTACATGACAATGCGGCCCAGATCAATAAACATTTGTTACAAAACGATAACATTACTGTAACAACTGAGGCTGTTAGGAAAATTTTGCGCAAGAATGGCTTTCACGGGCGCGCAAAAACAAAGAAACCCCTTCCGACTGACCGTCATAAAAAATTAAGGCTGGAATTCGCCAGAAACTGGGCAAAGGTGATTTGGTCGGACGAAACGAAAATTAATAGTCGTCAGTGGACGTGGAGAAAGTCAAGGTGAGACAATAAGCGATTGCCACATCAAGCCAACATTAAATTTGGAGGTGAGGATGCATGTGCATGGATGGGATCAATATGGTCAATATGTTAGGGTTATGGCTCGCATGTATGCCGCTCAATACATCACCATTTTTGAAGGCGGGCTTTTAACAAGTCTTTGAAACTGGAACAAAAATGTGTCAGACATTATCTTCCAGCAAGATAATGATCCGAAACACACAGCTAGAATTACCAAAGCGTGGCTGCAAAGTAATCATTTCGAAGTACTTGAATAGCCACCACAATCCCCAGACCACAATCCGATTGTGTGGTGATTGGTATGTATGTGATCGAATATTTGAATCAATTTATTTCGTGAAGTTCGTACTGTTTTGGTCAACATTAAGCGCTTTCACGTATAGTGCTATAGTGAATTTAGTCGACAAATTTGTACGTCTTGGATAAGTTAGTGATATAAATACTCCAACTTGTATTCGTTCGGCAAGTTCAGCTGAAAATATCGGCGCCATAGCAGAAAGGGTGTCTTAAAGCCCAGATGTGTCGATTTCGAGAGGATCACAGGAGTTGGGCCTATCCGCATCCACTTTGCATTAAGGTCTTGATCTACATGCTTACAAGACCCACTTGACACAAGAACTGAAGCCAGCAGACCATGCACAACCCCGTATTATCTCTGATTGGGTGCTGGAAATGAATGAGTGATGAGGCTCATTTTCATATGTCTGGATACGTAAACAAAAAAAACTGTCCAGATGCGTCTCCAAAAATCCAACCGAAATAGTAAAACAACCTCTCCATCCACAAGGAGTGACAATTTGGTGCGGTTTTTACGCTTTCGAAAATGGTGCTGGTGCGTAAATAGATTGCGTTACCGAACAATTTTGACAGATTTTTTTTTGCCCGACATAGATGCTATATATGTGGATGACATTTATTTTGAGCAACACCGCGCCACACAACTGGTAAAACAATGTCTCTATTGCGTGACAAGAAAATATCAGAGCTTTTATTCGTGAAATACATTAAAAAAATGACTATTTGTAGGCAGAGCCAAGGCGGATATTTGGCAGGTATTGTATTTTATTACTAATCTCAAAGCTTGTATTTTAGACCTAAGTAAAAACATCACAAAATTTCATAAAAATGTTGCCTTTTTCTATTAATTTAAAATGACACCTCGTGCTGGATGACCCTATACTTTATGGATTTAACCAACATTGAGAACACGGCATCTTCTTTTTGTTGAATACCACAGAACGAATTATGGTATTAACGAACCGCTTACTCGTACTGTCAAAGCCTTCAACGAAGTCAGTAACCTCTTAGACATTTGTTTAAATAGAGATCAATTTAAAAATATAGTCAAAACTTTATACATTTTTTAAATTTAATTTATGTATATATGTTATATTTTGTTTTCTAGTATCTGTTAGCACTTAAGTGACTTGTAGATGTATAAATAAATAAATAAATAAATAAATAAATAAATTGTCTAATTAAGCATCTAGAAGTTTAGTTTCTTAAAACTTAAGTACGAGTAGGAGTTGTCGTAATTCGAATAATTGTATTATGTTCAAGTTATATCTGAACTCGATATCAAAATCGATTTGTTGCACACGAGGAATGCTAGGCATATGAAAAAATCTACAAACCCCACTTTCAGCCACTCCAGGCAAACGAAGTTGTTACAACTTGCAAGGTTTGTACTGTGTCGTGTTTGGGGGGGTTAGAAAACCACTAAAAAGTTTTCATCTTCACATTGAAAATATGTACTGATATCTTGTGAGTGACAATTCAATTGGATTTGAATAAATTTTTGGTTACAACTTGTGGAAACTTTATTCTGAGATTTCGTAGTTTGTCTTTTGTGGATTGAGAAGAAGTTCAATGTAGAGGACTAGTCATGTTTAAAGTTTTAGGTATTAGACTCGGTATCACAGTAAAATAAAGTACTCTGCGCTATAATATGTATAATCTCCAGAATACTCCTCAAAGTGGCGAACATCTACTTAGCCAATCACTGTATCATTGGAACCAGATAGTTTGAATATGGCGCTTGATAAGATCAGTTATTACGTTATCATTTCTGTTTTCATTTACATTATTCGCTTTTAAAGCCATACGGCACCGCCTAAATGCAAAACAAGAAACCTTTTTGCATCTCATTCAGAAAATATGGCAACGTTTTGCTGGGAAAATAGTTTTTCCAGTTGAAATAAACGGTGGTCAGAGTATGCAGTTATAGAAATCAAAACACCATCTTCGTCAGGTAGGGAGAAAGCTATGGAAATAGTGAAAAAGGTAGAAAAGTCGCGAAGGCAATCAACATTTCGACATCAGAACCACCAGCATCACATAAGAAGGTTCTAAGTAATATCTGTCGAAGGAATTAACAAATCAACAAATTAAAAAGGATGCCGGTTGCTGGAATGTATTCGACTATTTAACGGACATGAAAATTTAACGAATGTAAGTTAAATTCTTTATCGAATATTACATGATATACATTACAGTATAATGCCTTCGTAGGAAAGGATATGCCTAACGACCAGTCTGTATATTTTCGTGTAGGATCATCTGGGACCTTCTGTGATTTATGTACTCGTTTACAGCAAGGCGTGATTTAAACCACTTTCCACAATGTTTTGCATTCTATTTGAAATGAATATGGAAATACTTACACGGAAACTAAATAAATACTAAATAGAACTAATCCGGAATGTTTTAGATTTTCAGGTTAGTTGGAAAAATTTTAGTTTTAATTGGAAAAACGTAAAGAATACAAGATGTCATCACCTGCTATCGGTGTTAACGCGGTCCGCACTATATAATATAATTTAAGTGGGATTGTTTTCATATATGTATAATATATATATTCCTTTTTGGTCATATATAACAGTTGATTAGGGAACATTTTAGATTTCTTAGTCTCAGGTGTTTGGAGGAATATAAAATCAGATACTGAGATGTTCATCATCAATAAATCGGGTGGTGGCATCGAAAAAAAGAAAATGTAATTTTTCTGATATTACCACTTTTCGGAAGGTAAATATTCTAAGATTATATCTGGCACTCGCACCGGTTCAGATTTGTTAAAAAAATCATCGATCCACTGTTCTACATCAGACTATTGCGCCACTAATTTATTAATTTCCTTTTTTGTCTTAATTGAGAATTTAACAAGTTAGGGTTTAAAAATTAGTTTTAACGCAGACCAACGTTTTATAGTCTAAGGTTACCACCCCATAGGGGTTTTTGTAAAGTTTTTTTTTTATTGAATTTTCAACACTTTTCCAACGAGTCAATTTGAAAACTGACTGCAGAATTGTGCTCAATTTGGTTTTCCATTAAAATCATGAACAGACTTTCTCAATAACAACGCTGGCAAACTGCATTTGGAAAATAGCAGTTCAGTTTGCGAAACTTATCGTGCGCTACGTCCTACGGTAGTCATAATCAATTTATTGAAGGAAATATTCGAAGTGCGAACCGATGAATTGGATTCCAAAATCGTGTACTTTGTGTTTTTTTAAGTACATTAATTATATTGTCAGAACGGTAAAAGAGAAAATGATGACAATAGCACGGGCTGAAAGATTTCTACAAAATGCAAGAGTAGCATTTTTAAAAGACAAATAACAATCGATTCGGGCTCAATACCGATGGAAAAAAAAAACAGAGTTTACACTTAGAATACAAGAGCACCTATACAATTTAGACGAAATTTTAAAAATTCACCTAGTGTTCAAGAAGAGATTGCAGCCATTAATGGCAACAGAGAAAATGATGAAGAGGTAGAAAGCGCGGAAACCTCCGAAAAGTAAGTAGATAGTAGTAAAATGACCTTCAACAAGAAATTGATGGACTTGCTGACGGAATGCAAAAGCAATGGAAGGTTTTACTTCTTAAAGAAAAACTCGAAGCTCTTTGTAAATCATCCAACACTCCAACCACGTGTTCACTTTCGTACAATGACACAGAAGACACAATTCCTGATTTCTACAAGGGGCCGAGGAGGCAAAAACTTTGCACTTTTGTGATAAGTAACAGTAATTTATTTTTGGAAAGCAGAGTCTAAAGGGACTATTTCTCCATCCATCACGTTGCTCAACATTTCTAGAGATGAAGTCCAACCTGGTTAAGGAGTTCTAGCAAGTAGTGACGTCAGCCGATGTGCACGCTATCCTCAAGAATAGTAGAAAGAGGAAAGACGAGAATATCCATCAATACACACTGGCCATGCAGAAGATTGTGTACCAGGGAATTCCCGATGACTTGCATATGTAATAAACAACTCCTTTTAGCAGTAAAAACAATCGACGAACTAAAACAAAAAGTACGAGAAAGTGAAATCGTTCACCGGAGACAATACACCTCAACCTCAATTGCAAACTCATCTGTAAGCAACATCACACGAATTACTAAGTACAGGTACTTCAACTGCAATGAGTCAGGACACATCGTTACTAATTGCCCAAGGCCACGGTGAGGAAGGGTTAGCTGCTTTAAGTGTGGAAGCCATAGGTATTTAGCAGCCACCTGTAAAGACACCAAGACTTCTCCAAATCATTCAGCGGGCCTCTTACTTGAGCAAAGCAGAACTGAAAGCAAATCATAATGGATTTTCCCCAGATTTTGAGTACAGATTTAACAATAATTGTACTTATGATATTTTGTCATTTCAAACTAATACTCCATTGGACAGCGACAACCCAAAAAGCTTCACTACTAGAGTAATTTATTATATATCTTGTGACCTTGCCCTGACGGAGACTGATGGCGTTCAATACTTTCGAATAAATGCAACAAAGTTGGAAGTGTTAGTTCTATAAGTTGCGTGCTGTGTGTAGTTAAAAACAAAATAATGACGCCATTGTACTCAACAGAGAATTTTTACAAGCTAGTGACACGAAGTTAACTTTGAATAAAAAAAAAAAGATTCATGTAAAACTGTGAAAGATTCCAACGATTATGGTCAAAATATACTATCGAATCAAGAGAAGTTTTTTAAAAGTCTTTTAAGACTTATTGATGTGGGAAATAATACGAGCAAATAGTATCTGGCCACTGAAACCGAAGAAAAACAATTTTCTATTTTAGAAAAAGTTTCGAAGCTTATCCTTGAATTTGAAATCCAAGGGATTAGAGTACCCTTAAAATGTTTGTACATAGCGCGGGCAACGGAAAGTCAGGGAGGAAGAAAAGAGAAATACCGATGTACATTTTTCTTAAATGTTTGCCAATTATAACGACTAGGAAACAGAGACCTTGGCATGGCATTCCATAAGCGAGTTGTACGGCTTAAGATCACCATATTTCAGAGTACGTCCGAAATTGGACTTGAGGGTATACTGAGGAGCATTCATAGCGAGACGAGAATTACGGTTGAAGATTTGAGGGGGCGGAATGCTACTGGCGATTTCTATGAAGCACTGGTGGTTAAAATAGCGATAAAACAAAGTGAGACAGGAGACATTACGTCGTCGGTGTTCAAGGGTGTCAATTGATCGAGTGATATTAGTATCACCTATGCGTTTTATCGCACGGTTTTAAATCCAATCTAGCAGGTGCAGAGATGTTTTAAGAGCACCTGGGCATTGTACTCCAGTTTTGGGCGGACAAATGCCTTATATATTAAGGCCATATCAGAGGAGGTGAAATATTTCTTACATCGCTTAAGGAAAGCTGGACATCGAATAAGTGGATATTCGAAAGTAAGTTGTCACTGACACACATACCGAGAGTGAAAAGTTTCTCGGTTTCGACGCTGTAAGTGCCGTTCGTGGATATAATATAATTGGCAAACATTTAAGACAAATGTACATCGGTATTTCTCTTTTCTTCCTCCCTGACTTTCCTTTGCCCGCGCTATGTACAAACATTTTAAGGGTATTTAAATATTGCTTTAACGACAGCAGAGAGCATTGGGTTTCCACTTTGTTGATAGTTCCCCAATTGGTTATGCAGTTAATATTGGAATTTAATGAGCCTAGCATACGCTGCCTTTCCCGTTCTATCGCCGAAGATCAGGGACGTGAGTCCGGGAACGAATATGAAAAGCAGAGAGTACTGTCATCAGCAAAGGAATATATTGGATTATAAGTAGCAGACAAGAGATCACTAAGAAAATTGAAAAGTGAGTCCGGGACAGAACGGAGCCCTGGGGCATACCAGCATTTATTTTGTGAATATTAGACTTGAAAGCACCAAAGACAACTTAAAATGAAAGCTCCGAAAAGTAATTTCTAGTCCATTGAAGAAGAGAGTCATCGATCCCAAAAGTAGGCATTTCCGACAAAAGGGCCTGATGACAAACTCTGTCATATGCCTTGGAAATATCAAGTGCAACTATCTTGCTTTTACCAGATTGATGTACCTTTAGTTCCACTTTTCGGTGAGACATGCCATCAAATGACCAGTGGATCTGTTGCTACGAAAACCATGATGCCGGTCATTGAGATGTTTTCGACTTTTGAGATATTTCAGAAGCTTGGAAGGAAGGGTCGTATGTGCAATGGGTCTGTAAGAGGAGAGAGAGGAATATTCGCCTTTGTTAGGGACGGGCTGGACAAATGCTGTTTTCCATCTGCTCGGAAGGTTTCATTCTTTGATGAAAAAGCTGACGCAGTGGCTTTGCCATCGAGGAATCGCACCTCTTTGTGTATATTAAGATCTTTCAGTACTCTTGCGACTACATGAGTGCGAACCCATTGAAGATTCGACGCACTCAAATGTTGGCAGAATTTCTAATGTTTTTGACGAACCACCAATAATTTTTACAAACATTGGGACATTGTAGTATTTTTCGTCTCAGTTTTTGGTCGTATTGAAATTTCACACGTTTTAGATTCGACAAATTTATGTTTATGGTATCGTAGAAAAAATTGTGTCTTGATTAATGAAGACGATATAAATCTCAATTAGGATGGTTTAGCTGTAGTTAAGAAATTCCCCACTCCAAGCCACATTAAAGAGGTTCATACATCTCTCAGTTTGTATTCATATTTCAGAAAATTTATTCAAACTTTCGCGTTTGGAGATACAAATTTTGGAACTCCTTAAAGAGAAACTGCTTCAAGTACCCGTAGAGAATGAGCTACGAGTATACTGTGATGCCAGCTCTCTATGATTTGCGATCATGTGAGTATATGACCTTACTATAAGCGATTTCGAACCTACTAAATGTGAATACAATAGAATTCAAAATGATTACGAACTACAAATCCTTGGAGCTTACGCTAAGCAAACACTGACAAAATCCCTGAATATCGGGATGGACGTTGGAGTTGTAATAATACGTCTATACAATGCAGCAGAGAGAGGTGATAGCTTGACATTTGCAAAAGTTACGTAGCCAAGAAGGAGTACAACTATCTCTGTGTGTGTTGGCGATTTTTTACAATTTTAGAAATGGATTTAAATTTGCAACAACAAAGTTGTATTAAATTTTGCGTAAAAAAACAATTTAATGATTTGCGAACGTTGGAAATGTTGGAAAAGTGTTTTGGCAACGATTCTCTAAAGAAAATGGTCGTTTACCAGTAGCACGAGCGGTTCAAAAGTGGTCGTGAGTCAATCGAAAATGATGAACGCAGTGGCAGACCATCGACATCGAAAACTGACGAAAACATTTATGGAGTAAAAGAAATGTTGGTCAATAACCGCAAATTAACCATCAGGGAGATAGCGGAGGACCTGAACATTGCCTATGAATCCATACAAAACATTTTGGTTAATGATTTGGGTTTCCGTCGTGTAGCAGCAAAGTTGGTGCCAAAAGACCTCAATTTCATGCAAAAAAGAGACCGTGTTGACGTCGCAAAAGAGATGATTTGCGAGGTTGAATCCTGAATCAAACATTCATCAAAAGGATCATTACTGGAGACAAGACGTGGGTTTATGAGTACGACACGCAATCCAGACATCAAGGAAGTGAATGGCGTTCGCCAAATGAGCCGAGACCAAAAACACCACGTCGATTTCAGTCAAAAAAGAAGGCAATGTTCGCGGTTTTCATGGATTACAACGGTGTAGTGCATCATGAATTTTTGCTAGAAGGCCAGACAAAAAAACTAAGAGTACTATTTGGGCGTTATGAGACGTTTGCGTGAAGCAATCCGCCGAAAGAGACCAAAATTGTGGGCAGAAAACTCGTGGATTTTGCACCGTCGCACAGTGCCATCATTATTCGTAATTTTTTGACGAAAAATGCAACAAATACCATCCAACAGCCATCGAATTCACCTAATTTGGCTCCCTGTGACTGCTTTCTGTTCAATCGAGTTAAAAATCCACTACGGTTAACGCGTTTCAGCAGCCGAGAGGAAGCAATGGAAAAATCGCAGGAAGCACTGATGGACATACCGAAAACCGAATATAAAAAATGTTTCGAAGATTAGATCAAGCGCTGGCATAAGTGTGTTGCAGTCGATGGGGATTACTTTGAAGGGGACAATATAGATTTAGATGAATAAACTTGTATTTTTAATTTTCTAAATAACTTTTTGATCAAGGTGGTACACTTTATTTGTAGTGGAGCATTTTCGAAATCTACGAACTGTATGGAACACAGGGAGTCTTGCTAAACCTCAGACGAATTTTTATTCTTTTGTCGGAGCCTTAACGTGATCAGAGTTACTACTCATTCTGCTCAATCTACCGGGAAGGTGGAACGCATAAATAGGTTACTAACTGCAATGCTGTAAAAGTAAAAGTAAAGTAAAGCGAAACCAAGGCGGGTAATATGTCAAAACATCTAAATAAAATCATGTTCTCCATAAATAATACTAAAAATGGGGTACAAGTTCAAGTATTTTGTTATTCCGAATTCCCCAAAAAATCCGGGAATACGAGAAGCTAAAAACTCACATAGTACAAGACACAATGAATATAGCCATTACTGCGGAACACGTAAGTGGAAAAATTAAAATAAATCAACAAGAAATCAATAAAGCGTACTATGATAAAAAGCCACATCGATATAAAGTTGGCGATTACATTTTTGTAAAAAATAGAGC
This sequence comes from Volucella bombylans, assembly GCA_949129095.1. NCBI lineage: Eukaryota > Metazoa > Arthropoda > Insecta > Diptera > Syrphidae > Volucella > Volucella bombylans. The sequence goes on along the minus strand of OX422143.1, from coordinate 107,568,637 downwards.
TACTAATGCGGGCGTTAGTAAAAAAAAGTTCCCAAAATCTTGCCTAGTGAAAGGTATCGTATGAAAGATACAAGTACCTGCATTCGTTCAGGTACATTCAGAATTTGATAACCATTGATATTTTATGAAAAAATTAAAAAAAATATGTAATAAAATAATTATAGAAAAGTCATTGTTGTATTTAGAATGCCAACAATTAGATACATTTATAAATAAAGGCGGTTTAATGGCAGAATTGGCCGAAATGTAGAAATAAAGAAAAAAACACATTTCATATGTAACTAGAGAGAAAAACTCTTCTATGTCAATCATGTGAATACTCTCGTCAGGACTTTATATACATACCAGATGTATGTAGCTTATCATTTTGTATATAACGAACCGTATGACTACTTTATGTAAATAAAATCTGTACATCGTTAGAGCCCGAGATAAATAAAGAGCGGCTCCATTCCATCGATTACCCAACACATTCACCGGCTAAACCCTACGCCTCTATAAACCAACACCCTTTATATTCAGGCGGATGACATTTGTGGTGAACTGTATAATGTGCAATATTTGGAAGTGCTCTCTATATTCTTCTCTATATTGAAATCATGTCATGATAATTTTTCTGGTCGTTTTCGAACTGTCAAAAATTCCATTCAAAAAGCCGTCGGTTTCCCATGAGAATTTCGTTTTACTTTTTTTATTTGAAAATAAAAAGATAGTAGTACAGATAAGTAGTACAAAAAAGTTATGGACCTAAATTGCTTTAATATTTATTCAAAAAGTTACTGGCTTGTAACTTAATGGGTTACAAGCAATACGACCAATTATTTGTAATTTAGCGTGTTTTCTACGAAGAGGAAAACTAAAGGTCTTATAAAAGCGCTACCTTTTTTTATGTCATCTTTGACATTTGTGAAGCAGACACATGTACAAATTTAACCATGGATAGTTACAAGCCAACTGATCATAATCAATGCAGAACTTTCGCCAATTGGTTGTTAGAACGTTATGCTGGATTTTCCTGCAAAATCATCTTTAGTGATGAAGCTCATTTCATGTTGGATGGATCCGTCAGCAAAGAAAATTGTCGCATCTGGGGAAAAGAAAATCCTCGAATAAATTCAGAAAGATCATTACACCCACAAAAATGTACAGTTTGTTGTGGTTTTTGGGCTGGTGGAATCATTGTTCCATTTTTTTTCGAAGATGCAAATGCAACAGCTTGTACTGTCAATGGAGAGCGCTACAGAAATATAATTTAACCTTTTTTGTGACCTCAAATTAAAGAAAATATACACAGACTATCTTTATTTTCAACAGGATTGAGCTACGAGTCACACAACACGTGGAAACATTGATGAATTGCGGTCTAAGTTTCTAGGTCGATTAATTTCACGTAATGGTGTCACACTAGCCACCTAGATCATGCGATTTAACACTAGATTACTTTTTTTGGAGTGTTTTGAAAAATAAAGTCTATGTTAATAAGCCGAAATTGATAAATTTAAAGTGCCGTGAGACACCAAGCTACATAAGGCCAAATTCCAGCATTTGGTGTTATATCACTTCCACAAAGCGACATAAATCCAAATTATTTTGACGCATAAGACCAAATACATTTCAATGTACTGCGCCTGCCAGACATATTTCGTTCAATGCTAAAATTGAGATAAGAATAACTCTGTTATGTGCGAAGCGAGCGAAGTCATCCACCCATCCCACAGACTCGCTTATAGACGAATGTCTGACAGTTGTTGACATACCCTTAGCGGAGCGACGAAGTCGCCTTATCGGCTAAAACCTGCGGAGAAAAGGGTGAAAGCGAGTCACGCACCCCAAACAGTGGAAAGTGACATAAGGCCAAATGCTGGAATTTCGAAAATTCTCAAATTTGGCCTTATGTCGCTTGGCGTTATGTCACGGCACCGAATTGAATGCGGTAATGTGGTTTAATGGTGGACATTTAAATGATGTTATTTTTCACACATAATAGTTAAGAGTTATATTTTTATAAAAAAATACTTACTAAAATACTTAAGGGCTAAAAAAAAAAAACATCTAAGCACGACTTTTGAAAGACCCTTTACAAACAAGTACGCGATTTAAAGATTGAGTTATCCCTTATAGCGTTTATTAAAAAGATCTAGGTGAATCAAAGTCACCATAGCATAGCAAACTTCATTTTAGACTGGTCTGATCTCTTCATAACTGAGATAACGACTAATAGTCGTTTGATTTGGATTTAAACATATCAAAATAGTCAGACGGATGGAGGGAGATGTTCATATGAATTCTCACTTCGACGCAGCACTTTAAGAGCGGTTAGAATTTATTGCTTGGGCTTAAAGTGTGAAGGTTGAAATCTTCGTTGTCGCCGATAGATACTCGTATATCCAAATATTCGTAATTCCAATATGAGAAGGTATTGTACGAAATCGGGTCAATGCAGACGAATTATTAGCGTGAGAAAAGAGAGAAATGTGTCATCCAAAGTGACAAATTAGCGCACAAACGGTCTGATACATTGAGTGGTTTACTTTGGAAATGCATAATGATGAAACGAGATCAGCAACGCATCAAAGGAGATGAGTCAAAAAAAAAATCATAGCTTTCAGAGAAAGTATAAGGTGATGATTAATCAAAATGGTATAGTCCCATATCAGTGGAAAATAGGTGGCCTACTTTAGGTTCAAAATAATACTAAAGCTAAAATTGAGTCTGTTTGTCGCGCCTTCATTTCCATTCTCTCGACAAAATAGGAAAAGAAATCGAAAAAAAGGAATTGCATTCGCAATTATTGGAACAGCGTTACCGCAGCACTATTCAAATGAATAGCATTGACGGTAAGTCCTTCTTTTGAAAGTAAAATTTCAATCCTAACGCAATCCTTCTCTCATTCACATTTTACACTTTTGCAAATCTATTCAATGGATTTTTTTTTTTTTGTTGTTGTTACAATTTTTTGCAACGATTACACGATTATTTGTCACAAAGTAAATAAAAAGCATTATGAATCCGTATAGCTTTAACTACAAAATATATATACGAGTATGTATGTATGGAGGTACGAGTAAAAAAAAAATGTATGAATAAATAAATAAAAAAAAGGAAAGCCTTTGTGTACATGTTTACATTGTTTGCCGAGATACACTGCCGATAAATGCTACTGACCCGTCTTGCTCTGATTTTTTACTCTTGAGTGCATCTGCACTCTTATACATACACAAGTAAAATCGCAAACACTAGCCCAACTCAAATATCCAGTACAGGAGATGGTTTGTTTGTGTTGCTGTTTTGCTGTTGGTGTGGTTTTTCTCGATGGAAAACCAGTGTTCCTGGAACGGAAAAAAGCTCCAAAAAAAGGATTGAATTTCCACCATCTCGTGTGTGTATAAATAGCACGCGTTGTAGATAGAAAAAAAATGTACATACCAACATACATCTATCTATACATACATATGTATGTACATTCATGCATGTGCGGTATAAAATATACAGAACAACGACAACGATGATGACAAAAGTGCCAACCGAGAGTTAAATCGTGTTATAGGCATACACTATACAATATATGCTCGTACAATCGTATGAATGTATTAGGTCTAGGTATGCGAGTATACTTTTGTTTTGTATGCATATATGTATAAATATGTCGATGTAGGTGCTCCTCTTTTTAATTAATTAAAAAAATATTTAACAGGAAAATAAAAGGGATTTCCTGATTCCTTTGTGTTTGAATTTCGTCTTAGTTGGCTTAGGTATTTGTTTTTTGGTTTTTTTCGATTTTTTGTTTTCAAATAAATTGCACCAATAAAAATATGGACAACATCAAGAAACCAATAGAAGAGAATTGAACAGAATCAATTTATTCATTTATTGTAGCTCAGATAGGAGATTCGCTTTCGCTTGGACTAGATGAAAGAGAATATTGAAAACAAAAAATAAATTTCTTTTTCCCAACATACCGTCAATATTTCCAATTTCTGATAATTAACAGACGACCGCTCGGCCATATTGCGTTAAACCAGGTTAACTGCAGCACTCATTTGTCCTGGCTGGCTACAAATAATCCTCATTTCATTCAGCGTTTGATTCATTTGAAGATTTCTTTTATTTTTCTTCTTTTTGTTTTTGTTTTTTTTTTATTCTCTAAATTATGGATTCCTTATTAGCTCTTTTTACATTAGCTATCTCTTGGTTACCTTTGTTGGTTTTCTTTAATATTTTTGTTTCTTCCTTTCTAACAGGATAATAACTATTGAGGATACAGTGTAATATCTAGCATGGGTATATACATATATATGTGTATTTGTGTGTACTCATTTTTTTATGACGATGATGACACGTAGATTACTGCACTGAAGTACAATTTGTCAGAATCATTTTTTTCTTCTCTAATTTTGTGATTTATTTTATTTTTTTTATACATTAGACTAAGATTTTATTTTTTTACATTTACAAGAAGATATTTTTATTTGTATTATTATTATATTACTTTGACTCGGAAATATTTACGCACAAAAAATCACAAAAATCACAGATAAATTAGATTAAATTTTGTTTGCCCCGTTTTTTTTTTTTTGTTGTTGCTTATTAATATATCTTTTATTTACAAATTCACTAGATTTATTTTTTTTTGTATAATAATTTATTTTCGATTTAACTATCGGCGTTGGTTTTTTTTTTGTAATGGAATTATTTAATATTATTGATCGGTAAAAATACAAAAGAATTTCTATCTGTCAGAATGAGGCTTAACATTTTGGTTTTCTTAATTTTCGTTTAGTTGTAATAAAATTATTTTGTAAAAAAAGAAATTACAAGAGATTGGCATGAGTTTAATTTTGTTTATGCAATAAATACTCGGCATGAATGTATGTACAAATATTGGAATAAATTAGCTTCAATTGTGTTTTCTATTTCGTGTAGGTACGGTAGATACTTGTTAAATATGTACAAAGTCTGTTTTATTATTATTTTTTTAATTTGTTTTAATAGTTAAACACTTTTTATTGAATTTCTCCTTTTTCTCTTTGATTTCACTGAATTGGATTTTTATTTTTTACTTATTTCGCTTCTCCTTCGCACAACAGAACTGTAATGAAAGGCACGGGGTAAGGATTTCTCTTTTGATGGAAGGATTTTTATTATTTTATTTTGTAATTCTTAAAGCACTCATATTGGTGAGAGATTTAATTCCATTTAACCGATTAAACCGATGCGTATATGCACAAAAATAGCCACTGAATGAATAACAAAAGAAAAAAAAATACTATAACGAGTGGTAAAGAATCTTTTTATTTTCCTTATTTTTTCTTTATTCACGCAATATTTTCGTGGGGTCTTCTTCACTAAGCGATTACTCGATTTTCTCAAAAGATGAAAACTGAAAATTTTTTCTCATAAAAAGTTGATTTTCCCCAAGAAAACACAGAGCCATACATGAATAATCAGGGATAGGGGGAAATTATTTTCACTATTCACAGATTCTCTCTCTGTCGCTCTCTCTTTCTCTCTTTTCATATGCGCACACACAGATGATTTCGTAAACAACTACAAAGTCAGAAAAATTGACTAGATTTTGAGGAGGTTGTAATACAGGTAAGAGTAGATGTATAACAGGGCAAAAGTTTGCTCCATTAACATAGTTCAATTACTAACAAAAACACCAATGCACACATACTCATATGCAAGTACCGCTCTAAATAGGTTAGGATATTTTTTTTTTCCTTTTCTTTTTTCAAACAGCATTATCCACATTAAATTTTAATAGGAAATTAGATTGAAACTAAGAATTTTTATAGGTTAACGAGTTTCATTCAAAAATTACTCGCATCACTCAAACTAAGCTGCAGTAAACTAGGAAAATTAAAAAAATAAAAAATAAAAATTAAAGCAAATTACAATAGTTCATCTCACAAACAATTCATGAAATTAACACAAAAATAAATAAAATATAAGAAAAAAAATAAATTAACCAGCAAGTCTCAAACACAAAAGATATAAAATATTTCACTCATATCATTTGTTTCTCACGAACACTCACTCAGGCCCAGTGCTAATGGACAGAAAAAAAAATTGACCGAAATTCTCATGGTTTCCATTTTCATCTAATCAGAAAAAGGATAAGAGCGAAAAAAGAACTTTCAACTGGATTTTCTTGGGTTTCTTCTTTTTTTTTTTTTTTTTAATTTTGCATAATTAATTCTCTTGAATGCTCATTATTTTGAATTTATTTAATTAAATTTAAAAATTCAATTTTATTGGTTTTCTTCTGGTTTTTGGTTTTTTTTCTTTCTTTAGTAAGGGCTGGGGGGAGGAGGATTTTTTTTCCTTTCTTTAATCAACTTTGGGTATCCGATTTTTTCAATTCGATTTTTCGAGGTGAAACTTTAAGAATTTTGGGTAAATTTTTACAAATTTGGATTCACTGAAGATGAAATTAGGTATTTTATTTATTTTTGATAACTTTTTCACTAGTTTTACCACTTTTTAATGAAATTTTCCACAGAGCTACCATTCAAGTTCGTCTAACCATTTGGGGGGAGAAATTCAACGAACCTTACTGGTTTACTGTATTCGGTTCGGTACGCGTTCTGGAGAGTACACTTTGGAGGGGTAGTACAAAAAAATCCCTCTTGGTTTTTCGAATAATTGGTTTTTCAGGGGGGTTGATTTCCCGGTATTTGACGCAAGCACAATAATGAAGTTTACGTTTGGGGCTCTTTTAAATTATGAGTCGGTTAAATGGGGTTTATTACTTTTGTAAAAATGTGTTCAACTCAAGTCAGTTTGATTGTGATGTATAAATGTTATCTTCAAAAAGATTCACACTTGAAGGAAATATTGTATTTGAACAAGTCCATGTGTGCCATCAGTTTATTGTGCTCTGGGGTTCTTGGGGAGATAAAGGTTTTGTGACGTTTTGGACGTACGCCGTAATGGGGAAATTTTGGCGCTAAATGTGGTAGAGAGACATTTTCTACTAAAGGAAGTGCTGTAATTTGTCTAGCTATCTGTCAAAATATGAATGCAAAGTCTTTTGTGTTGTGTCAACAACGCTGGAAAAGAAGTGAGTTATTAAATAATTGTGGAGGTCAATTGGAGCAAATATGAAATCTTCAGTACAGCCATGCATAGATTGTATATCCATTCATTTTCCTTTATTTGTCTTTCGTAATTTTTTCTAAGAGTAAATGTTCTAGTACATGCTCGAAACGGTGAGGATAAACTAATATTTTCTCGAAAAACAAATAATCCCTTTGCGAAATTCATATGTATGATATTAATTAAATTGATATAAAAAAAGGAAGCTTTAATACCTGCTAATTCAAGATATGTATATGTATAACTTGGAAACACTTCCAGATAAACAAATCCTTCTAGTTATGCTAAAACTTCACCTACCAAGCGCAAGCATATATCGGTATGTGTGTCTCTGTTATATAACATACTGTCTTACCATCCAGGCTTATCGGCATGGATTCTAACTGCCTTCGAGTTCGATCATTTAACTTCAAAAACATCCCAGATCTTTTGAACTCAGTGAAGAGTCTGCTACTATAATTATCAGTCCTCAGGTGCTGAAAAATTAATTTATTCTAGCAGTTAACTAAACCGTTGATGTGCTCTTCCCTCTAGGCCCGTCGGACCATTGTGTCATATCAGCTAATTTGTCGTACACCCACCACACAGTTAGGAGAAAAGACTCATAAAAGAACCGTATGGCAATGCAAGAAAGAATATTGGAGCGAACTTAACACCTTCTTTAAGAATTGGATGCCGCTGTTGATATGATCACAGACACTATTCTCTTTCGAATGAGATCCTTTATCGCTCATCGAATGTAGAGGTTCAACCCAAAAGAAAAGACATGGTACGACTCGAGCTGTAAAGAGGCTGTCCGTGTTAGAGAAATGTTTTTTCCGTCCTTCAAGACTAACCCGACAGAGAAAAACCGAAAAAAGTTTAAACGAGCCAGGAATGACTGCAACGTCTTTCTTAAGCGTGTAAGATTCCAATACGACCAAAAACTGAGGCAAAAAATACTACAATGTCCCAAAGGTAGTAAACATTTTTGTTCGTTAGTCAAAAATATTAGAAATTCTGCCTCATCCTCTATCCATGAGTGTTGGGATGTACAATGACATTACAGTTGTCAGCTCTTTGGACAAGGCCAATCTGCTTGCTGCACACTTTGCGGGCAACTCAACACTCTCAGATTGCACTTTGTCCCCGATTACACTTGATTGCGTCGACTCTTCAATGGGACGAATCCACTTTCGCACTCGTGTAGTAGCAAGAGTACTTGAAGATTTTAATATACATAAATCCCCTTGTCCAGATGGTATATCTCCCCTTCTTCTGAAGAGGTGTTCTTCCAAGCTGGCAAACCGCTTTTTCATCAATCCTACTCTTTAGGACTTTTTCTGGACAGATGGAAAACCGCATTTGTCTAGCCGGTCCCTAAAAAAGGCGAATATTTCTCTTTCTCCTCTTACAGACCCACTTACGTCACTTCTTTTCAAGATCATGGAAACGCTGATAAACTGTCGGCTCATGAAATATATTGAAACACGAAAACTTTTCAATGAGCGGCAGTACGGTTTTCATAGCAACAAGCCCACTGATGATTTGAAGACATATCACACCAAAGCGTAGATCAATCTGGCGAAAGCAAGATACTTGCACTTGATATTTTTAAGGCATTTGACAGAGTTTGGCATCAGGCTCTTTTGTCGAAAATGCGTGTTTTTGGGATCGACGACTCTCATCTTCAAATAGAATAGAACGTTCAATTCAAGTTGTGTTGGATGGTTTCAAGTCTGATACTCACAAAATTAATGCTGGTGTGCCCCAGGGCTCCGTTCTGTTTCTACTTCTAATCCAATATATTCATTTTCTGACGACAATACTCTCTGCTTTTCATATTCGTTCCCGGACTCACGTTCCTGCTTTTCGGCTGTATAATGGCAACGTCAGCTTATGCCAGGCTCATTAAATTCGGATATAAACAGCATCACTAAACGGGGATCCTCCAACAGAGTGGAATTTAATGCTTCCAAAACATAATATTCAGCCATTGTACATGAAGGGCATTTATATCGTTCGGTTGCGATGTGTGCAAACATTGTAAGGGCTCAAGGGTTAGAGCATGTGCAGCCGGGGTAGCTGCCGGCTCATGGGAAAAATATGTGGTTACGAAGAAACATTAAGGAAACTCGGATACAGACGGATCTACTGTTGACAACCGATGCAAACGAAACAAGGACAACGAATTTCGGATCAGCACGTTTAATTTTCGGTCCCTGAACAGGCAATGTGCAGCCGAAAAACTAGCGGAGACCCTGGACTGCTGCAAATCAGATATTACCACCATTCAAAAAATGCGATGGGATGGGCCGGACAAAAGACAAGCTAATAATGTGAGGATGTGCAACGTCGGATAGCTACAATCGGAAGATATCGCCAAATCCCTTTTCGATCGAGTCTCCCTTAATCTCTTAAGAGGTCCTATGCCGCCAGCATCAACTATCGAAGACCAGTGGCAACATCGTTAAAAATCCATCAGACGCCTCTGATGTGTTGGGTTTCACTCGGTCACCACAACGAAACCCCTGGTTTGACGAAGCGTATCGGCAACCATAGCAGCTAAGCCAGATTCATAAAAAGCAGCGCTGCATAGAGGGAGCTGCTCACGAGCTCTACGAGCAGAAGAGGAGAGATGAAAACCAGCTTCTCAGGAGGACAAAGAAGGAGCATGAGAAGCACATTGTCAACAAAATTGAGATATGCTACTACTGAATGAGATTCGCACGTTTTACCCAAAGGTAAAACAACCATGGCACGGATACAAACCCCGAACAGAAGACTGTAGAGATGAAATAGGTAACATCGTAGTAGAGTCGCAGTCGATGCTGAGGCTTTCGAATGAGCATTTCTTTAGATTGTATAACGCCGATGACGAACTAAAAACCGATGTCAGACAAAATTAACCTTTCAAAATGGACGATGTAGTCCAACAAAGCTATTGGAGCGGACGGCCTGACTGCCGAGCTCTTCAAAGCGATGACCCAACTCATCTGTATAATATGGGTGGACGAAAGTATGCCCGATGAATGGAAGCTGAACATTGTTTGTTCGATCCTACAGAAAGAACACCCTCTGAATTGCGCCAACTATAGAGGCATCAGTCTTCTTAACGTCGCCAACAAGATCCGGTCTGCTGTATTGTGTGAACTTCAGTGTGGCTTCAGGCCAGGAAAGTCCACCATTGACCAAATATTCACACTACGGCAGATCCTGGAAAAGACCCATGAGCTCCAAATTGATACACACCACATATTCATTGATGAGATGAGCCATACAGAGTAATGTCTGGTTATGGCATTTCTGTCAAGCTCGTCCGTTTGTGCAGGATGGAGAATGCACGCTGCTAAATGATGATCAGTAAAGAACTCACTGAGACCTTTGATATCAAAAAAGGATTTAGACAAGGCGATTTCATTAACATCGTTCTTGAGAAAATAGTGTAAAACTCACGTGCCACCACAAAGGTACAATATTTGAAAAGTCCGTCCAATTACTCGGATACGCCGCTGATATTGATATAATCCCAAGAAAGCAGTGTAGTGTCAGTGGTGCTTTCACGAGTATTGAAACGGAAGCGGCGGAAATGGGTTTAACGGTCAACGAGGACAAGACCAAGCATATGCTGTCAACCAGAAAGGACACCCAACACCGGTGTATCGGATAGAACGTCACCCTTGACAGATATAACTTTGAGCTAATTAAGGACTTTGTCTATATAGGCTCCGCTACCAATTCGTACAGCAACTCTAATGGTGAGATCAAACGAAGAATAACTCTTGCCAATCGCCGTTTATTTGGGATAAGAAGGCATTTGACTAGCAAAGCCCTATCTCCAATAAAAAAAGTGGCGCTATATAAACCCTTAATAAACCCAGCCCTGCTCTATGGCGCGCAAGCATGAATTTTACCAAAAATGAATGAGGGTACTCTTGGTTTCTTTGAAAGGAAAATTTGTGGGTGATTTTCAGTCCCGTCTGCATAGATGGTTTTTGTAGGAGGAGATACAACGGGATGTACAACGACATCGACTTAGTCAGAAGAGTGAAGATCCAACGACTGGGCTGAACGGCTGGGTGCAAACATTTTAAGGGTACATAAATCCCTTGAGCGCGCGCAAATTATAAAAAAAAAAAAAATGTAGAGCGGAAGAACATCAATGCTACGGTCTGAAAAGTTTTCGAATCTGTCTCCGAGTGATAGCGCAGTGGAGGAAATTCGCGACTCAGGTGGCTCATGCAAGTGGAAGTGCTCTTCAGCCAACTTAGTGTGTAAAACTGGAGGCAGTTAGTTAAAGATCGAGCTGGTTGGAGACGCTTGTTGGTTGAGGTCCAGGTCTACCACGTATTGTAGCGCCACCTTATGTATGTAAGTAAGTAATAAAAGAAAAAAAATTCTCTTCATCGTTTGGCCCGGAGAGAAAGGATTGGAAAAAAAAAAACCTTAAATTGCTCCAACAATAGAGCTACCAACTTCATCTTGTCTACTGAAACAGGTCAAGCGTTTGACCATATATTGACACTGTGGCACGTTTTTGAGAGGCCAGAACAAAAAATATTACTTCCTGATAGTATCTTTAGAGACGAGCTACATAGAGTCTAATTTTGGCATTCCAACTAATCTTATCAAATTGAATGACAATGAAGAATATTGGTTACTTCGGTCGGATGTAATCTTGCCGAGACTTTTGATGCCAAAAAGGGTTTTATACCAGGTGATGAGCTGTTATGCGACTTCTTCAATATTATACTTGATAAAATTATGCAAATTTGCAAGCCAACGTCAGAGGTAGGATTTCCCAAAAGTCTGTGCAAAAACTTGCAAATGATATTCCATATGGTCATGATTACCAACTGGACACGATTTAAGTAGGAGCTTAACAAAAGCTATAGGAATCTGCTCAGAACTGGCATGGTGGATGAAGAAACCAGAAAACTTCCAAACAGGACGCTTTAGACTAATTCGGCGGAAAACGGGGATCTACGAGTATACAGATCGAAGTAAAAATAATATAAGAAGCTAATTCGGATTTCGAGGAGGGTCTTTTATAAAGACTTTTGTGAAAAGATCGAAACTTTCGGTAAAACCAGTAGGCTGGTCAAAGTCCTCAAAAAGGGAAGATCAACCAGACTGGAATCATTCAGAAAATTTGATGGTATCTGCATTGAGTCGAAAGTAGAGGCTAACTGCCCGTCTCATTCTTGATGCTCCTTCCTCAGGAATCCTACTCAAAACCAGCTCACAACCAGCTGCAAGTGAACTGAATAATACAACACACCGTAGCTGTTAAACATATATCATCGGTTGTGGTGACGGATGAACCCACTAAACACGCTGGTGCTTTCTTTGATGGCTTCAAGTCGCCTGGCACCGATGGCATATACCGAGTTATGTTACAAAAAGGTATAGACAAGCTGCTAGTAAGTCTGAAGAGAAGTATGTATGCACTGGCATACATACCGAAATCCTGGCGACCTATAAGTATGACCTCCTTTACGTTAATGAGCATGGAGAGAATGGTAGAAATCCATGATCGCAAAACTGCCTCTGTTGAGATGCAACATGGTTACCAATGCGGAAGATCTTCCAAGAGCGCGCTTCAAAATCTATTAGGCAGAATTGAAGGCGCACCCATCAAGAAAGATATGCGCTGGGCATTTTCACCGATATTGACGGTGCTTTAGACAAAGCAACTTTTGACGGCATGTGTAATTCGGTCAGACCAATTACTAGTTTCATAGATAAAAGCAATTCTGGTGAATAGGACAATGATTGCGAATGCTGACTGTGGTCAATATGTGAGGCAGCGGGTTAAAAGGGGTCATCGTCCTGTCTCCACTGCAATGGTGCATGTTGGCCGACTCATAGCTTAACGCTCTCAATAGTCTATACACAAGCATACGCCGATGATGTAACAACTGTCTGCTCTGAAGCGCAGGCAGCCATAGACGTGATCAACGATTGATGCACTAGAAATGGACTTGCAGTCAATTCTCTCCAAACTGAGGTTGTTCTCTTTACGAGAAGGAGGAAGCTGACTGGTCTGATTCATTTAATGCTTAAAGGCATTATCATTTGTGTGTCATCCTGGATAGTCTGTAGACTAAACATGTTACATCGAAAGTTTCTAAGCCGCTGTCGACCTTCTGGCAGTATAAAGAAGCTATCGGCCAGACATGACGAAAAGCGTCATCTGTATCTACACGGCTGTGATAAGATCAATTACATCCTATCCGTCGGTTGTCTGATGGAATAAGTTCTCACTTATCGGAATCCGATTCCAGTAGGTTCTTCACGGATGGCTCCAAAATCAATCGATCATAGTATGCGGAGATGACGGGTGTGGAGACCTATATCGACGGATAACCCAGAGCGGAGAACGATATTGACAGATGAGTATCCGTCGAAGCAGCCGAGGAGAGCGGATACACTTCATTCGAGAAGAAAGCAACAAATGTAAAAATGGTAAAGAAACTCAAGCTGAACATGATTGTTTTGGCATTGTGTGAAGGGTATACGGCTAATAGGAGTGAAATCATAAGTTGTGATATCGATGGCCATCAAACATCAATGGTTATTGACTCAGCGTCTCGTTTTAATTTGTTGGGCGAATCTGATTGGCAGACGCTGCAATCTGGGAACGCTGTAATGATGAACACGAGAAACGAAATAACAAATCAATTTAGAGCTTATGCAGGTGAGAACCTACTCAAAGTGTATTTGAGTATTTGAAGCTCCCATATGCATTGAAAAGTGTCCAGAGAGAATTGCTTCATTCTACGTAGTCGAGAATGGAAGACAATCATTGTTAGGACGAGAGACAGCAATTGAACTTGGCGTTTTAAAACTGGGATTGGATGTTAACCGCATTGAAAATACCAAGACATTCCAAAAAATTAAAGACATAAAGATAAAGCTGTTCATCGATGAAACCTGTTCAACAGTCACTGCGTCGGATTCCTGCCGCCTTAGAGGAAAAAGTTGAGGCAAGACTAAATGAAGATATGGAACAAGACATAATTGAGCCGGTTTCGAGACCAAGTTCTTGGATATCGTCAATCGTGGTAGCATTTAAAGCGGATGGTGAGACTCGACTTTGTATAGACATGCGTAGGGCACACTTGGTAATATTAAGAGAAAATTTCCCACTTCCCACATTCGAAGCTGTTATGGGTAGGTTAAAGGGGGCAAAATATTTTTCAAGACTGGACTGGTTTAGATATAAAAGGCTTCTCTTTGGGGTGAATTCCGCTCCGGAAATATTCCAAAAGGTAATGGAGAACCTGCTTACCCCGTGTAAAAATCCATTTAATTACCTGTTTCCTTGGATTGTTTACATACTTGATGAAATTCATCCCAGATTTAGCTGATGTGACTGAACAACTTAGATGTCTTATAAAGAAAGATGTCAAATTGAAATGGACAGAAGACCAGGAAAAGTCATTCAAGCGACTGAAAGAGCTGTTAGCACACTGGTCCACTCTCTCGTACTACTGGGAGCAGTTCTCCTTCAATACGAAAACGAGATGCCAAAGGTGATATCATACGCAAACAAAAGTTTGTCTGAGGTAGAGAGAAGATATTCCCAAACGGAGAAGGAGGGTCTTGCTTTAGAATGGGCCATGTAAAGTTTCACGTATTATCTGGCTGTAACAGAGGTCGAATTGGTAACAGACCACAAGCCATTTTAGGCGATATTTAAGCCCATTTCAAAGCCACCACCCCGCATTGAACGGTGGGTGCTTTGGTTACAGGCATTTAAGTTGCAGATGCAGTTTCACGGCTCTATAGAATACAAGTGGCGGACACTTTTGATGAACACGGGGCACAAAATATCTTCGCCATAATAGAGAAGTCAACTCTAAAAGCAGTTACAATATCATAGATTTGCTCTTGCAGTACCGCAGACCGTGAGCTTATGGAGGTTATTAACAATGTAAAAAGCGAGACGTGGAACACCAAGGAACTGAGTGCATACTCCCCATTTAGACTGGGACTTTTCACTTTTCATGGGGAATATCCTACTGAGAGGAACTAGGATAGTCATACCAGCAACATTGCGCTCTCGGGTATTGGAACTGGCTCATCAAGGTCATCCTGGCGAGACAGTTATGAAAAAGAGGGTACGTTCAAAGGTTGGTGGCCATTAGTCGATAGAGATGTCGAAAAGTCGAGACTATCTACTGGTATCCAAACTGGCACAACCGGTCCCTATGAGCCAGCATGCTTTTTCGGATAGGAGTTCGTCCAGCTTGGCAATGAATCTGTTGCGACCATTTCCCAATCACGACTACATTTTAGTGGTTATCGACTATTATTCGAGATATCAAGAATTCAAGTTCTTAAAACGTATAACATCAAATGAGATATTAAACTTTTTGAAGGAAATATTTTGTAGACTTGCTTATCCTCGTGTTATTACGGCGGACAATGGTCGACAGTTTGTGAGCGAGGAATTCAAAAATTATTGCATAAGCAACAACATTGAACTCATAACTTCGATACCCTACTGGCCGCAAGCGAATGACGAAGTTGAAAACATGAATTGCAATGGAACGGATTTCTAATGCGGAAGAAATGCAGAAATTTGCACTTATGTATAATGTAACTCCACACGGTACGACGGGAAAGTCACCCTTGGAATTATTGTATAACCGAACAATCCGCGACAAAATTCCATCTATACATGATATTGGAGAACCAGAGTTCAACTTAGAAGCCAGAGATCGCGATTGTATATATAAACACACAAAAAATAGAGGTGCAAAAGTTTGTGAAATTGGAATAGGGGACAAGGTGCTAGTGAAGAATGTGACCTTCACAAATAAACTTACTCCTAACTTTGACCCAACTGAATTTGAAGTTATTTATCGGAAGGGCAGCGAGTTTAAGACCAAGGGGGGAAACAAAATGCTCCGGCGTAATGTCAGTCATGTAAAAAAGATTCCCAATAGACACCATATTCTGGTAGAAGGCGATAAGAAATCACTGACAACGATAGCGATCCAATCAACACTGGACTCACCAGAGGCATCACAAGATGTCGGGGGTACTGAGCCACCACTGACTCTAAAGCTGAAAAACATCTGGGCGGTGTGGAAACCTATATCGACGGATGACCAAGAGCGGAGAACGATATTGACAGATGATCATGAGTATCCGCCGAAGCAACCGAGGAGAGCGGGAGACAATGTAGCGAGTAAACTAGAGCATACAGAAACTGTTGTTTTTAGGGGTCTTGTGGTGGAATGGGATTATGGTTTAGTTTTGTATTTAGTCACCAAGTCGCAAGGACCATAAGAATCAAATAAAGACCATTATTCCTATTAGGATAAGGTATTTTATATAAACGCACTGGTAACAGGTTTATACAACGGGAAATAAAATCACCGATGAACTTTCTAGAGGAGAGTTTTCCACGACCCATACCTACGTTAGGTATGTCTACGTCCTCGGTTAAGGCTTCAATTGACAGTTGGGTTTCATATGAGCCCAACTGCAGATCGCATGACCCTTCAGGTTGCAAGTAGACCAAACGAGTGCTTCCCGACGTTTATAAGAGGACAGCGGTTTTAATGCTGTTTCTCAGGAGGAAAGACTGCAGTCTGCTTACTGGCATCGTGACGGGGCACTACAGTTTTGCTTAGCACTTAAATATGCTGGTCATAAGTGATGCAACATCTTCCGGGGTTTGCTGTGAAAGTGATGACGACATAGCAGAGCTCTACATCTATGAATATGCAGCTTACGCTCGCATCAGTCTGCAGGTACTCGCCGTTGACATGGTAGGTGCTGGTACTGTAGGCACTTTACTCATCTTTCTTCGAAAGACTGAAAGACTCCATTAGAAGGTGCTTACTAGAAGTACAATGGACTAGTTCTTTTTCTGAGTTTTCTGTTCCGACAGAAAAAAAACGTCCTTACGGCAAATGAACATAATATATTGTGAAAATCAAAAAAACTTATAATACATGGGTGCACATGAGTGAGGTCAAGAATTCACGGCTTATTCCTTCACAAACCTTCCAGTAGGAATCCTCATGATATCAGCCAACTGATACAATATTAGGCGCTTATTCTGGAAAAAAACATTTCCCTATTATGGAGTTTCTGTCAAAAATCAATATTGAACTAATTCGCACCGTGAAAGTGTTTGTAAAAAAGAAAGTAAAAAAGTGGCAGTAACTAGGTTAGTACATTTACATTCTTTTCCTTCTTTCACTGCAAGAAGCTGTCGCTTAGTCCCACTGTATATATAACGTTTATACTGGCAGTTTTTCTAATCGTGTTTTTGGATCTTAGAGTCTTAACTGATGACGTGTTTAAGAAAATTCACATATTCACATGAACATTTGAACAGTTGAATAATTTAAGCAGTTAACTAACCTGCATATTCAAGGTGCAAAAAGACAACAACGCCAAACTTTGTTGAAATCATAGGTACTGCTACGGCAGTACAAGGCTAAAGTGACCTAATATATGTAATTAAGTTTAAATTTGTGACATAAGAAAGTTAACTACGTATCAGAAAATCGTATGGGCAAATACCTACACCGATCCTAAACAATAATCTATCTATCATCTTTCCATTTTTTAAATAAATATAGTACGTAATAAGCTATTTCAAAATTTTCAATTGTTTATATTATGATACATCAAGTCTAAATAAAACAAAGAGCTGCAAAATTAAAGTGCATCTTGTATGCAAGATATTCCAAAATTGGGTCAAGCCAATTGAATCACTTCTGGTGATTTTTGCCTCTCCATACAAACCATAATTTACCAATAGAAATTGATTTAAACCAGGAGGAGTAGACAAAAATATTTTCACATCAATTTGTTTTTGGAACCTGGATCCGAGAGAAATTTTCAAATTACGAGTACATACCAAAACCTATATCTCAGCTCCAATTTTCTTTCCTGTCGCAATTGTTCAAGTTCGATTTCTGTGAACTCTTCGGCGACGGTTTTTTTGCACGAACTAAAAATATTGCCAAAATGTCGATCATTGTTTTTTGGTTTTAGTTTTGTCTTATTCTTATTTCTATGTTGTTTCTTTTTTTTCTCGCCTATATCACACTCCATTTTCGCTGGATGAAATTGTTTGCACTTGAAAAAAAAATCACGAATACGAGTACTTAATTCAATTCACACCAATCCGTCCGGTGATAATTCTCTGAACTCACTGAACCCACACTGATCTCAAGGCACTTTTATATGTACCCTTACACAGAGGAGCTTTACCCAATTTCAGTCCAGGGGTTATCTGTGCATTTATCATGATCAAATTACATTTATTGCTAAATTGGAGGCGGCCACCTATTGTAGAATTTTGTATTATACTTGTAGTTCTATGTAATGTATATGCGTAGTAAATACAATTTTATTTATTAAGTAGGAGCCTTTGGGTTTGAGATTTCATGATTTTCAATTGTCACTGTTAGTGAACAGAATACACGGAGCAGCTCAACTTCAACTTTTCAACTGCAATATATACGAGTAAATTAATTTTGTTCTTTATCGACGGCCTTTAATATTCAACATCGTTAATTAACTAACTATACCGGTTCAAAAATTATTTACCGAACATGATGATAAGTACTATTGGCTTCTATGTGATGTTATTTTGGTAAAAAAAAACTGAGATATATTGTCCACTTCTAATACTATGCTTCTTGAAAGGGATATACATATTAAAACTACAACATTATAATAAAATTAAGCCACATCTGGCCAGAGCAGCATCTACATTCTTGTTGAAATATAGATATTGGTGTAGCCAGATCCCAAGGTATCTGACTACATTTCGACAAACAAGTGGCTGGCCGTGTTGTCCAATGATCGAGAATTTTCGCCAATTCTTTCTGGTGTCCCTAGAGACACCAGACAATGCCGTTCTAAACAGAATGGTTTCAGACTTCTGAAAGTTGATTTTCAACTTCTAGTCATCGCAAAATCGCCTAAATTGTTCGAAGTCACTTTACAAAAGCAGGTTAATGACCTCGACTTTTGCACCTGTTCTGTACGCTATCAAGTCGCCTGCGTACGCAATGCAATGGGGAAGTGAACCTATCAAATCGCTTGTGTAAATGTTGAATAGGATCGGCGAATTAACCGCACTTTGCTGCAGACCGTTTTTAATGTGAAATGTTCCCGCACAAGTCGCATCGCCATTATTCACGATGAACTGCCCGTTGGTGAGCATATTATGAAGAATATACAAAAGTGGTTTACTGATGTCCAGTCTAGTCAGCCTGTAGAAAAGACCCTCTAACAATACGATGTCGAAGGCCTTTTCCCAGTCAACCAGGCAGGTACACTGGTTTTTGCTTTTATTCCATTGGATATCTGACACCAGTTTAGACGCGGCATGTTGATTATCCGGAACTATATTTTTATACTCAACCCACTGAGTCAAAACCCTATTGATTACCTTTTCGAACACCTTACTGATAATCGGAAGTAGACGTATCGACCGGAGATTCGCCAGATTGGATGTATCTTTACCTCTTTTAGGGATGGGATAAACCACCGCAGTTATTCAATGTCCTGGATAATGTGCATTATTCATTGCATTGTTAAACAGGGTGGTTTGATGTTTTTACTTCTTATTGTGTCGAAAATCTCATGCAGTTCTTCCTTTGAGATGAATGGGGGTAGGTACCCTTCATTAGCTATGACATTATTTGCCATATTCTCGTCTCTGAACTGGGTGAAACCCGAGCTCTCGAATCGCCAGTTCTGTGTGTCATTTCGCAGGTAGAAATTGTGGAGAAGGACTCGATTCTCCAGGTCGTGATTTGAGCCAATGACGTTATTGGTTTTATACACTTCCTGAAAAGTTACTCCCAAGGCCTCAACTTTCTCCTGAGGATCTTCGATTACAAAGAAATTATCATCATCTGCGACTTCTCCTGGATCTAAGCCTGCAGTAGTCAGTATTCATTCGTTGTCCGTCTTTCGAGGAATTTTAAGGCACTGTAAGCCATTTAGATTTTTTCTCCGAAATATTTTATTTATTTGTGGGATTGCCGGTGTTTGCAGCCCGCGAATTTTATTACTTCAATACAAACTCACAGAATTTCTGTAATTTTCTTTTATCAATACTTGGAGGTTTTTGATCGACGACTTCAGAATCATGATCTCCGTGTTATGTCTGTCCGTAAACTGTCTGAAAAAGGTTTTCAGGCTTGACAGCAGTCTACTTTTATGTCAGTGCAGTGCATCGATGGTAGGATTGCGGAATAGGTTTTCGTGGGGTGTGTGTTCATACCGAGGTATTGTAATGTCCATCGTCTGTTTAAGTGTTTGGTCCAATTGTTTTACGTACCTGTCAAGCTCCTCGTTAGACAAACTCGTATTGGACGGTGGGTAGAGCGAATTCGAGGAGATTGCCCTTGTCAAGGTTCTGGAGAAGTGTGTCCAGCGAGTCTTGCTGTAATTGTAAGAATACTTAGGAACAAACTCCTCCAGCTCCACAATTTCGTTAGGGATTGTTATTTCGGTACTCAAACCGCATTGGTCACTGTCGTACACGAATGTATGCAGACAGTTTAACGTTTGTAGATTACTCCCCGTCAGTTGTGTCCGTACGTCGTACAACAATAGATCCAAATAAGGGCCGTATCTGGGAAACGACGGACTGTCCTTCGCCTTCAAAGCAAGTCTATATATGACACTGTGCTGGGCCCACCAATTGAGTAGTAGATTCCCTCTAGTATTTGGTACATTATTTCCCCAATCTCTATGTTTGGCATTAAAATCCCCTCCGATTATATAATAATTCTCCTCCGATTCCAGTCTAAGAAGTCGAAAGAGTCTATCGAGCTCTGAGATGAATAGCGTGGATTGAGAACCATCAGGCGCGTAGCCAGAGACTGTGAACAACCATTTTCCGCTACGGAGAGGGATGTGGACGACACATGCCTCTAGCACCCGGAGCCTATGCAAAACACCCTTGTACATTCTTCTAAATCTAATTTTTTTTCTAATAAAGATCGCGACACCACCTCCTTGTGTGGAGTTGGGTCGTTTTCTTCTCCTACTACGAGTATTATATTTACTGTGTTCCAGATTGTGCTTATCGGTAAGGTGCTTTCTCTAGCGAAAAGACCATCAGGAGCTTGGTCTTCTAGCAACTTAAACAGCGCGGCTCTTCGCTCGATCCTAATCAGTGAATTAACATTCACTACAAGGACTTTCAGGGTTTGCTCCACCATGTGCGTACCCATTATGAAATGAGGTGTGTTAGACCCGGCAGTAGAGCGTAGTTTTGATCCACCCGCTTAGCCTGTTTCTGTACTTGACGTTGAAGCTGAGCTATCTGCACTTGAATAGAGAGCAAGATAGCTAACATGTAAGATAGCAGCTTCCGGTGCTCTTGGCACTGGGGCCAAGAAAGCAACCGTGGCTTTTTGTATCATTCTACCCCTACCTGTCGCCATTTGGGCGAAGGTAATTCTTGGGGTGGCGGCTGGAGTTTGAAGCTGAGTGGATGGATCCTTAACCTCCGCTTTCTGCTGACGAGCTATATTTGCTTTCTTTATATCTTGGAACTTGGGACAACCCCGATAGTTAGCGGTGTGTCCCGAGCTCTTGCATAAACCGCATGAGAGTTGGCTTTTGTTTGACTCATTCTCCAGACCTAAATCACATTCCTGAGAATTGTGGTTCTTTCCACACTTAACGCATCGAGGATGCATTTGGCAGTTCGATGTTGCTAAGTTTGATGTTCGACTTATTGAACTCCTACTCCTGCAGGAGAAATGACCAAGGCATGCTTGGCCAGTAGCGTAATACTGGCCTACGCCGTTATAATGCTCACAATCCTATATGGAAGAGATGTGTCGAACCAGCTAATGGATACGGATGCGGATTTGTCACAACGTGCAGACTTAGGCAAGAAGTCGTGAGCGATAGTTTTATTACAATCTGCATCGACACTAAATGCACCTACATAAGCCTAATATGCCCCTATGTCTCTGAGGAAGACAAAGACGACGTCACCAAAGAATGTTTCTACGAGCTCTTCAACAAGGCATATAAGTCTAAGTCATCCTAAGTATGAAGTTAAAATTGTACTAGGCAATTCTAACGAAAGGATGGGATATGTGGACATCTTTGGTAGAACAGTTGGTAAGTACCATGACGACTACACGACACCATACCTGTAACGAAATTAGACTTATTGCATTTGCGGCGGGACTAAATATTACTAAAGTAAACACACGGTATCCTCATCTCAATATACACAAGGGGCCATGGCCGTCTCCGGATTATGAAATGCTAAATCAAATTGATCAATTGATCATGATCGACGTAAGACATCTCTGCAGTATTGTGGACGTCCGAACCTTCCGGCAGCCATCATTGACTCGGTTCACCACCTTGTCGCAGCCAAGGTATGAATGCAGATTTCTTAATCACCACAATAAAGAAGAACTACTTTCAGTAGATATAACATAGAAAAGCTGCAGTCGCAAGAGCCGCTAGAACTTTTGCCAAACGCGTATCACGAAATATCTCAACAAATCCTATGCCGCCAGTATCTCAAGTACCGAACACCAGTGACATAAACCTGACAACGTGCCATCAGAAATGTAGTAGGTTGAAAAGACCATTAAACTTAGACGATGATAGACAAAACTTTCGTCCACCTGTCCAGAACGAAGTAAAAATAGCAATATCTGAGCTAAAATCCAACAAAGCAGCTGGAGCTGACAGCTTACCAAGCGATGTATTCAAAGCAGTTAGAAGAGCATACACTAGATTATTTCTCAGATCTTGATGAATTAAATCTCAGCAGTGTTTCCCTGATTGACAGAAAAGGCGAACGCCTCACGCCATATTGAGTGAACGCCAGAAACCCTGCATCAACAACGATATTGGTTCCTATTAGTGCGATTTCAAACCAGGAAAGGCCACAATCGACCAAATCTACATATTCCGGCAGATATTGGAAAAAACTCAAGACATCCAAATCGATACCCACCATCTTTTCATCGATTCGACAGCATTTATGGAGCCATGTTAGTTTTGGCATCCCTGCCAAACTCGTCCGTTTGTGCAGAACGACGGCTGAGAATGCTCGCTGGTCCGCCTAGGTTGGTATCAACTTAACCGACACCTTTGATGCCAAAAAAAGGATTTAGACAAGATGACCCGCTGTCATATAGCTTTAATACCATACTTGAAAAAATTGTGCAGAACTCACAAGCGAACACAATCTTTCAGATGTTTTTACCAGCGTGCCAGCGTACGCCGTTGGTACTCGTATTGATGTAATTGTCGGAACTCAGCGGGTGGTCGCCGGTTCTTTCGGTAGTATTGAAACGTAAGCTGCCAAAATGGGTTTAGCGGTAAATGAGGGCAACACCAAGTAAATGCTGTCAGCAACATCTACGAATTGGGTAGAACGTCACAATCGACGGTTACAATTTCGAGGCGGTAAGGGACTTTATCTACCTCGGAACTCACTTCAGCAGAAATGAAACGAAAAATCACTCTTGCCAACCGCTGTTTCTTTGGGCTAAGAAGGCAATTGAGTAGTAAGGCCCTATCCGGAAAAACTAAGGAGACCATATGTAAGACCTTGATCATCTCAGTAGTACTTTATGGTGTAAAGCATGGAAACGGTCGTTTCGAGTGAGAAATATTCGGTCCCGTTTGCGAAGATGGGCTTTGGAGTAGAACATTCAACGACGAGCTCTACGAACTTTTCAGCGACATCGACTTAGTCAGGAAACTGCGCATCAGTCGCTTGAGATGCCTAGGACATGCAGATGAAAGAGACGTCAACTTCGGTGGCGCCCTCAAGGAGACCTCAACCAACTTGGAGTGTGCAACTGGAGGCGGTCAGCTAAAACCGGGCTAACAGGAGAGCCTTGTTAGTTGAAACTCAGGTTCACCCCAAACTACAGAGTTAATTTAAGTAAGTGAGTTAGTCGATAGTTTTTGATATCTATGATTTGTATGCTTTCTTTTGCAAGATTAATTGGTGGTTAATGTTTCCGACATTTCGTCACTTGGTTTCTTGATAGCGCACTAAAGTGCTGGAATATGGGTTTTCTCCATTTAGTCGTCGGAGTGAACTATGGCAATACTGTATAAGCCGAAGCCGCACAGATGGCAAGAAATTCGAATCAGCTAAGACAAATAGATTCTGTATGCTTAGTTGAGTCATTCGAGTCTGCCGCTCATTCACTAAAAAAGCACAATTACTACTGAAGTTAACCACACAACAAATGAGAAGTGTAGTTCTCGGCGAACATGTAAGTTCTGGAAGGTTCTACAGACATCAATAATATAGAAGGAATATAGTATTTCTTCTCCGGCTCGGTGACCGACCAGATCCAATCCCGAGCCTAAGGAAAGCTAATGTTTTAGTTCCATCCCTCTTCGAGGTAAGCATGACTGTCGTAAGAGCTGTGTCGTTTAAATTACTCCCGAAAAAAGCATTCGATACCGAGATCTCAACCATTGGGTCCTTAAACAAGTGTGTAAGGAATTATAAGTCCGTCGACATCGGTAATTAGACCTGGCGATCTAATATTGAATATTTCCAAAGGGGATTTTCTGAACTCACGCGTAATCTCTTTTGGCGGAGGCCATACTTGTGTTTCAGATTGCCTACCATTTAATTATGAAAACTTGCACGCTTCAACAACGTTTACAAGCCTATGTTATGTGCGTTAAACAAATTTATTTATTTACTCGTATTAACGCCTTAATATTCCCGTGCCAGTGTGACAGCGAAATGGCAAAAGTGAAGGCAAAATTTAGATTCCATATCGTTCTCAAGAGCTGGAAATCCCTTGTACATCTCTATGTCGTATTTTTTTGAGCCAGATTTTCACCCAAAAGTCAATCTCAGTGAAGTGCACATTTTTGGTTAAATGTTTGTTAATAAGAAAAGTTGCCCCATTTGGTCAAGTGAACGCGAAGTAGATCGAGACGACGGCTAAGTCGGTGCAAGGTTGTGCTGTATGTATGGATGAACTTGAAAAACTAACAGTTCGACAGCTACAGGGTTTGCTACAGGAGTTTACCTTATCGGTAAAGCGTCAAGACTGATTTGCTTACTCGGATCTGAAGTAATTTTGGGGAAGGAATTATAGTGGATGATATATTAAAGGACACGATTGAAGATAGTGAAACAGAAGCATATAAGGAGTTGCCAGACCTTCTAGAAGAAGATGAGGAGGGGACAAAGATGTCAAAGGGAAATAACTTCGTCTTTCGCGATGTGGTGGAGTCTCTTGAACAGGTTTCGGGAGAAGGGGGAAAAAGTTGCACTAAATGGATTGAATAATTTGAGTCTATCGCTATAGCCTGTGAATGGAATGACATTCAGAAGTACGAGGGGCGTTCAACATATTCTCGGTATCGGGGTGAAGCTGTGCTTGTATATATAAATTGACTTATTTATCAAGTAATACTATTATTTTAGTGCATTCATGTAAAATTTCATATAAATGTGATTATTAATTCGCGTTTTATCTCTAGTTAAACATAATCATAATGGCAACTGAGACGATGATGGTGAAAATTGAGCATCGCGCTGTAATTAAATTTCTCACTAAGCAAGGAAAAAGTCAAAAAACTATTCATGAAGAGATGGTGGCTGTTTACCACGGTTCCGCACCTTCATTATCAACTGTGCAAAAGTGGTCAAGTGAGTTCAAGAGAGGCAGAGAGAGCATTGAAGACGACCCCCGCTCCGGCGACCCGGCTACTGCTTGTACGGGAGAAAGCATCAAAGAAGTCGAAAAACTTGTTCTTGAGGATGCCCGAATAAAGGTGAAAATGATGGCAGAGATCACCAAGCTTTCAATTGGTACCATTCACACCATTCTTCATGACCATCTTAACCTTTCAAAGGTCAGTGCAAGGTGGGTGCCACGAATGCTCACAGCGCCTCAGAAAAAAGTGAGAATCACATGCTGTAGAGAGCTTTTGGAGATGTGTAGTGAGAACGCGGACGGTGTTATGGATCGAATTGTTACTGT
Organism: Volucella bombylans; assembly: GCA_949129095.1. NCBI lineage: Eukaryota > Metazoa > Arthropoda > Insecta > Diptera > Syrphidae > Volucella > Volucella bombylans. The sequence goes on along the minus strand of OX422143.1, from coordinate 107,542,547 downwards.
GACCGAAACATGGGTCCACCACTATGACCCTGAAAGCAAACAAGAGTCCATGCAGTGGCATAAAAAAGGAACAGAGCCCCCGAAGAAGTTCAAAGTCACTCCGTCTGCCGGGAAGCTCATGGCCACAGTTTTTTAGGACTCAAAGGGAATCTTGCTCATTGAGTACAAAAAAAGGTGAAACCATCAATGCCACATCCTACGCTTCCACTTTGCATAATTTGCGGGAGGAAATTAAAAAGAAAAGACGGGGTAAACTCGCAGCGGGTGTGTTGCTTCTTCATGACAACGCTCCTGTTCACACGACGCGAGTTTCCAAGGCTGCTGCGCGAGATTGTGGTTTCGAAGAAATCCAACACCCACCCTATAGTCCAGACCTTGCCCCTAGTGATTATTTCCTGTTTTCGGATTTGAAAAAATGTCTTCGTGGAAAAAGATTTTCGGATGATGAAGAACTCAAGTCGGCAATAAATGGGTATTTTGCAGAGAAAGAGGAAATTTATTTTTTTGAGGGTTTAAAAAAGCTTATCTCAAGATGTAACAAATGCATTGATGTTAGGGGAGATTATATTGAAAAATAAAAACAATTTAAATTGAATTCGCATTTTCCTTCATATCGATACCGAGAATATATTGAACGCCCCTCGTACCTGTATGCACGTAGGTTACTGAAAGGTGCTGCAAAGTTAGCAGTGGTGGCCACTGGGGGAATCACAGATTGGAACAAACTGAGGCGGCATTTAGTTAAAGAATTCGGGAAAAGGTTGACAAGCATCGAAGTTCACAAACAGTTGGAGTCCCGGAAGAAAATCTCGTCAGAAAGCCTATTAGAATACTTGTATGCGATGTCGCAGATCCGTAATCAAGGAGATGTCGACGAAGCCTCTCTAGTAGAGTACATAATAAATGGAATCCCAGACACAGTAGGTAACAAAACAATACTTTACGAAGCATCAACGCTCGAAGAATTGAAGACCATATTGGAGACTTATAGTAGAATGCGGCAAGCATCGAAACCAAGAGTGGAGACAATTAGAAATAATGGACGCACAAACATCACGTCGAAGCGACCAACGGGCCAATCAGTTTGGGCATGTATCACCAAACCTAAAAACCGAAATCAACATCATTATCAAGGGGAGTAATAGAATTTTTTTGACAATGGAAACAATATTTCACTTATATGTCAGTGGTTTCGAAGGAACATTAAAGGAGCAAAGCTCGATCAACTGGGGATGATGCTGATAGGGTTTGGAAATCAACCGCGGAAAACACTAGGGCCATGTCTTTTGGATTTGCAGACTGGGGCAGATAAACAGTCGGTACTTTTTCAAGTGATACCGGATCAGTGGATTCCCGATAAAAGTTTTTTGGGAAGGGTCTTCTTGAGAAACGTGGACGTAATGACAAGTTCATGGGATAGTTGAAGTAGTGTAATGCAGAAAAGTGGAAATATATGAAGCTGAAAAGGTGTGTGAGTTGGAGGAGAATTGTGCGCACGAGTTGAAGAAGAACGATATTTTCAAGATCTAGTCAATGGTACACGTAGGTAATGAGCAATTTAGGGGACGCGTAGAAAATATAGTAAGCGCGTATACCACAAAGATACCGGCCAAGTCATGCACCAAGATGAATATAGTAATGATGGATGAGATACCGGAGAACAACAGGAAATATACAGCATTTGTAACTCCGTATGGTCAGTTTGAGTTTCGAAAGGTGCTTTTTGCCCTGTGTAACTCTCCAGCCACGTTCCAGAGGCTTACCAACCAGGTATCCCGCCACCTAGTGCTAAAGCGATAGCTATTGATGTATGTAGATGATATTATAATTTTCGCTAAAGACGAGGAAGGAGCATTGGAGAAGCTGGTAGCAGTGCTGAAAGTCGCAGAAGAGTTTGGGCTGAAGATCAAGTGGGAAAAATGTAAGTTCTTGAGCAGGTCTGTTGAATTTTTAGGACACTTAGTGGAGAATGGAAGCATCAAACCGTCAACGGAGAAGATTCCAAATTTCTTGGGATTGACGGGATTCTTCCGAAAATTTATTCCAACCTACTCAAAAATTGCAAAGCCGCTTACGGACCTTTTGTGCAAGTCTGTCAAATTTAACATGGGTGAAGAACAGCGTGCTCCAATCGACACGTTGAAGTCGTATCTATGTAAAGAACCGGTTCTGAAGCTGTTTAATCCTGCATTGCCGACTGAGCTCCACATGGATGCGAGTCTGATAGGATATGGTGGTGCTCCATTACAGAAGCATGATGGCGGTGAGTTTCATACTGTATCTAACCTCAGTTTTAAGACGGCTGCATCGGAAAGGAACTATACGAGTTACGAATTGGAGGTATTAGCTACTCGTATAATGAAATGTCTAAAGAAGTTGCGTGTGTATCTGTTAGGAATCCAATTTACGGTAGAGAGTGATTGCAAGGCGACTATGGCGAAGAAAGATCTGTGCTCGCGACGTTCTCCAAGAATACGATATGAAGGTGATACACAAGAAATGAACAGCAATGAGACACGTTGACGCGTTGAGCAGATATCCAACGTTCATGAGGATCGAGGAGGGAGTCCTGTATAGAATAAAGATAGCGCAGTCTAAGGATGAACATTGCAGGTTGGTTATAGAAATACTGGCAGCAAAAGGCAGCTACAATTATTACGAGTTAAGAAACGATATACTCTACAAGTTTGAAGAGGGGGCTCATCTACTTGTCGTACCAAAGGGAATGCAGCGTGAAATAATAAGAGGAATCCACGGCAGGGCCACACTAGCGCTAGGAATGTGGAAGCCGTTTGCAAGCAGGATTATTTTATCCCTAAGCTGAGTAGATGTGTCGATGGTGTCTTGCTTAATGGAGTGGCGTGTATATTGTCTGCAAGGAAAAGTGGAAAGGCAGAAGGTTTCCTGAATCCGATAGACAAAAGTGACGTCCCACTACATACGTATCACATTGACCATTTGGAGCCACTCCCATCTACTAATGAACTTTACAATTATCTCTTTGTAGTAGTAGACGCTTTCATGAAATTCATCTGGATCTACCCAGTAAAGACCACGAAGTGTGACAATGTCTCTCAAAAGTTGGAGCTCCAGAGTGAGGTTTTCGATTAACCGACCCGTATCGTGTCAGATCGAAGAGCTGCGTTTACGGCGAACGCAATCGAAGAATTCTATAAGTTAAACCATATCCAGCACATTCTGACCACGACTGGAATACCTAGAGGGAAAGGGCAGGTGGAGCGGATGAACCGAATTGTCGTCGAGATGCTTACAAAGTTATCGCTAGATGATCCTTAGAAGTTGTACAAGCACACAAGTAGGGTGCAAAGTGTAATGAGCTCAACGGTGTCACGAAGCCCGAATCGAAGCCCGTTCTAGCTCATGTTCGGGACAATAATGAAAAAAAGAAGGGAGCCATGAGCTACGAGCGTTATTGGAAGAAGTGATGAGGGATAACTTCGAGAACGAACGAAACAAAGTCAGGTAATCTGCAAAGCAACAAATCGCAAAGGTACAGGCAGAATTTTGTAGGACCTACGACCGGGAAAGGAAAGCAGCAAAACAATACAATACAATACAATAGTATAGGTCTGAAGTTGCAAGTTAATATATTCGCCATGAATAAGTTGTGTGACCTATAAATAAAAGCATAAAAGCCGATGTCGATGTAGCCAATATTATCTTCGTGACATAATGACTCCACTAAAGGTAATAGCCGTCGTGATTGGGATATGCGGTGGGATAGATGGTGCTAAGCCTGGGGCTAAAACTGTGGACTTGGCATAGCGTGTTGAATTCCATGGGCATTTGAGATTAGATATAATGGAAAGGGAGTTGACAAGTTGGCAGACGACAGAGCAAAGAGGAAGTCTTCATCAAGGTTCGCTTAGTGGTTCGAGATCAAATAATTGTTTTTTTCTTAAACTTTCTCTAAAACCTATATAATAATCTATCATTGTAATTGTCACATGTGTTTATAAATAAAAATCATTTCCTACATAGGAACTATTTGATGAATACCGCTGTTGCTTCATGTTAACCAAGTGTTTTTTTCTGTTTGTTTTTATAAATAAGAATTGAAAGGTATAGAGGATATATGATATCAACAGGACGGTGCCAATACCACACAGCGTGTGCCACAATCCACTTATCGGCGACAATCCACTTAAGTCTGCTCTTCTGGGTTGCTCCTCTTAAGTAATAAAAGGAAATCGTTCAACCGCGTCACGCCAGCACCGAAAGTAGCATCTCTTTAGAGATAAGGTTGTATGTATCAACTTATAAACTGGGTCTGTGTTCCGTTCGCTTAAGGCTTAAGATCTCGATACTAAACTCAAAGTTGAAATGGAAGTCACGTGTTAAAAATAAGTGTAAAGAACTAAAATCCAGTATAGTACTGGTTTCGTGGAAAATATTTCAAGCTTATGACTAAAAGCACGACTAAAAGGTGCTGAAAAATAACCCTGCAGTTATACCAAGAATATCGATGTAAATACTTTCCAAAATAAAATGCCGAGGGATATTGGTCAAATGGTATATAAGGAACGATGATTTAATCAGAAATCTAGGAACTTCAACTATCTGCACAGTTCGAAAAAACAGCCACATAAAACAGTCCTACGAGAACAAACTATTTCGTAATATTCTTGTGATTAAACTGCTCAACTTAACAATAAAGAGTATCCGTATTTAAACAGTAGAAAAAATAGCAATTTTTACTGGAAAAACATTTGCTCTATTACGTGTGATAACTAACAATTTCAATCCGAAAGAAGGTGTTTTTAAAAAGTAAGAATTGTACACTCCTTTGAGCACGTATTTGCGATCTCCATAGTGTCTATGAGAAATGGTGTTAAATTATGCCATCACGCATAGGGTCCTAAATATAATGCTTTGCATTTATCCATAGCATTCAACCCTCGAAACACAGTCTATGCAGACCGCACCGAAAATCAGCTGAAGAATTCACCTCTCGAAGCAGCCAAGAGCAGACTCATCCATTTTTGATAAGGTCGATGACTCTGTGCCATAGAGCAGGACTGGGATTTTTAAGCGATTATATAGGGTCACTTTTGTTGTTCGACAGAAAGAAGCAGCGAATGGCAAGAGTTATTCTTCATTCGATTTCAGCGCTGGTGTCGTTGTCTGAGTTGATAGCGGAGCCTACGTAGGAAAAGTCTTCAAATACCTCAAAGTTATATCTGTTGAGGGTGATGTTCTGTCCGAGACGTCGGTGTTGGGTGTCCTTTCTTGTTGACAGCATATACAATACTTCGTCTTGACCTCATTGAGCCTTAAACCCATCCTGTATATTGAGTATTGTACTCGCAAAAGCACTACTAACATCACGCTGCTTTCTTCCAATTATCTCAATATCGTCGGCGTATGCGAGTAATTGGACAAACTTTTGAAAGGATCTGCCTCTTGTGTTGGTGTATTTTGCACTATTCTAGCGCTTGGCCGAAATCCTTTTTTTAATTCAAACTTTCCTGGTCTAAGCTACACTGATGTGGACCAACCACTTTGTTGGCAAACGGCTTCACGCGTTCACACAATATGGCTGATCTTGTAGGCGATGTTTGGTTCGGGGTTTGTGTCCGAGCCAAGGTTTCTTTACCTTTTGGTAAAACTTTCGAATCTCATTCCTGGAGTAGCATCTCTAAATTTTCTCATTCGCCCGCTTCTCATGCTTCTAGTCCTTCTATGCAGCGCGGCTATATATGAATGCTGATTAGCTGCATATGTATGCCGGCACTCATCGTCAAACCAAGGGCTTCGTTGAGGTGGCCGAGTGAAACTCAACACATCAGCGGTGGTATCTCTGATGGCTTTTTGGCAGTGTTTCCACTGGTCTGCGATACCTGTTGCTGGCGACATAGGACCTTTTAAGAGATTAAGGGAGACTCGATTAGAAAAGGTTTTAGCAATCTCGCGCGATTATAGCCGTTCGACATCAAACTTCCTCACAGTATTGGCTTACGTAAGTGTAATGTTCCGAGTCAGAGTTGGCCCCTCGGACCGTCGAACATCCATAACACAGAAGCAGTACCTTGCGTCGATCGCAATGTAGTCAATCTTGTTGAGGGTTGATTGATCAGGAGATCCCCAAGTACTGGCTACGACAATGTTACGCCCCCCGCAAAGTCGATTAGCCTGAGTATGTTATCGGAGGTGGTGTCGTGCAGGCTTTCCTGCAGTAGGTACTTCAAAAGATTCCCTTTCTTCCTAGCTTTACATTAAAATCGCCGAGTACAATTTTGATATCATAGCTAGGGCACTGATCGCAAGTCTTGTGCAAGAGCACGAAGAAGTTGTCTTCTATGGGCGTGCGCGCATATCAGGCTAATGTTGGGAAATTTAGCTTTAATACGAATTGCTACAAGGCGCTCGTTAACATGCTGGAAACTCAAGACTTCTTGCCTAAGTCTGCAAATAATAATCAAATCCACATCCAGATAGGCTCTGCTTTTGCAGTCGATAACAATCGCCTTAGTAGATGTCGCAATTTTTCATCTTCTTTTTGTCCGGCCCATCCAAACATCGAAAAAGTCCTTAAAAAAGCCTCGTACTGTTGACAAACGCCACATTGGCATAGTACCCCGGCGTAAAATCCCGGACTTTACAAATTCATTTGTATCGATCCTTTGAAAATAAATAAATGAATAAACAAATACACTTCCAAATGCCGGCTCCACATAAATAAGGAAATTTTTTAGGGAAACGACGAGACAGTAGCGATACAGATAGAACGTATTTTGAGCAAGACTACAAACATTGCAAAAAGCGAAGCGAAATAAAGGGTAGCTAGAAGAAGTACAATACGATAATAGTAAAGGCACTTTATCGGAAATTAGAAGAATTAGAAGAGATACCCTATAAGCAGGCGACAAGCAATAGAAGGAGTGCAACGTCGACGCACGGGCAAACGAGTTTATATTTTTAAGATTGTGGCACAATGAAAAAGCAACTCGTGAAAAATTCAATCCCTGAATTATACTGAAGACGAACAGTGATACTTCGTAACGGGAAATAATGAAAAAATTTAGCAATAGGTAGAAGAAGTACTTTAATACGTTAATGAACGAAGATTTTCCGTGCAGAACTATTCTTTCGAGGAGGAAATGGAAGTCGAATTAGGTGAAGAAACACAAACAATGCAGTCGGACCGGATCACATATCTTCCGAAGTATGGGAAACATGGGAAATCCTGGTCCTAAATGGGTTCGCGCTTTTTTAAATAAAATGGTGAGATGCAATCTGATTCTTCACCTGATCCAATGTATAAAGGCAAAGACTAGACGATAAATTGCAAGAACTACCGGTCGATAAAAAAATGTCACATATTCCGAAAACATAGGAGAGAGTTCTAGGCAGCTGACGATGCAACCGTATTAAACTCTGACAGTCACTGCGATTTTGTGGGAGACGGTTCGACATATGTCGCTATTTAAGCTTTTCAGATTGTTTAAGTTAAATGGTGTGTTTAAACATGTCTTGAAGTATTCTAGCATTTGTTATAGTTACTTCAAGGTGTCGCTAAAATAGAAGGATAATAATTAACACATTTTTTTTTTCATTCAGACTTCAGCGGGGTAAGACCAACTCAATTAAGGTGTATCAAATCCAACCCTGAACACATTTCTTTCTTAGTCATCATCATTAATGTCGTGGAAAATGTTCTAACGAAGCCGGAATGATTTCGCTATTTTGGTCGATAATAGCGCTTTTATAAGCAATGATATCAGCCCTTCAGGGAACTCTTTATAATTAGATAAAGTCGATAAAAGATAATGAGTTACGAAACAGTCCTACTTAAACCGACTATGTGTGTTGCAGTTTTTCCATATTCACAAACCAAACTCCGACCATATATTTAGCCGAAGTGTGAAAAATTTGTAAACACTTCCGCTCTGCTGTTAATCACCAAGGATATTGCGATGATGATGTCGCATTAGCTGTACTCGTATGTGAGCGGGCTTACTTTATTTGGGGCGTAAAACCTGCAGTATTTTGTGACAGAAAAACATCGCTGAAACTTAATGATTTGTTATACCATATATGAAAATCCTTCTGTTTGGAAATATTGAAATCTATTTACACTTTGAAATCCTATCCATATAGTTATACATACTTCATATACTTCAAGATTAATTTTAATTTTCAGTAATTTGTAAATTCGACTGGATTCAATGATGACTTGGATTCTTACTCCCTTATGAGTTTAGCCTTTTCAATCGAACGGACGCACTACTCTATTTCTTACCTTCGCTTTTTCGAATTATTTTTAATTTCTCCCAATACCAATTTTTAACGCTCGCGTTCGTATTCGCAATCTAAGCCAATTGCATTTTGTTTTTTACTGACCCAACATTTTTGTTTTTCTTCTGTCTTTTTTGTTCGACCCATATACTTTTACCGACCTACAATGTCTAAATTCTGCAGTAACTCCAATTGTGTAATTAGCAGTGAACTAAATACCGAATCAGTGAATTGCAGTGGCCTCTGTGGGAAATCTTATTACGCTCTTTGTGTTGGATTAAGTAAAAGATCGATTGTATATCTGAAAGACTACAGATGCAATTTTCTCTTTTTTTGTGACGAGTGTAAAGATATCTCGACATCGCACATTATGCTCGCCATAAAATGCCTCAGTGACTCAATAAACAATATTGGCAATGAAAATGTACTCTGCTTCAAGAGACTACAAAACCAATTCTCCAAAACTTGATGACGTTATGAGAAGTGTTGAAGATCTTTCAGGTGTCGTAGAACAATCAACCAACCTCTTCAAAACAAAGTGTAAATCTCTCGAAAAACAGTTGACAAATGCCCTCGAACTTCCAAAACCCACAGACAACATTAATATTAATACAATTAAAAGCGTTATTGAAAACAGTGTAAAATGTGCCCTTACGTCCTATTTGCGATTTAAGATCCGACCTTGATATCTATTTCCAAGGTTCATCAACCCCAAGTGCTCTTCCACTAGACCCATCATTAGATCACGTCACAACTACAATAAATAATGTAGGTAACGATGTTGCCCCATCAAATCTACTTCTTTGTGATATCGTTGATGACATCAGAACGACGCTTAACAAAATTGACGATCTTCCTGTACAACTCCAGTCCCAATCTAACGCAATGTATAATACTAACTGAAATGCTCGAGAACACTGTCATCGAACCTTCTGAGACACTATTACAAATACCTCAATCTCCATCTCCAACTCAGGCAATCGCAGTCGATCCAATGAAAAACACTTAATGTGTGTGGCTATTGACCATAATTCCTACAATACTCTCGAAATCCCAAACTCCACAATTCTTGACCCCTTGCTTCCTCCCGCAGTTAAACTAGCCATGAAGCTAGCCGACGTGGGAAATGACGCCCGCTATGTCCTTTCATCCAATATCAAGGATTCGGAACTATTCACACCTGAATTCCGTTTATTTCGCGACGATGGACGTGAAAATAATGACGATTCTATAGGACGAGGTGTCCTTCTGGCAATCAAAATTCGGTTAAACCTTGAGCTCGTCAAAAAGTCATCTACAGCCGATTTCGAATTCATCTGTGTTAAAGTTACTCCCTCCAAACACAAACTTTATATCCTCTGTTGCTATGTTCGCCCCTCATAACCAAATACACAGTTATCAGCTCGCGACTAATGCGGTTCATTCCCTCTTCGAAATCACAGATCCCTGTGATGAAATCATTGTTCTCAGTGACTTTAATTTCCCTCACTCGAATGAAGAATCCTATCTTGTTGCCACAAATGCAACTTCTAACAAAAAAATCCTCTTCACAGATTGCCTCACAAACTCTGGCCTTTTTCAAATAAACACAATGCTAACTTCATGGGTCGGCAACTAGATCTGATCTTTACTTCCGACACCATGAACTGTCTTTCTCTGGAGTGTGAACTTCTTTTTTCGAAATTAGACCTTCGCCACCCACCTCTGCTCGTTATTTAGTCATATGATAATAATAATTCCTTGAAGCTTTCAGAAACTCCCTTCCACTTCGATTTCCGTAAAACCAATTACACTAAGCTCAACAATCTTCTCAAAAATGTTGACTTTAGTTTTCTTCAAAACATTAACGTAACCGCAGATTCTGCTATAGCTATCTTCTACGATGAGATTTTCCACTGTATAAGGCAAACTACTCCTTTTATTCGACGCAGAAATCCTTCGTCATCTCCTCCCTGGTATAATAAAGAACTTCGTACAGGTTATGGCAACAATACATCAAATCTGGTTCTGACTTTGACCAACAAAACTACCTCCTAGCTTACTATCACTTCTCCCTACTTGCTGCATGCAATCTTCGATCATCTCAGATCCTAAAAAGTTCTACCAATTTATTAACACAAAAAAAAATCCGATTGCTATCCATCAACTCTCAAATTTTCTAATATGTCTTCGGATGACTTAACAATCATCGCTAATCTATTTGCGAACTTCTTTAGTAAATCGTTTTCGGTCCAATATGATGACCCTGATCCTGAATACTTTTCTTACCTGAACAGCTGTTGTCAAATATCTCCCTCGTCAGTTGAAATTACTTCAGCGCAGTTACTAGACAAAACACATAAACTGAAAGACGATTTTTCCCCAGGTCCTGATGGAATGCCCGCAGTTGTCTTAAAAAATGTGCTGATAATCTAAGTAATCCCCTCACTAGTATTTTCAAACTATCTTCGTCTGAAGGGTTGTTTCTTCATCTGTGGAAAAGCGCTTTTATTACCCCTATTCACAAAAAAGGATCAAAGCACGATATCTCCAATTATTGTTTATAATGCACCATATTTTCAATGTAAATCTATATTTGCAACCAACCAACATGGTTGGTTGATCAATGGCGGATCAACGATCACCAACCTCATTGAGTTTCTAGTTCACTGTGCGCCCTCGAGCAAGGGAAAAAAATTGATGTAATCGCCACGGACTTCAGTAAGGCCTTTGATAAAATCTCGAACAAGTTAATTTTATTCAAACTCAAAGCTCTTGGTTTCGAACCTAGACTGACTTCTTGGATTAATTCCTACATTAGAAAACGCTCCTATATTGTTTATTTTCATTCCCATTTTTCTAACCCAATTCTCGCCACTTCGGGTGTTCCACAAGGCAGTCATCTCGGTCCATTAATTTTTATTTTAACTTTTAACGATGTTGTTAAAGTCATAAAGCACTCCCACATATCTATCTATGCCGATGATATGAAAATCTATAGACACATCTTAAGCCTCTCTGACTCTCAACCTTTAGAAGATGATCTTAATAGATTCTCGATATGGTGCCATAAAAACTTTCTCGAGCTCAACATAGAGAAATGCCAAGCCATTTCTTACTCCCGGAGGCATTTAACACTTCCAACCCGAACCAACTGTTTATCAAATCAAAGAGTAGTTGCAGTTACTTCAATGCGGGACTTGGGTGTCATTTGTGATACACAGCTTAATTTTCGCAACCATATTGACTCCGTAATTAGGAAAGCTAACTCCGCTCTCGGATTTGTTAAACGATGGTCAAAAGGATTCTCCGACCCCTATGTCACCAAATCCTTGTACATAACCTTTGTTCGTCCACTTCTCGAGTACGACGGCGAGATATGGTCTCCTTAGTATGATGTACATATTCTGCGCATTGAAGCTGTCCAACGTAGATTCCTGCGTTTAGCGTTACGTGAGCTACCGTGGGCTGACCACAATATTTTACCCCCCTATGTAAATCGACTAAAACTACTCGGTCTCCTGTCTTTGGAAAAACGTCGGGAGTCCGCCAATACTCTCTTCATACACAAACTCCTAACCGGCATCATTGATTTCTACAGATTGTCACGATGAATAGATTTACGCGAGAACAACGCTTGCAAATTGTGCAAACTTATTTTGAAAACCATAGTTCGGTTCGCCAAACTTTTTAACATTTTACGGTCGAATCATCCATCTGAATGGTTTTCGCACCACAAACACTCTAGTGGATAATACGCATTCGCAAAGATAACGGACAGTGTGAACAGAAGAAGTTATTGCCGTTGTGGAGCGCAGTGTTGAAGAGAATCCGAATGAGTCGATTCGCCATCGACAGCAATTAGAGCCATGCCCATCCACTTTGAGGACGATTTTACGGAAAGCTTATAAGATCCAGCTTGGTCCGGTGAATGGGCCGAAAACATAATTTAGCTTGATCCTCATTTTCTAAATTTTGTTCTCCGATGAGGCTCATTTAGCAAAATTGCCAAATTTGGAGTGGAGAAAACCCAGAACTTTGTCGAGACGCGCTTACAACCATTAAAACTCACTGTTTGGTGTGTTTTATGGGCTGGTGGAATCATCGGCCCATATTTCTTTAAGGACGATGCCGGTCAGAATGTTACCGTCAATGGAGAGCGCTATAGAAACATGATTTCTGACTTCTTCTTTCCTCAGTCGAATGGCTTTGGTTTAAACAAGATGGAGAAATATGCCACAGGGCGCGCGACACCATCAATTTATTGCGGGAAACATTTGGTGAGCATAATCTCGCATAATGGGCTTGTGAACTAGCCTCGACGATCCTGTGATCTCACATCTTTAGATTACTTTCTTTAGGGGTATCTGAAGTCACTAGTCTATGCCGATAAACCAGAGATGTTGGATAATTTGAATGTCAACATTCGCCGTGTTATTGCTGATATACTCGTACAGCCACAGTTCCTCGATAAAGTTGTTGAGAATTGGACTTCACGATTACGCTTCATTCGATCTAGCGATGGCCGATATCATATTTAGATACTAATGACATAAAATTATGTACTAAATAAAACTAATATCATAGATACTGACATTAGTTTCAAGTATTTTATTTCATATTGAATTTGTATACCGCTTAAAAAAACACCCTTTTAATTGTTGCTTTAAAACGTAAAACGCGTTCACTTGTGATTCAACATTAAAGCACCATTAAACGTAATTAGTATATTTTTACTTATTTTTATTCGCATATTCTACAATACATTTGTTCGACTTTAACATATTATGAATATCAGTTGGCGTTATAAAACATGACCTTACGAGCATTTGCGGAAGCCTCCACATTAAGAAACCGATAGTGTCCACGCAAATCCGCTTGTTTTGCCTAGTTTCAAAGGCTAGGGTATCTAAGGAATGAAAGAATATACATCACTTAGCCATCAGCATATTCATAACATACCACAGATGATTCCAAAAATGACTGCATTAACAAATTTGAATGAGTCAACATTTTCAGAACAAGACTCGAAAATAAGTTCGAATGAAGCAATGAATTCAGCATCTATGGTAAGGACAGCCACAACATTATGTGATACGAGTACACGACTACCACCGCAGCAGTGCGATCTCCACATATCATAGGCACTCGCCACATCAAAAATTAATCCAGTTGTGAAATGACAATAATGCAAACAATTAATTTTAAGAATTCCCAATCGAACTATTATATACAGAAAGGTTGAAAATGATGAAGAAGGAAATTAACACACTAGATAAAACGCCTAGAAGGCATTAAAGGCAGTGGGGTAGGACAAAGAAAAACCTTTTACGGAATCGGAATTCCTTTAAAGGAAAGGTTTCTAGGAAAAACAGAAAAGACCATGGACAAAAATAGCATTAACAGCTTCTTTAGGAATTTTAACTGGTCGTTATGCTTCCTCGATAACGACGTGGATGCCGCTGCTGATATGATTACAGACACCATTCTCTTTGGAATGAGATCATCCTTTATTCCTCATCGGATGAAGAGTATCAAACCAAAACAAAAGGCATGGTACGACTCGAGCTGTAAAGAGGCCGTCAGGGTTAGAGAAATGTTTTTTCGGTCGTACAAGACCAACCGGACAGAGGAAAACCGAAAAAAGTTCAAACGAGCCAGAAATGACTGCAACGCCTTTCTTAAGCGTGTGAAATTCCTATACTACCGAAAACTGAGGCAAAAAATACTGCAATGTCCCAAAGGCAGTAAAAATTTTTGGTCGTTCGTCAAAAACATTAGAAATTCCGCCTCATCCTCCTTCCCAACGCTCATTTACAATGACAATAAAGATGTCAGCTCTTTAGAAAAGGCGAATCTGTTTGCTGTACACTTTGCGGCCAGTTCAACACTCCCAGATTGTGCTTTGTCTCCGCCTACACTTGAGTGCGTCGAATCTTTAATGGGACGAATCTACTTTCGCATTCGTGTAGTAGCAAGAGTACTTAAAGATCACAATATACATAAATCCGCTGTTCCAGATGATATATCTTCCCTTCTTCTCAAGAGGTGTTCTTCCACGCTGGCAAAACCATTGCGTATGCAATCAATAGGAAGAGTCCTATTCCCGAGCAGATGGAAAACAGCATTTGTCCAGTTCGTCAGCTAAAAAGACGAATCATCTTCTCTCTCATCTTACAGACCCATTGCATTAACGTCCCCTCTTTCCAAGGTCTTGGAAACGCTGATAAATCGTCAGCACATGAAATATTTCGAAACACGAAAACTTCTCAATGACTGGCAATATCGTTTTCGTAGCAACAGGCCCACTGGTGATTTGATGACATGTCTCACCAAAAAGTGGAACCAAAGTGTACATTAATCTGGCGAAAGCAATATAGCTGCACTTGATATTTCTAAGGCATTTGACAGAGTTTGGCATCATGCTCTTTTGTCGAAAATGCGTGCATTTGGGATCGACGGCTCTCTTCTTAAATGGATTAGAAATTAAGTTTCGGAACGTTCAATTCAAGTTATCTTGGATGGTTTCAAGTCTGATATTCACAAAATAAATGCTGGTGTGCCGCAGGGCTTTGTTCTGTCTCCGACACTCTTTTTAATTTTCATTAATGATCTCTTGTCTGCTACTTCTAATGCAATATATTCCTTTGCTGATGACAGTACTCTCTGCTTTTCATATTCGTTCCCGGACTCACGGCCCTGCTCTTCGGCTGTAGAACGAGAACGGCAGCGTATGCTAAGCTCATTAAATTCCGATATCAACAGCATAACCAATTGGGGAACTATCAACAGAGTGGAATTTAATGCTTCCAAAACAAAATGCTGTCTGCTGTCGTTAAAGCGAAATTTAAACACCCTGCCATTATCCATGAATGGCACTTGCATCGTTGAAACCGAAAAACTTTCCATTCTCGGTATTCCAACTTACGTTGGAATGACCACATATTTGATATCGCCAAAAATGCTGCGAAATGTATAGGTTTCCTCAAGCGATGTAAGAAATATTTTACCCCCTCTGATCTGGCCTCAATATATAAGGCATTCATCCGACCAAAATTGGAGTACAATGCCCACATCTGGCCAGGTGTTCCTAAAACATCTCTGCACCTGCTAGATAGGATTCAAAACCGTGCGATAAAGCTTATTGATGATACTAATACCAGTCAATCAATTGACACGCTCGAACACCGACGTAATGTCTCCTGTCTCACTTTGTTTTATCGCTATTTCCACCACCAGTGCTCCACTGAAATCGCCAGTAGCATTCCGCCCATTCAAACTTTCAACCGTAATACCCGTTTCGCTATGAATGCTCATCAGTATACCCTCAACCCCATTTTCGGACGTACTCTAAAATATCGTGATTTATTCCTAAGCCGTACAACTGGCTTATGGAATGCCCTGCCGATCTCTGTATTTCCTGGTCGTTATAACTTGCAAACATTTAAAAGCAATATACATCGGTACTTCTCTTTTTTTCCTCCTTAAATTTCCTTTGCCCGCGCTGTGAACAATCACCTCTTGCACACATACATAAAATACTTAAATGCTAACAGACACCATCTACCAGGGGGAAATATATTTCCACATCTTCTACTAAGATTACTAAAGCAAGTTGGCCAAAAACGGAGCTTTTCTACTGATAGTCCGACCATGTTTAGTTTTTTTTTTTAAGAGAACCACTGTTCTAGACAGGTAATGAAAAAAAAAACCGTAATAGTGTTTGGATATTGAAATGTTACTTTGTAATGATAATATCCACTTTTCCAGAACTTGTCCACAGTAGAAATACTGATTTTTTCGCTAAATTCATCAATTTAGGTTCAGTAATAGACCGACATTTTATTAGTTTTCTTACTAGCTACACTGAGCCGAATGTTTTCCTAAGCCTTGCTTATCAATAGTTCATAAATTTTCGATAAAATGCAGATAACATTTTAGACCCTATAGGCGATGATTAAGGAAAATACTTTTATACCTTTTATTCAGTTTAATCGCTGCTATTACTTCGAACCTAAACGGCGTAGAATATTCCAAATATTGTAAATACTGGAATTAATTTAGTACATCTTGAGACCTTATTTCATGCTACAATGATTATTGTTGTAGTGTCAATCCTGGATACTCTTTGGGAAGAAAACGCTTACTGCGAATTGTATTCCAAATTTTTAGTCCTTCAATTCAAACTTACAATTAAGGGAACAACCACAATAACAAGTATCAAAACGGAAGCGCCAAAAACGGGGTTAGCTGCGAGAACGTGGTATGTATATGGTATGTATGCTTTCAACCAGGGGGAATAGACAAGTTCTAAGGCAGATAATTACGTATATTATAACATTGGGCTTGTTTAGGATTTTATATTATAAAGGGTGGTAAATAATTAATGCACGATGTTAATTGTAAATAAAACAAAAAGTTTTCAGAGAATTATCTTAATATTTTTTATTATGAAGGATCTATGACAATTATGTGTGAAACAAAATATCGGCCAAATGCTCGCCACGAGCATTGTTGTTAACGAATCCACTGAGGTGAAAGTTTGCCTCGTCGCTGAAGATGATTTTCTTTGTAAAGTCACCATTCACTTCTGTCTGTTCAACCAACCATTCGGCGTATTGACGATGCTTGAAATGGTCAGTAGGCTTCAGATCTTGAGTCAATTGAACCTTATAAGCGTGTAAATTCAAATCTTTATTCAAAATTCGCATCAGTGATGTTCGTGAGATGTTCAATTGTTGGGCACAACGACGAGTCGAGGTTGACGGCTTTCCTGCCACACTATCGCGAACAACAGCAATGTTTTCCGCAGAACGAACTGGGCGAGAATGCACAGGTGTTTTCACATTTCCTACAAACCCGGTTTGCTGAAATTTGCGCACAATTCTCCCGATTGTGGACACATTTGGTCGATTTTACTGACCAAAAAAATTACGAAGTGCACGAAATGCATTTTGATTTGAACGCCCATTTTCCTAAAAGGCTTCAACAATCTTAACGCACTGCTCAATTGTGTACCTCTCCATGGTTGAATTTGTCAAACACTGAAACAAAGAAATGTCAAAAAGTTGGGCAAAAAACTTGACGTTAATCTCTACACACACAATAACAAGAGATAAACTCATGAATAGCTGATTCATGCACACTCGAAGAGGAAGTGACTGATCTCCAAAAGAGATGTGAAGATGGCATAATTTACCAAATGAAAATTTAAAAACACTTTTTCACCATCTTTGCCATAACATCGAATGTATGCCCCCGCCATTGAAAGGCATATTCCGTAGTCCAAGAGCACATCCAAACAGAGACAAAACTGACTCTCCCATCATAGTCAAGTTCAACACTCCTCGCGAAAGAAATTCCGTCTTGCGTGCAGTGGCTCTTTTTTTGCAAAAATCACAGGCAGCTATACCTCCAAGCCGTGGACATTAAAGCAGAAAACAACAACAACATCTATATGTACGGGAGTCTAACTAAAAACAAACCGCTCCATATACCAGAAAGCTATGCGTCTCAAGCGCAGCAAACAGCTGTTTTCTGCTTACACACATTTCGGTGCTGTTTATGTGAGAGAGAATGCTGAAGCTGAATCGATATTGGTAGAGAATGAGCGATTCTTAAATGCCATTGCCGCGAGGTGCCTGCCGAAGAAGACGCAAAAAACAACAAATCAACACTGATCGTCGCCAATAAGTACATAGTGTTATTTCTTAGTTTTTGTTTTTGTTTTTCTCATTTTACTTTGTTTTTTAACTATTGTGCTGTCTTTGCTTGAAATTATCCCCAATGCTCCATTTCATAAATTTATGTTGCTTTAAGGAAGATGAAATTTATGTTCTTGATCTGCGTGTATTACTTGGTTCTCGTATTATTTTACATCTCACATATAGATCTAGTTGAAAGTAGAGTGAGTTCCATTGGTGGCGGTAGAGAGTACATGGTTCGACCTATGATTAGAATTTTTTTGTAATCATGACTACGGTCTTAAGATTTGCCATTTGAGTGCGCGTGTCGGAAACTTGGCTTAACAAAGATGTGAAGGATGCTGTCTATGATATAAGCGGGTACAAAATCTTTCGAGCAGATAGATGTGATCGTATTGGTGGAGGCGTTGCGATATACGTTAGAATGGGCTTAATCTGCCGACGAAGATGTCTCTGCCTCTCAATATTTATTCGCATGTATAACTTGGGGCGAAGGGAGTGATTGCTTAGGTGTTGTATTATATACACCAAATAGGTATATTGATTTGACACCTATGTATTTACGACGTTTTGGAAGAAGTTTCGACTTGCGCAAGTAATGTCATTGTTTGTGGTGATATTAATAGTAATTTGTTATGTGAAAGACATTTGACTGAAAATATGCAACTGTTTGATTTAAAACCCGTAAATTGTCAAGTCCCTACGCACTTTACCAGCTCCTCCAGTACATAAGTAGATGTGTTTTTTTGTAAATAATCCTGACAAAGTATTATTTTATGACTAAATCTCTGCACCTGCTTTTTCGAAGAATGATTTATTATTTCTGACCTATGACTTTAATATTGAAAATAATGCAGAAGCATCCACCTACCACCTTGACCAAAAATATTTATTCAGAAAATTAAAAATGGAAGTTTATTCATCTAAATCTATATTGTCCCCTTCAAAGTAATCCCCATCGATTGCAACACACTTATGCCAGCGCTTGATCCAATCCTCGAAACATTTTTTATATTCGGTTTTCGGTATGTCCATCAGTGCTTCCTGCGATTTTTCCATTACTTCCTCTCGGCTGCTGAAACGCGTTCCCCGTAGTGGTTTTTTTTTAATTCGATTGAACAGAAAGCAGTCACAGGAAGCCAAATCAGGTGAATTCGGTGGCTATTGGATGGTATTTGTTGCATTTTTCGTAAAAAAATTACGAATAATGATGGCACTGTGCGACGGTGCGTTATCATGGTGTAAAATCCACGAGTTTTCTGCCCACAATTCTGGTCTCTTTCGGCGAAATGCTTCACGCAAACGTCTCATAACGCCCAAATAATACTCTTTGAATACTGTCTGGCCTTCTGGCAAAAATTCATGATGCACTACACCGATGCACTACACACCAACATTTCTGTTACTCCATCATTTTCGATGTCGATGGTCTGCCACTGAGTTCATCATCTTCGATTGAATCACGACCACTTTTAACCGCTCGTGCCACTGGTAAACGTCCGTTTTCTTTAGAGAATCGTTGCCGAAACACTTTTCCAACATTTCCAACGTTCGCGCACCATTAAATCCGTTTTTTTATGCAAAATTGAATACAAGTTCGTTGTTGCAAATTTAAATCCATTTCTAAAATTGTAAATAATCGCCAACACACACAGAAATATATGTACTCTTGGCTACGTAACTTTCGCAAACGTTAAGCTATGACGCTAAGATTTAGAGGGAATGTCAACAACAAGTTTACCAACTTAAAAAAACAAAACAGAGCTCAAATCGGAATAATGGGAGCGCCACACGGTGGTTATTCCCGGAACTTTTTGATATATTTACTTTTGGTATGTATACAGAGATTTCAAAAGTATTGATATGCCCCCTCTTGAACAACATATTCATTTGATTCCATGGAACCTTATTTATTGTATGCTCTCTCCAGATGACCATATTAAGTTCTTACAAAACATTGTAAACCTTCTTTTCGATTTATACGTTCCAATAAAAGCTGGTAGTATAAAAGACCAAACAAAAGCCTGGTTAACGAATGAAATTCGAGAGTTAATCGTGAAGCAACAAGCTACTTATTCTACCACAATCGGTTCCAACGAACTTTGCAATGTTCCAGCAGTTAACTACTCATTCGAGGATGCTTCTTTACCGATTGATGAGTCTTTTGTATTTAATAGGGAAGATGAATTAGACATAGTAGAAAGTTTTCCGTCTGTTAAGTCCAATGCTATAGGTATCGATGAGATAAATCTGATTTTTGTTTTGCCGCTAATATTACCGTTTGTAACTCATATCATTATGATATGCTTTTATGACCGACATCTTTCCCAGCGAATGGAAATTAGCAAAAATAATTCCAATACCTAAGAGCTCTAAAGGTGGAGAATTCAGACCAATCTCCATCTTAACTTTTTTATCTAAAATATGTAAAATAATTATGCATAAGCAACTTAATTATTACCTTATTCAAAATAACTTGTTGCTACAAGCACAGTCGGGTTTCCGAGCTAAACATAGCTGTACAACTACTTTGCTGATCGTCATAGAAGATATAAGAGACAAATTAGATAGGGACAATGTTACTTTTCTGGTACTCTTAGACTTCTCCATCATTGGATTCTGCTCAGCAAATTAAGACCCTTTTTCTCAATTTCCTCCACTGCTGTTAAACTAATATCATCCTATCACAGTGGATGAAAACAGGCCGTGTCATTTGATGGCAACCTTTCCGATTTTCTTCTCTTAAGGCAAGGAGTTCCCCAAGGCTCTATTCTAGGGCCTCTACTGTTCTCCATATATATTAACGATGTTGCTGTCTGTCTAAGTTCATTTAAGCATATCTATGGCGATGATATGCAAATTTATCAAAGCTGTTCCTTCGGCCTAATTGAAAATTGTGTCTGTGTTTTAAATGAGGATCTGAAACGAATTTCTGATTGGTCACTCAAAAGCGGCCTAATACTTAAACCAACAAAGTGTAAGTGTTTAGTTATTTCTAAAAAAAAAGTTAGATCTGTCTTATAGTATTTCCCTCACCTAATGCTAAACCACTCTGAAATTGAATTTGTTGAGTCTTCGAAAAATCTAGGTCCTGTCTTTAATAGAACCCTTACATGAAACAACCACATAAATACATTAGTAGGGAAAACTTACGGTATTCTACGAACCTATACACTGCTCAAAAGTTTATTCCTCTTCAAACAAGACTGCTACTTGCTAAGATCTTAGTCATTCCTGTACTTATCCATGGATGTGAAAATTTTTATGGATGTGATGCCGAGAGTAGAAGGCGACTTCAAGTGGCTTTCGATACTACTGCTCGATATGTATACAGTTTAAAAAGACATAATCACTTTTCACATCTTGCAAAACACCTAGTTAACATGTCCTTTTGTAATTATATAAAATTTCGAACAGTCATACCTCTTTTTAACATAATTTCAAGTAGACAACCTTCATATCTTTGTGAAAAAATTCAGTTTCTGGCACCTAACAGATCTTTTTGTCTGGTTCTTCCACGTTTTTCTTGTCTAACATCCGAAAGAGAGTTTTTTGTTTTTGATTTTGATTTTGCGGCCCGGGTCAATCCCGGACAGATTTATTAGCTTATTGCAAGCAAACATATACTTAAAACTAACATTTTCACTTAAAAACTAAAGGGTGGGAGCGGTTAAAGAAAGTTAGAACATGAGGCATAGGTGGAAATAAGTATGTTCTTGAGGGAGAGTTTACTGAGATGGTAGTCGAAGAGAGGCAGAACATCGTTAACTTCGCGAAGCATCCTAGACATTGGCTCCAGGTGTCCGTAATTCGTTCTGTGAAGATTGAACCGGCAAAGTGGCACAGACCTAAGATTGCGGGGATTGGTGTTAAAAGAAATAATTTGAAGTAAGGAAGGACAATCGATATTACCTACTAAAATTTGATGAATAAAGAGAATGTCGGCAACTTTTCGGCGTATAGAAAGGGGTTGTAAATTTAAAAGTTTCAGCCGATCAGTGTAAGGTGGTAAGTTTTGGCTATCATCCCAAGGAAGACCACGTAAAGCAAACCGTAAAAACCTGCGTTGAACAGCTTCTATCCGGAGGATGTGAGTTCTGTAGTAGGGTGACCAAACTTAGCTGGCATATTCAAGAAGAGGCCTAACAAAGGTTATGTAGAGAGATTTGGTAACATAAGGATTGGAAAACTCCTTAGACCAGCGCTTGATAAAACCAAGGGCAGAGTTGGCTTTTTTTATTATACTATCAATGTGAGAACGGAAATTGAGTTCCTTGTCGCAGATAACACCTAAATCAAGCAACTCATTCACTAAGGGAACAGGCAGATTAAAGATTAGATAGCAACGAGGTGAAGTAGGGAGGCGTTTACGGGTATAAGTTATAGCCTGACACTTATTGACGTTAAGCTCAAGAAAATTCTTCTGACACCAAGTACAAAACCTGTCTAGATCTTGCTGCAGAAGTAGGCTGTCTGAGGAAGATGATATATATCTAAATATTTTCATATCATCTGCGTAAACAGATATGTATGAATTTTTAATGATACAAGCAACATCATTAATGGTCAGAATAAATAATAAGGGGCCAAGGTGGCTGCCTTGGGGGACACCAGAGGAGGCTTTAATTGGGTCAGAAACCACGGACCTAAATAGAACATAGTAAAGTCGTTTATTTAAATAGGATTGAACCCAAGTTATAAAGTTTATCTGGAAACCAAGAGCCTTTAATTTTAGAAGGATTATATCACGAGAAATTCTATCAAAGGCTTTGCTGAAATCTGTGGCAATCACATCAACTTCATTTCCAGATTCCAGTGCACATAAAGTGGTTGATACGAAAACCGTTAAGTTGGTGGTCGTAGATCTGCCTTTGAAAAATCCGTGCTGGTTTGGGAAAACAATAGATTTACAATGGAAAAGCATTATGTCATAGATAATGCTCTCAAAAAGCTTAGGTATGCAGGACAACTTAGCAATTGGTCGATAGTTGGAAATATCGTCTTTTCTACCTTTTTTATGTAGGGGAATAATAAACGACCTTTTCCAGATTGAGAGAAATAATCCCTGGGTGATAGAAAGCTGAAAGAGAGCTGTAAGAGGTTGGGCTAGATGCATTTGACATTTCTTTAAAAATATAGGGGAAGATCATCAGGGCCAGCAGAATAATCATCTTTGAGTTTTATTATTTTATCTCTAACTTGTTCTAAAGTTATAGACATCGATTCCAAAGTTGTTTGTGGGCAGCTGTTTAAGTAGGAAAAGTGAGAATGGTCTGGCTCTTGGGAATGGATGGCGAACGCTTGGCCAAAAAAAGATTGCGAAGAGATTTCCAATAATTTGGGGATCGCCCGAGGACAGATTGTTGCTGCTATCCGCCTTTGGAATTCACTCTCACGTAGCTTGCGAGAGCTAACTGATGCACATCGATTGAAAAACCAGTTTCAAAATTTTCTTAGAAACTAGAACAACTTTTTCCCATCCCTATCCCTCTTCAAGCAATTTCAATTTCAATTAGAATCAATTTAAAACAAATGCAAGACATACGAATAAGCATAATTAATATAAAAGTAATTTAACTTAACTTTAAAACCATTTATGTATATGAATTAAAAACTGTCTATCTTTCACAGACTTATAAGTGAATTCTTACTGTGTAAGCATGTATGATACAATAAATAAATTTAAATCTAAAAAAAATCTATCCGATAACGACATCACATCAGAAATCGTAGGCGCTTTACGATTAGTTATTTTGAAAAGAAGAAACTCTGGCTGATTTTGGTCCAGGGCTTTGCGAACTCTACGAGCTATACAGTGACATTGATATGATTAGGAAACATGCCATCAGTTATTTGAGACGGCTAAAATATGGAGAGCGAATGAATATTACCCCAAAGTGTATTCGATTCTTAGCCGGATTGACATTGCAGTAGAGGAAGTCCTCGCACTAGGTGGTGTGAACAAATGGAAGGAAACCTTAGATATATTGGAGTGCGGTATTGGAGGCAGTTGGCTAAAGGTCACATTGAGAGAGGTTTATTAGTATGCATGTATTTATTTTAAAAATTCTTCAAATTAAAATTTTATATCTTCGTGGAAATGCAATATATACTCGTACTCATATTTAAATACAAATTAAATAAATACAAATCGAAATCAAAGTTTAGTGAGGGAGTGAATTCAAAATTGGCTATCAATATCTTGCGATATAACGCCACTCGATTATTTTCTGTGGGGGTACGTGTTATTGCGTTGATAACCCAGGATAGCTATACGGCAAGTTATTGTCGATATACGGATCCAGATGATCGAAAATGCTGTAAAGTGCACCGATAGGATATCCAATGAATTTTCCAGTTGCGCTGGGCACCTGATAGAAAAAACTGTATTTCAAACAAAAGCATTTTTAGATCAAAATCCAATGTTGTAAATTCTTTTTTGAATGTATTAGAAGAAAACACAAACAAGAGGGGATCCGAGCACAACTAACAGTAGCACAGTTTTGAGAAATTCTTGTTTAACTCCAAACGAAAACTACTAAATGATGTGTAGTTTTTCCCGATAGATCTCACTACCAATCAAGCCTACACTTGCTTCCTTTGTGCACCAAAGAAATAATGTCCTTCATGTGGTCATTTAAGCACTTATTTCCATTTTTATAAAATTTTTATTGTACTTAGACCTCTTGTGCTTTGACCCCTATTGTAATTACACATCCCTACCTATTAATAAAAATATTTATTTGTATTTCGCACCACCCTATGCGGAAAGCTGCAAAGGAAGCTCTTAAAGCTCAGTATAGATGGATATGTGTATTCATTAAAATTCTACGATTTCGAAATTGCGAAATGTTGGTTTCGAAAACGGTTTCGACCTGAGATAAAAGCTCGTTAAAGAGCTTTGCAGAATACATATTACGAATATATGTTGTATGGTTATGAGTTAGGCTAATTCTGTGGCAAATGGTGCCTTCAAAATTCATAAAATATATCAAATCTTCTGTTGATAATATATAATAAGTATGTACATATGAATAAGTTTGCACAAAGTATCTTGTACATATATGAGGAAGCATTGAGATTTAGGTTAATTTGTGGCAAAACTACGTTGCACCTCAAAATTGAAAGCCAGATTTGGTAGATTACATACCAACTTTCATCATGGATTTGAATGCAATCAAATAAGTGTGCAATTTAATGTGAACACAAATGTATGCATGAAGCTCTGTGATTATTCAAATTAAATTCCTATTTTACATATTAACATGCAGAAATATATAGAAGTAGTAAACATCAATGCTTACAGGAGAGATTATATTCATGCTGTTTTGCTCAATGAATTTAATTGTAAACGTCTTATACGATACATACTTCAGAAACAGGTGATTATCGAGTTGGAAAGTCGTATATGTAATTTCTCCCTACTTTGCACTTTCGGGTGTTAGTTGCTTTGATACTTTCTACAAGGTTGGATCAGTAAGTCCATGACATTTTAAATGAAAGATAGTTTTTTCCGTAAACAAACGTTTTATTTCTGAACATAATTTTCTTTGAAGCAAAACTATCAAAACTATGTATCCCTTGTAAGTAATAATATTTGTAAGGTCCTCAAGGTAGGCGTTTATTTAAACGACAACGCTGTCAAATCTTCGTAGAAACAGTCTAATAAGTTGCCGTTGGTTGTTTTTCCCTGTTGAGGATAATTGGTAATCAATGCCTCGTGCATAATGTATTGGAAATTGCAATGGTACACTCTATCCCGAAAACAAATAAAATTGTCTCCTCAATCCACGCTATTCATCTCACTGCTCGATAGGCCCTTTCGACTCCTTAGACTGGAATCGGAGGAGAATTATTACATACTCGTAGTAATCGGAGGGGATTTTAATGCCAAACATAGAGATTGGGGAAATCATGTACCAAATACTAGAGGGAACCTACTACTCAATTGGTGGGCCCAGCACAGTGTCATATATAGTCTTGCTTTGAAGGCGACGGACAGTCCGTCGTTCCCAGATACGGCTCTTATTTGGACCTATTGCTGTACGACGTACGAATACAACTGATTAGAAGTAATCTGCAAACGTTAAACTGTCTGCATACATTCGTGTACGACAGTGACCATTCCGGTTTGAGTACCGAAATAACAATTACTAACGAAATTGCGGAGCTGGTGGAGTTTGTTTCTAAGTATTCTTACAATTACAGTAAGACTCGCTGGACACGCTTCTCCAGCGTGACAAGAGCACTCTCCTCGAATTCACTCTACCCACCGTCCAATAGCAATCTGTCTAACGGGGAGCTTGACACCTAAATCAATTGGACCGAGCAATTAAAAAGACGATGGACATTACAATGCCTCGGTATGAACACACACTCAACGAAGACCTATTCCGCAATGCTACCATCAACGCACTGCACCGACACAAAAGTAGACTATTGTCAAGACTCAAAACCTTTTACATGCAGTTTACTGACAGACATAACATGGAGGTTAGGACACTGAAGTCATCAATTAAAAACCTCCTAATATTAATAAGAGAGAATTACAGATCAGCTGTAAGTTTGTACTGGAACAATAGAATTCGGGCTGTAAATTGCAGCAACCCGAATATGTTCCCACAAATAAATAAAATATTTCGGAGAAAAAATCTAAATGACTTACAGTGCCTTAAAATTCCTCGAACGACGGACAACGAACGAATACTGACTACTGCAGCCATAGATCCGGGAGGAGTCGCAGATGATGATAATTTCTTTGTGATCGAAGATCCTCAGGAGAAAGTTGAGGCCTTGGGAGTGACTTTTCAGGAAGTGTATAAAACCAATAACGTCATTGGTTCAAATCACGACCTTGAGAATCGAGGCATTCTGCACAATTTCTACCTGCGAAATGACATACAGAACTGGCGATTCGAGAGCTCGGGTTTCACCCAGTTCAGTGACGAGAACATTGCGAATAATGTCATCGCCAATGAAGGGGACCTACCCCTGTTCATCTCAAAGGAAGAACCCCATGAGATCTCCGACACAATAAGAAGTAAAAAATCAGTGGGAATCGATGGAATACCGAATATTGTGCTTCGACATCTTCCTCTAGAAGCGGTAGACATTTACACCGCCCTGTTTAACAATGCAATGAATAATGCACATTATCCAGACCATTGGAAAACTGCGGTGGTTTATCCCATCCCTAAAAGGGGTAAAGATACGCGCAATCCGGTGAATTTTCGGTCAATAAGTCTACTTCCAAATATCAGTAAGGTGTTCGAAAAGGTAATCAATAGTGTTATGACTCAATGGGTCGAGGACAAAAATATAGTTCCGGATAATCAATTTGGTATTAAGGCATTTGAAACTCAAACAAAAAGTCCCAAACAGTAGCTTTGAACATTATTTGTAATTTGCCGGCATTATTTTATAGGCATTATTTATAACAAAAAATACATATATTTCAAAGCGGTGTTGTTTTTTTGAAAGCAAAATAGTGCACTGATCCTGGTAAGTAATTAAGTATATTTTTATAAGTGTTTTGTAAAAGATATTCGAAGAAAAAAAAATGTTGGGACACATATGTCCGTGCAGCACGTTATTTGCCATGTGGCATACAGTTATTTTTTCCTTTTGCGATATTTCAGGCTGGTAAAAATGTCGAAATTGAATGCTGAAGACATAAGTGCATTATTTCAAGAATATGAAGATGACACCAGTAAATCGGAAACTGATTTTAGTGAAGGTAGTGACGATCACTACATAGTCCTCAGCGAACCAAAACCACTGGTAGTGATGATTCTCTTAGTGATGCAGAGCCAATTGAGTGAAAATGCTTCTGTCTCGAATGATGGAATGGACAATCAACCTATGCGTGATGAAGCTGTTCATGGTGAATCTGCAGTCACATTTGTTTGGGGCACACCAGTTGAATCGTTTATTACAAGAAAATTGGTTACCGATGTAGAATTGCTGGAAACATTTCACGTCACTCGTCGCCACACGAAATTTTTCGCAAATTATTTCCCAGAAGCATGTCAGTGCACCAACGAGATGCTCAAGAAAGTTCTTCTATCGGGGCAGAACAGAAAAAAACGTCTGCAAACGGACTCTGGCAAAATCGATATAATACTTGGATGCATGTTTATTATGTCGTATAACCATGTGCCATCGTTAAAAGACTATTGGTCGAATCATACTTCATTCTACAACGAATATATAAATCCATATCACGTGATCGTTTTGAGCATATAATGTCTAAGCTGTACTTTGGAGCTGTAGACAAGCCTGCGGATGCAAGTAAAACGTACCACATAGACGATTGCTTGAAAACAACATTCAGAGCCTGCTGCGATGATATCCTGCTCAGTAACTTCCAAACATCTGAAATGACCACTATTGCACGCAAAATGAAAGATGACACTGTGGAAGAAGTTTCGTGCCCTCAGATCGTAAGGACTTGTATGACATCTACCGAAAATAAAACTTATGGTGGAAAAAAGTTTTTTACCGTGGCATGGTGATGGACGCTGTGAATGCCTGGGTTTTACATTCGGAGCTGAATACAAAGAAATAGCCTTTCTTGAAATCCCTTGTCGAAATTGCTGAGACGCAAATTGATAAAAAGGGATAGAATCTACTGCATACAAACGAAATGTTGGTACTCATTTGCCCATAGAAGAGCATAAAAGACTTCAATGCGTCACATGCGCCCAGCAAAAAGTCGAAAAGTCGAAAAAAGAACAAAAATTGTTTTCCAAGCCTGTAAATTGCCGTTCTGTATAGATTGCTTTGCTTTTGCACACTCATAAATTCAAAATGATTTCAAAATGTTACTACCCTGTTGGGACAAATATGTCTCACCCCAATATACTCTTGGGACAAATATGTCCCACTCCAAAATACCCTTATCCACATAAGTCACAAGCTTCGTTTGGGTCTCTCTTCGTCACATTGGGTCACCAAAAAGTCGAAAATAAAGTTTGTGCAAACGCCCTGCAAAAGTCGTAGCGAAAGGGTTAAGCACTTAATTTTTGTTTAGTTTAACTATAATAGATGTTAATGAACAGTAATTAAGATTAAAAATTGTAAATTAGACGTTGAAAGACATAAAATAAATAGCTTAGAGCGCCCGTTTGGAGGACCAGTAAGTTAGAATAAGTTTGTTTTCCTTTCTCCTCCTTCTATCTTTGCGCCCGCGCCCTGGCAACAGTAAAAGGGTATCATAACCCCTTAGGCACGCGTAAGTTATAAAAAAAAAGTTAATTAAGTTGTGATAAGCTAGCATTTAACCATTTTTTCTGTTAGCATGTAAGTTTAGTACATTTAAGATGAATAAAATAAAATGCATTAAAAATGAAATGATAACAAATAAAATTAAGACTATCCACGCCAAACCTCGGGCAATTGTGGATTTTCGAGAATAGATATTGTGAAGGTAGTCAACACAGAGGATATGCGCTGCGATTGATCGGCTTATTCATGCTGACTAAAATGGCAGGGGCATGTTCGGCCAGTAGCATAACACTTACTTACGCCGTCATAGGGCACACAACCCTATACAAAAGAGATTAAAAACAACCGCAACGAACCAGCTAATATCCTCGAGTAATAGTAGATTCACTGTTGACTCATTCCAAACGTTTAATATACAACGACCTTCGGATCTGCACCCAGAATGTTCTGCTCCTCTTATCATGCCACGTGCAGCCAAACTATGTATTAGCAGAGGCCCTTGACTGCTATCACGTAAATAACGTCAGGAAGTGCGATGGGATGGGTCGGGCATAAGAGAATATAAAACTGTGATATATCGCGGTTGCTATAGGGAACAGAAACAGCGCTTATCCCGATGCGAATTTGTCACACCCGGCAGACTAAGGCAAAAAGTCTTGAGCGATAGTCCTATGTCAATCGAGGCTAAATTCGCTAACATAAGATTAATATGTGCCTATGCTTCTATGGAAAACAAGGACGACGCCACCAAAGAAGTAAGTGTGAAATTGATGTAAGATATTCCTCCAGCATTCTAGGCGTCCGAACCTTCCAGACAGCTAAAATTAACTCGAATCACCACAGTGCTGCAGCCACGATACGATATGCAATCGCAAGAAACCGCCAGAATCTTTACTGAACGCGTATCCCGAAATCTCCTGACAACTCCTATGGCATCAGCATCAAGTACCGTAGACCAGTAACAACACTAGCAACGTGCCATAATAGGCGCCGCAAACGATGTGTTGGTTTCACCCTAAAATGGTATTAACTCACATTTTTCGTGTAATTACTCACGTAATTAATTTTTCCTTTACGTCATCATCATTTCCGTCTAGTTGAAAGTTGGCTAAAGTAATTCCTGTCCCCTTGCCTTTCAAAAGTTTTGGAAAAAGTCCTTGCCAAGCAAATCTCAAGTCATCTAAATTATCATAAGCTACTTACTTCGGTCCAGTCTGGTTTTCGAGCCAACCATAGTTGTTCTACAGCTATGGTTAAAATTCTCGATGACATATGGATCAGCTATGACTTGGACTTCCTCACTATACTTTGCCTCCTTGACTTTTCAAAAGCTTTTGATACAGTCAACCACTCAATCCTTTCTGAGAAACTAACGAGGTAGTTTGGTTTCAGTGAAAGTTCGGCGCGTCTCATTCATAGCTAATTACTTAAATAATCGCTGTCAAAGGGTTGTGGTTGGTGACAAATCTTTTCGTATTAGGAATATACAAGCAGGAGTACCACAGGGCTCAATACTTGGTCCAATATTGTTTTGTATATTTATTAATGACCTCTTCACTGCGAGTGTGAAGCGAGAAGACAGTTCTGTCCTGCCTGTTTAAATTAAGAAGGAAACCTTGTACTAGAGTCACAGTAGGTGCACACTGTATAATGGCTAAGAAGCTCAAAGTCCCACCGTCAGGCAGAATAGACCATTAAACTTAGACATGATAGACAAAACTTCCGTCCATCTGACCAGAACGAAGTAAGAATAGCAAAATCTAAGTTAAAATCCAACAAATCCGCTGGACTTATAGACTTACCGGTGACGTATTCAAATCAGTTGGAAATAACATTGTGGAGAGCATACACCAACCCATTTCTCAGGTCTACGAGGGGCGTTCAACATATTCTCGGTATCGGGGTGAAGCTGTGGTTGTATATATAAATTGGCTTATTTATCAAGTAATACTATTATTTTAGTGCATTCATGTAAAATTTCATATAAATGTGATTATTAATTCGCGTTTTATCTCTAGTTAAACAGAATCATAATGGCAACTGAGACGATGATGGTGAAAATTGAGCATCGCGCTGTAATTAAATTTCTCACTAAGCAAGGAAAAAGTCAAAAAACTATTCATGAAGAGATGGTGGCTGTTTACCAGGGTTCCGCACCTTCATTATCAACTGTGCAAAAGTGGTCAAGTGAGTTCAAGAGAGGCAGAGAGAGCATTGAAGATGACCCCCGCTCCGGCGCCCCGGCTACTGCTTGTACGGGAGAAAGCATCAAAGAAGTCGAAAAACTTGTTCTTGAGGATGCCCAAATAAAGGTGAAAATGATGGCAGAGATTACCAATCTTTCAATTGGTACCATTCACACCATTCTTCATGACCATCTTAACCTTTCAAAGGTCAGTGCAAGGTGGGTGCCACGAATGCTCACAGCGCCTCAGAAAAAAGTGAGAATCGCATGCTGTAGAGAGCTTTGGGAGATGTGTAGTGAGAAGAGTCAGAAGAGTCTATGCCTGATAAATGGAATCTCGGTATTGTTTGCCCAATCTACAAAAAAGGAAAACCCCTGAACTGAGTCAAGTATAGAGGCATAAGTCTCTTCAACATCGCATACAAGATATTATCTGCCATGTTGTGTGAACATCTAAAACTCTTCGTCAACAACCTGATTGGCCCAGTGGGGTTTAAAATCAGGAAAGTCCACAATCGGCCAAATTTTCACACCCACAATTGCATTGATTTTAAGGCTACATATAACAGCATTAATAGAGACAAGCTATATAGAGCCATGTCTGGTTATGGCATGGCTGCCAAACTCGTCCGTTTGTGCAGAACATCATTAAGATTGTTGACTGCTCCGTCAAGATTGGTAACGACTTAACCAAGACCTTTGAGGTCAAAAATGTTTTAGACAAGGTGACGCCCTCTCATATGACTTCTTTAACATCATACTTGAGAAAATTGAGCGAAACTTACAAGCAAATGCTGGAGGCCAACATTTTGAAACTAGCATACGCCGTTGATATTGATATTGTATATTTGGCGGAACTCAGCGAGGGTGCTAAAACGGGTTTCGCGGTAAATGAGGACAAAACCAAGTACCTACATATGTATATCCTATCAACATCGATGAATTGTGTAAAACGTCACAGTCGACAGCTATAACTTCGAGGTAGTAAAAGACTTAGTTTGCCTTGTCTCACAACTAAGAGAACTCATTGGCGCTGAAGTACGGACTTTCTCAAAAGCGTATGAAGATACCGTTTGTCCTTTCTAGAGAAAAATTCTTCGTACAATTTCCGGTCCCGTTTGCGTTGACGGACTTTGGAGGAGAAGATTCAACGGTGAAACATATGAGCTGTATCATATGTCGAAATCAATCTAGTTAGAAAATGGCGCATCAGTTGCCTGAGATGGCTATACAGGGAATGGACACCAATATGCTCCGGCTCTCAGAGCCTTTGGATCTAACCTGGACGGACGACACAGTAGTGGACCCCAACCCACTTGGAGTGCGCAACTGGAGGTAATTAGCTAAAGACCGGGCTAACTGGGGATGCCTGTAAGTTGAGGCCCAGGTTCTAAGGAAGTAAGTAAGTCATAGTAATATTATCTAGGAAAATCAGTTTGGTTATGGTGAGAGGCATGACACTAATCAGTTTCCCAAGCACAATGGAATAAGAACAAGAATAAAAATTAGGCTACCTGTTTAGGTAAACGCATGATTAAGAGAAGTTTTGCTATAAGCAGATCAGTCTAGGAATGCCGAAGCCTCTGCTGTATATGATTTACAACATGCTTATGGGAAAGACTTTTACTGTGAAATGATCTTAGGCATTAGAAGGAATTTAAAAAATTAGTTCTACGTGAAAACGACTTTAGTAAATGAGGCCGTCCGCAGTGCTCGAAGGGATAACAAAATACTCGCAATAATCATGTAAAATGAACAGGTAACATATGTACATACATACATGAAACCAAAACAAGAAGAAAAATATTTTCATGTTGTTCTAATCATAAAGGAATTTATTCAAACGAAGAAAAAATTACTTAAACCGAATTCTTGGCATTGTACCTATCAATTTTTGCATTGTTGCCTGTGGTGGATTGCTCCAGTAATCCAATAGTATATATATTCCACAACGTAGATTCTTATGTTAGGCTTTGATCCCGGACCCTTCTATTAATCTCCAGACAGACAGCTAGTCAGATTTCTTCATTTTCCCTCTGTTGCAGGTAGTCTTGACGTGCATTTGGGGTCGTTGTCTTGCTGATATACGAATCCTTTGCTAATAACTTAACCCTAGTCCAGAGGTCAGCACGTTTTCTTTTAATATTATTTTGTATGCCTCCTTATTCATTTTTCCAATCACTCGAACGAGATCTCTCATTCCACATGAATAGAAACATCCCCGTACCATTACCAAATCAGTCAATTCCACGATGTTCTCAAGAATTGGGCATCGCTCAGACCACATTATGGAGTATTTCGCGTAAGGATCTTGGTTTATACCCATACAAGATCAAGCTGACTCAAGAATTGAAGCCGATAGACTATCTGAAGCGACGTACGTTCTCCGATTGGGTTCTGGAGAAGATGCGCCAAGATGATGAATTTCATTGCAAAATCATCTTCAGTGACGAAGCCCATTTTTGGCTCAATGGGTTCGTCAATAAGCAAAATATGCGTTATTGGTCGAGTGAAAATCCACAAGTGCTTCATGAATCACTACTTCATCCACAAAAAATAACTATTTGGTGCGGTTTTTATGCCGGCGGCGCTGTTGGGCCATATTTTTTCGTCGACGATAACGATCGTCACGTTACTGTGAATGGTCAGCGTTATCGCGCCATGATCACCGATTATTTTTGGCCCAAATTGGAAGATATGGACTTGGACGACATGTGGTTTCAACAGGATGTACCACAAGCCACACAGCACACGCTACAATCGATTTATTGAAGAGTAAGTATGGTGAGCGTGTTATCTCAAGACATGGGCCATTCGATTGGCCGACTAGTTCGTGCGAACATTGAACGCGAAATAGCGGCCGTTTCAGCCGAAATGTGTGGCCGAGTCGTTGAAAATTGGGTCCAATGAAGTCGAGTTCCATTCGTAAATGTTTTGATTGTACTTCAAGCCGACAATAAAGGTTTTGAAATATCTCAAATGGTTTGCATTTTATTTAAAAAAAAATTTGTCAAGTCTTTATTGGAAAACAGTAAGAGTATCAGAATACCTGCATGAGGTCAGTGAGTTATAATAAGATTGTTAAGTTATTTAAGCTTGTTTTTAAGCGTTTTTTTATTTAGCGTGTAAAATAAAATGAATCAAAAGACAAAAATAAAAATGCATTGGAACGAATAAAGAAGCTGCGTTGAAGGAAAACTCTCCGTTTTGTGCCAAATATTGTACAAATTGTACAAATGAACTTGGATTCATCGCTTCATAAAACTCTGTTGAAATGTTCTTCCATCCAGTCTTTATGCTTGTTGGCCTATTCTAACGTTTTCTGCTGTTTTGTTGTCGCAGCAGGGGTTTTCGAACAGCAACTCGCCTAAATAGTCCAGCATGTCTACGTCTTAATATTTGTTTAAGCGTTGTCAAGGACATAGTGTCTGATTTTTAACGTAAACCACCTGTCATGGATGGATGCCCATACATCCATGGGGGCAAGGATACGCCTTGCCAACGCTCTGCCGCCTTCCTAAGATACCAAATCTGAACTGTGTTGCCGGCACAAGTTCAACCCTTGGTATGAGTCGAGGCCGACCTAAAATCTTTTACTGCTCGTAGGGTCGTAGCATCCAGTACTTACTGCAACTCTACATTGGGTCAACCAAAGGAAGACCCTTTCCGCGACTTTGGGTTTAAACCACAGCCACCATGACGCTCACACAAGGGGCCTACCTCTTCAAGTCAGGCCCGGACTGAGATCCGGGAGGCTCCTGACTCCCATGGTACCGTGATTTAAGTCCTGGTAGGGACTACCGGTGGTCCAGCCTATGACCGGCAACTTGGGACTAATCAAATCGTAGCAACCTTCGGTAGCGTCATCTGAAGATGTTTACGATAAGACCAGTACTTTGCTCTTCCCCCGCTTTTTATTAGACAACGTCAATGATGGGCGAAGCCTTGATAATTGGGCGGGGGCCTCATTGTCAAGGACAGCGGTTTAGTCCGTGTGTTATTTATCTCGGCGCGAATTTTGGGGGTTATTTTCCATTTACTTCGTTTGCTTTTAGCCGATCTTCGTATTCAGTTGTAGTTCTAAGCTGTCCTAGCACTGTTTGAGCTTGTCGTTGAATGGTACGAGTATATTGAACTCACCTTGATCCTTTCAACTGGAGGAGATCAAGTTTAAGACGAGAAGTGCTCAGGTTAAAATCAAAAAGGGGGAGGTGTGAGTTGACCTTACGGAGATTGGTTCGATAGAACCATCAGAGGTGCAGTGGATTGGAATGTAGAAGAGACGAGGACAGTGTAAATTACAAGGGTTAAAGTTGAAGGAAATAGAATTGTAAAGGGAAGCGCAATTCACAGAACCAGA
This sequence comes from Volucella bombylans, assembly GCA_949129095.1. NCBI lineage: Eukaryota > Metazoa > Arthropoda > Insecta > Diptera > Syrphidae > Volucella > Volucella bombylans. Next base: position 107,506,834 of record OX422143.1, on the reverse strand, counting down.
GAGCCGACGATGAATGAAGAGAATGTCTTTGGGTTTTCAGAGGGTATTCAGGCTAAGAAGTTTGAGGCGGTCACAATAGGGAAGTAAAATAAAGGGGTCATCCCAGGGTAGTCCACGAAGGGCAAATTGAAGAAAACGACGTTGAATGTATTCGATTCGGGAGATATGAACTCGCTGAAAGGGGGACCACACTGGGCTGGCATATTCGAGATGGGGCTGGACAAGGGTAATGTAAAATGTCCTTGTAACATAAGGGTTGCAAAATTCTTTAGACCATCGTTTGATAAAACCGAGCGATGAGTTGGCTTTGAGGATTATCTTATCAATATGCGAACGGAAGTTTAACTCCCTATCGTATAATATTCCAAGATAGCGAAGGGATTGAACCTGGGGTACAGATTGGTCACGCAGAAAATAAAGTCGAGGGTGAGATTTTATTTTTAAATAGCGCGCGCTTAAAATGTCTGCACACAGCGTGGGCGAAGGATAATTAGGGAGGGAAGAAAGATAGGTACCGATGTACGTTGGTTTTAAATGTCTGAATATTATAATGACTAGAAAATAGAGAGCTCGTCAGGGCAGTACACAAGGGAGTTGTTCGGCTTAGAAACGAATCACGATATTTCAGAGTACGTCCGAAAGTGGACTGCAGGGTGCTACAGTTGGTTTGAAGGGGCGGAATGCTACTGGCGTATCTAATGAGCACTGATGGTGGAAATAGCAATAAAACTAAGTGAGATACGGGACATTTCGTCGTTGTTTGAGGTGTGATATTAGCATCATCTATGAGTTTTATCGCACGGTTTTGACTCCTATCTAATATCTAGCGGGTACAGAGATGTTTTAGGCACACCTGATCAGATGTGTGCATTGTACTCCTATTTTGGGTGGATGAATGCCTTATATATTGAGGCCAGATCAGAAAGGAGAAAAGTATTTTTTACATCGTAATCCTTTCTACGGAGGTAAAAAGTGTTCTTAAGTAGTATACGGCAGTCCTAGATTCATACAAATATTATGTAGAGCATTTGGTAGGACTAGCGAGCTGTCCTTTACGTCGAGTTACTTTCAACTAATCAGACAATAAATGCCATTAAATATTCAGAGTTGGCGAACAGGAAGGGCGTTATTTTCTATCATGACAACCACCATTTCCATCAGTGACAAAACAAAAGCTGAATTCATATGGCTGGGAAGTTATGCTTTTTTACCCATAAGTCTGCAGACTTTTACAAAAGAGGCATTATGTCTCTTCCAGAACGTGGGAAGAAAGTAACAGACTATGATGGACAATATCTGATGGATTAAATATAATCTCTTATACCAAAAATGTGTGTTTGCTTTTAAACCTAAAAAAATCCGCAGAATTTATTGACCAACTTAATATTATACATACGAGTATAACGCGGAGACTAGAGCCAAATATTTTTCCACATTGCATTGATTGCATAGGAAAAGGATCGATTTAGAAAACTTTTATCTACCGCACAAAATGACATAACGAAACAAAACAAAGTTATTTTATTTGTGATTCAATCTAAGAATATTTCAACCAAAAACTCTAGAAAATACTCATTAAAGTATACACACATAAAATGTATCGATTAAAGAGCATATGGCTAGAATAGCTACATATGTATATCGTAAATATATTTTGGTATCGTATCGTACGCAAACCAAAATGCAATTACTATTCTCTTAGGATTATAATCAAATGGCATAGAGACCATGAACTGATACTTTTGGCAGCAAAGTGAAACCACTCATGGTTGCCGAATTAATCAAATGATATTATACTCGTACTTGGAATATGTACTTACATTATATCTCCTAGTTTCAGTCTCGTTTGTATAAGGGCACAGCTTTTATGGTCACTTGTGGTAACTGCACGCCTCCTGCGGGGCGGTATTCGCGGTACCATTTGCGGGTTACCCCCGCTGTCATCTAAGCTCGTCATTATTCCACCAGTTATGCGTACCATTGGCGATGAACCTCTGCGTCGATTCGACATATGTCGACCTGCCACTCCACCCAACATTCTAAATAACAAAGAAGAAAATAACAAAAAAAATATTTGAAAATCTTTATTAACGTATTTCTGATATATGCAATTTTATTTATTTATTTATTTACTTGCGATTGCTCAAAGGCAGTAAGATACAATATCTTATAAGTTTGCCTTAAGCTTATTTTACAAGAGAGATCTAATATAAGATTTTAACAATGGTTTTGATTTTATGAATTAATTGATATCCATAAATTAAATCTTCAATTAGAAATTAAATTAACAAATTTACTGGAAAATGCTTTTTTAATATCTTTTTAATGCTTGTTACGTTCTGTGCTTCTTTAATGTAACGCTGTAGAGAATTCCACTGACGGACGGTATTGACAAAAAATTGACGCTCGGATGTTAAACACCAAAAACGAGGATAAATTAATTGACGGGACCTACTCGAGGATGATATACTAATTCTTTTTAAACAGCATTGTGGTTGTCGTGTTAGCAAAATATCGGAAAGCAATGTTACACTTCGAAGTTGAAGATAATCTTCCAAAGCAGACGATTAGCAAAACCAGAGAATCTATCATATCTTCGTATCTCAAAGACATAGCGTACAGTGCTGTTTAACGCTAAATTGAGCTTTCTTTTACTTACATGGTTGCACCTACAAAAAATTTTACACCCGTAAATTAAGATCGGTAATAACAATATCTTAGCAAGTAACATTCTTGTTTTAACTGGTGCAGATGACTGAGTTACCCACAAGGTACGCAGTACGCCATATACTTTAACCACGAGTGAATTAATGTGGTTATCCCAAGTTAGACACTGATTGAAAATCATCCCAAGATTTTTTTGCAGTTTCAACATATTCCATCGGAGCGTCGCTCAACACGATCGAAGGAAAATAAGAGAGATCCATACTTTTTCTTGATATTACCAGACACTTCGACTTTTTTGGGTTTAAAATAAGGCCATCTAAATGGGACCAATGTGATATCGTCTCTAAGTCTTTACACAAGAAACGCCATCCTCAATAAGACCGAGGGGGCAGCTTAGGAACAGTAGCACGTGATCTGAATACATGTATGAGATGAGCAGTTCTCGATTATAGATGAAAGCTCATTAATATAAATCGAAAACAATAGTGGTCCTAGAATGGAACCTTGAGGGACGCCGGTAACGTTTGCGAGAAAGTCGGATAAGTTATCACCAACCTGCACTGCTTGCTTTCTATTAGTTAGGTAGGAATAAAGTAACTTTGTGGCACCAGCAGAGAAGTTATATTACTGAATAAGCTTTTTACATAAAATATCGTGATTAACTGTGTCAAAAGCCTTCGAGAAGTCAAGCAATACCAGAAAAGTTACTTCATCCCTGTCCAACGCCTGCCTAATATCATCTGTGACACTTAACAAGGCTGTGATATATGTAACTGTGCTTTTCCAGAAATCCAGATTGTTTTGGGGTGAGCATATTATTCGCCGTTAAGTGAGCACTAATTTGTTTTTGAAGAACCCTTTCAAATACTTTCGACAAAAAGGGCAAAATTGAAATGGGCCTAAATTCACCCACTTTAGTAGTTTTTTGGAAGGGGTACGATCTTAGCCAGCTTCTATAGATCCGCATACTCGGCTGTCGTCAAAATTGTATTGAATAAATAGGTTAGGTGTGGCAGAACAATGGGTAAAATAATTTTTAATTTTTTTTTTAATTTTATGCAAGCAAATTTAAGAAAATCTACGTAATTTAAATGCATCAAATGTATTTAATTTGAAATCTGTTATTGGTACATTGTTCTTTGCAAAAGCAGGTACTGATAAAACCGTAAGTCTATTTATGATTGGAAACTTCATATTCTAACGTTCATAACTGATACAAATATGTATTAGGTTTTTTTGTTTTAATTGGCGCGCGCACAAGGGATAAGTGTACCCTTAATATGTTTGCACATAGCACGGGCGAGAGAAAATTAAGGAGGGAAAAAAGAGAGATACCGATGTACGTTGGTTTTAAATGTTTGGAAGTTGTAGTGACAAAGAAATAAAGAGCTCGACAGGGCATTCTATCAGCGACTTGTATGACTTAGAAGCGAATAATGATATTTCAGAGTACGTCCGAAAGTGGAGTTGAGGGTATACTGAAGAGCATTCATAGCGAGACGGGTGTTACGGTTAAAAGTTAGAAGGGATGAAATGCTACTGGCAATTTCGGTGGAGCACTGGTGGTGAAAATAGCGATACAACAAGGTGATACAGGAGACATTACGTCTGTGTTCGAGGATATCGAATGACTGTGTAATATTGTCATCACCTATAAGTTTTATTGCGCGATTTTACATCCTATCTAGCAAGCGCAAAGAGGTCTTAGGAGCACCTGACCAGATGTGAGCATTGTACTCCAATTTCGGGCGGATAAACGCCTTATATATTGATCAGAGGGGGTGAAATATTTCTTACATCGCTTGAGGAAACCTAGACATTTCGTGGTTTTTTTGGCGACATCGAATATGTGATCATTCCAACGTAAGTTGTCATTGAAACACATATCCAGAATGGAAAGTTTTTCGGTTTCTACGATGCAAGTGCCATTCATGGACAGTGGCTGGGTGTTTATATTTCTCTTTAATGACAGCAGACAGCATTGTGTTTTGGAAGCATTAAATTCCACTCTGTTGGTAGTTGACCAATTGGTTAAGTTGTTAATATCAGAATATAATGAGCTTAACATACGCTGCTGTTCCCGCATCAATAAAAAGATTTGATGATTTTCTAACACGCAATATATAGTGATCAGTGAAAGAAACACGGATTTTCTAGATACAATCCGCATATTTTTGTTTATCCTTGAGACTTATGGTCATCGTAAAGGCTAAACGTGTGGGAAATCGTAAATGTTTGAAATTTTTACACTTCACAAATTTTGAAAAATATTTTAAATTTCACAAATGGATACTTTAGTCATCTGAAAATGATATGTTTTTATTGTATTAAATGATTGTTGAGTGTCATATTGTGTAACTATGAATAAAACTTGACTACAGCGCCACCTGTCAGATGCTAGCACAGCTATGAACCATCTTCCCGACAAAACAAATTCAGAATTTACAGGATTACGAACAGACGCACCAACGATTATATATGTCGAATGTCGAATTGTAGCCCATTTAAAAGTTTATACCTATGAATGCAATCAATTCTTCTTTCTTCAAATTCAGTATTTTATTTTTGGTAGTAGCGAAGAGGTTCATGTATCAAGATGCTCCCTAATATGGAATCAATGAAAACCAAGAAAGTATATGTTGGCGTATCGCAATCCGGGAAAAAAGCTTCAATTGCTCCATTGTCACCAGAATATTCTGACAAGTTAGTTTGCTTATCGCATTTTTTCCACTTTCGGTCTACTTCAAGTGTTTTCCGTGAAATTTGTCTGGTAGCTACCGAAGTGTCTGGTATGGAAGCAGCAAAATTCACATCAGGGCTTGATGTGACTGCTACCTGCTGAGGGTTCAATAATTGATGTCTTTCTTCTTCCAAGGTCGACAGCTGGTTGAGCTATCTTTCCAATGCTTCTTCGAGAATCTCATCGAGGTCCTTCAATGGTTGTGGTTGAAGGTCCCCTTGATTCTCGTCATCGGATAGGTCTTCTAGAAGATAGGCTTCGATCAGCGTGATATTATTCGAGATATCGCGCATCGTAAGACCTTTCAAATAAAAATAAACCCAAAGTTCCTGACGGTACTTTGCAGTCCCCAGCAGTCTAAAACTCGTAAAAATACTTTTATCGATAAGGCCAACTAACTAATTCTAAAAGAAAATTAAACCTAGTTTGCAATTTTCTATTTTTAATATATTTTTGAAATTTCACACTTTACTTACTCCGCCGTTTTTTCAAGTCTCAACTTGTAAGCTTCACAGATTGTTTATTTTTCGCCAGAATTTAAACAACGTTCTGTCATTGGCTTGCCAAACAGTACTTTTAAGGATCGACAATGATAATTGTTCGTTATGCGATCAGGTGTTTAAAATATTTGGCAGAAAAGTAGGCAGTACGAATTAGGAATAGGATAGGAAAGGGTTAACATGATCACTCACTGACAGCTGTCAACATCAGCACACAGAATTGTTGTTGTTTTTTTTTTTTTTTTTGATATGGACAAAATCAGATGTTGACATAGAAAGTCATAACTCATGAACGTGTCGACCAATTGCGTGCAAACCATCTACACGATCATACGAACAAACCCTAAAAATTTGATCGAATTCGGTTTGACCGTTCGTGAATTATAAAGTCACAACGTACTTGCAACAATTTTTTATATATATAGAAGAAGAAAATTTTACGATAGAAAAATAAATTGTAAATTGTGTTGGTCGAAATTTGAACTCAGATCTTCCTACGTAATAGCCGACGAACTTAACCACTTAAGATTCAGAATCTTATACGAGTATCTTCTATGTACGCACTTTGATGATGCTTTTTGGATTAAAGATTATACCTTATAAGGATGTATTGAAAATGTTGAAAAAAATTTACCAAAATTAGCTATTCTTGAACTTAAAACGGTTGCTATAATCTAGGACATCTATTTATTTACTACTAGCATTATTGCTTTCATGTTTAGTTAGCAGCAAGTATGAAAAATATTAAATACTATTTTAGGGAAATTTGGCAGTAAGCCTACATGCTGATCGTGGGAAAATCTTTTCAACCGACAATTTTGATGGTTTATTTGTCCTATCCCGGCCATCAGATAGCTTCCATCATTCAATGTTTTTCTGTGAAGTCAGTACGGAAGAAATTTTCAAGATGATGACTGCATTAAAAGTGAAAATGCCAAGAGATTTAAAGCATAATGCAGTTAAAACAAATTTGTGTAATATGAGTTTAGAGCAATCAACGGTATATATATACATAAAGACGGTAAAAAAGACGACATCGGCAACTACCGGCCGATTTGATACTTTCGGTCAGAAGACTGACTGCATACCTTGAAGAATATAAAGTCCTGACAAGCAATCAGATTGGTTTTAGGCCAAAGAAAAGTATAAATCGGCTAAATGGAGAGTTTTCAGACAAAATATGTATATACATTATACAGGGTCCGGCAAAATGATATCCCACATTTTAACCTTTAATAAAAACGCCATTGTAAATGCTATATAGATTTTATTTGTATTAACTGAAAATGTATGCTATGCCATTTGTTTTTATTGAGCTTTGAAAATTACAGAGTCCAAGTGGCGACCATTTTCTTCGATATACAGGGATTCGGGGATAATGTTAAAAAACCTTCGCTTACAGGTAGCCCCAAATGAAAAAGTCGCATGGGGCAAGATCGGGTGAACGCGCAGGCCAGCTAACGTCTCCACGTAACGAGATTATGCGTCCTGGAACATTTCTCTTAAAATGTCCATTGTCCTTTTTGCCGTATGAGCGCCGTAGCTTCATCCTGTTGAAAAAATACATTGTTCAAGTTCTCTAAGTTTTGGTTCCAAAAAATTGCGTAGCATGTCGACATATCGATCGGTAGTTGCGGTAAACGTCACGCCTCCCTCTTCAAAAAAATAGGGAGCCCAAACTCCAAAAGATTCAACAGCACAACAAACGGTAACAAATGGGCTGTGAAGTGGCGTTTCATGGAGCTACCGCGGTTCTCTGGTGCCCAGTAGCGAAAATTCAGCTTGTTCACACAGCCCGACAGACGGAAATTACGAGTAAGTGCAAGCCACTTCTGATATATCAGTCTGAAACCCCTAGGGCTTTAAAAAAACATAAAAAAGGATGAACTTCCTGCACATTGGAGGTCAAACAAAAGGGTTTCTAGTTACTGACTGGTTTAATAAATGCTTTTTCTAGAAGTTGAAGTCTACCTAAAGAACCAGAAATTCGACTACAAAGCGCTGCTTATTCTCGATAATGCCCGTATGCGATACTAACCCAAATGTAAAAGTTGTGTTTATGTTCCTAAACACTAGATCAATTATTCAGCCAATGGACCAAGGAGCCATTGCAACACTTAAGGAAATGTATCTGCGACAAATCTTTTTCACATTGTTAGAAGCTATAGATGAACCTACGAGTAGCAAACTCATGCTTTAAGAGTTTTGGCGTAAGTTCAATATTGCGGTTGCAATAGAGGTCATCAAACCATCCTGGTGTGACATAAAGAAAAGACGATGAATGCAGTGTGGAAACAATTATAGCCAGAGTGCGTAGAAGACATTGCAGGCGCTACTCCTGAATGCAGTGCAGAAAATGTAAAAGTACATACGACGGATTAGTGTGAAGCCATCCACACCTGGAACTAGATGATATAAATGAAATCACGATGCTGATCTATCAGTACAGGAATTTGTTTTGCTTTGTTTATTAATATTAATTAATAGTATGATGTTGAAGTGCTTATACCTTTATTTTCCTTTAAAAAAATCTTAAAATAAAATATTTATCATTAAATTTCATGACTTTGGAACGCATCCCTAAATTTACACACATTCTCTAGTCTCTACATACGCAAATTCCATATACATATAATATGTGTTTTTTTTTTTTTGAACGCGTATATGGAGGGTTTAGTGTAGTCTGTGCCGTGAAACCTTGCAGAGACACTGGGATAAAATAGGTTTTATAGAGAGTTTTCTACGTTTCTTGTTCAAATATCTTTTTGCCATTAAAGGTCCTTGACATCGGTTTTTATGGAGCAGATTTGCCAGATTGATGAACAAGTGGAAATTTGGGTTTTCTAGATGTCCGGCAGGATTAATATCTAATCTTGTCAATGGCCATGCACTGATAAGGACCTGCTTGACTTTTCTATCGATGTTTAGCAGACTAATGTCTCTGTTAATACCACGATATAGAATATAATCCTCCTTAGAGAATGGGCAAACATTGATTAGCTTACTCTAGCAGAATTATTGGCCTCATTTTGAACATCACTAGTCCTCTCATAGTAGTGAATCATCATTGATATTTCAAAACCGATATATCGCATCATCCTTATTTTCGTAGGATACTGTTTACAATTTGTCATTGCCATTTTCTTTTTACATTCCGGGATATTTCGAAGTATCACCGCTAGAGGAGCACGATATCCCGGGCTAAGCCGGAGTCGAGTGAATTGAAAGTTGTGAAATCTAAGTTTCAGAACAGTGATGGTAGGGCATTTTGACGAGAATGGTTCAAAACGCTTTATATAAAGGAAGCGGATAGTGGTATGAAAATTTCAAATGATAAACTGTTGCGGGAATCGGAACTATGTATTGAAATCCAAGCGTGCGTAGATAGAAAGTGGGAGCCACGAGTCATTAAAGATGTGCATTATGTATGGAAACAACAGTTAATTTGTTTTCCGTCGTTCAATTAGCGAAAAAGGGTTTGTAAACAAAATTGAGCAAAGATGGATGCTGCGTTGTCAGCGAATATGATAAATGTGTATCAGCAGTTGGATATACAGATAGCCACAATTTAGTTCAAATAGCAATTAAGCTAGACGACAAGTCCTCTTCAGCAGTGGCACTGACGCTTAGTCCACGTTAATCTTACAACAATCAAGTCAATATGTTTGAAAGGTCTGGTAAGTGGCATTAAACTAACTAATCAAGTTGAATTCATTTGCGAGGAATGTCAATTTCGTAAAATTCACCGAACAACAAGTGGACTGGTTTCCAAATCGAAAGGTTCGGTGTTCGAATCCCAACCGCGCCCGAAAGACATTCATTTTCCAGTTAACAAAAATCAAGTAAGATGAGTAGTTGATTAGAAATATCAACAACAAGCCAACTTCCACTATGAAGTTAGTCTCCCCATTAAATTTTGGATGCCACCCTTGGAGCGAAATAACCACTGAGCCTATCTATCTCTCTGTATACCATTTTGGTGGTGTTGCGGCATTATAAGTGTATTCATACGAACTTGAGTGTTAAGTTAAAAAACACAAATCCGTTGAAGACAAGCCGAATGTTGATAAAGGGCAAATGCATTCACATTGATCTCTGCGCGCCGATGGAGACGATTGGAATTGGTGGCTTTCGTTAATTTATGCTTATGAAGGATGAAGCTAGTGGATTCCGATTGGTTTCTTCAACAAAAATGTGAAGTAATTCAGCAGAATAGAACTGTCAAGTGAAAAAAGACGTTGTGACAATGGTACGGAATTCATTAGCAATGATACTCTGCGTTTGCTGGCAAAATACGGTATTATTGTAGATAGAATTGCACCTCAGCCGTGAGATAAGGCCATGTGACATAAGGCCATATTTCAAAATATTTCAATATTTCAAAATATGGCCTTATGACGCTTTCACAAAGTGACATAAAGCCATATTTCGGCCTTTTACAAAGCCACATAAGGCCATATAAATTTGAGACATTAGACCATATGATTTTTTTTCATTTTTCAATATTGCATTCAATGACTAGTGTACTACGCGCTAGCATTGCATGTGAAGCCGAAGGCCGCATGAGTCAAAGAGACGTCCATAGTGTGAAATCCTTAAAGCCTTATGCCACTTTCACAAAGCTGGAATTTGGCCTTGTGTCGCTTGGCCTTATGTCACGGCACCAATTTGATCACATAAGGGCTACAAATCCATTTAAAAGTGACATAAGGCCATACGCCTCTCACTTTGTGAGAACGTCATAAGGTCATATCTCAAGGCCTATGTCATGCAAAGCAATGTCATGCAAAATCATGTTAAAGCAAAACGGATTTACCTAGTTGGGTATGAGTCTACACAGAAGAATTTTCGTCTGAATAATCCAACATCAAATAAGATCATCGTAAGGTGTGATTCACCAAGAATTTAACTCCAAGTGGATGAACCAAACAATTGCAAGAATATTGTTGGCTTCAAATGCATATTTAAACTCAAACCACACAAAATAAAAACTCAAGATACAAAGCATAGAATTGGCTATACCAAAAACTATTCGTCAGTTGTTTGATTCGATCCGCTATGTATTGGCACTGGCAGCCATAAACGACATGGAGATTGTTCAGTTTCACGTCAAGACGGCCTTTTTAATGGAAGTCTTAATGAGAAAATCCGCATGGTTGAGAAGCTTCGTGTTGCATCTAAAATAACGTTTGGCAACGGCAATTTTCATGCTGGAATGGTAATTATGAAGACCATAACCATCGGACACACATTGTACGTCAATCGGATGATTGTGCAGAAGTTCAACATGGAACATTCGAAATCAGTTTCAACGCCGGCTGATATTGGCACTTTTCTGATGAAAGTGACCAAGGATGAAGCTGAAACTGATTTCCCGTATCGGCAGACATGTGGTTCAATTATGGTTGCTGCGGCCGACTCGAGACCGAATATTTCCTAAGCAATGGAGAAGTTGGTCGATTTACGGAAAATACTAGTCACATGTACGTCAAGGTTGTAAAGCGTATCTTAGTAGCTTAATCAAGCGGAACACCAAAGCATCACCTTCGGCTCAGATAGATGTGAGTTAGAAACTTACCATGCAAAAGACATGGAAACGAACCGATCGATAAAAGGGGATTTCCTGATTGGAAATGGTGTAGTTTCATGGAAGAGTCAAAGGTAATCGCATGTTACCTTGTCATCGAATGAATCAGAGTACGTTGCGTTGAGTATAGGCACGAAAGGACGATTTGGTTTCGTGTAATACTTGATAAAATTTCCTATGAGTAGAGGAGTAGCAGGACGATGTTTTGTGATAACCAAAGCACAATTCGATTGGGCAAGAACCCGGAATACCATCATTGAGTAAGCATATACCAAAAGCACAAGAACTTCCTGATTTTTGTTTGACGTCCAGGATACTGCATTCTTACCTTAACCATGAATCCGTACCGACTCCATGTTGGCTCCTCGGAATATCTGAGCAAATACAGAAACTATGTCGGGCGTCGATCGCAATGTGGTAAATTAATCAAAGAATTAAACTGTTCGCATGAGTCCTAAGCGTTGGGACTAAGTAAAGTTAAAGAAATGTGCTCAGTCGAACTTATGAAATTTACACTACTATCCACTAACGTTAGTAGCAGCCAGACTCTTTTTCTTGATAGGTAGGCAGAGGTTGACAGGGAGGATAAAGAGGTAGTAAAACTGAATGAATCCGCCTACAGGGATTTTCAACAAGCACTGGCAATCACCAATTATGTAATTATGATAGACGTCTCTAAACACCATTTCAATTTGATGGTACGATATTTTGTTTCTTCGTGTATTGTTAAGTTGATTTTCCTGGATAGTCAATGTAATATGAACATAAGAAATAGGGAAAAGTATTCACAGGAAATTCGGATTCAAGGTCGGATTTGACAAAACCGCGTTTTCTAAGCTACTCGTATATATTGAGAATCCTAATGCATCGAACTTACTTTATCTTCTAATTCTAGAACTTGACCATTAATACTTTCAAAAATGTACAAATGTTAAAAAGTTGTGTAAAATTACAATGAAAAATTGCAGACGTTAAAGGAATGCTGAAAACCTTTACGAGGCAAATAAATCCAAAGAAAATCAGAAAGATAGGAAGATCATCTGTGCTCTCAAAACGAACCCATTTAAATGGAGCTGGAATTAAGAACTAATGCATGCAAGACGAAGTTTACAGGACTTCCTATCAAGTGAAAAATCATAAAAAAACGCGAACAAATTAGTGGCGTGGTCCGTGGTCGGGAGAAACAATGACTCTGTTATGCCTCAGAGGCAGTGACTGAGTTCATGTAACAACCGATGAATAGCGGGTTGCAGGTGTGAATTCTGTTAGTGCACTGTTTCATTTTGTTGTAACACCAATTTTATTCGGTAACAATAATTTGATTCGATAAGCCAACTTCAGAATTTTCACGTTGCAGACTTTTTTAGCATCGTGTCCGTGTCCGTGTTTGTGTCTTTTTTGTTTGTTAATTTATAATGATTCGGGAATTTAGAGTGGACATAGCAAATATATGTGGGCTAAAAAGTAATCACCTCTCAGATCACTCAGATAACTCAGATCTGAAGCTACTCGTACCTGGCTACGAACTAGTGGCACTATTCTTTTCTCATCGTGGTTTCACCATTTACGTGAATAGTGATGTAGCTTACCAAACTCCACAACAATGTAGTCCCTGTTCCAATCCGGAATTCAATGTCATGTGGTTGAAATTCCATCTCCATTAGCAAATTATCCACTACTGCTTTATTTACAGAAGTCCCAAACTCGACAGCAATTCGATTTTTAACGAGTTTGATGATTCAAAGACGGGCGATTTCAATATACCCAATTCTGGGTGTCTTCGACATTCTGGACAGACAGCTCCCGAAGGAAGGACGCTGAGGAAAACAACTTAACGCAGCTTGTAAATGGGCCCACGCGAATACCAGACGTTGATAATCATACCGCCAACACCATGGCCTTCTTTTTAACCTCGCACACTGATAAGTACACCGTTGATGTGCTCTCTTTTCTGGCTCGTCGGACCACTGTGTCATATCAGCTAATTTCTCGTACACCTTTGCTAAAAGAACCGTATGGCAATACGAGAAAGCCAACTGGAGCGGACTTAACAGCTTCTTTAGGAAATTTAACTGGTCATCATGTTTCCCCGATAACGACGTGGATCCCGCTTCTGATATGATCACTGACACTATTCTCCTTGGAATGAGATCATTTATTCCTTATCGGATTAAAAGTATCAGACTAAAAGAAAAGGCATGGTACGAATTGAGCTGTAAAGAGGCTGTTAGGGTTAGAGAAATGCTTTTTCGGTCCTATAAGGCCAACCCGACAGAGGAAAACCGAAAAAAGTTCAAACGAGCCAGGAATGACTGCAACATCTTTTTCAAACGCGAGAAATTGTCAAAAACATTAGAAATGCTGCCTCATCCTTCATCCCAACGCTTATTTGCAATGACATTCCAGCTGTTTGGACAAGGCCAATCTGATTGCTGCACACTATGCAGTCAGTTCAAAACTTCCAGATTGTGCTTTGTCTCCGGCTACACTTGTGTGTGTCGAATCTTCAATGGGGCGAATAAACTTTTGCACTCGTGTAGAAGCAAGGGTACTTAAAAATCTTAACATTCTTCTAAAGAGGTGTTCTTCCACGCCTTCGTCAATCCAAGTCTTTGGGACTCTTTCCGAGCAAATGGAAAATAGTCCGAAACGAGTCTTCTTCTCTCTCCTCCTACAGACCCATTGCACTTACGTCCCTTCCTTCCAAGGTCATGCAAACGCTGATAAACCGACAGCTCATGAAATATCTCGAAACATAAAAACTTCTCTATGACCGGCAAAGTCAAAGTCTACATCAATCTAGCGAAAGCAAGATAGTTGCACTTGATATTTCCAAGACATTTGCCAGAGTTTGGCATCAGGGTCTTTTGTCGAAAATGCGTGCTTTTGGGATCGATGACTCTCGTCTTAAGTGGATTAGAAATTACCTTTCGGAATGTTCAATTCAAGTTGTTTTGGATGGTTTCAAGTCTGAAACATGAAACATTACAAAAAAATGCTGGTATGCCCCAGGGCTCCGTTCTGTCTGCGACACTCTTTTTAATTTTCACCAATGAGCTCTTGTCTGCTACTTGTAATCCAATATGTTCCTTTGCTGACGACAGTACTCTCTGCTTTTCATATTCCTTTCCAAACTCACGTCCCTGCTCTTTGGGTGTAGAACGGGAACGGCAGCGTATGATAACCCATTTAAGACGAGAACAATTTACTGGGAATTTTTCGGAAAAATTTTCAGGAGAGCATACTAATAACCTTAGCAAACCATTGTGATAATTTTTTTATCTGGCCCGCTAATCATTTAGCCTATCGCATATAAATGCGATTTTGCATAGAGTAAGAAATAAAAAACCAATTTGCGATGTAAAATCTTTATTGGTTCGTCCAAAACGTGGTGGGCGACGGCCTACATCACACTTTTTACAAACTAAGCTAGTCGTGGCCTTGCAAAATTGGTAGGCGCACCTCTGCCGTGTTGCTGAAGGTCCCACATAATGGCTCAATCCGTCGAATTTTACGTCAGCATCTGAAATGTTGTATTTTTTCTTAGCCTTTTGAATGCGCGTAAGGTCGGCATACTTGTTGCAGTAGTGCGTTGCGATATTTCGCCGAAATTGTTTAAGTAAAAATGGACCACCGGATATACGAAAATATGATATGTTTTGGTCCATCTTATCGGTTCCATTCATAGCTTTGTTATATTCTTTCAAGACGTTTGGTCTAGAAACGGTGATGTGGGTGAACGTCTCACGTGAATAACGTTTAGCAATCGCGACAGGATTTGCTTCAAATATGGTTGATGCCACACACACCACGGAATTATCCATCCATTTGGTAATTAAAATGCCCAATTTCGATATAGTCTTCGAGTAGTGGGTACTACTTGGCATCTTCTTCACGTGATCATTTTTAGGTAATGGACAATTCCGTGGTTCATGTAGCATCATAGCCCAAATGCTTCAAGTAAGATAGAAAAGAAAATTGCAGTAAAGAGATTATCGAAGAAGAAGCAATATGGAATAGCCTTCAATGGAGTGAATCATTTCCAATAAGGGAGCTACACATTTCCAGAATTTGGTTTCCAAAACAGGTTGATGCGGGGGTTTTTGCCTTGGTATATCTTAAAATTTACCAGGTATCCTAGTGTTGTATTCAAACACCAAACTTTGTACCCAAATCGTACCGACCATAGTATGCTATGAGTATCATGGAATCGTTGTAAGATAAATCTTGTTCCGGATGAAAGTTTTTTTGACAGTTTCTAATGGATTCATGGATGTAGGAGAAACAAAGTTATGGTGGTAAAGCGATTACGGGTTATTGCCGACGCTGTCATCTGATTATACAAGTCACCGTCCTTGCAGCAATATGACTTCGTGTCTCCAACTAACGTTATACCAATAAAAGCCCTCAACTCATTTGGAGTTATCTCTGGATTGCAATTTTCCTGAAGAATTTCATATTCATTGCTTTTTTCCGCGATCATTTGCAACATCTTATCGTCGAAAAAGTGTTCGGATAGTATTATATTTTCAAGAAGTAAGAAGTCAATGGCATACATTCAATATACTGCTCGCATTTGAAATAACATCAGAGATATCCCAATAAGCACTAAGGTTCGGGAGGTTATCATCATCTTCGCATTTCTCATTTTCCATCCGAAGTTCGCATGGCTGTAATAATAGTGTACGATGAAGATCAACACCGGTACTTGCTTCATCTTCTTCAGCATCATCTTCTCCAGACAATGTGCCCGAATCCGGCATCTCTATAAAGAGTGTGCTCGGAAATACATTGTCGTCAACAACCGAATTCGCCATCTCCTCCAGATACTCTAGAGCTTCATCGGTAGTGTTATCTATCAAGAATTACTATATAGTAATTCTCACACCAAAATGAAGATACTCGTAATAAATTTTCATACAAGCCAGCGATAAGAAAATATATTTAAAAAAAATTGCTGAATAAAATGTTATTTGCATGCGATATGTACGACTGAGACTATATGGTAACAGCTACATTCAAACCAAGATACCAATACCAAAAAAGTTATAAAATATGTTTGCTTATATTTTGATGTTCTACGCAAATAACCAAAGTCACGAATTGCAAACAAAACCGTTATTCTATCCATTTGACCTTTCAAATTGTATCTCAGCAGACGGGTCAACGCATACTCAGTTGCACTAATACTAGCGAGTGGCGATATCTCTTTACAACTGTTTAATAAGTATCGGTAAGTGGAACACTACGAGTGTGACCGTATGGTAACAGTCGTCCTAAATGGGTTAAGCTTATTAAATTCCGATATTATCCAAGACCACGCGATAAAACTCATATGTTATGACAATATTACACAGTCATTCGACACCCTTGAACACAGATGTAATGTTACCTTGTTGTATCGCTATTTTCACCACCAGTGCTAAACCGAAATTGCCAGTAGCATTCCACCCCTTCTAACTTTTAACCGTAAGACCCGTCACGCTATGAACCCTCAACTCCACTTTCGGACGTACTCTGAAATATCATGATTCGCTCCTAAGCGGTACAACTCGCTTATGGAATGCCTTGCCGAGCTCTTTATTTCCCAGTCACTATAACTTGCAAACATTTTAAACTAACGCACATCGGTATCTCCCTAACTTCTCCTCGCCCACGCTACGTGCAAACATCTTAAGGGTACACAAAATACCTTGTGCACGTGCCAATTATAAAAAAAGAAACGCTTAAAAAAAATTAAAAAAACATTATTGGGAGTGATGAAATAAAAATTCATTTATTTGGTATAAATGGCAAATAATTTACCTTAAGACAACAGTAAAACACTAAGGATGTAGCACTAAGTTGTGGACATGCTTTTCTTGGAATGGCGTAAGTCCGATGAAATATGGAGCTGCATGATAATGTTAACATCCTCAAAAATGTATGTCGCACTTCTACCGCGAGCATCGAACTTGTTGAGGTAGAGGCTGAGTAGGGTCAATGAATCACGAGAAGAAATTCTCCAGACGACTCCTGAAACCAAAGGATGCCCCCCCCCCCCCCCCCCTCCTCCAATACCCCTCCCTTTTCCACTGGGCTGGATCAAGGTGTCATATGACCCGTGCCGAAGATCAACCAGGTACTCCTTTAGTACCGGACGGTAGAACGGTGACTGCACCGACTACCGGCAAGGCTCCTGAATTCTAGAGAGGAGGTAAATCTGTGGCAGGCCATGGTGCACCATCCTCTAAAGGCAAGCGCAACGAGCCTAAAAATAAAGCTTCAGGGAGGGTTAAGACTGTGGCAAGCCATGGTCCTATCACTTCCTCCACCCCTAGCAGCAGTAAATTTGTGGCAGGCCACGGACTTATAGCTGCTACCAAAACTCCTAACCCCAAGGAGGAATCTGGAGCTCAGCCGCATCGGCAAGCTCCATCTAAGGCGCTTTACGTCAGACGCCGAAATGCTTCACGCATAATCAAAACTTTCTGATCCATTCCGGAGGTTGAGAGAAGTGCGGACATAAAGAGCAAGATTGAGTGGGATAAAAACATCCTAAAAGACGGATCACCCACTGCTTTCACTGTTCCCAAACTTAAAAAAGACTCTTCCAAGCGCCAGAGATCGTTGGAGGTTTCGAAGAGGCCCAAAACGCATAGTACCAAAACCCTTGAGCCATCCAAAAGCACATCTCTGAGATCCTTCAGTGAAGTCCTAAAGGACGCAATAGTGATCGCAGTGATCGATAGAAACGATACCGACGGTTCCGTAACACCTGAACGGTGGCAGCTGCTCAAGCTGAAGCTTTCGAGCAACTTCCTGGCAATAATGCGGAAAACCCCGGACCACATCCCATCATAAGCGACGCTGACTGGCACCAAGGCCATGTCAAGCTTATCGCCTGTCCCAACCAGAGATCCCCTGATCCCTTCACTAAGGTCATAATTGGTTTAGGAGAGATTTGGTCAGGTGAAAAACTCGAGGTCGTGTCTAAGGAAGACATTCCTAGCAGACCTCGAACTCGTACCTGGATCCCAGCCGAACCCCCCTCCCCTGAAAGTATTCTGGAAATCATCAAGCTCAGTAACCCTACTCTTCCGACTCATGACTGGAAAGTCGCGAAACTGGAGGAACTAAGGGGCTCTTATAGATGCGCGTTGATCGTGATCAATAAGGAATCCCTTAATCCTCTGCCGCAGACGAAAGACATGATTCGGTTCGGATTCGAGTCCATACATTTAAGGGTATACAAAAAGTATGAGCTGGATGCTGATAAGCAACCTTCTCCTCCTTTAACGGAGACACCAGAAAACACAACCTTGGATCTTGGAGCGTTGATATCCTTTCCAGAAATAGATAGCGACGACTCCAATCGATCCGAGGTGACAACTAAGCCGTCAGCCGTCTCCTCTTATGATCCTCTTATGAGACGGTCTCCCTGTCGGAAATGGAAACTGATGACGAAGGAGAAAGAGGTCCTATACCATCAGAGGAAGAAGATGAGCTCTTGGGCACATCTTCAGAATCGGAGGACCTCAACAACACCGTGGTGGAGGTGACTTTGGAAAACTGTAGCAATGATATGGTCTCTCCAGATTAATCTCCACGACGCAAAAAAGGCTTCGGCCGCACTCATTCTGCGTCTTTCTAAAAACGCAGAAGATATTATCCTAATACAGGAAACATGGATTGTAGAAGGCGTGGTTCGTGGACTTAGGACACCCGCATACGCTCCACTCTATACAAGAGACAAACATAAGATCAGAACTTGTATATTAGTGAAACGTACCCTTAATGTATTTCTAGTTCCCAACCTCAGTGACCCCGACTTAACCTTTGCCAGACTAGAGACTGCCAAAGGCTCCTACTAGCTGGCCAAGACCATGACCATGTGGGCCCTCTCCCTGGTGATAACCTAGAAAGGGTGGTTGACTGGGGGGAGCTGACTGACTACCGAAAAGTGATAGGCCAAAATACAGAGGAATACTGTCTGAAACGCTATCCTTAAAACTATCAAGTCCCCGCGTGACACCAATGAACTTGCAATAAAGTCAAGGAATTCACTCTGGCTCTCAATCATGCTATGGCCGCTTCCTGCCCTCTAATTCAACCCAGAGGAAAGAAAAAGCCACATTGGTGGACATCAGCACTGGGACTGCTTAGAAACCTTTGTAAAAAAGTTTTCAACGTAGCAAAAAGCACAAGAAAAGTGACTGACTGGGACTCATATAAAGAATCCCTCAGACTATACAAAAAGAATTGAAGAAGGCAAAGCGACAATCCTGGAGGTCTTTCTGTGACAAAATCACAGAAACCTCTGAGGCATCGCGGCTAAGAAAAATATTCTCTACAAATCCTATAATGCCTAGCTGTATAAAAAAATCGACAACTTCAAGAGATGAATCACTCAATTTGCTACTGGACACCCACTTTCCAGGTAGCTCCCAACGCGCGGCCAGTAGCAGCCCAAACAGGCCTACTGCAACCGCGACTAAAAATCATGGTCTGATTAGGAGAGAAAAACTTCTCTGGGCGCTGCATAGCTTCAAACCATACAAGTCTGCTAGTCCGGACGGTATATTACCTGCCGAGCTACAGAGGTCCTCAGATATTATTCTGCTGTGCTAGAAAATATTATGAGGATCTGTGTAGAACTTATCCACATTCCACTGTCATGGAGAGAAGTCAATGTAGTATTCATTCCCAAAGACGGAAAATGCTCTCATGTTGTCCCAAAGGACCTCAGACCTATAAGTCTATCATCTTTCCTTCTGAAAACTTTAGAACGACTGATTGATATCCATATTCGAGCTAAAGTTGATTCATGACTTCTGTCTACGGCTCAACATGCCTACTGTAAAGGAAAGTCGGTGGAAACGGGAAACGTGGAAATTCGCCTTAAAGCGACTAAACAAACAGTGGACAAATAATTCATTTGGCTACGCCATAAGAATGTTGGCGACACCTTAACACCTCAGAGAGAACATCGATTACACCGTACCTGAACTTTGGTTTGACAAAGACTTCCATTTAAGCTTCCCCTCTAGATCCTTCTAGGAGGAAGATGCTTTCATGGAGGACAATATACAGATGGATCTAAAACCGATAGCGTAGTTGGTAGCGGTGTTTTCTCAGATAAGCTAAATCTAAGCCTCCCTTTCAGTCTTCCAAATCACTGTAGCGTATTCCAGGTGGAAATTTTTGGCGATTAAAGAAGATATCTGCAAAGGATAGTCGCATCTTTTCGGATAGTCAGGCCGCTATCAAGTCCCTGGACTCGGTATCATTAAATTTTCAAACCGCCCTTGAATGCCGATCATCTCTTATGGAGATGGCAGAGTAGTTCAACCTTCACCTTTGTTCGGTGCCGGGCCGCAGAGATATTCCAGGGAACTGTAGGGCCAATAAGCTCTCCAAAATTGGAACCACTCTACCTATTCTATCGGAAAATGGTAGCATAAGTATACCAATGACTACGTGCAAACTAACATTAAAGCTGGATGCCAATAAAAAAACAGACCTTAGGTGGACTGCTGGGCAAACATGTCTAGCGGCTAAAGAGATCTGGCCAAAGCTAGATCTGAATAGCTCTAAGTGTCTGATCCTTTTAAATAGGAAACATCTCAGCGTCATAATAGGTGTCATCACTGGACACTGCCTCATAGGCAAGCACGCAAGAAGGCTTGGCGCTTTTACAAACGACTTCTGTAGAAGCTGCATGGACGAGGAAGAGGAGGAGACAATCCTCCACCTACTCTGTACATGTCCAGCTCTCTCCCAGAGAAGAAAGCTTCATCTAGGAGCTTTCTTCTACAACGACCTACACGATCTAGAAAATGTAGACGTTAATAGTCTCCTACGCTTTATCATAAGTTCAAACTGGTTCCATTAGTAAAAGTATCATAGATCCAGGTGGCATCACAATGGGCCAATAGGCCTAAGTGGGCTGGTACTTCCAGCAGTCACACTTACCTAACCTAACCTATGTATGTTGCAATACGCCAGAGAAACATGCTCTTACAATGGAATCTTCCAACTCGGCAAAGATCTTAAACACACGTACAAAATAGCGGAGAAGTTTTCGAAGAACTTAAATGTGCTTCGAAAATATGGACGATATGTGTTTTCAGCAGAATTGCGCTATGTGTCAACTTGCTTCAACGACAGTATTATATCGCGTATTGGCCAACACAATATTACCAGTAAATTAGCTACCAAATCCTCGCGATTTAGGGCTCTTCGATTATTTCTTGCAGGGCTATATAAATTCTTGGTATATGCTGATAAACTGGAAAATATTCGGGCCTTAGAACTCAAGTTTTCTGCACATTTATGATGAGAGAGAGCCTCAAATATACGATAGGGTGACTTAAATCTAACCAACAGACTGCGCTTGTTGCTACATATGTATATGCCTGTACTTGTGTTTAAAAGATAATATTGCATTCAAAAGTATCCTTTTTCCACAACAAAATACCATATTGTTCTGCTACTGCGTCATAGCCTTGTGTTTAAAACAGTAAACACACATCAGATTTTTTATTAACACGTTTGCATTTTACAGTTTAAGTCTAACAAAATCGAACAGCGTCGTATTCATCATTATGTTGTTACTAGTGAAAATCGAATTTGATAGCATTTAACTGGAAGGTGGACACGAACGCTAGTTCTAACAAAAGCCTAGAGCCACATTTAATTCAATTCTACCCTGAAAAAACGAATTAACTTACCAACCACTGAAGGCAATGTTTTGGTAAAACTAAAATGTCCTCCTATTGTTCGGTCTTGTCTTCAAATTAAATTATGTAATATGTCCAGCAAGGTAATTTATTGCTGAATGACGCAATGTAGAAAGGATAACCTCACAATGGAATCCTTTCTAACAGACATTGCCATTAGGAAGTGTTACTTCACAGGGCAAACATCGCTCCAAGCTATAAGAATTAAGAAGTAGTATGGGAAAATATACACACAAACTCATACATAGATACAATATTCTGTGTGTTGTCCTCTGATTTCATTTGCACACTATTGACATTCCTGTCAAACGCAAGTTGGACACATTCACCCCGATTGTGAGTGCATGGTTGTATTATATTTGAGGAAATGCGAACACCCATTGTCTGTCCTGACGTTAGTTATTCGTAGATGGTCCTTAATAAAATAGGCCGACAGTGTATGTTATTTTTCTGTAGTTTATTTCCTTTTTTCGGACAGATACGGACATAATGAAATCCGAAAAGCTCTAATTAAAATCATCATAAGACGAATTGGATCCCATCGATTAAATAAGAAGCTTTTAGTAGCTAAGAAAACATCAGGATCAAGTGTTTCAGTTGTCATATTTCATAGTTTGGACTCAATTAAAGGGCGTGCAGATATCCTCTGTAATAACTTGGAAGCTTTAAGTAATTAACCTATATTTCGGCAATAAAAACGTGTATCATTCATTATTGTATTGGGCGTTGACTTTCGCCACACAAAAAAACTGATGTGTGGTTGTTTTTGGCACTCGTAAATATGTATGACATTGATGTGTAGCCGGCCTTAATAGTGTTTTAAGAAGCATATACTCGTAATATCCCTCTTTGAGCTATTGTTTTAAGTGCTAATCAGAAAGTATAAATGCCTACTGTTCAACTTAATGCAAGGTACTCGTATCTACCTTTTGATTTAAAATGTAAAACAAGAAGATTCATATGATATGTGGTAGTACTCTTTAGCAATGAAAATTATGGTGTAGGAGACAACGATTCTCATCATTTAATTTCGAAGGAACAATGTGGATTCCATCTTAATTAAAGTGGCATGTGTTGTATAGGAGTATTGCTCTCGAACAATGGATTGAAATAAAAATGTGAGATAGTGTTCTGTTTATCGATTTTTAAGAAAACATTCGACAGTATTATGCGAACGCTTTCAAATAAGACACTTCTTAACTATATAATACTTGATCTGTTAATGTACACATACATATGTCAGAGCGGCAGGTTTTAACAAAACAAACATTATCATACATCAGTCTTATATACACTGGCGATCGCTAGGATGAGGCCATACATTTTGCAATCAATTTTCACTCTTTATACCTGTTTGAAGTTTTGTACCCCCAAACTTTTACTACCTGCGAACAGGTACATATCTTCTCAGCAGGAAGTCATAAAACTAAAGAGTGAATAAGAAACGACCGTTGGAATTTCCCAAGATCAAACAATGAACTTCTTGAAAAGCGTATAAAAAGACGCGCTACTAGGATGAGGGCATTGCGAATATTTCGTTGCAAGAGTTTACATCAGCGATTTTTTTCAGAGTTTTCTTAAGAATATTTAAAAAAGCGTTGAAAAGAACTGTTTTTATTTAGTTTAAAAAAAATTGTTTTTCGGAAAGACTTTGACAGTGACAACGACAGAAAAAGAAAAAAATAGATGCTTTCAATGAGTTAGGACTCTAAGGCCGATTAATTACAAGGAGGAAGTAAGACTGTTGTAAACAGTTGTCTTGCGGATCTACAACACTATATGAAAAATCAAAAAGGACGCACGGCAGAAGCAACAACATTGCGAGAAAAGCAGTTAATTCTACGTATTGCCTCAAATTCTACTCTACCAGTGACTAAAATAAGGACCAACAGCGGAGTATCAGCCACCATAGCAACGGTCCGAAGGATAATACGAAAAAGCGGTACTATACAGAGAAGAAAACTTAAAAGAAAACTGTTTTGAGGCTCGTACGCAAGGAGCATTGAATGAATTTTGCAAGAGAACACGTCGCTTGGAGCAGTGAATGGAAACGACTTGTCTTTTCGGATGAAAAAAGTTTAACATTGACGGTCCCGATGGTTACAACTTTTATCTCCATGATCTAAGAAAGGAGGAGCTTATTTAGTATGGCACAATTGAGTTGGAGTTTTTGTCCACAACAATGAACGGAAACAACTACAAATGTTTGCTGGAACGGTCATTTCCAAAAGTGAAAAACATTTTCGGACCCCTGCCTTGGATATTCCAACAAGAAAATGCCCCCATCCACACTTCTATGGTTGTTAGAAGTTGCATTTAATCAGTAGACGTGGAACTTTTGCCATAGCCACCTTTTCACCGGACTTAAACATAATCGAAAATGTTTGGGCATGGTTATTTCGTAAAGTGTATGAGGGTGGCAGACAATTTGAAGACAAGGACACTTTAATCGAAGCTATTCGTGATGCCTGGACTTAAATTTATCTTGTTTATTTAAAAAAAAAAACTGTATGGTTCTATTCCAAACGGTCTTATAGAGGTCATATCGAATAAATAAATGTTTTGAAACCATAAAATGTAAACATTTTATTCATTTTTTCCTTTCTTTCGAAGATTTTGCAAGTGGCCTCATCCTAGTGACGCATTTTTTATATGCTTTTCAAGAAGTTCATTGTTTGATCTTGGGAAATTCCAACGGTCGCTTCTTATTTACCCTTTAATTTTATGACTTCCTGTTGAGAAAATATGGAACAGTTCACAGGTAGTAAAAGTTTGGGGGTACGAAATTTCAAACAGGTATAAAGAGTGAAAATCGATTGCAAAATGTATGGCCTAATTCTAGTGGTCGCCAGTGTATATATTAGGGTGGTCCTTATTTTCCAAAGTAGGAATTTTTTTTTGAGTTCCCAATAACCTAACCTTACTTTTTTTTTACGACCACGTTAACAGGTGCCGGCATTCTTTGGAGTTCTTTTTTATAATAGTGAAGTTAAGTTTAGCAAATAATGTTAGTTTAGTAATAGATGAGTGTTTTATATTTTGGAGAAAATTAAAACAATTGAAAAAGCTTTAAGAAGAGCTACGAAACATTGAGAAAAGTAAAGATAGAAACACTGAGGAAACGAAAAAAAAAAAGAATACGATTTTGCGGAAACTTTAAACGATTTATTTGATATCGCCCATGCAACAGCCTAGGAAGGATAACAAGTTTTTGCTTTTACAAAAACGGACTTGGAACGACTACAAGCTTGCAGCTATGAAAAACAAAGAAGAGGATCGTGATAAGAAAACCAAACAACGAGTTGAAGATCAAAATTCATTCGATTATCACGAAGGTAGGTAGTGGTATTCCTATGCTTAAACATTTGAATGAACAAATTGTTTTGCTAGTAGAATTAGATACTACTTTTTAATCTGAAGAATTCTAGCTCTGAATCGCCAGTGCCAGGGCCGTCAGGCTTGAAAAGAGCTAGAGTAGATATTTTAATTTCAAACTATCGGCAGTGATCGATAAATGTAAAATAAATGACAGAAATGTCGTTCCCCTCTTGACAGCCTGTATTGAAGCCACTTCTTTGGATCCTTAAAAATTTGTGATTAACCGCACCTCTATAAGGCTTTCTCGTCAATATTTTCGCGAACAAACAGCTACAGCAAGTAAAACAAAATTTTCCAACTTGAGTTTAAACTTTTCTGTAATACACTGGGACTCCAAACTCCTTCCCGATATTACTGGCCAAGCTAAAGTTGACAGACTTCCAATTATTGCAACAGCTCCAAAAATTTAACAACTCCTTGGAATACCGGAACTTTCAGCTGGAACTGGTATTGAAGTATCAGTATGAAGTATTGAAAGATTGGTCATTGATGGATAAAGTGCAAGCTTTCGTTTTTGATCCAACTGCGTTTAAACGGAGCTTGTGTCCTATTAGAAAATAACTTGCAGACATCACATTTTTTTGAAATTGTTCTTCAAGGAGTATTTAATGCATCTAAATTGGATCCACCTTCTGGACCTGATTATCTTTTGCTTAAAAGATTTAAAACTCAGTGGAAAACAATTGATAAAAGTAAAATTTTCATATGGACCATGGACAAACAGGCTGTGAACGTCCTTGTAGATGTAAGGGAAGAAATTTTGGTATTTGCTATGCCTTTTCATAGGCTAGAAGATAATTTCCCTAGGGATGGCTATAAGAAGTTTCTAGAGCTGATAGCTATTTATTTGGGAGGAGCTCCTTCAAGTGGCATTAAATTTCGGGCACCAGGAGCTTATTATTTGGCTCGGTGGATAGCAAAAGGAATATACTACCTTAACATAATATTATTACAGCAACAAATAGAGCTAAACGCAAAAGATAAAAGAGTTCTGTCAATTATTTGCTACTTTATTATCAAATGCTACACAGAATCACGGTTTTCTGCGCCAGATGTCTTACTAGCACCATTAAACGACATTAATTTTCTAAAAAAGACTCAATTGCTATAGAGAAGTGGATAAGGCAATAGCTGAAAGTCCAATAAATAAGTTCCTTAATCATTTATGGAACCTGAATGAGGAATGTGCAGCGTTTTCGCTTTTCGATGAAAGGCTGAATGTTAAAGAAAAGCGAAAAATGGTTTTAAAAGTTTTGGAAGGAGATGACCAGAAGGAAGACGAAGTAAAGAAGAAATTACATCTCAAACCAGCTGGTGTTTCACACTTTATTACCAAAAATCTTCCATCAGATCTAGTGTCAGCTAAATGTATGAACATTTTCGAAAGATTTGGCTTATCTGTAGACTTTTTCCACATTGATCCAACAGTTTGGAGTGCCCAACCAGATTATAGGCGAGCAAAGTTAATAGTCAGATCATTAAAAGTAGTCAATGATGCAGCTGAACGTGAAAACGAAAAACGCAGATCAAAAGCAATTCCTACTTCAAGTGAATCATTTGTTTAAAAGTAATATGCTTTAAATTTTAAATAACTTTAAAATTTTCAGAATATAAGTTAATAAGATTGAAATAAGAGTTGTTGACTTATATTCAATTTATTAATAATTATATTTATTCCTCTATGAGGAAACTTTTTTATGCCAGCCTGCCAACTGTGCCGGTCCAGTTATTGCTGTACTGCTGGTTTCTCTCACACCAAACGGTGTCGGTATTGTTGCACTGTAAATATGTGCGCTTCCAGCTTCTGTTGTTGCTAGTTCAACTAGTGTGACCAGCTTGCTGTTGCTGGATTTCAACCTGCAATAGAATCGTGTCGTTTGCTGTCCATAACTATTCCCACTCTTGAACGAAGACGTCCTCGGCTTCATCTCAACAGATACTATGGCCTAGAAGCTAAGTGTTTTCAGTTCAGATTCTTCAGATTCAGATTTTAATAATATCATGAATGTTTACATATGTACTCGTAAGTAGTTCTAATTTGGTTCTATTTTCTATGGAACATATTTACATGGAGTGTTAATATTAGTTTTACATTTTTGTATTTCTTTCTATCTTAAGTAATAAACAAATTTTAGCGGCAAATGAACATAACATATTAATTGGATGCAAATTGTTGTTATTCCTTAAAACTATTTTTATAAATATCCTTAACTAAAATTTGAATTGTCAATTAACAACAATATTCTATGTATGAACCCTTCTCTTTTCCCAATTTAAAAAAAAATAATTTTAACAGTTTTAACAAATTTAAAAAATAACAAATCTTTAAATTGCTGAATTAATAATTTGTCATAAAATTTAGAATAAGATCTTATTTCGACCCAAATACTTTGAAATAAATTGGAGGTTTTCCTTGTGAACTTTCTTGTTGTCTATGAGAACCGTAGTTCCTAAACCTTTCTGGATAACCTTTTCGATAAATAACTTTCTAAATTTATTGCCAATTCGTTTATTTGTTCGCACAAACACTTTTTCTCCTGGTTCAAAAATTCTAGTTTGTCTGCCTTTGTTGTGATACTTTAGATCTCTACGTTGGGTGTCAGATATTTTTTTCCTGATTTCATCCACTAACTCTTTTCGAATGGAATGAAATATATCAATTGGGTGATAGTTTGTGACTGAGTGAATCGTCCTGTTATACTTGACAGTGGCAAGTAAAAGGAGCGGTATCACAGATGTTTGACAGAGTATTATGAAACCTTTCTACTTGTCCGTTTCCTATACTGTGAAAGGGTGGTGTATTAAAAATATTTACTATAAAATGATCCCTTAGCAATGATTTTATACTTTCTGAACAAAAGGATTTCTCATTGTCGCAAACAATTGTTTTTGTGTTTTTAAAGAGGTTGAGTGTTTCTACGAGTATAATCGGCTCTTTAATATCAATTATAGCTCGCGACTTAATCGGTTTTACAATCGCGAATTTAGAAAATTTGTCCAAGCATGTCAAGAAATGAGCTCCTGCAGTTGAATAAATATCAATGTGCAGTATCTCACCTGGGTGGGTTGGTACAGGAGTTTCGCCTATCTCAGGCTTCGGTGGATGTCTCTTATATTTCGCTTCGTGGCAGATTTTACAATTGGAAATTATTTCTTTCAGCCTTTTCCGAATTGCAGGGAAGTAATAATCATTCAAAACCTGATTTGTGTTTTCATGTGCAGATCGATGGGCGCGATTATGCTCGGTTAAAAGAATTTCAGATTGATCGTTTAGATTGAAAATGTCAGTAACCATGATTTTAGTGTAAAGAAATTTCCCAGAAGGAAACATAGTACTCGTAATCAGTCTATCTTGAATTTGTGCAAGAATTGTTAAGTCGCAATGAATTGCATTGACAACATTAGGATTGATTACTTGCTTTAGGACTAGGAAAAGGTTGTCTATGTTATCAAATTCAATTGAGTGCCTCATTTGTTTTTTGAAAATTATTTTAGTTATTTGTAGTAATTTCAGACCTGTATTGAGAATTATCTGGTTTTTGAAGCAATTTAGGGGATTTTGAACACTTGGTATTGTCTGAGTTAGAGAAGCCTCACTGTGAGCTGTTGCAGAGGTTGAATTAACCTCCTGTTCCAAGCTATTAATATGTTGTCTGGACAGCGCATCGGCAACGAAGTTTTCCTTTCCAGGTTTGTAAAAAAACTTAAGTGAAAATTCTTCCACAAAGGCTCTCCACCGCTTAATTTTTGCATTAGGATTTTTTTCGGATATTGCAAATGTTAGAGGCTGATGGTCGGTGTATATATTGAGCCGATTTACTCCATACAAATAGTTTCGAAGCTTTTGCAATGACCACACAATAACTAGAAGTTCTCGCTCATTTGTGGCATAGCTTTCCTCAGTTGTGTACAACGTTCTAGATATCATAGTTATTGGTCGACCATTTTGGGAAAGAACAGCCCCAAGGGCATGGGATGAAGCATCAGTTGTTAAATCAAAGGGCTTTTCATAGTCCGGATAAAGAAGTAACACATCTTCCGAGGCTAAAATCCTTTTAATTCTGTGAAATGCCTCAAGTGCTTCTTGGTCGAGCTGTATCTTTTTGTTCTTTGACTGACCTTTCCCTACGTTTCCATTCTCACCACGTAAGTATCTAGTAAAAGGTTTCGCGATTTGGGCATAGTCCCTAATGAAACGTGTGTAGTATCCCGACAATCCGAGGAAGGATCGCAAATCACGAAGTGTCCTAGGAACTTCGTAACTTACAATGACTTGTGTCTTGTCTGGACCTACAAACCCCAAAAATTCAACTTCTTCTTTAAAAAATTTTGATTTTTCTAATGAAACTCGCATGTTAGCTTCGAAAAGCAATTCTGAAATTTTTTCCACGTGTTGAAGGTGTTCTTCCTTTGTTTTAGAAAATATAATGACATCATCGTTATAAACATGACAGCATTTACCTATCTCTTCTCCTAAGACGTCGTCTATAGCCCTTTGGAAAATGCTGGGTGCATTTTTTAATCCGAATGGAAGCCTGCAGAATTCATACTTTCCGTTATTTATGGAGAAGGCTGTCTTTTCTCTATCCCGCTCAGACAATTTGATTTGATGAAATCCTGATTTCAGGTCCAAGGTTGTAAAAAAAGAAGCCTTACCAATATTTGCCAGGATAACCGCAGTGTTCGAAATCGGATATCTATCGTTTACAGTTTTATTATTTAATTTCCGAAAATCTATTACAAGCCGCATTTTACGAGTACGTTTGCCCGTTTCATCGACTCGTTTTTTGTCCACAATCCATACTGGATTGTTGTACGGAGATCGTGAAGATCTAATTATTCCGTTATGGAGTAAGTCAGTAATTTTATTGTTAACGAAGTCAACGGCAGACATAGGATACGGGTAAGCCTTTGAATAAACTGGATCATTATCCATTGTTCGAATGGTTGCGACAACATTCGTATTAAATGGTAACAATTCACTAGGATTGGCAAAAACTTTTGCCTGACGATTTA
This sequence comes from Volucella bombylans, assembly GCA_949129095.1. Lineage (NCBI taxonomy): Eukaryota > Metazoa > Arthropoda > Insecta > Diptera > Syrphidae > Volucella > Volucella bombylans. Next base: position 107,476,225 of record OX422143.1, on the reverse strand, counting down.
GCAATAAAGAAACTTCTTCATTCATGTTTAGTGAAGTAGTTCTGCTTTATATAAAGATATTATGAACATCTCTGCAATAAAAGTATAACAATTTTTCCTCACCCCCATTGTAATTCAGAATTCCTTTTGCCAAATTTAGTTTTGCATTTATTTCATTTAGAAAATCAAATCCTATAATCCCATCGAATGTTTTGAGGGTTGGAAGTATAAAAAATGTAGCATTTTTATTAAAAATGTTGATGACACACTTGGATGTAACTTGGGTAGTTCCGTGGATCGATTTAACAGGGAACGGTTTGTTTATTGGTCTGACAGATTTGAGTGTGCTGAAATTTTTTATATAATTTTTGGATGCCCCAGTATCCACTAAGAGTTTTATTTCTTTTCCCTCCAAAGTTCGGCAGACGTACGGCAGGAGGGACCTTCCCCTAAAAAATTTATTTCGTCGAAAGATTCTGGGATATCACTGCGTGTATGTGCTATATTTTTCTGTAGTGTTTCATCGCCTTCGTCATAACCATAATTGCTACCATATTCATTATAAGGATCTTCGTGATCACTATTATAGTATTTGTATGAATCCTCTTGGTTTACGAATCTAGTTTCTGATAACTCATGATTTAAATTATTTACTCTCTGATGTTTAGGAAGCGTCTTTCGATCAGAGTCGCGATGTCTCTTTAGCTGATTAGTATTATAAGGACCATCAAAGTGATTGGAGCCTTGCATAGGTTTTGGATGTTGAATTGAATATTGTTTAGAGCCTTGAAAATTATTGGTGTTCCCTATTAAGGGTCTATGGCCGTGACTGGGATTCTGTGTAGGTCTTTGGAAATTTGTACTATTTCTATTGTGTGAAACGGTTGGATCTGTATCCATTGCAGTTGGTGTTTGACGTTGTTGGTTATCGTAAATTGGTCTATAATGGGGTGAATTGAGCGGATTATAACTGAGGTTTTGACGAGGTAAAAAGTTTATCGAACGCTCATTCCTATTGGTAAATGAATTAGCAAAGATATAGCGCTCTTGGTTTGCTTCAAGTTCCTGCGCAAGAGCAAGAGCACTAGGCATATCAAATGGTCTCGAGGAAAACAATATATCGCACATGGGCTTTCGTAAGCCAGGAATAAAAATCATCAGTGCATCCTGCCTATATTTCTGACTGAGAGAATCAATCAAGCCTTTGTTAACTTCGTGAAGCATTAGCGTCTTGTTAATAATTAACGTCAACTTTTTTTCCACCTCATCATAGAATTCCGCAATCGACAACCTACCTTGGGTTAGAGTGGACATTTCCTGTTCAATAAGGTATACAGGTTTTTTATCTGCATACGTAAAGTCTAAACGCGCTATAATAGCTCTGAAATTAAGGACCGTGTTAAATGAGGATATTACTTGATCTGCAGAGCCAAAGATTTTATTTCGTATTATGGCTACTGCCTGATAGTGCTTAGAACTTCCCTTGAATGCCTCAAATAATTTATAGGCGGCGTGAGCAGCCTGACGCCAAGAAATATACCGAACTTGTTCACCACTAAACTCAGGTAAGAATTTAACCAAATCTAATGATTCTTCATAGCGTATGCCAGCATCGATGGTAACCGATTTATATTCTTCAACAACTGTTGGAGATTCTAATACCCTTAGACGAGCAGTCAACTCCTCGATCGTAGCATTAAACGCATGTCTAGTTTGCTTCGGTGCTGCGGTAACCGCAGCGGAAACTACTGCACTAATCTTTCCCACGTTCATTATTAACTCAGAAAAGAAAAGGGTACTCAATATAAAATGTTTAAACGTTCAACGTAATTCAGATCAAAAAGTATAATGAAGTATATATCTACTAAATATTGCTACTTATGTAACATACATATACAATATATATATATAATAAGAACGACGGTCTTAGCTGTAACTCACTCGATATGATGTATTGACATCAAAACCAATTTACTTACTTTTCTATAAAATTAAAGTCACTTAGTTATTAATTATAAGTACAGAGAACTAGAAAATAAGTATTATAAATCACAACTCATAAAACTAATAATTATTAAGTAAGTTAAATGAAAAACCACAGTTAAATGTTGAACGCCAGCACTTATCCGGATATCCCTCCTTGCAATATCAAAAGTTCCAGCTTCAACTGCCTAATTTTATGATTTTTAATGGTGATTGCGACTGTTTTTAGTTGAATTATTTTATTTTGTGCAAGTTTATATTAGTTATATTACTATAGTTTTCTTGTTTTTATTTTGGGCGGTTTTACATTTCAAACCAATATTTTTTTTAAATTATTATGTTGCAACCGATAATTTACACTTTTTTTACATTGTTTTTCTTTATGTTTTTGGGATGTAGTATCCGCAGAACTATAAATTATTAAGAACTATAAGAACTATTATTCGTGAATCCGTGTAACAAAGCAACGCGAACTATTATTATTATCTTTTACCAAGATCTTTTATATTAATCGTTTTCAAACGCGTTGCCCCACGTTGGGCGCCAGTTAATAAGATTGAAATACGAGTTGTTGATTTATATTCAATTTATTAATAATTATATTTATTCCACTATGAGGAAACTTCTTTATGCCACCGTTCTATAACTCTGAATCACAAGAACTGACTTCTAGCCAACACTCAGCCTGCCAACTGTGCCGGTCCAGTTATTGCTGTACTGCTGGTTTCTCTCACACCAAACGGTGTCGGTATTGTTGCACTGTAAATATGTGCGCTTCCAGCTTCTGTTGTTGCTAGTTCAACTAGTGTGACCAGCTTGCTGTTGCTGGATTTCAACCTGCAATAGAATCGTGTCGTTTGTTGTCCATAACTTATACCCAGAATGTAGTCGAGAAAGTCTCAAAACCCATTACGATGGCTGGGCTTCATTATTTATTTGTGTATAAATTATTTGTACAAATATCATCTATAAATCTATTTATTACAAAATCTTCATCTGCTTATTATTATTATTTATGAAAATAGCACTTTAAAAATAAATTTTTAAAATTATTTGGTTGTTTATTTTTTTTTCGCCTAGAAGAGAATTCTTAAGATTTCAGGCTCTTTGTGGCACGTTTATTAATACAAGCCGATTTTTGTTAAATTTTTTTGGTACACCTTTTGAATATAGAAATTTTATTCTTCCATACAAATAAGGCCAACCCTAGTATATATACATATTAGTGCTGTGTAAATTAATTGGGAGAATGACTTATTTTAACCTTAATCGTAAGTAGTCTGTTGCTTTTAGCCTTATTTTTCCAAAGTCTGGCAAGAGCTTTTCGAAGTTATTGTGACAAATGTTTTCTGCTGGCTCTTTCAAAGGTAGATTTTTCAGTTTGCTTAATATGGATTTGAGAACGGATACCTCCATGGAAAAGAGAGCTGAGATCATTGATTTGCATGATCACACTGACAAGGGCATAAGTGAGATTTCCAACAGATGTTGGAGTTCCAAAATCTAGCGTAGGAAGAAGCTACCGGATTCACTGCAGAGGGTCGTAAGGGACATTGCGATGAAAACTCGAGACTACAGGTCATGAAAGCAAGATTTTGATCCATAACAGCGTAATTGGTCCTTTTAAGACTTCAAAAGGACTGGACGTGTGGTGCGGTGGTGATAGACTCGTCTGTTGTGCGGAGGCGCCACTTAAACAACAGCTTTTCCGTGAGGCTATGCTGGTCTGCAGAAGATTGTGGAAGAGTCATTTTTTCACATGAGAGCCACTTTGAAGTTCAGGGCTACCGGGTAAATGTCGTGAGAAGGAGTGACAACGAGACCTAGTCACATTATTCAGGCCTCTAAAAACCCACTCCAAGAAATGTTTTTTGTGCTTAAATCCTATCGAAGGCATGATGAATAGCTTCAGGAAGGTAGACGTTTTGACCGATATGCTCTTTTCGACCATGCAAAGATAGTCTCCGACCGGAAATGCAGTTTCCCAACAAGATCTTGCCCCATGTCATACGTCCAAAAAAATGAAACAGTTCTTCACGGAGAAAAATAAGTGCTGGAATGGCCACCTTTGGGCTTGGTTAGGCTTAGGCGACCAAAAACAAGGTAATTTCAGCCATTTTTGAGATTTGGTTTCATAATGCAGAATTGAAAGAAATGTACGAAGTCTTGATTTCTTTAATGCGAAATAGGGTAAAATAACTTATTTCGGCCAAAAGCAGTCACACTTTTCACGGTAAAAAACGTTTTATTGATCAACATAATCTTTGTTGCCCTCCAAATAATAATAACCGTTTGTGTCATTAATGCTGCCGTCAAGTGATTTCTTTATGTTTGGAAACAGGAAATAATCGCAGGGGGCTAAATCTGGAGAATATGCTGGATGAGGGAGCATCTCGTAATCTCATAATTTTGCCATTGCGACTGCGGACTTGTGCGCCGTTTCGTTGTCCTGCTGAAAGAGAACTTGCTAAATGCGGTTGTTTTTGCTTCAAATCGGCCTCGAATCGATCCAACAGCTCTGCACAATTGGTGCCGTTGATCGTTTTATTATTTTTAAGGTAATCGATGTGAATGACACCGCGAGCATCCCACAAAACAGTCGCCATGACCTTGTTGGCCGACAGACGCACCTTGGTCTTCTTCGACTTCGAATATCTGGACTATTCCTTGATCTCTGGTGCGTCATGATGAATCCATGTTTCTGCCACGGTTACAAAATGGAAGAAAAACTCGTTCGGATTGCTATCGAACATCGTCAAACACTCCTTACAAGCTGTCAAATGATTGCGTTTATTGTCAATTGTGAGTAAACGCGCCACCCATCTGGCGGATAGTTAATTCATATCCAATTGACCATATCTGCTGTGGTAACCTTAATTGAGCGACCAGAAAGTTATGCGTCACTTGTGCTGGTACATAGTGAAGAGTCCCCAAAATACTTTCCAAGCTTTTTTTTGGTTTGCGTGATGGTTTCTTTGGGCAAAAAATAGTAATGAGCACACGATATTCAACTTTTTCCATTTCCTTCTGTTTAAAATGGCTGTCACAGCAAAACTATTTGACATATCTGTCTGAAAATTTGGCTGCGTTCTTTTGAAAGGTGCTTCTTGACAAGCAAAATGTTGGATTTGAAGTGGCAGAGCTATTTGTTTTAATTTTCAGGGACTTATTGACCCACCCTCGTAAATTATTAGTTTAATCAAATTTTATTACGTTTTGGAAACCAATGAAAATATGTATGAAAATGAAAATCTGCCTTACCTGTCTCAATTAATTTGCATAACGCTGTACGCTCGTGATCTTACAGAAGAAAACCACCACCCACAAATATATAAAATATTCTTTAAACTTCTTGACCGCTTGTCAAGACTTTGGCAATATTCTTAATATGATGTAACGACAAAATCAGAAGAAAAACACATTTCTAACAAAGACCTCCAGAAACTTCACCGATTGCGTATCCCTAAATGGATGAGTTACTGAAAGGTGAGGTGCTTGTCTCCCCAACAATGCTACACCACGCATCCCTGGTTCAATAAAGGATATTGAAGCAGAGCTTTAATTAATGTTTTCATTAAATACGCAACATTTCTCTTTTTCATAAATTGTAAAGAATTACATTTTTTAAATAATTATATTGCCAACTTTTGCTTAATTACCCTATATTAAAATTGTGTATACTTTCATAAAAGCTTAATATCAGCTGTTTGATCATGTGTAAAAGCTCTCTTTTGTGGTTGCGAAATAGAGTATAAAAGCCCACAGAAGTCAGCTTAAACATAGAGTAGTATCGGAGCATCGAAAGAAGACACTCTAAGGTGAGTTCCTAGGAGGTCTTTTTTTCGTTCGCCCGCTGACTGGCAATTTGGTTATTAAAGAACGAACTGGGCGATTTCCCGGGTCTTCCTTAATACCCAAATTGCTAAGTTTGATTAAGTTTTTGTAAGCAAATACACTTTTTTTGTTTTCTTTTTACTTCTTCCGTCGTAATAAAAAAAATAGGGAGGAAACTACCTTTTAGTGAAGAAAACCTTTTCTGAACAGAAGAGTCCCGCTCTACAATATTAATTAACCGAAGCAGTAAAACCAGGTATATTCAAACCAATGCTACAGAAATAAGCTGTTCTGTAGAACTATAACCAAAAAGGTGACAAGGGTATGAGCTTATTCGAACAAGGAAGAATATCCACGCATGAATTAAATCACTCGCGGAATCATATTTGGTGGCGAAAATATAGAAAATATCAGGATTCCAGGAAGCGAATAGACGATGTAGTCCTAATAGACATGAACATCGAAGATTCTGTCCTACATGTGGAAGGGCTTGAATTGTATCAGTAGAGCGCCTATGTTACGAATATATGAAATCTAATCGACGGTTCTCCCTATAAGTGTGAATTTTTTAAAAAAAAATCTGAATTCAAAATAATCACATTCATTTCGTATGACTCTCAAAATATCCGCTGCCGTTTCAATAGAAAAACTTTGCATAGATACTATAGATTAAGCTGTGCAGTAAAATCAACTCCATCCAAAACTATAGACGGCTGAAGAACCTCTGTTGGAAAAGCACCTACAGGTAAAAGTACCTCAACTACTATAGTTTGCATTGCAGAACTGGTGTTGTTAGCTATGGACCGAGTTAATGGCAAAACTTTGTTGGTTGAAGTCTAGTTTTAGTACGTTTATTCCGTATATATTATTTTAGTACGTGAATTGTGTATGCTTAGATGGGTTATTATCAAGACGAAAAGTAATTTTCTTAACGTTCCTGCCATTGCATCACCAGTTGTCTCTGTAAAAACACACCATCAATACTATGTAAATGTATCTATATGCATTGATCATTATTTTCAGCCACATTTTTTATCATAATTCCATCTGGTCGGCTGGCATCTTCGTATCAGTATCAGTCCAACCACAAAAAGGCGCTATTGTTTTATGTTCACCTAATAAAGGACTGGAAAAGTTCCATGATCGGTAATTTACCTCTTTACAGTGAATATTCAAACCACAAACAATGAATTGCATGCCAGGAAGTTTGTATTTATTTGTATTTGTATTTCTATTTATTTATTTAAAGAATATGTACACATCTTATACTCGTAGTTAGTGTAGGCTTTACAAAAATTGTAGGTTCGAAAGCAAATTTAACATTATAAATAGGTGACTACATATATATAATTAATTTAATTGGAAACTACAAAATTGAATTAATAACAAAAACAATAAAAATATATAACATTTAACAAACCTCTTGAATTTTTATTTATGTATCACTGGTCAGGTGTTGGAAAAGATAAGTTTTAAATGTGCTTGTGTTTGTGGTTCTCCTTAGTGTAATGGGTAATGAGTTCCATAAGAGAGTGGCATGGATGAAGAATGAGCACTCAGATTGTAAGCAATGGGATCGGGGCCGAATAAGGATGCTGTTCTTTGTGAACTCGCAGTATTTAATCTGTTATACAAATACTCAGGCTGTTGGGTCTGTATAATATCATGCAAGAGGATTAGCGTTTTAAATTTAATAAGGTTGTCGAAGCTGAGGCCCATTATTTGTAAAGAGTAACTTGATATGTGGTCCAAGTATCGTTTACTAAAAACATATTTTGATAAGTTGTTGTAGATGACATTTAGTTTACGTCTAGTATTATAGTCAACAAGGCAGGAAACTTGCTATATATGTAAGCAATATAGGTAAGAAGAGGGACTTAACAAGTAGCATCTTAGTTTTGATCGGCAAAGAATTTTGCGTTGCCTATAGCAGTCGGAGACCATTGTATACCTTTTCGATTGTAGTTGCAGCATGATCTGTCCAGGTAAGAGTATCGTTGAAAACAATACCCAGATTTCGAGACTTCGTGACGTATTCTATGGATGACTGCCCTAATTTTATTGGTGGAAATGTGATAGTATCTAGTGATTACTTATAAATACAGAGTCTCTTATTATAATAATATATGAACTATATATGTATATTGAGAATAATCAGTGGAAGGGGCGAAACATATGTAACCTCTGGCGACTTCCACGCTAGTTCGAGAATGCAAGACTTCACTGAACGCAGTCGGAAGGCTAAATTGACTGGGTTTCAAGTCACAATGGGTTACTGGGAAATGGAATCACCGATGAACTTATAGAAAACATTGTATACTACAATCAACGTACCAGCTGATCTTTAAACTAGATGTGGCAAAAGTTATAAGACAAACTGAAATATTTTTATTATATTTACATACAGGGTCTTCCAATGGTGACTTTTGAACTTTAACAGTTGATAGCGGCCATATTGTTGAAGCTACATCTGTTAAATTGGCTGTCATTTATTCAGTCTGTTTTGCCATGGATGGACATAGCGTTCAATGGGTGTTGTGTTCGGGCAACGTTCCGCCCGCCTCGCCCATTTTGCGGTCGCCATAATCGTCCTACCGAGAGGACTATTCGCAGTGTGGTAGATAAATTTGAGTCCACTGGTTCAGTAAACGATAAACTAGCATCCCTATTAGTGATCTAACAGCATCCGCTGTTAGTGAGAGTGTGCAGGAAAACCCGAGGTAGTCGATTTCGCGTCGCTCACAAGAACTCGGCCTTTCGCAGACCACAACTTGGCGAATTTTGTATCGTGACTTGGGCCTGCACCCGTACAATATTCAACTGACCCAGGAGCTGAAGGTAAACGACCATAGACAACGACGTGCGTTTTCTGAATGGGCTCTAGAGCAGTTGGAAACTGACCCTAATTTTCATTGAAAAGTCATCTTCAGCGATGAGGCCCAAGTGGTAGTGTATTGGCTTCCAACTCTGAAGGTTCGGTGTTCCGATAGACATTTTCAGGCAACATAATTCACGTAAGACGAATGGTTGCCTATAATACAACAACAAGTCCAATTACACTAATAATTTAGTCTCCCAATTAAATGTTGGATGCCACCCTTGGAGCGAAATAGCCACAGAGCCCAAATATCTTTCTTTCTCTCTCTGTCCGATTTTCCTAAAAACTTAGCACGTGCTCAGGCATTTTAAGTGTAATAATACCCACTTGAGTGTTAAGTTCTTAAAAAAAAAGAAAATTGGCGAATTTGGAACGATGTCAATCGACATGAGTTGGAAAGCGTCCAATGCATCCTAAAAAAGTCATTGCTTGGAGTGGATTTTGGGCTAGCGGCGTCATCGGTTCATATATCTTTAAGAACAATGTGGGCCAGGCCATCACCGTCAACGGCGAGCGCTATAGGTCTATGACTACCAATCCTGAATTGGATGACATGGACACCTAAGACTTATGGTTTCAACAGGACGGCGCTACGTGTCATACAGCTCGCGCCACATTGGAAATTCTGCACGTGCGATTGGAGGGCATGGTCATCTCACGTGGAGGTGATGTGAACTGGCCACCGAAATCGTGCGATCTGACTCCGTTAGGGTTTTCTAAAGTCGCAGGTCTATGCGAATAAGCCACAAACAACAGCTGTCCTTAAACCCAACATAACCCATGCCATTGGTCAAATTCAGCCTGATTTATGCGCCAGAGTCATGGAAAATTGGAAATATCCACCCAGAGATGCCGCGGCGGACATTTGAATGATGTTATATTCCAAACATAATGGCATCGATAGGCCTTTCAAACGAATAAACAATTTCGATGGGATGCGCTTTACTTATCTATGTTATTGTTTTTTATTTAAAATATTTAAGATTTTTGTAATAAAAAAAATTTGAGGTATAGAAGACATTATATACCACAATCATAGTATAAGCCTTTAGTATAAGACCAATAGCAGAAGAAGACTACATATTGTCATATTGAAAGCCCTTAATACAGTTCAGTATTAAAATGATTCACGGCATGACAAGGTTCTGGTAACATGTAACTTCTCGTGTTATTGACGCTTTTATGAAAGCTACCTTGATGTGTTAGGTGCACCAATAATCCAATTGGCAATGCTCGGTCGGTTGGCAATCGGAATAATTTAAAAAAAAAGTGATTTAAGTTGTATTGAGATAGTTTTAAGTCAAAGTACAATAAATAACGTCGCACTTGTGAAAATTGCCCCAATAAATTTTGCCATGTGTGTAGCCAATATATTGTAAAGGCCCAAGGAAGGGTTGTAACTGAAAAAGTAAAGAGGCTTATCACCTTTATTTTATTCATTCTATACAACAAGACAAAGAATGGATTCCGAAATTGTTTTGTATCTCGTGTTATGTTACACTTATCGAATGGTTAAATCGAAAAAAGAAGCCGATGCCGGTTGCTATTACAATGATTTGGCGTGAACAAGTAAATCACTATGATGATTGTTATTTTTGTTTAAAGTCGAAGGGTTTTCAAAAAAAAATAGAATACCCTAAAGTAGCTTCTGCGTTCACGCCAATACCTTATAGTGAACCATGTGCAAAGTCAAGTGATGAGGATGACCGTGAAGGAAATTAAGCGCTAGAGAAGGAAACATCCGAATATGTACCTCCTAGAAGTTCACTGAAAGAACCACATATGATGATTCAGCAGCAAGAGTTGAATGATTTGTTTCGTGACTTAAATTTATGTGAAATTCTCAGTTCTAGACTACAAGAATGGTATATTATATTGGTATATAGTTATAAAGTATACAAATTCAATATGAAATAAAATACTTGAAGCTAATGTTAATGTCTATGATATTAGCTTTATTTAATAGATAATTTTATGCCATTAGTGATTAAATATGATATTGGGCATATGCGCGGCACGACAAGCTCGAATGAAGCGCAATCGTGAAGTGTAATTTTTTACAACTTTATCGAGCAACTGGGGCTGTATATCAGCAATAACACGGCGCATGTTGACTTTCAAATCGTCTAACGTCTCTGGTTTATCAGCACAGACTAGTGACTTCACATACCCCCAAAGAAAGTAATGTAAGGGTGTGAGATCACAGGATAGTGGAGGCCAGTTCACATGTCCATTACGCGAAATTATGCACTATGCAAATGTTTCCCGCAATAAATTGATGGTATCGCGCGCAGTGTGGCATGTTGCTCCAACTTGTCATGTCAATGCCATTCAACTGAGGAACGAAGAAGTCAGAAATCATGTTTATACAGCGCTCTCCATTGGCGGTAACCATCTGGCCGGCATCCTCATTTTTCATTTTTCATTTTTAATGCATGTTATTCTATTGATCTTAAATTTACTAAACTTACATGCTAACAGAAAAAATTCTTAAATGCTAGCTTATCATAACTTAATTAACTTATTATAACTTACTGGCCCTCCAAACGGGCGCTCTAAGCTAAACTATATTTAGTTTATGTCTTTCGACGTCTAATTTACAATTTACAATCTTAATTACTGTTCATTAACATCTATTATAGTTAAACTAAAAAAAAATTAAGTGTTTAAGAAAAAATTTAGTAAATGAGCATTTTTTTTTGTATTTATATAAAACTTATACTAAACTACCTGTGCTAACTTATACTAAACCTTAAACTACTTAGCCTAACTATACAATATTATGGCTCACTTTGCTTTCTGACTAGGCTAACCTGGACTTCAAGGAAACGACGAAGAAATCGGGTCTTCTTCACTCAACCACCAAATATTTTGGTGCTGCAAGAAAACATCTTTTTTGTCGCGTTTTGAAACCGCCCTGCTAAACCTGAGACATTCAGGTCTGCCGTTTGAGACGTCTCTGTTGTAATTGAGTCGCCCCTCACCAACTGCACGCGCTACGTAGAAGATTAGCGGCACCACAAACATATCCTGGATCAGCCCTTTCATGTCCAAATAGAGGAACGCTTCAGGGGGGACGAAGCCTTTCAAGCGCACACTCTCATGATATAAGTAGTTGGGGTAGTAGGCAAGAGATATCAGGTTATTGGATGAGGTCATTGCTCTTGCAATATGCCAAGTCAACTTAATAGCGAAGTTGTCCACTCTTATTAGATTCGCCCTGTTGTATAGAATCTCATTGGGATCGAATTGTATGTAATCCGATTCTGGTGTTCTGTAAGGATGAAGACAAATCCTAAGGCAAGCCCTCTCAAACACCTGAATCTTTTCCATTAAGCTCGCTCTCACGTTGAACCACACGGGGCACCTATATACCAGCATGGGCCGGATGAGAGCCATGCTATGTAGCTGATAACTTTCACTCTCGCATCGACTTGGCTGCTATAAAACAGTCTCTGTGTAAGGGCAAAAGCACATTTGGTTCTGGCCAGAACAGCATCTACATTCTTGTTGAAATGTAGATATTGGTCTAGCCAGATCCTAGCCAATGACCGAGAATTTTCGCCAATTCTTTCAACGGCGTTCTAAACAGAATGGTTTCAGACTTCTGAAAGTTGATTTCCAACATCCAGTCATCGCAAAATCGCCTAATTTATTCGAAGTCACTTTGCAAAAGCACGTTAATGACCTCGACTTTTGCACCTGTTCTGTACGCTATCAAGTCGTCTGCGTACGCAATGCAATGGGGAAGTGAACCTATCAAATCGCTTGTGTAAAGGTTGAATAGGATTGGCGAATTAACCGCACCTTGTTGCAGACCGTTTTTAATGTGAAATGTTCCAACAGAAGTCGCATCGCCATTTTTCACGATGAACTGTCTGTTGGTGAGCATACAGTCTGGTCAGCCTGTAGAAAATACCCTCTAACCATACGGTGTCGAAGGCCTTTTCCAAGTCAAGCAGGCAGGCCCCAGTACACTGGTTTTTGCTTTTATTCCATTGGGTATCTGACACCAGTTTAGACGCGGCATGTATGACATCTTGCCCCGCCTTAAAACCGAATTGATTATCCGGAACAATATTTTTGTCCTCGACCCACTGATTCAAAACCCTATTGATTACCTTTTCGAACACCTTACTGATATTTGGATGAAGACTTATCGACCGAAGATTCGCCGGATTGGATGTATCTTTCCCCTTTTAGGAATAGGATAAACCACCGCAGTTTTCCAATGGTCTGGATAATGTGCATTATTCATTGCATTGTTAAACAGGGTGGTGTTAATGTCTACCGCTTCTAGAGGAAGATGTCGAAGCACAATATTCGGTATTCCATCGATTCCCACTGATTCTTTACTTCTTATTGTGTCGGAGATCTCATGGGGTTCTTCCTTTGAGATGAACGGGGGTAGGTCCCCTTCATTGGCAATGACATTATTCGTCATGTTCTCGTCACTGAACTGGGTGAAACAGGAGCTCTCGAATCGCTAGTTCTGTATGTCATTTCGCAGGTACAAATTTTGCAGAAGGACTCGATTCTCCAGTTCGCTATTTGAGCCAATGACGTTATTGGTTTTATACACTTACTGAAAAGTCGCTCCCAAGGCTTCAAATTTCTCCTGAGGATCTTCGATCACAAAGAAATTATCATCATCTGCGACTTCTCCCGGATCTATGCCTGCAGTAGTCAGTATTCGTTCGTTGTCCGTCGTTCGAGGAATTTTAAGGCACTGTAAGTCATTTAGATTTTTTCTCCGAAATATTTTATTTATTTGTGGGAACATATTCAGGTTGCTGCAATTTACAGCCCGAATTATATTGTTCCAATACAAACTTGCAGCTGATCTGTAATTCTCTCTTATTAATATTTGGAGGTTTTTAATTGATGACTTCAGTGTCCTAACCTCCATGTTATGTCTGTCAGTAAACTGCCTGTAAAAGTTTTTGAGCCTTGACGACAGTCTGCTTTTGAGTTGGTGCAGTGCGTTGACGGTAGCATTGCGGAATAGTTGTTCGTTGGGTGTGTGTTCATACCGAGGTATTGTAATATCCATCGTCTGTTTAATTGTTCGGTCCAATTGTTTTAAGTACCTGTCAAACTCCCCGTTGGACAGATTCCTATTGGACTGTGGGTAGAGTGAATTCGAGGAGAGTACTTTTGTCAAGGTTCTGGCGAAGCGTGTCCAGCGAGTCCTGCTGTACTTGTAAGAATACTTAGGAACAAACTCTTCCAGCTCCGCAATTTTGTTAGGAATTGTTATTTCAGTATTAAAACCGCAATGGTCACTGTCGTACACGAATGTATGCAGACAGTATAACGTTTGTAGATTACTCCTCGTCAGTTTTATCCGTACGTCGTACAGCAATAGATCCAAATAAAAGCCGTAGACTGTCCGTCGCTTTCAAACCAAGTCTATATATGACACTATGCTGGGCCCACCAATCGAGTAGAAGGTTCTCTCTAGTATTTGGTACATGATTTCCCCAATCTCTATGTTTGGCATTAAAATCCCCTCCGATTATATAATAATTCTCCTCCGATTCCAGTCTAAGGTGTCGTAAGAGCCTATCGAGCTCTGAGATGAATAACGTGGATTGTGCTTGTCGGAAAGCTTAGTTTCGCTAGGAAAAATCATATCAGGAGCCTGGTCTTCTAGCAACTTAAACAGCGCGGCTCTTCGCTCGATCCTATCAGGTGCAGCTTCCGGTGCTCTTGACGCTGGGGCCGAGGAAGCAACCGTGGCTTTTTGTACCATTCTACCCCTACCTGCAGCCATTTGGGCGAAGGTATTACGGGGCGTGACGGCTGGAGTTTGAAGCTGAGTGGATTGACGCTTAACCTCCGCTTTCTGCTGACGAGCCATATTTACTTTCTTTATATCTTGGAACTTAGGACAACCCCGACAGTTAGCTGTGTGTCCCGAGCTCTTGCATAAAGCACATGAGAGTTGGCTTTTGTCTAGTTCTTTCTCCTGACCCAAAGTACATTCCTGAGAATTGTGGTTCTTCCCACACTTAATACATCGAGGCTGCATTTGGCAGTTCGATGCGGCGTAGCCGAACCTTTGGCAGCGAACACTTTGTATAATGTTATCGCTCCTTTATAATTTTTCCCAGTGAACAACCTGGTAGTCCAGGACTTTGATACTCCTTAGACCATCCAGTTTGCTATTGGGAGTGAGCTGTACTAGGAAGAACGGTGGTTTCCGCTTCTCCCTTTTTGCTCTTGCAGTGGTAAAAGGCTTACCTGCCACAAATTTGAGACCGTCGCACTCTTTCTCTTGAAGCAGTTTCAAGAGTTCCTCGGGATTATTTTTTTGAAATCGCGCGATTTTTTAAAATAAAACAACTAGTTTTGTTTATAAAAGCGGGATTATAAGAAACGATTTTAAAAAATGGTATTTAAAAAAAAAAGGAATATAAAAAGCGGGATATCGAACCCAACCCCTTTTTTCTGATCTCTATAATTTTTGCAAAATTGATTTGTTTTTTGGGTTTTAAACGCTTGGAGTAGGAGAAACAATGTTTTTAACAAGACCTATTTTAATTTGTTGTTACAGATGAAAAATAGTGTCCCCAGCTTGCATGCCAGTTTCAAAAACGCTTGACTTTGATGCCGTGCAGCGCCGCCATATTTTTAATAAAATATAAATTTTTCACTTACTAAAAAATCCTTAAAAATTTCCCTTGTTTCGGGACTTTCCCCACTTGAATAGAACTCCCAATTGATAAAGGAATACCCTATTTTACTAATGTCACACAAAAAAAAAATGGAAGCTTGTCACGCAGGGTTATTCAGCGAAATAAGTTTGTTTCATTTGGTACAGAACTTGCCAGGCAAGGGTTAGGCGAAAGTTTTTCTGAACCCGAACCCTATATTTGGTCTGTTTCAAATGAGCATAACTGCAGATGGCATGATTTGGCGACAGTGTCTATTAAAAGTGATGACGGCACCACAGAGTACTACTTCTCTGAATGCCCGGCTTATGTTTGCCTCAGGCTGCAGGTACATATTGTAGGTATTTTATCACGGAAGCGCTTACACATCTTCCTTCCGGAAACTGAGAAATTCCATTAAAATTACAAGAAGTACAACGATATAAGAACTATCGGAGTACTCAGTTCTAACTGAAAAAAAAACAACAAAAGCTACATTAAAAAGAAAGGAGGGTAATTCTTAACGCATCAACGAGTATAAAACTCGATTTCATTGATTTTCTTATTGTAGTGTTGATGTGCTGGTATATTATATGAGCTATTCAGATAAGTAAGTTTATGAAGTTCTGTGCAATCTGATTCATTTTTAATTGTATTACACTCATTAAACTCCCATAATACTCGTATATCTGCACTCGATTTGCGGGAATATTCACCCCTATTTAGCCAGTAAACTTTTAACTAGTAATTAAAATAAATTAATTGGCTTCCTCCACCCACATGTATTCTACTCATGCAATATACAGGGGAGGATTCCACATTTCCCAAAATCTACGTAAAGCTTTCTATTTCTACTTGTAATTATTTACCTGTGTACTTCCGATCTAATTTAACCACAATTTTAGTGTTTGGAAAATAAATTACAGAATTTCGGTGCAGGGCAGAAAAATCGATTACATTAAATGTATAAAACGTACATTCCGTTCAAATTTGACACAATTTCCGTCTAATTATATACCTTTTTGAAGAAAACAGCACAAGAGCGATAAGTTATTCAAATTTGATTAAGTCCATTCACACACACACCCCGGAAATATTTATCGGGTGTAGATGTTGCTCTGCATATGCATGAACTAAGATTGAGATACAAAAAAATAAAGGAAAAAAAAAACAACCAAAACCATTCACCTCTGGTGTACCACATTTCTGTGACATCTCATAAGTCATCATCATCATTTGTTCTCCCTCAACATCACTCTCATTCTTCCACCCAAATGCCATTGTTAAGGGTTTTGTAGCGATTCCACTCCCAACGATGCGTTAAGACATCACCTTTCTGAGCGAACATTAAACATCCAGATACAGTTTTACCGTTCTACCGTTCTACTGTTCTACAAGCGCCTGACTGAGTTAGTTTGAAGAAGGATATAACAATAAACACGCCGATCTGAATATAAGTGTACTGAAAACACCTACCCACATGACTGACGATCCGATGTGTAGTGTGCACTTATGCATGTGTGTGTGTTTAACCCTCGCATAATAATTTTCCGGTAACAATGCGAAAGCTCTTTACCCTCGAATTCCAAAAATAGAATTTCAATATGCAGACTAAGCCAATCGTTTTGTATAAACCCACTTTGTGCCACCAAACGTAATCACACTCCATCTTTATGCAGCCTTAGAATTAAATGGGCTGAATAGAGTTGGAGTTGGAGTTGGAGTAGGTTAATAACAGCAACCATCCCCAACGTTGAACTGACATCATGATTGTAAGACAATGTGTCGGGGAAAAGTTGTCAGTTGATTTCATTCGCAACAGGTGGCTGCCGCCCTTATACATATATATGTATGTTAGATGGATTTCTTACCCCCGTCGGGATGGTAATGATGAAGGGAGCCTTTGATGCGAAAAGCAATAGCACGGAAGGAAAGAAAATGTGTTTTCATTCCAATCCAACAAGCCGAGAATATCCTTGGCAGAGAGAGCAGCGCTCAGTAACCGTGACGAGTCAACCAGAACCACATCTATGTTCTATGCGAATACCAAGTACCGAGTAAATATGATATAATATAAAGCTCACACAGCTAAGTGTATGCTCGTATATGTATATACTCGTATGTATGTGCATGTATTGTACAATAATCCACGTACGGGTGAATACAGAAATGTGAGTTAAAAGAATTCAAAACCACACTCATGCACATATTTCAATGAAACCAGAAGTTTACCAACTGTTGGATACACTACTCTACAGCCATTGAAACAGTCTGCTGTCCTGGAACTTTATCACAACCCCAACATAGTGTTGCCATTCAGTTTGTTTGGCCAAAATTTTTTCTGAGTATTATTATTCATAGTAATCGATAAAATTGAAATCCAATATTTCAATAACTGGTTACCTAGATACATACATACAGATATCCTTTTTTAATCTTTATTATAGAATTTGTGTTATAAAATGCATTGTTTTGAACAGAAATCAGTAAAATTCTCCGAAATTGATAGCCACAGGACTTAATGGTTTCAAATTTCCAACGAACCATAGAAGCCATAATTGCCGCTTTGTGGGAAAAGCCCAATAATATTTCAATGACGACTTTCAATTCTGTCAAATTTTACTAAAGCTCATTTCGAAAGTGACTTCCATTGCTCGTATTATTCATATATATTATATTATTAATAATCTACTATTAATTTATGGTCACTAATTTAAAGGGTTTTCCATAGTGAACGCACTCTTTCACTAATCATCAAAGTGTCACTGTCACTTTATTTCTCGCCCTAGTAGACAGGCAATAGCATGTTTAGTGCAAAAATTTGAGTCTACATATTCGTTGTGTGATGGTCGAAGTGTCGAAAATATCGTTGCCGTTCAGGCATCCGTGGCAAACGATCCAAATCAGTCAATTCCACGGCGTTCTCAAGAAGTGGGCATCGCTCAGACCACATTATGGCGTATTTTGCGTTAGGATCTTGCTCGATCAAGGTCGGTACTGAATTAATGGAGAGCTTCAATGTCAGGAAGACAAAGCACAAAAGAATAGTTCAAAACTCACTGTTCAATAAAAAAAAAAAAACACGATCTATTTTACGTTCGGACAATTGTTCGTGAGTATTGGAGCGGAAATGGCCAAAATGTGGCTAATGGTAAACGTGGGTAAAACAAAGTACATGCTGTGACCAGAAAAGGAGGCACACCCTTGATTTCTTGGCTAGAAAGTCACAGTTCGAAATTATATCTACGAGCTTGCTAAAGACTTCATAGGTTTTGGCTCCGGAGTAAGTAACAAACAGCAACGAAATCAGTGCAAAAATAAGACCAAGATTACCCTTGCTAAACGCGGTTTCTTTGGGCACAGAAGACAATTCAGTAACAGAGCCCTCTCCCGTAGGTCGAAACTGGCCAGCGTCTGAGAAGGCAGAGTCATACTGAGCGAATAAACATTACATTACGGTCAAAAAATTTTCAATTCAAAATCTGAGGGATGGCGTAGCAGAGGACGACCACTGTAACGTGGCACACGCAAGTGGAAGGACACCGCAACCAATTTGAGGTGTGGCACTGGAGACAGCTGGTCTAGCTGAAGAGGCTTGTTGATTGAAGTCCAGGTTCACACCGGACTATAGCGTCATCGCTCCAGCAGATAAGGTACTCTTAAAATGTTTACGGATAACGAGGACGAAAGAAAACTAAAGGGAGTTTGGTTTTAAATATCTAAATGTTACAATGACTAGGAAATAGAGAGCTCGGCAGGGCATTCCAAGAGCAAGTTGTTCGGCTTAGGAACGAATCACAATATTTTAGAGTACATTTAGAGTGGGCTTGAGGGTAAACTGATGAGCATTCATAGCGAGATGGGAGTTACGGTTAAAAGTTAGAAGGGGTGGAATGCTACTGGCAATTTCGGTGGAGCACTGGTGGTGAAAATAGCGATAGAACAACGTGAGATACGTGTCCATTGACTAAGTGATATTAGCATCACCTATGGTTTTGAATCCTATCTATTGTAGCAAGTCCAGAGATGTGCTCCAATGGGGGCATAAATGCGTTGTATATTGAGGCCGGATTAGAGGGGAAAAAGTATTTCTTACATCGTTTGGCTTTAAAGACAGCAGACAGCATTGTGCTTTGGACGCATTAAATTCCACTCTATAGATAGTTTCCCAAATGATTATGCTGTTAAAGTTGGAATTTAATGAGGTTAACCCACGTTGCCTTTCCCGCTCTACAGCTGAAGAGCAGGGACGTAAGTCAGGGACCAAATATGAAAAGCAAAAAGTACTGTCGTCAGCAAAGGAATATATTGGATTAGAAGTGGCAGACAAGGGATCATTGATAAAAATTAAAAAGAGTGTAGGAGACAGAACGGAGCCCTGAGGCACACCAGCATTTATTTTGTGAATATCAGATTTGAAACCGATTGAATTGAACTTGAATTGAATGTTCCGAAAGGGAGTTTCTAATTCATTGAAGAAGGGTGTCTGATGCCAAACTCTGTCAACTGCCTTAGGAGTATCAAATTCAACTATCTTGCTTTCGCCAGTTTGATGTAGATTTTGATTCCACGTTTCGGTGAGATATGCCACCAAAACACTAGTGGATCTGTTACTACGAAAATTGTACTGCTGGTCATTGAGAAGTTTTCGTTTCCACAATCTTGAAAAGAAGGGTCTTAAATGCAATGGGTCTGTATTAGGAAAAAGAAGAAGATTCGCCATCTCTCGGAAAGAGTTCTAATGGGTAGAGTCAATGGAAAAATGTACGCAGTGGTTTTGCTAGTGTGGAAGAACACCTCTTCAGAAGAAGGGGAGATATACTATCTGGACTATCGGTAGTAGGTAGAATGAAGCTGTAATCCACGCAGCTGAGAGTTTCAAAGGTGTTCCCTTATTCAATGAAGTGCGGCCCATTATATTGGTTATCACCATTTTTCTTGTTACTTTTGCAACATTTTAATTTTTCTTACAGTTTTTTAATTAATAATAATGTAATGGAAAATGGTTCAATGTACGTCATTCGGTATACATATGTATATACTCTGTTAGCTCTTTATCACCCTGTTTTTATGCATATTTTCTATTCAAACAAAATTTTCTTTCGCTGGATTCAAACCCAAGTGCTACATAGGAAAGCAGATAAAAGTATTTACTACGGATCGGCGGGAAAAAGGAAAACTTCGAAAGTCAAGTTTTTTTTTGCTTAGGATAAGACTGAGCAAGGCAGAAGAGAAGAGACTACGACGTAGTCTACACTGTCAGAACTTAACCGGTAATATATGGTATATTCGCCAAGCTTGTTTGCAATTTTGTCTACACCTTTTTGGAGCAGAATAAAGGATATGTCATTAGGCTTTTACATTTTACAATACAAAACGTAGCCGTTTCTTCCGTTACAGTGCCGGTCCTAACTTCAATGCTCTTCCCCGTTTTTGTAGGCCATTGGGCTTGATCTACTTGACTTGACTATAATCATATCTTATTCGTAAGATTCATTTTATCAAATCGAGTCCTGCACATTGTCGTTGGATCAAAGGGAGGTACATGTGATCGTGTTTGTGTGCTACTTAAAAATCAAAAGTATATTCTTAAGCTAGCTTATAGATTGTTTTCCTACTTTTCTATACTAAATAATGCCTTTCTCTGTTAAAGTATTTTTTAATAACTTTTAAAACTATTGTAAATTCTTTGCTTTAGGCTTCCAATAAAAGTTCTTAATGAGTTCTACTCCTTTCGCCAAATTCCATTATCCACAATAAACGACAAAGACGAAGAACACTTTTGATTTTGATTTTCTTCTATGGCAACACTGCCCTTACTTGGGTACCTGTGCAGTGCTGTCATGAGAAACCAAAGGGTGACGGCAAAGTCTAATACGAATACTACATCCTAGAGTCCTGGAATCCAGTTATTAACTTTGCCATTTGCAATCTGTAGAAGGTTTGCGCCGTGAAAATCAACACAATCTCCCACACTATGCCCGAGGACAGTGTCTAGGAGAAGATTTAAATCACTTCACCTGGTTGATGTATTTACATGCACACATAGCTACTCATATACAAAATTCTTAGCGGTATGTGCTGAGGTTTTTTACTTTAGTTGGTCGTGTCGTCTTTATTGTAGCCATCTACAATAGTTGTCAAGCCAACAACTTTGGTGCAAGTTACTACGGTAAAGTTGGTTCGTATGAAACCATTCTGATTGACTCAGAAGGCGTAGATTGCACTTAAACTGCCGTTGACTGTTGTTCTCAAGACTGTTGTAATCATTGTCTTATAGACAACAATCATCCTGTCGATGAAGGACATTTCACTGACTTGTTTGCTGGCTCCTCTTTTCGTTCTTCTTCATAAATTCACCTGGGTACCTGTCACTTGTTGAAGGTATTTGCTCTAAGGGATTGAGAATCGACGATGGTCGTATATTTCCAGCTACCCATAAACATTTAGTGACGACTGCCTAAGGACAGATGATGATGGTGAAGGCGGTGGTGAAAAAAAAAAACTCGCCGTAAGTAAATACTCGTAAATAACATGAATGGAAGGGTGATTGGTATTCAAAAGAGGCACTGTAGAATGTTGTTGTCAATGCTTGTTGACGTGATAGCTCTATGTCGGCTAAATACACCCTTAATGAGTTGACATAATGACGGCAAAGAGCACTGGTTTTAGTTGAGTGGAAGCAAAGTAAGAGACTCTTCTAAAACATGCCCTCTTCCTAAAAATATCTAAATTAAAATATCGTTTGCTCAGTGAATAAAGGCAACAGAATTGGGAAATCTTCTGCACATTAAGGTAAAGCCAAGAGAGGGTGTATCAGGTGACATAAAAAATTAATAGCCATGGTCAGGGAGGGTAAGTTAGGAAAATGATTGAGAATGGAAATAGCACTTGCTTATTCTTTGACGGCAAACAGGTACTTGTTGATAAAATTCGAATGATTCAAGTGAAAAGGGAAACAATGAGATGCTTGACAAAATCAAGGAGGCAGTTTTAGTCAGCACTTTAAAGGGCTTTAAGAGTCTGTTATACCACTAGAAAATGTGTATTATAAGTGAATTCATAGGTGTGGACTTTGGATTTATATTTCTTAAATTTCTGTTATTTTGATTGTAGTTTGGCACGTTACTATGAGTTTTTTTATATATAGGTACTGATGTGCTCACAGCATGTGTTCACCATTAGTGAATTCTATGGTCACGGGAAGGTATCTCTGTATTGTGCATTTTTCATTGTGGTCGAACATAAAATGACTTTCTAAGAGTCATATGAAAAGCCATGCTATCAAATACCCACTGAAGGACCGAATGCTTACAATCAAATGCATGCTCTCCTATAACAAAATTTAGCAATGACATTTCTGTAAATGTAGCAGTTCGTCTTATATGTGTAATTTAGAACGTCGTAGTTTTCACTCGCTACTAACAAGTTTTTACTCAACAACACCGTATCCTAGCAACTGCGTCTGTAAAGCTCTTTTTGCATTTCCAAACATATCAAGATTACCAACGAGAACACTTTACAAAATAAAACTTTAGGTTCTTGAACCCTCCGCAGACCTCCCTCAAATTAAAAAGTTCGTTGTTCGTTCGTTGTAACTCTCTTAAAAATCAGAGCAGAGTGGCGCAGTGGAAGCGTGCTGGGCCCATAACCCAGAGGTCCGTGGATCGAAACCATGTTCTGCTATGTACCTTTTCCTTTTTGTATCCCAGCAATTGTATAGAAATGTGAAACAAGTATTAGGTTGTACCACATGAAATTGTTCACTTTCTCCTCAATTAGAAGCTGTCGAGTGAACATCTGTACAACACAGTGATTTTTGTTTTCTAAGATAAAGTGATATGTGTGTTTGATGCACACATCAAGTGCGACTTTTAAAGTCCGCTGTAAGTATAGTTATTTTTTTCTAGGAATTTTTATATTATGCTGCCGACGGTTCAAATTCGTACTTTTTTCCTTTACGAGTTCAGATTATGGTGACAGTCTGGTGGACATCGAAAGGACCAATCCACTTTTCATTCCTTCAACCAGGGAAACGATAAACGCTATCAAATATTGTGAGGAAATCGACATAATGAACATGAAATTGGCTGAAAAGCAGCCTACGTTGGCAAATAGGCATGGTCCGATCCTATTGCATGACAATTCTAGACCCCATACGTCACACGTAACAGTACAAAATCTGCTACAGTTGGGATTCGAAATTCTTCCTCATCCACCGTACTCTCCTGATATTTCTCCAACGGATTATCACCTTTTCAGCAGTCTGGAGTCATTTTGTCGGCAAAAGGTGTTCCGAAACCGAGCAGAGGTCATAGAAGCCTTTGAAAACTTTTTAGCGTCAAAAATTCAAGGTCCTATAAAAAAGGAATAATGGACCTGTGATTACGGTGGACGAAGTTTATAGATGTTAATGGTTCATATTTTGACTAAATAGAATTTTATAAAAAACAAATATTGGCTTTTAATTTTTTACATTTTATGTAGTAAAGGGTTTTTGGTAAAGGGTATTCCAATAGGGACTTGACAACTTTGAATTTAATTTGTGAACGCACTCTTCCACTAATCATCAAACTGTCACTGTCAATTCATTCAGTAAACTCAACATTTCCATCATGGTAAAGTACACGAACGAGCAACGTCATTATAAAAATTTTCTACCGAAATTCGGAGTCGGTGACTGCAACTTTAAGAGCGTTAACTCCAATTTTCGGTCGTAATTCTCGCCCTAGTAGACAGGCAATCACAAGTTTAGTGCAAAAATTTGAGTCTACATATTCGTTGTGTGATGTTGCCGTGTGAACGGGTTGGTCGAAGTGTCGAAAATATCGCTGCCGTTAAGGCGTCCGCAGCAAACGATCCAAATCAATCAATTCCACGGCGTGCTCAAGAATTGGGCTTCACTCAGACCACATTATGGCGTATTTTGCGTAAGGATCTTGGCTTACACCCATACAAGATCAAGCTGACTCAAGAATTGAAGCCGATGGACCATTTGAAGCGACGTACGTTCTCCGATTGGGTTCTGGAGAAGATGCGCCAAGATGATGAATTTCATCGCAAAATCATCTTCAGTGACGAAGCTCATTTTTGGCTCAATGGGTTCGTCAATAAGCAAAATATGCGTTATTGGTTGGGTGAAAATCCACATGTGCTTCATGAATTACCACTTCATCCACAAAAAATAACTGTTTAGTGCGGTTTGCATGCCGGCGGTGTTATTGGGCCATATTTTTTCGTAGACGATAACGATCGTCACATTACTGTGAATGGTCAGCGTTATCGCGCCATGATCACCGATTATTTTTGGCCCTAATTGGAAAATATGGACTTGGACGACATGTGGTTTCAACAGGATGGTACCACAAGCCATACAGCACACGATACAATCGATTTATTGAAGAGTAAGTATGGTGAGCATGTTATCTCAAGACATGGGCCAGTCGATTGGCCGCCTAGTTCGTGCGATTTAACGCCGCTTGATTATTTTCTGTGGGGCTACGTTAAGTCATTGGTTTATGCCAACACGCCGGCGACGTTGGAAGAGCTCAGAGCCAACATTGAACGGGAAATAGCGGCCGTTTCGGCCGAAATGTGTTGCCGAGTCGTTGAAAATTGGGTCCAACGAATCGACCGCTGCAAACGTGCCCGCGGTGGCCATATGAACGAAGTCGAGTTTCATTCATAAATGTTTTGATTGTACTTCAATCCGATAATAAAGTTTTTGAAATATCTCAAATGGTTTGCGTTTTATTAAAAAAAAAAAGTTATCAAGTCCTTATTGGAAAACCCTTTACAACCTAATATTTTCAATAGAAACTCAAAAGCAAGTTTGCTAATCTTTTTTTTTATGAACATAACTACACATAACAAACTACATAGAGCCCTCCTTCAAAATAGTTTCCGTGGGAAGTCACAGTAGGTTTGTCCATCTTAAATATTAAAACTCTCCTCAAGTCATGGAAAGAAGGTCCACGAAGCACCAGGTTTCTTGAACTGAAGTGAGAATAGGTTTTGGTATTTTGATATAGTCTGCTCTGGAAAAAGCTGAAGATATGAGGATGTAGGGTACCCTTATAGGCTAAAAGGTGCACAGTGACAGGATATTCCACATAAGCGCAAGAAGATTAGTAAATATTTGGTTTAAACATGTACAGATGACTCAACAGAGGATGAAAAAGACAACTTTTACAGTCACCTTAGTACAGCGCACTTCTTATTGCCCTACGGGAAGATGGTGATTATGACGGTAAAATTAAATCGAATATTGGGTAGCAACAACACCTAACTTAGTCAATGGAAAGCGAAATTACAATGGCGAACGGAATTATATTATTTGAACACATCATCTGTTTCAAATGTGCTACACTCTAACCAAGCTCGACTTTAAAACTAGATTTCTGTACATCAAAAATAAACCCAGAGCCGACATTGGAATAGAGCCCTATCACCATATTATGGTTGCTTTCAATCATCTTCGTGCTGCATCCGTCAGTATGCAAATAACGTCTATGTATAATACAGACAGGCTTCGGGATCACGTAGTGGATTGCACTGAAAGCGGAAACAATCGGCACCACTCTACAAGCAAATACAACAGTGAATTGGGAGAAAAATGTCCCCTCAATCAGAGCACAAAGATATATCAATAAAAGGTCTAAAACCAACAATAGTAAGTGTAAAGCGAAACCACTTGAACGCATAAGCTACCTAAGCCGAAGAAGCATCGAGACAAAAGTAAGAGCAGGGTCATCTAAAATATGACAAAAAGTGGAAGTTGCTACAAAAACAACTAAAGCGATTATTCTTCTCTCATCGCGGTCTTGACATTTACGTGCGTAGTAATGTAGCTTACCAAACTCCACCACAATGTGATCCATGTCCCTATCCGGAAATCAACTTCGTGTGGTTAAAATTCCATCTCCGTTAGCAAATTATTCACTACTGCTTTATTTACAAAAGTCCCAGGCAGGATAACATTTCGACTTTAATGAACGGTATCAAACCAAAAGAAAAGGCGTGGTACGACTAGAGCTGTAAAGAGGCTGCCCGAGTTAGAGAAATGTTTTTTTTCGGTCCTTCAAGACCAACCCGACAGAGAATAACCGAAAAAAGTTTAAACGAGCAAGGAATGACTGTCAACGTCCTTCTTAATCGTGTGCAATTTTAGTACGACCAAAAGCTGATGCAAGAAATACTACAATGTCCCAAAGATAATAACAATTTTTGGTTGTTCATCAAAAATATTAGAAATTCTGCCTGATACTCGAACCCCACGCTCATTTATAATGACATTCCAGCTGTCAGCTCTTTGGACAAGGCCAATCTGCTTGCTGCACACTTTGCGGCCAGTTCAACACTTCCAGATTGTGCTTTGTCTCCGCCTACACTAGAGTGAGTCGAATATTCAATGGGACGAATATACTTTCGCACTCATGTAACAACAAGAGTACTTAAAAATCTTAACATTCACAAACACGCTGGTCCAGATGGTATAACTCCCCATCTTCTAAAGAGGTGTTCTTCTACGGTGGCAAAACCACTGCGTAAGCTTTTCCATCGATCATACTCTTTAGCCCATCGTAGGAGAGGGATTTTCTCTCTCCTACAGACCCATTCCACCTACGTCCCTGCTTTCCAAGGTACGTTTTTCGTATGTAGCAGCAGGTCCACGGGTGATTTGATGGCATTTCCCACCGAAAAGTGGAACCAAAGCGAAAGCAAGATAGTTGCACTTGATATTTCTAAGGCATTCGTCAGAGTTTGGCATCAGGCTCTTTTGTCGAAAATGCGTGCTTTTGGGATTGACGACTCTCTTCTTCAACGGATTAGAAACTACAATACCTTTCGGAACGTTCAATTCACGTAGCCTTGGATGGCTTCAAGTCTGATAATCACAAAATTAATGCTGGTGTGCCCCAGGGCTCCGTTCTGTTTCTGACACTCTTTTTAATTTTTATCAATGATCTCCTGTCTGCCACTTCTAATGCAATATATTCCTTTGCTGACGACAGTGCTCTCTGCTTTTCATATTCGTTCCCGGACTCACGCTTCTGTTCTTCGGCCGTAGTACAAGAACGGTAGCGTATGCTAAGCTCATTAAATTCCGATATCAAAAGCATAACCAATTAGGGAACTACCAACAGAGTGGAATTTATTGCTTCCGAAACAAAATGCTGTCTGCTGCCGTTAAAGCGAAATTTAAATACATAGCCATTATTCCTGAATGGTACTAGCATCATCGAAAGCCAAAAACTTTCCATTCTCGGTATGTGTGTCAATGACAACTTACGTTGGAATGATCACATAATCGATGTCGCCAAAAATGCTCCGAAATGTCTAGGTTTCCTCAAACGATGTACGAAATGCTTTTCCCCATCTGATCTGGCCTAAGTCACGCAAAATTAATCATTCAATTTTGTTTTTGAATTATTTTTATTTGGACCTTTACAATTATTTCTGTTAAGTGGAAAAGAAGATATCCGCCATGTGGCTGCCGCCAGTGTTTATACACATTTGTGCCCGTTTTATCGCATTTTCCATGACTTTCCGCAAAATTTCCGGTGTTAACTGTTCGCATTCCTATCGAATATTCTTCTTAAGGGCTGGTATAAAGATTGTTGGCATAAACCCGCGACTTCAAGTAGCCCTAAAGAAAGAAGTCTTTGATAGTTAAATTGGGCGATGTTGCCGGCCATGCCAAATTGCCAAAACGGGAGATTACGCGATTAGGAAACTCTTCATTCACAATATCTTGTTGAAACCACATGTTCACCAAACCCCGCTTGTCAAACTTTGGCAGTAAGAAGTCGTTTATCATGGCCCTGTAGGAATGATACGAGTAGTAACCAGTAACAGTGACCGTATTGTCGATTGCGACCTCAAAAAAATACGGCCCAATCACTCTTGCCGCGTGAACCTCGCACCACACAGTGGCTTTGAGTGGATGTAGTGGTTCCTCGTGCATCGCACGCGCATTTTCAGAGCCCCAGAAACGAAGATTTTGCTTATTGACATAACCGCTTAAGTGGAAATGCGCCTCGTCGCTCATTATGATTTTCGACACAAATTCGTCCTCTTCGTTGTTGAGATTGAGGATGGCTTTACAGTAATTCACACGCGGCTGGCGGTCATGTATGAGCCTTTCACTAAAATTCGCTGTAGGCTCCGTCTGGCCAATTGTGTGGCCCATCGTCTGCTTAATGTTTCTTCGTTCTCAGCGATATCGGTAGCCACAGCCGCAATATTCACGGCTGAACGACCAGTCCGATGGCGGCCACGCCCTGCATGGTCTCCTGTGGTTCCACTCTGTTCGAGTCAAGTACCTAAGCGCCAGAATGTTTGCCCAGTTTGGCGCGATACGATTAGGAAATCGACGTCGAAATTCACACTGCGCTAACACCATCGACCGATTATTGGTCAAAAACACCGACACAATTATTCCACGCTCTTGCGGAGTATAGCGCTTCATTGCCTGTCTGTTGATATACTACAGCTGTCTAGCCCACAAATGTCAAATATGATATACCACCTTCCGATAGGATGATTAATTTTGAGCCTAGGTATCTTCCCAAAATTGGTGTACAATGCCCACATCTGGTCAGATGCTCCTAAAACTTATCCGCACCTGTAGATAGGTTTCAAAACCGTCCGATACAACTCAATGGTGATGCTAATATCACTCAATCAATGGATAGCCTCGAACACCGACCGTGCCTGATTTTGTTCTATCGCTATTTCCACGTTCAGTGCTCCATAGAAATCGCCAGTAACATTCCGCACCTTCAAATTTTTAAGCGTAATACCCGCCTTGCTATGAATGCTCATCAGTTTACTCTCAAGCCCACTTTCAG
The DNA here is from genome assembly GCA_949129095.1 of Volucella bombylans. Taxonomy (NCBI): domain Eukaryota; kingdom Metazoa; phylum Arthropoda; class Insecta; order Diptera; family Syrphidae; genus Volucella; species Volucella bombylans. The sequence continues at coordinate 107,447,042 of OX422143.1, read as the reverse complement.
ACGTACTCTAAAATATTGTAATTCGTTCCTAAGCCGAACAACTCGCTCGTGGAATGCCCTGCCAAGCTCTCTGTTTCCTAGTCATTCTAACACTCGAGATATTTAAAACCAAGTTCTATTAGTTAAGGGCACCTTAACCCCTTCAGGGGGGGAAAAAAATTGAGGAAACTCTTGCAAAACAATCTTTACCCTCGCCAAGCCAGTCGCAGCGATAAGGAATAAGGGCGAAGTCTTTGGGTTTCCAAGGGAATACAGTCTGATGAGTTGTTAGAGCTAGATAAGAATTTAGGCTTTTCCGCCAAAATAAATACCAAAAATAATAAGTGTAGATAGAATCAGAGAGCATTGCAATTCAACTCTCAATAAAAATGTGCGGATCATTATTAAGCAATGTATTGAATATGGGTCTCTACCACATCTGAGAAGGCATTTGACAGTCTGAATCGAGATTGTATATAATTGGTCTTGCGAGGGACAGACATTCTAAAATAATTGGTGACTATAATAAGGGTATTAGCTGTTGTGTCAGAAGAATTTAAATTCGACAACGGGTTAAGAAAAAAACAGCATACTTTCACCACTATTATTTCCTGTTGTCATCAATGCTATTATATACGCAGCACTAACTCAGAAATCCCTAAGAATCTAATGGAATATAACTTTATACACTGATTCTCACTTCTAAGCCGAGCAGACGGTCAAGGACGTTGAGATAACTACGTCTATCTAAGAAGTCTGGTCTCGGCTAATGACGAACATTCTGGGGATCGAGAAAACCTTAGATTTGGAAGAGGAATATTCTTAGCATGCAAGTCAAGCTCCAACCACTCGGATCAGTATTATTTTTCGGTTGTACTAATGTTTGTAAACAAACGTTTATTTGATTGTAGGTTTTCTGAAGAGATTCGTATCTCTAACGAGTAGCTCCTCACAAGGCAATGCAACAATTTCACATCATCATATGATGGAGAAAATGTCAATAGACGAAATATGACAAACAAGAGAATCCTCTTATTCAATCTAGCAAAAAGGGGTTCGTTCATGGGGAGTTGAAGATCAATGAGAATACTTGGGCAGAACTGGTGAGAGCTTAAACTTGTTGCAGGACTCCGAACAAGGTGGTAAACAAATTCTGTTGGACATGCAATGGCTTCCGAGTGGTGAAGGGACCAATAAAAGAACAAGTATGAGATCTCGCACAGATTTTCCTCATCTCTAATGAATTGGTCAAAATCATAAAAATCATATGATCGATTTTGTGGCTCTAATTCATTGTGGCTCTCGATTACTTTGACCATCAATCGACAATCAGAACGCAGATGTTGAAAGTACTCAGTTTCATTCTTAGCTGACTCTTGGCCTTCTGTACCTCTTAACAAAGTACTGCCTCCATATGTTTGCTGAAGTTTTGAAAAAGTTTGTGCCCAAGTCTGAAATAAACCCTGATCCATTAAAATAATTTTTAATTCAAACGTGACATGACAACAATTTTTTCTGAAATACCGTAACTGGTAGACCATTTGCTATAAATTTGAATAGATGGGCTCTACGAAATCATGGCAAGTTTGTTTTGGATTTTTAGAGGAAAGATGATAAAGAAAGCTCTCAACAGCCCATCCACTTTTTTAAAACAACTTTTCTACAACAACGGCTTGGTGCGCTGTCATCCGAGACGGCAAATGTTTAGTTTAACGTTTGCCAATATTGTAGTGTACATATGTGTCGTTCATAATATTATTTGATACCAACATTCCTTTCCCACAGTTTCTTGCAATGTTTGATTTTGTTGTTTATATCAATATTCCTTTCCCACAATGGTTTATGCGGGAATCGGACACCGCACACAGCGACTGCACTTGATATCGTCCAAGGGAAAAAACGTTATGCTGAATTAATTCTAAAGTAATCAAGACGGAGTTTTCATTTGTTATGACGAGCATGGTCATTTCAGTATGGATTGGATCGTTTAATAATCGCTGAACGTGTTAAAATTGAAAAAGCTTACTACAAAGTAGGTGCGATTCGTGGATTAAGAGCCAACATTATCGTCCATCTGAGCGTACTATAGGTAAAACTGTAAAGAAATTCATACTCTGTTACAGATATCTCAAGGAATATCTACCACCGAAATGCACGCTCTACAGAAAATATGACTCTACAAATTTCTCACTAAGCAAGGAAAAAGTCAAAAAACTATTCATGAAGAGATGGTGGCTGTTTACCAGGGTTCCGCACCTTCATTATCAACTGTGCAAAAGTGGTCAAGTGAGTTCAAGAGAGGCAGAGAGAGCATTGAAGACGACCCCCGCTCCGGCGCCCCGGCTACTGCTTGTACGGGAGAAAGCATCAAAGAAGTCGAAAAACTTGTTCTTGAGGATGCCCGAATAAAGGTGAAAATGATGGCAGAGATCACCAAACTTTCAATTCGTACCATTCACACCATTCTTCATGACCATCTTAATCTTTCAAAGGTCAGTGCAAGGTGGGTGCCACGAATGCTCACAGCGCCTCAGAAAAAAGTAAGAATCGAATGCTGTAGAGAGCTTTTGGAGTTGTGTAGTGAGAACGCGGACGGTGTTATGGATCGAATTGTTACTGGGGACGAAACATGGGTCCACCACTATGACCCTGAAAGCAAACAAGAGTCCACGCAGTGGCATAAAAAAGGAACAGACCCCCCGAAGAAGTTCAAAGTCACTCCGTCTGCCGGGAAGCTCATGGCCACAGTTTTTTTGGGACTCAAAGGGAATCTTGCTCATTGAGTACAAAAAAAAAGGTGAAACTATCAACGCCACATCCTACGCTTCCACTTTGCATAATTTGCGGGAGGAAATTAAAAAGAAAAGACGGGATAAACTCGCAGCGGGTGTGTTGCTTATTCATGACAACGCTCCTGTTCACACGGCGTGAGTTTCCAAGGCTGCTGCGCGAGATTGTGGTTTCGAAGAAATCCAACACCCACCCTATAGACTGAACAAGCCGATATGGTTTTCTAGAGGCTTACAACGTTTTAAAAATTCTTTAAAAAAGGCCCACAAAAGAAGTAATACCGATTCAAGTTTTCGAAGCAATTATTGTCGTTTGCTAAAAGAGTATACATTTTTAAAGACGTTTTTATATAACCAGTACTTATGGTCTATGGAATCGAAGATCAAGAAAAACTCAAGATCTTTTTGGAAATTTTTTAATTCAAAACGAAAATCGGTGGGATTTCCTACTAATATGAATTACAATGGTAATGTAAGTAGCGATATATTAGAAATCTGTAACATGTTTGCAACTTTTTTCCAATCTAACTTTGTTGTTGATGACTCTAACAGTGATGTTTTGCCTGCATATTTCGAAGTAGTTAATATAGACTCGATGTTAATATCTGAAGATGAGGTTTTTACCGAACTTTCTTGTTTAGATATTAATTTAAGTTTGGAACCAGACAATATTCCTGCTAAGTTTTTAAAAGAATGTGCATGTAATTTGTCCAAACCTCTATCTTACATATTTAATCTTTCTCTTCGAAGTGGTGAGTTTTTAGAATGTTGGAAAATCTCCTATATTACTCCCATTTACAAATCAGGTCCAAGACAGAACGTGCAAAATTATAGACCCATTGCGAAATTGCAACTGATTCCAAAGATTTTTGAATCAATCGTTAAAAAGAAAATGTATAATGCCTTGAAAAACCATATATCGGTTTACCAACATGGTTTTGTTCAAGGGCGTTCCACTGTGACTAATTTAACTCTGTTTGTAAGCACCTGTTTAAAAAATATGGAAAATAGATGTCAAACAGATGTTGTCTTCACTGATTTTTCTAAGGCGTTTGATAGGGTAAGCCATCGAATTTTATTAAAAAAACTGTCCTTTTTAGGTTTTCACTCAACAATCCTTAAATGGCTGGGGAATTATTTATGTTCTCGATCACAATTTGTGAAAATTGGGTCTAAAATATCTTTCAAAATTCATAACTATTCGGGTGTGCCGCAAGGCAGTCACCTTGGGCCTTTGCTGTTCTTAATATTCATAAATGACCTACCAACAGCAATAAAATTCTCAAATTGCCTTATGTTCGCCGATGATGTTAAGATCTTCATGTCAGTTAAATCTGTTGCTGATAGCTTAAATTTTCAAAAAGACATAAATAATTTAAATGTATGGTGTTCTATGAACTCGTTGGATTTAAATATTAAAAAATGTTCAGTCATGTCCTTTTCAAGGTCTGTCATGCCTATATTATTTGACTATAAGATGTCTAATGTTTTGTTGCAATGAGTTGTAAGTCATAAGGATTTGGGTGTCATTTTAGATCCACATCTTTCCTTTAATTTACACATTAATTACATTATTTCAAGAGCTAATGCTATGTCTGGTTTCCTGTTTAGAAACACCCGTGATTTTCGGGACCCCTATACACTTAAAGCTCTGTTTGTTGTTTTAGTTCGTCCTATATTAGTGTATTGTTGTGTTGTTTGGTCTCCGCTTTTTAAAAAAGATTCTAATCGCATTGAAAAAGTTCAGAAACGGTTTACAAAATACGCGCTTCGTAACTTAAATTGGTCCGGTTCTTTGCCTTCATATGATAATAGATGTTTACTTATTGGTTTAAAGCCTATTTCTTGCAGAATAACTTACTATTCTGTAGTATTCGCAAGAGATGTAATTACAAATCACATTGATTGTCCACGTCTTTTGGCCTTATTTAGTATAAATGCACCTTCTAGATCCATAAGACCAAGAAGCAATGCTCTTTTGTATATCTCAAGACAAAAACAAATTATGGCCAAAACGAGCCTATAACCAATGCGTGTGTTAAATTCAATCAATATGCAAATGTTTTCGATTTTAATCAAAACAGAAATGTTTTTAAATCTATACTCATGTTTTGTATCATTTAATGCTAATGTTAAATCTTGTTATTTTAAATTTAGATTTTAAGAAATTTAGATGTACATTCACATTTTAGGTTAGTCTAAGAGAGTTTGTAATACTTATAGACATAAATAAATAAATAAATACAGTCCAGACCTTGCCCCTAGTGATTATTTCCTGTTTCCGGATTTGAAAAAATGTCTTCGTGGAAAAAGATTTTCGGATGATGAAGAACTCAAGTCGGCAATAAATGGGTATTTTGCAGAGAAAGAGGAAATTTATTTTTTTGAGGGTTTAAAAAAGCTTATCTCAAGATGTAACAAATGCATTGATGTTAGGGGAGATTATATTGAAAAATAAAAACAATTTAAATTGAATTGGCATTTTCCTTCATATCGATACCGAGAATATATTGAACGCCCCTCGTATTTCGCGTTTTGGTGATGTGATCTGTCCACCAAAATGATGTGTTTTGTTGCCGTTGGATTTCTCTTTGTGGGGTTATGCAAAAGATTGTGTCTATGCGCACAATCCGTAAACTCTTGATGCCCTGAAAACGAATATTCGACGAGTTATGGCCGTGTTATTGCCCGAAATGCGTCGAAAAGTAATCGAAAATTAACTTGCCAAAATCAAGTACTGCAAGAACTCCCGTGGAGAACATTTGAATAATTTTATATTCCATTCATAATGGCAAGATCCAAACAATATATTGAAGTAGAAATTTAATCGAAATCTAAATTATAAATGTATATTATTTAAATTAACTTTCTGGCCTACAAAATGGATAACCCTGATGTTTGATTTTGTATATTTTTTGGGACTGAAAGATGGAGAGCTTTCTTCGAACAGTTTGCATAGCTCATATGCACAATTAAATTGTTTTTTTATTTTTGGCTGAATTAATTTTTGATACTTATTTTTATCATTTTTGCTGGTTTCCTCATCTATGACGCCGTACATACGCAGGAAAACATATACGTACTTGATTAAAACTTCATCTCGACGTTTCATTAAAATCATGAGTAATTGAACACCGCTCATGTTTTAAAGCTTTGTTTACAAGTTGCACAGGATATTTTATGATCTATGAATCAGAAAAAGGTGTATTTCAAAAATAAATGGAAAAGGGATGTTTTGTTTGTGCGAAAAGAATACAAAACAACTCAATTTAGCGCTCAGAAAACAAGATGAAAACAAGTTAATTAAGGCAGCAAGTTATTGATATTTTTTGATATTTAAGCATAAGGATTGACATATGTAAATTCAATCGCAATCTTTCTGTCGCCCACGAAGAACGTAAACAGTTTCAAATATGGAAAACACAGGCAGTATTTTTGTGTACTTAGAAGCTTTACTTATTGCTATCGTGTTCACTGCTGTAACATCAATCTTGGATACCATTTGGGAAAAATATTTGGAGAAAGACTCGTATTCCGGATTTTCAGGACTAAAGCCCAAGCCCACACCTGAAGGAACCGCTGCAAAAACTAGGTGTTATTCCTCGATGCCTGCAAATACTCTTCACGAACTAATGGCAGCTAAAATGATGAATCATGGAACACTGTCCTATAATCGCCGATTATTTTTTCGACGAAAATTTAACTCTTATCCGTCTCAAGTTAGAAAGAGATTTTAGTTTTAAAATAATATATTTTTGTTTTTTCATATTTAAGGAATAAATAATCTTTAAATAAATTATTTTTCATTTCTTTAAAAATTGCTTCAAAAATGCATTTTCTCTTATGTAAATGGGTATATATGTAGATTTTATTTTCAAATAAAATAAATACAAGTTTTGTAAATGGAAATAGAGGTTCCTATCTTTAAATTTAAATAAGACAAAGAGTGTGTGAGATATCATCGACATTTTTTATTCGTTTGAAAGTCCTATCGATGTCATTATGTGAGGAATATAACATCGTTCAAATATCCACCGCGGCTTCTCTGGGTGACGCGCACCGGAAATGTCCAATTTTCCATGACTCTGGCGGATAAATCAGGCTGAATTTGACCGCCCTTGGATCTCATGTGGATTAGCATCGTTCCAAATTCGACAATTTTTTTTGTTGAATCTAGAAATGGGCCTCATCAATGAAGATGATGTTTCGATGAAAATTAGGGTCAGTTTCCAATTGCTCCAGAGCCCATTCAGCGAACACACGTCGTAGTCTATGGTCGTTTACCTTCAGCTCCTGGGTCGGTCGAATTTTGTACGGATGCAGGCCCAAGTTACGACGCAAAATTCGCCATTCGTTGTGGTCTGCGAAAGGCCAAATTCTTGTGAGCGACGCGAAATCGACTACCTCCAAATTTATCCACCACACTGCGAATAGTCCTCTCGGTAGGACGATTATGGCGACCGTAAAATGGACGGAGCGCGTGGAACGTTGCCGGAACAGCACACCAATTTGATAAAATAATTTTATAATTTGCACGTGTTTTTGAAGGCTATGTCCGCCCATGGTGACTTAGCAAAACAGACTGAATAAATAACAGCCAATTTGACAGATGTAGCTTCAACAATATGGCTGCTATCAACTGTCATATTTCGGAAGTCCCTATTGGAAGACCCTGTATGTGTATTCTTGATAAATGAAACCAACTTAGCGTAACCCTTTCGATCCAAAAAGCCTATGAAGTAAAAATTATCTACAGAAAACAGAAAACATATTTTATTTGCATAAATCAACAAAGTAAAAATAAGTATAAAAAACAAAATAAACTAAGCAAAGGAACTTTATAAAACTCATTTGTATCAGTGAAGATAAAATGCTGAAAAAAAGTTTTCTTATTTGTGATAAGCAGCGAAACAATCCATACAAAGAGGAATCTGACATTCTTCGCAGACTGTTTTTGTCTGCCTCTTCCTCGTATGCCTGCAACCGCGTTTGCAAGTGCCCTGCATTTATTTTTCCTTTTCTCTCAGATAGGCCGCTGCGTCGAATGGCTATGCTCTTCTTTCCTTATAAAATCAAATCTTCAGCCAAAACCACCATGAAATGAATAAGTTTAATTTTTTTCCGTCCCAATTCAGAGTGGATTATGCAAGAATGACCGACAGACATCATAACTTGTCGATAAAAGACGTTCTTCCACCATTTCATGGATTTTCTATACAATTCATACTGACTTGCCATTTGGTTGGCTCGATCTACTCCTCCCATCAGCTGTCTGTAGCACGTGATCGTTTCTGGGCACGGTATGGTGACTTTCTGATCGTTTTTTAATTTTTTATCTACAGTTGTTCTGTCAGATGAATGGCAATTGCTTACAACGATGACTTCTTTAGTATCATGTTTCTTTAGAATCAGCCCCGTGTTGCTTTCTTGGAAAACGCATTCTCCATTTCTAAGCTTCTCGTTGCCTACTGGCATTTTCTTAGACTTAGATTAGACATGGCAGTTCCTAGCGCGGCATAGTCTAAGGTTTCAAGAAAATGAACGCTGGCGAAAAAATGATCGAAGCATGTGTCATCAGGTTCTCTTATTGTAGCAACTAATTGGTTAACAACGCGCTCACAAAGAGTTCTCTTCCTCTCTACCGCAGTATACGTTGAAATCGTAGGTGTAGTCCGTAAATGAATCACATCTGAGCCATATTTTTACACCGCGTTTGGTGGGCTTCAGTGACATGTATTGCTTCATAGATGAGCGCCCCTTGAACTTTTTCATACTTTCGTCAACGCTTTGAAACGCGCTTTCCTTCCTGGCCCTCAAAAATCGAAATATTACACATTCAACAATGTATTCAATGTAATATAACTTTGTTGCTTTGTCGGGATTTTCGGGAGGTGCCAAGTACATTTTCGATGATAGCAGCTGAAAACGATCTCGCTCAATAGCTGACTTGACAACATCATCTCCCATAGAATAGTGTGTCGACCAATAATTTGTAAAAGCTAGCAGATGGTTATAAGACCTAATCATCACAAAACCAATAATAATCGAATGTCGTCTAGCTTTGTATTTTTGTACGCTTTTTTCCTTTTATCTAATAATATATATATAGGCTTTTAGGGAAAATATTCTTGAAAACTCGTAGCGGATTATCAGCCCTCTCAAAAATCAGACTTACGCTACGAAGTCGATAGCAATAGTACTTAGACTTTTTTTTTGGTACGAAGACATCATTAGGTGTAGACCAAATTGTTACAACATTGTGAGAACAATCCACGGGAATGTTGTTCTATCTCCGCTTCTGCATCGCTTTCATCTGGGGTCTCTTCATCCCGACGATCTTCTTCAGTGTCTTCGTTGTTACCTACATCACTCTCGTCTATGGTACTCTGGTTAGACTGTACCTCGTAATCTTTAGGCTCATAATTATCACCACTATCACTCGAAAAGTGTTCATCCTCATCAGAATCCTCAAACATGTAAGCAATTTTGGCCTGATCCAGTGGTTTCGACATATGTATGTATTTGTTTTGCAATATACAATAATGATAAAATCATTATAGAAAGTTCTTAGAAACTATGCCAGCAGAAACCTGACTGGATCCATACGAGTATAGCCCAAACAATAATACTGACGCGACACATACATATCCGATGCACATATGCAAATATTGTCCAAACTACAACAAAAAACACTTACCAATTTCAGATCACTATATTTTCTTTCCACTTGTAGCTTCAAATTAAGTACTTTTAACTATTTTTCACCGCCGACTAAGAAACCCACGTCGGATAGTCAGCTTTACATCGACAAATCGGAACATATTTACCGTTTAAACCGAAACAATCACAAACTGAAACCGTTCGGAATAGTATAGGATTTTCCAATAAGGACAACTTTTTTTTTTAAATGAAACGCAAACCATTTGAGATATTTCAAAAACTTTACTATCGGCTTGAAGTACAATCAAAACATTTATGAATGGAACTCGACTTCGTTCATATGGCCACCGCGGGCACGTTTGCAGCGGTCGATTCGTTGGACCCAATTTTCAACGACTCGGCAACACATTTCGACCGAAACGGCCGCTATTTCCCGTTCAGTGTTGGCTCTGAGCTCTTCCAACGTCGTCGGCGTGTTGGCATAAACCAATGACTTAACGTAGCCCCACAGAAAATAATCAAGCGGCGTTAAATCGCACGAACTAGGCGGCCAATCGACTGGCCCATGTCTTGAGATAACATGCTCACCATACTTACTCTTCAATAAATCGATTGTATCGTGTGCTGTGTGGCTTGTGGTACCATCCTGTTGAAACCGCATGTCGTCCAATTCCATATCTTCCAATTCGGGCCAAAAATAATCGGTGATCATGGCGCGATAACGCTGACCATTCACAGTAATGTGACGATCGTTATCGTCGACGAAAAAACACCGCCGGCATGCAAACCGCACCAAACAGTTATTTTTTGTGGATGAAGTGGTGATTCATGAAGCACATGTGAATTTTCACCCAACCAATAACGCATATTTTGCTTATTGACGAACCCATTGAGCCAAAAATGAGTTTCGTCACTGAAGATGATTTTGCGATGAAATTCATCATCTTGGCGCATCTTCTCCAGAACCCAATCGGAGAACGTACGTCGCTTCAAATGGTCCATCGGCTTCAATTCTTGAGTCAGCTTGATCTTGTATGGGTGTAAACCAAGATCCTTATGCAAAATACGCCATAATGTGGGCTTAGTGAAGCCCAATTCTTGAGAACGCCGTGGATCGTTTGCTACGGACGCCTGAACGGCAGCGATATTTTCGACACTTCGACCAACCCGTTGTCTCACTGATACGGCAACATCACACAACGAATATGTAGACTCAAATTTTTGCACTAAACTTGTTATTGCCTGTCTACTAGAGCGAGAATTACGACCGAAAATTGGTCTTAAAGTTGTAGTCACAGACTCCGAATTTCGGTAGAAAATTTTTATAATGACGTTGCTCGTTCGTGTACTTTACCATGATGAAAATGTTGAGTTTACTGAATAAATTTACAGTGACAGTTTGATGATTAGTGAAAGAGTGCATTCACAAATTAAATTCAAAATTGTCAAGTCCCTATTGTAAAACCCTTTATAAACAACGCATTGGAACATATTTATTCCATTTCCTTTATTTATTTTTGAATTTCCATGTCCATGTTAGGCCACGCGCGAAACATACCATATTCACAAATGTACTCGTATATAATTTTGAAATTTAAGGAGCTGGGAATTTCCCCCATACCCAAGACGTAGTACAGGTGTTTGTAATCTTTGAACCAAAATATTCCCAAATATACTCGTAGTTTCTGAAATCACTGAGCAATTAATATCGTACAGCCTCCGTTAGATATTTTCGACACAATCGGCACAATTAAATACAACTCGGAATACTAAGCATCATCATAATGTTATGTAAGATGACATTTGTTGTGGAATAATCCTTTATTCGTTGAAATACTCGTAAGTAATGCGTCTAACTAAAACTTATGGTGTGTGGTGCGTTTCTTTCACATACATACTATACATATGTACTGCATTGTTACTGCACCGCTTGTAGGGTTGGCTAAAGTGGTGGACCTTAAATCTATTGATGGAGATGTTGGCTGATGTTTTTTCACTTGAGCGATCCAATTATTTCTCCTTCGGCCTCTTATGATATTTAAACCACGGTGGGGAGAAGACTTGCTTCAAGTCGAGAGCAATTTACTTCGAGGATTCCTGATTTTCACAATCCGATTCGACTGTATCTCGCTGTTAATAATTATTACTGCTTCACTGACTTCGGTTTCCATAAAATCGCTGTTATCTCTTAGTGTGCGATTACCGGAAGAATCTTACTTTGTGGGAGTTGTACATGTACTGTATACTTTGCCGATTGAATGTCTTCCCATTTAACTAGGTTTTGAAATTGCACTTCTTTCATTGCTTATCGCCTTTTTGTCTTTTTTAGGGGAATGTAATTTAAGTCATGATACAATGTCTTTCCTGCTAATACAGGCCATCCAATTCCATTTTTTCTACGCCTTCGTTTGCATCTTACACGGTCTAACTCTAGACGCATTTTTTCGGTTTTTCTATTTTCGCTTAAGTCTCTTATCGTTCCACATGTTTCTTAACACAGAATAGTGTTTCTGAAACACAGTGGTGAGTGTTTGGACTATTCTTACATTTTTAAAGTTTTCGAAGTTATGACACAAGCCTTCCCCGCTTCATCTTGTTTGTAGCGCTCGGAAATTTAAGGCGCAGAGTTGGCTTCTTTGCTGGTGTAAATTGTGGAAGCTTTTTTCTCGACACGATAGCCATGAGTCAAGTGATAGTGTCACTTGAGTCAAGCATTTCACCACAGCCAGATTCTAAGGGGAGAAGCGGAAACAACCGTTTATCCTAGTCCAGCTAAATCCGAATACCAAACTAGATGGTCTAAGGAGTGTCAGACTACCAGATTTTGCCATAGGAATGAGCAAACAGGTGCGATAACATTTTACAATGTGTTCATTGCCAACGGTTCGGGCACGCCGCGTCGAACTGCGAAATTCCGTCGAGTCCGAGGAATGCGCTCTAGGTAAAGGCGTCAGAAAAAGCCAATTCTTTTGTGCGTTATGTAGGAACACGGGTCACAGATTATCGGGACTGTCCCAAAGTCCAACACATAAAAAGAGTAAATCTGGCTCGACAGCAAAAAGTGTAAGTTAAACGTCCGTCTGTTCAAATCCAATCACCAGCCATTACTCCAAAAGTTACCTACTCCTAAGTGGCGGCAGGTAGGGGAAATATGGTAAAGCAAGCGACGGTTGCTTCTCAGGCACCGGAGCACATGTACTTGAGATGATAGCTATATTACCCTTAATCCAGGGGCAGATGACTCAGCCCCAACGTCATATAACTGAACAGGCTACGCGTGTGGATAAAATCTACGCGATGCCGCCGGGTCTAACGCACTTCCGGTCGTAATGGGTACGTACATGGCAGAGCAAACCCTGAAAGTCCTTGCAGTTAGTGTTAATTCACTGATTAGTTTCGAACGAAGAGTTGCACTATTTAAGTTGCTTAAAGACCAAGTCCCTGATGTGCCTTTGGTTAGCGGTACTAAGCTTACCAAAAGACACAAACTGAGGCAGTGGGGATACAAAATAGTACGAAGAAACTGACCTAACTCCATATAAGGAGGAGGCGTTGCGATCTTTTTAGAGTATACAGTGGTGTAGTACGTAGGTTCTAGGTGTTGGAAGCGTGCATCGTGTATATCCCTCTCCGTAGTGGAAAGCAGTTGTACATGGTATTTGTCTATGCACCTAAACCTACTAAATCCACCTTATTCATCTCAGAGCTCGAGACACTTTTTCGATTCCTAAGACTGGAATCGGAGGAGAATTATTTTATTATCGGCGGAGATTTCAACGCCAAACATAGAGATTGTGGAAATAATACACAAAATATTAGAGGAAACCTCCTATTCAATTAGTGGGGTCAGCACAGTGCAATGTACAGACTTGGCTTAAAGTCCGTCATTTTCTAGACACGGCTTCTGTTTGGATCTCCTGCTGTTCGGCACACGAATAGAACTAATAGGCACTAACCAACATACCACAAACTTTCTACGCACTTTTGAGTATGGCAGTGACCATTGCAGTGTCAGTATCGAATTAACCGTACTGAACGAAACTGTGGAATTGGATGAGTTTGTTCAAAGACATTCCTACAACAACAGAAATCTGCCAAACGAGAAGATTGACAGGTATTTAAAACTAATGGACGAAACAATTAAACGAACATCGGACAAAATTACATCTTACATCATTTTTTTCTCTTTTTTAATGCAGCGTCTTGCTGCACAATTGCAGTTAGATTTCCTTCAATACTTCCTGCATTATTAATAACCAAATGAGTTTTTCCTTCGACTTATTTTTGAGCAGAAAATCATCTCGTTGAGCTTGGTAAACCAGCTTCAAACTGTTCTCTTACTCCACATACCAAACCCAAAGTGTAGTGTGTTCCCCAAGGCGCCAAGGTTACGTTCAATTTGTTTTTGAATTGAAAACGAAAATTCGTCTTAAACGTACTGATGAAATCATTCTCCTTCCTATGTGACGACCTTATACTAATACGTTACCTCCTGTGATGTTGCTCTTTCGCTCTGGTATGCGGGAATATTTATGTATACATATACATGTGTATAAAAATAAATCCGGCTTTTCTTCTGTTCAACACATGATTATTCCTCATTTAGTCGCATTTTATGACAAGTATGGAAACGAACTGCTTTAATATTCTATAAGTCTACTTAAGGGATGGTGAGAGCAAGAAATTATCATATATTTTGTTTCTCGTTATTATCCTGTGATTCGAGAACAGACCCTCGTAGTACTCGTCGAACTTAATTGATACACCATATCCATCTTTCAAATCACTTAAAGATAATGAATAAAAATACTCTACTCCACATCGAATTTGTTCTCCTTTGTGAAAACAAACAAGAATTACTGAGGATTATTAAAATCTTATTAAAAAGAACGACAATAAAGTCTCTTCATAAGACCTGCTCTATTAGATTTGCAATACATCTGAAGTACCTCAACGAAGCTATATTAGTCCCTGACTCTTCATCTTGATAATCCATGAGCTTTCGTACTAAAGAATCTCATATTTCTGCCTCTACTGATGACATGGAAATATGTCTATTTTTTTTTTATAATGAGCGCGCGCTCAAGGGGTTTCAGTACCCTTAAGGTGATTGTACATAGCGCGGGCAAAGGAAATTTAGGGAAGAAGAAAAGAGAGGTACCGATGTACATTGTTTTTAAATGTTTGCAAGTTATAACGACCAGGAAATACAGAGATCGGCAGGGCATTCCATAAGCGAGTTGTACGGCTTAGGAACGAATCACGATATTTTAGAAAACGTCCGAAAATGGGCTTGAGGGTATACTGATGAGCATTCATAGCGAGACGGATGTTACGGTTGAAAGTTTGAATGGGCGGAATGCTACTGGCGATTTCAGTGGAGCACTGGTGGTGGAAATAGCGATAAAACAAAGTGCGACACGAGACATTTCGTCGGTGTTCGAGGGTGTCCATTGATTGACTGATATTAGTATCATAAATAAGTTTTATCGCACGGTTTTGAATGCTATCTAGCAGGTGCAGAGATGTTTTAGGAGCACCTGACCAGATGTGGGAGTTGTACTCCAGATCAGAGGGGGTAAAATATTTCTTACATCGCTTGAGGAAACCTAGACATTTCGCAGCATTTTTGGCGACATCAAATATATGGACACACATACCGAGAATGGAAAGTTTTTCGGTTTCAACGATACAAGTGCCATTCATGGATAATGGCAGGGTGTTTAAATTTCGCTTTAACGACAGCAGCCAGCATTTTGTTTTGGAAGCATTAAATTCCACTCTGTTGATAGTTCCCCAATTGGTTATGCTGTTGATATCGGAATTTAATGAGCTTAGCATACGCTGCCGTTCTCGTTCTACAGCCGAAGAGCAGGGCCGTGAGTCCGGGAACGAATATGAAACGCAGAGAGTACTGTCATCAGCAAAGGAATATATTGGATTAGAAGTAGCAGACAAGTGATCGTTGATGAAAATTAAAAAGAGTGTCGGTGACAGAACAGAGCCCTGGGGCACACCAGCATTTATTTTGTGAATATCAGACTTGAAACCGTCCAAGACAACTTGAATTGAACGTCCCGAAAGGTAATTTCTAATCCATTGGAGAAGAGAGTCGTCGATCCCAAATGCACGCATTTTCGACAAAAGAGCCTGATGCCAAACTCTGTCAAATGCCTTAGAAATATCAAGTGCAACTATCTTGCTTTCGCCAGATTGATGTACGCTTTGGTTCCACTTTTCGGTGAGACATGCCATCAAATCACAAGTGGACCTGTTGCTACGAAAACCGTACTGCCGGTCATTGAGAAGTTTTCGTGTTTCAAGATATTTCATGAGCTGACGATTTATCAGTGTTTCCATGACCTTGGAAAGAACGGACGTAAGTGCAATGGGTCTGTAGGAGGAGAGAGAAGATGATTCGCCTTTTTTAGGGACGCTGTTTTCCATCTGCTCGGGAAGAGTCCTAAAGTGTAGGATTGATGAAGAAGCTTACGCAGTGGTTTTGCCAGCGAGGACGAACACCTCTTCAGAAGATGGGGAGATATACCATCTGGACCAGCGGATTTATGTATGTTGAGACCTTTAAGTACTCTTGCTACTACACGAGTGCGAAAGTAGATCCGTCCCATTGAAGATTCGACGCACTCAAGTGTAGGCGGAGACAAAGCACAATCTGGGAGTGTTGAGCTGGCCACAAAGTGTGCAGCAAGCATATTGGCCTTATCCAAAGAGCTTACAGCTGGAATGTCAATTGTAAATGAGCGTTGGGATGGAGGATGAGGCGGAATTTCTAATGTTTTTGACGAACGACCAAAAATTTTTACTGCCTTTGGGACATTGCGGTATTTTTTGCCTCAGTTTTTCGTCGTATAGGAATTTCACACGCTTAAGAAAAGCGTTGCAGTCATTTCTGGCTCGTTTGTACTTTTTTCGGTTTTCCTCTGTCGGGTTGGTCTTGTAGGACCGAAAAAACATTTCTCTAACCCTGACCGCCTGTTTACAGTTCGAGTCGTACCATGCCTTTTCTTTTGGTTTGATACTCTTTATCCGATGAGGAATAAAGGATGATCTCATTCCAAAGAGAATGGTGTCTGTAATCATATCAGCAGCGGCATCCACGACGTTATCGAGGAAGCATAACGACCAGTTAAAATTCCTAAAGAAGCTGTTAAGACCGCTCCAGTTAGCTTTCTCGTATTGCCATACGGTTCTCGTAGGAATTTTTTCTCTAACTGTGTGGTCGGTGTACGAGAAATTAGCTGACATGACACAATGGTCCGACGAGCCTAGAGGGGAGAGCACATCAATGGTGTACTTATCAGGGTGAGAAGTTAAAAACAAGTCCAAGGTTTTGGCGGTATGACTATCAACGTCTGGTATTCGCGTGGGCTCATTTACAAGCTGCGTTAGGTTGTTTTCCCCAGCGAAGATCTCAACACACCGTCCTTCGGGTATTGTCTGTCCAGAATGTCGAAGCCACCCAGAATTGTGTATATTGAAGTCGCCTGTAATAACGATTTCAGTATGAGGATACAGGGATACAATTCTTTGAATGGAGTCAGACAGCGCATCAAACTCGTTAAAAGTTGAATTGCTGTCCAGTTTTGGGCTTCTATAAATAAAGCAGTAGTGTATAATTTTCTTACGGAGATGGAATTTTAACCACATGAAGTTGAATTCCGGATTGGAACATGGATCACATTGTGGTGGAGTTTCGTAAGCTACATCACTACGCACACAAATGGCGAGACCGCGGTGAGAGAAGAATAATGACAGTAGTTTGTAGCCAGGTAGCTTCAGATCAGAATGATGTGAGAAGTGTGGGCGGGGATCTACCTGTGTACTTACACACGTGGACGAACGCAGAAAAGTGATTACTTTTTAGCCCGCGTATATTGGCTACGTCTACCCTGAATTCCCTAGTCATAATCACAGACAAAGACAGAAAACACAAACACCGACGATACTAAGCAAGGCTGCGAAGTGAAAATTCTGACATTGATTTACCGGATCAAATTCTTGTAGGTGTTACGCCTTTACAACAATATGAAACAGTGCACCAACAAAATTTTCACTCACCCTCTATCACCCGCTATCCATCAGTTGTTACATACATTCAGCCACTGCCCGTACCGTATGGTAAATACAGTAACGGCAGTGATTGAGTGCAAGCAACAGTACTTCGTCTAGGAGCGGGTGAGGTGGGATACCCGCACTGTGTGATATTTTTCTTTTCAGTCACTGCACTGCACTTTTTTTTTTTTTTGTATTTTCGTTTTTGCACACGCGCGCGGTTTTTTTTCACAGCACACAACAATATTGCGAGTGCACTGGTTGAGTTGTGCACTAGACAGTGGTCGACTCGGTACCACTCTCATGTGCTAGGTTGGTGCTTAAAAAATGTTTTCAACTCAATGTCTTTAAATCACCACTCATTTCGTTCTCAATTTTTACAGCACCAATGAGGGCTGTAACGAACCTTTGAACAGAACCCTATGAACTACTAATAACACGCTTTATAGCATATGTTCGATTTCATTACTAATAAACCAAGTCTACGAAACGCCTTTCATTATTCTGATACTCCTGCTTTTGAGCTCTTGAGCAACTTGAAGTCCACATTTTTTTATGGAAAATTCATGCTTAGTGACGAGACTTGCTTTCTGATCTATGGGTTTGTGAACAAGCAAAATAGCCATTTCTGGAGTCAGGCAAATCCATAGAAGACTCAAGAGACAAAACTACAGCCAGAGAAGTGCACCGAAATATTTCAATCTTCATAGCAGAATAATTTCTGTGCTAGAGATATGACAATGTGGATGAAGGAGACAAATTAAATTATACATCCTCAGTTGGAGTGATTGGATATCGTAAATCGTTATATAAGAGCAAGAGCAACATTTAGTGTTTAGTATTTGGTGAGCTTTACTGACAAATCCTATGTAAGGCGGAAAACACACCGGAGCAGTCAAAACGTTTTTTCTTGCCATATCGAACAACAATCCATTGATTCTTATGAGCTAACATACACCAAAGCAGGCGAAACAAAAAATACGTTTTTGACTCGGTGTGTTTCATGACTGGTTGTCTTTCATACATTGGCATACATGGCTTTCCATACGACCAACACAAACCTAATGCAACAAAAACGTTTCAAGTCACCGTCGTTGTCGATTATTACACACTTGCTTATGGCGCAACACACACCGCATACGACGAAGCAAAAAAACAAGACAAAAGAGAAAAACTTGATTCGTCGTCGTTACCTGGAAAGTTGTTTTTCAGAAACAAAATTTCGTTGTTGTTGTCTTTTTTGCACTGTCGTTTATTTATTTGAGAGTCTTACTAAACTCTCTTTGCATTTTGCGTTTTCTTAACACACACCAGACAAAAGACGATATGATTTGTTTTGTTACACTGCGTTCTGGTTGTTTTTTCTCCTAAAGTAGCGCGCGCTCAAGGGGTTAGGTACCCTTAAAATGTTTGCACACAGCGCGGCCGAAGGAAAATTATGGAGGGAAGAAAGATAGGTACCGATCTACGTTGGTTTTAAATGTCTGAATATTATAATGACTAGGAAATAGAGAGGTCGGCAGGGCATTCCACGAGTGAGTTGTTCGGTTTATAAATGAATCACGATATTTCAGAATACGTGCGATTTCAATGGAGCACTGATGGTGGTAATAGCGATAAAACACAGTGAGACACGAGACATTTCGTCGGTGTTCGACGGTGTCCATTGACTGGTTGATGTTACCATTACCTATGAGTTTTATCGCACGATTTTGGATCCTTCTAGCAAGTGAGGTCTTAGGTGCACCTGACCAAATGTGGGCCTTGTACTCCAGTTTTAGGCGGACAAACGCCGTATAAATTGAAGCCAGGTCAGAGGGGGTGAAATATTTTTTACATCGCTTGGGGAAACCTATGACAATATGTGGTCATTCCAACGTTTATTGTCATTGACACACACACATTTTCGGTTTCGACGAAGTGCCATTCATGGATAATAGGTGGGTGTTTAAATTTGGCTTTAACGGCAGCAGACAGCATTGTGTTTTGGAAGCATTAAATTCCACTCTGTTGATAGTTCCCTAATTGGTTATGCTGTTGATATCGGAATTTAATGAGCATAAGCTGCCGTTCTCGTTTTACAGCCGAAGAGCAGAGGCGTGAATCCGGGAACGAATATGAAAAGCAGATAGTACTGTCGTCAGCAAAGATTAGATTAGATTGGATTAGAAGTGGCAGACATGAGATCATTAATAAAAATTAAAAAGAGTGTCGGAGACAGAACTGAGCCCTGGGGTACACCAGCATTTATTTTATGAATACCAGACTTAAAACCATCCAAGACAACTTGAATTGAACGTTCCGGAAGGTACTTTCTAATCCATTGAAGAAGAGAGTCGTCGATCTCAAATGCACGCATTTTCGGCAAAAGAGCCTGATGCCTTAGAAATATCAAACGCAGCTATCTTGATGTATGTACGCTTTGGTTCCACTTTTTGGTGAGACATGCCATCAAATCACTGTTGCTACGAAAACCGTACTGCCGGTCATTGAGAAGTTCCGAGAAGCGTGTTCCGAAATTGTTTTCAGGGTTTTGTTCAATTTCGAAGAAGTAATTCGAAATTAGAAAACAACTAGAGTTTTCTAGTTTAATAAATAGTAATTCTTTTAATATTGTTTTTTTTACAGCAATAAACGCCTTGTTTTTTTTTCAGACATAATATCGATCACTTAATCTGGATCTACATGTACTACTCGTATATACATACCTGAGTGAACAGACAGCATTGCAAGGGTGCTAAGTCTTGGTTGGTCCATGACGCTGAGGGATAATGTTTTGATCCTTTTCATTTCTTTTCCTTTCAACGTTAACTGTTGTAACAGGTAGGTGGCCAAAATTGTAAGTAAGTAGCTTACGTATACTCCTGAAATAGGTCTTGTCACATATATCTAGCAGTTTCAGAACATCGGTAGAGGGATCAATCGATGAAATTTTTTCGCACCAGAGTATGTACTCCGCTTTAACAACTGACAAGGATATTGCGTTATCGATGCAAAGAGTTAACTTTTCCATTACATTTCCTCGATTAAATGCAGCAAAACCGAGAAGCAGAGCTTGAAACGATGGTAGAACTTCCTCGTTGACCATAAATCTGTCAGTAAGATTTTGTACTAGAGAATCTAGACAGGTAATAATTATAGAAACTCTAAAATAATCTTCAGGACATGATGTTTCTGGATTGGAGCGTATTGTTTGTTTCAAAGAAATCCTCGGAGCTGTTATGTTAACTTCAAATAAATCCTCAGCAAGTTGTGATGCGAATTGAAAAGCGTCTCTGCAAAAATCTGCGGCATTTTCTCTTATGTTTTTAAGAGATTTTAAGACTTGTTTTGTGCTTACCAGGAAATCACTTCTTTGAATTGCTGCCAAGAGAGTTGATGCTTTTGAAGATATCGCCCACATCTTGGTGGATATTTCTTCAAGACTAATCGCAATACATTTGAAGAGCTCTACAAGTGAGATAATGCTGTCATGCCTTTCAATAAACTTTTTTTCACAAAGGCGCAAACGTCATTTTTTTCTGCTTTCTGGTGCGTGTTTTAGTATGGCGTTTTAAAAAGTCTTATTTGTATTTGAATGGTTTCGGAAGAAATTGACTATTTCATTTAATACACCAAGGCAATTACGAATCGAGAGTGTTGACATGTAATTGGACAGAGCCAGGTTCAAGCGATGACTTGCAAAGTGATCATATCTGGCGTTTGGATACTGTACGGCAGCAGTACGAAATGTATTCAAGGATATAATTAATAACCTGAACTTAATTCAAATATTTTCTTTTAAATCAGGCTACGTGCCTGCAACACGTGGATGCACTTATCCGTACAAATAATATTTTGGTGTCAGAAGAGAATACGTTCGAACAAAACTTATTGATTTGTCAGAACAAAGCTATATACAAAATATAAGAAAACGATTAGAAAAAGGGGAAGATAGGGTATTCGAGATGCGAAATGGTTTGGTGTATAGAAAAATAGACCAGAATATTCTTTATTATGTTCCAAGAAGTATGGAAATAGGTATTTTACACAAATATCATGATAAATGGGGACATGTAGGATGTGGAAAGGTTTTGAAGTCATATTGGTTTCGAGAAATGAAGAAAAAGGTCCAAGATTACGTTACAAACTGTTTAAAGTGTATAGTATTTTCTGCAAAGGCTGGTTACTGTTACACAGTATTCCAAAGGGTCACTGGACCATTTTGGTCTAGTGATTGTCAAAGGTTGTAAGAAAGAATATACTTTCTTAATAATAGACGCATTTTCGAAGCTTACTAAGCTGTATGCAGTACGCTCCACAGGCACGAGTGAGATTATTACTTGTCTGAAGTCTTACTTTAGTGCTTATAGTAGACCGAAAGTGATGGTGTCCGACCGAGGAAGTGCGTAGCTTTTGAAGAATTCCTAGGAGATAATAACATCCGACACGTTAAAATCGCTACGGCCGCACCTCAAGCCATTGGGCAGATGGAACGTGTCAACAGGAGTTTGGCACCAATGTTTGCTAAAATGACTAATGTCGGATTCGAGTCTACTTTGGACAAAGTTTTGCCTAAAATAGAATTCGCTATGAACAATACCGTACATAAAAGCACGGGAACTCATACGAATCAACTACTTTTTGGAGTAAATCAAAGAGGAGAGATTGCAAATCTATTGAGAGAGGAGTTAGAGAAACTGAATGGAACAAAAAAAAGGATAGGAATTTGATGGAAATTAGAAGAAAAGCGACAGAAAAAATAGTTAAAAACAAAAATTATAATAAGCTAAAGACAGACCAAAAGAGAGTATATAAAAAATACAGGGCATGGGACTACGTAATGGTAAAAAACTTTGTTAATCAGCCAGGTGCATGTAAGAAGATAATTCCCAAGTTCAAAGGACCGTATATAGTGAATCAGGTATTGCTAAATTATAGGTATGTACTTAGGGACGTAGAAGGGTTCGAATTAAGTCGGATACCTTATACGGGGATATGGGAGGTGGACTATTTAAATCCATACATAAAATTTACTGAACGGACTAGGGTCAATCGGGACGGCCGAATTGTGGCAACACTGAGAAGAAAAGAAATTAAGAACGGAGAGGATAAGAGACGATAGGAGTTGCCGGTTAGACAGATGTGAGATGCTATGATTAATTTTTTTTCGGTGTAAGAAAGTCGAAGTAAACGGACGTGAACGAAGTGTTGTTCTTTTCAATTTTTATTTTATCCGGTGTCTTACATTACCTCCAATAGATTACAAAGTGGAACAATGATTCAATGTTTCGGAGTCGATCTTGCGTAATTCTGGTCTACTAACTTCGAAATTTATAACAGATTGCTGAATTTAGTCCACCTTTTGTGATACAAACAACCAATTGAAAATGGAAAAAAAAATTAATAGAAATGAAGAATATATTGAAAAACTTTTATTAATGCGATCCCAATAAGCCTTGATATTTTTCTTCCTTTCTATCCCTGTTCTTCACTGTAATCCCCTAGGCTGTCTAGAAACCTATCCCAATGGCTATGCAAATAATGCAATTTGATACTCGTACTGACTGCCAGCTTTTGAAAATTGACAAGAAATTTTGCGACTATTTCGGAATAATTTGCAGCTTTGTGGTGTCCCAAAAAGTTTCTGACAACTGATATGAAGCTTGTGCATGCTTACGATTCAACCTGCGTCATGTGATTTTAAAAATCATTATAAGACTACGGATTTGTGGTCAACCAGAGATGCCTTCTTTGAATTTTTTCTAACTAAGGCAGATAACTGACAAATATACAGCAATCACTATTCATGTCTAAAGCTTTCAAAAAGTGTTTAATAAGCCCAAGTTTAATATGCGCGGAGAAATGATTTTTTTTTTGAGACATCAATGGTTAACAGTGTTAATTTTTTGACGGACTGTCCCATAGTTGAAGACAAACAGGGGTTACCATTTTCAAATCTACACAAATTGACCATTGATGTTGAACAAATGAAATTTTCTCGAAAACAAATTTGAACGTTTCAAATTTCCTAGAATGACCTATCGGAACTGAAGCAAATTTGTTTCCATTATGCAGCAATACACATTTCAAACTTCTTTTTGAGTTATCTCTGAAGAGTCGCTAATCTTTAGGCCGATATACTGAAAGGTGATATTGATCAGTAAAATATGGAAGAATATCTCGCTCTCTAAACCAGTACAATTTTATTGTCTCGTCAGACTGAAGAGAATGATTTTCCTTATGGCTTGATGCAAGAAGCTCGGCTGATTTTTTCGATAAATTTAAATCTCGAATGCAGTCCTACACTACCCTGAAGTGTAGAACTGCATCCTTCGAATTCAATTTCACTGGCGGTTTTGCCCTGTATCACCACTGCCCACGTTTGATAAGGTAGAAAATATGGGTTCAGGCAGGTTTTCGTTATGCAAAATTCGCGGCTTAAAACACCATACAAAAGAAGTAATCATCGAAATGGCTGTTTTTTTTTTTGGATAGTTCCATGTTATTGGCACTCCCAATGGAAGCCCTTTTCATCCTCCTTGCCAAACTTTGTGTTTCACCTTATACTTGTCCTGTGTCGTTTCAGGTTTTTCCCAAAGTATGATTTGCAGGCTTCTTTTATAAGGCAAAAGTATTGTCATGATGTGAATTGGGCGCCATTTTGTTTGAAATGAAAAAAAAATTGGCGTTGTTTTCACGAAAAGTTTACGTGAAGATATATAATTGAATTGACATTAAGTTGAAAAATGATACCCGTTAAAGGACCAGCTCCTGAGTTGATGCACATTTGTGCTCACTTTACGGCATTTTGAATTGTTGCTCGCAAAACATCTGGCTCCAAATTGGAGATATCTCCTTCAGTGTTGGCTTTGAAGACTTGCAAGGTTTGTGGTTTGTTGTGGTAAACGCGAGACTTCAAAAAGCTCCAAAAGAAGAAGTTGGCGGTGTCAGATCTGGCTATTTGGAGAGCGGTTGCTCCATTTTGCTGCAACCAACAATGCTCGAGACCTAATTCAGCACTTTTTCACTGGAAATGCCACACCAAAGAGTCACTTTGAGGGGATGCAATGGCTCTTCGTGCATTTCATATGAATTCTCCGTTACCCAGAAATGCAAATTTTGTTTATTCACATAACCACTTATGTGGAATTGGGCTTCTACTTAATTGTTTGCACAGATGGTTCAGGACGACAAGGAAAACGATTACGAAATTCAGGCAGCGTTAAGACACCTGATCAGAAATTGATCAAATAAGCAGTAACAATAATTCGGCATTATTCAAGTGTGTATCGCTTCATTGCTTATTATCAACTAATTCTCTACCTGTCTACAATATAAATGTCAAAGCACAGTGACAATTGAAGCCAATTGCAAAAATGATGGCACATTAACATGATGACATTACTTTTGCCCCACTTTGTATTCCTTCGTTGTTTTGGTGACAAAATTTGCCACATATGTAACAGAAATTAATGAACGAACTGTTTTTACCAATTAAAAGATAAACAAAATGCTTGCTGTGACCAACAATGTTACACAACAGAAGTTTCATTGCCGTGTATGCATATTGCATATGGGTCTCAAATGACACAACGTTGCGCTGTGGTGTCACACGCAAATTATAATTCTCACACGTTTTCGAGTAAACAATTGTTTCAAATGAATTAAGCGCAGCGTACGATACAATTTTTTATATTTTTTTATATATGTTAGAGTTCCCACAATAATTTTTGTAAAACAAGCATGATTTTAGTATATAAGTTAGAGCAAGAAAATAAATTTTTTTGAGTTGATCATCACCTACAGAACCCCCCACCAGGCGGTAAGAAATAGCAAAGATCATTGGTCCTTCGAGCCGGATATGTACCAGCGACCTATGGATGTAAAGTCCACGTAGAATCACTCCAGGCGAATACTTCATTTACTTGAAGACCAAATATCTTTAGTATTTCTGCCAATATTTTTGATAGCAAATGTGCTCCCCAAAGTTCTAATTTGGGAAGAGGAAGTTTTTTTCTGTCAACAACGTTGTAGTGTAAGATGCATTTCCTTGTGCAACTCTTGAGTATACTTCTGCCGCATATGCTGCTACTGAGACGTCACAGAATCCATGAAGTTCAAATTTTTAGTTTTCCCTTACTTTCATCCATCTAGGGATGATAATGTACTCCAGAGTAACAAGATTGTCCTTAATTTTGTTCCAATGACTTCTCAATTCAGCTGAAAGCGGTTCATCCCATTCCCCATCCGATTTCCAAATGAGTTCTTTTAGAATTTTTGCACTTACAGTCACTGGTGCTAGCCATCCAGGTGGGTCATATAATTGGGCTATTTCAGATAATAAGGGAAATAAGGGACATACTCAAACGACAGCAAACATTTGTTAGAATTTACGTAGAATAAAACACGCTAACGAGTTTAGATAAGTAAAAAAATTCAATTTTTTATAGTTCAGTTTATCTTGATAAGCTAGATACTCAAATACTCGTATAATATATAAATAGTCTCAAAAATATAAATAAATATACTCCGAGTGCTTAACCTAATTGAATCTGAATCCACAACGAAAACTACGGCTACAGAAAATCAATTATTTTTTGTTTCCCTGTGTTATAAATCATCTTTCGTAACGTTAAATTCTAATTGTCTCGGGTGGTTCACGTCTGATATCCACAAAATAAATGCTGGTGTGGCACAGGGCTCCGTGCTGTCAATTATAATTAATAATCTCGGGCCTGCCACTTGTAATCCAGTATATTTCTTTGCTGACGCAGTACGCTCGGCTACACAGACCTACGCCCGTGTTCTTCGGCTATAGAATGGGAATGGTAGCGTACGTTAAATTCATTAACTTCCGATATTAACGGCATACCTAATTGTGGAACTACTAGTAATAGAGTGGAATTTAAAGCTTTCCAAATGCGATACGGACTGATGGCGTTAAGGTGGATTTTGTCAGCCAGGTATTATCCGTGAATGGAACTTGCATCGTTGAAACCGAGAAACTTTTCAATCTCGGTATGTGTGTTATTGACTACTTACTCGTACGTATTTAATGTCACCACAACTGCTGCGAAATGTATGATCTCCTCAAGGAAATACTTCTTAACTCTGACCTGGCTATTAATCAATACTATGCAATATTATAAATGCAAAAGTAACTCTGTTTAACTGTTACGACAAAACACTGCACGACATTATTGTAAAAAGTCTGATTCACGAAGGCTATTTAATAACAGAAAAAAAAAAATTATGTTTGTATAGGGTGTTTTTTTTAGAGGTTTGGTTTTTAAACTGGCAACACCGTTTCTACAAATTGTCAACTTGAGAGTTGAAAGTTGATTTGTAGTTAGTACGTTTGCCATTTTACGATAAATAAATTAACGCCAAAACAACGCGTGCAAATTCTGGAAAATTATTTTGAAAACCATGGTTCGGTTCGCCAAACTCATCGTGCGCTACGTCCATTTTACGGTCGGCATAATCGTCCATCTGAGGGCAAGTTATTCGGAACACGATGAATCGTTTTCCAACCATGTCCACTCTAGTGGATAGTGACAAAGTGACAGAGCTTTGGTTTCAACAAGATGCCGCAACATGTCACACGGCGCGCGACACCATTAATTTATTGCGTGAAACATTTGCTGAGCGCATAATTTCGCGTAATGGACCTGTGAACTGGCCTCCACGATCCTGTGATCTTACAACTTTAGATAACTTTCTTTGGGGGTATGGAAAGTCACTAGTCTATGCCGATAAACGAGAGACGTTGGACGATTTGGAAGTCAACATTCGTCGTGTTATTGCTGATATATGGTCCCAGTTGCTCGATAAAGTTGTCGAAAATTGAACTTCAGGATTGAGCTTCATTCGAGTTAGCCGTGGCATGCATATGCACGATATCACATTTAGACACTAACGGCAT
This sequence comes from Volucella bombylans, assembly GCA_949129095.1. NCBI lineage: Eukaryota > Metazoa > Arthropoda > Insecta > Diptera > Syrphidae > Volucella > Volucella bombylans. Next base: position 107,419,634 of record OX422143.1, on the reverse strand, counting down.
AAAATTAACTATTAAATAAAGCTAATATCATAGACATTAGCATTAGCTTCAAGTGTTTTATTTCATATTGAATTTGTATACCTCTAAAAAAAACACCCTTTATAAGTTCTATTTCCAAATATACAGAATTAACAAGGTATTATAATATATGGGGCATATGCTATTGCTTTCTCTATCTCGTGACGTCGGGCGAATTCTTATTTATATGGCTGTCAAATATTTACTGTGAAAATAACTCAGTGGGATGACCCAGTCGCCAAATTTCCCCATCATAACTTCGAGCGCTGCGTCGCTTGTGTTGCATGTAGCGCCGTGTTGTTGGAACAAGAGTTCGGATATAACGATGTTGTCGAGCTCTGACCATAGAAACATCGGTTATCATCGCTATATACCTAAGACCATTGACAGTAACGGTATCTCCTTCCTCATTTCAAAAGAAATAATGACCGATGATGCCGCCATGCCATAAAGCGCACCAAAAACTCAATCTTTGTGGACGAATTAATATTTGGCCGAACACTTGTGGATAGTGTTCGCTCCAATAATGGCAATTTACTTGTTGACATAGCCGCTAAGCCAACAATGGGCCTAGTCCGAGAAGTTGATTTTTTCCCCAAAATCCAGATCTCTGACTAACATTTCCAGCGCCCAATTAACGAGCTCACGGCCTTGTCTATGGTTCTCCAGCTTCAATTCTTGCATCAGCACAATATTATAATGCTGTAGGCCCAAATCCAACCGCAAAATAAACTGGGTTAACTCTCTGGCGATGCCCACTTTAGCTGATCGGCACCGAATCGACATTTCTGGGTCTTCTACTGGCCGCTATAGCGCGGCGGCTATGTTTTCTTCATTTCGGATTAATCTCTGTCTGGTTGATGGCTTAAGATCCAAAAGTGTACTTACGCCAATTTTTTACACAGTGCGACGAATTGCCTGCACACTGAAGTCATGATGACGAACGTTAACTTTGAAAATATTACCTTTTGCACAGATTCGACGATTAACTGAAGCTGAATTAAGGAAGAATCATGCAATTGGCAGACCCTCATTCCAAATAGAGCGTAACCTCTCAAGAAATTTCTGCATATGGCCAGAGCGACACATACCGATAAAAATTAATCCCGCAGATATCCTCGGATCGGATATCTTGGATTCATGGATCAGCACTTTTCTCGTCACCTTTAACAAATTGGCCAACATTTGAATTTAAATTGAAAAAGAAATAAAATAGTTCTACACAGTAACGCAATGGAAAACTTTGATTTTACTACTATTTCTAACTATTATAATGATTATATGTACATTCCTACTACATGTTTTTGAATATATTGTACACTTTAAACACAACTGCATGCAAAAGAATAAGGTCCTTCGTATGTGTGGACCATTAAGTGCCAATGAGACCAAAAAATATCTTACAGCTGTCGTAAAAATGGTACAAAAAACATCGTTTACTGCAGAGGTTCTTACTTTGGAAAAGGTAGGAAATGACAAAGTTGTATTAAGGGTTGCAAATAGCAAATACCCCATACTATTAACAAAGAAGCACTTTTTTCTTCGATATCATCCTGTAGCAAATCATCATCCCGGTCCCCAAACTTTACTGATCATTTCTAGACAAACATTCTGGACTATTCATGGAAAAACAATCTGTCGATCAATATATCGCAAATGCATCTCCTATTGCCACGCACTTCACTCCACTTCAGCAAACACGGCCCTTCAATGTCTTAGCCCTGGACTTCTACGATCGGTTTCAAATATATTTCAATTGTCGTGGGATTTCATTAACGAAGGTCTATATATCAGCATTTGTTTGTTTTTCAACAGAGGCACACAATTTGGAGTTAATCTATGATAAGCACTTGCTCATCAATGGGCATAACATGGAAAACTATTCCAAACTATGGTGGCTTATGGGAAGCCGCCGTCAAATCTATTTAGTTTCATCTTAAAATAATTTTGCAGAATGCTAAGCTAAATTTCCTAGTATTTAATACTCTAATTAAACAAATTGAGTCTGTCCTTACTTCTAGATCGATTACACCAGTTCCTGAAAGTTCCAGTGACGTACCAGTTATAACACCTGGATATTTCATTATAGGTACAGCTTTGAACGCAATCCCTAAACCAGATCTTTAACTAACAGATGTTAACCGACTACAATGCTATCAGAAGTTAAAGTGGTACTCGAGAAAGTAACTGTAAAGTTTACAGCGACGATCGAATTGGGCGAAGCATGGCGGAGAAAATTGACCTTCTCTGAAGTGGCGATTAGGTCGAGTCGAACTTTAACAGTCAAGACCTCAGATGGTAGGATACAAAGAGCAGCAGACAAAGTTAGACGTCTTCCCACTGATCAGAACCTATCCTCTCAAGGTGGTTTCGAAGTAATTCTATGTTTTTATCCAAATCAGGACGAAACAACTGCATTTTTTTAACACTTACAGTCCGTTTGATAAGATCGTATACGGCAAAACTCGTTTATGAAAACCGGTTTGGAAGTGACATTTGCATTAGCAGATAAAAAATTACTTCTGCTAAGATGCTTAGAATAAAAAAATTTAAAGAGTGTTCAATTTTTGTCAGAGACAGAAGTATTTTAAAATGAGTGTCGCGCTTGCATCACGTTATGAAGCAGTATTCTTGTGCACGCAGCACGCATCCGAAAGGACCGAAAATGTCATACGGATCAGCTGCTAAATACATGAAAAAGTCGAAAGCATTTGTTAGCAAGTGGGTGCACCGTTATTCCCAAGTTAAAAATGTGGAAGATTTGCCGGATCGTGTGTCTACGACAAAAACAACAAAAAAGCAGGACAAAATGATTCTACGCGTGTTTGAAAAAAATCCTCTTCTATCGTGACGTGGAAGAACAAGAGATTTTACCTAAAAGGGGTCTAAATGTGTGTTGTGATACGATACGAAGACGTTTACTAGCCAATAATGTAAAGTTTGGAAGCACAATAAAGAAACCACTACAGTCAAAAAAAAAAACAAGTAGAAAAACGACTCAGTTGGGCCAAGGAGAATTTGGACAGAGATTGGAACAACGTTATTTTTTCAGATGAGGCTTCTTTTTGGGCATGGTCTCCTATCACTCATACCTGGTGTACACAATCCAATAAATTAATCCAGCGGACCGTCAAACACCCGGCAAAGGTGCACGTTTGGGGATGCTTCTCAAAACAAGGATTTGGCAATATGTTCATGTTTACTAATAACTTAAACACACCCAACATGGTCAAAATTTATAAGAAGGCTTTATTACCATCTGCCCAAAGGTGGTTTAAAAGAAGGAATTAGAATTGGTTACTGCAAGAAGATAATGACAGGAAACATCGCAGTCGTTTGTGCAGTGCGTGGAAACAAGAAAATGACGGCGATGTTTTAGACTGGCCATCACAGTCGCCGGATGCAAATCAAATTGAAAATATTTGGGCATTCATGAAGCTAAGGCTCCAAGGAAAGAAGATCTCGACGGCCAAACAATTATCACGAAAAATACGATTTTTATGGAGATCTTTGCCTCAAGATTATGCTATAAGATTAGTAGAAAGCATGCCTCGAAGACTCCAAGCAATTATTGATAATGGAGGAGAGTGGACAACATATTAATTGAAAAGCATTCAAGTAAATAAACAAAATAAATCAGTACAATTGATTTTTTTTTATTATTATAATTTTTTCTTTAACATCGTGTACGATGTTATCAAATAGACTGTATAACTAATGACTTCCGGGTTTCAAGTGCACCATTATTAAAGTAATCTTCGTTACATAGAAGAACATCACGTCGGGGTTTTTTTTTTCTTAATATTTGATGCCCTTTGAGTTAAGATCTTTCAATACACAATTGGTAACAATATATGTATACATATCTATACACACACATGTCTACACTACCATACACTCAGTTACTAATAAATACCTATAAAGTTACTAGCTTACTCACTCATCATAACAAAAGTACTGATAAGCGAGCGAATCAGCGGGTAACAGCTAGTACTCGTAGATTTTCAAGGCATTTATCAACGCCAAATTTGAGTACAATGTTCACTTGCTGCCAACATGCGCTCGCTGGGTAGGATTCAAAACCATTCAAAACCAGACTTATCGTCTCATAGGTAACGCTAATTTTGCACAGTCAATTGAAACTCTCGGTAACCGACGTTATTTCTCTGGTTTTATCTTGTTGTATCGCTATTTTTGCGCTATCATTTCTAGTAACATTGCCCCGTTCGATGGTAATACCCTTGTCGTTATGAATGCCTATTAGTATACGCTCAATCCTGCTTTCGGATGTAAAGGATTTTCCAATAGGGACTTGACAACTTCGAATTTAATTTGTGAACGCACTCTTTCACTAATCATCAAACTGTCACTGCGAATTTATTCAGTAAACTCAACATTTTCATCATGGTAAAGTACACGAACGAGCAACGTCATTATAAAAATTTTCTACCGAAATTCGGAGTCGGTGACTGCAACTTTAAGAGCGTTAACTCCAATTTTCGGTCGTAATTCTCGCCCTAGTAGACAGGCAATCACAAGTTTAATGCAAAAATTTGAGTCTACATATTCGTTGTGTGATGTTGCAGTGAGACATCGGGTTGGTCGAAGTGTCGAAAATATCGCTGCCGTTCAGGCGTCCGTAGCAAACGGTCCAAATCAATCAATTCCACGGCGTTCTCAAGAATTGGGCATCACTCAGACCACATTATGGCGTATTTTGCGTAAGGATCTTGGTTTACCCCCATACAGGATCAAGCTGATTCAAGAATTGAAGCGACGTACGTTCTCCGATTGGGTTCTGGAGAAGATGCGCCAAGATGATGAATTTCATCGCAAAATCATCTTCAGTGACGAAGCTCATTTTTGGCTCTAAGGGTTCGTCAATAAGCAAAATATGCGTTTTGGTCGTGTGAAAATCCACCTGTGCTTCATGAATCACCACTTCATCCACAAAAAATTACTGTTTGGTGTGGTTTGCATGCCGGCGGCGTTATTGGGCCATATTTTTTCGTCGACGATAACGATCGTCACGTTACTGTGAATGGTCAGCGTTATCGCGCCATGATCTCCGATTATTTTTAGCCCGAATTTGAAGATATGGACTTGGACGACATGTGGTTTCAACAGGATGATGCCACACAGCACACGCTACAATTGATTTATTGAAGAGTAAGTATGGTGAGCGTGTTATGTCAAGACATGGGCCAGTCGATTGGCCGCCTGGTTCGTGCGATTTAACGCCGCTTGACTATTTTCTGTGGGGCTACATTAAGTCATTGGTTTATCCCAACACGCCGACGACGTTGGAAGAGCTCAGAGCCAACATTGAACGCGAAATAGCGGCCGTTTCGGCCGAAATGTGTTGTTGAAAATTGGGTCCAAAGAATCGTCCGCTGGAAACGTGCTCGCGGTGGCCATATGAACGAAGTCGAGTTCCATTCATAAATGTTTTGATTGTACTTCATGCCAACAATAAAGTTTTTGAAATATCTCAAATGGTTTGCGTTTTATTTAAAAAATAAAATTGTCAAGTCCTTATTGGAAAACCCTATATTTACTTTGTATTATTGTGATTCTTTCCTTAGCCATTCTACTCGCTTATGGGATTCTCTGCCGAGGTCTTTATTTCCTAGTTACGTGTATTATAACCTTTAAGCATTTAAGACCAACCTACACCCGTATCTTTCTTCTTTTTTTTCTTTCTAAATTTACTTTGCCTGCGATGTGTTTAAGTTTAAGCATTTCAAGGGTTCTCACCCCAATTATATAAAAAAAATTAAACAAAATTGACGGTTTGCGCTTCATCAAAATCCTCAGAGGAATGCATGTGCCTGCAGTTGTACTCAAAACGTGTGTAATGAACTGTCCTTCGTAATGAATAAAAAGTTCTACTCGCATAGCTCTTAAGAAGAACTCTTTTAATTTTGTAGAGCAGCTCAAAATTAGGATACAGCTCCATTTAAATTCAAATAGTTAAGCAACGTTAAATTCGATTTTATCGAAGATACGATTAAAATCCAAATCAACTCACTCCGTTGAAAATTACTTTTGGTTGTATCATAGAATCCGAAACTATGAAAACTAAAACATAACTATCCGAGTAGTTTTAAACACCTAACTTCATCGGCGGTACTCGATAACTTGAATTATTTTATAACACAAATTATACTCGTATCCTTCATTATAATTCAATACTGTGCCAGCATATGCCGTGTAACCGAATTTCACCTGTCTTAAATGTATAGTCTGTGTCTATATCTTCACCAAAATTCTGAGTTATAATCGGCTTAATATTCATGATATGTTAAAAGTTTAAAATTCAGGGCTTGTTGATTGATGGTCTCTCGAGAGTGCACAATCTTGTCATGTTATACGTGATAAGCCTATAACAGATACAAATACCATATAATATATTATGCAAAGAGCAAAGGTATGTATACTCACATTAAACTACGCATTTTAAATAGTTCCGTCTTGGTTCGCTGCCCACCGACGTATTAAATGCATGTCCAACAATCCCAGTTCAAATGGCCATATCAATGAATTTAATAAGCTCAATTAAGTCGAATACCTTGTGTTAAACATCACGATTTCCCAGAACATTAAAAATACGAATTAGACACGTTGAATTGTCACCTTCTACCATTTGCGTACATATGTACATTTAAGCTTTTATCTACCCTTAACATACAAAAAAATATCTTTATGGTACGAGTACATGTACGTATTCGTATGCGTGTACACATATAAAACCATTTATAGTCATACAAAGTATCTATCAGCAATTAAAAGTCCTTTCAATCTAATTCCTCTTATCGAACAACCTTATCTTTATGACAGCCCTTTCGAAGTGCTTTCTCATTCCACACCACCACCATCAGCAGCCGCCTAACACTCACCCGATAAAGTTAGTCGTATCTAAACTCTTTTATTGTACAACACACCCCGGAAATGAGCACACAATTTGATCCTGTATTATCTCCACTAATACTGTTTTGGCATATGTGTGACCTAACAGACGGCTAAATAATTTATTGAGCAAAGATAAGCCTCATATCGAGTTATAATACAGAGTTATAGATGCAATTAATATTGGGCACCAAGTGCTGCCATTTCTGGGAATCGTATGCGAAAAATGTACGATTATAGCTTTTCTAAAACAAGGAAACCCAAAAAGTCTCTCTGCACTTATAATTATAGAATCTTTATTTTTTTTTTTAAAGTAGGGACATGTTATGTGTAAAGGATTTAATAGAATGTTGGTTTAAAGGAATGGTTTGAAGGCATGAAATATCATATGTGTGTCACTCTGCTGCAGAAATTTGACTGCCCTTAATTTAAGAAATACCAGCGTTAGACTTATAGAATTTTTTTTTCATAATTAGATTTGATTTTATTGCTTACTTAATTTTTACAATTTTCACAAAAATCAAAAACCAAAAATCGATAATGGCATGGCAAGTTGTCTGCCAAGTGGCAATATATTTTTATTTTTTTCAACACCTGCTCTTCTTTTTATTATAACAATTATATGTAAGTTGCATTTTCATAAAATATACTGTAATAATGTAATTTTTTACAACACTATTAAAAACTTTGTGTGATAACTCTTTGACGATAGCGTTGCCTTACAACAAGCAAACTGGATAGTTACGTTTAGTTCGTTGAGTTTGCGTATGATTTCTTCATCGTGGATATGATCTACGGCAAGAACGTGCCGCCTTGTTTCCCAGAGCATGGGACGCCTTCCCACGAAATCAAATATATTCTCCATTTCTGCCATGTTACTCGTACATAGAATACACATGATCAAAAGACCTTGCCTAGGAGGTTAATAATTTATGAGGTTGATATTTGACACAAACACAAATTTAGTTATTTGGAACATTTTATTTTCTCCATATAGTAAATGCTTACTGTTGAATAGGTGTCTGAACTAGTCTTTCATGCCAGAAATAACTCTTTAGTGGCGGTTTTCCTTGCCTAGAATACAACGGAGCCTGTCCGTCAGGAATTTGTTGCTTTCACATGATCACTGCTGTTAATGTATTTGTCATACGTTTATTCATGTTGTTTATTCACTATTTCATTTTGTTATAAGTCCATAACACCTACAATAATTTGATTCGGTAAATCAACGACAGAATATTTATATCCTTGCTTAGCATCGTTTTTTTTTTTGTGTTTTTCTGTGAGTATGACTAAGGCATTAAGGGTGGAGGTACCTAATATACGCGGGATAAAAAGTAATCACTTTTCGGCGTAAGTCCTCCACGTCTTTAAGTACAGACCAGCTATTTTAGCATTTAGTGAAACACAGGTAGATATCCGCCCACACCTCTGAGATAACTCTGATCTGAAGATACCTGGATACGAACTAATGCCATTCTTCTTCTTTCACCGCGGTCTAGCCATTTACGTGAGTACTAATGCAGCTTACCAAACTCTACCACAATGCGATATATGTTCCAATCCGGAATTCAATTTCCTGTGGTTAAAATTCCACCTCCGTAAGCAAATTATCGACTACTGCTTTGTTTACAGAAGCCCCAGACTGGACAATAATTCGACCTTAATCAGTTTGATGGCTGTCTGACTCCATACCAAGAATTGAATCCCTATATCCTCATACTGAAATCGTTAGTGCGGTCGATTTCAATATAGAGAATTCTGGGTGGCTTCGATATTCTGGCCAGACCACACCAGAAGTACTGTGTGCAGAGATCTTCGCTGTGGAAAATAACTTGAACCAGCTTATAAATGAGTCCGCATGAATACAAGACGTTGATAGTCATACCGCCAACGCCCTGGACTTGTTTTTGACTTCTCGTAAATATACTGTTGATGTGATTTCCTCCCAAAGCTCGACGGTCGTATCAGCTAATTTCTCGAACACCGACTACACAGTTAGAGAAAAGAATCCTAAGAGAACCGTATGGCAATACAAGAAAGCCAATTGGAGCGGACTTACCAGCTTCTTTAGGCATCTTAACCGGTCGTTATGTTTCCGCGATAGTTCGTCACAAATATTAGAATTTCTACCTCATCCTCCAACCCAACGCTCACTTATAATGACATTCCAGCTGTCAGGTCTTTGGTCAAGGCCAATCTGTTTGCTAAACACTTTGCAGCCAGCTCAACATTTCCAGATTGTGTTTTGCCTCCGCCTACCCTAGAGTGCGTCGAATGTTCAATGAGGCGAATCTACTTTCGCTTCCTAAATAGGTGAATCAGCTTCTCTCTCCTACAGACCCATTGCACTTACGTCGCTTCTTTCCAAGGTCATGGAAACACTGATAAATCGTCAGCTCATGAAATATCTTGAGACACGAAAACTTCTCAATGACCGGCAGTACGGTTTTAGTAGCACAGATCCTCTGGTGATTTGATGGCATGTTTCACCTAAAAGTGGAACCTAAGCGTACATCAATGTGGCGAAAGCAAGATAGTTGCACTTGATATTTCTAAGGTATTAGTCAGAGTTCGGCATCAGGCTGTTTTATGGAAAATGTCTCACCAAAAAGTGGAACCAAAGCGTACATCAATCTGGCGAAAGCAAGATTGTTGCACTTGATATTTCTAAGGCATTGGTCAGAGTTCGGCATCAGGCTGTTTTGTCGAAAATACGTGTTTTTGGGTTCGATGACTCTCTTCTCCAATGGATTAGAAAATACCTTTCGGAACGTTCAATTCAAGTTGTTTTGGATGGTTTCAAGTCAATGAAGACTGACAACACGATCTACTTCAATAATCAGCTGACGAGACAAAACAAACACTTGCTGTGGTTGACAAAGGAAAAGTAAAAAAACAAGAAAATTGGAAGTTTGTGCGGGAGAGTGCGGGAAGAATATTGGCACGAAGAGCAGAGAACACACAATCAATAATAATAAGTACCGCAAACAAAATTAGACGCATTCAGTAACTGTTGCACTGCGTGAAAAAATAATTTGAACAATAGATATCTACAAAATAAATGCTGGTCTGCCCCAGGGCTTCGTTCTGTCTCCGACACTCTTTTTAATTTTCATGAAACTGTGTGTCAATGACAATTTAGGTTGGAATAATCACACATTTGATATCGCCAAAAACGCTGCAAAATGTCAAGTTGATCAGGCCTCAATATATAAAACACAAATCCGCCCGATACTAATATCACTCAGACAATGAACACCCTCGAACACCGACGTAATGTCTCGTGTCTCACTCTGTTTTATCACTATGACCACCACTAGTGCTCCATAGAAATCACCAGTAGCATTCCATTCTTTCAAACTTTTAACCGTATCAATCGACTCGCTATTGATTCATTCCTGAGCTGAACAACTCGCTCATAGCTCCTACTTCCTACTCATTATAACCTTCAAACATTTAAAACGAAAGCGTATTAACATTATATGAGACTACCAGAAACTATTTTCGTAACCGGAATTCCTCAGCTGAAGATTACCCTTGGGCCTAAATTAGTCAATATACATACGAGGGGCGTTCAATATATTCTCGGTATCGATATGAAGGAAAATGCGAATTCAATTTAAATTGTTTTTATTTTTCAATATAATCTCCCCTAACATCAATGCATTTGTTACATCTTGAGATAAGCTTTTTTAAACCCTCAAAAAAATAAATTTCCTCTTTCTCTGCAAAATACCCATTTATTGCCGACTTGAGTTCTTCATCATCCGAAAATCTTTTTCCACGAAGACATTTTTTCAAATCCGGAAACAGGAAATAGTCACTAGGGGCAAGGTCTGGACTATAGGGTGGGTGTTGGATTTCTTCGAAACCACAATCTCGCGCAGCAGCATTGGAAACTCGCGCCGTGTGAACAGGAGCGTTGTCATGAAGAAGCAACACACCCGCTGCGAGTTTATCCCGTCTTTTCTTTTTAATTTCCTCCCGCAAATTATGCAAAGTGGAAGCGTAGGATGTGGCGTTGATGGTTTCACCTTTTTTTTTGTACTCAATGAGCAAGATTCCCTTTGAGTGCCAAAAAACTGTGGCCGTGAGCTTCCCGGCAGACGGAGTGACTTTGAACTTCTTCGGGGGGTCTGTTCCTTTTTTATGCCGCTGCATGGACTCTAGTTTGCTTTCAGGGTCATAGTGGTGGACCCATGTTTCGTCCCCAGAACAATTCGATCCATAACACCGTCCGCGTTCTCACTACAAATCTCCAAAAGCTCTCTACAGCATGCGATTCTCACTTTTTTCTGAGGCGCTGTGAGCATTCGTGGCACCCACCTTGCACTGACCTTTGAAAGGTTAAGATGTTCATGAAGAATGGTGTGAATGGTACCAATTGAAAGCTTGGTGATCTCTGCCATCATTTTCACTTTTATTCGGGCATCCTCAAGAACAAGTTTTTCGACTTCTTTGATGCTTTCTCCCGTACAAGCAGTAGCCGGGGCGCCGGAGCGGGGGTCGTCTTCAATGCTCTCTCTGCCTCTCTTGAACTCACTTGACCACTTTTGCACAGTTGATAATGAAGGTGCGGAACCCTGGTAAACAGCCACCATCTCTTCATGAATAGTTTTTTGACTTTTTCCTTGCTTAGTGAGAAATGTAATTATAGCGCGATGCTCAATTTTCATCGTCTCAGTTGCCATTATGATTCTGTTTAACTAGAGATAAAACGAATTAATAATCACATTTATATGAAATTTTACATGAATGCACTAAAATAATAGTATTACTTGATAAATAAGTCAATTTATATATACAATCACAGCTTCACCCTGATACCGGGAATATGTTGTACATACGTATTGTATACGAGTATATTTACGCATTCCAGCTTCATATGCATGGAAGGAGATTAGTACAATAGAACGGCATCATAGAAGTGAACCCACGAGTATATATTCGAAAACACTACCCTGCCGGACTTATTGTCCACAACGGAAGACTGATCCCGGAGTGAATAGAAATATTTGTGTCACAGGTGCGAACAATATGATGATTTTAAAAATTTGGTTGCGTTACGCAAATTAGAAGGTCGGCGCCATGTCGGCTAAAAGTTTCGAAATAAGAAGTACGTTTTTATTACAAAATCGTAAATTCGAAAGAAGAGAAACCAGGTGAAAAAATATCCGAATCAGAGGAAAGCATACAAAATCGTCGAACTACGAACGCGAAGACTCCGAACGAAACGGTTTGAAGCAAGGAACCTACCGGGAGGAGATACATATACCCAATTCATTCATACTGCACGATTTTGCTATAGTTTATACGTTGTTTTTAAAGTTAGAATGGAACTCAACTACGCACTGCAGTGGTGCACACGTTGAACGATTATGATTTACGAGTATGTTGAAATAACACGAAACAGTGAGCAATAGATGCGTCGGCACCAACTTTAGCTGACTAAATTATTTGTGATCGAACCAACAAAAGCCAAGAAAATAAGCCGACAAAACTTGCAAAAGAAAAGCGGCCAATACCAGGCGGTAAAATTTATGACAATGGCCCTTAAGTGCTACGAATCATTTGTAAAAACTAAGCGGGAGCAAATACTTTGTTCGGTGCTTTGTATGGGTACCCGATGTAAATAAAGAATAAATAGTGGGGAATGATGAGGGCTGTAAGCGACTAAAGGTAAGCCTTTTAAGCGTATACTTAACAAATAATCAAACCCGATAAAGTAAAACTTCAATTGCACCATAAATCGCATAGGAAGAAGTAGCTAGACCGTATGTTCTAACAGTGGAGGCATTATATCAGGCCTTAGAAGATAGATCAAGCAATAGAAGAAGAGCAATATCAAAGCACAGGTAACTTACTTACTTACTTAAGGTGGCGTTACAGTCCGGGGTGGACGTTGGCCTCAACCAACAACCGTCTCCAGCCGGCTCAGAAGGAACTAAAAATCACCGGAATAATTTCCGTCTCAAAGCAACCAAGAGTACCCTCATCTAATTTTCGCAGAAAAGAAAAAGGATGACGCGGAGTAGATCTTCCCTAAACGGCTTATTATCAGAAGCACTCAATATGTCTCTAGAAAGGGTAAATGGCAACATACATTAGTACTTTCTTAAGCTAACCAATATTGATTGGCATAGTCTCACTTACTACACATCAACTAGAAGCATGTGATCCAGATACAACAAATCAAAAACAGAAGACCTCCTGGGCAGATCTAGGCTCAACAACTCTAAAATTGTAACCATTATCACAAAATATTGAGCAATAAAATAGAAGAACATACAGTCAGGCTAGGTACTCACTATAACACGTTATGCCCTAGCTACCGTAAATGTTATAAAAACTTTTCTTTGAGGAAGGTTAGGGAAAAGTCCATTTTCTAAACTCCACTCAAGGCTCTAATCCCGCCTTCTTAAAACGACATACTGCAATGATAAAAATCATAATTAAGATCACCAGGTACCTTTCAAGGCATCATACCGTGGAACAGTTACATAAGACTGGAGCGTACTCCACTTAAGAGATGACATCTATCCTGACGAGATCCATAAGACCTACAAAGTAGCTTAAATCCTAAGGGGCTGTCTTTCATGAGTTAACTCACCCACGCTAAGGACTGGGGCTACTGCATTCCTCACAGAAAAAGCATGCGCGATCTCTCATGTTTATTTCAATGGATTCAAACTCATTAGTTTGTCAGCATTCGTTCGTAACACTCATCTTCATCAGAGCACTGATTGTATTTTTTCCTCTATAACCGCTTAGCATTCACCTGTATGCCTAAATGCAAAATCATTTAAACTTCCCCAACATCATCAACATCAATCTCGAGGGATCCTTAAGTTTAAGACATGTCAGATGGGGCACAATCCTTTTTCTTTCCTACGAAAATTAGTTTGCCAACAAACTACGCAACTAAGACTTCTGACAATTTTCGCTTTTACTCCAAATTAATCGAAAAATTTAGCTTTGGTGTTAACCAAAGAAAGACCGAACTTGTCCTTATCATCAGGAAATATAGAATCACATTCGTATCTCCACTAACTCTCTTCAGAATCTACCGCGTCAACGTCAACGTGAATATATACGAGTAAGACGTTGTTAGTAAAAGTGTGCTGCCATTGTCTATACAACGTTAATCCCTAAGGTTTAGCCTTTGCTCGTCCACTTTGTGATACCGGTCTACACCCGTACAATATCCTGCTGGAATCTGGAACTAAAGCCATGAAACTGTGGTCTAAATTTGAATCTCATTTTTTATCGAAAAATAGTGTATAGTGATGGGGCTCCCTTTAGTATCATTGTGTTTGTGAACAAGCAATATTGCCATTCGCGAAGAACGGAAAATACAGAAGAGACTCTTGAGACTGAATTGCACACACAAAGGCCGTTTGTTGGTGTAGTCTTTACGGTGGTGGTCATTATTTTCTTAAAACTGACGTCACTGGCCAACGCTACCGTATAATAATTAGTGCTCGTTTCTTCAAAAAAGATGGGCGACAATGATTTGGATTGATTTATTGGCGGTATGTGGCCACGGTCGTCACCGTAAAAAGTGGTAGTGGGATATCATGTATGGAAATCCACTATATTTCAATCTGTAGCAAGAATAGTTTGACCTATTGAAAACTCACAGAACAATTGAAGAACACTATTTGTCATCAGGATTTCATTAGAGTGACCTTAATTACGTTGCAGGTATTCAAATAAAATAAATGTTTGCACACAGTGCGGGCTAAGGAAAGAAAGAGCGGTACCGATGAATATTTGAAGGTAACAATGGCCAGGAAATAAAGATCTCGGCAGGGCATTCCACAAGCGGGTTGTACAGCTTACGAAAAATCACGATATTTTAGAGGACGTGCGAGTGTGGGCCTAAAATACTCGTATGTAGGAGTTGCAGACTTGACATATACTCGTAGAAGAATTTTTTTTATTGATGTGGTTTTTTTTTTTTTTTTGTTTTTTTGAGTTAAGCTGTGTGACCTTATCTTAATCTGATTTATCGATTCAGAGATAGATGTGGGATAGGTCGGTTGAGATCTACTTATGTTGATGGCTGAGCTTCTTACAGTTAAAGGTTTAAAGTGGCGGAATGCTACTTTCAATTCCAATACAGCACTAGTGGTGAAAATAGCGATGAGCAAAGTGAGACAGGAGACTTTTTGTCGGTGTTCGAGGTTTTCAATTGACTGGGTGATATTATAATCACATATGAGTCTTATCGCACTGTTTTGAATCCTATCTAGCAGGTGCATAGAGGTTTTAGACACACCTGGCCAGATGTGCGCATTGCACTCCAATTTTGGGTGGATGAATGCCTTATGTATTGAGGCCAGATCAAAGGGGGAGAAGTATTTCTTACATCCTTTGAGGAAACTCAGAAGACATTTCACAGCATTTTTGGCAACATCAAATATGTGGTCATCCCAACGTAGGTTGTCATTGGCAGACATACCGAGAATGGAAAGTTTTTCGGTTTCATGCCATCATGAATGGCTGGGTGCTTGGATTTCACCTTAACGACAGCAGACAGCATTGTGTTTTAGAGGCATTAAATTCTACTCTATTGATTGCTCCTCAATTGGCGATGCTGTTAGTATCGGAATTTAATGAACTCAACATATGCTGCCGTTCCCGTTCTACAGCCGAATAGAAGGGACGTGAGTCCGAAAACGAATATGAAAAGCAGAGAGTACTGTCGTCAGCAAAGGAGTATATTAGATTAGAAGTGGCAGACAAGAGATCATTGATAAAAATTAAAAAGAGTGTAGGAGACAGAACGGAGCCCTGGGGCACACGAACATTTATTTTGTGAATATCAGACTTGAAACCATTCAAGACAACTTGAATTGAACGTTCCAAAAGGTAGTTTCTAATGCATCGAAGGAGAGATTCATCGATATCAAATGCACGCATTTTCGAAAACTGAGCCTGGTGTTATGCCTTAGAAATATAAAATGTAGCTATCTTGATGTATGTACGGTTTGGTTGCACTTTTCGGTGAAACATACCATTAAATCACCAGTGGATCTGTTGCTACGAAAACCGTACTGCCGGTCATTCAGAAGTTTTCGTGTTTCGAGATATTTTATGAGCTGACGATTTATCAGCGTTTCCATGACGTTGGAAAGAAGGGACGTACATATATGAAATGGGTCTGTAGGAGGAGAGAGAAGAAGATTCGCCTTTTTTAGGGACGGGCTGGACAAATGCTGTTTTCCATCTTCTCGGAAAGAGTTCTACTCTTTAGAGTAACGTAGATGGAAAAACTTACGCAGTGGTTTTGCCAGAATGGAAGAACACCTCTTCAAAAGAAGGGGGGATATACCATTTGGACCAATGGATTTGTGTATGTCAAGAACTTTAAGTACTCTTCCTACTACATGAGTGCGAAAGTGGATTCGCCTCATTGAAGATTCGATGCACACAAGTGTAGGCGGAAACAAAGCGTAATCTGGAAGTGTAGAGCTAGCCGCAAAGTGTGCAGCATGCAGATTGGCCTTCTCTAAAGAGCTGACAGCTGGAATGTCATTGTACGTGAGCGTTGGGATCCATCATTGCACTTGCATCAGTTTTTGACAACAAATTTTGTTTTGACTAGTTGGAAGTGTTCTGAGAAGAACACTCGGCGATGTCATATGTGATGCAATCAGTATGGTAATCAATTGTTGTAGTTAATTAAGGTATGTCCAAGTTTCCAAAGCACGCAAAATGCATATTTTTCATAATCTTGATGCTGCTTAGTAAGTGCCTAATTTCGATAGACTATGGCTTGGATCCAAGATCCCGAGATCCACCACATCGCCGACAAACGAAAATTGCTTATAAATTCAATTAGGTTGCTTTATGTGCACATACCATATGTAGGTGTTTATCTTTCTTCGTCAAACAGAGCTTTATTTTTACGAGTAAATACTATGCCCCCAAACACGATAGGGTGCACGTGTTACAAAAAAGATTTAACCAAAAAGAAATTTTTTTCAGAACACATAAAACTGTGTTCAGTTGCACATTACCACCCTACGCCAAAGGGGTGTTGGAAAATGTCTGGTGAAACAGCGACGTGGAAAATTCTTTCCCACATTTCGTGCGAACATTTTCAAGGAAAACGGATTTCTCATGTTTAGCAAAACTTTCATCTCAGATACGAGTTTAACAGTGGAATTTTGCCCAGAGCTTAAACGCAGATTGCAAATGTACCTAATTGCTTAATGCATGTATCCACTTGAAATTTTTCATCATATTGCCCCGCGCCATCCTTCAGTACAGTCCACACTATTCACTCTATTTACTTTCATACGTATCGGGAAGTAGTTTCAAATGATTTCCCATCGAGCTTCCAAGTTAATGTTGCGGAAATTGTCCACTTCCCCACACCTAATGATTGCTGGTTTCCCGGTTGAATGCGGTAAACTGTATTCATTCACCTCTCGAGGAGGATGGAGGCAGTTCCGAGGACTTTTTCATTTATTTTTCTCTCTTTTGAAATGGCTATTGGAGTTTAAGGAAAAACTGCTGAAAAGATAAACACAATTTGTAGGTGTTCTTTTTTTTTATTTTGAGTTCCCCTCCCCTACACAAGGGTTGGATATTTCATTTGTTTTGGAAGCAAAGAAAGACAGAACAATAAGTAGTGAATTAATTTGTTTTTAATTAATTAATTCGTTTTCGTAGGCGATATTAAAGTGAAAGAAATCAACCTTAAACACGGTCACGGTGGATTAAAGAGATACAGAAAAGTTTTCGACAATTTTTTAAAGAATTTTTTAGAACAGATTCTTTTCGAGGGTTTTAAGGATAGCCCCTACACAATGGCAAAAGTAATTCAACATTATTTTCGTAGCATATTCACTTCACTTATGAGGGTTTTGAACAAGTTTGGTCTGAAGAGTTGTACAGCAAGAAGTCTTACAGTCTGAAGGAAGTCCACAAGTTAAGTAAAAGAAGTACTCATTGTCCAGTTGAAACGTTTTCAAGAATTTGCTTAAAGTTTAGAATAAACGATTGAAAGGTATCAGAATGACTTTAACATAGAGTTTTGGGTTCTTTTTTCTTTAAATATCACGTTTAAATAACATCAGCCTTTAGAACTCAAAATAGCAAGTACAACACCTTAGAGGTGTTTTAAAAAATTTGCCTATTCCTTAAACTGGCCTTTGTACGAGTACATGTACGCCAACACATACGTATGATTAAATGAAGGGAATGCATAAATCCTGAATAGGCATTGAGAGTCATCGCAAATCTGACCATCTACTCGTGCTGCGAAATTTTGTTTATGAATTTGCGGATATGTATTCGGTTATGTTCGTGTATCTCTTCAGCGTAAACTGCACTCTATATACGAGTAACATACTAATTCTTTATACAGAATTTGCATCGCTTCTAATGTAAATACATAATTGGGAGTCAACAATACTCGTATGGCTAATTTATTTAAAACCGCTGACACTGTCAGATCCTGGTTAGTTTTCAGATTGATAAAGACACCAATAAAAGATATATGTATCTTCCGATTGGGTATGTCTATCTGTCTGTCTTTTAGGCAGTTTGGGGCGTACTACCCATACAAATATATTTGCAGAGCTATCGGATAATGAACTAATATCGAATATGTGCTGGGTTTTTTTCCTATCTGAGCAAAGCACTCCGACAGAGAAATAGTCTATTGATTCCTTTCAAGGCCTAGTTTCTAGCCGACGACTTTACCTGGAACAAAAAAAGACGAAGCAATAGGAGTTCTGGTGCCATTGCACCAGACGGCATGTCTTTAAAACCAAAATTAAAAGACAATCGGTGCGTTAGTTAATCAAAACTCCAATGCGTTTTGTACCAAAACAAGTAGAAGATGTCTTTGAATGATATAAAGAGGAGGAATATTCATAAGTGCACGCAGAGCACAGTCAGTCATGTTAGGGGAAGCCCCGTGAAGTTAAGACAGAACCTTCTTTGGAATCTAAAAGCAGCTCTGACGCATTTTCGTAAAAGCTGGCTCCACCCGACAACCGAAGCATATAATACAGTTGGTTTTATTATTTCCGTGTAGATCTAAAGGATCCTCCTCCATGATAAGCCCCATATTTAGTTAATAGCTTCTTTACACTGCCAGAAATCCGATGATGATGACTTTAGGCACTACGTAATCAGACTAGTCAGGTTTATCCTTCTTGTAAAAACAAACGACGTCCGTCCTGAGAGGGTTGGTTGTAAGGCCATTTCAAATGTAGGGGTACCTGTGGTTTAGAAGATCTTCTTACGTAATCGCTGCATATCTGTGGTTCAGAATGGAATGGATGCTCTGCAAGAGTTTTTGTTCGCTGGACACGTCAGTTAAAAACATTTGACTTGATCAGAGTATCGGCCAGGTTTTGAATGCTTCCTCTACCTTCTAACTCGTTCTGAATTTAGGAGGAGCATTGACGGACTTTCCGTCTTTCCGACTTTCCCCAACAAGGCCGTTACTTGGGATCTGATTTTGAATTCGAAACGCCTATGGTCTGACATACTCGTATAAGCCTCATTTGGTACTTTCTTACCGTTAATCACCTTAGCGTTCCTGTGGAATAGCGTTGTGAATCAAGAATCAACATTGTTAACTACCAATTCAGACGATGTTCGATTAAAGGTATTAAGAAAAAATAATAAAATTACTCAAATGCAATAACCTTATCACTTCCTTAGGCTCACTAAGGAGGTTATCCAAACTACCGCAGCTACCATAATATTACTAAAAACCGCAGCGTAGCATCCGACGCAGTAGCATCGCAGACCGGTGGGAGAAATATGCAGCTTAAAATGAAGTTATACAATGTTATACAATATAAATTACCACTACACGCTAACTCCATGTGAGCCATTGTCACACAGTGAGGCAGGAACAACTAAAAGTTGATCAAAAGTCTTTTTTAAAAAATACCCTGAACGCTCCCTCAGTCTCTTCATGATCATGCTCAAAAGACATGTTTGAGCATTGTTTACCAACCCAACACAATTCCAATATAATGAATTGCCTACTCAATCCGTCTGTCCAAAGTTCAATTATTAAACACAACTTGTTTAAAAGTTGAAAGCGTGCGCGAAATATGATGCGTTTCAATAGGTTTCTATAGGGTTTTCCTATAAGGACTGACAACTTTTTTTTTAAATAAAACGCAAACCATTTGAGATATTTCAAAAACATTATTATCGGCTTGAAGTACAATCAACACATTTATGAATGGAACTCAACTTCGTTCATATGGCCACCGCGGGCACGATTGCAGCGGTCGATTCGTTGGACCCAATTTTCAACGACTCGGTCACACATTTCGGCCGAAACGGCTGCTATTTCGCGTTCAGTGTTGGCTCTGAGCTCTTCCAACGCCGTCGGAGTGTTAGCATAAACCAACGACTTAACGTAGCCCCACAGAAAATAGTCAACCGGCGTTAAATCGCACGAACGAGGCGGACAATCGACTGGCCCATTTCTTGAGATAACACGCTCACCATACTTACTTTTCAATAAATCGATTGTAGCGTGTGCTGTGTTTCATCATCCTGTTGAAACCACATCTCGTCCAAGTCCATATCTTCCAATTCGGACCAAAAATAATCGGTGATCATGGCGCGATAACGCTGACCATTCACAATAATGTGACGATCGTTATCGTCGACGAAAAAATATGGCCCAATAACGCCGCCGGCATGCAAACCGCACCAAACAGTTATTTTTTGTGGATAAAGTGGTGATTCATGAAGCACATGTGGATTTTCATCCGACCAATAACGCATATTTTGCTTATTGACGAACCCATTGAGCCAAAAATGAGCTTCGTCACTGAAGATGATTGTGCGATAAAATTCATCATCTTGGCGCATCTTCTCCAGAATCGGAGAACGTACGTCGCCTCAAATGGTCCATCGGCTTCAATTCTTGAGTCAGCTTGATCTTGTATGGGTGTAAACCAAGATCCTTACGCAAAATACGCCATAATGTGGTCCGAGCGATACCCAATTCTTGAGAACGCCGTGTAATTGACTGATTTGGATCGTTTGCTACGGACGCCTGAACGGCAACGATATTTTCGACACTTCGACCAACCCGTTGTCTCACTGACACGGTAACATCACAGAACGAATATGTAGACTCAAATTTTTGCACTAAACTTGTGATTACCTCTTTACTAGGGCGAGAATTACGACCGGAAATTGGAGTTAACGCTCTTAAAGTTGCAGTCACCGACTCCGAATTTCGGTAGAATATTTTTATAATTTGTAGACGTTGCTCGTTCGTGTACTTTACCATGATGAAAATATTGAGTTTACTGAATAAATTCACAGTGACAGTTTGATGATTAGTGGAAGAGTGCGTTCACAAATTAAATTCAAACTTGTCAAGTCCCTATTGGAAAACTCTTTAGTTTCTGTGTATCATATACTCAGCATTGCGAAGTTTCTCCCCAGTCTCCTTGAGTTGAAGTTTTAGCTGCTCGTTTTCTTTTTTCATTTTAGCTAACAATTGTGTCGACTGTTCCAAGATCGCAAGCTGCACTTGCATGAATTGTATTGTTTGTACGAATGTCGCGAGAGTTGCACTCAATTCTATTAATTGGAATGAATGGCCTCAACTGTAACATTGTTGTGGTCACGCTGCTGGTAGCACACATTGTAGAAGACATTGATAATCTACGTCCATCATTTCTTTTTTGTTTAATACAAATTTGACAAGTCTACGGTTTGTTTGGTTTTGTTATGAAATCTACATCAGCCGGTTGTAATTTTGCACAATTACGAGTAGCATGCATAAGACAGTTGCAGTCACTGCAAATAACCTTGCAGGAGTCTCTCACTATTTTTACACTACAGATTTTGCAACTTATCGTATATGACTTAACTCTTCGGCAAGAATAACAGGAGATGAGGCAGAAATTATTCAACGGCTTTACATTATCCTGCAAATGGTATGGTATGACTTTAAAATTAATCCAACGAAATTCAAGACCTACGCCTTAGAAACAGCTAGGTTTTTTTTAAAGAAGTATCCCTTGTACAACACGTCTCCTACAATACATAAGTTCCTTATAATTACATGAACCAAACGTCATAAATAACTCCCTACTTAGGACAACTCACCGAGGAAGCGTAACAAAGAAGTAAAGAAATTTCGTCAGTTTTTAGTCGTATTACATCTTGATTTCATCTGACCCCTTAATACCATGCCTAAGAGTACTTTCGAAAAAGAAATTGCACAATTTTACTCCAAAAGCATTGGAGAAGCTAGATTTTAAAAAGCAACAAGAATTAAGTGACGAAGATGACCAGAATGATTTAAGTTGTTAAATAAAAAAATACATGCACGTTTTGATAAAAATTGTATTATAAAGTATTCTTGGACTTTTCCAGCAATAATATAGCTATTTAGTAGGTGTACAGTCTTTTGGCCACGTTTCGGTGGCTACTGCCTCACTGTTCGTCGTTAATGTGGTTAACGACATTATTTTCACCGATTGACAGTTGTTGTGATTTCTCGTGCTACCTTTGCCTTTATACAGTCAAAAGGAAATCCCTCCTCTCATCATTATTATCATTATTGAAGAAAATCACGAGTCTAGGATTTCTAGTTATCACCCATACTTAGGCATTATTAGGGGTTGGCTAGTTCGAAAAGTTTATTCGGATAATCGGCAATTTCACACAAATAGGGAACTTAGATCGGCTGCCGAGGCAGATTGGTCAAACAGGTTTGACCCCGGAATTGTTGACAAATTGGGTTTTTGATATAATTACTAATGGCGGTGGAACAGGAAATCATTAAATAGAACAAAATCTATTTAGTTTTCTTAATTAATTCATCTGCGGCTATTACAATGAAATGGCCATTTTTAGTATGTTTGAATATTCTTTTGCCTTTTTGGAAATTTTTAAGAATTGTAATTGTTAATTTTAATTTAATTATTGAATTTATTTTATGAATTATATTTTTTTCTCCCTAATTCAAAGGAAATTCATGTGCGGTTGTAATAAATTAGAGATTGAGTGTATATGGGTGGTTAGATTTGGAATACAGATATTTTGGGATCTGATTCATTCAACCTTTTTCCCAATGGTTCGGTGGTTTCAACCCAGTGCGCCCTCCGAAATTGATACAATAATGCGGCATTGGTTCATGTTCCGGACCGGAAATCAATTCTTTTGTGGGTCACAAAATTCAAGAAACTGGATCTGTGTAGAAAAGTAGAACTGAACATCCCATTAGAACACCTGAGAACGTCGAAGCAGTAAGGGTTACAGTTTTGCAATCCCTGCGGCTTTGAGCGCGCAAACATACGTCAATTCAATTCAATTTCAGTTTATTAAGATGGCTTATACAGTAAGATACATTATCTTTTCAAGTAGTGATAAGCTTATTTAAATAATTTAATAAAAATAAAGAAGAAAGCTACTAGCAAATTAGACTAACAATGTTACAAAAAAAGTAGAAACGGTCGATCAAAGGTTAAATAAAAACAATAAATATAATAATTTAACATAGCAATCAAAAAGGTTACATAAACTACAAAGTCGAAAGATAAGATTTGGGTTCTTTTTGAAATCTTTTTTTCATTTTTATTTCTTTAATTAGGCGAGGGAGGGAATTCCAAAGTCGAGTAGCGTTTACCAAGAATTGGCGTTCTGACGTTAAACAAGAAAATCGCGGGGGTAATAGTTGCCCTGTTCTTACAGATGCACACGGCGTTATTCTATTAATAAGGTTTCGGGGTTGATGCGTATGTATGATGTTATTCAGCATAGTTATTGTACGGTATTGCAAAAGGCTATCAAACGTGAGGTTACAGATCCGGTAGGAGAAGTGTGAAATGCGATCATACCTTCGCAAGCCAAAAGTTTATCGAACGGCGTTGTTATATGCGACATTAAGCTTCCGCCTGTTGATAGAGTCGCACTTTCCAAAGGCTTCGCAACCATAAGTGAGTATAGGAGTGATGAGCGTTTTGGTGAGAAGAATTCTTGTTTTTAATGGAGTGAAGGTTTGAGTTGCCCACAGGGAGCGAAGGATACCATGAACTTTTTCCGCAGATTTATTGATGTGATCGCTCCATGTTAAGGTTTTGTTGAAAGTCATACCTAGATTTTTAGCGGTATCCACACATTGAATGGGATCGTTATTGAGGTGGAGCGGTGGGAATCGGGAGGTGTTTAAGGCTTTCCTCGATATAACAGTGCACTTTGACTTTCTGGGATTCATCATCAGCAGATTCTGTTGCGACCAATTAAAAATATAAGTATCAAATCTATCAATCCTACCTACTCGATAGTAATTAAATTTAAAGGCGGACAGACTATTATTATGTTATTCATAACATACAGTAAATGATTTATAGAAAACATTCTTTAGCTTTGCTTAAGGCCAAGCTAAAAGTGGGGAATAACATTTATAGAATATATAAATGTATATTTTGTTTCATCTAAAAATAATATTAATATTGTGATTTTAAAATATTTTCAATTTGATTATAATTCTGCTTTAATTTCCTTGAGAAAATTTGTTAAATTTCTTAACCTTCTAATGAAAGGCGGCAAATTGTTAAAAAGCGTAGGGGCTACTATTGTAAAAAATTTCCTAAAATTTGTTTTGTTATGAGAAGGGATATCAACAAAGTTATCAGGATTAATACGTAAGTCATGGTGATCATTACTTCTTATAGCAAGGTAGCCACTTCTTACAAAAAATACTTATAAGGCTTTATAGTAATAGAGATGTCTTAACGGAAGGATTTTTAATGCCTGAGACAAAACTAAACTACCATAGAAATACTTTGTTTTGCATATAATACGTACAATATGGGAGAAGCAACGGGCTAATTTTATTGAGAAAGGTTCCACCCCAACAAGTCAGGCCATATTGAATTTTTGAGTGAACTAGCCCATAATATGGTAAAATATTTCGCAGTCAGGTAGAGCAAAGAGCAAACGAACCCGTAAGGCTAAAATACATCGCTTTGGTTTTTTTTTTTGCTGAGAATCATTTTATGAGCAATAAACCAGCTTCTTAAAATGTTTAAATCGAAATCAGTGTCAGCAATTAAGTCGAGAGGGGACTTGCAACCATACCAATATCGTCCGCAAAAGCAGTCGATTTGCCCTCAAATTTCTGGCCAAAAATAGAGTTAATGTAAATCAAAAATAGGGCGGGACCTAGGACTGAGCCTTGAGGTACTCCAGCAGTTAAGTTACATAGTTTGCCGTACTTATCTTGGAGTTTGTTTTCTGTTACATAAGTAAGAAGCCAGCCATTTATAAATAGAGCCACGCATTCCTATATTCCAAAGTTTACATAAGAGAATTTTGTGATCCACTAGCTCAAACGCCTTGTTTACATCAATAAAAAGCCCACCCGTAAAAAGACTTCCATAAATGTTTTCATAAATTTCACTGCAGAATTTCAAAAGTGCATCTTTTGTGGATTTACCAGCATGGAAGCCAGATTGATTAACACTACAGAAATTTTGTTTATTTAAAAACTCAGAAAACGAATTTTCATCACTTTTTCAAATATTTTAGAAAAAAAACTTGTCAAAGGGATATCGGTCTATAGTTGTTCAGATCGCAAGGGTTAGAATTTTAAAGGGCGAAATAACTTCTGCAAATTTAAGTGGAGAAGGAAATACTCCACCGTAAATGCTTTTATTAAAAATATGGGCAAGCAAATCAACAAT
Organism: Volucella bombylans; assembly: GCA_949129095.1. Classification (NCBI taxonomy): domain Eukaryota; kingdom Metazoa; phylum Arthropoda; class Insecta; order Diptera; family Syrphidae; genus Volucella; species Volucella bombylans. The sequence goes on along the minus strand of OX422143.1, from coordinate 107,394,000 downwards.
ATAAAATGAACATCTATCATCTGTTGAAGAGTTGGAATTTTTGAGTGAGTTGATGATGGCAAGTAATTCAACAGAAGACTTCATTTGCTACATCGTCACCAGAATTAAAAGTCATGCCATCACCGAAGAATTGGCGAGATGAATTATTAGCTACAGAGACAAAAAAGTCATTAAAATTATTTATTTGTTTATTTTATTTTCAAAGGATCGATACAAATTAATTTGTAAAGTCCGGGATTTTACGCCGGCATACTATGCCCATGTGGCGTCAACAGCACGCGGTGTACCGATGTGGTCCCCCATCTTAGGTACTTACCGCGCTCAACACTGCTTGATTTCGGTGATCTAGTGGGAACCGATGCATTTCATTTTCATTCTAAATTTCATTCTAAATGCATAGAATTCATTCACACTTATAAGCTAGACAAAAAAAATGCTTATAAATTAGCTTAAATAACTTAAAAATAATCTCATTCTAATTTACTGGCCCCATGCGGGCACTCTAAGTTACACAAAATACTTAACCTATGTCTTTCGATGTTTCTAACAGTCTATTTTTATTTTTATTTTTACATTTATTAAAATTAAAACTAAGAAAATGAATTTTAAGTAAAAAAACTGAGTGTCCTGACTTTTTTGTAATAATATAAAACTAAACCTATAAACTACCGAAAAATAAATCTTAACCTACTTAATCCTGCTTAGCTTATCTAATTGTCTTCCTTATTTTAGAGAGTGATACCCACCTCTGTTCTAATATAATTTTTTTTGAATATTTTTTTCTTAAATCTAACTTAATCCTACCTAAAACTATGTAAGCTGAACATAGCTAATAAAATAGACAGACTTTGCTTCCTATGGAGCTACTCGTACTTAGTACTGGAGGAATTCGACGTCGAAACTTCCCCTCCTTCAACTAGCCCTCAAAATTGTTGGTGCTGCCGAGCAACATCCCTCATATCGCGACTCCCTCCCGCCTTACTGAACCGGTGATGCTCCGCACTGCCATGTGCGTCTCTGTTGTAGTTGAGTCGCTTGTCCGCAGCTGTTCGCGCGACATGAAATATTAGCGGCACCGCCAATCTGTCCTGGATTAGACCTCTACTATCTAAATAGAGAAACGCTTCTGGTGGAATAAAGCCGTCAAAGCTAACTCTTTCGTGATACATATAATTTTGATAGTAAGCCCCGGAGATCAGGTTGTTCCATGCGGTCAATGCTCTTGCAACGTGCTTTCGAGTCAACTTAATGACGAAATTGTCCACTCTTATTAGGTTCTCCTTATTGTACAATACCTTATTAGGATAGAATTTTATGCACTCAGACTCTGGTGTTCTGTGTAAGGGAAGACAAGTCCTAAGACAAGCCCTCTCAAACACCCGAATCTTTTCCAATAAACTTGCTCTAAAGTTGAACCACACGGGACATCCAATAGGCCGGATAAGGGCCATGTAGCAGATCACCATTACTTTCGCATCGAGTTGGCTGTTATAAAACAGTTTCTTTGTAAGGGCAAAAGTACCTTTGGCTCTGGCCAGAGCAACATCTATATGTTTGTTAAAATATAGATATTGATCTAGCCAGATCCCATCCCAAGGTATCTGACTACATTTCGACAAGCAAGTGGCTGCCTGTTTTGTCCGACGATCGAAAACTTTCGCCAATTCTTTCTGGTAGCCCCAGACAGAGACGTCCTAAACAGAATAGTTTCCGACTTCTGAGAATTGATTTTCAACTTCCAGTTATCGCCATACCGTTTAATTTTATCAAAGTCACGCTGCAAAAGTATATTAATGACCTCAATCTTAGGACCTGTTCTGTACGCGATTAAGTCGTCTGCGTCTTGAAACCGAATTGATTATCCGGAACTATATGTTTGTGCTCAACCCTCTTAGTCAGGACTCTTGATCACCTTCTCGAAAATCTTACTGATATTTGGAAGGAGACTGATTGACCGGAGATTCGCCGGATTAGGAGTGTCTTTATCCCTTTTGGAGATGGGACGCACCACCGCAGTTTTCCAATGCACTGGATAATGTGCATTATTCATAAAATTATACAACAGGGTCATATAAATGTCAACCGCTTCTAGTGCGAGATGCCGAAGCACAATGTTCGGTAATTTATCGGTTCCCAATGAATTCTTGCTTCTAAGCGATTCGGAGATTGTTTGGAGCTCCACCTTCAAAATGAACGGTGGTAGTAACTATTCACTATTTCATTTCGAAGGTAGAAATTGTGCACAAGCACTCGATTTTCCAGGTCGTGGTTCGGGCCAATGATGTCATTCGCCTTGTACACTTCCTGGAAAATCGCTCCTATAGCCTCTATCTTCTCCTGGGGATCCTCGATCACAAAGAAGTTGTTATCATCAACGGCCTCATTTGCATCTATGACTGCTGCTACAAGTATTTGTTCGTTGTTCGTCGTTCGTGCGATTTTAAGACATGGAAGGTCATTCCAATTATTGCTCCAAAATATTTTATTTATTTATTTGTGGGAACATATTCGGATACAAACTTACGGAATTTCTGTTATTTTCTTTTATTAATATTTGGAGGTTTTTGATCGACGACTTCAATTTCAAGATCTCCGGGTTTTGTCTATCAGTAAACTGTCTGTACAAGGTTTTTAATCCTGACAGCAGTCTACTTTTATGTCGGTGTAGTGAGTCAATGGTTGCGTTACGGAATAATTCTTCGTCGTCAGTGTGTTGATACCGAGGTATCTTTTTGTCCATTGTTCATTTAATTGTCTCGTCCATTAGTTCTAAATACCTGTCAATCTCCTCGTTTGACAGATTTATATTGGACGGTGGGTAGAGCGAATTCGAGAAGTGAGCTCTAGTCAGTATTCTGGAGATGCGTGTACAACGCTCCCTACTATAGTTGTAGGAATGCCTTTGAACAAACTCGTCAAATTCCGCAGCTTCGTTCGGAACGTTTATTATGGTACTGAGACCACAATGGTCACTATCATACACAAAGTGTGTAGACAGTTTATAGTATCTCTCCAAAAAGTGTCTCGAACTCTGAGATGAATAAAGTGGATTGAGTAGCCTTAGGTGCATAAAAAGGTATAACCCCTTTCTACTACGCTGGGGCCTGAGAAGGTACATTTGCTTGTTGTATCGCATTTCGTAACGGCTGGTGTTTGTGCCTGCACGAGTGGACGTTTAAGTTCCACTTTCTGCTGCTGAGCCAGATTTATCTTTTGAAGTATTGAAATTTGCCACAACCCCGATAATTTGCTGTGTGTCCCCTGTTCCTTCATAACGCAAAAGAGAGTTGGTTTTTTTCTGATTACCTAAAGCGCATTCCTCAGATTTGTGATTCTTTCCGCACTTCGACGCAGTTAGACGCAGCGTGCCCGAACATTTGGCGGCGAACACATTGCAAAAAGCTTTCTCTCCTATTTAATTTTTACCAATGTACAACCTGGTAGTCTAGGACTTTTATATTCCTTAGACCAACCAGTTTGCTGGTTTGACTTAGCTGGACCAGGAAAAATGATAGCTTTCGCTTCTCTCTTTTGGCTCCAGCCGTGATAAATGGTTTGACCCCCACGAATTTGAGCCCTTCGCTCTCCTTCTCTTTCAGAAGTGCAAGGAGCTCCTGTGAATCAGTCTACGGCTCTAACCCCCTCTTTAGCATTGTTTGCAGCTTGTCCCTCTTTGGAGTGTAGGAGAAGAACTCCTTCGTCTTTTAACCCTCTAATGCCTTATTTCTTGATTTGATTAAAAAAAAATCTGTGTGCACTAAAATGCAAGTGATAAACACGAATCTGAAATCAGTTTTTCAATCCATAAAAGTGTTTACCTTTTACAAGTAAAATAAGGAGACCGCCTTGAGGTGGGCTCAGGTTTTGTCAAGAAAAAAAAATTACACAGGTGTAACATAATGGGTTATTGAAAATATTTTATTGAATACTGAAAAATAAAGTAAATGAAAAATATTACGCTAACGTTGATAGAAAACCATAAAGCAGGACTTTGCGGTGGAATTACAAAGGTTTAATTTTCATTTTGTGCAATTACCTTGGGTCTCCGATTTACAAACCGGTTGCTTACAAGTTTTTTTTGCTGCTGCGGTCTTGAAATATGCACCAATGACCAACATTGTCATATCTAACTTCTGGAGTCGGAAAGTAAGATTCTTTTTTGGCTTGTAAGGTGGTGGTATGGGTGATGACACTGGTCGACCTCTGAATTTCTTGGTTTTGGTTGAAATCATGCACAAAGACTCAGCTACTTCTGATCGAACATTTGGCAATTCTATGTTTACTCCCTTGTACGACCTATGATAAAAGATCCAACAGTTGGAAAAAAATTCGATTTGTCCATTTCCGTGTTTTCATACGGATATGGTATCGACCTAGAAGACCATCCATAAGATCGACATCTCCCATTTGTCGATTGTATTCCTGTATTATAAATGGACATTCAATTTGGATATTTTGTTTGGGCTAGACATGCTTGATGTGAAAGGTTTGACACCGCAATAAGTTGATAGCAGTCGAACTCTCTTGTTAACCATCCACAAAACGTTGCTAATGTCAATGCCGTGTACGTTAGCAACGTATTCTTCAGAGTAGCCTCGCTCAATTTTTCGCTTCGCCAGATCCGCATCGGTTGATAATTTTATATTTGGCACTGGATTTGATCGCATTGTTCCCAAACTATAAATTCCTCGACTTCTTAAGTATGTAAGCAGACCTATTGCAGTTTAAAAATTGTCAAAATAGACAATGTGGTTTGTGTTATCTGGGATTTTCCTTGACAAACGCATGTTCAGGCACCACATTGTCTCCTGCACCTGAGTAAATCTCGCAAGCATACGAAAATCTCATACTATCACATAAAACGAAAAGCTTAGTTCCCCATTTATTTGGTTTGGTATATATTGACATGTAGGGTTACATCCCATTTTTGTAGCCGCTGCAACCCAAAACGTTCATTGAAATGATTTATCAGTGGTCTTATTCGGTGCAACTTGTCGGATTCAGGCTGACCCTTAGACACCATGGTCGAATTGTTGTTGAAATGGAGAAACTGGCATATTTGTTCGAATGTCATTCGAGTCATTGTAGTTCGGATTGGTTCGAATGAATGTCTCCCCCAAACATCAGACATAAAGATCATGATCCCGATGAACTGTCGAATCTCTTGTTTGTTAGTTACAAACCTAGTTTCAATTTTCTGCTGGCAAGCATATAAATTCATTTGATCGACAAGATGTTGTCTGAAGTCATCAGTCAAAAAGTAGTAAAAGAAATCAAAAGGCGTTTTCAACGCTTTCACGTCATCTGGCAACTCTTTTCCCCCCCGAAAAGTGATTTCATCTACATGCAGTTGCAAATTTTTTTTCCTCCACAGCATAGACTTGAATTCCTGAGCATCATTTCTCATGCTATTCAAAGACCCAATGAATTGGCCAATAGTCGAAATATCTGGATTTGGACCATCTTCTTTTTGAAGATGATTCCGATTCGGAAGGCGCCAAAGAAGCGAAGCTGTTATCCCCCAGATAGTGACCTTCGCCACCATCTTAGACGTATGGATAGTCGTCAGAATCTTGCCCGGAATAGAACCTCAATGGGATCTGATATGATTGAATCGTAAATTTCGAAAATGGATCATGTCTCAGTTTTTTCAAAATATGTTTTTTTGCATTTTTCAACACTTCTCGCTTGCGTGGCTTCACTAGGCACGCGAACTGCTCAGGTACTATGCGAGAAAGGTGAGAAAAATAAACATGGAAACCTAATGAGTTTCGAAAATGGGACACGTCTTCGAAATGGCACCTTTTCGAAACTAACTGCATCCCGACTAAGAGCTCCAGAGTGTGGACTTTGAACTGTCTACCAATATTTTACTTATAAACATGTTAGCCTCCTCTTTATCGGATTTTCACTGCCAGACGCCAGTTGCGTGTTATTATTTGAAAAAGGTAGATCTTACTACGATAAAATGAGCGGAAGTGAATATTTTTCGGGTAGTTCTGACAATGATAAAGAGGTGGCGTCCACTCATGGCGTTCGCAAAAAGAAGAGAGGAGTAAGCAATGCATATTTGTACAAGCCCAACGTAATAAAACGGGCAAGAATAAAAGGTTTACCGCCTGTTAATCACGCAGAGAAGAGTGTTACTTTGAGAAGTACTGGACAGCCTTGAGGTTAAGCCATCATTTTTTGTTTATTAATTGATGCATATAAGTATTATAGCTTGTGTCAACTGATATCATTGGTTAAAATTCGTGGATAATTGGTTGTTGGCTTTATTTACAGATGCTAATGCTATCAGTGTTTTGAAACGTCTGAACAGAAATGTGGCATTTTGGACCAAATAAAATCATTCGACACGAAAGACGAACAAGACATTTACCTCCAAGGGCTAATAGATATGGCATGTGCTGCGTCCTCGAAGAGACGGAGGGACGTTGTAAGCAGTAAGCCCAAAATTCATACATTTACATTTTTTATCGAACAACGAACATGGGTGTGCCGTTGAACTTTTATTAGTTTTCATGGAGTAACCAAAAAGCGCGTGGAGCGCCTGTGCAAACTCAAAGGGGAAAGCAAAAGTCCTCGTTATTTAAGAGGAACATCTGCTGCGCCCAGAATTAATATGGTTTCCTGTGATATACGGCAGAAGATACACGAATTTATAAGAGGTTCATTACAGTAACAGCATGCTTCGAAAATTCCTACCCTTCTCACTGAACGTTAAAATTTTGCATGACCAGTTCATGTCAAAACATCCTGATATGGCTAGGAAAGTACGGTACACTTATTTTAGGGAAGACCCCAGGTAGCTAAAAGTAAAAATAAAGGATCCACATCTCAACGATAGGGCCAAGAAAGTTGCTGTTGCAGAATTACTTATCCACAAACGAAGAGCAAGCTAATTTTTTTCGAAAACTAAAGCTATATCGGAACGGTCGATAACTGAAGATAATATAATAGAACTCTTATTTGATTTTATATAGAACCTACCCCTACCATTGCTCCTAATTCAAGAGGTTTTCTACTACCGTCAATTATGGGTCTACGAATTCTGCGTTCACAACTTGAAAACTGAAAGGCAACGTGCTACTCATATCATGAGGGCGAAGCTTTGAAAGGTCCCAATGTTTTGGTTTCATTTTTGTACCACTACATTAATGGTAATGTACCTTTTTCAACGAAGTAATTACATCTGTTTTGTGACGGTTGTTCACGGGCAGAATAAAAACAACACCATGATTAGGTTTTTGTTGGCACCTTGTTCTTCCCGAAACATGGAGATTCACATCTACTTTCCATTAAGAGGTCATTCATTGTCAATCATTGTGACCGAAATTTCGATGTTGTTAAAAGAAAGATTAAAAGAAAAAACCGACTTTTCATCCCTGATCAGTGTTATGACCTCATTGTGAACTCTTCTAAAACAAACAAGTTTTTAGTTCATAAAGTCGATCCCAATAAGATTGTAGACTTTAAAGCTTAGGCCAAAGTACACTACAAGAAAAATTGTTTATCTCAAAGAAGGTAGAGGAATAATGTCCCAAAAGACAGCAAAGTAACGTTTCATGTCTCGAATTTCAACGAATTTATCGTTGATTCAAAACAGTCTGGATTTGTAAAAGCAAGAAATTTCATCGACAACGCTTTGAATGAAGAAGTCTTTTCACTGTCCAAACCTTCAGGAGCACAACCAACTCTTATTTTCTTTGTTTATTGAGTTAACAAAAAGTTTTATTGGCAACTTAGTGTTTTAATTTGATTTATTGAACAAAGTAAAACTATGAAAAGGTTGGTTGCGTCAATAATCATAAAGAGATTAGGATTAGAGTGTGTATGCAAATTCCGGCAGTGATTAGTGAAATACTACAGTGAGCTGTACAGATGTCTTTTGTATCTCGTGTAAAATTTGATTTTCAGGACATGACCCCTTTTCGAAGTTTACTATTCAATTATATTGCCACTCTAATAGTTATCTGTTTAGCACTTTGACTGCCATGTCACACGTTTTCGTGGGATAGCTAATCTTTCCCCTGGGACCACGTCGCACATTTTCGTGCGATACCTAGTACCACAGCTCAGGCTTTGTCATACATTTTTGTGCGACAGTATATGGGATTTTGGATAGCTTTCGGATTGTGTGGCCTCTGTTGAACGTTTTGGTTTTACTTACATAGCCCTAGGATAATTTTTGTGAGTAATACAGAGAGTAGAATTTCATGTATGTTTTTTTTATTTTCAAATCAAAAAATATATTTTATATTATTTGTATTTTATTTTATTCAAGAAAAAAAATAAATGGAAAAGCAAGTTTCTATGTTTTTTCTTGCAGCGGTCCTATCCGATGATTTCTTAGCTTGGGCATAACACAATGACCGTCTATGCTTTTTCCATCATCATCCTTTCTTTTTTCTATGTTGTGTTTCTTGGAAGTAACTATTTCTAGAGACGAAAGGAGGTCCAGTAAACCAGCAGAAACATTTTCTCTAAACTTTCGAATTTGGTTCGCAGTGTTTATGTCTCTTTTTTGTAAACTAAATATGCATTCACCATTGCCATACCCAGCAAAAATTCAATGCCAACTTTCCTATACCACTCTTCTCAGCGTCATAGCATAAAAAGCCAATACCTGATCAATACCTGACTTGCCCTTGTTGTATTCTATAATTGCTGGTGGTTTTTCTAGATTACTTTGTCTTCGACTCTGTCTCCTGCCTCCACCGGTGGATGGAGCGTTTGGGTCAGGAATCGGTTGGTCGGACGCGGTAGCCATAATAGGGGCATATTTTGTGGAAAACATATTTACATCTCTTGTATCTCTTCACTTCAGAACAACAATGCCATTTTCTTCTTCTCGTGCAATTATTTCACATTTCATCACCTCTTTTGGACAACATTTTTTTTTAGCTCGAAGTGTTCTTTTGGTCAAGCATAGAACGTGTCAGTTCGTAGCTAAGCTAGTATAAAAACTGTCAAGGAGGGAGTGCGCCCTTCTTCTTCTAGCTGAGAACTGAGTTCTTCACACACATTTTTTGCCAAACACCTGTTGCAATTTTCCCGGAATAAATCTTAGTAGCCCAAGTTCGGTGGAGCAAAGCTTGAATAACTTCACATAATATGGATGAGTTTTGTTGGGAATGTATTATCGGAAAAGGAAATTTCCTCTCCAAGGAATGACTGTTTCGTCTATTACAATATTTTCTCTAGGAATTAAAATTCGCTGAAATTTCGCTTCCAGCATGTCCAAAAGAGGCACAATTTTCCCAATTCTGTCACCTGCTGCTATAGTGGTATTATCCGCAAAATGAAGAAAGTTGAAAAGCAATTGAAAGCGATTGCGTGACATTGTCTTTGCAGGAACGCCAAAGTTGTAGATAGGCTTCTTCGACCAATAGTCTTCCAATAGTCCTGTCTTTACAAGGCCCATCCATAGTATAATTTCGAGGAATTTTTTTCGTTTGTCGGAACCCACTTCTTTTTTTCTTGATCCACGAGTTACATGAACACTATTTAGTTGCTGCTCTGCATACCGATTTGTCTTATAAACTAAAAGTTGAATAGTTGAAGGGATATCGGTTAGGAATTCAGATCTTGCAGTGAAAGAAAAGGTCTTTTGCGAAAAGAAAAAGAAAAGTACGAAGTAATTTGGATCACAGGTAACTGGCATTTCCTCTGCTTCTCCTTGCATTTCTTCGTCATCACTTTCTAGATCTTCCTCATCAACTGCATTCAAATCATCTGGTTCCGAGTCGGTATTGGAGTTAGGGTCATTACTTGGAAGCCAATTCTCATCACAATCCACATCATCGCTTGAGAAATCGGCATCACTTTCTTCCATTTCCAACTCCCTGACAATCTCGCTGTCAGTTATGTTTCGCCTTTCCATATTTTATATGCTTTTTTACTTGATAAAGAAAACAAAAACATAAAAAATAGTAAAAATTAAATCGCTTCTAATTATACTTAATAAAAAGCAAACAAGATGACACGAGGTAACACTTTTAACGTTTTCGTGTGACATGGCTTCAGTAAAAAAAAAATTCTCTGGGACCATGTACGGAAACATGCGACACGGAAAAACCGTTCTTATTTTACAGAAAATGGCGATAAACAACTGGAAATTGGTTGGGAACTACTTTTTAGGTACTAATATACACAAAATTAAAAAAAAAAATACTTTGGCCTGGGGCGACCCGAAATGTCAAAACAGCTTGACAGGTGTCAATGTCAAAAATGACAGGTGGATTTCGATTCAAGGTTTTATTAACAATATTCCATTCTCCTTTAATATTACCCTTATTTCTTTCCAACTTAGTTACATAATAGTTATCCTTAAAAATTTTCATTTCCTTAGAAATGCTTAGGCCAAGTTTCAGCTATCAGAGCAATATCGATATTTTTATTGCTTAAAAATGTATTTCGCAAAAATCTACAGATTTCGAAGAATTATTTTCAGAATTACAGAACCTATTTAAAAAAGATAAATAGTCCAAGAAACTAAGTCCACATTTTAAATTGCACGTATTTCTGCACTTGCACATGTCCATAAAGTGGACGAAAGAGACTTTTGTATAATAGAATCCCACTAGGTTCCACTAGATTTTCATCTGTACAAAGAAAAAATGAGCTTCCATATATGTATTGTAGTATTAAACGCTTAACTGATATTATTAAATGAAAATCCTATACATACGAGTACTCGTACTTCGTTATGAATAGCGACAGAAAAATCATCCTGGAAATGACACTCTACTTACAAAAATTGGACAGGCTGGCATCTGAAACTTCAAAAGGAAATCCAATCCACAGAAAATTTTATCATGTATGGTTTTGGAAATTATGATTAAATTCGTAAACCCATTAAAGTAGTTAAGTAGCAAAGTTGCCCAAGCGCCCCGCTAACAGCAAACGACAGATGATTTTTCTTCTTTTTTTGCTTCTGCGTGCTTCTCTTTTCTCTTGATATTAAAGAGTTTACTTTATGCTTTAGACATTTTAACGCTGTTGTTGTGAAAAATATATTTTCTCGCTTTTCATCGGAAAGATGGTTGCATGAAAACCTTTTTGCTATGTTTTTTTGTTACAGAGAGGATTATAAAGCTACTGCAGGAAGGATATACTGAGTTTTTTACTTTCTTTTGTTAAGAATCAAAGTTTCTCTGAGCGAAGAAAATATCAAGTTACTACCTAACGTACAAGATACCTATTGTTGTTCTGAAATTTCGTATTTATGAAGTACATTAAAGCGCGTGAACTTATATTAGAAAAAGGACAAGTACTTCCTTTTTGAAATGTTCATGTGTATTGTATATGATGATCTCGTATACATGAAATGCTGATCAGCAGTTGAGCATAAGACAGTGGTATGTTTTTCAGTACGAGTATTTTTGATTGAATCATGTATTTGAACATATGTGACTTTCCTAATACCAAACGAGTTTAGTTTCTATTTAGCGGAGTTTCTAGATTCAATGCTAGGACGGAGTATGTAGCCTTAAGATGGCATGTATAGGCCAATCGACGAGTACTCATAGTTTTTGCCATACCAGTATTCAGCATTTTTTAACATTTAAATTGCTTGTGGTAGAGTCTTTTAGCTGTTGTATACTAGCATGCACTTGGGTGCATTCTAACTCAAACCGCTAAGCTAAGTATCCACTTAAATTACGACTAAGTCATCAACCAATTAACGACTTCAACCACTATATGTATAGTAGCTAGTTCGATCAGTAACTTTCAGTCTTACACGCCAAATTGGTTGGAGCCTTCAAAGGTACAGCCATTTAAGCCGATGCAAATTATTTTTTTGAGTAGTTTTATAACGCTCTGCAGCGCGTGTTATAACTGCTTCATGAACTTCTTCTTAATTTTCAGTCAATGCCAACAAAAAAAAATAATACTTTGCTTTGATTTCTGAACTGGTGTCAAAATTGACCGTGGAGCCAAAAAAATTTCTATAACTGAAGCCCTCTCCGACTCATCACATGACTGCTTGAGTTATTCCGTTCCTCCGAATTTCATTGCATTGTATAATGCTGTCTTTGGGTGGTTGACTATCTCAAAGTTATTCCTGTATATTGTGATATTTTGTCCGAGTCGTCAATGTTGTGCGTATTTTCTCAATGAAAGAATGCACTTCATTTCTTCCTCGGTTAGCGCAAGACCTATCTTCGCCGTTTCAGCGCCAATACCTGCAAATGCCTTACAAAACCTGTGGTCTGCCCACACTGTCCCTGTAATCTCCATAAACAAGTAGTTGTATAGAGTTTTGGAAGATTGACTCTCAGTTATTGGCCTGCAATTTTCATACAATGCTTCTGAAGTACGAGATTGACGAAATCACATGACAGTGGATCGCGTTCTCGGAAGCTTTTTCTGACATCAAATATCCGAGTGAAATCACTACCGACGTTCTTGGAGCAGCGACTTTTTCCCATTGTAGTCGTGCAGAGCCTTGAAAGCTTAGCAGGTGTGTCAAAACTGGATATGGCTTCGCACAATATTCCCCAATATACGTACGTTGACACAGCTGCCTAAATATGGACAAATAAGTGGTGGATGTTGATTTGGAGTACGAAAGCCTTTTCCATTCCAAGATCTTTCGGTATATAAAAACCTAGACTATACAGACCGGCCTGATACCACACTAATATGAATCAATCAGTCGATTGCCAAATGTTTTAAATACTATATTTCTAAAGGGTTTTCCAATAGGGACTTGACAACTTTGAATTTAATTTGTGAACGCACTCTTTCAGTTATCATCAAACCTTCACTGTCAATTTATTTAGTAAACTCAACACTTTCATCATGGTAAAGTACACGAACGAGCAACGTCTGCAAATTATAAAAATTCGGAGTCAGTGCCTGCAACTTTAAGAGCGTTAACTCCAATTTTCGGTCGTAATTCTCGCCCTAGTAGACAGGCAATAACAAGTTTAGTGCAAAAATTTGAGTCCACATATTCGTTGTGTGATGTTGCCGTGTCAGTGAGACAACGGGTTGGTTGAAGTGTCGAAAATATCGCTGCCGTTCAGGCGTCCGTAGCAAACGATCCAAATCAGTCAACTCCAGGGCGTTCTCAAGAATTGGGCATCGCTCAGACCACATTATGGCGTATTTTGCGTTCAAGCTGACTCAAGAATTGAAGCCGATGGACCATTTGAAGCGACGTATGTTCTCCGATTGGATTCTGGAGAAAATGCGCCAAGATGATGAATTTAATCGCAAAATCATCTTCAGTGACGAAGCTCATTTTTGGCTCAATGGGTTCGTCAATAAGCAAAATATGCGTTATTGGTCGGATGAAAATCCACATGTGCTTCATGAATCACCACTTCATCCACAGAAAATAACTGTTTGGTGCGGTTTGCATGCCGGCGGCGTTATTGGGCCATATTTTTTCGTCGACGATAACGATCGTCACATTATTGTGAATGGTCAGCGTTATCGCGCCATGATCACCGATTATTTTTGGCCTGAATTGGAAGATATGGACTTTTACGACATGTGGTTTCAACAGGATGGTGCCACAAGCCACACAGCACACGCTACAATCGATTTATTGAAGAGTAAGTATGGTGAGCATGTTATCTCAAGACATGGACCAGTAGTTCGTGCGATTTAACGCCGCTTGACTATTTTCTATGGGGCTACGTTAAGTCATTGGTTTTTACCAACACGCCGACGACGTTGGAAGAGCTCAGAGCCAACATTAAACGCGAAATAGCGGCCGTTTCGGCCGAAATGTGTGGCCGTGTCGTTGAAAATTGGGTCCAAATAATCGTCCGCTGCAAACGTGCTCGCGGTGGCTATATGAACGAAGTCAAGTTCCATTCATAAATGTTTTGATTGTACTTCAAGCCGATAATATAGTTTTTGAAATATCTCAAATGGTTTGCGTTTTATTTAAAAAAAAGTTGTCAAGTCCTTATTGGAAAACCCTATATATACGGCGCAAACTTGGATCTCCTTTGTTCAGTGCCGGAGATACAATGCTCGTATTGATGTTCCATTCATCTAACATGCCTTTGTCTGTCTATGTGTTAGAGATAATTGCGTACATATTCATCACAAAGTACTTTGAAGAACTCGGGAGCTGTGCTACTTATACTGGCAACTTTGGTGGACTTAAGTTTTGGTATGGCAAAATGCTCATCCAGGTTGTATTAAACATTCTGCTTTTAAACATTCTGCAGAAATGATTCATCCATATGCTCAGCTCTAACATATAATCTATGTATTTACTTGCACTTCTTGAAAGCTTTCGTTCGCACTTTGTTTGCTCGGCATATTTTTTTAATTCCCGGAAAAATTTTCGAACGTCTATCCTATTATAACATCCCTTAATTTCCTCTATCTCGCACTTCTCGCACCTTTTTTCTCGTAGAGCTCATAAGGCGCTTAAGTTTTGCTTTGAAGCGCCGCTCTATATATGCTTTCTGTTTCTCTACATGCGCCAGGACCAGGAATCGGTCGAAGCCTAGCACATAAAAGGTGCTATCTCTGAAAACTTTATGTCAAAGTACCCCTGTTGGGCTCGTAACAGTCTGGATCTAGGCTTCTCCGTTGGTTCCATTTGGAGAGCTCTTCCGCTCTTCCTCTATCCAATATTGAGTCCTTGCTCGCGCTTACAATTTTAGCCTGCTTATATAAAGGTTTTGACATGCAATTTCTGATTCTGCTGCTCAAATAAAATTTAAAACCAGTTGGCAACTTGGTTCAAATATTAAAGTAATAAGTCTTGTTCATTTGACGTCTTGCAGACGCAGTCTGATATGGCAGGCAGAACTGCGCGGTGAACGACGATTATTATCAGCAGAAAAACAAGGAGATATAACAAGTAGCTCTAGCGATCCTAAAAGCATATCTTTCCCATGCGCGAGCTCTGATAGGCCTCAATAGCTCTCTGTCGATGAACATGCGGCAGGTTCGTTATTTCGTATATGCACAGGTCATTATGTTTATTGGGGCTTAAAGCGCCGACAGCCCTAGATCTGATCGATGAGTTTTGGACCAGAAATGGGAGTTTGTCACCGAGGCCCTTGATTATGATCGGACCAATTATATCCTATGTGTCGGTTGTCTGGTGAACTAGCGTTAATTAAAATTCATCACTGCTGCTTTTTCCAGACTACAAAAAACGCTCTCTCTTAAAAACATGGGGTCTTTCCCAAGCACGATGCAAAGAATTCTATTGCTGCGAAATTACGAAGCCGACTTCGGATTGTTTTCACACAGAATCTGAGCCAAGAATGAAATGTAGTAAAGTTTTTACGGATGGCTCAAAGACTGATTAAGGATTCAGTGTTGATGTCTTTCTTTAGAAGACAACGTTAGAGTCCACTCCTCGTTAGGAAAACTTGTATCCGTCTTTTAAGCGGAGATACACATGATCCTGATGCCAATGAACTGTAATGCAAAAAATGGGTGGGGAGGGCGATGTATCTGTTTGTGTTACTACAGACAAGCTGCTAACTGACGTAGTGATGGATCACTTAAGACTTAAGTTACTAGGCACATAAAAAGAGATTTAAAGTAGTCACCTCGTATCATTGCCACTATATAATGGAAATGCCCCTGCACGTGGGGTGCTGTGTTGCTGGGAAAAAAATATATATAGTAGTTACGAAGCAAGAACAAGCCTCGAATGCGAATGGATCTACTGCTGACAACCCTTGCATCCGAAACAAGGACAACGAACTTTGGATCGCACGTTGGCACGTAGGTTCTTTAATAGGCTACGTGCATCCGAACAACTAGTGGGAGCGCTGGACTGCTGCAGAGTAGATGTTACCGCCATCCACGAAATGCGATGGGATGGGTCAGACATGCCACAGAAACAAACTCCAAACATCGTAGTAGAGTCGCAGTCGACGGAAAGAGCGTTTCTGTAGACTGTATAGTATGACGGTGCCGACGAACCAAATTACCACTGTTTCAACCTGGTCGATATAGACCAACAATCCCGTCCACCCGACCTGGATGAAGTTAAGATAGCCATATCTAAGTTTATATCCAAGAAAACTGTTGAAGTGAACGGCCTTCAAATTTGGTAAGCATACACCAACTCATCTGTAAAATATGGTCGGGCGAAAGTATGTTCGATAAGTGAAGCCTCAGCATTATTTGTCCGATCTTCAAGAAAAGACAACCTCTGAGCTGCGCCACCTATAACAGTATCAGTCTTCTTAACATCGCCTAAAGGATCTTATCTGCCATATTGCCTGAACGCCTGCAGACCAAGAAAGTCCGCAATCGACCAAATATTCACACTGCGGTAGATATTGGAAAAAAAATCTATCAGTTCCAAATCGAGAACACCAGGACCTCTCCTCTTTTCTTTGTATATCAACGAACTTCCCACTATGCTAAGAACATAAAATATCCAAGTGTATGCTGACGATGTTCAACTGTTGTATAGTAGTAAGCTGGGACACATCGAACACTGTGCTAATAACATCAACAAGGTCTTAGAAGATATTTCTCTTTAGTTAAACAGAAATGGACTCTTTAAAGGCAGAACTAAACGATCTACGCTTGTTGGAGTACTCACAAGCAATAGTTTTCTGGAGGCACATGTAATAAATATGCGCTTTAAGGATGATTACCTCTCGACAGGCTGGAGGGAGTGGGCTCACGAAAGGATACGAAAGGTCCACTTTCTGTGCCACTGTTCCAGTCTCAGAAGTTTGAGATGGATAAATTTACTACATCCATGATGATTCATTGAAATCTTTTTTCAACTTCGCGGATGCAAAAATGCAACGGAAACCAAAATTATAAACAGCAATCTAATTTCGATTCCTTCTCAGTTCCTCCGCCCGGGCGCCACAATTGTTCTACACAGACCTACATATGTGTAATGAGCTATATGGTGCTGACATAGTTGGTAGCCGCGATCTCCGCTCTCATTTTAGAACATATTTCCGCCCGAGAGCCTTGCCTTTGATATGCAAGGTGGGGCAAAAGTAATGTCAAAATATAAATTAGCTGACATTTTTTAAAAGTGAAAAAAGGCTCTGTTTTGGAAAAAAGACATTTGTGCTCGTTTTACGGCATTTTGAATTGTTGCTCGCAAAACATCTGGCTGTAAATTGGTGATTTCTTCTTCAATGTTGGCTTCCAAGATTTGTGGTTTGTTGTGAGATTTCAAAAAATCCTAAAGGCGCCATAAGATCTGGCCCCATAAAACGTGAGATCACACGGCCTGGAAATTGATGATTCAAAACCTTATCGTTGCCCGAGCTGTTTGAGCGGTTGCTCCATCCTGCTGGAACCAATAATGCTCGAGACTCAATTCAGTAACTTGCGGCAAAAAAAACTCGTTTAACATCTGTCTGTAGTGTGCTCACAAGTTACGATGGTGCCGTCGGCGTGCTAAAAAAAAAATAAGGGCCAATCACTCTTTCACTGCTAATGCCGCACCAAACAATTACTTTATGTGCCTACGAGTACTTCGTATTTTATGTGGATTCACCATGCCACAGAAACGCAAATTTTGTTTATTCACAAAATGTCCACTTATGTGGAATTGGGCTTCGTCGCTCATTATGATTTTGGATACGAAATCATCCTCTCCTTGCACTATGTATGTTTAACAGAGCATGGGCGTAAGGTATGTAAGTACACATACATATCAACTAATTTGTATTCTTCTTGTTTATCATTTTGAAGATCTTGAAAAACATTTCAAAAAAACTCGATTTTATTGAGAAAAGTCGCAACTTTACCAAATGATATTTTTATAAACCCGATATACCGATAAAACTTGTAATCTTTCACAATCCATATTATCCTTTTGAATGTATTTTTTCCTCAAAGCAGAGATAAATTCTATCCTCTGGGATATTCATGGTATGTGCCAACCGCTGAGTCTGCCCCTGTGCGTTTGCATAAATAACCAATACACGAATCGATACCGTATGTACACATTAATGTAAATACGCGAGTAGGTATATTATTGTCAATGTGGTATATACTCGTACAGTAAGAAAATAAACCACCGCATTACCCAGTATATATATATATATTTTTTTTTTTTTTTCTCAAAAAAATCACAATAGCCTGAAGGAGAATAAAAATTCCAAAAAAATATTTGTCGACACATAAGGACACAGTGGCACTTGTGTCTTTGTCGGTATCCTTAAATAAATTTGCTTGAATATACTCGTATGTTGTGTAAGGAAAATAAAACAGTTTAGAACTTGTGGCTATAACTCATCAGCCTTAGTGTTTTTGTTTTTCTTTATATTCAGTCCTGTGAATTCATCGTCTACACGTGTTCATTCATACATACGTGTCTGGAGACCAAGTAACTCGTCGACTAATTAACTGCAGACGCTGTTTCCGCTAAATTATGTACAATAGTTACGGATACAAGTACGAATATGAAAATACCATATACCATATGTATTAGGGTGGTCTTTATTTTCAAAATGTTATTTTTTTTACAACCACGTTAACACTTGCCGCACTGAGCTCTTACGAAAGTTCATCTGCAATTACCTAGTTTATATGACAGCTTAAAGCGCGTTGACTCAATGCGCATTGCTTCAATATGCTCATATAAACTCCACTTCAAAACGCATTGAAAATTTCATTGTTTTGCTAGTAGAATTAGCAAAATTTCATCTGAAGAAGAGGAGCTTGAAGTTGAAAAAATTCTATCTCTGAATTCTAGCTCTGAATCGCCAGTGCCAGGGCCGTCAGGCTTGAAAAGAGCTAGACTAGATATTTTAACTTCCAAGCTATCGGTAGTGCTCGATAAATGTAAAATAGGTGACAGAGATGCCGTTCCCCTCTTGACAGCCTGTATTGAAGCCACTTCCTTGGATCCTTTAAAATTTGTGATTAACCGCACCTCCATAAGGCTTTCTCGTCAATATTTTCGCGAACAAACACCTACAGCAAGTAAAACAAAATTCGCCAACTTGAGTTTAAACTTTGCCGTAATACACTTTGCCGTAATACAAACTCCTTCCCGATATAACTGGCCAAGCTAAAGTTGAATGACTTCCAATTATTGCAACAGCTCCAAAAATTGTACAACTCCTTGGAATACCGGAACTTTCAGCTAGAACTGGTATTGAAGTATCATCTGCAGTGTATGAAGTATTGGAAGATTGGTCATTGATATGCATAAAGTGCAAGCTTTTGTTTTGGATGCAACTGTATCTAACACCGGGCGATTGAACGGAGCTTGTGTCCTGTTAGAAAATAAAAATGGTCGAGACATACTCTACCTAGCTTGCAGACATCACATTTTTGAAATTATTCTTCAAGGAGTATTTAATGCATCTAAATTGGATCCACCTTCTGGACCTGATTATCTTTTGCTTAGAAGATTTAAAACTCAGTGGAAAACGATTGATAAAAGTGAAATTTTCATATGGTCCATGGACAAACAGGCTGTGAACGTCCTTGCAGATGTAAGAGAAGAAATTTTGGTATTTGCTATGAAAAGGGTAGAAGATAATTTCCCATCTGGATGACTATAAGGAGTTTCTAGAGCTGATAGTTATTTATTTGGGAGGAACTCCTCCAAGTGGCATTAAATTTCGGGCACCAGGAGCTTATTATTTGGCTCGGTGGATGGCAAGAGGAATATATTGCCTTAACATAATATTATTTCAGCAACAAATCGAGCTAAACGCGAAAGATAAAGTTTTGTCAACTATTTGCTACTTTATTATCAAATGCTACACACAATCACGGTTTTCTCCACCAGATGTCTTACAAGCACCATTAAATGACATTAATTTTCTAAAAAAAAAATCAATTACTATAGAGAAGAGGATAAAGCAATAGCTGAAAGTGCAATAAATAAGTTCCTTAATCATTTATAGTACCTGAATGAGGAATGTGCAGCGTTTTCGTTTTTCGATGAAAGGCTGAATGTTGAAGAAAAGCGAAAAATGGTTTTAAAAGTTTTGGAAGGAGATGATAAAAAGGAAGACGAAGTGAAGAAGAAATTACATCTGAGACCAGCTGATGTTTCACATTTCAATGCCAAAATACAACTGCTTTGGAATGACCAACCAGATTATAGGCGAGCAAAGGTAATAGTCGGATCATTAAAAGTAGTCAATGATGCAGCTGAACGTGGAAACGAAAAACGAAGATCAAAAGCAATTCCTACTTCAAGTGAGTACGGTTTTCATTTGCTTAAAATAACTCACAGATTATCTTTAAAATATGCTTTAAGTTGTAAATAACTTTAAAATTTTCAGACTGTAAGAAATTATCGCCAAAACTACCCAGCATGTAGTTGAGAAAGTCTCAAAACTCGTTGCGATGGCTGGGCTTCATTATTTATTTGTGTATAAATTATTTGTACAAATATCATCTATAAATCTATTTATTACAAAATCTTCATCTGCTTATTATTATTATTTATGAAAATATCACTTTAAAAATAAATTTTTAAAATTATTCGAATGTTTGTTTTTTTTCGCCTAGAAGAGAATTCTTAAGATTTCAGGCTCATTGCGGCAATTTTTTATCTATCATACAAATAGGGACCACCCTAATATGTATATATTATATATATACGCATTTTATACCAAGTATTTTCCTTGTGCAACATTTCCTTCTTAGATACTAAGAATCATGCTATTGATATCCTACATGACAGTCTAAGAACGTCAACCTTACCGATAAACGAATTGAGGTGCTCTATGTTGACTTATGTACTAGTACAATATATTGTACTTGAATGTACGAACAAGTATATCCTGAGCGGTTAATTAGTTTTTATTTAGTCACCTAGAGTAGAAGAATGTTGTGGTTGAGCTTACGTCAGATGCAGATAAAGCCACAATAAGCACATAGCGAACGTTGTTCTCATATTGATTTTGACCTTCTAGTTCAGCCAGCAGGGCCTTAATGAAATTATTTCTTTGAACAAGTTCCGCATAAGCACCTTTTCCATTAAAAATAAATTAGTTTTAGACAAAACCTTTCAATATGGACTCAGTATTTATTGGCGTGAAAGGATTTCACATCTACCCGCTGTGCTAATAGACTCGTTTGCATTCATTGTTAAAGCTTCTAGTTTTAACGGTCTTCCGATGAATTATGACGGATATACTCGTATATATGTACATACGAGTATATGTACATACATATCAAGGAATCCTTTTATCTGAGACATTAAACGTATCATGTATCCATATAAAGTCGCAGTGATATTCGTATCTACACACACATGGATATGAAAGTCTGGCCTCTGGGTGCTCAAACGATTTCTTATATTTTTCATAACAGCCACTGGATGAGTGTAAAAGTTTATTGCTTAAAAATTATTATCACTTCTTCACTTTTAGTCTCTCGTATGCTCCACTTCCTACACATGTACCTACGAGTATATGTGCGCCATAAAAATTATACAATAACATACAGTTGGGAGATTTACAATATAATAAAAAAATCTTTTCAGATACTTTGATTTTGATTGCACTTTGTAAGACTACCATATACGGGATTTGTGTTTTTTTTTTTATTGAGAGAATGAAGTAAAGATTTAAGGAACTTTGTTATAAAGATATTAGTCCAGTTCAATGGTTTTGATTTAAGTTTAAAGAGGTTTGGTCTTTTTATAATCCGGGAGTTTATTATGAAAACGTACGTTAAGATATGAATTTTAAGGTAAAGTAGGACAGGGATGATCAAGGTCTTATATGTTATAGGGTCTCATTAGTTTTTCGGGATAGGGCCTTAGTACACAATTGCCTTGTTAGCCCAATGAAACATCGATTGGCAAGAGCGATTCTTAGTTTTATTTATAGCAGAGCCAAGGTAGACAAAGTCCTGTACTACCTCGATATTACAGTTGTCGATTGTGGCGTTCTTCCCAGTTTTTTTATATTATGTGTCCCTTCTTCTTGACAGCATATATTTGGTTTAGTGCTCATTCACCGACAAGCCCATTGTGGCATCTTCTGTTTCAATACTAGCGAACGCACTCCCAATTATGTCGATATCATCGGTGTACGGTTGTAAATAGTAGACTTTTTAAAGAGTGTTTACTTGTGACTTCCGCACAATTTTTTCAAGTATGATTTAAAGAAGTCATATGACAGCGCATGACCTTGTGTAAAACCCTTTTTGCCATCAAAGCGGAGCAGAGAGCGTTCTCAAATATGATTCTGCACAGAAGGACGAGTTTGGCAGCAATGCTAAAACTAAATATGGCTGTATATAGCTCGTCTCTGCAAATGCGGCCTTGAAATCGAAGGTGAGTATCGATTTGGACTTCTTGAGTTTTTTCCAGGATCTGCCGGAGTGTGAGGATTTGGTCGATTGTGTATTTTCCTGGTCTGAAACCGCACTGATAGGAATCAATCAGTTTGTTGGTGAAGTGTTTCAGACGTTCTGGATAAAATATTGTATGCGATGTTGAGGAGACTTGTATATGGAGAAGGTTTCTTTTTTTGTGAGGCTGAGATTCCATTCATTCTTCATACACTCTTCTGACCAGATCTGAGAGATGAGTTGATGTATGCTCTCCACAAAGTCATTTCCAGTGGCTTTGAATAGCTCGGCCTGTAATCTGTCAGGTCCAGCTTATTTGTTGGATTTTAGTTTAGATATTGCTACGCTGACTTCATTCTAATCAGAAGGACGGAAGTTTTGGCTATCATTGTCTAAGTTGAATGGCCTGTTCTGCATAACAGTGGCATGCTGGGCTTCTTTGCCATCATACAACTACTTGTACAATTCTTTGATTTACAATGCTACTAAATCTCTTTACATAACTTTTGTTAGGCCTCTTCTTGAATATGGAAGCCAAGTTGGTTCACCCTACTACAAAACACGCATCCTCCGGATAGAAGCTGTTCAGCGCAGGTTTTTACGATTTGCTTTATGTGAACATCCCTGGGATGATAGTCAAAACTTACCATCATACGCTGATCGACTGAAACTTTACAAACCTCTTTCTATACTCCGAAAAGTTGACGATATTCTCTTTATTCATCATATCTTAGTTGGTAATATTGGTTGTCCTTATTTACATCAATTTATCATTTTTAACAATAACCCACGATATTGTAGGTCTATGCCACTTTTCGGCTCAATTTTCACAAAACGAATTACGGACACCTTGAACCATATGTTTTGAATACTTCGTGAAATTAACAATATTCTGCCTCTCTTCGACTACCACCTCAGCAAACTTTTCCTCAAGAACATTTTTCTTTCCACCTAACTTTCTTTAACCGCTCCCACCCTTTAGTTTTTATCTTTAATTTTAAGAAAAATTGTTAATTTGGAGAATGTCAGAGGATCGTGGAGGCTGGTTCACAGATCCATTACGCGAAATTATTGATAGTGTCGCGCACCTTGTTAAAACCAAAGCTCTGTCACGCCAATGCCATTCAACTGAGAAACGCAGAAATCAGAAATCATGTTTCTATAGCGTTCTCAATTGACGGTAATATTCTTGTCGGCATTGTCCTTAAAGAAATATGGGCCGATGATTCCACCAGCCCACAAAGCACACCAAACAGTGAGTTTTAATGTAAGGGCGTGTTTACATATCGACTTAACCAAAAATTGCCCTCCTCGGAGAACGTAGGATGTTGCGCTGAAAATAAGGATCAAGCTGAATTATGTATTCGGCCCATTCACCGAACCTACGACGCGTATAATGGTCACGCGGTTTCAACTCTTGCACAAGCTGGATCTTATAAGCTTATAAGCCAAGATGTTTTCGTAAAATCTTCTACAATGTGGATGGGTATAGCTCCAATTGCTGTGCACGATGGCGAATCGACTCATTCGGATTCTCCTCAACACTGCGCCCCACAATGGCAAGAACTTCTTCTGTTCGCATTGTTTGTCGCTTTGGAGGTGCGGATTATTCACTAAAGTTTACGTGGTGCGAAAACGAGTTTGCAAGTTTGCACAATTTGCACGCGCTGTTCTGGCATTAATCTATTCATCGTGAAATATTAATCACAAACTATTAAATTGACAATCTGCAGAAACAGTGTTGCCAGCTTCAAAACCAAACCCCTTAAAAAAAACACCCTTTACGAACGAGATTGAATTCCATACATAAATCTGATGTCAAATACCAAATTGTTAATAGAGAGTTCTATACTTTGAGAGCGTGAATAAACTGCATGTTTTTCATAACATACTAACACACAGACGTCTTATCTTTTATAATTTTATGTTTGAGGGACATTGCTGTCTGAGTACTATGAAATATGATCATATCTTTGTAAGCCATGGATATATGTATATGACTGCATCGTTAACTGCTCTTTGTATAATAGATTACGCTTGTTGGATAAAGAATTAGTACAACTGATAAGGGCCATGTATGAATCCTTAATCTCTTTTAGGAAATGAAAATGCAAACAATTGAATTATGCGAGAATAATCTTTATTCTAACTAATTAATCCGATGTTGACATGGCGAATGTTGAATGACAATTGACTTCTTCATCACGTTTACTTATCTTGACCTGTCTAGGAGAAACAGTACTTGTCAGAGCCTGATAACAATACTCCTATCTTTGTTGTTGTACTTGTGATCAATTTTAATATTTTTTTAGGAACGGGTTTGGCTATTGTTCGATTCCTAGCGGTGTCTTTCATGTTGTTGAATGCCCTGACTTACAATTTAATTCGGCAGTGGGCTCACCTATGTGAGGGCTCGCTTGTATACTCCAGCAGCTGTTTTTATTGCCACTACCCGAATCTTACCATTGGCTCCTCTGTGAACCTCTACGACTCTCCCCATTGGCCATTGTCGATGAACTGCAGATCTTGCTCCGACGTTTGCCACTTCCTGCCCTGCTGCAGGTATTCCTTTTGCCAGCAAGTCCAAAATGATTGCTGCAACCACTGAGAGAATACTTCTGTTCCCTGATGTTCCTCTCACCAATCGTTGTTAAGGTCCCCCTATTAAGAAATGACCTGGGGTCAGGGCCCTGAAATCGTTGAGTCATTTGCCAAAGGTTTACTATTCATTATAGCCTCCACTCGATAGCACATGGTATTTAGCTCTTCGAAGGCGAGAGATGAGTTTACGAGGATGCGCCTTAGATGATATTTAGCAATCTTAACGGCTGACTTCCATAGCCCTCCGGAGTGCGGTAAGCGGGGTGGAATAAATTTCCATTCAATACTGTCCTCCGTGCAAAATTATTGTACTGCGATAATGTGCGCTTCTTTGAGGTCTATATTCGCTCCTGTAAAATTAGTTGCATTGTCAGAATAAATTTTCGAAGGCTTACCTCTACGTGCGATGAATCGTCTGGTATTGGTTCGAGTAAAACTTGCAGATGTCCTATAATATATTGTAGTTAATATGGTCGTATCCTGACAATTTACAATCAGTGACAAAACGCAGACTGGTAACAGAGTTAAGAATTTTGAGTTTATTGGCAGAGTATAGGACATCTGGTAAGGTGCTAAGGGATAAAGTTTGATTAGAAATGGGAATAACCTGGTGCTTATTTAAGCAGTCTATTGGTTGCAGACTAAGGGAAAATACTGGCAAGACCCTCATTTAGACTAATAACCAGTTCGGTTATACTTAAAGTGGCTTTGCCGCGTGTAGCTGAAAATCATCGGCATAAAGGTGGATAGAGAAATGCTTACAAATAAAAAGAAGGTCATTGACTAACATGCAGAAGAGAATCGGACCAAGAATTTATCCTTGTGGCACACCTAGATTTACTGTTATATCAGCTGTTGAGATATTAATTTCTCAGAAAATTTTTTGTTTCGTGTACCCTTAAAATGTTTGTACACAGCACGGTCAAAGAAAATTTAGGGAGGAAGAAAAGAGGTACCGATGTACATTGTTTTTAAATGGTTGCAAGTTATAATGACCAGGAAATAGAGACATCGGCAGGGCGAATACCCATATGCGAGTTGTACGGCTGAGGAATTAATCACGATATTTTAGAGTACGTCCACAAATGGGCTTGAGGGTATAATGATGAGCATTCATAGCGAAACTGATGTTACGGTTCAAAGTTTGAATGGGCGGAATGCTACTGGCGATTTCAGTGGACAACTGGTAGTGGAAATAGCGATAAAACAAAGTAAGACGTCGGTGTTAGTTCTTTTTAGAAAAAAAAAGGAGGAAACTATTTAGGAGGTCAAGACTGGAGAGATTTGAGATTTAGCGCTACATTTCCTACTAGAGATACCTATGTGGTGTAGATTCCTCCAAAGCTTCTTCGGACGTAAGAAGGTATTTAGCTTGGAAGCATAGTACAATAGTTTGTTTGGCATTTCGTATAACGAAAACAGATTTCTTTCGAATAGTTTTGAAAGTAAGCCAATTTGAGTGTGAATTACTACGTTTCCATTCATTATAAAGCCTGCAAAGAAATTTAAAAAATAGCCGAAATTTAAAGAGTTTAAGTTCGAATTTCGAATAAAAAGGGGCATGCTTTCTTCGTGGGCTTCAAAGCAGCTTTTGACGGAGTACATTGGGCATGGAAACTACACCATCCTGTATCGTCAGTGATTTGGACCAGAAAAGAACTATTGGAATGTTTTAAAACCTACACTGCACTAGATTTGCTATGTAAATTTTTATAATATAATATTGTTACAATTGCATATTTCCAATTTTATATGATGCAAAGTGGGAAAAGGAAGTTATCCTATATCCTTCACAGACATAGGACTAAGTGAATAAGGTGAATCATATGGCTGTCGCAGTAAGACATGGCTCCTATATGCTTAAGTGTGGTGAAGGATTGTTTATTCAGGCTCTGCTATACACTCAAATAACGAAACATCATAAGAATTATAGAAATTATATAATCAAAGAATGACTTTCCAATCGTTGGTTCTTTAGCCAAATAAGGCAACTGAAAAACAATTTCTTTTCAACAGGCAATATGAAAGGTTTTCGCAATACCAGAGAATTTGAGCTATTCACTTTTAATTAGTTGGATATTTTGAGTGAGTGAATACCAAGGCTCCGGGTCGAAAGGACTTCGAATCCAATATAAGAATATTGTGGTTCAGGGGTGCAGGTAAATATTATTAGCTAAGAGTCAAGTCTACCTGGGATTCTAACAGCAAAATAAAGTAAGTGTAGCAACTCACACTCTAAATAGCTTTGTAACTTAGTAAGCGATTCAAAGGCAGATTCATTCCTTACTGAACTTATTAACAAGAAGATTGTATTACGAGTATATGTATTATGGACTACGAAACACGATGCAGAGAAATTTGTATGTATAGGGATGGTTCAAATAAACAGGAACGATTCTTCAATATTTATTATGAGCGGTTAGAATTAATAGCAGATACGAGTATTTGCATAGTAGCCAAGGTCTTACATGTGTTTAAAACTTTTCGATGAATACCGATGTCACCCGTCCCGATGAGTAGGGCATAATGTACTCGCACACATATTGAACCAAGTAAAAATATTTTAGGTGCGTTTGTATTTCGGAAAATATTGTTGTACTACTCGTAGATAGATTTCCAATACTGAGGAATGATGCTAAGAAATTCAAATTTAAAGTCGTCTAAAGATAAATTAGAACAAAAAAATAACGAATTGATCTGAGTGGTGCATTCACTAATCTTTTCTTTCATTGTTTTGTCATTTGTCTCGTCATTTTATGCACAGAGCGAGGGACCTTCGATATTTTGACGACACCGAATGGTGGGAGATTGAAAGAATTTTTTGTAAACAGAAATTTTCGCTTTCGAAGGTATTGTCCTCGGAAAATTTGATGACTTTAGAAAAATTAATTGTCTGAGTTGACTGAACACAGGCCCTCTTGGATAGTAGTTGACGAACTTGACCACTGCCACGTGTCACCACAGGGGAAAAGGCTCTTTTTATATTTTAACTCTCTGCTTTACCCAACTCAATCTAGCCTACGCCTGATATTTTTGAATGTTATAAGCATACAAAAATTGTCCTCTTTTGTTAATCTTACATGAGCTCCAACAATTAAAGGATCCAGTCGTACACTTAGGTAAGACTAGGTTGACTTAAATAGTGTCTATCTTTCACCAATCATGTTCATAAGCTAAATAATATAGTTTCTGACATCATATAAACTTAAAGTCCTTACACTGTAAGTGATGGACAAGGCATCTGCATTTATTAGATTTATTTAGTTAGAAGCTTAGTTTCTTTCCTCTTTTTTATTTCTTCACTTTCTATAAAAAATTTCAAAAGGACGGCCAGGTCTATTAAAATGTCTGCTTAATAAGCAATTACCTATAGTTATGCCCACCAAGAAAATTGATCAAGTTGAGCTGGGGATTGCATTCTCTAACCACTTACGTCTCACACCTTCTATCGTATCTAGTATGAATTTTAATCGTGACATTCCTCTATCCTTAAAAACTGAAAGGATGTCAAGAGTTGTGCTATTTTCGGCAAAGTCATCGTCTTTCCAGTTTACCTTTGTGACCAGATATCTTCCAAATGTGAATTATAAACTACTTGGATATCTCATTAAGAGATTGGTAATCGTTTTTAACTACTTTCGACATTCTCAAAATTGATTGTTTGGGTTTTATAGCTATTTGGTTATCATTCTAGTTTACCCAAGAGAAACCCTCTTTAGTTACTAAAACCTACCTCTGAAATGGTTTGAGAGGTACAAGAACACAATCAGCGTGGATTGTTTGGAGAAAACCCTACACCCGCCCTGATTCGTTGTTGAGTTATCATGGTATACGTGGATATATGTATTTTATGCTCAGCTAAATTACCCATACAGTCTTTTTTTTTAATTAATTAAATTGATTAAATCATCACAACACTGTTCACATCAATTTCATTATGATACTTATGGCTCAGATATCAGTTGCTTGGAAAATCCTGCTTCGTCCATAGCCATATACCACACAAGCCGTGGTATATGATGTGCACCATCATATCCATGAGTAATGTGTTTAGCGTTGTTATGTATGAAGGTCATCATTATTCTTTATTATTCTTTATTTATGGTGGCGTTGACAAGGGAATCCCAAATTATGATATTGTTGAAAGGATGCCAAAATTGTTCGCAGTGTAGATTTAATCTATGTAGGATTATAATTTTGTTGTTAAAAAAACACGCGAATTTTAAAGAATTCAATTTATTAAATAATTATTGATGAATTATAAACGTTTAGAATCAAACACAAGAAAAAGAAAACTTTACTTTATCCCTCGACAGCTTGGTTGCGTCTGCCTAACTACTCTCTGTATTTCAATATCCTTGTCATTCTCTGATCGTTCGTCCTTTTTGTTCGTTCTTTCGTTAGTTCGTCTATGCTTAATGGCAAGGGTGCGTTCGTATAGTCCTGTGGTCTGTTTACATCCTACATTTCGGCACTCCTGACCGTTTATTCGTCTCGAATAATGTCATTTGTCCAGGACTTCATCCCGTAAGCGGCGGTAGTAGTACGTCGCGGACCTTTATGTTACCCAACTTTCTCAACTTCGTAACGATTATTGGCATTGACTTTCGTTACCTTATTGGGTCCCAAATATTTCGGTTTAAGTTTAAGTCCTGGACCAAACTGAGTCCTTTTGACAGCTACTAGCTCGTTGATGCGATACTCTGTTGCTGCTTTTCGCCTGGTGTTATACGTACGCCGGTTTTCCTCTTGAATTCGAATCATGTTCCCCTTGGCTTCGTCTCTTAATTTCTGGCGCTCTTCCTCGAACTCTTGGACAGCTTCTTGTTCGAGTAGTTCCTTTATCTCTGGCAGTTCATTGATGTGCATTTCAATACCAGTCATGAGCTTGAATGGTGTTTGTTTCGTGCTCCTCGTTGGTGTACTGTTGAGAATCTGCTGAGCTTTGTCTACATGCTTGTACCAACACTTTGGGTCCTCCAACGACATCTTTGTCAACAATGGTATGAGCGTTCTGTTGACACGTTCCACTTGTCCATTGCCTCTTGGTATGCATGTTGTGATCAACAAATGTATAATACCTTGCGTCTTGCAGTATTCCTCAAAAGCATTTGCGGTGAACGCCGTTCCTCGATCAGAAATTATACGTTTTGGGTTGCCGAATATTGCTGCTTGTTGTGTAAGTTTCGCAATCACTTCTTGACTAGTTGTACTCTTGGTGGGATACAACCAAACAAACTTAGTAAAGCTGTCTATCACTACCAGTATGTGATTATACAATTTCTTTGTATCTTCCATGAAGCCTATGTGTTCAATATGATAGGTTTGCAGAGGTCTATCTGATTTGTCGATTGGTGATAGAAATCCTTCTTGCTTTCCAGTTTTGCGTTCAGCCATAATACACTCTACGCAATTCCTTACTACCCTTCCAACTTTTGGCTTCACATTTCTAATGTAGTACGTTTGTCCCAAGATATCTTCTGTTTTCTTTCCTGCGAAATGACCATTTCTGTGTATCGAGCGTATTATGTCACCTTCCATTTCCGATGGCACCACTAGAAGATCTTTTGCTGGGTTCTTGTACAGAACACCTGCTTTAAGGAAGTAATCTTTAAATCTACTCAGGGCATCTACATGTTTCATCTTCGAACTTGACCGATGTTCTATTTCATAATCGAATTCCTGTAGAAACATCGCCCATCTTGATACCCTAGGCGGCACATCTTTCTTTCGCATGGTCAAAGCGAAAGCATTGCAGTCCGTTACAATTTTTACCTTTACGCCCAATACGTACACTCGCCATTTTTTAAGCGCTTGGATTACAGCTAATACCTCCAACTCGTATGAGCTATACCTTTCTTCAGCTGGTGATGTTTTTCTGCTCATATATTGAACTGGATAAAACTTTTGATTTTCGTCTTCTTTTTGCAAAGCACAGCTCCGTATCCCCATTTACTGGTGTCTGTATGGATTTCGGTTATAGCTTTCGGATCAAATAATTTAAGAATTTATGATTTAGCTAAGGCGTTCTTCAACCACTGGAATGCTTGTTGTTTTTCACATCTCATCTTAAACACAGCGTCCCTCCGAAGTAGATCACTAAGAGGCTTCGCTTTAGCAGCATATCGCTCCACAAATCTGCGAAAGTGTGAGGTTAGTCCAAGAAATCGTTGCAGCGACTTCTTTTCCTTTGGCATTGGATAATACTCTACAGCCTTTGTCTTCTCCTCGGATGGTCGTATGGTTCCCTTCTCGATCACATACCCCAAAAAAATCAATTTGTCGCCTCGAAAATCTGCACTTATTCCAATTCACTCTAAGTCCATTTTTGCTCATTACTTCCAGTACACGTTCCAATCTTACCACTGCTTCATCATAATCCTTAGCTGGTATAATTACGTAATTATGTAAACTTGAAGAATGCCTTCGTTGACAAGTGGCTTCAGTACGGTCATGATGACCGTATTGATTCGTGAAAACAGCTGGCGAATTACACAATCCAAAAAGGAACTTTCAAAAATTCAAATTGTCCGTTGTGTGTAATAAACGATGTGTATTCTCTGGACTCTGGTTCTACTGGCACAGGGAAAAAACCGTTCACTAAATCCAGCGTAGTGAAAACTAATGCACTTTGTAATTTTTCTACTACGTCGTCTATCAACGGAAGGGGAAAATGATCTTTCACCATTTTTGCGTTAAGTCTTCTAAGATCGCAACACATCCTTTTTCCTCCATTCTTTTTGGATATTAAAACAACCGGTGAAGCAAATTCCGAATTACTTTTCGTGATTATTCCCTTCTTTTTCCATTCCATGATTTGTTTCTCGATCTCTTCTTTCTCCGATAGTGATGTTCTTCTTGCCCTCCCATACAGCGGCGTCTCGTCCTTCAAAATAATTTTCATCTCGACTGGTGATTGTACATCTTCTTGTGGATTATATTCTGCTATCAAAGACTAGATCTTCTTCTGGTACTTCTGTGGTAAGTAGTTCAATTCTACTTCAGCATCATCTGCAACCGAAGTGCACAAAGCTACGAATTCACCTCTCATTTCCTCGATGCCATCAACATTCTCCACTACTGGTCCTCTCCTGCATGATCCACGCGTTGTGATGCCTTCCCGCATCCTTCTCATGATCCTAGACACAACTTCCTCCTGAATGTCGCATCGCTCACCAGCTTCACTAGCTTTCTCTGCTCTCGCCACTTCGTCAGAATCATCCGCTTCTTTTTTCATCTTCTCTCCAGACTTTGTAGTACCACCCGGTTCACCTGCTCGTGCTTGAACTACTTCCTCGTCACGATATCCAAACTGGATTTCATTATCCTTTATTGTCACAGATTCCTGCTTTACTACGTCGTTACCGACCAACATAGAGAATATTATGTCCCGCTCTCTTACAATATGTAACTTTACAGGGAAAAGATTACCGTCCACCTCTACTGTTGTCTCAAAATAGCCTAAGGTTTTCACTTCGTTGTTTCCTATACCTGCCAAAATAGTTGTTTCCCGTATAATTTCTATGTGTGGAAACTCAATTAACACTTCCTGTCTCAATAACGAGATTTCGCAACCCGTATCTACTAAAGCAGTTAATTCTTTGCCTTCCACTATTACTTCCTTCATCAAGTAACCGGCTCTACCACCAAGATGTACACCTACCTTCGCCTCGTCTTTAACTTGTCTTTTGCTGCACTCAAAAGATTTGTGTCCTAATTCGCCACACTTGAAACATTTGACGACTCTATTCCTTGATGGGCATAACCTCGCCAAGTGTCCGAATTCCCCACAGCTAAAGCATTTGCGCTCCTCTTCTTTTTTGACCATGGGTTCTTTTCTGGCTGTTGATGTTGCCGATGAAAATCTTGTAGGCTGTTCCGCTGTTTGGGATTTGATTCTCCCATATACTTTGAGTTTAGCCTTCAACTCATTAATCGTTTGCGCCTCATAGAGAACCACTTTGCTGATCTTTTCATCCCTCAGCCCCGCTATAAAATATTCTATTACCGATGTCTCGTCGACATAAATTGGTTTCGCGATTGCAATTAATTTGTACAGATATTCTTTCAAAGTTTCTCCCGGCTGCTTTCGTCTTGCCCTAAGTTGTCGATGGACTTCCGCCGAACTAACCGCTTCTGAGAATTCATCTTTGAGTGCAATCTTCAACGACTTCCAAGATATGATATTTTTCTCGCCCTGCACAAAAAGTTTAGCTGCTCCGACAATTAATTTCCGACCATATACAAATCTTTGTAGTTCATTCCATTTAACTATATCGCAGATTGACTCGAACTCTTCGATCCAGGAATTAATATTTTGAGATGTTTCCCCTGAGAATGGTGCAATTGTGTCCTCGATGTCCCTGAACTGAAATGTGCTTGGTGGCCCATTTCCGCTTCTTACACCCGTTGCTTCATGCCATTCATTGATGTCACTCACCACCGCTGCCTGCATGTTCAGACATACATTCGTTATCGGCATCAACCGAACCATCATCGCCTGTGTCATGTCCGTAGTGTCACAAAAGACTACCCTGTAAATCTTTTTTATTGCCAGTACTGACCAGCCCTAACTCTTTTAATTTTGCCTTTAAATCGGCTACATTTAATAATTTAATTTGTTCTGCATCCATGCTGTCATTACAAGTTAATTATATCTATGTATGTACGTAAGTATTCAAAATAAGGTAATTGCAAAACAAAGTAATTGAAAGTTGTTAAAATAAAATATCGTAGTCTATTATATGATCTCAAAAAAAATAACTTTACAAAGCAGTGTGTGTATGCATGTGTGTCCATGCATATACATATATGTATATCAAAAAATAAAACTTATCAGAACACAAATTGAAAATAATTTATCTGTTAGGCGTCCTTCCAGCAAACAACGGTATCTGCAATTAGCTTCACCCAGACGGCGTCATCAGTTTCTTCGAGTTCTGCCTCTGCTTATCTCTTCTCGGCGTATACTTCCCCAGGCAGATGGTGCGATCTTTTAACGAAATTCCTGTGTTTTTTCTTTTTACGTTTTAATGCGTATATATATTTAAACGATGATGCGTATGTATGTTTGTACGATGATGCGTAAGTGCTCAATATCTCGGCTGAGCCTCCAAAAATTGTAGGATTATAATTTTGTTGTTAAAAAAAAATCACGCGAATTTTTAAGAATTCAATTTATTAAATAATTATTGATGAATTATAAACGTTTAGAATCAAACACAAGAAAAAGAAAACTTTACTTTATCCCTCGACAGCTTGGTTGCGTCTGCCTAACTATTCTCGGTATTTCAATATCCTTGTAATTCTCTGATCGTTCGTCCTTTTTGTTCGTTCTTTCGTTAGTTCGTCTATGCTTAATGGCAAGGGTGCGTTCGTATAGTCCTGTGGTCTGTTTACATCCTACATCTATACCAGAATCACTCAACACTAGGCTTGGGGAGTATCTTACTAACTCTGTTAAGTGTGTTCTGCTTACGAAGACGCACTTGGATTTCAAAGGGTTTACGAACAGTCTATTCGTGTATGACCCGAAATAAATCTTTTATAAGTCTATACAATGTTTTAGGCGAAAGGCCAATATGTCTGCGGACAGCTTTGATGCTTAGTATCGTCGGTGTTTGTGTTTTCTGTGTTTGTCTGTGATTATGACTAGGGAATTCAGGGTAGACGTAGCCAATATATGCGGGCTAAAAAGCAACCACTTTTCTGCGTGCGTCCAAGGCTTTAAATACAGACCAGCTGTTTTGGCACTTAGTGAAACACAGGTAGATCCCCGCCCACACCTCTCAGATCATTCTGATCTGAAGCTACCTGGCTACGAACTAGTGCCATTATTCTTCTCTCACCGCGGTCTCGCCATTTATGTGCGTAGTGATGTAGCTTACCAAACTCCACCACAATGTGATCCATATTCAACTTCATGTGGTTAAAATTCCATCTCCGTAAGCAAATTATACACTACTGCTTTATTTATAGAAGCCCCAAACTGGACAGCAATTCAACCTTTAACGAGTTTGATGCGCTGTCTGACTCCATTCAAAGAATTGTATCCCTGTATCCTCATACTGAAATCGTTATTACGGGCGACACAATTCTGGGTGGCTTCGACATTCTGGACAGACAACACCCGAAGGACGGTGTGTTGAGATCTTCGCTGCGGAAAACAACCTAACGCAGCTTGTAAATGAGCCCACGCGAATACCAGACGTTGATAGTCATACCGCCAACACCCTGGACTTGTTTTTAACTTCTCACCCTGATAAGTACACCATTGATGTGCTCTTCCCTCTAGGCTCGTCGGACCTTTGTGTCATATCAGCTAATTTCTTGTACACCGACCACACAGTTAGAGAAAAAATTCCTACGAGAACCGTACGGCAATACGAGAAAGCCAACTGGAGCGGTCTTAACAGCTTATTTAGGAATTTTAACTGGCCGTTATGCTTCCCCGATAACGACGTGGATGCCGCTGCTGATATGATTACAGGCACCATTCTCTTTGGAATGAAATCCTTTATTCCTCATCGGATGAAGAGTATCAAACCAAAAGAAAAGGAATGGTACGACTCGAGCTGTAAAGAGGCCGTCAGGGTTAGAGAAATGTTTTTTCGGTCCTACAAGACCAACCCGACAGAGGAAAATCGAAAAAAGTTCAAACGAGCCAGAAATGACTGCAACGACTTTCTTAAGCGTGTGAAATTCCTATACGATCAAAAACTGAGGCAAAAAATACTGCAATGTCCCAAAGGCAGTAAAAATTGTTGGTCGTTCGTCAAAAACATTAGAAATTCCGCCTCATCCTCCATCCCAACGCTCATTTACAATGACATTCCACCTGTCAGCTCTTTGGATAAGGCCAATCTGCTTGCTGCACACTTTGCGGCCAGCTCAACACTCCCAGATTGTGCTTTGTCTCCGCCTACACTTGAGTGCGTCGAATCTTCAATGGGACGAATCTACTTTCGCACTCGTGTAGTAGCAAGAGTACTTAAAGATCTCAACATACATAAATCCGCTGGTCCAGATGGTATATATCCCCTTCTTCTGAAGAGATGTTCTTCCTCGCTGGCAAAACCACTGCGTAAGCTTTTTCATCAATCCTACACTTTAGGACTCTTCCCGAGCAGATGAAAAACAGCATTTGTCCAGCCCGTCCCTAAAAAAGGCGAATCATCTTCTCTCTCCTCCTACAGACCCATTGCACTTACGTCCCTTCTTTCCAAGGTCATGGAAACACTGATAAATCGTCAGCTCATGAAATATCTCGAAACACGAAAACTTCTCAATGACCGGCAGTACGGATTTCGTAGCAACATGTCCACTGGTGATTTGATGGCATGTCTCACCGAAAAGTGGCACCAAAGCGTACATCAATCTGGCGAAAACAAGATAGTTGCACTTGATATTTCTAAGGCATTTGACAGAGTTTGGCATCAGGCTCTTTTGTCGAAAATGCGTGCATTTGGGATCGACGACTCTCTTCTTCAATGGATTAGAAATTACCTTTCGGAACGTTCAATTCAAGTTGTCTTGGACGGTTTCAAGTCTGATATTCACAAAATAAATGCTGGTGTGCCCTAGGGCTCTGTTCTATCACCGACACTCTTTTTAATTTTCATTAACGATCTCTTGTCTGCTACTTCTAATCCAAAATATTCCTTTGCTGATGACAGTACTCTCTGCTTTTCATATTCGTTCCCGGATTCACGGCCCTGCTCTTCGGCTGTAGTACGAGAACGGCAGCGTATGCTAAGCTCATTAAATTCCGATATCAACAGCATAACCAATTGGGGAACTATCAATAGATTGGAATTTAATGCTTCCAAAACACAATGCTGTCTGCTGTCTTTAAAGCGAAATTTAAACACCCAGCCATTATCCATGAATGGCACTTGCATCGTCGAAACCGAAAAACTTTCCATTCTCGGTATGTGTGCCAATGACAACTTACGTTGGAATGACCACATATTTGATGTCGCCAAAAATGCTGCGAAATGTCTAGGTTTCCTCAAGCGATGTAAGAAATATTTTACCCCCTCTGATCTGGCCTCAATATATAAGGCATTCATCCGCCCAAAATTGGAGTACAACTCCCACATCTGGTCGGGTGCTCCTAAAACATCTCTGCACCTGCTAGATAGGATTCAAAACCGTGCGATAAAACTTATTGACGATACTAATATCAGTTAATCAATGGACACCCTCGAACACCGACGAAATGTCTCGTGTCTCACTTTGTTTTATCGCTATTTCCACCACCAGTGCTCCACTGAAATCGCCAGTAGCATTCCGCCCATTCAAACTTTCAACCGTAACACCCGTCTCGCTATGAATGCTCATCAGTATACCCTCAAGCCCATTTTCGGACGTACTCTAAAATATCGTGATTCGTTCCTATGCCGTACAACTCGCTTATGGAATGCCCTGCCGATCTCTGTATTTCCTGGTCGTTATAACTTGCAAACATTTAAAAACAATGTACGTCGGTACCTCTCTTTTCTTCCTCCCTAAATTTCCTTTGCCCGCGCTGTGTACAATCACTTTAAGGGTACTCAAACCCCTTGAGCGCGCGCTCATTATAAAAAAAAAATTAAATAAAAAATTGAACAGGAAGTTCGTTAATGTGGTTCAAGTATTGAGTCTTGCGGCACCTCTTTTGTAGTATAGAGAAAGTCGACGATCTCATATAACTCTTCAGTGGCATGTTTTTTCGGAGAATAGATTACAGGAGGCTCACGGAAATAACTGGCAACTCATACAATCATGGCAGTGATATATTATTTATGGCATTTAGAAAAAATGTGTTAAAAAGGTAACCTGATTTCACTCCAGAAGTGTCATTTAAAATATTTATTCTGGTTGACATGAAAACAATTTCAACTCTGCTTACATAGTGAAGCGAAGTATGCGAAGACTGCAGCGGAAAACGGGGACAGTAAATCTGGTGTAGGATATTTGCAGCTCTTCACTTCAAAAAAAAAGGAATAAGCCTCAGAAGTATGCTCAATGCTCCATCTGCACATGCTTAAGAGACATTTTTTCAAACCAAATATACTAGTCCTTCCCTTAAGTAGAAAGACAACAATTGGAATAAGTGATGAGTCACTTAAATATAATTTCCTTTGGCAAGCTTTGCAATTAATATCCGTGATGTGCTGTAAAAGGGAATCCGTGCAACAAAGAATATAAATAAAAATAAATAAAATACAGATGTTGCCGTTCTTCGTACTTCCACACTTTTTTCGATTTTACTGTGGAGAATATTGAAAAAGATTAAGCAAGTATATTTCTGCTCATCGATATATAGTAGTAGATACATATGTATATGTATAAAGTATTCAAATTTTGTCATGCAAAGCGCTGATTTTCGTTTACACCTGCGAACTCCACATTGATGGTCAAAAGGATTCGGATATAGGGAACAAAATGGTTGGGTCATGTGCATGTATGCCAGTACTCCAGCCGACAGACCTTCGAATGAATTCCAGTTAAACATAGTAGTAAACTGAGGGGGCACCTAGCTAGGAATGAAATCTGCAATTAAAGCAACGCTAATCGCCTCATATTGTAAGTTTGTTTCTTCTAAACAGGGCACTTTCAGTGCCACCGACTATTTGTTTGTCGTCTTTAGTATAATCCTGTTTTTTTATATGCGTAGTAGATCTAAATTGCAATATTTTGATATGTGGCTCTTTCTACTGTTTCGACCCATGTAGGCCTTTCACTCCATGATGTGAAAATTAAATTTCTGGTCACTAAGCCAGGAAACGGACCTCGGAAAGCTTTGTCCTGTTTCAAGACAAGATGTTTGTCTTCTGCAGAAACAATGCCTATGGTTTAAGTCAGGGCAAATATTTAAAGTGAAAATTCCGTATACATCTATTAGAGTGAGTGCCTGAAAGAATCAAGAAAGAGAATTGTCGAATGAATTAATTTTTTTTTAAACTGAATTCTTGCAATTTCAAAGCGTTTTCCAAACATATATTGCCATATTACTTTACTTTCAACATTTAATGACAGTTTACACACGGGAAGCGCAACTAATACGCTTCTCCAACCAGCTTGATCCAGTCACTCGCACAGATTTCGTTTAGGTCCTCTTCCAACCGCGTGAACTACCTGAAGTCCTATACTGTATAATCGCAACGGTGTCAAAGTTGCTTCGTGTTAAAGTACATGCGTCCACGAGCCTTCTGACCAGATCCGTGTTGCAATATAGCCAGCATAGTTCGTCGTTAGACCTTTTCCTACTCACTGTGTCAACACAAATGGAAAAGAAGATCACACGAGGAATTTTTCGTTCAAAACATCATCATTTGTTCATTCCAGAGCCTAGGTAGATACGAACAAGTCCGTGATGTATGGAATTTTTCTTATAAAGCAACACTTGTCCCGTCAACTAAATACCATCTGCCAATTTCGAGTAAGCTATGTCATGTCGACAGTTTCTTGGGATGCACGCGACATATTAGACCGTTTCAATGACGATTTGAAAGAAAAATTAAAGCATTTGGGGAAAAGAAAACTGCTCTGCCACAGGAGAGCAGGTGCGTAGTCACCATGGTGAAATTGAATGAATTGCTTTACGAATTACTGCCTCATCTGTCATATTCTTCCTTTCTGTTTCCAAACCTGGAAAATGGCTTGGGGGAATGAAATCATCGCTCAAACAAACGCCTATTTTGAGGACTTTGACAAATTGTAGAAACGTTAAATGAAGCTCAAGGAAGACTTTGTCGAGAATTAACATTTTTTTTTTGCAGAAAAAACTATCTTTCATTCAAAAAGTCATGGACTTATCGATTCATCTTCGTAAATTATTTTCCCATCTCAAAATTATAGTTGCCCATTAGTACGTTTTCTAACATGTATAGGGTTTTCCAATAAGGACTTGTCAATTTTCTTTTTTAAATGAAACGCAAACCATTTGAGATATTTCATAAACTTTATTATCGGACTGAAGTACAATCAAAACATTTATGAATGGAACTCGACTTCGTTCATATGGCCACCGCGAACACGTTTGCAGCGGACGATTCTTTGGACCCAATTTTCAACGACTCGGCCACACATTTCGGCCGAAACGGCCGCTATTTCGCATTCAATGTTGGCTCTGAGCTCTTCCAACGTCGTCGGCATGTTGGCATAAACCAATGACTTAACGTAGCAACACAGAATAGTCAAGCGGAGTTAAATGGCACGAACGAGGCGGCCAATCGACTGGCCCATTTCTTGAGATAACATGCTCACCATACTTACTCTTCAATAAATCGATTGTAGCGTATGCTGTGTGGCTTGTGGCATCATCCTGTTGAAACCACATGTCGTCCAAGTCCATATCATCCAATTCGGGCCAAAAATAATCGGTGATCATGGCGCGATAGTGCTGACCATTCACAGTAACGTGACGATCGTTATCGTCGGCGAAAAAATATGGCCCAATAACGCCGCCGGCATGCAAACCGCACCAAACAGTTATTTTTTGTGGATGAAGTGGTGATTCATGAAGCACATGTGGATTTTCACCCGACCAATAACGCATATTTTGCTTATTGACGAACTCATTGAGCCAAAAATGAGCTTCGTCACTGAAGATGATTTTGCGATGAAATTCATCATCTTAACGCATCTTTTCCAGAACCTAATCGGAGAACGTACGTCGCTTCAAATGGTCCATCGGCTTCAATTCTTGAGTCAGCTTGATCTTGTATGGGTGTAAACCAAGATCCTTACGCTAAATACGCCATAATGTGGTCTGAGCGATGCCCAATTCTTGAGAATGCCGTGGAATTGATTAATTTGGATCGTTTGCTACGGACGCCTGAACGGCAGCGATATTTTCGACATTTTGACCAACCCGTTGTCTCACTGACACGGCAACATCACACAACGAATATGTAGACTTAAATTTTTGCATTAAACTTGTTATTGCCTGTCTACTAGGGCGAGAATTACGACCGAAAATTGGAGTTAACGCTCTTAAAGTTGCAGTCACCGACTCCGAATTTCGGTAGAAAATTTTTATAATTTGCAGACGTTGCTCGTTCGTGTACTTTACCACGATGAAAATGTTGAGTTTACTGAATAAATTGACAGTGACAGTTTGATGATTAGTGATGAAGAGTGCGTTCACAAATTAAATTCAAAGTTTTCAAGTCCCTATTGGAAAACACTTTAATTAAACTTTTAGAAGCAGTCTTGCCCAGAGTAATATAAAAATGCTCTTGGGGAATATTTGTGTATCTTCATTATACAACAAAATAAAATGTACTATATGTCGAGAATTACATATGAATACGTATGTATATATCAATCTCTTTGGTCTGAAAAAAGACCAAATATTAACTTACGAGTCCCAATATAAGAAAACCCCTTGATGGATGGTTACGTGAATTGGAAGCTTTCAAATATTTTCAACGTAGATACAGGAAGTTAAAGACAAACAATAAATTGATATGCAAAGCACATTTATAAAAATAAAAATCAAAAAAATATAACATTAACTCATACTTACATTTTATTTTTATAAAAGGACACTCAACGTGTATATCCTGTCAACTGTGATGAATCTGTTTACTGCTATCCATCATATAAATATTAGTTTAGTTG
The DNA here is from genome assembly GCA_949129095.1 of Volucella bombylans. Taxonomy (NCBI): domain Eukaryota; kingdom Metazoa; phylum Arthropoda; class Insecta; order Diptera; family Syrphidae; genus Volucella; species Volucella bombylans. The sequence goes on along the minus strand of OX422143.1, from coordinate 107,352,534 downwards.
ATTTAATCCACTGTGCAGTAGAATTTCCTGATTCTGCACCATGCCACATTCATTTCATTCATGATTTTTTTTTATATATTTTATTATTATTATTTTTAATATTTCCTTTATTTTTATTTTTCTTTGCTTTTACAAGCACACACGAGAATTGAATTTACCTTTTTTGTTTACACTTGCAAGTACGAGTAGAAGGAAGATTAACAAAAAATTAATCAAAAGTACTTACTCTCACAATAACTAACATTCGCTCGTGTGACAACAAATTGATATTCCGACATCCAGACATTCGCCGAATGACAGGATATTGAAAGGGTACACAACATAGGAATAGTAATACACAAAATATGTACACAAAGTACATCCCAGATAAAGAGGTGCACAAGTACTACACAGATGCACATTCAGATACACAAAAATGTACAGAGCACCTTATTCGTATCTTAGGCAGTAGAAACAGCCAGGATATTAAAAGCACCGGGAATTCCGCAAAAGATGACATCCATCTCCACACTTTGCAATACCAAATGTTATAAAAACAGAAAACAGAAGCACGTACGTAACCAAAGAGATTGCAACACTTTAAATCTAAAGCGTGTGTTTGCTTTGTATCGAACGCATTTCCGACAGCAAATATTTACTCTACTGAAATCACAGCTTTCGCTGTTGATCGAAATTAATGATGTTGTTAAAAATTACGCGATACTAAAAACAACTTCAAACAGAACCCAACGATATAAAGCCACTTAGATACCCAAAACAGATTTCGAGATGAGTGTGCATTTTGGAAATGTCAAAGTGTCATATAATGTGCATACGATTGAAATACGCAAGCTGATGCAATTACTGACTGCTTCAGGATCAATAGGAGTAATGACATTTAATTTGCATTTTATGTTGGCTGGATTTTTATGCTTCAATAAGAGAGCGACGACGACGGTGGCGACACAACAACAAAAGCCAAAGCGGTTCAATGAATCCTTTCTTGTCTATACGTGACACCCTATTTACTACAATAGTTCACCAACCCATACCCACCATAAATATGTATATACATATATTATACGTGTACATAGGTACAGAGAACGATGGCATTCGCAATGGATAAGATAGTCACGTAAAATTTGACTCAATTTAAAGTTTATTTATCTGAAATTGTTTGTCAGTTCAATTCAAAGGAGAGAATTCATCTTATGTTGAGGTAAGGATAACGGATAAAGGTTCTTGGTAAGAATAAATATTTTGGGTAAGTATTCTAGTGACGTTCAAATCTATAGAGTGTGAGAAACTGGTAGATAGGCGTTCTGTGTGCCGGGTGCGATGATGGTGGTCTGTAATTGAATTTCTTGTGTTGAGAAAGGAATTATAATAAGTAAGCTCTCATTGGTTGCTGACAGCTTATAGAGATACGTCAAGTTCCATTAGTCGAAGGAATATGACATTTACTTTATTATGACGACCGACGGCGTCGACCTCCATTTCATCGTCGTAGTGGTCAAAGTCGTCCAAGTTGTAATCGTCCTAGACGTCGCCGTTGGTTATAATGTATTCGAAAGATCAACATCGAACCGAGGGATAGTTGTAATCGGCAAATGGTGTACAAGTAGTAGGTTGTCATCACAAACAGGCGTGCTTTCATTAAATGCGATTATTTGACCATGATTCACATAAAAAAAAGCATGGTGGTCAGCTAAGCTGTGAAATGTTTTATGAAAGTCATGAGTTTTTGTTCTTTTTTACACATGAGTGATGTGTATATAAACATATTAAACCAAATAATGTACTAGTACTATTCGGGGTAGTTAGTGGAGTAAAAATTCACTCATAAACACATCGATGAGATGATTTCTAATATGAACCGAGCAGGACTGATCGATATTTTCTTGTATTCGAACATAGGCTAATTAGATTGCTAATGAAAAGAGTCTAAAATGAGAGAAATACATTTCCTTTCAAATACGAAAGGGCGGGTCAATAAGTCCGTGACTTTTGGAATAAAACACAGATTTTTTGATAAAAAAATAATTTTATTTTTCAACGTAGTCTCCCTTGAGCTCTATACACTTTGTCCAACGCTTCTCCAATTTTTTTATCCCTTCCAAAAAAAATGATTTGTCGAGGTCCTCAAAATAGGCCTTTGTTTGCGAGATGACTTCATCATTGGAGTCAAATCTTTTTCCACCAAGCCATTTCTTCAGGTTTGGGAACAAGAAGTAGTCGCTCGGAGCCAAATCTGGAGAATAGGGTGGATGAGGGAGCAATTCATAGCCCAATTCATGGATTTTTGCCATGGCAACTGCACATGTGTGCACCCCTGCATTGTCTTGGTGGAAAAGAACTTTTTTCTTGGCCAAATGAGGTCGGTTTTTTTTCCAAATCGTCATTGAATCGGTCCAATAAGTTGGCATAATATTCCCCATTGATTGTTCTTCCCTTTTGAAGGTAGTCAATGTGGATTATCCCGCGTGCATCCCAAAAAACAGTCGCCATAATTTTATTGGCTGACAAACCCACCTTGGCCTTCTTTGGCGCCGATTCACCCTTAGAAACCCACTGTTTTGACTGTTGTTTGTTCTCTGGTGTGTTGTGATGGATCCATGTTTCGCCCACGGTTACAAAACGGCGCAAAAACTCCTCCATATTGCGATTAAACAACCCTAATTTTGACAGGAGTTAACTGACAGATGCCTGTTGACAGGAGCAGTGTTGCTGTTTCAGTAAAGAGGTCAGAAATTCAAAAAGTCACGGACTTATTGACCCGCCCTCGTAGTTTCGACTCAGCCTTTTTTGATAAAATCTAAATTTCAATAATAACGATTCAGATTCGGATGGAAAAACTATCACAACTATTTCTCACATTTAAAGATGCCACTACAGATAAGCATAGGTACGTACATATGTATAACATAGACCCTCAATTGCTATGCAGCAGAAATAAAAGCTATCCAGAAGTTTGCAGGAGGTGGTCTCGGTTAAAGAAAGTTGTACAAAGCAGTGTCTATTTGAATGTATTATTGGTTCATTTTATAAGGCATACATATATAGAAAAAATATCTCTGTCTCTCTAAACTCGTTTATAAGACACTTACGCCTTACTATATAATGTCTCTGTGACAGACCAAACACAACAAGATATCTGAAAATCATCCTGGCCGTATCGTTTCTGTACATACTTTCTCGTAATCCCAATATTTATAAAAGGGTTTAACTACAATAGATCTGTACCAAAAAACGTTTTGTCAAATTGATCATTTATTTCATTTAAAGCATTTCGCTTTAGCCAGCCTAGTTGGAACGCGGAATGCACTTGCCATTACCGGCCATAACCCTGCCTCAAGTCTGAATATGCAAATATAAATGTATAAGTTACGGTTAATCACAAACAGCAACCCAATTGAGGATTGATTGAGTTGGGTGCTTGGTTAACTGTACTAATAGCCAAATGTGTAAGCAAGCAACACGCCACATTTACAGCTTGGCCCACACAGTTCATTCATCAACGGTACCTACAAATGTGTTTATCACAACTAGTTGGTACGCGCTTTACTTCTGAGAAAGTGCAAGGCAGTGCAGATTTGGAGTTCTCCCCGTTCAGTCGAACGCTGACTAGAAACTTCCCCATGAAGGGAAATACTATTTGTAATAATAAATTAATAAATTAAATAAATAAAGCAATAAAGTATACAAAAGTGAAACAAGTTGTTTTTAATTGGCGCCCAACATGCAGTGACGTGAAAAAAGTTTAAATTATATTGAAATAATGCACATTTGCGTTACTGAGTACAGCGGACTCACGAGGCTCTTAGCACTTTGTTCAGTGGTACATTTTCTTTAGAGATTAAAAATATCCCAAAATTGGAAAATCAATTGAAAATTGTTGAAAAAAAAGTGAAAAACAAAAAAATTAATGGAAACAGTTTGTCCAGTGATATTCATCATCAGTTGTTGGAGAAATATTTTAATATTCAACCACGTGGAAAGAAAATATAATATTATCATATTATAACCAAAATTATTCCTAGATAAGTATTAAATATTGTGTTTAAAATTCATTATATTCAAATTCTATACACATAAGTTATTTGTTTGTAATCTATAAGTTAAATTTGAATTATAGTTAATTGATATTGTAGATTGTAAGTTGATAATCTTACCGTTGCTGTTACGGCTTCTTTAAAAATACACGGTACATAAACCCCTATTAATTGTTTAAGTGATTTTTCCTCTATATTCCTATATTACTACGACTATAATATTTGCCTACTCTCGTTTATTACCCTAGTGTTATTGATTAATTCAAGTGAGTTAAATTCAGTTCAGCTGTTAGCTTTGTTTTGTTTCTGAGTAGATGATGGACTCAACTCAAATAAGTGCGATAGTTACAGCTGCAGTTCAAGCTGCAACTCAGCAGACTAGACATGAGTTTAAAGAAAGGATTGACGAACTGACCGCCCGACTAAAAGTATTAGAAACTCCTATTGCTGTTGAGGAATACAGACCAGTTAGTATAGAACCTAATAAAATCTGTAATGAGTCCTTAGATTTAGTAAAGTCATTGCCTGAGTTTGGTGGCGAACAGATTCGATATATTTCCTGGCGTCAAGCTGCCCATGCAGCCTACAAACTGTTCGAAGACCATGAAGGAAGTTCAAAGCATTACCAGGCAGTGGCCATAATAAGAAATAAAATTGTAGGTTCAGCAGATCAGATTCTTTCATCGTTTAATACAGTACTTAACTTTAAAGCAATCGTAGCAAGATTGGACTTTACATATTCCGATAAGACACCCATTTATCTCATAGAACAAGATATGTCAACATTACGCCAAGGCAGATTATCAATTGTCGAATTCTATGATGAGGTTGAAAAAAAATTGACTCTACTCATTAATAAGACAATAATGCTGCATAATGGCAATAAAAGTCTAATTGAATCCCTTTCTCAAAAATATCGGCAAGACGCTTTAAGAATATTTATTTCTGGTCTACAAAAACCTATGTGCGATATATTATTTTCATCTAGACCTACAGACATGCCAGCCGCTCTTGCTCTTGCACAAGAACTTGAAGCTAACCAGGCAAGGTATAATTTTGCAAATTCTTTTCTAGGAAAAATCGAACGCCCTACTTCATCTAAACTGAATAGCTACCACAATCAGTTCAATCAATATAATTCACCTCACTATAAGCAAATTTCTGCTAACCAAATACATCATAGGCCAACTGCCATGGAAACAGATCGATCTCTTTCTCAATATCGGAATCCAACTAATTTTGGAAAACCTGTACAGAATCCTAATCATATTCCCATATCCATGGCACCAATTCCTAATAATTCTCAACAATTGACACAGTATCCTAATCAATATCAAGGGGCTATACAGAAACTAAATAATTTCCAAATGCATTCCAACAACCCAAACCGACATCAAAGCAAGCGACATCGCGAATCTGACAGGCAAACACATCCTAAACTGCAAAGAATCAACCATTTGAACCAGATCTTATTATCAAACAACACAGGTTTAGACAACCAACACTGTCCGTATGGATGTAACGATACAAACTCGGCTGATAGAGAAGGAAATTACTGTGATGAGGATTTTTATGAAAACAAGAGTAGCAGTACAGAACATAACGACTTACCAGAGACATTTGATGAGATTAATTTTTTAGGGAAAGGTCCCTCCTGCCATACGTCAGTCGAACAGTGGCAGGAAGGGAAGTAAAGCTGCTAGTGGACACCGGAGCTGCTAAGAACTACATCCGAAATCTAAGCTTCCTTAAGGCCGTCAAGCCGATTACAAAACCATTTTATGTTAAGTCAATACACGGAACAAATGTTGTCACATCGAAATGCGTTATTAACCTATTCAATAGTAATACTACTTTTTTCTTACTGCCAAACCTTAAAACGTTTGACGGAATCATTGGTTTCGATTTTTTAAAAGAATTAGGTGCACAGTTAAATTTAGAGAAAGGAATAATAACGTATAATGGGGGTGAGGAGAAGTTGTTCTATTTTTACTGTGGAGATGTTAACAGTATTTCTTTAGTAAGCAAACCTGTCTCTTTAGATGTAAATAAAAAAATTTCCTCATTAATAACTCGACACAGAAGAGTTTTTGCTGATCCTAACGAAGCTTTGCCCTTTAATACAAATGTTGTTGCAACAATAAGAACAACTGACAATGACCCTGTTTATTCCAAAGCCTATCCATACCCCATGTCTGCAGCTGATTTTGTTAGTAATGAGATAGATAGTTTACTTCAAAATGGTATAATAAGGCCATCACGATCTCCCTATAACAATCCTATATGGATTGTTGACAAAAAAGGGGTTGATGAGGCGGGAAAACAAAAAATGCGCCTAGTAATAGATTTCCGAAAATTGAATTCTAAAACTATTAGCGACAAATATCCTATTCCTGATACTTCTACTATTCTTGCAAATCTAGGAAAATCGTCTGTATTTTCAACATTAGATCTCAAATCTGGTTTTCATCAGATTAATTTAGCGGAACGGGATAGAGAAAAGACATCATTTTCAATAAATAATGGAAAGTATGAATTCTGCAGATTACCTTTTGGGTTGAAAAACGCGCCAAGTATATTTCAACGTGCAATAGATGACGTTATTAGAACAGAGATAGGTAAATGCTGCTACGTTTATATTGATGACGTCATTATTTTCTCGCAGACGGAAGAAAAACACCTAGAAGACGTAGACAGAATATTGCAGTTGCTATTTGAAGCTAATATGCGGGTCGAACCAACGAAATCTAAATTCTTTAGAGACGAACTAGAGTTCTTGGGTTTTGTAGTATCCAGGAAGGGAATAAGAACCTGTCCCGAAAAGATAAAAGACATTATAAACTACGAAGTTCCACGCACCCTACGAAGTTTGCGATCTTTCCTCGGGTTGTCTGGATACTATAGGCGGTTCATTAGGAATTACGCCCAAATAGCAAAACCACTTACGAAGTATTTAAGAGGTGAGAATGGTAAAGTAGGGACAAGGTCGTCTAAAAATATCAAAATAGAGTTAGACAAAGAGGCAATTGATGCCTTCAATAGAATAAAAAAAAATCCTAGCATCCGAAGACGTCTTACTACTCTATCCAGATTATGCAAAACCATTCGACCTTACAACTGATGCTTCATGCCATGCGCTTGGCGCTGTCCTCTCTCAAGGAGGCAGACCACTAACAATGATTTCGCGTACATTGTCTTCTACAGAGGAAAATTACGCTACAAATGAGCGTGAATTATTGGCAATTGTGTGGGCGTTGCAAAAGCTCAGAAACTACCTGTATGGGGCAACTCGGTTGAACATCTATACAGACCATCAACCATTAACCTTTGCCATTTCGGACAAAAACCCAAACACAAAAATGAAAAGATGGCGAGCTTTCGTAGAGGAGTTCTCACCGATCTTTTTCTACAAACCTGGCAAGGAAAATTTTGTTGCCGACGCTTTGTCTCGGCAACATATAAATGCCCTGGAACAGTCTGAATGTTTGGACTCTATGACAGTCCATAGTGAGGCTTCTTTAACTAAAACAATACGTACTGTGCAAAACCCATTGAATTGCTTTAAAAACCAAATTGTTCTTAACCAGGGATCAGGGTCTCTTAAGAAAACAAAGGTAATTTTCATGTCGCAGATGAGGCATACCGTAACATTTGATGACGTAAATAGCCTCTTCCCAATTTTTAAAGACGTTATCAATCCCAACGTGGTAAATGCAATTTATTGCGACTTATCTGTTTTAGCACAAATTCAAAACAAGCTAATCACTTTGTTTCCTTCGGTAAAATTCTATCATACAGGAAAAATTGTAACAGATATTTTTAACCCAAACGATCAACAAGAAATTCTGGTTACCGAACATAACCGAGCTCATAGATCTGTTCGCGAAAATGCACAACAGGTCCTAAACGATTATTACTTTCCTAAAATTAAGAAAAGATTAAAGGAAATAATCTCGAATTGTAAAGTCTGTTATGAAGCAAAATACCAAAGACATCCACCTAAGCATGAGATAGGAGAAACACCTATACCATGTTATCCTGGGGAGATACTTCATATGGACATTTATTCGACAGCGCGTTCTTATTTCTTAACGTGTGTGGATAAGTTTTCCAAATTTGCAATTGTGAAACCAATTAAATCGCGTGCAATTGTTGACATAAAAGAACCGCTTTTAGAAATATTAAATCTTTTCAAAAATATCAAAACTGTGGTCTGTGACAATGAGAAGTCTTTTACCTCGGAAAGTATAAGGTCATTGCTAAGGGATCATTTTGATATAACTATTTTCACTACACCTGCCTTTCATAGTATAACAAATGGACAGGTGGAAAGGTTTCATAGCACTCTCTCCGAAATAGCAAGGTGCATAAGATTGGAAAAGAATATCAGTGATACTGCTGAACTCCTTTTACTTGCCACATGCAAGTACAACAGGACGATTCATTCAGTCACTAATCACAGACCAATTGACATTATCCATTCTATTCCGACTGCATTAGGAGATGAAATTAGGAAAAAGATCACTTACAACCAAAAAATCTATCTAAAATACCACAATAAAAATAGACAAACCCGAGTATTCGAACCTGGTGAAAAAGTCTTCGTAAGAACAAATAAAAGAATTGGAAATAAATTTAGCAAACTCTTTCTTGAAAAGACTGTTTAAAGAGATCTAGGTACAACCGTTCTAATTGACAATAGGAAAGTACACAAAAACAACCTCAGGTAGTATCGCGCGCTTTATGGGCTGAAACTTTTGGGAACTGTTTTCAGGACAAACTATTACGCTGAATCTTTTAACGTTATTTGCTCTTGAATTAATCAAAAACGTTTCTCTTATTTCTTATCTCTTTATTTTTTACTTTTTTTTAAATTCAACATATCTATTACCACTTATATTCTTATGAATTAATCTTTCGTTAAATATGAAAAACAAACAGATTATTGAATCATTATATTCTGATATTAGTAGTTATATAATTTAAAAGACGAAAGTAAGACTATAAAAAAATAAAATATTGAGAAAAAATCACAAAAATCCACATAAATAGTACTCCAATATAAATATAAATATTAATATACTCGTAAATATAGATGTAAATGTAAATATAAAAATGTAATTTTAAACAAAACTTAAATATTGGAATTATTTAAAATACATAAAACTACAAGTTTTGTTAAAAATATTGTAATGAATACTGTTAAGATATCAAAATTCCATCGAAAGAAAGCCGTGGACGACTTCACTTAAAAGGGGGAGTAGTTACGGTTAATCACAAACAGCAACCCAATTGAGGATTGATTGAGTTGGGTGCTTGGTTAACTGTACTAATAGCCAAATGTGTAAGCAAGCAACACGCCACATTTACAGCTTGGCCCACACAGTTCATTCATCAACGGTACCTACAAATGTGTTTATCACAACTAGTTGGTACGCGCTTTACTTCTGAGAAAGTGCAAGGCAGTGCAGATTTGGAGTTCTCCCCGTTCAGTCGAACGCTGACTAGAAACTTCCCCATGAAGGGAAATACTATTTGTAATAATAAATTAATAAATTAAATAAATAAAGCAATAAAGTATACAAAAGTGAAACAAGTTGTTTTTAATTTATAATACGATAATTCTAATAGAGAGCAATATTTTGACACGAAATCTTGGGCTGTATGCATTAAATCGAACCACTGGTATGAAAATGAAAAAGAAGCGAAAAAGCGAATGAAATTGACTTCGACAAAAATTCCAAGATGCTAAAAAATGGAAAAGCAACACGTTGGCAGGAAGCTTATGTCATTATTTTTGAAGGCATAGCTGGTTACACAACGTAACCTCTGAAGATGGACTTAAGTTAATTAACTTTGCAGCGATACCAAAACATTCCCAGAAACCCAACATTGATTCATATCATTACCTCGTTGCCGCAAAGGTAATGCTAGTATACAGATTGAACTGAAAATAGTCTACTGAGCCACTTGAATCTCCCAAAACAAGTAGCACTGTAGAAAAAGGTAGGCCATCGGAAACTCTAATATAGAAATGGTATTCGAAAGCGCTACCAGACAGAACGTAGTAGTCGAGTCACATTATCCATGAATGGCACTTGCATCGTCGAAACCGAAAAACTTTCCATTCTCGGTATGCGTGTCAATGACAACTTACGGTGGAATGGTCACATATTCGATGTCGCCAAAAATACTGCGAAATATCTAGGTTGTCTTAAGCGATGTAAGAAATATATAAGGCCTTTATCCGCCCAAAATTGGAATAAAATGTCCCTATCTGGTCAAGTGCCCCTAAGACCTCTTTGCACTTGCTAGATTCGTTTCCAAAATAGTGTGATAAAACTCATAAGTGATGCCAATACGACACAGTCATTAGACACCCTCGAACACCGGCGTAACGTCTCCTTTCTCATCTTGTTGTGTCGCTATTTTCGCCCTCAGTGCTAAACCGAAATTGCCAATAGCATTCCGCCCCTTCAAACCTAACCGTAACACTCCTCTCGCTACGAATGCTCATCAGTACACCCTCAAGTTCATCTTCGGACGTACTCTGAAATATCGTGATTCTTTCCTAAGTCGTACAACTCGCTTATGGAATGCCCTGCTGAGATCTTTATTTCCTAGCCAGTATAACTTGCCAACATTTAAAACCAACTCACATCGGTATCTCTCTTTTCGCCCGCGCTATGTGCAAACATCTTAAGGGTACATAAAATCCTTTGTGCGCGCGCCTGTTATACAGATGTCTCTTGTGTTTTACGTTGGTACCTGCCGTGAAGGCTTAAGCCTACGGTGCATCTTCGCACGAGATATCAAAACAATGCATTGATAAGCGCCCTTCGGGTAGTACAAGTACTACCACCAGTACCAGATTCGAAGTCGTGTGCAAGTCACGAACTTCCCCTTTGGTGAAGGGTCGAGGCCTATCTAATACCTCCGCCATTCGGTGGGTCATGGCACCTGGTTGCAATGCAACTCCACATCGAGCAGACCAGTTGGTTCCATAGCAATCCCATGGTTTAGCACAGGTCGTAGTACACTACGACATATGATGTCATGAGATGTCCAAGCTCCATTCGGTCTACTTTCCCCGCGATTTTGGGCACAAACCTACAGCCACCACGATACTCCCACAAGGGGGCCAACACCTAGGACAGGCCGAAACCATAGTTCCAGGGGCTCCTGACCTCCCGTGGTACCAGATTATAGCTTCCGGTCGAGCTTTGCAACCTTGCGGTCACTTCCAGTTGGGCACCTCACTGCCCAGGACTGGCGGCCTTTAAACGAAATTCAACATTCTTAAGTTCCACCCGTTAACTGCCTACTACGTCTTCTATTAAACGCTTCTTTTGCAAAACTACGGGTTCTTTCGAACCGTACGGCATCAGTGATAACTCCATTGACATCGTAGGCCTCACCATTAAAGATGATGCCCATAGCCTGCAAGTCCCTCATGTCTGAGTAATTGATACACTCACATAGGACATGAAGCCAGTCCTCATAGGTGTCTCCATATGAGCTTTCTCTTATGCAAAAATGCATTAAGAGAGCCATGCCCGGTCCACAGAAAACCCAGGCTGAGAGTAAAGTTCCGTTCAAAAAATACTCTCATGGTCAGCACATCCCTTAGGAAGCCGTAAGTACCCTTGTATTCCATCTAGATTGCCATCTAGATAAAACACATGCGTGTAGCAAGGTTTTACCCAGCTTCATGGATAGGCCGTCCACTTCTTCCGGGGAAACCCAATCTCGCCCATTTAGAGGGAGACGTTTTCTGATCTTGAAAGCAATACCACGACGTATCGCTTACAGATCCAGAGGTGGCACTCCCAACAAGACCTGTATTGCTTCTGTGTGGCACACAGGTAAACACCCAAGCAAGGCGACTCTTTGGCAAGACAAGATCCGATTATGGCCACCCACAGTCATAGCCATGCCATACCAAACCGATGCTTCATATGTTGCACAAGCAACAAAAGGGCCATGATATATGATAAGGACAAAACGCCTTCTAAGTCCCCAGTCAGATCGCAAAATGCGCCTTACCTGGCCTACAGCACTCAGCATACATTGTCTGATTCGAACCAGGTGAGGCATGAAGTTCATACGCTCACCCAACTTTATGACCAGATATGTGACCTCAGTCACACATCTAATGCTAACGCCGTTCAAATGTATCGCAGGAGCCCGACTCCTTGTATTGACTGTGCCCTTAATCTGCATTGAAACAGTCTTATCCTATGACACACTTATCCCAACGCTTTCTCCCCATTCAGCAACGACTGCTAGAGCTCTTTCTCATTAATTCCTCTATTTGGGCCCTGGACTGGCCTTCGAGGATGAGGAGCAGGTCACCTGCAGCAGCACCCACAGAGCTCATTTAGTCGCCACAAGAGTGGATCCATATTCAGGTTCCAAATAAAAGGACCACATATGGACCCCTGGGGGCAACCTCTCTCAACGCTAGTTGAGACGCTCTCTTGCGTATTTACCACACTCGCTTTTCTGTCGGAAAAATAGCTTCCCCAAAGCCCAATTTCCCGACAGCCCAATTCTTGCAACCTGGTTAGTAATTTAATATTCTCTGCCAGTTCAGGTTATCAAAGGCATCTTTGGAATCAATAAAGATGCCTATAACCACCCTGGGGCTGCTTCTCAGGACTCTGTCTTTTAGGAAAGACCATGCATCCTCAACACACTTGGCTTTTGTAAAGCCGAATTGGAAGGGGGACATTGGTTCCGTCATGCTATCCGAAACCCTTTCCAGCACATTTCCTAGTACCGGAATCAGGCTAATGCCCCGATAAGATTTAGGGTCAGACCTATTTTTATCAGTGGACTTCAGGAGCACGAGTACCATTGCCTCCTTCCAATCCTTGGTTAAGTAGCTACAAGCAATACATTTGCTATAAAGGCAGAGCACGGACTCTGGGACGGCCTTCCAGATGGCTTTCACTTAACGAAGCGTCTTAGACTCAATGAATCCGACCCTTTTTTAAAAAGAATCATCTCTGGCGATGAAAAATGGAATTATCATGGTCCAGGCACAATCCAGTTTGAAAACTAATATCCACCAAAAGAAGATTTTGCTCTCAATTTGGTGGGGTTGGAAAGGTGTGGTGTATTTTGAGCTGCTTCTAAGGAATCAAACGATCAATTCGAGTGTGTACTGTCAACAACTGGACAGATTAAATACAGCGACTAAGGAAAAACGGCCAGAATTGGTCTTTCGAAAAGGTGTCACTTTTCACCAGGACAATGCTTCATTTACACTGAAGAAGTTAATTTTAGTAAGAAATTTAAGAACTCCATATCTTACAGCTTTGTCAAAGACTTTAGATATTAGGTACAGATATCAGCTTTTTCTTTTTCTTTTCTGGTTTCCTTTTTGAAAATTGGAAGTACGTTCGCCTGTTTAAACAATTCTCGAAAGGTTCCGAGAAAATGTTTAACTTAAAAAGGTGGGCCGAAACATCTACCACGTTTGAGGCAATCATTTTCAAAGTACTCGTAGAACTGGACATGTCATCGTTACCACAAGAATGCGAGATTTTAAGAGTGTGAATTATTTTAAGCAGTTCAAATCCCGAAATGGGCATGAAAACGAAACTGTTATTATAAATTGTGTGTCGTTGAGCAACAGGACATTGAAGCATCAAAGCAAGACGTCTGTGCTATTGAAATAAAGCAATTTAATCATGGTTTGCAACAATAACTGAATCTGTATGCCAACGTTATCATTTTTAAGCGTAATGGCTTTAAAGCTATTAATATTTTTACGGTTAACTAAAGAGTTTATAACATCCCATTCGTTTTGAAGATCTGCTTGCGCACTTCTTAATTTTCTTTTAAAGTATCGGTTACGGCAAGATTTGATTTCTTTCTTAATTAGTTGACGTATATGGTTGTAGCATACTTTTAAAGTTAGATTAACGGGATGTTTCCAAGACTTAATACCCACTTAATTACTTAATTTGTTTGAGAAGCAAATCGTTCATCTAGGGCTTAAAATTGACACGAAGTTTACTTTTTACTATGTGCACACTGGATGTATCAATGAGGTTTTTGAAAGTTTTAAAAAATAATTCATACGTTATAGAAGCATTTTCTTCGGCGTACACATCATACCAGTTTTCCCCCAAAAGTTTTCCATTTAATATGTTATAGGATAATTTATTTTAGTAAACTTTGGAACAGTAAGTTTGAAAATCGTTTTTGTTCTGCAAACAGTTAATGACTAAAACTGCCATAGAGTGAAGGCTAAAGTTAAGACCAGCACATTCATCAGTTTCTACCTTATGGAAACGACTTAATACATGGTCAAGGCATGTGTTTGATATTGGTCTAGTTGGTTCATTGATAAATAAAACTAACCTATGTACAGACAATAGGGATTCATACATATCTACAGCAACATTTGGGCTTAGAATTTTTCGACCATTTCATGCTCTATCTCACAAATAATGCATCAGCATGCACCTAGGACTTCACATAACCCCATAGAAAGTAATCGAGTGACATCAAATCTCGGTGACTACTCGTATTTCACCGTGGATCAATGTAGACCATATTTTCGAAGAAATACTCATTGAACATTGTCCGATGATTTTTAAAAAGTAAAGACCAAGGATGTCACCAGACCTCATTTATGTATGTAATTGAGTTTTAAATGTCTCTTGAGCGCCGTCACTATTAATGATTTCTCGGCAGAATTAAGGGTCGATCTCAAGCTGCTCATAGCACGTCACCTGTCTTTAATTCCTACATCAGCTGGATCTTACTATATACGGATGCAGGCTATGATGTGGTCGTCAAATCATTCATATAATGAACGGACATATTGTATGATTGTAACGATTTTTACTCACATCCACTACAGTCTTTTTCTGCACGTACGAGGGTTGTCAGAAAAGTGTCCGACAGTAACGAAAAGAGAGAGGCACTCGTCATTAACAGGTAGTGAATGCTAGTCGTGCATCTTTTGACAGTTACTTACCGTAGTTTCAGTCATTTTGGACGCGCAGTTTTTAGTTGACAGTCGTTTGAGTGAGACGATGTGAGTGTCTTTTGTGAAAATGGAAAAAAATTGAGTATCGAGCTGTTATTAAATTCTTGTTTTTGAAAGGCAATACGCCTACGCAAATCAAAAATGAGTTGGACTCTGTGTATGGGGACTCTGCACCATCATTTACCACAGTGAAATTAAATTTTGGGCAGCTGAATTTAAAGGTGGTCGTTAGAGCTTGAGAGATGATGAACGTTCGGTATGTGCAAAAACTGCAACCACTGACGATAACATTGCTAAAGTTCACCAAATCGTGTTAAACGACTGCCGAATTAAAGTGAGAGAGATAGTAGAGGTTATGAAAATGTCCAAGGAACGTGTTTGTTACATATTCAATCAAGTTTTAGGCAGTCGTTCGCAGATCTCCGCGGAGAATAGATGTGTCTCGGCTTTTCCTAAAGTGAAAAAAGTGAAAAAGTTTTCTTCGTAAAAATAATTGGTCGCAATTTTCTTAGTTGACTCGGTAGCCAAGCAGTTGGCGGTGTCGGTCATCAAATCCTGGGATGCGAGTTCGATCCCGGGCCAAACTTGGAACTTTTTTTTTTCCTTTGGCTCAAATGGTGAAAACATATATAGTGCTTCAAAACAAAAACAATAAAATCACGTGATGGATGATGGAGAGCGTTCCGCTCTTCCCACAACGGCAGCAAAAGGCAACAATACTGTTGGCGGTGCCGTGGCGAAAGCCATTAAAAAGAGGAAGAGGTTGAAAACCCCTCCTAATTTAACAAAAAAATAAATAAATGCAGTTTTAAGAGCTGATGATGATGAAGATGAGGTCCAGTATGAGGGGGGTAATAATAACTTTTCCTCTCTAGCGACATCTGAGTCGGAAGACGAAGCTGAAGAGATAAATAATATTACCAGCAGCATACAAAAGCTGGAGGAAAAAGTGCTTGCTATTAAACAAAGGCAAACTGCACGCAGTCAGAGGGAGCAATTACAACTGGAGAGCTCCCAACAACAAGATCAGAACCAAAAACTGCAGCAACAACAAAACCAGCAGCAGCAGAAACAACAGCAGCCGCAGAAACAACAGCAGCAGCAGAAACAACAACAGCAACAGCAGCAACAACAACAGCAACTGCAGCAGAAGAAGAAGAAGGAGAAGGTGCCTCCTATTAACACCTATAAATTAGAGGTAAGTGCAACCAATGACTTTAATATTAAGCGATTGGGGAACGATCGCCATGCCATCCACTGTAGTACAGTGGAGGGCTATGCGAAAGTGAAAGAGCTCCTAAAGGAAACGACGACGGAGCACTACTCATTCACACCGAAGTGTGAAAAGCGGCAATCGATGCTGCTGAAGGGGTTCGAACCGTCATCTGATCCTGAGGAGATCCTGGCACTGCTCAAAGCGAAGGAGTGCGAAGGACTCAAGTTTGTGGGGGTAAAGCCATTTACCACAGCTAGAGCCAGGCGGGAGAAACGGAGTCTGCCGTTCTTCCTGGTGCAGCTCAGTCCCGAAAGCCGTCTAGATAGTCTAAGGAGTATCAATGTCCTAGACTATCAGGTGGTTCACTGGGAAAAACTAAAAAGGAGCGAAGGCGTTATACAATGCGTTCGCTGCCAGAGGTTCGGCCACGCCGCGGCGAACTGCCAAATGCAGCCTCGATGCGTGAAGTGCGCTAAGAACCACAGTTCCGAGGAGTGTGCTCTGGGTGTTGACGGAGCATCCGATAGGTCGCAGCTCTCGTGCGTGTTAAGTGGAAACATGGGACACACCGCAAACTATCGGGGTTGTCCTAAGTTCGTTGACATTAAAAATGCAAAACTGGCTCGGCAGCAGAAGGTGGAGGTCAAACGTTCACCTGTTAAGTTTCAAACACCAGCCGTCACGTCCCAAATTTCCTACGTCCAAATGGCGTCAGGTAGGGGGACTACGGTACAGCAAGCGACAGTTGCTTCTCCGGCGCCAATGCCGAGAACAATGGAAGCTGCACCTAACATGCTGGCCATCTTGCTCGCAATCCAAGGGCAGATGGCTCAGCTGCAAAAGCAGGTGCAAGAACAGGACAAGCGGGTGGACCAGATCTACACGCTGTTGCCGGGCCTAACGCAACACATGACGTAATGGGTACGCACATGGTGGAGCAAACTTCAAATGTCCTTGCGGTGAATGTTAATTCACTGATTAGGATCGAACGAAGAGCCGCGATGCTTAAATTGCTACAAGACCAAACTCCTGATGTATGCACCTGAGGCTTCACAATCCACCCTATTCGTTACAGAGCTCGACACGCTTTTTCGACTTCTGAGACTTGAATCGGGGGAGAATTATTTTATAATCGGCGGGGATTTCAACGCTAGGCACAGCGATTGGGGAAATAATTTGCCAAATACTAGAGGGAACCTACTACTCGATTGGTGGGGTCAGCACGATGTCATGTACAGACTCGGTCTTAAAGCGACGGATAACCCGTCGTTTCCCAGAGGCGGGTCTTATTTGGATCTACTGCTGTACGACGAACGTATACGACTGACAGGTACGAATTTACAAACGCTAAACTGTCTGCGCACATTCGTGTATGACAACGACCATTGCGGTTTTAGCACCGAAATTACAGTTCTCAACGGAATTGCGGAATTGGAGGAGTTTGTCCAAAGATATTCTTACAACTACAGTAAGACTCGATGGACACGCTTCTCCGCAACTTTGACAAGAGCGCTCTCCTCGAATACGATCCACCCACCGTCCAATAGGAATTTGTCAAACGAGGAGATCGACAATTACTTAAAACAAATGGACGAGACAATTAAACAAACTATGGACACTACAATACCGCGGTATCGACGTACGACTAACGAAGACCTGTTCCGCAATCCTACTATTGACGCACTGCACCGACAGAAAAGTAGACTTCTGACAAGACTTAAAAACTTGTACAAACAGTTAACTGACCGACAAGACCCGGAGATTAGGACACTGAAGTCGTCGATTAAAAATATTCAAACGCTAATAAAAGAGAATTACAGAATTTCTGTAAGTTTATATTGGAACAACAAGGCTCGGGCTAAATACACCAGCAACCCGTATATGTTCCAGCAAATAAATAAACTATTTCGGAGAAAAAATCAAAACGACCTTCAGTGTCTTAAAATAGCCCGGACAACAGACAACGAACGGTTACTGTCAATATCAGGTACTGATCCAAATGAGGCCGCTGACGATGACGACTTCTTTGTGATCGAGGATCCACAGGAGAAGGTCGAGGCCATAGGGGCGACTTTCCAGGAAGTATACAAGGCGACTGATACCATTGGCCCTAATTATGACCTGGACAATCACGTCTTGGTGCACGACTTCTGCATTCGAAATGAAATAGGGAACTAGCGATCCGAGGACTCTGGTTTCGCCCGGGTCAGCGACGGAAATATGGCAAATAATATCATTTCCAGAGAGGGTGACCTACCCCCGTTCATTTAGAAGGAAGAACTCCATGAGATCTTCGACACAATCAGGGCTAAGAAATCAGTGGGGACCGATGGTATTCCGAACATCGTGCTTCGACATCTTCCTCTAGAAGTGGTGGACATTTACACCATCCTGTTTAATAATGCAATGAATAATGCACATTATCCAGCGCATTGGAAAACGGCGGTGGTTCAACCTATCCCCAAAAAGGGGAAGGATATATCCAATCCGGCGAATCTCCGGTCGATAAGTCTCCTTCCGAATATCAGTAAGGTTTTTGAAAAGGTAAAAAATAGAGCTCTGTCTAGGTGGGCTGAGGAAAAACATATAGTTCCGGATAATCAATTCGGTTTTAAGGCGGGACACGATATCTCACATGCCGCGTCTAAACTGGTGTCCGATATCGAATCGAATAAAGGCAAAAAACAATGTACTGGTGCCTGTCTTGTTGACTTGGAGAAGGCCTTCGACACTGTATGGTTAGAGGGTCTTTTCTATAAGCTGACTAGGCTGGGGATCAGTAAACCACTCTTGTACATTCTTTATAATATGCTAACCAACAGACAGTTCATCGTGAAAAATGGTGATGTGACTTCTGTTGGAATATTTCAAATTAAAAATGGTCTTCAGCAAGGCGCGGTAAATTCGCCGATCCTATTTAACATTTATACAAGCGACTTAATAGGTTCACTTCCCCATACTATTGCGTACGCAGACGATTTGATAGCGTACAGAACAGGTCCAAAAATCGAGGTCATTAATTCTCTCTTGCAGCGTGACTTCGATACGATAAGACGATTTTGCGATGACTGGAAGTTGAAAATTACTAATTATTGTAAGCTAGTATTTAAGCATTTTTTGTTAGTATGTAAGAGTTAGTGATTAAGAAAATAAAATGCATATAAAACTAAACTAGCTAAACTATCAAGTTTTAGGCATGAGAAAGCTGTCCGCTCGTTGGGTGCCGCGTTTGCTTACGTTAGACCAAAAACGTGTTCGAATGAACATTTCCAACGATCTGTTGGCGCAGTTTAGGCGCAATAAGTCAGAGTTTTGGCGCCGATTAATTACTGTAGATGAAACTTGGATACACCATTATACGCCGGAAACAAAAATTCAGCCAAAACAGTGGACAAGCGAAAACTGTTTTTTCGGCTGGGAAAGAGATGGTGACTGTTTTTTTTTGGGATAGTAAAGGAGTTATCTTAATCGATTATCTTCAAAAAGGAAAAACCATTACAGGAACATACTACGCATCATTACTTGACAGCTGAAGGCAGAAATTGCGGAAAAACGGCCACATTTGCAGAAAAAGAAAATCCTGGTTCACCAAGACAAAGCCCCGTCTCATACCTCAACGGTTGCCATAGCGAAAATCCATGAATTACGGTTTGAACTGCTTGACCATCTGCCTTATTCACCAGATCTAGCCCCAAGCGACTTCTTTTTGTTCCCTCATCTAAAAACTGCGCTCGGAGGACAAAGATTTTCGTCAAATGAGGAGGAAATCACCTTCGTGAACAATTATTTTGCAGAGAAAAACGCCAAGTACTATTTGGACGGGTTAGAGAGATGGGGGCATCGCTGGGAGTAGTGTGTAGAGTTACAAGGAGACTATGTAGAAAAATAAAAAAAAAATTTGAAAAAAAAATGTCTTGTATCATTGTTTGATCGGAAACTTTTCAGAAAACCCTCGTATATAACACGGCTTGGTTGGCTAAACGTCATGTATAGTGTATGTGCGAAGCAATTTATCCACAATACGACAAATAGCGAGCTTAATTTATCGATTATAAGGACCAAATAAATCTTATAATCGCCTACACGTTTCACGAGTTGGAGACCGATTTAAATAATACGGAATCATTCTTGTAGTGCGAGTGTGTCTATGACAATACTGAACATAAATGAATGAATCGTAGTCTAAAAATGATTCCTATTTGAAAATCTAGAAGGTAATGAGTAAATGAATACAAAAATTGTGTATTCGGCCCGAAAAAATACAAGATGACCATCACTCAAATGGAAAGGAAAGATTCAAATTAAATAGATATTAAATACCTAAATGTCAAAGTAACAAACAATTACATCTTCATATAGCCTGTAACATGACATAAACTAGATTTATTTAGACTTCAAATAAGAAAGCTACTCGAAAGCTCTGTGAGGAATTGCGATAGAAAGAACGTCGTTTTTGCTAAACAAAAGAGAAGCACACTAAGAAAGTAATTCAATGGTGCTATTCCACCATTGTATAATGTATAAAGATAATTCCGAGAAAAAAAGCCCCTTGAGATGCACATATTGTAGCAATCTTTGTATTAAAGTCGCAGTTTATCCTGAGGAAATCCATAGATCTACTTTTCTGTATTCATATCTACTATGTATAACGAATGCGATAGGGATAGCCCAAAAAACTGGGTTCAGCGATTGGAGAAATGTGGTCGAGCACTTTAACGATATGAAAACTCATCAAAAAAAAATCAAAGCAATCTAACCTACAGACTACTCGTATTTAGAAAAGAGTCAAGTAATATTGATAAAATGTTTGTCAGCAATGTCGAAGAAGATATACTTCATTTTAAAGCGAATAATTTCCGTGATAAAATTTTTGGATCAAAACACTATGACAGTTTTCTCGGAATTATTGAATTCGACCCACTTTTGTCATCACATTTATCACGATATGGAAATAAAGGAAAAGGTGAAACAAATTATGTGTCGATTGTGAACAATTATTAACTCATGTCTCCATTATTATTCAATCAACGTCGATTCCACACCAGATGTATTGCTCACGGATCAGTTGTCATTTTGTATTCGACACGTGAAAAATGGCTCACCAATTGAAAGATTTTTGGAGTTTATTAAAATTACGGAACATATATCGCAGTCACTTTCAAACACCGTTCAACAATCTTTGACTGACAACACCATCAACATGATGGACTGTCGAGGTCAGTCTTACGATAACGCAAATAATATGGCTTAGTAACGTCGGTGTTTGTGTTTGACTTTCCTTAAAATGACTTGGGAACTTAGAGTGGACATTGCAAATATACGCGGACTAAAAATTAATCTACATTAACTAATAAGAATATCAAACTCAACCACAGTGTAGTCCTTGTTCCAATCCGGAATTCAATCTCCTGTGGTTAAAATTCCATCTCCGTAAGCAAATTATCCACTACTGCTTTATTTACAGAAGCCCCAAACTGGATAGCAATTCGACTTTTAACGAGTTTGATGCGCTGTCTGACTCCATTCAAAGAATTGTATCCCTGTATCCTCACACTGAAATCGTGATTACGGACGATTTCAATATACACAATTCTGGGTAGCTTCGACATTCTGGACAGACAGCACCCGAAGGAAGGACGGTGTGCTGAGATCTTCTCTGCGGAAACTTGGAAACAACTTAACGCAGCTTGTAAATGAGCCCAAGCGAATACCAGACGTTTATAGTCATACCGCCAACACCCTGGAATTATTTTCAACTTTTCAGCCTGATAAGTACACCGTGGATGTGCTCTCCCCTCTAAGCTCGTCGGATCATTGTGTCATATCAGCTAATTTCTCGTACGCCACCCAACCCAGTTAGAGAAAAAATTCCTAAAAGAACCGTACGACAATACGATAAAGCCAACTGGAGCTATCTTAACTGCTTCTTTTGGAATTTTAACTGGTCGGTATGTTTCCTCGATAACGCCGTGGATGCCGCTACTGATATGATCACAGACACTATTCCTTTTGGAGTGAGATTCGTTATCCATCAGATAATGAGTATCAAACCAAAAGAAAAGACATGGTAGGACTCGAGTTGTAAAGAGGCTGCCTGAGTTAGAGAAATGTTTTTTCGGTCCTTCAAGGCCAACCCGACAGAGGAAAACCGAAACCGCTCGTTTAAACGAGCCACGAATGACTGCAACGTCTTTCTTAAGCGTGTGAAATTTCAGTACGACCAAAAGTTGTCCAAAAGGTAGTAAAAGCTTTTGGTCGTATGTCAAAAATATCAGAAATTCTGCCTCATCCTCCATCCCAACGCTTATTCACAATGACATTCCAGCTCTCAGCTCTTTAGGCAAGGACAATCTGGTTGCTGCACACTTTGCGGCCAGTTCAACCCTCCCAGATTGTGCTTTGTCTCTCTCTACACTTGAGTGCGTCGAATCTTCAATGGGACGAATCTACTTTCGCACTCGTGTAGTAGCAAGAGTACTTAAATCATAATATACATAAATCCGCTGGTCCAGATGGTATATCTCCCCTTCTTCTCAAGAGGTGTTCTTCCATGCTGACAAAACCACTGCTTATGCTTTTTCATCAATCAATAGGAAGAGTCCTATTCCCGAGCAGATGGAAAACAGCATTTGTCCAGCTCGTCAGCTAAAAAGACGAATCATCTTCTCTCTCCTCTTACAGACCCATTGCACTAACGACCCCTCTTTCCAAGGTCTTGGAAACGCTGATAAATTGTCAGCACATGGAATATCTCGAAACACGAAAACTTCTCAATGACTGGCAATATGGTTTATGTAGCAACAGGTCCACTGGTGATTTGATGACATGTCTCACCAAAAAGTGGAACCAAATTAATCTGGCGAAAGCAATATAGTTGCACTTGATATTCCTAAGGCATTTGACAGAGTTTGGCATCAGGCTCTTTTGTCGAAAATGCGTGCATTTGGGATCGACGGCTCTCTTCTTAAATGGATTAGAAACTACCTTTCGGAACGTTCAATTCAAGTTGTCTTGGATGGTTTCAAGTCTGATATTCACAAAATAAATGCTGGTGTGCCTAAGGGCTCTGTTCTGTCTCCGACACCCTTTTTAATTTTTATCAATGATCTCTTGTCTGCCACTTCTAATCCAATATATTCCTTTGCTGACGACAGTACTCTCTGCTTTTCATAATCGTTCCCGGACTCACGCCTCTGCTCTTCGGCTGTAGAACGACAGCCGCAGCGTATGCTAAGCTCATTAAATTCCGATATCAACAGCATAAACAATTAGGGAACTATCAACAGAGTGGAATTTAATGGTTCCAAAACACAATGATGTCTGCTATCGTTAAAGCGAAATTTAAACACCCAGACATTATCCATGCATGGCACTTGCATCGTCGACATCGATAAACTTTCTATTCTCGATATGTGTGTCAGTGACAGCTTACGTTGAAATGGCCACATATTCGATGTCGTCAAAAATTCTGCTAAATGTCTAGGTTTCCTTAAGCGATGTAAGAAATATTTCAACCCTCTGATCTGACTTCAATATATAAGACCTTTATCCACCCGAAATTGGAGTACAATGATCGGGTGCTCCCAAAACTTCTCTGCACCTGCTAAATGGAATTCAAACCCGTGCGATAAAACTCATAGGTGATACTAATATCACTCAAATAATGGACACCCTCGAACACCTACGTAATGTGTTGCATCTCACTCTGTTTTATCGCTATTTCCACCACCAGTGCTCCATAGAAATAGCCAGTAGCATTCCGCCCCTTCAAACTTTTAACCGTAACACCCATCTCGCTATGAATGCTCATCAGTATACCCTCAGGCCCACTTTCGGACGTACTCTAAAATATCGTGATTTGTTCCGTGTAAGCCGTACAACTCAGTTATGGAATGCCCTACCTAGCTCTTTATTCCCTAGTCGTTATAACCTTCAAACATTTAAAACCAGCGTTCACCGGTACCTGTCTTTCCATCCTCCCTGATTTTCCTTCCCAAAACAAAAAAATGGCCGGCCCATATGGTGGTTTACAAGTAAAGATATCTGATATCAATCTTTTGGCCATTTTCATACCTTGTGCAGCGCATTCATTAAATTTGCTCGGGAAAAACGCAATTTCGAAAAACAGGCGAGCAACTGAATTTTTCCATCTGGTGGAAAATGTGTATCATTATTTCGTTTATTCTGAGTATCGATGGGATCAATTGAAATCTCAATTAACCGAAAAAGGTGAATTTTCCTTGGTCGGAAAAATATGACGCTATTAAAGCGCTGCATTCAAGTTATATGAAAGTTGTGAATGTGCTTGAATCTTTAACACCAGGAAGCAGTACACAAACTGATGAAAATAAAGTGATTGCTCGTGGTTTTATCAAAAATCTGGAAACGGATTTCAATTGAATTTGCTCGACTCAATGTCCATTTACAAAAATCTTATCTGGATCTTAGCGTCAGCTAATCAATAATCAATCAGCTAACGCCAATTTAAATCAACGTTGTGATGTAGTCGTCTTACTGGCGTCTGAATGACAATTGATGAAATTTCCATTGCATGTAAAGAGCTCGCTTCAATTTACTCGAATGACATTGATGAAACTGCATCATCTGGCGATTAAATATTAATTAAATAATCAATGTATAAAACCATCGTTGACGAGCACTTACTCTCGATTTTTCCAAATATGGAAATAATTTTAAAAATATACTTGTGTTTATTTGTCACAAAAGTTTCTGACGAACGTTCTTTTTCTAAATTAAAGCATATTAAAAATTACTTAACAAACCAATGTCTGAAGATAAATTGAATGCGCTTGCTCTATTTTCTATTGAAACGGATATTTTAGACAATTTGAATGTGGGCGACATCATAGAATCATTTGTCCACACCAAATGCCAGAAGAAGGCAATAAAAATAAAAACTTGTAATGTTGCAACTAACTATTATGTGTCGACTTTGCAATCAAAAATTTATAAATTTTAAATCTTTACGTTTCACAAAAATTGTTTTGTCTTTCTTTTGCTGCTTTTTATCGGATTTTTGCGGACCGCCAGGAACTCGGGGCCCGGAAATCTCGCCTCAATGGCTTCTTCGTTAAGATGACACTGATATGCATACAAAATCAAGCACTTCTGACAAAAAAAAAACCGATAAAAATATTGGAAAAATAAATCTAAAATCCGACTAAGCTGACTAAAAGTTGAAAGCTTGCAAAATTTCACAATGAAAATAGGGACATTCCCAGAATGGATTTCATTGTACAAGAGGACTCTCAACTGATTGCAGTGCTTCTTTGTTGAACAAATGTATATCAAAGTACACCCATATTGATTTGAATCCCCTTCAGTGACATACTCGTACATAACTGAAATATTCTGTATGTGAATAAGATAGGTGCTGATACTAAGAGCATTCAGAAATTCGAACTAACTAATGAATTAAAGAAATAATCAAATTACCCGGAAGCGATTTAAAGCAAAGCACATTTATCTTCTGTATCTTAATTAAAAAAAATTATTATAGATCTTTTAAACATATATGTACTCGTACATGCATATGTAGAAGGTAGGATTCAGCACTCAAGTCTGGATGTCACAAGCGCACAACTTTTCAAATTGATAGGTTTCATTTAATACACTTTGGGCAGAATAATCGGTTGCAATCAATTAAGAAGTATTTATTGAAGATTAATTAATTTCGTATTGCAATGTGATTTTGCCATAATTAATTTTCCAGATCCGTGTACGAATCTGAATTAAGTATGTTAATTATGAAATTCTGAAATAAACATCAAAGTAGTGACATGCGGATACTGGGCATTGAAATTCTGTAATCAAGTTTTGTATGAGTAGCTCAGAATGTTATTTCCTTTGTTTAAATATTTCATAAATGTTCAGAATAGTTCATGCCAATAGTGTAACCTGCAGAAATATTATAAAAAAAAATATTACAAATAATAATATCGGATTTAGCCAATTTATTGATTTTTTCATGACTTTTGTGGACTGCTGCGGCAGACAAAGGATATCTTAAGTGTATACAAATACCAACGGGTTCTATTCCACTTAAATATATATGGCTAATCAAGGAGATTCGAATCCAGAGTTTGAAGAGCCTCTGGCATGTGACGAACTTCACCAAAATGTTTTCGATCTCTCCGATAGAGGTGAACACCATCCTATCGATAGCATGTAGGTGCTTTAAAATTTAATAAAAACTTATGCAGACTGAAATAATTTCCAATATTCATATAGAAAAGAAAATGTATACCTGCAATCGGAATGAAATTAAAGAAATTCTTACTTTAGACGAATAATGGTCTAAACATGTTTGAGGACTATATAAGGAATCCATTACTTCTTGCTATTCCATAGCAAGGTAAAAGGATCATATGTATGGGAGGGAATGCAAGAGTGGTCACTGCATTTTTTGGGTTTTACAATTATATTTATCTAATAATTTCAAAAAGTCTATTTGTCAAAGGCTTTTTGGGGTATACCCTGAACGGCGTCAACCTGGCGCTGCTCACTGTTATATCCATAACTACACACCAATTGTGCGTATTTACCTCCTTGTGATAACCCGGTCTCGTCCAACTGGGCTCCGCTTGCCAATTTAATTGCATGCTAACACTACACTGACCTTTCAGAAATGACTGAACTCCATAAGAGCGCCGTACGGCGAATGAATTAATGTTAATAGATCAACAGTTGGCATAGCAGACTCCATGCTTTAAGTATTTGAAGTTGAGGTTAATAAAGATTTTTTCGGGACTAGTCAGGGTATTGAAATAAAGATCTCCAAGTTGGGTGTTGTTTAGTATCCAGACATGTAAAAACCAAGAGCGCCGAATAAGGACAGATTTGCCTTTGATGACCCTGCAAAATAAAAAAAGATAACTACCTTCGTATCTGCCCATGGAATGTTCATCCGTATGTCCAATATGGCCACGTGCAACCGAACCACCAGCGAAAACGCTAGACTGCTATAAAGCATATGATGAATGAAAAAGTATAAGATATAGTACGGTGATGGCTATAGAGAACATAAGCAACGGCCTTTCGGCAGCGAATTTTTTGTAAGCGTCTGACTAAGGAATAAAATCTTGAATCTTGGGCATCATCTTTGGTATTTGAAGCGCGGGTAGTTGGGCACACGATTGGTCTTAGTAGGCACTTGAGCGTAAACCAGTCTAGGTCAGCAGATATTTCAGACGCCGCAACTATACTTATACTATTTGGAGACTTAATGTAGAATGCCTGCCATAAAAATTGGATTATGATCAGTGAAATCGATGCTAAGAACGCGTCAAAAATGGCTCAATTAACGTGCTGGGGGTTGCCCTGGGTTTGAGGAAGAATGCAGACAATTACATGTAATAAAAGAAATTGCTTGAAGATACATACAAGAACGAGAGTGTTTCATGTGCCTTACAAGCAAAAAGAGAGTAAGGAACATTTTCTTCTCCGGAACAAAAAAAAATAATTTTACCGATATATACAAAGAATGGATTCAGCCAACAAAACCCGAAAAAAAGCCCATGGGGATGAGAAAGGAAATTTCATACAGTCGGTGATGACGATATAAAAAAATATCTTATACAAACTGCTAAATGCAGTGGGAGATCCAAATTCCACTGAAAGTAAGATCCAACTATTAAACTTGGGAGATGAAAGCAGAAATGTCTATCAAAATGAAGTAAAGGCAATAATACCTACTCGTAGGCTTAAGCATAGCAGGAATATTTTACGAACGGCAAATATGACGGTCTACTTAAGTACCAGGGCATTACTTGGCAGAAAGAATGGAATATATTCCAT
Source organism: Volucella bombylans (assembly GCA_949129095.1). NCBI lineage: Eukaryota > Metazoa > Arthropoda > Insecta > Diptera > Syrphidae > Volucella > Volucella bombylans. The sequence continues at coordinate 107,324,462 of OX422143.1, read as the reverse complement.
ACTGCGTAAATACCTGAAGCTATTGCCGATGGCCTGATTATGTCCCAAGTTCAGATCGATACACACGAAGACCGCATTTAATAGCGTCTATAGAGAAGTGCAATACAGATCCATGCATAGTTTTGGCATCTTTTCTATCGTAAAAGCCTCACTGCTTAGTCATGGTAAACGATAACTACACTGAAACTTTCAATGCCGAAAAGGTTTTTGGGCAAGTGCCTTAGGTTAGAAAAAATTATTCAGAGAGGCTCAGTCAATCTAATTAAATAGACAGCTGGCTGATAAGTGTGTAGCGTCTGATGACTTGACTCGGCAAACAGCAAATTTTGAAGGTGTTTCAGAAGATGTAAGTTATGAATAACAACTTGCGAGGCAAGCGCAAATACACTCTATGTGCAGTCAAAGGCTAAAATGCTGAAACAAAATTCCTCCAGTAGTGTAAAAGGTAAACAGGTCAGCGAAAGTGTCACCAACAGGAATCCACTCTATTACCAACTTACGTATTGGTGTGCGCCATATATTCAAATTGAGAAGACTGGCAAAACAGTTTAAACAATGCAGAGTGCGAATATTGTGAAGATGAAATGTGAAAGCTAAGGTAGAGAAAGTTTGCATTTAAGCGAAGATGCGCGTTATAGAAAGTGGAGTTTTCAGCACCAATACAAAAAGTGGCTAAAGACTTTTGTGTTTAAAATTGCTTCTCTGAAAACTATAGGGCAACTTAAACAGATATGATAACGCGTTTCCATACTCAGAACCCTGAACTCGGCACAAAAAAGTGGAAAATCTATTCTATCGAGGTGAGGAAGAATCATTCTCTCGTTGTGGGCTTAGACAAAACAGTTCTATCAATATCGTCAAGTTAAGTTGTGACCCACTTTCTTATCTGCACTTTTAAAGATTAGTTTCGACTTTATTTCCAAAGAAAACAAAACTTAACACTCAAGGGAGTATGACTGCACTTATGATGTCAAAGCATGTGCTAAGTTTTTCGGAAAAGGGGATATAAAGAGAAAGAAAGACTTTAGTTGTATGAAAAAACAATGCTTTCGTCCGCGGTTGGCATTGAACACCAAACCATCCGATCGGGAAGCCAATACACTGCCACTTGAGCCACGGCCACTCACATGTTGCTCATATGATTCGCTATTACCACTATCTAAAGAGGCAGCAGTTATGTGAGTATAGTGTGTTTGAAATATAGGCCTAATAATATTTTGCGTTGGCAGCATTCATAACGCCTTGTGGGAGGCAATAATCTCCTAGATTTTGTACTATGTGAGTTATCTGTTTTTTTTTTTAAGAACTTAACACTCAAGTGGGTATTAATACACTTAAAATGCCTGAGCACGTGTTAAGTTTTTAGGAAAATGGGACAGAGAGAGAAAGAAAGAAAGATGTTAACAGAATTGGTTGAAATCAGCAAAGGTGGACAGCAATTAACTGGCCTAACTTTATCCGATAGATATTCTTAGAGGATTACCAACCGCAAAGTTCTATCGGATGTTTCCATGGCTGACTATAAATTAATATACGGAATTCCAAAATGGGTGGAAAGTTGAAGGCTGTCATCTAGGTGTTATCCTCTTTGGATTAAATACGTCAAGTCGAAAAATTTACAAGGCGTTGTCGGTTCTCTGGAAGCGTAAGGAAGGTTCTTGTAAGACACGGCACTTGTCGCAGAAGATGGCCCTCCGGTTTCGCAGTTATTTGATCACTATTTCCACCACCAGTGCTCCATAGAAATCGCCGGCAGCATTCCGCCCCTTCAAACATTTAACCCTAACACCCGTCTCGTTATGAATGCTTATCAGTAAACCCTCAAGCGCACTTTCGGACTTATTCTAAAATATCGTGGTACATTACTAAGCCGTACAACTCGCTTATGGAATGCCCTGCTGAGCTCTTTATTTCCTAGTCACTATAACTTGCAAACATTTAAAACCAACGCACATCGGTATCTCTCTTTTTTCCCTCCATAACTTCCCCTCGCCAACGCTATGTGCAAAAATCTTAAGGGTTCACAAAATCCCTTGTGCACGCGCCAATTATTGTATAAAAAAAGCAACAAAATTTGGTGAAATAAGTTTTTAAGCAAATATTTATATCACTGTTACTTTCACCAAACTCCAAAGAAAACTCTTCTCTTCCTCTTTATTTTGATAATTATATCATTTAAAGAAAATTGGTTTCTGAACTGCAATGAAGTTTAGTTGGACCGCGCCGACTGTCAGTTGACAATAATCTCGTGCTGCGATGTAACATTGGAACTGCAGTTTTTGTGGGAATTAGCCTTTTTCCATGCACCCAAGACTGGCTTTCGCCAGAATCTGAGCCAGGAGAGGAATGTTACCGGATCTTAACTGACGGGTTCAAAAGTGATGAAGTATGTGATTCTGGCGTCATTGTAAAGGACAACAAGATTATACTTCACTTTTCGCCAGGCACACTTCTGTCTAATGGCAAGGAAGTATGTATATTATGAGGAACAGCTGAAGGTGGCAAAGAATATTCGCCTATAGTTACAGATGAGCTGCGTCTCAGCCTTTACTAAGCCTTTCACCATCGTCAATCTAGTTCGCGAATGCAAGGAGAACGCAATACAATGGCTAAATTTATTGAATCACTGGTAACAGACCGCGGGAAATTAGACTGACTGACTGAACTTGATAAGCAAGCCTCAGGAGAATCCGCGCTCTGCATCCTCTGATAGCGATTTCATTGTCGTCTGGGCCATCACAACCGTGGGTACAATGACAACAAATGTTTCTTCCTCTAAGAAGCCATTATATGACTTAGATAAGGACACATAGATACACCTGCTTGCAAAGCCTTCTGTCTCAAACTGAAACAATAAAGAAACTTAAAAAATTGGAATCATATTGCAACACAAAAACTAGGATTGATGGTAAATATTATAAATGAAAACTTAAATTCAATCAACACTTAACTTTCCTCAAGAAAAGGTTTATCTTTCGTCAAGAATGCAACAAATTTTTCAAAATATCGATTTAAAGATCGACCCAACATTGCTATTTAGCAGGACGAAGGCATGATACTACAAAATATGATAATCCGATTCCTTCCCAAAAGAACTTAATAAACAATAGCCAAACAAAGAAATCATACATATCTATTCGCACAAAACGAAAACATCTTCAAATCACTTCAATAAGGTTGATAAATTGTAACAGCTCATTAATAGGCCAAATTTCTCCTCTACACCACCACTTAATCTGGTAAAATTAAAAAGAAAACAAAAATAAACATAATTATAGCGTTCTTTTGAATTTAAAATAAAAAAAAAAGGAAGAAAGAAAAAAACAACAAATAACGACAACACGACATCATATAACGAAACGGAACGAAAGAGTCCCTTCATTATTGAGTTTACCTATATTCTATTCTCCGGAAGTGTACCCTAAAAAACTAGACAACAGACCGTTCTTCAAGGAATACGAATCAACACACAAATTAATGTCCTTAAAGGTGCCCGAGTCAAATTTTACATCCCCTAAGGGTTTTCCTTTCCGTTTTTTTTTTTCTTATTTTGTTTTTGACTTTTTTAATTCTGTTTAACAAACGACGACATTGGCACATAAAATAAACAGAAAACCAGTCAAAGGAAGTGCCAATGTCTCGAAAGCACTATAATCCGATACAGAAAGTTTATCAGCGCCCATTGAATAGTATTATAGAAAGAACTCTGTACAAAAACAAAAACCGGAAACTCACTCTGTTGGATATCAAAAAATATATTTCTATCGTCTCATTCGTTTTAATTAAAAAAAAAAATAGAAAATAAAAAAACTGAAGAAAAACCCTTAACTTAAATTTAATTGCACTCGGAAATTGGAAGTTGCGAACGTTACAAGTAGTACGAGTATCTTGTTGAAGTTTCTTGTCTTTGTTAACTTATACCACCACCAACAGATAGTGTCAGCTCGTAAATTTAAAATTTGTGTCACAAACGCCCCAGAAAGAACTCTACCATATGGTTACAATGTTGCAAGTTGAAATTTCCGAAAGTTCACTTGACATATGCTACAGATGTTCATTTGTACCTGTCTCGGTAGAATAATGTATAATATTCGAACCAAAAAAAATGTGAAACAAAAAATAGAGGAAAAATTATTTCTCTCAATTTTAAAAAAAGCTAATTGTCCCATTAGGCACACTTAATCAATTTCATATCCAAGAGCAAAAAGTTAAATGTTACAAAAAAAAAATCCGTCACAAGGGTACATATTAGATACCAAGAGTCCAGCTATGCGCGTATCCCTTCTATTGTACAATACGAGTACATACTTCATATCGCTGGAAGAAAAAAAAAAACGTTGATATTTGGTAGGTATGCATTGTTTTTGTATCTAAATTCTCCTGAGCTGTTGTTAAGCCATGAGACAAAACACTTTCCACCGTTCACCTGTTGCTAAATGAGATTGTTTGTGTGGGTGGGATAAGGGTTGGTTGGGTCGGGTGGTATGTCATATGAAGCGAACCCCTCTCATATAAAAGATAAAAGTGATGTCTTAACTGACATATTCTGTATCTCTGTGTATTTCTGTATATCCCTGTGTATCTCTTGTATGTTTTGTTGCATTTTTACAAGCAAATCTAAATTTTTACTTCTTCAAAATAAATTTAATTAAATAAAAGTTGTAAATTTTTTTTTTCTGTTATGCTGGAAGTTGGTTTGGGAATTGTTCCTCGTTTGAAGAACATTTACATTTTTCTTTCTTGAAACGAAACCACAGATGAAAAATAGAAAAAAAAAACTAACTCCTACATACATATAGAATATATCACACGAATTCACGACCGAAACCGATTATTTAATATTTTTTATATTTTATTTAATAACACTTTAATTTACGGACAAACTCTCTTTCAATTGCATCTGTTGCAACTTTGCACACGAGCTACTCGTATATCCGATTTGCATAACGGGCAACAGAACGAAAACCAGCTGCGTAGCTCAATGACACGCGGAGGGGTTTTATGGTTGGTTGTTTAAACTATGAACTACCCTACAACTCAAAGGTTAAACTCAAAAAAGCAAACAAAAATCCCGGAAGAACGCACACGTTCGCTGGCTGGCGCGTCGCTCCCAGTAACGTTCGCTATGGACTGATAAAGGTTTCCCATTTGAACGCACATTATACGAATACACCATCACCATCACCAGTATTGCCGCCACTACTACCATTGCCATCATAGGATGGATGATAAGCTGATATGGTCTGGAAGGAAAGAACCGAAAAATTCTTGTATTAGAAGCAACAAATATCATGGGCGACGCATTGGAGGGGGTCTGCCAGAGCCACCCGCTCACAATAAATTACAACGACACTGGCTGATTTTGTACCCTCAATTGCCAGGTGAACTTTTCGCCCCAATGATGTGAAATCAATTCGCCGCATTTCCAGTTGAAATTTCCAACCACTTTCCACGGTATCCTTTGGTTGGCTATAAAAGCGAATGTTAAGCTGTGAATTTTCGCAGAAAAGGCAGTTGCCAACTGAGGGCAGTCCAATATCCCGATACAATCTGGATAATTATAAGTGGATCCGAGGAATACTCGTATATTATCATATATTTGGAGATCCTGGAGAATTTGTGTCACACAACGGATTTATTGCAGACTGTGTGTCTTCCTGCCCGTTGACAAATGGTTGAGGTAATCCACACTGGGTGCTAAGGAACTAAAGTCCTTCCATACACTTGTACATTGTACACCGTTGACCGCACACCGAATCCCACCCGCTACGTGAATTAATTACTCGAATTCATCAATTTCACGCTCGGCAAAGTCATGTGGTAAATTATCACTGTCAATACCTTCTGGTAGTGGTTGCGAAATTTTCCTGCCTTCTGAAAACACAGTGCTCCTATAAATCTGGATGACGATGACATTCGGGTGTTCAGGTTTTTATTTATTTTTTTTTGGTTGGGGAACTGAGTATATAATATTTGAATAAAACAGCCTGCAGCATCATTGTTGTTCATAATTGAAAGGATTACGACAGGAGCAATATAAATCAATGGATTATGGCGGCGGCAAGGATTTAAGACCCAACGACTTCGTAAAACACATCGCAGGTGAGAGATGAGGACAGACACGTTGAAATAGGATAAATGCGAACAGAATTTTGATTGACTTACGGATATGTTATATGGTGTAGAGAGAAATATGAAGGTTGACGTTCTATAGATGTTTGTTAGGTATCCCCAAAAACTGATTATGATGGATTTTTTACGTTTTTTTCTCTTCTTTTGGTGCTTCCTTGAATATGAGTCTGCAAATGTTGTGATCATATACATATGTACTCGTTATATGTGTATGCAATAAAAGATTTTATTTTCGGCTTACGCTTCTTTTTCGGTTATAGTGAATAGAGTGAATCATCGATGGTATTCTGTAAGTTATTGGTACGTTTGCCATTAATTCTAAAATTAAGATTGAGGAAGGAATGAAAATGCTGGTTGCTGGGAGAGATTGCTTTATTTGAAGACGACACGGTGAAACCTATTCAATTTCGATTTTTTTCTCAAATTGCCTTGTGGTAAACATGTGGGAGAAAAATAAAAGAGATCTGATTTATACATACAACTGATGGAGCTACTTGTATATAAGAACATACTCGTACATGTATCCAAGAAAGAATATGTGAAATTTATGGTTTGAGCCATATAATACTTTTATCGAGACATATGGAAAGAAGAAATGGTATTTGTCTGGATAAGCAGGGGTGTGCCGCCTTGGAAATTTGAATAATAGTCCCGAATGTGTAATGGATAAGTTAAGAGATTTGTTAATACGAGGGGCGTTCAATATATTCTCGGTATCGATATGAAGGAAAATGCGAATTCAATTTAAATTGTTTTTATTTTTCAATATAATCTCCCCTAACATCAATGCATTTGTTACATCTGGACTATAGGGTGAGCGTTGGATTTCTTCGAAACCACAATCTCGCGCAGCAGCCTTGGAAACTCGCGCCGTGTGAACAGGAGCGTTGTCATGAAGAAGCAACACACCCGCTGCGAGTTTACCCCGTCTTTTCTTTTTAATTTCCTCCCGCAAATTATGCAAAGTGGAAGCGTAGGATGTGGCGTTGATGGTTTCACCTTTTTTTTGTACTCAATGAGCAAGATTCCCTTTGAGTCCCAAAAAACTGTGGCCATGAGCTTCCCGGCAGACGGAGTGACTTTGAACTTCTTCGGGGGGTCTGTTCCTTTTTTATGCCACTGCATGGACTCTTGTTTGCTTTCCGGGTCATAGTGGTGGACCCATGTTTCGTCCCCAGTAACAATTCGATCCATAACACCGTCCGCGTTCTCACTACACATCTCCAAAAGCTCTCTACAGCATGCGATTCTCACTTTTTTCTGAGGCGCTGTGAGCATTCGTGGCACCCACCTTGCACTGACCTTTGAAAGGTTAAGATGGTCATGAAGAATGGTGTGAATGGTACCAATTGAAAGCTTGGTGATCTCTGCCATCATTTTCACCTTTATTCGGGCATCCTCAAGAACAAGTTTTTCGACTTCTTTGATGCTTTCTCCCGTACAAGCAGTAGCCGGGGCGCCGGAGCGGGGGTCGTCTTCAATGCTCTCTCTGCCTCTCTTGAACTCTCTTGACCACTTTTGCACAGTTGATAATGAAGGTGCGGAACCCTGGTAAACAGCCACCATCTCTTCATGAATAGTTTTCTGACTTTTTCCTTGCTTAGTGAGAAATTTAATTACAGCGCGATGCTCAATTTTCACCATCATCGTCTCAGTTGCCATTATGCTTCTGTTTAACTAGAGATAAAACGCGAATTAATAATCAGATTTATATGAAATTTTACATGAATGCACTAAAATAATAGTATTACTTGATAAATAAGTCAATTTATATATACAACCACAGCTTCACCCCGATACCGAGAATATGTTGAACGCTCCCGTAGAACTTTCGAACATGAGTTTGATAAACAGGAAAATATGTTTCTTTGTATGACAATAAATTGTAACACAAGTAATCTTAATCACTTATTTACTTAGGTGGCACTACAGTTCGGGATGAACCTGCGCTTCAAAGAATAAATCTCTCCAGTTAGTCGGGTCTTTAGCTAACTGCCTTTAGTTGTGCACTACAAGTCGGTTGAGGTTTCTTTATACTTGTGCGCGCCACCTAATTTGCTCTGCATGACTCAGCTATCTCAGGTGACTGAGGCGCAGTTTTTAACTAGTTCGATGTCGTTGTACAGTCCGTATAGTTCGTCGCTGAATCTTCTCCTTTGAAGTCCGTCAACGCAAACCGGATCGACAATTTTTCGAAGGATTTTTTTCTCGAAATGACTCTACCCTCTTTCGATAGAGTCCATGCTTCAGCTTCACTAAGGTAGGACTGGCATGAGCAAGATCTGTCTCCTTAGTTATTCGGCCTGCTGAGGTGTTGTTGGCAGAATTCATAGCACAGCCAAGATGGACAGAGTCCCTTACTATCTCAGAGTTATGGCTGTCGACTATGACGTTCTGTCCAACTAGTGGTTTCTTTGTAGCAGCAAGTTGAAACCAAACACATCAGAGGCAGCCTCCCTGTTTGCTTTTTGGCAGTAATGGGATTGGTTTTCAACGCTCGATACTGACGGCATTGTGTTTCTTGAGAGGTTAAGGCAAACTGCGTACTACGCTGAAGTTCTTCCCAATGGCTCGGTAGCTTTATGCTATTATCAATATCCCTATTCGTTCCTTTGCTATGACAAGGTAATGTTCCGAGTAGATATTAGCTGCTTGAAATGTTCGTACACCCAAAACACTGGAGGAGTACTTTGCGTCGACAGATGTCTCTTGTTTTTTAACGTAAGTACCTGCCGTGTGGGCTTAAACCTACGGGATGCCCATACATCCATGGGAGCAAGGATACGCCTTGCCATCGCTCACAATGATAATCATTATTTGATACCAATTCGGAACTGTGTTGCCGGCACAAGTTCCACCCTTGGTATGAGTCGAGGCCGACCTAAAACCTCTTACTGTTCTTAGGGTCACAGCACCCAGCACTTATTGCAACTCCACATTGAGTCAACCAAAGGAAAACCGAGGAAAACCAAAAGGAAAACCAAGGAAAACCATAGGAAGACTCTTACCCGCGATTTTGGGTTTAAACCACAGCCACCATGACGCTCCCACAAGGGGGCCTACCTCTAACAAGTCAGGCCCGGACCGAGATCCGGGGGGCTCCTGACTCCCATGGTACCGTGATTTAAGTCCTGGTAGGGACTACCGGTGGTCCAGCCGCCAACAAGACCTATGACCGGCAGCTTGTGACTGATCAAATCGTAGCAACCTTCGGTAGCGTCATCTGAAGATGTTTACGATAAGACCAGTACTTTGCTCTGCCCCCGTTCATTATTAGACAACGTCATTAAAGGGCGAAGCCTTGATAATTGGGCGGGGGCCCACTTTGCGTCGACAGCAATATGATCAATTTAGCTGACGGTGTATTATTGTTATTGATCAGGAGTCAGCCAGGTCCTTTTATGGGTGTCAAGGTGTGGAAGCCGTATACTGACTAAAGCTATATTACTTCTCGACGCAAAATCAATAAGGCTGCGACCGTTTTCATAGAGGTAATGGCGTGGAGGTGTGGGGAGTAATCCCCACTGTATAACCAAAGACGACCTCCTTGCTTATCTTGGCATTAAAATCACGAAGGACGGTTTTGAGGTCATATTTAGGGAATTGCTCCCAGGTTTAGTCGAGGAGCTCGTATAAGCAGTCTTTGGTAAGGTCGTCTTTCTCCTCTGCCGGTGCTTGGGCGATTATCTTCTTTTTTTTTTTTTTAAGAACTTAACACTCAAGTGGATATGAATACATGTGATAGAGAGAGAAAAAAAATGTTTTGGGCGCAGTGGTTATTTCGCTCCATGGGTGGCATCCAACATTTAATGGGGACACTAAATTCTTAGTGGAAGTTGGCTTGTTATTAATTTCTAGTCAACTACTCATCTTTACTAGATTATCGTTAACTGAAAAAATGAATGTCTTTCAGGCGAGGTTGGGATTCGAACGCCGAATCTTCCGATTTGGAAGGCAGTCCACTACCACTTAAGCAACGATCATAACAGCTTGGGCGGTTATGAGGTTTATGTTGTCAGGCTTTTACTTATTGTACATGCCTGAAGCTCAAAACTTGTTCTCTAAGTCTTTCTCTTACGGCAAATCCGCATCCGAATAAAAGCTGCCCCGATTGTAGCGTCGGTAGTCCGTAATATTCTCCATACTAGATATTCTTCAATAGCGATTATTTAAGCCTTGTAGCAGTCGAGGATCTTCGCTAGGTTTTCGATTGCAACCCGTTATTAATCCAAGCTATTGGTTGGTTCATCACATTACATTTGCGAAATCAGAAAACTTAACATCTATCATTTAATGCTGCTCGTGTATGTCTCAAGTTCTCTTCAACGCTGTTAAATGGATGGAACGAGCCAAGGTCCACTATCAGGCAGAAGTGGATACTTAATTTGGCTGAATAAAAGCCAAGATTTCCATCCACGTGATCAAGATGATGTAAAGGTAGAAATGTTTAAATGTAAATGTAAGGAAGTTTCCTGCCGAGTTATTTAAGAGATCAAGGGATGACTCGGTAGACATCATATACCAACTTATTTGTAAGATTTGTAAGATTTGCCTGATGAACCGAATCTCACTATCTTGCCTAGCATATTACGTGAAAGCTTTTAGCCACTTGTTGTCCAGCTACGTCAATAATTCGAAAAAAAAAACCAAGAAATACAGACCGGCACTCACTATCTCTTTATCGATCTTAAGGCCGTTCGGTGCTCCGTAAAGGTCGCTAACAATCTTACCGAAACATTTGGTGTAATACAAGGACTAAGACAAAGTTAGACAAAGTCGGTAGAACCACTTGCATATGGCGATGCCATTGAAATTGACAGAATTCAGCGAGCTGCCACTAGTGCGATTGCAGGTAATGCAACAGAAAGGACAAAAATAAGTTAGCTGTGGATGAAGACACAACATCGACGAACCGAACAGAATATTACAATAGAGAACTACAACTATAAAGTGGTAACGAATTTGGTCAACCACGGGTTCGTTGTCAACTCAGATGATGACACTTCATCACAAGTCAATTGCAGTTTCTTTGGCCTTAGAATTTCTGCTTTATGGCGCAGAATCATTTGCAGAACATTTGCAAAGGTGGATCGTTTTATAGGCGAATTCTTCGAGTAGCCTTGTCAAATTTGCTTTGACGGACTTCGGAGAAGCAGTAAATTCTAAAAACTTTACACCGATCTGATCAGATAAATGCTCATCATTGACTATCGTCTGTTGAATACTTGCTCTGTTAAGTTGGCATGATAAAGACGTGCTGTGCTCTATTAAAAAATATTAAAATTTATAATCATTCAACTACTTTTTCTTGTTTATTCGGTCTAAACAAAAATTTAATTAACATAGTTTGTGACTCTGATTGATTGTGAATTTAACAACAAAAAAAAAAGACTACAGTTGGAAATGAGGTCGCAGCAATAAAGGTGAAGCGCTCATCAGTCACCAGAAGACAATTAACAAAAATAAGAAATTATTTTGCGAGTGTTTGCTGGCAGCATAACGATTCTTGAGCTGGAAACGAGGTTTAAGTTTGTTGGAGTCATATACGATAAAATTTGATCAAGTACAGACCGAGTTGGAAGTGATGGATTCCAAGTAATTTGAGGGTAATAAGCGTTCTGTATTTGAAGATAATTATTGTTACATTAAAAATAAAATGTTAACTCTAATTGCTTCGAAAAAAACACGTGATTCATTGGAAATCACCGCCGATAATTATAAAAAAGACTTGCAATTATTAAGAACAAGATTTAACAACAATCGTTTGATTTTTCAGGCTCACATAAGAGAAATTTGTGCTCTTCCTGCAATCCATCAACCAACTACTCAGGGATTAAGGGACATTTGTGACTCCGTTAACTCGCATTTACGGACATTACAGTCATTAGCCGACAAGGACCAAATCACCGATGGAATTCTGCTATATCTAGTAGGAAATAAGCTGGACACATCGGTACAGGGTAAATGGGTGGAAGAAGCAACGTGGAATATTATACCAGCGTGGGAAGAAATGTCAACGTTTTTGGAGAGGCAATGCCAAACACTCGAGAATGCGGCAATCTCAACAAAACAACATACCACAAGAAGAAATATCGGCAATCCTCATCATTCTAGCAAAGGGAATAATCGAAAGGTACATGTTGCATCATATTCTGCTAATAACGCATTAGTATTTTGTAGCTCAAATAACCATAGTGTATATTTTTGCAAAAATTTGATTGCCCTTTCTACCGATCAACGCATGGCAATTTTCGACCTATGAATTCCCCTTTATTAGAGACAATTGTAAGGAAAATCAACCTTCTTCCTCCCTTGCCCCATCCTCTTCGGCAGCATCAAATGCTGTTCTTACTTCGAAATTATTCAAAGATACATTTTCGTCTGTAATGCAGCCTGAGAGTAATCGATTTGCTTTTTTGGCAACGGCTGTTGTTCTCGTCCAGGATAAGTACGGGAAATTTATACCATATAGAGCGATCCTCGACTCGACCTCACAGTTAAATTGTGTCACCTATAGACTTGCTCAGTGGTTGACACTTAAGCGATCTAGGGTAGACATAAGGTAAACTATAAGGTTAATATTACCCTGCGTTCTCGAATAAATGATTACTCCGCCGCCATTGACTGTCTTTTATTGCCGTTGATAACAGAGAATAAACCAAACCAATGTTTTGGTGTCAACTCATTCCAAATTCCCAAGAACATAGAATTGGCTGAGCCATATTTTTTTTAATCATAGAAAATCGATATGTTAATCGGCGCATCGTTGTTTTTTTTAATTTCTTTCTGTCGGACAGATTCACCTAGGAGAAAATCTACCTACTATACAGAAGACGAGATTAGGCTGGATAGTCTCCGGGAATTTTAGCTATTTATTTTATGCTTGAATGCAACGGCTTCTGATTTAATTGATTCCTCCAACAACGATGATTCATTGGATGTTCTATTAAAACGTTTCTGCGAAATTGTGATGAGAAATCCAATCAAACATAATCCCAAGAAAAACTCGATTGCGAAAATCATTTCGTCCAGCCGCATAAACGATTACCATCAGGAAAATACTCGGTCAAGCTACCTTTTAACGCTTCCCCATCCAATCTCGGTGTATCCTTTGAATTAGTTAAGAAACAGTTTTTGAATCTAGAGTCGAAACTCAATTGTCATCCCGATGTCAAGCAACAATACATTAAGTTCATGTCCGAATATAAGTCGCTTAATCATATGGGTCCTGCTTCCTCATATATTCTACCACAAGCCCACTACTTCTTACCCGATCACCGCGTCTTCAAGGCCGACAGCAGCAGCACAAAACTTCGCGTAGTATTCAAGGGTTTGGCTAGAACATCAACTGATTCATCCTTGAATGATATTTTATTGGTTGGCCCAACTGTACAGCCTAATCTCTTTAGCATTTTGCTAGCTTTTCGAGTTTATTTATTGGCTGTTACAGCAGATATTGAGAAAATGTACCGATGTGTACAAATGCAGCCTCCCGATAATACCTTACACCGCCTCCTTTCTCGCCGTGCGTAGCCTAAACCAGTTTGAGATAGATGAAGGGAATAATTTTCCAAGGCAGTCAGGTCTTGTTTCTTGACTTTATGGCTGATACCGATACGCTTGAAGATCTAATTCAAATTAAGAATGAGGTGTTTTGAGGTTTAAAAGGGAGGATTCCATCTACGAAAATGGTGTTGTAATTCAGAAGAGGCACCGCATTAGCGGATAGAGAAGTATATCTTCAAATCAATGATGACAGTGTAACAAAATAAATAACCTAAGGTCTGGAATCTGGAATCCTGGAATCCTGGGACGGATGATTTTTTGTTCTTAAATAACAAACTGAGCAGTTCGAGTAAAGTTACCAAACGTACAGTCCTATCTACAATTGTCCAACTCTACGATCCTCTTGGATTAATAGGCCCTGTTAATTTAAAGGCTAAGGTTTTTATGTATAAACATTGTGGAAGCAAAGCCTGAGTTGGGACGAAATTCTTCCCACTGGCCTAAATACTTCGTGGTTACAATTTGTCAATGAATTACACCGCATGCACCGCATGGATAAAATCAGTTTTCCTCGGTACGCATTTTCATTCAATAGCAAATTTCAAATTCATGGCTTTGCTGATGCCAGCATACATGCTTTCGGCGCTTCCGCCTATATAAGAAGCATCAACGCTAATGGCAGACTAAAGGTACGGCTACTTTGCTCAAAGTCTCGAGTAGCTCCTCTTAAAACCATATCCATTCCAAGATTAGATCTATGCGCTGCCCTTTTATTAGTTTAACTAATAAGCCGTGTTCGTCAAGCCATTACGCTCACTCCAGAAAATATTTTTTGTTGGCCGGATTCAACAATTGTGCTGGCATGAATTTCATCTCCACCTTGCAGTTGGAATACCTTTGTTGCCAACAGAGTCACAAAAATTCAGAATATCTCCGACGGGTTTGAATGCAAACACATTCGAACCTTAAGTCGTTTAAATTTATGGTTTTGTGGTCCACAGTTTCCTTGTGATATTCATTGCCTGTGAACATTCCAGAGAAACGTGCTACTAAAACATGTCTAGTCGCGTCAACAGCAGAGGATATTACATTGAAATGCAAATTTATAAATGACTTCTATCGTATTCGCCGTACCGTTACCTATATGTGGCGATTTATTAAGACCTTAAATACATCTAAGGAATACAGAAGAAATGCGCAACTCTCAGCGTCAGACTTGGACCATGGTCTTCAATTACTTATTCGAACAATTCAAATAAATGCCTTCGCTTATGACTAAAAACAACTTCGAAATGGAACTGGTATCACTGGAAAAAGTATGTTGTCAGGATTGAATCCTTTCATAGATGGCTTCGGACTAACACGCGTCGTATACAAAAAAGAACTGAGGACGGCAAAGAGACAATCCTGGAGGTCATTCTGTGACAAAATCACAGAAATCTCTGAGGCATCGCGGCTAAGAAAAATTCTCTCTACAAATCCTATGATGCCTAGCTGTTTGAATAAAACCAATGGCTCTTGGACAACCTTAAGTGATGAATCACTCAATCACTTTCGGACGTACTCTAAAATATCGTGATTCGTTCCTAAGCCGTACAACTCGCTTATGGAATGCCCTGCCGATCTCTGTATTTCCTGGTCGTTATAACATGCAAACATTTAAAAACAATGTACATCGGTACCTCTCTTTTCTTCCTCCCTAAATTTCCTTTGCCCGCGCTGTGTACAATCACCTTAAGGGTACTCAAACCCCTTGAGCGCGCGCTCATTATAAAAAAAAAAAAAAAAAAAAACCTGCTTCTGGACACCTATTTTCCAGGTAGCTCCCAACTCGCGGCCAGTAGCAGCCAAAATATTCCTACTGTAACCGGGACCAAAATTCATGGACTGATTACGAGAGACAAACTGCTCTGGGCGCTGCATAGCTTCAAACCATACAAGTCTGCTGGTCCGGACGGTATAATACCTGCCGAGCTACAGAGGTCCTCAGATATTATTCTGCCAGTGTTAGAAAATATTATGAAGAGCTGTGTAGAACTTATCCACATTCCACTGTTATGGAGAGAAGTTAATGTAGTATTCATTCCCAAAGCCGGAAAATGTTCTCATGTTGTCCCAAAGAACCTCAGACCTATAAGTCTATCATCTTTCCTTCTGAAAACTTTAGAACGACTGATTGATATCCATATTCGATCTAAAGTTGATCCAAGACTTCTGTCAACGGCTCAACATGCCTACTGTAAAGGAAAGTCGGTGGAAACGGCTTTGCACTTTCTGACTAGCCACATCGAACGATCCCTACAATATAAGGAGTACACAATGGTTGCTTTCCTAGACATAGAGGGCGCCTTTAACAACGTCAATACATCCGCAATCACGACTGCGCTGTCAACTCTGTAGGTAGACGACTCACTTGGGGAGTTGATACGCCGATAATCGGATACAGGATAATAAACTCCAAACAGGGTGAGACTTCTTCAAAAAGATGTGTCAGCAGAGGTACTCCGCATGGCGGTGTGCTCTCTCCCCTTCTCTAGAACTTAGCAGTTAACGAGCTACTGGTATACCTGGAAGCCATAGCCGTCTCAGGAAAGCATCTCAATATCATTAAAGAACTCCTTCAAGTAAATCTTAATAGATTGACCCGTTGGGCAGATCGCTGTGGATTGGGAATAAAGCCCATTTAACTGATCTTGTCTTCTTTTCCAGGAAATATAAAATTCCAACTACAGACCCTCCTTCAATATATGGTACCAGTTTAGTTTTCCCCGATACAGCAAAATATCTGGGTCTCATTTTTGACAGGAAACTAAACTGGAAACCTAACATTCAAGAAAGAGTCAATAAAGCTACAATAGCTTTATTCTCTTGCAAAAAAGCCATTGGGAACAAATGGGACCTTCAACCTCGCATAACCCACTGGCTATACATCTCGGTCATAAGACCGATACTTACTTACGGGGTGGTTGTCTGGTGGACGGCCTTGAAAAATGCAGTCAACCGCATTAAACTAAGCAGAGTCCAAAGAAAAGCATGTCTATGCACATGCGGAGCCTTTCGGTCTACCCCCTCTGCGGCATTAGATATTCTGTTTCACTTGACACCCCTCGACTGCAGCTATTCGCCTTAAAGCGACTAAACAGTTGACAAATAATTCATTTGGCCACGCCAACATTCTTAATACATTAGGAATCCTCACAGAGAACATCGATTACACCATACCTGAACTTTGGTTTGACAAAAACTTCCATGTAAGCTTCCCCTCTAGATCATTCTGGGAGGAAGATGCTTTCATGGAGGACAAGTCAATCCATCTCTACACAGATGGATCTAAAACCGATAGCCGAGTTGGTGGCGGTGTTTGCTCAGATAAGCTAAATCTAAGCCTCTCTTTCCGTCGTCCAAATCACTGTAATATGTTCCAGGCGGAAATTTTGTCCATTAAAGAAGCTCTGTCCTGGCTGAAGAAAAACGTGATATCTGCAAAGGATATCCGCATATTTTCGGACAGTCAGGCTGCCATCAAGTCCCTGGACTCGGTCTCATTATATTCTAAAACCGCACTTGAATGCCGATCATCTCTCATGGAGATGGCAGAGCAGTTCAACATTCACCTTTATTGGGTGCCGGGCCATAGAAACATTCCAGGGAACTGCAGAGCCGATGAACTCGCCAAAATGGGAACCACTCTACCTGTTCTACCTGAAAAAGTGAACTATCTTTTCCTATCGTGTGTTGATTAGTTCCTCTGCTACGAGTAAGTTGGCTTGATAAAGACGTGCTATGCTCTATTGGAATAATTGTTTTTTTATTCGATTTAAAAAATATTAAATTGACAAAACAAAGACCTTGCCATATGTGGTCCATAGCAGTAACCAAGGCCTTCACTAAGCACGCTTTGAAATCAATTCAACATTAATTCTCTAAAGATCTTTCCATGGAATCTTATGATGTTAGTAATGAGCTCCTCGTATATGGCTTTGCTGTGTTTGTGTTTTCATAACCAACTTAATTTTTAAAATTGATAAATGTGTACAAAAAAATCCATTTGTGTAAAAAAAATGCCAACACTAATGCAAATCCTTTATTTCGAAACTCAAATTTATTATTTTGCTTTGGTTTGCCGATATAATTATTTTAAGTTGTTCCAACTCCAATTAGCTTATGGAAATCTGCTGAAAAATCTAAACAAAACGAATTCAATCAATCTCATCGTTAAAAAATACAATATAAAAAAAACAGCATATCAATATTCACATAAAAAGTTTTTCACCCAACAAACTTTAAGTTTTTATTATTTTTTGAGTCCACTTGGAAAAATAAAAAAAAAAAAACCATTCAGTTCGATTATGGTAACGTGGTAACGCAATTTCAATGAACTTTTCTGTATTGGGTATCTAGTGAAGAAAATAATGCCACAGCAAAGGCTTATTGGCTAGGTTCTGCAGTAGCCTTTGCATTGGCATTTTAAATATTTTTGAAAATGGTTCTGTTTTACGTTTTCGATGCATGTTGTTTGCTTCGCAACAAATAATAATTATCTGTAAGAGTTTCAAAAGTTTGTAGTTGGAAAAAGGAACACCAGACCGACGTAGCTGGCGTCAATAAATGAACGACACACGATATGGTAACAAGTCCCCAAACAGGATAATGGCAACAATTCGACATTTTATTCAGAAACATGTAACATACGTATGTGAGCGCACGTGCCACCATAAAATCAGATGGATATTATCTGATGGACAAATAGAGAACCAGATACATAAATTAAAATTAAAATTTTTCTTCTAGGAGTCGCGAAATCAGAGATGGAAATGATATGGGACCTCCAGTTTGTGGTAGCCACTCTATAATGTCTATTTCAAATTAGCGGTTAGCAAATAAGAGACGTTGTTACGCATTGTTGCATATCTATAACATACGTATATTACAATGAAAAATATACTCATGGCTGACAGCTACTTCTGTTATACGGGGATTTTTTGCTCTGACTAATTTCAGTTCACTCAGTCACCAATTACGGTGAGAATCGAAGTTTTCTCAAGTTATTCAATTGTCAACCTGTGCGGACTTGTTTTTCTTTTTCTCCCGTATACCGAGTTCAGTTATTATTTTCCACTTTTTTTTCAAAGTCCCGTAAACTGCCGACTCAGTATATCTACCGTTGTTCGTCGACCTAGTTTTGTCTGCCGATTCCTCAAACTCAACTGTGCCAGCTTTGACCCCAAAACAAAACAAAAACAAAACAAAAACAAAACAAAACAAAACAAAAAAAAAAATCCAAACAAAAATTAACCTCAATAAACTAATAATGGAAAAGTGCTGTGCTAGTGTTTTGTGCTCAATTGTTGACCCCAACGCCGAATGGGTAGCATGCAATGGTCTCTGTGGAAAATCATTCCATGCCATATGCATCTGACTAACCCGGAGATCCATAACCTACCTCAAGGAGTATTGCAGTCTTTTCAATTTTTACTGCGACGAGTGCAAAGAGATCACCTTGGCTCACGTTATGTTGGCAATTAAATGCAACAACGAGTCTATCAATGCGATGCTAACCGAGAATGGTCATATTAGCAGAACTATTTTGGACAGAATAGAAAAGATTGAAGACTCAATAAACTGCATTGATAGTAATGTGGATGCTTACAAGTCCACAGGAAGAATGATCGAAAAGCAACTGGCAGCGATCCAAAACCTATCGAAAAACAAATCTAACCACGACAACGAGAGCGAAGTGATCAAATATCACTTCGACGGAATTAAATCTTTCCTCAAAACAAATTTTGCCAACCTCCTTAAGTCCAACGAACTCACACACATAAACGACTCTATCAACCTTCTCCGTACTGATCTCGACTTGCTTTTTCAATCCTCCTCCAAAACAACACATCACACCCCGCATCCATCAGATTCTACGCTCGATGACCTGACCCTAAAAATGATTGATGTCAGCGAGGAACTCATAGCAACTCGATTGACCGTTGCCGAAATCGGTAAAGAAGTGAGATTGGCTTCCCACAAAATCGATGGAATACCCGATCAAATTCAGTTCCAGGCTAGTTCCCCGTACAATGTCTCAATTCATAATGAATTAGTAGACACGGAGTCTCATTTGCCATCATTTTCAAATACTCCTCCCGCCACCCTAACAACAGAAACCGAAACCGTCTTGCCTCTACCAACTAAAATCCCGCCCGTCGCCGCTCCACGCAAACTGCTCAATCAATTTGGAACTTCTTGGACCCCCTCCGAATGGAAAAACAGACTCGAAAAGCTGAAACAGGGAAACCATACGGCATTCTTCGTTGAAGGGGCCCCTCAACACGCTAATGTTTCTTGGGTGCGGAATTTCTTTCACCGAAGTTACCGTATCACCATTAGCGAGTGCCAGATGATTTCCCCCGCTGACTCCAACAGTTCCTGCAGCTTCAAAGTCAACATCCCAACCAAATATTCGTGGTTGTTCCCTACTCCTCCTGGTAAGACAACTAAACCTGGGAAGATAAGAATTTCAAAATGCTCTGAAGAACGAGAAAACGCACATCTCGAGAGTAATGAAAGTGTTAAAAATAATCGTAGTGTCAATAATAAACTTAAAAAAAGACCCCTTTCCAACCCCCTTCCAAATAAAAAATATGCTTCCAAAAAACGAAGCTCTAATCCCGACCCCAACTGGAGCTTCAAAACAAACTTATTCCCCAATTTTAGTCCTCCCTCCTCACTTATCCGGCACAAAACCCTTACACACCAATCTTCTAATTCCCCAATTCCCCCCGTTCCACCGAAGTCCCCGCGCCAACGCGTCTCTTTCAACTTAACCCCAACCACCCATATTATTCCTTCTCAACCTTCTACGCCACCAAACCCAGCTAGCAACCCAATTCCCAACTTCGACCTTAAAACTGGAGCTAAGTACCCTAACTTCATTAACTCCCATACCTTAAACCCCACATCTCATCCCTCGTCCAACTCCATAACCAATCATTTATCTCTATCTCCCTCCTCCAATGCTTCTATTCTTGATCCCCTTTTTCCCCCTACTGTTAAACTAACACAGCAAACCAGTGGCACTACAGAAAGTCGATATGCTCTCTCTAGGCTCAGAGAACGAAAGATATATGAAAACATTCGTCTCTTTCTTGCCTATTTACATGACAAATCTGACTCGGTCTGCTACGAAGGGAAAACCAAAACCAGCGTCATGGTTTCCATCCAGCAAGAAGGCCTCCCTACCGACCCTATCAGTCTCAGGAACCTTTATGTCAGGTACCACGAGATATTTAACATGTCCCCTCAGAAAGTAGCAGACGACCTTGCTGCATTCGGCAACTATGTTCACTCTAAACGAGTATCACACCTACAGCGAAGCCGAGTCGACCACGACAAATTTTTTCGTCCATAACGTGCCTCCCTTGCCAGCGCTTAAACCATCCTGCCTCACACCTCCACCCCACAACATCCCTCTTACATTTTACTACCAGAATGTAAGAGGTCTTCGCTCTAAAACCAATGCTGTCCTACGTCAATCGCATGCTCTTCCCTTTGATATTTACGCCTTGACCGAAACCAATTTGATTCCCGACATAAAGAACCAGGAATTGTTCCCTCATACTTTTAATGTTTTCCGCGACGACGATCCTACCCGCACAAATAAAGATTCCCCCTGTCGAGGCGTCCTACTGGCGATGGACAACAGCCTTAACTCTTCTCCCATTACAATTTCTTCATCCTCTAAAGCCGACTTTGTCGCAATAAAAATGTCACTGCCTCTCAAGTCCCTTTACGTTATATGTTGCTACATCCTACCAGCTCAACCTATCGAATCTTACCAATTTGTTATTGATGCGATCGATCATTTAATTGACCTGTCAGACCCTATTGATGATATCCTTATTTTCGGCGACTTTAATCTTCCTCAGCTACAGTGGACGCCATCAGATGATCAATCGTTTTTCATCGCTTCAAATGCCATCTCAGCTAAGGAATGTCTCTTCTTAGATCGCTTAACAGACTCAAGTCTATGCCAAGTCAGTGGTATATCCAATTATATGGGCAGGCAATTAGACCTTATTTTCACAACAGATCCAATTAACTCCTCAGTCTCACTTTGTCCCCTATCTCTCTCAACAATCGATAACTACCATTCCCCCCTTCTACTTTCATTTTTTCATAACTCTTCATTCCAGTCCGCTCCCCCCACAACTCTGTCATCCCACGACTTTCATAAAGCAAACTTTCACAAAATCAGTGAATATCTCAACAGATCCCTTTTTAACTTTCACAACTTAAGTATAAATGATGCCTTATCCATTTTTTATAAAGAAATATTTAATTCTTTTTCCCTTTACGTTCCGTTTTCCCGCCTTAAAACATCATCTACTAGTCCTCCCTGGTATAATCGCAAGCTTCGTTCCTTACGAAATAAGAGAAATAAGTTATGGGCTGTTTTCCTGCGTACCAGATCCTTTACCGACTATTCCAACTATCTTGGTGCTTATCTTCATTTCACCGAACTTTACGATTCCCTTTACCAGCGCTACCTTAACAATGCGCAATTCAACCTTATAAACCACCCTAAGTCCTTTTTTCAATTTGTTAACTACAAAAGAAAATCCGATGGTTACCCTCCTTCTCTCTCTTTCAACAACAGGTCATCAACCGATCCACTCACCATTGCCAACCTATTTGCCACATTTTTTAAACAATCCTTCACCAACGACTCCTTTGTACCAGATCCATCCTATTTTAGTTACCTACTGAACTTCTCCAATGGCCCACTTCTCTCTCATATTTTTGATCCGTCTTATATCGAACATAAATTACACCAATGACGAATTCACACCCGGCCCAGATGGCCTCCCTGCCATATTTCTTAAAAAATGTTCTTCCTCTCTTTCCCTTGCCCTTTCTAATCTCTTCCGTCTATCCCTTTCACAAGGAGAATTTCCTCAGGTTTGGAAAACCTCCTTCATAACCCCGATCCACAAGAAAGGATCAAAGAATGAAATAACCAACTATCGTCCCATCGCTAAACTCTCCCATATACCCAAACTCTTCGAAAGTATTTTGTATGAAGCTCTAAGCTTCCAATGCAAATCATTTATTTCCCCTAGACAACATGGCTTCTTAAAGGGTAGGTCAACCACCACAAATCTCGTTGAATTCGTATCCTTTGCCCTCTCTGCCCTAGAGAATGGCAATGAAGTCGATGTAGTTGCAACCGATTTTAGCAAAGCCTTCGATAAAATCTCTCATCGGTTAATTATCTTTAAATTGTCTGCCCTCGGCTTTGAACCCATATTGTTAAAATGGATATCCTCTTACCTCGAAAACCGTTTTTACAGTGTTCGTTTTAGGTCAGCCCAGTCCGCTCCATTTTTGGCCACCTCTGGAGTTCCACAAGGCAGCCATCTCGGTCCCCTTCTTTTTATATTAACCATAAATGATCTCGATATGATCATCAAACACTCGTCTGTCTCCCTTTACGCCGACGATACCAAATTTTTCAAAACCATTTCCTCTCCCCATGACTCTTTCCTCCTTCAACAAGATCTTGATAGTTTCTCGATCTGGTGCCTCAAAAATTCTTTGGAACTTAACATCGCCAAATGCCAATCCATCACCTTCTCACATAAGCGGAACCAATCTCCTCCCCGACTCTATCTTCTCCATAACCAACCTATCTCCTCCGTACAGTCTCTTCGCGACCACGGCATTTTGTGTGACAGCGAGCTCAACTTCGGTTTACATATGGATGAGATAATCCTCAAAGCCAACTCTGCACTAGGTTTTGTAAAGCGGTGGTCCAAAGAATTCACCAACCCATACGTGACCAGGTCCCTCTATATTACCTTTGTTCGCCCCCTCCTAGAGTACGCCAGTCAAGTATGGTCCCCATATCATCGTGTTCATATCTCGAGAATTGAAAGCATTCAGCGTCGTTTTCTTCGATTTGCTCTTCGAGGTATGCCCTGGGACGATCCTTTTAATCTGCCCCCCTATCAAAATCGTCTCAACCTTATCAACTTAAACACCCTCGAAGATCGCAGAGATGCAGCAGACTTTCTCTTCATTCATCGACTCCTTTCAGGTCACGTTGAATGCGCGTCCCTTCACAACTCCATTTTCCTCAACACTAACCCTCGTAACCTACGTACCCCTCGACTCTTCTATCTACCAACCCACCACACCTCATATGGCGCGAACGAACCAATCTCCCGTATGCTACGTCAAATCAACTCAAACCCTACCGTCTTTGACTTTCACCGCACTACTTCCTACCTCAAATCTGTTCTCCTTCACCACTCCAACCAACCTTAGTTTTAAGTTTTAGTTTAAGTTTATTTTTTAAGTTATAGCTTGTATTAAGCCGAATAAATGGGGGCATTCGCCCCCACCAAAATTAAAAAATTAAAAAAATTAAATTAAATTTCCAATTAAATAAAAAATAGTGTTTTTGGTGTTTCTGTAAACTAAAGTCATTCATTTAACAAGTGATTATAAATAGTTCTTATTTCTGTGAAATAATTTAGAAAAGTATTGTAAGCATAATAGAAAATGGGCGTTTTTCATTTGTTGCACTTATGCCACATTGTGATATGAGATTTACCGCCTTGACTCTATATTGTCCCTTTCAAAGTAATCCCCATCGACTGCAACACACTTATGCCAGCGCTTGATCCATTCCTCGAAACATTTTTGATATTCGGTTTTCGGTATGTCCACCAGTGCTTCCTTTGACTTTTCCATTACTTCCTCTCGGCTGCTGAAATGCGTTCCCCGTAGTGGTTTTTTAACTCAATTGAACAGAAAGAAGTCACAGGCAGCCAAATCAGGTGAATTCGGTGGCTGTTGGATGGTATTTTTTTCATTTTTCGTCAAAAAATTACGAATAATGATGGCACTGTGCGACGGTGCGTTATAATGGTGCAAAATCCACGAGTTTTCTGCCCACAATTCTGTGTTTGTTTACTGTCTGTCCTTCTGGCAGAAATTCATGATGCACTACACCGTTGTAATCCATGAAAACCGTGAGCATTGCCTTCTTTTTTGACTGATGTTTTTTTTGGTCTCCGCTCACAACCTTGCCCACTTAGAAATTCGCCAAGTTCTTTACGTATTTGTTGCCAAATAGTTTCATCGAAATGATCAAAAACGAATCTAATATGTACTCCATTCAAAAACACCCTAAAACCACATTTACCGTGTCAACATTAGATATACGTCAGTGTATTGGCATCGTTTTCTTTATGTCCATAGCTCATCTGCCAAGAGTTAGGAGCTATTGGAAAAACTCTATTATAATTCCGGCTATTCAAGAAACAATGTCCCTCAATAAGTTTGAAAAGATCCGGCAGCTTATTCATTTTAGTGACAACAGCAAGAATGTTCCAATATCGCATTCCGAGAACAACAGAATCTTCAAGACGAGGCCCGTTATTGATAAGTTAAATGAGTCGTTTATGAAGGTCTCATTCGAGCAATATTTGTGTGTGGTTGAACAAATTTGTTCTACCAAGTCAAGGAATAATTTGAAACGGTACAGCCCTAATAAACCTATGGATAGGTTTATGGTTAAGCCATCGGCCAAGGGAAAGGACGAGGAGTAACCCCCCCAAGATGATGGAATTGCTGCTGATAAACCTGCACCACAGTAAGGCAGCAACGGCCTGTCTCAAAAACCAAATAGTGGCATTTCTTTTGAATAATTACGGCTCAGAAGATCTGACAGCGGTAATCTGCGAAAGAGAGTGTGGCAAACCACTCTGTCTGACCTCGTCCTACCTCCCCTATGACTCCGAGGTAGTGATCTCGGAGAAGCTAAAGGACTTGGCAAGGCAGAAAAGCTGGATGCTGATACTGAGCTGTGACTGAGCAAAATCTGTGGGTTTTGTGCAAAATTGATGATGATTTTTTCTTTTATTATTGTCACTTTCATAAGAAAAAAATAGTAAAACGTTAGTTAATTAGGCATTTTCTGGAGAAAGGTGACCTCAAAGCACAGATGATATAGTTTACATAGATATTGCACGCCGAAGGAAAAAAATCTAACCAGTGTTTTAATTGCCTGTTTTCACTTCGAACCTCAAGTTCTGAACAATTTATATGAAAAAAATGTATAATAAAACCGAAGTCAATTCTTGGGATCGTATGTATTGTATTTGTATTGCGTAAATTGTTGTAAATTTTTCAGTTTACTTTTGGTTAGCAATGGGTGACAAGAGATTATCTGAAGTTTCTTGTTTTGTTTGTAAGAAAACTAAAAGGGTTTACCCTGACTTGAAAATTTTTAAATGTCCTTCTAGGGAAAAAATGAAATTTTAAATAATTTGTGGATAAAGGCAAATACTTTGTTTGTATAGATCATTTTGTCCCGAGTTATATCTTAAGGCGGATGCTGTTCCTTCCTTAAATTTAAATTCTGATCTGGATTCAAATTTGAATTTAGAAGATCTGAAGTCTCTTTTAACTAAACGAAAAAGAACGTCGAGTAGTCGCAGCATTTCGTGTGCAAGGTGCGATCAGTTATTGGAAAGATGTGCAAAAGAGGAGAAAAAAAATGCAACTTTAAAAAAAATATTGTTAAGTTACAAACTTAAATTAAGAAATTTAAAAATTAAAATAATATAAAAATATTAGAGCCCATACTGCCATAAATTTTTTTAAGAAAAATAAAATATCTACGAAGTCTCAAATCGAAAGGCTCAATATTTCAGACCATTCAAAAACATTTTGTAAAATGCTTCTGAAAGAATCAAAGACTACAAAATACAACAGCCACGAAAAATATTTATTATAGATCACAAAGCGTCTATAAATTTTTGAGCGATAGACTTGGCTTTAAACTTCCTCATATTTCCTCTTTCTCTATATGGGCTCCTGTAAAAGGATTACAACCACGATATGAAAACAATGCAAATTCGTACCTCAAGTCAAAGTTCGCTTTATTAAACCAGCGAGAACGTTGTGTTTTCCTGGTATTTGATGAAATTAGGATTCGTAAAAACCTCACATATAATATAAAAAATGATTTAATAGATGGTTTCGAAGAACTTGGTGTAGAAAGAAGTAGATTGTTTGCTAATGAAATGTATGTTTTCATGCTAAATGGTTTGTTTGATAGTTGGAAAAGTGTTTTAAACTATTTTGTGCCAGCGAAATTATAAGAAACAATTTGAAAATCTGTCAAGAACTTGGTCTAAAGGTATGTGCTATTGTTTGCGACCAAGGGGCCAGTAATAGAAAAGCTTATAAAATGTTTGGTGTTTCTGAAGAAAACCCTTTTATAATTTTTAATGATGAAAAAATATTTTGTTTTTATGAGTTCCCTCATTTGTTAAAATCACTTCGTAATGTTCTATTGAAATCAGATCTACAAACTCCGGATGGTAAAGTGTCTTTTGATGTTATCAGAGAAATATACAATTTGAAAGTTGACAACGTAGCTAAGACATGTTTAAAATTTAGAAGTTGACATGTAGCACCAAATGCCTTCGAAAAAATGCATGCTCACCTTGCAACGCAAATATTTAGCAGGACAACTGCGGCATCGATTCAAACTGCTTTAATCTTATTACTTTGCCATGATATACGCAATGGCCTATATGAGAACGTGGATTATTAATTAACAAAGAGAATTCATCAAGACGTATTAGAAAATTTACTTTCTATTATTCGCATCAAAGTTGGTTACAACAAAATTCCGTCTGTTTACGAATTTAATGTTTTGATGTCGAAAATTCTCTCGTCAAATCTTACTAATTTTTCTCCTTTCAGTAACTGTGATGATGATGATGTAGAATTTTTAAACGTAGACTTATCCCCAACTCAAACTAATATTCCAAAAACTTCTTCATTGCTTAAGGATCGTAAGATAATCGTATGCAATGAAACTCTGTACGAAAAAGTCATTTGTGATATGGAAATCGAAGCTAAAATCACATTAGAAACAAAAGCAATGAGATATTTTACTAGATATCTTGCTTTTAAAATGCTTCTAAAGAACAAATGTTTAAATTGTTCCAAACTATTTTTAAAAACTGATGAAAAAATAACATGTCCTTCGGAATTTTTCATCTTTGCAAAAAATTAAACTTTGGAAGTCTGAAGGCACCAACTAATGAATTTTTTAACGTTTGTAAAGGATATCAAATACTAGAGATCCGAAATGGTTTGATGAAAAAAGTCCATGCTATGAGCATCACAAGGACCTTCTATACTCTGTTCTCCTCGTTCTATTACGGAAGCATTGTTCGTGGAAGATAGAAAAAAACATAGCATCCAAAAATCAAATAATTCAAATTTTATCTGGAAAAAACGTAAAACAACTATTCAATAAACACAACATTAAAGAGAGCGCAATCTGCTTTGAACTTCCTACGGTTCTCAAATATAATGTTTATTATCAGTCAAAATTTGATTTAAAAAAATTACGTTGCGAAAAACGGAAAACTTCTATTCAACAAACAGAACACACGACTTGATAATACAAAACAATTAAGAGTAACATCATGTCTGAGTATGATTCACTCTAGTTCGATCGAACTGGGACGTACGGATACGTCCCATTGAATGGAAAAATGGTTAGATTTTTTTCTTCAGCATCTGTGTTCAAGGTCAAAAATTAGCATGGGCAAGAAAAATGGAACCGGCTTAGAGATTGGATATCTGTTAGATAGATAGATATATAGATAGATAGCTAGATAGACACAAATTTTTATGTTCAGAAAGTTTTTACAAAGGCTTGGTTTTCATTATATTAAAAATTAAATTAAATGATAATAACTTTTTAGGTTGTCCGTCAGGTTAAAGTGTTATCTGTAATAAATTCATTAAAACTTAGCGATTGATTTATACTTTTAAGAGTATTCACTTATAATTAGGTTACAGTATCTTAGAGCGTTTTTTAAGAAATTATAAAGTTGAATATAGTTTTGCCCGTTGAGAATTTCAAGGAACCGTTCACGGTTAAGGCTTTCACTTCCAAGGAATTGTCTTCTGTGTGTCCGAAAGCAGATCGTATAAATGCCTACTGAATCTCTTCTAAAAGATTTTGGATTGAGATTGAGCAATCCGCACCTGGACTTTAACACCATGCTAATTATCTCGCGTGAGTTACTGTCTTCGAAGTAGTTTCGAAGACATTTGGATATCTGAATACCCTGACAAGTTATCCACTTTATTTAAATGCAGTTACAAAGGGTAGTATTTTTTCTAAAAACAAAGTCATCAACGAAGTTTCTGCCATTAGTATTAACTGAGCAATTTCCGTTAACATGCGTCAGAGTATACCGAAGTAAGTCTTTCCTTAAATCCTCGATAAGTGATGTCAGCATTGAAGATAAACCCTTACTGTAGAACGATTTTTGTCTTAGAATATACCCAGGAATCATTTCCTAAATTATCGTTAACGAATTAGGGGACACCCTGTACAATATACATATAAGTTCAAAACAAGGTATGTAATGATCCAATTTTGTTTTTGAATTACAGTCAAAATCGGTTATAACGAACTCGATGGGACTGGTGAATTTGTTCGCTATATCCAATGTTTCGTTATAACCGATTTGCCATTTTTTTTATTTTAGTACTTTTATTTATTTATGATTGGGTACAAAGTAATCTGTGATTTTCTGCTGTCGACATTTTTTGTTTTATGAACTCTCCTTCTACTTTCATCTCCATTTTGGTAAAAAATTCTTCATAACCTTGGTCAAAATTATCAGTCAACAAAACACACGATTTCAAGGTATTGACAGCCTGAAGTGTATCTTCAATTTTCTCTGAAATTATTTCAGTTTCTGTAAGTAAAAATGTTGCAATATGTCTTCATATTGTCAGAGAAACAAGACTAAAAACCCTTCTTACCTTCTTCATTGTCATCATTCCGCACATTTTCATTTTGAACAGAATCAATGATTTGCTCACCGGTTAATAACTCTGCTGTCACAAGTCTCCCAAGCTCTGGAAATCAGAAGAATGGCATCCAACACACTCATTATATGTATGTGGTCTATCATCTTTCTCGATGTTACGAATTATGTTTAGTATTTGAAGCTTTCTGTAATGCTCTTTTAGTGATCTGATTATACCCTGATCCATTGATTGTAACACAGAAGTTATACAAGTTTCATAGAAGTGAGACCATCGATCTTTGGATGTGCAGGACAATTGTCCTCTAACAGCAGAATGGTTCCCTTTCGTTTTGTCAACTGTCTATCCCAATTTCTTAAATGTTTTTCGAATATGTCTGATGTCATCCAGGCTCGTTTATTGGACTCATACAATGATGGAAGTTTCTTGACATTTTTAAAGCACCTCGGGTTTTTTGATTTTCCAATTAACAACAACTTTTGTTTAGCAGTTCCAGTCATAACCTCTCGCAGCTTTGGCCAAACAAAACGCAACCAATCATCCACAATTTCTTTAGAAACACTACTACGAGTACATTCACTGCTTACCATTGCACTTACGATGTTATGTCTTTGCTGAAATCGTGGAATCCAAGCTGTTGAGCAGGTGAAGTCATTTTTTCCCAACCCTTTTGCAAAGTCTTCTGCCTTAGTTTGTATAATTGGTCCGCTTAATGGAGTATTCAAGCTGCTTTGGACTTTGCACCAGCTGAGCAAAGCAGCATCTACGAGTATGTTGACTGCATCGAATTTTCTTTAATTTCAAGTTGGATTCTCCAAAATTCTTAATTTTATCGCGGTCTTTGAAAATGGTAGGGATTGTTGAAGCCGATACAGAAAACCTTGCTGCCAAATTTATTTCACGGCACCCTTACATAGAATGCGAAAAAAAGCAGCAAAATGGAAATCCCCAGAATTTATCATTTTAAAGCCACAAAATTTTAAATGCCTACTTAATTTTTTTTTAATATTCGTTATAAGCGATAATTCGTTATAGGTGGTATCGTTAAAAGCGATATTCGGTTGGTACAATTTGTATGAACCTCGGCCGAGACTTCAAGATTAGTTCTCAATAACCGATATTTCGTTATAACCGATGTCGTTATAACCGATTTTGACTGTACCTTTTTACTGAATAAAAAAAAATACTATTTTGAGTGATGGAAATCTTTATTTGGACCTTTGCAATTATTTCTGTTAACCCAGTTGTCCCTGATGTCCTGCTAGTAGCACACCCCTAACATGTCCGATCTCGAAAACGTGCAAGTGGCAACACAGCCAACAAACACGTTTTTATAATCATTAGTGAGCACGCAATCAAGTGAGCAAGCAGTCGTTTTTTTTTCCGTCGAAGAGTGTGCTTGTTATGTCGAGCGTTGGGAAATTTTGCATTTTGCAATTTGCAAAGTTTCACGGTATGGTTTGAAAGGTAAGCAAATTAAAATATATAAAAGTGCAATAAATATTCAAGTAGTATTGTAAGAGTAAAAATAAAAATGGACACTAAAGTTTTTTGTAAATTTTTGCATTTGTCAGTGATTGAATATTGGTGTCCTATATGTAGTACATCAGGAAAGTATATGTCTACTGTGTTGTTTTATTTTAGAGGCCTATCGCATCATGACGCTCTTGCTTTATTGGAAGATGATGAAGAAATAGCTGATATGACTAACGAAATAACATTTTTGCCTCCCGAATGTGCATGTGGTGATGTCACTGATGAAGATGACGGTGCTCAAGAATCAATTTGAATAATTTTTCAGCGTCACAACTGCAGGCTTTAGCAGAAAGAAGACTACAAGTACCAAACAACAATAAATTTTTTTCTTCAGATGATTCCGACGACAAGATTCCGTTGAGTGCATTACGAGCCAAACTTCCACCGAAGAAGAAGAAAAAGCAACCAAAACAACAGCAACCGACAAAAAAGCAAAAGATATTCAGTTGGGTAAAGGAAGACTTAGCTCCGCTGTAAATATTTTCCAAACTATTTAACGACGAAATAATATATCTCATTTTGATGGAAACGAACAAGTATGCACTGAAAAGAAACCGTTCCGGAAACATCGAAAAATCTGAAAAGATGGCGTTCATTTGAGTCATAATTCTCAGCAGTTATTTGCAAGCGCCAAAGTGCATTGCTACTCGCAATGTTTTAGTCGCAGAGGCAATTGCCAGAGATCGTTTCTATTTGATTTTTAGTTGCTGACACGTGTGCTATAACGATATTTTAGATCTTGGAGATAAATTCACAAAAGTAAGACCATTGTTTAATCTGCTAAACAAAGATTTTATGGAAAATGCATCTCTCGATGCATTCTGTTGATGAAGCCATGGTGCCTTACTACTGCCGTTTCGGATGTAAGCAGTACTTACACTCTAAACCCATTCGATATGGATATAAATTGTGGGTTGGTACTACTCGCTTGGGATACATAAATTGGTTTGAACCGTACCAACTAATATCAACATCAACTAATATCAGCAAAGATTATGCAGAACTAGACGTTGGTGCAGGAGTAGTACTCTACTGCTAAATGCCCCGATACAAAATTTCACTTGTTTTTTGACAAATTTTTTATCTCTGTTTCTCTGGTCCAAAAACTCACTGAAATGAATGGAACCTAAACGCAACGGGAAGGATTAAAAGAAACGTCTCTTATAAGTACACAGGAAATGAAAAAGAAGATTCGAGGCAGCTATGACTACGCCAAAATCTCTGGTCAGATTATTATTGCTGTAAAATGGAATGATAATAATGTGGTCTGCTTGATTTCGAATGTCGCAGAAACTTCGCCCATTCATTCGGTCAAACGTTATTCTCAAAAAGAAAAGGAAAATCTGCAAGTTGAACAGCCACACCTTATCTACCTATAAAAACCAAATATGGGAGGCGTAGATGGATCAGATGAAAATATAAGCCTGTACAGAGGAAAAAATTGGTACATCCTCTTGTTGATCCATTGCATTGATATGGCGGTTCAAAACGGCTGGCATTTACATCGCCAACAAGGAAGAACACAAGATCAGCTAAATTTTAGACGATCAATTTTGCTACTGTGTTACTGCTCCAAAAAATCGCATTTATCAAAGAGGCCGTCCCAGTATTTCGAAGGGAACTGACATATTCTATGAATGCTTGGACCATCTGAGGCTTATTGGCATAAGCCCGCGACTTCAAGTAGCCCCAAAGAAAGACGTCTGGGATGGTTAAATCGGGCGATCTTGCTGGCTATGCCAAATCGCCAAAACGGGAGATTACGCTACCAGAAACGCTTCCTTCGCAATATCCATTGCGGCTCGTGCAGTGCATGCGGTTGCACCGTCTGGTTGAAACCACATGTTCACAAACCCCGCTTATCCAATTCCGGTAGTAAGAAGTCGTTTATCATGGCACTGTAGCGTTCGACATTAACAGTGGCCGTATTGTCGATGGCGTCCTCAAAAAAATACGCCCCAATTACTCCTCCCGTGTGAACACCGCACCAGTGGCTTTGAGGGGATGTAATGGCTCTTCATGCATCACACGCGGATTTTCAGTGCCCCGGAAATGAAGATTTTGCTTATTGACGTAACCGCTTATGTGGAAATGCGCCTCGTCGCTCATGATGATTTTCGACACAAAATCGTTCTCTTCGTTGTTGAAGTTGAGAATGGCTTGACAGTAATTCACACGCGACTGACGGTCAGCAGGCATTAACTGATGCACTGTTTGCACTTTGTACGAGAACATGTGTAAGTCATTCACTAAAATTCACTGTAGAGTCTGTCTGGTGATGCCCAATTGCGTGGCCCGTCGTCTGGTTGATGTTTCTTCATTCCCAGCGACATCGGCAGCCACAGCCGCGATATTCTCGGCCGAACGACCAGTCCGGT
This sequence comes from Volucella bombylans, assembly GCA_949129095.1. NCBI lineage: Eukaryota > Metazoa > Arthropoda > Insecta > Diptera > Syrphidae > Volucella > Volucella bombylans. The sequence goes on along the minus strand of OX422143.1, from coordinate 107,291,034 downwards.
GGCGGCCGCGCCCTGCATGGTCTTCTGAGGTTCCACACTGTTCGAGTCGAGTAGCTAAGCGCCGGAATGTTTGCCCAGTTGGAGCGACACGATTAGGAAATCGACATCGAAATTCACGCTGCCCTAGCACCACCGACCGATTATTGGTTAAAAACGTCGACCCAATTAGCGCTCCATTGCTTGTCTGTTTCTATACTGCAACTGTCTAGTTCACAAATGTCAAATATGATTGACGCACGACGCTATTTGCAAAAAATATGCCAAACTCCGATAGGGTGATTTTTTTACTTAGAATAAATAGAATAAAAGCCTTCGCTGTGAATCCAAGCATTGTGTATGTGTTATGTATTTTATGAGTATTTTTTCCAATAAATGGGTATTTCCTAGGTTATATGCAAAATAATGCCTAAGCGAAGAGGTAGTACGTTTTCGCGAACACTAGCGGAAAGATCAGCTCGCTTATCTATAATAAAGTAAGAAGTAATGCGTCCAAGATCTTAGCTGCTGAGTCAACTGAAGCAAGAGAAACCCGATTGCATAAAATGTGGCATTATGCCTTACAAGTCGGACAGCTCAAGCATCGATTATCAGACAAGATCGACTATTCTGTAATATCTATGCAGCATATTTCGTCTAAGCAATTCATTCAGTCCATACGGTGTTATAATAATGTTTTTCAAGTGACTTCATTTGGTGCTAAGCAAATTGTTGAGCAAGGATTTTTAAGGTTCAAGGACAAGTTTACCATTGGGTCGGACTTCTACTTCCAGGAAATAATTTTCACAAATTCCTTCAAATTTATTTCATATCAGACATGGTAAATCAAGTAGCTACGCGATGAATAATAATACTGGAGGAGCCCCTTCCGTTGATCGCCATGTGGTCAGTCTGGTTGATGGTTTGTTGATCAGGAATTCTCCAAGTCCCCTTGTGAATATCGAAACATGGGAATATGAGATACGCCAGTGTCTCGCCTGACGGAAAAGTCGATTAGCCTGAATCCGTTATGGGATGTGGTGTCGTGCAGGCTACACCTTCCGACAGTACTACCAAAGATGCCCTTTCTTCATAGCTTTGCATTAAAATCGTCGAGGACAATCTTAGTGTCATAGCTAGGGCACATATAAGGCTAATGTTTTCTTTTTCAGCAGTCCAGGGCCTCCGCTAATTGCTTGGCTGCACGTGACTTAGTAAGGGATCGTAGAGATCCGAAGTTTGTTGAGCTTGATACTTTTGCAGGGGTTATCAACAGTAGATCAGTTCATATCCGAGGCTTGTTGTTGCTTCGAAACTACATTTTTTTTTTCCATGGGCGGCCTGTTACCCTGGCGGCACAATCCGCAACCTAGAGGGCCAGTTCCATTATAATAACTCTAAAACGAAGGTTCGGTTACACCGAACGGCTCATCCGCCAAAATCTCTTCTCCAAGACCCTGACTTAGTCTCGGAAATCCTTACCGGCCTACCCGAAAAACTTTTGTTTGTTCAAATGCGACACTCTGCGCTCCTCCCACAGTCCACGAATGTCACTTCTAGGGAAATATTGTTGATGAAAGTATGCAGATTATGCAGATACTCGTATGTACGTGTTATAGTTGTGAAGATATTTAAATTCTTTTTTTCCAGGATTTTCAAACTTTAAATGCCCTTTTAGTTCTTTCCAGACTATTGCGCTAGAAACCTTCTTCTGATGTGATTTTAAGATAATCGGAGTTGAGTACTATTCGGAATTGGACGCAAGTAAAACTTAAAGTACTTTAAGTTCGGGAAAATTCCTTAAGAAAACAAAAATTATTATGCTCGGTGTGGGACATTTGTATAATACGAGTATGAGCATCGGGTAACGAGTCCTATGTCAAACGTGAGTGTGGATTAATTACATAAAACCAGATTCAATAACTGTATACGAAAACGAATCAACGAATTGATTGTTGCTACTGGAGTATACTGGACTACACGTGAATTCTATTCTGGACGATGCTGGTCATGATGGACATGTGCTGCTGCTGGTGGACATACATACATAAGTAGACGGACTCACACTGCTGTTAAGAAAAATTCATGAAGTATAATATTTGGAAATCACAGCTAAATTATTTTCTATGATATAATTACACTTGACCTTAAAGGTGGAAGAACTGAAACGCAAGAGGGCTACAATAAAATGGCAATCAACACGTGGTTGTACCATAATTTTATGGATGATGCGCCTTGGGATGATTTATACTTGCAAAAACTTATTGAAGAGAGGTTCAGTTTTGGATAGAAGGTTTAATAACCAACGTGGAAGAACTGAAAGCAGAGAGTGAAAGCCAACGGAGTGAGGTAGAGCCGAAATATTATCAAGCTGGGGCAAAATGAAAGTATTTCTTCAAAGAATTAGTCACTCATCAAGGGTCAGATAACAATGGAATAGCTGTTCATGAAAGTTCGACTTTTTTTTTAATAAAGTAGCACGCGCTCAAGGGATTAGGTACCTCTAAAATGTTTGCACACAGCGCGGGCGAAGGAAAATTAGGGAGGGAAGAAAGATAGGTACCGGTGTACGTTGGTTTTAAATGTCTAAATATTATAGTGACTAGGAAATACAGAGGTCGGCAGGGCATTCCACGAGCGAGTTGTTTGGTTTAGAAATGAATCACGATATTTCAGAGTACGTCCGAAAGTGGGCTTGAGGGTATACTGATGAGCATTCATAGCGAAACGGGTGTTACGGTTAAAGGTTTGAAAGGCGGAATGCTACCTGCGATTTCAATGGAGCACTGATGGTGGTAATAGCGATAAAACACAGTGAGACATGAGACATTTCGTCGGTGTTCGAGCGTGTCCATTGACTGGTTGATGTTAACATCACCTATGAGTTTTATCGCACGATTTTGGATCCTATCTATCAAGTGAGGTCTTAGGGGCACATCACCAAATGTGGGCGTTCTACTTCAGTTTTGGGCGGATAAATTCCTTATAAATATATTGAAGCCTGGTCAGAGGGGTGAAATACTTATTATATCGCTTGTGGCAACCTGCACATTTCGCAGCATTTTTGGCGACATCGAATATGTGGTCATTCCAACCTAAGTTATCATGACACACATACCGAGAATGGAATGTTTTTCAGTTTCGACGATGCAAGTGCCATTCATGGATAATGGCTGGGTGTTTAAATTTGTTGTTGTTAGTTCCCCAATTGGTTATGCTGTTGATATCGGAATTTAATGAGCTTAGCATACGCTGCCGTTCCCGTTCTTCAGCCGAAGAGCAGGGCCGTGGGTTCGGGAACGAATATGAAAAGCAGAGAGTACTGTCATCAGCAAAGGAATATATTGGATTAGAAGTAGCAGACAAGAGATCATTAATGAAAATTAAAAAGAGTGTCGGAGATAGAACAGAGCCCTGGGGCACACCAGCATTTATTTTGTGAATATTAGACTTGAAACCATCCAATACAACTTGAATTGAACGTTCCGACAGGTAATTTGTAATCCATTGAAGAAGAGAGTCGTCGATCCCAAATGCCTGCATTTTCGACAAAAGAGCCTGATGCCAAACTCTGTCAAATGCCTTAGAAATATCAAGTGCAACTATCTTGCTTTCGCCAGATTGATATACGCTTTGGTTCCACTTTTCGGTGAGACATGTCATCAAATCACCAGTGGACCTGTTACTACGAAAACCATATTGCCGGTCATTGAAAAGTTTTCGTGTTTCGAGATATTTCATGAGCTGACGATTTATTAGCGTGTCCATGACCTCGGAAAGAGGGGACGTTAGTGCAATGGGTCTGTAAGAGGGGAGAGAAGATGATTCGTCTTTTTAGCTGACGAGCTGGACAAATGCTGTTTTCCATCTGCTCGGGAATAGGACTCTTCCTATTGATTGATGAAAAAGCATAAGCAGTGGTTTTGCCAGCATGGAAGAACACCTCTTGAGAAGAAGGGGAGATATACCATCTGGACCAGCGGATTTATGTATATTGAGATCTTTAAGTACTCTAGCTACTACACGAGTGCGAAAGTAGATTCGTCCCATTGAAGATTCGACGCACTCGAGTGTAGGCGGAGGCAAAGCACAATCTGGGAGTGTTGAGCTGGCCACAAAGTGTGCAGCAAGCAGATTGGCCTTATCCAAAGAGCTGACAGCTGGAATGTCATTGTGAATGAGCATTGGGATGGTGGATGAGGCAGAATTTCTGATGTTTTTCAAAAAGGACCAACTTTTGGTCGTACTGAAATTTCATACACTTAAGAAAGACGTTGCAGTCACTCCTGACTCGTTTAAACTTTTTTTGGTTTTCCACGGTCGGGTTGGTCTTGAAGGACCGATTTCTCTAACCCTGATAGCCTCTTTACAGCTTGAGTCGTACCATGCCTTTTCTTTTGGTTTGATACTCTTCATCCGATGTGTGTTAAAGGATCTCATTCCAAAAAGACTGGTGTCTGTGATCATATCAGCAGCGACATCCATATCGTTATAGAGGAAACATAACGACCAGTTAAAATTCCTAAAGAAGCTGTTAAGACCGCTCCAGTTGGCTTTCTCGTATTGCCATACGGTTCTTTTAGGAATTTTTTCTCGAACTGTGTGGTTGGTGTACGACAAAATTAGCTGATATGACACAATGGTCCAACGAGCCTAGAGGGGAGAGCACATCAATGGTGTGTTTATCAGGGTGAGAAGTTAAAACCAAGGCGGTATGACGATCAACGTCTGGTATTCGCGTGGGCTCATTTATAAGCTGCATTAAGTTGTTTTCCGCAGCGAAGATCTCAACACACCGTCCTTCGGACGTTGTCTGTCCAGAATGTCGAAGCAACTCAAGATTGTGTATATTGGAATCGTCCGTAATCACGATTTCAGTGTGAGGATACAGGGTTACAATTCTTTGTATGAAGCAGACAGCGCATCAAACTCGTTAAAGGTCGAATTGCTGTCCAATTTGGAGTTTCTTTAAATAAAGCTGTAATGGATAATTTACTAACGGAGATGAAATTTTAACCAAAAGAAATTGAATTCCGGATTGGGACAGTGGTGGAGTTTGGTAAGCTAGATCACTAGACACATGAATGGCGAGACCGCAGTGAGAGAACAATAATTGCACTATTTCGTAGCTTGAGACCAGTGTCATCTGAGAGGTGTGGGCGGAGATCTATCCGTGTTTCACTAAGTGCCAAAACAGCTGGTCTGTATTTAAAGCCTTGGACGCACGCACGAAAAGTGGTTGCTTTTAAGCCTGAGAATATTGGCTATATCCACTCTAAATTCCCGCGTCATTATAAGAAAGTCAAACACAAAAAATACAAACACGGATGATACTAAGAGCAGCTGTGAAGTAAAAATTCAGAATTGGTTTACCGAATTAAATAGTTGTAGGCAGCGTTGCCACTTTGCTGCAATACCAGTAGATCTACTGCACTTTTCGCAAAAAATAAATCTGCTGCCACTAAATCCGATCTACTGCATTTTTTTTTATTAATCTTGAATTTGTAAACTGTTTAATTTTAAATGCAATGCAAATGTAAATATCTTGCCCGTGAGTGTCTTGTTTTAGTTTAGTTTTCTAGTTTTTAATTTCTTTCATTTTTATTTACTAAATAATAGAAAAGAATACCCTTTTTCGATTCAACAAAATGAATGTACAAGTCCAGCAGAAACAAAAAAATACAAGCAATCATGGGAGCGAGAGTATTCTTGGCTCAAGTGAGTCGACGGGCAAAGCTTTTGTAAAATTTGCTTTAAAATGCTTGACAATAACAAAACAAATTTGGAAAGGCATAGTTCATCAAGATTTCATTTGGAGAAGTCCAAAAATACAGGCCTTATTCCAGATTTGGTTCTTCAGGTTTCCTCAAGAAACAATAATAATTCAAAACTTAATGCAGAGATTACTCGTGTTTGTACTGTGTTAGTCATAATTTGCCGTTTTCCTTAATGGAGAGTGTTCCCATTTTTTTGCAAGCAGTAAGTCCAGATTCTTCCATCGCTAAAGGTATAAAGTGTGGGCGTACCAAAGCTAGTTCCATGGTTAATTTTGTTATGGGTCCTTTTGCCCAAGGACAAATAAGTAACGTTTTGAGAACTCGAAAATTTTCTATTATAATAGACGAAACAACAGATGTTTCAACTAGAAAATGTTTAGCTATAGTTACGCGTTGTTTCGATGAACTGAACAAGAGGAGACGAGATAACTTTTTTGGTCTTATAGAACTTTCGTCGTTAGATTCGAATGAAATTTTTTCAAACTTGAATTTTTTTTTGTAAACAGAAATATTCCAATGACAAACATAATTGGAATGGCAACAGATAATGCATCTGTAAAGAGCGGCAATATAAATGGGGTTAAGGCAAAAATGTAAAATGTAAATAAGAATTTGTTTTATCTTGGATGTACGTGCCACTCCTTGCATTTATGTGCTTCAGCAGCTACTAAAAAACTACCTCACTTTATTGAAAAGAGCATTAAAGATATTTACAATCATTTTTCTTATAGCCCTAAGAGATGTTAAGCTTTTAAAGAATTTCAAGAAAATTTTTTTCATTTCGCATGCTAGGTGGCTTTCAGTTGAGAGTGTTGTAAACCGTCTCCTAGAGCAATGAAACCCATTACAATATTATTTCACTCTTTTAAGTTTTGAAAATTTAGATTCTGTAAACGAAGTCACTACTTTTTTAACTAATCCTTTAAATAAACTTTATATTCTCTTTCTTTCTTATGTTTTAAATTTAATAAATAAAAAAAATAAAATATTCCAATCAGAGTACACTCAAATACATCTTCTTGAACAAGACATTTTTAATCTTTGCATAGATCTTTTTAAGAATTTTATAAATCTTGATGCAGTTAATGTGAACATTGATTTAAACGATTTTTCCCTCTATCAGTCTTTTTCAAATATGTATTTCGGAATAGAGTTTCAAGAATATATAAATGAAAACAATTTCGATGAATTAGAAATCGATAAAATAAAAAAGGACGTTCTAAATTTGTATGTAGAAATTTGTGAGCAAATAAAAACACGTTTTGATTTCAATGATACAAAACTTAAACTGCTCAAATACATAGATGCTAAATTAGTGGTCGATGGTGGTATGCCATCAATATTGCCTATTTTAGATTCCTTTCCATTCACCGATTGTAATAAAGAAAATTTAAATAGTCAGTGGAGGTCTTAACTAGGGAACCAAGATCTTTTATGTAAATACTATGATGCTTTAGACTGTTCAATATTTTGGTTTAATTTACTCGATACTATAAACGCCTGGGGGAAAAATTATATGTCGAACTTTGCGAGAATATGTTGATCTTGTGTTCACTTCCTCATAGTAGTGATGCTGCAGAGCGAAAGTTTTCGATTGTAAGCCAAGTAAAAAATAAACTATGAAACAAAATTAACGTAAATACTCTTAAAAATGTAATTTTTTGTAAGGAAATGAATAGCGTCAGCATGACACCCTCAGACTCTCCTGGGCTTTTAGAGTATTTTCAAAATTATAATTTTATTGATTGAAAGTTTATAAAAAAAATATTTAAATGATTAATTAAAGACTTTTGAGATTAAGCTTGATCTTTGTTTTTTGTTTAATAAAAAATCTACTGCGGAGGGATCCAATCTACTGCATTTTTTTAATGATCTACTGCGCTCTCTTTTTTTTGAAGTGGCAACGTGGTATGCCCTTACAATATAAAACAGTGCACCAACAAAATTCTCACTCACAACCCGCTATCCATCAGTTATTGCCTACACTCAGCCACTGTCCATGCTGTATGACAAATATAACAACGGCAGTGATTGAGTGCAAGCAACAGTACTTACGACCAGGAGCGGGAATGGTGGGACATCTGCACTGTGTAAAGTTTTTTATTTTTTCTCACCACTGGATTGGACTTCTTTTTTTTTTGCAGAACGGTGAAGTATGGCTGAATTCCTAAACACATGCCAAGCAAATGCAGGAACGCAGTTGAAACGTCAAAAGCATATGTTTGCATTGCATGCATACTACGTTTCGGAATTGAAATTGGCTTTACATTGTTGCTTGTTTTATGAATTAGTTATGGACTCCCAATTTTGTATTTTATTAAAAAATTAAATACTCAATTGTTCAACAAAATCAACTTTTTCCAGAAATAAGAATGGAATTGTGAAAAAAAAGAATTTTTTGTGAATTTCTATTCAAACAACGAAAGATTCCAAAAAATAAGGGATTTTTTGACTTCATGAATAAGTTTCCAGACGTTGTTTTTATAAGTCACTTTAGGATGAGTAGAAACACTTTTGTGGTAAGAAAAGTTGATATTATAAAATTTCATTTTAAACTCCAAGAAAGTGAAGAAGCTTTCCCAAAAAGTAAGACCATTCTGGATAACAGAAAAAAATTGGGTGTCCTCAAATAAGTATGCGGGAATCTCTTCTTTTGACTATTTGGAAACTCGCAAACGGATGCTCTTATTGAGACCTTTCAGACAGGTTTTGCGTGGGACGGGAAGTTGTTTTAAGGGCTGTTTCAAAAACAATTCATTTTATTAGGTACTAAACATCGGAAGCTCTTCATAAAGTGGCCTTCAACACAGGTTGAATATTGCCGAATTATTGAGCAGTTCCACAGCCTTCGGAGTTGTGTCGATGGAGCCCACATTGAAATTCCATCTCCTACTTCAAATAAAGAAAAATATTATAATAGACACGGAACTCATTCACTGATACTTCAGGTAAAAATATAATGAGATTATAATTGATATAAAGCACATATTTTTCAATAATATGATTCTACGCAGTTTGTGACGCTAACTGCATTTTTACGGATATTTGTTTTAGATGGCCAGGACGAACCCATGACGCTGCAGTTCGAAATAGTTCTTTAGGGAACGGACTAAGTGGATTAATCCAACTTCCCGAAGGAACACATATTTTAGGAGACTCAGCATATCCTTTGTCGATGTATATGATGGTTCCATTTCGGAATAATGGTCACCTTAACTATCAACAAACATGGTTCAATACCTGTTTAAGTTCTACAAGAGTTTGTATTGAACAAGTTTTCGGCATTTTAAAGAGCAGGTTTCGAATTCTGAAGTATCTTGCGGTGTATAACATTAAAAATGTGAAGCAACTACATAACCAGATGGTGCTACAGAGTTCCAGTCTTTGAGTTTCAATAGCCATTTGTTGCTCGTGTCTTTTTTGGTCCTCTTCAGCCTCCTTTTTCAAAAAATCACTGCTTGGCATGTGCACCCGGCGGTGGTCGACACGATACTCACTGATAAGATAAACTCTATTGGATCATCAAGCCACACTTATAGAGCTTAGTGCACGATCTGCTCAACCGCGTGCCAATCATATTGCTGCAGAACATCAGTTTGTTCACCAATTTTCTGATGTTGAACAACCTACGAGTATTTCACCGCCGCAAATACCTGAAGTTGAACCTTCTCAAACACCTTCACAGACTTCTGCATCCCTGTCCACAGGGAATCAAACAAAGTCCAATAAAACTAAAAATTTTCGATGTTAAATTTATAAATTGGCCCAGTTTTAATGATACGCGTGTATGTAACACTCATTCACAACAATCTGAAATAGAGTTATACACACAAATGTTGCTATGATATTTGAAGAGTTCGTTATCCCGTGATGCAGGTTCAGTGATTAATAGTTTTGATGTCATATGAACAGTTAGTAGCAAGGAAAACATTTGAAAGCTACTTATAATGGATTAACTGGGATTTAGTCATGTTTCAGGGGAAAGGCTAAGAGCTTTAGAGTTAGCGATTCTGTCGAGGCTTTTGAAAGCAATAAAAATTCCAAAGGATTATTGGAATTGCTGCCTTGTATTTGCATTTCGTCAAATAGACGAATCCTCTCAAAAACTATGGAGACGAGAAAGTGCTCAAAAGAAGAATCCAACATTGACAATTGCAGAATTTACAAAGTCTGCACGATTGGACCAAGAAGTGTTCCGAAACCTTCAACGCATAAGTTTAATCCGCCAAACAAAGCTAGGTGTGCAGCACTTTCTTCTTCAAATTTGCGTATTTGGTCCAGAAAGTCATTGTATAGAGAAGTGTCCAGGATTTGGGAAAGAAATGCATTAAAGGAAAACGACATTTCGTAAGAAAACATGAATTATGCTCGAATTGTTTAAAAAAGCATCATTTACGCAAAATTTGCCAGTCGAGTTGTTGGATTGATGTAATAGGAAACACAGCACATTGCTTCAAGAGGATTTCACTAGTACGTAGTCAGGGTGTTATAGAAATCCAACTGTACAAATGTCTGAAAGTCAAGGGTCAATGCCGTCTAGCGGGAATGGGATGAATACTTTATCCACGGCACAAGATTCTCTTTTGTTTGCATCAATACTACCTGCATTAGTAGTAGTTATGGACGTTAGATGAACTAACATAGATGGCAAACTCTACTAACACTTTTGCAATCTCTTAAATTCCTCCTAAGCGAATTACCAACACCTGTCCGAGCCTGTAAACTGCTAGAATTTGCTAGAATGACAGCAATTTGAACGTACATTTCACTATTTCATGGAATTCGGAGTCGGTGATTGCAACTTTAAGAGCGTTAACTCCAATTTTCGGTCGTAATTCTCACCCTAGTAGACAGGCAATAACAAGTTTAGTGCAAAAATTTGAGTCTACATATTCGTTATGTGATGTTGCTGTGTCAGTGAGACAACGGGTTGGTCGAAGTGTCGAAAATATCGCTGCCGTTCAGGCGTCCGTAGCAAACTATCCAAATCAATCAATTCCAAGGCGTTCTCAAGAATTGACCACATTATGGCGTATTTTTCGTAAGGATCTTGGTTTACACCCATACAAGATCAAGTGACTCAAGAATTGAAATAGATGGACCATTTGAAGCGACGTACATTCTCCGATTGGGTTCTGGAGAAGATCCGCCAAGATGATGAATTTCATCGCAAAATCATCTTCAGTGACGAAGCTTATTTTTGGCTCAATGGGTCAATAAGCAAAATATGCGTTTTTGGTCGGGTGAAAATCCACATGTGCTTCATGAATCACCACTTCATCCACAAACAACTGTTTGGTGCGGTTTGCATGCCGGCGGCGTTATCGGGCCATATTTCTTCGTCGACGATAACGATCGTCACGTTACTGTGAATAGTCAGCGCTATCGCGCCATGGTCACCGATTATTTTTGGCCCGAATTGGAAGATATGGACTTGGACGACATGTGGTTTCAATAGGATGGTGACAAAAGCCGCACAGCACACGCTGCAATCGATTTATTGAAGAGTAAGTATGGTGAGCTTGTTATCTCAAGAAATGGGCCAGTCGATTGGCCGCCTCGTTCTTGCGATTTAAAGCCGCTTGACTATTTTCTGTGGGGCCACGTTAAGTCATTGGTTTATTCCAACACTCCGACGACGTTGAAAGAGCTCAGAGCCAACATTGAACGCGAAATAGCGGCCGAAATGTGTAGCCGAGTCGTTGCAAATTGGGTCCAACGAATCGACCGCTGGAAACGTGCCCGGTGGCCATATGAACGAAGTCGAGTTCCATTCATAAATGTTTTGGTTGTACTTCAAGCTGATAATAAAGTTTTTGGAATATCTCAAATGGTTTGCGTTTTATTTAAAAAAAAAGTTGTCAAGTCCTTATTGGAAAACCCTATACATATTTCATTCTTTTGTTATCAGATGGAATTCGAAAATATATTTTTTTTTTTTTATTATTATTATTGTTATTGTTTCCCATTCTAACGGATGTAATCCCTTCTACACACCGTACGATATAATTTATCCGGAGAGGGGGATTGGAAAATTGGAATTCTCACAGATGGCTCGAAAACAGAGGAAGGAACAGGTTCTAGTATCTTCTCAGATGACCCAGAACTTCTTCCAATCAGAGGTTCTGACTGTCTTCAGGGCGGCTGAGCAAATGCAGATGAGATCAGTATCCGAAAGAGATATCGCTATCTACATCAATAGCCAGGCCGCACTCAATGCAATGGAATCATCCATCGTCAACTCTGTACTATGCAGTCAGAACCGGGTAAGAATGTGCTGGATGCACTGCGATATTAAAGTAAATGAACAAGCGGACGATCTTACAAGAAAAGGAGGGCTACTCGACAGTAGTGAGGTTGCCAACATCAAACCACCCCTTTGCATAGTGAGGTGTACTATCGAGGAAAAAAGTACAATGACTGCCAATCTAAGGTGGTTAAGTCTTGAAGGACACAGGGTATCCAAGGCTCTATGGCTGATCTTTGACGGCAAAAGATCTAGGAAGTTAGTAAAATTAAACAGGGACAAGCTTAGGACAGTAGTAGGAATCCTGACAGGACACTGTCTCTTGCCGCAACACGCAACGAGATTCAAATCGTGAGATACAGATATCTGCAGATTCTGCGGTGATCTGTAAGCTTTTGTGGACATAACACACATACTGTGTGAATGCGAGGTAATATCGCGTTGTCGACGAAAATTTGTAGGGAAATACTTTTTCGAAAACCTTGAGGAATAGAGGCGGTGTACTCTCTCCCCTTTTCTGCAACTTGGTAGTTAATGAGGTAGTTAATGAGGCTATACATCTCGGTCATATGGCCGATACTTACTTACGGAGTTATCGTCTGGGGGACGGCCTTAGTAAATACAATCAACTGCAGTAACTAAACTAAGCAGAGTCCAAAGAACAGCATGTCCATGCATAAGCAGAGCCTTAAGGTCTGAGGCATTAGACATTCTGTTTCATTTAACACCCCTCGATATTTTCAGTAGGCAAGTAGCTGAGACTGCAGCTATTCGCCTTAGAGCGACTACACAGTGGACAAATAATTCATTTGGCCACGCTAACATTCTTAATACATTAGGAATCCTCACAGAGAACATTGATTACACCATACCTGAGCTTTGGGAGGAAGATGCTTTCATGCTTTCAGACAAGTCAATCCATCTCTACACAGATGGATCTAAAACCGATAGCGTAGTTGGTGGCGGTGTTTTCTTAGATAAGCTAAATCTAAGCCACTCTTTCCATCTTCTAAATCACTGTAACGTGTTCCAGGCGGAAATTTTGGCGATTAAAGGAGCTCTGTCCTAAAGGAAAACGTGATGTCTGCAAAGGATATCCACATCTTTTCGGAAAGCCAGGCCGCTATCAAGTCCCTGGGTTCAGTCTCATTAAATTCTAAAACCGCCCTTGAATGCCAATCATCTCTCATGGAGATGGCAGAGCAGTTCAACCTTCACCTTTGCTGGGTGCCAGGCCACAGAGACATTCCAGGTAACTGTAGGCCCATTGAACTCGCCAAAATTGGGACCACTCTACATATTCTACCGGAAAAGGGTAGCATAGGTATACCAATCGCTACGTGCAAATTAATATTAAATCTGGATGCCAATAAAAGAACAGCCCTTACGTGGACTGTTGGACCAACATGTCTAGCGACTAAATGCCAAAGCTGGATCTGAACTGCCCTAAGAGTCTGATAATTCTAAATAGGAAACATCTCCTAGGTGTCATAACTGGACGCAGAAGGATTGGCGCATTTATAAACGATTTCTGTAGAATCTGCATGGACGAGGAGTAATAGGAGACAATCCTCCTCCACCAGCTCTCTCCCAGAGCAGAAAACTTCACTTTCTTCTACAGTGACCTAAACGATCTAAAGAATATAGACGTAAACAGTCTCCCACGATTCATCGTAAGCCCAAACTGGTTCGATTAGTAAGAGGATCATAGATCCACGTGGCATCACAATGGGCTAATAGGCCTAAGTAAGTTGGTGTTTCCAACAGCCACTCTTACCCACCCACCTACCTACCTACCTATCTAGAGGAAATAGACGGCAAGAACTCCAAAGGCCTTCCTGGCTTTTGCAAGAAAATTGGGTGTTTCACCAGTGCGATTGTTTAGGTTTGTGCCATTTCAACTGGTTCCACAGGGATCGAAATGGGCTCGTTTTGGTGCCTGGTGTCTGTCTGATGGCATATCCATCACACCTCTATTGTTGTTATTGTTGTGAATTGAAATAAAGTAATTATTTGAAATAAAGCTTTCCATACCTTTATTTCATTTTTTAAGATTTAATTATTGCTCCTGATGTTTACATCACGATTTTTCCGATAGGTTACGGAGACACAGCGGACAAGAATTGCCTGCCGCCAGAAAAAAAGAAGGGCATTCCATAGGAGCCGCATCATTCATTTTCGTATTTGTTTTATAAATTAGCGATACATATAAGAAGATTGAATAATACTTCCTATGTGTCACAATCCATCCTCAAGAAGTTTTGGCAATGCTCTGCTCTGGTTAGCTTTAGTTCTTTTAATAAATTTTCATGCAGAAATCGATTTCGCTGGTGTCATCCACTTTTTTTCCACTCTTTTCTAATAGTGCATAAGAACGATGGCCAAAGCAAATTCACTCGCTGTACTATTGAACATGGAAAATTATTTCACAAATAATCAGCGCACATGAATGCATGCTAGTGGATTGTAAAATAAATTTGCGTAAAAATTTGTACAAACCCAAAGAATGTGCGTTCTTGCATGCCAGTAGATTCTACACCTTTCCTTCTACGTTGCACTTTTTTCACATAACTTTTATCGATTGGTTCATCAACTATCTCCAGAGTCTGAGCTTTCGCAAACATTTGTGTTGATACGCTCTTTGCATTGTTATCGTTGACATTTGGCACTCCGACTAAGTATTTCAGTGCAGTTGCTAAGTAGATTTTTGGTTGCCAGTTGAGCCGATTTTCAAACATTTGTACTTTCAATTTCTATGCATCGTTTTCTGCTCGTAACTCATTCATCGAAAGCAGAAATTGGCTTGAATTTTTCTTGTATTGGTTTGAAAAGATCTCCGCCGGAGAACTGCACGTTTGTCACAGCGGAGAAGGTACACCTCTTGTATATTATACAAGTTTGCATCTCCTTGCAAAACATTAACACTAGAAATGTGAAAATAACTCTTGCAATCACTGCACAGTATTTTTGTTGTAGAACTTCTTTCAACTTTTTCACTGCACGTTTGACCATTCATTATGAAAAAGTTTTTAAAAAGGTTTATAAAGTTTTCACGAGATGTGAATCCCGGAACACTCAATTTATGTGATTGAGCTAGAAGCAAAGTTCGACTATGACCTCTTTTGGATAGTCTTGACGAGAGTTATAAGGACATGCAAGCATCATTCGCATCCCAGAAGGACTTGCCATCATTAGAAAGTGTTCCTATTAGGCTAATGGAAGTTGGCGATACAAAGCGAGAGAGCTGTTATCAAATGGTAATGCCATGAGAGTAAAAGGTAAATTTAACCATTTTTCATCTCATACAACAAACCCAAGTAGTTTAGTTGACCGCACCGCAACAAACAAATTCATTTGGCTCAAGGTATTGTTATTACAATAGCCGTCGGTGTGGACGAAGGGGGCATAAGACGAGGGATTTCCGATCACATGAAGAAATGGCAAAGCAAGGTGATGACTCATGTGGAACTGGTTTCATGTTGCAGGAACTCTTGGACCTCTACCCCACAAGAGCACTCGATATATCAGAATATCGTGTATCCAGTCAAGGAAGAACCATATGCCACCAAGAGCAGCAGCAGAAGATTTCAAAACCTGGCACAACAGGATGGAACACTTGAATGCAGCATCACTGACACATTTATATTTTATTTTAGAGTATTTTTTTAGTAAAAATAAAAAATAGTCATATTGGGGATAAATCTATATAACCTTGTACGAGGAAAACTGGAAAGCCTCAGGTAAAAACTTCGTATTATGAATTTACAGGCAACATTATGGCGCACCAACATAATAAAAAAGAAAAATGCTATTTACTCAAAAATTTATTGAAAAGAGTTTTTAGATATGGGTGAGGTGTCGAATATTGTAGGTATGTATGTACGAGTATTATATACAATATAAATTATTCCATGTATTCCATTAAATTATCGTATTTACCATAATCATTGCAAATCTAATGTTGCGCCACGGTGTGAACTTAAACTCAGTATCAGCAAAACCCCCATCACGCAACTATCATTGAAATAAAAGAATCAAGAATCAAACTCACTTACTTCGATATCCATCCACTGTTCATCGTTGCTGGTATCATTAAGACTATTTCTTCTATCCAATGAGAGGGAGCTACCCCCGTTCATTTCGAAGGAAGAGCTCCATGCGATCTTCAAATCACCGAGAAGGAAGAAATCAGCTGAAATCAATTTAATTCCGAACATTGTGCTTCGACATCTCCCAATAGAAGCGATGAACATATACACCACACTGTTTAATAATGCAATGAATAATGCAAATTATGCAGCGCATTGGAAGACAGCGGTGGTGTATCCGATTTCTAAAAGGGATAACGACACGTTCATTCCGCCGAATCTTCGGTCGATGAGTCTCCTTCGTAAAATCAGCAAGGTATTTGAAAAGATTATCAATAGAGTCCTCACTAAGTGGTTTGAGGACAAAAATATAATTCCGAATAATCAATTCGATTTTAAATCGGGACATGATATCTCACATACCACGTCTAAACTGATATCTGATAACCAGTGGAACAAAAATAAGAAACAATGCACGGATACCTGCCTGATTGACTTGGAGAAGGCGTTCGACACCGTATTGTTGAGCGACTATTCTTAGAGCTGAACAGGCCGGGAATAAGTTTATCACTGCTTTACATTCTTTTTGATATGCTCACCAGTAGACAGTTCATCGTGAAGAATAATGATGTGGCTTCTGCTGGAGTATTTGACATTAAAAATGGTCTGCAACAAGATGCGGTTAATTTGCCGATCCTATTCAACATCTACAAAAACGATCTTGTGAGCGCACTTCACCATGCCATAGCGAACGCCGATGAATTGATCGCTCTTGCAATGTGACCTTAATAAGATTAAGCGATATTCCGATGACTGGAGGTTGAAGATTAGCTTTCTGAAGTCGGAAATTCTTTTTATGTCGCCTTTGTCTGAGATCTCTATGGATACTAGAAAGAATTGGCGAATGTTTTTGATCGTGGGACAACACGGGAAACCAATTGCTTGCCGAAATGTAGTCAAACACCCTGGGATCTGGTTAGATCAATATCTGTATTTTAACAAACTTATAAGTGTTGGTCTTATCTTCCATGTCGCTCGAACAGCTGCGGATAGGCGATAACTACGATCGCGACGTTGCACATGGCAGTGCGGAGCGTCTCCGTTTTAGTAGGGCGGTAGAGAATCACGACATGAGAGATTTTGCTCGGCAGCACCAACAATTTTTGTGGCTTAGTACGGGAAGGGAAATTCCTTCTACTTTTTCTTTAAGTTCTAGGTAGCCCTTTAAGAGTGAGGCCTGACTATCCGAAAGTAAGCGGATATCCTTAGCAGATATCACGTTATTCTTCAGCCAGGACAGAGCTTCTTTAATCGCCAAAATTTCCGCCTGGAACACACTACAGTGATTTGGAAGACGAAAAGAAAGGCTTAGATTTAGTTTATCTGAGAAAACACTGCCAAAAACCCCACCATCGGCTTTAGATCCATCTGCGTAGAGATGAATTGACTTATCCTCCATGAAAGCTGTTCTAAGCTAAGCCGAACTTAGGATTTAATTCCCCAAGTAAAGTTGTCTTGGAGCCAAACCGATACGTAATAATCTACTATGCAGCAAAAAATTAAGACTGTATGTCCAACACGTTATAAATTATTTCTTTATTAAGTGTGAATACTACGGTAGTTAACAGACTGATGCCGCATAAATTCAACCCTAGTTTCCATGAAACCTTGCTTTTACGTACAGCTGTAAAATTTACAGAAAATCATAGGTTTACATAATAAGGTTAATAATTTGAAATTCTTTAGCTCCATTCAAAGAATTGTATCACTGTATCCTTATACTGAAATCGTTATTACGGGCGATTTCAATATACACAATTCTGGGTGGTTTCGACATTCTGGACAGACAACACCCGAAGGACGGTATGTTGAGATCTTCGCTGCGGAAAACAACCTAACGCAGCTTGTAAATGAGCCCACGCGAATACCATACGTTGACAGTCATACCGCCAACAACCTTGTCTTGTTTTTAACTTCTCACCCTGATAAGCACACCGTTGATGTGCTCTCCCCTATAGGCTCGTCGGACCATTGTGTCATATCAGCTAATTTCTCGTACACCGACCACACAGTTAGAGAAAAAATTCCTAAAATAACCGTATGGCAATAAGAGAAAGCCAACTGGAGGGGTCTTAACAGCTTCTTTAGGAATTTTAACTGGTCGTTATGCTTCCTCGATAACGACGTGGATGCCGCTACTGATATGATTACAGACACAATTCTTTTTGGAATGAAATCCTTTATTCCTCATTATATGAAGAGTATCAAACCAAAAGAAAAGGCATGGTACGACTCAAGCTGTAAAGAGGCTATCAGGGTTAGAGAAATCGGTCCTTCAAGACCAACCCGACAGAGGAAAACCGAAAAAAGTTCAAACGAGCCAGAAGTGACTGCAACGCCTTTTTTAAGCGTGTAAGATTCAAATACGACCAAAAACTGAGGCAAAAAGTACTACAATGTCCTAAAGGTAGTAATAATTGCTGTTCGTTAGTCAAATATATTAGAAATTCTGCCTCATACTCCATCCAAACGCTTATTTAAAATGACATTCCAGCTGTCAGCTCTTTGGATAAGGCCAATCTGCTTGCTGCACACTTTGCGGCCAGCTCAACACTTCCAGATTGTGCTTTGTCTCCGCCTACTCTTGAGTGCGTCGAATCTTCAATGGGATGAATCTACTTTCGCACTCGTGTAGTATTAATTCAACATACATAAATCTGCTCCCCTTCTTCTGAAGAGGTGTTTTTCCTCATTGGCAAAACCACGCTGGCAAAACCACCCGTGTCATAAAACTTATTAACGACAATAATACTAGTCACTCAATTGACTCGCTCGAACACTGACGTAATGTCTCCTGCCTCACTTTGTTTTATCGCTATTTTCACCACCAGTGCTACACTGAAATCGCCAGTAGCATTCCGCCCATTCAAACTTTCAACCGTAACACCCGTCACGCTATGAATGCTCATCAGAATACCCTCAAGCCCATTTTCGGACGTACTCTATTGTATCGTGATTCTTTCCTAAGAGGTACAACTCGATTATGGAATGCTTTGCCGATCTCTGTATTTCTTGGTCGTTATAACTGGCAAACATTTAAAAACAATGCACATCGGTACCTCTCTTTTATTCTTCCCTAAATTTCCTTTGCCCGCGCTGTGAACAATCACCTTAAGGGTACACAAACCCCTTAAGCGCGCGCTCATTATAAAAAAAAACAAAAACTACTAATACATCTACATTCGACTTCTGTAGACTATATGTGTGTTTACAATATTGTGTTTCAAACGTATTATATTGGAACAATTAATGCCCCCTATTGACATGTGTGTAGGAAGTAATAATCTTCAAGATAGTGCATCCTTTCTCCTTGTCTCCGAGTCAGCCATTATCAATTTGGTGCAAGACATATGATTGCTGATCTCGTTTCCACTTCGCCATACCTCCGAGAGAGTGAGATAGAGATTCTAATTGTAAGGATGTTGACATGTGTTTTGTTGACTTTAGGTTTCGTGTTCTTATGGTGGTCGGTGGCTTTTTATTCTAAAGAATAAAAGTCAATAAACTGTGTTGCGAACTGGAGTGTTGGTCGTCTACCTGCAGAGTTGACAGCGCAGTCGTGATTGCGGATGTGTTGACGTTGTTAAAGGCACTTTCTATGTCCACGAAAGCAACCATTGTGTACTCTCTATATTGTAGGGATCGTTCGATGTGGCTAGTCAGTGAATGCAGAGCCGTTTCCACCGACTTTCTTTACAGTAGGTATGTTGAGCCATTGACAGAATACTTGGATCAATGTTAGCTTGTATATAGATATCAATCAATCGTTCTAGAGTTTTCAGAAGGAAAGATGATAGATTTATAGGTCTGATGTCCTTTGGGACAACATGAGAACATGACAGTGGAATGTGGATAAGTTCTACAAAGCTAATCATAATACTTTCTAGCGTGGGCAGAATAATATCTGGGGACCTCTGTAGTTCGGCAGGTATTATACCGTACGGACTAGTAGATTTGTATGGTTTGAAGCTATGTTTCTTGTGATCAGACCAAGAATTTTGGTCCCGGTTGCAGTAGTCCTGTTTGGGTTGCTACTGGCCGGTGAATTGGGAGCTTCTTGAAAAGTGGGTGTGCAGTAGCAGGTTGAGTGATTCATCGCTTGAGGCTGTCCAAGCGCCATCGGTTTTTATTCAAACAGCTAGGCATCATAGGATTCGTAGAGACAAATCTCAGAGGTTTCCGTGATTTTGAACTCCAGGATTGTCGCTTTGCCTTCGTCAGTTCTTTTTTGTATAATTTGAGGGATTCTTTGTATGAGTCCCAGTCAATCACTTTATTTGTGCTTTTAGCTAGTTGAAAAACTTTCTGCAAGTGTTTCTTAGCAATCCCAGTGCTGATGTCCACCAGTGCGGCTTTTTCTTGCCTCTAGGTTGAATAAGAGAGTAGGAAGCGGCCATAGCCTGATTGAGAGTCAGGATGAATTCTTTGACTTTCGTGTTAAACTCATTGGTTTCGAGGTTGTTAAACTTGAGAGTTCAGACGATAGCGTTTCTGATAGTATTCGTCTGTATTTTGGGCAGTCAGTTTTCCGATAATTCCGGAAGGCTGGTTGGCTTAGAGGAGCATCACTCAGGCTGACTTGGATGTATCTGTGGTCTGAAAATGAGTGTTCAGATGATACCATCCATTCCGTTAGTCTAGCTTGTAAGAGTAAATGCATCTTATCGGTTTTGTTGTTTCCGCTGTACTACAAGGTTTTGATCTATTGATATCCTCAATCCGCTACAGAACTTCTTTATATATGAGGAGCAGGGGTTTTGAAACACCGTGCAAAGTTTTTGCAGTATTTTTATGTTGTTCGTTGAGGATGTTCCACATACTTCGCTCCTATCTCTTGGTTAATGACATTTTGGAGGTATTCTCGCAAATTAAGCCCACGGAGCTGGCACCTTTATGTAAGCTCTGCGAGTTTACTTTGCCGTTGCTCATTGACGTCAACAAAAATTCTGTCTGTAAAAGTCGATACAGACTAGCTAGTGGTTCAGTCAAGCTCACTACACAATTATTCACTTCGTGTTTTTGTTTATTCCATCATATGCAAAGGGTTTTTCAATAGGGACATACAAATTTTGTATTTTAATACAAACGCACCCTTAAATATTTTTTGTGATCTGCGAATGTCAAAACGTCAGTCAAGGTTGACATTTTTATCATTGTGAAGGTGACGAACGAGCAACGTTTGGAAATTTAAAAAAAATACTACCGAAATTCTGAGTCGGTGGTCGCAACTTTCAGAGCGGCTACTCCAATTTTCGGTCGTAATAATCGTCCCACTAGACAGGCTGTGCGTGCTATAGTGGATAAATTCGAGTCAACATATTCACTATTAAATGTTCCTGTTCCAGTGAGACAACGCACGAAAATAACGCAGCAGTAAGTCCTTCAGTTCGAAATGAGCTGAGTCTGTCAATTGCACGCCATTCACAGTAATTGGGAATCTCTCAGACCACATTGTGTCGAATTTTGGGTAAAAATCTTAGCCTACAACCTTAAAAACCCAAATTAACTCAAGAACTGAGACCTCTTGATCATTTGAAACGCCGGAACTTCTCCGATAGGGCTTTGCAAAAGTTTGAAGAAAATCCTGAATTTCATCGAAAAATCATCTTCAGTGATTGGATAGCAACAAACACACATGTGCTTAAAGACACTCCATTGCATCCCCAAAAAGTGACCGTGTGGTATGGATTTCATGCCTGAGGTGTGGTTGGACCATATTTTGTCGTCGATGAAAATAATGGTCATATTACGGTCAATGCAGTTCGGTATCGTGCCAAGTTGGAATACTATTTTTGTCCAGATTTGGATGGACAACAAGAGGGTGGCATATGCAATACAGATGGTCAAACAACTGATATATTGAAGGGAAAGTTCGGTGAAAGTGTAATCTCGAGAAATGGTCCTGTAGAAAGGCCACCTCGCTCATTTAATTTGACGCCATTGGATGTCTTTTTATGGGGTTACGTTAAGTCGTTGGTTTAGCTCAGGAACAATATGTGTGGAAGAGTGGCGGAAAATTGGTGGCTCTAAAGATCGCTGCAAACGTGCTCGCGGTGGTAATATGAACGAGATTGAATTTCATACTTAACCCTCTAATGCCTACAACCGCCTCTAGGCGGGGTAAAGCTAACAAGCATTTACATGTAACGGTATGATCTTTTTTTCAATCTGATAAGCTTTACATATAGCTTAAGTATTATTTTATGCATAGCTGTTTAAATCATAGCTGTAGTGCGTTTCGTTTGCAGGTTAAGTTTGTTCAAAGTGAAAAATCCCCTTGTAAGCACAAAGTTAATTATTTTCGTCAGATCAAATTGGAAAAATAACAGGTGAGTAGATAAAAGTGTTTTTTATCGATAAGTGAAAAAAGAAGTTTTGTGCTGTGACGTCTTTTTATATAAGCTACTAGGGTTTTCTTGAACCCGTCTAGAGGCGGGGTCAGGCAGTTGAGTGTATTTTTTGTTTATTATTTCTCCATAACTGATTCAGTGCTTTGGTTAGGTAGCAATGTCGAGAAGATCTTTGAGGAACCTGTCGAAGATGACAGATGACGAATTGATGACAGAGCTGAATTGATGAATTCACTTTCAAGCTCTGAAGACACTGACGGTGAAGATGATTTCGACGATGACGACGATGACGACGAAGTTGACGATCCAGATTTTATTTGCCCTGAAGAAGAACTCTTAATTGATCATGGTTTGATGAATTCAAGTCAGATCCTAATGGATGCAGTAAACGCAAGATTTGACATTAGCGCTTTAGACATTAGTCATCAAGAGCCGAGTTCAGCCTTAGCATCAATTCCTTCAACATCCGTTGCTGCTATTGCTTCTTCAGATTCAAACGCCAGAGCTAACGCCGCATCTAGTTCCGATAGTGTTTCTGAGCCTAATATTACCCCTTCACGTTATAGAAAACGTAAACGTTCCTCGTATGACAACGAATTACAAGAAGAAGGTGGCCCAAGTTGTTCGACCACTGGCCAATTCATTGGTACTTCGAATACAATGAAAAATGATGCTCTGGAATTCAAATCCATATTGTGGACAAAAAAAATATGCAGCTGCATGTAAATGAAATCGTTTTTCGCGGGGTAAAAGAGCTGCCAGATGAAGTAATATCTTTGAAAACACCATTTGATTTCTTCCATTACTTTGTGACTGATGAATTTATGCAATATATGGTTGATGAAATGAAATTGTATGCGTTCCAGCAGAACATTGAAACTCGATTTATTACCAATAAACAAGAGGTTCGACAATTCATTGGAATCATGTTCTTCATGTCTGTTTACCGCTTTCCAAATGTTCGTTCCTACAAGGGAAGACATTCGCTGGAAGCAATTCGGACCACAATGACACGGATGAGGTTTGAACAAATGCGCCAGTTCTTGCATTTCAATAACAACTCGACTTTGATCCCGAACGGACAGCGTGGATACGACAAGTTGCATCGAGTTCGATCACCACTTCAAAGAACGCTTTGCGTCTGTTCCGATGCTTCATCGTCTTTGTGTAGATGAACAGATGTGTGCTACAAAAATGGGTGGCAATCCTACTCGGCAATATATGCCAGCCAAACCACATAAATGGGGAACCAAGCTTTTTGTTCTATGTGATCACATGGGCTTCTCATATGCATTTGAAATTTATTCTGGTGCAGGAGACAACGTGGTACCAGAAAATGCACCAGATCTCGGAGCTTCATCAAACGTCGTTGTACGTTTGCCCAACAAAATTCCAGACAACGTGAACCATATTCTATATTTTGATAATTTTTACACATCATTGGGCCTGCTAACATACCTAAGAAGCCGTGGTATATATAGTTTGGGAACAGTGCGCTCAAATCGAGTGCCAAACATAAAATTGTCGAGCGATGCTGAACTGATGAAGCGAGAAGTTGAGCGAGGATATTCCGAGGAATATGTCGCTAACGCTAACGGAATAGATATAAGCAGCGTTTTGTGGATGGACAACAAAAGTGTTCGACTTCTTTCGACTTATGTTGGTATCGAACCATTTCTGTCTCGAGAGCTTGTTCCACCACCCTCCAAATCTTCTCGATGGGACAGGAAAAAACATCAACAAATAGAAGTTGACTGTCCATTTATAATAAAAGAGTATAATCGACATATGGGTGGTGTCGATCTCATGGATGGTCTTCTTGGTCGTTATCATATATATATGAAAACCCGAAAATGGACTAACCGCATATTTTTCCCATTGTTAGTTGGATGTGGCAATGGTCAACGCTTATATTCTTTTTCATATATTGCATAAGGGAGTCAAAATCGAGTTGCCAAATTTTCGCTCTGAAGTTGCGGAATCATTATGCATGATTTCGAACGAAACAAAAAAAAACGAGAGGTCATCCAACGTCATCCCCAGTA
This sequence comes from Volucella bombylans, assembly GCA_949129095.1. Lineage (NCBI taxonomy): Eukaryota > Metazoa > Arthropoda > Insecta > Diptera > Syrphidae > Volucella > Volucella bombylans. The sequence goes on along the minus strand of OX422143.1, from coordinate 107,266,491 downwards.
AGACCAATCCGAAAGCCAAAAAAGTGTTATTTTCCACCTCCAGAGGTTCGATACGCCAGCGTGGGCCATTGGTGTGTATTTCTCGATCGCAAGGGCAAAAAGTTATGCAGAAACCCAGCATGTAAGTCAGAAACACAGGCATTTTGCACCAAATGTAAATTGAATCTCTGCAATTCCACCACAAAGTCGTGTTTCTTTGACTACCATCAACGTTAATGTAGGTAATATACAACTATACAACATTGTTCACTTCCTTTTTAACTTATTTTGATACATTTTCATGATTATTTATTCAATAAACTATTACTTTCATAATTTCATCTGTTTGTTTGTTTTTTCCTCTAACGACCCAACTCCGCCTAGAGGCGGTGTAAATATTTTTACCTGTAAAAAGTAAAAACATAATTTTTTTGAAAATCGTATTTCAGATTCGTTTTTATCGTGCCCATATTAGTGTATACTGATTTTTTGAATCAAATCAAAAAATGAGGCATTAAAGGGTTAAATCTAACATGTGAACTACACCTGGAATAAATTTCAGACTGATATCTCAATTATTCTATATTTTGTTTAAATGCCAACCGCGCTGCGGTTCGTAACTAAGAGCCTTTCATCCGTAGTGTCACACGAATGAATGAATGTACATCCGTCTTATAATCTGCTCAACCCGATCAGGCATACAAACTTCGAATGGTCTCATTAGATGTCAGTGCTGTTGCTGAAGTACCTGAATATGGTTTTCCCCATTTAGATGCTTATGCTGCAGTATTCTATTAGTTCTTGTTGCAAAGCCAAAAGAAATAACCAACATGTGGCACCCCTTTTGCAGTGAACAAAAACTTGTATAACATGAGTTGGACACAACGTTAACAGCAGAACATATGCATAAACCCTAATTTAGTCATGTGTATGTTGTATATTCAAGAAATACTCAATGCGCTTGTTTTACTGAAAAAGCAGTTAGGACAAAAACTTTGATACTTTGGCTTTATCAAGCATGGAGATAAAAACAATAAAGATAACGACGATTAAGTTATTTTATCGAATGTTAAAGCGCACCTTAATTGTATTAAATCGTAATTCACTTAGTCAATCTCGACTAGTCGTGAAAAATTGTCTCCTTTGTACAGTTGTGAATCAGAAAAATAAAATTCGTGATATCCAATTTTATCTAGAACAATGTTACAAAAGAAAAAATTTACATTAGTTGAAAAGAAAAGTCAAAGGAAAATGTATACACATAAAAATATAAGGTACATTTGAGATCTCTAAAATTCATCAATAAATATAATAAATTTTAAGATATACAACAATTGAAGAAAAAGATATTAAGACACCCTTTTAGCTTCATTTGTTTTCAAATTGGTTGTTCAGTGAGGTCGTTTTGGAACTTTTAGTGGGAGATCTTGCATTTCTAAATGACGGATGCCTTTTGGTATTTGCTGCAAAATTGCTCCCACATTTAGAATTGTTTTACGGGTTTTGTTAAAAAGTTGTTTTAAAAACTGCGTGAATGCGTGACAAATCCAAAGTTACATATTACAAACAAGATTATTTTAGAGCGTTAAAAATGAAGTACTTCTAGTTACCAAACAAATACGAAGTTCAGCCTCGAAAAGCACTCCTGCTGTAACAAAAAAAACAACCGATATTAAATATCCAAGGCTAATAATGGACCTGAATAGAGAAAGGCTAGCATAAAATGACAGCAGACGAGATATCCATACAAATCACTGCTTAACAGACTTACTGAATTGACAATCACCGTGTAAAGGATTTTAAAAACCAATCATTCAACCGATTTGTGAGCGAACTGACTGCCGACAAGCAAACAAAATACACTCTTTGAAGACTATCTGTCAACGATTATAAACCAACCAGATTCCATTATTAATATTTTCTTTACTTTTGAACTTAAGGGGTAGCTAACATGAAGCCAACATTATATATACGAGGGTTGTCTGAAAAGTTACCGACCGAACAATGATACAAGTCTAATTGTAACTCTACACACTTCTCCCAGCGATGCTCCTATCTCTCTAACCCGTAAAAATTTTTGCTTGGCGTTTTTCCCTGCAAAATAATTGTTCACAAAGTTGATTGCCTCCTCATTTGACGAAATTCTCTGTCCTCCGAGCGCAGTTTTTAGATGAGGGAACAAAAAGAAGTCGCTTGAGGCTAGGTCTGGTGAATAAGGCGGATGGTCAAGCAGTTCAAACAGTTCTGCAAATGTGGCCGTTTTTCCGCAATTTCTGCCTTCCGTTTGGCAAGTAATGATGCGTAGTATGCTCCTGTAATGGTTTTTCCTTTTTGATGATAATCGATTAAGATAACTCATTTACTATCCCAAAAAACAGTCGCCATCACTTTCCCAGCCGAAAAAACAGTTTTTGCTTCTTTTGGAGCCGGCTCGCCTTTTGTAGTCCACTGTTTTGACTGAATTTTTGTTTCGGGCGCATAATGGTGTATCCAAGTTTCTAAAGTAATTAATCGGAGCCAAAACTCGGATTTATTGCGCCTAAACTGCGCCAACACAGCGTTGGAAATGTTCATACGAACACGTTTTTGGTCTAACGTAAGCAAACGCAGCACCCAATGCGCGGACAGCTTTCTCATGCATAAAACTTGATTTAATATGTAACAAACACGTTCTTTGGACATTTTCATAACGTCTACTATCTCTCTCACTTTAATTCGGCGGTTGTCTAACACCATTTGGTGAACTTTAGCAATGTTATCGTCAGTGGTTGCAGTTTTTGCACATACCGAACGTTCATCAACTCCCAAGCTCTTACGGCCACATTTAAATTCAGCTGCTCAAAATTTCACTGTAGTAAATGATGGTGCAGACTCCCTATACACAGAGTCGAACTCATTTTTGATTTGCGTAGGCGAATTGTATTTCAAAAACAAGAATTTAATAACAGCTCGATATTCAATTTTTTCTATTTTCACAAAAAACACTCAAACAACTGTCAACTAAAGACTGCGCGTCCAAAATGACTGAAATTTCGGTAAGTAATTGTCAAAAACTAGCATTCACTAGCTTTTATTGACGAGGGCCGCTGTCTTTATCCGACCGCAATGGAAACTTTTCAGACAACCCTCGTATAGCATACTAGCATCCTGTCACTTCTTCTTTTCAGGTGAGATGACAAAATGGTTTGACTTTTACGAATCTTTCAAATCCCTTATTCATTCCCATCCTTCCCTCGATAAGATATCCAAATTTCATTACCTCAAATCGTCGTTGGCAGAGAAAGTCCTTGATTTGCTGGAGCTGTTATTTCGGTTGAGTACATTAATCACAGCTTTCCCCAAAAAAACGTATTCTGATGTTGTATCATCTGAATTGGTTGCTGATAAGGTGGTTCGATTGTCAATCAGTGAACCTTAAGCAGCAATTTGAGGTTGAATCTCTGGTGTTTGGATGTGGAGCAGAGTATTTTGAAATTGTTCACACTTAGTGCTGTGTCCTGAAGAACAGTTTGAGCTCTGATGACCAAACCGTAAACAATTGATTCATGCCATATCATATCATCATATCTAACTTCCTAAGCAGAATATTCATTAAAAGTGGATTCTAATTTGTGTCGTCAATGCCGAGGTTTTGTAGACTCAAAGGACATTACTGTGTAGTGTCATGCAACGTTTTAATTTGATTTGCTCCCTCTAGTTATAGAGTAAGTTGCGCCAGTAACTTATTTACCAATAATGTTACCAAGAGTCGGGTATTTTCTTACCGCTCTGTTACTACCTTCCATGCAGCGTTATAATTTACATCAGGGGTGGTAAAGTGACGAATCCGTTTTTCTGCTGAACAACTTTTGGCAGTTAGCAATTTGCTGACTACTCGTATGTAACTAGTTCAGTGAACAAATCACTATACTGCCTCCACTTCAAATAGTCTCCGTCGAATTTTGGCAGAGTTATCTGTGGTAAATTTATTGCTGCATTGGATATATTCGTAAGGGAATTGGATTCTGTTACTTGGGATGTATTCGGTTAATTCGTCAACTTTTCCAATTTGGTTGTTAGAGCGATGAAATGGATAATTACTTCGTCCTCTAATTTTATATACTCTTCCATTTGGTAGCCTTCTGCAAGCGGATTTTCCATCAGTTCTACGAGCATTTGATGCATTTCCTCCATCTGTTTGTATAAAATATTTATTTTAAGGTGACAGAATGCAGAGCTCCAAGTTTCCACTGAAACTTCTTTGATATTGGTAAAGAAACGTTGTAATGCGTGTGAGATTGAATTTTGTCGACGAAGGTTTTTGACAACTTCTATTCTTGTTTTCAAAGATTGAGTAGATCGAGTTGGTGGTACTGGTTTAAAACCAGACTGGGTTTCTGATTCAGATGGCCCAGCCGATTGTTGTTTCTCACCAGCCATGTCGGTAGCTGAGTTGTCCGGAATTGATGTGAGATGTAGTTTTATTTCCTCGTAGATCTGTTTAACCTTTTCGAAGGTGTTCCCTTGGACGTATGATGTATTCATTTTCACGACGTCTTTGGCACGTTCGTGGATATTAGTTGACTCCAGCCAAAGGCTTTCGATTATATGGTCCTGTTTTCCTAGCAGGACCATCTTTACCAATGTTGATTTGGAGTTTTTGTAGCCCCTCTGCTACGATCTTTTGCCTGGCTATGATACGAAATACTTCCATCGCATCCATGATGAATGCTTATTATATTCTGGAAATCGCTGATGTGATAGATTCGATGCCACGCGTGTGCCAATTTTATGCGGATTTTTTACGAATGCTAAATCTATACAGTCCGCAAATTCCTAAAATAAGTCGGCATTTCAATGAAAGTCACCCCCCAACTCTCGAACCTACGCTACGCTCCTATCCATAAGGAAGTAGCCTAGGTCAAGTTTTATATCTACTCTTTACCACCTTAAGTGTGGGCCTTCCAGCGATTCGTCTTATTTCGTCTCTCTTAATTCATCATCTGAAATAGAAATATTGATGCCTAAGGCAAGACAAGGCTATATCATATTAGAGGAATACCTAATACAATGACAACTCGACCTTGTCTTCAAATCCGATTCAGATAACTGTGTTGTTTATAGAAGTAATCATCTTTTTTTCCACCCTAGACCGCATTCATCACCCCTTATCAATTATATGTATACTCATATGGCAACACATGTGTCGATTCGGAAAATTCATTTTCATTTAACTTCTGAAGAGCTGACTTCAACAAACTTAAAAAACTCATCAGCAACATTAACGTTGACTTTATTGCTGAGACAAAAACATTGATCTTGCCATCATTCAACTTTCTATTCATTCGGTTCCATATACCTTCCGAAAGGACTGCATGTCAGCTCCTCTCTGGTACAACAAGAAGTTGCGCTCTCTCCGTAATAACACAAAGCAGTTGTGGCACAAATTCTTAAGAACTCGATCTGAATCCGACTACAGTAATTATCTTTTTATATACAATCGTTTTTCTGAACTTTGTGAGTCTCTTTACCTTGAGTACCTTCACCGCATGCAATTTAGCTTAGTCTCGGGCCCTAAATGCTTCTACCAGTTTGTTAATACCAAAAGAAAGTCAGACGGCTACCCATCTACTCTCAAATTTCTTAGTGAATCTTCTGCCGACCCAAAAACCATTGCAAATTTCTTTGCCTGTCATTTTAACAAATCATTTTCAAAGAAAACAGCTGAACCCGATCCTAGTTACTTTAGCTATATGAGAAACTATCCTGAGACGTCATCCATCTCGCTAAATATAACAACATCTTTGGTATCTGAAAATATTACCAAACTTATAGACGATTTTTCGTTCGGCCCTGATGGCCTTCCAGCTATTGTCATAAAAAAATGTTTAACCCATCTCGCTCCTCATCTCACTGCCCTATTTAACTTGTCTGTTTCAACAGGTACCTTTCCTCTTCTATGGAAGGAATCTTATATCATCCCAATTTATAAAAAAGAAAGTAAGGTCGAAGTCGATAATTATAGGCCCATAGCAAAACTCTCTTGCATATCCAAACTTTTTGAAAGCATACATAGTCTACCAACAACGGCTTCCGTTCTGTAGGCCAACTATCTGTACAAATCAGCACGGTTTCATGAAAGGTAAATCAACCACCACTAACCTAACAGAGTTCGTCTCTAGGACGCTTCATGCTTTAGAAGACGGTGATAAAGTCGATTCAATTTCCACAGATTTCAGCAAGGCATTCGATAAAATTACTCACCAACTTATCATTTTTAAATTAAAACACTTAGCTGTTCCACTCATTTTGTGGCACTCCACTCCTATTTAAACACCGAGAATACAGGGCCATCTTCAGATCTTCAATTTCCGACCCCATTAAAGCAACCTCTGGTGTTCCTCAGGGTAGTCATTTTGGACCAATTTTTCCTAACATCTTTATCCTAACAATTAACGATATAAATCTCATTTGAACGAATTCTAATCTTTCTATTTTCGCTGATGACATGAGAGTTTCCAAAGTCATTTCATTGTCTTCTGACTCCCATTGCCTGCAAGATGACTTAAAAAAGATTTTTTTTTAATGTCAGCAAATGCCAGGCGATAACCTATTCCCGCAAACGTCTACCCACATCTCCAAGAAACTACTTCACCTGCGATGAGCCAATTCCTTTCACTACCGAAGTACGGGATCTAGGAATGATTTGTAACAGAGAATTGAATTTCGACTCACATATTGACAGCATTATAAATAAAGCTAACTCTGCACTTGGCTTTATCAAACGTTGGTCAAAAGAATTTTCCAACCCTTATGTTACAAAGTCCCTGCCCATTACTTTTGCAAGGCCTCTTCTCGAATATCGCAGCCAAGTTTGGTCATCCTATAAACAAATGCGCATTCAAAGAATTGAAGCGGTCCAACGCAGGTTTATCCGTTTCGTACTACCTTGGGCCGATTACCTGCCTATGAAAATAATACCTTTAAAAAACGTCTTGAAGACGCTGATGGACTTTCTATCCACCAGTTATTGACTGGAAACATCGTCTGCCCGAGAATAACACAAAATATTTGATTCACTCCCAATTCTAAGATCTGTCCTCTTTGAAAGTATATCGAGTTCCTCTCTCGGATGAATGGACTTCTGTAGATGGATGTTCGTTGAAAACACTTAATTTTGAAGAAACGGTCGAGTCCGGGCTTATCAGAATTCTGAAATTACTCCCATCCGCATAGTTATGGTGAGCCGCATCCACATCATATGGTTCCATATGGACCATTGCCACCGGGTATGCCGATGCCATCACTTGAACCTTTTGGATTACCTCACGGTTTAGAAGCTGTTAGGTTCTCCCAAGGTATATGGGGTGCTGACACCCGCAAACAGAGACGTGAGCGAACAACATCTACATGAGCACAATTAGATGTGCTGGTGGCACAGATGGGTATCCACCACCGCCGCCACAGCCACCACCATCACCACAGAGTGCCGCTGCAGCCCAATCCGCCCAATCGGCTCACCATTCAGCTGCGGCTCACTCTGCCTACATGTCAAATTACGACTCATACAATTTCTGGCACAATCAGTACAACCAGTATCCGAACAACTACCAGACGGGCGTCTACTCTCAAATGGAATACTTCAGCAATCAAAATCAAGTCAACTACTTGTAATATGTATGGGCATCGTAAAATACCTTTCTATCAACGATTATTGGAGCAATGATACATTTTCAAATCGTTTTTAGCTTATCTTAAAATTTATTCATTTCGCGGACAATGCAACAGTTGGCAACAATCGCTTAGGCAAAGTCAGAGACACACTTCATAAACGCTCAAATCCCTGGCAAGACTTTAGCCGTGGGTGAGTCCTTGGTGTAGGAAACTCCAGTCCCACCAATATAATCCCGGCTGAAGGCTTACAAATTGTGTCATCCTAGTGGCTACACGTATACCAGCTCGGTTTAAGCTGGAAAAAACAACTGCCACAATAAAAGAGGTATACCGACAAATTCAACGTTACATGGTACCCAAATAGTGCTGGACTTAGCAGAATTCGACCTCGACAAAGGTAAAACTATGGCCACTGATAATTTGTATACGTTGGTTGTCTTAGCGAAGACTTTAAAAAAAGGCGAAATAATTGAACGAGAAAGCTCAGCTGTTGTTGTAGCCAAATTTAGAGACAAGCGAGATGTACTTATATTGAGCACAAAACATGACCTTAAGGTAATGAAAACTGGAAAAAGGAATTGGAATAGTGAAGAGATAAAAAAGCTAAAAATGATAATAGATTATAACCACGCTAAGCAAGGCATCGACATTTCCGACCAAATGGCATGCTAAATACTTTACGCCATTGCAAAAGACAATAAAGTAGGACCACAAAATAGCGTTTGAGTATTTCTTCTTAACATCTGTTGTCAATACCTTTATGCTGTACAAAAAAAAAACAACGTCAAGCCGGAAACGGATGTACTTTTGAGTCATGTACTTTTGAAATTATTAGCACTCAAAAAAAATTGAGGAATCTGACACCCTGTGACGATCTTTCAAGTGCTGTGACCGCAAATCTTTACCTTTCTTCGATTTTTTTTTGTCACGTAACCCTGAGTAACTCTTCTGTAAATTACGATCCAAAATTGAAACATAACTACGAGTATATCGGTTTCAACTAAAATATTCTTTTTTGTCCATCCATGTATGTTATCTGAAAATCATTAATCATACAAGTTGAACTGACTGTACTGACAAAAAAATGTACTATTCCACTTTGGCAAGTAACTTTAAAAGATGGTGTATTTAGTCTGGGTTCCAAAATGGTATGACAATTGCTAGACTATCGCTTAATTGAGTACAAACAAAATATTTTGATAAAGAAACCCGATTCATAGTTAATTCGTTTTAGTAAGTTAAAATGAGTACCAAGTGTGAGCGGGACAGACAGTGACGCCGTGATTGAGACGGTTATACACGCCATTTTGACTAGTGTGATTGAAACAGATAGAGATGCCACCCTTGTTAAGTAGTGACGCATAGGCACATCGTGCAATAGTGCCGTACATTACGCTCCTTCGCTTACAGCGCATTATTCTGTATTCGTGGTGATTTCGTGCCATTGCATTGCGACTTTGATTTGTTATCTGACCGTTTCTGTCGAACCTGGATTTCTTCTGGAGTAGTGTTGATCGTTGATCCCGTGATTGTGTATTGCGAATGCCACCATGTCATCTCGATACACTGCTCAGAAACATTCTAACATGCATCTCATTTATGGGGAATGCAGGTGTAATGCTAGTGCTTCAGCCAGACTTTATCATGAGAGATACCCAAATGCTCAGCGTCATCCGGATCATCGAGTGTTTGTAAATGTGCACCGGTCATTCTCAGAAGGTCGCTTTCCAAATCTAATGGTCATGCCCTAAGAGGACGAAGTCTTACAAGCAGTCGCACAAGACCCTAGTACTTCAGTATGAGCAATTGGGGTACCCAAAAGTACCGCACACCGAATTCTAAGAAAAAACCAGCTCCATCCGTACCATATGCAGCGAGTCTAATTCCCTTTTATGAAAAAGCCTCTTCTAACAGCGTAAGAGGTTAGCAATATCAATATCTGGTGTACAGAAAAAGCATTCACATCATTTTGATATGTAGATTCACAAGAATGTATCATCTTGATCAAAAAGTTCCCAGGATATCCACCGTGTGGCGCTCCCATTATTCCGATTGAAGTTCTGTTTCTTTCTTAAGTTGGTACATCTATTGTTGACATTTCCTCTAAATCTTAGCGTCATAGCTTGACATTTGCAAAAGTTACGTAGCCAAGAGTACACCTATTATTTGTCTAACAATTTTAGAAATGGATTTAAATTTGCAACAAAGGTCTTGTATTAAATTTTGCGTAAAAAACGGATTTAATGGTGCGTGAACGTTGGAAATGTTGGGAAAGTGTTTCGGCAACGATTCTCTAAAGAAAACGGTCGTTTACCAGTGGCACAAGCGGTTCAAAAGTGGTCGTGAGTCAATCGAAGATGATGAACGTAGTGGCAGACCATCGACATCGAAAACCGACGAAAACATTGATGGAGTATAAGAAATTTTGGACAATACCCGCATTGCCTATGGATCCGTCCAAGACATTTTGGTTAATGATTTGGGTGTCCGTTGTGTAGCACCAAATTGGTGCCAAAAGACCTCAATTTCATGCAAAAAAGAGAACGTAAGGACGTCTCAAAAGAGATGATTTACGAAGCTGAATCCGATTCCACATTCATCAAAAGGATCATTACTGGAGAAGAGACGTGGGTTTATGAGTACGACATGCAATCCAGACATCAGGCAAATGAATGGCGTTCACCAAATGCGCCGTGACCAAAAAAAACACGTCGTTTTTACTCAAAAAAGAAGGCAATGCTCACGGTTTTCATGAATTACAACGGTTTAGTGTATCATGAATGAAGGCCAGACAGTAAACAAAGGGTATTGTTTGGGCCTTATGAGATGTTTGCGTGAAGCAATGCGCCGAAAGGGGTCAGAATTGTGAGCAGAAAACTTGTGGATTTTACACCATGATAACGCACCATCGCACAGTGCCATCATTATTTGTAATTTTTTGACGAAAAATGCAACAAATACCATCCAACAGCAACCGAATTCACCTGATTTGGCTCCCTGTGACTTCTTTCTGTTCAATTGAGTTAAAAAAAACCACTACGGGGAACGCGTTTCAGCAGACGAGAGGAAGTAACGGAAAAATCGCATTAAGCGATATTGGACAACCCGAAAACCGAATATAAAAAATGCTTCGAGGATTGGATCAAGCGTTGGCAAGCGTTGTGTTGCAGTCGATGGGGATTACTTCGAAGGGGACAATATAGATTTAGATGAATAAACTTGTATTTCTAATTTTCTGAATAAATTCCAGGAACCTTTTGTATATACGAGTATATATATATTTTTTTAACTTGTTCATTCTAATGGATTCAGATTTAACTATTGTTATCCCATATCAATTGCATTTTTATAAATTGAGGAGTCTTTTGGCACTAACTTGTGTTACAGAACGAACACCATCTTATTTCATTTTTTTTTCTTTAATTAAAATATAGATTGTAAGATTTTGTAATTGTATAAAATGGAAATAAAGAAAATAAAATAAATAACGTCCAAACAGCCCTTACCATTCAGCTTATGTAAATATTTAATTTTATTTCATTTAATTTATGAACAATTTTTATTTAACTCTTGAATTAATTTATTTATTTCTTTCGTAATATATAACACCATGTTTTTCTATATTCTACGCTTCCTTCCTCTATTTCTAACTTTATCTTTCTTACTTCTTCTCTGTACTTTTGTCCCCTGGATATGCATCTGAAACAGGTTTATGGCATTATTTCTTTGTTTTAATTATGGAAAGTAATATTTTGTCGAATTGTCTAAATATTGTGAATAAAAACTGCACTCGTGCGGTGATACATTTCTTATCCAAATATCGGGAGGGATTGAAAGTTTGCCACCTTAACGCACAAAGCCTAAACATCTTTAAATTAGAATATCTGTATTACATATTTTAGAAGTCCAATGTTGATGTTATGTTTGTTAGTGAAACTTGGTTTATAACCCCAACAGAAGCTGCTCAACTCAGCCTTTTTTTTAGTGCTCTTTCTGAGTTTTCTGCGCTAATTCAGCATGTTATTATAAGTAGCGACTCCAATGCTGATTTATTCAAAAATGACTCTCGTGGATTCCAAGTCAAAGATATGGTATCTTCTTTTGGACTCCGAATCGTTAATGACTGCAACTCTACGCAATTTTCTGACAGCTCAACTCCCAGCTTGCTTGACCTTATTATTGTTTCGGATCCATCGTTTGTAATACTCTTTGACCAACTTTCTCCGGACTATATTTCTGACCATGATCTCCTTTTTTGCACCGACAATATTGACTTTTCTTATTCCTCTTTACCTCTGTCCTCTGATTTCAACGCTATCGACATCCCGGCTTTACTAACCGCAACCCGTTCAGCTCCTTGGTATGGCTGCAGGCTAATTGCTAATCCTAACCAGAAGCCGAATTACTCTCAATACCTTGCATGTAAAATTTATGACGCATGTGTACCCACTAAATCTGACATTGTTCGTAATAAAAGTAGTCCTTGGTTTAGGAGTGAAATCTTTGCCCAAATTAAAAATCACTTCCTATAAACAACTCTGGGCTACCTAGCGCCGAATTTGTGTCCCTAGTAGTATGAACAGCGCTAAGTGTGACCTAGATGCTTATTTTTCTTAATGACTTCTTCCTGGGAAGTAACCCCAACACGCCTGATTTTCATCTAAATGAAATTTCGGGTCCCCTTGCCCATATGTCGGGTGAGTGGTTACCGACGGTGAAGTTGTTGACAGTGTTATGTCTATTAAATCCAACTCAACTGCCGTAGACGATATACCTATCCGATTCAGTAAGCTTTTATTACCTGCCATTATAACCCACCTCACTCATATTCTTAACCACAGTATAATGACATCTACATTTCCAGAGTCATGGAAAATTGCAAAGGTTATACTGATTGTCAAAAGATCTTATGCAACCCTCCGTCAACTACTTTGGGCCCATAAGCATTTTACCGTGTCTATCAAAGGTTTTTGAGAAATTTATATTGAAGAAGATAATAAGTCATCTTTCTTATAATAATCTTCTTAACGCTTCCATCTGGGTTCAGAAGTAATCACAGCTCTTCCTCGGCTGTGATTAATATCTTAGATGATATTAGACATGACTTTGATAAGGGATAAGTAACACTTAATTCCTTACTTGATTTCTCAAAAGCCTTTGATAAGGTAAATCATGACATTTTATGCTGGAAAGTACATAGCTTGTTTGGCTTCAGTGAACATTCAAAAACATCTTCTATCTATCTCAACAAAAGCTGCCGTATGATATTTTTGCTTTAACCGAAACTAATCTAATATCAAGGATTCGGAACTATTCACACCTGAATTCCGTTTATTGCGCGTCGATGGACGTGAAAATAATGATGATTCTGTAGGAGGAGGTGTCTTTCTGGCAATCAAAATTCGGTTGAACCCTGAGCTAGTCAAAAAGTCATCTATAGCCGATTTCGAATTCATCTGTGTTAAAGTTACTCCCTCCAAGCACAGACTTTATATCCTCTGTTGCTAAGGTTCGTCCCACCCAACCAATACACAGTTATCAGTTTGCGATTAGTGTGGTTAATTCCCTCTTCGAAATCACAGATCCCTGTGATGAAATTATTGTTCTCGGTGATTTTAATCTCACTCACCTCCAATAGAGTAACTCGGATGAAGAATTCTATCTTGTTGCCACAAATGCAGCTTCTGACAAAGAAATCCTCCTCACAGATTGCCTCATAAACTCTGGCCTTTTTCAAATAAACCCAATTTCTAACTTCATGGGTCGGAAACTAGATCTGATCTTTACATCCGAAACCATGAACTGTATTGCTCTCGAGTGTGAACTTCCTTGAGGCTTTCAGAAACTTCTTTCCACATCGATTTCCATAAAACCAATTACACTAAGCTCAACAATCTTCTCAAAAATGTTGACTTTAGTTTTCTTCAAAATAGTAACGTAACCGCAGATTCTGCTGTAGTTATCTTCTACGATAAGATTTTCCACTGTATAAGGCAAACTACTCCTTTTATTCAACGCAGAAATCCTTCGTCATCTCCTCTCTGGTATAGCAAAGAACTTCGTACACTTCGTAACAAGAGAAACAGGCTATGGCAACAATGCGTTAAATCTGGTTCTGACTTTGACCAACAAATCTACCTCCTAGCTTACAATCACTTATCCCAACTTGCTGAATATCGTTACCAAAGATATCTCAGTCAAATGCAATCTTCCATCATCTCAGACCCTAGAAAATTCGTCATACTTATTAACACAAAAAAAATTCGATTGCTATCCATCAACTCTCAAATTTTCTAATATGTCTTCGGATCTATTTGCGAACTTCTTTAGTCAATCGTTTTCGGTCCAATATGATGACCCCGATCCTGAATAAGTTTTTTACCTGAACAACTGTTGTCAAATATCTCCCTCGTTAGCTAAAATTACTTCAGCGCAGTTACTATACAAAATACATAATCTGAAAGACGATTTTTCTGCAGGTCCTGATGGATTACCCGCAGTTGTCTTAAAAAATGTGCTGATAATCTAATTAATCCCCTCACTAGTATTTTCAAATTATCTTTGTCTGAAGGGCTCTTTCCTCATCTGTGGAAAAGCCCTTTTTACACCTATTCACAAAAAAGTATCAAAGCACGGTATCACCAATTATCGCGCCATTGTTAAACTATCCTGCATCCTATATTTTGAATGTAAATCTATATTTGCAACTAACCAACATGGTTTTCTTAAAGGCAGACGAATGATCACCAACCTCATTGATATTGTTTCTAGTTCACTATGCGCACTAGAGCAAGAAATTGATATAATCGCCACGGACTTCAGTAAGGCCTTTGATAAAATCTCGAACAAGTTAATTCTATTCAAACTCAAAGCTCTTGGTTTCGAACCTAGACTGACCTCTTGGATTAATTCCTACATTAAAAAAACGCTCCTATATTTTTTATTTTCGCTCCCACTTTTCTGACCCAATTGTTGCCAATTCGGGTGTTCCACAAGGCAGTCATCTGGATCCATTAATTTTTATTTTGACTATTGACGATGTTGTTAAAGTCTAAAAGCACTCCCACATATCTATCTATGTCGATGATATGAAAATCTATAGACAGTTCTCAACCTTTACAAGATAATCTTAATAGATTCATTTGTCATTTGTGATACACAGCTCAATTTTCGCATCCATATTGACTCCGTAATTAGAAAAGCTAACTCCGCTCTCCGATTTGTTAAACGATGGTCAAAAGAATTCTCCGACCCCTATGTCACCAAATGCCTGTACATAACCTTTGTTCGTCCACTTCTCGAGTACGCCAGCGAGATATGGTCCCCTTACTACTATGTACATATTCTGCGCATTGAAGCTGTCCAACGTAGATTCCTGCGATTCGCATTGTTAATCGACTCAAACTACTCGGTCTCCTGTCTTTGGAAAAACGTCGGGAGTACACCGATATTTTCTTTATCCACAAACTTTTAACCGGTATCATCGACTGTCAAACAATACTCTCCCAAATGACATTTAACACCAACCCGTGTCATTTAAGATCTGTCCACCTTTTTCGTCCTAATAATCACAGGACAACTTATGGTCTCAACGAGCCACTGTGTCGTATGCTACGTGAAACAAATCGGATATCAAGTGTTTCTACTGTAGCAGTCCAGCCCTTCGAAATTCCCTGAATAACCATTTTTCCCGTCATTAGACCTTAATTTAACTAGAAATAGTAGTTATAAGTCATAGTTTTAAGTTTAGTTAGTTAAGTTATATGTTTGTATTAAACATTTTAATAAACTGTCCGGGGTTGACCCGGGCCTCAAATCAAATTAAATCAACAAGCTGTTCAACTTCTTAGAAGTTATCTTTTCAATAGATCGCAAAAAGTTGTCATTGGTGGCAAATCCTTAGTTTTGAAAATAATTATACAAAGTGTACCGCAAGGATCGATTCTCGGTCCTATCTTATTCTGTGCAAATTTAAATGCAGACTTATCAAAAATATATGATTGGTCGATGGCTAATGGATTGTTGCGGAATCAAAAGTTCATCTGATATCTAATCGAAAATTTGACATTAGTGTCGTACCAGACTTATGGCTCCCTGACTCCAGGATTAAAAGTGTATAGTCAGCAACAAGTCTTGGTTTTAAGACTTTTCCGGGTACGATCATACAAATCTTGTCATTAGTCCTATATACCGGTGTCTACCAAAGCTCTGGCTAACAGAGCTTTACCCCAATGGCGACTCGACCGAAATTGGTAAGGATTTTAATTGTACATTTAATAAGCTATTCTGAGGTGGTATACAGTGTCCTTGATTCCTTATCTCAGAGAAAACTTCAAGTAGCTTTTAATGACTCAATGCAATATATACATGGGTTTCGTAGACATGCACATTCAAAAAGCTTATTCGAATGTACCTCGAAACAAGGCCATTAGTTCATTAATATTAAATCCTCACCGCACCTGTATAATAAAATACAATTTGCGTGATCTCAAAGAAATAAAAGCCTTATACAATCTGTCTATAACTACTTAAATTCGTCACGTCTGTTTTTTGTTCATGCTATAATAATACAGAATCCCCTTCCCCAACACATTAGGGGTATTAAAAATGCCATAAAGCTTAAAAATGCAATCCTTTTGCTTATTTAAGCTAATTTTTAAGCGTTTTTTGTCTAGCATGTAAGAGTAAATTAAGTAGTATAAAGAAAAATGCATATAAACTGAAACTGAAACTTCAATCCTTTTGCACTTTTCTCTTCAATCTTAACTTCTATATCTTTCATTTCTTCAATTCCTCGTGCGTTCTCTATAAACTATCTTTTCTTTTTTTCCTCTATTTTATATCTCATTTTGTATTTTTTTGAATTTGTTATTAACAATGAATACTATAGTTTCTGACATTTGTAATTGCTGAATTTTATGCTACGAGTAATGTTTCTATGCTTAGATATGTTCCGAGTACTATAAAAGAAAATGTTCTTAAAGTACATACACATGAAATATGCCAATAATAATAAATTGAAATTTAAATATTAACGAATGCCGCATAATAATCTATATTAAGGACAAATTCAGAAATATAAGTCTTCATGCCCCTGCAGAGGTTTATGATGACAGCATTGAAAACAAATTCTGTGATCTCCGGGATTGAGCATGCTCGGTGCCCCAACTATTATCGAAATTGTGCTAGGAAATTTTATCGTATCGGGTAAAGAAGCCATGTTTGAGCGAGCCAGCGAATTCATTTATTAGCCACAACGAGATTACCACATAAGTCATCCATCAGTTAGATTGATAATATTTCAATGGACGCTGGGCACTCATCAAGTATGCTGGATGTCCGAAAATTCCGGATGCATTCGGATCATTACCTTGTTGCAGCTGGGGTGCGAATTTGGAATCAAAGGCGCGTAGTCAAGTAACACCACCAAAGTTCAAGGTTGAAAAGCTGCAAGAGACCTCAAATCTCTCAAAATTCCAGCCCTCATACAAAACCCATAGTACACCAATAGGAATGTTTTCAACGATGCATCACAGACGCTGCTTCTGTTATGATAAGTTTCAAATCACCGCCACAAATGACATAAATCTTTGGTTTGGCGATGAATGCCGAGGCATGTAGGTACATTACTCGGAAATTGTGTCAGAAACACGAAGCGAAGAGTATCGATAGTAGCAGTTGCAAACTAGTCTTTTCTTATATTATTCTTGTTTCCTGTATCCAGTAGAAAACATGAACAAGTTGATTGATTACTGCAAAGCGTTCAACAAAACTTCACACAGAGTTATTCTACCCAAACCAAAGGCTTTCAGATTGATTTATTTGGGTGAAATAATCCCTTCGTAGAAGGGTCACAATCAAATAATGTTTTTCGTACCATAGTATCACATCTAATAAATCCCTTTTTCTATGTATCTCCAGCTGAACAGCTATATACCGAAAATTAATGATTTTGACATCATCATCCTTAGAAGTTTTTGTGCGCCAATATAGGTGGCATCGCAACACATTACGAATGTAAATATCGTTACTCTTCGGCTGAGTATGCTGGTCTGTTCACACAAGAGTGGCATCAATTATTATCCCATCCATCCCATTAATCGCTTTTTTAAAGAATTCTTCTGGGACTTTTTAAGACCACGAATCTTTTTATATGTTTACCTTTTCCTATGTGTCTTCCAGAAAACGCTTGTTTAGCCTTTTTTCCCTATAACACCGTCCATTTAACGAGTGCAGTAGCTATACATCAATGTCAGTTTATTTGATTCACGTTGCGAGGACATCTTTACACTCACAGTTAGAATTTCCAATTTGCAGTTGATGGCATGCTATAACTAAATTTCAAGTTAGTTAGTTTCACTACTACTCGTATATTACTTCTCTGGCGAGATAGTCGTATTATTAATTTTCCATTTTTAAAACCAGATGAAATAAATAATATTTTGAAACAATAAAGGCATTGGGCTATGCATTCTTCATGCATCTTTCGTGATTCCATGATATTTTCTTTTTTTATACTTCCACTCCTTGACAGTGTTCTTATGTAACCAGATGTAATTAGTTGGTTAGCAGCCTTCGAAATTTTTAACCCTTATAAAGGGTGATCAGATAAGAACGATAGGAAAACAAATTTAAATAAAACAACAACGGTATGAGATATAACATTTTTTATGGCTTAATTTTAAAGCTACATTCATGCCATTATATGTGGAATAGCACATCATTCAAATGGCCGCCTCGGTATCGCTTACAGTGCTCCAAGCGGTCGGTCCAATTTTTGATGTTTCGCTCCAATGTGTGTGGCGTTATTCCGGCAATAGCGTGTCTAATGCTGGCCTCGAGCTCATCTAAACTGGTTTGCTTGTTAGCGTATACTAGAACTTGACATAGCCCCAAAGAAAATAATCGAGTGGTGTCAAATTGTATACCTGAGACCATTGACGATAATGGTGACTCCTTCCTCATTTCGAAAGAAACAAGGTCCGACGATGCCGCTATGCCATAAACCGTACCAAATGGTCAATATTTGTGGATGCATTGGTATGCAATGGTAATTTTGCATGTTGACATAGCCACTGAGCCAAAAATGGGCCTCGTCCGAGAAGATGAGTTTTTGACCAAAATTCGGATCTCCGGCCAACATATCCAGCGCCCAACTAGCGAGCTCAAGGCGTTGTCAATGGTCGTCCGGCTTCAATTCTTGCGTCAGCATAATCTTATACGGATGTAAGCCCAAATCCAACCGCAAAATAAGCCGGGTTGACTCTCTGGCAATGTCCAATCAAGCTGTTTGGCGTCGAATCGACATTCCTGGGTTTTCTTAAATACTGGCTTTGCACAATCTCTGCCTGGATGGTGGCTTAAGATCCAAAAGAGTGTGCTGACGCTCAAACTTTGCCTGCACACCGACCTCACGACGAAATTCACGTTGCGTATTTACAACTGAGCCAGAATTTCGATAATATATTTTTTAATAATTGAAAAGCAAAATTCTAAATCGCATACTCACGAAAAAGATGCTTTAACATATTTAACATTATATAGTATTATAAACCCAAAGAAGACAAGCCGAATTTTTTTTTGTTTTTATAGAGATTTTTATTATATGTCTAGCTAGGTCTATTTGCATAACTACATACATACACGTAAGTGCTCAACACTAAAAGATTAGTAACTAACAACTAATGGTGTTACGCTTGCTCTCGGTGTACAAAAGATAGAGATCTAAACTATTGACTAGAACATAGTAAGAACATGAAAATAAACAAAGGCAATAATAGATATAATATGCTTAACGTTTCACTCACTAATTATTTGTATTGTTGCCTTCTGCTACCACGGTATGAGCCTTCTTCAGCAGACTCGGAGGATTTCGACACAGAAGCAAACAAAAACAAACAATGTTCGAATCTCTGATTCCCGAGATGTTTTTTTTTTTATTAAATTATTGTAATTCTTTTATTGCTTATTCACACTTAATTAATTTCCTTTTTGACTTGTGTCTTTGGTGTCTCCGCTCGAACTCTTCCCAACGGAAAAAATCTTCGGCCACCAAACGTCGGTTTTTCTTGCCGTTTCTAATTAAAAATTGCTGTATCCAGTTTTTCCTACGAGTACTTTTTGTTTCAAGCTGGAGAAGTCCCAACGGCAGTAACGGCTTCTCCTCAAATTTCTTTGATCATGTCCGCTACCATTTCCTTTTGCTCATCCATAAAATGGGACCATTGGCTGACTGGTATAAACCAATATGGCGCCTCGTTATATTGTTTTTGTGTTGTTCGTTGAATCGAACATCACCTTGGCTTGTTATTTTCAATTCTAAACAAAAGATTGCCGTGACAGGGATTCTGCTGGTATGTAATTTACAAAACTTTATTCTGTATATAGCCTTCTAGGTTTCTGGACTCCGGAAAAATATACATATGTATATAATATAATAGTAAGTGGCCACATACAATTGCCCTTTAGAATTATGAACAGCTATTTTAATACTATTAGAAAATTTGAGAGTTGATGGATAGCAATCGGATTTTTTTTGTGTTAATAAATATGATGAATTTTCTAGGGTCTGAGATATCTTCGGTAACGATATCTCAGTCAACGATTCAGCAAGTTGGGAGAAGTGACTGTAAGCTAGTTTTGTTGGTCAAAGTCAGAACCAGATTTAACGTATTGTTGCCATAGCCTGTTTCTCTTGTTACGAAGTGTACGAAGTTCTTTGTTATACCAGAGAGGAGATGACGAAGGATTTCTGCGTCGAATAAAAGGAGTAGTTTGCCTTATACAGTGGAAAATCTTATCGCAGAAGATAACTACAGCAGAATCTGCGGTTACGTTACTATTTTGAAGAAAACTAAAGTCAACATTTTTGAGAAGATTGTTGAGCTTAGTGTAATTGGTTTTATGGAAATCGATGTGGAAGGAAGTTTCTGAAAGCCTCAAGGAAGTTCACACTCGAGAGCAATACAGTTCATGGTTTCGGATGTAAAGATCAGATCTAGTTTCCGACCCATGAAGTTAGAAATTGGGTTTATTTGAAAAAGGCCAGAGTTTATGAGGAAATCTGTGAAGAGGATTTCTTTGTCAGAAGCTGCATTTGTGGCAACAAGATAGAATTCTTCATCCGAGTTACTCTATTGGAGGTGAGTGAGATTAAAATCACCGAGAACAATGATTTCATCACAGGGATCTATGATTTCGAAGAGGGAATTAACCACATTAATCGCAAACTGATAACTGTGTATTGGTTGGGTGGGGCGAACATACGAGTAGCAACAGAGAATATAAAGTCTGTGCTTGGAGGGAGTAACTTTAACACAGATGGATTCGAAATCGGCTGTAGATGATTTTTTGACTAGCTCAGGGTTCAACCGAATTTTGATTGCCAGAAAGACACCTCCTCCTACAGAATCATCATTATTTTCACGTCCATCGACGCGCAATAAACGGAATTCAGGTGTGAATAGTTCCGAATCCTTGATATTAGATTAGTTTCGGTTAAAGCAAAAATATCATACGGCAGCTTTTGTTGAGATAGATAGAAGATGTTTTTGAATGTTCACTGAAGCCAAACAAGCTATGTACTTTCCAGCATAAAATGTCATGATTTACCTTATCAAAGGCTTTTGAGAAATCAAGTAAGGAATTAAGTGTTACTTATCCCTTATCAAAGTCATGTCTAATATCATCTAAGATATTAATCACAGCCGAGGAAGAGCTGTGATTACTTCTGAACCCAGATGGAAGCGTTAAGAAGATTATTATAAGAAAGATGACTTATTATCTTCTTCAATATAAATTTCTCAAAAACCTTTGATAGACACGGTAAAATGCTTATGGGCCCAAAGTAGTTGACGGAGGGTTGCATAAGATCTTTTGACAATCAGTATAACCTTTGCAATTTTCCATGACTCTGGAAATGTAGATGTCATTATACTGTGGTTAAGAATATGAGTGAGGTGGGTTATAATGGCAGGTAATAAAAGCTTACTGAATCGGATAGGTATATCGTCTACGGCAGTTGAGTTGGATTTAATAGACATAACACTGTCAACAACTTCACCGTCGGTAACCACTCACCCGACATATGGGCAAGGGGACCCGAAATTTCATTTAGATGAAAATCAGGCGTGTTGGGGTTACTTCCCAGGAAGAAGTCATTAAGAAAAATAAGCATCTAGGTCACACTTAGCGCTGTTCATACTACTAGGGACACAAATTCGGCGCTAGGTAGCCCAGAGTTGTTTATAGGAAGTGATTTTTAATTTGGGCAAAGATTTCACTCCTAAACCAAGGACTACTTTTATTACGAACAATGTCAGATTTAGTGGGTACACATGCGTCATAAATTTTACATGCAAGGTATTGAGAGTAATTCGGCTTCTGGTTAGGATTAGCAATTAGCCTGCAGCCATACCAAGGAGCTGAACGGGTTGCGGTTAGTAAAGCCGGGATGTCGATAGCGTTGAAATCAGAGGACAGAGGTAAAGAGGAATAAGAAAAGTCAATATTGTCGGTGCAAAAAAGGAGATCATGGTCAGAAATATAGTCCGGAGAAAGTTGGTCAAAGAGTATTACAAACGATGGATCCGAAACAATAATAAGGTCAAGCAAGCTGGGAGTTGAGCTGTCAGAAAATTGCGTAGAGTTGCAGTCATTAACGATTCGGAGTCCAAAAGAAGATACCATATCTTTGACTTGGAATCCACGAGAGTCATTTTTGAATAAATCAGCATTGGAGTCGCTACTTATAATAACATGCTGAATTAGCGCAGAAAACTCAGAAAGAGCACTAAAAAAAAGGCTGAGTTGAGCAGCTTCTGTTGGGGTTATAAACCAAGTTTCACTAACAAACATAACATCAACATTGGACTTCTAAAATATGTAATACAGATATTCTAATTTAAAGATGTTTAGGCTTCGTGCGTTAAGGTGGCAAACTTCAAATCCCTCCCGATATTTGGATAAGAAATGTATCACCGCACGAGTGCAGTTTTTATTCTTTAATATTACTTTCCATAATTAAAACAAAGAAATAATGCCATAAACCTGTTTCAAGTACATATCCAGGGGACAAAAGTACAGAGAAGAAGTAAGAAAGATAAAGTTAGAAATAGAGGAAGGAAGCGTAGAATATAGAAAAACATGGTGTTATATATTACAAAAGAAATAAATAAATTAATTCAAAAGTTAAATAAAAATTGTTCATAAATTAAATGAAATAAAATTAAATATTTACATAAGCTGAATGCTAAGGGCTGTTTGGACATTATTTATTTTATTTTCTTTATTTCCATTTTATACAATTGCAAAATCTTACAATCTATATTTTAATTAAAGAAAAAAAAATGAAATAAGATGGTGTTCGTTCTGTAACACAAGTTAGTGCCAAAAGACTCCTCAATTTATAAAAATGCAATTGATATGGGATAACAATAGTTAAATCTGAGTCCATTAGAATGAACAAGTTAAAAAAAATATATATATACTCGTATATACAAAAAGTTCCCGGAATTTATTCAGAAAATTAGAAATACAAGTTTATTCATCTAAATCTATATTGTCCCCTTCGAAGTAATCCGCATCGACTGCAACACAACGCTTGCCAACGCTTGATCCAATCCTCGAAGCATTTTTTATATTCGGTTTTCGGTATGTCCAATAGCGCTTCCTGTGATTTTTCCATTACTTCCTCTCGGCTGCTGAAACGCGTTCCACGTAGTGGTTTTTTTAACTCGATTGAACAGAAAGAAGTCACAGGGAGCCAAATCAGGTGAATTCGGTGGCTGTTGGATGGTATTTGTTGCATTTTTCGTCAAAAAATTACGAATAATTTCATAACCCCTTTTCCCCTTAGTGCTATATCACTACGCTTCACCAGGAGGTCCAAATTTATGAATTGAGGACACGATGCTACAAAATGCGCACCCTTGCACATAGCACATGAATCCGAAATTACTGTACAGACGGAACGACGACTGGATTTATTGCCTGAACCCTGCGGCACCCTACCACTTCAAACGCTCTCTAATTCGAACTGCCTGGTTAATATAAACGCAATCACGTCCTTAAAGATTAGTTTTTTGGTCGCAGCCGCAGATCATGCGCATAACCGTCTTGACTCTGGGTCTAGTTTTGCCAAGATAACGTAATGCAGCCAAGCATTCCAATGGTTTTGAATAAATCTTTAAGGGTAGTCCATTCTCTGTAATCGCCTAATGATCCTGGAACACCGCGGACCTAGTTGAATTGAATGAAAAGTTGTTTATAGAACTGTGTTGAATTAATATCTTGCAATACATAAAGTTTTTTAAATGAACTCGTACATATGTACATGCACTACAAACATCTATATATATATATACACACACACATATCTGCACCAAAATATAGTACACCCAGGTACTAATAAATACTTATAAAATCACAAGCTTACTTCCTCATCATACCTCATGATACCAAAAGTTTTGATAAGTCCGCTTTTACACGTCGCATGTGTATGATGACGTCAGTGATGCGCCCAATTTTACAGGAAAGCCTTTCCCCCTTCTTTGGTTTTTCATGTTATTTGACAGCTCTCTTTCATTTCATATTTGGTGCTCAGTCTTTCATAATTGAAAATGAGCCCCCTTGTTATTTCTTTGGTTCATTTAAGTTCAACCGCCATACTGAAATGTTGTGCTCGTAACAACAGCGAAAGAAGTAATGAAGCAAATGCGAAAAAGAAAGAAGAAGGAGAAAAAGAAATGTCAAAAAGATGCAATGAAAGTCCTACCCACATGCAGTGGGAATTTGGTTAATTAGGTATTTTTTGTTTCATTATCCCTCTCTTGCACTCATTTGAATCTTTCGAAACTTGCGACGTGTAAAAGCCGCGGGTAACAGCGTAAACATGGGTATCTATAGGCCAGGGCAATCGAATGTATTCAGAAAATGTATGATGGGCAGATTGGCCTCAAATCTCCACGGTTTGCGAAACAGCTTATGTGATCAAATGGAACTACTCGTAGGTCGTTGCATTTTAATTTCCATATTCTCATAGAGAAATTGTAAACAATTTATTTATTTTTAAACAATTTATTTAACAATTTATTCCAGATGGATTAACTACTTGGTTGTAGTGGCTCTAATTGGTTTTGTCTTACTGTTGATCCTATCTAACGTAAAAAGCAAAAACTACTACCAAAACCTCAAGTCAACGCAAAAGCCTAAAGAAGAACAAAAGTCAGTTTACTTACATAACAATTGTATTCATTTGTCTTAAGATTTTCTTTTATTTTCAGTCAGTCAAGTCAAAGATCATCACCTAATGGCATTTTAACTAGTGTTCTAAATTGTACAATAAGCCATTGTGCAGTTCGATGTTCAGGTGACATTAAATACCTCAACCAATATTTGAAAGACCAACAATCTTGTTCTTCGCTTGAACTTACAATTTCTGACTACACTTTCCCTGCAGACCAAATTGAAAGCAATTGGCTGAAGGGTAGCTTTAAGCTAACCTACATTCATATACAAAATGGGGTTCTAACCGGAATTTCTGATGGCAGCTTCAATCAAGGATCGACGGCTTATGTAAAGGAACTGATATTGGAGAACGTTCAGTTGGAAATTTTGTCCGAAAAGACTTTTGTTGGGCTGAAATCTTTGGAAAATTTTATCTTGATCAATAAAGTCAATATAATTTGTGGAAGTGGTTTTCTGAAACCGATGGAGAGCACCTTGAAAAAAGTTGTCATTGTGTTAGGAGGATCACCTGCTCCATTAGATCCTGTACCATGGTTCCGTGGAGGTGAGTTCCAAAATCTTATGACGATTAATTTGTGTGGATCTAACCTGGGAGCATTTATTGAAGAGTCCACGTTTTCTCCCATGAAAACTTTTTGTTTTCTTATTTTGGATTTTTGCAAAATTAGCTACCTACTTCACGGAGCTATTGATTTTCAATTAAACCAATATTTATGTTTGATCAGTCTTAGAAAGCACCTCACTGGCGAACTGAGAAATGTTAACTTGCTGAATAATCCTTCGGATTGTACATGCAAATTGAAAAAGCTTATAACTGAATACTGGCCATATCTATATGGTTTTGGCTTGCAGCTGAATTATAGTTCACCCCAAAATTTGTTTGGCACTCTTGTAACTGAAGTAGACCTAAGTTACTGTGATCCCGCAACTGCAATAACAACAACAATAGTGCATAAACCAGTTAAAACAATTTCAATAGAATGCAATCGAAGTACCATCGCAGTGTCTCCACCAGATACTGTTTTCCAAATCTCTGCTCTAAGTGAAACTACTGCTTCGATACAAGTTGAGAAGTCTACTAATGTTTTCGGTATAATTTGGTTCATTGACCAACAAAGCTCAGCCGATTCTTGGGAATACATACATCTATCTGCGGGATCCAAATTGGGTTGCAAAAACAAACTTTCAATTTCCCTGATAATCGAAGGGTTGATTCCGAAACGAGCTTACAACTTTTGTCTTTTGAGAGAAGGCTTAAAAGATATTTCGCCTTTCAATTGCCGCCCGTACTACTCCAGTAAAGGCAAACCGGATAAAATCAGTGAAAATGACTTTTGGATTAAACGAGAGGACATGGCTCTGACAATTGGTCTTTTTGCATTAGGAATCAACATTTCAATAGCCATTGGTGCTATTGGACTATATTTTGTTGTTCGACTTAATCCAACACTATTGTGGAATAGTAAACAAGTAACCGTTGTAAATCAAGCTTCCAGAGAAGTCTTTGTAACGCCTAAATCCAAAGATCTATCTTTAGCAGATTATTCATGTAAAAGCAGGTGAGTTAATGGCGCAAAATATTGCACATACATATACGTAATCCTCGTATTTTACTTTCAGTATTACTATAAATACGAGCACATGTGAACGACAATTTTCTGAAGGTAGAATTGAAAGCTGCTTAATTGCCCATATCTATGAAGGCAGAGGTCATCGCAGGAACACAAATCCATTCAGCAACGAGGTATATGCTGGTCCAATGCCAAAAGTACCACCTCCATCTACACCAAAACGTGGCTCGCTGGGCACGGTGTCATACATTGAGACTTTTGATAAGTTTGATATCAACAAATATTATATATAGTAAAATAACTAAATTGTATTAAAATAAAATTACGCTTTATAACGGCTTTACTCTCAATTGCATATAATCCTTAACATTCGTTACTCCAGTGTACGTTAGCCTAAAACAACTTAGCTCTAAATATCTTGAAACAAGCGAGGAAAAAAATGTTCTAATTAATTAATAATTAATTCTAATTATGCCCAATTATTTCGAAAAGGAAATTAGAATAGTAGGCTTGGACTTGTCCATTGCAAAGAACTTATATTAGTGAATGATCTCGTTTTTAATCCGTCTTCCAACGAAACTGAACGTTCAAGATCCAGTTTAGCGAAATTTCACATGCAGATACGATTATATGAACACAAAAGTTTCCAGCTTTGAGTGAGAATTTTTGGCAATTTCTAGGTACTAAGCAGAACAATCTTATCAAAGTTCAATTTACTGATTACACTTACATTCGACTCCAGGCAATATTTAATTGGCTGTCAGAGTCAAAATGCTAAGGTTTTGGGTAACGTTGTTTTTCTTCCTGTTATCGAAAAAAATTATTTCGGCCGAACCCATAAAGATCCCAATTTGAAAGTTTAAACGAAGATAGAGGACGAGTCTCCAGCCAGCTCGAGCTTTAGCTAGCTGCTTTCAGTTTCGCATGCTAAGTTGGCTGAGGTCCCCTTCCACTTACGTGTGCCACCTAAGCCGCGGTCTTCCTCGCTGTTCAGACGGGAGCATTGATGTTTATCCGCTCTACATGACCCAGCCATCTACGAGTAAGTCGTTGGATCTTCACTCTTCGGTCTAAGTCGATGCCGCTGTACACCCCGTATAGTTCGTAGTTATATCTCCGTCTATGCAAACGGGACCGAAAATCATGCCAAGAATTTTCCTCTCAAGAGTACCCTCATCAATTTTTGATACAGTCCAGGCCTCTGCGCTATAGAGCAGGACTGGTATTGTTAAGGTCTTTTGTTGTTCGAGAAAGGGTTTTGTTAGTCAATTGCCTTCTTATCCGAAAGAAGTAGCAATTGGCACGAATTATTTTTACTTTGATCTCTGCGCTGGTGTCGTTATCTGAATTGATAGCGGAGTCTAGGTAGACAAAGTCCTTAACTACCTCAAAGTTATATCTGTCGAGGGTGACGTCCTATCCGAGACGTCGGTTTTGGGTGTCTTTTCTAATTAAAGCATGGAATTGGTCTTGCCCTCGTTGACCCTTAAACCCATCTTCACTGCTTTCGTCGCAGTACTCGCGAAAGCGCCGCTGACATCATGCTGCTTTTTTTACGATTATTGCAATATCATCGGAGTATGCGACTGACATTTGTGTTGACCTCTTGTGTTGACGTGTGAGTTTTGCACCATTCTTTCGAGAATGATGTTAAAAAATCGCATTACAGCGCACCGCCTTATCTAAATACTTTTTTGACATCAAAGTTCTCGATCTCTTTATCGATCTTGATGGAGCAGCATGCATTCTCCATCATCATCTTGCACAAACGGACGAACTTGACAAGGATGCCAAACTGGTCATTGCTCTATATAGCTCGTCTCTATAGATACTGTAATTAGCGGCCTTAAAATCGATGAGTAGGTGCTGTGAATCGATTTGGAGCTCATTGGGTTTTTCCAAGATCTGCCGTAGTCTGGATATTTGCTCGATGGTGGACTTTCCTGCCCTGAAGCTACACTGATTGGTACGGCAGATAAGATCTTGTAGGCGATGTTAAGAGGACTGATGCCTCTGTAGTTAGCGCAGTTCAGAGAGTCGCCTTTTTTGAAGATCAGACAGACAATGCTGAGATTCCATTCATCATAGGGCATACTTTCATTCAAATATATTTTATAGGTGAGTTGGTGTGGGCTCCTGACCAAATCATCACCTGCTGCTTTTGCAGAGCTGCGCAGTCAAGCCGTCCGAACCGTTGGACCTCAGCTTAGATGTGGCTATCTTCACTTCATTCAGGTCGGGTGAACGGAATTTTTGGTCTACGTCATCCAAGTTGAAAGGTTCATTATGCCTCACAGCGATATTTGCTTCGTTAACGCCGTAGCACAGTCTACTGGAATGCTCTTTCCAAATGTTTTGGCTTAGGTTCTGGGGATGTGGTATTTTTTTTACCTTTTGGTAAAACTTCCGACTCTCATTCTGAGAGTAGAATTTCACATTTTCCTCGACCCCAAGCTCCTCATCCTCCTTCTTTTTCCTCCCCGGAAGCCGGTGTTCATCTCCTTCGTCTGCTCGTAGTGCTCGTGAGCAGCTCTTACCCTTATATTCAACACCGCTTTGAATGCATCTTGCTTAGCTGCATGTCCGCTTGCCGGCACTCGTCGTCAAACCAGGGGTTTCATTGTGGTGGCCGAGTGAAACAGAGGCGGCATCTCTGATGATTTTTTGGCTATGCTGCCACTGGTCTTCGGTACTTGGAGCTGGCGGCATAACACCTCTTAAGAGATTAAGGGAGCCTCGATCGGAAAAAGATTCGGCGATCTCATGCGATGGTAGCCTTCCGTTTTCATACTTCCCCACTGTAACGGTCAGAGTCGATGTAGGCCCCTCGGAAGGTTCCGCACATCAATAATACTGGAAGTGTGCCTTGCGTCGAACAAAATGTAGTCAATCTGGTAAACGGTGCTCTAAGCTCTAAGCTGTGCTCTAGATCTCCTTATGAATATCGTGATGTATAGCAATGACAATGTTTCGCCCCACGGCAAAGTCGATTAGCCTGAATCCGTTATTCTAGGTGGTGTCATGCGGGCTATAACTTCCGACAGCACTACCAAAAACGCCCTCTCTTCCTAGCTTTGTATTAAAATCGCCGAGGACAATTTTATTCGTTAGGGCACTGTTCGTAAGTCTTTTCCAAGAAACTATCTTTGGTGTCGTCATCTTTCTCATCTGTGGGGGCGTGCGCGCATTTAAGTTTAATGTTGGCAAATTTATATAGACGCTGCTTTTGACGTCGATAACAACGCCGCAGTAAATGTCGCAGTTTTTCATCCGTTTTGTGTCCGGCCCATCTCATCACATTTCTTGGATGGCGGATATTACTGTGCAGCAGTTCAAGGCCTAAGCTAATTGTTCGGCTTCACGTGACCTATTAAGGAAAGTTACATTCCACGTGCAGATCCCAAGATCGTTATCCTTGTTTCATGTGCAGGGGTTGTCAATAACTGTTGATCGCTTGTTCGTTCGTGACTTAACTTTTTTTTCTATATCCCGGCAGTTACCCCGGCAGCAGAAGAGAATGACAGCGTCAAAGATGAATTTTATTACCCCGCTCAGTGTTCAAGCTATGAAACCAAAATTGTGCTAGGAGAGCTTAACGCAAGGGTACAGAAGCGGTCTTTAAGCGGATCATGGGAAAAAAAAGGCTGCATAACACCACGTCCGACGGCAGATTCAGGTTTTAGAATTTAGAATTTGTAACGCACCCACATCTCCACATCCATAAATACATAAATAGACTTGGCAATCCCCTGATCAATCAACTGCCAATCAGGTTGATCATATTGTAATCGACTCTAAAAACTTCTATAGCATTCTGAGTGTCCGAACTTCCGAGGAGCTAATATGGATTCAGATCATTACCTTGCTCCAGCCATGGTACGAATGCGGGTATCATAAGCAGAACAGAGTCAAGTGAGACCATCAACGTTCGAAATTTAAAAGTCGCAATCGCAAAAGACTGCTGGAATCTTCCCAATCACAAGCCGTAGAGCACCAATGCGGATATTGTCGACAAAAGTTGCTTCTGTTGTGAATGTTTTGTGACGCCTTTTGTGTCGCAATATTACAATATGTTCATTAATGCAGAATTCTCCGAGCTGAATGAACTATTTTAATGCAAAGTTACCGTATAAAACCAAAGCAGTCCAATCGATTTCAAGACAACATGTTATTTGTTGCCTTGCTACACCATTAAGGCAATTCCATGCTGGTTTTGATTACGGTAACTTGATGTACTGAGATACGAATCCCTCATTTATAAAAGAATGCAGAATATTTTCCCTTAAATGAGTATGACTTACTCGTCCACATGTATGCGTATTTTTCTATTTTTCAGATGAACATACGAGTACATAGCATCGATTAATATTATCCTCCTCATTCAGATTTCAGTTCAGTACGTGTGAACGTGCATATTCTCGTGAAAGCAGAAAAATCAATACCATGAATTCAAAATCCATGCCATAACGATAAAAACACTCATCAAACAAGTGTTTCGATATTGATTTGCAAAGTTTTTAAATCCGGAACGTGTTTTATTTTAATTTAATTTCTGTTATAAAAACACAGGGTGTCCGCTAATTCATCAACGATAGTTTAGGAAATGATTGCTGGGAATATTCTAAGAAAAAAATCGTTCTACAGTACTACTTTGGTGTACCTTGACTGTTAGCACTAATAGTAGAAACTTCGTGTAGCAATTTATTTCCAGAAGAAATACTAGCCTTTGTAACGGCGCGGCGTTTAAATATCCTGTTTGAGTCTTTAGATATCTAATTTCTAAGGCGGTTAAATTTTTCTTGCCCATGCTAATTTTTGACTTTGAGGTCACTTTTCTCCAGAAAATCCGTAATATAAATAACGTTTTACAATTTTTTTCTTATGAAAGTAACAATAATAAACAAAGAATCACCAATAAGTTTGCAGAAAAACCCATAGATTTTATGATACTTGGGAAAACATGCAGCAGGTAAAATTTATAAAAAAAGTTTTTTTTTGCTTTAAGCTCCAAAGGCTATGAATAAAAAATGATTTTGTATGGTCTTAGGTAGTTTTTATGTATACTAAAACAGTTATAACAGGTGCTCAAAATGTCCCCCTTGGTTTTGTATGCATGCTAGAGCCCGTTTTTGGATTTCACTGCAAATGTTTATTGATGCTAACTGCTGCCACACTTTTGATAACGCTTCAAGAATATGCTCTTCCAATTCAATTAAAGTTGCTATTTCGGTTATAAGGTCAGGAGATCTTGCCGGTCAGTGAACTGGTCTATTTCTGCCTATCCAACGGTTACCGTACTCTTCATCTATCCAATTCTTAACCTCACGACCATAAAGGGCTGGAGAACCATTCTGTTGAAAATATGATGAAGCTCGTTGAATCAGCGGAATGTCCTCCAATAGTTCTGGTAAATCATTTCGCAAAAACTCCAGATAGTTTGTAGAATTCAGCCTATCTGGTAGTTTGAAGGGGCCGATTAACTTGTTTCCAAGTACACCTGCCCACATATTGACTCTGAATTTTTGTTGAAATGATTTATGTCTCTTTGTATGTGGATTGTCCGCAATTGAGATTCGTCCGTCAAAAGAATTCTGCTAATAAACTCGTTGTCACCCAAGCTCCGCTCCAGCAACCAGCTAGAAAACTCAAGTCTCTTTTTTTTTATGTTGTACGTATGTTATTTATTTCTCTTAAATTACTTATAAATATAATATAAAAACAAATCCATATAAAAATTCAGTACGTTAAGAATTACAAAGTAAAGTAAGAAAACAAAAAATAAATAAATCAGGTGGAATTCGATATTTTATACTGAGTGAGTTCAAATAGTGTTGAATGCCACTTCAAAAGGAACAATACAATAAGATGGGGTGGGGTGTTGAACAAAAAATAGAGAAAAATGATGCCAAATCTATGTAATCAATATACTAATATCAAAGTCGCACTGCCGTCTCTGTAGTAGTTGAGTCGCCTGCCGCAGCTGTTCGAGCGACGTGGAAGATTAGCGGCACCGCCAATCTGTCCTGGATCAGACCTTTACTATCTAGATAGAGGAACGCTTGTGGAGGAATAAAGCCGTCAAAGCGAACTCTCTCGTGATACATATAATTGGGGTAGAAAGCTCCGGAGATCAGGATGTTCGATGAGGTCATTGCTGTTGCAATGTGCCTTCGAATCAACTTAATGGCGAAATTGTCCACTCTTATTAGATTCGCCCTATTTTACAAGACCTCATTGGGATAGAATTTTATGTACTGAGACTCTGGTGTTCTGTATAAGCGAAGACAAGTCCTAAGACAAGCCCTCTCAAACACCCGAATCTTTTCCAATAAACTTGCTCTCACGTTGAACCACACGGGACATTCAAATACAAGCATGGGCCTGATAAGGGCCATGTAGCAGATCACCTTCACCCTCGCATCGAGTTTACTGTCATAAAACAGTCTCTTTATAAGGGCAAAAGCACCTTTGGCTCTGGCCAGAGCAACATCTATATGTTTGTTAAAATACAGAAATTGATCTAGCCAGATCCCAAGGTATCTGACTACATTTCGACAAGCAAGTGGCTGCTCGTGCTGCCCCACGATCGAGAACTTTCGCCAATTCTTTCTGGTATCTCTAGAGGCCCCAGGCAAAGGCGTCCTAAACAGAATGGTTTCCGACTTCTGAAAGTTGATTTTCAACTTCCAGTCATCGCAATATCGCTTAATTTTGTCGAAGTCACGCTGCAAAAGGATATTAATGACCTCAATCTTTGGACCTGATCTGTACGCGATTATGTCGTCTGCGTACGCTATGGCATGGTGAAGTGGACCTACCAAATCACTCGTGTAAATGTTGAATAGGATCGGCGAATTTACCGCACCTTATTGCAGACCGTTTTTAATATTAAATGTTCCAGCAGAAGTCACATTGCCATTCTTCACGATGAACTGTCTACTGGAGAGCATATCGAAAAGAATATACAGCAGTGGTTTACTAATGCCTAACCTGTCCAGGTGGAAAAAGAGTCCTTCTAACCATAGGGTATCGAAGGCTTTCTCCAAGTCAATCAGGCAGGCACCAGTGCACTGTTTCTTGCCTTTGTTCCATTGGATATCAGAAACCAGTTTCGACGCAGCATGAATGATATTGAAGTGGTCACCAATTGCATTCTATGAATTCATCGGGCTGAACGCAGCCATTAACATAGTCGCACAATCGCATGAAAACGAAACGAAATAATCGCATAATTTTCTCTCTCTGTCTCGATTTCCGGCATCCCACATTTCCTTTTTTTCTTTTTCGTACTTGATCTCCACCTGGCTGGAAGTGCGCGCAGCAGAGTCTTTGTAGCGATAGTCATAAAGTTTTGAATTAAAGTAAAGTTGTAAAATAAATGAAACAGACATTATTAAACATTTGATTATCATTGAATTAATTATTTAAACATTATGCATTAAAGAATAATATTTAAAGTGAATAAAACATTGTTAAAAAATATATGTATCTGTCCAAAGCACAGGAACAGAAAAATATCATGCCCCGCCTTGAAACCGAAGTGATTATCCGGAACTATATGTTTGTCCTCAACCCACTTAGTCAGGACTCTATTGATGACCCTTTCGAACGCCTTACTGATGTTTGGAAGAAGACTGATCGAGCGGAGATTCGCCGGATTGGAAGTGTCTTTATCCCTTTTGGGGATGGGATGTACCACCACAGTTTTCCAATGCGCTGGATAATGTGCATTATTCATTGCATTATTAAACAGGGTGGTATAAATGTCCACCGCTTCTAGTGGGAGATGTCGAAGCACAATGTTCGGTATTTCATCGGTTCCCACTGATTTCTTACTTCTAAGTGATTCCTTCGAAATGAACGGGGGTAGTACCCTATCATTGGTGATGACATTATTTGCCATATTCTCGTCACTGAACTGGGTGAATCCCGAGCTCTCGAATCGCCAATTCACAATTTCATTTCGAAGGTAGAAATTGTGCATAAGGACTCGATTCTCCAGATCGTGGTTCGGGCCAATGATAACATTCGCCTTGTACACTTCCCGGAAAGTCGCTCCTATAGCCTCTACGTGCTCCTGCGGATCCTCGATCACAAATAAGTTATAATTATCAACAGCCTCATTTGGATCTATGCCCGCTGCTACCAGTATTTGTTCCTTGTGTGTCGTTCGGGCGATTTTAAGACATGGAAGGTCGTTTTGATTATTTCTCCGAAATATTTTATTTATTTGCGGGAACATATTCGGGTTGCTGGTGTTTACAGCCCGAAGTTTGTATTGCAACAAACTTACAGATGTTCTGTAATTTTCTTTTATTAATGTTTGGAGGTTTTTAATCGACGACTTCAGTGTCATGATCTCCGGGTTATGTCTGTCAGTAAACTGTCTGTACAAGGTTTTTAGTCTTGACAGCACTCCACTTTTATGTCGGTGCAGTGCGTCAATAGTTGCGTTGCGGAATAAGTCTCCTTCGTCAATGTGTTGGTACCGAGGTATCGTTTTGTCAATTATTCGTTTGATTGTCTCGTCCATTAGTCTTAGATACCTGTCAATCTCGTCGTTTGACAGATTTCTATTGGACGGCGGGTAGAGCGAATTCGAAGAGAGTGCTCTAGTCAGTGTTCTGGTAAAGTGTGTCCAACGCACCCTACTATAATTGTAGGAATGCCTTTGGACAAATTCATCCAATTCCGCAATTTCGTTGGGAACTGTAATTTCGGTGCTAAAACCGCAATGGTCACTGTCATACACGAATGTGCGTAGACAGTTTGTTGGTTAGTGCATGTGAGTTGTATTCGTGTGTCGAACAGCAGAAGATCCAAATAGGACCCGTGTCTGGGAAACGACAAACTATCCGTCGCCTTAAGCCCGAGTCGATACATCACCCTTTGTTGACCCCACCAATTGAATAGGTTCCTCTAGTATTTGGTGTATTATTTCCCCAATCACTATGTTTGGCGTTGAAATCTCCACCGATAATAAAATAGTTGTCTTCCAATTCCAGCCTCAGAAATCGAAAAAGTGTCTCGAGCTCTGAGGAAAATATCCACCCGATTTTGGATTCATGGACGGAGATAAATTAAAGAACATTAATTTAGTCTTAGGACTTATTACAAGTTTGTGTTCAGCGAACCATTGGCTTAGATCTAAGGAACTGTTGACGTCATACGATAACCCAACATCGTCAAAAGCAAAAGCTGTAGGTAAGCCTTTTAGATTGAGATGGAAAAGTGAGTTGATATAAATTAAAAATATTTAAAAATAGAATGGGACCCAGAACTGAACCTTGTGGTACCCCAAACCTGTTAAATTGCACATCACTTCTCGTCTTATTCAACTTTACTCTCTGTGATCTATTATTTAGATCTGAGTTAAACCATTCAAGCATGAAGCCACGTACACCTGCATTTTCCAGTTTACTTAACCGAATTTTATGGTCAACCATGTCGAAGGCTTTGGTTATATCAATGAATAACGCTGCTGTACATTTTCTTTTGTCAAGGTTGCATATTATCTGAGACCAAAACTCTAGAATTGCGTCCCCGGTTGATTTGCCCTTTTGAAACCCAAGTTGAGAAGAATGTAAGAACATCGTCTTGTCTAAGAAATTTACTAATCTAATTTTTATAAGTTTTTCGAAAACTTTATGGTTGGCAGATGGGAAATCAGCCTATAATTTCCTATTTCAGTTGGAGAGACATTTTTAAACAAACTAATAACATCTGAACATTTTAGATTGTCAGGAAAAATACCAGAAAAAACACTACGATTGAATACATCAGCTAATATATCCATAATGAAACATGCGATATTTTTAAGGACAACATTACAAATATCATCGACACCACATGATTTGAGTTATTCAAACTGCCAATCGTACTTAAAATCTCTAAAGGAGTCTTAGGGTCAAAAACAAAACTACTACAGTGCACAGAGTTTACATCATTAATAGCAGAACATTGAGAACATAGATTTTGCGTTAGTCCACTATGTAATTGAAGTCCGATACTTGAAAAATGTCTATTAAAAGCTTCAGAGATTTCATTTTTATTTGTTATTTCCTTATTACTAGTACGTAGGACAATAGTTTTTTTGAATGAAAGCTCTAGCTGAATAAAATGGAGCACGGTAATAAGAGTCACGGCAAATTGGGATTTCCTTTTTTCAAAGCAGCACATAATCTTTTATATTTCATTTTGAAAAGTGCGTTGCAAGGGTATTTTTTGCACTTTACTCTAAGTTTATTTTTAGTTGTTACCTTAATTAATAAAGAATTAGATAAGCAATGCTTAAGTTTATAAATAGATTTTCTTGTGGTCAGAGAACTGCAATTGCAAAGCAATTTTTTAGACACCAAGTAGAAAACCTATCGAGGTCTTCTTGAAGGAGAATAGAGTCTTGGGGTGAAGAAATAGTTTTGGAGAACTTAGTGTCATCGGCGTAAATGGATACGGAGCAATCTTTGATAATCTTCTCAACATCGTTTATAGTTAAAATAAAAAAGAGGGGACCTAGATGGCTGCCTTATGGGACACCAAAAGTGGCTAAAAACGGGGTTGAGAAAGCTGACCTAAAGCGAACGCTATAGTAACTGTTCTCCAAATAAGAAGATATCCATTTTAACAATATGGGGTCAAAACCGAGGGAAGACAATTTGAAAAGTATCAGTTGATGTGATATTTTATCGAAGGCTTTAGCGAAATCTGTAGCAATACGTCAATTTCGCTGCCATTTTCTAGGGCTGAAAGCGCAAAGGATACGAATTGAACTAGGTTTGGAGTAGTTGATCTACCTTTTAGAAATCCTGGCTAACTGGGTGATATAAGTGACTTGCACTGAAAGCTTAGAACTTCATATAAAAAACTTTCAAACATTTTAGGTATGTGAGAAAGCTTAGCAATGGGACGGTAGTTGGTTACTTCATTCTTTGATCGCTTTTTGTGAACCGGGGTTATGAAAGAGGTCTTCTAAACTTGGTGGAATTCCTATTGTGTGAGGGACAGATGAAAGAGGGAGGAAAGTGGGTGCGAAAGATTGGCGGCACACTTTTTGAGAAATATTGTTGGGAGCCCATCTGGACCGGATACAAATTCATCATTGAGATTTTGTAACTTTTCTTTGTTAAGGGTGAGATCAAATGGTTGAGATAGAGAGGGGCCAATGGAGAAATTGGAAAGGTACTTGAAATAGATGGAGTTGGATACAAAGATGTTGTCTGCAGATGACTGTTTAAAAAAGTTTGCAAAATAGTTGGCAATAATATGTGGATCGGTCGATGATATATCGTCTGATTTTCTTTTGTAGTTGACGAATTGATAAAATGTCTTAGGATCGTTGATAAGGTTGGTCTGCGCTGTGTCGAGAAAGCGCTCATAGAGGCAGTTATAAGCTGGCAGCCGGGTGAATTGCAGGTAAGTTCCAAGATAGTTAGAGTAGTCATAATAAGAATTGGTGCGAAGAAAAACTGCCCATAATTTGTTTCTTCTGTTTGGTAAAGAGCGAAGTCTTCTGTTGTACCATGTAGGGGAAATAGATGATGTTTTATGCCGTGAAAAGGGGACGTAGAGAGAAATGGAATTAAATATTTCACTGTAGAAAATGGAGATAGCATCAGATAAGGATAGGTTGGTAAAATCAAAAGAACATTTGCTAAGATAGGTATTGATTTTGCGAAAATTAGCTTTATGGAAGTTGAAGAAGTGGGCTGGGATGGAGAGTTATGGAAAACTGAGTGAAGAAGAGGGGGTGAAAGTTGTAGACAGTTGATAGGATAAAAAGACACAACGTTACTGTGGAGTTAATAGGATCACTAGTGAAAATAAGGTCTAGTTGTCTATCGATAGAATTAGGGACGCCACTTACTTGGCACAGGTTTGAGACAGTTATGCTATCAATGAAAAGACATTCCTTGGATGAACGGCGTTTGACGTGGTAAAAAATAAGTGATCATCCGATGGAATCCACTTTAGCAGGGGCAGATTAAAGTCACCAAAGATAAGGATATCGTCAATGGAATCATTTAGGTCAATTAGTTGGTCAATTGCTTTAATAGCAATGATGTAGGATTCAATAGGTTGAGCTGGGAGAATGTAGCAACACATAACGTACAGGGACCTGTGGGAAAGTGTTATTTTAATTGAAACAAAGTCAAGTTTACTCGTAACAGAAGAAGAGATAGCAATGAGAGAAGAGTTGAGGTTATTTTGAATGGCAAGTAGGACACCTCTACATGGCAGGATCATTAAACATGGCAGGATGGCAGGATCTTACGTTTTGGTAGTAAAATGCTAGAGGTAGTTTGTTGCGTGGAGGAGTAGGGGGGTGTAGATGAGATGCAGGCAAAGAAGGCAAGTTAGGAACGAAAAAACTTACCGTGGTCAGCTCGGCTGTGTTGAAGGTGAGAAACTCTTTTAGAAAGTACATAGTTGCGGAAAGCAGCGAGGTCATCCGCAACCTTTTGAGGAGGTGTGTCGAAGATTTCGTGGTACCTGTTGTAAAGTTTTCTGAGATTAGTTATATGCGTAGGAAGGCCTTCCTGCTGGATGGAGACCATGACACTTGTTTTAGGATTTAAGATCTGCGAGTTGATAAAGTTTGGGCATTTGGCTCCAATTGTAGGGTCGAAATTGGGAAAACAGTTGTTATTATCCGCGGGAGGGGGTGTGGGTAGTTGAGCAGTGACGGTATCAGGGGCAGGGATTAAATTAAATGAAACGCGTTGGGGCTTGGATGGAAGAGAGGCACTTGGTGCTTTTGTGAAGATACGTGAAGGGGGTTGCTTAGGGATGTAAACGGG
Organism: Volucella bombylans; assembly: GCA_949129095.1. Lineage (NCBI taxonomy): Eukaryota > Metazoa > Arthropoda > Insecta > Diptera > Syrphidae > Volucella > Volucella bombylans. The sequence continues at coordinate 107,227,244 of OX422143.1, read as the reverse complement.
AGGGGAAAAATTGGGAAATATATTGGTTTTAAGACTCCAATTGGGGTCAGGTTGAGGATGTGGATGGGGAATGGATCTGGGCGATTTATAATTATCTTTTGATGAGACCTTGCTTCGTTTTTTTTTCTACGTTTTTGTTGGTAGGTTGATCCATCCATTTTGCCGCATCTTTCCTAGCTTGAGGTTGGTGTTGGATGAGTTAACAAATAACCATTCGTATTTAGCCGGAATATTAATATTGAAGTTCCGTTTGTTTTTGTTGTGAGGTGTTGGGAATATTGTGCATTAGTTGATGGTGATGCCTTACCTCTTACTGAAAAATTCAGAAATCCAAGCAACATCAGCATAATTTGGAGCACCTTTGATGAGTAGGGTGGTGAACATCTGATTCGTTGAGCGGAGTCGGTCTAGCCTGTCTTGCCGCTCTGAAGGTGTCCACGTCGTATTAAATTGTGTAACAAGTTTCCATGGACGGCGACAGGAGGGGTTGGCGTTGGAGCAATTATATCACCATTCGATTTTTGGATAAAAGGGCTGGTGCGAGGTGGTGGTGAAGGAAGGCTTACGTTTGTAACAATTCAGCCAAAATTGAAGTATTGTAACTGTTGTGCGGTGGGGGATGGGTTGGAAGACCATAAATTTTGTGGCATTCTGTTCCAATGAGGTGTTCCAAATCATTCAACACTGTTCTATTCGTAATGAGTTCATCATTAAGCTCGAATATGATATCAAGCATGGACCAGTAATGATTTGAGAGTTGGTGATTGTTTGTTGCAGGTTCGAGATGGAGATTGGATGTGGATGATTGGAGATGAATATCGATGTCTTCCCGGAGAGAGTTGATGGAATTACATGCTTTCTTGTTTGATTCCATCATTGTGGTTCCGATTGATGTGAATTCATTTAAAACTTTCTAGCTCAATTAAAGGCGCAACTTATTTTTCAATGCTATGAAGAAAGTCTTCCGCACATCTTACACTTTGTTCAAAGATTGATAGTTTGTCTGTTATCAGTCTGAGGAGTGAGTTATGGTTGGATTCATTGGACTCACTGAGGCACTTAATTGCAAGGAGCACATGTGAGACAGAAATACTGATACACTCATCACTAAAGAACATAAGATTTTCGGAGAACCCTTTAAGGTAGACCGTGTTTCTTTTATTTAGGCCAACACAAATAGCATGGAATATTTTGCCGCAGATCCCCTTACAGGTAACGAAGTCAGCATTATTGTCGTTAATGGAGCAATTGGTTAATCCACAAGAAAACATGACGAAGACCAGGAAAACAAAAATCAAATTGCGGAGAAAAAAAATTGAAAAATGCACTAAACGCACTGTCGCGAAATGAATAGACTAGTAGGTCAACAATAAAAAACAAGCAAAAAGGCGAGTCACCGATAACAATTATTGGATAAGAAATTAGGTTATTAGATTGGTTTAAAGCGAAATAGGAAATTCACAAATTATAGAGTAAAGTAAGAGGGCGACTGAACACAGCGACGGTTTAAACTGAACTCAGTTATAAACATTGTAGCAGGACTCAAAACACAACTTGTTACGAAGCTTAGTATAATATATTTTTCTCTTGCCTTGGAAACATTTCTGAGTTTAACTAAGTAGAACGCCGGTCATGCAATGGTGCGTAATCAAAAAAATCAAAAACACAATATTCACATTCTAAAGAAGCAACATTTCGAAAACTTCCATAAATATGGTCTAAACAAGTACCTGATGCAGACCTAGTAGGCACATTTATGAAGTTTGTCCGACCATTCAAAGCTAATACAGAAAGATAATTTGATACCATAGGACTATCATCTAGACAATCCACATTAAAATCACCTACAGCCATTAAGTTTTTGGAGTTCTCCCTATCTAACACAATAGAAAAATCATTAATAAACATCGTCACATTCAACATCTGCAATCTATAAACACATAAAAAAACAAATATTTCATTATTTTCAAAATCATTGGGAAGCAGTTCATGTACAGGTGCATGGTGGTATAAATAAATATTTTCTCCATGCAGTACATAATAAATGGAAACATTATATTGCAAAGCTAAGCGTCTGATGCTGATTGATAGATCAGTTGTAACAGCTTCCAGTATTCTTTCATCAGCTGAAATCCTTCTTACTTGTGGAGCTCTCGCATTCGTTCTCGAAGCCTTCGATACATATATCCAAATACTCCTTTACTAAGAAGTCGTTGGTTAGGATAAAGTTCATGGTATCTTTGTAGCGCTCTAGTTGAACTTGCATTACACAGCCCATAAACGTAAATTGTCTGCGTATTCTTGGTTTAAAATTAAACTGATAAATTATTTTTTTTTCTAATATTTTATACCATTTCTGTTTGGTAAATTTTCGAAATAGGCCTACAAATCCCAAACCTTATTCTTTCTGAGAACTTTTTAGGAACAAGGTAAGGATCTAAAGTTTTTGACAGGTAGTCAAATAAAAGGACACACTTTAAAACTCTTTAATAGCTATGCAATTTGAAAAAAAATATTGGAAAATTAGTAATTCTTGGAAAACCACTCTTACGAGCAATGTCAACTGTTGTTAGAAACGTTGGTAAAAATCATAACTTCCTTTTTATACCAGCTGCAGATTTTTCCAAATATTATAAAATCTATGAGTTTTTGTGCAAACTTGATGATAATTTTTAATTTATTCTTGTTTCTTTTATAACAAAAAATAGTAAAACGTTATGTTAATTAGGCATTTTTTGGAGAAAATTGACCTCGAAATCAAAAATTAGCATGAGCAATGGCAATGGAACAGGCGTAGAAATTGGATATCTAAAGACTCAAACAAGATATCAACTTTATTTAAACGCCGGTACAAAGGCTAGTATTTCTTCTACACGAAGTTTATGCTGTTAGTACCAACAGAGCAATTTCCCTTTACATGGGTCAGGGTACATCCTCGATAAATGATGCCAATATTGGAGGTATACCCTTACTGTAGAACGATGTTTTTCATAGAATATACCCAGGAATCAGTGCCCAAATTATGGTTCAAGGATTAAGGGACACTGTTGCCCATGCAGCAGCTGCTTTACGGGAACGGAAATAGAATCGGGACATTTTGAACAGCAAACTCCGCCATCAACAAGGTTTGTCGGTTCATTGACAGATGAACAAAGAGCATTCGGTCTTTCTTAATCGAACCTTCTCATCGACTGGACGCAGGAAAAAGAGGTGGCAAGTAGCAAAGGTACCAATTTTGTAACTTTACGTCAGTATTATAAATATATCGAATTAAATTGAATTAAATTTTAACGCGTTTTAATTTCTAATGGTTTGACAAAATCTCCCCTAACAGACACCATGTACACTAGTGTTTTCGATGTGGCTACACTTTTCGAAAAAAATTGTTTATCTAGATAGATGTGTCGAAGGTATTGTTATAGAAATTACGAGTACTTATTGGTTTTTTATTTAAGATAATACATATATGAATTTGTGCACGTACTAACGTTTGTAGCACTGATCAAGTGTAAGCCTAAATAAATGGCTTTTGTCCGTGGACAAGTATCCAAGAACGTTCTGTGATTTGAGTTCCTCAAAGTTTACATGAATACTATCAAGTAGAATTCAAGAGTTGGTTGGTTACGCTGCTAAAATGTACTCCTCTTCCTTGAAAAAACACAGTTTTCCCCAGAGTTTACTTTACTTAACTAAGTCCTCGTTGATTTACACTTCATTATTGGAGGCTTACCTTTAAATTCCTTCGATGTGCTATTGTATTATACTAATAACCTTTTTCTTAAAGCAGGCAGTAAAGAAAATATACTTTCTATCTAAATTAAAATCTGAACAAAGCTCAAAAAGACTATGGAAAAATTTCCGCTAAATTGGCGTTGGAAAGAAAGTAATAGTTGATAGTACGTATTTCCGATATTGACGATCTTGATAATGTGTTTATTTCCAATGCTATAACCGAACTACGTTTCACTCCAAATTATGACTTTTTCTACCGGGTTTGACTTCGATTTTGATGTTGTGTCAGAGCTTGACGTAGGGCATATTGTACATAACCTTAAATCGAATGCTATAGGAGAAGATGGAATACCTATCCGTTACGTGAAGGTTATTTTACCTCACATCTTAAGTTGCCTCACGCACATAATTAACTTTTGCATAACTGATTCCACTTTTCCTGATTGTTGGAAGTTAGGTCACTATCATACCAGTCCCGAAAAAGTCTCAGCCATCTTCGTTAACCAACTTTCGACCTATAAGCATCTTACCATGTTTATCAAAAGTCTTTGAGAAAGCTCTGTTTCACCAAATTGTATACTTTATCAAGTAAGAATAGTCTGTTATCCCCTTTGCAGTCCGGCTTTCGAGCTAATTATAGCTGTTCTACAGCTGTTCTACAGTCGTCAAATTAAATGAAGATCTGTCCAATATTTATGACTGATCTATCTGTAACGGACTCCATCCCAACCCAATGAAATCACAACTGATTTTAATATCCTAACAACACTTTGACAAGGACGGAATACAACCAGTAATCCTGAATGAGAGGCAACTCAATTTTGTTCACGTGGTTACTAACCTGGCTGTTATAAAATAAAAAATTTACTGAAGGATTCGACGACGGAGTTCTTCTCTTACACCCCGGAGGGGGAGAAGCTGCAAACTATGCTGCTGAGGCGGTTAAAACCGTCGACTGATCCGGAGGAGCTCCTTGCACTACTGAAAGAGAAGAAATGCGAAGGGCTCCAATTCATGGGGGTCAAGCCATTCACCACAGCCAGAGCCAAAAGGGAGAAGCGGCAACTGCTGATTTTCCTGGTCCAGCTAAGTCCTACCAGCAATCTGGATGGTCTAAGGAGTATTAAAGTCGTAGACTACCAGGTTGTCCATTGGGACAAATTAAAGAGGAGCGAAAACATTTTACAATGTGTTCGCTGCCAAAGGTTCGTACACGCCGCGTCGAACTACGAAAGGCAGCCTCGATGTGTGAAGTGCGGAAAGAACCACAAGTCCGAGAAATGCGCTCTGGGTAAGGACGGAGCGTCTGAAAAAAGCCAACTCTTTTGTGCTTTATGTAGGAACACGGGCACACCGCAAATTATCGGGGTTGTTCCAAATTCCAGTACATCAAAAGAATAAATCTGGGCCTGCATCAGAAAGTGGAAGTGAAAAGTTCACCCGTGCATTTGTCAAACTCCAGCCGTTACTCCCACGTTACCTACGCCCAAATGGCGGCAGGTAGGGGAAATACGGTACAGCAAGCGAAAGTTGCTTCTCAGGCCCCAGCACCCAGAGCACCGAAACCAGTACCTGACATGCTAGCTATCTTGCTCCCTATCCAGGGGCAGATGGCTCAGCTACAACGTCATTTAACTGAAGAGACCCCACGGGTGGATTAAGTATACGCGCTGCTGCCTGGTCTAACGCACCTTTTGCCGTAATAGGTACGTACGTGGCGGAGCAAACCCTGAAGGTCCTTGCTGTGAATGTGAATTCACTGATTAGGCTCGAACGACAAGCCGCACTATTTAAGTTGCTTAAAGACCAAGCCCCCGATGTGATTTGGTTAGCGAAACTAAACTTACCAAGAGACACAAAATGAGGCACAGAAGATACAAAATAGTACGGAGAAACCGACTCAACTCCATTCAGGGAGGTGGCGTTGCAATTTTCGTACGAAAAGGTATACGGTTTAAAAGAGTATACAGTCGTGTAGTACGTATGTTCCAGGTGCTGGAAGCATGCATCGTGTATATCCCTATCCGTAGTGGAAAGCGGTTGTACATGGTGTCTGTCTATGCACCTAAGGCTACACAATCCACTTTATTCATCTCAGAGCTCGAAACACTTTTTCGATTCCTGAGACTGGAATTGGAAGACAACTATTTTATTATCGGCGGGGATTTCAACGCCAAACATAATAAATGACACCAAATTCTAGGGGGAACCTACTATTCAATTGGTGGGGTCAACACAGCGACGGATAGTCTGTCGTTTCCCAGACACGGGTCCTATTTGGATCTTCTGCTGTTCGACTCACGAATACAACTGACATGCACTAACCAACAAACTACAAACTGTCTGCGCACATTCATGTATGACAGTGACCATTGCGGTTTTAGCACCGAAATTACAGTTCCCAACGAAATTCCGGAATTGGATGAGTTTGTCCAAAGGCATTCCTACAATTATAGTACGGTGCGTTGGACACACTTCTCCAGAACACTGACTAGAGCACTCTCCTCGAATTCGCTCTACCCACCGTCCAACAGAAATCTGTCAAACGAGGATATTGACAGGTATCTAAGACTAATGGACGAGACAATCAAACGAACAATGGACAAAACGATACCTCGGTACCAACACACTGACGAGGAAGATTTATTCCGCAACGCAACTATTGACGCACTGCACCGACATAAAAGTGGACTGCTGTCAAGACTAAAAACTTTGTACCAGTTCACTGACAGACATAACCCGGAGATCATGACACTGAAGTCGTCGATTAAAAACCTCCCAAACATTAATAAATGAAAATTACAGAACATCTGTAAGTTTGTTCCAATACAAACTTCGGGCTGTAGACACCAGCAACCGGGAAGTGCACAAGGCGAATGTTATCATTGGCCCGAACCACGATCTGGAGAATCGAGTTCTTGTGCACAATTTCTACCTTCGAAATGAAATTGTGAATTGGCGATTCAAGATCTCGGGTTTCACACAGTTCAGTGACGAGAATATGGCAAATAATGTCATCACACCGTTCATTTCGAAGGAAGAGCTCCAAAAGATCTTCGAATCACTTAGAAGTAAGAAATCAGTGGATAATCAATTCGGTTTCAAGGCTGGTCATGATATCATTCATGCTGCGTCTAAACTGGTTTCTGATATCCAATGGAACAAAGGCAAGAATCAGTGCACTGGTTCCTGCCTGATTGACTTGGAGAAGGCCTTCGATACCGTATGGTTAGAAGGACTCTTTTTCAAGCTGGACAGGTTGGGCATTAGTAAACCACTGCTGTATATTCTTTTTGATACGCACTCCAGTAGACAGTTCATCGTGAAGAATGGCGATGTGACTTCTGCTATAAGATTTAACATTAAAAACGGTCTGCAACAAGGTGCGGTAAATTCGCCGATCTTATTCAACGTTGCGGACAGGCGACTTAACTACGACAGAGACGTCGCACATGGCAGGTATCCGTTTCAGTAAGGCGGTAGGGAGTCGCGACATGAGGTATGTTGCTCGGCAGCACCAACACTTTTGGCGGCTTGTTAAAGGGGAGGATGCTTCGTCGTCGAACTCCTCCAGTGATATGTAGCTTCATGTGAAGCAAAGTGGGCCAGCCTAATTTTTTTAGCCATAGCCGGCTTACGTAGTTTTAACTAGGTTTAAGTTAGGTTTTAAGAAAAAAAATATATAAAAACACAAAAAAAATAAAATAAAAAAAAAATTTAAAAAAACAAAATATGTATATATACATATACAATACATATATATGTATTAAGTATATAGGTATTATGGATATATATGTATATGTATGTATGTGTATGTATTAGACGTAACATAAGTAGGTTAACTAGATTAAGATTTATTTTTAGGTAGTCTATAAGTTTTTAGTTTTAAGTTTTTATAGATGAAAAAAAATCCAGACACTAAGTTTTTTAATTAAAATTCATTTTCTTAGTTGTAATAAATGTAAAAATAAAAATAAAATTAGACTGTAAGATTCGTCGAAAGACATAGATTAAGTATTATGTTTAATTCAGAGTGGCCGCATGGGGCCAGTAAGTTACAATCAGATTATTTTTAAGTTATTTAAGGTAATTTTTAAGCGTTTTTTGTTTAGCATATAAGAGTAGTTTAAGTTATAAAAATAAAAATGCATAAAATCTGAAACTGAAAAAACTGGTTTATAAATTAAATAGATCACTTTCCGCTGTTGACCACATAAATTATGTTTTTGGGCGAATCTATGCTGGACCGCGTAAACTTTGGCTCTCTTCTAACCTCATGCCTATAGGCACAAAGCTCAGAGTTGTGAAAACGCTATTTCTGCCTATAATAGACTACGCTGCTGTTGTCTATTGCAAGCTTGATTCCCTCTCGCAACTTAAGTTACTCGTAGCCTTTAATGATATGATGAGGTATGTCAAGGGACTTCCGCGATACAACCACGCCTCACAACCAAAAACTCTGTTCTTGGTTGTTCCCTCAAACAATTTCTCGACCTCAGATGTTGTGTGTTCATGCATAAAATTATTAAAAATAAATCCCCTGCTTATCTATTTGACAAGGACGATTTTCCCAATCCATCGGAACACATATTCTTATAATCTCTGCATATGCATAATTATTTGATCTCTTCGCGCCTCTTCTTTATGTACGTTACCAGAACTTAGAACACACTTCTTTTAACGCCTAAGCAAGCAATGGGAGCTACATTATTTAAAAAAATGAAGCTCTGGAACACCTTCAGCAATATCAATAACTACTTTCCTGCTCTTCTATGTTTCCTCTTTTCTACTTTTGTTTCCCCTTTTTTTCCTTATTTTGACTTTATCTTCTAGTCACATCTTTTATCCCTACCTCCACGTTTGTTACTAATGTCATTATTCTGGATTGTATATATTATAATATTTATTTGTGGCTTTGTTTGTATTTAATTAATTTGTATTATTATAATAATTTATTTACTTTCCTAATTTAAATGTAATTTATGCATTATAAAGGGCGATTGTATGCCTTTTTTATATTATTCCAATCAAATAAATTGAATTGAATTGATATGATCTGTCTTAAAGACCATTATCCTCCGCATAATCCCTATGCCTTCGTCATAATTCGAAGAAGCTTTGTAACTCATGTAGACAATTTTTTTATTTGAACTAAGAGCAACACCATTTATTGTAACGTTTTGATGCGTTGTTGTTCTGCGTCATTATTAACATTTTAACAGCACTATTTTTTCTACAGTTTCTTCTGATGGCTTAGCACTTTGCCATACCTACAATAGTTCCTTCTCCATTTATGGAAAAGTAAGATAACTTGGGCATGTGCATTTGGATAAGTTTGGAAGAAATACTCGTGCTTAGGCTCCACAGGACTTAAAATAGATCATATCTACGCTTTATATGTGTATTAGACGATTTTGGAGCAGATAGACATAAGAGTATGTTACGAAACGATGTGTTTTTGGATTTATATTTTTTGTATTTATTGATCAGAAAAATCGCTGTACATGAAGATTAACTTATAATTAGTACATGATATAAAATAACATTAAATTACATACAATATGCAAAGGTATTAAAAGAAAACTACAATTAATTAAAGCAAAGTAAATATAAAATAAATAAAAGAAAAGATAAGAATACAAATAAAGCTAAGAGCGCAACCAAGGAAAATTAATAATCACTAAAAAAGACAAATCAGTTCAAATTAGAAAAGTATTCAAAGCAGACTGTATGAAATTTTGTGTTCGATAGTGGATTGGGTAGATTATTCCATAGCTTGACAGCATAAATAAAAATTGCCTGCGTGATGTTAAACAAGTGTATGTAGCAGATTGCAACACTATATAGCGATTAGCAGAACAAAATTTAATAATATTAAACAGATAGTTTGGTTCTTTCTTATGAACAATTCTCAAAAGTCAGGATTGGAAAAACAACTCATATCCATACGATATGATTTTTTTTTATAAAATAGCTCGCGCTCAAGGTTTTAAAGTACCCTTAAAATGTTTGCACAAACGTTATAATGACTAGGAGATAGAGAGCTCGGCACGGCATCCCACAAGCGAGTTGTTCGGCTTAGGAATGAATTACGATTTTTTAGAGTACGTCAGAAAGAAAGAGACGGGTGTTACGGTTAAAGGTTTGAAGGGGCGGAATGCTACTGGCGATTTCAATGGAGTACTGATGGTGGTAATTGCTATAAAACAAAGTGAGACACGAGACATTTCGTCGGTGTTCGTGGGTGTCCATTGACTGGGTGATGTTAGCATCACCTATGAGTTTTGAATCTTATCTAGCAGGTACAGAGATGTTTTAGGCACACCTGACCAGATGTGTGCATTGTACTCCAATTTTGGGCAGATGAATGCCTTATATATCCGGGCCAGCTCAGAACGGGAAAAAGTATTTCTTATATCGTCGTTTGAGGAAACACATTTCGCATCATTTTTTGCGACATCGAATATGTGGTCATTCCAACGTAAGTTGTCATTGACACACATATGGAAGATGGAAAGTTTTTCGGTTTCGACAATGTAAGTGCCATTCATGGATAATGGGTAGGTATTTAAATTTCGCTCCGACAGCATTGTGTTTTGGAAGCATTAAATTACACTCTGTTGATAGTTCCCCAATTGGTTATGCTGTTAATATCGGAATTTAATGAGTTTAACGTACGCTGGCGTTCCTGTTCTACAGCCGAAGTGTAGAGTGCGGGAACGAATATAAAAAGCAGAGAGTACTGTCGTCAGCAAAGGAATATATTGGATTAGAAGTAGAGACAGAACGGAGCCCTGGGGCACACCAGCATTTATTTTGGGAATATCAGACTTGAAACCATCCAAGACAACTTGAATTGAACGTTCCGAAAGGTAATTTCTAATACATTGAAGAAGAGAGTCGTCGATCCCAAATGCACGCATTTTCGACAAAAGAGCCTGATGCCAAACTCTGTCAAATGCCTTGGAAATATCAAGTGCAATAATCTTGCTTTCGCCAGATTGATGTACGCTTTGGTTAAACTTTTCGGTGAGACATGTCATAAAATCACCAGTGGACCTGTTACTACGAAAACCATATTGGCGGTCATTGAAAAGTTTTCGTGTTTCGAGATATTTCATGAGCTGACGATTTATCAGCGTTTCCATGACTTTGGAAAGATGGGACGTTAGTGCAATGGGCCTGTAGGAGGAGAGAGAAGAAGATTCGCCTGTTTTGGGGACGTGCTGGACAAATGTTGTTTTCCATTTGCTCGGAAAGAGTCCTAAAGTGTAGGATTGATGAAGAAGCTTACGCAGTGGTTTTGCCAGCGTGGAAGAACACCTCTTCAGAAGAAGGGGAGATATACCATCAGGACCAGCGGATTTATGTATCTTGAGATCTTTAAGTACACTTGCTACTACACGATTGCGAAAGTAGATTCGTCCCATTCAAGATTCGACGGACTCAAGTGTAGGCGGAGACGAAGCACAATCTGGGATTGTTGAACTGGCCGCAAAGTGTGCAGCAAACAGATTGGCTTTGTCTAAAGAGCTGACAGCTGGAATGTCATTGTGAATGAGCGTTAGGATGGAGGATGAGGCAGAGTTTCTGATGTTTTTGACAAACGACCTTTGGGACATTGCAGCATTTTCTGTCTCAACTTTTGGTCGGACTGAAATTTCACACGCTTAAGAAAGACGTTGTAGTCATTACTGGCTCGTTTAAATTTTTTTTTGGTTTTCCTCTGTCGGGTTGGTCTTGAAAGACCGAAAAAATATTTCTCTAGCCCTGACAGTCTCTTAACAGCTCGAGTCGTACCATGCCTTTTCTTTTGGTCTGATACTTTTAATCCGATGAGGGATAAATGATCTCATTGCAAGGAAAATAGTGTCAGTCACCATGTCAGCAGCGGCATTCACGTCGTTATCGAGGAAACATAACCACCAGTTAAAATTCCTAAATAAGCTATTAAGGCCGCTCCGTTCTCGTATTGCCATACGGTTATTTTAGGAATTTTTTCTCTAACTGCGTGGTCGGTATACGAGAAATTAGCTGATATAACACAATGATCCGACGAGCATAGAGGGGAGATCACATCAACGGTGTGTTTATCAAGGTGAGAAGTTAATAACAGGTCCAGGGTGTTGACGGTATGACTATCAATAGCTGGTAATCACGTGGGCTCATTCACAAGCTGCGTAAAGTTGTTTTCCGCAGCGAAGATCTCAATTCACCGTCCTTCGGGCGTCCATAATGTCGAAGCCACTCAAGATTGTGTATATTGGAATCGCCCGTAATCACGATTTCAGTGTGAGGATACAGGGATACAATTCTTTGTGTGAAGCAGACAGCGCATCGAACTCGTTAAAGATCGAATTGCTGTCCAATTTGGGGCTTCTCTAAATAAAGCAATAGTGGATAATTTACTTACGGAGATGAAATTTCAACCAAGGGAAATAGAAATTGAGACCGCGGTGAGAGCAGAATAATGGCCCTAGGTCGTTATCTAAGAGAAGTGGGCGGAGATCTATCTGTGTTTCACTAAGTGCCAAAACGGCTGATCTGTACTTAAAGCTTTGGACGTACGCAGAAAAGTGGTCGCTTTCAAGCCCGCGAATATTGGCTATATCCACTCTAAATTTCAAACACAAAAAACACAAACACCGACAATACTATGCACAGCTGCGAAGTAAGAAATTCAGAATTGGTTTACCGAATTAAATTGTAGCTGTTATGCCCTACAATAGGAAACGGTGTACTAACAAAATTCTCAGTCACAACCCGCTATCCATCTGTTATTGCCTACAGCGGAATATACATGATTGGGATTATTAGAGCCTTAACTAATTTTAGCTTAACTTGTATGTGAGTATGTTTAGCTTAACTTGTATGTGAGTATCCCACATTAACTTGTTGTTAAACATGAATCCAAGATTTTTGGCATGCGTGACATATTCAACTTGGCAAGAGTTTAAAAGGATAGGATGAAAATCAAATAAATTCGGTTTGGCGATTGGCATCGGTTTTGTTTTGTTGTGATTCAAAGTCAGGCCATTAGGTGCAGTCCACTCAAAAATAGATTGTAGATCGTCATTAATTTTTGTTATTGTATCCTCAACCATGCAAATAGGGAAACTAATGTACAAGTGAACATCGTCAGCATATATGAGAAGGTAGGTCATTAAAGAACAGTGAGAAAAGTAATGAACGAAGAATAGATCCTTGAGGAACACCATTTTTAACAGGAAGAAATGAAGACAGTTTACGATACGGCTTGCAACCGATTAGTCAAGTATGAATAAATAATTTTAATAGAAGTGTCAGAGTTTATCACAGAGTTTACATAATCAAATGCTTTTGAAAAGTCAAGTAGTGTTATCACAGTAGTATAATTGACATCAATTGCCTGACGTGCAACTGTGTCCCGACTGGAAACTTAGCTGCAGAGGATTAAGGAGCTGTTTGTCTTTTATAAATTGTTTGATCTGGTTACTTACAATACATTCAAAAACTTTGGATAAAAAGGGAAGGATAGCTATTCGTCTATATTCAGAGTTTGTACCTTTTTTTGGAATTGAGGACTTACAAGGGTAAGTAGATGTCATAATAATCGTATTAACTATATACGAGTAAGTATTGTAGGGAAGTATAAGAGGAAGCAGCATTTTTATTTTTATAAGACTGGGTGAATATTATCAAGTTCAACAGACTTGTATTTAATTAAAAACACTGCGTCTCCTACGTAGTACATGTCAACTGCGGCCAGGGAAAATGCATTTCTTTGTTGTGGGCTGGTGGTGTGGTGGTTTTTTACCGTTCTGTCGGCGAATAATTGGTTCGGGACATTTCTCATCTTAACGATCAGGCATGCATTGCTGAGGTTCCCACAAATTTTATAAATAACTTTATAATAACATACTAGGACAACTTCTGCGGCATGGCACACAGTATAATTTAAATTTTCCTATTTATTTAATGAAACTCTTTCAAAGTTTTGTCTCATAACGCGTATTCGTTATTTCAGTAAATGTTTTCGTCAGAACGTAGCATTCCAGCAGGCGTTCCACAAGGTTCGGTCTAAGAACCAATCTTATACAATATATCTGTAATAAACATGAAGAAGTTGATAGCTCATTATGCTCCATTTTACAAAAAAAAAAGTAATAACAATACATATAACAAATGCTCATGAATCCATTTTGCTAGCAGGATCCATTAGTGGAAGTAGATCTAGAAAATCTTTATTTTTCTCCTTAGAAATGGTAAGTGAATCATTGTTAACTAGTGGACGATTTTCTGGGAGAACACTACATCTTCCTCGGCGACGAAAACCCACCTTGCTGAATGAACCTTCTTTATGTAAAGAAGTTTTGAAGAAGATCTTTCGAAGCCACTGCACGTTTCTCCACAAACACTTATTCCCTGTTTCGTAATTTTTTTTTTAATAATGAAAAACTGTTGCTTTTTTGCTAAAGAATTGAAATTAGAAAAATCGTGTGTCGTCATCTGAACAAATTCGATTAGCTTTTTTGATTTGCAGCTTCTTATTAATTGCACCCAGTCGTTTGGATGATTAATTTCCATATGACTGTTTTTTCCATCTCTCTATGATTGCGTGATCACTATCACATTCCATGTGGGTGTGTTCACTTATTAAAAACTTGTTGTTTATGCTATCCAGGCGAAGAAATGTTCTTATTTTGTCCACCACACGCATCAGAGTAATAAATTACTTTTTTTTCTCGAGATGACAAGTTGTTCAAGTGGTGCAATATGCATGAGGCAATTGGATTTTCTCCTCTTCCGCTAATAGTCTCGTCCCAAACATACCAATTAGCGTTGCCATTAGCTGAATTGTGTACTGTGAAGTTGAACGTCCACAATTGCCTCTTGTAGAAATAAACCGATGTTGTTAGATAAGGGTAGGTAAACATTGCTGCAAATCAAAAGCGAATACTTCATTTGCAATATCTTGCTTTGCCCTAAGTGTATCATGATTTTTCTCTTTGTAGGCAGATTCAGCTGACATGTGATGTTCATCTCTCTCTCTGATTAAACTATCTAATTTGTCTTCAGAGCTCGTACGAATGTTAGCTGCAAAAACTTCACATTTATGGCACGTATCTTTATGAGGCTTCTTGAAGTCGACTGATATAGGAACGCGTAAGTGATATAGGATTGGGACGTGACTCACAATAAAGAGAATACATTTTAGTCAAAATCAAGTCTGATCTCAAATAGTTTTTGTTGGTGTGATTTCTACAATAATGGATTTCATAAGCAGCAAAAGAGTTTATCTGGTCAACTGCATCTTGAATATTTACAGCAGTACGTTTATTGCTAGGTGGTGCTAACCCACGAGCATCAGGAGGTATTATTCCGGAAAAAGACTTATTCTTCTTCGCAATAACTACATACGTCGACAAATCCACGTATTGCTAGCACTGGTTGCGTAGGTTGATTCATATGAAGAAATTTACGCACCATCCTCTAAAGGAAGGTAGTTTGGGTCGGCAGTGCTGCCATCAGACCAATTGACATCTGGAAAAAAAACCCAATAATCAAAAACTGTACGCATTAATATAATAATATAATATTCATTTAAACTGCAAACACTTAGTGTCATAATTATTATTTATATTATTTGATGCATCCAGTTGTTAGTTTTAGTTTTAGTTTTATATGCAAGAAAAGGCAGAAGATTTTTCCGAAGCCGAACCATTTTTCGGCAAAAGTTAAACTATCATACGCACCGTGTTTTGGAGGAGATTTCCAGCAAGTCATTTCATGTTTGTTTCGTTTCTGTAGCAGGTAGCTACAAGGAATGCCGATATTTTTAATTATTGGGCCTCAAGTCTATATACCTATTTGAAAGAAGTAGCTAACAAATATTTATCAGCTCCTCCTACTAGTGTAGCGAGTGAGCAATTATTCAGTGCTGCTGGACAAATTTATGCTGATCGGGGCTAATTTGCAGGGAGAAAATGTACAAAAACTTTTGTTTCTTGCATATAATATTAAGTTATTTAATTTTGACTATTAATTCTACTTCACAGTTTGTCTTCTCATATTAACTTTGTTTGTTGTATCTACATGTTATCGAATGTACCTAGGCTTTAGGATTTTTTTACTGGTTATTTTTTGTTTTTATTCCTTTGCTAAGCATTCCTTTTGATTGTTTCGTTTATGTGTTATTTAAAAGAGTCTACTGCAATATTTTACTGGCTATTTTGCTGCTTGTGACTTTGTAAGATAAATTAATAAAAAAGAAAATATCTACCGATCAATTTTATCAAACAGATCATTATATTTTAGGCTCTTTAGCATTTTGAAATACAATCTCCATTAGATTCGGCTTCGGCTTCGGCCAAAAAAAAAATCACCTTCGGTCAGACTCTACTTATCATTAACTAAACACAAATTTTGAATTTTTCAACGAATGCACAACTCCGCTTCCACGGACTCGATAGTGGAATTGAGTTGCCGATTTTTTTCGACTTATCAAATTCTTCACGGTTGGTATCTACGGATATACACAGCAGATTTTCCACAATGGTCCGAGTGTGAATTAACAATGTACGCATATGAAACCGGAATCTATTCATCTGGTGTTCTTGGTTTTGATGTCGGCACTGAATAATGTAACCCCATATCTTAATAAGTGGAAAATTAAAGTAAATACTTCAAAGACGCAAGCAATCTTTTTTACAAAGAAAACAAAGGCTAGTTTTCTACCAAGCAACAATTTACCATTAAATGGCGCTGTAATTGGTTGGTCAGATAGCGTCATATACTTAGATATAACATTGGATAAAAGACTTATATCTAGTAAATAGATCTCCAACACTGTTAGCAAAATCTATCAAAACATTCGCAATATGTATATGTCGGGGCACTGGTATGTTGCGTTTCACTAATGTCCGTCATGATAAAACACAGTATGTCCACGAGCGTTGTAGAATTCAACGTTCAACGCCAAAGGGGTTATGATACCCTTTTACTGTTGCCAAGGCGAGGTTGGAAAGGTATAGGGTTTTCCAGTAAGGACTTGACAACTTTTTTTTAAATAAAACGCAAACCATTTGAGATATTTCAAAAACTTTATTATCGGCTTGAAGTACAATCAAAACATTTATGAATGGAACTCGACTTCGTTCATATGGCCACCGCGGGCACGTTTGCAGCGGTCGATTCGATGGACACAAGTTTCAACGACTCGGACACACATTTTGGCCGAAACGGCCGCTATTTCGCGTTCAATGTTGGCTCTGAGCTCTTCCAACGTCGTCGGCGTGTTGGCATAAACCAATGACTTAACGTAGCCCCACAGAAAATAGTCAAGCGGCGTTAAATCGCACGAACGAGGCGGCCAATCGATTGGCCCATTTCTTGAGCTTACTCTACACCATACTTACTCTTCAATAAATCGGTTGTAGCGTGTGCTGTGTGGCTTGTGGCACCATCCTGTTGAAACCACATGTCGTCCAAGTCCATATCTTCCAATTCGGGCCAAAAATAATCGGTGATCATGGAGCGATATCGCTGACCATTTAAAGTAACGTGACGATCGGCATGCAAACCGCACCAAACAGTTATTTTTTGTGGATTAAGTGGTGACTCATGAAGCACATGTGGATTTTCATCCGACCAATAACGCATATTTTGCTTATTGACGAACCCATTGAGCCAAAAATGAGCTTCGTCACTGAAGATGATTTTGCGATGAAATTCATCATCTTGGCACATCTTTTCCAGAACCCAATCGGAGAACGTACGTCGCTTCAAATGGTCTATCGGTCTAATGGTCTGAGCGATGCCCAATTCTTGAGAACGCCGTGGAATTGACTGATTTGGATCATTTGCTACGGACGCCTGAACAGCAGCGATATTTTCGACACTTCGACCAACCCGTTGTCTCACTGCACGGCAACATCGCACAACGATTATGTAGAATCAAATTTCTGCAATAAGCTTGTTATTGCCTGTCTACTAGGGCGAGAATTACGACCGAAAATTGGAGTTAACGCTCTTAAAGTTGCAGTCACCGACTCCGAATTTCGGTAGAAAATTTTTATAATTTGCAGACGTTGCTCGTTGGTGTACTTTACCATGATGAAAATGTTGAGTTTATTGAATAAATTGCCAGTGACAGTTTGATGATTAGTGAAAGAGTGTATTCACAAATTAAATTCAAATTTCTCAAGTCCCTATTGGAAAACCCTTTAAAAGGACGAGAAAGGAAAACATTGTTGTGATGTAGTGGTTTGAAACTCAGCTATTTTTGGTTTCGATATTAGCTCTCCGGGTGTGGGAGTCCGAATAGGACGGAGAGTTTTTTCTTCATTCTGAATGATTCGAAGGTTATCAATTTTCACGCTTGTTTTTGTGCTTGAAACTCTACAACAGCCAAATCTACATGCCAGTGTTATGCCTTCACACGCAGGTTTTTCTGATTGAGTTCCAATTACACAGATGAAAAACTTGTCATGAGTCGGATTCGAACCTTGACCCTCCGAGTGAGAAGCGATCTCTAGTACCACTACACCACGGCCCTCCACATAATTCTATATATACTACGACATATACTACGACACAGCATTCCTGACATTCACACGTCCTCGTGTGGGTATAACTAGAACAATCTAAAAGACAACGTCAGCGTCATGCTTGGCTCAAGTTTACATTAACAGTTATAAAATATCATATTACTTATTAAAATATTATTACTTATTGATTTTTTTGTTTTTTATTTTTATTTATTTAGGTCTAACTGAGTTGAATTTTAATTATCGCCCCCAAATAACAGCTCCCGCATATCACCAGGTTTATTTATCTCTTTCTCATAATTAAAAAAATCAACACACTTTCACAGGCTCTTATTGCTTTTCACAACGATATCATGCATCGTACTCGGCCACGTTTGGACGATACGTGCATCATGGTCTTCTTAAACTCAGACCCCCTCCACAATGTCATCTGCCCCACACGCGGTGCTGTCTTTAGCCATAGTATCTGACTTCACACGCACCCTCACTGGTGCCTTTACTTCGGCATTGGCCTCTCTTTCATCGCCTTTGCTCTCTGTACTGATACCAATCATATCATTGTCTAACTAGAAAGGCAGGAAACAGGCAGGAAAGGCGAAAACATGCTTGCTTGGGATAGCCCTCAAATATTTGTAAGTTCTTTTATTTGTCAATGATCTCAGCACATATTTATTATATCTCCTTCCAAAACCTCCGTCACTATAAATGAACCTTTGAACTTAGGATCCAACTTCGTTTGATGTCTTTCTTCGTTCTTGAGCAAAAAATGATCACCAACTTTGTGTTTTACAATTTTATCCTTATTTTTATCGAATCTAGATTTATCATAACGAGCGTTACTTTCAATATTTTCATTGGCTTGCGCCCTTACATTTTTTGCATCTACCTTATTGTTGCAACGCAACGAACATTTTTGTCCAGATATTGTTTTTCCCTCACCAGAATTCACATTTTAGCATCGGCATGGATCCCGTCGTTAGTTCAGCCAAGCAAAACCCGACGGCAAAACATCCATCGATAAAATTGGTCGCTCAGGAGAGCAGCAGGAACATGATGCGTAGACGAAAGCACTCGTCATAATATAAAAAAACTATATGAAAAAAATGCGATGTTTTTACCAATCGGCTCCACCCACGACACCGCCCTCAGAGCATGGCCCAGCTATGAGTATGTGTACATGTGTTGGTGGCTATTACACCAGCTGACCAGATGATGCATTGTGAGGAAGCGATTTTGCGGTGAATTTTTTCTATGTGGTTTGTCGTAGCTGCATAGAAAATGAGCAATTACGAAAGGGGTTGTTGACCGGATTAAGATTGGACTTCAAAAATCAGCTGGACCAGAAAGTTTTCCTTATGGATGAAGAAACAAACGTTGGTCATTCCAAGTTGAGAAAGAGAAGTGACAGTGCGGTCAATAAAGATATTTTAAACGAAAATTTAAGTTTGTTTTATTTAGTAAAGTTCGCGTCACTTATTTAAAGTTGTTTAAATTGTTCTCGGTTCTGTCGCATACATTAGAATCGGCACCGGAGAAAATCGGTCGCAGTTTATTCATTATCTAGTTTTTCTTTTTTTGCAAAGTATCCTGGCGACACATAATGGTCCTTCAAGACCGGATCTAAGACAATTTAAAGTAAAAAGACAAAGTCCGTACTAGCAAATAGTACTTTAGTGCGTGCAACTTTAGTGAATCAAACTTACATACATACATACTTGTGCGTCGGAGTTTACGTAAGAAATTCGGTACGTGCAATCTATTCCCGTGGATCCTTGTTGATCTAAACGACAATTTATTGTGTGGGGTGTGTCTTCAATTCTTTGGGTATCATGAGTAAAAATAAAATTTCCAGTTCGATTGACTCAATCCAAATTATTCGCCAAGAACTAGAAGCCGATTTTAGTGCATATTTGGCACTTGATAAGTTAAATAAATCGGTGCATATGTGTGAGTCGCGCCTAAACAATCTTGAATCGTCCTTCAAAGAAGCCAGAGCAATACACCAAAAGATTATTGCAGCTCCTAGTGAAGAGGCTAAGACCAAGTATGTGGACGAATTGACGTTCCACAAATTAAAAGAACTGTACTACAAATATTCTTCACAATTAAAAGAACCTGAATTCAAACTTCCCCCCATTAAAATTCCTACATTTTCTGGGTCTTTTCAAATGTGGCCAGAATTTAAGTGTCTATTCGAAAGCTTGATAAACACAAATGCTTCCATGTCCAACGTGCAAAAGCTTTATTATTTAAAGACCAATTTGAGTGGTGAAGCCGAAAGGTTACTGCGAAACACCGCTATTACCGACGGTAATTTTGACTCAGCTTGGGCAACATTGGTTAAAAGATATCAAAATCTGAGACTGTTAAAAGACAATCGATTTCAATTGCTCTTCAATCAACCGAAGGTGTCTCAGGAATCATCTGAAGATATCAAGGTACTTTTAGATACTACAAACGAAGCCAGGCAATCATTGGAAAATCTAGGGGTTTCCGTTGAAGCATGGGAGGATGTACTGATCTTCCATACTGTACAAAAACTACCACTCACTACTCGCAGTCTGTGGGAATCACATATATCATCTTATGCAGATTATCCAACATACACTGTGTTAGAGGATTTTATGTTAATGAGAGCAGGAACTCTAGAGATGATTGGACATTCCGCTCCAACGCTCGCTCAGTCGAAATCAAATAGAGGTTCCGTCCGCACAGTTCGATTGCACAACTCAACAGTTTCCAAGTGTTCAACGTGCCAAGGTTCTCACGCAATTCGAAACTGCTTTAAGTTTAAAGCGTTGAATCCTATGAGGAGACAGGAGATCGTAAAGAAACATAAGTTATGCGTCAAATGTCTCTCCAGCGCGCATTCTACCCAAACTTGCACAAGCGCATTCACGTGTTTTAAGTGTAAGCAAAAGCATCATTCGCTGCTGCATCTTAATGAACCAGCCAACACAATGCATGCTCATGACTCGCGGTCAACAGGAACGACCTAGACGCTTTCTCAACAATCCGCCTCTTCACCTAAGAATTCGCAGACTGAATGTCAGAGCAGTCAACTTGCTCCACTAATATAACATCAGTTCATAACGCGTACATTGCCGAAAACCATAAGGTACAAAGTGTTCTTCTGGCTACTGCGTTCATCAAGGTTTTCACAACCGTTGGCCAACCATTGTTGCTGAGAGCTCTCCTGGATCCTGGATCGGAGACATCTTTAATATCAGAGTCCGATTCATAGTTATTAAAGCTTAAAAGAGAAAAGGGAAAAGTACAAATATTAGGGATTGGAGAAAACAACACAGGTGTTTCCAAGCACAAGGTCTCCTTCACAATATACTCTAACATAAACGAGCAGTTTAAAGTTCAGCTTAATGCTTTGGTCCTACCCAAAGTCACAGCGGATCTGCCGACGAAGAATATCCAGTGCACCAACTGGAATCATATCCGAAATCTTCAACTTGCTGATCCCACATTTTACAAACGAAGCAAAATTGATGTTTTACTTGGCGCTGACATCTATCCATCAATTATTCTTGAAGGTGTGATCAAGGGAGCACCAGGTTCCCCTATAGCCCAAAGGACTGAGCTGGGATGGATACTGTCTGGCGGTGTTTCCTATATCAATCAAATTAAGACATCTCTCCACATGACTACCGAAAGTAGGGATATAGATAAAATTCTATTAAAATTTTGTGGGAGCTTGAGGAAATAGGAAGAAAAAAAAATGCTGTCTCCTGAAGACGAACAGTGTGAAACGCACTTTTCTCGCACTCACCAACGTCAGGCAGATGGGAAATATGTGGATCAGCTTCCATTCAAGGAGGGAACACGACCGTCATTGGGTTTGTCATATAACTCGGCGAGGATAAGGTATCTTCAACTGGAGAAAAAATTCAATTCCAATACTTTGTTCCATCAGGAATACAAAAGGGTTTTAGAGGAATACAAGGAGTTGGGCCACATGACGGAAGTAGAACCCACATCACTGGCGGCTCACTATTTCGTTCCCCACCATCCAGTGGTAAAGGAATCCAGCACCACCACCAAGCTGCGAATTGTATTTGACGAGTCATGCAAATCTTCAAATGGTACGTCACTAAACGACCATCTCCTCGTTGGTCCTAGATTGCAAGACGACATATTTGAACACATTACTCGATTCAGAAAGCATAAGGTAGTGTTTATAGCTGACGTTAAATTTATAGGCAGATTTGGGTAACTCCAAATGATTCTGTTTACCAACTCATTTTGTGGAGAGACAAGGAAGACGAAAATGTTAAAGCTTATCGGCTGAATACCGTCACCTTTGGTACTGCTGCAGCACCGTACTTAGCGATTCGCACCTTACAACAACTGGCTGCAGACGAACGAGACGATTATCCGCTTGCATCAAAAATCGCGAAAGAAAACTTCTACGTCGACGACGTCATTCATGGTGCAGACTCAGTTAATGATGCTCTGGAAATGCAACGACAACTCATTAGCATGCTGAAGCGTGTAGGGTTTCCGTTGAGAAAATGGGCTAGCAATAACCAGGCGATGTTAGAAGCCGTTCGAGAAGCTGATAGGGAAGTAAAAGTACCGCTGTCTTTCGACGAAGGCACGGCAATAAAAACGTTAGGGATCCAGTGGCATCCTGGAAAGGATACATTTTCCTTCAAACTGACTCTGCCGGAACAAAAACGAACTACGAAAAGAACATCTCTAGCAAGGTTTGAGCTTTGCGGTGCGTTTTTGCTGGCACACTTGTTGGTACACACCACTGAAACGATGGATCTTCAAGGGGCACGCATCTATGCGTGGTTTGACTCGCAAATTACGCTTGCATGATCAAAACAGCACCTTATAGTCGGACCACATTCGTCGCAAAACAGAGTCTCCGAAATTCAAGAATTGACCAACCCCAACTGCTGGAAATACTTTCCTTCGAAGGATAATCCAGCGGACATAGCATCATAAGGAATGCCACCAAGAGAGCTCGCCAATAATCATCAGTGAAGGCATGGCCCTGAGTTCCTGCAAACTTTTGAGGAACAATCTCATCCAGTATATGAAACACCTAACACAGATTTGGAAACGAAACCATCAGGAGTCAAAATGAGGTCAAAAATGAATTTATTGCATCTGGGTACCACATAAAAAATATTTTTCAGCTCTGCATCCATATAAACTCCTTTGAGACCAATGCACTTTTATCCAGGTTTTCATCACTACAGCGATTAGTACGAGTTACAGCGTATTGGCTTCGCTTCATCAAAAACACCCGTAGGAAATCAGCACGAACGTCCGGACCTCTATCGGTCGAAGAAATCGCATCAGCTCGAATGCGGTTGATAGCTATCGTCCAACACGAATTCTTTGTCAACGAGATTACTCGAATTTCCAAGAACGAGACGGTTCATAAGGGAAGTAAATTGGCAAGACTCTCATCCATTATCGACGAAAACGGGATATTGGAAAGGACGATTGGAAAATGCAGATTTACCATATGCACAGCGTCAGCCCATAATACTGCCTTCCCAAAATGTATTAACGACCCTCATAATGCACGATGTTCACATGAAATCGCTCCACGGAGGACAACAACTCATGATTGCAACACTCAGAACTGAGTACTGGATTCTCCATTTAAAATCAAATGTGAAAAGCTGCATTCGTAATTGTCTCTGATGCTATCGACACAAAGCTCCACATATGCAGCAAAAAATGGGCAACCTACCGGCATTAAGAGTCACTCAGGCTCGCCCGTTTCACACAACTGGGGTCAATTATGCTGGACCAGTGCAATTAAAGGCATGGAAAGGTCGCTGTAACAAAGTAACGAAGACTTACATTGCAATATTTATTTGCTTCACAACGAAGGCAGTGTACCTCGAACTCATAAGCGATTATAGTCTTCCTGCATTTCTTGCCGCTTTTAAACACTTCACAGCGCGCCGGGGGATCTGCGAAAACATATACAGCGACTGTGGAACAAACTTTCAAGGAGCTGCTAAGATGTTGGACACAGAAAAAACACAGCTGTCAAAGCAATGGACTGAGGACATCGCAAAACAATTGCTGGCGAATGGAACTAAGTGGCACTTCGCACTTTGGTGGGCTGTGGGAAGCGGGAGTAAAGTCTATGAAACACCATCTGAAACGAGTCATCGGCCATTACACATTAACGTTCGAGGAGTACGCGACAGTATTAGCTCAAGTGGAAGCATGTTTGAATTCGCGTCCACTCTGTCCGATAACTGATGATCCCGAAGATTTGTCGATTCTAACGCCGGGACATTTCCTCATTGGTACGTCGTTGAACACAACACCAGAAAAGGACTTACCAGAAATCAAGGAGAACCACTTAGATAGATGGCATCTTCTTCAAAGGATCCAACGAGACTTTTGGAAAAGATGGAAGTCAGAATACCTTGTGCGGCTTCAACAGCGCACAAAATGGCTAACTTCAGATGAGAAGCTCAAAGCAGGACAGCTGGTAATCCTACCTGACGAACAAACACCGTCAACATTTTTGCCAAAATACAGAAACTGATCTAGCCAGATCCCAAGGTATCTGACTACATTTCGACAGGCAAGAGGCTGTCAGTGCTGTCCAATGATTGAGAACTTTCGCCAATTTCTTCTGGTATCCCTAGACGCTCCAGACAACGGCGTCCTAAAGAGAATGGTTTCCGACTTCTGAAAGTTGATTTTCAACTTCCAGTCATCGCCAAATCGTCTTATCTTATCGAAGTCATGCTGTAAGAGAGTATTAATAACCTCGATTTTTGGACCTGTTCTGTACGCTACCAAATCGTCTGCGTACGCAATAGTATGGGGAAGTGAACCTATCAAGTCGCTTGTATAAATGTTAAATAGGATCGGCGAATTGACAGCGCCATTTTTAATTTTAAATATTCCAACAGAAGTCACATCACCATTCTTCACGATGAACTGTCTGTTGGTTAGCATATTATAAAAAATGTACAAGAGTGGTTTACTGATCCCCAGCCTAGTCAGCTTATAGAAAAGACCCTCTAACCATACGGTGTCGAAGGCATTCTCCAAGTCAACAAGGCAGGCACCAGTGCACTGTTTCTTGCCTTTGTTCCATTGGATATCAGAAACCAGTTTAGACGCGGCATGTGAGATATCATGTCCCGCCTTAAAACCGAATTGATTATCCGGAACTATATGTTTGTCCTCAACCCACCTAGTCAGAGCTCTATTGATTACCTTTTCAAAAACCTTACTGATATTCGGAAGGAGTCTTATCGACCGGAGATTCGCCGGATTGGATATATCCTTCCCCTTTTTGGGGATAGGTTGAACCACCGCCGTTTTCCAATGTGCTGGATAATGTGCATTATTCATTGCATTATTAAACAGGGTGGTGTAAATGTCCACCGCTTCTAGAGGAAGATGTCGAAGCACGATGTTCGGAATACCATCGGTCCCCACTGATTTCTTAGCCCTGATTGTGTCGAAGATCTCACGGAGTTCTTCCTTCGAAATGAACGGGGGTAGGTCACCCTCTCTGTCAATGACATTATTGGCCATATTTTCGTCGCTGAAGCGGGTGAAACCAGAGCCCTCGGATCGCCAGTTCCCTATTTCATTTCGAATGCAGAAGTCGTGCCCCAAGACGCGACTGTCCAGGTCATAATTAGGGCCAATGATATCAATGGCCTTGTATTCTTCCTGGAAAGTCACCCTATGGTCTCAATCTTCTCCTGCGGATCCTCGATCACAAAGAAGTCGTCATCGTTAGCGGCTTCACTTGGATCAGTACCTGCTATTGTCAGTAACCGTTCGTTGCCTGTTGTCCGGGCTATTTTAAGACACTGAAGGTCGTTTTGATTTTTTCGCCGAAATAGTTTATTTATTTGCGGGAACATATTCGGGTTGCTGGTGTTTACAGCCCGAACCTTGTTGTTCCAATACAAACTTACAGAAATTCTGTAATTCTCTTTTATTAGCGTTTGAATATTTTTAATCGACGACTTCAGTGACGACTTCGGAGAATAGGACTCCGGGTCTTGTCTGTCAGTTAACTGTCTGTACAAGTTTTTGAGTCTTGACAGAAGTCTACTTTTCTGTCGGTGCAGTGCGTCAATAGTAGGACTGCGGAACAGGTCTTCGTTAGTCGTACGCCGGTACCGCGGTATTGTAGTGTCCATAGTTTGTTTAATTGTCTCGTCCATTTGTTTTAGGTAATGTCGATCTCCTCGTTTGACAAATTCCTATTGGACGGTGGGTGGAGCGTGTTCGAGGAGAGCGCTCTTTTCAAGGTTGCGGAGAAGCGTGTCCATCGAGTCTTACTGTAGTTATAAGAATATATTTTTGGACAAACTCCTCTAATTCCGCAATTGCGTTGGGAACTGTAATTTCGGTGTTAAAACCGCAATGGTCGCTGTCATACACGAATGTGCGCAGACAGTTTAATGTCTGTAAATTCGTACCTGTCAGTGGTATACGTTCGTCATACAGCAGTAGATCCAACTATGACCCGCCTCTAGGAAACGACGGCTTATCCGTCGCTTTAAGACCAAGTCTGTATATCACATCGTGCTGACCCCACCAATCGAGTAGTAGGTTCCCTCTAGTATTTGGCAAATTATTTCCCCAATCTCTGTGTTTAGAGTTGAAATCCCCGCCGATTATAAAATAATTCTCCCCCGATTCCAGCCTCAGAAGTCAAAAAGCGTGTCGAGCTCTGTAAAGGATAAAGTGGATTCTGAAGCTTCAGGTGCATAAACAGAGGCCAAGTACAGCCGCTTTCCACTGCAGAGCGGGATCTAAATGACGACTGCTTCCTACACCCGGAACCTGCGCGACA
The DNA here is from genome assembly GCA_949129095.1 of Volucella bombylans. NCBI lineage: Eukaryota > Metazoa > Arthropoda > Insecta > Diptera > Syrphidae > Volucella > Volucella bombylans. The sequence goes on along the minus strand of OX422143.1, from coordinate 107,200,157 downwards.
CTCCCTTGTACACTCTGTGAAATTGTATACCTTCTTTAATGAAGATCGCGACACCGCTTCCACGTTTGGATCTGGGCCGGTTTCTTCTTCTAACGATATAATTATTGTACTCCAGTTTGTGCTTATCGGTTAGCTTAGTTTCGCTAGCGAAAAGCACATCAGGAGTTTGGTCTTGTAGCAATTTAAACATTGCGGCTCTTCGTTCAATCCTAATCAGTGAATTAACATTCACCGCAAGGTCCTTCAAAGTTTGCTCCACCATGTGCGTACCCATTACGGCATGTGTTGCGTTAGGCCCGGCAGCAGCTTGTAGATCTGGTCCACCTGCTTGGCCTGTTCTTGTACCTGCTCTTGTAGCTGAGCCATCTGTCCTTGGATTGCGAGCAAAATGGCTAGCATGTTAGGTGCAGCTTCCGTTGTTCTCGACATTGCCACTGGAGAAACAACAGTCGCCTGCTGTACCGTAGCCCTCCTACCTGATGCCATTTGGGCGTAGGAAATTTGGGACGTGACGGCTGGTGTTTGAAACCTAACAGGTGAACGTTTGACCCCCACCTTCTGCTGCCGAGCCAGTTTTGCATTTTTAATGTCAACGCACTTAGGACAACCCCGATAGTTCCCACATAACACAGACGAGAACTGCGTCCTATCGGATGCTCCGTCCCCACCTAGAGCACACTCCTCAGAACTGTGGTTCTTTGCGCACTTCACGCACTTCACGCATCGAGGTTGCATTTGAGAGTTAGACGCTGCGTGCCTGAACCTCTGGCAGCGATCGCATTGTGTAACGCCTTCGCTCCTTTTTAATTTTTCCCAGTGAACCACCTGGTAGTCTAGGACAGTGATACTCATTAGACTATCGAGACGGCTTTCGAGACTGAGCTGCACCAGGAAGAACGACAGACTCCGTTTCTCCCGCCTGGCTCTAGCTGTGGTAAATGGCTTTACCCCCACAAACTTGAGTCCTTCGCACTCCTTCTCTTTGAGCAGTGCCAGGATCTCCTCAGGATCAGAAGACGGTTCGAACCCCTTCAGCAGCATCGATTGCCGCTTTTCACACTTCGGTGTGAATGAGTAGTGCTCCGTCGTCGTTTCCTTTAGGAGCTCTTTCACTTTCGCGTATCCCTGCACTGTATTACAGTGGATGGCATGGCGATCGTTCCCCAATCTCACAATTTTAAAATTATTAGCAATGGCCAACTTACAAAGGTCTTTGGTTGCATTTACCTCTAATTTATAGGTGTTGATAGGAGGCACCTTCTCCTTCTTCTTCTGCTGCTGCTGTTGATGTTGCTGCTGCTGCTGTTGTTGTTGTTGCTCCTGCTGCTGCTGTTTTTTCAATTAACTTTAAGAACACGGAATCACTATTTTTGTTTTACTTTAAGAAAAGCCGAATCACATCAATTCTCTGCGGAGATCTGCGAACGACTGATGTCTACTTTGGGAGTAGCGTGCAGTTTCGCTTGAACTTTGCCCGAAGTCGGTTTAGACAAACTGCCGTAATTGAATGACGGATTGAGGAGGAGGTACAGCAACCAATGCTTGAATTTTACGTAGATTTGGTCGAATTTCATCCGCCTTAATTTCGTATCCGAGGTATTCAATACTAGACTTAAGGAATGAGCACTTAGTAATACGAGTATTTAAGGAAAATCCCGCATTAGATAAAATTTCAAACACTGTTTGCATTCTTTCAAATGTCTCCTTTTTAGTACCGGCGACAATCATGATGTCGTCTATATAAACAATGTCATAGGAATACGGAAGCTCGCCGAAAGCCTTTATTATGGCGCGCTGAAAAATCGATGGCACATTTTTCAGTCCAAAAGGCATAGCTAAAAATTCAAATTGGTCTTCAGGAGTGACAAAAGCCGTTCGCTCAATGGAATTAGGATGAATGGGGATTCGATAAAATCCACTAGCCATACCCAAGCAAGAAAAATATCTTGCTCCACGCAACCTTGCAATTTGGTCCGATTTGAGAGGCAAAGGATGCCACTAATTTATCTATTTTACATCTCACATGTTCCTTTTCTTCGGGGCTAAGTCTATACGGTCGCCTTTGCACTGTTTTATTCGAATGAATTAAGCGTATTTCTAACTGACCAGTTGTTATCTGAGTCCGCGGAATTCCCTTTATAAAACACTCAGAGTATTGTTTTATGATATTCCACAAACGATTTTTATCACAGTCATTTAATTCGGTGTCTTTGTTAATGCAATCTAAGTAGCCCTTAGCATCCATTCACGGTTTTTGTTTTATAGATATCGAACCTGTCAGAATCGATCACGACACCGAAGCCGATTACATCGTGTTTTAAAAATTTGTCCATAACTACATGAAACAGAATTTCCAATGAATACGCACTTATTTTAACATTAGTAAGAATTTGCAACGTACTACAGAATTATACAGAATTATTTTCCATACCTTTCAAAATTACATTATTAATTCTTTCTCCCGAAAACTTTTCAGCCACGGGTTCTTTGAAAAGACTCACCAGACTGAAACAGCAGTCCCTTCGGCTCAGACACGGCACAAGTGTCCACCCGCTTCTCATAGGTACTGCTTGGTGTCGAACTACTGTCTGGGCACACTGATGCAAAGCGACCTGTGTTTCCGCATTTAAAACAAGTTAAAGCTGACCGATCGTTTCCTTTTGTCGAGCTACTGGAGATCTGGTTACTTTTGGTTGTGTATTTTCCTGCTATCTTGTGGCCAAATTTTTCCGTGTGATAATTTAAGCTTCTTTTTATCTGCGCAAGCAGAATATGCAAAGTGCTCCTTCCGTTTTCCGTACGCGAATGCTTTTAGTTGTTGCTGCAACTTGTTTCTCGTTTTAATATTTATTGTAAATAACAAACGTTGCAACCGATTATCAATTTGACCCGTATGTGCTAGGACGACTGACACTGCTATTTCTTCAGCATTCATTGATCTCCATTTAGACATAAGAGATGTACCTAATTGACTTCAATAAACTGATAGACACTCTCCGTTATTTGGGCACCCATTAAAAATGTTCATCAAAGTGGCTGCCGGCGCGGCGTCTCAATTCCTTGAAAACGCTGAACGAATAATTCTCTGAATTGCGCCCACATAATGCCAGAGTAGCATATTTGCGACAACCAGTGCGGAGCACTTCCTTCCAATGACATACTGAGTGCTATGACAAGCGCACTTCCCTCCAGTGGATTTTCAGGCAAAACCATGCCGTTTGCATTACTTTAATTAGATTTTTATGAGTACATACAAATTAATATTTTTATAAATAAAACAATTTTTTTTTCGTAACAAATGTGTATTTCACAAAAACAAAGAAAAAACCAAAACAAATGAGAATCTTTAATTCAAGTTTTACAAACGAAAACCTAACAAAACTTAAAAAATAGTCAACGTTGTACATTAACATATTAGGTAAATTCAAAAAATTCATACAAAGGATAACTCAAAACATATAAACATAAAATAAACAAAAGGTTAACAACTCGTATAATACACAAATTCATTATGAAATTATAAATTATTCATTTTTATTTATTTAACAAAAATAACTTACAAAAATAAATTTATAAAATTATTTAACAGGTAAGACATCAGGGCAACAGGACCATAGATGTCGTATAGACATCGTAAAGTGCTTAAGACTTAATTAGCTATTTGTGTCTTTTTTAATTAAATTTCTGAAGAATTAGTGTAACTACGAGTATGACTAAGAATAGTTCAAATTTCTTTAAATTTATTATGTACGAGTAGTGTTGTGGCTTCTTTAATGCGCTGGAACGTTCGGCCATCAGATGGATTAAGTACTTCAGCTATTTGTTTCTGCATATCTTCTGTTGAGTCGGTATTAGTCGGGCAAACGGCAAATATATGCCAAATTGAGAGGACTTCTCTACAATTTGCGCACTCTTCCGGGGGGTCATTAGTGAAATAGTGTCGACTGGAAAAAAGAGTTTTTCCTACTCTGATCCGAAAAATTGTTATGCATTCTTCTCTGGTAATATCTTTGTTGTATGGGATGCATACGAGTATGTATGTGTTGGGTGATGTTGTCGAAGAAAGGTCTGTTGACTAAGCCATGAGCTTTCGAGATCTTCTTTTTCATTAGCTATAAAAACTTTTCGGATGAGCTGAGAGATGTTTGGCAGTTCTTTTAAGTACGGGTAACGTGTCGTTTCTTTTGCTGCATTATCGGCAGCCTCATTTCCTTTAATGCCAGCATGGGCTGGTATCCATGCTAGAGTTATGTTGGCGTTATTATGAAGGATGCTTCGGATGTTGTTGAGTGTGGAGCAGTTATTTGCTGCGCTTTTAATTCCAGTGAGGATACTCAAACTGTCAGTTAGAATTAATGTCTTAACTACCCATGTTTGCGCAATAAAAAGGGCTTTTAACAATGCTGTAACTTCTGCTATATAACTACCAGCTGCATCTGGAAGGATACCTTGGGGAATGATGATCTCTTCGTTGTTTGCATTTAACTCGATGACTGCATATGTGGAGTTGTTGTCTCTATAGGATCCTTCAGTGTAAAGTGTTTTCAGAGGTTTAATAGTTTCCAGTAGTTCACGGTAAAGCATAAGAAAGTGTAGGTTGGAAGTGTGTTCTTTTTTGTGGCTGGAGAGGCTGGTGTCGATGGTCAGTAAGTGTCTTTTCCACGGAGGAGGGGACGAGGTGTGCAGGTTTCCTGATGTTTCTAAAGGAATACATCCATGAGCAGAAATCAGGGTCAGTATTTTGCTTAGGGAAGATATTGAATTTTTCCTGTTTTGTTTTTTTCCGCGTAAAGTTTCTTGTGAGGCTATGTGAAGAGGATGAGAGAAATCAGTTAGCGCTTTGCTTATTAAATTTACTGCTCTTTTTTGACCAAGGCTGTTGATTGGTTTAAAACCAGCTTCTATTCTAAGAGCTTCAATTGGTGTTGTTCTTAGTGCTCCTGTAGATGTTCGGTAGCATTCGTTTACGGTTATATCGATGCTCTCCAAGTTTTTCTTTGAGGTCCACATGTATTGGGTTAGTCCATGTTGGAGGGTGCCTTCGACCAAAGCCTTGGTTATTCTTCTAGATGTGGTCCTTCGACGAGAACATATCATTTTCAGAGCGTTGTTTCGATTCTTCAGTTGGTTAATGGTGTTTTTAATGTGAAGATTCCCTTTCAGATTGCCACTGAAAGTTACACCGAGGACTCTTAGTTCTTTTTTTTAGGTTGACATTGGTGTTGCGAATTACGAGTGGGAATGTTGAGCTTGAGCATTTATTTTTCCTACAAAGGTGTAGTGCCTCAATTTTTGAAGGTGGAACAATTGAACCAGTTTTTTGGGTCCAAGCATGGATTTCAGTGTCTGCAGATTTCAAGACCTTTTTTACCTTAGATGGATCTCCAGAAGCTACCATGAAGATATTGTCTACATATACACCTACGAAATCGAGATTATGTTTTGGTTGTGCAAGTTCGGTTACAAGTGCATCTAAGTATGCATTGTAAAGATATACTGACAACGGAGAGCCTTGTGGTATCCCGTTTTCAAGTTTTAATTTGTTTGAGGTAAAACCACTGACATTAACACAAAAAGTTCTTCCGGGTAAAAAGGACTTTTAAAATTCTATGAGGGACTCCCCATTTATATAACTGTTCTATTATAGGAAAGATTGTGACACGGTCGAAAGCCTTCTCTAAGTCAGATGACAAAACAACGCTGTGTTTACAAGACGAGAGATTATCTGCAAGTTTGTGTTCCAGGAGATGAATAAGAGAGTGAACTCCTCTGTTTGGCCTAAAAGCATGTTGTTCGTTGCTAATTGAGTTTTCCATCAAGCAGCCTATTCTACGTCCTATAATTTTTTCAGAAATTTTAGATAGAACAGGTAGAGGCGAAATCGGGCGGTACCCATCTATTTGGTGATAGTTCCGAGAGCTTTTGGGAATTGGCTTGAGTATAGCTTTCTTCCAATCATGAGGAAAGATACCAGTCCGTAGGATGTTATTGTAAAGCGAGCAGATTCGGTTCTTAAGACTATCAGCAGCTGATTTAATATGTGATATTGTCTTCTCCTGGGGTATTTCCTTTAAGCAATTGTAGTGTAGTGTTAATTCAATTCTGGAGATGTCTTCTGAAAGTACTTGGCAAAGGTTTTGTTGGATCGGAAGGTCACTTAAGTTGAAAGCTAGTTTCTTGGTAATAACATTTTCTGGAAACGTATTATTTTCGCTGTACTTTCCCCATGTTTTTGAGAACGTGTTGGAAATTTTTATGGGATCATTTACCAAAGAGCCATTAAGAAAAATATAAGGAAAGTGCTGAGTGTAGTTTGAAGATCTTAGGGATTTTATTCGGTTCCATAGGGTTTTGGAGTCCAAGGCTGGATCCATTGTATTCACGAACCTTTCCCAAGATGATCTTTTTGCTTTAATAGATTCATATTTAACCTTGGCACTAGCTTTCCGATAAGATAAGCAATATGGTGTTGTTGGATATCTTTGGGCGTCCTTCCAGGCTATATTCTTGGCTTTAATCAAAGATGCAATGTCCTTATTAAACCAAACAGGATTTTTTTTTTCATTGTCTCGCTTTTGTTTAGTTTTGGCATAGATTTAGCTGCTGCACTTCTTAGAATTTTCTTAATCTTGGCTGCTTCTTGGTTGCTGTTGTTGGACGTAGTTGAAGATGTAGACATGGAGTGGCTAGATGACACAAAAATGTCCCAGTTAGCCTGAGCTTCTTTGAAACGTATAGTAGGTTTATTTAGAAGTTTTCTTTCATGGGTGCGTATCATAATTGGTATATGGTCTCTACTTTCCCCATTAGGGAGTACTTCCCAATGAAGAAGTGGAGCTAAATCTTCCGATGCGGATGTAACATCAACAGCAGAGAAGGTGTTTCTTGTGTTAAAAAGTGTAGGCGATCCATCATATAGAATAACGAGGCCTTGATCATTGGCAAAGTTTTCGAAAAGTGTACCTAAACTATTGGTGGTGTTTGAGCCCCAAATTGTATTTTTAGCATTTAAATCGCCTAGGACTAGATGATGATAGTTGTTATCTATTTGAATATCATTGAGAATTTCACTGGTAATGTAAACTTCATGCTCTCTATAAACGTTATTGGTTTTTTTAAAGGAATTTCTATGGTTTGGTGGAGAAGATTTGAAGAGGAGATGGTGTGGGATGTCACAGGTATATTATTTTTAATTAGAAGCCCTATACCTGATTTGGAGTAGTCATAGCGTTTATTGTGATAGAATGGTTCATAATTTTTTAGTTTGAACATATAAGAATTTGATGAAATGATGTGAGTTTCCTGGAGCGCTATAATATCTGGGTTGTATTTTGAAATAAGAAGTTCTAGGGCATGTTTGTACATAGCCTTGGATGTTCCATTGGAGGATAATGTAATCATTATCTAACAAAGTCATAATTGTTTTTTACAAGTTGTTTGTTGAGTGTATGAATTTTTTGTGTTCAACTGTTGGTGGGTTTGAGTGAATTGTTGTTGATAGTTATTGAGTTTTTTGTTTTTTCATTTTTGGAGGGGGGGTTAGCATGTGATGATGTGGTGGGAGATGCGCAATTCATTTCCGTGTCTGATATTGGTGACAATTGGGTTTCGTCTGCAAGAGCATTATGTGTATGATTTTTGGATTGTGAGGGGATCGGCCTGATTGGTGATAACTCAATTGAGTTAAGTTGTTCCATAAGAGATTGAGTGATTGTATTGTTGTTTTTGTTGTTGTATTTAGTATGGGAGTGCATTTTTTGTGTAAGATCTTTGATGTGGGATGCATCGATGTTTGTGGTTGGTGTTAATTGTGATCTTGTTACTGTTGGAGTTTGAGCAAGAGAAGTAGTTTTTGTACTCTTTGAGTCAGTTCTCTCATTTTCAATTCTATTTTTTATTATTTCTACCATGATGGGGTTAGTATTATTTCTCTTTTTAGATGGAGGTAGCTGGTGAAGGTTAGGATTGTCATTGTAAATTTGCCACGCGACGCGAAGAGTGTAACAGCGATCGGCTTTAATTTTGTTGATGGATTTGTCCTTAAAAAAGGCGGGGCAGGAGGATGTGTGGCTTTCTTCGTTGCAATTAATGCGTAAAATTCGAGTGCAGTAGTCATTACATAATGAGACAACAATTTTTACAGGTTGGGTCATTTGTGCATCGAGTTTTGGTGTGACCGAGTTTTTGGCAGTTGATGCAACGCATTGGGTTTTGAATATACTCTTCAACTTTGTAATTCAACCAACTTATTTTAGCTTCGTGCGGACGACGAATTTGGTCGAAAGTGAGAATAGCTGCTCCGGTTGGGACTAATGAGTCATTTACTTTCTTCATCATTTTTCGAACATCAATTACTTTGTACTTCTTGAGTTCGTCCATTAGTTCCTGTTCGCTAATGCTTTCGATTAGTTTTGAGTAAATTCTTCCGCGGCCTGAATTAAGACTAATGTGATTGGTCACTTTGACTGGAATTGAGTCTATGAGTCTCGATTTGATAAATTTATCGGCTGTCGCAACATTGCGTACCTTACGGAGCAAGTCACCTGATCTCATTGACTTAACCTCTAATATGTCTGTGGATATGTTTTCTAATCCGCGATTGTTTCGGATTGGATTGTAGGTGGATAGTTTACGGAAATTGTTGGGGTTTTTTTCGTCCTTCTCTAATCCACTAATTATGATGTATCGAGGAACGTTATCATCATTTTGTACAGCTGGTACTCTTAGACTAAGGAAATCCTCGCCAGCATGCTTTCTTTTGGGTCTCTTGCCCCGGTTCAAGATCACCTCAGATTCGAGGCTATTAAACCGGTTATGGTTGGGGGGAACAGTCCCCCCGTCCATTATTGGAAATTTTTTGTTGCAAATACAATATAGCTCTTCTTATGAGAAATATTTATGATTAACTCACCACGGATGGTAAATAATTAAGTGGAAATTAAATTTAACTTCTTTAACGGTATAGTCACAGATGCTCGCACAACATAATATTAACACTTGTCTATTCACCGCGTTTGCCAGCTTAGGACTGATAAATTATTCATTTAATTTCTTTTATAATTTGTGATCATTTGTTGTGATGGTTCCTATTTTTCAGCTTCATTATCCTCCATTAATTTGTTTGACTTATGAGCATTTCTTTTCTTGTCTTTAATTAAATTCAGTTCTGAAAATTTCCTTTCGGCAGTTGCTCTGCCGATTTTTTAATGGAAAAGGCATTTTTTTGGTTGAAAACATAGTTCCAAAATTGCTCTAACTCCAAGTCTTTTGAAATATTTTCAAGGTTAAGAAAATGTTGCCATTCTTCATCTAATGACTCTTCATCAATATCTGTCATAAAATTTTGAAACAGCGTCATTAGCTCTACAAGACACGGGGCTAATTGTTGTGGATCTATGACCTGCAATGCAACTAGAACTTTATCATTGAACTTGATGCGAGACAAAATTTGTGTGCAGAGTTCTTTGTAATATTTACGGCAATTTGTTTTTGTGTTTTTAATATCTTGTGTTGATATTTCGCCTTTATTGAAAATTATTATTGCCTTGGCCCCAAGATAAATATCATTAACATCGTTTCTTTGGAGATTCAGCTTGAAATCCTATATTTATCTTGTTTGTTATCTTTAAAATATATGCCAGGAATAAGAAATAAATTTTGTTTATATCTGTCCATTGCGAGCATATGCTATGCGTAATATCTGCATTGGTATCAAGTTCATATGACAAGAAAAAGTGATGCAACGGGACAAATTGTTCCAAAATTCTTGAAACAACGTTTTCAAGCGAATATCCATCTGCATCTTGTGAGCTTTTGTCGAAAAGTATTTTTGGAACTCTGCTAACTCAGCTTGCCGTTTAAATATGTGTGCAAAGAACGAATAAACATTTCGGACAAATGCTTCTAAATGATGGTGTAATTTCTTTGATGCCGCCTTGAGCTTAAAATCTACAGCTGGCTAAAATGACAGCTGGAATACATGGGTTTGTTCGCAAATAGGTTTCAACTTAATCGGTGAAGGCAGACACACAATATTTTTAAAACATGAATAACAAGCATTTACCATTTATTATTATTTGAATTCGCATTGGAAGTTTAATTTTCTACTTTGAGCAGTGTAATTTACTTTTAGGCAGTGCTATTTTTACGGATGATAAAATAGCAGTATAATACTGCTATTGCAGTACTTCCGGCAGAACTGCTTCTCATTCCTCATTTACTCACACTACATCGGACGGTCCATACTCGGCAGAGAGTGACTCTCCCTTTCAACCCATTTTGCTAATTCCTTTCTGTGTTTGTGTGTTCGCTCTTGTTGTCATGTGAAGAGCAAAGGGTTACTTTATTTCTCATTAAATGGTTACAGTTACATATAATATATTTCGGGGCACTTAATTCCAGGAATACTCCACGACAAACGTACATACATAGTTATGATACTGCTTAATTCTATATACAGGGTGTCCCAAAAATCAAAAATCAACGTCAGGCCGGAAACGGGTGATAGTTCGATTGGGTTCGGTTATCACAAAATTATAAAAAAAAATCTAAGTCATGTTCTTTTAAAATTATTGGCACTCAAAAAAAAAATCGAGAAATCTGACACCCTTTGACGATCTTTCAAGTGCTGTGCCCGCAATTCTCTACTTTTATTCGATTTTTTTTGTCACGTAACCCTGAGTAAACCCTGTAAATTACGGTTCAAAATTGAAAGATAACTGTATCGGTTTTAACTAAAATATTCCTTTTTTGTCCATCCATGTATCTGAAAATCATTAATCACCCAACTTGAACCATCGCACCATCTACCGATCTTGTATCTTCCAACAAAGATTCAAACTGTTTGCCTCCAGGGGCAATGCAAGCTCTACATCTTCTTACAAATGATCTGGTAATAAGACTGGCATATGCATATGCATGCACAAGTATTAAGTGGCACGTCTTCCAATAAATTTGGTAAGTGGTTCTCCAAAAAATTTAAATAAACCTCCGCATTCAAATTCTGCCACAGCTAATAATTCTACCATTCAAAAGTCCCCTTCCACAGGTTTACTTTAAAACGGTACTGTGATCTATCTTCCCTCATAAAATGTGGATTTTCAACGTGTCACTCGTGCAAATAGTGGAGGTTCATGTAACCGTCCCTTTTAAAAGTTGATTCGTCCGACCATAGAATTTTTTCGAAGCATCTCGGATCTTCTCTGAACCTCTTCACCATCGTTTGACAAAATTAAACTCTTTCTGGATAATCTCGGGGTAGCAGACTTTAGACTCGCTGCATATGGTACGGATGGAGCTGGTTTTTCCTTAGAATTCGGTGTGCTGTACTTTTGGATACCCGAATCGCTCTTACTAGATACTAGGGTCTTGTGTGCGCTGTTTTGCCACCAGGTAGTAGTGTCGCAGCTATGCCAAAAGATGCTGGTGCAAGTGCTATATTTCCCTGCCTTCTTATCTCTGCCAGGATAGCTCTACTAAGGAGGGTTTTTCCCGCTCCACCAGGAGAATCAAGAAAGAATATTTTTCCTTCATTTTGATTGACACTTTGGAGGACGGTATTAAGGATTTGCCTTTGCTCAGCCGTGAACTTCTGGACACAGTCATTAACTATGTCAGACATTGTGCCTGAGTTGTAGTTAGTTTCAGCGACATATTCACGATTCACATAAAGTTCATTATGCAGTTGTTGTTGGTAATCCATACTTACTTAATAAATTACCACCAATAGAAAATACAATGTCTTGAATTGAACAAAGGAAATTTTTTATTACACTCTCGTCTCTATCCGCAATATCGGCGTATAAATCAGAGGTACGTCTTAATGCTCGCAAGAAATCTTCAAACAGATGGCATTGATATCTGGCCCATAACTCCGGCGGATTCGAAAGTCCTCTGACTACCAACATTACCGCGAACAATTGTCTCATATGACTGGGACTATCCCTAAAACTGTCCTACTTGAGGGTTTCATCCCAGTGTTGGTCACAGTCAAGTAGATAATATTCCCTGCAAGCTGCGTGATAAGTAGGATGTGTTACGTCGTCGACTGTTTTTAAGAATAAAAAGGAAATTGAACCCCTCACTGTGTGCAGTAATAGACGCAAATAATAGCATTCACAATTATTAGGATGCACAGTATACACCCTACCCACAGCATTGTCTCTAAAAATCCCTGGAAACCCTGGAAACAGGAAAACCGCGTCGACGTTGATTAAATTCACATTTTTGCTTATCGTACGTGTAGTACATAATTTAAAAAATGTTAAGAGTGTTGTTTGTCGTGGGTTCCCAATATGTTGTCTTACCTTATCGGGATTAAAATAAATCCGCTGGCCATTTTCGAAATGAACGTCTAGATGCATGACCGTTGGATACCGATCATGTATAGAGAAAGCCAGGATTCACCAAATTGCTTCTGACGTACATATGTAACGTCCGGATTGGTATTCACTCACTTCGTCTTGGTCAACGTCCCGTAATGCAAATGTAGCTTGATCGCTGCCTTTATTCACGTATTTGCAGATGCAATTAATAGTCTTAATGCTGCTTCAGGACTCTATATTGATATGGGTTTGGAATGTTCTAGAAAGTACTGGAGAATATGGGACCACCCAGTTATTATTAACTTCGATAGTCTGCCCACACATATTAAACTCGCAGGAAAATACAACCTTCAGAGGGTGATCGACGGCGGTATGACGGGTATCCATTATTATCTGTGATAGTCTCGCTGACAAATTTTTTTGGAAACCTTTTTGAGCACCGCCCATGTGACTGTTGACTATTTGATGAAGAGCAGAAGCAACTTTAAGATCCGGATTTCAGCGCTAATAACTTTATCGATCTCGTTAGATCTGATTTTTTCTAACCATAAAAGGATGTGTGCATGAGGTAAGCCACGCTTTTGCCATTCGACTGAGTACATATAACAGCATACTGCCCCAAATACTTTTTCTTTTGCAAGAAGATTCATCAGGCATTTCAATTTTAAATTGAATACCTGAGACAACAAGTCATGCCTGTCGTGTGATTGTTGGCTTGGACTTCAAGAAGCTCACAAGTTATTTCAGACCACTTAGGATTAGTGGTGATGGTAATAAATAAATCAGGGGGGAGAAATTGCCACATCAGGACTTACTGTGCCATCTGCGCCGGTTTACATAAGACTGCTGAGTGTGAAAATACTGCCCCATATAAATGCGAAAATTGCGGAGGATCTCACAAGTCTACAGATCCAACATGTGGTAGCAGAACTAAATATGTGGAGCTAAAAGAAAAATCCACGAAGGTTAAAAGCTCTATGCAACCAAAAGCTTTTCATGCATCATGTGTTTCTGCACAACCCGCACCAACACAAGTCTCATTCGCGTCTATAGGCTAGTACTCTGTTCATTCACGTGAAAATCCACTGGCAACATACATTTTTCAGTCGTGGAATATGACGTTTCAAAAATAAATGTTGCTGGGAAAAGTCAGCGGAGTAGATAGTTACATCTGGCATCTGATATATGAATATTGTTTTTCTTTTTGGTATTTCTGGATACGGCAATCCTGTCTTTTCGGAAAGTTAAAAATATAACAACTAAAAAAATACAAAGAATAAAAAGAATACACAAACAAATCAAGGAATTCTGTGACTTCAGCTCCAATACTGTCAGTTTTTCTCTTATCTGTCACTTTTCACGTACATTTAAATGACACAGGCATTTAAATTGGCGTGAAAAAATGTTGCAGGCGACTGCTTAGATTCATGTTGATAATATTTCATGAGAGGGAACAGAGTACTACTTTGGCGGAAATATTTGGAAATTTTGACAATTATTTCACGAGCAGTTTTTTTTATATGGAGTTTTTCGGGAAATTTCACGTGGAATCGAACACAGTACTGGGCTTATGACAGATTTTCATGCACTCTCGCGGCGAAGTAATGAAATCAGCAACAAAAGCGAAATTCAGGCGGAATACCAACAAACAAGTACGAGGGAAAGCTACGCGAGCGCATGCAAAAACATATACCGTGGTCATACCGATATACCTAGCAACCTTCCCAGCAACATCTGTGGCAGCACTTTAGACAACAATTCCAATACATTGTTTACGGCAGAAGAGATAAATTCCCTTTGTATGGAGATGATAACGAAATTATCAAAATTGACCAATTCAATGATATCGCACATTTAGCGACTAAGTTTTTATACTCTAATGATAAATAATATGTTAAGTAGAAATCTAAGAATTATAAATTGGAATGCAAGAGGTATACGCGGGAAAATTGTCGAATTTATTTTTTTTTTAAACAGTAGCAACATTGACATTGCCTTGGTCACTGAAACCATGTTACAAAATGATCTCAGACTATCCACACCTAACTATAAATGCTATCGATGCGAAGAATAAATAGACGAGGTGGTGGTGTTGCCATTTAATTAAGAGATCAATCCAACATTCGCTTTTACCTGTAGTGAGAACGCGCTACGTAGAAAACATTGGTATTGAAATAAATTTAAGTAACCAGCAGCAGTTAAAAGCATTTTGAGTATATTTATTTCCCTGGCGGCAGCGTTTCTAATGACAAAAGAATTGCCGTCAAAAATGATTTTCGCAGGTTATTCTCCTTGAACGGAAAAGTACTTTTTGGAGGTGACTTTAACTGCAGACATAGGGACTGGGGTTGTTCAAGAGCTGACTCCTGGGGAAATATTCTGTCTGATTTATGTGTTAACCTACCAGTTTCTGTAATGTTTCCCACTAGTCCCACCTATTTTCCTTGTAGTTCCCGTGGCCGGCCATCCGTTTTTACTAATGTTCCTAGCTTGATATCACAGCCAACTGTTGTTAACGTTCTTAGCTCTGATCACACTCCTGTTTTTTGCAAGGTTTATTGCACAGCGGTTAAACAAGTCAAGTTTATCCAAGATTTGAAAAATGCGAACTGGGTACGTTTCAGATCTGAGATCAATAATATATTTCGAGGTACATTTGACAACGTAGAAGCTATTTCCAGTAAAGAAAATGTCGATGCTATTTTAAAACAGTTTTCAGAAATCATATTAAATGCAGCTGAAAATAGTATTCCAAAGAAAACTATAAGTGAAGTTAACATAAAACTTCCCCCCTATATTTTAGATCTAATAAAAATAAGAAACGTTTACCGAAAAAACTGGCAGAGATATCGAGACCTTCTTAACAGACATGCGGTATCAAATATCAATAAGATCATTGCCCTAAGAATATCACATGCTCGCAATAAAAACTGGAACAGAAAGGTGAACTCATTAGAAAAAAATGCTAGACCTTTATGGAACATTATGAAGGTAATAAAAAATAGAAAGAGGCAGTTACCATTTTTAAAAGATACTGTTAGCACCTATATTTCGGATGTGGACAAAGGAAATGCCGTTGCATGAACTTTGCGAGAAATAACAACATCTCCAGATTTATTGGTGATGCTAATACAGATAATATTGTGAATATTCTTAAATACTCGTAGAAGCGCACCAATATCTTCTGTAAATTTCGCATCAGAGAAAGATATTCAATTTATAGTCAATGATTTAAAAACAAGAAAAGCAGGCGGTATTGACTGCATACCTAATATCTATATAAAGCAGTTGCCCAAATCTGGAATAAAATATTTAACTTTCCTCATAAATGCCTGCCTGAAGATAGTGTACTTTCCAGAGGCTTGGAAATTAGCCAAAATTGTACCGGTGCTTAAAGCTGGTAAGCCACCTGAAAGTGTAGAAAGTTATAGGCCAATAAGTTTGCTTTGTAGTCTAAGCAAAATATTAGAAAAAGTTATTAAGAAAAAGTTACTCAAACATATCTGTGATAATAATATTTATCCTAAAGAACAATTTGGCATCAGGCAACATCATAATACTTCATATCAAGTAGTTAGAATTTGCAACTTTGTGAAAGCAAATCGCTCCGCAGGTAAATCAACTGGAATGCTTTTACTAGATATCGAAAAAGCATTTGATACTGTCTGGCACGATGGTCTTATTTACAAAATGATACAATTTAATTTTCCGTCCTATATTTATAAGTTAGTTCAAAGTTTCTTATCTAGTCGTTGTTTTAAGGTCTATGTTAATGGTGGTGTCTCAAACTTAATAACTTATGATTTTGGTGTTCCTCAAGGTTCTGTCTTAGGCCCAATTTTGTATAATATCTACACGTCCGATTTTCCTGTTTTGCACGATTGCCATGTAGCCATTTTTGCTGATGATACTGCAGCAGTATTTTCGTCGCATGAATTTGCTTTCAATATTGAAAGCAATCTCAATAATGCGATGGAAGTATTAAAAAATTATTACACAAAATGGAAAATAAAATGGAATGAAGCGAAAATGCAAGCTATCTTTTTCACTAGAAAAAGCCTTCTAACCCGTTACAAATTAATGGAGTAAATATCCCTTGGGAGCCCCATGTCAGATATCTAGGTATCCAGCTTGATTCAAAGTTGTTATTTAACGAACACATAACTAGAACGGTCAAGAAAGTAGGGGTGGCTATTAAAGTGTTATATCCATTTATCAATAGAAAATCAGCGCTCTCAACAGAAAACAAGATCATAATTTTCAAAGTTATTTTTCAGGCTATTCTTTTGTATGGATGGCAAGTTTGGGGGGATTGCGCAAAATGCCACATAAAAAAACTGCAGACATGTCAAAATAAAGTCCTAAAAATGATTACCTTGGCATCATTCAACAGTAGACCTACACAACAAAGCGAACGTTGAATTGATTTGTGAAAGACTCGCAAAACTTAAGTCAAATTTTGTAATAAGATGCAGCTTCCCTGATAGCCCGCTAATTAATGAATTGTTTGATAGCTAAATGCGACTTTATTTGTTTATATTTGTTTCCTTAATTGGTTAAAATTTTTGTTAATTTATTTATTTATTTCTATCTGCTTATTTATACTTATTTATTTATTTATTTATAGATTATTTATTTGTTTATCTATTTATTAAATTCTTTACTTGATTACTTGTTTACTTATTTATTTATTTTTTTTTTCTTATGGAAGGTTTTTGTCGTATTTTCCTTCTAATGATTCTTTCTTGTTAATAAATTTCTGTATTCAAATGTTTCAACAACTATTTCAGTAGCAAGATACTTTGTATTATCAAATCCCTGTATTATTAAATGTGCGGTAACAAACCATATGTAAAATTTCTTATACGAAATAAAAATGAAATCTGAAAGACAATATTTCAGTAGAAAGATAGATTAAATCTGAAGGAGAATTCTCATCTTTATTGAAAATCTGTCAATTGGTCCAACCACAAATGCGAATAGTTCCTACAGCAACCCAGCCTGAAGATCATGAAGAACAATGCAATACGTGATGATATTTTCTCAATTGCTTGCATCCGACAAATAAGCTCTTAACGAATGAAATTTAATACCTATAATCGTTATCGAGAATCGTACGAGGGGCGTTCAACATATTCTCGGTATCGGGGTGAAGCTGTGGTTGTGTATATAAATTACTTATTTATCAAGTAATACTATTATTTTAGTGCATGTAAAATTTCATGTAAAATTTCATATAAATGTGATTATTAATTCGCGTTTTATCTCTAGTTAAACAGAATCATAATGGCAACTGAGACGATGATGGTGAAAATTGAGCATCGCGCTGTAATTAAATTTCTCACTAAGCAAGGAAAAAGTCAAAAAACTATTCATGAAGAGATGGTGGCTGTTTACCAGGGTTCCGCACCTTCATTATCAACTGTGCAAAAGTGGTCAAGTGAGTTCAAGAGAGGCAGAGAGAGCATTGAAGACGACCCCCGCTCCGGCGCCCCGGCTACTGTTTGTACGGGAGAAAGCATCAAAGAAGTCGAAAAACTTGTTCTTGAGGATGCCCGAATAAAGGTGAAAATGATGGCAGAGATCACCAATCTTTTAATTGGTACCATTCACACCATTCTTCATGACCATCTTAACCTTTCAAAGGTCAGTGCAAGGTGGGTGCCACGAATGCTCACAGCGCCTCAGAAAAAAGTGAGAATCGCATGCTGTAGAGAACTTTTGGAGATGTGTAGTGAGAACGCGGACGGTGTTATGGATCGAATTGTTACTGGGGACGAAACATGAATCCACCACTATGACCCTGAAAGCAAACAAGAGTCGATGCAGTGGCATAAAAAAGGAACAGACCCCCCGAAGAAGTTCAAAGTCACTCCGTCTGCCGGGAAGCTCATGGCCACAGTTTTTTGGGACTTAAAGGGAATCTTGCTCATTGAGTACAAAAAAAAAGGTGAAACCATCAACGCCACATCCTACGCTTCCACTTTGCATAATTTGTGGGAGGAAATTAAAAAGAAAAGACGGGGTAAACTCGCAGCGGGTGTGTTGCTTCTTCATGACAACGCTCCTGTTCACACGGCGCGAGTTTCCAAGGCTGATGCGCGAGATTGTGGTTTCGAAGAAATCCAACACCCACCCTATAGTCCAGACCTTGCCCCTAGTGATTATTTCCTGTTTCCGGATTTGAAAAAATGTCTTCGTGGAAAAAGATTTTCGGATGATGAAGAACTCAAGTCGGCAATAAATGGGTATTTTGCAGAGAAAGAGGAAATTTATTTTTTTGAGGGTTTAAAAAAGCTTATCTCAAGATGTAACAAATGCATTGATGTTAGAGGAGATTATATTGAAAAATGAAAACAATTTAAATTGAATTCGTATTTTCCTTCATATCGATACCGAGAATATATTGAACGCCCCTCGTAACAATAACAAAATAAATTACTACAAAAAATGAATGGAAACTTGTCCAAGGCAAGAGCAACAGAAGAGCGTACATTGATCTTTTCTCATTGTAATTCGCAATAGTATTTCTATATTTTCAAGTTGCCGCAATAATATTTTGGACACGTTTTCTTTCTTGCATTTCAGGCGGGGATTAGTGAAACCGTATCTCGCCCATTGAGAACAGTAAGAACACTGTCCACCATCACACAAAGAGAAACCCCTTAACCAATCCGATATTACGTTTTCCATTTTCATAAAACAAGACATTTTTTTTGAAATATTCCAGGCTTCAAGCTACCTTTAAACTCGTTGAATGGAGTGTTTAATTGGGTAAGCATGAAAACCGCCGAGAAACGCAACTACGACATATACATACACTAACACTCAATTAACCACCCTGCTTTCCAACTGTTGTACAATATGTATTACTACCCCGTATACATACGAGTATCTAGTATGTATCTACCAATTTAAATTAATTGCATATAATACCAACTCTCAACTAACGTTTCATTCAACTCAAGAGCACATTTTAGGGCCATTAGCAGTTTCCCAGTTACAACTTCGTTTTTCACAGATACACAGATCCAAACACAAACTCCATTTGTGTTTATTTTTTCGTAAAGTCAAAAATCCGCAAACAATTTTTATGAAAACCATTTGGCCAGATGAGGTAAGCTCTTCTATATAAAATAAAAAAAACGGAAAACCAGGTCAAAAATGGCACTAGATGACGGAATCATGATGTGAATTCCAACTCCAAATTTACTCGTATGTACAATATTATTGGCAGAAACGATTCAATTTGTTCTTCTGAAGAAGTTCCGTCTCCCTACACCAAACGTATCTACAGACACAGGTACTACATACATATACGAGTACGTACGAGTATGTAAGGGCTTATATTTCCATATACAAATATGTCAGTGTAATAAATTTAAAGTTCTTAAAAAGAAGGGGAACCAGAAAGTTATTTAGGTGGTTACCCCGAGTAGATAGGATACCTCTGAATCCGGACATACGAGCATGTATTTCCCTTGGTTGAAATTATTAAATTGGAATTGGCATATGGTATGTACTCTCTGATTGTACATACTTAAGGGCGGTGAAAATACTATCAACCGACAAAAACTGAATGTCAGGTATGGGTTATTAAGCTGTCATAAACTTTCCTTGCAAACTGAGAGGACGTCACTACCGATAGGTAGGAAAAACAATATTAAAGCAGTAAAAGTTCGTAAACTGAGTTATTGGGGTCTGGATGGCGGTTAATTACTTCGGGGATAAACTAATCCACAAGATGGGTAGTTTTATTTCTTTGAACTTAAACTTGTCTTACGTTTATGTGAGTTATAAGGAACTTGTATCCGCAAAATTGCTTTAACAAGGAGATATATCGTTTTCTTAGTACTTTATTGTATTGCGGATAATCCTTAAATCATAATTCGTTCAGCAAAGATCTCGTGGCTTGCATAATTGTTTGAAATTTGAAATAATTGTCTTAAGCTTTATGGATGTAGATAACTTGAACAAAAATGAGTTTAAAAGGATTTAAAAAGATATTTTTAGTTTGATGCAGGCTTAAGGTTGGCAGAAGATAAGAAAGCACACCTGCATGTACTTTGTTGGGTAGTCTGTTTCTTGTTGATTTAATTTTTCTCAATTTTATAGTCTTAGATATGTTCATAGATGGGCACTTGTGAGAACCAACTGTATAAAAAATGTGGTACTATGTATTTAAATAATTACCGCCCAATATCCCTTTTATCAGTCTTTTCAAAAGTTTTCGAGAAGGGAGTCAAATCAAGAATGCTGTCTTTTTTTTTAGACAGAACGAAGTTCTTCAGTGAATCGCAGTTTGGCTTTCGAAGTGGCAAATCCACTGAAGATGCATTGTCAAAATTGTGCACAGAGATACCACCTTGATCAAATAACCCGGAATAACCACTGTGTGGCGCTCCCATTATTCCGATTTGAGTTCTATTTTTTCCGTTAAGTTGGTAAATCTGTTGTTGACATTGCCACTAAATCTTAGCATCATAGCTTGAGATTTGCAAAAGTTAAGTAGCCAAGAGTACATCTATCTCTGTGTGTGTTGGCGAGATTTTTTACAATTTTAAAGATGGATTTAAATGTGCAACAACGAACTTGTATTACAACGAATTTGTATTGTAAAAAACGGATTTGATGGTGCGCGAACATTGAAAATGTTCGAAAAGTGTTTTGGCAACGATTCTTTAAAGAAAACGGTCGTTTACCAGTGGTCGTGAGTCAATCGAAGATGATGAACGCAGTGGCAGACCATCGACATCGAAAACCGACGAAAACATTGATGGAGTAAAAGAAATGTTGGTCAATAACCGCAAATTAACCATCAGAGAGATAGCGGAGGACTTGAACATTGCGTATGGATCCGTCCAAGACATTTTGGTTAAAGATTTGGGTTTCCGTCGTGTAGCAGCAAAGTTGGTGCCAAGAGACCTCAATTTCATGCAAAAGAGAGACCGTGTTGACGTCGCAAAAGAGATGATTTGCGAGGCTGAATCCGATCCCACATTCATCAAAAGGATCATTACTGGAGACTAGACGTGGGTTTATGAGTACGACACGCAATCCAGACATCAGATAAGTGAATGGCGTTCACCAAATGAGACAAAAAAAAAACACTTCGTTTTCAGTCAAAAAAGAAGGCAATGCTCACGGTTTTCATGGATTACTACGGTGTAGTGCATCATGAATTTTTGCCAGAAGGCCAGGCAGTAAACAAAGAGTATTATTTGCGCATTATGAGACGTTTGCGTGAAGCATTTCGCCGAAAGAGACCAGAATTGTGGGCAGAAAACTCGTGGATTTTCCACTATGATAACGCACCGTCACACAGTGCCACTTTGACGAAAAATGCAACAAATACCATCCAACAGCCACCGAATTCACCTGATTTGGCTCCCTGTGAATTCTTTCTGTCCAATCGAGTTAAAAAACCATTACGGGGAACGCGTTCCTGCAAGTTCCAGAAAAATCGCAGGAAGCACTGATGGACATACCGAAAACCGAATATAAAAAATGTTTCGAGGAGTGGATCAAGCGCTGGCATAAGTGTGTTGCAGTCGATGGGAATTACTTTGAAGGGGAAAATATAGATTTAGATGAATAAACTTGTATTTTTAATTATCTGAATAAATTCCGGGAACCTTTGTGGTAAACAGTAGTCTAAATATTTCTGATATCCTTGCTAATCTATTTATTGATATCATTAAAACCTTTGATAAGTTGCATCATAATATATTGCGTCAAAAACTTTATAGCGATGTTTTTAGAGGCTTTATCCATGACTTTATCCAGGATTCGAAATTGTTTGAGTTCAAAGATTCTCATTAGCATTGGAGTTCCACAAGGCTCTGTTTTGGGTCCTATTCTATTTTTGATTTTTGTAAATTCTCTTTTCAGTCAACCTTTATTGGGTAAAATCACAGCTTTTGCCGATCACACTGCTTTGTCTTACTTTGGTAAGAGTTACTTCAACATCTTTTTGGATATAAACTTTGATCTAGAAAGAATGTGAATATATTTCAAACTTCACAAATCGATCATTAGTAACATTTTGGGTAAAATTTGTGATGATATCCCTCTACAATACCATTCATCCAATTGCAATAGATTCCGTCTGATCAACAGTTGTTCACACGAACTTGACCTACCCACTTTTGATTGCCATACCCGTTGCCCAATCGACTGCTTTGAAATTGAACGCATATACAGCTTCAAGTATTTCTCTTGATTATAAGCTCAGCTGGATGGAGCATACTACGTCTCTAAAGCATTATCTGAACAGTGTCATTAGGCAGATTTAAAGCTAGTTTATAATTGGTTATTTAAGTCTAAACTGCAGTATGGTATATCTTGTTGGGGTGGAACGAATTTTAATATAATTGAGACTTTGTTAAAAACCATGATGTTCGCATCATATGCAAGGTTAACAGCCAAACTTCCAGTTTTGAACTGTTCAGTAGTCTTGGAGTTTTACCATTAAGGCATTTGTACTTTTTTAAGGTTTTAAAATTTTTCTTTCAAAGATCTGGATGTAACTCTTCAAGAGTTTATGAACGCCGCAATCTACGTGTCAACTCTAGAAATCTCGTCCATATACCGTCAATCAATAAATCACATTTTTCTAGTTTTTTTTTTGTTTAGTTACTGCACCCCGTTCATTTAACAAATTACCTGCAAGTCAAAGATGTGAGCAAGTTAAATCTTTCTTAAAAAAAGTTAAATGTTGGCTCTTTTCGTTAAGCTACGCTATGATTGGTGACTTATTGAATCCTCTGGTTTGATTCCTTTTTTTTATTATTTTTTTCTTCCACTTTTTCGATTTCTAATAACTTTGTAATTGAACTTTTCTAGAGTTTTAATTTCTTTTCATTTAATTTTTTTATTTTTTAATTACGAAATTTACATTCGCCACTTGTCACAGCAACAGAATGTACCCAACTATTCCAATTAAATTCTAAAAATCTGTACAATGAAATTTGTATACCCAGTTTTAAGTTTTTATTGAAATAAAGATTATTTATAAACAAAAAAAAAAAAACTTACTATACTGCTGACGACTGGGCTGCGTTCGATAATTACGTATAATAGTACGGAAAACATGGCTTCTCCGGAGCTACTCGTACATCTGGACAATATGGTGGATAGGAAGGCAATTCGTATAATTTCACAGTTTCCATGTCGGAGGTTTTAACTGGGGCATTATCGTGATGAAATAGCACTTTTTTTTTGCCAAGCGAAGGGGTTTTCCATCAATTACTCCATAAATCTCCATATTCTGCATAAAATGGATAGTTGTTTCCCCATATCCAAAAGGTGGATCTGAAATTCCGCCGGTAAAGCTGTCTTTGACTATACTTTTATTTCTGGAGTGTAGCCATGAATCCATGTTTAAGCGCGTCCAAACACTGCTTCGAAAGGAATCATGTGGATCATGTATTCCACTAACAAAAATTAGAGGACACACTTGCAATAGTCAAGCTGCAGCAACTGAGAATGATGCTTTAATTTTTGTAAACAATCAACTAACACCAACAAACAAACACCTTCTTTGGCTAGCAAAGAACAAAGCCAGAGAGTGCAACTGGAAATTTGTATGGGAGACAACAGGAAAAGTACTCGCAAAAAAAATGAGAACAATGAAACTGTACACATCGGAACCTGTAACGATATAAATCAGATGTCCTACTAAACTATATGTTTCTTTGTACGCTCGAATTTAAATTACATAATATAGTAATAGGTGTTACCAGCATCGAAAAAGACTTTTTGAAAAATATGAATTTTTGTTGTGTTAGTTTTAACATAAGATCGATAACCAAAACATGGGATAATTTCATAGCAGAAATTGATAATGTCTTATGTTATATCAATATCATAGTACTAAACGAAATAAACATATCAAAACATAAAAATGGAATATGTCACATTGATGGATTTGAACCTGAATTCATAAATCGAAATGAAAGGAAAGGCGGAGGTGTTGCAATATTTATTAAAAAGAATATAAAATACGATATAATACCAATAAACCCAATAAACTACTCGTATAAAGGCATACACATCGAAATAAACCATAATAATAAGAAAACATACTCATATAACTCACTAGTTTTGAAATATATGGAGATGATTGCCTCGAAAGGACTTACAAATGTAATCAAACACCTTCGCGCGTAGATTTGAAAAAGAGCACCTCAACACTCATTGATCACATATATGTTACCATTGCAAAACTAGATATATTCTCAGCAATCATTGAAACGGATCTTTCCGATCACTACATAACTCTGTATGCAACAAAAAATGTAAGCCAAAACCAAACGAATGATCAAACTGACATTAAACTGACATTAAACATATTAGCCAACAAAAAGTTAATGAGCTAATAGAGCAAACGAACTGGCAAAATATACTAGAAGAGAGGAATGTTGAAAAACTCTATAATAACTTCGTAAAAGTAATGAATAATATATACACTGAAGCAAGTAGAACAAAAACAAGCAAATGTCGTCGAAAGCGAAAACCATGGATTACGAAAGAAATAATTTCAATGTGCGAAAAGAGAGATGAACTCTATAGAAGATGGAAAAACAGCCCAAGAAGTCAAAGTTCCAATACAAGAACTTTTGAAATATTGTTAATAAAAACATACAAAATATAAAGGCTACTTTTTATAAGCAACAATTCGTAAACGCTAAAAATGACCCAAGAAAAACATGGAATATTGTTAATGAACTTTTAGGAAGGAAAAAATGTTCTATAGATGATACTATTAAAAACAATTTCACGGGTAACGACGAAGACTTGAATGAAACGGCAAAGAAATTTGCGGAGCAATTCTCAAACCGGCTACAACGAGTATGCATGTGTCACTGTATAAATAATGGTTACTTTCCAGATACCTGGAAAGTGGCCAAGCTTTTACCAATAGCAAAAAAAAAATCCGCTAAAGAAGTCAAAGATTTTCGGCCCATTTCATTGCTATCAAACGTGGGAAAACTTTTCGAAAGAGTACTGGCGGACGGATTAAATAGGTTTTGCGATGCATCAAATGTAATGCCAAACAACCAATTCGGTTTTAAAAAAGGTCACTCAACCGAACATGCATCCATTACCTTGCACGAAAAATTGTTCAAAACCTAAGGAACAAAAATTGCACAGTGAGTTTGGACCTTGACTTTGAAAGAGCTTTTGACTCGATTTGGCAGAAGGGACTATTATTCAAAATCATTAGGCTAGGGTGCCCGACGTGGACAACACGATTAATTTATAGTTTCCTTCAAAACAGAACCACTTATATCGTCATCGGCACTGAGCAATCGGAATATTTTAATGTGCGTTCAGGTGTACCACAAGGATCTGTCCTTGGGCCAATTCTTTTTAATATATTCCTCAACGACTTTCCTTTTAAGCACCCTACCATAGAAGATCCTGGCGCTATTCTCTACGCCGACGACACCACAATATTGGCAAGTGGAATAAGACCAATCGATGCCCTTAAAAAGATTAAGGATAAAATAAATATCTTACAAAATTATCTAGAGAATTGGGGACTAAAGATACTCGTAAATACCCATAAAAGCGGTTTAACATGTTTTAGAAATGCTAGTGGAAAAGATCACTATCTTGCAGTCAAGGAAAGTAATCTGTTAGAACTTCAAATTTATGGAAGTCATATTCCACTACGAGTTGAAACTAAATATCTAGGTATTCATTTTCAAAATAGACTTTTGCTTAACAAACATGGCCGGAGAGCTTTAGCCAAAGCAAAAACGGTAACAGGTGTTTTAAAACCTCTACTAAATTCAAAACAACTCTCGCAAAATACGAAGATATTGATATATAAAACGCTCATTGGGCCAATTCTGACCTACGGTTTTGCATCTTGGTTTACAATTTCACCTACAGTTGCCAAGGAAATGGAGTGATTTGAAAGAAAAATATTACGCTTTTGCTGTGGTAAATTTAGAAAACCGGATAAAAAGTGGTTCCCTAATCAAACGCTCTACGAGATAACGAGAATGACCCCCCTTATGATTTATCAAGCAGAACTTCTACTCAAGAAATTGTATCGAATAAAAGAGCATCCCAACCCACTTGTGAGAACCTTGTTAGACTCCAATATTGACAGCTGCGTGAACGATCATTACTATCTTTCGCCGTTTAATCTCTTACATTCCACATCGTTACAGCTATTAAGACCTGATGCAAATGGAGGTTTAGTCGTTCCCTTTTACGAGAAAGCATGTCCATGTAATTTAAGAGGTTAACCAACCACTCAATGTTTCATGGACTCCGGTCTCTGATATTGAACAGTATCCAATCTCTTTCGTTTGTAAACTAACTTTATAGATCATTAATGAGATTGGAAACTGTAAAACCCAGTATTTGTTTTTTTTTTTTAGTTTAAGTTGTTTTATGTTTTATTTTGTATAGTTATGCCAAAAAGAGCAGCACTGAGAATATATGTCGGGAGCAAGCATATACTAATAAATATCAAAATTAAGTGTAGAATTGTACATTCTGATTGTAAATGTAAAAGATACATTTTGTTCAGTTTCAAATAGCCAGACATACTTACTAAAGTCGGCCACATTTATATACTTTGTGAATACAAAACCTAAATGATCGAAATTTTGTTATGTCTCAATAAAATTAAATTGTAAATTGTAATTGTAGTATGCATGTGTGTAATGTAAGAACATCAAACCATGAAAACTGGGAACTACAGCAAAGTATTTACGTCGAAGAAGCAACCGAAGCGGAAATTCATAAAATGATGTATCAATTGAACTGCAATAAATGTCCTGGTTCCGATAACATTAGACCAATTGATTTAAAAATAAATGCAGTGTATCTAGCTCCTGTTATAAAGACCATCGTTAACCAAAGTATAAATCAATGCATTGTTCCGAGCCTGATGAAAACATCGATTATTCGACCAATATACAAGGGGGAAACCAAAAATAACACTGAAAACTACAGGCCAATCGCAATTTTGTCAGTTGTTGAAAAGTCTATGGAGGAGTTAGTTGTTAATCGACTTAACAATTTTATAACCAAGCACCAAATACTACATCCAAACCTATACGGTTTTCAGAAAAATAAAAGTACTGGAATGTTACTAGGCGAGTTTACCAATACTGTTAATGCCGGCCTGAACAGAAATCACCATGTTCTCGTGCTATTTATCGATTTCAGTAAAGCGTTCGATACACTAATGCATGAAAAGCTAATCGAAAGCCTCAGTAAAATAGGTTTGAGAGGAATAATGGCAAACTGGCTTAAGAGCTATTTGAAAGATAGAACAATAAAAGTTAAGGTCTCAGACAAAATGAGCGAGGAAAAACCAAGTGAATAAGGTGTACCACAAGGCTCCAAACTGGGCCCGTTGTTATTTATCCTCTATACAAACGAACTCTTGCGCTTATTCAAAAAAAGTAGTGCCTATGCCTACGCTAATGACATAGCAGTTGTGGTAAAACACAAATGTTTAAACTCTGCGGTGGAAATATTGCAAGAAGAATTTAACACCGTCTCTAAATGGTGTCATGATGAAGGCCTTCTAATAAATGCGACCAAAACAAAATATAAATACCCTACGTCTTCAACTTAAGAGCGCGCTCTTTGCGATGGTATACCTTAAAATATATTCCTATTTTGAACTGCAGAAACAAGTGTACTACTCGCTAGTAGAATCAGGAATCAGATATGGGATTCTGGCCTGGGGAAGCGCGGCGAAAACTCATATTGATATGATATTGAATCTTCAACATCGTCTATTTAAAGTTTTTAGACCTGCTTACACATCTTTTAAAGTTTTAGTTGCCAACGCAATATTTCAGATGACAACACTCATACACTATATGGATGATCAGAGATTTCTGCAACCTATACGTCATACGTAAAACACCAGTAGACGAGCCCAATGAATGCTAGGAGTACCAGAAACATTCAACATCTATGGAAAGCGAGAACTACGCTGTGCTATTCCAATACTTATGAACAAACTTCCTCAATCTTTGAAATATATTCCAAACCTTAGAAAACGAAAAAAAGAATTAAAAAATTTACTTATTTCGGTGTACTTTGTAAAGTAGAATAGTCACCAATAATGAATTTAGTTAATTGTATATCTACATAAAGTAATAATGCTATTCTTTTATAAATATCATGAAACTGAGATATTATTTTAAATCACCTCAAAACCAAATAATGATACCAATGCTAGCAACCACCTGCAGATACGAACTTTGTTTTGCGGGTAAATTTATATAAATTGATGTAAATTTAAAATGTAAATAAAATGTAATAAATAATAATAATAATAAATCCATTTTCGGTCCATAGAGAGCGGCACTCATCACTTTCTCATGCCCAAATAATTTTTCAAAATGGAATCCATCCAGCCTATCTTTCACTATTTAATTCCATTGTCGTCCATTAACATATGACGAAATGATACACAGAAAGCATCCCATTTAGGACTTCGGTAACCGATCTCATAGTTCGGTATTATAAGATGGTAGATTTATGAGAGATTCCCTAGTCAATATTTCCTCGAAAAGATTTCCGCCTACACCCGTATAAGATCCAGCTGGTGCAGGAAATAAAGCCACGATACCATGGCTTACGAGAACAGCTCGCTGATTGCGCTCTTGAGCAACTTGACGCCGACCGTTAATGTTATTTTAAAAAAATTGTGTAGGTAGAGTTAGCTCACTTTTGACTCAGGAATTTTTGGAGAACCAAAGCGCATAATTTATTAACGCAGTGCCGGACAATGATCAGGGATTATTTCTCGAAAATATGGACGGTATGTGCTTCTATCAGGGTGACAATATGTCATTGCCAATGAAACTCGATTCAACGACAACATTTGACGCTGACGCCACTCAATCAGGCTGATTATTTTATTATAATAATTTTTTTTACACACACTCGTTTGCTTTTTTTCTGTAATTGTCATTCAATATGCTCCTTTCAGATATGTTCCAATTCAAAGTTTTGACCGAAGCAAATCCACCTTATCTCGAATTTGGAAATTTTGTTGTTGAAACCTTGTTATCTTCTTAGCTTCGTATAATATCATTAATAACGGAACAAATGACACCTTGTCGAAGATTACCACTAGAATAAGCCTAGGCAACCGGTGCTACTTCAGTCTGGTTTAACAAATTCGATCCAAAGTCTCTACTCCAAGGAACATTGATTTTGCTAGTTAAAATATGGCTCATTCATGGCTGTCGGAAAAATATTTCCAATACAATATAGGTGGCGTTACAGTCCGGGGTGGACCAGGACCTCAACCAACAAGCCTTTCCACCTGGCGCGATCTTTCGCCAGCTGTTTCCAGCGGTGCTGCACTCCAAGTTGGTTGAGATCCCATTCCACTTGTTCGAACTCCCATATATTCGACCGTACATTACTGCGTTGTCCCCGAGTCTCGGAATTGAAGATTTTCGATCTTTACATACAAATATTTTGCGTACAGTTTTAAAAACTCCCTTTTACATAACTTGAAAGAAAAGGGAGCAAATATGTACTCGTAAATAACATATACATACATTTTGCGAATAAGTTCGATGTTGTTCAATGCTTGGAAATTTATCAAATTGTGTAGGTACTTAATGTCCTGAGCACAAAATTAAAATCGGGAAATTGGTCTAGCACTCATGTACATATGTACGAGGGCGGGTCAATAAGTCCGTGACTTTTGGAATAAAACACAGATTTTTTGATAAAAAAATAATTTTATTTTTCAACGTAGTCTCCCTTGAGCTCTATACACTTTGTCCAATGCTTCTCCAATTTTTTTATCCCTTCCAAAAAAAATGATTTGTCGAGGTCCTCAAAATAGGCCTTTGTTTGCGAGATGACTTCATCATTGGAGTCAAATCTTTTTCCACCAAACCATTTCTTCAGGTTTGGGAACAAGAAGTAGTCGCTCGGAGCCAAATCTGGAGAATAGGGTGGATGAGGGAGCAATTCATAGCCCAATTCATGGATTTTTGCCATGGCAACTGCACATGTGTGCACCCTTGCATTGTCTTGGTTTTTTTTCGCAAGAAATTAGTGAGTAGTCTGATAAAAATAGCTGTCAAACACAAACTAACTGACGCAGTAAGTTTAAATTTTGACAGGAGTCAACTGACAGATGCCTGTTGACAGGAGCCGTTCAGTAAAGAGGTCAGAAATTCAAAAAGTCACGGACTTATTGACCCGCCCTCGTATATCTTCAACCCCATAACATGTATTAGCCCTTAACACCTCGTACTTCAAATATCAACCACTTTTATAGTGTGGTGCAACGTCATACCCACCCTCTCCAGCACGTCCACATCATGGACCATCGATCTCATGATCTTCAAATTTATATTCCAACCCCCATTTAATTTACATTGCATAACAAGTTACAAACAAAATAACAAGCACACGTACATAAACCCAAGTAAACCGGTTATGCTGGGCAACGTCAACGTATGTTTTTTTTTATTTATTTCTTTTGTTCACGGATTGTTTTTGCACGATAAACGACTTTGCATGTGTGAGTGACAAGTGGCAAGAGCAAAAAGCGAAAAGAAATAAAATGATTTTTCTGCCCTTTTCAGCTTTTTAAAAAAGCTTTTTTTTTAGTTCGATTTCATTTTCATAGGACAAAACTTCCCATATGAATGAGAAATCTGTATAGATTTATTATCTGTGGTTGAACCTTACTGACGTCGGTATGGAGTCGCCACACAAGTGCTTCATCAAGGAAAGCCTTATACAGAGAGTTCGCCTGCTTTTACGTACCGCTACTCAGTTGAAGAGAAAACGAAAACTGTTTGCTGTGTTCACGAAATTTGGCTCTTTGTTCGTAAGAAAAACTCCAAACGGGAAGAGCTTTCCCATCGTAAGCTCGAACGATCTCCGCGCCGCTGCTGCCGACACACAACAAGAAAAAGAAGTCTACATCGACATCGACAGAATTTAGTTTTCAATTATTTCTGCTTTTTGTTTAAATGCATTATTATTATTTTCATTTAAATTCTTGAATTTTAAGGCTGAATTAATCTTTATTATTATTATTACATACTTCATTATTCAATATTTATAAATGTTCTCTTCTATTTCTCTACCTTCCTTCTTCCAATGCTTACTATCTACTATATATTTTCTTTTTGTTTGCTGGATGAGGATGTGGAAATGTGTTTAGATGATTGTGGTGCTGTTTGCGGTAGGTTAATTGAGAATGGTTAACAACAACAGTATTTTTAATCATAACCACGGTGTGAATGCTAGATTAACTTTGTGTCTGTTAAATGTTCTGTCGAGATACAAGAATGGTTTCAATGTATATCATATAAACGCTCGAAGTCTTAACCAGTGTAAGCGAGACTACTTTCGCTATTTGTTTACAAGCTCAAGCATAGATGTGGTGTGTGTTAAGGAAACTTGATTTAAATCCAGGTTTGAAAACTTTGTGTACAGATATTGAGGGTTACGAATTATATCGCAATGACAGAATAACCTCTACAACGTGTGGAGGAGTGGCAATTTATTGCAAGTCGTCTTTAAAATGTGATGTATTAGTAAAATCTGTCGACACTGATGTTGAATACATTATTGCTGAGGTTCATGATGGAAGTGTTAAATGTTTGGTTTCTTGTTGTTATAACCCTAACCGGAGATTTTCATGTGAACCATTTCTTTCCGCTCTGTCAGAGTTTTCACCCATATATGTAAATATTATTGTATTAGGAGATTTTAATGCCAACTTATTAAACAACGATTCTCGGTCGCACCAATTGGTGGATCATGCCTCTTCGAGTGGTTTTTATGTTGTAAATACGTCCTATCCAACCTGTTTTCGTACAGATGCACCACCGAGTCTTCTTGATGTTGGTCTTGTTTCAGATCAATCAGCAGTTCTTCTATTTGACCAAATTTGTCTGGGTGGTGTTTCTGACCATGATATGTTGCTTTGCACGTACGATATTAATTTTTCTCATATCAATAAGACTACGACCTTTGAATTTAAAGATTTTAAATCTATTAACATCAATGATCTGCAAGTTGCAGCACAAACAACGACGCCCTGGTTTCTTTGTAGAGAGAGTACAGATCCAAATTTACAAATTAATAATTTTCAGTTATGTTATGCCCAACTCTATGAAGATTTCGTGCCTGTTAAGACTTTCCCTTGGTTTACTGCGGAAATTTTAAATGCGCTGAAAATCAGGAATAAGCTTTATAGCAAATGGAAGCGACATCGTTCTTCTTTTAATTGGGTCGCTTATAAAAATGCTCGTAATACAGCCACTAGCATTGTGCGTGATTCGAAACGAAATTACCCCAAAGGAACTGTGGAGGAACCTTCGGCAAATTGGTGTTAGTAATGGAGGGAATAATAACTGTTCGTTAAATCCAAATGAGCTACATACACATTTTGTTGACAATGCAATGGCTGGTGGTATGTTTGATTTTCATCCGAACACCTTCACATCAGTTCAAAAGCAAGCCGATTTTGATGTAACAACTGAGACTGATGTAATTTCAATCATTGCCTCCATTAAGTCAAATGTAATCGGTGAAGATGGTATACCAGCCAAATTTCTAAAAATAATTTTACCCAATATTATAAGCCACATAACCCACATAATTTCTTCGTGTATTATGACATCTACCTTTCCCTAAGCTTGGAAACATGCGCGGGTTATTCCGATTGCCAAAAAATCGAACGCAAGTTCTGTTAATGATTTTAGGCCAATAAGCATTCTCCCATGCCTATCAAAAGTATTTGAGAGAGTCTTATACCGCCAGATCAAATGCCACTTATCCTTCAACTCCCTATCGACTTTTTCTCAGTCAGGCTTTCGAGAAAGGCATAGTTGTCAGTCGGCAATGGTGAAGATTTTGGATGATGTAAGGCAAGACTATGACAAAGGGCTCTTGACATTACTTTGCTTTCTCGATTTTTCGAAAGCTTTTGACAAAGTGAATCATAAAATTCTTTTATGGAAGCTTAAACACTTTTTCGGGTTTGGCGAAAGAGCTATTAAACTTTTGCAAAGCTACTTGTCGAACCGATTTCAAAGGGTCGTTGCTGTTGGAAGGATTTCCTCTGTTTTGCCCTTATTACAAGGTGTTCCTCAAGGTTCCATCCTTGGACCGATTTTATTTTCCATGTTTGTCAACGATTTTCCATTGGTATGTGTGCACACTCGTGTGCGTATGTACGCAGATGACGTTCAATTGTACATGTCTATGCCTATGAATCGGCTTGACGAATTAGTTTTTTGTTTAAACAGGGATTTGTCGGCGATTAATGACTGGGCAGACAAAAACGGGCTGCTGCTAAATCCTTCTAAGTGTCAGGTTCTACCCATATCAAAAAGAAATTTTGAACTGAGTCTGGTGCCAAATATATGCATATCGGAATCGAAATTGGCGATAGTGGAGTCGGCTACTAGCCTAGGGCTCGTAATAAACCGCAATCTGTCCTGCAACAACCACATAAACTACGTCATTGGTTGCATTTATGGTTGTTTGCGTAGACTGTGTTTGACTGCAAACTTCACACCCTTTGAAATTCGACGGAAGCTCGTCCAAGCCCTTATACTTCCCATAATAACATATGCCGATGTTGTTTTTAGTAGCATGAATTCATTGTCGCGTAACAAGTTACAGGTAGCCTTCAATGATGCAGTTAGATACATTCATGGACTACGCAGATACGATCGGATATCAGTCTATGTGAAAGGTTTATTGGGTTGCACTTTAGTACAATACATGTATGCAAGAAACTTATAATGACAAAGACGCCAAATTATCTGTTTTGCAAGCTTGAGTTTTTTCTTCTCGCAGAACACTTAATATAAACTTACCAAAATTTAAATATCTCAACTCATCAAGGTTCTTTTTCGTTCACGCCGTGAGGTTATGAAACTCTCTGCCCCTGAACATCAAGAGTTCTAGTAATGCCGCAAGCTTTAAAACTTCAAAATGTAGGAATTTTTCTATTCAGCAACAATAAAGATTAATGTATATTTAACTCCTCTTTCTCTTACTTCTTACTTTTCATCTTCGTTGTCTTTCCTCTCTTTTCTATTCTGTTTTTGTCTAATCGTTTATACAAATTATATTTTCAAAAAGTTAACCTTGCTTATTTCAGTCATCTTATGAATTGTTTTTATTTTTGAAATATTACAATCTTGTTAATTTAAACATCTAATGTAATTTCTATTTTAATTATCAAGCCTAAGTACTATAAGAGACCTATGTCTTAATGCACATATCATCTAATAAATCTAATCTAATCTAAACGCCAAAACTCACCAACTTCATTAATTATGAATCTCATAATAGTTCTTTGATAAAAATATTGCCATTTATAATGCTAGTACCATACTGCAAAACAACTCCAATTTCATAATTGAAAAAGAAACATAACTTTCTGGTTAATCTTAAAAATATTTATTAAATATAAAAAATGGTAGAGATTTTATTTCATTTTATTATGCTTCATTACGAGTTCTCAAAATGGTTTCAAAATAAAACTCTGATTTCAGATTGGTGCCAATCTTCTCTTAGAAATCATTGTATCCAACAGAAGAGGTTCCGCTGAAAACTGATGCAGAACACTTGATAGTTTGCTTCACTTTGGTCTTAAAAGTTCGTGCGGAATATTTGACTGTGCTGAAAAATGTCGTCCAGTATTGATGGTGATTTGTTGTACAACTGGGTTAGGCTGCCATATACATAAAAGGCGAATGAAGTGTAATGTTGTCCTTAGAGGAGAAGGATCCTCCTTTGAATAATTTTCCAAGAGATAATCCAATGCAGCTGAGACCGCAGTAATTATGATAATAAGAGTTTCCACTATATTCAAGAAGTTTTCCAATGCTTCTCTTCCTCCTTTCCCACATTCGTTGTCGTTGTTACTTGTTTTCATTCAAAAGCTACAATAACTAGGTTCATATGATTGAGTCACGCATCAGTTCGAAAGTTGTTTTTGAAAACATCCGTGAATTTGGAAGCAATACAATAAAAATTTGACCCTTTTAGCTGAGCTATCAATTTCCAATAAGCAGAATATTTCTCGTGTACTAATGTACTTATGTATATTCACATATTTGGTGTGTCTTTCTATCTCGAACTATTTTTTCTACAGTACGAATTTCTTTGGGTAATGAATTTGGACAGCTTTATATTAACTCGTTTCCTATGTTTTCGTGCCAATTCATGTCCAGTTTCATTTCTCATATCTTCTGAGTTAGGCTAGGTCCGAAAGAATTTCATTGATACATGTAAATAATATTGTATTTTTTCTTTATATGTAATGTCTAAGTGATTTTGCCATTTTCGCAGATAAAGAGTAAAATGATATCGTTTGCAGTCACGTGAAAGGTTGCAGATTTCGTAGAGCACTTAGATTCAGACTCATACCCTCAACACCCCTTTAATGTTCCTTCTAATGGAATTCCCAGTCTGGAATAGCTTTTGAAGCCATCGATAAAATTCCGACTATATTCCATTCCCTGCTCGGTCTCACGTTTAAGTCCTGTGTACGGAACTTTGTATTTTTTCAAAAACCGGAGTTCACGTGTTACTGCGACAGGCGGGATATCTATAAGATTAGATCGGTCAAATGACAACTAGGGCGCAAAGTTAGCCCTGCCATAATTATTGACCGCCGTCAGCATCCGTAAGAAGCACTAGCATTGCTGTAATGCACAATTGATTTACGTACGCCGTATTGTATCTCAAAAATTGCTTTGTCGAAGCCATTCTCAATCTTGGTGAACAAATCTCCCATAAGAAGGCGCTCTTCGAAACTTCAATAATTCTCTTATACTCTTTCTGTTCTGAACTTTGAAGATTCCAGCCATCTTAAAAATAGACCTATTTAGAAGTTTTGTTCATTTCAGGCGAATTGCTCTATTTTCTTTTGTGGGCATGTCACGTCGGGGTCGGTTAAAAACGCTTAGTCAGGTCACCATTCAGAACTTGCAGATTTGTCAATCTCTTCCTTAAAGCGTGCCCAGTTGGTTTTTTTCTATGATCTGTTTTAGTAGCATCCGATAGTTCTTTCCACCGGTTATTTTCTTAGCATACCTGTTGGATTGATTAAGTTTATTACTTGCTGTCTTTCCTTCATAGCGATAATGGCGTGTTACTAACCAAGTTAGACGGTAGTATGAAATTTATGAGTGCTTTGCCGCTTACGTTTCACTTGCTATCACAAAGTATACTCAACATTGTAATCGCAACATATCATAAGCTCAATCTTCCTGGCATCACCATATTGAATGAGGTCGACTACTGCCCTTCCTGGTGACGATGCAGCAGCACTGCGACGGACTTATGCCATTCGTTACATAGTAGCAAATAAGTTCTGGTTGTAGAATTGGCAAAGCTAATGTGCTGAGACTGTAATTGGCAGACAATAAAACAAGCTTTCAATCTTTCAGATCGATCGCCATATAATGTTGAGAAGCTACTTAAACATACAAAAGCAACTCTTACTGCTGACAAATTAAGAATTGAAACCACTACTCCGGTTTACACATCGATTGTGCTTATTTTACCTGCAAGTGGTAACCATCGGGTACTGGTCGATATCCATATGGACTCGACTTGCCAAACTTATAAGCGCGTGTGCTGACCAGGAGACAAAACCAGCATCACTATAAACGGGACAACGGATGAATTGCCCAGATGAAATAAATTCCCGGAACAAAACAAATGAAACCTACACCGACATATTTGGAGCTCCGGCCCGTAAGGATTTCCAAGACTACGACCGGGTCTTGCAAAAGAGATAGTGATGGGTGAGTCCTTAATGGACAAAGAGCTCACATCCCCGAACGGGTGGGCTTCCGCCCAATTATCAAGGCTTCGCCCATCAATGACTTTGTCTAATAATAGCAAAGTACTGGTCTTATCGTAAACATCTTCAGATGATGCTACCGAAGGTTGCTACTATTCGATCAGTCACAAGTTGCCGGTCATAGGTCTTGTTGGCGGCTGGACCACCGGTAGTCCCTACCACGACTTAAATAACGGTACCATGGGAGTCAGGAGCCCCCCGGATCTCGGTCCGGGCCTGACTTGAAGAGGTAGGCCCCCTTGTGGGAGCGTCATGGTGGCTGTGGTTTAAACCCAAAGTCGCGGAAAGGGTCTTCCTGTTGGTTTGACCCAATGTAGAGTTGCAGTAAGTACTGGGTGCTGCGACCCTAAGAGCAGTAAGAGGTTTTAGGTCGTCCTCGACTCATACCAAGGGTGAAACTTGTGCCAGCAACACAGTTCCGAATTGGTATCAATGGAACGACGGAGAGCAATGGCAAGGCGTATCCTTGCCCCCATGGATGTATGGGCATCCCGTAAACATAAGTCTACACGACAGGTGACTTACGTTAAAAATCAGTCACTATCCCCGAACGGGTTACTGGCTTCAGTCTAACCGACCCCTCATCCTAGGGGTATTATTGTGGTGCCTGGGTAACTGCCTGGCTGTGGAAAAAATATAAGCTACGAAGCAACAACAAGCTTCGGATACGAACGGATCAAATGCTGACAACCCCTGCAAACGAAACAAGGACATCGAACTTCGGATCTGCACGAGGAATGTTAGGTCCCTTAATAGACTGCGTGCAGACGAGCAACTAATGGAAGACAGGGACCCACTACAGCGAATGTTACCGACTGCAAAAGCAGCGGCTACTTGGATGAGGATTCGTTGTTAGAGGCAGTCATAGGCAAGAAATCTTGAGTTTACGGCACGTGAAAGAGCGACTTGTAACAATCCGTATTAAGGCTAAATTTGCAAAAAATGGCTTCTACGAGCTCTTGAACAAGACCTACGAGCAGTGCCATAGCTATGACATTAGGATTGTTCTCGCCGATTTTAATGCAAAGCTAGGAAGAGAGGACATTTTTACATCTTGGGTAATACTGTCGAAAGGTATACTCATATACTGCATAACACCACCTCGGATAACGGGTTCAGGCTAATTGACTTTGCCACTGGGCGAAACAACGTCGTAGCTACAAGTAGCTACACGTAGTTCCCATATCTCGATATTCACAAGGGACTTGGGGAACTCCTGATCAATCAACGGTCAACCGTCAATTGCGATTGACGTAAGGCACTCCTCTAGTATTATGGATGTCTGAACCTTCCGAGGGGTCATTCGGACCACTACTGATTGCGGATATCTCGAACATCGGCCTGCTAATACTTTGAAGAAGTTTGACCTCGGACGGCTACAATCGCAAGAGATCGCCATATCCTTATCCGATCGAGTCTTCTTTAATCTCTTACGAGTTCATATGCCGCCAGAATCAAGTATCGAAAACCAGTTGCAACATTGCGAAAAAGCCATCAGAGATATCGCCTCTGATGTGCTTTGTTTCACTCGGCCAAAACAACGAAACCGCTGGTTTAACTACGAACGCCGGCAAACACAAGCAGCTAAGCCAGATGCATACAAAGCGGTCCTGCTTTAAGGACGAGAGCTGCCCACGAGCACTGCGAACAGAAAACGGAGGAGCATGAGGAGCATGCTGTCAAGGAAATTGAGGGAAAAAAAATGCAACGAACATAAGCCCCGAACCAAAGCCTGTAGAGACGAACAAGGAACCATCGTAGTAGAGTCGCAGTTGATGCTGAGGATTTAGAAAGAGCATTTCTGTAGACTAAATGGATGGTGAAGATCAGCAATTCCGCCTACTCCACCTGGATGAAGTGTTGGTAGCCATATCTAAGCTTAAGTACAACAAATCTGCTGGAGCGAACGGTCTGACTGCCGAGGTCTTCAAAGCGGCAGGAGACGACGTGGTAAGGAGCATACACCAACTCATCTGTATAATATGGTCAGACAAAAGTATGCCCAATGAATGGAACCTCAGCATTGTTTGTCTAATCCTCCAGAAAGAAGACCCTCTGAACTGCGCCAATTACAGAGGCATCAGTTTTCTTAACATCGCACAGAAAATCCTATCTGTAGTCATTCGTTTGGGATTTGGGAAAAGCCAATGAGCTAAAAATCGATGCATACCATCTATCCATCGATTTTACGGCCGCGTATGACAACATCTATAGAGACGAGCTATACAGAGCAATGTTTAGTTTTAGCATCCCTACCAGACTCGTCCCCATGAGCAAGATGAAGATGGAGGATGAACTCTGCTCCGTCAAGGTCGGCAAACAACTCACCGAGATTTCTTTAACATCATTCTTAAGATAATAGTGCACAACTCAAGAGGCACAATCTTTCAAAAGTCCGTAAAATGACTTGCATAAGATAAGATGGGTTTAACGGTCAACGAGGGCAAGACCAAGTATATGCTGTCAACTAAAAAGGACACCCAATACCGACGTCTCGGACAGAACAGATATAACAACAGCGCTCAGAACAAACGAATAATAACTCTTGCCAATCGCTGCTTTTTTGGGCTAAGAAGGCAATTAACTAGCAATTGACTCAAACAACAAAGTGACCCATATAAGACCTTAACATTCCCAGTCGTACTCTATGGCGCAAAGGCATGGGTTTTATTAAAAATGGATGAGGGTACTCTTGGCTGCTTTGAGACGGAAATTCTTTATGAGATTTTCGGTGCCGTTTGCATAGATGTGTGAGGGGAGGATACAACGACGAACTGCATGGGCTGTACAGCGACATCGACTTAACCCGAAGAGTGAAGATCCAGCGACTTCGATGACTTTATCATGTAGAGCGGATGAACATCATTACGTACCCGGGGAACAGCGCAGTAGACGAAGACCGCGACTCAGATGACGCACGCAAGTGGAAGGGGACCTCAGCCGTCTTAGTGTGCAAAACTGAGTTACTGAGTTACTAAGGCATTCCTTCGTCGTTTACCATTCAAGAAAGTGAATTTTTCCGCTGCATTTAATTTTTGTCCAATTGAACTGCAACCTTGCCTGATGGCACCACCAGTTTCATTCGGACATTGTGCTCCGGTTGTTTCTCTGAGTCCATTTGACAGTATGCATCCAATTCAAAATTTTCTGTTGGTATTTCCGGTTTAATTTGAGCAACAAGAACCGGAAATGCCATTATCAGTAAGTGCAACTGCTACTGACCTATTTTTCTTTACGATCTGGAATAGTATTGGTTTCATTGCCCATGAAGTCGTTTGGGGCGTGCATTTACCTTAGAAAATGTCGCTTCCGGAGTCAGTTCGAGCCTTGAAATCTTCCAAGCCAAGTCGTTAGAAGCAAACACCTATCCATTTGAATGGAGAAAAAGGAAGGAGCCGCAGGGTCATCGGAATTGAAAAACCTAGCAATTCCTATGTCAGCGATTAATTTATGTAGGATCTTCGTAGTGTGTTTGTTTTGGCCTTCAGAACCTATAGCCCAGCTCCAGTCGAAAAGAACAGAATCTTATTATAACGACTACAATCGCTAGGACAAATATTGTAGGTAGACACCACGGCACTGGCTCGGACAATCATAGCATCCAACCTAGAAGGACGGAACCACAATCTACTCGACGGCGCGTATAACGGGAAACAGCCACCTAAATAGTCAATCTAGTAGGCTAGGTCCAGATTCACTTCGGACTGATAAAACTGTTTTCAATATTTATCATTAAAAACAGTACTATGTAACATACATATATGGCCTATATATTGGTTTTGGGAGGATTTATCAGTGAGTGATATGTTGAAAAACGTATTTGGTTTTGCCAGTTTTTTTCCGTTATACGAGTAAGTCTGGTAAGAACTTCGAAAACCTCTATCAATATTTCAGCAATTCCATGAGTCCCAGTAAATAGATTTCTAGCAACACATACGATAGCTCAGTTTGCCATGATCCCATTCTCGATTGCGTATCCACATTTGTAGAAGATAATGCCATTAAATATGTTAAGATTTAAAACCCATCACATCCATCATATGATACATTTCTGGTACTCGTTACTTGCTCCATTAATAACTACCCGAGTAAGCGTGCATGACCTTAAATGTGTAATAAGGAAGCTCTTTTAATTTGAAATTAGAATTTGTTTCTAATCGTATTGTACAATATTTCGCTTATAAACGTTGCCTAACCGATCAACCAAACTTAAATGTACACACGGTCAAAGGAATATAATTCGATGAGTTTGCTAAATTGGAATTCCAAATCCAGCGAAGTCAGCAATATTTGAATACAATAATGGAAGTTCACCAAGACTACTTCCTTTTTATTGACTTCGAGTTGTTGACATCATTTTCGTTTGCAAGTTCGCCGATACCCAAGGGCGAAGCGACAGTACGAGGACGAGAATTTATTCAACAGCTCACTTACTAAACTTTCTGTAGATTCTTTTTTTTCTTTTTTTGTTCGAAATTATGAAATTACTTTGTCCTGCTTTACAACAAATGATCAACTGATGCGCAACCTAAGAGGTTGCATCACAATACATTTTAATGACGAGGACGACTACATACAATATCTTAGGTTGATATAGCAACAGTACTTCCCCAACACAAAGTCATATTGCCCAAGGCTCATGCTATTATATTTTTAAATTCGCGGACTATGAAAACCTTTTAGAATGCCTACATCCTACCCTTCAACGCTGTCGCTTGACTCATGTACTTCAATTTATGATGAAGAAGGAAAAAAATCCATTTATTCGCTTTCAAGTCAGTCAGGATACAGGACACACGAGTGTATGCACAAACTCAACCATGACCTATGGATAAAGGCAACATACTGGAATGCAAGTGCGTGCCTGATGGAAGAAATAGACCTATGCGATGCGACAAGGAACTAGAGCTTGAAAAACGAACGCCCAGCTAAGGTTGGGGATGGTACTTCGACTGGAGCTTGGCTATCAATTAGGTTGTGTTAAATAGAAATAAACGAAGTTACGGCAACATAAATGCTCTGCGGATGTGTTGTATATGTAAAGACAAGTCATCACATCGTCTACAATGTGACAACAAGGATGACAGCACAACACGACACCACAATCAAATTAACCTATTGTTTACGTACGTGGCTATAGATGGCAGCATCGTCGACATGTGTAGCCTTCAGAAATATGTGGGCTCTCATTCGCAGTTCCATCAATTTAAATTCAATTAATATTTATAATTCCCAACAGAGACTTATGAATCTTCCACTTAACGAATATCAGCCTGTGGATTTCGAAAATCTAGTTCGAACAACTCGTCTAGCCTTCAAAGTACAATTAGTAGTGCAACAGCACAGGAAATAACTAAAAGCGGTCTTGCGCCCCTAATTGTGAGAATATGTTGATGCAAATATTGACCAGGATTAGCTTTGCATTTCTGTAAACTTAATTAAAGTAATTTACCGCTTCAGGTAATTCATTAAGAGAAAACATTTCCGTTTAGTTTTGTGCTGCAGCTGGAGTCCACCTATACAAATTGCAATGGTGAGTTTTCCCACCATTTAATTAAAAAAAGATTTTCCGCCAGGATTGCCCCCGGTACCGTAACCTGATTGTTGTTTACCGCGCTAAATGCAAACGTTTTCTTCAGTTTAAGTGTAGTCCTACAGAGCTACTGTAGTTTAGGAGTATACGCCTTTTCTTTTTATTTTCCAGTGCTGGATGGGACTGCAGTTGAAGAGAGCAGTTTTGAATGGAAATTTGTTTAGGTGAAATACGAGTATATTTATGTGCGAGTATAAATATGTATATGAAATAAAAAACAACATGGAAAAAGTGTTAATTAAAGAATCTTAGAACTAGACCGTTGAAAGATATCATGATGAGTGCAAATTGTTTAGCACTCAAGAGTCGTAGTTTATTTATATTTTTAATACGAAGAAGGAAAACAGCATAGTCAACCTACCCACAATTGGAAGAATATACCGGATTACGGAACCATTGCAGCTTCATCAGACAAATGGGACGTCAACAACGTTTCTTTAAAACGCTTATCTATTATGAGGATTGCTAGTTTTCTAGACTTGAGCGAAGTAAATTAGACGAATATGCCACCGCGTAATACCAGGTGCTATGAAATACGACAAGCCAT
Organism: Volucella bombylans; assembly: GCA_949129095.1. Classification (NCBI taxonomy): domain Eukaryota; kingdom Metazoa; phylum Arthropoda; class Insecta; order Diptera; family Syrphidae; genus Volucella; species Volucella bombylans. Next base: position 107,156,826 of record OX422143.1, on the reverse strand, counting down.
TGGCTGGATTAATACTTGTGCGAATGGACCCTAGACTCTGTATTTAAGGCAAAAAATACCCTAGTGCAAAATACCTAGGATCAGACACTTAGAGCGATTCAGATCCAGCTTTGGCCAGATCTGTTTGGTCGCTAGACATGTTTGCTCAGCAGTCCACCTAAGGTCTGTTCGTTCTTTTATTGGCATCCAGCTTTAGTGTTAGTTTGCACGTAGCGATTGGTATACCTATACTACCTTTTTCCGGTAGAATAGGTAGAGTGGTTCCTCGGCTCAGCAGTTCCCTGGAATGTCTCTATGGCCCGGCACCCAACAAAGTTGAATGTTGAACTGCTCTGCCATCTCCATGAGAGATGACCGGCATTCAAGGGCGGTTTTAGAATATAATGAGACCGAGTTCAGGGACTTGATGGCGGCCTGACTATCCAAAAATATGCGGATATCCTTAGCAGATATCACGTTTTTCTTCAGTCAGGACAGAGCTTCTTTAATCGCCAAAATTTCCGCCTGGAACACCCTACAGTTATTTGGAAGACGGAAAGAGAGGCTTAGATTTAGCTTATCTGAGAAAACACCGCCACCAACTCGGCTATCGGCAGTCGCAGCTACTTGCCTGCTAAAAATGTCGAGGGGTGTCAAGTGAAACAGAATATCTAATGCCGCAGAGGGGGGAGACCACAAGGCTCCGCTTGTGCATAGACAAGTTGTTCTTTGGACTCTGCTAAGTTTAATGCGGTTGACTGCATTTTTCAAGGCCGTCCACAAGACAACCACCCCGCAAGTAACTATCGGTCTTATGACAGAGATGTGTATGCCAGTGGGTTATGCGAGGTTGAAGGCCCAATTTATTCCCAATGACTTTTTTGCAAGAGAATAAAGCTCTTGTAGCGTTATTGACTCTTTCTTGAATGTTAGGTTTCTAGTTTAGTATCCTGTCAAAAATGAGACCCAAATATTTTGCTGTATCAGAAAATACTAAACTGCTACCATTTATCGAGGGAGAGTCTGTAATTGGAATTTTGTCCTGGAAAAGAGGGCAATATACACTCCCAATCCACAGCGACCACCCAACGGGTTAATCTATTGAGATTTACTTTAAGGAGTTCTTTAATGGCATTGAGATGCTTACCTGAGATGGTTATAGCAACGTCATCCGCATAGGCAATCACCCTGCTACCACCCGCTTCCAGGTATATCAGTAGTTCATTAACTACTAAGTTCCAGAGAAGGGGAGAGAGGACACTGCCTTGCGGCGTACCTCTGCTGACGCATCTTTTTGCAGAAGTTTCACCCAGTTTGGAGTTGATTATCCTGCTTTTTAGCATGAGACTGATCAACTCCCCAAGTGAGTCGCCTACCTGCAGAATCGACAGAGCAGTCGTGAATGCGAATGTGTCGACGTTGTTAAAGGCGCCCTCTGTGTCAAAGAAAGCAACCATTGTGGACTTTCTATATTGTAGGGATCATTCGGTGTGGCAAGTCAGTGAATGAAGAGCCTTTCCACCGACTTTCCTTTACAGTAGGCATGTTGAGCCGTTGACAGAAGTCTTGGATCAATTTTAGCTCGAATATGATCAGTCGTTCTAAAATTTTCAGAAGGAAAGATGATAGACTTATATGTCTCAGGTCCTTTGGGACAACATGAGAACATTTTCCGGCTTTGGGGATGAAAACTACATTGACTCCTCTCCATGACAGTGGAATGTCAATAAGTTCGACACAGCTCCTCATAATATGTTCTAGCGCAGACAAAATAATATTTGAGGACATCTCTAGTTCGGCAGGTATTATACCGTCCGGATCAGCAGACTTAAATTGTTTGAAGCTATGCAGCGTCCAGAGCAGTTTGTCTCTTGTAATCAGACCATGAATTTTGCTCCCGGTTGCAGTAGACCTATTTGGGCTGCAACTGGCCGCGAATTGGAAGCTACCTGAAAAGTGGGTGTCCAGTATCAGGTTGAGTGATTCATCACTTGAGGTTGTCCAGGAGCCATCGGTTTTTTTCAAATAGCTAAGCATCTTAGGATGTTTAGAGAAAACTTTTCTTAGCCGCTATGCCTCAAAGGTTTCTATGATTTTGTCCAGGATTGTCGCTTTGACTTCCTAAGTTCTTTTTTGTATAATTTGAGGGATTCATTGTATAAGTCTCAGTCAGTCACTTTTCTTGTGATTTTTGCTACGTGGAAAAGTTTTCTGCAAGTGTTTCTGAGCAATCGCAGTGCTGTTTTTCTTGCCTCTAGATTGAATAAAAGGGCAGGAAGCGGCCATAGCCTGATTGAGAGCCAGAGTAAATCCCTAGATTTTCATGTCAAGCTTATTGGTGTCACCCGGGGGACTTGATAGTTCAGAGAATAGCGTTTCTGACAGTATTCCACTGGATTTTGGCCGTTCAGTTTTCCGAAAATTCATTAGAATCGTATTATTGGACGACAATCGATGGCTCTGCTTGTCTTATGTTGACCCATATTTACAAGTTGGTTGTAACTTGCCTTCGCTGTGTCATCGTTTAGTGGTGGCATACTTGGGGTAATATTGGTTATTGCTGGTGTTGCATATATTGCTTGGTGAATGCCCGCTGTATTTAGGTTGATGTCGAATGATCTACTCTGATCAAATTTTTGCACGAAACTTGTTATTGCCTGTCTACTAGGGCGAGAATTACGACCGAAAATTGGAGTTAACGCTTTGAAAGTTGCAGTCACCGACTCCGAATTTCGGTAGAAAATTTTTATAATTTTCAGACGTTGCTCGTTCGTGTACTTTACCATGATGAAAATATTGAGTTTACTGAATAAATTGACAGTGATAGTTTGATGATCAGTGAAGGAGTTCGTTCACAAATTAAATTCAAAGTTGTCAAGTCCCTATTGGAAAACCCTTTATATACTCGTATATATTTGTGGCTATTGAGGTTATGTGGGCCGCTTGCTCAGCAATTTTGGCGTGGTATTTTTTTGGCCTTAACCGTGGTGAATTCGTGGATAGGTCATTCCCAAGGTGCACACTATCACCCCTTTTCCATAGGTGATCTGGATGTAAGTGCAGCACTAGGACATTGTTCACCAAATTCATCACCTATCCTGAAAGTGTATTATCACCATTTTGTTCGCATTCTAAGCAAAATGTCTTACCTTGTAGTTTTTCTCTTGTTTTTTGATGGCGCAAACAGTACGATGCCGAAACGGTTTATTGTACTCTTGCTATCACTGTGCCGCGAAAAGGAAAAACGAATCTTTTAATAAAACGTTTAATTCACGCACTAAATCGATTAAGCCACAATGTAGTTTCAATATGTCCGCCAAAATTGCCTGACTTCCGGACTGAATCTCCAAGTGAATGTAGAACAGAGTAAAAGAAAGATGTGAGAAATTCCACTGCCTTATACATATAACCAGGAGTGTCGTATGAGAATTAAGACAATTTGAATCGGTTAAAAAATTTAAAATGGCGATTGGTTAAAGGTTGAGTTCAAGCTAATCAATTCGGTTTGAGTCTTCGGTATTATAGTCGATTGCTAGGTTTTGGACAAAAGCGAGTTGAAAAATGAAAATAGGAAACAGATTGAGCTAATGATTATTAAATGGGTCACGCTACACATTTCTATTGTATGTGCTTTATGTTAGTTCTAATTTGTGTAATGGTATTGAGGATTTTCTCTGGATTAATAATATGTACAATAATACGTGGTTTGGTTAGTAATTTGAACTGTACTGATCTTTATTTTTAGATATCCTGACTGTTCATTGATTGGGATGATCTGCAATGCACCGTGTATTGTTGGTATTAAGAAAATCATTATCAGGAATATGATCTGTAAATTTAAGCGGTCGCTTAATATTTGTTAAATGAGTGTTTTCTAACTTTTTAATTTTATATCTAGGCTGTTCCTTATGTGCTTGTTATTATTTATTCGCCGTTCCTTTTTTTTATAATTTACGCGCGCCTAAGGGGTTATATACCCTATATACGCTTTTTTCTATATAGTTTTCGCGTTGTAGGTGTCGTTCTGATTGCTGAATGATGACGGTTATTGTAGTTGTCTAGGACTAATTGTATTTTCATTTCAATAGATAGGTCTTGTTCCTCGATACCGGTTATTTTTTCTAAAATTGTGGAATGCAGTCGTTCTACATTCGAATTACCTGTGTGGCTGTTTGGTTTACTCCAATGTACTTCGACCTCATTTTCGTTAAGAAAATTTGTAACTTGCTCCGATTTGAACTCATTGTAAGTAATAATTTTCTTTGGTTTCCAAACTTAGAAAAATGTTCTATTAATACTGTCTTCTTATTTCTCCAGTTTCTATCTATTATCTATAATAGTTACAAAAGGCTTTTTCTGTATGTCCAAGTGTATAATTTCATTCTTATGTTTTGGGGTTTCTATTATGTATAATTTTGTTTTAATTGGTTGTCTGTCATATTTAATATCCTGACACTTTCTGCAATTATTGATTACTAGCTGTTTGTGTTCATGAAGTTTGGGAAAAAATATTTAATTCTTCAGTGTATAATACGTTTCACTTATTCCACCATGTATTGCTTCTTTAGTGTGATAGAGAAATATTTGTTTATGAGCCTCCTCCTTCTTTGGATTTCAGCAACTCTCTGTGAACACTTTAGAAACTTTATGCTTTCATCATGGGAAAATAACGATATAATTATTTGCTGAACAATATTGTAGTGAGTATCTTCCACTTCTGAAAATATACCTATTGTTCCTTTCTTTATGAATCTAATTAAAACATCCCTAATCTTCTTCTCCTCTTCGAGTGAATTTAAATATATGTATGATTTCAATTTCCTTACTGACTTTGTATGTTAAAATTAATTGAGTTTTGTATTTATTTACTAATTCGTTTTTTATACCTATATGATCTAATTGTTGTTATTCCACTGAATGTATGGTTTCTGTTAGTGTCATATTTATTTCTACATTGTTATCTTCCCTAATCTTGGTGGTGTCTTCCATTCTACTGACGAAATCGGCTACCTTATTTTCTTTCCCTTTTACATATCCTATTTCAAAATTATACCATATTTTTGGAGTTAAACTCCAAACTTTCCCGCAACAAGTTTGGCTCTCGTTTTCCCTTGCAAGTCCCTTCGGTCCCTCTTTTCGTTGAGTGGGAACACCGAGCTCTGGCGGAGGTGGAGGGCAGCCATGGTCCCATCAGCCAGTGGCCCACCAATCCCAGACCTCGGAAAACAACCCACATAGGTTCACAGGAAGAACCCCAGGGTGCGACAGGAGGTCCACCAGGAACACCGTTGTCGGAGCCCATAGATAGACGGGAGACTCGCAACGGGCAGCATCAGACAGGACGTCTGAAAGTCGCCGACGGGTGGGGACGGACGGTCCTTTCAAGCCAGACACCCCAACACGATGATGACGGGTGGGGGAGGACGATCCCTGGAACAAACACCCCAACGAAAACCAAACAACATATGGCGAAGAATACACCCCATTATGCTACCCAGGGGTGTACGAACCAAGCCATTTGATCGATGGGTCAAGAGACGACGATCTCTTGTGTAGTAACACCCCAACGAGGGAGCAACGAAGGAGCAACAGTGGTGTGCGGGCGGACGGCCAGTATAATCGGGCACACCCCAACGACGTACCAGCTTTAAAAGCTATGTTCGATGGGTGAAGGGATGACGACCCCTTTTTAAGCCAGCACCCCACCGATGGAGCACCGAAGGAGCAGCAGAGGCGTGTAGGCGGACGGCCAAGTAATAAGACCGCCTCCACCGAGGGAGCAAGAAAACATAAATGCAAAACCAGCAGCAACCAACAAAAAGTACAAACTGGCAGAGAGGCCAGAGGGCAGAAGGGCCCAATGACAAAAAAATAATAAATAAATAATTGTAAGGAGTGACACGCTATTTGTCAGTCCCCACCCCCCAAATCTGAACGCCGATCCACTGGAGTAGGTAGGGCCCGGGAAAAAAAAAATATATAAAAATTTAATTGCACAGGCACTATACTTTTCTTTTGTGAGGGGCGGCGATCCAACGGATGGTTGGATTGAGATACAATCCCTTCTGGATTGTATCTATATTCTTTTCCTTCCGTCCCAACACTTCAGCTACCATTCCATCGCATTTCCTTTCTCCTTCGCGGGCGTTTTAAATTTTATTAGAGTAATCCGATGGGGGAAAATTACCCGGCGATCAGAAAGGAAGGAAACTCTGCTTTTCGCATTTTAATTGTATGTAATTGCTGTAGAACCTAAGAGTAGGCAATAACTAGGATCCACAGCTTCCACAAACTCGCTCAGTGGAGTTCCCAGTCATTACTGGAAGTGGGAGCGAACTCCGAGACTGAGGAGTTTAGTATGAATGTGGAAAATTGTGTGTGCGAGAGGCCTAGTGAGACACGGGGGCACACACTAGCAAAGCTTGCTAGTGTGGTGGCTAGAAATCCCGTCGTGGGGTCCACTACGGCTGAATGGATGCGAGAGAGAATGTGCGTGTGAATGTGTGTGTGTGTGTCTGGCGGGAGCTGTGGATCGTAGAAGATCTGAAAGCCACTTTGGTTACGACCAGCCTACCGAGAGGGTCAGCCTCAGTTTTTTTTGTATTTTCATTTGGTGCGAATTTTTTTTGGTTGCGAAAAATAGAGTTTTTTTTTCTTTCTGATTCTCAGTTTGCCAATTGCGAAAAGCAATTGTATAGAGTGTAGATTTTCTTTTTTGTAAAGTAGAGTCGCGTTTAACAAAAAAAAAAAAGAAAAAAAAAAAAGGCAAAGGGGATAAAGGAGAAAGGAAAGGATAAAGGATTAGACAGCGGGAATAGCGGGACGGAAGGAGTGAGAACTGGGCCAGGAAGGGGCGCAGCACCGCTAGGAGGAGAGTAAAGATAAGTATAGTGCAGTGATAGTGCAGAGAAAAAAAAAATATATATAAAAAAAAAAAAAAAAAAAAAAAAAAAAAAAATAATAATAATAATAATAAAATTAAGTCGTTTTGTCTTTTGGAAAATCGAGACTCCGGTGGGCCGCGCGTGCGGAAAATTCCCGAGAACAGACGGGACACGCGACCCGTTAGAATACGTTGGTTTGTTGTTTCGGGACTTAAGAAATAGCGGGTCACTCTATTGACGAGTGTACCGCTAATTTTAAACAAGAATAAATCGTCAAGCCCCAACGGGGCTTTTATAACGTGGTGAAATTTTTGGCTTTTTTTTATTTTTGGCTGCTTGTTTTTTTTCGGTTCGGTTTTTCTTCTTCGGGAAGTTTTTTTTTTCTCTTTTCTTTTGTAAAAAGGTTTCGTGATTCCAACGAAAAAATCACGTGGCGCCCATTTTTATTTTTTTTTGTCTTCATTTCGCCCAGGTTTAGCGGCCGTCAACGCGCTACCTGGTAGAACCCACAGCTGGGATAGCGGGATCCCAGAGAGAATAAAGTGCTATCGTTTGGTTCGGGGCATCGCCGTATCGGTGCCGGGAATCGAACATAGCAAATTGTCGCCCGACGTGGGGCTTTCCTTTTAAATTTAATTTGCCGGCATTTTGTTTTATTTTTTTTATTCGTGGTTTTTTTTTCTTTTCCTTCGGTCGAATTTCGCGGAGTTTTTTTTTGAAGTTAGGCTAGTTGTTTGTGTGTCCGTTTTTTTAAAGAATATTTTGATACGGCTTGTTTTTTTGTAGGATTGCAACAAGTGCTGGAGTGCAACAAGAGATAAAGGGGAGAGAAAATATTCAAGAAATAAAGAAAAAGAGCAAGAAAGAAGAAGTACCTGTGGACAACACGAGGAGCTAGAAATAGGATTCTTAAACCTGGGCAAGTACCAGGTCCCCAAGTAGGTGTCTTTAGTTTTAGTTTCTTGGAATTTTTGCTTTCCTTTTTTTTGAATCCACTTCTCAGTGGATTTGGTGCATTGTGTTTTTGAAAAAAAAAAAACAAAAAAAAAAAAAAAAAAAACACATAAACAAATATTTAATCACAAGCCATACATACGTAGTTATACGTACGCACCTACATATATATATTTCTTCATTTACATATCCATATATACTCGCATATAAATACACGCACCTACAAATATATTTTTTTTGGAACATATATACATAAACATTTAAATACCCATACATTTTATTTATTTTGTTTACATATACAATTACTTTAATTTTTTGACTTATATATTACTATATATACTTACATACTACATATTCAACATATTATACATACATACATATATATATATATATAGATAATTTTAACTTTTTTTGGATTTTCGGTGTTTTTTTTCTCGTGGTCTGGACTTTCTTTTCTTTCCATTTTTTTTGTGGATTTTCAGTGTGACCAGCCACCCTTTTGTGGGTTTTTCTTTACACGTTAGAGTGACCATTTGTGTTGTCGTTTTATTCACTTGTGCGTTTTCTTTGGTTTTGATTTTTTGTTTAGGTTTCATCGGTTTCATCGGTGTGTTTGTTTTTTGACTTTGGTTTTGTTTTCAGTCGGTGGATTTTCCTTTTTTCTTCTCTTACAAAACCTTTCCGCGCCATCGGTTCCTTGTTGCTTTCGTTTTTTAACAGTTAGTATAGAATATGGAGATCAATAGGCTCGCTGCGGACGAGATGGCCTACGAGATGGAGGCTCGCGGTCTTCCCATTGGCACCGTGGAAGCCATGCGGAAGTCGTTGAGATCCGCTCGTATGCTCGAACGCAGGGGGTCTCTAAGTTTTGACTCGGCCTACAAATTCACGTTTGTAGAGGACCGAGATGCCATACTCGCGAAAATAGAGCAAATTGAAGAGCTCTTGGAAGAACCTCCAAGTAATCCTAAGTCGAAGGAATACTTGAAGATTCTTACAAAAATCGAATGGGCTCTGAGTAGGTTGGATAGGGCGAGAGACACTTCTCCTGAGCAAACCGAGGAGAAGTGTAATCTCAAGCATAGGTTGATCGTACTGGCCGGAGAGTTAGCCGGAGGTACGGAAGAGGAGTTTGATGATGAGGGCGAGGTAGGCTACGAGGACGAGGGAGAGCCATCGTGCTCGAGGCTCGTCAAGAACCGACCACCACAGCCAACGAGGGGTGAACTCAACGAGAATCAGCAGCAGCAAATCCGGCAAAAAAGGTTTTCCCTCCAGCAGCATCAAGCAGTGGACAGAACACCAGTCCGCGCTGTGAGATCACCGGTGACGCCTGCTGTTGCGGAAGAGACCGGTCTCTACGCAGCTACGGGTGACCACAGCGAGCGCTTGCCGTATGCGAGGGGGGAAAACCTGGCCAAGTGGGACATAAAGTTCACGGGGGAACGTTGTGGTGCGTCGGTAAATTCATTTTTGGAGCGGGTGGAAGAGCTCAGTCAAGCGCGCGGGGTGACTGAAGCTCACTTGTTTAGGGCAGCTGTCGAACTTTTTTCAGGGAAGGCGCTCATATGGTATAGGGCGATTAGGTTGTCGGTCTCTTCTTGGCAAGAGTTGGTGGCGGAACTGAAACTGGAGTTTCTCCCCCCCAACTACGATGACCTCCTACTGGAGGAAATCAGGCATCGTACCCAGGGAAGCAATGAATCCATAGGAGTATACGTCGCGGTCGTGCAAAATATGTTTGGCAGGCTTTCGGAACCGCTATCGGAGCGGCGGAAGCTTGCCATAGTTCAAAGAAACCTGGCCCCCTTTTACCAGCAACAGCTTGGGCTAGCAGACCCCAAGACGGTTGCAGACCTGGTCAAATTGGGTCGCAGGTTGGAGACGGTGCGGGCTAACGTGGAAACGTTTGCTCCGCCACCCAATCCGAGGACGCGTCGGTTGTTGGAGCCAGATTTGGCGTTCGTAAACTGGGAGGAACCCAGAGTTTCGGTTGTCCGAGAGGACATACCACCGCGTGCACCCATCCGGTGCTTTAATTGTAATGGCGAAGGCCACTTTTCAAGCGCGTGTTCAGCTCCTAGACGCTGCTACGGTTGTGGAGCGACAGGAGTGACACGGCGCCAATGTCGACGTTGCAGCGGCACGTCGGGAAACGCGCAACGGACTTCCGGGCCAGCAGGACGGGAGCGCCGGCGCAAGTAGGGGTTAGGTCGCCTGCTGGAAACCAGTCGGGGAACTCAATTGTTCATTTAGGGTTTAGCTTGGAGGCAAACGGCAATGATAGGCGTCCATATGTAGGAGTTAATATTTACGGTATAGGGATGTTAGGTCTTTTAGATAGTGGCGCTTCTCGCACTATAATAGGGGGTGAGGGATGGAGAATAATTAAGGATTTAGGGCTTAGATTAGGGAAAAATCAAGTTAGGTCCGTCGCGTTAGCGGACGGAAAAAGCGTAGATGTCGTGGGGGTGGTGTCTCTACCAATTGAAGTGCAAAGTCGGTCCGTTTACATAGAATGTCTCGTTATACCAGCGATACCCCACACCGTGATCCTTGGTGCAGATTTTTGGGCACTGGCGGGAATCGTCCCGGATTTAAGATCACGGGTGTGGAACTTTTCGAGCCAACAGTCGGTTGCCTCGATCACCGCAATTCGCGAGATCTCCGAGCTGGACGTCGCCGAAGCAGGGCAGTTGGAAGCTTTGGTCGACGGTATTTTTAAGTCGATGCCCGAGGGGTTGGGGTGCACTCATTTGGTAGAACACAAGATTAGGACGTCGGCAGAACCTATAAAACAGAGATACTACCCTGTGTCGCCTGCGATGCAGAAACACATCGATAAGGAGCTAAACGAGATGCTAGAGGCGGGAGTTATCGAGAAATCGAACAGTCCGTGGGCATCTCCGATAGTCCTTATCAAGAAAAAAGATGGGTCGTTTAGGTTCTGCGTCGACTATAGGAAAGTCAATAGGGTTACAGATAGGGATGCTTATCCATTGCCATTTATCTCGTCGACATTGGATAAGCTTAGGGACGCCAAATATTTGACGTCATTAGATATAAAGTCGGCCTACTGGCAGATCCCCATGGAGGAGAGATCGCGCCCACTCACAGCCTTCACGGTTCCGAATAGAGGCCTGTTCCAGTTTAAGAGAATGCCTTTCGGGTTACACAATGCGCCTGCTACGTGGCAGAGATTTATAGACAGCATCTTAGGTGCTGATCTAGAGCCACACGTATTTGTGTACCTGGACGATATTATTATCGTCACAAATACATTCGACCAACACCTTAAGATACTGGAGGAGGTCTTTAAGCGATTGTGTGAGGCAGGGTTAAAAGTTAGTCGGGAAAAATGTAACTTTTGTAGGCCGTCTTTGAAATATTTAGGTTATGTAGTAGATAGGAATGGACTACATGTAGATCCAGAAAAAGTAGATAGTATGATTAGGATTCCCGCACCGAAGAGTGTGAAGGAAATTAGGAGTTTTGTAGGGACAATTTCTTGGTACAGACGTTTTGTACCAAACTTCGCCGCTTTAGTTAGGCCTTTAACAGATTTGTTAAAGAAAGATAGGAAATTTATATGGACGGACGAGTGTGAGGAAAGCTTTAGGAAGGCGAAACAATGTCTAGTAACGGCACCCATTTTAACATGTCCAGACTTCGATAGGCCGTTCGTAGTTCAGACGGACGCCTCGAATTATGGAATAGGGGCCGTATTATCTCAGGAGTTTGAAGATGGAGAGAAAGTTATTTGTTATCTCAGTAGGTCCCTGCAGAGAAGTGAGAGGAACTACTCTACCACAGAGAAGGAATGCTTGGCTGTGCTCTGGGCGATTGAGAAGTTGCGACCATACATCGAAGGGGTTCGGTTTACGGTCGTAACTGATCATTATTCGCTAGTGTGGCTGAGTAACCTTAAGGAACCTCAAGGGAGACTAGGTCGATGGGCAGTGAGGCTGCAGCAATTTGATTTTCAGATTGTCCATAGAAAGGGGAAAGAGCATGTAGTCCCCGACATGCTTTCGCGAGGAGTTCCGGAGTTGGCTGGAATCTCAGAAGCGGATCAAGACCCTTGGATTAGGAAAATGATTGCGGCAGTAGAAGCTAACCCGTTAGCCTACCCCTTGTGGAGAGTAGAGGGGGGCAAACTCTTCAAGTTTGTGAAGAATAGGCAGGTAGTAGTCTATGAAGATAACAATAACGAGTGGAAGTTAGTAGTAGGAAAGCTAGGTAGATTAGGGATTTTACAAGCGTGCCATGATAACCCATTAGCGGGTCACATGGGCGTCCGCAAGACATTTGCGAGAGTAGGAGCTAGGTACTACTGGCCGAAGATGCGGTCAGAAGTAATAAAATACGTGAGGAATTGCACGATTTGCCAACAGGTGAAACCTGTGAACGAGCGACCCGCTGGTCTGATGGTTGAGAGGGTAGGTGTGTCAAGGTGTTGGGAAATGGTTTGTGTAGATCTGGTAGGCCCACTTCCCAAGTCCACTCGGGGTTACAATTACATTCTGACCGTGGTCGATTATTTTTCAAAATTCCCCTTACTGTTTCCCCTACGTTCCGCAACTGCCAAGGCAGTGTGCAAGGAACTAGAGGAAAATGTCTTTTTGTTGTTCGGCGTACCCAAGGTTGTCGTGTGCGACAACGGTCCCCAGTTTCGAGGAAGGGAGCTCAAAGCTCTCTGTGACTCTTACGAGTCACAAATTAGGTTTACGGCTCATTACCACCCGCAGGCTAACCCTGCGGAAAGAATCAATCAGATAATCAAGACAACGCTCAGAGCGTATGTCTCGGAAAATCATCGAGGTTGGGATTCGCAGCTGGCGAAGGTAGCGTGCGCGATTCGCACGGCCCAACACGAGGTGCTGGGGGTATCCCCATATTATGTAAACTTCGGAAGGGAGATGGTAACTCGCGGCACAGAATTTGATGCCTCGAGGGATTATCTCCAGAATAGGATAGGTAGTGAGAATAGGTTAGGTAGTAGGGACATAGTACCAGGTAGTGAGACCACAGGTACTATAGGTAGGGACTTAGATCTTGAAAGTAGGGAAAGGAATAGGGAATTTAGGGACTCAGATACACCGGAGTTAGGTAGGAGGTTCGAGATGTTGAGGCAGGATATACGTAGGAAATTAGCGGCGGCAGCGAAGAAGTCGGCGAAGGCATACAACCTCCGACGGCGAGATGTGCAATATCTCCCGAACGAGTTAGTATGGCGACGAAACTTCGTGTTGTCTGACGCAGCTAATTACTACGCGGCCAAGCTTGCGCCGAAATTCGTGGGACCATTCAGGATCCTCAAACGTGTGTCAGCGTGGACATACAGTTTGGTGGATTCGAATGGTCAAAATAAAGGTACCTGGCACGCTAAGGACCTTAAGCCCTATAGCGCTGAGCCAGAAGAGTCTTAAGTCCCAGTAGAGTAGAGTAGCTTGAAAGACCGATTGGGTCATAATTTTAGTTTGTTTTTGCATAGACTGGCGGTATTGGCCTTGATGGGAATGTCTTTCCTAAGAACCTTTAGCCTCGGGAAATGGTTTGCGCTTCTTAGGAATGCAAGCCCATTTCCTAGGAGGTGAGGGTGGGGTTTGTTGCGGTAAACTTTCCCGCAACAAGTTTGGCTCTCGTTTTCCCTTGCAAGTCCCTTCGGTCCCTCTTTTCGTTGAGTGGGAACACCGAGCTCTGGCGGAGGTGGAGGGCAGCCATGGTCCCATCAGCCAGTGGCCCACCAATCCCAGACCTCGGAAAACAACCCACATAGGTTCACAGGAAGAACCCCAGGGTGCGACAGGAGGTCCACCAGGAACACCGTTGTCGGAGCCCATAGATAGACGGGAGACTCGCAACGGGCAGCATCAGACAGGACGTCTGAAAGTCGCCGACGGGTGGGGACGGACGGTCCTTTCAAGCCAGACACCCCAACACGATGATGACGGGTGGGGGAGGACGATCCCTGGAACAAACACCCCAACGAAAACCAAACAACATATGGCGAAGAATACACCCCATTATGCTACCCAGGGGTGTACGAACCAAGCCATTTGATCGATGGGTCAAGAGACGACGATCTCTTGTGTAGTAACACCCCAACGAGGGAGCAACGAAGGAGCAACAGTGGTGTGCGGGCGGACGGCCAGTATAATCGGGCACACCCCAACGACGTACCAGCTTTAAAAGCTATGTTCGATGGGTGAAGGGATGACGACCCCTTTTTAAGCCAGCACCCCACCGATGGAGCACCGAAGGAGCAGCAGAGGCGTGTAGGCGGACGGCCAAGTAATAAGACCGCCTCCACCGAGGGAGCAAGAAAACATAAATGCAAAACCAGCAGCAACCAACAAAAAGTACAAACTGGCAGAGAGGCCAGAGGGCAGAAGGGCCCAATGACAAAAAAATAATAAATAAATAATTGTAAGGAGTGACACGCTATTTGTCAGTCCCCACCCCCCAAATCTGAACGCCGATCCACTGGAGTAGGTAGGGCCCGGGAAAAAAAAAATATATAAAAATTTAATTGCACAGGCACTATACTTTTCTTTTGTGAGGGGCGGCGATCCAACGGATGGTTGGATTGAGATACAATCCCTTCTGGATTGTATCTATATTCTTTTCCTTCCGTCCCAACACTTCAGCTACCATTCCATCGCATTTCCTTTCTCCTTCGCGGGCGTTTTAAATTTTATTAGAGTAATCCGATGGGGGAAAATTACCCGGCGATCAGAAAGGAAGGAAACTCTGCTTTTCGCATTTTAATTGTATGTAATTGCTGTAGAACCTAAGAGTAGGCAATAACTAGGATCCACAGCTTCCACAAACTCGCTCAGTGGAGTTCCCAGTCATTACTGGAAGTGGGAGCGAACTCCGAGACTGAGGAGTTTAGTATGAATGTGGAAAATTGTGTGTGCGAGAGGCCTAGTGAGACACGGGGGCACACACTAGCAAAGCTTGCTAGTGTGGTGGCTAGAAATCCCGTCGTGGGGTCCACTACGGCTGAATGGATGCGAGAGAGAATGTGCGTGTGAATGTGTGTGTGTGTGTCTGGCGGGAGCTGTGGATCGTAGAAGATCTGAAAGCCACTTTGGTTACGACCAGCCTACCGAGAGGGTCAGCCTCAGTTTTTTTTGTATTTTCATTTGGTGCGAATTTTTTTTGGTTGCGAAAAATAGAGTTTTTTTTCTTTCTGATTCTCAGTTTGCCAATTGCGAAAAGCAATTGTATAGAGTGTAGATTTTCTTTTTTGTAAAGTAGAGTCGCGTTTAACAAAAAAAAAAAAGAAAAAAAAAAAAGGCAAAGGGGATAAAGGAGAAAGGAAAGGATAAAGGATTAGACAGCGGGAATAGCGGGACGGAAGGAGTGAGAACTGGGCCAGGAAGGGGCGCAGCACCGCTAGGAGGAGAGTAAAGATAAGTATAGTGCAGTGATAGTGCAGAGAAAAAAAAAATATATATAAAAAAAAAAAAAAAAAAAAAAAAAAAAAAATAATAATAATAATAAAATTAAGTCGTTTTGTCTTTTGGAAAATCGAGACTCCGGTGGGCCGCGCGTGCGGAAAATTCCCGAGAACAGACGGGACACGCGACCCGTTAGAATACGTTGGTTTGTTGTTTCGGGACTTAAGAAATAGCGGGTCACTCTATTGACGAGTGTACCGCTAATTTTAAACAAGAATAAATCGTCAAGCCCCAACGGGGCTTTTATAACGTGGTGAAATTTTTGGCTTTTTTTTATTTTTGGCTGCTTGTTTTTTTTCGGTTCGGTTTTTCTTCTTCGGGAAGTTTTTTTTTTCTCTTTTCTTTTGTAAAAAGGTTTCGTGATTCCAACGAAAAAATCACGTGGCGCCCATTTTTATTTTTTTTTGTCTTCATTTCGCCCAGGTTTAGCGGCCGTCAACGCGCTACCTGGTAGAACCCACAGCTGGGATAGCGGGATCCCAGAGAGAATAAAGTGCTATCGTTTGGTTCGGGGCATCGCCGTATCGGTGCCGGGAATCGAACATAGCAGAATCCATCTTTGGTTACGTTCGCACAGCGTACCTTTATATTTATTGTTTAAATATTTAATTGGAATATGATCCGTAATAATTTTAAATTTATTTCCATAGGGATATGGACGAAAATAATTTACTGAAAAGACAATAGCGAGAAACTCTTTATCAGTGACACTATAATTTTTCTTCAGTTTCAGTTTTTTCAGTTTTAAATGCATTTTATTTTCTTAACACTAACTCTTACATTCTAACAAAAAATGCTTAAATGCTAGCTTACAATTACTTAACAATCTTGTACTAACTTACTGGCCCCACACAGGCACTCTAAGTTAATCTAAATTTTTATAACTATGTCTTTCGACTTTATTTACATTTTCTTTACGGATATTTATTTACTATACTTAAAGCTAAGAAAAAAAATTGTTAACAAAAACGATCCACACTGCCGTGTGCGACGTCTCTGTTGTAGTTGAGTCGCCTATCCCCAGCTTTCCGAGCGACGAGTACAAGAGTGGTTTACTGATCCCCAGCCTAGTCAGCTTATAGAAAAGACCCTCTAACCATACAGTGTCGAAGGCCTTCTCCAAGTCAACAAGGCAGGCACCAGTACATTGTTCTTTGCCTTTATTCCATTGGATATCGGACACCAATTTAGACGCGGCATGTGAGATATCATGTCCCGCCTTAAAACCGAATTGATTATCCGGGACTATATGTTTGTCCTTAACCCACCTAGACAGAGCTCTATTGATTAAATTTTCAAAAACCTTACTGATATTCGGAAGGAGACTTATCGGCCGGAGATCCGCCGGATTGGATATATTTGGGGATAGGTTGAACCACCGAAGTTTTCCAATGCGCTGAATAATGTGCATTATTCATTGCACACCTGATATTGTCAGTAACCGTTCGTTGCCTGTTGTCCGGGCTATGTTAAGACACTGAAGGTCGTTTTGATTTTTTCTCCGAAATAGTTTATTGATTTGCGGAAACATATTCGGGTTGCTGGTGTTTACAGCCCGAACCATGTTGTTCCAATATGAACTTACAGAAATTCTGTAATTCTCTTTTATTAACGTTTGAAGAGTTTTAATTGACGACTTCAGTGTCCTAATCTCCGGATTTGTCTGTCAGTTAACTGTCTATACAAGTTTTTGAGTCTTGACATAAGTCTACTTTTCTGTCAGTGCAGTGCGTCAATAGTAGGATTGCGGAACAGGTCTTCGTTATTCGTTCGTCGATACCGCGTTATTGTAGTGTCCATAGTTTGTTTAATTGTCTCGTCCATTTGTTTTAGGTAATTGTCGATCTGCTCGTTTTACAAATTCCTATTGGACGGTGGGTGGAGCGTGTTGGAGGAGAGCGCTCTTTTCAAGGTTGCGGAGAAGCGTGTCCATCGAGTCTTACTGTAGTTGTAAGAATATCTCTGGGCAAACTCCTCCAATTCCGCAATTTCGTTGGGAACTGTAATTTCGGTGCTAAAACCGCAGTGGTCACTGTCATACACGAACGTGCGCAGACAATTTAGCGTTTGTTAATTCGTCCCTGTCAGTCGTATACGTTCGTCGTACAGCAGTAAATCCAAATAAGACCCGCCTCTGGGAAACGACGGGTTATCCGTCGCTTTAAGACCGAGTCTGTACATGACATCGTGCTGACCCCACCAATCGAGTAGTAGGTTCCCTCTAGTATTTGGCAAATTACTTCCCCAATCTCTGTGTCTAGCGTTGAAATCCCCGCCGATTATAAAATAATTCTCCCCCGATTCCAGCTTCAGAAGTCGAATAAACCTGTTGAGCTCTGTAAAGGATAAAGTGGATTCTGAAGCCTCAGGTGCATAAACAGAGGCCAAGTACAGCCGCTTTCCACTGCGGAGCGGTATGTAAACCACGACTGCCTCCAACACCCGGAACCTGCGCATCACGCCCTTGTACACTTTGTGATATTTTATACATTCTTTAATGAAGATCGCGACACCGCCTCCACGTTTCGATCTGGGCCGATTTCTTCTTCTAACAATATAATTATTGTACTCCAGTTTGTGCTTATCGGTTAGCTTGGTTTCGCTAGCGAAAAGCACATAAGGAGCTTGATCTTGTAGCAATTTAAACATCGCGGCTCTTCGTTCAATCCTAATCAGTGAATTAACATTCACCGCAAGGTCCTTCAAAGTTTGCTCCACCATGTGCGTACCCATTACGGCATGTGTTGCGTTAGGCCCGGCAGCAGCGTGTAGATCTGGTCCACCTGCTTGGCCTGTTCTTGTACCTGCTGTTGTAGCTGAGCCATCTGTCCTTGGATTGCGAGCAAAATGGCTAGCATGTTAGGTGCAGCTTCCGTTGTTCTCGACATTCTCATGTGGAGCTACCTATGAGGACTGGCTTCATGTCCTATGTGAGTGTCCCAATTACGCTGGCATAAGGAACTTGCAGGCTATGGGCATCACCTTTAATGGTGAGACCTACGATGTCAGTGGAATTATCACTGATACCGTACGGTTTGAAAGAACCCGTAGTTTTGCAAAAGAAGTATTTAATAGAAGGCGCAGTAGGCAGCTAGCGGGAAGATTGTAGGAACTTTTTGTTGGAAGGCCGCCAGTCCTGGGCAGTGAGGTGCCCAACTGGAAGTAACCTCAAGGTTGCGAAGCTCGACCGGAAGCTATATTCTGGTACTACTGGAGGTCAGGAGCCCCCGGAACTATGGTTCCGGCCTGACCTAGGAGTTGGCCCCCTTGTGGGAGTATCGTGGTGGCTGTAGGTTTATACCCAAAATCGCGGGGAGAATGGACCTAATGGATCTTTGACATTTCATGGCTTAGCATATGTTGTAGTGTACTACGACCTGTGCTGGGCCATGGGATTGCTATGGAACCAACTGGTTTCTTCGATGTGGAGTTGCATTGCAACCGGGTGCCATGACAAACAGAATGGCTGAGGTATTAGATAGGCCTCGACCCTTCACCAAAGGGGAAGTTCGTGCCTTACACACGACTTCGAATCTGGTACTGGTGGTAGTACCTGTACTACCCGATGGGCGCTTATCAACGCATTGTTTTGATATCTTGTGCGAAGACACACCGTAGGCTTAAGCCCTCACGGCAGGTACCTACGTTAAACACAAGAGACAACTGTTCTCGACATTGCCACTGGAGAAGCAACAGTCGCCTGCTGTACCGTAGCCCTCCTACCTGATGCCATTTAGGCGTAGGAAATTTGGGACGTGACGGCTGGTGTTTGAAACCTAACAGGTGAACGTTTGACCTCCACCTTCTGCTCCCGAGCCAATTTTGCATTTTTAATGTCAGCGAACTTAGGACAACCCCGATAGTTTGCGGTGTGTCCCACGTTCCCACATAACACACACGAGAGCTGCGTCCTATCGGATGCTCCGTCCCTACCCAGAGCACACTCCTCAGAGCTGTGGTAAATGGTTTTACCCCTACAAATTTGAGTCCTTCGCACTCCTTCTCTTTGAGCAGTGCTAGGATCTCCTCAGGATCAGAAGACGGTTCCAACCCCTTCAGCAGCATCGATTGGCGCTTTTCACACTTCGGTGTGAATGAGTAGTGCTCCGTCGTCGTTTCTATTAGGAGCTCTTTCACTTTCGCTTAATATTGAAATTATTACCTATGAGCAGCCTACACAGGTCCTTGGTTGCACTTACCTCTAATTTATAGGTGTTAATAGGAGGCACCTTCTCCTTCTTCTTCTTCTGCCGCTGCTGTTGTTGTTGCTGCTGTTGCTTTTGTTGTTGCTGCTGCTGCTGTTTTTTCAGCTGCAGTGGTTCCATCTGTTGTTGTTTTTGCAGCTGTTGCTGTTTCTGCTACTGCTGTGGTTTCTGCTGCTGCTGTTGTTTCTGCTCTTGTTGAGAGCTTTCTACTTCCATTTGCTCCCTCAGCCTGCGTGCGGTTTGTCTTTGCTTAATAGCAAGCACTTTTTCATTCAGCTTTTGTATGCTGCTGTTAATATCTTTTATATCTTCATCCTCGTCTTCAAACTCAGATGCCGCTAGAGAGGCAAAGTTATTGTTGCCCCCCTTATAATACACCTCATCAGAGATGTACATTGACGCATCATCTGATTTTTTTTTTAATTGCTGTCTAGTCTTTATCGTTTCAGCTACCAAAACAGCACCCATTTTCATCTTAGTTAAATTATCAGTGGTTTTCACCCTCCTCCTCCTTATGATGGCTGTCGCCATGGCACCGGCAACAGTACTGTTGCCTTTTGCAACTCCCGTTATGGGAAGAGCGAAGCGCTCTCCACCATCCGTCACGTGATTTTGTTTTGATAACACTATGTATCACAATTTAAGAAAAGCAAAAAAAAAGCAAAAAAGTTCCAAGCTTAGCCCGGGATCGAACCCATATCTTACGCTTCGGCGATCGACGCGGCTAGACGTTGGGCTAGCGAGTGAATTAACTAGATTGCAACTAATTGTCTTTAAAACGAAACTGAATCACTACTTACTTATGGAAAAGCCGAAACACGTCAACACGTCTATCCTCTATCGAGGTCTATGAATGACTGATGTATATATTAATACAATACATATATTATATTCATGAACATGGACTCAAAGTTAGTCCACACTGTGTATTGGCCATAAAATTTTGTTAGCTGGATCTTGGGTAAATGTGCGTTTTTGGTTCGAAGGACGGTAACTAATGACTCATCGTGAGCCAGAGGCAATGTAAGCGGTTTTTTGAAAGCGATTAATGTCAGAATTTTCGTTTTTACTTCACAATAATTTTTATTAAAATCAGTCCGCTTATCACCATCAATTTTCTTCTGGTCGACAACTTCGAGAATTTTCTCGACTTAATAAATTGTGGTCGGGGACATAATAAACAGAACTTTGTTACAAAACGATTTTTTAGTGCTTTAATTTACAATTTAATTTAAGCAATCTAAAAAATATTAGATTGTCAAACAGTAATATTTATTGAGGCAAAACGGAATCTCCTTCTTAAGCTCCATACACAATTTCTTGTATTTTTTCGTTAACACCAAATTACCCGGATATACGAGTATATTGCACTTCATTCTAAGTTTATTTTTACTTATAACTTTGTTTAATAAATATCAAGTCATCGACGAGTTTACCAACTTTTTTGAGGGCAGAGATGAAGAACAGTTTCGAATATGATTCTTAAAGGAATCAATAAATATTTTCAAGGCAGTAGAAGCAATGTTTGCTATAAGCAAATTCATCGGACCAAGCCTCATATAAAAAACAGTTTTTAAGCTCGATAAAGTTAATTTTAGTTCTCTGAGAAGTTATGGTATATGACTGTGCTTCTTTCTGAAACTTTGACACAGACTACCGTCATGGAGTGATCAGTTATCATGAAATTAAGAACCACATTTACCGCTATTGCAAAATGTACTTATTCCTTACTTCTTTATGTGATTCATCGTCAATAATTAATTTAGTTTGACTTACTTACATGGGGAGTTGACTTAATCCTAGGGAAATAATCAAGTACGTTCTGGCTCTGAAAACTATACTTTCGAACGGGAAAATTAATTAAAAAAATCGTTTATCAAACAATTATGCCCATACTAGGAACTAATCAAAAATTCCGAATTAAATGTCAACCCAAAATGCCACACAGTTTATTAAAATAGTTATCCTGTGCCAACCCAGCAGTTGCACCATTCTACCTTAACTTTTTAGATTACCTCCTTAAGCTTTATTTGGAAGTCATACAAACTAACCCGACTCTTTTGTTACAAGTCATTATTTCTACAACATTTACAACCAGCTAATTAACCGTTACTTGAATAATTAGCTATTCAACCACTCTACTACTACCATCTAAATGAAAATACCACCATTGCAATAGATACTGTCAGATCTGTTGAACAACATTCAATTCTCTTCTACGACAATCTGTACCCTTAGTCGAGACTTATTCGCAGACTCAGATGTTATTCTCTGCTTTGCATGGACAAGCATTTCAAGGATGTACAATCAAATGGAGCACTTTTAATTTACCGTAGAATCCTTTTGATCTCAGAAATTAATGCACGAACAACTTGTTGAACAATTGCAAATTGCTAGCCCAGTTCCGTATCACTTGCTCTCGCACACATTGATATATTTTTGGAATTCGCCTTAAACTTTTCCCGTTCTCTCATTAACAGAGTGGGGAAGAACACATTCAATTCCAAAGCATGCGCTTTGGAGGAAGACACAAAAAAAAATTAGTAATCCTGAAAAGAGAACCCACTTTTGTTTACATCTACTCCAGGGATAGCTGGCTGGCTCTGGTGGACAAAAACTACATTTATCCATGAAGCTGAAAGGATTAAACAGCTGGAAGCTTTCGACAAATGTGTTTTGTGTTAATTTTCGCATTCAGAGATGCACGAATGCAGAGACATCGCTTAAAAGCAGCAACAATCATCTGGGCTAGCAACTATGCAAAAGGACATAGTTCAGGCCGTAGTAAGCAAAAACAACATTTGAGGCACTATCACAATACTCCCAACAGTTTTGTTTGCAGCTTATAATCTTTGTACTCGTATCTATGGGCGAGTATGCAACTAAGTGGCATTTCCTTGCAAGTGAAATTTAAAAGCCTTATTAGACCTTTAAAGGCTGTTATGTTTCTTATGTCTCTAAGCTTTTATCTCTTTGCTGCTATTAAATGAGATTTAAGGATGAAATTACCTATGTTAAAGGAGGTGTCCTTGTAGCAGGACATATCAGTGTGAATAATAAAACTAGGTTATTTATTCGTATTACCAAAAATAGGTGGTGGAACATGAAGATAATGTACTTCGGATCTGGCCTAGAATTGTTTACCATGGTATTTTCGGCTAAATAAGATTTAACGACAGCTTAGAAGCAGCAGTTTTAAGCTTTTTTATTTTTTCCAGAAAACTTAAGACCTTATCCTTAGCATTAATATTCATTTGCGAAAGGAAGCAATTTTGAAAAAGGGATTCCATAGTACAGCCACATCCACAAGCCAAAAGATAACCAATTTTACGATGGCTTTTAATGATTTTCCTTATAAGGTTTCCTAAATTCGTAAAATCACTTTATAACCTGACAATATCTTAATAATCATGTCGTAATCAAATTGAGCGCAACAATTTAGGTGAAAGTGAAAGGAAGACACATCATTTAGAGTTTTCTCGTGCCAGAAGCCCACTCGTGTCTCCAAAATACCCGTATCTTTGTTAGAGTCGGCTAACATTTATTATTTTCTTGTTTTTTTTATGTATTTTCTGCTATTGCTGGTCCTCTTTCCGATTAGATTTATTGAGATTCTTTCAGAATTCTAAAAATTATCATTTTCCATATCGCTTGACAAGGAGGTACTACAATGGCGCCAAAGATACTCACTGTTAAGACAGCTAAAACTACTATTACTAAGGACCCCTTACCGCTGGTGGGGGGAAGTCTATAATAAAAGAAAAGGTACTGTTTTTGTTGCCTGGTTAAAATGAACTGGCTCGTTTATTGTTTCTTAATGTCTTAAATACTAAAATAATGCTAAGTTTACAATTTACAAAATATACAACGCAAAAATGTTTCACACGCTCGGTCAGCAATATGATACTCCTGAGATATCATGCTGACTGAATGGTTATGATACATAAAAAAAACTGTCTGATGTTATCATCATGACATGCTGGGGCCACCTTATGAAGGAGTTAGACAGAAATCAGCATCGTTTAAGCTTATTTCCACAGGCACTTCTACTTTCCTGTGTAGCTGCGTTCTTACTGCTGGTTGTGGTGATCGCCTTTAAACACGTTGCTGCCGGATGAGGATAAACTCTGCAACTATTATCAGAACTATCGCTGCGGAGCTTAAGATGGTGTAGTGCTGAATTTTATGTACTAATTGTCTCTAGAAAGTTCTCCTGACCGTTTTTCAATTTTAATTGCATGCTCCAAATTTATCATCTTCTGAGTAAGATCTGCTTGCAAAACGGGAGATTCCTCTTGTATGTGTCGGAAATCAGTTAACTGCTGCGACAGATTAGTTGTTGGCATAATAGATGCGTCCCACCTCCCAGTGATTGCTTGCTTCCAAATGATTATGACTGTTTTTTGACGTATCATACAGCCGGATTGCAGTTGCAGGATTCCACTGCTGGCTAATGTACTTGTCCACGTGTTGAAGTTGCAAATAATGTCGATAGTTGTTTCTCTAGGCATGGAGAATATTAAGGTGTTTGGATGATTCATTTCTATCCAGTAAGCCTTTGCTGGAATATTGCTTGTTACGCATGATGATGATAAGTTCATGTTATGGTGCAATATATTCATCTCACAGGAACGTACTGATGAACTGGCGGTAAATATTGGACGTTGCAGATTGCACCAAAATATGTTGGTTGACGTTTTAAACTCCTCATTGTATAAAAAAGTGGTAGCGTTATTTCGATGATAATGTTGTTTCCCATAACTCTTCCCTTCGGATGCAGCTCCTTGTACAGTTGTAGGATAGATTCGTGATGCCGTTCTTCAGGTATCATCATCGTCCGAGGAATGTTGTCATGTATGCGCAACAGTTCGTTGTTTAGTTGTTGAACACTTAGTATGAACGGATGTATTTTTCCATCCAGTAAGATACTTTGTGTATTTTGATAATTTATCATTATCAAAATTGTAGTAAGTGCAGTGGAGGTGAACCGTCGGAATGTATTTTACTTATCGGTTTGGCTCTTTAGATTACTTATCAATTCAGTAAGTAATTTCAGTTGTTTTTGGGGTGACTCATTCTCTTCCTTAAATACATTTAGCGTGTAATCCATGATTGTAGTCTGTTTTTTCATGAGCTCTATTATGTGGTTTTCATCATTGCGTACATTTTGAATTGTTTCTTCATATTTCTCCGCAAATCGCTGATCTAACACGCCGAACAGCTCATGGGCCACTGTAACAATAATATTGAATGGAGAGCGTTTGTTTCTTTTAACTGGACCACTGTTTGCA
The DNA here is from genome assembly GCA_949129095.1 of Volucella bombylans. Classification (NCBI taxonomy): domain Eukaryota; kingdom Metazoa; phylum Arthropoda; class Insecta; order Diptera; family Syrphidae; genus Volucella; species Volucella bombylans. The sequence goes on along the minus strand of OX422143.1, from coordinate 107,132,044 downwards.
TGTAATAATATGTCATTATTAAACTCGATTTGTTGAAGCTGGCGTTTGAATTGATTGAGAGTGGTTTCGCATAACATGTCACTGTTTTCTGCCAATTCGTTGTTATTGCATATTCCACTCATCTGCTTTATACATTCCTTATATATGTAGAATTCTGACCAGTAGTTAGTCAAGTTAAAAAATGCAACTGTTTTCCAAGAACCTGCAATCATGTTTGCACTACCAACATTTTCAAAGAATATCCCTGGCTGGCTGCTAAAATGAGTTATCTCCACTTCATTGAAGGTTTATTGTGAGGCAGCTGATGGTATGAGTGTTACCATTAAAGACACAAGCAATAATGAGTTGACAATTTTTGATCCTAAACCCTCATTTCTCCTTGGCTTGCTTCTGCTAGATTCGCTTGGTTCATTATCTGGAGCGATATTCCAATTGTCTTAGATTGGTAGAGGGCAAAGTTTGGTTATCGGCCTCTCTATATATTTGTCATTGGTAAAAACATTTGCAGCACGAACTTCTTTGTCTTTTCCCGGATGTACTTCTGAAATCTTTCCGAACATCCACTTAGTTGGTGACACACGGTTAAGCAGTACAATATCCCCATTTAGAACGCTGTTGAAGATGGGATAGGTACTCTGTTGACCAGATCCTCCAAAAATGTTCGGTCATCTTTTGGATCAATAGCCATCGGGAACGGAGACATCTGCTTTGATCGATTATTGGTTCTGATAAAACTTTGATTGAAGATCCAATGAGGAAGTGACCTGGTGTGATTATTGGATTGTCATCGATATCGTTTGTCACCGAGATGAGTGGACGAGAGTTTAAACATGCTTCTATTTGCGTAAGCAGTGTTTGTAGTTCTTCAAATGCAAGAGTCGTGTCACCGACTATCCTATTTAGATGGTATTTTATAGATTTTACGCCTGCCTCAAAAAGCCCACCGAAGTGTGGTGAAGCTGGTGGAATGAAGTGCCATTCTATTCCGTCTAACGTAAATCTAGCTGCAATTTCCTTTTCCGACTGCTTGAAGGTGAGCTTCATTAGTGATGTTATTTCCTTGCTGGTTCCTACAAATGTTGTTCCAAAATCGCTATAAATGTGGGAACATATTTCTGGCCTTGAGATAAATCGCCTAAGAGCAGCTAGAAATACTTCTGAAGTAAGGTTGCTAACTAACTCGATATGAATAGCCTTAGTTACCAGACATGCGAATACTCCTATGTATCACTTTAACGTCCGGTTTCCTCGCCCTTTAGATACAAGAATATGGATAGGACTAGCATAGTCGATTCCCGTATGAGTAAATAGTTGTTGGCAAGATGCCCTTAGCTGCACTGAATCGGTGGCATCGTACACACTTCTAAATTACTTGACGCAAACCGTTTTTAGCTTGTAGAACACAGTATCATTGGCGCAAAGTTGCCTTGGTTACTTGAATTCCACAGTGTAGCGTCCTCTTGTGTATCATTTCAACCAGTAATTTCGTGAAATGGTCATTCCTTGGTAGTACGAGTATGTACGGATGCTTCTAGGATTTTAGTAGCTTTGAATTCTCTAGTCGACCTCCATCTATTAATATATTATCCTTGTCAAGGCATGGGCATAACGATAGGAGTTTGTTCTTTGTAGAAAGACCGGTTTCACGCTTCAAGCCCGACAGTTCCTCAGGAAATGCTTCTTGTTGCACTGTGCGGATTACTGCCTTTCTCGCATTTTCTATTTCGATTTTGGTTAAAAATTCTGATCGTTTTTGTGCCTTGCAGTTTAACATAAAACGCCTGCAATAGGCAATGACTCGAATTAATCTACTATACGAATAAAATCGTTCGAATATGTTTTGCTTCACGACAAGGGACGTTAGTTCTACCATCGACTCAGGTATGATGATGTCTGTAATATCTTCTGATGACCGAGAAATGACAGGGTCCTTAAGCCATTCTGGACCATACCACCACAATCGATGGTTTTTCAATTTATCTGGTGTGATACCTCTAGATGCACAATCAGCAGGATTGTCCATGGAGTTTAAATGTCTCCAAGAACTCGGATCAGTAACCTACTGTATTTGGGACACTCTATTTGCCACAAATGTTTTCCATTTAGATGGGCATCTGTCCATGCAAATACGCTATCCACTTGCGACCCAAATATTCGGTTTAATTCCTTGAGTACCTTTCACAGTAAATGGACTCCGTACAGCTCCAGTTTCTTTTTGATGGGTGTCACCTTAGTTATGGCTGTTAAAATCTGTATGTCTCATTTCGCAGTCTTATTCTTGAATATACAACTGATGCATAGGCCGTTTCTGATGAGTCACAGAACCCATGCAATTCTATTTTCTGCGATTTATTGGTTCCTATCCATCTAGGAATCCTTATGTCTTCAACTGCTACCAGGTTGTTCTTAAAGGTGTACCAATTCTTTTTTAATTCATCTGTAATTGGATCATCCCAGTTGTGGTTAGATTTCCATAATTGCTGCATTAAAAGTTAGATAGTAACAGATGCTAGCCAACCCAAGGAGTCATAAACGTTCGCAATATCTAACAGCGTGTCGCGCTTTGTTGGTAATATTTGCTCATCATCACTGATTGTTACCTTGAATTGGAAGGTGTCAGCTGATGGACTCCAGTGAATGATTGGACTCCAGTGGATGTCCAATGTCTTGATCGTTTCTTCTTTATCTATCTTAATATCATGCTGATACTGTGCTTCTGGTGATATATTGATAAGTAACTTGGTGTTGTTACTAGACCATTTTCTAAGGTTAAATCCAGCTTCCTTTAGCATGGCAATTAGTTGAGATTATGCCTGTCTACAATCGGTTAAAGTTCCTCCCCCAGACATCACATCATCGATATAGAAATCATTTCTCACAATCTTTGATTGGATGGGAAATCGCTCATGCTCATCAATGGCTAGCTGTTGAAGTGTTCTTACAGCTAGGTATGATGCTGCTACTGTGCCATATGTGACTGTTGTAAGTTTGGTTTGGTTTTTTTTTTAAATTAATTAACTAATTTAAAATGCACTTGCACTATTTTCCCTACCAGTGTCTTAACCCTGTCAACACTAAAAAACGTTGTTTGTGTGTTTAACAAATACCAATGTTAGTAACCTTGGTAACGCATTAATGTAGATCGACAGTTCTTTTTAAGGATCCAAGGACCAATGTTAAGACATCTAAAACTACTATTACTAAGGACCCCTTACCACTGGTGGGGGGAAGTCTATAATAAAAGAAAAGGTACTGTTTTTGCTGCCTGGCTAAAATGAACTGGCTCGTTTACTAGTTCTTAATGTCTTAAATACTAAAATAATGCTAAGTTTACAATTTACAAAATATACAACGCAAAAATGTTTCACACGCTCGGTCAGCAATATGATACTCCTGAGATATCATGCTGACTGAATGGTTACTGTTTGAGAATAATCGAAGAAAAAAAAATTAAGCAGAGAAGCGAATGGTAAATTAAATTATAATTTTTATTACATGTTACCTCTTCTGTGTTACCTCACTTGGAGAGCAGTTCTATTAACGAATTTTTCTTAGCAATAGCTTCAGCCAGTGTTTCTGCTCCGGAAGCTACGTCGTCCACGTAAAAGTCATTAAGCACGATTTCGGACGCGATGGGAAACTGATTTCGGTAGTCTTTCGCAAGTTGTTCTAAGGTTCGAACCGACAAGTAAGGCGCGCAGGACGTACCGTATGTAACTGTGCGAAGGCGGAAATGTTGAAGTGGATCGTTAGGGGATTTTCGCCAAACGATCCTCTGAAAGTCAGAATCCTTCTCCGATACCCAAATTTGGCGAAACATTTTAACAATGTCCGCTGTAAACACGTACCGAAACCAACGAAATCGTATACACACGGAGAAAAGGTTTCTTTGTATAGGAGGACCTATCATCAAAGTGTCATTTAAGCACTGCCCGTTTTTATCCCTAAAGGACCCGTCAAACACGACCCGAAGCTTGGTAGTGGTACTATCTGGTTTATGCACAGCATGGTGGGGAAGATAAAACACATTGGAACTGGCTATTTCTGCAGCTGGAATCGGTGTCATATGTCCTAAAGACAAATACTCATCGAGGAATCGAGAATAGTTCACAAACAGTTCTTTATTTTGAGAGAATTTTCTCTCCATACCTCTTAAACGCGAGAGAGCTCCAGTTAGCGTATTTGAAAATTCTGGGAAATATTTGAAAGGTAGATTAACGATATATTTACCTTTGCATCACGGCGATGGGTATTTAAAAAATGTTCCTCGATCTTTCTGTCTTCGGTCGTTACGTGTGATGTGGAGACTTCTTCGATAGTCCAAAAGGATTGTAAAAACGCATCGATGTCCAGGCATGCGTGGTTGGTGATAATGCTGGGCTCACTCCTAAAAGGCATCTTTCCGGCTAAGATCCAACCGAAGATAGTGTTTTGGGCTATAGGGTACCCCTGTTTACTTCGAACCACACTTCCCTGAAGAATTTCCCATGCTTTGTCTGCTCCGAACAATACATCGACTGAATTGGATTCGTTAAAGGAAGGATCCGCTAAGTCCAGTTGGTTCAAATGTTTCCAGTCGTCTACGGTAAACGAATTTGTTGGCAAATCGGTTGTCACGCGTGATAAGATATACGTATCAACTGTGATACTAGTTAGGTTACAGCGTGACAATATTGTCAACGAAATGAGGCCTCTGGATTTACCAACGTTGGTAGAGCCAATACCGCTTATCGGTATACGAGCGTTTCTTCGCTTGAATCCTAGTCTTTGGACGCAGGACTCAGAGACAAAAGATACCTGTGAGCCTGTATCAACAAGTATTCTCACCTGCTGATATACACCGTTGATATCCATAACATTTCCGATGGCTGTGGGTAATAGAGTTTGAGAAAAACGATGCGCGATGTTTACCGAATGGTTGCTTATGACGATGTCCGATATTGACGCCGGGGTAGAATTAATAAAATGATTTGGGCGAGTATTGGGAGCGATTTGATCATGCTGCAGAGGATCACAAACGAATGTATTAGCCGAAGGGTTAAGGTTACTGTTCACCGAATTATCGTGGACCAAAGTGTGGTGACGAGTGTTACAGGTCCTACACCGAAACTTTGACTGACAACGCGCCGATGAATGAAAAGTACGTAAGCAGTTGAAGCATAATTTATTTGTTTTAACGAAATCTCGCCTAGATTTTACAGGCAAAGCTAGAAAGTCAGAGCATTGGGAAAGATTGTGTGTCGAATTACACATTGGACAATTTAAACTTGAAGAGACATGCATGCTTCTGATCACGTGGGATTTAGGTTTTGTGTCGCGAGTGGTTAATATGCAGCTTTCAATTGCCTCACATCTCCGTTCTAAAAATGTAACGAATTGATCGAAGGTAGGATAGTCTTCATCATACTCTCTTCCGACCAAGCCTGACGTGTTCCAGAGTCCAACTTACTTATAAGTATATAAATTAGCCATGGATCTCTATTAGTACAACTTATTGCAGTTAAACCGCGTATAACTTCATCTGCTCCGTCGGATATTTTACGAAGTTGAACCGCGTTGGATTTAGTAACCGGTGGAAGATCCATGAACGTTTGAATATAATTGTTAATCACATATCGCGGCCTATCGTAGCGCCTTTCTAATCTTTTCCATGCCTGCTCATAAGTCGCATCACAGATCGGAAGATGATTTAAGAGGCTAAGCGCTTCATTACGAAGAGAAGATTTAAGAAAATGAAATTTTTGGGTTGGCGTAAGATTATCCTTATGGACCGCGCCTTTGAACATATCGCGGAAGGTGGGCCACTCCTGGTAGCTCCCACTAAATGGTTCGATGAGAATCGAGGGAAGAAAGCTGTCCGAATTCCTACTCGAAGAAGATTTATTTAAGGAGTCAACTAAAATCTGCTGCTGTTCTACTATTCGATTCACGGCATCTTTACTTCTTTCTTCTTGTTGGCGATCCTTAATAGCAGAAAGAAATACTGACTTTAATGTAAGATACTTTGACTCAATCTCATCAAAGTCAGGGCCAGGATCTGAATAACCTTCCTTGTCTGCGAACTCATAAAACATTTTTTGCGTTGCATTGAATTCGCACCATAAATCCTCAACTCGACCTAGCTTAACCTCGAGATCAACAAGAGAAGTTATGTCCGTTATAGAGTCAGCGTAGGTACGCAGCTAGGTAATTGAACCTTTGATGTGACCGCGTGTAAGGCGAAGAGCAACAAGTGAGTTTGCTAAGCTCATAATTGAATTGTTTTTCAATTTATATTAAATTTACCAAAAAAAGTCAAAGACAATGCGTACCGAATGTAGTCTTTATAAACACTGAGTGTACATATATTACTACGAGTAATTAAACACAGCACGTGCAGTCAGTAAAATCGGAAAAATGTTCACAATGCCACGAGAATGTTTTTAGCGAAAAAAGTTTTTTTTTTTCACGAATAATCGAGAATCCGGTTCGAATTGGGACCACAAAAATGTTTGAGAATAATCGAAGAAAAAAAAATTAAGCAGAGAAGCGAATGGTAAATTAAATTATAATTTTTATTACATGTTACCTCTTCTGTGGTCTGCAAACAAGTGGGCGAGAAGTTCACACAGCAAGATCCACCAGCGAAACCGATACCCTAAACGAGAGAAATTCAAAGACGAGAAAGAGAGAAGAGAAATGCTGCAAGTGCAGAGTGCGCGAATTCATTACGAGTGGTGAATAAACTCAAATGCTTCGGTTTCAATGGTAGATTTTGCTGGGTAAACTACACTCTGGCAAGAACCCATCACAAACTTAATTAATTAACATATTTAAAAACATTTTATGGATAACAAATTTTACGAATTGATTTATTCCAATGCATTTACTTCTCAAAATAAATTTACGGAAACTGGTCTAGACGATTTCTTTAGCTAAGGGTGCAAAACGGATTTGCCTTACAGGCTTGGGAACAGTGTTACATATACAATCTTATCAGCGATATAAAAAAAAACTTGATGCTCCAGAATACTTAATAAACCCCGTATCAAAAATCCGTTTAATGTGTAGTGTAATGGAATGCACGTTCTGTATCCACTCGAACAGCTACATAAAAACCCGAAAGTATAGGTTCTTTCACTACATGATTGAAGTAAATTCAATCCAGGGAATTATTAAATGGTACAGGGCCATTTCGATTTCGATAAAATTTTTACTTCATTATACTGTTTGGATCTTGCCATTATGAATGGAATATTAAATCTATCGAACGTTCTCAACGGTAGTTCTTGCAGGACATGTGTCTGACAAGGTAGCCGCAAAAAAAGAAATCAAACGGCGACAAATCACACGATCTTGGTGGCCAGTTCACATCACCAAAACGCGAAATAAATCGTCCAGGAAATTTTTCTTGCAATAAATCTTTAGGAGCGTGTCGACGAATTAAAAACTCATACAAAATTAATTCACAAAATATTTAAGTTTTATTAACAAACTCAATCAAATTAATTAATTGATCGAGGAAAGTAATAGAAAATTGTATAATGCTTGAAAAATGACAGGTTGATACGCTGAAGGCGAAATCACGAACCAATAAGAATAGAGAAAATATGCTAAATGGTCGATCCATGAAGTTGGTGTATTTTATTTGAATTATTAGTTAACGATCAGTTGAATGTAGACTCCTATAGCACTCCCCCTCGAGTGACTTTGTTACGATGTGAGTTATTCCTTATGTATCCCAAGTCTATATGGTATCTTAACTGATCTCCCTGAACGTGTCTTTTGGTAATGACGTCATCAGATGTTGCTGTAAGGACTGGCGGAGAATATGGTTGTTCTGAGCTGGAAAGACTGTTCTTCTTGTCAACTGATAATAGAAAAACATGTTTTAAACGATCGATTGAAACTGTTATGTCATTTCTTCGAATTTTGAAAACAAAGAATTTGTCTGATCTCGGAAAACGGCCTTCATATGGTAGCTGTAGTCCGATTCTGAATGCATCTCTTCGAATGAAAACGTGGGATGCGGTAAAAAGTTCTTTGAATACAAAGATTCGTCTTGAGTCATGACAAGAAGCTGGAACTAGCGATAGATTTTCGAAATGAAGTCGGAGTTGATCCAACTGACGTTGTCTCCTTGTGGTGACAAAAATTCACCGGGGAGACTGATGGAATCTCCGTACAACATATCGGCTACTGCAGCTTGTAGATCTTCCTTGAAAGATGCTCAGAGTCCGATCAGTACAACAGGAAGTTCATCGGTCCATTCCGGTGATTCATAGCATTCTATGGCGGCTTTCAGTTGGCGATGAAACCTCTAGACCATGCAGTTGATGATTGATGCCAAACGATTTGGTTAAAGCCTGGAAGAGATCGGACAAAAATTGTCTGCCACTGTCAGACGTTACCTTGAGTGGAATTCCAAAACGTGCTATCCAATTTGAATAGGGTTCTTTCAAGCGTTTCAGCAGTAGAATCTTCTAACGGGTAAGCTTTAGACCAGCGGCAATACCTATCAGCAACGGTGAGGCAAAATCTGAATTCTCTCGAGTATGAAGAAGAGATCAAACGAAATCGACGTAGATATGCTCGAATCTCGCAGCTGGCTGTTCGAAGTCTCCAATGGGGGATGACGTATGCCGTGTTATCTTCGATCGTTGGCACAAAATGCATGCTTTTGCCCATGCTCTGCAGTCTTTTCGAATCAAAGGCCAGACATATTTTGAAGAGACCAGTTTAACTGAGGCGTTGGTACCAGGGTGGCTCAAACTGCGATTGAAATACTTAACGGCGAAAGGGTGTAGCAACACACATAGACACGCCACAAAACATTTTGCAGCTTGGAGTTTGGATGCGGAACTTTGACAACCTGTAATACAGAAGCGTTGTGACGTTGCGAGGTCTTCAAAGTTTACCGATTTGCGTCCAAATGATGGCGTTTGATCGTTCGGTCCTTTGAGGCACTCGTTCAGTGGAGCTTGTAGCTTGGCTGCGTTGATGAAGCGTCTGTAAAAGTTGATAGAACCCAGGAATCTTCTGAGTTCCTTATCCGTAGTAGGGGGTTTGAACTCAACGATGGCCTGGATTCGTTCTTCGGGTAGTTGCATGCCATCACTCGAGATTAAATAACCCAAAAACGTGATTTTAGAATTACTAAACTCGCACCTAGATACGTTAACGACAACGCCAAATTTGTTAAGCCGTTCGAACAGAGTTAGGAGATGCTGACAATGTTGCACTTCATCATCCGATGTCACCCAAGTGTCATCTACGTAAGGGAAACAGAAGTCGTGACCATTTGTGACTTCGTCGATGAACCTCTGAAAGATTTGGGCGGCGTTTCAGGGTCCAAACGTAATGAACATGAACTCGAAAAGTCCAAATGGTGTAACGATGGCCGTTTTCTTGATGTCTGTTGATGCGATCGGGAGGTCGGGATCTAAATGCTCTCACCAAATCAATCTTAGAGAACATTTTCTTACCTGAGAGATTCGCTGAACAGTCTTTTATATTGCCTGGAGGGTAGTTGTCTGGAATCGTGCTGTAGTCCCCGCACGGACACCAATCGCCAGATTTCTTGGGGACGAGGTAAAGTGGAGCAGCTTTCCGAAAGGCAAGCTATTCCCATTTTGAATACTGTTTCGAACTTACTTTTTGCAATTTTCATTTTGTCAGGCACCAAACGTCGCGCTTTGCAGCTAACTGGAGGACCTGCTATTGTATTGATATGATGAACGGTGGCATACCGAATTTCCTTGAAGTTTCCACATGGTCGAGTCAAACTGGAATACTGTTTGAGCAGCTCGATGTACTTCGAAGTCCAGAAACTGATTTGGCATATGATGAGACCTCGTATGCGTGACAATCCAGTGATTCCGTCAAGCAATCTGCTGTGCGATACGTCCACGAGAAGTTGAAAGAAAGCTAAAAAATTAGCACCTATGATAGGTTTACTGAGTTCAGCTACCACAAAACGACACTTGAAATCACGGAGCAGTTCTAAGTTCAAAGTTGGTGTCGGGGTTCCATTGGCGTTGTATTAAAACACTGAAACGTACGAGCCCGTAACTACCAAAAACTAGATTTTTAACGTTTTGTCTGTGACGAAAAGATGGCTGGAAGTTTGGCTGTCATTTACCGTCATCAATGAATTTTAAGCAAAAAACTTAGTACTCGTATATGGACATTTTTTAATTTTTAATAAAACTTAAAACTAAAAGTCTAGAAACTACCTAAAAATAGGTTAATAGTAGGTTAATCTACTTAACCTACTTACATCTAACACAAACATAGCCGCACCGCCAATCTGTCCTGGATCAGACCTTTCATATCTAGGTAGAGGAACGCTTCTGGAGGAATAAAGCCGTCAAAGCGAACTCTCTCGTGATACATATAATTGGGGTAGAAAGCCCCGGAAATCAGGTTGTTCGATGAGGTCATCGTCCACTCTTATTAGGTTCGCCCTATTGTATAAGACCTCATTAGGATAGAATTTTATGTACTCAGACTCTGGTGTTCTGTATAATCGAAGACAAGTCCTGAGACAAGCCCTCTCAAACACCCGAATCTTTTCCAATAAACTTGCTCTTACGTTGAACCACACGGGACATCCAAATACAAGCATGGGCCTGATAAGGGCCATGTAGCAGATTACCTTCATCCTCGCATCGAGTTGACTGTTATAGAATAGTCTCTTTGTAAGGACAAAAGCACCTCTGGCTCTGGCCAGGGCAACATCTATATGTTTGTTAAAATACAGATATTGATCTATCCAGATCCCAAGGTATCTGACTACATTTCGACAAGCAAGTGGCTGTCCGTGTTGTCCGACGATAGAAAATTTTCGCCAATTCTTTCTGGTATCCCTAGAGGCCCCAGACAAAGGCGTCCTAAACAGAATGGTTTCCGACTTCTGAAAGTTGATTTTCAACTTCCATTCATCGCAATATCGCTTAATTTTGTCGAAGTCACGTTGCAGAACCATATTAATGACCTCAATCTTTGGACCTGATCTGTACGCGATTATGTCGTCTGCGTACGCTATGGCATGGTGAAGTGAACCTATCAGATCACTTGTGTAAATATTGAATAGGATCGGCGAATTTACCGCACCTTGTTGTAGACCGTTTTTAATGTTAAATGTTCCAGCAGAAGTCACATCGTCATTTTTCACGATGAACTGTCTACTGGAGAGCATATCGAAAAGAATATACAGCAGTGGTTTACTAATGCCCAACCTGTCCAGCTTGAAAAAGAGTCCCTCTAAACATACGGTATCGAAGGCCTTCTCCAAGTCAATCAGGCAGGCACCAGTGCATTGTTTCTTGCCTTTGTTCCATTGGATATCAGAAACCAGTTTAGACGCAGCATGAATAACATCATGCCCCGCCTTGAAACCGAATTGATTATCCGGAACTATATGTTTGTCCTCAACCCACTTAGTCAGGATTCTATTGATCACCTTCTCGAAAACCTTACTGATGTTTGGAAGGAGACTGATCGACCGGAGATTCGCCGGATTGGATGTGTGTTTATCCCTTTTGGGGATGGGATGTACCACCGCAGTTTTCCAATGCGCTGGATAATGTGCATTATTCATTGCATTATTAAACAGGGTGGTATAAATGTTCACCGCTTCTAGAGGGAGATGTGGAAGCACAATGTTCGGTATTTCATCTGTTCCCACTGATTTCTTACTTCTAAGTGATTCGAATATCGTTTGGAGCTCTTCCTTCGAAATGAACGGGGGTAGTACCCCGTCGTTTGTGAAAACATTATTTGCCATATTCTCGTCATTGAACTGGGTGAAACCCGAGCTCTCGAATCGCCAATTCACAATTTCATTTCGAATGTAGAAATTGTGCATAAGGACTCGACCTTCCAGGTCGTGGTTCGGGCCAATGATAACATTCGCCTTGTACACTTCCTGGAAAGTCGCTCCTATAGCCTCAATCTGCTCCTGTGGATCCTCGATCACAAAGAAGTTGTCATCATCAACAGCCTCATTTGGATCTATGCCCGCTGCTACCAGTATTTGTTCATTGTTCGTCGTTCGGGCGATTTTAAGACATGGAAGGTCGTTCCGATTATTTCTCCGAAATATTTTATTTATTTGCGGGAACATATTCGGGTTGCTGGTGTTTACAGCCCGTTGGACGGTGGGTAGAGCAAATTCGAGGAGAGTGCTCTAGTCAGTGTTCTGGTGAAGTGTGTCCAGCGCACCATACTGTAATTGTAGGAATGCCTATGGACAAACTCATCCAATTCCGAAATTTCGTTGGGAACAGTTATTTCGGTGCTAAGACCGCAATGGTCACTGTCATACACGAAAGTGCGTAGACAGTTTGTAGTTTGTTGGTTAGTGCATGTCAGTTGTATTCGTGGGTCGAACAGCAGAAGATCCAAATAGGACCCGTGTCTGGGGAACGACGGACTATCCGTCGCCTTTAGCCCGAGTCGATACATCACCCTGTGTTGACCCCACCAATTGAATAGGTTCCCTCTAGTATTTGGTGTATTATTTCCCCAATCACTACGTTTGGCGTTGAAATCCCCGCCGATAATAAAATAGTTGTCTTCCAATTCCAGTCTCAGGAATCGAAAAAATGTTTCGAGCTTTGAGATGAATAAAGTGGATTGAGTAGCCTTAGGTGCATAGACAGACACCATGTACAACCGCTTTCCACTACGGAGGGGGATATACACGATGCATGCTTCCAGCACCTGGAACCTACGTACTACACGACTGTATACTCTTTTAAAACGTATACCTTTTCGTACGAAAATCGCAACGCCTCCTCCCTGACTGGAGTTGGGTCGGTTTCTCCGTACTATTTTGTATGTTCTGTGCCTCATTTTGTGTCTCTTAGTAAGCTTTGTTTCGCTAACCAAAAGCACATCAGGGGCTTGGTCTTTAAGCAACTTAAATAGTGCGGCTTGTCGTTCGAGCCTAATCAGTGAATTCACATTCACAGCAAGGACCTTCAGGGTTTGCTCCGCCACGTACGTACCCATTACGGCAAAAGGTGCGTTAGGCCAGGCAGCAGTGCGTATACTTGATCCACCCACGCGGTCTGTTCAGTTAAAGGACGTTGTAACTGAGCCATCTGCCCCTGGATAGAGAGCAAGATAGCTAGCATGTCAGGTACTGGTTCAGGTGCTCTGGGCGTTGGGGCCTGAGAAGCAACCTTCGCTTGCTGTACCGTATTTCCCCCTCCTGCCCCATTTGGGCGTAGGTTGTTGTTTTTTTTCTCGTTCGAAGCCGGTGTAATGTTTCTGTGTTCCCTGCTACAAGAGCGCGATCTCGATCTGTTCAGCCTATTTTGATCTACGAAGTTCATGGACATTGCCTCAATTTGCCTAGTCAGCTGTTCCACTTTTTGTGTTAGGGTCGACAATACGGATTCTGGTTTGGAAGTCGTGCTGGCAACATGTTGCTGTGGGATGACGTCATTGATTCTGTCTGCGACGAGACCAAGATTGTGAAGATTAGTAGGATTTTCCGTTGTACCTGGAGGATTGATTTTATGGATTGAGTTTGAACGGGCAATCTGTCAATTCAAATTGCCTTCAAAGCATCGTCGGTCATGGTACCTCCAGCTAAATCTTTCAAACGTCAAAGAAATTAAGACAAATTAAGACAGCTTCCTGTCACCTACCTCTTCTCGATCTAGCATTTGCCTGATCTGTTTGTCTCTAGATGGGGCCAAACAAGAAATGATTTCTTTTTTAATCGAACATATGCATTACCTGCTGGTAGATTGATGATAACGTGACTGTAGTCTGATCGAGATTTGCAATGACGGTGTTGAATTACTACTTCTCCACTACTTGTGCCTGCTGGGAAATTAGTTGTTGCTGCAGTTCTTGCAATCGATTCAATTGCGCTTCCACTGAGTTATCTTGTGGTTGAGCATCCACTTTAGCGGCGGCTCTAGCAAATGGTTACTATTGATGGTCGTCTTCGGGCATTTTATCCTGGAAAAAAAAATATTTACACAACAGTATATTTAATTCTTTTTAGTCGGGGTCACCATCTTAGGAGCGTGTCGACGAAAATGTATAATGCTTGAAAAATGACAGGTTGATACGCTGAAGGCCAAATTAGGAATCAATAAGAATAGAGAAAATATGCTAAATGATAGGCTGCTTTAGTATCGCACTCTTACGGTCGATCCATGAAGTTGATGTATTTTATTTGAATTTTTAGTTTATTTGAATTAAAGTTAACCCGCCTTGCGTTCCCAACACAAAGCCAATCATAGTAAAATCCGCTATCACTCATGTACAGCATACAGTATCATATACTTTAAACATCACGCAATGAACCAAGAGATAGATGAAAATTTATTTCCATTGTGGAGAAGGATATCATATCGTGAAACTGTCACGTCAATCAGAATGAACGCATGGAATTCAGATTTCTTCAAACACTTATTCTAACATTTGTTTCAAGCAAAAATCCCACTATTTCAACCGATAACTTAGCATTTCTGCTTCACTTATGGTGAAGGTTTAGATCTCTAAGTCGTTGAATTCGTTGGAGACAATGAGGTGTGGTTCGGAACTTTGCTCACGAAGTCATCGCTCTCATAACTAACATACAATAGTAGTTTGGGATTGAGATTATACGATATCTTCTAGCTCTTGAGGTAATTTTTGAAGTTTTGAAGCTACTGAGCACTCAGATAAAGAACTAGTCCATTGTACTCTTTGGAAGTTCATTTTAATGATATCTTTCAGTCTACAGTCATATGCAATATTTTAAAAGTATTACTGAAATCGTTCAAACCATGGGAAACATAGTAACGTAGGCTAGTGTTTCTGGTGCAGGCTAGTTTACTATTGTACATGTACGAGTATTGTACTGGATCAAGGTTTGCTTTCTGCAGATAATATATTTGGCAATGTGAATGCTCCAATATTTGCACGTGGAACATCGCAATAACTTACTAGCCATGAAAGCGTGAAGCTATGATATTGTGCACTGTTTTTCTACCTCATTTAGAGATAGACGGTCTTTGAACTTGGCAAGATGATGCTCTATTCTACAATAAGTAAGAGTATGTTAGTATAACCAGTGTCTGGCTTCTTCATAATTCGGAGCCATCGGTCGATTAGAAGGTAATGTAAAATATTGTCTTGTGCAGCTGGAAATATTTTCAGGTAGCCTCTTGATGCTGAAAAATGTTAATCGCTTCTAATAGTTAATTACTATTACTGGTGTTGCGGCGTTTAAAGTCACTTTAGTCTAATGTACATATCTTGTGAACATCCTCTCCAAGTGCCATCAGTCCTTTCAAAGCTAATAATTCCTGTTCAGTGGCTTCCGCTCAAAACTTCCGATTTTATTTTACTTCTTTCAACTTCCGCCATTTTCAAACTAGCACTTGGAGGGAACACAAGCTGTAAGTATTTTCATCAATTGTAATCTTTATATAATTAACAACCTTTGATTAGAAAAATAAAACAACTCCATTCAACAATTAATAAAAGAAAAGAGTGCGTTGTTATTTTAATGTTCCCGGCCAGAAGAACTTTTATTTTAAGCTTTGGCGAATGAGGAACAAATTTTGAGGTTAGCGTGCTCGGCAGAGAAGCACTCACCACGCTCTAAATTTGACTTGTACTAAATTTAAAGGAACAACATTTCAAAAGCGAAACGACATCAAGGAAGCGAAGCACCCGTACGAGTAAGACCAGCGGAACAGCCGTGCAAGAAAGTAGCAGCGGAACAGCATCTCACCGTCAACATAAAGCTGAGCAGGGATGCCAGGAAGCACTCACGCCAGAAAGGGATTACGTCAAGCAGCAACTGAAACTAGGAAGATAGTTGTTCAGACCGGAGCAGGCACGGGAGCTCTATAACCTCCCCGAGTTTGACGGCCAGCCAGAGGTATGGCCTATGTTTATGGAGTCGTTTTCGATGACCACCGAAGAGTATGAATACAACAATCGTCAGAACATTCTGCGTCTACAGATGGCCCTGATTCTGGATAGTAGTGAGGTATCGGAGTGGAGGTGGCTTTCAAGCGCACTTAACCCTGCAGACTTCGGGACGAGAGTATCGCATGGTAAAAGGCAAAATCCTTTTGCCTTAAAGGTCCCGATTTTTTGAGTACAGATGAGTGCAAATGGCCACCAGCCGAACAATAAAAGTCAACGGTAGAAGAGCTACGAGACAAAAAGTTTCTCCCTTTCAATATAAACGTCGACAAAACGTTTGATAAATTTTCGAATTTCACTCCATTAAAAAGAGTTATGTACTGTGTGCTTGAATTCATCAAAAACTATTTTACGGATCCCTTTGAAAACGTAACCGGCAGATTGATAGCTGAGGAGTTGCAGAACGCGGAACTGGTAATTTACCGAACAGTTCAAAAGGAAGAGTATGCAGATGACTACCAAGCGATGAAGGCAACAAGTCAGGTCTGGCGCTTGAGCAGACTTTGGAAGCTAACTCCGTATCTGGACGACAGAGGTATCGTACGAATTAGCGACCGCATCGACGCAGCTGAAGCTGTTTCTACCTGCACGCGTCGACCAATAATACTTCCGCAGAAACATCACGCCACTCAATTGATCGTGAACTCATACCACCGAATTTGGAAACACTAGAACGAAGGCACAATCATAGCAGAGTTACGACGTCGATTTTGAATACCTCACATTCGAGCCGAGGTACGAAGGGCGTCAGGAAGATGTCAAGAGAGAGAGAGAGAGGGCGAAGCCGGACAATCCGCTCATAGGTCAATTGCCCGAGGATAGACTTACTCTGTTTGTGAGGCTGTTCTCGTACGTAGGTGTCGACTTCATGGGACCCTTTTTGGTTGCAATCGGACGAAACGCCGAGAAGAGATAGATCGCGTTATTCACCTTACGATTCGAGTAATTCACTTGGAAATCGCTAAGGATCTTTCAACCGACACATGTCTGATGTGTATTCGCAACTTTATTAGCCGAAGAGGAACTACCGCGCGAATACGCTCCGACAATACCACAAACTTCGTAGGAGCGGACAGAGAGCTGAAGTGACAATTGGAACAGCTGGACCACGGGATCATCATGGACGTACTTGCAAACTCAAAAATTTAATGGGTTTTTAGTTGTCCTCTTAATCCTCATGAGAAGGGAATGCTCGGAACGATTGGTGCGCAGCGTGAAGAGAGCAATGGGGCATGCGCTATACAACGAAAACCTTCAGGAGCACAGCCTTTACAGCCTCAGGTGTGAAGCTTAGAATATAGTCAGCTTGCGGCCCTTAACTCACATTCCACCAGACGTCCCCGATGATGAACCACTGACCATTTTCTCCTAGGTACTCCTAACTCCGAACAGACACCAAATCCGCGTGGCGAAAGGTGCAACAGGCTCAGCACAAATTTTGGGAAGGTGTTTAGCAGAATATCTGCCTGACCTATGCCGCAGGACGAAATGGTATCAGTCGGTGAAGCTATTTGCCGTCGATGCCGTGGTCCTGATCTACGACAAAAGTTTGCACCGATCCAGATGGCTGATGGGGAGAATAGTTCGAGTTTTCCCAGAGAAAGATTCGCAGGTTAGATCTGCCGAGGTGCGAGCCAGACTCGGAACCTTGAAACGGCCTGCGTGTATGTTGGCGAAACTAGACGTCGGCGAATCTGGGATGTCGTAGATTCGCGGGGTCCGGGATGTTGCGGCGTTTCAAGTTTGCTCACTTTAGTCTAATGGACATACCCTCTCCAAGTGCCATCAGTCCTTTCAAAGCAAATAATACCAGTTCAGTGACTTCAGCTCAAAACTTCCGATTTTATTTTACTTCTTTCAACTTCCGCTATTTTTAAACTGGCACTTGGAGCGAACACAAGATGTAAGTATTTTCATCAATTATAATCTTTATAATTAACAACCTTAGTTTGGAAAAATAAAATTACTCCATTCAACAGTTAATAAATGAAAAGAGTGCGTTCTTATTTTGAAGTTGTCCTACAATTCTATGATATATTGCATTAAAAACTACTGATAATGGAAAACGTATTCAATTATTTTTTTAAATGTTTATTTATCTTTTCTTACATATTTATTACTACCAAAATAACAAAAATATTAACATAAGTATTATTGTATAAAAATATTATATAAAAAATAAAATATTATGAAAATTAGTTTTCTCATGCTCAGCGATGCTTCTTCCTTATTTTTCTAACACTAGAAACGGAGTCGTCTTTTTGAAGTGTCTTATAAACATAATCTAACGAAGCTGCAAAAATGATGAAAAGCGATACAGCCAACAGATGAGTTAAGCGAATTTTTACAAATGGCATGTTGCTATTTTGAATTATGATACTTTTGATTTTACTGCGAGTTTTGAACTGAAAGTAAAGAAGATTAAGCCAAATCATCTTTTATATACCGCGAAAACGATCTGAGCAACTACCTTTGCAGGTAGGTTAATTGGTTAATTGCCTCGTTAACAGGGACTCCATAGTAACGACGTCCGTAATAGGTCACCAGAGTAAATTTTAATGTCATCTAAGGAAAAAAAATATGCAAAATATGTCTCAAATATACGTGTTCGTGGTTACATTTTGAATTCAAATAAACGGTGACTCAAAGCACTCTGATAGTTTTCAATTTCTTTTTAACTTAAATTATTTAAAAACGAATTCAGTCGTTCAAAATTTTCAGAATTGCTTTTAACTGTGGGGAGATCATATGAGTAAGATCTTGTGGTTAAATAAATGAAATAATAACTTAAGCGAAGCGACGTTAGAAAAATATGTTCTTTTATTCAAGGCTACGATCCAATTAAAAATAAAAACTAAATTGCGTCACATTTTTTGTAATAATATTGTAATGCCCAACTGCGTGAAAAATTAAATAATAAAGCCTTAGAATGATAGGTGTCTC
Organism: Volucella bombylans; assembly: GCA_949129095.1. Classification (NCBI taxonomy): domain Eukaryota; kingdom Metazoa; phylum Arthropoda; class Insecta; order Diptera; family Syrphidae; genus Volucella; species Volucella bombylans. The sequence goes on along the minus strand of OX422143.1, from coordinate 107,113,174 downwards.
TCATACGACCCTTTCTCCTGGCAATTGAAAATTTGTAATCACTGAGCCATTTTGGTGATCTTCGAGAACGAGTGGAAGCTTTTACATTAGTACTTGCCGAATCAGCTACGCTTTCGATATTTTGCTTCTCGATTTCGTCAATCGTCTCTGGTTGATATCCATCAAAATCCAATGAAGATGTACGAGTATTTTCATCAGATTGTTTGCGGTAGTACGTGTTATCACCGTCGTCACTTAAACTCTGGCTGTTAATATTTTATTGTTCTGTTTCGACGCCAGTTATCAGTTGGCTGTCATTTCGTCTTTTATACTGCTTTATTTTTCCCGGTTTGAACAATTCTAGTTACATCCTGTCCAAGTTCGTCGGCGTTGTCTCCCAGGATATATATTATTTCATACAGCCTGGATTCATATATATGCTGGACACAGATTATTATTTTGTTTTTATTTCTATTTTTACTATTTCATTTCATTTCATTTATTTACTTGGTATGTACAATAAGATTTACATCTTTTTTAGTACTTAGATATTATAGATTAGCTAACATAACTTTAATAGCTTAAGATTAATAATATAAGAGATGGGGAATAGGACCTGAACTTAGGGTTGGGTTGTTAAGGATGAGAGGTAAAGGAGGGCTGCACTTTTAAAGTTTGCACGGTTAGATATCATTTTGATACGCGGTGGGAGAAGGTTCCAAAGTTTAACAGCGTGGATGAAAAATAAGCGCGACGAATTTAAATATTGGCGACGAAGGGGAACGATACTTAAATTCCTCGCAGAACGGTTAAAGACAAGTTTATTATATAAATAGGGCGGGGATTTATTTTGAATAATTTAATGTGGAAATATGCAGTTTCTCACATTGATGTACTGTTGTAGCGTGCAACCTAGTATCTTTTTGGTATGTTCTGAGATATGTTCGTATCTTCGAAGTCCATATATGTACATAGCGAACCGCATCGTTGAATGCCATCTTTAATTTGTTTAGTGACAGTGAATCGAGAGCGCTATAGACAACTTCAGAATATGTAATGAGAGGTGCTATTAAGATGAGTAACAACTTACGTTTTGTTTCAACAGGGGTGAAATACGATGTTGGCCACAATTTGCGTTGACAGCCGTATATCCGACCAATAACTGCATTAGTATGATTTTAACCTGAGAGGTTACGGTCAATGATAAAGCCAAGGCTAGTGCAATGTACAGCAGCTGTTATTTTACTGCTACCTAGGTACAAGTCTGACAGGATACTCAGTTGAAAACGTCTTTTAGAGATCGGCATTACTTGAGATTTTTTTGGATTAAGAAGCAATCCCTTCGCTACGGACCAGATAGAAATTTGGGTAAGATCTTCATTGATGTGGTCAGCAAGTTCATCAAGCTTATTATATGGTTTTGCTAAATGAAGCTGTACGTCATCTGCATAAAGGTGGACAGAACTATAGGTACAGACTGATGGAAGATCGTTAATAAACATACAGAAAAGAATAGGACCCAGAATTGAACCTTGTGGAACTCCTTGAACTTAGGCCTTAAGTAGGGAGGATTTGTCGCCAGAGATGACTTTCTGGAATCTCTCGGAGAGAGATAAGATGGGTAGCCCTACGGCTAAAACCAGACAAGCTTTCAGCTTAGAATTTTGTGATCTATCCTATCGAAAGCCTTCGAGAAGTCAAGTAGGCAAAGAAGACTTATATTACCCTTGTCATAATCTTGCCTTATTTCACCTAGTAAATTTATCGTAGAGCAGCTGTGATGTGCGCTGAATCCTGATTGTTTCTCGTAACGTAAGTTGTGGTTAGCTACATGACTAAGTATTTGTTTTTGCAGGACTTTTTCGAATATTTTAGATAGACTGGGTAATGTGCTAATCGGTCTAAAGTCAGAAGGGGCATCACTGTTTGTTTTCTTTGCTACTGGAAGGATTCTAGCTATTTTCCATGACCTGGGAAAAGTTGATGTAATTATGCAGAAATTGATGACATGAGTAATGTGGGCATCTATTTGGGATAGGATAAGTTTGACAAACCGGATGGGTATTCCGTCCTCCCCGATAGCTTCAGACTTAATAGCCATTGTGCATTTAAAAATTTCGCTTTCGCTTACAACTTCAAAGTCATCCAGTCTATGCGCAGATCTGGCCGAACAGGCTGATGCTCGATTTGTATCAAAGTTATCATTAGGGAGTTGTTCACCTATGAAAAAGTCATTAAGAACACCAGGATCAAGATCACTCTGTTGGTTAAAGCCTTTGGTAACACCAAACATTTTAAGGTTGCTCCATAGTTTTTTTGCTGGTAAGGTGATATTGAGCTTGAATGCATAGTAATTTTTTTTGGACGCACGTATAATTGAAGTTGTACGATTGCGTGCCTCCTTAAATTCTTTCCAATTGACGCTAGTCGGTCTGCGCGTCCATCTACTGTGCAATTTATTGCGAACTTTGATTGAGTTTATCACATCTGAGGTAAACCATGGACAGCTTTGGTTACGGACTCTAAACTGTTTTTGTAGGTACATGCCTATCAAGCAGTTGTGTCAAAATTGATTGAAAGAAATCAACATTTCCATTAGATCTGCGATTTGTCTACACTGCATCCATGGCGCAGACATTGTGGCTAGTTGAAGGGCATTAACATCAACAGAATTAAAATCTTTATATGTAAAAGTTTCAGTAGTAACACATTTAGACAATTTGACATTGTAAGTTAGAAATAGTAAGTCATGATCAGAGATATCGAAGGGTATCTGGTCAAAAAGAAGGTCAAGGTTGGGATAGGAGACAATAATAAGATCAAGAAGACTGGGTGTACGATCGGGGACAAAACGTGTTGGGTAGGTGTATTTAACAATACTCAGACCGATGGAGGACGCTATGTTTTTCATTTGAAATGCAAGCGAGTAGTTTCTTAGTAACTCAGATATTGAGTTAAATAATAGTGGTTCAAATTACTCTGTTGTGTCGGTGTTAATGTTGTGTTTAAGAAAAAAAGGATTATTTTCGCGGTGTTTCGAAACCAGAATTCATTGACTGTGCAATTAGTGATCATATTGTGATAACCACTTAAATGTGAGCAGCGACATCTAGATTTACAGAGCAGAAGATTTCGATACTTGAATAGCAAAGTCTCAACCATTGATGACTGAGAGTGGAATCGAATTTTCTAGCAAAATGGAAATTATATGGAACACTGGATGGCGAGGAAAAAGATAAATGAAATTTATTTCGTTCAGCAATATTTTTATTTGTTTATTTTAAATGGGTAGATGGTAACCCTAAGCGAAATGCTCTTTCTCTTTGTGGTGATTCATCATATACACCATGGCAACCCTATGAGAGCTTTAAAGAGGGACACATTTATGCATGTTATTGCAACCAGACTAAGAGGCAAATGTCCTATCTTCCCTGTACTGACATCTATTCTTGGATAAACTATAGAGGAAACATTATCTAATGACTTTAATAACTATGTGAGAATGGATAGAACTAATTTTATGGAATTATTAGAAAAGATAAGCCCAATGATTATTAAAAAAACGACATTGTTGAGAGAACCTATTTCTCCTCGTGAGCGGCTATCTATAACATTGCGTTTCTTTGCAAGCGGGGAATCGTTTGAGGACTTAAAATTTTTATCTGCAATTACATCGCAAACAATAGGCAAAATTGTTACCGAAACCCTCGAAGCTGTTGTATCTGTATTAAAAGACAATATTAGAGTAAGTATTGTGCATAAACGATAAGTGTAATTCATGTAATTTTTATTTCAGTACATTATATTTATTATATGTTTTTGTTTAAACTTCTTCATTGTTAATATCTTTATTGAAACTATCAAACAGTTCCTGAACGCTGCAATAAGATCTTATGCAGTTTGGTTGACGTTGCAGCAGAAGTTAAAGGTTTGCAAAAGGATTAGTAGAGTTTGATATCTAGGTATAGTTAGTCTATGCTATCGGGCAAGCAAGTCATTGGGTGGCTGTGGTTAAATCTGAAAATAATTACAACAACAATTGTACTCAAAGTTCAGTGGCTTCCTTTGTGTTTCAGTGGTAATGTGCCATTGAGTCCACCTACAGGCACCACTGTTAGAAAAAAAGCTTTCCCATAAGCCCTGTACTGACATGTTTTGTTGGATAAGGTATAGTTTTCTCAACAACTTCGAATGACAGAATTCACTACGTTTTTTATACCACTCTTTACACCAAATTCTTTTTTCTCTTTTTTTTTTATTGCCAAAGCAATTAGCAATTAGCAATCATTGTTCTAAATCCATCGACAACCTGACGACAAATGATGTTGGTGCAAACTGTATGCGTAGTGTGTAGAGAAAACAGTTTTGCACAAACACATGTTTGCACATACAGGTTTGTGTAGTGTATAAGGAAAATTTGTTCAAAGTGTTAAACATACTTAACGAACATATTGTTAAAATAAATGAAAAAAAATGTAAATTTTTTGTGGAAACGGTAGAATACCTAGGTCACAAACTCTGTAATGGGCAGATTCGCCCAAATGCAGAACAAATGCGAGCGATTGAGAACGCTCCTGCTCCAACCAATTTACAACAGCTGCAGTCGTTTTTAGGACTATTAAACTATTACAATAAGTTTATTCCTAACCTGTCGAGTCATTTAGTTAATCTTTATCGTCTGCTGAAAAAAGATAGTGAATTTGTGTGGTCCCCTGCTTGTCAAAAGACATTTGAAGAATCCAAGAGTCTATTAGCAAATAAAAGAGTATTAGAACTTTATGATCCAAACAAACCGATAGTAATAGCGATACATGCTAGCCCTTATGGAGTAGGCGCCGTGACGGAGTTGGCAAATCGGTCATGTTTATCTCAAGCACTTTGTCCGCGGCTGAGAAAAATTATTCTCAGCTACATAAAGAGGCTCTCGCTATCGTGTTTGCAGTAAAAAAATTTCACAAATATACTTTTGGGAAACCATTTGTCATTTACTCGGATCATCAAGCTTTACGATAAATTTTTAATCCGCGTAAAAGAATGTCAGGTGTAGCAGCCGCTAGACTGCAAAGATGGTCAATAATACTATCGATGTATGATTATTGGGTAGGATATAGGAAGGGATCATTAATGGCAAATGCCGATGCTTGTTCGAGATTGCCGTTAGAAGGAGACACAAACGTAGATACGAGTAGTATAAATATCGTTGAGAATTTATGTGATCTTTCAAATGATCTCAAAATTGATAGTGAAGCAATATCAAGGGAAACGCAATCAGATCCTGTGTTGCAAAAAGTGTTTGAGTACGTAGAGCAACATATGGCCGCACCCATTACGCCCCGAAATAATTCGCTATTTTCGTAAGCGTATTACTTTATCGACAGAAAACCAATGTATTTTCTATGGCAGCCGTATTCTTATTCCTGCAGCTCTTCAAAAGGCCGTACTCGATATGGTACATGGTATGAATCATGCGGGTATAATTAAGATGAAGTGCATAGCTAGACGATACATTTGGTGGAATCACATCGATACTGATATTGTCAAAACAGTAGAGCAGTGCTCTCAGTGTTAGACAACTGCCAATGTGCCACAAAATAGGGAGTACCATGAATGGCTAAAGTTGGAAGGTCCATTTGAACGAATTCACTTGGATTCCTATTCGAAGTTTGTAGATGTGGTCCTATTGAAAAATCCTAATGAAGCAAGTGTCACAGATTGCCTATTTAAATTGTTTACAATTTTTAGATTACCTAGAGAAATCGTATTCAACAATGGCCCACCATTTCGGTCATTCGAGTTTTTGAAATTCTGTAAGGAGTATGAAATTAAGGCAAGTAAATCACTACCATATCATCCTCAGAGTAATGGTTCTGCTGTACGAAATGTGCAAACAGTAAAGAAAGCATTTAAAAAGATTTATTTAGAAAATAAACAGATAGATATCTCACGGATGGTTTCCAAGGTCCTATTCTTTCAACGAAATATCCCAGTTGCTCCAGCAAACAAAACTCCATCGGAACTGATTTTTCCTTTCAAGACTAGAACTAAATTAGATATAATTAATAAAAAGAAACATAATGAAATAAATCAACAATTAAAATCAGATTGTACTTTACAAAATTGTGAAAATTGTAAGTTTAAAACGAAAATGAAGTTGCCAATTAATTATATAGAAAAGGCGATAAGGTATATTGTACTTAAATAATTTTAGAAATGATTATGTTAAATGGATTCCTGGAATCATTATGCAAAAACCTTATTGATAAAGGTCAATAATAGAAATAAATTTGTACATGTAAATCAAATTCAAAAGTTAGTGGATAGGTATCACCCTAAAGTTGATCCCCTTATTTATAAAGATGAATGTTTAGTGAAGTCAAATAAAAAGTGGTTCGCCAACAAGGCATAAGCAAAGAAATCTGACTGGCAGTCAGAACTTAGACGATCTAAAAGGTTGAAAGCTAATAGCATATAATTGCAAATTAAATACATATCTTGTTGGGTAAAAACTTTTGTTAAAAGGGGGAAAGATAAGAAAACGATGAAGGTAAATCATCCACTTCCATTAATAGAGGATATATTGGACGGTTTTGTAGATAAAAAGGTTTTTTCACTTCTGGACCTTAAAAATGCATTTTTTCACGTTCGTATGCATGAGGAGTCCATCAAGTACACCTCCTTTGTGACTCCCATGGGTCAGTTTGAATATTTGTGTATGCCTTTCGGATTAAAAAATGCACCCTCAGAGTTTCAGCAGTATATTGAAAAGATTTTTGAAGAGTTACTAAGAAGAAACAAGATTAGAATATATATTGACGACCTTATGATAGCTACTAAGACAATCGAAGAGCATTTAGAGATATTACAGGAAGTTTTTAACGTTGGTAAGGAATAAATTAGAGTTAAGGTTGGATAAATGCGAGGTTATGATGTCAGAGATTCGCTACCTAGGATATACAGTATCAGAGAAGGGAATTAAGCCAGATGCAAAGGGCTTGGAGTCAGTTAGTAATTTTCCTATACCACAGAATTCAAACGGTGTTCATAGTTTTTTAGGGCTCTGCTCCTATTTTCGGCGATTTGTAGAAGGGTTCTCAATTATAGCAAAACCTTTGTATCAACTAATTAGAAAAGATAGCACGTTTAAGTTCGGTGAACAAAAACTCCGCTGCTTCGAAAAGTTGAAGAAAAAGTTAATAGAAGCGCCCATATTGGCGATATACGACCCTAGAGATGAAACCGAGCTCCACTGCGATGCAAGTTACGTAGGTTATGGCGCTATACTTATGCAGAAGAAGGTAGATGGGAAATTTCACCCAGTATTTTATTTCTCAAAAAGGACGACAGAGCAAGAGGCCAAGTTCCACAGCTTTGAGCTAGAGACGCTAGCTATCATTTACGCGTTGAGGAGATTTAGGGTTTATTTGCATGGAATCAGGTTTAAAATAGTCACCGATTGCAATTCCCTAACATTGACGCTTAATAAGAAAGAGATAAATCCTAGGATAGCGCGTTGGGTGTTGGAACTGCAGAATTTCGACTATATTACCGAACATCGTAGCGGTACGAGGATGCAGCATGTAGATGCATTGAGTCGTGCGTCGAACATTTTGGTTTTAGAGGAAAACACTCTTGAACAAAATTTGTCAATCAAACAGTACAAAGATGAAACTATTAACAAAATAAGAGACAAGTTAAGTAAAGAGGAGGGCAGATTCTATGAAATGCGTAATGGGCTGGTCTATAGAAAGATCGGGCAAAAATTGTTATGTACTAAAAGTAGAATATATTGTTGGCAATGCCATTGTGAGAATATGTTTCTCAAAGGTTGGCACACTGGTTTTTTACTGCCATTGACGATGATGAAACAGATTTTGGACACGGGCTTTTTCCGGCTTGCCTTCTTCTGGATGCTTACCTGCTTAAGTTAAGAAGTAATTTTATAGCTCAATAAACTGAATTATATAAAACACTTGTAGTGGTCTTAATTAAATTCCAGAAGCAACAAACATACAATTTATCAATCGTTAATCATTTACTAAGAGATTAAGGAAAAATAGAAGGTGAGAAATTTTTTGTTTTTTTTCTATTCTTAATTGACAGAAATTCCCAACCGAGCGTGATATACGAGTATTCTTTCAGATGAAAATTATCAAATTATCGTTGCGTGGGGAGGAGAATGGTTTTCGCGTGGGTGATTTATTTACACTGGATAGCGGCAACAACAATCGCATCAGATAGGTGCCGGTGGTGGTGCTCGCTGCTTATGTTGCAATATGGATAGAATCTTAGGAATGGCTCCCTTGGACGCCTTGGGCTGAAAATTTTCAGTCAGTGCCCATTGAATGGGATACAACTTAATGCTATTGAGCTGCGAGTGATGAGCTTTTTGCATAAGATCTTCCTGAAAAGCAGCACCTCGAACTCCAGAATGCAGAGTATGTGCCTTGGACATTGGATAATGTGGAAGATCGTTATTGGGGGATATTTGCTGAGGAATTGTATGAGCACCTTGAGCATGAGTTTGTTGATACTCGTATATTGCCTCAGACTTTAGATGATTCTCCTCAAATTGATAATCGTAGAGATTGCGTTTGAAGCGAGGTTTACCGATAACCTTCTCGGGGAAATGATTTGCATTCAAACTGAATTCTTGTACGTTACTTCGAGGTTTTGCCTGAATTGAATTTGGACAACCGCTTCGTGAGCTGCCATGTCCTTTAGATCGATTATTACTCGATGCAGATTCTCTTCGTGGAGCAGCTGAAAAATTCCCAAATTCATTTTCTGTTTCGGGGTAGAAATTGTTTGGTGGAGTTGGCGAGCGTGAAGATTGATTCTCTTCTAATCGAGCATGAAATTCCTGAATCGATTCGTTGTGTGCCCACAGTTGAATGAGCAATGACAAGTCCATTTGTCGCAAATGGTGCACTTCCTGGCGTAGCGTTGCTAATTGAATGTCCATCTTACTTTCATTCGATGTTGTGCCTGTTGGGGATTTACTTACCTCTCCGCTACTCACAGAATCGGCTGTCGATAATAGGCTGCCATGCCTATGGACTCCATCCGATACGTCTCTTTGTGGTAAGTTTTATTCATTTGACGATGTGCGCCGAGTATCAGCATTTGCCGAACTACCACCATCGGGCAGCACAGCTGCAGCAAGGCTCTTCGGTAAAAGTGGTAAGTCAGAGTATGACATCTCGGTGGCAATTTTATTATTTCTCCGTTTTTTGATTTTCTTCTTCTTCTTCCACTTATAATCTCAAATACTTATATATTGTATTTATGCAGATATATATACAACAATTTGCTTTTTAGATTATTTTTTTTTAATAGATATTGTCTTCAAGAATTTGTATGTTTAGTTAAATAGTACTCACTAAAGAGGCGAAAGTAGTAATTGAATCGAGTAATTGCAATAGATTTATGAATTCATTTATATTTTTGTAGAATTTTCTTCTTATGAGTAATCCTTCTAGTGGATGTTGAATTTCCAAGCTTGTCGACACATTGGACACTGCTTATTTAGAGGTTGTAAATGCAATCCATCGTTTGCAATCCATCGGCAAAACGCAACACCCATCCAGGATTTTATTTTAACTTTCATTGTATCGATTGCAGCAAATAGAAAGTGAGAAGTTCCAAATTTACTAGTTTGTTCCAGTTTCTGGGTTTTTTTTGAACAAGATTACTCCTATAAAAACTGTTCTTGTTCTAGGAATTTTATATTGTGAGGAGGTTTTGATAAAATTTCTAACTTACCACTAAAATACTGAATTATTTGGGCTGCTGGACCCGTTCAGTAACACGATCGTTCATTTCTCCAAGCGATGGTTTTTTGATGAACCTCTTTTTGAATGATTCGGGCAAGGTTGTCGAGTCTGTTTCGGTGTCGCCTTCATAACCTCGACTATTCTTTGCAATTTCTATCAATTTGCTTGCACAGAATACAAGTTTGATTTCATCACTCCGTTGATTTTTGATGCCTTTTCTATAGGTTTAATAAAGTTATCTGTAGACAGCACCTTCGTCATTACATTTTGTTTATTGTCTGTGTCATGTCAGGGTTAAGTGTTATGGTTTTATTTTTTTTTTGAAGCTGAAAATTCTTTGCTTTTTAATTCAAATTTGTACAATGTCTTTTTTTTCGAAGGAGTTGCTTCCAGACCTCGTCTCTGGAGTTCATTTTTTAAGGCTTCCTCTGTAAATTGGATGAAGATCAACATCTCGATGGTTATTTCAAGGAGTTGCTGTACCAACGACATTTTTGATGAAATTATTTTTTAATTTTTACTTTACTTTGACCGAAATACCGACTGATCCATGTAACTGTGGCTAGACCCTATGAGGAAGACCTCGTGGTTAAATAAATGAAATAATAACTCCAGCGACATTAAAAAGCCTACAACAATCAAATTAAAAACTTAATTGCGTCATCCTTTTTATAATAAAATGTGAGACCCAATTACGTGAAAAATTAAATAATGAAACCTTAAGATGATAGATGTCGCTCACAGAGCTGTATCTCAAAATTTCTTCTAAGTTGAATATCTGAGAAGTACGAGGGCGGGTCAATAAGTCCGTGACTTTTGGAATAAAACGCAGATTTTTTGATAAAAAAATAATTTTATTTTTCAACGTAGTCTCCCTTGAGCTCTATACACTTTGTTCAACGCTTCTCCAATTTTTTTATCCCTTCCAAAAAAAATGATTTATCGAGGTCCTCAAAATAGGCCTTTGTTTGCGAGATGACTTCATCATTGGAGTCAAATCTTTTTCCACCAAGCCATTTCTTCAGGTTTGGGAACAAGAAGTAGTCGCTTGGAGTCAAATCTGGAGAATAGGGTGGATGAGGGAGCAATTCATAGCCCAATTCATGGATTTTTGCCATAGCAACTGCACATGTGTGCACCCTTGCATTGTCTTGGTGGAAAAGAATTTTTCTCCTTAAATTAGTGAGTAGTCTGATAAAAATAGCTGTCAAACACAAACTAACTGACGCAGCAAGTTTAAATTTTGACAGGAGTCACCTGACAGATGCCTGTTGACAGGAGCAGTATTGCTGTTTCAGTAAAGAGGTCAGAAATTCAAAAAGTCACGGACTTATTGACCCGCCCTCGTAATTAATAAATTAATATTTTGTATAAAAAAGTAAAAAATACTCGCATTTCGATGAGGTTAAGTCCGTTGGTTAAATTAATAAATTTTTAACGTATATGCGGTATAATAACAATATTAACGCAATAAAGCATTTTTAAATAGGCCTATATGTTGTGTATCGAAGCCAATATAACACATTAATCATTGTACAAAATAAATAAACATTTAATTATTTTAAATAAAAAAAACTTTTTTTTATTTTGGAGGAGAAGCCTCTTTTCTTTATTGACTCCAAACTAGAACTAACTTAAACAATTTTATTTGAATACCTTTAAACCTATCTTATGCTATGCGGCGGAATATGAGAAAGGAAAAATGTGGGAAAATAAATGAAATGCGATCACGCCTTTGTCGACTCCAGACGCATAGTCAGCAACATGAATCTGGAGCGTGTTTCTATTGTAATATGGTAGCATAGGAATGTGGATTGCTGGATTTTGGAAACATGAATCGTGGACGTGATGATTTGGGGGTTTATGGAATTTGCATGTGTTATAACGAAAAGTTCGTTAACTCTTCCCCGCTTAAATTCAAACTTCCATGTTTGAAAGGGTCAGAAATACGAGATTTGGCTAATCCTATCTGGCTTCTGTTGTGGTTGTTCTTGTTTTCCACCTTGGTCCTTATCCGGTATATTGCATCGTGTTTGTTTTTCTTTCGGATCGGTAATATTAGAACCTTGGATTTGTTTTGTTGTTTCCACTTCCGCTGTTCTGCTTTCCAGGTCAAGTACGTTGGTTACCTGGACTTTGGTTGACCTTTTAAACCGAATGAATTTTACTAGCAGAAACAATGCAAGGATGGATAGTACTATTGTTAGCCCAAAATTTGTTGTTGAAGTGATAACATGTTTTGATTCTAATAGCTTGATATCTTCGATATTACTGGAGTGAAGTTCCTTGAGCATTTCCAGTGATAACAGCTCTTCTGTGTCGTCTGGTGAGGAAGATTGTGCTATTGCAGGCAAAGGTTTTACTGTTGAAATTATAATGTTGGAAATGTAGGTTTTATTTTCTATCTTGATTGTCGAGTTTTGATAGTTTATAAGAAATGTGCCAATAAGGTTTAACGTTTCATTGTTCTCTTTCGTTAGTGTTCCATTGAATTGATTGAGCAGAATAACACCTGGATAAATTTCATCGATGGTTGGGATATGTTGGTTATTAACACGGATACAGTTCGCTTTTTTACTTTGGAATAGGTTAGGAATACAGGGAGTGCCGCTTAAATCTACAATATCTGAATTTCTACAAATCGATAAACTATTATATGTCTTACAATCTATTTTAATGCCATATATCATTTGATTACATTTCAAGATCTTATCGTATTCTAGCTTATTTACCAAATTATTTTTCTTTACTGCTTTAACAAGAATTTTATGACATGTATCAACTTTTACACTTGGTATGTTAACAATGTATGTTATTGAAGTAAAATTTGATGCTATTTTTATTTCCGCAAGGGTTAGAGCCTCGTCAATAGAGCTATATGGAATATTTTCAGTTTTAAATATACTTTTTGCAATATTTATTTCTTTAGTTGACAAAATGTATGGGTTAATAATTTGTTGTTTTGCCCAGTGAATGGCGTATTCTAAATTTAGAAGTTCTTCTTTAAGTATCTTAAGTTTGTGTTGCGTTATTACCACTATATTGTTTCGGAATAAATCATGGTTTCGCATTACATTTATTATTTTATTGGTTATATTCGTTACATAGTTAACACGGCTAATTAAATCTCTATTTATTACTACCTGCTTATTGTTATTTTTTAAGACGTTATTAACTCTGTTTCTGATTATCCGGAAGTCCTCATGATCGGGGGTACCCGCGACCCATTTCCAGGCACTTTCTATAAAATTGAGGGATCGTTTGATCTTGAAGTTTGGCTTGAGTCTATCTAGTATATTTATAACCTGGTTTAATTCGTGGAGAAGGAAGGGATGGGAAGGATGGCTTTCGTTGATGCTGTGTTCTATTGCGTTTTTTATATCTGATATCAAGTGTATACAAGGCTCCAAGTCTATTATGTGGATTATCTTAAAACTTCCAGTCTGTATTTTGGCTATTCCGGTTTCGATCGATACTAGCTCACTGAGTGAGTAATCTAGTATTTGTATTTCGGCAGTTGCAAAGGCAATTAGGAATCTAAAATGAATGTTAATTTTTGATTAGAGATTTATGTACTGTTTTGCCGGATTGAGTTAAAACAGTTGTTGTTTTGTTTTCTAATACTACTTCTTTTTTGTATCGGGGTTAGCTTGGATCCAATGCGTTCGTTCTGTTTTACGTATACTGATTGACCGGGAGTGAAATCTTTTATTGGTATTGGAATTGAAAGAACGTCTCATGCAGTTGGGTAGTAAAGAGACAACAGCATATCAGCGTATTCAGCGTATTGGCTTGATAGAGAGAAGGCAATCATTTTAAAGATTGTCATATCTGGAGCCTTTTATCCATACTATTTTGTTCGCTCGAATTTAAATAATACAGATTTGGAACGTTCAATATATCACACCTTCTTTGGAAACAATCCATGTAGTACCGCTTACTTTAATAACTATAACACAAAGCATATTAGTCAATTGTACACAAAGTTGATTAAAGAATCTCGTATGATTCAAAGATCGTATGATTTGAAAAGGTTTTGATGCATTTTAAGAGTGACACAGAGGACAAATACTGTGGAGAGAGCAGCATGAAGGTGTGGTTCCTGGCACTGTACACTTAGAAGTGTACAAAGCAGTTAAGATGAGGCAGCTAAGATGTCCTTGATCCATAAGGGTTATGGATGCTAGATCTAGAATTAACTACGCTGAGGAACATGGCCTAGGCGTAATGTTTGAAGGTACTTGGATTCCAAAAAAAGAAGATTATAAAAAATTCCGAGATTGTTGTCATTCCAACTGTTTTTACAAAAACAATTCGAGGCTACATTACTCATATTGTTCCAAATTCTATTACCAACCTATAAGTGAAGTGGATCGCTTGAAGGAAATGTCTTTTACGCTAAATAATCGAGACGCTTATGAGCGTAAATTTGGAAATACGTCAGCTGTATCAAATGGCATGCTGTTAGCAGCACCATTCCAAAACAAGTATTATCCAGCCAAAGTTGTGCAGGTCATTCACAGTTCAAGACAGCATTTGGAATTTAGAATTCTGTTTATAGATTTTGGTAAATTGGCAGTTGTAAACTTAAGGGAATTACGCCAACTATGCTTTGATGCAGAGTATTTAGTCGATATACCACCACGTGTATTTGAATGTTGCCTCGCAATGGAGCAGCCATCATCTGTAAAGAGTCCCAGTGGAAAGTGGGTAGATGAAGTAATGGAGTATTTAAAGGAGTTGCTGATATCGGTGTTGTTGATTTGGAAATCTATTTAGTAATTGATTGGAATTTGATGAATAAAGATTTATAAATGGAATCTCTGCTTTAGTGGTTTTTTTTTAGTGTCAGCCAGCTAGGGGAGCGGGTTGAACGGTTAGAGGATTATGTATAATGGTAGGATTTGCATGAGCCTGTGGCCCAGAAGTTTGACTTCTAGTCTGAGGCATTTTAGTGTTTGAGCAGGTAAGTATTAAGGGTTGGGTTATTTGTATTTCTTGTTACGTCTACTACTTATTACTTTTACTACTTATTACTTGAATTTCTTTCTTCACTTTTTATTATCTTAAATTTATCCTTAAAAATATTTGTCTTTTTGAATGTAATTTTCTTAGTATGAATATTATTTTAAATTCTTTAAAAATTTATGAGCAGTTATTTTGCAATAAAGTTTCACTTCAATTTTTCACTTATTTCTTACTCTTAAAAAAATTTTTTACTTCAACTTAATTACTTTACTTTTTTCCTTTTTAGTTAACTTTGATTAAATTTAATTTTATTTCTTTACTTAACTTATAACTTGCTTACCCTAAAACTAAAATAAATCTTATCCCTATGAGTCCGTTTGGTGTCATCTGAAATGGGTCTCCTCGCCGGGTTCTGGGAAGGGTGGTGCGGCTAGCTCTACGAGCGTCCTGTTTGTCCAATTTCCTACTGGTCTACTAAGGGGCCCTTGTACTACAATACTCTCACCACGACACTTCACTCACGATGGACCACGGTTTTTTTTTTTTTTAAAAGAAGTTTTCGCCACTCGCGGGGTTGGTATTTGTAACCTTTTATCCCGTTTAATTTACGACTTCAGTACCGAGTTACTGCGATTAACCGTGGTCCCTGCTCGGGCGCCAATTAAATAAACATTTAATTATTTTAAATAAAAAAAAACTTTTTTTTATTTTGGAGGAGAAGCCTCTTTTCTTTATTGACTCCAAACTAGAACTAACTTAAACAATTTTATTTGAATACCTTTAAACCTATCTTATGCTATGCGGCGGAATATGAGAAAGGAAAAATGTGGGAAAATAAATGAAATGCGATCACGCCTTTGTCGACTCCAGACGCATAGTCAGCAACATGAATCTGGAGCGTGTTTCTATTGTAATATGGTAGCATAGGAATGTGGATTGCTGGATTTTAGAAACATGAATCGTGGACGTGATGATTTGGGGGTTTATGGAATTTGCATGTGTTATAACGAAAAGTTCGTTAACTTACATAAGCCCGTTTATTTATTATATTATGGGCGTAACATGCAGATCAGTGGCCTATTTCACCAAACAAAATTACAACCACAAATTTGTAAATATATACTTGTGAATCACAATTACAAATTTGTAATCTGGTTTTCCGTTTCACCAAATACAAATACCATATATGAGGCCACAAATTTGTGATTAGAGAAAAACAAATTGTAAGAATAAACATGTGGATTACAAGTGTAAAAATTCCCATTGCATCGGGTTTTTGTGCAATGTGTAATCCACAAGTGTTTTGTCACAAATTTGTGGAATATCGTCGTGCTATCCCGGAATTCAAATGAATAAGCAAAATAAATTTTTGTTGTCTCTTTGATTATTGACAAATTTTTATTTGGCAAATTTCGTAATGCGTTAACGTATGAGGTAAAAGTAAACTCGTGGAAAGGTATTATAATTTCATTATCCTCTTAAGGTATTTTGAATGGAAAGGACTTGAAATATCTTCGAGATATTACGTGGCAAAATGTAAAACGGGCCAACTGTGTTAAGTACATATGTACGAGTAGATACATATAAATTTAGTTTTTTAATTTTTTTTTATATTTTAGCTTAAACTCGATAATGCAAAGAAGACTGGTTCTGAAGGTGGTACTAGTTGCATTTTAACCGATCTCGATAATATCATTATTGATACTATCGGTAAATAATCGCTAACAGTTCAAGGCATAGTTGATGAGTACTGTCACCCAAGCGCGAAAGTGGGGATATTGAAGGGGAAATAAGGTAAATACAAATGCTTGTTTATCACAATTTTTTTTATTAATATATGTACATATTTTCCAATTTAATCACACCTCAAGTATCATCAAAAATGCGCAAACGCAAGAAACAAAATACTAACTGGCCAAGTGGATATTCTTCAGTTGAAGAAAAAGAGGCTTCAACTCGAAATTTATAATTTGCAGTTAGATGCCTTGAAAAAGGACTTATGGTTGCCAAGAAACCATCTAACTGCAGAGCCGGAAGAGAAGAGAAAAATGTTGGAAAACACTTTTGAATTTAGTGACTACTAAAAATAAAAATATAATAAATAAACATATACCACCTTGATTAAAAAAGTTCCCGCCACTGTGTGGCGCTCCCATTGTTCCGATTTGAGTTCTGTTTTCTTTTGTTAAGTTGGTAAATCTGTTGTTGATATTCCCTCTAAATCTTAGCGTCATAGCTTGACATTTGCAAAAGTTACGTAGCCTCGATTTTAGAAATGGATTTAAATTTGCAACAACGAACCTGCATTAAATTTTGCGTAAAAAAGGGATTTAATGGTGCGCGAACGTTGGAAATGTTGAAAAAGTATTTCGGCAACGATTCTCTAAAGAAAACGGTCGCTTACCAGTGGCACAAGTGGTTCAAAAAAGGTCGTGAGTCAATCGAAGATGATGAACGCAGTGGCAGAAAACCTACATCGACATCGAAAACCGACGAAAACATTGATGGAATAAACGAAATGTTGGTCAATAACCGCAAATTAACCATCAGAGAAATAGCGGAGGACTTGAACATTGCCTACGAATCCGTCCAAGACAATATGTTATGTGGACCGGACTATATCTTTTATAACGCATATGTAAATTGGCCGGGAATTGTGCACGATTCAAGGGTGTTACGAAGAAGTCCCATTTTTCAAAATTTGAAAGTGGATTTCGACCATTTTCTCATTCTGTTTTGCTTAGGGATACAGGATATCCTTTAAAGGATTGGTTAATTACCCCATTTTAAGGAACATAACCCTTGAAGTTGATCGTTATAATCGAGCACATAAATCAACTCGGAGAATAATAGAAAACGCGATTGGAATTTTGAAGGAGAAATTTCCGTGTCTGAAGCACTTTCGATTGCAACCCATGAAAGCAGTTACTATTATAAAATGTTGCATCATCTTAACCAACATTTCCCGACAAGCGACAGATAGTAGTTACGAAATGTTCAGCACCACTGAGGAAGAAAACATGGATTTAAACGACGAAGATACTAAAAATGCTGAAAATTTTGATGGCCGGGCTACCTTAGAATATTTTTAAAATCACTTTTCATAAGCAAATATCATATTACCATAAATAACGAGACTTACGAACTTTAAATGCAATACCACCTTGATTAAAATGATCCCGGAATTTATTCAGAAAAATAAAAATACAAGTTTATTCATTTAAATCTACATTGTCCCCTTCAAAGTAATCCCCATCAACTGCAGCACATTTATGCGTTCCCCGTAGTGGTTTTTTAACTCGATTGAACAGGAAGAAGTCACAGGGAGCCAAATCAGGTGAATTCGGTGGCTGTTGGATGGTATTTGTTGCATTTTTCCTCAAAAAATTACGAATAATGATGGCATTGTGCGACGGTGCGTTATCATGGTGCAAAATCCACGAGTTTTCTGCCCACAATTCTTGTATCTTTCGGCGAATTGCTTCACGCAAACCTCTCATAACGCCCAAACAATACCCTTTGTTTACTGTCTGGCCTTCTGGTAAAAATTCATGATGCACTTCACCGTTGTAATCCATGAATACTGTGAGTATTGCCTTCTTTTTTGACTGAAAACGAAGTCTTTTTTTTGGTCTCGGCATATTTGGTGAACGCCATTCACTTGCCTGATGTCTAGATTGCGTGTCGCACACATAAACCCACGTCTCGTCTCCAGTAATGATCCTTTTAATGAATGTGGGATCGGATTCAGCCTCGCAAATCATCTCTTTTGCGACGTCAACACGGTCTCTCTTTTGGATGAAATTGAGGTCTTTTGGCACCAACTTTGCTGCTACACGACGGAAACCCAAATCATTAACCAAAATATCTCAGGCGGATCCATAATCAACGTTCAAGTCCTCCACTATCTTAATTTGCGGTTATTGACCAACATTTCTTTTACTCCATCAATGTTTCCGTCGGTTTTGTTGATGGTCGTGCCACTGGTAAACGACTGTTTTCTTTAGGGAATCGTTGCCGAAACACTTTTTCAACATTTCCAACGTTAGCCCACCATTAAATCCCTTTTTTACGCAAAATTTAATGCAGGTTCGTTGTTGCAAATTTAAATCCATTTCTAAAATCAAATGTCAAGCTATGATGCCAAGATTTGGAGGGAATGTCAACAACAGATTTACCAACTTAACAAAAAAACAGAACTCAAATCCGAATAATGGGAGCGCCACACGGGTTATTCCCGGCAATTTTGATCAAGTTTTTTGAAGAACTTAGAGAATATTGGTATCGTTGCTCTGTTTCCGAAAGAGTATCCTCTTTTTGAAACCAACTCACTTTAGGAGTATTACCAACATATAAGGGGGCTGCGCATAAATACAACTTATGTGTAACTTAACTTCCAAAAGCGTTCATATGATAGTTTTGCTTAGACCGAAACGTATTTGATATCAAAGATTCAGAACTTTTTCCACTAGAATCCAGAGTGTTTTGTGGTGATCTGTAGGTCGAAGTATGTTGCTGTCAATTCGCAATCATCACAAAGTCAGTATGAGCTGAATTTGAATTAATTTGTGTTAAATTTACTGCCTGCAACCGCAGATAATATGGTATATTCCCTGTTGTTAAGCGGTATATATACACTGGTCAAAAACTCATCAAGAATGTGAGAGTGGATTAGTGAAAATGAGATACGTATACGTTGTGTGTCTGCTTGAGGCAAATTCAAAATGCTTGAATTTTGGTTCAAACAGGTAGACAAGATTGATATAGTGTATATTGGTAATTGCCTGCTTTAACAAGCATTTGCTCATTTTCGCCTGGACAGTGATGAGGCAACATCACAAACAGACAGCGGAAATTTTTTTTAAACGGTTTAATTTTATCGAAGATGAACGAAAAAATATTTTATTTTGAAATTTCTAGAAGTTTATCGTATATATATATATATACTGACAGGTACAGCATCTCGAAATTGTGTATCTTTTTCGTTAAGAATAATTCATTAGTTAGTTATTAGTTCTTCTATGCCCTAGACACAAACTTGTTTGCAATCTCTCGTTCTCTTTTGTAAGTTACAAATGCTTATCATGTATATTACTAATCAAATTAAATAAAGACTCACTCTAGTTGTGTACTCCACACAGGACATTCGTTTCATTTTGACATTTTTTTAATAATTTTGGATATTATCATTTAAAGAAGTTCATATGATCATATGCCTCCTCGTTCATGCGGAGGAAACTTATAAAATCATTCGATGAGCTTAATCTCAGCTCAGTCAGGAGATTTTAGTGTGAAAAAATCGTTTCGTTTTTTCAGCCATTCTTTCATCCACACCTGTTTCTTCTGAACGAATATTTTTACTTTTCTTCTTCAATGCTAGCGCTAATCCCATAGCGATGCAGCAATCGTCCGTGTCACTCATATTTTACTTTTTTTTAAAACCGATTTAAATTGAAATCGCACAAGACACCGCACGTCCTTTTTACCTCAACATTTACCAAAAAATGAATGATTGAAGCCTCATGCATGATGTGTGTATATGCAATGTCAAAAATAATTTACTAACACACTCTCACGTGCTTGATAAGTTTTTGACCAGTGTATATGCTGCTTTACCTTCACCCTTTCCAACCAACATGCAGCTACCAGCTTGAGACTAATGTGGACTCCCTAATTTACCCGACTGCGCTATGCAAAAGGAAGGGTAATATGTTTATCAGCCTATATACGAGTATGTATGTTTGTTCCTTTGTGACACTCAAGAGACCAAACGCGTGGGCCGATTTTGATGGTTCTTACATCTATCGATTTGCAGTAATCTTGCGAGTATCACTGAAGACATGATATTAATCAAAATTCAGTATGGCGACTACCAGCCGCCACATTATGAAAAAATTCAATATGGCGACTACCAACCGTCGTATTGTGAAAAAAAAAAAACTAAAAAGAGTAAAATAAAAAAATTAATCTAAACAATTAAAAAATGGGCTTTAAATATGAACCAAAAAGAGAAAAACAAGTCCAGTAGTATAAAATTCTGTTAAAAAATATTAAATAACCACACCATTGAAATGGTTTCATGGTGAAAACACACATAAAACAAATAATAAATTCTAACGCAAAACTCATCAACTTAAACAGTCGGGACCCATTAAATATTGTGGTAACCACTTAAATGTGAGCAGCGACATCTAGATTCACAGAGCAGAAAATGACGATACTGGAATAACAAAGTCTCGACTGGAGAGCGGAATCGAATTTTCTAGCAAATTGGAAATTGTATGGGACGCTGGATGGCGAGGATTGTTCTCGCAGTATGTCATTCGAGTATAAATACCAGCATCCCAAAGGTATGCAAATCAGTTCTAAAGTGTAATTTGAAGTGTTAATTAGGAGAAGTGATTAAGTGGTTTAAGTAAAAGATAAGAAAAGTATAAGTGGTTGAGAAATTGAATTGTACTGAGAGAAAGAATTAAATAGTGAATTGTAACTGTACTGAATAAAGGGATTTGTATTGAAAAGAATAAGTTCTATTATTTGTACCCACACAAACATTTTACAATATCTAGACCAGCTCAAATCTTCCCAATAATGGGAAGGACTAGAATCGCCAACGACACGATATCATCGACTGTCGTCTATGAGTAAGCATGTGTCTCAAATACGTGACAACGAATCTCCGACAGCCCGATTGTCGTCTATGAGGGCACATGCGTCTCAGATATGCGAGACGAATCACCAACATTAAGATATAATAGACTTACAGCACAGATACTATAGGTAACATAGATATTGCATGCCGAAGGAAAATATCTAACCATTTTTCCATTCAATGGGACGTATCCGTACGTCTCAGTTCGATTGAACTAGAGTGAATCATACTCAGACATGATGTTACTCTTAATTGTTTTGTATTATCAAGTTGCGTGTTTGTTTGTTGGATAGAAGTTTTCCGTTTTTCGCGACGTAATTTTTTTAAATCAAATTTGACTGATAATAAACATTATATTTGAGAACCGTAGGAAGGTCAAAGCAGAATGCGCTCTCTTTAATGTTGTGTTTATTGAATAGTTGTTTAACGTTTTTTTCCAGATGAAATTTGAATTTTTTGATTTTTGGATGCAATGTTTTTTTCTATCTTCCACGATCAATGCTTCCGTAATATAACGAGGAGAGCAAAGTATAGTAGGTCCTTGCGACGCTCATAGAAAGGTCTTTTTTCATCAAACCATTTCGGATCTCTAGTAGTTGTAATCCTTATGCATTTTAAGTCCATTGTCTCTATTATATTTCTTTCTTGTGGACGTTCTCTGAAAATTCTATTAAATTCGTAAACAGACGGATTTTTGTTGTAACCACCTTTGATGCGAATAATAGAAAATAAATTTTCTAATACGTCTTGATGAATTCTCTTTGCTATTAAATAATTCACGTTCTCATATAGGCCATTGCGTATATCATGGCAAAGTAATAAGATTAAAGCAGTTTGAATCGATGCCGCAGTTGTCCGGCTAAATATTTGCGTTGCAAGGTGAACATGATAACTTCTAAATTTTAAACATGTCTTAGCTGTCAACTTCCAAATTGTATATTTCTCTGATAACATCAAAAGACACTTTACCATCCGGAGTTTGTAGATCTGATTTCAATAGAACATTTCGAAGTGATTTTAACAAATGAGGGAAATCATTAAAACAAAATATTTTTTCTTCATTAAAAATTATAAATGGGATTTCTTCAGAAACACCTAACATTTTATAAGCTTTTCTATTATTGGCCCCTTGGTCGCAAACAATAGCACATACCTTTAGACCAAGTTCTTGATAGATTTTCAAATTGTTTTTTATAATTTCGCTTATAACACCGCTTGCTGACACAAAATAGCTTAAAACACTTTTCCAACTATCAAACAAACCATTTAGAATGAAAACACATATTTCATTAGCAAACAATCTACTTTTTCTACGCCTAGGTCTTCGAAACCATCTATTAAATCAATTTTTATATTATATGTGAGGTTTTTACGAATCCTAATTTCATCAAATATCAGGACAACACAACGTTCTCGCTGGTTTAATAAATCGAACTTTGACGAAAGACACGAATGAGCCTTGTTTTCATATCCTGGTTGTAATCCTTTAACAGGAGCCCATCTACAGAAAGAAAAAATATGAGGAAGTTTAAAGCCAAGTCTATCTCTATAAATATTTTTCGTGGCTGTTGTATTTTGTAGTCTTTGATTCTTTCAGAAGCATTTTACAAAATGTTTTTGAATGGTCGGAAATATTGAGCCTTTCGATTTGAGACGTCGTAGATATTTTATTTTTATTAAAAAATTGTATGGCAGTATGGGCTCTGTTTTTTTATATTATTTTAATTTTTAAATTTCTTAATTTAAGTTTGTAAATTAACAATATTTTTTTTCTCCTCTTTTGCACATATTTCCAATAACTGATCGCACCTTGCACACGAAATGCTGCAACTGCTCGACGTTCTACTTCGTTACCTAAGTTAAAGGAGACCTCAGATCTTCTAAATTCAAGTTTAAATCCAAATCAAAATTTAAATTTAAGGAAGGAACAGCATCCGCCTTAAGATATTTTTTTCCTACAAACTCGGGACAAAAATTATCTCCACAAACAAAGTATTTGCCTTCATTTTTAAAACCACATGCCTTTATCCACAAATTATTTAAAATTTAATTTTTTTACCTAGAAGGACATTTAAAAATTTTCAAGTCAGGGTAATTCCTTTTAGTTTTCCTACAAACAGAGAAATAAACTCCAGATAATCTCTACTCACCCATTGCTATCGAAAAATAAACTGCAAAATATTACATCGCGAATGAGGTAAAGCAACTACACAGCCAGCGAGCGCCAATAACATAAACGGGGTTTGAGCGGATTATAAAAAAAAAAACAACAAAATCACTGGTAACTAGGAACGTTTATTATCAAATAAAACTTATTGTAAGACTTAACACGGGATACTACACACATTTCGTGTAGTTCGCCTCTATTTATTACATTCAATTTTCTGGGTTGTTAATCGGCAGACGTAATGTCAGCGATTTTGCAATTGCACATATTTTCTGGGAATACACCGACCGAATTGAGGTGTTTCCAGGAAATTGTGAAATAATTAATTATTTTTTGTAATCGACCGGATAAACGTGTCAAATTCATCGCCTGGTGCTGGCAATGGTGCTGGTGTTTGCACATATGTAACTTCTCCCTCCTTAAGAGTGAAATTCTCCTGAATTTTATTACTAAAGTTCATTTGTATCCTTTTTTGTTGTATACATAAACATGATAATATTAAAAACATAATTAGTATTGTTACAATGCAAGTTACATTTATTTTATAGGATACATCTTTCTTAAATTCTATTTCTTCTATTGCTTTGATATTTTCAAAGTTTTTTAAGATAATTTTGTCAAACTTTATTGTTTCAGTAAAATTAAATTTTTCTTTATAATTCGGATAATAAAATCGTTGCTTTTGTATATGTTTTACATTAGAATATTTTAGATCTAAGAAATACAAGGTGCAATTGACGAAATTGATTAAATAATTTCCTGTGAGTTTTATATCTCTATCATCACATGTTTGGTTTATCTTTAAGTTTACATTTTTAATGAATAGTGTTTCGTCATCTAAAGATTCAATTTCGGTTTGATCATTTTTGATTAGTTTACAATTTTGTTTTATTACACAATGTTTACTTTCGATTAATTCGTTTAGATTTTTGTCTTCTTCATATTTGTACGTTTTATTTCTATACTCTATAATGAATTCTTTTTCGGCATCAATTTCTAGAAAATTTGTATTAGGAACTGGAGTTAAAAGTTTAAGGGGCATAGTTACATAATTTTTTGGAATTTTAATGGCGAACATTAACATGTTTTCTTTGTATTTTGCAACTCCAAGTCTTATTTGTTTTAATTTGAAAAAATCTATTTTATATGCTTCGATTTCATCATTTGTAAGGATATTGGGGTGTAAAATGTTACTTCTTGCTGATACAATATTATCCTGAATATGTTCTATTTTTGACTCGATATACTTGACTTGATCAAAATAAATTTGCTTCATTACTAATTCTCTTTCTACTCTCTGTATAGTGTTAACCTGTTTTAAAATTGTTACTCTATCGTTACTAATGGTATCTCTAAGCATGTTAAAAGTACTGTTAAAATATTCGTTAATTTTAATTTGATTATTGGATGCTACGATTGCATTATGACTGTTCTTTGCTACTGTATCTAGGTGTTCTTCTATAGTCTGTCTGTCGTCGTCGTCCATGGTTCCGAATAGCCATTTTTGTGTCGTACCTATAATGTTAATTAGACCTCGTCTTTGTCTATGTTGTAAGGGTACTAAAGTCCTAATCTTGTATATGATATTTGAAATTTCTTCGTTTAACATGTGTCTTTGTTCGAGTTGTAATGGGGCTAGATTAATAGAAATGTTTTTTACTAATGCTATTATTTCAGCTGGGTTTATAATATGTAGTATAATGTCTGTCTCATTTGTAATGCTTATGTCAGTCAATTGAAGTTTAACGTATCCGTTCTGTTCGTTTATCGTCTGTACGTCAAGGAGGTGTTGGCAATTAATCTGAGTAGTCAGTGTCAGAAGTACTATCCATGCTATTACCTGTAAATTTTAATGGTCGCTTAATATTTGTATAATGGATATTTTTCAAATTTGCTTTCTTATATTTTGGCTCATGCTTGTGTCTAACTGCCTTGTAATTTTTAATAAAACCCGTTGACCTCTGTTCTTCATAATCTTCTCTAGTCTTATTTAATTTTCCTAATTTTCTTTCTTTTACTTTCTCTATATTCTGGCGAATTCTTTCTAAATCAATCTTATGAGTATGTGCGTCAAAAGGATTGCATTTAATGGTAGAGTGGAATCTATGATTATAATTTCTTACAGCTTTTTGTATAATTCTTTTTACTGAAAGTTTATTTTTATTGAATGAAATAATTCTAAACTTTTCTGCTATAGTGTTATGGAAACGTTCAATGTCTGCATTGCCGGTATGACTATTTGGCTTTGTTAAATGTAGAGAAATTCCCTCTTCTTCTAAGAATTCCTTTATCTGAACAGCTTTGAATTCGTTATCTGCTATTATTTTATTTGGTTTTCCTATTTTTGTAAAATGCTCTTCTAGTTGCTCAATTATTGTAGAGTGGTTTCTGTCTGTTAAATGGTACGCTGAACCGAATTTAGAAAATTTATCTATTATGGTTAGAAAACTTATTTTTCTTATTACGTATGTATCAATATGGATTATTTGATTGATATCTGTAGGTGTTTCCGTTTTCTTAAATTTAGCTTTTATGGGATTGCGGTCATATTTGACTGCTTGGCATACGTCGCATTGGTTTATAACAATATGGATAAATTCCATTAGCTTGGGATAGTATATTTTATACTTAATTTGGTTATATGTTTCCTGTATACCAGAATGTTGGCTTTCCTTAATATGGTACAGAGCTATTTGCTTCACAACTTCTACCTCTGTTTCGATGTCTTGTGCCCTAAATGAACACTTGACGAATCTTACCGAGTTGTCATTCGAATACATCTCTCTTATTTTTTCTTGGAGAATATTGTATACGTTATCCGCTAGTTCTGAGAATATGCCTACTTTTCCTTTTTTTATAAATCTCCTTAGTATGTCTCCTAACCTGTCAAAGTCATACTCTGCTATGTAGATAATTCTTTTACTGTGCAGGATCTCAATTTCCCTAATTTTGTTATTTGTTAGTATTAGCTGAGTTTTGAACTTATTGACGATGTCTTCGACAATTGGAATGTGATCCATTAGTTCTTCCTCTGCCGAATGTACAGTTTCATTGTCCTCGTCTTCTTCTACATTAAATACAAGTTCTGAATCACTTTGATTACCTTTAAGCGAAAAATTTTCTGTTAGTGTGGGATTCTCTCCCTCCTTAGATTTAACGTCCTCGTTAACCTCTATTCTGCTAAGAAAATCTGCTACCCTGTTTTCTTTACCTTTAAGGTACTCTATTTCAAACTGATATTCTCCTAGTTTAAGAAGCCATCGTTGATGTCTAGGTGAAAGATCTTTTCCTCTATATTTTGCATGAAGATACTTAATTGGCTGGTGATCTGTAAAGATCTTAAACTTATTACCGTAAAGGTAAGGTCTAAAATAATTTATTGACCACATTATCGCTAGGAATTCTTTGTCTGTAGCGGAGTAATTAAGTTCGTGCTTGTTGAGAGTACGTGATGCATAGCATATCGGGTGTCCTTCTTGAGAGATTACCGCTCCAATCGCATAATTGGATGCGTCAGTTGTCAGTGTAAATT
The DNA here is from genome assembly GCA_949129095.1 of Volucella bombylans. Lineage (NCBI taxonomy): Eukaryota > Metazoa > Arthropoda > Insecta > Diptera > Syrphidae > Volucella > Volucella bombylans. Next base: position 107,086,103 of record OX422143.1, on the reverse strand, counting down.
GTTTTTTAAAGTTGGGGTATCTTAATATTGGGTGACTACTTATTAGTCCTTTCAATTTTTCAAATGCTTCTATGTAGTTTGGATCGTTTGCATTTATTTTGGCGTTTTTCTTCAAGTATTTGGTAATAGGTTGTGCTACTTTAGCATAATCTCGGATCAATTTCCTATAGTATCCGGTTGTTCCTAAAAAGCTCTTTATTTGTTTCTGGGACTTTGGAAGTTCTAATTTTTCAATACAAGCTATCTTATCCGGATTAGGTTTTAAACCGTCTTTAGTGAGAATATGACCTAAGAATTCGGTCTCTCGCTTCATAAAATTACACTTATCTACCTGTATCTTAAGTCGTTTAGATTCTAATATTTTAAAAATGTTTGTTATAGCTCTGACGTGTTCTTTCAATGACGTACTAAAGATAAGTATGTCATCCAGATAAACTACGCACGTCTTATTTATATGGTCTCTAAGAATATCATTCATCAGCCTTTGGAATGTCGCAGGTGCATTCTTCAAACCGAATGGCATTCTTATAAACTCATATAATCCGTGGGGGGTGACAAAAGCTGTCTTTTTGCGATCTTCTTCTTTGATTAATATCTGGTGATATCCTTTGGCAAGATCTATTGTGGTGAAGTATTGTGATTTCCCAAGTTTGTCTAATATTGAATCAATATTTGGCAAAGGGAATTTTTGGTCAACTGTGATTTCGTTCAACTTTCGATAATCGATTACGATACGAAATTTCTTTTTCCCTGAGTTGTCCATTTTCTTTGGAACAACTATAAGTGGACTCGAGTATTTAGAATTACTCTTTCGAATAATTCCCTGAGATTCCATTTCTGTAATTTGACGTTTTACTTCTTCGTCATGCATAGGGGGGTATCTGTATAATTTAGCGTTCACTTGTTGATCAGTGGTTGTAACAATTTCATGCTCAATTTCTGGGGTACTTGATAATTTGTCACCTTCTTTGAAGAATAGATTACCAAATCTGTTTAACAGGTTATCTACTTCTTGGCGTTCTTCTTTGTTAAGATGATCTAATTTTATATGATTGATGCTAGTATCAGTAGTTTCTAGGGAACATATTTGATTTAATACATATGGGGGGTTAGTGAACTTTAAGCACTGATTGTTTAGATAAATATTTCCTTCTTCGAAGTTTATTAAAGTGTTTAATTTGTTTAGTAAATCCATACCAATTATAAACTGATATCCTCTATTGCAAAGTCTTTTGACTTTCCATCTAATAAGGGTGTTGGGTGACGCTTTGAATTCTTCTGGTACAGGTGTATGTATTTCATACGATATTGTGTCCCTACCTGTCACTGTAGTAAAGTGAATTGGCTCAATACGGAATTTTTCAAATTCATTCAACCTATCGTCTGCTATACTTAGGGTTGAGCCCGTATCTACTAATGCTATAAAGTTTTTTGAGCAAATAGTTATCCTAATTTGTGGTAATTCGTCCGAGGCTAGTTCATAAAAAACGCGGGACATTGTTCGTTTTGATTTCTTACATTTTCGTTACTTATTTCCTGAGGCATTACCATTCTTTGTCCAGATCTCTCCTGTTGATGGTTATTTTGGCCCGGAGATGATCTGAAGTGTCCTGAATTTGGGTTTTGACCTTGGGAGTTATTTATCTGTCTCCTATCGTTGTTTCCCTGAATATTATCAACCTCCATGTTTTCTGCTGGTGGATTTTGTCTATCAGGCTGCCTATGCTGCCCTGACAAGTTCCTTTGTTGTCCCTGATAATTATTTTGCCTATACTGACCCGAGTGGTTTCGTTGCTGTCCCTGATAGTTATTCTGCCTGAACTGTCCTGAAAAATGTCTTTGTTGGCCCTGATTATTTTGTCGATGCTGTCCTGATCTATTATGATACTCATCAGCATAATTTGGTCTTCTTTGCTTTTCTGGTGGAACAATTGTCTTTGGCCTAACTACTCTTCTAAATTCCTGCTAATTCGCTTACCGTATTGACCTTTAAATTTGTAATTCTTTTGTATATTTCGTGCGGCTCTGTGTCCGGTTTGTATCTAAGCTTCAATGTTTCCTTGATGGTAGTCCAATTGTCAGTCTCTGGTGTGTTGATCACGGCGTTCTTCGCTTCACCTTGAATCTTCTCGTGGAAAACAGCTCTCACTACAATCTTCCTTAGTTCTGGATCTTCTACTTGATTGAGGTAGTATTCTACGCAACTGAAGAATGAGTTGATCGTAACATCTCCTTGTCCGGTGAATATTGACATGTAACGGACATCTTTTAAAATCCTTTCCCTTTCCTCTCGGTTTTCTCGTTGTTGGAGTTGTACGTACGCTGACCTTACTTGTTCTAGCTGCTGAGTTCTTAGCTCTAATTCAGCAATAAGTTGATTTTGATTTTCCATGTTCCTGTTGTTATCGTGTATTTGATGTCTTTTCATAGACTTCTGTTTTTGCACTTCACTTGTGATTTTTCTTTTGCTTTTAGGTACACACACTAATCTTTGTCGATTTTATGGTATGTATTGCAAATTTTAATTCGAATTTTCACTGGGTAACGTGTTTATTAATTGAAATGTTTCATTTAGGAACACTTATATTTAATTAATTTCACACGACGTAAATTCGTTTCGCTGGACTCTTATTTTATAAGAATCCTACCGACTGCGCCAATAACATAAACGGGGTTTGAGCGGATTATAAAAAAAAAACAACAAAATCACTGGTAACTAGGAACGTTTATTATCAAATAAAACTTATTGTAAGACTTAACACGGGATACTACACACATTTCGTGTAGTTCGCCTCTATTTATTACATTCAATTTTCTGGGTTGTTAATCGGCAGACGTAATGTCAGCGATTTTGCAATTGCACATATTTTCTGGGAATACACCGACCGAATTGAGGTGTTTCCAGGAAATTGTGAAATAATTAATTATTTTTTGTAATCGACCGGATAAACGTGTCAAATTCATCGCCTGGTGCTGGCAATGGTGCTGGTGTTTGCACATATGTAACTCGCCCGCAGATCCGTGGACTGTGGTTGTTTTATGTATGAAGATAAGGGTTGAAAACAGAAACCACAGACACATCTGCACGGCGCGGCGCGGCGCATGCCTGCTCGTCGGCTGTGCACACAATACAACACATACGATCCCAAGAATTGACTTCGGTTTTATAATACATTTTGGTCATACAAATTGTTCAGAACTTGGAGTTCGAACTAAAAACAGGCAATTAAAACTATGTTGTCCATGAGTGTGAAATTCTTTTCTCCAAATTAGACCGGCTGCATCCTCCCCTCCTTGTTATTTTCTCATATAATAACAATTATATAATTATATTGGAAGGACGCTATTACCTAATACATTTTCGTTGTCATTTACCTAAATGAATTAAAGCACTCCGGATGTTCTAAAAGGCAGTCACCTAAGTCAGGGTTGCCAACCGCACTCTAAAATAGAGTATTGTACTCTATTTCATTCAGGTGTACTTTATAATCTATAACTCTAATAGAGTACACAAAAATACTCTTTTTTTACTTAAACTAACTTTTTTTCCCTTTTCTCTGCTTCCTTCAAATATATTTTCTGTAACGAAAGCATTTTCAACAATATTTCCGTACCATCCATCTACTGTACCTGCGTACACAAATGTTACAAACTTGTTTTCTTCCTCATTTGTATAATAAAGACTGGCTAATGTGAACCAAGCCTAAAACTCAGGTGTTTCTGAACGCTCCCTCAATTTTCAAAATATAATAAATGTCAATGTGACAAGTTGTTGAGGGTGCGAGAGCGAGTGTCATTTTAATTGTCTAATTTGTAATCGTATAAAATGTGAAGTGGCGAGAAGAGAAGAACAGAGAATCATTAAAATTAATTAAAAGCGAGCTCCTGGTCTATATGAACCTAGAGTTAGAATATTTAGATTCATACAATTATTTAAAAAAAAAATAAAAAATTGTTATATACTGCAAAAAGTACAGAACATTTTTTATTAAACTGTACTCTTTAATCTCTCTGAAATCAAATATACTCTATTCCTTCTTAAAAAAGTTGGCAACCCTACCTAAGTCCAATAATTTTTATTTGGCTATTAATAATGATTCTCAATATGAAGCCACAAAACATACTGACTAACTCAACATACTGACCCTTGCTGACGAATCCTACTATATATCAACCCAAGCTGTAGCTTCAGTCACCTCAATGTAAGACTCGCGTTATCTGTAATACTGAACTCAATTTTCTGAACTCGGCGCTCCGATTTTCAAAGGATGTTCCAATGAGATTCCTGGTGCTTACGTCACAAAATCTTTCACATCACCTCTGTTAGGCTACTGCTTGAATATGCTAGTCATGTATGCTCCTCTTACTATGAAAACTATCCAACTTGTCCAACGCAGATTCCTATGACTCGCTTTGCGTAGGCTCCCATGGGTTGATTTTTCTGGAAAAACGTAGCGAATACGCCGATATTCTTTTTATCCACCCAGTTCTTAACCGACAGCATCGACTGTCCCTCACTACTGCACCAGCTTCTTTATAATACTAACGCACGCAATTTAAGGTCTAAATGTTTTTTTCGACTAAATAACCACCGAAATGCATATAGTTCTAATGAGCCATTATCTCGTATACTACGTGAATCTAATAGACCTCCCATGTGTTCGATTTACATTTCAGCAGGGAAAGATGCTTCAATTATCACCTCTCTTCACTTTGATCTTCGTCGTCCTTTAGATTTAGTTTTTGTTGAAGACCAGTTTGTATTAAGCTCAATAAAATCGTTCGCGTTTGACCAGGGTATGTTAAGTTTAAATTTCTAAGGGCTCTTACAATGTATTCTCCACGGCTTTCAATTCTGTTCATCCATTATTATCCAAATTATCCATTGATATGACATTTGTTGAGTAAGCAATGTGCTTCATTTGCCAATGTGTTTTGTTTTTTCATCTGCATCCAAACACTGTTCAGATCTTTTACGATTACCACACAGTACAAAAAAAAGAAAATTTAACGTTCTGTCACAGATGTTCACTCGAGAACTTCTTATTTCCGACTGAGCGAAAATCGGACATTTTATGTGGGAAACCCAATAGTTCCTCAAAAACTTTCTGCCCAAGAGTGCAAATTGCGGAAATAAGAGATGCTAAGTCTAGTGAATCGGGACCCATGCCCACAAAATCTGGCAATTAAAATGTTCGTCCAAAATTGTTTTTCCAAACTGTAATTGCATAAATCCAAACGCTCCTCGAATCCCCGTGGCTCCTGTGTTAAAATGCAATGTATTGGACGCGTTCCCACTGAATCTACAATAGAACTCAGCAGATATCTTCATTATAATCCTTTTTGCTGATACTTGAATGATGTCTTTCATAATGTAGAACGTCGTCATAATTTTGAATTTTTTCCGCCCTATCAAGATGTCTCTCCCAACCAAACAAAAATCCGAATGAATGTCCTGGTGGTTGGTGTAGTTCTTTCAAGGTATCTCTTCGCATTCTAACTCAATAACTAAACCAATAATTTTGGAATCTTTAAATACATTTTTGTAACAGATTTGCTTAATCATTTTCGAAAAAGCTTTATCCGTGACTGCAAAAGAAAGGTGCGTCCTTCCTAAATCAGTAAACCTTTCTAAAAAAAATGTATTTGATTAGTTTTTAAGGTACAAAATTCTTCCTAAACGAATATTTTGCTAGAAGGGAAACTTTTCAATTCAGTTATATACTCTTACACACATTCATGCATAGATCTGATTTATTTCAGTTTCTATAGGTGACTAGCACGCAAGCACATGAAAACTTTAAGAAAACCCAGTGTCAGGTTTCCAATTGAAGGAATAGAACCCCACTAAAAGTTATAAAAACATAAGTTTGAAAAACACACCATTGTTTATGGAAATGCCTTAAGTAGATATTGGCCTTTTCGCCATTTGTCAATATAAATTGCCTACGTACGTACATACATATGTATGTATGTAGCACCTAGTTACAAACACTCCAAGAATTCGTGGCCTTCATTCGCTGATGACCAATATAATGTTATAATGTATGAATCTTCTCTGTATCCTGAATTTAGTAACAAGCTACCCTATTATTATAATTCATACACACATATGACAGTTAATGAAGCATATTTTCCTAGAAAAAAAACACAATCGTTTGACTGCCATTGCTTGACTTGTATGTGACTCGTCCACCAATTCGTTGTCCGTAGTCCTCGACCTTGTTTACGTACATTTGTACGCAAAAACAATGTGTACACAGTGAGTCATAGTCTAATAACAGTTTAATCGAACCAAACAACAAATACTCGCACGTAAACAACAATATTAGGGCATCGAGACCTGTATTAAAACCCCAGCGTCAAAACATCCTGTTTACGGTTGAAAACTCTATATAAAGATGTCCCTGGGCGAAGTTTTCAACCAATAGAAAGTTTAACTTTAAGTAAACAGGACACGAATACTTTAAACGATGCATACTGTACTCGTACTGTCACCGTTTACCGAAATTCATTTAGTCCATTTAATAGTTATGTTTATGGTGGTGGCGGCAATTGAGTTTGTGTGTGGTCATTCAGAAAGTAATAAGAACACCAATTTAAGGGCTGAACAGGAATGCTCTATTGTATTCCAGAAAGACCCTTCAACCACCAACGATAACGTCTGCCAACGGTCTTCCACAATCAGAAAAGATATTAAGGAGGACTATTGGAAAAGTGTGGATCTCATTATAAAACTTGTTCATCACAGTCAAAGACTATAGGGTTTGGCAAAGACATTGAAACTTTTGTTAACTTGAAAAGTGTGAACAATCGGTAAGATGTGATTTAGCACTGCGGAAGGACAAGGAGACTGTAACTTTAATGAAATATATTTGTACTACAATTAAACGATTGAAAGATACAATTAAAATTGAATTTACTTACCAATTTTACAGATCTTTAATATATATATGTTCTATTTGAGCTAATATTCATCGGCTGGCGAATATAAGTCCCACCGTAAAAATACAATACAATACAATACAAATAAATCATATTTTCTAAGACTTGAAAGCCTTATGCCTAAATAGCCGTAATGCTAAATAGTTACATACTTACTTAGGTGGCTCTATAGCCCGCTGTAAACCTGGGCCTCAACTAACAAGCCTATCCAGTTAGAATGGTCTTTATCTAACCGCCTCCAGTTGCTTACTCCAAGTGGGTTGAGGTTTGCTTCTAATTGTGCGCGCCACCTAAGTTAAGGTTTTCCCATATTGCGTTGTCCCTCCGGGTTAGATTCCAAAACTCTGTGGACCGGAGCATCGGTGCCCATTTGCTCTACATATCATAGCTATCTCAGGCCATTGATGTAGAGTTTTCTGACTAAAACTATGTCACCGTACAGCTCACATAGTCATTGAATCCTCCAAAGCCCCTAAACGCAAACGGGAACAAATATTTTACGAAGGATTTTTCTCTCAAAACGTACGAGGGTATCTTCATCAGCTTTCGTGCCATTAAGTAGAACTGGGATAACCAGGGTTGTTTGGGATAGAGCCTTCTCAAGCCTAAGAAACAGCGAGTATATTGACAACAGTACTCGTATTTGCCCAGCCGAATGTTCATCATTCTCTTTCTACAGACGCGTAGCACTTACGTCTCTTGCCTTCAAGGTCATAGGAACGCTGTTTAATCATCGACTCATGAAATATGTCAAAACATGAAAATCCCTCAACGACTGGCAGTACAATTTTCATATCACTGGTAATTTAGTGACATGTGGAACTACTCGTACAGCCTGCATAAATCTACAAATAAAGGATTTTCCAATAGGGACTTGACAACTTTGAATTTAATTTGTGAACGCACTCTTTCACTAATCATCAAACTGTCACTGTCAATTTATTCAGTAAATTCAACATTTTCATCATGGTAAAGTACATGAACGAGCAACGTCTGAAAATTATAAAAATTTTCTACCGAAATTCGGAGTCGGTGACTGCAACTTTAAGAGCGTTAACTCCAATTTTCGGTCGTAATTCTCAATAACAAGTTTAGTGCAAAAATTTAAGTCTACATATTCGTTGTGTGATGTTGCTGTCAGTGAGATAATGGTCCACAGCAAACGATCCAAATCAGTCAATTCCACGGCGTTCTCAAGAATTGGGCATCGCTCAGACCACATTATGGCTTATTTTGCGTAAGGATCTTAGTTTACACCCATACAAGATCAAGCTGACTCAGGAATTAAAGCCGATGGACCATATGAAGCGACGTACGTTCTCCGATTGGGTTCTGGAGAAGATGCGCCAAGATGATGAATTTCATCGTAAAATCATCTTCAGTGATGAAGCTCATTTTTGGCTCAATGGGTTCGTCAATAAGCAAAATATGCGTTATTGGTCGGGTGAAAATCCACATGTGCTTCATGAATCACCACTTCATCCACAAAAAATAACTGTTTGGTGCGGTTTGCATGCCGGCGGCGTTATTGAGCCATATTTTTTCGTCGACGATAAAGATTCAACAAGATGGTGCCACAAGCCACACAGCACACGCTACAATTGATTTATTTAAGAGTAAGTATGGTGAGTGTGTTATCTCAAAAAATGGGCTAGTCGATTGGCCGCCTCGTTCGTGCGATTTAACGCCGCTTGACTATTTTCTGTGGGGCTACGTTAAGTAATTGGTTTATGTCAACACGCCGACGACGTTGGAAGAGCTCAGAGCCAACATTGAACGCGAAATAGCGACCGTTTCGGCCGAAATGTGTGTCGTTGAAAATTGGGTCCATGGAATCGACCGCTGCAAACGTGCCCGCGGTGGCCATATGAACGAAGTCGAGTTCCATTCATAAATGTTTTGATTGTACTTCAAGCCGATAATAAAGTTTTTGAAATATCTCAAATGGTTTGCGTTTTATTTAAAAAAAAATTTGTCAAGTCCTTATTGGAAAACCCAATACAAATGGGTTGGTTTTCACCACAGCCACTATAACCAAACCTATGTACCTGCTGCGAATCTGCGTTCCGCCAGTGAACGGGCAATCTGTGGGATTGATTCCTAACATTCCTGCTCAAAACATTTGGTGAGAGCATCATCCAGGTTTTGAACAGCTTCCTCTGCCTTTTTTGTTGTTCTGAGTTGTGTTGGTGCATTGACAGATTTTCCCAGCTGCTCTTTTAAGAGTGCCCAATGGCATTTCGCAGATTCCTCCCCTTTAGCAAGGTACAGACCTCGCATCCGATTCCGTATTCGATATTCCTATGATTCGTTATGGAAACTTTCAGCAGTTCCTTCTAAATAAATATTAACTACGAAAGAATATTGTTGACAACCAGATCAGATCAAAACACCATGCTTCCTCTACCGGGGGGTTATGAATGGCATATCGTGTATGCACTCATTTAGAAATAAAGTGTAAATTAATCCTTTCAAAGTGCTGATGGTTTCATGTCTACTATAGAATTAATAGTAACTTTGCAAGGGACGAGCCGTCCAAATCTTATTCATATGTGAGAATAGATTTTTCACTTCTTAGCGTTGAGTTCAGGGTTCTGGGTATAAAGAAGAGTGAATGATATTCACAGGCTAACTTTTGTTATCTAAAAACCTCACAGGCTTTAGTTCCCAAGGTTATTTTCCATATCATAGTTCTCCACTTTTATCCAATCAGTCCCTTAGACGTCCGCAGTGCTTGCAATCGGCATCGCTCAGAGAAGATATCAGCACCTTTATTGGTAAACTGATCTCGTGACGTTTTTCACATTCTTTCTTTTTGCTTTATTGGCGTATAATGTTTATTGGAAAGCGTTTGAACCCTTGGAATCAAATATAAAACTAGAAACAAATTTATAGAAAAACTGCCGCATATCTAATTTGGGCCTTAAGTTCTATCTCCGCTCTTACAACTAAAAGACTTGCCATTGTTACTGGTAGCATTACTCATAAGATGCTCGAAATTTGGCTTCCTCAGATTTCAAGAACGCAAATACAAGGTAATTGCTAACTTCCACAATAAATTTGACCGTGACAAACCGCAATATTTTACCCATAGCTAATAAAAAACAAGTAGCCTTTAAAAATTGCATTAAAAACTAGTCCAACTAATGGCTTCTGTTAAAAAAAGAAGAAAAAAAAAAACAAACAAAAAGTGAAACAGTAAAGTGAAACTCACAATTGTCAAGATATATGTATGTATTTATTGCATGCCTGTACATACTCGTCAAAATCATATGGTCAATTCTCACTGACTGTCAAAACACTATAACAAAAACGATGGAGCAACAAAAAAAAAAAACAGCTAAATTAAACTCCCACCAAGTCAAGCCGTTGCAAAACCCATCGGTTCATTGCTCTTGTTCTAATTATAGTTAGATTCATCCTCTCCATAGTCCCATAAATCCTCATTGTCATAGTCTTCGTCGGATCCATCAGAGTCCTCATCCACTTCTGGCTCTGGGCACTCTTCACATTTGCTCTCGTTGATGCCGTAATTTATGCACTCTGCTCCAACACACTCACAGCATCCGTCATGGAACCATCGGTAACTGTTTGCACCCATGCTCTCGCAGTACTGCATGCACTTCTTATTCGATGTGCATGTATTCAGATATATCACGGTGCAATTGATTATCGGCACCTGTAGAGGCTTTTTAATTTCTATCGCTTCCACATCTATGGCATCTCCCAATCGCCTACTTATGTCAAGCTGTTGCTTCAGACCCGCTTTCATCGGGAACCGATATATTACCCACTTGTCATCATCGACATCGGTAAGGGTATCGAACAGCTCTGGGATCCCATCGAAATCCCCAATTTGTGATTTCGGTGAAAGGGCAGCTTGGGTCGCATTGTGCGTCGGACACATTTCCAAGCAACTACAACACTCTGTGTACAATTCGCCCAAGCAATTTAGACAATCCTTGCAGCAATAACAATCCGACAATTTACATTGGCAACTTTGTGTAAGTAAACACTTTGACACCACCGAACCGCAGACGAATTCGTTACAAGATTTCACTATTCCAGTGATGGAAATACAAATTGACAGAAGCACCAGGTAAATTCTACAGTAAATCATGTCCACTTGTGTTTAACTATCAAAAACAAAAAGAAACAAAAAAAAAAAATTACAGGTGATCCGAGAGCGATGTTAGCGTGAGAATAGTTCAGTGAGTACTGACTTACATAGATCCTGTCATGAGTTTTTTTTTTTTTTTTTTTTTTTTTGTAAATACGTTTATGACACCAAATTTAGCAGGTACTGGAACATACACATGTCGGGCAGAGCTCCCTGCAGGGTGTAACTAATGCTCAGGTAATGAGACGTGATTCATTGTTTTAAGATGCCCTTCTGGGCTACGGTATGCGAGCGGTAATTATATAATAAACTACTTATTGCCTAATGCAGCAGAAACAGGTGCCTAACCGTACTTTTACACCCAGGTATTGTGTTAAAACAACAGTTTATTGCTTTGCCATTGAGTAAGGCTGTAGATGAGAATAATCTTTTATGTTTTCACTTTAACTTAGTTCTTGGCAAGGATGACAATTGCAAAGGAAGTAGCTCATTAAAATTTTGGTAAATTTTATACAAGGACGCTTTGTTTTTGTGAAGTGGATTTTTAGTTCGCTACAGTGGATCATAAATTATTCCTGGAAGTAATTACTATAAACACATAGAAGTATTTTCAATGTACTCGATGAGACTTGATTTAAGAAAATGGACTGAGACATCAGACAGGAAGGTGGTGTATGTAGTATCGTGGTGATAATATGATGAGGCGTATCTCCTCTTCTTCTTCTCCACCTTTATTATACGAATTTGTCCTATACATTAGTGTGCAAGAAATAAATAGAAACTTAGAATTATATCGATGTTAGTCTTGTTGACTGGATCCGACATCCCCTTCGATGATCGTCCCTGAAGTCGTGGATTACTTCATCGCCAACAAAAGCCATTTTCGCAGATCTAGTATTACGCAGCTACATAGTTCTCGACCATAAAGATAAAGGGAAAGTTCATAGCTACGTTGTGACTGATCAGCCACCTTTTCAGTTAGACTACCGGTTTGGTTTTCTGCCGAACGAAATAGATAGAGTAAGAATCTCATAAGGTTCTCATGAGTTCCAATTTCAAAAAGTTGCTATGTCAATGAAAATCGTTACTTATTTGATAGAATGAACGGATTTCGATAGCGATTTTTCAATTCAGCTGCGAGAATCCAACGATATGTACTTCTTAAAATGCTCATATCCACGTGTACGTTCGTGTACTTAAGGCTTTTCCATTAGATGCTCTACATATACCCAAAAGGTGGTCTATGAACTCACGCATATCATCTTTTGATGGATGTCATATCTGCTTTCCATTTAATCATGCAAAGCTAACTCTTAAACGACGTTACGAACTCATTTAAAAATATTGTCAAAATTCGAAGTTAGTTACGACTACGGTACGTGTGTTACCTTAAATTTTTGACCGCTAAAGTCGCCCCGATTAGCTAACAATTGAGTGTTCGGATGGGCTTTTTCACTCCACAAAACTGCCGAAACAGAGAGGGAGCGAAAGACAGTAGGGAAGATATAATAATACTTGGCTACATGCCAGTTTAAACCAATTGATCATAGTGCACGAACTTTTGCTGAATCATCCTCAATGACGAGGCAAATATCTTGTCAAATGACTTTGTTATTAAACAAAATTGCCGCATTTGGTCAAGCGAAAAGCCATAGCTGTTCCAAAAGTAGCAATTGCATATAAAACACTTGACTGTTTGCTGTGATTTTATGTCTGAGGTATTTTTGGGTCCTATTTCTTGCCGGCAGCCAGTCATCAACAGTCTGTGGATAACACTATCCCTTAATGTTGACCAATTGCTTTTGAGGATAGATTAGAATTAAAAGGCTTAGAAAATAAATAGTTTCAACAGGACGGTGCCACTTGCCACAAAGTGTGTGCCACTACCGACTTACTGAAGATGAACTTCGGTGATCATCCTATGGCCCTGCCAATTGGCCGCCCCATTCGTGGGATTTAACACCTTTAGATGCACATCTTTGGGGCTTCAATAAGTCTTTGGTGCATGCCAACAAGCCAGAAATTTTGATGATTTGGAGACGAACATTCGAAGCGAAATTACTGCAATTTCCGCTGAATTATGCGAAAAAATCATATAAAGGGTGTTTCTACAGATTGTCAATTTGACAGTTGAAAGTTGATTCTGCCATTTAAGAATGAATAGATTAACGCGTGCAAATTGTGCAAACTTATTTTGAAAACCATGGTTGGGTTCGCCAAACTTATCGTGCGCTACGAGCATTTTCCGGTCGACATAATCATCCATCTGACCAAGTTATTCGGAACACGATGAATCGTTTTCGCACCACGTACATTCTAGTGGATAATTTATGCTCATCCACTTGATGGAAGATTTTGCGGAAAGATCTTGGCTTAAAAGCTTATAAGGTCCAGCTTGTGCAACTTCTTAACGTGCAGCAAATCGATGAAGGCTTCCGGCTTTGAAAACAGTTGTTGCCGACGTAAATCGCTAGCACACCGCCTCTTATTGTTTGCACGTTGCACACAAAGATTGTTCGAAGAAACTGCTTTATAGAATAATTTAGGTCTTCCTATATTTTTAATGGCATCAAATACTAATTATGGTACAAGAAAAGTGGTCGACGTTGTGGAGTAGTTAATTCGTTGGTTACCGAAGAAAATTCTCCACAACTTACTCACTTACTTAGATGGGGTGCACCAGGACCTCAGCTAACATGCCTCTCCAGCCAGCGCGATCTTTTGCTAGCTGCTTATAGTTGTACATACGAAGTTGGTTGAGGTCGCCCTTCACTTGTGTGCGCCTCCTAAATTGAGGTCGTCCTCCACTTCGTTGCCCTCTGGGTCGAATTCGACAACTTTCCGGGTTGGCGCACTGATGTCCATATATTATTGAAATGTCTTCTCCATTCTCCATTGATGCAAAAGTGACCGAAAATTATCCGAAGAGTTTCGAGTTTTCTCTCGAAGCGCCGGCAAGCATTTTCATTCTCTTTCTTCAGTGTCCACACTTTTGGGCAATAAAGCAGGACTGGGATAATCAATGTCTTGTATGATATAATGTCTTTTTGGTTGCTCGAAAGAGGGCTTAACTGTTCAGCCCAAAGAAGTTCTTTTTTTTAAGAACTTAACACTCAAGTGGGTATGACAACACTTATGATGCCAAAGCATGTGTTAAATTTTTCGCAAAATTTGACGAAAAGAGAAGGAAAGATTTTTGGGGAAACTAAATTATTAGTGTAAACTAATTTGATGCTGTATTTAGGCAAACATTCATTTCACAAGGTTTTAGTTGCCTGAAAAAAGAGTCTTTCGGTCACGGCTGGTATTGAACCGTGAACCGTGCGATTTAGAAGACAATATAGTACACTACCACTTGAGCCACGGCGATAAACGCCATGGTGTCGTTGTAGCGGGCAGCGGAACTGAGGTAGATATAGACCCTAATTACAATACATCAAAATTGTAACTGCCTATGGTGAAGTTTTGTCCTAAGCGTTGATGTTGTCTGTCCCTCCTTGTTGATAGCATATAATTCGATTTTCTTTCATTGACCGCTAAACACATATTTGATGCTTCTGGTTCTATGGTGAGAAACGCTCGACTGGCAGCTCGTTGCGTTCTTCTAAATATGTCAATGTCATCTACATATAAGAGGAACTGAACAGACTTTCAAAAGATATCCTCTTAAGCTGAATTATAAGTTTCGAACAATCCTTTCAAGAACGATGTTGACAAAAATCAAGATTGAAAAAAAAATTTCATTACCAACCTTGACCGAGAAGCATGCATTCTTCATCATGGTCCTGGATAGTCGAAAGAGCATGAAAAAGGATGCTCTGTATAGTTCGTCTCTACAGATGTTGTCATTTGCGGCTTTGAAGTCGATGAAGAGGCGGTGTGTATCGATTTAGAACTCCAAGCTTTTTTTCCAAGATCTGTCGTAATGCGAAGATTTGATTTATGGTGGACTTTCCTGGCATAAGACCACATTGATATGGGCCGGAGTGTTTACGAAGGCTCTTTGGCATTCACATAATGTGGTAGACAGGATTTTATATACGATGTTGAGGAGATTTATTCCCCTATAGTTGAGGTAGTTCAGGGGATCTCCGTTTCCATTCAATTCGTCGGCCATACTTTCGTCGAACAACATTATGGAAATGAATTGATGTATGTTCCGTATCCAATCATCACCTGCGGCCTTAAACAGCTCGGTAGTTAAGCCAATGGATTCATCAGCTTTGTTGGACTTAAGCTTGGAACAACTGCTCTGACTTCATTTTGGTCAGGTGGACGGAAATGTTGTCTGACTTCATCTAGAGTGAATGGATGCTGTAGGATGCTATTCGTCATCACCTTCTATGCTATTCGTTTCCTTCTACATTCTAGCAGATTTCTGTTCGGGCTTTACAGCTGTGGTGTGTTCATTTTGTTTTTTGGTAATACTTCCGAACTTCATCCTTCCGGTAACACCTCTCTAATGCCTGGATCGAGTGCTGAGCCTATAGAGGAGCCTATATTCTTCCCTTCTCTTCTGCGTGAGTCCTTTTGATTTTTTTCTGCAGGGCCACTCTGTACATCCGTTGTTTTTCCAGGTTTGCCTGAATGCATTCGTCATCCAACCAGGGATTTGCTTGTTAGGGCCGGTTAAAACCCAGTATATCTATTGTATATAACACTGATCTGGCTGTTACGGATATCCCCATCCCTACCTTGGCTACAACGAGGTAATGGTCCGATTCGATGCTAACTACTCGGACACTAAAGGAGTGGCTGGCGTCGATCGCAATGTAATCAATTTGGTTGACGGTTTGTTGATCAGATGTCAGCCAGGTCCCTTTATGGGGATCAAGGTGTGCGAACCGTGTGCTGACTATAGTTTCGAGTACACTACGTCATGCTCCCAATTCTATAAGCCTGTGTAAATTTTCGAAAGTGATGGTACGGAGGCTGTACTTTCCGGCTGCCTAGCTGTCATTAAAATTTGATTTTTTGCTCAATTAGTAACAATGTCCAGATGCCAAAAATGTAAATCAATAAAAATCGATGAATTAAACCTTTGCTGATGATATAACCTCACATACCAAGTCACAAATCAGAACGATCAAATGACTCTGATTTGAGAGGCTGCTTCTAGAATAAGGGAACTTTGTACACTAGCAGGCTAACTCAGAGACTGTACAGTTCAAGGTCTTTTTAATGACTTTAGAACCATACGTCCGGCTTTTAAGTAACAGCGCAGTTATAAGAAGAAGACCGTTCATCGAAGACTTGTCTCAAAATTTCAGCTCATAGATGGTGTATCGTTCAAGTGCAAAGAATTTCTTTTTAATAGCAGATCCTCCAATAGGGAGAAGTTTCAAACCGTGCAGTCATCATTTTTGAAAGTTCCTTCAAATTTAGACACTAGAAGAACTCTTCTGTATCGTAAATGTAAAATGAATTTTCGTTTCGCGAAACATGTACAAGTAGCCAATTACATGAGTTCTTGGTCATTATCTGTTGATTGTGCTCCTATTCGTCACGTTGTGGACAAATTTCGTAAGACAAGTCAAAGTAATGTGCGTAAAGAAGAAACTTTAACCGCTTTGAGCGAGACTATGGCAGAAGATCCGGAATTATCAATTCAGTCTCGATCGCAACAGTTTTGCCTTTATCCGTCCACTGTGTTGAACATTTTGCGAAAAGATCCACCTAGTGCAGAGATTAAGTCATGAGACCAGGATTTGCAACGGGAGTTCGCGGGTTTTGCGGCTCTTACTTTTATCGAAAAATCGTGTTTTTCAATTAGATTCACCTTATGTCAACGTTGTGTTTGTGGGCAAGCCAAATTGTCATTACTGTAGTGAGGCAAATCCAGAAGAGACTCAAGCAAAAGTGCACTGTTTGATGTAGACTCCCCGTCGGTGCCATCATCGGTCCTTTTTTTTGAAAATGAAGTCCAAACTTATGCTACAGACCTAGTCTGATCCGCAACTTGACCGCCCGGAAAACACGAGTTTTCACACGGACGAATAAGAGCTAGTCCGAGAAACAGACTGGATATTTACAAAAAGACCAGGTAAGAAACGCAAAGCTGATTCCTCGCCTGAAAATGTACAAAAAGAGACGCCAGCCAGCTCTAATACAGTTGAGGTCAATAAAGGAAAAAAGCAACCCAAACAAAGACTGCCGCCGCCAATAAACGTCTTTCGAATCTCGGACTATAACAAGTTGCACACAATCTTCAACCGACTACAGAGTAAAATCCCGCAATAACGATACATGCACTGTCAATGTCCTTAATCCAGACAATTACCGTTCGCTATCACAAAAATTAAATGCCGAGAAGATTCAATGGCATACGTTCGAAAACAAAGCGGAAGCCTTGCCCTAGAGCACGCCTCTTGCCCTAAAGAAAATATTTTATTTGACCTAAGAAATAAGGGCTTAACATATTTAACTCTCTTGAACCAATCTTTATTCCTAATGGTGACCCTAATGCGAAGCATTAACATTTTGGGGCTCAAGATGTATCTCACAAAAAGGCAAAACTCTATACAATGGCTGGAATGGAATGTGGTTGGCAATTTTACTCAACAGGCAGACCGACGTACTGGGTTAAAAGTACCGCTTAGAACGCCGTATCAACTTGAAAAAGAAGTTGAAGTCATACAGCAAGCGGCCTGGAATAATACTCCACGCGAATCGAACAAAGTTGTCAGTATCGACATAATATACCCGCCAGAAATCAGGGAAGTGGCACAAAACTCGAGCTCAACAAGATAAGAAGTCTTTTAATAGACTCTGCAACTTGTTGAAAAAATCGATCAAGGACTTCAATGACCAAGGTATTAATAACTACCTAGAAAGCCTCACAGCGACAAAAGATACCAATTACTCCATATGGAGAGCCGTTAAAAGTCTTCGTAAGCCCCAAATGCACGTGGCGCCAATAAGAAGAAACCAGGATGACTGAGCGAAAGAAGATAAAGAAAATGCTAACGATTTCGCCGACCATCTTGCAGAAACATTCAAACCATTCGACGGGCAAGTGCTTCCAGAGCATTTCCATACGATAGACGTGACGACGAACCTTCCAATTGAAAAGGCTACACTTACGGAAATTAGACAAGTTATAGACGCGCTTAAGCCCAATAAAACCCCCGGATATGACTTAATTACGGGAGAGATACTTAAAGCGCTACCGGAAAAAGGTTTGCTAAAGCTGCTCTATCTTATAAATGTCATCATAAGACTAGAGCATGTACCGCATCAGTGGAAGGTTGCCGAAGTTATGGTTCCGAAACCCAGTAAAATGCTGACTGAAGTCAAGTCATACAGACCAATATCGCTCCTCCCGATTATATCGAAGGCCTTCGAGCGAATCTTACTTAATCGTCTTAAACCGATTATTGACACAAATCGTCTCTCGCCGGATCATTAATTTGGCTTTAGAAGCCAACACTGGCATTCCTTGACGTTTCGCTAGCTTTTGATAAGGTATGGCACGATGGCCTGAAATATAAACTTCGACGTGTCCTACTCGAGCGGGCCCCCGCCCAATTATCAAGGCTTCGCCCTTTAATGACGTTGTCTAATAATGAACGGGGGCAGAGCAAAGTACTGGTCTTATCGTAAACATCTTCAGATGACGCTACCGAAGGTTGCTACGATTTGATCAGTCACAAGCTGCCGGTCATAGGTCTTGTTGGCGGCTGGACCACCGGTAGTCCCTACCAGGACTTAAATCACGGTACCATGGGAGTCAGGAGCCCCCCGGATCTCGGTCCGGGCCTGACTTGTTAGAGGTAGGCCCCCTTGTGGGAGCGTCATGGTGGCTGTGGTTTAAACCCAAAATCGCGGGTAAGAGTCTTCCTATGGTTTTCCTTGGTTTTCCTTTAGGTTTTCCTTGGTTTTCCTTTGGTTGACTCAATGTGGAGTTGCAATAAGTGCTGGGTGCTGTGACCCTAAGAACAGTAAGAGGTTTTAGGTCGGCCTCGACTCATACCAAGGGTGGAACTTGTGCCGGCAACACAGTTCCGAATTGGTATCAATGGATTGACGGTGAGCGATGGCAAGGCGTATCATTGCTCCCATGGATGCACGTGTCAGACAACAAAACGAATATTCCAATTTTAAGACAATAAAGGCGGGGGTTCCGCAAGAAATTGTTTCACAAACTGACCATACTCTGCTAGCCACATTTGCTGATTACACTGCAATTTTGGCAACAGCTAAAACCGTCGAAGAAGCAACTGTTAAGTTACAACTCGCTCTTACACGGATTAACAATTGGACAAAGACTTAATGAAAACAAAAAACAAGTCTGTCTTCACGTAGACTTCACTCTCAAGAAAACTGACAACCTACCTGTATTTATCAACGCAGTACAAATTCCTTTCGCAAACGAGGACAAATATCTTGGTATGACACTCAAGGCTAAACTTAAATGGAGAGCACACGTTAAGAAAAGACGTAAAGAGCTTGAGATTAAATATAGAGACATGACTTGGAAAGTATTCCAAGCTCAGTTTAGAAAACAAATTGCTGCTATATAAGCAAGTGCTAAAAACCGGTCTGGACATAAGTTATACAGCTTTGGGGTTGTACCCAAAATTAGTAACGTTAACGTCTTACAGACATTCCAAAACAAAGTTTTCCGAGGGTTTGTTAATGCAGCCTGGTACATTAGAAACGATGATACCTACAGAGAACTAGGAGTCGAAAACGTTCAGAACGAAATTAAAATGTTTCCGCGAAAACACAAAAATCGACTACAAGGACATACGAATATTTCTGTTCAACAGATCCTTGACGAAACAAATTTATTGCGCCGTCTGAAAAGAAGTAAACATCTCGATCTAGCGCGGTAATCAGTAGCGATTAATTTTTAAAGTACGTAGGAAACTTCAATAGAAAATCGCCTGCAAAATATCTTATTAAAGCAAAATGAAACGCGAAAGAAGAACTGCTTGTTAAGTGTGACCTCAGTCGTAGTCTGTTAAAGGGGGGTGTTTTTAGTGAGTAAGAATATCACACTACTATAAGCACTGGGCTTATAGTGCCTATGAACATTTCTCACCGAATTTACTTCATGTGGGGCTGTGAAAAATCTTTGGTGTATGCTGATAAACCGCAAATTAATTGGTCTGGAAAGCCAATAGTCAGCGCATTATTGATGATGTATAGCCCTAAACATAATGCCAGAAACCATTCGTAAACATAACGAATAATAAGAATATACGATTCAATCTCAATTGTTTTCGTTATCGCTTAAAACTAGTTTATAGCTCTTTAAATATACAAATGAAACGGAGTTTACCCAACATTTTTGAAACGTTACCCATCTTTCTGTCTCAGATTAAAGCAGGTTAAGTACAATTTTCACCGAACCTTTCCATCCTTGAGCTAGTTTCAAAAGTTGTGAAGAAAAGAATAAAATCTTCCACTCCAAAGGACAATGCAATAGAGAAAAATTCTTATAAGAAACAAAAAAAACCTATTTTTATTTATTTATTCAAAGGCTTAGGCATCTAAAGGTGGCCCTAAACGACGAGCATGCTCGCCGAACATGCTCGTGCTCGCTATATTTTTCTCGTATAGGGGCTGGTTCACGAGCCGCTCGCTGTTGGCGAAAAATTTCGATTTTTTCGTGCTCGTTGGCTTCGATGTTCGCCGTGTAGGGCCATGTTCGCGAGCAAACCTCATTTTTGCTGTGAACGCCGCCGAGTGAATATCGTGGATTAAACATAATGGCAGCAGTAAATAAATAAATCACCATAAGCGCAACCACTTGCGCTTCTTTATCGCACATGTTCACAGTATGAAGAATCAACACGAAATGAATGCTCGCCAAATGTTTAGGGCTACCTTAAGCTATACTCACTTCAACAATATACAATCTGGCCAATATTGTCTTTTACTGTACAACAGTTTTTCTTATTCTTGTAATTTTCTTTCTTAATTATATAAATCATCGCATTGTTTTGCTTTTGACAAAAAAGAAAAAAAACAAGTGCAAGATTCTTAACATGCACGTAGAAATTCATTTTAAATTTTCTTCTCTCTCCATCTGGCAACCTTTTCCCTCTAAATACACTAATCACTAAATCATAAAATAATTAGCCTAGGAACATGTGTGTGTTGGTTATTTGTGCACTTTTTCTTGGTTGTACACTTGTTCTGGGTTTATCCGGCGATCACTTTCATTCACAGTCTTGTGTCAGAATGACAAGCCACCACCGTTTAGCAGACAATTTAGTCGAATGTCAATGCGATTGTTGAACGCTTTTTTTATTCTGTTTCTTCTTGTTTACAACAATAAATTAAATAGCTGTGTGGTATTTTTAATTAATTACGAGTATTGAGCTACCTCGGATTTAAATTTTGGATTCAAAATGAAATTCTACATTGTTACCGTTTTAATTCTGTTGTTCGATCAAATCAATAAAATTTTAACTCAAGGCATCCCGATCAGCCCTTGTCCGAAGGTTTTTCAGTATCGTTTTGATGGCACAGAATGGTTTGGTATGATGTCCCTCAGAAATGCGGACATGGGGCAAGTTTTCCACATTAAAGTCACGTTGTCCATGAGAGGAAACCCAACTACGGTAAGTGATAGTGTTAATAAGTTTCGTAGAAAATATTTATTCATATAAAATACAAATTATAGAATTGTGAGTGAAGTGTTAAAATTTTCCAATTCTATATGCATTTATTGCCTAACTTTAGTCTTAACCGTAGAGGAACCAATTGTTAGCATAGTTATTATGACGTACTTGTTCATGTAAATATGTGCGAGTATGTACCTTTTTGAAAAGCCAAATAGACGGTTCGTCAAAATATCCGTGTGGCATATGTAACAAAGACATCATCATCAATATACTCTCATTCAAGAGTGACACATTCAATTTAGCGCTTCTCAAACTTGTCGATGCTTTTTTTGCAGAACGATTTGTCTTTGCTCTCAAAATAGACCTCAGTTTCGGCAATCACTTCTTCATTTGAGCCAAATTTCGAAGCGTAATTCATGCAATTTAACCATCGTTTTCATCGACTTGTTGCACGGTGCATT
This sequence comes from Volucella bombylans, assembly GCA_949129095.1. Classification (NCBI taxonomy): domain Eukaryota; kingdom Metazoa; phylum Arthropoda; class Insecta; order Diptera; family Syrphidae; genus Volucella; species Volucella bombylans. The sequence continues at coordinate 107,064,000 of OX422143.1, read as the reverse complement.
ATCTTGGTGAAGCAGCACTTTTTTATTTTGCATGTGAGGCCGTTTTTTCTCTTGATGTCTACACTCAATCGATCCAATAATGTCACGTAATATTCGCTATTGTTCGTTTTACCTTTCTCAAGATAGTCGATGAACAAAATAGCTGAAATGAGAAACTGATGCTATAAACTTTGACAGCCGACTTTTGAGTTTTTGTCGCTTTGCACGGATTCCACCGGCTTTTTTAATTCATGTGTTTAGTATTGGACAATGTTTCATTCGATGTCACATACCGACGTGAGAAATCGTTTTTAACGACGCGTTGCTATTTCTGATTCGGTGTGAGAAAACGCGGCTCCCACTTCGAAAGCAACTTACGCATGTTCAAATTTTTGTGTAAAATTGTAAACACACTACCTTCTGATATCTTTAAGGTATCAGCTGTCTCACGCAACTTCACTTTACGGTTTTGCAAAACAATTTTGTGGGCGTTTTTTCGATTTTGAGCGACCAGATGGTTCAGTATCATCGGTGTTTGTACGACCGCGTTTAAGTTCACCATATCAGTCCACAATAGTTGATTTCCCTGGTGCAGAGTCTCCATAACGCTTATCAAGCCACTGTTTATCTTCAACAATTCAACAGAAACAATGTTTAATCAACACACGAAATTCGTGTTTAAACATTGTTTTGAAAATAATAAAAGTTGTTTCACTAAAACCGCTGTAACTTGTAAACTAATAGGTGGAATGACATGCATTCTTGACATGTATCGTTTCAGGATTAGTACTATCCATAAATCATATGGGTCTGTCAATAGTGGTGCCATCTATGTGTCAGACCGGATACTTATTGAGTGATGTATTAATTTATATTATTTACATTACCCACAATCGTGGCAGTTCGGGCCCTGTGTCAACTGATTTGGAATGTTATGGTCTATGCACTTGTAGCCGATTTTTGTAGGCCTTAAGTCCCATTTACAATACTGCGAGATGCGATACGTTGTTCGAAAACGAGAGCGCATGAACTGTCAAAAATATTTCCGTAACATCTAATTCAATGTGTTCGTTTACAATAATGCGAGTCTCGCAGTGAGCATCGCAGTCAATTTGGAAAATCTGGAAAACTCTCGCATCTCGCAATGCGTGACAGCTAAATCGAGCTCTCGTACTCGAATTCGAATGCGACTCTCGTATCGCATATCGCAGTACTGTAAATGGGGCTTCATTGTATTGAGGAAATTTCGAAAGTGTTAACACTCCTTCAAATTAGTTTTCAAGATATAAACTTGGAGCGCAGAGACTGCGTTTTTCTCAAAAAAAAAAAGAAAAAACAAAACACTTTTGACTTGATTAGACTCAAGCTCAGTGTAGAATTCGGAATGGCGAAATACTGGATTTCCTTCGTGCCTGGGAAGTTCACAATGCCTGAACGATGAACGATAAACGTTATATTTAAAAGCAGATAAATACGAGTGTATGTATGATATGCATGCATATATGGGGAATCGTAGCTTAAATGTTTTGGTAACAAAGTGGGATAAACCAGTTTCAAGCATAATCATGTAGTTAGACATATTCAGCGGAAGACGCGACATTCGCTTGACGACTGTTTCTCTCTATTTCATACTGTTTCTCGCCCCATATTTATGCCGAATATAGCATGATCGACTCGGATACAGCTTCGAACACATTGTATTCCAATCATACATTTATTGATATCCGTTTTAGTTTTAACGAGCTTTCCTTTAAGGTGTCGTTCCATGCTCACATTTTTTTTTTTGTTAAGTATACCCCGAGATATTTATACTCCTTCACAATTTCAATTGGTTTCTCATTAAAGTCCTATTTTTCGCAGGAGCACCTTCGGCCTCCACCTTCCTTGAAAATCGTGCCTTTTGACTTCCTAAGATTAACCAGTAGCTTTCATAATCTGGTATAATCATGGAAGTGATTGATCATGAATTGTATGGAATCCGGGAAATATGCCAACCGAACAGCGTAGTCTGCAAACAAAAGGATTTTATTGAGTATACCCGCATATTCCACATCTCCTGGCACATAATTAGTTAGATCATCCATGAACAGAATAAAGAAATTTGCTTGTTTATGAAAACAATTAAGCTATAGGTACTACTATATGTGATAGATTATGTTTTAAAAGCTGTTGACATGCGTTCGCACCGCCTTCTAAGGAAAGCAGTTCTAAATGCTGTACAAACAAGGAGTGTGTGGTACAGAGAGTGATTGGATCTAGGGAATGGATGCTCAGTCTAACTGAGTGAAAGTGACATTGGGAACTGAAGCCTAAATTGTTGGACCTTATTAGGAAACTAGACGAGCAATCCAGAACGCGATACATTAAAAAGGCCGTGGGTTCATTTCACAGGACAATCTACAGCAGGTTTAACTACAACCTGCAGCAAAGCCACTAGTTTAGTGAAAATTACAAAGTAGAAGAAATAGCGATGATTCTGAGACAAAGTATAACATGCAATATGTGCAATTTATCGAATAGAGAGAGGATGTACTCGTATTTCACTCTCTGGGAAGGTGTCCTTTTCTGCGTGAAACAACAGATTGTATGCTTTGATTCGACGCCCGTAGATGTAAATGGTATCATCCTTAATGAAGCCGATGTAAGCATACTATACCGACGTTGTAAAATTAGATTACCTATTCTGATTATTATTACAGATTTATTCATCCAATTTATTATTAGAGCGTATACGTTACAATCCAGTGTAGATAGTTTAGATTGAGTTTAATTTGACATTAGTTCTATATGTTTTGTTACAATTATCTTAAGATAAAGTTCCTAAATTAGCTTTCCCCCTATTTTTCCATTCTTTTTTATCTTTGGATTAGCTTTTGCCCGAGGCTCCGCCCGCATGGTATTGGAAATGTGACAATACTTTACTGTGAACAAACAAATCAAACACGGTTGACACGTGCTATATATGGCATGTATGCATGCCCACTTTCAAACTCTGCACGTGCTCGTAATACATTTTTATATAGCTTTTGCCCGCGGTTTCGCACGCGCAGTACCTAAGGATTAAGACTACTTATTTGTTCAGTCTATAATTGACAACTTCAAGTACCTCTTTATATACTATATTAGAGGTTCTGCAGAAGCCTGATCGTTCTTAGGTGTCAGAATCGCACGTTCGCAAACCACTCTCTGGATTTGCTGTGTACTCATATGTTTTGTGCATCTGGATATATTCGGGCTATTAGGTCGTCAACGGTCGACAGAACTCAGGCAAGATCTGGTGGAACTATAATCTTGCCCTCAGTTTCCGGATATTCTCCGTATCCTATTTTCAGGAGGAGTTCGGAGAATAGTCCAGCGCAAACATCACCCTTCAAGTGCATCCGCATGTTTTTCTTAAAGGGCAGTTTTTTGATTAAGTGACAAAGATTTGTGGTCTTAATGCAAGCCTTACCTTCATCAGCTCGAGTTCCCCCGGGCACTATTGGCAAAGTTTGTCGGAAGTCTCCAGCTAACAACACAGTGACTCCACCCTTTATGTCATTGTTCCCTCTGATATCTTTTAGAGTTCTGTTTAGTACTTCGAAACTCTTTATGCACCATACTCTGTTATGAAATGTTGCAGAGTTAAGTTTCGACATTATTACGGGAAACAATATCGGAAATTCCTTTCGTTAGAAATGATGAACGAATTACGGGTCGACAATACAAGTGAAATCAAGGTATTATCATCCGAGGCTTCAATACACCGACAATCATCCTAAATTCAGTAAGAGAAATAAACCACAAAGTACAATTACCCAGGCTCAAATTCAACAACATTCCATATTTCTAATTGATTGCGGACAGTCCAGTATAAAGAGGGAATGGTTACCACACGAATTCTGACACAACAATTCGATTGCAAAAATCGCAACAGAGCAACGTCACACGCCCCAACAAAGTTCCAGGAATAAAAACTGGCGCGTCGATGTAAGTAGCTTAGCAAGCAACTAGTTTTAATAAATAAGTGTGCAACAATTGTTAATTCTCTAGTTCTAAGTTTTCTTTAAAATAGAGGAGGTTACTCCAAAATAATTGCAATACTTTTTAATAAAAATAATCCATTTCCATTTTTAACTATGATAGTATCATCTCAACAGTGTACAAAATCTTTGCTAAATGCATTTACAGAAGAACGGAAAGGGTCTTACGAGTAGATGAGAGAAATCTAGAGAATAAACAGACTTTAGGAAGCGTTTCTCGAACACAGACTACCTTCAGGCTATAAACCAAATTATAGAAAAAAGCAATTCTGCACTATAACATAGAGCATGTTGTAAAAGCGCTCAGGAGCCAATATTTCACGAATAAATTCATTAGAATTCTAAATAATCTATATACTTACTTGTTAGGCTGCGCTACAGTTCGGGGTAGACCTGGGCCTCAACCAGTAAGCCTCTCCAATTAGCGCGGTCTTTGGCTAACTGCCTCCAGTGGCGCACTCCAAGTTGATTGAGGTCCCCTTCCACTTGCGCTCGCCACCTAAGGCGAGGCCTTACTCTAATGCGTTATCCAAGTCGAAGATTCTGTAGGCTGGAGCGTTGGTGTTAATCCGCTCTACATGTCTCAGCCATCTCAAACGCTCAATGCGCAGTTTTTTGACCAGATCAATGTCGCTCACAGCTCGTAGAGTTCATCGTTGAGTGGTCTCCAAATATATGACGAAGAATTTTTCCCTCAAAATGACCAAGGATATCTTCATCTTAGAAAGGGTCCATGCTTCGGAACCATAGAGCAGGACTGGGATTATAACGGTCTTATATAGAGTTTCCATGGTTGTTCGGGAGAGAGCCTTACTACGCAGTTACCTTCTCAGCCACAAAAAAACAGTGATTGGCAAGCATTATTCTTCGTTTGATTTCTGAAGAGAAAAATCTATATACGAATATAAATTAGTCTAAATAGAGGAGTCAGGCAAGTCGACCCTATGGCAGCAACTTTGTTTTGTTCAGTACTAGAAGAAGTATTCAAATTATTAAACTGGGACAATTATGGCATACAAAAAGAAGGAAAATTTTTAAAAAATCTTAGATTTGCAGATATCATCACATTCTTCTCTTCATCTACAAAAGAAATGAAAGTCATGCTGAACTAATTGGAAAACTTATGTAAGTTGGTACGCCTGAGAATGAATGCTGATAAACCTAGACTTACGATTATGTCTTATAACGAGAAGGAATATAAAAAAACATATCATAGTAAATAATAAAGAAATCAAATACATAAATGAATATACACAAGTATATCTAAGTCAACTAATATCACTAGAAAACCGGTAAGAGAAAGAAATTTATAATATTGTACTCCAGTCACCGTCTAGCATTCGTTGCGTGAACATCGTTTTCCTAGCATCTGACTTTTCTCTTCAAGTGCATTATTTAACCTCTTTAACGCCTTTCTCTTTTCATATAATCAATTTTTGCTACTCTCACGCGTGTGGTACTATCTATTTAATATAGTGTTTGCCCCAATCCCACAAAGCCCATCCCGAAGGATTAAAATGAATGGGAATAGTTTCAAGGGGTTATCTTGTACCTCTTAACTTACCGCCCATTCACTCTCCAACCCACAAACGATCAAAAAGGATTGCTAATTTCGAAGAATTCCCCCAACTTCCTCCCCGAAATAATTGCAAAACCCCCAAATTTGTCCTTATTTCATCTACTGATGAAAATAAACCACTTTCTAGGGTAAGTATATTTATTTTGAAGAAAGCAATAGATGATATTAGTAAAGAGTACGAAAATGTCTCCCAACTTTGTGACGGGAGTATACTTATTCTTGCAAAAAGCAAAACTGTTGCCGAAAAATTTATAAAGATGTTTACTATGTTATAGTAAATCAATGTCCAGTTAAAGTTAAATATCACGATCGCCTCAACTCTAGCAAGGGAATCGTATTTGCACCTTATCTTATCAATGTTTCGGAGTCAGGTATTATCTACTCGTAGGAAATGGCCATACAAGGTGTTACGGATGTATACAAATTTGCTAAAAACGTTGACGGCAAGCAGCGCCCGACCGGCCTCATAATCTTTACATTTGATCTGTACCAACCCCCAACTTCGATGGAAATCGGGTTTTACAGAGAAAAAGTAAAGGAATACATTCCTAATCCTATGAGATGTCGCAAGTGCCAGATTCTTGGGCACACCATTAAAAGATGCACCAAAGAAGAAATTTGTGCCACATGCAACTTCCAAGCACTTGAAAATGCTCCCTCCACTTGTACGCGTGTCATGTGTGCAAATTGCCCACCAACTGCAGAACCACATCCGTCCGCTTCTATTCAATGCCCCAAATACATTAAAAACAAAGAAATTCTAACAATTAAGACGAGAAACAAATTCAGCATGGCTGAAGCTAGACACCTACATAACCCTAGCAAACCAACTGAAACAAGCTTTAATTACATACCCTACAATGTTAAATCAAAAACAGGCAACAACCTTTCCACAGATAATGCCATTTCACGGGAAATCCCAAACAACTCCACATAACTCTATTTCATACTCACAAGTTTCCACTTCTCCAAATTTACAAGCACTCACCTCTTCCCTTTCTAACCCATCACAACAACTTTGAATCAATAAAAAACAATCGTGTGCTACTATTCAAACTGCTACAAACCAACATCAAAACAAAGCAATCACATATCAAACTTCAAAAAAAGACCAAAAACTGATAATCTATTCGAAAAAATTAACTTCTCTGACTCAGAATCAGAAGATGCTAATGTCGCTTCACCCATTTCAGCTATTACTAAATCTCTAATACAAGAAAATAAATACTATTTGCCTCAGAATTGTAAACTTGATGGAAAACAACCAAACCAATAATCAACAACTACCTGTAACCCCTGGCCCTGCTGATCGGTGGTTGAGGTGCTCGGACAACAATAACTGTCCAGGCGCCTCCGCCAATGGGCAGCGGGGTTATGTTGTCAACGCCAACGTAAAATCACCTAACCCATTTTTTCTAGAACCAAACAACAAACAACAATCTTCCGCCAGTTATCCAAGACCTCGATGCCCTGGCTCAACAACAGTCTAGCTCATGTGCAAGCTTGCTTGACCCGACTCCCGAACATCGAGATCATCACATCCTACCTCTAATCTCTAATCAAAAGAACTTCACACAGTGTTCACATCGAAGCACTGTGCTGAGATTCGTCCCCACTCAGGATAAAGCTGAACTTAGGATTCTCCAGTGGAATCTGAAACGTTACGTAAACAATTACGATGAGCTTAATATCCTCCTAAAAGAAATCAAACCCTCCGTTAGATGCCTACAAGAGATACACTCACCTTTAAACGCAACGCCGATCCCCCCTAAGACATTCAAAGACTATTTCAAAAATCTCCCTTCAAATACGTCAACAAAACAGGATGTTTCAATTTTAGTAAAAAATTATTTATAGTACACCATAGGGTAATTCCTATCACTTCAACTAGAAATAACCATTCCAATAAAAATCTGTATAGTCTCCTTTTACATTCATCCTCAACAATTATTTCCCAAGCCAACTCTGGGGATCACCCAACTCGAATCACAGGGGGAAAATATTTGAAAACTCTCTTCTAGACTCAAATCTCTCCATCTTGAACGACGTTATTGACATAACCACTTCACCCGAACTTCTTCCTAAAATATATTGGCAAACAATAGATGATCTTCACAATAGCGATCACTTTCCAATAGTCACAAATATTAAACTCAACCACTATCTCAGACACTTCACCCCTAGCCCAAGCTTTAAAACTGCCTCTTCAAAGCTCATGCTTCACAAAACCTGTCGTATAAAATCCCAACAACAAATACAAATAAAGAAGCTGCAACTATATTAAAGGCAATTAGATCTGCTGCAAATAGTGCGATCCCGCAAACACACCCAAAACAATCCCAAAGAACAACCCCTTGGTGGAACACGGACCTAGCTGAGCTCCGCAAAATCAAAATGGTAGCTTGGAAAATATTCAAAAAAAAATAGACACCAAAACAAGTAGTAGCCTTCAAAAAAACGAATGCTAGGTTCCGAAGACAGCTCAAAATGTAAAAGCTTTGAAGATTTTACAACTTCCATTAATCCCAACACTCCATCAAGCAAAGTTTGGAATAGTATTCGATGCTCCCCGATTAAAACTCCTTATGTTCCACTTTCAAATCCATCTGAAATAGGAAACTTTATATCACAAAGTTGATGAGAGTACTCAAGCGACTATATCTTCTCAAATGAGTTAAAAAATCTGAAAAAACACTCCGTATCCTGTCCTACTCCTTCTCAAGGAATCAATTATAACGCTCTTGCGATTGAGCGAGATATCTCAATTACTGAGATCGAATCGTGTCCAGCGAACCTTAAAGGTAAAACTCCCAGTCTGGATGGAATATCCCTGTGATTATAAATCTTCCAGATACAGTAAAGCTCCGAATCCTTAACCTCTATAACAATATCTTATAAATAAAATATCTCTTAAATAAAAGTATTATTCCTCAAATCTGGAAAACAGCCTGTATACTCGTACTTGAGCTGACGGCAATGCCAAAGCGTTTATATTCATAAATAGTTAATGTAAATGTATGTTAAAAATTGTAAATAAATGAATGGATTACTTACTTACTTACTTACTCGTACTTCCTATCCCTAAACCCGGTAAAGACAAACAAACGCCAGAGGGCTATCGCCCGATTGCACTCTTACCATGCCTTGCAAAAGTACTTGAAAAAATAGTTGCCAAACGAATATTCTGGTATGCTGACACTAATAATCTTCTTAGTCCAAACCAAGTAGCGTTTAAACCGAACCAAGGGTGTACGCATGCTCTTCTTTATATTGATGACCAAATCTCCAGAGCTTTGAGTTCCAAAAACAATGTGTCGATTCTCACTTTAGATTTCGAAAAAGCATTCGAATAGGCATTCATGTTATATTAAATAAACTTAAAGAATAGGATTTTGGCCCCAAAATTTTCAGCTGCTTGAAATCGTTCCTAAGTAATAGAAAATTCTACATAAAGTGTAATAGTTTCTACTCCTCCACACACACTTTCTTAAACTACTGCGTCTACGCAGACGATGTTTATATTCTGTGTAAAAGACAACACATAAACGATATTCAAAATATTGTTACCAAAACAATTAAAGACATTTTGGAATGGGGAATCGACTCAGGTTCCAAGCTTTCATTATCAAAATGCAAAGTGCTACACGTATGCCGTAAGCATCTATGTACACCCCTTAACTTAAGTATAAATAATGTACAAATAGAAAATGTTAACAATTTAAAAATCTTAGGACTAATATTCAATAGAAGATACGAGTACAATTGGGGAGACCATTGTTTAGATCTTAAAGGGCAAACATTGTTAAATATTTATCAAGAAAAAAAGTAGCGTACTCGTACATGTAAATTCACTAAATCACTTATTTTAAGCAACATAGATTACGGCATTTTCATATATGGTAATTCTCCTAAAACAACACTCGGAATCATAAAACCAATTTATCATCAAGCAGCAAGATGTAGTGTTGGCGCCTTTCGTACCACTCTTACCAAAAATATCCTGGCAGAGGCTGGCCTACCGACTATTGAGAAACGAAGAGATAAAATAAAGCACAAACTTTACGCCAAACTGATTTTCTCGCATAATTCGCCAATCGACAAAGAAGTAAACCTTACAATGAATTGTAAAAAGGGAGACTAGATCCCACCAGCCCTCTTGACAATTCTACAATCTGGGGCAATGACGAATTTCCGAGAAAAGAGCTATTTAAAATAAAAAACCCAACTTCTTTGGGCCCTCTTGGCTAATAGATTCAATCTCTTTTATAATGGACCTTGCATCCTATCGAAAACCCAATACAAGTGATCTCATATATCGAAAGCTATATCAAAACATCTCATATCGGACGTATCGAAGACCTGTGATAACACATCTTTTGCTATCGTTAATGATGATAGCAGTACGAGTACAATTTGACTTGGGATACTCCCACAAATAGCATCCATTTTCACAGCCGAATCTTTCGCTATTCTCCTTGCGATACAAGAGGCCACAAAAATTGACACAAAGCAAATCATCTGCACAGACAGCCTCTCTACTATCAAAGCTATTGCAAATACCAATAGCGACGCTAATATCATCAACAACACCCGACACTTATTAATCAAATCAACTCACTTCATAAAGCTGATGTGGATTCCAGGACTTGTGGGTATCCCAGGAAATTAGCGGGCGGATGAAACTGCCAACCTCTCACTGAAATCACCACTGTACCTTTACAACTTCTACAATGAAAATGATCTTGTTAAATATCGTATGGAAAAAGTTGCAAGTTTTGAACAAATTGATTGGCTCCTGTATCAGCACTACTACGCTAAAGTTAACCCAACGAAGACTCCACCCATCTACCCTACAAACATATCAAAAATTTAAATCACCAATTTCATCCGATAACGGCTTGGCCATACCTCTGCCACCCATCTCTACATCCTTAAAAAAGAATCCCCTCCCACTTGTCCTACCTGCCAAACTACTCTTACTCTTCAACACCAACTCTACAACTGCGACAAAACTAAACCATTCCTCATCAATTTACTAACAGGAAACGACATCATCGAAACTTTAAAATATCCGAAAAAATCTAACATACAAAAAATCAATGCAATACTTTTTGAAACAGACACTAATATATAAGTCACTTCAGCTTTATATATTATAATTTTTAAATTAGTTTAAGTACCATTGCAGCTTGTAGCTCCTTTCTCACAGTATTAACTTGTAATTTATTACTTAAAGATATAATAATAATAATAATATTGTAGGATGGTCAGAGGATGGAAGGATGAAATCAGTTATGAAAGAATAAAAATATCTTACAGTCAAACATATTCAGGACCTCAAAAGCCTATTTATTTGACTCAACCATCTTATCAACTCTGACGTATGCCAATGGAAAGGTCGCTGTCAAAAGTTTCAAGAAGGCAGACAGTCCGAAACGTATTCATAAGAGAAAGAACTGGTGTTACACACATAATTCAAAGAGATAAACAAAAAAAAATTGAACTGGGTTGGTCATGTCGCAAGGTCTCACGATAACAGATGGACCTTAAAATCAACAGAATGGACGCCAAGAGACGATAAGACGCGACCTGGCAGACAACTGACAGAAGATGAAATATTGTATATATATACAATGCAATCAAGATCTATAATTGAAGATCGCTTCATACAAATGTTGACTACGACTACGTTTTCCATACAGAGAGTTAAATTTTGAATCACTTTTCCGAGCATATTGGCTGGTATCTCGCTAATAACACGCTGGCTTAGACGAGTGATTTGACGTATCCCGCGTCAAATCACACGATCTAGCCGGTCAATTCACCAATATAAATTGCTCACCGAACTCATTTCTCAATTGGTTCATCGATTCGCGTGCTGCGCCTGTGTGGCGCCGTCTTGCTGGAACCACATGTTTTGGGTAAAAAAAAAGTTGGAATTCATTAAACGATACCGGGCGCCATTGACTGTAACGTTGTTCTCACGGTTATCTTTGAAAAAATACGGGCCAATGTTTCCGCTGGACCATAAACCGTACCAAACACTGCATTTTTCCAGGTGCATTGGCAGCTCTTGTATTGCATGAGGTAGCTTATCGAGCCAAATTCGGCAGTTTTGGTTATTCCACCAGAAATGATCTTCATCATTATTCGATAAAAAAGCGGTTCTTCCTCCAGCTTTTCTAAGACCCACTCACCGAAAATTCGACGCTGTGGCAGATCGTTCTTGCACGAGCTGTATTTTGTAAGGTTTTAGACCACCTGCACGAGTTTTTTCTGGCGGTGCATGGCAGTTTAAAACATTTAGTCAGAACAATGTTAAGTTTCTGAACAGTTTCTTCTATCTTTTGATTCATTCCAGAACTATTGTTAACCAAGTTAAATTGTAGTATGGACTTTCGAATGCCTCAAAATGTATTCTAAGCACTAGCATCACAACATATGATAAGCCTTATCCCCTTGTAAAGCGCAACCCTCTAACAGTTTCTGCACTCTCTCCATCGGGTCCTAGGGTCATAGGAAAAGAAGAAGTTATCGCAATCGAAAGGTCTAGCAATAGACCTAGAATGATCTGTCGATGAGAATGGCTGGTGCATGCCTTTAAATTTTTTATATGGACGACGAAAGTTGGGTGAAACAACGAACCAAAAGACAAATTTTCAAGTCCAACTTAAATGTAGTTGATTGGACTTGATTGCTTTTACAGATACGGCTACAATTAAATAATCAATTGCTCTCCCCTTCCGCCAGCTTATTTCGATCATTGTCTTGATAGTAATCTCCCAAGTAAAGATCAAACCTGTCATGCATTAAACGATTTCTACTCCGTAACCGAAATTGTTTTCGTTCAACGTTTGCGACTTGCATAATTCTTCTGCTGAGCATTCTATGGTATTGTTTCTATGAAAGTCAAATTGACTCCAAATACACAGAGATTCTGTAACCCACACATCATAGAAACTAGTCCAACATATTTCAGATTCAGATTCAGAGTCCTTTCATTTATCATCACCTTAAGCTCTTCTGCTCTGAAAACAAATCTTCTAACCAGATTTCTACAGAATAACAAAAAACACTGCATCCCTTCTGAGAAACTTTGTCAGCAATCTTCAGTTGTACCCTTTTCTCCTTATTTCTAAAGCAATCAACACTTTTCCGACAAAATATTAGATACATTACTTTACCATAAAAAGTTATCCTCATCATTGTTTACACACAATTCACAAAACTGCATGAAAACTTTTTCTCTTTTCATTTCAGAACTACCTAGGGGAGATAGAACTTCTAACCAGAGGCCAATTTCTAATGGATACCCCAGTTTTGTATAAAATTAAATTTCCCAAGAATCCCTTCCCTCCGAAACTACTGCAGATAGTAGCAAACAATCGAATTGTTTGCGTCGGAAGTGCAGGTGCGTTACCAATTTAGATTTACAACTTATATGTTTTCTCTATACCTATTTTTCTCCTTTAGATCATAGTGTATTCGTTACTCAAATTCAACTGGAGCATACAAGAAAATTCACATTCATACCATCTGATGATGAATTCGCCATTCCACTGGATCCAACTCTACCCTCATCGCAACCACATAGACCATCCACACTGCCTGCGCATCCTAGCTTTTTGGACGCTTTTGATACGAAGCATTTACCATTTGCAACAAATGAAAAGTAAATATCTCGTGTGTCAGGGACGGGAATCGATATCCGGGGTCCGGACATTTTGTTCGAAAATTATAAAATTTTCAGTTTTTCAGAAATCCATTGAAGCAGACGAAAGATATTTGCGGCCTTACTGGAGAGAACAAAGCGCGATTGACTATCGCCGGAGTGGAAATACAAACTTTCGGCAACGAGGATTTACAAGATGAAATGGCTTTCCTGGCACCATCGCCTTCAGTCACTATTAACCGAGGCGTATGGCCATGGTTAGCTGCCATCTATGTCAACAACTTGACATCGCTGTCATATCAATGTGGTGGTACCTTAATCTCCTCGCGAGTTGTCATCAGCTCAGCTCATTGCTTTTATAATAGCAAACGACAATATACCGCGAATGAGGTACTGGTCTTCCTAGGGCGACACAATTTGAAAAACTGGAACGAGGAGGGTTCTCTAGCAGCATCATGTGATGACATATTTACTCATCCGGACTACGACAGCCAGCTAAAGTCGTACGACGCAGATATTGCTGTGATTGTTCTAAAAAGTGAAGTCAGGTAAGATCCACTTCGGCATCAAAATGTTCACCTTCCATTCAATTGATACATACATATCGTATTTCTCTTGTAGATACAACGCATTTATTCGTCCAGCATGCATTTGGTCAAGTCCAACTGAGTTGGAGTATATCGAAGGTGAACGGGGCATAGTTGTCGGTTGGGGTGCTGCAGCAAGTGGTTTTAGTCAAGGAGACCAAAGAAATGCAACAACAGTAACAACCACCCCTAAAGTGGTTGCTGCTCCAATTGTCTCCAATGAAGTGTGCTTCAAATCAAATGATAAATTTCGCAATCTCTCATCGAACAGGACATTCTGTGCAGGAACACGAAACGGCAGGGGTCCGTGCAGTGGTGATTCCGGTGCTGGGTTATTGCTTCTCAAGAATAACCGATGGATACTTAGGGGTACGGTGTCGGCGACACTACCATTATCCTACAGCAAACCATCGTGTAACACAAACCAGTACGTCATTTACACAGATGTGGCAAAGTTTCTCGACTGGATCTTCGCTTTCATCATTTAGTTTGCCTTCCGATACTCACTCTATTTTCTAGATTCTTGTGAAATTTAGTTTTCATGAAAATTCTGTATTTATGATATATTAATGTATACCATGTATGTATGGCATGTGAATGATAGGAAGTCAATTAAAATTTCTAGGAAACAAGTTTTGTGGCGTAGTAATAAATGAGTCTGTGATATGATTGAAAAGCAAAACTTTTTCCTCTCTCTTTTCGCTTCGGTTTCCTGCTTTTAATAATGAACCTATGAAACGTAGCATCCTTATAGGATTAGAAAGAAAAAGGTCATTACTAAGTGAAGTGATTTTTCTGGGTTCATAACGTTGTGTCGAATTTTACAAAAAGCTTATTAGCTTATGGCCATTCGGAAAGTTATTCTGAAAATGTGGAGGGAATTTAAAATCCTAAACGGTGATCTGCTCACTGATAAGATACCTTCACCGAACAAGCTTGTTTGGATTGAAAATTTTATAAAGTTGAGAAATAAATGTTTATTTGTAACTAGTTAGGCAGGTCTACGTTATTCTCAGGAAATTTAAGGTTTCAAATTCGAGCTGCGATAGGTTAAGTTCGTTGCTATTGATCGCTGAGTATCCTGCAACTTGAAATGGTCCAGCAGCGCAACAATATAGTTGATAACAGTGGTGGGCCCTGGTAACCGTATGAATGAATTCTCCCACAATCTACAAGGGCAAGAGCTCACAATCCTATACGGAAGAGATTTAAATATGTAACGAACCAATAAACTTTTAAAGGACAACGCCCTTCAGATTTGCACCTGGAATGTGCAGACTCCTAACAGGCCACGACAAGGCGAACAATTAGCAGAGGTCCTTGACTGCTAGCACGCAGATATCACTGCCATCTAGGAAATGCGATGGGATGGGCCGGACATGAGGATGATGAAAAACTGTCATATACTCGTATATACTATGATGCTGTATTGGAAAAGAAACAGTGCTTTTTCGGTTACGGATTTGCCATATGCGGCAGACTTAGGCAAGAAGTCTTGAGCTTCCGACACGTGACCGAGCATCTTATAGCAATTCGTAGCAAGGCCAAATTCGCCAACATAAGCCAGATATACACCCATGCCACTATGGAAGACATGGACGACGCCACCAAAGAATGCTACTAAGAGCTCCTCGGCAAGACATATAAGCAATGTCCGAAGTATGACGTTAAAATCGAACGCCAGGTTAGGAAAGGAGGACATCTTTGGTGGGACAGTTGCTAAGCATAGCCAACAAGACAGCACGTCTGGCAGCGGCAGACATGGCTAAGATATGTAAAGCAAATGGACACCAATGCTCCTTCCAGCAGAGTCTTCGAATGCAACCCGGAGTATAAGGGGATCTCTACCTACTTAGAGTGCGCAATTGGAGGCAGTAAGCTAAAGACAGGACTAACTACAAAGGCTTATTATTGAGACCCAGTTCCACCTCAAACTGTAGCGCCGCCTAATGTCTGGTCTTCCTCCACTGCTTTGTCCCTCCGGGTTGGATTCGAATCTGGATTTTGAATAGCACCTCTTAAAAAGACTTTTGTGAAAATATGGATTCGCGAAATAAGCAGACTGACCTGGTGGCACCTATGCTGAGTCGAATGCAGAAAGTCGATGGGCCATGCTTAAGACTTACTTTATAGGTTGCCTAATCAAAACTGTCTCACAACTAACTCCTGTCATTCAAACTGCTAGTCAGATAAAATGAGATGATGAAAAGAATCATCATTTCTGGCCCCACATTGGCTGTGCGAGTATATACTGGCAAACAATTATCGAAAACTTCAGACTATTTATTCGAACTGACATTGTTCTGTATACAAGAAAAATGAAGCTTACCTGATTCATTTAGCACTTTATGGCATTACCAACCATTTTTCCAATGAGGAAAAGTATTTGCTTGTCCTTCTGAATAACAAAATTTTTTGGACTAAGCATGTACGAGTACCGTTGAAAACCCTCAAATATCTGTACGCTTTCTAGCTGTGTAAGAGGCTTTCGACAAGATAAGGGTACTTTTCATCAATATGGCTATGACGAGACAACTATTTTCAATGGATTTTCTAGTAGAACAAGCTATAACGAAAATACGGCACTGTTGCTTACATCAGATTCTGGTCAATCTCGGCGGTATGGGGGCTTTCCTTAGCAGCACAGGATCTATTCTAGATGCACTAATGAATTTAGATTCGAGCGATGATCATATCATGGGCTGGAATCTCATGTAATAACACACTGTTTTTGCGAAAACGATTTTGCCTGAGCACAGAATCTGAGCCAACAAAGGAATGCAGTCGGGTCTTCACGGATGGCTCCAAAATGGATTAAAGGTGCAGCGCTGAATTGTAATATATTATATTATTATTCTTATCGTTTATTAAAACTAACGCGCATTATGATTTTAATAAAAAAATTGTTAAGCATTAGCTGCCAGGGCTTTTGTCTGAGATTTCACTTTCATCTGTCTCATAAGCGGAGACATACACAATCCTGATGTTATTATGAAGAATTGGTGGAGGGAACTAACTATCTGCTATGGAAGCTACAGTCAAGCTGCACTTAAAACCGTGCGGAATTTGATCACGATTTCGCGTGCTGAATTGACTAAGTCTTGTTTGTCCCAGGACACAATATGATCACGTAAAATTAAATCGCTGATGCACTTACTAGACAACATTTAGAGAGCCAATATCCGAACTTGCGTTAAGACTAAGTTAGGGCTTCCATTGTCAGTTGAGCTTCATATGAGCACACCTATAAATAACATGATGCTTCAGGTTTTCCGCAGGCAAAACGAATGCTTCTCAATCTTTCTAATAAGTCAGCTACTCTCCTGTTATTTATCAGTAGAAAGAGCTGTATCGTGACGAGGCACTACGGGCAAAAGTAACATAATATCTTGCGGCGCTTGCTGTGAGAATGATGTCGGCACCACGGAACACTATCTATATCAGTGTTCAGCCTACGCTTGCAACAGACTGCTGATACCCGATACCAATATGGTGGGTCCTGGTACTGTTTGCACTCTTTCCTGAAGGACTGAAATTCCATGAAAGCAACATGCAATGAACTACTTCTATGTCGTAGTTCCGTAGTTCTGACAGTTCGGCAGGGCATTCCATAAACGAGTTGTGCGGCTTAGGGAAAAATCACGATCTATCAATGTACGTTCGAAACTGGGCTTGCGGGTAAACTGAGGAGCATTCATAGCGAGACAGGTATAATGGTGAAAAGTTTGAAGAGGCAGAAAGCTACTGGCAATTTCTGTGGAGCGCTGGTGAGAGCAAGGTGAGACAGGATGCATTACGTCGGTGTTCGAGGCTGTCAATTGACTGTGTAATATTGGCGTCACCTAGGCAAAAGCCTTGACATTGGCACACATGCTGAGAATGAAAAGTTTTTCAGTTTTAACGATTCAGGTGACATTCATGGATAATGACTGGGTATTTCAATTTCGCGACAGTAGACAGCATTATGTTTTGGAAGCAATAAATTACACTGGTCATGATGTTAATATTGGAATTTAATGAGCCTAGTATACGCTGCCGCTACCATTCTACAGCCGAAGAGCAGGAACGTGACTCCGGAAACGAATATGAAGAGCAGAGAATACTATCGTCAGCTAAAGAAAAATTAATCTAAAACCAAATAAGAGATCATTTATGCAGAGGAGAAAACATATCGAGACCGAATGGAGCCCTGTGGGACACCAGCATTTATTTTGTGGATATCAAACTTGAAACTGTCCAAAACAACTAGAACTGAGCGCTTCGAAACGTAATTTATAATCCATTGAAGAAGAGATTCGTCAATCCCAATTGCACGCATTTTCGACAAAAGATCCTGATGCCACATTTTGTCAAATGCCTTAGAGTATCAAGTGCAACTATCTTGCTTTCGCCAGATTGATATACGCTTTGGTTCCACTTTTCGCTAAGACATAACATCAAATCACCAGTGGACCTGTTGCTGTGAGAACCGTACTGCCGGTCATTGAGAAGTTTCCCTAGTTCGAGATATTTCATGAGCTGATGGGTTATCAGCGTTTCCGTGACCTTTGAAAGAAGGGATGTAAGTGCAATGGGTCTGTAGAAGGAGAGAGAAGAAGACTCGCCTTTTTTAGAACACCTGTTCAGAAGAAGGGGAGATATATCATCTGTACCAGCGGATTTGTGAATGTTAAGTACTCATGCTACTGAACGAGAGCGGAGACAAAGCACAATCTGGAAGTGTTCAGCTGGCCGCAAAGTATGCAGCAAGCAGATTGACCTTATTGGCAAGCAAAAAGCTGACAGCTGGAATGTCATTTTAAATGAGCGTTGGGAAGGAGGATGAGGCAGAATTTCTAATATTTTCGACGGACGACGAAAAATGTTTACTACCTTTGGACATTGTAGTATTTTTTGCCTCAGTTTTTGGTCTTATTAAAAATTTAAACACTCTGCAAGACATTGCAGTCATTCACCACTCGTTTGAACTTTATTCGGTTTTCGTCTGTTGGATTGGTCTTGAAGGACCGAAAAAACATTTCTCTAACCCTGAGAGCCTCTTTACGGCTCGAGTCATAGCATGTCTTTTCTTTTGGTTTGATACTCTTAATCCGATGAAGGATGAATGATTTCATTCCAAAGAGAATAGTGTCTGTGATCATATCAGCAGCGGTATCCACGTCGTTATGGAGGAAACATAATGACCAGTTGGCTTCTTCGTATTGCCATACTGCTCTTTTAAGAATCTTTTCTCTAACTCTTTGATGTGTGTTCTAGACATTAGCTGATACAACACAATGGTCCAACGAGCCTAGAAGAGAAAGAAGATCAACAGTGTACTTATCAGGGTGTGTGATTAAGAACAGGTCCAGGGTGTTGGCGGTGTGACTACGTAATAGAAAGATGTTCCTAAGAATCTTTCTATTACGTAGTCACGTGATTTCATTAGCAGTGACGGATTCTGAAGAAAGAGATTCTATACGAATGTTAGAATCAAAGATCAAAAAGGGAGAAGCGGATACCACCATTTTTCCTGGTCCAGCTAGGTCCCAAAAGCAAACTGGATGGCCTAAGGAGTATTAAAGTCTTAGACTGCCAGGTTGTACACTGGAAAAAATTGAAGAGTAGCGAAAACATTTTAGAATGTCTTCACTGCGAAATTCAACCTTGATGTGCTAAGTGAAAAAAGAAAAACAAGTCCGAGGAATGCGCACTGGGTAGGGAATCTGGCACGGCAGCAAAGGAGTATCGGAAGCTTTATCTGATATGCTAACTATCTTACTCTCTATGCGGGTGTTAGTTAGCTCAGTTAGAACGTCATATTCAAGAACTGGCTACACGCGTAGACTAAATCTACGCGCTGCTGCCAGACCTAACGCACCTCCAGTCGTATTGGGTACAAACATGGCGGAACGAAACCTAGAGGCACTTGCGTTGAATGTAAATTCACTGATTAGGATCGAACGAAGAGTCATGTTGTTCAAGTTGCTCAAAGACCAACCCCGATCTTCACAAGAAAAAGTCTGCGATTTAAAAGAGTGTACAGCCATGTGGGGCGTAGGTTCCAGGTGCTGGAAGCATGTATGTATAGTGTACATTCCTCGCCGTAGTGGAAAGAGACTGTACATGATCTCCGTCTATGTGCCAGAAGCTACTCAACCCACGTTATTCATCTCAGAGCTTAAATCACTTTTTCAATTCCTAAGGCTGGAATCGGAGGAGAATTACTTTATAATCGGCGGGGATTGACTAGAGGTTAGGGAAATAGTACACCAAACACTTGAGGGAACCTACTACTCAATAGGTAGGGTCAGCATAGTGTTACGAGTATATACAAAGACCATTGCAGTCCCAGTACCGAAGTAGTGGTACCCAACGAAATTGCGGAATTGGAAGTGTTTGCTCGAAGGTATTTCTACAATTATAGTAAGGTGCTTTAGACACACTTTTCTAAAATATTTACTAGATACCTCTCCTCGAACTCGTTCAACCCACCGTCTAAGAGGCATCTGTAAACGGACGATAGATACTACGATACTACAATAACAGCACACTTATAACAAGGACACGTTCCGCAACACAACTAACTGACAGTTATCTGGCAGGCATAACCCGTATAGTACGACACAGAAGTCGTCGATCAAACACCTTCAAATATTAGTAAAAGAAAATTACAGTAATTCTATAAGTTCGTATTAGAACAATTAAATTCTGCCTGTAGACACCAGCAACCTGAATATGTTCGCGGAAATAAAAAAAATATTTCGGAGGAAAGTTCAAAATGACTACCATGTCTACAAATCGCCCGAACGACGCTTAACGAACAGGTATTGTAGTAATAACAGTAGGTATAGATCCAGAAGAAGTCGTCGATGATGACAACTTCTTTGTGGTCGAAAATCGAGGATTAGCAAGAGAAGGTACAGGCCATTGGAGCATTTTTCCAAGGAAGTGTACAAGACGAATTATGTTATTGGCCCGAACCGCGACTTGCAAAATCACGTCCTTTCGAATAATTCCTACCTTCAACATGATGTCTAAAACGGGCTATTCGATAACTCAGGCTTCACTGAGTTCAGTGACGAAAATATGGCAAATAACGTCATCGCCAAGAAGAGGGAGCTACCTCCGTCCATTTCGAAGGAAGAGCTCCAAACAATCTTGGAATCACTTAGAAGTGAAAAATCAGCGGCAACCGATGGGATGCCGAACATAGTGCTTCTTCCAATAGAAGCGGTGAACATATCGTACACCAGACTTTTTAATATTGCTTTAAATAATTCCCATTTCTCATCGCATTGGAAGACAGCGGTGGTGCTTCTTATTCGTCCAGTATAGAGGATCTTCGGTCGATAAGTCTCTTTCCAAATATTAGGAAGGTTTTGCACGGGTGCCTGCCTGATTGATTTAGAGCAAGCCTTCGACACTGTATAGTTAGAAGAACTGCTCTTCAAGCTAAACAGGTTGGACATACATAAACCGCTGCTATACATTCTTTCTGATATGCTCACAGGAGATAGTTCATCGTGAAGGATGGCGATGTGACTTCTGCTGGAGTATTTGACATTAAAAATGGTTTGGAACAAGGTGCGGTCAATTCACCAATCCTATTTAACATCTACAAAAGTGATCTTATGAGTTCTCTTCACCATATCATAGCGTACGCAGACTTGATCGCGTACATATCAGGTAAAAAGAACGAGGTCATAAATACACTCTTGCAACGTGACTTCGATACGTCGTAAATTATTCTTATGTCGCCGCTGTCTGGGGCCTCTATGCATACCAGAAATAATTGGCGAAAGTTTTTGATCGTGGGACAACACGCGCAAACACTTGCTTGTCGAAATGCATTTTAACAAACATATAGATGTTGTGTTTTTGCCCTTACAAAGAGATTGTTTTATAGCAACCAACTCGATGAAAGAGTAAAGGTAATCTGCAAAAGTGGCCTTTCCCGGCATATGCTTGTATTTGAATGTACCATTTGGTCCAACGTGAGAACAAGTTTAATGGAAAAGATTAGAGTTTATGAGAAAGCCTGCCTAAGCTCTTGCCTTCGCCTGTACTGAACACCAGAGCCGGAGTACATAG
Organism: Volucella bombylans; assembly: GCA_949129095.1. Classification (NCBI taxonomy): domain Eukaryota; kingdom Metazoa; phylum Arthropoda; class Insecta; order Diptera; family Syrphidae; genus Volucella; species Volucella bombylans. The sequence continues at coordinate 107,042,088 of OX422143.1, read as the reverse complement.
AATTATATCCTATTGAAGTCTTATACAATACGGCGAACCTAATAAGAGTGGGCAATTTCGTCATTAAGTTGACTCGAAGGCAGATTGCTAGAGTAATGACCTCGACGAACAATATGATTTTTGGAGCTTATTACCTCAATTATCTATATTTATCTATATTACGAACAACCTCCAGAGGCGTTTCCCTATTTTGATCCAGGAAAAATTAGCGGTGTCGCTAATCTTCCACGTCGCGACTCCACTACGACAGAGACGTCGCACACGGCAGTACGGATTGTCTTCGGTTCAGTAGGCTGGTAGGGAGTCCTGATTTGATGGATGTTGCTCGGCAGCACCAAAAGTGTTGGTGGCTTGCTGGAGGAGAGCAAACTACTTCGTCGTTTCCTCCTACAATAATTAGGTGTAGTCCCATTTGGGGGCAAAGGCGGTTTTAAGCCATGGCGGACTTACATAGTTTAGGTTTAGGATAGTTTCAAGACTATAAATAGTTAGAATAGTTAGTGAGTTAATTAAGCTAATTTTTAAGCATTTTCTTGTCAAGCTTGTTGGTGTAAACGAATTCGCTAAAATAAAAACGCATATAAAATAAAATGAAATGCAGTTGACTGTTTGGTGTGGTCTTCAAGCCAGAGCTGTCATTGGTTACAGTAAATGGAGGCCGCTACCTCTCCATATTCAACAAACTGAATGGTTTAGAGAAAGGTTTTAACAAGCCACACAGCGAGTACCAAAATCAATTTATTGAAGACGGTTACGGTCTAATTGTCAGAAACGGCCCTGTCAGGTGGCCGCTCTACTCTTTAATCCCTTTTCTTTGAGGCTGTGCCAAAAAGCGAGAAACCTAAGATGGCTTAGAAATGAACACTCGACGTGAATTTGCTGGAACATCGGAAGAATTGTGCGAAAAGTTCATGGAAAATAGAGTCTAGCGCATCCACCTGCGCAAGTAATTCCGATGAATGATGTTGCATTTCTTAATTAGCGGTATTTTTGTATTGTATTTAAAAAATTGAGGCTCGTCTAATGAAATACAATGTATATAAATTTTTAAACTGAAAGCATCAAGACTTTCATCACCAGCTTATAAATTGCAATGCAAATAAGGGGTGAATTTAAAATATCGCGTAACCAACCAAAACCCAAAACACTATCAAACAAATACCTCACACTAAGCCTAACCAAATGATTTACTTAGTTATCACAGAAGAACTCGTATCCGACGGGTAAGTTGCAATTTAAAAACCGCAGTTTCCACTCAGCAGTGGTTATAACTAAATTTTTATTATCATATAATTAGATCGTGTGAAAAATTCAAACTACCCACCATTATCTGAGAGTTGTGCTACATATGTATACACAGACAGTTCCCAATCCACTAAACAGATACCAGTTCAGTTTAAATTGTTAAGTATTTTAGAAGACATAACACTCATAATCAGTATCAGTCGCTGTTGAGTTGCTTGTCAATCAACATACGAGTGTACGAGTAGATACATTCAGTTTAATAAATGACAAGGGAATTGTCAGAGTGTTGAGGATCAAGTTCTTAGTGAGTACACAATGGCCCAGTGGGAAGACAATGCAGAAATACAGAGATTTCGAAAGTATCTACAGATAGCCAGTGTTCATCCGGATATTGATTACGGTTAGTTTGGTCAAAGAATAATAAATTTTAAATTGTAATAAGTTTCATACGCAAGTGCAACATTCACTATGTTACCGCTTCGTACCAGAATGACAATTATCCTGTTTCATGTTTGCAGTAATTTGGGATGCATGCTTGTAAACACTTTAAATGGAACTTCATGTGAAACTAATACTTGTTCAATGCAGATTTATTATTAAAATTTCGAAGTAGAGAAAACTGGTCTCTTAAAAAAAAATATTATCGCGCCATTGGTTAGAGATTTTGTTGCCACGCTTCTCATATAATCTGTTGTGAATGTGTCAAAATGGGCAAAGTGTTGCATTTGGTGGTATAATATCATTGGATCGAGATAACTGTAAGTCAATAGTTTAATTGGCAAAATGTCACGTAGCGACATACTTCTGGACCCACATATCATACATATGCTACTGTGAAGCGTTAGTAACACACCAAACAGTGCACTTTAATGGGTGTAATTGAATCTTGAGTCACTTTAGAACACAATGTAACTGGTGGGGGCGTCGCAATTTACGTTCGTAACAGTTTAGTCACTAAACCTTTAATAAACTCACCCCCTGGTAGTCCACTTCAGTATTGTTTTGTCGAAGTTGTTTGTGAACCTAAAAAGTGTCTTCTTGGTGTTATTTATAGACCATACAGCTATGCTGATTTAAGTCCCATATTCAATTTACAGGAAAAATATTCCCCAAACTGTTGGAAAACCATAGTACGAGTATGTGGTGATTTCAATTATGATGTATTGAATTATGCGGGCTCTGAGACATTTATTTAGTCTATGAAAATTCTTGGCTTGGATAAACTCGACTGTCCCAACGCACTTTACTCAAGCCAGTACACTTTTAAATTTATTCCTCTCCAATGACTATCACAATGTTTTCTATAGTCAGATTTCAGCTCCTGCGTTCTCGAAACATGGCCTAATATTTGCAGCTGCGAATACACATCCCGAGACTTTAAAAATCTAAATACTGATGCTCTGGAGCTGGATATTCAAAGCACTAATTCGCATCCAATTTATCATGAAACATCTACAGATACTCAGGTTGAAGTCCTTCAACATATCTTATTGCAACTACACAATGTCCACGTGCCGCTCAGAACTAAAGTTATAACATATCGAACAATACATGACTTACGCGCGAAATTATAGATTTCAAAAACAAACGTGATACAGCCCAGAATTTCACAACAGTTTCCGCCAACTAAGGAATTTGGTCAACTCTAAGATTAAACAAGCTAGAAGAGTGTTTTACAATACACACTTTGACCATAAGCTAGCTTTAAAAACCCTTTGGCATAATTTACGTGAACTTGGTGTTGGTCGGAAAAATAATGCTGAAAAAAATAACATCGATCCCAATCAGCTTAATAGAGAATTCGCGAAAGTGCAAACGACATCCAGCACGAGTACTGACCCTCTGGACACAACACTTAATGGCTTTGAATTTGCTGGTATTGAAACAGCTGATGTCGTTAAAGCTATACTTAAAATTAATTCTAAGGCTGTTGGTATCGATGGAATTCACATTCATTAAAATCATACTACCTTACATTCTTCCAGCCATAACCCATATGTTTAATAATATTATAACGACTTTTACTTTTCCAAGCACATGGAAAATCGCGAAAAAGAAAGCGTCATTCTGAAACTCCAACTCTCCGGCAGAATATAGACCCATTGCCATCCTTCCCTTCTTGTCAATGGTTATATAAAGGATAGTACATCAGCAGATGTCAGTCTTTATCCAACGCAATAAATCACGGCTTCAGATCTCATCATTGCTGTACGTCTGCTTTATTAAAAGTAACAGATGATATCCGAGCGGCGATGGATAAACCCCTAATAACATTTGTGACACTACTTGACTTTTTCAAGGCCTTTGATACAGTGGATCATACTCGTATGAAGCTTCTTTCCAAACTCAAAAGGTTTTTCGGTTTCTTATCATTTGCTATCAAGCTTATCAAAACATACCTTGATGGAAGAAAACCAGCTGTTGCTGTTAATAGTGAAATATCGGAATTTAATTGCAACTTCAGCGGGCGTACCTCAAGGATCCATACTGGGTCCTTTGTTAGTTACGATATTTATCAATGACTTTCCGAAAGTAATTAAATACTCTTCACTGCATATGTATGCAAATGATGTACAACTTTACATGAGTTGTAAACTAGGCCTCATTGACGAAGCAGCCCATGAATTTATTGAAGATCTTCGAAAAATTCTAGATTAGTCTGAAGATAATTCGCTGAGACTGAACCCAGCCACCAGTGGGTGGCCGTGGTGTAGTGGTAGTAGCGAACGCTTCTCACTCGGAGGGTCCAGGTTCGAATCCTGCCCATGGCAAAAAATCAGTTTTTCATTGTATAATTGGAACTCAGATAAAAAAATTCTGCGTGTGAAGGCATAACACTGACACGTAGATTTGGCTGTTATAAGAGTTTCAAGCAATGAAAAAAATACTGGGAATTATATCTCGAATCCACTTCTGAGTGATGAAAAAACTCTCCGTCCTATTCGGACTCCCACCCCTGGAGAGCAAACATAGAAACCAAACACACCTGAGTTTCAAACCACTACAAAAACAATTTTCCTTTCTCCTCCTTCTATCTTTCCGCCCGCGCCCTGGCAACAGTAAAAGGGTATCAACCCCTTAGGCGCGCGTAAATTATAAAAAAAAAAAAAAAAAAAAAAAAAATCGAAATTACAGCATGAATGGCTGTAATCTTCCTAACATATTTCTCCGAAATGAACTAATCGAGTTCGTTGACAAAGTTAAAAATCTTGGTATATGGATTAACAACACTCTAAGTTGGGATGATCACATCTCCACTATTATTGGCAAAATCTGGAATCTGTCTCAGTCTTTTACTCCATTGAATAGAAGATTAATGCTAGTAAGGGCTCTACTGATTACGGCTGTGAAATTACAGTTATGCATTCATTAGACGTAAGCTCAACATCGCTTTATGTTTATGCATTGAGACGCTTTGACAATACGCTAAAAATATATTGGGATACACTCTTGATCAATATCTTGAGTATCGCACAATCAAGTACTTACATAAAATTATTATTAGCAAGCAGCCTCCACTTATTCGAAAAACTTAAATTGTCACGTTCATCCGGCTCATTAGGTTTAATCCAGCCGCGTATCTATTACCGTAATTAAGAGCGACAATTTTTGGCTCATGCTCTTCATCTCTGGAATTCATTTCCTCTCAACGTTAGGAGACTTTATGATGCGAACAGTTTTGCTAAAACTCTCTTTGCGCACTTGACAGGGTAAAGCGAGCACATTATATAATTTCGTAAAAGGCAAGATTATTTACTTTTACCTTTTCGTTTGCTTATTTGTTATAATCTATTCTGAATTTGAACTCAACTGTATGAATTTTTTAATATTTGTATTATGGTATATACTTAATTAATAAATACTAATAAATACTGAAATGTGTGAGGTATGAAATTTATCCATAACACGACAAATAGCGAGCTCGAAACTATCACGTAATCGTCTATTCATTTCGCAAATTGAAGAACTTTTTTCAACATAAATTTGAACTCTAAGAAAGCGATGATGATTTCTCAAACAATGCTGAACATAGATGTCAAAAATGACAGTACGGCTTAAAAGTTTTCCCTACTAATAGATTGAAGATCTACAATATTAGCCAGAAAACACCCGATATTTTCTTAAAAAGCAGGTTCAAACGTTGATAAAGTAAACTATAGTAAACTCATCAATTACATATACCATGAGTTAGCACTCTCTCTCTCTCTTTTTAGTCATACTTTTCTTCTTTTTTTTATATATATAATTGGGGCTAGCACAAGGTATTTATGTACCCTTAAGATGTTTGCACATAGCGCGAGCGAAAGGAAGTTAAAGAGATACCGATGTGCGTTGGTTTTAAATGTTTGCAAGTGATACCTGCTAGGAAATATAGAGCTCGGCAGGGCATTCCATAAGCGAGTTGTACGGCTTAGGAAAGAACAATGATATTTCAGAGTACGTCCGAAGATGGGATTGAGGATGAACTGATGAGCATTCACAGCGAGACGGGTGTTACGGTTAAAAACATGAAGGGGCGGAATACTAATGACATTTTCAGTGGAGCATTGGTGGTGAAAATAACGCTACAACAAGGTGATACAGGATTCCACATTAATGGAATGCATCATAACACATCAAACAAGTCAACAACCATCCGTATGGAGAGCAAAAGACGTCCCGAACAGTCACGACAAAGTTGCTCAAATATCATATTTTGATGCGCATTGTTTTCTTAGATGTTCGTAGAATTGAAGCAGAAATGAAAATGAAATGAAAAAAATTAAGGCACATTTACATTATGACATTACTTTTACACACTTTAGGAAGTATTATAAAAAAAAATTGAGCCTAAACCTAATCCTTCATCCTTCAGCCACGGCACTCTTCTAAGCGAAAAGCAAGATTTCTTAGGACCACTCAGCACGTTATGGCGGACATTTCGTGTGAAATACATTCTTTAACCTGAACTAAAGAATCCGGTTTATTGGTGTACACTTTTTAAGATATCCGCACAAGAAAAAGTCCACCGTTGTCCACATTTGTCGAACACACTTAGGTGTATCCGCTCTTGAACTGATTTTTTCGAACTTATGAACCTCCTGAATTTAGCGGATCATTAACCACGTGAACTGCACAATTTACTTCGTGCAACATCCTTCGAATCATTATTTTGGCCTAAAAGCCGTCCAGTCGATTAATATGCGCCCCATTTCTCGGAGATTTGTTGCCCTCAACAAAATAAAAGCCTTCCTTTGGAACACCTTGTATTATTGATCAACAACCGTATTCATCAGATCTGACCTCATGTGGCTTCTTAAGGTTCCCTAAACTAAAACTGCTGCTAGCGGGTACCCATTTTGATTCATTTTAAGGAAAAGGAAACTCCGTGGAAAAGCTGAAAGTTCTGAACAGAAGGGATTATTGTCAGAGTGCTTACCATTTTTTAGCAATACCTTTTATAATTAGAATTTCATAAGCCCAGTTATTAGAGTCCAGACAGTCTACGTTCAACAGTAACATTTACAAAAGTCACGTGAACAATTATGATGACATCGTGAAAGCGTCTCTTTGATATTAGTAGTAACAAATCTAGGTAAAACTTAGACTCACTCCTTCTTTTTTAAGAATAGAATTCAAAATTGTTAATACTCGTAAAAGCCTACTTTTATTTTATGTCTGAGTCTCGATTCGGTCTTCAGATCGTGTTCCAGAAACGAAACTATGAGATATGGTCAACAATTTGATGGCTTTGATTTTTCCAATAAAGTTGTTGGAAGAAGTCAATGCAGAAAATTTAACAAAATATGGAATAACTAAGATTATGAGTCTTATAACGCAACAAATCAATATTCACGGTTTATAACACTTATCGAATATATCTAAGACACAAACCGGAAAGCTGCAAGACAATTTAATTAACTTTAAGCTTCTTATGTCTGTGTTGCCATTTAGAGAGACATTCATTTTATTAAACTATTGATTTTTTTTTTGTTTACTTTTTAAATGAAGCATACCTACTAGGCTCAGTCTAGTGATAGAGTTGTACATATAAAATACGCATATACCCCATTTTAGAGCCGTGCATCAAATTTCTAACAGAGCAAGCCAAAGAGTTAGACCTTCCAGCAAAAGTCTATTGTCCATATTCTCCAAAGCAACCATGTCTTGTGATGACCTGGACTGGATCAGATCCAAGCCTACCATCTATATTGCTCAATTCTCATATGGATGTTGTTCCAGTCTACGAAGATAAATGGACGCATCCTCCATTTGCCGCCGAAATAGATAGCGATGGGAGGATATTTGCTCGTGGCGCACAAGATATGAAATGCCTTGGAACACAATACCTCGGGGCGGTGAAGGCACTAAAAGCCAAAAACATTCAGTGCAAGAGAACAATTCATCTATTATACGTTCCAGGTCTGGTAATCTTTACATCAAATCTGCAAAAATCACATAATGTGAATTCTAACGTTTTTCGTAGATGAAGAAATCTCAGGAGTTGCCGGAATGTTGGCATTTGTTAGGTCTGAAGAATTCCGTCAGCTAAAAGTCGGTTTTTGCATAGATGAAGGTATGGCCTCTCCTACTAATACCTTTCTAGTTTTTAACTCCGAAAGGGCAATTTGGCGTAAGTATGAGTATTCCTTTCATATGCCTAACAATCAGAATATGTGGTTTATTAAATAGAAATCGCTTTCAAAATCAATGGAACCTCTGGCCATGGGTCGCTTCTTCTCAGCAATACCCCTGGCGAAAAACTTCGGTACATCCTAGACAAAATGATGGATATGCGAGCTGGGGAGTTACAACAATTGAATGCAAATTCTGAGCTTACAGTTGGGGATGTGACAACAATTAACTTTACAATGGTTAGTGGTGGTGTTCAAATTAACGTTGTACCAGCCGAAATGGAACTCGGATTTGATATAAGATTAAGTAATAAACTTAATCAAATGGAATTTCTCGAAAAGGTTGATAATTAAGGAGGAACCTGATTCAAAGACATAATGAGGCTATAATTTCAGCTCCGACAATGGTGCAAAGAAGCTGGAGGTAACATTGACATAGAATTCATTCAGAAGACTCCTTACATCGAGCCAACAAAATTGGATTCCAGCAATCCGTATTGGGTGGCGTTTAAAAGTGCTACCGATGATTTGTTAGTGAAAATATTACTCGTACTCGTATGCTTACATATATGAAATTCTAAAAACAAAATCTTTTTTTTTTGTAGAGGTCTAGATGTGAAGAAACAGGTATTCGCTGGTGGTACCGATGGCAGTTATCTGAGAGAGGTATTTAAGATTAACTCTAATGAATCACAATTCTACTTGGTATTCTTTTCAGATTGGTATACCGACTCTAGGTTTTTCGCCAATGATCCAAACACCAGTACTACTCCATGATCACGATGAGTACCTAAAAGCTGACGTCTATTTACGAGGAATTGATATTTTCGAGGCAATTATACAAAAAATTGCAAATGTCTAGAGGTAGAAACTACGAATTGTAGTTGAACAAAATAAAGATAAATGGCCTATAGAAAGCTTTCTTAACAATGAAGAACAATAAAATATATTAAAATATTTTCTAAGGAGAACTTGGCAAAACCAATGTCAATGTTTTGTATCTCAGAGTTGACCTAAAATTGTAAGAACGGTGTGGAATATAAAATGCTGGATTTATTTTGAAGCTACGTTCATGCCATTATGTGTGGAGTAGCACATCATTCAAATGGCTTCACTCTGCTTCGCTGGCAGTGCTTCAAGCGGTCGGTCCAATTTTTGATGACTCGATCCAATATGTGCGGTGTTATTCCGGCATTAGCGTGTCGAATGGCCTCGAGCTCGTCCAAAGTGGTTGGCTTGTTAGCGTAGACTAATCGAGTGTCAAACAGCATGATCACGGTGGCCAGTCGCCAAATTTCTCCTTCACAACTTCGAGCGTTGCGTCGCTTGTATGTCATGTATCGTCATCTTGTTGGCACCACAGCTCAGATATATCGATATTGTCGAGCTTTGACTACAGAAAGACGGTTAACCTCGCTCTATACCTGGGACCATTGACGGTAACGGTGTGTCCTTCCTCATTTCGAAAGAAATAAGGTCCGCTGATGCCGCCATTCCATAAACCGCACCAAACAGTCAATCTTTGTGGATGCATTGATGCTTGGCCGAACACTTGTGGATTGAATGCCAATAATGGCAATTATGCTAGTTGACATAGCCGCTGAGCCAAAAATGGGCCTCGTTTGAGAAGATGATATTTTGGCCAAAATCCAGATCTCCGACCAACATTTCCAGCACCCGATTGGCGAACTCACGGCGTTTTGTATGGTCGTCCGGCTTCAATCAATGGATGTAGGCCAAAATCCAACCCAAAAATCCTCCGGGTTGACTCTCTGGCGGCGCAAAATTCAGCTGATCGACCCAATCGACATTTCTAGATCTGCTTTTATACCGGCGGCTATGTTTTCTTCATTTCGCACCCATCCCTGTCTGGTTGGTGGCTTAAGATCCAAAAGAGTGTACTCACACCCAAACTTTTCCTCGGTGCGACGAATTGCCTGCACACTGAAGCGATGATGGCGATCGACCTCAGTGAATGGACCTTTTGGTTTTTTTATATAGATAAAACTTACGATCTATTTTAAAAACAAATCTTAACCTACTTAAAAACTAGCTTATTATAAACCAATTTCTTTTTTTTTGTATAGGTATCTATTATAAGTTGTTGGCCTCCCTTTACTCTTTTATACTTTCTTTTTATTTTTTTGTTTTTGTTTTTCTAATATTTTTTCATTTTACTTTAAAAACTACCCTGATTCTACCTATATTATGTATGCCGACCATAGCCTGAATACCAAGCAAACCGACCTCGCCCTCAAAGGGCTGCCTAGAACTTGAAGGAAACGAGGAAGGAGTCTCTTCTCCTTCACTAAGCCACCAAAACTGTGCAGCCGCGCATCATCCCTCATATTGCGATTTCCTACCACCCTACTGAACCAGAGACGATCCGTACTGGCGTGTGCGACGTCTCTGCCGTAGTTGAGAAACAGAGAAGAAGTCTCCTCTCCTTCACTAAACTATTAAAATTGTTGGTGCTGCCGAGCAACATCCCTCATATCGCGATTACTTACTGACCTACTGAACCGGAGACTCTCAATACTGCCGCGGTGCGACGTCTCTGTCTTAGTTGTGTCGCCTGTCCGCAGCTGTTCGAGCGACGAGGTAGATATATATATACGAGGTAATATAGAAACGTCTTTGGAGGCACAAAGCCGTTCGTAATATAGATAATATAGATAATTGGGGTAATATAGTAAGATCCAAAAATTATATCGTTCGTCGAGGTCGTTGCTCTAGCAATGACTTAATGACGAAATTGCCCACTCTTATTAAGCTTTGCGGTCTACCCCCTCTGCGGCATTAGATATTCTGCTTCACTTGACACCCCTCGACATTTTTAGCAAGCAAGTAGCTGCGACTGCAGCTATTCGCCTTAAAGCGACTAAACAGTGGACAAATAATTCATTTGGCCACGCCAACATTCTTAGTACATTAGGAATCCTCACAGAGAACACCGATTACACCATACCTGAACTTTGGTTTGACAAAAACTTCCATGTAAGCTTCCCCTCTAGATCATTCTGGGAGGAGGATGCTTTCATGGTGGACAAGTCAATCCATCTCTACACAGATGGATCTAAAACCGACAACGGAGTTGGTGGCGGTGTTTTCTCAGATAAGCTAAATCTAAGCCTCCCATTCCGCCTTCCAAATCACTGTAGCGTGTTCCAGGCGGAAATTTTGGCGATTAAAGAAGCTCTGTCCTGGCTGAAGAAAAACGTGATATCTGCAAAGGATATCCGCATATTTTCGGATAGTCAGGCCGCCATCAAGTCCCTGGACTCGGTCTCATTGTGTTCTGAAACTGCCCTTGAATGCCGATCATCTCTCATGGAGATGGCAGAGCAGTTCAACATTCACCTCTGTTGGGTGCCGGGCCACAGAGACATTCCAGGGAACTGCAGAGCCGATGAACTCGCCAAAATTGGAACCACTCTACCTATCCTACCAGACAAAGGTAGTATAGGTATACCAATCGCTACGTGCAAACTAACACTAAAGCTAGATGCCAACAAAAGAACGGACCTTAGGTGGACTGCTGGACAAACATGTCTAGCGACCAAACAGATCTGGCCAAGGCTGGATCTGAGTCGATCTAAGTGTCTGATCCTTTTAGATAGGAAACATCTTAGCGCCATAATAGGTGTCATTACCGGACACTGCCTCATAGGCAAGCACGCAAGAAGGCTTGGCGCTTTTACTAACGAATTCTGTAGAAGCTGCATGGACGAGGAAGAGGAGGAGACAATCCTCCACTTACTCTGCACATGCCCAGCTCTCTCTCAGAGAAGGAAGCTTCACCTAGGAGCTTTCTTCTACAACGACCTAAACGATCTAGAAAAAATAGACGTTAACAGTCTCCTACGCTTTATTAAAAGCTCAAACTGGTTCCAGTAGTAAGAAGATCACAGATCCACGTGGCATCACAATGGGCCAATAGGCCTAAGTGGGTTGGTATTTCCAACAGCCACTCTTACCTAACCTAACCTATTAAGCTCGCCGTATTGTATAAGACTTCAATAGGATAGAATTCTATGTACTCCGGCTCTGGTGTTCAGTACAGGCTAAGGCAAGCCCTTAGGCAAGCTCTCTCAAAAACCCGAATCCTTTCCATTAAACTTGCTCTCACGTTGGACCACACGGTACATTCAAATACAAGCATAGGCCGGGAAAGGTGCATGTAGTAGATTACCTTTACCCTCGCATCGAGTTGGTTGCTGTAAAACAATCTTTTTCTAAGGGCAAAAACGCCTTTTGCTCTGGCCAGAGCAATATCTATATATTTGTTAAAATACAGATATTGATCTAGCCAGATCCCAAGCTTTTTGATTACAATTCGACAAGCAAATGGTTGCCCGTGTTGTCCCACGATCAAAAACATTCGCCAATTCTTTCTAGTATCCATAGAGACCTCAGACAACTGCGACATAAAAAGAATTTCCGACTTCGGAAAGTTAATCTCCAACTTCCAGTCATCGAAAAATCGCTTAATCTTATCAAAGAGAGTATTTATGACCTTGATGTTTGGACCTGATCTGTACGCGATCAATTCGTCTGCGTACGCTATGGCATAATGAAGTGAGCTAACAAGATCGCTTCTGTAGATATTGAATAGGATCGGCCAATTAATCGCACTTTGTTGCAGACCATTTTTAATGTCAAATACTCAAGCAGAAGTCACACCGCCATTCTTCACGATGAACTATCTACTGGTGAGCATGCCAAAAATAATGTAAAGCAGTTGTTTACTTATGCCCTACCTGTTCAATTTGAAGAATAGTCCCTCTAACCGTAAGTTGTCGAACGCATTCTCCAAGTCAATCAGATAGGCACCCGTGCATTGTTTCTAGTTTTTGTTCCAATGGATATCAGATACCAGTTTGGACGCGGCATGTGAGATATCATGCCTTAAAACCGAATTGATTATCCGGAACTTATTTTTGTCCTTGACCCACTTAGTCAGAAATCTATTGATAACCTTTTCGAATACATTGCTGATTTTGGGAAGGAGACTTATCGACCGAAGATTCGCCAGATTGGATGTGTCTTTTTCCCTTTTGGGAATCGGATACACCACCGCTGTTTTCCAATGCACTGGATAATGGGCATTATTCAAAACATTATTAAACTGGTATATGTCTATCGCTTCTATTGGGAGGCGTCGAAGTACAGTGATTTCCGTCGGTTCCCATTGATTTCTTACTTCTTATTGATTCGATAAGAACGTATAGAGCTCTTCCCTCGAAATGAACGGGGGTAGCTCCCTCTCGTTGCCGATGACATTATTTGTCATATTTTCGTCATTGAACTCAGTTAACCCTGAGTTCCCGAATCGTCAATTCTCCATATCATTTCGAAGGTAGGAACTGTGCAAAAGGACCTGATTTTCCGGGTCGTGAATCGGGCCAATGACTTCATTCGTTTTGTACACTTCCTGAAAAACGCTCCTATGTCATCTAGTTACCTTCTCCTACGGATCTTCGACCGCAAAAAAAAAACCAAACCAAATTTCGATTATGGAACCTCCAAGTACTCGTACTATTGCACTTGGCTTTGTGAAGCCTCGAACCAGAAGGTGGTAGCCACAATTTACGGGATGTGGCCAACCAGATCGTAAGTTGTGAGGAATTGGATAGAAATTGTCATCATCGACAGCTTATTCTGAATCTAAGCCTACTGTTAATAGTAATTGTTTGTCGTTCGTCGTTCGGGCGTAGTTTTCTTGTATTAATACTTGGAGAACTTCAGTGTCATGCGTCGTCAATAGTTGCGTTGCGGAATGAGTCTTCGTTGCCAGTTTATCGATACTGAGGTACTGTGCTGTTCTTCGTTCATTTGATGGTCTTGTTCATAAATAAATTTAGCTTGCAATTACGCTGGATTCTATAAAAAAGCAAGCAAGATATTTTAACATCACATGAGTGAGCCGTGACTGTGACACTTACTGAAACACAGGTAGACCCCCACCCACAACTCTCAGATCACTCTGGGCTGAAGCTACCTGGCTACGAACAAGAGTGATTATTCTTTTATCACCGCGGCCTCGTCACTTACCTAGCTTACCAATCTCCACCACAATGTGATCCATGCTCTAATCCGGAATTCAACTTCATGTGGTTAAAATTCCATCTCGGTGAGCAAATCATCCGTTACTGCTTTACATACAGGACCCCAAAACTGGATAGTAATGCGATCTTCAATGAGTTTGATGCGCTGTCTGAATCCATACAAATTGTATCACTGTATCCTTATACCGAAATCGTGATTAGAACCGATTTCAATACACACAATTCCGGGTGGCTTCGGCATTCTGGAGAGACAATACACAAAGACGGTGTGTTGAGATCTTTGATGCTTGAAACAACGTGACTCAGATTGTAAAGACGAATACCAGACCTTGATGGTCATACCACCCTATCGGAAGATGGTATAGTATAATATTTGCAAATGGCATCGTACATCAATCATATTTGACATTTGTGAACTAGACAGCTGCAGTATACAAACAGACAAGCAATGGAGCGCTATTCTCCGCAAGAGCGTGGAATAAGTGTGTCGATGTTTTTGACCAATAATCGGTCGGTGGTGTTAGCGCAGAGTGAATTTCGACGTCCATTTCCTAATAGTGTCGCGCCAAGTGGGCAAACATTCCGATGCTTAGCTACTCAACTCGAAAAGACTGGAACCACAGGATACCGAGATATCGCGGCTGTGGTTACCGATGTCGCTAAGAACGAAGAAACATCAACCAGACGACGGGCCACGCGATTGGACATCACCAGACGGACTCTACAGCGGATTTTAGTGGATGGTTTACACATGTTCTCGTACAAAGTGCAAATAGTGCATCAGTTAATGCCTGCTGAACGTCAGTCGAGTGTGAATTACTGTCAAGCCATTCTCAACTTCCACAACGAAGAGAACGATTGTGTGTCGAAAATCATCATGAGCGACGAGGCGCATTTCCACTTAAGCGGCCACGTCAATAAGCAAAATCTTCGTTTCTGGGGCGCTGAAAATCCGTGTGTGATGCACGAAGAGGCATTACATCCACTCAAAGCCACTGTGTGGTGCGGTGGTCACGCGGGAGGAGTGATTGGGCCGTATTTTTTTGAGGACGCCATCGGAGCGGGGCTTAGTGAACATGTGGTTTCAACAAGACGGTGGAACCGCACACACAGCATGAGCCACAATGGATATTGTGAAGGAAGCGTTTTCTGGTCGCGTAATCTCCCGTTTTGGCGATTTGGCATTGCCAGCAAGATCGCCCGATTTAACCATCCCAGACTTCTTTCTTTAGGACTACTTGAAGTCGCGGGCTTATGCCAACAAGCCTCAGACACTCGCAGCCTTTAAGGAGAATATTCGACAGGAATGCACACAGTTGTCACCGGAAATCTTGCAGAAAGTCATGGAAAATGCGATAAAACGGGCACAAATGTGTATCAATATTGGCGGCAGCTTCTTGGCCCCTATCATATTTTCCACTTAACAGAAACAATTGTAAACGCCCAAATAAAGATTTCCATCACTCACAATCTTTTTTTTTTTATTTAGTAAAAAAGTAATTCAAAAACAAAATTGGATGATTAATTTTGCGCAACCTTGTACAAGGTCAATGTCCTATCCAATCTAGGCTCGTCATATCACTGTGTTATATCAGCTAATTCGCTTGCTGTCAGTGAGAATATAAATGTTTTTATTAGTTCTCCCTTATGCAGAGCTCTATAACGTGTAAGAGTATCTCGCCTTGATACACAGAGATGTTACTGTCCATGCTTGCGTGCAGTGAGATATTTGTAGTTTCTTCGTATATGCCTGATTCAACTTCTTCGTCTGTTTTGGATCCGTAAAACAAGGGTTTACTCTGTTCCCAGTTTTGTCAAAATTCTACTTTTTCAGACTGTTGTCTGTAAGAGTAATTCCTAATAGTTCATTTCTCCTCAGCTCCAGTGAGAGTTGTTCCCATCCACTTCTTTCTGTATGGGAGAGGTGGGAGGTTCAGTATATCATCTAGTGCTGCGGTCAATCCTGGTCCTTGAAGTATGATTCTACGCCCATGGCTCCTGTTGGGATATTTTTAACTTTATTGCATTTAGATAATAAAATGCCTTTTTATTTTTGCAATTACAAAAAGTCCTTCATATTTCATATATCAACACAATTATTTTATTTTGAATTTTTCACTTGTTATTGGTTATTACTCGTACATACATTTATACAATATTACAAATCCCAGTAAGAATCATTTCTTTTGTTTTCTTAATTTTTACTAGACAATAAACAATACGTGCTTACCGCAATTTGTTTATTTTTTTTCTTTCTCTTTACCTTAAAAATAAAATATAAATATCATGTTCGTACATAAAATTATAAATCAAAAAAAAATCTCTTCGAGTATAAACTTTCCCTTTCGTTTCTTTTTCTCTCTCGCTCTAAATCGGTTTTTTTTTTTTAATTATTACAAACATAAAACAAAATTCATAAACTAAAGGCAAACAAAACGAAAATAAAATATAACTCATCACACTATTTACATTTTAATTACTATACACTCTCGATTATTTTTTTTTTGTTTTTGTTTTTTGAAATACAAAGATAGTTTCGTCTTTCGTCATAGTATTGTGATTTCAACGAAAACCATTGTGGTGTCTCGCCTAGCTTTTGTGTAGATTTTTTATTGATGTTTTCGTCGTTCGTCTTGGGTTAGATAAGCTTAGGTTCAAAGTATCTTAAAAACAAATTTGGCTCAGTCAAACAATACCACACATTGCACAGCACAGAAATATCCATAAGCTGTTGCATTTAATATTATTAATTTCTTTTCGTTTTTTTAAACAATTTTTATCAGTTTTCTAGATTAGGACTGCATTCAATGCAATGTATCTCATCGAACAGAAATGCCATTTATGGTTATAACATTACCCGCCGATGGTTCCGGTTCGTAGACTTCTTCGTTTGTTCGCATCTCATAGGGAGCATCGTAAAACTGCTCACTTGGTATTTGATCGTAAATGTTCTCTGAAAATAAAATTGAAAGACGAATTAATTCGGTGAGCAATAAGAAGATGACGTAAGTTCTTGTCAATATTATTATTTGTTCACTATGGATATACATAGGTATTCTACATTTGATTTTTTTGCTGTCGACCTTTGTACCGAGTTAAGTTTCAAATTTTAAATTTAAAAGTAGTGAGTTTCCCCATAAACGAACTAAGAGCAGACATCTATAAGGACCAGTATATCTGTGACATTCTGTCCTGGAATCCTTGTTTTTCAGGTTTCAGCTTAGACGAATGGCTACCTCAACTTCCCCAAATAATTAAATGCAGTTGAGGTGTAATTACGAAACTCGTATTCCCGAATGACGGCGGCGGAAAGTAAGTGCAAAGGGGAATATATATTAGTATTCGTAACAGATTATGAGGTACTAGAAACCTAAACGATACATTATATTGCTATAAAGTAGATATTAAAGGGTTTTCCAATAGGGACTTGACAACTTTGAATTTAATTTGTGAATGCACTCTTTCACTAATCATCAAACTGTCACTGTCAGTTTATTCAGTAAACTCAACATTTTCTTCAAGGAAAAGTACACCAACGAGCAACGTCTGCAAATTATAAAAATTTTCTACCGAATTTCGGAGTCGGTGATTGCAACTTTAAGAGCGTTAACTCCAATTTTCGGTCGTAATTCTCGCCCTAGTAGACAGGCAATAACAAGTTTAGTGCAAAAATTTGAGTCTACATATTCGTTGTGTGATGTTGCCGTGTCAGTGAGATAACGGGTCGTAGCAAACGATCCAAATCAGTCAATTCCACGGCGTTCTCAAGAATTGGACATCGCTCAGACCACATTATGGCGTATTTTGCGTAAGGATCTTGGTTTACACCCATACAATATCAAGCTAACTCAAGAATTGAAGCCGTTGGACCATTTGAAGCGACGTACGTTCTCCGATTGGGTTCTGGAGAAGATGCGCCAAGATGATGAATTTCATCGCAAAATCATCTTCAGTGACGAAGCTCATTTTTGGCTCAATGGGTTCGTCAATAAGCAAAATATGCGTTATTGGTCGGGTGAAAATCCACATGTGCTTCATGAATCACCACTTCATCCACAAAAAATAAGTGTTTGGTGCGGTTGAACCATATTTTTTCGTCGACGATAACAGCGTTATCGCGCCATGATCACCGATTATTTTTGGCCCGAATTGGAAGATATGGACTTGGACGACATGTGGTTTCAACAGGATGGTGCCACACAGCACACGCTACAATCGATTTATTTAAGAGTAAGTAAGGTGAGCGTGTTATCTCAAGAAATGGGCCAGTCGATTGGCCGCCTCGTTCGTATGATTTAACGCCTCTTGGTAGAGCTCAAAACCAACATTGAACGCGAAATAGAGGCCGTTTCGGCCGAAATGTGTGGCCGAGTCGTCGAAAATTGGGTCCAACGAATCGACCGCTGCAAACGTGCCCTTGGTGGCCATATGAACGAAGTCGAGTTCCATTCATAAATGTTTTGATTGTACTCCAAGCCGATCATAAAGTTTTTGAAATATCTCAAATGGTTTGCGTTTTATTTAAAAAAAAAATTGTCAAAACCCTATACAATGCTAACTTTTTTGTTTGTGGCACACCTAGGAAAGAAGTTTTAAGTTTGTAAAATAATACGTACAAGCGTTTAAAGACGCTCCACAAAGCTAAACTATCAGAATCAAGATGGGAAAATTATGCAAAAACTTTCATGGAACTTAGAAAAAAGAATTAAGAAGAATCCTTCTATCTAAAAGCAAGGCAAAAAACGGATCTAGAAATGATCAACTAAAAAGTCCAAAGCAATAAAGCCGTAACCGATTCCGAGCCCCAAAACTTCTCATGAGGTTTTCGTTGAAAGCATAAAAACCACAAAAACAGTATCTCTTTCCTGTTCTCATGAATGTGGAGATCCTAAGAGAAATTAAGGAAACAGATCAGCCAGTACTGAAGGAAAACGGGTTTATCTAATCAACTTAGTCAATATCTTACCGTCATTAATACCATTATACTGAAAGTCATTCAGACTGATCTCCTTTGATTTAGCATTTCAGTTTAAAAAAAATTATTTATATTTTTTCTCTACCTTAGCCTCAGCTCGGGAGACTTAACAAAGCTGAAAGCTTGTATCTGATAGGCAATAAAATCTCCGTATACATTATGCACCCTAAGCCATCCTTTTTAAAATAACTACAGTAACATTGGACGTAAGCCTAATGTCAGATATGAACTCTGAGAGAACATCAGAAACCAGTCCATTTTCCACTTCGTTGTAGCAACCAATCCATCAACAACACAAGTTAAAGTTGCAAACACGGAGAATTTATGTGGATGGAAGGAATACGCATTAAAAACTGAAAAGATCAAAAACTTGAGAAACTCTGATCTGAAATTATTTAAGGACCACAACTGGCTTCTCTTCAATCTGAGGATGAAATGCCAGTATTTGCTATAGCAGCATCCGGACTCTTGATAAACAGATCTATACCATTACATTATGCAATTCAGGTGGACTAAAATAATCTGGCTACTCGTACATAAGACACAAAAATTATATTTTCAATACTCAAAGTTTGTGACCATACTTCAACTAACATCCACACCTAACTTCCATGGGGAAAGAGTGACCCATCAGATAGCACAATTCCTCCAGTTAGGGGATCAGATAATTGGAGAAACGTGTAAGATTCTTATCAGTCAGCTGACATCTAAATTTAACATAACGAAAGACGAGTAGGGTTTACAAACGCGAGTTAAACCAGTAGGGTTGTAGCATGGCGTTAGCATTTGTACTAGCAGTCCAACTAGCAGCGTACTCTCAGGGAAAATTTGGCTGCTACTAGTGCTACTGCCACTTCACTCTCTCGTGTACAGATACACTAAACCATGTAGTTTAACTCGCGTGTGTAAACCCTAGATAAAATTACTCTCGTATGTGTTTCCAGCCACAAAAACATAGGAGGAAATGAAACAGCTGACCAAATTCGGTTCGTAAGAAGGAAAATCCTCGTACATTTCTTTACAAAGGCAGAACATGAATGATGAAACGTGCCAAACTGTCTCATTTCCATGAAGATATGGCCCACCTATAGCAGCGCCAGATTACAGAATCTCATAGTTGAAACTCGGGCAGACGTCGCTATTCTAGTGGCTATCATTTTCATTTCATTTATTTACTTGGTATGTACAAAAATATTTACATCTTTTTTAGTACTTAGACATTATAGATTAGCTAACATAACTAACATCATCGGCACCCATTCAACAATAAGTGACCAATTCAGCTCCTGCAAAAGTCACAATCAATACGGAAACAGTACTTCATTTCCTTTGCGACTGTCTGGCATCGCGCCGCCGATCATAAATAGATTGGTCTTTAAGGGTCATCCAATAAGAGGTGTGCTTTTAAATAAATAGAAAAACGTAACATCTTTACGAAAAGTGGTGATATTTTTATTTCAGTTACAGGTACAGACTCTGAGGTTAGTATCGGAATGCAATACTCGCCAAATTTCTGTCTCGGCTCTGCCAATAAACAGTCATTCTTTTGATGAAGTTTTTTATCACATTATCGCAGAATTGGGTCAGTATTTCGCGAAAAATAGCTCTGATATTTTCTTTTAGTGCATGAATCGTTAATGGAGCATTAGCCTATACTTTATCTTTAACATAACCCCAAAGGAAAAAGTCTAATGATGTTAAGTCGCACAATCTCGCTGGCCAATTGAAGTCTACATTTCTAGAAGCCACACGTCCACGCAATAGAGCAATTGTTCCACCAGCTGTGTGACAGCGTCCATAGCATCGATTTCAGGGAAAACAAAGTCAATCAACATCGTTCGGTAACGTAATCTACAATATATTTTCGAAAAATTATGACCCAACTACCGCCAGCCTAAAAACCGCACCAAACTGTCATTCGTTGTAGATGGAGAGGTTATTCCACTATTTCTCCTGGGTTTTCGGAGACAAATGGAAATGAGCCTTATTACTCAGAATAATTTTGTGTAAAAAATCATAGTCTAGTTCATTCCTTTCCAGCACCCCAATCAGCGGAAGTACGGCGTTGTGCGTGGTCTGCTGGCTTCAATTCTTGAGACAGCTAAATCTTATGCAAAATGGTTTCGGATAAGTCCAATTCTTGTGATCGTCTTGAAATGGACACACCTGTTTCCTTGATATTTTCACCGTTTTTGTAGTTCGAGTGTGTATTGATCCATATTTTTGCTTATCAAAAGTCAGTTGAATGATGGAACTTCAACAATGTCGCAAAATTTAAAATGATGCCTCTTGTTGGATGACCCCCTATATCAAAATACTTTTCTGCCTCGACGTTATCCATATTTCTCAGCGTCGGCATGTGGAGCGAACCAAATGGATTTAGAATTGAACAAAAGTAAAACCGAACCACATTTTAGTCGCGGGCTTAATCGATCTATGCTTCGCTTTTACTGACTTCATTAGAAAACACACCAATCATTCCAGGCCAGTATCATAGAATTGATTCAAATAAGCTTATGCTGAAGTTCCGGAATATTTAAATATTTCAGGCAAGAAAGTGGTATCGACATGGGCAAAAATTGTACATGGGTCTACCAGATTTCAGTACATGCTAAATGATTTCATTCTATATTGGTTCTCTGGACCAAGGAGTCTACGATTCCAAATTAGAGGCACAGCGCAGTCTAAGATAATGCGCTTTAGGAGGTATTTAAAAGAAGTTAAGAGCCAAGAATGACTTTGGATTTTACGACAAAATAGCTCAGGACCGGACTAACTACAAAAAATTCATTGTTGAGAGCCAGTAACTGAGGATATGATGACTATCCACCTTCTTTGACCTTGTACTTAAATAAAACAACTGAACTTACCAGGCGCATGCCACTGCTAAAAACTATTGTACTAACTAGAGAAAACCTTAATATACGTAATACCAATGAGATCCTGCTTTTTCGATGAAAACATTTTCCTTCATATTCACCATAAACTTTTTAATTACCTGTATGTCGGGTAGTACCATTTCCATTAGCTCTACCACCGTGGAACGTATTAAATGTCGCAGGGGGCGATGTATCCAACGGTATACGATTATTCGCTTCTAACGTAGAATACGACATAACAGCAGCATTTCGATCTTCCTTAGACTCAGCTGCTTGCACATTTTCTGTATTTTTGACAGGTCTAGCTTTATTCCTATGAAGGAATATAAGACCAATAACAATGAGCAGAACAATGATAACCGTCGCTCCAATTGCAATTCCAGTGCCAATCCCTGAACTCTCTTGTGCATCTGTAGTTGCAATTTCACAACGTGGTTCATCACCACTCCATCTGCCGTCTTCCATGCACTTTCGTAAATACTGTCCAATGCGATTATAACTTGGAATACAATGGTATTCAGAAGAACCTCCGTAGATTGTCGATTCGTTGACAATTATCACACGTCCGTTCTCAATTGGTAGTGGCCGACCGCAATCAACCGCTGAAAGTATACAAAAAGAATTTCTGGCTTTATAATAATATTTCTAATAAGCCAAAGTTTGACACTAACGTTTACAAGTTGGTGACTTTCCAGTCCATTTGCCATTCTTTTGACAAACTCGAGTGTCGTTACCAATTAAATTTCGTCCTTTTGGACATTTGAACTGTGCTGTTGATCCTACGGCTCTAATACCAGGATCTACGATAAGATTTTCACTGACATCAGGTTCACTGCATGTAATTTCAACACAGCTTGGAATCTCATGACTCCACGTTCCATCTTCAGCACAAAGACGCCTGGATACTCCATCTAATTTAAAGTTTGGACTGCATTCGTAGAGCACTGCAGCTCCATAGTAGGTAGCATTAGTTGCTAAAGTTACCTTGCCATGCATGATATTCCCTGGCTGGCCACATTCGACATCTGTGTATAAAAAAAAAATTTAATAAATTATATTTTAAAATAATAACAAATGCCAAATACTTACAGACGCATTCAGGAACAAGACCACTCCAGGATCCGTTGTCCTCACATGTAACTAGAGCTTCGCCAATAATCTTGTATCCTCGCTCGCATCGATATTTGGCCAGCGCACCGATTCTTAGGAAAAGATACATTTTGTCAGATATTGGGTTAGGAAAAACCTTCGTCCTTTTTACCTGTATGTCTGAGCACTGTTGGATAATGATTCAGCTGTTCGAATGAGAGTTCGACCATACATTCGGTCATTTCCTGTCACTGAAAGCAGACTGTGAGGTGCCAAGACTGGCTCTGGGCAGCGAATTTCTACAAAATTATCAGAAGTTATCAATTAAAATGTTATGTACGTATTCCTAGACCCTTGACGACTTACCTTCGCACTTGGGTGAAGAATCACTCCAAACACCAGTCTCTAGGCAAGTACGTTTCGGCACACCAGTGAGCTTATGTGAATTCGTGCAGCTAAATGCAACTTCCGATCCAACATATGTAGTATTCATCACATACTTATGGGTACCATACGGAACAGGAGTAATTGGTCCACAATCGATATCTAAAATTTGATTGTTGTAGATTATAGTCATAACTTGGCAACATTAATCTCACATTCACAAAATGGGGATTCGGCGTTCCATTCACCACTATCCAAGCACTCTAAAGTGGGATTACCTCTCAACACATGCCCAGGATCGCAATGGTATTGTATTGTCGAATGGACATTGTAGTCATAACCAACAACATATGAACCAGGTGGCACATGGGGTGTATCACAAGTAACTAGCTCACAAATTGGAGCGTCTCCAGACCATTTACCGTCCTTCGTGCAATGCACATCAGTTGGTCCTACCAGCCAGTAATCTTCATCACATTCATACTTAACTTGGGAGCCAACTGTAGTCGATGAATTTATCAAATGAACTGAACCACGATCTGGTCGAGGTGGAGCTCCACAATCCACAAATCTACACGATGGAGGTTTATTCGACCATTCACCGCCCAGACCACATGAGATTATCTGTAGAGAAAATGGATTTAGAGCTTGTGACACAGCTGAAGTCTGATATACACTTACAGCTTCTCCAACCATTACATAACCGGATTCACATTGATACGTCGCCGTAGATCCAGCTCGTTTGTCGGTAACAGCCACAAAACCACCTGCGATTTTTGGTGGCTCTGGACACCAATCTACTAAACACTCGGGCTTCTGACCCGTCCAGCCGTTCATGCCACAAGTTCGGTTTTCATTCCCAATAAGTGTATAATTCTCATGACAACTATAGGTGGCCTGCACCCCGAAGTAGGTTTTGTCTTCTGACAATAAAATCGCCCCATGCTCCAGCTCATCCAATGTACCACAGTCAACATCTGTTTCAGAAACAAAAACAAGAATTAAATTTCAGGCTGATTCTCGATATTCGGCATTGACTTACAATTACAAGTTGGCGCTTTGCCACTCCACGTGCCATCAATACTACAAGTACGAATTGCTTCACCCACTAGAGCGTGTCCTTTTGGACAATTGTACTGGATTTCATTGCCCACGGTGAAATTTTTCCCTCCAATTGTTGTATTTTGCATTGAGTCCGGCGAGCCACATGATAAAGGAGCTGTAAAGATTTTCAACGATAAATTTTATAGAATTTAATTAATTGACTTGAAAGACTTACAATGTTGACAAATGAAATGCAAGTAGTCAAGATTACATCCGACATCGTTCCACAGCCAATTTCTACCTCCATCCAGGACAACACAATTTTGCTCACCATTATAATTGTTCGGTTGATCTTTACCCCAAGCTGGTTTGACCACAACTTCGCCTAAAAAACGATATTGTATTGTATTGTAAATATACTACAATTTTACAAATCATATAAAATTGAAATAATTAAAAATGAATCTCGATGCAGATACATCTCTTCGCACATGTTATAGGTTTGTACAACAGTCAGATCCTAAAACGAAAAACCAATTCAGGAAAAAACAGTCTTAAAATACAAAATCAAAAAGTATACATTCCGCAGATTTTACCAACTTGAAGATGGCACTTAATAAGTCACGTGCAAAATATTCACATTTCCAGTCCGTTAAGCAACACGTCAAATAGTCAGACCTGATATCAGCGATAACGTGGGGCATGCAACTGAATTGCGGTCACTCAAATTATCAAAAACCTGATATCCGGTTTATAGGGTGAACTTAGGCTTCCACACAAGTGGATAGCCTCCTCCTGATAGCTACTTGACGCTAGTCTTATTCAATCGAATGTGAATTACTAAACTTATGTATGTCCTGTCAGAAATATAAATTAACTTTTGTACAATAGATACAAGCATTTTCAGAAACGGCTTTCCACTGAATTCTTATTACTCAGGCAGAACTACGTTCATTTGCTCTACATGTCCAAGCAATCTCAAACGCCCAATGCGCAGTTTTATCAGGTCGATGTCGCTGCACAGCTCGTAGACTTCAACGTTGAATCGTCTCCTCCAGAACCCGTCAGCGCATACGGGACCAAATATAAATATCTTACAAGGAATTTTGCTCTCAAAACGATCAAGGATATCTTCATCCGCTTCAGAAAGGGTACAAGCTTCGGAACCATAGAGCTGGACTGGGATTATAAGGGTTTGATATAGAGTTTCCTTGGTTGTTTGGGAGAGGGCTTTAATACATAGTTGTCTTCTCAGCCCAAAGAAACAGCGATTGACAAGCGTTATTCT
The DNA here is from genome assembly GCA_949129095.1 of Volucella bombylans. Classification (NCBI taxonomy): domain Eukaryota; kingdom Metazoa; phylum Arthropoda; class Insecta; order Diptera; family Syrphidae; genus Volucella; species Volucella bombylans. Next base: position 107,016,502 of record OX422143.1, on the reverse strand, counting down.
CCGTTTGATATCTGAAGAGATGTCGTTTTCAGATGTAATAGCAGAGCCGAGGAGGACAAAGTCCGTTACTACCTCGAAGTTATAGCTGTCGATTGTGACATTCTGGCCGATTTGTCGATGTTGGGTGTCCCTTCTTATTGACAGTATATACTCGTAGTTTGTTTTGCCCTCGTTTACCGATAGACTCATTTTTGCCGGGTCTGTTCTTATATTCGCAAACGCACCAGTGCCAGATCGCTGTGTTCTACCAACAATATCAATATCTTCGGCGTGTGCAAGTAATTGAACAGACTTTTGAAAGATCGTACCTCGTGTGTTAGCTTGTGAGTTTTGCACAATTCTTTCAACTATGTCGTTAAAGAAGTCACTTGACAGCGCGTCGCGTTGTCTAAATCCTTTTTTGACATCAAAGGTCTCGGTTAGGTCATTACCGACCTTGATGCAGCAGCGAGCTTTGTCCATAGTCATCCTGCACAACCGGACGAGTTTGGCAGAGATACCAAAAACGAGACATGGTTCGCACAAGACGGCAGACAAGATTTTATATGCGATGTTTAAGAGACTGATACCTCTATAGTTGGCGTAGTTTAGAGGGTCTCCTTACTTATGAATCGGGAAAACGATGCTGAGGTCTTCTGAGGTGAAGTCTTCCCTCTCCGCCAATTCACACAAGCTGCACAGTATTAGAAGATCATCTCTGTGTGGAATATAATAACGTTTCAGAAGCTCTCGCGCAGCTTTAATGCAATTGCTTCAAATTACTTTCCTGCAAGCTATGGCTTAAACGGCTATAGGTTATTCTACATAGCGATGCAGACGCCAACTCTAAGTATACTGAACTAAGCTTGCAATAACTTGATAAAGTTGCAGTTTGCAACATCTGTTGTCATCAAGGTTTAGCACCATTCCATAGCTACTAGCAAGTTCTAGCAACTCACTGAACCACCCCATTTTGGACGGCATGGTTTGCATTGGTGCTCGGCAATCAAGTAACTGGCATTAAAGCCTTTCAAACGTAGTCTACTTGCAATAAACCTGTTTCCCACGTTAGCATATAATTTGGGGTGTTGAGTGGCAGATGAAATGTTCTTTTTATACAGTACCGTAACAATTTCTATAGACTCTCGCACTTTTTAACTTTACAAAGTTTTATGCGCAGCATTAAATAGTGAGGATTCAGAGACTACCACAAATATAAGGTGCGGCAAGATTACTTCCTCATTTGAAACGATCGCTCTGAAGCTGATGGGAGTCCCAGGCGACTGTGCGTGGTCTCGTTCGAGAGAGGGGATCCTAGAGTTGTGTTAACTTATTTTTCAGTCGCCGTCATACGTTGGAGTCATACATATACATTAGAGGCCTGCATGAATGCATTCATTTGCTCTCTCTTAATGGGTACACTAGTTCAGTGTACTCTATTCATTGCAATAATAGACAGAAGTGTACAGCAAAATTGAGTACCACATCGCGAGAGACAGTTACTGTGCAATACCCGATCGCCTGATAGCAAATGAGTGCACTGTTTTTTTTTGCTCCCACGACTGGGTGCTTGAATTGGCTTGTTGTGGTCAAAACAAGTGCAATGATAGCTGTAAAAAATACACTGGGTATACTGGGTACACAGAGTGAAGTGAGTGCAGTATATAAACCAATTGCATGCACAGTCTGTTTGGTTTCTAGCTTTGGTGATAAAGGTTGGTTAGGTGCAGGTACTATCAATTGTAGTGAAAATAAATCTGATATAAAAGCAGCTATCAAATTTAAAGTAAAAATAGAAAATGGAAACTAATGAAGTAAGTTTATTTATTTGTTTTAGGAATATAGTTTGTTTATGTTAACGTTTAATGTTTGTAGGATTCAAATAATGCATCCGATGTATCAATGGCCAGTGTAAGCGGCATGTTGAATAATTCATCTATCAAGGCAAAAATTATCAGCGGCGAATTCAAAATCAATAATAAAATGGGCCGTAGCAAGGTTTGGGATGTTTTTGGTACTATAAAAAATGAAAACGGTGATGAAATTCAGAATTTGGTGGCATGTAAAAATTGTGTTTCGGTATACAAATTTAATTGTAAAAGTACGTCAAACTTAGTAAAACACAAATGTTACTTTTAAAAAAAAATCAATACAGTTAAGACAACGGAAAAAACGGTAGTGGACTATGAAGACAAGAAAAAAAGTGTATTGTTGGTAACAGAATGGACAATAAAAAACTGTAGACCGTTTAATATTGTAAGTGATTGTGGTTTGAAAAATTTTGCTGACTTTTTATTGTCCATTGGTGCAAAATACGGCCAAAATGTTGATATTGACCAATTGTTACCCCACCCTACAACAGTTTCGCGCAACATTCAAAATTTATACAATAAGCATTTCAAAATTATAAAATCTGAGTTAATTAGTATTCAAAATGTTGGATATGGCTTAACTTCGGATATTTGGACAGACAATTTTTTAAGAACCGCATACATATCGTTAACGATTCATTACGTTAAAGAAGGCAAACTATTTTCCAGACTTCTGGGTTTGAAATCTATGAAGGGTGAATCATGCACAGGTGATCATTTTTAAAATTGTTTAATATGCAACCAAATTATTCATTGATATTTCAGGCCAAAATATACATTCAAAGATTACAACACTTTTAAGTGAATTCGGATGTAATTTGAATGATAAAGCCATTATGGTAACGGACAGGGGTTCAAATATGATTGCTGCCTTCCGTTCTTCTCAACATATTTATTGTATTATTCACTTATTACATAATGTTTTAGAAAAAAGTATCAAGGAAATACCTGAAATAAGTGAAATTTGTAATGTGTGTACTAGACTTGTTAAATATTTTAAAAAAATCAGGTATTAATTGTTCTCTTCAAACCACTTTAAAAAGTTATGTCTGTGCCAGATTTAACACTATTTATTATTTATTATTTTCTATAGAAAAAAACTGGGTCGAGATCACAAATATTTTAAGAGAAAAAAATGAATTACAAAAAATAAGTAACATTAATTTAAGTTATATTGGTGAATTAGTTACAATTCTAAGATCTTTTGAAGAATCTTCAAAGATGTTAGAGGGCCAAAAGTATCCAACTCTTCATTTAACAATCGTTCACATTCATCGATTAAAAAAAGTATGTACAGTCAATTTAGAAGATTTAAATATAATTACAAGTTTCAAAACCAAATTAAGTTCCTTTTTAGATTCCATTGTTTTACAAAATTTAACAAGTAATCATAAAATTGCTTTATTTCTTTTCCCCCCGACAAATAAGTTAATCCAATTTAATGAAGCCGAAAAAAATACTATTAAGGAAGAATGTAAGAATTTGATGCAAGGTTATGCAAATGATATTTCTGAAAACGAAGCTCAAGTCTTTGAACGGTTGTTAAATGAAGATCTGGAAATCATTATACCAGATGGTAACTCTTTGTTTGCAGACTTTGTTCAACCAATTGAAATCGTCAATTCTAATGACAAAGTCAATAACGAACTACTTGCTTATGAAAAAGTAAATGTTATTTTTTACGAAGAATTTAATGTTTTACAGTGGTGGCAATTGCACCAAGTTGAATTTCCCCTTTTGTATAAAGTCAGTTGTAAAGTATTAGCTACGCCTTCAAGTAGTGCTCCTTCTGAACGTATATTTTCTTCCGCTAGAAATCTAATTTCCGAAAAACGTTCTCTTCTTGGATCTGACCCAGTTTTGGTTAACCAAATTATGTTTTTAAACTCTAATTTAAATCAAATTGAAATTTGTAAAAGTCTAGAAGAACAGGTTTAAATAAAATTATTAAAATCGAGTGCATGAGTTTGGAATCGCTTAACAAGCTCGCCGTTGACGTGCTTTGCAACAGAAGTATATAGTCTCGACATTGGGTACACTGAGTATTTGGTGTACTCAGTGCACCCAGTTCAGTGTACACTATTTTTATGAATACCCGTTAATGAATACCCATTCTGTATGAGTACAGTGCACTGAGAGTTTTGTTGAAAATGGGTGCAAAACTCATACAGCAATTAAACATCAAGTGATTCATTCATTTTATTTTTCAAGATGTGGGTACAACGTATAGAGTACACGGAAAAATATTGAATGTCTTGAAGCTGGTTTCAAGACATTCATTGCAGATGTTTAATATACATAAATATACATAATAATTCCCATTGCAGGCCAATTGTTAGCCATCCCTTCCTCAGCAAATTGATTGAGAAAATCGTTAGCAGAAAATAATGTAATAACGAAGCACCAATATGGTTTCAGATCTAAGCACAACTGCACCATGGCCTTGTTAAAAATTAATGATGATATACGCTATACCATCGATGAAGATATGATGTCACTTCTGGTTTTTCTTGACATCTCAAAAGCATTTGATTCAGTAAACCATGACATTCTCCTGTATAAATTATGTAATCAATTTGCTTTTGATGGTCATGCGTGTCAACTATTTGAGGCATCATATCTTAACAATAGGAACCAAGCTAATTACAACGGTGACAAAAAATCTTTGAGTATGCCAGTAACTTCCTGTGTGCCCCTAGGATCTGTCCTAGGCTCTCTTTTGTTTATGTTGTTTATAAATGATATTTGTGACCCTACAATATGATGTATTGCGGTTACCAAATTTGTGCGGATGATGTTCAATTATATAAAAAAGTATCCAAGTCTTTCGTATCTTCCAGTGTAACCGAACTTAACACAGACTTTCACTCTATATTTGTATGGTCACAAAAATATTGCTTAGGTCTTAATTCATCCAAAACCAAGGGGCTGTTTATATGTAATAACAATTTGGAAATTTTGAATTTACAGCTTTACGAGTATGTTGATCAAGACTCTGCTGAACTTGTAACTAAAAAATTCAGTTCAGTTCAAACCACTACTATATTCAGTAACCCTGTTACTTTACTCCATAATTTGTGAATTTCCTATTTCGCTTATTCCAGTTAAATTAATCGAATAACCTAATTTCTTACCCAAAAATTTATCGCTTACGCGCCTTTTTTTATTGTTGACCTACCAGCTTGTTCATTTCGCCACAGTGCGTTTAGTGCGTTTAGTGCTTTTTTTTATTTTTTTTTCTTCGCAATTTGCTTTTTGTTTTTCGGGTCTTCAGCATGTCTTCTTGTGGATTAACCAACTGCTCCATTAACGACAATAATGCTGACCTTGTTGCCTGTAAGGGCAACACAATGCTATTTGTGTTGGCCTAAATAAAAGAAACACGGTCTTCCTTAAAGAGTTCTCCGAGAATCTACTGTTCTTCTGTGATGAGTGTATCAGTATTTCTCTCTCACATGTGCTCCTTGCAATCAAGTGCATCAGTGACTCCAATGAATCCAACCATAACTCACTCGTCAAACAGATAACGGACAAACTATCAATCTTTGAACAAAGTATAAGATGTGCGGAAGACTTTAGTCATAGCATTGGAAAACAAATTGCGCGTTTAATTGAACTAGAAAGTGCAAGATCCAGAAATGAAGAAACATACATGCGCCACCTTGACACAGTCTTAAGAGAATTCATATCACTCGGTTCCGCAATGATGGATTCCAACAAAAAAAAGCATGTAATTTCATCAACTCTCTCCGGGAAGACATCGATATTCATCTCCAATCATCCACATCTAATCTCCATCTCGAACCTGCAACAAACAATCACCAAATCTCAAATCATTGCGGGTCCGTGATTGATATCATATTCGATAAAATCAGTGAGCTTAATGATGAACTCACCACGAATAGAACAGTGTTGAATGATTTAGAAAATCTCATTGGAACAGTATGCCACAAAATTGATGGTCTTCCAATCCACCTCCCACCGCTCAACAGTTACAATACTTCAATTTTCGGAGAATTATTACAAACCGAAGCCGAATCATTGCCACATCCAGTGCCGACAACCCAACCTCCTAATCCTCCCACCAGCCCATCTAACCAAAAATCGTATAGTGATATAATTGCTCCAACGCCAACCCCTCCTGTCATCGCCCCACGAAAACTTTACACAGTTACGCGACGTGGTCACCTTCGGAATTGCAAGGCAGGAATCTCACAACGAATCAGATGTTCACCACAATACTCATCAAAGGTGTCCCAAATTATGCAGATGTTGCTTGGATTTCTGAATTTTTGAATAAGAGGTAAGGCATCACCATCAGCCAATGCACAATATTCCCAACATCTCACCACAAAAACAAACGGAATTTCAAAAATAGTTCAATTTCCACGAATGGTTATTTATTAACCCATCAACCTAGGAAAGATGCGGGTCTCCAAATGGACGGATCAACCAACCAATAAAAACATAGAAAAAAAACGAAGCAACGTCTCATCAAAAGATAATTATAAATCGCCCAGATTCATTCCCCATCCACATTATAAACCTGACCCCAAATGAAGCTTTAAAACCGAAATATTTCCCAATTTTTCCCCTCCCGTTTATATCCCTAAGCAACCCCCTTCACGTATGTATTAACACAAAAGCACCAAGTGACTGTCTTCCATCCAAGCCCCAAAGCGGTTCATTTAATATAACCCCTGCCCCTGATACTGTCACTGCTCAACCACCCACAGCCCCTCCCATGAATACTAACAACTGCTTTCCCAATTTCGACCTTACAACAGTAGCCAAATACCCAAACTTTATCAGCTCACATATCTTAAATCCCGCTTCTAGCTCGCCTTCTCCCTCGGTTTCACGGGCCCCCTTTCACCACCTAACGCTAAATTGATCCAAAAGAATATAGACACCACGGAATTCCGTTACGGAATGCTCTAGGCTAAGGGATAAAAAGATATACGGAAATATACGTCTCTTTCTGGCATATCCTTACGACAAATCCGACTCTGTTTGCTTTGAGGAAAAAACCTAAACAAGTGGTATGGTCTCCATCCAACAGGAATGCCAAGCTTTCTCACATACATAAAATGTTCGAAAGCTTTTTATATGAAGTTCTAAGCTTTCAGTGCAAGTCACTTATATCACCCAGTCAGCACGGATTTCTAAATAAATAAAAATGGCAACGAAATTGACGTTATTGCTACAGATTTCACTAAGGCCTTCGATAAAATATCACATCAACTGATCCTTTTCAAATTGTCTTTCCTCGGTTTTGACCCCATATTGTTAAAATGGATATCTTCTTATCTGGAGAACCGTTACTATAGTGTTTGCTTTAGGTAAGCCTTCTCAACCTCGTTTTTAGCCATTTCTGGTGTCCCACAAGGCAGCCATCTAGATCCCCTCTTGTGAAGATTATCAAACACAGCTCCGTATCCATTTACGCCGATGACACTAAGTTCTCCAAAATTATTTCTTCACCTCAAGACTCTATTCTCCTTAATAGGTTTTCCACCTGGTGTCTAAAAAATTGCTTTGAGCTTAATGTCTCCAAATGCCAATCTATGACTTTATCTCGTAAGTCCAATCAATCGCCCTCTCGACATTATTTTCAGCATGACCAACCTGTACCCCAAGTTCAATCCCTTCGCGACCTTGGAATTTTATACGATAGAGAGTTAAACTTCCGTTCGCATATTGATGAGATAATCCTTAAAGCCAGTTCGGTTTTATCAAACGATGGTCAACAGAATTTTGCAACTCTTATGTGACAAGGTCACTTTACATAACCCTTGTCCGGCTCCTTCTCGAATATGCCATATATCCCGAATCGAGAACATTTAACGTGGATTACCCTGGAATGACCCATTTATCTTACCTCCCTATCGCGACCGGCTCAAATTAAATACCCTCGAAAAACGCACAGACATACTATTAGCTGACATTCTCTTCATTCATCGACTACTCTCCGGTTTTGTGGACTGCGCTTTCCCTTACAATTCTATTTCCTTCAACACTAACCCTCGTAACTTACGCTGTCCTCGTCTCTTCTATATCCCAACCCACCGCACCTTTTATGACTCTAACGAACCAATATCCCGCATGCTCCGTAAGGTCAACTCAAACCTCCCCCTTTTTTATTTTAGCCTGAGCACTTCTCGTCTTAAAATTGATCCCCTCCACCATTCCCTTACTTCCTAACCCTTAACTCTTGTTAGTTTTAAAGTCATAGTTGTTAAGTTAGTTTAAGCTTGCATTAACCGAAATAAATGGGGGCTTTAGCCCCCAGCAAATTATTATTATAAAACTAAAAATCGAAGAATCCATTTCATCCTACTCGTACATCTTAACTGAATCGATCACATAAACAACATTGCCTCTTAGACATCTGGCTTTCTTAGGGGACTAAGCCCAACAAAACAGTACTTGCCCAGCAAAGTAAAGATGAAACTAATCAAAACTTTCGTTCTGCCCATCATACTGTACGGATGTGAAGTCTTTGGAAGTTTAGATTGTTCGACATATTTGATCTAAGACGGTATGACCACATATCAATTTTCACCAACTAAATTGCTGGATGTTCATTGGATGCACGCATGAAATATAGAACTGCAAACAAGATTGTTTGCTCTAAAATACCGAGTTACAATACTTGTTCGGCAAAATAAAGTTCGTTCGCGCTCAAAGAACTTTAAAAATAATACCACGCAGGTACAAATTCCCGATGAGCAGTCGTAAATTTTTCGTACATGCAGTTCGCGTCTGGAACAGTTTTCAAACTTACATCAAAAGGATGAGAAGGGAAAAACACTTCAAGAAGGAACTTTCAAATATTTATTATGCAAATTGCAATTAGCGATGTGATGACCTTTATAAGGATTTTTTTTTAATCAATACTACTATCCTACGAGTACTTCTATTCTTTATAGGTACGAGTATCTTACCTTTCTATAGCCTGTTCTCCGCTTTCAAGACTTGCGAAAAAAAGAATTAAAGGGTGTATTATTCGTTACTCGATCGGAAGAAGTTCGAGACAAATAAATCGAAACACTTATAAATCGAAACATCATTTTGACATCAAATGAATGAAGTACCAACAAATCTCCAAAGAACCGTGTTTATCTTTATAACACATGCTGCATGGATTGATAATCCAAACCCGACAACCATTCATTAAATTTTAAATGTGCGAACTTACTCAAAAAAATAAACAATTGCTTTCCTTTCACTGGATTCAGAATAAAATTGTTTCTATAAAGTCTCAGGTTCGCGAATGAGAAATTTAAATTTTCGCATGCATTTCATTAGCATAATTATAGAGTGCGTTGCCGGGAAAATCGTAAAACATTATCCATGAACGGGGTCCCTGAGGTCGTGGATTAATGTGAAATCTCGAGACTGAGAACAATGTCATGCGTGTAAAATAGGTAGAGGGTCTTGTACTCATTGTCCATTCATAAAACCACATGCTTAACAAAGATGGATGGAAGTTGTCACATCTAATTTGTAAGTGCATCACTATTTAAGGCCCAGAAAAAGAAAGAAACAATATGAATCGTTGTAAAGTGATTGTTAACGAAGGAGAGAAAATTGATCTCATACCTTTGACTTCTTCTTTCTGTCGTTACGTGGTGCTTCATCAGAAAACGTATTGCGCAGATGTGCATACCATATTACGAGACCTTCTTTTACCGCATCTTTCCTGAGGTATTCATTTGAAAACACTTCTGACTGGAACGGTGATATTCATTCGATCAACATGTTGTAGCCATCTAATCCGAATTCCATTTTAACAAGTTCACTGTCACTCTATAGGCCGTATAGCTCGTTGCTGTATCTTTTTCTCCAGAAAATCACCCTAAGAACTTTTCTCTCAAGAAAGGATATTTTAGTCCATTTTTGATAACCACCATGCTTTCACATCATAGACGAGTAGTAAGACCGGGACGATAACGGCCTTACAAAGTGATTTCTTCGTTGTTCATGAGAGTTAGCAGTTATACTTCAGTTGACTTCTTAGTCCAAAGAAACAGCGATTGGTAAGAGTGATTCTTCGTTTAATCTCTACGCTTATTGCAGAGCCCAGGTACACACCGTTTTTATCCACCACAAAATTATAGTCTCCTGTTGTGGCGTGCTATCTAACATGTTGGTCCCGGGTGCCCTGTCTTGTCGATAGCATATTCATACATACATACATACTTTATTTTACTCTCATTTACCACCAATCTCATCATCGCCGTGTCCGTTTCAATGTGACCAAACACTCAAGTGACAGCTCACTGATATTTTCTCATAATAACAATGTCGACAGCGTATGCCAACACAATTCCTTCAATTATATGTTGAAGGAATCAAATGACTGCGTTCCACATTGGCGAAATTTTTACTGATGTTTTTATTTAGCAGCAGCAGATAGAGGAGTTTGGTGGGGATGTTAAAACTTAAGCTGGTGCTGTACAGTTGATCTCTATAAATGCTGTCACACTCGGTCTTCAGTAAATAGGTTGTGCGTATCGATTTTAAATTCTTCGGTTTTTTCTAAGCTTTGTCGAAAGGTGGAAAACGCTCATATAGGTTTTCAAGCATTCACACAAAATCTTGTCAACAATGCTAAGCAACATGGCATCTCTATACCTAGAATAGTTTTTGTTGGTTGGGCAAACGATGTTTAGATTCCATTTTCTGGACTTACTTTCATTTGACCATATTTCACAGTTGAGTATAGCCGATGCCAAATGTTAAGATACCGCTATTCAAACCTTTTATTGGTCGAATGGACAAAGAAGTTGACGTTGAATAGCTCATTCTGCCTGATAGCGACTTTCAGCACATACTATGACCGATTTTCTTTTCATCTACTTTGCTCTCACCATCTAAACTTAGGCAATTTTGCAACCAAAACTTAGTAGCTGCAGATATAAGCTACGAAACGAACGGAGAATGACGCAAATTCGTTGTTCCCCATGACTCGTTATTACCACCACCCTCGAAGACGGTAGCGGAACTCATTGAATACTATGATTCCAGGAAGATGGGATCATATGCAAAGTGAGAGGCAATCATGTCCTGGATTTCATACTGTCGTCTGACATGGCTTTTAGCCAACTTTTGTTACGAAAGTAAGACAGCAATTAATCGACCTAACCTTATCCAACGGGTATTCTCAGGAGATTACTGGCTGGAAAGTACTATCGGAGAACTTCACGTCAGACCATAAGTATATCGAATTCAGAATCGGATGTGAGGTCGCGACCTTGTTGAAGAGGAGGAATCCGCAGAAAACCAACTGGACACTACTCGTATTTAAGGAGGAGTTCGACATGTCCAATAGTACGCCCCTAAGCTCAGGAGAAAACAAAAGCTAGAGGAAGCTATTCAGAACTTGAACGGGACCCTCACCAAGAGTTTTGAAATGGTATGTCCAGCTGGTAAGCAATCTTTTAAATCGCTCGTTCCTTGGTGGAACATAGATCTGCAGCGCCTTCGTAATGAAACTAGCTTCTGAAAGCTTCTGACCTATAAGTCTGACTTCTCTTATGTGGAAGAGCAAAACCGTCTAAGATGTAACATGCTTACCAACGTGGAAAATCCTGCGAGAGTGCGCTTCAAAATCTGAAAAGCACAATTGAGAGCTACCTTAATATGAAGGAATACGTCCTCTGGGCATTTTCGCCGACATTCAGGGTGTTTTCGATAACGCAGGTTTTGGTGGCATGTGTAACTCGGCTAGATAATACGAGGTTTGTCTGAAAATTTTCCGACCGAACAATGATACAAGACATTTTTTCTCGAATTTTTTTTTATTTTTCTATATAGTCTCTTTGTGACTCTACACACTTCCCCCATGATGCGTAATATGCTCCTGTAATGGTTTTTTCCTTTTTGAAGATAATCGATTAAGATAACTCCTTTACTATCCTAAAAAATAGTCGCCATCTGAATTGACTGAATTTTTGTTTCGGGCGTATAATGGTGTATCCAAGTTTCATCTACAGTAATTAATCGGCGTCAAACCTCGGATTTGTTGCGCCTAGACTGCGCCAACAGAGCGTTGGAAGTGTTCATTCGAACACGTTTCTGGTCTAATGTAAGAAAACGCGGCACCCAACGCGCGGACAGCTTTCTCTTGCCTAAAACTTGATTTAATATGTAACAAACACGTTCTTTGGACATTTTCATAACCTCTACTATCTCTCTCTCTCTCTCGTACAACGTAGACGAATCACTAGTTTTGTGGATTAAAGTATGGCTGGTGAATAGGACATTTTTTTTTTTTTTTTTTTTTTTTTTATAATTTACGCGCGCCTAAGGGGTTCGGGCGAAAAGATAGAAGGAGGAGAAAGGAAAATTGTTTTTGTAGTGGTTTGAAACTCAGGTGTGTTTGGTTTCTATGTTTGCTCTCCAGGGGTGGGAGTCCGAATAGGACGGAGAGTTTTTCTTCACTCAGAGTGATTCGAGGTATATCACAGTATTTTTCTTTTCTGTGCTTAAAACTCTACAACAGCCAAATCTACGTGTCAATGTTATGCCTTCACACGCAGAATTTTTCTGTCTGAGTTCCAATTATACAATGAAAAACTTACTTGCCATGGGCAGGATTCGAACCTGGACGCTCCGAGTGAGAAGCGTTTGCTACTACCACTACACCACACCACATTGATTGCGGATGCTGGCGGTGGCCAATATGTGTTGGCGGGGGTAAACAGGTGCTGCTCCACTGCTTTGGTGCAAGTTGGTCGACTCACAACTATGCGCCCTCAATAGTTCTAAGGTATATGCAGAAGCATACGCGGATGAAGTAGATGTACTGTCTGTTCGATCGTGTCTAGCGACTGTCTGCTCTAAATCGCAGGCCGATCTACACTTGATCGACGATTGTTGCACTAGATGTGGGCTTTCAGTCAATCCCTTCAAAACTGAGGTTGTTCTCTTGACGAGAAGGAGCAAGCTGACTGGTCTGGCTCATCTCGTGCTTAAAGGCATCACCATACAATTCTCCAAAGAAGTTAAGTATTTGGGTATTACCCAGGATAACAAACTTCTATGGACTAAATATATTACGTCGAAAGACTCTAATGCGCCTTTTGGCAGTGCAAAGGAGCTATGGCAAGACATAGGGCCTGTCACCGGGAAGAGTCCTCTTGGTTTACACGGCTTTGATAAGGCCAATTATGGCCTATGCGTCGGTTCTGGTGTCTGGTGTGCCTCGGCTGAATGGGAGCTTTCAATAGCACGCCTGGCGTTTCACCAGACGGACTAAGAGATCTCTCTCCCTTTGATGTTCATATCATATCATCTTCTGTTTAAAAATAAGTGGTACTTGGTACAACACGCACTAGAGCTTTGATGACCTTGCGCGCCGACTGTCTTATGAATCTGGTATTATGGACATGCCATTTGATGCAATGACATTAGAACTCCTGCTGTGGAAAATATATGAAATCGACTTTAACTGGTTTCGGCCAAAATCTAAGTCAGGAAAGGAATGCAGTCGGATCCTCCCCGTTAGAGAGTCTACGTATGCCTTCCAAGGGGAGATATACGCAATCCTGATGGCAACAAACTATGTTAAGAAGAATCGGCGGAGGGGAGAAACATTTGCATTTATAGCGACAGCCAAGCTAAGCTTAGAGCCTTGATGAACACTGTTACGACTTTCAAGCTAGTTCGAGAATGCAAAACATCACTGAAAAGGGTAAATTCAGTGAGTCTTCTCTGGATCCCAGGTCAATGAAAGGGAAATGAAATCGGCGATGTACTTGTTAGGCATGGTTGAGAGTTTTTCAGGACCCAAACCAACGTTAAGTCTGCATGCGTCCTCGTTTAGGGCTCTTTATGAGCACAATTGCAGATTGCATGACTCCCCAAGTTACAGGCAGACCAAACAAATGCTTCTGACATTCTGACATACATACTAGCATCGTCGTGACGGGGACTACACATTTGCTAAGCACACTGCAGAGCACTAACTCTATGAATGTCCGGCTTACCATCGCATCAGCCTGCAGGTACTCGGCGTTGACGTGATGGGTGCTGGTATTGAAGCGCCTACTCATCTTTTTTCGAAAGACTGACGAAAGATTCCATTAAAAGGAACTTACAAGGAGTATGTACTATGAACTAGTTCTTCGTAAAAAAAAATTATTGAAAGAGTTTGCCAGCAGCTCTTGCGCTTATCTGTATGCCACTCTTCGTAGGCATCTTAGATGGCTAGTAACAAAGGACGTCTCGAAAGGTTTTGGGAAACTCAGTCAGAAAAGGCTTTAGCAGTCTCTAGTTTGTAGCCGCCCGACGGCAAAATCCTTCACAATACCACTGCGATGCTTCGATCGGATGATTTATACTTTCCACGACACTTCTTGGATGGCAGAAGTAGCAGGCCATTGCTAATTGTCGACTGACGTGGACAGTTAAGGGTCCATATATTCCGCGTGTCTACCTAAAAGTCTCTGTTTTTAGTCTCCTTGAGTCATCAACTGTAAGTTGTCGCTCCACTAATTTCGTTTCCTACTTAATGCCAAAATTCGAAATATACACTCTTTCTACTTTTACTAATATCAAAAATAAATAATTTCATAACTTTACAAGATCACCTAACACCGTAACATTAACTTGAATGACTTTCATACCGCTTCTTGACCCTGTCAACTGCACCCCACCTTTCACTAATCTAATGACTCCAATCAATGACAGTAAGCAACAGAAAAAATAAAACACAAATTGGATCTCGAAAATATAAGTCAAGTTTGAGTCCCATATCGACCCAAATTGAGCGTCAACTTCAATCCAATCAACTTCAAAGCAACTGAAACACCGCTCCTGACCTTAAGCTAGTTTTGATTTTTTTGCAGTCTACTTTGGTTGTTTTTTTTTTTGCATGCAAGTACTCGTAGGTGTTGTCGAATTAGCCGGAGCTAATTTTAACAATTAATCATGATTTATGACCCGTTTTACACCTAGTCAGGGTCATGTTCATGCATAGAACTCAAGTTCGTTCCACTTACCATTCACCCATTTCCAGGTACGCGATGTTACGCCCGGTTCCTTTTGTGCTCCAATCCAAACGAGCTGAGTTTTTAACTCCGATTTACGTCTTTCCAGCTCTGTCAGAATATAATCACTAGCTGGACCACGAAAATCATGAACAAGGTCTCCACCTATTCAGAATAGACATACACATGTACTCAGAATTTCAAGAGGGATGACAAATTAGGAAGTCGTCTATATATATTAATACATACCAGTTGATTGGCACATTTTTTGTGCCTTTTCGAAACTCTCACCACGTGTCACATGGAATTCGTAACATGTTTTGGCAAATGTTCCTAGAACAGTGTCAACGCTTAGATTTGGACTGACACACCGTTCCACGGAGAATTCTTCGTTGGTAAACACTTCAACCTCACAAAGACTTAAACTTCCTTCGACACCAACAAGCTGTATGGCAACATACTGCCCAATAAGTGGTCTGGCGCAGGTGAATGTTTTTGTGATGCCTTCGTCTAGTGTACCAGGATACCAGGCACAAAGAGGATTCCTTTGAAGATCTCCACTACTGTTTCCAACTCTGATTTCCAAGTCCTGCAGTGGTTGGTGACCACAGCAACCGCGGGTAGTAATTCTGACAACTCGAACTGCTTGTGGTGCTAGCAGATCCACTCGCCACCAGGGTGAGGGTTCCTTTTGTGTTTCTGAGCATTCTTGTCCGTCTGGATTCTGGAATGAAAGGAGAAGGACTTTTATTAGATTTATGTGGTTTCATTGATGCCGTTGATGTATAAAAGAGAACTACATTTCAAATTTTAAGGAAAATACAAGTAAAATAAATAAAATCTCTGCCTTGAAATACTAAAGGAATTTCTGGGAAGGAAAACAAAACTACAAAGACTCACAAACAAGCTAGGATAAGGACAAAAATACTGCTCCTACAGACAGACAGAATGCGACTTCTTAGTAACTATCCATGCTTAAGTACAATCAATATTTCCTGCATCAAGATGTGGAAGGTCTTATGATTTCAAGATTCGGAATGGCCCACGCATAAAAGAAAATACACCTGCTCTAGAAGAACGTTTCTCGTAAAGATCACTATTTTGATGGAAGGGTGAAGGTCACGGTGTAATGCTGCCTGATTATTGATTATTGCTGCCCAGTATGCCTTGAGATAATTGACGCTATACGTTCCACATACTTTTGTAGGATTGATATTAAGGACATTGTCACCAAAGTTGTTGGTTTTATTTTATCAGACTGCCCACTGCTAATTCCTTATCATGTCTCCCTTAATAAAAGGATTTTTTTTAAGAGCTATACTTTACAGGCCAGTGTCAAGAGGGATTGAGTTTGGCTATAAAAACCTTTATTCACTATAAAGCACAATTACAATTCGATCCTATCGGTCCAATTTCAAGCCAATTTCAGGTCGCGATATCTGCAATGCTATCTTCGAATCAAGTGAATGATTTTAGAGATAATATGGCAGGAATTTTAACTGGTCGTTATGTTTCCTCGATGGCGACGTGGATACCGCTGCTGATATGATCATAGCCACTATTCTCTTTGGAATCAGATTCTTTATCCTTCATCGGATGAACAGTATCAATCAAAAGAAAAGACATGGTACTAGTCGAGCTGTAAACAGGCTGTCAAGGTTAGAGAAATGTTTTTTCGGTCCCATAAGACCGTCCCAACAGAAGAAAACCGAATACCCAGATGGTAAATCTCCCCTTCTTCTGAAGAGTTGTCCTTGCTCGCAGACAAAACCACAGCATAAGCCCATCCTATTTTTAGGCCTCTTTCCAAGTAGTTGGAAAACAACATTTGTCCAGACGGTCCCTAAAAACGGCAAATCTTCTTCTGTCTCCTCAGTATGTTTTTCGTAGCAATAAGTCCACTGGTGAACTGATGGCATGTCTCACCGAAAAATAGAACCAAAGCGTACATCAATCTGGCGAAAGCATAATAGTTGCACTCGAAAATGCGTGCAGTTGTAATTGATGGATCTCTTCTTCAATGGATTAGAAACTACCTTTCGGAACATTCAAATCAAGTCGTCTAGATATTTTCAAGTCTGATATCCGCAAAATAAATGTTGGTGTGCCCCAGGGCTCCGTTTTGTCTCCAACACTCTTTTTAATTTTCGTCAATGATCTCATTGCTGCTCCAATATATTCCTTTGCTGATGACAGTACTCTCTCGCGTCCTTGCTCTTCGACTGCAAATTCCGATATAAAAAACATTGTTAAATGGGAAACCACAAACTGAGTGGAATCGAATGCTTTCTGCTGTCGTTAAAGCGAAATTTGAACACCCAGCCATAGTCCATGGATGGCACTTGCATCGTCGAAACTGAAAAACTTTCCATTCCCGGTATGTGTGTCAATGACAACTTACATTGGAATGACCACATATTCGATGACGTCAAAAATACTGCGAAATGTCTAGGTTTCCTGAAATGATGCATGAAATATTTTACCTCTTCTGACTTGGGCCCAATATACAGGGCCTTCATCCGCCTGAAATTGGAGTAAAATTCCCACATTTGGTCAGGTGCGGCTAAGACCTCCTTGCACCTGCTAGATAGGTTTCAAAACTATGCGATAATAATCATACAAGAACTGCTAATATCACCCAGCTACTTGTCAGCCTCGCACATCGACTAAATGTCTCCTGTTTCGCCTTGTTCTATCGCTATTTCCACTATTAAACCTTTAACCGTAACACTCGTCTCGCTGTGAATGCTTATAAATATACCCTCAAGCCCACTTTCGGATGTACTCTAAAATATCGTGATTCGATCCTGAGCCGTACAACTCGTTATAGAATGCGGTGCCTAGCTCTTTATTTCATAGTCATTATAACCTTCAAACATTTTAAACCAACGTTCATCCTCTCTTTCTATTCTACTTGATTTTCCTGCGCCCGCGCTGTGTACAAGTATTTTAAGTTTACTTAAATCCCTTAAGGGCGAGCAAGTTATAAAAAAAGGAAGGTACTGCCATCCTGTTGGATTCACATATCGTCCATATGTTCGATTAAATCATTGCCTGGTAACTCTGGCCATTGACTCTAGCAGGAGCTCTAGCCTCATTTTTGAAAAATAAGGATCGGTGATGCCTCCAGCTTAAAGACCACAACAGTGTAAGTGTTCCGCATGAGCCTCTTCCGGATATGCCTCAGTTCGGCCCCCGCCCAATTATCAAGGCTTCGCCCTTTAATGACGTTGTCTAATACTGAACGGGGGCAGAGCTAAGCACTGGTCTTATCATAAATATCTTCAGATGACGCTACCGAAGGTATCTACGATTCGATCAGTCACAAGTTGCCCGTCATAGGTCTTGTTGGCGGCTAGGCCACCGGTAGTCCCTACCAGGACTTAAATGACGGTACCCCCCGGTCAGGAGCCCCCCGAGCAGTAAAAGGTTTTAGGTCGGCCTCGACTCATAGCAAGGGTGGAACTTGTGCCGGCAACACAGTTCCCAATTGGTATCAATGGATTGACGGAGAGCGATGGCAAGGCGTATCCTTGCTCCCATGGATGTATGGGCATCCCGTAAACATAAGTCATCATGACAGGTGGTTTACGTTAAAAATCAGAGACTATGTCTCAGTCCAAGTACATTAAACACAATTTTTCGTTAATTATAAAAATCGACTTCAAGCTGATCAAGAGCCTAATCCGTGAACTGTCGTCGCAGGCAATGATCTCATGGCTTTCCTGCAGTAGGTCGATTATAAGGACCAGAACTATCATGTAATCTTATATATGTATGTATGCTCCGCGAATTGAAAATCAAGCTTTAAAACAAGTTTGAGTAATAGGAATAGGCTTTGGAAATTTGTCAAGCAATACCCAACATGGAATTCAAACAACTGTCAAAAATTACGGCAGGGTTTGAGAGTTATTTCTATTAACAGATCTATCAGTCAAAACAAAACACCATTCACAAAAATAGATTCACAATAATAGTAGAGCCATTACATCGGAACTTATAACATTGTACCCTAAAACTTACGACCTGCATGGTGGAAACACTGCTAAACGTGCCAATATTTTTAAGATTACAGCACTATGGAGAAAAAGCCCATAAAAGTTCAATCGCCGAAATGTATTGCAAAAGACCAGGGATAATTGGATACCTGGAAACGACAAAAGGAATTACCTAACCTACAATTTCCAAGAGCTAGCACTCACTCGTGTGCTTTAGTACTGAAAAAAATAGCATTACGGTCTGAAACTGTACGGGTCTTTGCAAAAGGTTGTGGGGTTTAGAAATGAGTATTGGTTCAAAGAAGGGCGTTTGAAGGATTATGTTTGTTGTTCATGAAATCGAACTCAACTGCATTCCGCTCAAAGGTTCATTTCAGTCATAATCGGTGCAGTGAAAATTAGGGATTAGGAAGAAGGATGTACATCCAAGATTACGTGGGTCGGTGCTAAGGGAGTTTATCGCAAGCAATACATATACCAAAATACAACATACTTGTATACCAATGATGAAGAGAGTATACATCAAAAACTCCTCTACGCTTGTGAAAGGGTTGAGGGTTTATTGATTTCGTGCCTTCTGCATAGTGGGACAGGCTATAAGTATCTGTCAATCTAGGTAATGTTTGTAATCAATGTACATTAAAGCGCAATTAATTCCCTCTTTCGGAATGGAATTAGCATACTATTCCAAATATGCTTTTGTGGTGTAAAGCCCTCAAAAAGCATGGTTCCGTCGTTTAATGAGGCAGCGTATAATTAAATCTACAAACGTTGTTGCCAATAAAGACGTGATATAATATTCAAGTCGCGTATTAAAGTGACAGAGGGCATCAATTCATTTTTAATGAAATTGAAAAATGTTTATATAAAAACTTTTATCGGGCATCCTCTTAAGAAGCATGGGGACTCCGTCTTGGAAGAGATTTGCATTTCGCGTAGGTGATATCGCGACTTATGGTTACCAGAGAAAATGTTACAAGGCCTCTTTGATAGCATGAAGTTTTATTGTGAAGTTTTATTCAAAGTTGGTTCTATTAGCCACTGAACATTACTCTAGTAGGTAAGGTGCGACTATTTTGCCAACCTTAGGAAAGTACCCATGTAGAACCCGTTCATTCTAGTTTTTGTCACTTTCGATGTCTCTGTGACTGGGAACCTACCAAAGTCTTTAAGTTCATTCCATGAGAACCCATTGAATATATAAATGGTATCAGATTTGATATCAGCTCGAAGTTGATGCTGGTGTATGTATACATATATGGCAAGCGCTTCGATCTAAAAACATTTTGATACGTCTCTATGAATTTACGAATGCAGCTCTTAACCTCAAGCAATCGTGAATCGTTACTAATTCAGGATAAAATGGGAAGCACATGTTCGGCCAGAAACACAATACTAACCTACGCGGTCATAGGGCTCACAAGCCTATGCGGAAAAGATTAAAAAATGTGACGAATCAGCCAATAACCTCGGATGATAACGGATCCACTGTTGAGAACCCTGGTACGTATAAAGGACAATGACATTTGGATCGGAATGTGACCTATTACGTTCAGCCGAGTCATTAGCAGAAGCCCTTAAATGCTATCACGCAGATATCACCGATCATAAAAACGGTGAACCACTGTGACATATATTATGTTGGTTGCTATTGGGAAAACAAACAGCGCTTATTCGGACGCGGATTTGTTGTACTCGACAGTCTTATGACAATCCGCATCAAGGCTGAATTCATTAACATAAGCCTAATATGCGGTCATGCTCCTGCAGAAAACAAGGACGACGCCACCAAAGAATGTTTCTATGAGCTTCTCGACAAGACATATGAGCAATGTCTTAAGTACATATGTCCTATCGCCTAGTACGATTTTAATATATGTAATAGAAAAGGGAGACATCTAAGCTATGACCGTTTGTAAGCATAGCCTACACGACACCACGTCCTGCAACGAACTAGGCTTATTTATTTTGCGGCGGGACGAAATATCACTATAGCAAGCACACAGTTTCCTTTTCTCAACATATAGACACAAGCTGACATGGCGGTCTCCTGAACATGAAACGCTAAATCAGATTGATCATATTGCGATCGACATAAGACACACCTCCAGTATTCTGAACGTCCGAACCTTCCGGGCAGCCAACATTGACTCAGATTACCACCTTGTCCCAGCCAAGGTACGAATGCGGATTTCCCAAGAACCTCAACAGAGAAGAACTACTGTAAGAAGATACAACGTAATGAAGCTGCAATCGCAAGAGACTTTCACCAGCATCAAGCATCGAAGACCAGTGGCAAAGCTGCCAACGTGCCATCAAAGACTCCGAAACTGATGTGATCGGTTTCACTCGACTACCACGAAGAAATTCCTGGTCTGTTGAAAAATGCTTGCAAGCACATGAAACTAAACAAGATGCGTACAAAGGGTCGCTGCAACGAAGGACAAGAGTTGCTCTACGAGCTCCATAAGCTCTATGAGCAGAAGAGACGACTTCCGCAGAAAAAGAAAAAAGAGGAAGAGAAGCTATCGAAGTCGTTGAGAGCTTGTAACATACTCTAGGAATATCATACGGAAGTCTTACCAATACTTACTGAGAGGAAAAGATTTGTATGCAGACTGTATATCAATGACGAAGCTCAACATCCCGCCGTCAACCAAAATAGACCATTCAACTTAGACGATGATAGCCAAAACCTCCTTCCACCTAACAAAAACGATGGAAGGATAGCAATATCTAAGCTTAAACCAACAAAGCTGCCTCTTGACTGCTGCTGACAGTGCCTCTGCATCGTTTGCCTAATCCACAAAAAAGGAGAACCCCTCAACTGCGCCAACTATAGAAGTATAAGTCTTCTTAACATCGGATATAAGATCTTATCTTCTTTAACAACCTGATTTACCCCTAAACTCGTAACTGCGGTTTCAGTCTAGGAAAGTCAATAATCGACCAAATCTTCACAATGCGGCAGATACTGGAGAAAACTCAAAAAGTCAAAATCGATGCCCACCATCTTTTCATCGATTTCAACGCCGCATATGACAGCATTTATAGAGACGAGCTACATAGAGCCATGTTTAGTTTTGCATCCCAGCCAAATCGTCCGTCTGTGCAGAATCATGATTGAGAACACTCGCTGCTAGGTCAAGGTCGGTAACGACTTAACTGAGACCTCTGATGTCATGTGGCTTCTTTAACATCACGCTTGAAAGAATTGTGCGGATCTCACAACCGCACACTGGAGGCACAATCTTTCAAAAGTCTGTGCAACTACTAGCGTACACCGATGATATCGACATAATTAGGAGAGCTCAGCAGACTGAAACGGCAGCTGCCAAAATAGTTTTAGCGTTAGATGAGTGAAAAACTAAGTATAAGCTATGAACAAGAAGGGACACACAACATCGTCGAATTGGACAGAACGTCACAGTCAACAGCTATCATTTCGAGGTAGTCAGGGGCGTTGTCTACCTTGACTCTGTTATCAAATCTACTAACAACACCTCAGCAGAAATAAAACGAATCACTCTTACTAATCGCTGTTTCTTAGGGCTAAGAAGGCAGTTGAATAGTAGGCCTTATCCTGAACAACTAAGGAGATCCTATGTATATAAGACCTTGATCATCCCAGTCTTACTTTATGGCACAGAAGTATGGACTCTATCGAAGGCGGATGAAGATATACTTGGTCGTCTCGAGAGAAAAATCCGGGTTTGGAGGAGAAGATTCAACGACGAACTATACGAGTTGTACATCGATATCGATCTAGTTAGAAAACTACGCATCAGTCGCCTGAGATCTCAGGGATATGTTTAAACACCAACGCTCCGGTCCGGAGAGTCTTAGAATCTAACCCGAAGGGACAACGCTGTAGAGGAAGACCTCACCTTAGGAGGTGGCGCGCACAAGTAGAAGGGGATCTCAACCGACTTGAAGTGCACGACTGGAGACGTAGCCAAGGATCTGGCTAATTGAACAGGCTTGGTGGTTGAGGCTTAGATTCACCCTGAACTGTAGCCCCACCTAAGTAAGTAGGTAAGTACTCGTACAATCAATCATAATGTTTTGTTTTACTGTGCGACGACATAGCCAGAAAACGTTACGTGCAGTGTTTTTTTTTTTTGTGGATGTGAGAGTTTCAGTTTGGTTGATTTATCTAAAGCAATTATTATATATTTTACTCCATCAGGCAATCTTTTCATTGTCCCAATGAGAGTCACTGAGCATATATACAGGTGATAGGTGCAAATGTTTACACAGCATAGGGCAATCAGGTAAAGGCAATCAAGAAGATCAGGTCCTAGGTGTACACACAAGTGAAATAAATGCTGCTTTGGAACTAAGTATATTCCTAACCGGTCTTCATACGTAAGACAACCGTTGTAAAATGAATCATACTCAAGTAGACCAATGCCAATTGTCAAATGCCACCTGATATGTATGAAGAGTTTACCCTTATCTACATATACAGCAGCATATGCTGTGCACCTATGATAACAGAAATATTTTGCTTACTACTGTGAACAAATTTAAATTCACGATCTCTGTGACATTGGGGAGTCCTTCTATCCCTTCTTACTGTTTTTTTTGTCTATCTAAACCCAGTTGAAGTAAGTGAAAACTTCACCGATCTATAAGAGCATATCTGTACGAATATATCCTATTTAAGTGCATCGTAATAATTGAAACTTACCTGATTTCCTGGACTGCCATCATTCGCAAAAGCGGCCGGACCAGCTCTGGTGTACGAACTTTGATTAACTGGCTTTCGGTACGCCACATTTGTTCCACAAAATGGCAATTCCTTCTCCCAGCCGCTTCCCGGATCACATTTAATTATTCGTGGCCCAAACAGCTCATAGCCCGAATCACATTCATATGTTGCCTCAAGGACCCCACTAACTCCTGATACTGTCTGCACTTTGGCGTTCAGCGGAACAGCTGGTGGTCCACAAACTGCAACGAAAATAAAAAACAAAATGCCAAATTAGGTAACAAAACATTTCCAGGTCTATAATCTAATATTCAGATGGTTATATGCTCAGACAGCCAACGAACCTACCGAACTTGTCACAAGTGGTGATCCCTAAATAAGGAAATTCATAACAAAGACACACATTCTACTGCAAAACATTTAATTAAGCTCCACATCATAATTGGTCAAGCATGAAAAGTAATTAGGGTTTGTGCCAAAATGTGAGTATTCGTACCGCACATCCATTAAGTCTAACTAATGCGCTTTCAATGAAAGTAACCAAAACGACTTGAATTAGATGACGCCATTGTCTGGCCCTAGGGTGATTGAACTTTAAAGCTCTCTTTTGACAATACTCATATTGACTGGGAGCGAAACAAGTTTATTTGTTATTTATAACCATTTGACTACCTGCCATGAAATTGTTTACCGGAATCGTTAGAAAGTTTGACAACGCTAAGTCTGTAGATGCCTTATGTACTCAAATCTATATGCTGGAGACGATGTCATTGTTCGATTTGTGATAGAAAACTTGATCAACTAGAAGTGACAAATTTTGGCTTCAATTTCAGTAATCGTAAATTGTGATGATCATGGCTAAAGCAATTGTTATTCGGGTACCGCAATTGTCTTGCTTTCGGCAATACCGAATACCTGTTATGTGAGCTTGAATGGATAATAAGTTTACAAAAATACTGTTATTCTCGGAGTAATTAGGTAATGCAGTTTCGAATTATACGATATAATCGTATGCCATACCATTGAGTCGATGGGCTAAGTGGCACAATACTTTGGATTTTGGAGACATCAAAGATTTTTAGAGAAAAAAAAAATTCAGAGGTATTTATCTTTCATGTTCTCGTTTTTTCTTTTATCAAGCTAAATCTATGCATTACAATTTCAAATAGAAATCAGCTGCAGCACATCAATAGATTCTATTTTCGAGCTAATACCGTTCAAAAAGAACGCAATCATTCACTCATTCAGCCTGCACCTTCGTGGGTCGAACATTGAGTGAGACCATAACCTCAACGGAGGCAAAGTCTGTGCTGATCGTGTTTCTCTCTCTTGAAATCTGATATTAATTAACTGCGCCGTTAAATAAATATTAGCGTTGCTAGTGTGGTTCTGAAGAAAAAGGATCTCGAAAATTGCGTCAACTACAGGGGCACAAGACATTACAAAGAAGAGCTTTGAAGCCTCAGTAGTATATGGTATGTCATTTTATTAAGCCGATCTTCAACAACTGCAGAAGTCCATATTAGCTTTCCACTGTCTTCAATCTCGGGAACGCCGTTTCGAGTTGTCCAGTCCTCTGGCATCCGCGATAGCTTGATCCTTAAAACGGAATTTCGATTTTCCTGTCGTGTCGAACCTTAAAGCTGCTGGAGTATTATTGTCCATTCGTTCGATGTGGCCAAATATGTGTTTAGGCTTTCCAGATAAAATCCACAGCTCATAGAGTTATCAATTGTAACTTCTCGCATACGGGACCAATAATTTGACAAAGAACTTCTCTCACGAAAGTGTCCAGTACTCGGAAATTTAATAGAGCATGCATTTCGTATTCTGAACTAGGAGTTTTGAGCCCATCTGTTTCGCGAAACCGAAGTAGCGGAGGATTTAGGTAAACTACTAAGCTCTGGGTGGGCCAAAAGTCTCTTTCCTATGTAAAAAAAGAATAACTCTTTTATTTATAGATATTTTTGAGTATTTTCTTTTTGCTGCCGACATAAGATTTGGAAGATTTGACATGGAGTATTAATTTTGGAAAACAGTCGGTCAATAATTTACACTCAAAGTGCCTACCGGCAATTTTATTTAGTTCGAAATTCTCCAACAGCTCCCACTATTCGTGCAATACTGGCCAAATTTAAGCAATATGGGAACGTTAGCGATGTGAGGCGTATAGGTAGACTTCTTTATGGACGATCGATCTAAAACATTCAAGTCGTTTGTGAAAGTGTTGCAGCTGATCCTATAACATCGACACAATTGAAAGTCAATACAGGCATATCGCGTGGCACGATTCGTCGAATTTTTAGTAAAGATCTGCACCTATACCATTATTTGTAATTATTTGTAATCCAGTTGGTCCAACAGCTCAATCCTGGTGACCCAGAAAAACGTTTGGAGTACTGCAGAACTCTCCTTAATACCGCCAAAAATGACCAAGAATTTTTGAAAATTTATGATGATCGACGGGGCATATTTTCATTGAGTGGATTTGTAAACAAGCATAATTGCAGATTTTGGGGCACACAGAATCCCAAAAATCTCCATCAACGTCCGTTACCACTCACTTCGTGTTACTATTTGTTGTGGAATACCCTCGCGTAAGATTTATGGGCCATATTTCTGTAAAAATGATGCGGGTGCAAGCGTTACAGTTAATGGGCATTGCTACAGAACAATGCTTCAGGACTTCTTTTTCGCACTCATGCAAGCAGACAACAATGTTGAGCTCATGTGGTTTCAGCAAGACGGAACTACCGCTCACACCGATCGTGAGAAAATGAACTTATTGCGCGAAAAATTCCCAAATCGCATCATCTCAAAAAACGGTTATATTGAATGGCCACAGCGATTGCCTGATCTGTCGGCTCTAGACCTTTTTTATGGGGTTACATTAGCAAACCACACACTATAGAGGGGCTGAAACTCAACATTCGAGAAGAAATCGCGCAAATTCAAAAAGTCATGAAAAGTGCTACTAAAAGAGCCCATGAGTGCCTGCATTCTAATGGCGGACACTTAACCGATGTAATTTTCCATACATAACAAAAAAATGTATTTCATTAGTTTTTATCTTTTCATTCAAAAGTTGCTCCAGACTTACACAGGGACCCTGTACTAGTAATACTTCAAAATCACTATCCACATCAGTGACTAGTGGTAGACAAATTCTTTTTATTTTGTCGGCAACTTGGTTTTGTCCTCATTTACCTCAAGACCAACTTTATTTGTCTGTTATTCAATTATCGTAAAAGTCAGAGCGCACGTGGCGCCGGGAGCGACGGATGACACCGATATCGTCTAGGTATCTTTTCATGATAACTGAGCAATATCTGTTCTAGAACAAAATTGAAGAAATCACATGACAGTAATGGTACACGTTTGAAGTAGTCCATATGAAATTTTTTCAAATTGCATATGTCACCTCATGTCCACTGTCACGCGAAACAAATGGAAAATATTTGTCGAATTCGACCATGACCCTATAGAGACCAAAACAATAAATGCTATCATATGCAACTTAGAAATCAGTGCAGAGATGTTTATTCTCAACTTGAAATTCATTGGTCTTTTCTAGGATTTGACTTTATGTAAAAATTTGGTAGATCGTCGATCTAAAGGGTCGGAAGCCACACTGGTACCTGCTTGTGACGTTCACACAATAAGTAGGAAAGGATCTTATAGGCAACATAGATAATTCATAAAAGACATACGATCGCCTTTATTGAAGACGGACCATAAACAGCTGATAGTCCTGTCATCCTACCAAAATATTACCTTTGAAATCTTACATTGGTAAACAATCAGAGCCAGTTGCTTTGTTCTGATTCAACTTTTCGATAGCTGAAGTAACCTTTTCCAAATGTCTTCTTCTTTAGCTGGAAGTCGGATCTTCAGTACTTCAATCACTATCTCTACCTCAGGCTAATTAACGCTGGAGGTGCTGCTTAAACACTTCACTGCTTCGAGGAGCCTGCATTCCGGGTTTGAAGTCAGCTGCTAGTTGCTTAGCTTTCCTGAATATCATTCGAATATTGTTCCTATCGCCGAACTCTTCGATGTCCTTGAGCCACAATAATTACGCAGGATTTTCATTTCCTCCTTTTTTTATATGCAATATGCTTCCTTTGCTGCTTTTCATTTTTTATCAACTTCTTCGTTGGTACAGCTACCTTTCCGATGATATCCTGATACTTTTTCCATAAATTGTTTACACATTCAGAATGCTGGATGCATATCTTGCCTCTCTCACCGAGGTGCTGTATGAATTCGGAGTCTTGGAAAGTCCAACTGCACCTTGGAATAGTTACCTCCAAAAATCGGAAACTTCTTCCACAATTAAAGACACCTTTAATTTCAACTCTATTTTGGTTTCCAGACATCGATAAAATATTAGTTGAGCTTCACAGGTTCCCCTGTCAACCTAGTGGGCCCCCGCCTAATTATCAAATCTTTGCCTATTTATGATGTAGTCTAATAATAAATGAATGAGCAAACATTGGTCTTATCGTAAACATCTTCAGATGACCCCAACGAAGCTTGCTAGAATTTGATCAGTAACACTACATGCTGCCGCTCATTAAGGTCCTGTTGATAGGCAGGACTTTTAAAAACAAAGTAGCGTGGTGGGTAAGGGTCCCCTGGGGACTTCCCTCCGGGCATGACTTGTTAAAGGTAACCCCTTTAGTTTGACCCTCACGATAGCTGTGCTTTAAACCTAAATAGCAGGAAGGGCCTTACAGTTGGTTTTGTCCCTATGTAGAGTTGCTGCGACCCTAAAATCGGCAAGAGGTTTTAGGTCGGCCTCGGCTCATGCGAAGGGTGCAACCTATGCCCTCAATACAGGTTCCGAACTGGTATCAAAGGAATTGACGGAAAGATATTGCAAGGCGTATGGGCAGTGAACTTAAGTCTGCACAACTGGCGTTCACGTCAAAACACAAGAGGCATCTGACAACCTATGGTAATATGTGCAAATCAACATCCTTTATTTTAGGCTTAATTTTCAATGAAATTAAGAATCTGATGACACAGGAATCTGAGAAGTATTCCCGAACACAATTACCGGTACACTTCGAGAGTCTTAAAACCATTTGTATTTGTACATTGGGGATTGGTCTATACCAAATGAATAGTGACGTTAAAAGTACTACTGAAAATCACTGCTTTTTTAAGAATAACTGCCATTACCTTCAAATCATACTAGAAAAGGTGCCTCGAACTAACACTGAAATTTATTACAATTTATCTCCATGGAAAGGTCACAATTTTTTAGTCGTGGCTTATGTTTATGTTGAGACTTTGGGATGTTTATTGTCCACAGGAACGTCAAGGGTGTCCCATTAAGGCCTATTTTAGCATTTGAAAAATTCCAATGGTGAGTGTAGACATGGAGGTTATGTATGGAACACAATATCTGATAAATGGCCGCCTTGTAATTTTCGGTGACATTTTGGCATAGCGTCGGTCCAATTTCGTCAATTGCACGTCGAAGTTTATCTTTCAGTTCAGGAAATATTCTTGGTTATTGACAGACATCTTTTCTTTCAAGAAAAAACCTAAGCAAAGGTCAAATGGCGTGATCTTGGAGACCAATTCTCATCGCCGCGGCGCGAGATAATTCTCCCTTCAAAATTTGTCTTCATTGTTTCGATCGCTGTGTGGCAAGTTGCGCCGTTCTGTTGTAACCACATGTCTTCCAGATCTATTGCAGCAATTTGAGGCCAGAGGAAGTTGTTTATCATCTCACGGTAACGAACGCCGTTGTCAGCCGCATTCTCTAAGAAGAACGGTCAAATCACTCCGCCAGCCCAAAATGTGCACCAAACAGTGGCTCATGGTAGATACGAGTATATGAGACGTTTATGGATCATTCTAGGATTTTGAGCTCCCCAAATGCGACAGTTCTGTTTGTTGATATATGTGGCCATTAAGTTCGAAATGCACCTCATTGGAGAAAATTATTTTGTTCGCAGAATTACCATTTACTTGTTGTTGCTGTAAAATCCATTCATACTGGCTTCAAATATTGTGCCCACTGAATCTTGTAAGCATGCACAACCAAATCTTTAATCAAAATTCGTTGTAAACTGCTTCGTGAAAGTCTCAATTGATGAGAACGACTGCGAATCGAGGTGGAAGGATTCAAGTCAACACTCTCACTAATTGCTGCAATGTTTTCATTAGATCGAGTTGCACCAATATGGATAGGTCTGTTCGGGGTTTGAACCATTTGATCCAACTAAAATTTTTCGATCAATCGGATGGTTGTGCGACGTATGGTGACAATTTTCGCAATCTCTACCAAATGTGCGTCCATCTACTACAATATAATTCTCCATTACTAAACCTTAGTGCTCAAACATGACAGATGTAAACCTGGGTAGACATATCACAATCATAGTTCAACCTATCAGCATTCAGACTCTAGAGCTATCACAATCTTTCAGTGTTAGATTCCCTCTTGATCTGGCTAAAAAGATACTACGTTTTATTCATAAACAATGGAGCATATTTTAAGCGTTTAGTTCTGTTCTACCTTCCCATGAGTCTTAAAGCCAAAATTATTTACCCTGGTATCTGTGCGAAAATAAAGAAACTAGTTGGCTCTTCCCACAAGACTTTGGAGGTGTCTTATCTTGCTAAGATACCGATTAACGTATACAAGAATAGAAGGTGAAATGGAATCATTATTTTCAAGAGGAAACGGGTTCCTTTTTCTACTCATTTTCTTTTTACTGGTGTGTGGCTGATGTTGAGTATTATGCAATTATAATTAGTAGACAAAAAGCAATTAAAAACAAATGATCAGAGAGTATAAATGTGGTTAGGTAGTTAGGTCTTTAGTTTGATAAGCTACCAATCTACTGTATCTACTAATTGCAAGTCAAAAACTTGTGCAAAGTCCTCCTGAATCTCACAACTGATGAGATACTTTTAATATTAATGACTGAAAACACAATCCAGTTTATATTGGTTAAACGACTGTAGAATACATTCGCTTACGACTAATTAAATCAGAACTGGAAATAACTTTACTCATAATCGACTCACGCCCCAAGTTTTTTCATGTACTCTCATCTCACTATACCATATGTACTCGTACATAAGCGCAAGTATTCACGTCTCTGAAACTCTGGTAATAGCTTTTCCAACAAACTTTTCACTTTCAAATGCTCCAGGCTCGAAGCCCATCATTGAATACCTGTTGAAGCAGCACATTTCTCACAATCACTTGCACTTCACGCTAACGATCTCGTCATACGGAACCAAGAAGAAATTAAAACGCAAATGTGGAGAGCGAAGAAAATAAAAAGTGAAACTGAGGAAGTAGTCACGCCGTAGATACAAAGATACTCAAATATTAATAGCAACTTGCAAACCAGGTAATCAATATGCTACTCCAATCGTTTTACTCCCGTACAATAGTCTAACAATGACAGAAGAATTGAAAACTAACAACAAAACCCTTGTGACCGATCTTGATGTTACCAATTTAATTACTGTAATTTATTAGACTCGCTACAGAGGCCTAAAGCGAGTACACGAGTATGTACGATACGAGATGCAAGTAATAAGCAGTTTTTAGCGATGCGATTCAATTCAGTCCTATTGAATGGAATTCATCGTGTGTGTATTGCTGAATGGCACGGATGATGAGATCTTAGATCTTACCACAGTCTGCGATGAGAAATATGATTTCCTCCCCCACCGGCAGTAGCAGCACCATCAACAATTGCATAAGTCGTGGAAGTTCAAATAACAAAAACTTCCCATCATCTTCACTGAATTGAAACGAAGCGCAAAAGTATTATATCTTCAGATAGTAGTTGTATCTTATGCAAACTTTAAGGCTAACAAAAATATCTCAATTGTGAAAATTTCATTATTACGAATATTTTGGCACATTCTTGGTTAAAGCGGTGCCTACCAACGCACCGCAATTGAGTTGTCTCTGGGAGGGCATCATTTACGTTAATTAGGGAGAGACACACGGGTGAAGGCATCGTCTGGCTTGGTAATCAAATTAAGTGAAATAAATGCGAGGTAACGACCTGGAAAACGAGTGTACATTTGCGTTAATATTTATGCGAAACACTCGTATTCACTCAAAAGAAACAAACCAACATTTAAAACAGTAGATACATATACTCGTACATACTCGTATGTATGCAAATATGAGTGTTATACAATCGCATCGGTGTTTTGCTTTGCTTTACTCAAATACGATAAATAGGAATGCGTAACATTGGTTTGAGATTAACTTAGTAAAAGTAGCAGCAAAGTGTAAAAATTGTACAAAGTGGGAAAAGTCATACGATCCTGGTCGCAAGATAATTGATTCAGTTTTCTTTTTCCTGCAAACGATGTCAATGGTAGCTCCATCCAATGTGATTTCCCATCGCTGGGATATGTAATGGGCAAATGGAATTTCTGTAAATTTAATAGTAACTAGAGTTTTCCTTCCAGTAAATGACAATATTGACATTTATGCGATATTTAAGGAAGGTGAAAATGACGCGGTTGGGAACATGCACCAGCTATAAAATACCAGAGGAAAGCACTCTCGATAAATTGAATCTTTGCATCGTTTAACCGATCCATAAACAAGGATGCCTTTTTAATATGCTGGCTGGTCCATATTGGCACGGTTTCAGGACAGGAAAGTCCACCATCGATCAAATATTCACACTACGACAGGAAGGGACCCGGGAATTTCATATCAACACTCACTATCTATTTGTCAACTTCAAAGCCGCAAATCACGGCGTACATAGGTATGAGCTGTACAACGTCATGTCTAGTTTTGACGTCCCTACATAATCAGTTAGGATATGCGAGACAATTTTCAGAGTCCACCTCTGACTAACGGTCTAACTAGAACTTGACCATTAGTTGCTGTAACTTCGAGGTATTGTAGTTAACGAGTTTGCCTAAATCAGAAATCAGACGAAACTTTTTAAAATCGCTGTTTCTTTGGGTTCAGGAAGCAATTGAGTAGCGGCGCTCTTTCTCATAAATCCAAACCGGCTTTATAAAAGACCTTAATTACCTCGGTTCTGCTCTGTGTCGCACAGGCTTAGACCTTGTCGAAAGCGGATGAAGGGGCACTAAGCTGTAAACATTTCAGAGGCCTACACTCAAACAGTATCAAAGCTACGGATGAAGATATGAAAAGTGGTTTCTAAAGTCGATCGGATGTGTAATACATACTATTGAATTCAACATATCGCTGTGCTTGACCTTCAAGATCGGGCCTGAGAATGTCAATGTATTGATTCGGTTTGTAATGCAAATCAACTCGTTTTTTTTTTTACTGACGTAAGTTACTGAAGAATGACTGCGGCAATAACATCAGTTAATCTCGGATTTAAGGCAGCTGATACCTAACCAGTCCGACAACCTAAAATTTAAAGCTACCATTTAAATACCTGAAGTAAATGGGAAGCTGATATACTATATGTTGTATTATTGTTCGCATATGACTTTTTTCTGTACAGGTTTAATGCAGTTACGTCTTTATGTGCTGAGTCTAAAAGTACAACCCTAGCAAAGACTACAATGCCGTAGGCGATGAGTTTTTATTGTTAACCTGAAGGCAAAGGTTTTGTCCCGGATCAAATAACCTTTAAAAGAGTTAAAGAACAAAACATAGCAAATCGATACGACAGCATAATCGTGCACAGTATAACCAAGGAATCCACAGATATCAAAGCTCTAAACAATTTACATCCTACTTAGCGGAATCCAGTGAAATATGTATCTCTGCCTGAAATACAACAGCCCTCCATCCTCTTCGATGCCAGGCACGCTGATTTCAGTTGTGTACACCACAACCTTTGCAAGCCGCGTTAGCTTTGCCTTAAAAGCGTTAATTTGGTGTTTCTTGTCAGCATTAGTGTCCACTCGCTTTTTGTGAACAAGACAATGAAGTCGACTCGGTTTAGCTTTTTTGAATTATATCGACACTTGTTCGAACTCACGAATTCGAAATCGCTGTTACTCATTATGATGCTGACTCACTTACAACTTCAAGGTCGTTTTTTTCAATATCCGCGTGTATATGTAGTGGTTTCGTCCTAGTTCAACTTAGATAAGGTATGAGGACCTAATGACTCAATCGATAAACATGACTTTACTCACTCGTATTTGGGTGACGCGCTGTTTTCGGATAGCTAAACCTTCTTTTTTATACCCGCTAAAGCAGTTTATTCACTACCTAGATTTGGTGAACTAAACTGGATTCGCATACTCTTTACTTACTCTTTACTGCTTTCTTTGATCCGATGATGCATCTATCGTTGCTCTCTTCTTCAGTGACCTCTGTTCTATCACTACCCTAATTCTGCCTTGATACTCACTTATGAATGCATGCTCTGTCACTCTTAACTATTATCGCGAAAGTGGTTTCAGAATTTTCCACTTGTTTGTGTACACCAAGCCCAGGTCTTTGTTTACCCCGATATGAATTCAACGACTTGTGGTTTTGACATACTCTCTTATCTACATATCCTAGTCATCTAAGCCGGTGAATTCTGGTGCTTCCGTCAAGATCAATGTCGTTTTTAAGCACATGCATACCAAAAACCACTCGAAAAACTTTGCTCTCGAGGCAACCAATGGCATTTTCAGCCGGTTTTTGGTGAGCTCCCTCTGAATGCATGCTTTTTGATTACTGAATTCTTGCCTTGCATCATCTCCTCGTAGGATATCTAGCGACACTTATTAGCATATTACAACCTGATGCAAAGTCAATCAGTCAAAACCAAACACTTGGCTCTCAAACTCGAAGGCCTAACAAGGAAACAAATATCACCACATTTTCATAGCAAACATTAATTGTATGCAAAGATATTCCGCACATGAAGCGATATTAAAATTAAAAGAAAGAATAAAACGAAAAACGTGATGCAGTATACTCGTATATTGCTGACCAAAGAGTGCAATTCAAAATATTTACTGAAACCTGTTGTGAGTGGCTTCATCTTAATTTGTTAAAAATTACGCATTCCTAGTCCATGCTTCCCACCCCCACAAAAAATTCCAAGTCGTCCAATCCCATATTAAAAAGAATACAATCGAATTTTGATCATCTTAAGCATTATATTGTAGATATTCATGTTACCATCACCTTAATGTTCACCCACAGAATGGTGAAACGTGATGCATTCATTAAGTGGCTTTAGATTTTTCTACCAAAAAAAATATCTACACGAGCACAGGCAAAATGCCTGAAATATTAGACATGTCACGATCTACGAGTACAATTACCATCAAAACAGTGCGTCATAAACTCGCCTCTAAACCGTATCTTACCGATCCACTGAACTTTGGTACGTCAATTTTAATTTGGTGTAAGGAGTTTTGACAGCGTTCTCTTGAATGCTATACAAATGCAAACTGTATGTCTGTGTCCGTATGAAATAAAATTCATTCTGACCCTCACTATACTCGTAGCAATGTACGAGTATATACGAATTCTGTGTAAGTGGAGATTTGTAGAACTGTAGTTGATTGAATTAATTCCACCACTTGTCTCACCATAGATGCAACTACATATGTACTTATATCTGTGTATAAAACCCCTAACTGATTTACCCTGAATGCAAATTTTCCGGTCGGGACCCTCCCCAAAATTACAATAACATTTGCAATTTCCGTACGACTGTACACCTTCGTGCATGTCTACAAATGGGTAACACCGATGTGGTAGGTTGCTCTAGAGCCTGAAGGAATTCATGTGCCTTGAACCCCTACCTCACTCTATCTGTCCAACTGTCAGTAGATATTAAATCTATACATCGAATTCTTTCGTGCATATTCGTATGCTTATGGCTTGTGGCCACACCTTTGCATAACAATTCCCCTGGATTCAGTTATTTAATAGGAAAAGACCACGATGACGGCTTGAATTAGGCTACAGATACCGACTACAATCCGTGTAGCTGCAATCGAATCGAAATCGATTAAAATTCACCTGAGTAGTACTTGCACAATTTGACTGCGGTACGAGTATCTACAATAGTTTATGAATAGCCCCCAACTACTCGCATACTGTCTTTGTGGATGTCTGGTTAACGGATTTTTGATTGTTAATATAGTTTTCCAAATTTGCCAATGGAACACGAGATACAAATTGTGGCTGTTTGCCTGTGCTACACATATGAGTTCAGTCTATCTCTGTGTTGGCGTAAGGCTTAATTATTCGTAATAATTGTGCTGCGTTTATATCCTCCTAAAAAATATCCAATCCAGAGGTAGATGTTTACTCGTATATTAACAATAGAGCGACACAAAAAACGTGACAGGAATTGACAACACAGAGCCGGGTACTGTCTGGTTTCAGAAAAAAAGTAGAGCAATGATTGGAGAAGAATTCCTAAATAGCTTTTATGGTATATTGTAGATATTTATTTTGTTCGATAGTTCTACATTTGGATCTAGTCCAGCTAGCGGAATTGAATTAATTTACACCTTTTGCATAAGACTTTATGCGGTAATAATGCATAACAGAACGTGGTGGCTCTATCATGGTTTTTTTTTATGGATAACGCAGCCAGTACCGTTGGAAAGATACTTTATGCAATTTGCATTCTTAATTTAGAACCACGCAAAGGTTTTTAAATGCTAGTCATAACCTCTAGATACATGGAAGCTAGGTGTAAAATACACGTACCTACATCTGGATCGTTGACCATCCACAAGGGTGACAATAATGTTATTGCTAAAGCTGTCAATATGACTAACTTGTCAAAGTAATATTTCGTGTTTGATTTTATAGATCAACTTTGGGATTGGAGATATTTTCGGATATGTGCTCAGAATTGCTGAGAGTGAAGATATAAATAGGTGCAAGCAGCACTGTCAAGAAAAACTTACATTTCATTCATCAACGGATCATCTGTCAAACTAGATCCACCAAATTTTATTTGGTGGGTGCGACATAGATGAGTGAAAAGATTGAAGACAAATGTCGTGAGAAAATGGAAATCATCATGCTGAAGAATGTTGCTAGGAGAGGCAAAGTATATGTGAGTGACGATCGTACAAAAATGCGTCATTTATCAGATTTAAATGTCAGAAATATACTTATTGCTTGTTTTAATCTGATTAGCCACTGAAACGTAAGACTTTTCAAATTCATCAAGGGAGACCTTTATATTTTTTTTTTTCAAATATCCTCAAATACTAAACAGGAATGCAAAATGATTATAATTGAAAAACGCTGTCTCCCTCCAGGTATCTGTGCCGTCAGCTTTATCGTAAAATTAGAATCAGCACCACCTGCAGGACATACGTCCACGTATGTAAATACAGGCCATCTGATTTGACACTTAGTGAAACACAGGTATTGTAGATTCTTTCCCACACCTCTCAGATGACTTAGATCTAAAGCTCCTGAATACAACCTAGTGTCATTATTCTTTTCTCAGCGCGGTCCCACCATTTACGTGCGTAGTGATGTGTAATAAATAGCTTACCAAACTTCACCACAATCTGATCCCTGTTTCAATCCATTTCCGTAAGCAAATTATCCACTATTGCTTTATTTACAGAAGCCCCAAACCGGACAGCACTCGAGCTTTAACGAGTATGATGCACTGTATGACTCCATACAAAGAGAATTGTATTCCAGTATCATCATACTGAAGTCGTCATTACGTGTGCTTTCAATATACACAATTCTGGGCGGCTTCAGTATTTCGGACAGACAATACACGAATGACGGTGTGTTGAGATCTTAATCCAGCTTTTAAATGAGCCCACATGAATACTTTGATAGTCATAACATCAACACTTTGGACTTGTTTTTAAATTCTCACCCTAACAAATACAATGTCGATGTGCTATCCAATCTAGGCTCATCGGGCCACTGTGTCATATCAGCTAACTTCACGTACACCGACCACACAGTTAGAGAAAAGATTCCTAAAAGAACCGTATGGCAATACGAGAAAGTCAATTGGAGCGGACTTATCAACTTTTTTAGGAATTTTAACTGGTCGTTATGTTTCCTGATCACAGACACTATTCTCTTTGAAATGAGATCCTTTATCCCTCATCGGATTAAGAGTATCAGCCCAAAAGAAAAGGCATGGTACGACTCGACCTGTAAAGAGGCTGTTAGAGAAATGTTTTTTCAGTCCTACAAGACAAGAAATTACAGAGGAACCCCGAAAAAAATTCAAATGAGCCAGAAATGACTGCAACGCCTTTGACTAAAAACTGAGGCAGAAAATACTACAATGTCCCAAAGGTAGTAAAAGCTTTTCATCGTTCGTCAAAAACATCATAAATTCAGCCTCATCCTCCATCCCAACGCTCATTTACAATGACATTCCAGCTGTCAGATTTTAGATAAGACCAATCTGCTTGCTGCACAGTTTGCGATCAGCTCAAGACTTCCCGATTGTGCTTTGTCTCCGCCTACACTTGAATGCGTCGAATGGGACGAATCCACTTACGCACTCGTGTAGTAGCAAGACTACTTAAAGATCTCAACATACACAAATCCGCTGGTCCAGATGGTATATATAACTCCCCTTCTTCTGAACAGGTGTTCTAAAACAGACGAATCTTCTTCTCTCTCCTCCTATAGACCAATTACACTTACGTCCGTTCTTTCCAAGGCATGGAAACGCTGATAAACCGTCAACTCATGAAATATCTTGAAATACGAAAACTTCTCAATAATAGGCAATACGGCTTTTAAAGCAGTGAACCCCACTGGTAATTTAATGGGATGTCTCATACAAAAGTGGAACCAAAACGTACATCAATCTGGCGAAAACAAGAGAGTTGCTCTTGATATTTCTAAGGCATTTCTCAGAATTTGGCATCAGGCTCTTTTGTCAAGAATGCGTGCCTTAGGCGTCGACGAATCGTATTCAATGGAGTAGAAACTACCTTTCGGTACGTTAAATTCAAGTTGTCTTGGATGGTTTCAAGTCTGATATTCACAAAATTCGAATGTCCCTCTTCGGCTAGAGAACGAGAACTGCAGCATATATTGCTTATTTTCTTCCTTAGGCGGGGCTACAGTCTCATCGGTATAGACTGGCGTTCATCCAATAGGCCTCTTCAATTAGCTCGATCCCTAGTTAGCTGACTGTAGTCGCGTTCTCCATGTTGGTTGAAGTCCCTTTCCACCTAAGTCGAAGTCTTCCTCTACTGCGTTTTAGGGTTGATGTCGAAAACTCTTCGTGGTGAACTTTTCTGACCAGGTCAATGTCGCAGTTTAGCTCGTAGAGTTAAATCTCCAAACCCCATCAACGTAAATGGGACCATTGCCTTTTTAGACCGAAGTAACAACGATTGGCAAACTCCTCGCCAACATATGCCAAGTATTTTTTATTTCTGTATTAATTATATTTAACTCACAGGGAGAGGTCACCAACTGAGTGTAATTTATTGCTCAAGCCAAATTGAAGCTCCGGCCATTATCCAGGAATGGAACTTGGATTGCCAATACCAAAGATTGACCAGTCTCGGCATGAGCGCCAATGACTTCTTACGAAGGTTCTTAGGTTTGCTCTTATTTTAAGGCTCCTCCAGGCGATGTAAAGATCATTTTAACCCGTATAATCTTGCCGCAATATATCGGCTGTCCCAAAGTTCACACAAGAAATAATTTTGAGAAAAAAAAACACAAGTTTCTAATTATTCATTTTATTTATTCATAAAGTGTATGTACAATACCGGGTTATGTATGGAATAGCATATCGGGCAAATGGCCTCCACGACTTTGCTGGTGTTTTACATTTTTGTCGGAATTTTCCACAACAGTTTCGCATAAATGTCATTGAATTTCGTTGATACAGCCTTCAATTTGCTCCTTCAAAGGATCGGTGATCGTGGTCGTTGACTTGAAAGCGCAACGGCGTAAAATCGCATTCTGATCATCAAAATGGGAAATAACTCGACGAGGAAATGACTCATGCAGTAATTGAATTGTTTCTATTGCTGCATTCCATGTGGCACCGTCTTGTTGAAATATCAATATGGAAAAAATATGTAGTAACTAAGCAACAATAAGCCTCGAATGCGGACGGACGTAATGTTGACAACCCCTGCAAAAAAAACAAGTGCAACGAACTTCGGATCTGTTATGGAATGCTAGGTCCCTTAATAGACCACGTGCAGCCGAACAACTAGCGGAGACCCAAGACTACTACAAAGCAGATATTACCGCCATCCACGAAGTGCGATAGGATGGGCCGACCAAAAATCTACTACGGCGATTATTATCGACGGCAAAAGCAGCGCTTATTTGGATGCGGTTTCGTTGTTAGAGACAGACTTAGGCAAGAAGTCTTGAGTTTTCGGCATATGAACGAGCGCCCATTAGCCTTATATACGCGCACGCCCCCACAGAGGGGAAAGATTATGACACCAAAGATAAATTCTACGAACTCTTGGACAAGGTCTACGAGCAGTGTCCGAGCTATAACATTAAAATTGTTCTCGGTGGTATCTTTGGCAATATTGTCGGAAGGCATAGCCTGAACGTTTCGAGGAGCCAACGACGACTAGGGCCATTAACTTATGTAGTCAAGGTACGTTTGCGGATATCCCAAATAGAGCAAATGCAAGCTAATACTGTTAGGAAGTTCGACGTCAGACGGATACAAACACAAAACATCCTCAAATCCTTTTGCGATCGGGTCTCCCTTAATTTCTTAAGAAGTCTTATGCCGCCAGCATCAAGTATTGAAAACTAGTGACAACATTGGCAAAAACCCATCAGAGATTCCGCCTCTGATAAGCTGGGTTTCACTCGGCCGCAGCACATGCAGTTAAGCAACATGCATACAAAGCGGCGCTGCATAGAAGGACGAGAGCTGCTCACTATCTCTACGAGCAGAAGAGGAGAGACGAACACCGGTAGCTCAGGAGGAAAGAGCATGAGAAGCGCGCGATCGAGGAAACTGAGAAAGGCTACTCCAGGAATGAGATTCGGACCTTTTACCACGGATACAAACCCTGAACCGAAGCCTGTAGAGACGAACAAAAGGGAACATCGTAGTAGAGTCGCAGTCGATACTGAGGATTTGGAAAGACCATTTCTGTAGACTGAACCTTTCAACCTAGATGATGTATATCAGAAATTCCGTCCAAAAACAAAACTGCTGAAGCGGAAGGCCTGGCTTCCGAGCTCTTCAAAGTGGCAAGCGATGACTTGGTAAGGAGCATACACCAACTCATCTATAAAATGGGATCGGACGAATGTATCGCCGATGAATGGAACCTCAGCATTATTTGTCCGATCCACAAGAAAGGAGACTCTCTGAATTGCGCCAACTACAGAGGCATCAGTCCCCTTAACATCACCTACAAGATCCTATTTGCCGGAATTTGTAAAAGGCTGAAGCCGTTTGTCAATAACCTGGCTGATCCATATCAGTGTCGGTTTAGGCCAGGATCACAGGATCACAGTCGACCAAATATGCACACTACGGCAGATCTTGGAAAAAAAAACTCATGAGCTCCTAATCGATTTTAAGGCTGCATATTACAGCATCTATAGTACAGAGCAATGTCTAGTTTTGGCATTCCTGTCAAACTCGTCTGTTTCAGAAAGATGACGATGGAGAATGCACGCTGCTCCATCAAAGTCGGTGAAATATTGTATTCACCGAGGCTTTTGATGTCAAAAAACGTGCAATTTCTTTAACATCATTCTTCAAAGAATGATGTAAAACTCACGCGCCAACAGGCACAATCTTTCAAAAGTCCGTCCAATTACTCGCATATACATATATTGACTCGCAAGAAAACAGCATGATGTCAGTGTCACTTTCGCGAGTATTCAGGCAGAAATGGCGAAGATGGGTTTAACGGTCAACGAGGGCAGGACCAAGCCAATCGACTGGCAGAGCCCTCTGTCGAACAACAAAAGTGAACCTATATAAGACATTATTAATCCCAGTCCTGCTCTATGACGCAGGGGCCTAGACTTTATCAAAAATGGATGAAGGTATGCCTTCTGCATAGATGGCGAGTGGAAGAGGAGATACGAGTACAACTAGGAATTGTACGGGCTGTACAGCGATATCGACTCAGCCAAAAGAGTGAAGATCCAACGACTGAGATGCCTGAGTCATGTAGAGCTCCGGTCCGTTAATTCTTCGAATCCGCTCCCGGTTGGCGCGCGCAAGTGGAAGGAGACCTCAGCCACCTTAGTGTGCGAAACTGAAAGCAGCTAACTAAAAATCGAGCTGGCTAGAGGTGTTTTTTGATTGAAGTCCAGGTCCACCCCAGACTGTAGCGCCACCTTAAGTACGTAAGTAAGTATTTTCCGTGTCAGCGTTGTGTGGAAAAGGTGTAAGGGTGCTCATAATCACATGAATGAGCTCTTATTAAAAAAGTGAGGTCAGTGATTCAAGGAAGACCATTATGTGCACAAAAAATCACTGTTTGGTCTGCATTGTGGTCTGCTGTCATCAATCTTTACTTTTTTAACAACGATGAGGGTCCAATAGTAACAATCAATGGCCAGCGCAATAGACGAATGTTAACTCCTTACTTTAGTCATGAAATCGATGATCTTGATCTGAAGGACACGGGATACCAAAACGTTGATGACCCATACTAAAATTTGCCTCTGATATTCGATGCCCGCACTATTTGATCGAAGAGTTCGCGATTTAACGCCGAGGGCTTTCAGAAGCTATGTATAAACTGATACCTATGCCGGTAATACTCAGACTTTGAAGCAATTACATAAACAATAACATATTCGTCGAGTTATAGTCAAAATGAAGCCAAAAATGTCCGAGAACCAAGTTATGCAAAAAAATTCAGAGGGAACATTTGACCGATGCAGATGTTATATTGAAAAAATGTATTTCCGTCTCTAACAAAAGTCGCGTTTATTTATGTTTTTCATGGAATCTTTTAGTAGTATGACTCTCCGTAAATACCAGAAAACGCACCAAGGTCTACTTATACTCGTAAGATACGCAAGTTTATATGACGTCTCAATCATTAAGGAAAAAATATTCACACGGGAAAAAGCTTGCTACCCCTTCCGAATGGTGTGAGAAAACTTGTTTTGCTTTTGTATCTTACAAAATATCCATCATGGAAACCATAATAAATCGGAACAAACCAAACCAGTAATTGGTAAAAAAAAGCATGCATTTCAATTTTTATATTTTATTCATTAGATAATGTACGAGTATGTGTGTATACGTATAAGTTTAATCACTTTCATCTTCCACAAAATGTTGGATGCACGAGTACATGACTGACCCCTGGTGAAGTCAGAGTTTATCTAAATCTCAAATCACAACTTCATCACTGGCATTTCCTATCAATTATCTCAGAGAAATCTAACATGAAACTGGTTTCAGGATTATTTATGTTAGTAATTCATTATAAAGTGTTTATATGCACATAAACAAAAATATATACTATAGTTATTAAAAAAAATGGAAATAATAATTTTTATTTGTTTTAACGTGTTTGTAGTGGTGATAAACTTGTATGCAAATGGAAGCGGCGATATGAAAATAAAGCAGTCATCCAACCGTTTTGAGTAGCTTTTTGTTATCTAGTAGAAAAATACATTATTTAGAGACATATGCATATACATATGTACATACGGAAACAAATTCGAGAACTTAGGGGAGCAACCAGTTTCACGTAAATATGAAATTAGGGAGTGTTTCTTGCATAGCCGATTTTTTTTTTGTCACAAGTTAAATTGGCAATTTGTGCCGTATTACATTCGACGCATCTGACTAATTAAAATAATATTTTTCCTCTTAAAGAAAGGGATCACCGGATCGACAACGACTAGACTGGCAAGTGCAGGTTTCGCATTTCGCGTCTACACACTGGATTTGATGAAAGCAAGATAGACTAAAGATTCTCCTAAAATACAAGTGGGGTTTCTTACAAAGAAGGCGGTCTGCGCTGAGATTGATCAGGAAAGTGTTGGGTGTCCTATCACTTTGATTGGGCCAGCAGCGTAACAATCAAGTTCGTGGCGTAGTGCTTGCTTTACCCACTAGTCTAGCACTAGAGTAAATCCTTAGTCATGCTGGTCAAAGTGGCAAGGGTTTGCTCGACCAATAGCATAATATTGACCTACGCAATCATAGGGCTCGCGACCATGTAGAGAAGAATTCACTGTTGACGACCCTGGCAACCGATTAAAGGACAACGATCTTCGCATTTGCCTGTGGAATGTTCGTGCCATTAACAGACAGACAGCGTATAGCCGAACAGCGGAGATCCTCGACTGCTACAAAGCAGACAAACAAGAAGTGTGATGGGATGGATTGCACAAAAATTGGATGAAAAACTATTACATTAACTGTATATGTACAATGTTGCAAACACGATGAGGCCAGCAATCGCAGTGTTTTTTCAGATGCGGATTTCCCATAACAGAAAGACTTAAGGAACAAGTCTTAAGTTTCAGGCACGTAGGGGAACACCTGACGACGATTAGAATAAAGGATAAATTCGACATCATAAGTCTTATAAACCCCCACCCCCGAACAGACGGCGGATGACTTTAGCTAACTTTCCTTCGCCCATGCTGTGTGCCAACAGTTTAAGGATATAATAGCCCCTTGAATGCGAGCTACAATACTAGCCACCTGGCTGTCTCCAGATCAATAAACCGCCAACTAAATTGGAGACCAACGCAAGTAACTCCTTTAGTATTTTGGGTGTCCGAACGCTACTGTGAGCTAACATCGATTCGGACCATAACCATAACCTTGCCAAGGTATGGATGCGGATATCCATAACAGCCAAAAACCACCGAACCATTGTGAGGAATTTCAACTTCTAACGA
This sequence comes from Volucella bombylans, assembly GCA_949129095.1. Classification (NCBI taxonomy): domain Eukaryota; kingdom Metazoa; phylum Arthropoda; class Insecta; order Diptera; family Syrphidae; genus Volucella; species Volucella bombylans. The sequence continues at coordinate 106,972,133 of OX422143.1, read as the reverse complement.
CTACAATCCCTTAATCCTTTAAGTCTGATCGTCGAACGTAAAATACCAGTGACATCACTACCAAAGAACAATCAGAGAGGTCGCATCTGATGTACCTGGCTTCGACCCACGCCAAAAAAGAAGCCCCTGGTTTGATGACGAATTAAGACAAGCAAAGCATATACAGAATAAAGAAGAAAGAGCACGAGATGCGCTCTATCATAAACTTCAAAAGTTTTACCAAAAAATAAAATGAACCTGCCAAAGCTGTGCAGCACGAACAGAAATCTGCTGGCATGGATAAGGAAACCTCATAATAAAACCACAATCGGCGGTGAGGCCGTTAAACGGTGATAGCGAACAACATCCCACCGTCAAGCACAATGAGCCATTCAACCTGGAAGAAGACAGACAACATTTCCCTCCACCCGAACAAGATAAAGTCAGAACAGCCAGTTCCAAGCTTAAGTCCAACAAAACTGCCAGACGCGTTGACTTAACTGCCGAGCTGTTTAAGCTGATAATTGGATAGGTCGTCGAAAATATGCACAAGGAATGGAATAGAAACGGAGACTTCTGAACTACGCCAACTACAGTGGAATAAGTTTCGTCAACATTGCATATAAAATCCTGTCCATCGTGTACGCCAAGGAGCATTTGTAAACAGTTTAACCGGCCCCTATGAGTGTAATATTAAGCCAGGAAAGTCCACCATAAATCAAATCTTCGCATTAAGACTGATCTTGGAATAAAGCCAGGAGTTATAAATTGATATACACCACCTCTTTATCGGTTTCAAAGGGGCATGTGACAGCCTCTATAGAGATGAACTATACGGAGCCTTGTCTAGTTTCGCATTCTTACTACTCGATTATGCAGGATAAAGATAGAGAATGTTCGCTTCAATGTCAGAAAAAGACTAAAACAAGACGTTGCATTGTAATGTGATTTTTTCAACAAACCGAATCCCAAGCCTGCTTTTGATGGTATCTCCGCAATTATTGTAGCTCTATTTGCAAACCTTTACTTATGGTATTTAATCTATCGCTAGCATCGGGCTTATTACCCAATAATTGGGAGATTTCCTTTTTGGTGCATATCTTTAAGTCCGACTCTAAAAATGACATCGAAAACTAAGCATTTCAAATATTTCCGCTCATCAACGCTTTTTGAAAGCATTGTAAAGAATAAAATACAGTTTCGTATAAGAGAGCATATATCAGAGTTCCAGCATGGTTTTGTTTCAGGTCATTCGACAACATCAAATCTAGTCTGTTTTACATCTTTTGTAATCAATGGTGTTGAAAGGGGATAAGTAAATCAGGTGATTCTGCGAACCATTCAGCAATGTTAAAATGGATTTCCTCATTTTTCCTCAAATGGTCTACCTTGATAAAAATTATTCAAGGTTAATCTCGTTTACTTCTGGGCTTCCACAAGGAAGTCAACTTGGACCAATTCTTTTCATTTTATTAATTTGTGGTATTGTTCAATATTTTAAATTTTGTCACTTCTGAGTATATGCGGATGATCGCAAAATACTATATTTGCTATTTGATGTGCGCTAGTGAGGTTCTTGAATGCGCCGATGTTTTTTGGAATTCAAAGTATCTGACATATTTGGATCGTAATGAGATTAAATATCATAAAATATATATTTTTTAAAAGCGATGGGATTTTGAACCATCTTATAGACCTATGTAGGTGTCAATTAATAGGTATTACGCCACTTAGCTCAAAAATGCAGGCTCATGACAGTTTGTTTGTTAGAGACGTTTCGTGTTCCCATACAAACAGCCCTACGCTTTGTTGCCAATTTATGCTTCGGTGAGGGTGTTAAAGGATCATCGCATATTTAACCAAATGGGTCATAAAACAAACTATGGTCAAAATGAAACCAATTTCAAAATAACTCATTTCTTCTAATTTAATTAGTATTCATTTGGATTTTCTCATTCCCTGAGCAGGCTTAAAAAAACATTTTATTTATCATAGTATGCATGCAAATTTATAGATAGATACCCTGGAACTGGACGCATTTGAGTTAACCAACAAGGAGGTTGTGATGGTGATATCACAAATATAGTCAGCGACGTTGGCTTAAATAGCGCCAAAAATTTCGCTGCATTTTGTGATAGAAAAATTCCGCTTAAATTTGACGAAATATGAAGGAAGCCGGTGTAAGAAAACATGATCCAATAAGAACTACATATGTGTATTCTAAAAAGTCTCCAAATTAAAATACCGACAGTGGAGAAACATCCGACAGCTGGTTTTGCAATATTCAACGAATGTTGAGCAGTAGACAAGTGCAGATTCCAGCCAAGGTTTACTTAAATGCAAAAACATCAGCAAACTTTGGCCTCAGTAACGTGGTGGTCTTAAATAGAGTGGGCGACAAGCGATACAGTAGCTATGCAGATAGGTGGGGTGAATATTAAGCATTTAGTGTAATTATACGCATAGTTCAACGGTTATAAAAAGAAGAAGAAGACTAATTTCTTTATATCCACACTTCAATCCTTTTTAAAATTCATATTTCTGGTTGTACCAAACCCACCTTCCGACTAAAATGACATAGTGTTTGGTATAATTCTGGCATCTAATCTTTTCTGCTTTACAGATCACTAAATTTTGATTATCCAGTCTAGAAATGTAGTTAAATCTGCCTTATTGTGTGCACACTAGAATTCCATCAGGCCATTTTCCAAATGCTGGTATTCATTCGTATGGTATATGCTGGTATGGAGTCCACTCAAAACCTAGCAAATTGAATGTAAATTGAATCACCTTTACGACTTCAGGCATACGTAACCTCAATCTTCACAAACTAAATGGAAACGATAATTTCATATGTCAAAATGGCATTTGTTACCAACTCTGCATGCATTGAATGCTGAAACCCATCCCAACGAACCATTGTTCCGTAACTAAATGAACTTGTATCCAATCGATTTGTTTTTATTTTCACGACTATTATTTAACCATATAACCAAATTCGGTCATGAGCCATCATATCAAATATATTGACAAATTGATTCGACTGTCGAAACTATAAATTATGCGCTTCGAACATTTCACACTTGAAGATGAATGAACCCGAAAGCGGTTACGAGACGTGGTAACGACATAGCACAACATTTCACCTGTTGTTATGTTATTGCATTGCTCTACACGTAACTGACACGGAGTAACGAACGTTTCAACAAAAAACAGACATCATGTAAACAGCACGTTTGCTGCGCTTTCCAAGAAGTCAAAGTACGGGTGTGTCATGTTGATAGGTGTCCGAAGTTCTAAGCTTATTTTTGATTTTAGGAGAAAGTTGGGAAAACACCACAAACTCAGCGGTTGTTACTCTATAAATACCCAAAACTTGCGAGTATACGAACTCGTACTTCCATATGGTACATATGTATGAATCTGTGTGATTGGGCATGAGTTGGCTATGGCTCCCAATTGTAGGTTAAAACTGTTGACTTTTGGAAGTGGAACAAACAAGTTTGGTTAATGACTGGACTTGGTCATAGGCTAGAATTGGGAGTGATGATTGGCTGGTGGTATACGAACACAGTACCCAGTTTTAACGTATCCGAAGGTATTTTTTTTCAAGTTACGATTGTATTATTCCGGATCAATGTTGATACGAGATTCGGCTCAATGGTGTGCTGGTTTCGGGAACTTGATTTAAGATGACTGTGTACCTTTTGTTGTGTAAAATCCCGAATACGGAAATGTACTGAGTCGTACGACTATTGAAGGTTTAAGTACAAAATAGTTCGTAAAGTGTTGACAATGAAGAAGAGTTCATATGTGAACTACTTTGAATGCTGTATTCAAAATCACCAGCGGCTAGGCTTTAGAGGAGCCTTTACAAGCCTATTCTACCGATTGCGATAGCTTAACAAGCATACATATGTCAATAGCTTTAGGGTCGTTCTTAAAATTATTTCCATGTTGACAAGCTGCCTGTAGATAAATTACAATATGTGAATGTCAATTAAACTCACATGTGCTACTATTTGCTGTTTGATAAGAGAGTACGACAATTTTGTGTCCTTTTTCCGATAAGACTAACTGCCCTGTCATTCGCTGATGTAATCAGTTGAATATGGTTAAACGAACAATCACTTCGACTTTAATATACTCGTATGTATGTAGCTTCTGCAAAATTAAAACGCGAAAATCCTACTCCGGACCTTATTTAAGATCTACAATGTAATTTATTTTAGCGGCGTTTGAAGTATGTTAGGAAACTTAGTAATACCTATGACAGAAATGGTTTGAAAGTAGAAGAGAGCTTACAGTATGCTGCATCTTGAACTCGAATATTCGACTCACTGTTGACAGCTTTTATTTTGAAGTTACTTACTTACGTACTTAAATGGCGCTACAGTTCGAAGTAAAAATCTCTCAAAGACAAAGCAACTAGAAAGTGTTTTCTGACAAGACCGACCAACTGTTTTCTGACGAGACCAACAGTCTTTGCATTTGAGTGATCCAATTATTTTTCTTTCGGTTCATCCTTTAGCATCAGCCGTAACGCTAAAATGTAATGCATCTTGAACTGACAGCTTCGGTTCTGCGTAACCCGATGAATTGTGCAGGGACACCAACACCAGACATGTTGTCAAATGTGGCCTTATGCCTAAACGAGTAGGAAGTGAGTATCGATCTGGTTTTATCGAGATAATTGAATACTTGTACTTGACCAAATATACATATATAGGGAATCAGATAGTTGACAACTGTCTTTAGGCGTTCATCCAATATGACAGAGGGGATTATGCAACATATGCGACTTTAAAAAACTGATGGTGCAGTTTAGAGTGTCGCAGCTTTCCGGATCGGCCAAACCACGCTGAAGTCACATTCATCAAACATACTTCATACATACATCCCCGACAAATCTTGGGAATAAGTTGGCTTGAGCTCGACGTGAAGTCATCTTCCTTTACCTCAAGTGGCTCGGTATGTATGCAGGAAGGGACGGCAGCCTTGCAGTACTTAAGTTTAAATTTTGATATTTTTACTTTATTTTGTTCGTATGGACGGAAATGTTTGTTTTCCTCTTAACGGACAGCTCTGATTCAACTACTAAAGAGTGGGCCATCTGTTGGGTTAGTTTTAAAGAGGCTTTGAAAAAAATCACTGTTCAATATTTTTCAGCGATTGCTACTTTTTTGAAAAGATTGAACCTTCCGATTAGTTATGAAAATTTACTTTACTGCCTCGGCTGGCTTAGCAGTAGACCGTCCTGTCAACTCAATTGTCAATTTTTCAATGCACTTTCGATGTTTTCGGGACTTATTTCACGTTAAGCTTGACCAATATTATTCTTGAGTGCCTGAATTATCTCTGGATGGCATCCCACAAAAAAAAAGTCCAACGGCGTCAAATTGCAACTCCGTGGAGCCCAAGCAATATCACCAAAACGACTAATAACACGATTATTGGACTTAGTATGCAATAAATCGATTGTTGGATAACTTGTGCCTCAATTTCTGACCATAAAAAAATCGGTTATCATGCCTCGGTAGCACTCTGCATTGACTGTAATATTTCTTTCATTGTCGTCTTGGAAGAAAAATTGGTGGGCCTATAATACCGCCACTGTAAAAACCACACCAAACAGTGACACGTTCGGGATGCATTGGCTTCTCTATGACTACGTGTGAATTTTCCGAGAATCTGTCAATTTGTTGAGCGCATAAGAGCTGTCAGTGTCAAAATAACATATGATTCAAAAAGAAACCCACAGATGACCCACTCTTTAGATTGAATTGCCCATCTCTACCTGTCTCTGTTCGGCTCTCGCTGACTTGATGAAATATCTGGACATTGTTCGTACAGTAGCACCATTTCCCCGATCGAGTGCTTCTCATCCTTTTCTTTATTTTCATGATTTCTTGATTTAGGTTAGATAAGGCTTCAAACTTATTTTAAAAGGTGGTAACAGCGGTTGGTTACAGTGTTTCTTAGTTGTTGTTGCAGCCGAAATATCCGTAGACGTATCTTGGTGGCAATTATTCCATGGTCCGCGTCTGCATTGGCCACTCGGATGAGCTTACCTCGAAATAAATGGTAACTTCAAAAACAACAACCTAGTGGTGATCCGACCTCGATTGACTCAATCAAATTGTTGCTACTTTGGTTTGGGGACACATAAGGATTTAAAACTTCCAACTTAAAGGACCAAATGAATGTTTTACAAGGACTAGATTCTGGTACAGTACAGATAGTCGAACAGTAATTAGACAAGTCGAACTCCTTTACGGAAAAGGGCAAACGAAGGAGAACGAGAATGTCAGGTACGTCTCTGCGTTTTTCGAGGATACTCGTATTCACGTTAACAAGTTTGAGGCGGTAACGATAGAGAGGTAGGATAAAGGGTAGTCCACGAAGGGCAAATCGAAGAAAAAAACGTTGAATGTTCTCGATTCGGGATATATGAACTCTTTGAAAGCGGGACCACTTTTAGCTGGCATATTCGAGAAAGGGCCGGACAAGGGTAATGTAAAGTTACCATATGCGAACGGAAGTTTTACACAGTTTATCCTATAATATTCCATGGTCGCGAAGGGATTGAACCTGGGGTATAGGTTGGGCATGCAAATAATAAAGTCGAGACAAAGTCATAGATTGACTTTTGTAGAAAACCTATCGATGTCTTCTTGAAGGAGAATAAATAGTTTTGGAGAACTTAGTGTCGTCGGCGTAAATGGATAGGGAGCAGTATTTAATAATCCTCACAAGATCGCTAATTGTTAAAATGAAAATAGAGGGGACCTAGATAGCTGCCTTGTGGGACACCAGAAGTGGATAAAAACGGGATTGTGAAGGCTGACCTAAAACGAACGCTATAATTACGGCATCCATTTTAATATTTAATATGGGGTCAAAACAGAGGGAAAGCAGTTTGAAAAGGATCAAATGATGGGATATTTTATCGAAAGCCTTAGCAAAATCTGTAACAATAACATCGGTTTCGTTGCCATTTTCTAGGGCTGAAAGCATAAGGGATACGAATTCAATTAAGTTTATTTTTAATTTTTTTTTTAAATTTATTTATTTATTATTCTGTAAATTCCTTATACAATATAATTCAAAATAAATTAATTTACATTAATCTATATAATAATAGAATTAGATATGAAATTTGAGAAATTCATTTGACATTCTGTATTTTCTATAGTATCGCAATGGAAATAGTGTTGAATGCCATTACCCTGAGCAAACATGACAAATCAAAATTATGTATGTATGGGTGGGTGACCCTCAAATAAAAAAACTGATACAAATATTATATAAGCAAGCTTAAACAGATACAAAATAGAATAAATTTGCTATAGTGGATCAAATATTTGACTAGTATAAAACTTGTTTCATTGGTTATACCAGATAGTCAAAGAGAACAGATTCTAAGCTAGCGAAGTTGAAATTGAGAAGCCAGGTTTTTACGAGTTTGAGAAACAATCCAGGCAAATTAATTGATCTGAGCGATAGAGGAAGTCTATTAAATAAACGAAGAGACAAAATATAATAAAAATTACGATAAGCAGTGATATGGAAAGGTGGAACAGATACAGAGCATGAAAAGTTTCAAAGCTGGTTAAAGTTAGAAATCAGTCGGAAGTTCCGATTACCAGACTTCATAAAAAAGGTCTTGACTACCTTAAAGCAGTATAAATGTTGGACAGGAAGAATTTTTAAGTCACAGAACAAAGAGTAAGTAAAATATCTCCTAGGTTTGCGGCATAATTTTCATAGGATATACCACCTTGATCTAAAAGTTCCCGTGTGGCGGCGCTTCCATTGTTCCGATTTGAGTTCTATTTTTTTTTTGTTAAGTTGGTAAATCTGATGTTGACATTCCCTCTAAATCTTAGCATCACAGCTTGACATTTGCAAAAGTTATGTAGCCAAGAGTACATCTATCTCTGTGTGTGTTGGCGATTTTTTACAATTTTAGAAACGGATTTAAATTTGTAACAACGAACTTGTATTCAATTTTGCGTAAAAAACGGATTTAATGGTGCGCGAACGTTGGAAATGTTGGAAGTGTTTCGGCAACGATTCTCTAAAGAAAACGGTCGTTTACCAGTGGCACGAGGGAGTGGTTCAAAAGTGGTCGTGAGTCAATCGAAGATGATGAACGCAGTGAGAGACCATCGACATCGAAAACCGACGAAAACATTGATGGATTAAAAGAAATGTTGATCAATAACCGCAAATTAACCATCAGAGAGATAGCGGAGGACTTGAACATTGCCTATTGGATCCGTCCAAGATATTTTGGTTAATGATTTGGGTTTCCGTAGTAGTGCAAGTTGGTGCAAAAGACCTCAATTTCATGCAAAGAAAAGAGACCGTGTTAACGTCGCAAAAGAGATGATTTGCGAGGCTGAATCCGATCCCACATTCATCAAAAGGATCACTACTGGAGACGAGACGTGGGTTTATGAGTACGACACGCAATCTAGACATCAGGCAAGTGAATGGCGTTCACCAAATGAGCCGAGACCAAAATAACCACCAGTCAAAAAAGAAGGCAATGCTCATGGTTTTCATGGATTACAACAGTGTAGTGCATCATGAATTTTTGCCAGAAGGCCAGACAGTCAACAAAGAGTATTATTTGGGCGTTATGAGACGTTTGCGTGAAGCAATTCGCCGAAAGAGACCACAATTGTGGGCAGAAAACTCGTGGATTTTGCACAGTGCCATCATTATTCGTTAAAAGACTAAGGTCCAAATTTAAGTCGGAAACCAGATCTAGGCGACTATTTGAACCATAGGAGAAACCTATATCATTCGCAAAAGTCGTTGGAGCGCCTTTAAAATGAAGTGTAAAAAGTGAGTTTATGTAGATTAGAAAGAGAATCGGACCTAGAACAGAACCTTGGGGTACCCCTAAGTTGAGAATCATAACATCACTCCTGATTTCATAAATTTTTACACTTTGTAATCTATTTTTTAGGTAAGATCTAAACCACTCTAACATAAAGCCACGAAAACCTGCTTTTTCAATATATTACAAGTAACTTGTTTAAGGAAAATATTAGAGATTCCGTCAGCACCACATGAATAAGTATTTCTTAATGTGTCGATAACTTTTAAAACTTCAAGAGGAGTAATGGGATCAAATGCAAAACTACTTCAGCAAAGCAATCAGTAGTCGAACAGAAACGACAAGTAGGTTGAACAGGACATGGTTGCATGCTGGTGGCTATGTTCGAAAAAATATCAGTCGAATGCATCTGCAATGACTAGTTTATCAGATACAACACAGTCATTGACACGAATAACAGTCGGTTTTATTGCAACAGGGGATTTGTTTAAGATACTGTTAACAATTTTCCATTCACTTTTTAAGTTACCTCTAGCAGAATTGAACTTAGAACGGTAATAGTTATCCCCTCACGTTTCCCTTTTAAGTTCAGTACACAGATTTTTGTATTTGATTTTCAAACACAGATTACCAGGGTACTTATAGCATTTAGTTCTAAGTTTGTTTTTAGCCCTGACTTTGTTCAATAAGTAACTGGAAATCCAAGGTTTAAGCCCTTTAGAAGATCTTGAAGTTTGTTGTAGTTGATCTATCTTTCAGAAATCCGTGCTGACTGGGTGATATACTTATAGTAGCTGAACTGCACTGAAAGCTTAGAACTTCATATAAAAAACTTTCGAGCATTTTAGTTATGTGAGAAAGCTTAACAATGGGACGGTAGTTAATTACTTCATTCTTTGATCACTTTTTATGGACCGGGGTTATGAAAGAGGTCTTCTAAACTTGGGGAATTTCTATTGTATGAGAGACAGATGAAATAGGGAGAAAAGTGGGTGCGAAAAATTGGAGACACACATTTTGAGAAATATTGCGGGGAGCCCGTCTGGCACGGGTAAAAATTCATCATTGAGATTTTGTAACTTTTCTTCGATGGGATCAAAAGATTGAGAGAGAGTGAGGGGCCAATGGAGAAATTGGGAAGGTACGAACAAGTTGTCTGCAAATGATTGTTTAAAAAACTTTGCAAAATAGCTGGCAATAGTATGTGGGACGGTGGATGATGTATTATCGAACAAGAGAGAGGCGGAGTAACCGTAAGATTATCTTTTAGTTTTTTAGAAGACTTAAGATAAGGTTGGTTTACGCAGTGTCGAGATAGCGCTGATAGAGCCAGTTATAGAGCTGGATGAATTGGAGGTAGGTTTGAAAGCCACCATGTGCATCGATACAATCAGAAATTAACCTTAAAGATGCTGATTCTCACTTGACATTTAACAGTGAGAGAATTTCACTATATGAGCTGATGTAATTACAGAAACTCTGGCGTAAGCTCTTGAAAAATTATACAAGAGCGCGAAAGTATGTTCAGCACATTGCAGATTTGACGGGTTCTAAGTTGCAAGTGAGTTTTTCTAAAAGGCTGAAGACTGAAATGTTACCAAAACAGTACGGTGAGATGGAAGATGGAACAGCATTTGGCGTTTTTTTTTTTGACGAACGACTTTTAAAGGGTGTTTCAACAAGATGTTTAGGATTTGTTTTTTGAACAGAACGAACAATTCTCGAGATATTTTCCAAACGACTGCCTCCGTTCTGTTTGCAGGCCCTCATCCTATTCTCCAAATTTGCAATTATTCTTTCACGTAGTTGGGGCTCTATCTCGGCGATGGCAGCTTCAATGTTCGTTTTCAGAGTTGATGTTGTTTGCGGATTCATATCCTTGAGCTTCAGCCACAAAAAATTGTTTATCATGCCTTGATAGCACTCTCCATTGATGGTAATAGGTTTCCAAAAAGTACGGCCCTATTATACCTCCATTACATAAACCGCACCAGTTACTCGTTTAGGGCTGATTGACATCTCCTGAATCACTCGTGTATTTTCGGTGCCCCAGATGTGACAATTTTGCTTATTAACGTGGCCGCTAATGTGAAAATGGACACCATTTGAAAACTGTTTTTTTTTTTTTTCAAAAATCAATATTTTCCAGGACCCAACCCGAAAACGTACGGCACTGTTTGGTCTTCAGGTTTCAGTTGTTGCGTTAATTGGACCTCGTGCGCACGAAGAGCCAAATTTTTCAACAAAATTCTATGCAGGATGGCTATGGAGAAGTCAAACTCCTGAGGACGAAGACGGACTGAGGTCCTTGAGTCATTTTAGACACTTTCCTTTACTACGGCGATGTATTCTATTGAACGTTCAGGTCATACACGTTTCGACGTCATCACACCCTGTATTGAGCCAGTCTCTTCTCTAACTTTGACAGCCTCTTTACGGATCATATCGTACCACGATGTTTTTGTTTTTTATACTATTCAGCCGATGTAGGATCTTCCAAAATGAATACTGCTTGTGATAATGTTAGCACATCAATATGCAGTTAAAAATTGTGGATAGACCAGTTTTACTTTGTCTGCAAAATTTGTAGTCTCCTCTAATCTGTTCACTACGTTTCGAAAAACTATCAAAAGTAGTGAAAGATCTATACCCAGCCAACCTTTCGCAGCTGATTCTTGTCTACGTTTTTAGGGAACTTTAACTCATGACAACTTTATGTTAATAAAAACATTCCTGATAAATCCTATTATAAGGTTCACTTTTACAAGGTAAAAGTTTCGAGCCATCTTGCCGTCGGTGACTATCTTTTGTTTTCAAGAAAAACCAAACATAACCGACTAGTGCGATGTCACACTCTAAACGTTTACCAAGTCCAACAACCTGACTCACAGCTGACATAGATACATTTCTACATATTTATTGTAGTATTTCAATTCTCATATGATCATAATTATTCGTATGTATTTCTCGTCGTTTGACACTTAGTCACACGATCCGAGACTCAATTGCAACACTGAAAATGAAATGAAAACGCAGCAACGCTTGCGGTGCGACTTTATTGCTATCATAAACCGCTGCCGCTGCCCCTTCCATAAACGACAAATGAAGAAACTCTTCATCACGGTCCAAGTGTAAAATTTCTTTTGGGACAAGACAAGACTACGCTGGCAAACTGCTGACACACTTTCCTCTCATCAATGTTTGAGATACAAGTATCTAGTGAGGTAGAAATATTTCGTAAAAGAAAACGTGACATCACGTGCGGGAACTATGCCGCCACACACAGTCCGCCTTCTTGACCTGGCTCTGCGTTCAGGAAATAGGGTCATGGGACAAACTGCTGACCTGTTTCGACCTCTAATTGTAAACTTGGAGTTGCCTCTTATATTCTTATCTCTGTCACCATATTCAAGATCTTTACTGTGGATGACAGTGTCTAGTGCGTTTTCTTGTTAACATGCGCATTATTCTAGCTGTACATCTGTCACTGTGACACTACTACACTACACTTGACTGTCAATTAGTATGCACTACGTCTTCACTTTGGACGAGCATAATTTGATGGGTGTAAGCGCGTATACAGACTTTTGATAAGAAGAATTGACAATGCTGCACTTAGAGCCAAGCAACAATGGATTGGAATTCTTTAGCTCCTTCTATGGCATGGGTTAGGTGTCGCAAGTATCGAATTTTAGTCACATCTTACCGGAATGGTCAAAGTGTTCTGTATGCATAGAACCATGGTAATAATGCAGTAATTTTTTCGCCGTTATATTGCCAACTATATGAGTATACCAGCGAACTTGCGAACTAGTAACTTGGCAAAAATGGTAATTTGTTTCTGCATAAACTGTAACCAATTCCGCACCAACGCATATGTATCTGTGTAAGTTACGAGTATGTTACTACGATATATTCTGGTTTTTCTGTCAAGTTTTGTGGGCAAAAAGGTCAACTAGTTTTGTAGAGCATAGTTGGCTGCTGGCGCGAAACTTAATCGCAAAGAGCAGTGCGGTGCGATTGTGGGCAGCCAGCAATTGGTGACTAGTGCTCTGGATTAACCGGTTACTTGCATGGTCACGGTGTGACTGTGGATGGTCATTTATTGTGAGCTAGTAACAATGAAACGGAAGCTGACTGTTTTTGTCTAAGTTTGTTTTCTTTTTTTCGTAAATTGAGATACTCTTAGACATCGACCAGCACTTGGCACCAGACGGTACAGAATGTGTAGCAATTATTGCAAAAGAGCAGACGACATGAGGTTGAGAAAATTAACTGCAGCGGGTCACTGTAACTTGAGCCGTTTACTGTTTCAAGAAATCAACGCAAGCATTCATCGGAACTTTATTTGTAGGGCTTGTACTTTTTTGTTTGTGGAAAATTTTCTTTCAGAAATGTTCAATCGTTGGTGGTTTTGAATGGGATAAGGGTGAGTAAGTCACTCTATACACGAATCACTCGTTACATAGCTTGAAATCATGGTATCATGTGTCATTTATTGCAAGACCTGAATGAAATTACTTTGTTTTTGTACCTTTCTGGATTCAGGGATTCCTAAGTTCATTTTTGCATATTAACCTCCTGATTAAGAAGCGGCTTACAATTTACAATATACCGAGCAAGTGATTATGCATTCTTAAAGCGTCCTTTGTTGATGACAGCTAGTATCATAGTTAGTTTTGCCATCTTTTATCGTCATGGCCGCGCCCGCCTCGATACTAACGAAAGCTACATTGACGGCTGGCTATATTCGCCCAGTCACATCAATGTCATCCGTATATGCAAGTAATTGTGTAGCCTTAAAAATGATGAAATTCTTTTGTTGACAAGTAAGTTTTGAACACCTCTTTCCTTCTTGACGTTGAAAATCTCGGTTAAGTCCTTACCGACCTTGATGGAGTTGCGAGAATTTTCCATAGTCATCCTGCACAACTTAACGACTTTGGAGGGATGTTAAAATTAGACTTAGGCCACATGCAGCGAAATTAGTCCACATGCAGCCGAACAATGAGCAGAGCCCACTGACTTCTATTACGCAGATGTGACCGCCATTCAGCTGCGAAGGAATGGACGGGACAAAAAGAGTGTGAAATATTGTGATATACGAGTATACTACGGTGATTGCTATAGAGAAGAGAACCAGCACTTATTCGGATGTGGAGTACATCTTTGGTAGGACAGTTGGTAAACACAGCGAACATAACACCACGTATGGCAACAGACTTAAGCTTATTGACTTTGCGGCGGGACGAAATATCACTACAAAAACACAATGTCAGTCTGCGGATCATGAAATGCTTAATCCATTTGATCATTGCGATCAAAGTAAGACATACCTCCATTATTCTGGACGCCTGAGCCTTCCGGTCTGCTGAAATTGACTCGGATCACCACCTTGTTGTAGCCAAGGTGCGAACTCTAATTTCCAAGTACCACAATAAAGAAGAACTACTGTGAAAAGATATAACGTTGAAAAGCTACAATCGCAAGAAACCGCCAGAATCTTTACCTAACGCATGTCACGAAATCTCTCATCAACACCCCTATGCCACCAGCATCAAGTACCGAAAACAGTGGCAACGCTGAAAACCTACCATGAGAGACGCCGCAACTGATGTGCTATGTTTCACCCAACCACCACCAAGAAATCCCTGGTTTGATGAAGAATGCCGGAAAGCACACGGAGCTAAACAACAAGCCTACAAAGCGCACTGCTCGTAAAACACGTGAAGAACATGGGCTTCTTCTTCAGAAGAAAAAAGGAGTACAAGAAGCATGCGATCGAAGATATTGGAAGGCTGAACTCCAGGAATAACGAACAGAAGTTTTACCAACAGGTAAAAGGCAAGAAGACCCGTAGAGATGAAGAAGTAAACATTTTAATAGAGTTGAGTCATAATCGGTGCTGAGAATATGGAAAAACTTTTGACTTTTGGACGAAGCCCAATATTCCGTCATCAGGCAGAAAACACCATTCAACTTAGACGACCATAAGACAAATATCCGTCCACCTGACCAGAACGAAGTCAAGATAGCAATATCTACGAGTAAGCTCAAATCCAAAGAAAAGTCTGGACCTGACAACTTACCGGCTAAGGTATTCATAGCAGCTGAAGTGGCTCTGTGGAGAGCTTACACCAAAGCCGCTCCACAAAAACAAAGACCCCCTAGAGGCATAAGTCTTCTCAACATCGCATAGAAGATCGTATCTGCCATATTGTATGAACGTTCGAAACTCTTCGTCCACAATTTTATAGGCCACTACCAATGCGGTTTCAGACTCGCAAAGTCCACAATCGACTAAATCTTCATACTCCGGCAAATCCTGGAGAAAACTCAAGAAGTCCAAATCGATACCCACCATCTTTACGATAACTATAACTGGAGTAACTCAAGTTCACCCAGAACTGTAGCACCACTTAATTAGTTTGCTAGTGACTAAATTGAACAATTTTACGAAATGATCTTGGACTTATCTCTTGCAAGATTCAATTGGTTCAAGAACTGAAGCCATTGGATCATGGCATGCGTCGAATTTTGGCTTAATGGACTCAAAGCCAGTTGCAAGATAATCTGCAATTCTACGCCAAAATTGTGTTCAGCGATGAGGAACACTTTAGGCGCAACAAATAAATCAATAAGTGCAATTGTCATATTTGGAGTAAGACCAATACGCAGACTACTGTGTGGACAACATTACCTTTACATCTTTATATCTACAAAAATTACTAGTTTGTACGCTGATGGGATCATCGGCCTATATTTCTATAAAAATGTTGCAGAAGCTCGCGTTACAGTCCGATACAGAGACGTAATCAACAAGTGTCTGTTTCCAAATTAATGTGACATCAATTTGAGGACATGTGTTCCCAACAGGATACATCAGTATCATCGATTTACTGAAATAAGAATTTGGTGAGTGAGTGAATTGAAGATTGTGAGCTGAAAATTTTCCACCCAGCTCCCCAGATCTGGAGGTCTGCAATTTTGCTTGTTTACATATCCATTTAACCAAAAATGATCCTCATCGGACAACAAAATTTTACGTTGAAAATGAGGATCAAGCTGAATCATGTTTTCGGCCCATTCACCTACGACGGGTATAATGGTCACGCGTTTTCAACTCTTGCACAAGCTGGATCTTATAAGCTTTTAAGCCAAGATCTTTCCGTAAAATCTTCCACAAAGTGGATGGGCATAGCTCCAATTCCTGTGCACAACGGCGAATCAACTCATTCGGATTCTCCTCAACACAGCGCTCCACAACGGCAATAACTTCTTCTTTTCGCACTGTTTGTCGTCTTTGGGGATGCGTATTATGCGAAAATGATTCATCGTGTTCCGAATAACTTGCTCAGATGGACGATTATGTCGACCGTAAAATGGGCGTAGTGCACGATAAGTTTGGGGAACCGAACCATGGTTTTCAAAATAAGTTTGCACAATTTGCACTTATTATTTTTGTACGTTAATGAATTCGAAAAGGAAAATTCCGTGGAGATATTGAATGTAAATTTTAATGAAATATGTACCTACCTTCCTAATAGAATGCATTCCAATAAGTTATAAGAACATATTGTACGAATGATATAATTTTCTTAAATTTAATTTATTATATAATCGGCACAATTGTTGGCAATAAATTACTATTCAAGGAACACTGTCATCGTTTTGTCAAACCCGCTGTGATATTATATCAACAAATATTTAACACTTGACATTAAAAACTAATAAATGGTCACGATTTCTAATTGGTCAATGAATCACACTCTTGATGGGCTTCTTTCAAATACAAAAAAAAAAAACTGCGAACTTGACATATCGTTTTCCAAGACCATAAGTCTATTTTGAATAAAAAAATGCAAAGTCAATCAAGAGTTCAAGGTCTTCAGTTTTCAGTTTTTAGTCCAACACAAACTTGTTTATTTTAAGTGAAACTATCCATAACAGATTGATTAACTTGTTCTTTCTTGTACAATAGTTACAAGATAGTTCCAAGAAGGAAATACGCGTTAACAAGTTACCGAATTGGTTTTCGTAATCGCCCACTCACTCACAATTTAACGCAATAACTTTTTACCAAAAACGCCCAGTTCATAAATAAAAAACAGTAAAACAAAACCACTAATTTAAAATCGTATTCTATTCGTAACATTTTAGTTATTTTCAAAAGAGACTAACTTATTTGATCAACTTAACTTGCATCTCCAAGAATCATTCTTATTTATTTTCAAACACTCGACTGATAAAAGAATTAATTTGGCAACATCAAGAAAGGTTAACAACCTACCGTTGTCTACCCGTAATTGGACGATGAACACTTGTTATAAAGCAGTATTAATAGCAAAATCGAGTTTCATAAAAATAAAGATACACAAGATAAAAAACCACACTGTTATTCACGGACACAACCTGATATGGTAAAGTCAAAGTTACTGACCCAATTCAACTACTCGTACACCACAAAGAGCGGTACACTCACAAATAAGGAAAGTTTTGATGTCATCATATTTGAAAATGAAGACAGTGTTTACAGTCTTGTTTCTGCTGGTTAAGACAAATGTTTAGTTTAGCAACAGCAAAATCGTACACAATTCGAGATACGGAAAGAACGGCAGATAATTTCTATAAATTGAGGATAATACGAGTAAGTGAGTGCCAGTCTATGATTGTCATCAAAGGAAGATTTTGTAAACCAGTCGAAATATTCATTTGACACTAGATCGTATCAATAAACCTAGAAACCTTACCGAATCGAATTTCTTCTTCACCCCGGAAGTACGAGTATAATGTTAAACATATGCATAAGAGACTGTGAGATTCTTCAAGGCTGCCAACTATTTCCGAATTCATACGGTCCAACTTATTTTATGCTGGAAACCCTTGAACAATTAATCAACATCTATACTATATTCAAAAATCATTAGCAGTGGAATGTCCATGCTAACATATTCGTACAAAGCAGGGAATTGTAAGCGTTACTCCATGACGTCGTCAGCACTATGAAGACATCATTTACTGACACAAAATATTCACTTACTCCTTCTCTCAATTTTAAAAGAGCTTTAAGCAATGTTAAAGCGTTCAGAAAGAAAATGGCACTGCAGAATTCTGACTTTGACCAAACTCTCACTAACGTGACTATAAATCAGCTCAATCAAAGGAATCTCAATGCAAGATGAGAGGTGATATTGACTTAAGAGTTACACTACTAGGAGAAGTCGTCTTCCCTTTACTTGGGACCCTCCTCAATATTTTATGAAACTGAAAGCGTTTAAAGTAATTGCTTATGTAGACGACGCTTGAGATAGGTAAACTTCTACCAGCCATAAGGAAATTGTTTTAGAACTCGCTACAAAGACTCAATATGTAGACAAAACTTGAGAGTAAATCTGGGTGGAAAATTTAGTTGAGTGCAAAAAGTCGAATATGTTTAATAAAGTAGTAAGTAAATGCATTCTACCCATGTAACCAAATCTATGGCAGAAAGTAGAGATCAAATCTTAAAACAAATGAGTGGATACTTATGGCACGATTTCGATGATGACAGTACCACGAAATGATATCATTTCCATTAACAGTCAAGGGATTATAAAGCCAATTCCATCTACTGAAACAAAATCTAAACTAGTTCGCTACGGTCGTAAAATTCAAGGCTTTTGGCTCACAGCGTAATACAGATCTCTGTTGATAGTGATATGACAGTCTTCTTGATCGATTGTAGCTGGCAGCACATGATATCAGTGTGCCACCGTGGAACTCTTTCGTAACCTAAAAGGTCTTTAGATACGTGCCTACGAAATGTTTTCTACAAAGCATTCGAAAAAGTGTCAACACAAGTGTTTTCGTTTATTTTTTTCTTCTTTATTTCCTATTGTGGTTTTTAGGCAATCTCAATTCCACTCGAACGGAATGGGTTTGAAATACAGTAACAGTGGCGAAGTGCAGTTTACGGTAAGAAAGGAGTCCCAGTCGTCCGAGTACCGGTCGTATAACAACCTACACAAGCCATGTTGTCCTTCTAGCACTGCTAAAGGCACACTTCCAACTGGATACCATTGTCACAGAGGACCTGTCAATTGCACAACCATTGTTGGAGAGGCAGTAAGATTGCGTGTTACATTCAGGAACCATCCAATACCAGCTGTTAAATGTTACTTGAGCAGACATCAATCACTGCGAATGACAGTGACAAATATGCGGTACAGATAATGAACAGAGTAGTAATTTTGCAGCCGCTTCTGTGGCAGTAGAGGTCTCTCTACTATGGCGGCATATTGACAGGACTTATAATTGAAATGCATGAAGAAAGCGAAGGTGAATGGAGAGAAATAGCCTCTATGGTAGATTCCCTTGCCTACAGAGTGAAAAACCTTACGCCACACTCTGTCTACTGTTTTCAAGGGCAAGCTAAAAATATACATGCAATCAGTGAACCATGACTTGCTAGCTATAGGTCAAGATTTCCTATCCAGAAAATTCCAATGAAGAATTCCAACCGACAGTCTACATCAAGGCTGGTGGAGATTTCAAGAGCCGATTTGAAATTCCCCGAAGAACTTGGAAAGATGGTTTCGGAGTTGTACACAAAGTCCAAGAGAAGGACACATCTCAAATCCTTGCAGGTAAGGTCATAAAATGTATTATATCGTCTGATAGACAAAATGTTCAGGAGTAGGTATCAATAATGCAGAGTCTATATCATCCTCGATAGAGGATGAGGAGGAACCGATTGGCTTCCAATCGGACATGAGGCATAGAGTGATATGTTATGTCCTACTCTCTAGTCTATCACCATTCATAGGAGATTCCGATGTTGAAACATTTGCAAACATCACACGAGCTGATATTACTTTGAAGACGAAGCATTTGATGCCGTCTCATAGGAAGCAAAATACATTATTTCGAAACCCCTGGTTCATCGTAAAGAAAAGAGACTGACGACGAAGCAATGTATACAATCAACATGGCTATCGCAACACGATGACAACAATTCAAACATCAATCGAATATGCACAGATGAACTGAAGAAATTCATCATCCCAAGAAGGTGGCAGAAAACCGGAATTGCAATTCGGGCTTTAGGTCACTTATCCGCATCTCGAAAGAAAAACTGTTGTATGCACAGCTGGAGCAATACCAAGTAGCCCACGACCTTCAGCTTCTGGAGCATCGATCATTAATCCAAATATTTTATCGCACACGACATCCTTCAACAAGGCAGAGGATGACTTTAATCCTGATCTACCAAGACTTGAACATATTTAGCCAAGCTCCTCCATCATCGTCGCAACTACCAAAGTCAGTGAGTATCAATTTTAAGTGCAAACCTAACATGGATGTGAGTAAATTCAAGAACGTTTTTGACCGATTGAGTTCCCCTTTAAAATACTCTACACCGAAAACCGGCACCTCTATATCCCTGCCGAATTCTACCTTACCAGTCCGCTCAGCAACGGCAATACGGCGCGAAATTACCAAATGATTATCACAGCCTAAGACGCCTCAAGCTACATAACCCTGGAGAAAACCAACCTAGGTCATTATCAAGCGAAGAATCTCAAGACTTTCACAGGTCTATCATAGAACGTGAATGATAGTACTTTCTCGACTTACGAGTATGTACATACATTTCGTCAATAGAATGGAGCCCATTGGAGCCCCCACCCAAGGAGCAAGAAATAAGGAAGGGGCTGATCTAATTCAATAGTCCACAAACCTCACATTAAATTCGAAAAGTTAAAAACGCGAAGAACAACGACGAATTTGAATCAGAAAGGTCAAATCGGATGAAAATTTATGAAAATTGATGCAATTTTTTGATGGATATTTTTCATCGGGCAAGAGCACTCAGACGGAGAACTAATCCATTGTTCCTTTTAGAAGACAGATGGCTAAGCGCTTCCGTAATAATATGCCTACAGTACCAGCACCAACCACGTCGGCGCCAAGTATCTCCGGCCTGATGCGAGTGTAGATCAGACATTCGCGGTTGTAGTGGCCCGTTGTGTCATCAATACTTTCACAGCAAGCATCATAGGATGCTATATATTATAGGACCAGCACGCTTAAGCGCTGAGAAAAAGGTAGGGCGCTGTGACGACGCCAGTTAGGAGCCCGCTATCTTTCCTACTGAGAAACAACATAAAACCACCTGACGTCTTGAAGGCGTCAGAAAGCATTGGTTTGATCTGCCGGAAACCTTCAGAGTCATGTTATCTGCAGTTGAGCTCATATGACACAACTGTCAATGGCAGCTCTAATCACGACCCAGACAGACCTCACATAGGTTCGGGTCCTGAAAAAATCTCCTCTGAGCCTTGCCTAGAAAGTTTATCGGCGATTTCATGTCTGGTGATCCAACTGTGACATGAGACGTAGACAAGGTTTAACCTTCCGACTGCGTTCAGTAAAGTCTTGCATTCTCGAACAAGCTTGGATGTAGTAAGAGTCTTCAACAAGACCCTAAGCCCAGTTTGGCTGTCGTCACAGATTTAAATGATTCGCCCTTTCCACCGATTCTTCACAATAGAGTTCGTTGCCATCAGGAATGCGTATATCTCCGCTTTCAAGACAGACGCTAGTTTTCCTAACAAGTAGTAAAATCTATTAGACAGATAACATGCCAATGGCGCATCCTAAATTGGTTTTGGAGCCATCCGGTCCAGATTGTGTCCGAAACCATTCTTGGATGCAATTAAAGACGATTTTTAGCAGCAGGAGTTCTGGTATCACTGCATCATGATGTCCATCTCCATAAGACTAAAGTTAAATGACAGTCTACACACAAAGTCATCAAAGCTCCAATGCGTACTATACCAAAGACCACTTCTTTTTAAACGGAAGATGACCTTGAGAGTATAGCCCATGATATGAACATGAAAGGGAGAAAGATCCATTAGTGCGTCTAGAGAAGAGCCAGGAAAGGCCCCTTCAGCCAAGGTACACCTTTCTTTGGAGTCTGGTAAAAGCAGCACTGAACTATTTTTTGAGAGCTTGTACAACCAGATAACAAACGCTTAGTATGTGTTTGGCTTTATCATAGCCGTGTAGATCCAAAGGGCCCTTCCCGGTGACAGGCGGCCCCATGTCTCGCCGACAGTTCTTTTGCACTGCCAGAAAGCCGAAAACGCATTACAGGCTTTCAACGTAATATGTTTAGTCCAGAGAAGTTTGTTATAAAGGATGGCACCCAAATATTTACTGAGCTTCTTTGGAGAATTGGATGGTGATGCCTGTAAGCACTATATGAGTCAGACCAGTGCTTATTGTAAAGAGAACAACCTTAGTTTTGAGAGTATTGATCTTAAGATGATCTTTTTTCATGATTGTCCATCTATTACGAAAACTTAAGGAAGTTGCAGTCCTAAAACTTTGCATGTGGTTTTTCTTTAGCATTGTGGTTCCAGATAATATATGGGAATAACTAGATACCTAGCTAGGTTTGTTAAAAATCGATAGTGCCAAATTTGAATAATAGCTCAGCCAGACCAGAGTGCTTCCTAAATTTAAAAAGGATAGGCTGACAGATCATTTCATGGCCAGTAATTCCATTAGACTGGTCAGCCACTAGGCTTATAGTAGAGATGTCATATTTGATCGAAATCTTCACTCAAAGATAGGCTTCTAGTCTCTGCTTTGACTATTTTTCACTGTTATTCTCCGCAATATTTGCAATCCCTACCATTCAGACGGTTGCCATTGCTAGTCTTTCTAATTTTGAATCAAAGTTACTTCTACGTTCCTCAAAACGTTCTAAGCGCTAAGCTTATCTGTAAAATTTAACCTCCATTCACCAGAACGCTCTAGCTGGTTTTATCGTCGGTTTTTCCCAGAATTTTTAAAAAAAAACCGACCTAAACATATAAAAAAATTTATTGACTCCAAAACTACCATCTTTGTAACATAGTGCTTCCGTTTATTCCATGTACCGTTCGCTGGAAACTTCATCAACCGCCAGGAGAAAAAGGAAGTAAGGTTGCTTGGTTGACTTCTGCTATTTTTCAGTGTGATTTCAGCAGTAGCCACACGCTTTTCTCACATTTCCACCTCTGCAGGTCTTAGACGATAGCCACGTAGAATGTGCCTCTAACTGTTTGATACCTAAATTAGTATCTGTGACAATCTTCTATATCTACCACAGAATCTTATTTCTCATCATCAATCGCATTGGATTGCTTGTAGAAGATTTGGAACAGTGGAACCTTCCATGAAAGATGGAGAAAAAGAATTATCAAACCCACAGGGAAAAGAAACCTAACATGGTGTGAAAACTACTGAGGTGTCTGCGTGCTTCCTCCAATTGTAAAACTAATAAAATAGTCAGCACAACTTTATGCGTTATCATTTCGAGTACTGCCGAAGTTCTCGGAAACAAGCAGGTATCCTGCGTTGACATTACATGCACCTCACGAACCAAAATATTCGTTCAAAAGTATAAACAAAAAGTGTATATGGCGTTGCTAGTCAAACTAGAAGCAAGTAATAATTCTGAGAGCTGCACCTGTTGGATACGTTGTAGGAAGAAGTTGAGATCAGAAGTAATCGGCAAGATGGCATACTGCCATCATTGACCTTTGGCTGTAAAAAATTAAGCTTCGAGACCTAACTTATCACCGATTTGGGGGTAGAGGTCAGAATTAACTCCACCAAAAGAAGTCAACTCGGCAACAACTCATACCACCATTACAGGTCGAGAAAGGAGATAACTTCGTTATCTTGGAAGTATCGTCTCGAATGATGAAAAAGACATCAAATAATGTAACACGAGTAAAATGTGAAACCTGTGCAATCAGCTCTGTTCTGTTCAAGCATGGAGTCGCTGCTATTATAATATATACGAGGGCTGTATGATAAGACCCGTGTTTACCGACTGATGCAAAATGTGTATGCCATCATATAGCGCCATTTTTACAACGATGACTGCCAAAACTTCGCACAAATGTATCGAGGAGTTTTGTTTTGACAGCGATTGAAAGTCATAAAGTTCATGTTTATTTGCAATCATGGAGAAAGAGCAATATCGATCAGTGTTTCGATGCCTTTTTTTGGATGGGAAGACGTGTGAGGAAATCAAAGTGAAGTTGTGTGCCGTTTATAAGGACCATGCACCTTCGATGACTACCATCAGATATTGGTTTAATAAATTCAATTCAAGAGATTGCTGACATTGTACAGATCTGAATTGAACGCATACAAAATATCCTACACGAAAAATTGGGCATGAGAAAGCTATCGGCGAGATGGGTGCCGCGTTTGCTAACAGTGGAGCAAAAACGAAATCGCATGACAACTTCGGAGCACTGTTTGGACATGTTTAAGCGCAATCAGAAAGAGTTTCTACGGCGTTTCGTGACTGCTGACGAAACATGGATCCATCACTATACGCCAGAAATGAAAGAACAGTCAAAACAGTGGATTTTACCTGGCGAAACCGCTCCAAAGAAGGCGAAAAAGGTTCCATCGACCGGAAAAATCATGGCCACCGTTTTTTTGAGACTCGCAAGGTATTATCTTCACCTACTATTTGGCAAAAGGAAGGACAATCACGGGCAGTGGTAATAAAAAAAAATCGCCCCACTTTGCAAAAACAAGTCCTTTTTCACCATGACAAAGCACTGGTCGAATTACGCTACGAATTGCTGCCTTACCCACCCTATTCTCTAGATTTGGCCCCATGTGATCTCTTTTTGTTTCCAAACATGAAAAAATGGCTTGGCGGAAAGCGATTCTCGTCAAACGAGGAAATCATCGCCGAAACAGAAGCGTATTTTGCGGAGTTCATATTTTTTGGCTCGAAAAAGTTAGAATATCGCTGGACTAAATGTGTCGAGCTGAAAGAGACTATATTAAGAAATAAATAAAAAAAAAATTTTAATGCGTTTTCTTGCCTAACACAGGTACTTATCATACAGCACTCGTATATGCCTGAGAAACATTCTGTGAGTATTTTGGGCAAATCGTATCTTCAACGAATAAATGGGTCAGAAACGTACATGCAAACACTATTATACGAGAGCAGAAATGCCAATGAATTGGTCGCAAAATTATGTATGTTACTCAACAAACCATTTAGTGGAATCCATTGACTCAACAAAGGCGACTACGAGGAGCTCTTGTATGAGGTGTCACAGAAAAATGGAATAAAATATAGCCGAATAGAGATACAACACATCAGAGGAGATTATGCATAGGCGTTATTAATGCCTTATGACTCATAAGCGAACATTAAATAAAACATATAATTCTCTCCTCTCCAGAATTTACGAGTATTTTAAATATCCTGGCAGTAATTAAGCCACCTTTTACAACAGGATTGAAGTCAAGTAAAATTATTGCTATTTCAGTGTATTTAGTGGCAGCCAGTTTGTCATCATATTCTCATATTGTCGGCATCATACATACCCAGTTTATCCGACAGCTCAATTTGCGTTGAAGCAATCCGCATTCGTTCAATACGCTCGAATAAACATCACTACAAACCGCATTGAAATATTCAACACGCATACGTTCATTCCTCTTATAAAACGAATTGAAAATTTGTAACTGCTTTGAAATATCGTGTAAACATTTTCTTCTCTAGCGCTCTCATCATTCTTTCATCATCGGGCAATAAAATATGGGGTTACAAACGAAATATTTGGAAAGAGAAAGAAATAAGAACAGTGTATCAGTGTTAGTGTGAAGTGTCAGTTCAACCAGCTGTTTGTTAAACTTCTCTCAATTTTCTCTCGCTCCTTTTTGGTATTAAACCAATGCGGATAGCTTCAACGCAAATTGAGCTGTCGGATAAACTGGGTAACAAACAATTTCCCGAAAAACATTAAATTCCCGCCATTGTCTCCAATTATTATATTTGTCTTTTATTGAAAAAAACCGTTTTTGTTTTGTTTTTCACTGGCTGTCTTAAATTATCAGCTAACGCTAAGTGAGGAGAAAAAATATAGAAACTGATCATTCTAATGCTAATCATGGGTAATTTTCCCATCTCACGTCCGCTTTTCCGCGCTAGCTAACTAATTCTACAGCTATGGGAGATCTTCTAGCTTTTGTGGGAGCGTGGTAATTATACTTCTTTAAATGAATTCTACCGGGCATCGTTATTGAGATGAAGACATGCAGAGACAAGCAACAGTTTCAGGAAATTCAGATCTTAACGATGTGATGTTAAGGCCATTTTTATGCTTACCACTCGCGTGATAGTTGCTAATTTGTTGGTAAATATAAATAATTGAAATTTTTTTCTGCCTCCTCTGAATTTTCATAGCAAACAATTCAAAACAATTGGTTCCTAACTAGAGTTCATTTGTAGATACTTGTACTCGACGTATTCGTGCGCTGTGGCGTTGATTTATATTTCCGACTTTTTGAGAGCTCATGCTCGCATAACCTTCATGGTCGTGGTTTTTTTGTGGTAA
Organism: Volucella bombylans; assembly: GCA_949129095.1. Classification (NCBI taxonomy): domain Eukaryota; kingdom Metazoa; phylum Arthropoda; class Insecta; order Diptera; family Syrphidae; genus Volucella; species Volucella bombylans. The sequence continues at coordinate 106,945,886 of OX422143.1, read as the reverse complement.
GAATGTCGTCATCATTTGGCATATGTTGTGTTAAGCAGAATTAGGCAGAATTTCTTTTGTACAAGTATCCAAGGGTACTTTTTAGATCGTGCTTAAGTGTCGGAAGGTTTTAATTTCACTTTTTCTATTTTTTTTTACAAGAAAGGCATTGCTACTGGCTGTCATTGTTTCATGGCTTCGTTATGAACTCATTTGGGTTTACGTATTCGGATTCAATGACTAATCGGATTATATGCCTACAAGCTTGCATAAATGAACAACTGAATAGATTACAACCATTTTAGCATGTCGATGAATAAGACTAATAGTACAAATTCTGTCAGCAGCCATCCAATAGATTAGGTCTTTCAGTCTATTAAAAACACACCTTTTTCGATGAACTGAATCATCATAGTCTCATAACTAATTTAGGTATCATAGTATTATATAAATCAAATAATGATCCCTTGGCTTAACTTACTTTTTGACATCGGTCATAAGGGAGTTAATGTTAAATGCTAAATGTTATGACTATGACAAACTGACGATTGCAATTCCTTAGTTGGAGTTTTACGAAGCCGTTTGTCTTGGTCTTGATGACTTTTCGAGGTTCAAACTTTTTCAAAAGCAGAAAGAAAGGGCATATTTGGTTTTATTTTCAGACTCTACTCAGTTTAGAATGTTTTAAAGCCTGGAAACTGAAAAACGTGTTTCTCCTAAACAAATTTGTCGATTACACAAGGAAGCAGAAATTTTTTTTTCTGCGGCCGGCTACAAGCATGCACAATTCGCCAGCCTGATTGTTCCATAAATACGCCTACGTAGCTAAACCACACACTAAACACTTCGAACGTTCTCCCCGCGGGACTGCCGTTAAGCACTACTTGGCGGGGCTGGTAAGCAATCTATATTTGCTGCATCAGCAGGTCTTATAACTTCAATCCTTCGCAGCTCATTTTGCACGATCGTTATGAATGTGCAAATCTCCATCCAATTTTCTTCTGATCGTAACATTTGGTCAATTATTGACTGCGGGTTTCGTATGTCAGTTCCATCTCAGGAAGCGTATGCAATGGAATATCACATGCTCTGCTCCATCTGACCCTCATAGTGGTATTCCACCCTACATCTTACCACCTGGTCATTGAAGTCGCTCTTTCTTTTTCATTAATCCGACTACCGCCTCTTGGTTGCTATGGTTCTGTTATTTTAGATTCTTGTATATAGTCCGCAAGGATATCGGTGGGCGTCATCACACCTGTAAAAAAAGTAGCTTTGTTCGTAAACGTTCTAAAGCCACTGATTACCCTTATTGCCCCAAGTCAACACATTGATAACTTTCTCTTAGCTTCCAAGCTTCCTTGGTATAGTTCCATCGTACATGATATTCCAGAGTAGGGGCCCCGGTACCGACCCTTGTGGGACTCCCGCGGAGATTTAATAGGACTTTTCCCCTTCGTCGGTTTCGTACTTCAAGCTTCTATTGCAGAAGTAGCCGGATACAATCTTTCGCAAATTGTATGCTGCATCCATTCTGGCTAGTGGCCTTCTTATAAATGACAAATTTCCTGAATTAAAGGCATTTTTTATGTCCAGCGTTACTACTGCACAATATTCCTTTGTTCCATATCGCCATCTTTCTCGAAGCCCGATTTTCTAAATCAAAACTGTTGATCTGATAATGCTCCCTTATTTGCTGCCACTGTGAGCAATCAATCATATATGATCCGTTCAAGTATTTTGCCCAGTGTGTCCAGCAGACATATTAGGCGATATGATGCTGGAAGCTGCTTCCCTTTGGTAAGAGTACTAAATGTTACAGCTTCGACTGCTCTGGGAAACTCCCCTCTTTCAGACACTTTTGCATCGTTCTAATAAACATGACTTATCTCTTTAGAACGGCGGCCTTCAATGTCTTATTTGGTATGCCATCGGGTCCAGGCGCTTTGTTGATCCCAATTTTCTCGCATGCATTAAAAAGTTTGTCTGTGCTGGGTTCCTGATTATATTGCACAGAGTCGATGGTCTAGTTGCTCTACAATAGACCTTAGCGTAGTTCGACTTGATAATTGTGGAGACCTCCAGCCGCTCAGCTTAGTCACAGTGCCTCAAGGATTTATGTTAGGGCCCTTCTTGCCAGGCTGCACTCTCCGCCTTGTAAGCATTTTGCTCTGCGTGCTTTTATTTTTTGGCTCCATCAGTAGCACGGTGCACCCTATTTACTGGGTATTCGTCTGGACATTGCTGTGGTTATTTGTATTTGTATTTGTATTTGTATTTGTATTTATTAAGCATCTCTGCGCATATTTAAATTTAAACAACTTATTGCATTGCGCAGTTAAAATTTTACACACTCATTTACAATAATTATCTTAATCCTAATAACAAAAAGAATAAATAGAATATGAAAGAAAATGAAAAAAGAAATAGAAAATAGAAAAAGAAAGAGGAAAGATGAAAGATGAAGATAAATGAATATAGTTTTAAGTAATAGAAGCTAATTTTAATAGGCATATGTATCATTAATTGCGACTTGTGTAGTAATTTAATAGGTCTTTTTTGAAACGATTCTCTGTGTTCACTCTTTTGATGTTTGTTGGGAGACTGTTCCAGTGGCGCACAGCATGAACGAAAAATTGACGACTGCTATTTATAAATTTATACCTAGGAGGTATTAAATTAAGGGTTCTCTGAGAGTGCACAAACTTGATTTTTGTGAACAAGTAATTCGGTGTACCAGAGTAAATAATTCTATGCAGTGCAAGGACAGTTCGATATTTTAGAATTGTATTCAGTGAACACCCAGCTATTTGTTTAGTAAAGGTGGATATGTGATCATACCTTCTCAAATTAAATATATATCTAGCACAGCTGTTAAATGCGACATTTAGCTTTCTCAAGGACGAAGAATCTAAGCATGCGAAGATTTCGCATCCGTACAGTATAATGGGCAGGACGAACGACTTAATAAGTTTCATTTTAACTTTAACAGGCAGGTACCGGTTTGTAGGGCTCAATCCCCTTAGAACGCTATATATTTTTGAGACAACGGAATTTATGTGATCGGTCCAGTTAAGTTGATTGTTAAAATAAATTCCCAAATTTTTAATTTTAGTAACAGACTCAATGACATTATTATTAATAACAAGAGGCAAAATCACAGTCTCCTGATTGTTACTACCAATCAGCAGTGACTTAGTCTTTGAAGGATTAAGGCTAAGGCAGTTTTTTTGTGACCAAACAAATATGGAGTCGAGGTCTGCGTTAAGGTTTTCGACACTAGAAGACACTGCAGATGTGGGTATTTTTTTGTATAACTGCACATCATCCGCATAGATATGATAATCGCAGTAGAGTATCCTTTTATATAAATCATTTATGAACATCGTGAACAAAAGAGGGCCAAGGACAGATCCTTGAGGCACCCCAGATGATACCGGCAAGCTCGATGATATTCGATCACAATGAAATACAGCTTGGTTGCGATTACTGAGGTATGATGCTACAAGTTGACACGCTTTATCCTCAAAAGCAAATTGATTCTTTAATTTGTATAAAAGAATGTCATGGTTTACGGAATCAAATGCTTTTGAGAAGTCAAGTAAAACTAGAAGTGACATCATGTCTCTGTCAATGGCAGAACGGATGTCGTCAGTTACTTTTAATAACGCAGTTGTGCAGTTATGCTTTGCTCTAAAACCAGATTGATGTTGGGTTAGTAGGTTATTTAGTTCAAGGAAAATTTTCATTTGATTGCTTACAATTTTCTCAAACACCTTACAAAGGAAAGGTAATATAGCTATTGGCCTATACTCTGAACTATTTTGCGATCGTGATTTTGGAACAGGTATGATTTTTGCTTGCTTCCACTCATCAGGAATAATTCCTGTCATTATGATTGTATTAAACAAGTTTTTAATGTGTTTGGAGAGAACTGGCAACAAGATTTTAATAAATTTCGGGTGAATATCATCCAAGCCTACGGCATTCGATTTGACAGAGAGAATAGCATTACCTACGGTCGTCTCATCAACACATTGAAAGGAAAAAGGTTGCAGTGCTTCCAGCTCTGGTTGGAGCCCATCAAAAAAGGAAAAGTCAATCTGCGTATTAGTTGAGGGTGCACTGTTGGTAAATTTTCTATTAAGTTCATTTAGGTCAATATTGCTACACCCAGATTCACTTTTCTTAATGCCAAGCTGTCGAATGGATTTCCAAAACCCTGAACTTGACTTATTGGAGTTAAACTTAGCTTGGTAGTACTTACTTTTATTTTTACGAATTAGCCAGGTAACAGCCTTTCGCACTTGTCGGAATTCATTAAATATATATGGACATTGGTATCTGCGCCATCTAAAGTATAACAAATTTCTTTTATTAATAAGGTATACAACCTGTTGAGTGAACCAAGGAATGCTAGGTTTCTGTATTCTCCTTTTTACAAGGGGTACATGTTTGTCAAAAAGATAGTCAAGGTTGTTTTTGAGTCCAGAAAATTGCATATTTACGTCAGATGTGCAGTAAATAGGCGACCAATTCAGGTTGTCACAATCATTGAACAATGTACGAACATCAATGGACGAATACTGACGAAATTGTACAAGGACATCATTTGAACTAGGAGGAACAATATTTAAGAAAAGAATAATCATGTCATGGTATGAGAATCCTGGTGAAGAAATTTGATCATAATGTAATACCAAGTCAGTTTCGGAAACAAGAAAGACATCTATCAGCGACGGCACTTTGTCAGGTTGAAAATGAGTGGGGTGGGCATCATTAGCAAAATGAAATCCCAGTGAATTGACTGTGTCTACAAATTGTTTATTTTTGTCTCTTAGAATATCGAGATTAAAGTCTCCACATACTACAACTTTAGTATACAGGGGTCCTAAGTCTTCAAGATGATTCCTTACTTTTTTATAACATGATACCTTAGGTGCCAAATATAGGCCACCAATAAGGCATTTTGTATTTTCAACTACTATTTCAATGAAAATGTATTCTGTATCGTCCAAAATTGTGGATTGCCTCACTACTTTGTGCTGCAAATTATTCTTCACATACACTGCGACACCCCCACAAGGCCCATTCAGTCGATCAGCGCGGTACATTTTATATCCGTATACTTTAAAAAGGTGTGTCTCCATATCCGGATTTAACCAAGTTTCTGTAATACAAATAATGTCCATAGAACCACTCTCAAACAAAGAGCGCACTTCGTCTATTTTGTTGACAATGCTTTGCACATTGAAATGGCAAACACTGATCCCCAAGTTACTTGCTCTCAAAATGTTTAGCAACATCTTCGACTTTTCAAAGTGTCGCACCAGTGGACATTCGCAGCTCCCACCCGTGTCACTTAGGCTGTGCATTGTCTGCGAGGCAGAAGAGTGAAACGAAGAGAACACAGAAAAACATAGTAATGCACTAAAATTGAGATCACTAAAGAAACAATTAACGATGACATGCCTTTACAAATTATTAAAGAAAATGAACATTTAGATATAGGAAGATAAAATAGTAATAAAGAAAGAGTATATGAAAGAAAGTAATAAAAGAAAAAAGAGAAGTGAAGGAAAGATAGAAGAGAAAAATAGAAGAAAGAGTAATAAATTTTGAAAACACTTAATTGTTGTTGTTGTCTTCCAGTATGCATGGCTGATTGCACAGCTTCTCCAGGTCTTCTCTTCTTGTTATGGCTAACTGCTCTCCGTTTAATGTGCGCACATATACAAGCCCATTTTTCGTATTGACAGAAGAGATTTTCTTTAGCAGTTTGAGTTTGAGTGCACTTCGTTGCAGAAGATAGTTCGCCTTTGTTAGACTCTCATTTAAGTAGATTTTCTTGTCAGAGTTCATGCCAATATCGCGAAGAGTCAAGCCGATATTTGTTTGCTTGTAGTGGGCTAAGCAGCTTTTTAGTAGCTTACTTTTTTCATAGGCATCAGCAAATTTTATAATAATGGTGCCGTCATACGAAGATGATTTTCCTTTGGGAACTGCGGGTTTAACTCTAAATACCTTTTTTATGGCCGGAGTAGTAACATTTAGAGCTGAACAAATGTTGGCTAGCAAGTCCTCAAGCTTTTCACCCTCTACGGCTGGAACACCTACCAACACAGCATCCGCATTGTTTTCTCTCCTCTCTAGAGTGTCAATTCTAGTTTCCAGTTCCTTACAGCGATCTTGTAGGCGATTTAATTCACCCCTCATGCTACACTCGATTGTGTTGACTTTCGTGAGGATGCGCTCTTCTACAGTTGTCAATTTCTCGAATTTTGCATTGATCTCTTTAGAGAATTCAGCAAATCTTCTCTCAAAACGGATCCACAGTTCGTCCACGGTATTTGTTTTGAGTGGAGTATTATGTTGCTGAGGGTTTTGCGCGATTTGCTTTCTGGTACCGGATGACATTATGTATTCACACAACTTTTAAATTCAATATTCAAAATTAAAATTTTCACTTGATGCGTATATTTTACGCGAAATTGGTAGACAATGACCTTACTAGTTATTAAAACAAGGTTGCAATAAAGTGCAAGGTTTACTTTAACAGAAAATTGAAAAGAACAGGGAGAAAGAAATAAAACACAACTATTCACTATGACTCATATTTGAGTTATAGTGCAAGTGAGATGATGCGACGAATTCTCCACTGTTTCGTTGTCGACTAGCTGGCTGATATTCATCATTTCGTCGAACATGTCTTTCTCGAAGAGTTTATCTTTCCATTTTGGGCCCGCTAGCTTAGGACGTGGAGCGGCCTTTTGCTCTTTAATAGTAATTATTATCGACTGTGGGTATGTTCTTCGTTGACTCACCATTCTGTGTTGTGCAGTAGGGATCTACTCAAGAAGCTAATATTGGTGATTGATCCCATTCCCGCTATCCTAAAAGTACCATCTTGATAAAAAAAAGTTCCCGAAATTTATTCAGAAAACTAAAAATACAAATTTATTCATCTAAATCTATGTATATTGTCCAACACACTTATGCCAGCGCTTGATCCAATCCTCGAAACATTTCTTATATTCGGTTTTCGGTATGTCCAACAGTGCTTCCTGCGATTTTTCCATTACTTCCTCTCGGCTGCTGAAACGCGTTCCCCGTACTGGTTTTTTAACTCAATTGAACAGAAAGCAGTTACAGGGAGCCAAATCATTAACCAAAATGTCTTGGACGGATCCATAGGCAATGTCCAAGTTAATTTGCGGTTATTGACCAACATTTCTTTTACTCCATCAATGTTTTCATCGGTTTTCGATGTCGATGGTCTGTCACTGCGTTCATCATCTTCGATTGACTCACGATCACTTTTGAACCGCTCGTGCCACTGGTAAACGACCGTTTTCTTTAGAGAATCGTTGCCGAAACACTTTTCCAATATTTCTAACGTTCGCGTACCATTAAATCCGTTTCTGAATTTCTAAAATTGTAAAAAATCGCCAACACACACAGAGATGTACTCTTGGCTACATAACTTTTGCAAATCTCAAGCTTATCTAAATCTTAGTGTCATAGATTTAGAGGGAATGTCAACAACAGAACTCAAATCGGAACAATAGGAGCGCCACACGGTAGTTATCCCGGGAACTTTGTGATCAAGATGGTATGTGCTCGTATTTATATTGCAGTAGGTTACGTCCTCTAGCATTGGTGAGCCTACTACCCCACTCGGTTGCCCAGACATTAAAATCTATGCCTATAACCACTGGAGATCTTTCACGTTCATTTTCACTCACTCTTTCTAACATTGCCTGGAATTCACTTGTTGTCCAACTTGGCCGCGCGTAGCAGCTGTAGAAGTTGATCCCCTTTATTTTCGCACGAACATATCCATCCGCCTGATTGCTGGCATTGGATTGGATTGGAAGATATGTTTCCACATGTACAAACTGCGGCATATCACGATTTATCGCAGATCCAGATATTGCTGTCGAGTGTTTTATACGGCTCGCTGATAAAAATGATATCCGTTCCGTCGTCTCGAGCCGTTTGTGCCATAATGTCCTGAGCTGCAATACAGTGGTTAAGGTTAATGTGTATTATCTTTATCGTTGTTTGCTTGTAATGGCTTTCCTAAAGACCGGGCACTTGCTGCTACTGGCTACATACTTAACGTTCTCCGGATTGTCAGAAGAAACAAAGCGGAACTTTCTTGCAGTCTTTGGCTATATGGCCTGCTTCACCACATCTTCTACGACACATTGCTTGGAGCGGGGCATCCAAATTTAAGACATCTTAAACATGCAGTTAGGGTTTACCCATTCAATTTTGATTCTGCATGACTTTAGCACTTTGTGAGCTTTATTGGATAAAAAGGTGGATACACTCAATACCCTGTTTTCTTTGTCTACGGGACAGTCGGGCAAAAAATTATTACTTTAGTGGAAAAGATTGGCCGTCGAGAACAGATATGGCTGTGGGAAAATCAAACATCATTCATGAACCATTGATATTTCGAGAAAAAATCATTTCTCCGCCCATATTAGATTTGGGCTTATTAATGGTGATTGCTTTAAATATATTTATCAGTCGTTTTCCTGCCTCAGCACGGAAAAACTAAAAGAAGGCATCTTTGATGGATCACAAATCCGTAGTTTTATAAACAATGCTTTTACAAATTACATGATACAGGTTGAATCGAAAGCATTGTCGCTCAGTTGTCAAAAATTTAATGGGGGAATCACGAAGCGCCAAATTGCTTGTGAATTTTCAAAAACTGGCACTTATATGAGTACCAAATTACATTATTTGCATTGCCATTTAGATGGACTTCCAAACAATCTAGGTGATTACAGTGAAGAACAGCAGGAACGGTTCCACCAGGATATAAAGACAGTGCAAGAAAGATGTCAAGGTCGGTTGGGATCGCCATATGATCACTTGTCGGACTTTACTAATGCACTGTCCTGATAAAACATACAGCAGAAAGTCACATACAAAACGGTTTTCCTAACGTGTTTATATGAATCTAAGTTTATTCTAATCAATATTTTAAGATATATTATTTAAAACATGCTTCCATTTGAAAATAAAGGTTTTTTCAATGTATTCATAGTTTTCATTTCATTTTTTACCCATTTTAAATAGGAACCCCACGCCGCAGAATCATTCTTCCCCTGTGTAGTCAATGGAATAATGTCTAACGAGAATTAATGGAGCAGTATACGTATTTCACTAATCGGGCTTAAGATCTAAGCCGTATAAAACTGACCGTCAACTTAGGGGTTATAAAACGTTAGTTAGTACCGCATTGATGATTCTAAAATGTTTGCTATTCCTTGAGTAAATTAAATGTATGCTGTGCTAATAAATTTCAATTATAACTTATTATTCTTGCAGAAAAAGTTCTCTATTTTTAAGAAAAAGTTAATTGTATTTTGTATATGTTTCTCCTTTTTTAATAACTTCAAAAGTTATCAGCAGGTTTTGATCTAAATGGCCATGATTTGGCATGAAAACGCATCATCTGACGGAAATTCAAATCGAAATTCGTTAGCGAGTTATTGCGCGATAAAAAATTGTACACATCCGGCCGTACATACTCGTACTTTCTCTCACAAGCCCACAGACTTTTTCTTTAAAACTGTCTAAAAACATTATAGACACCTTAACAAGTAAAGACATCACCAAACTTTCATTTTCGATTTCCGAGGAGAATGTAAGAACTTTCCTATCAGGAAGTTAAAAAGACTAAAAGATACCGGTTTGACTAACTTGGAGTGAAGATCTATGAGAAGTAACAACTATAAAGCCGCAGCTTAATTTGCTATGTTGATTTGAAAATATTGAACTACTGTAGCTTTACTTATTTGCAGCCTCGTCAAAAGAGCCGAAACAGTATGCGATCAATGTTTTGCCGGGTCCATGTGAACGACTTTTCAAAAACTAAGTTATTGTTGTTCACCATAGATGACACTGCCAAAAGTGAAGTCCTTCATTCTTATGAAACGGAATTCCTGACCTAATTTGAGGATTTGAAAGCCAATATTTAACAGGAAAAATTGGTCCACTTGGTTTTTGTGCATTTTTAGTCAGGTTACGTCCTGTATGTGGTGCAAACGTACATCAAAGCAAAGCAAAATTCCTCAGAGTCCAGTAGTGCATCTCAATTATAATCAATAAATCCGTATGGGGTGCTTAAGTATTGGGATAATGACATTTTAAACACCTTGACTATGCTGAAAATAATTCTCTCCTCTCACAACCTGGTATAATAAGTTCGAAACTAAAGCAAACAACCAGGTCTAAACAAAAACGCGACAAGAACAACCGCCTTTAGTTTTCTTAACCCCATAAGGATCACTAAGTTTGAAGAGGAACAGTACCTGGGTGGAATCAGAAAAATGTCGGTAAAGGACTATCATCATGTTTCATGATCAGGATGGTGATATTCACTCGCTCAATCTTTTCCTACCTATCTAAAACGACGAAAACGTCTCGTCTGACAAGCCATAACAGTGCTTTATTTTATTTTCTTCCGTTAATACAGACTATACTGAAAACCATTCAAAGAACTTTTATCTTAAAGCAACCAAGGGTATGGTCATCCGATTTTGATTACCTCTACGCTCTTACACTATACAGAATGCCCGGGACTATAGGGCTCTTTACAGTGATCTCTTTGTTGTTATTCCTCAGTTGCATTCTAGTCCCAGGACACAGCCATTTGCACGAGTGACTTCTCGCTTGAACTTCACGGCGGTATCGTTGTTTAAATTGATGATTTCTTCCTAAAATATTAATTTCGTCAGCTTATGCCAGCAGTGTGTAGACTTTTGAAATAATACGCCAGCTATGTAGACCTTTCATTTTTTCGTTTTGAAGTTCCAGAGTTTTCTGTAAAGGAGACTGATATCTCAATAGGTGACGAAGTTTTGAGTATCTCTCTTCATGGGAATCGGACAAGCGATGATGAGATTCAATTAACCGGAATTACATTCTTTCGATGACGTTTTTCAGGTGAGTTGATGTATACTCCTTATCAAGTCAATCGTCGCTACTACATATAGTAGAGGTATACTAAGCAAGTCCAAGTTATTATGACCTTTACCCCGCTGAGAAGTCGACTAACCTGAATCCATTTTCAGAGCCGGTGTCGTGTGACTATGTTTTGCCAAAAATTCTCCTTTAATTTGGAAGTACGTGCTAAAGCCAGATGTAATTAACATGGTAGATACTTGCTTAATCAAAGAGCACTGTTGCATAGACAAGCATGCAACTAGACTTGGAACTATCTGAAGTTCTGATTGGCTATACGTGCTTAATTTTTCTATATTCACGTAGTACTACAATAAATATTTGATCGGTCTAAATACATATGTCAAAATTTTGTAGCCAACAATCACATCAACCTAACCTAGGAAGTGCTGCCTCAGCTGTTGGTCATACTGATATACAATGTATACAATACTAAAACTAAGCTGTAACGGTTCTATTCAAATGCTAAACCAGCAAACATAGCTCTATAGATTTAATACTTGGAAAGTGATCACCAGTACCTTTCACTATCAGCTGCAATACGAAGCACATCTCTAACAAGATACTTTTCTGGACAATGGGATTAAAGATGTTCATACTACCGTATGGAAGTGAAAGTGCAATTGATCCATGAGGTAAAGATCTATGAGGCAAAGTTACCCCCATTGCGAAAAATGACATTCAACGAAATGAAACCAAATACGAATGATGCGGATCGCCTTAGACGAGTGGTAGTGATTGACGCCCTATGCTCCTTGAGCACTATTTGCACCTGATTATGAAATCAAAGGCACAGTAATATACAAATACATACATATATGCACATCATAATTAGTGAATCATCTTATTCGAGACCTACTTTTACAAGCAAAGATATTTAGTGCCTGCAGTTTTTTATTGAAATTTATCCACAATAGCATCAAATGTATTTCCAAAACCAGTTGCATATAAAATTAGCAACTCCTTTGTCAAACTAGTGAACCTCATCAACCGGTCTGAATGAATTTTTTTATACAAAAAATTTCTTTCAAAAAATTTGACAGATTAATTCAAGTATTTTTTTTTTTTTAATATGACCGTACCCACTGGTAACATTCTGCAACCAATGACGAACTTTACCAACATCCAAAGTCAAAAGTACGCTCGATAACCAGTTGTAGCCGGCCACACCAGAACTGAAACTGGTCAAATGAAATCGAAAGAATTAGCGACTATCGGATCTTTGAAATTTAAATCACAAAAGGACCCAATGTATGAGAATACGAGTACATAGCCGTACCCAAGTCAAGACCGGATTTAATTAATTCCAACGTAACGATTGCGATTGTATTAGAGCAGGTCTTCGGTTTCAGTTCCCCCATGAAATGGAAAGTTTCAGCTTTAAACCGATGTCCAATAGAATTTATGTAGGTGAGTGGTCGAATAAATTAAAAGAAATTAACAACCATTCTAAGAGGCAAGACTGGTAAGTCTGTGTTTGGGTGGTGCCCCTCTACATAAGTCAGAACCGGCGACGACACAAGTCAATGGAATGAAAGTGGCAGTAGTTTCAGTGATTTAAATAAATATTTTAATTCTTCATTACCATTTATGACATACTATACATAGATAACTTGTACACTGAGTGAAAGTCCAAAGGTAATCCACACAATGTTGTTGAAGTGCAAGAATTTCTGTGTTGACTTAGGCAAGTGGTTGTTATTGTTTTAGGTTTTGGGGTTTGAGAATTTCTAACGTTTGATGAAACTCTAAAATGCTAAAGAAGAATGTAGAATGTATGCAAATTCAAAGCAAACGATATCAGTAATACCTGACTTCCGTATCTCTGAAAATTCTTTAAATTTCGTACACATTCCGAATTCGTTATTAGTCATTGCAAACATTTAGGACGGTATTTCTTATTTTTCTCACAAAAACTAATGAATATACATTATAACTACAATTGTTGTTGTCCTCCAACTAATATTCTGGCTCATATATTGCAATTGCAACCTTCACAAGGTGTAGTGGTAACACATATCATATTTAGATGCTGCATGCAGGAATCTCCTTACCTACCGAAGGATCAATATTCCTTGTTTTAACTTTTCATCAAATTTCCCCACATATCCAGAAATGCTTAATTATTTCGTCAGAGTAGTTGCTCCATGCATTGGCGTCTTTATCATAAGTAGAGAACGCAAAGCTGCCGCATAATCGGAAGGTTCACTACACCTATCTCAGAAAACAATGTTCTGTTTAATTTTGATTAACTATTGATGCCTTGTGTAAATTTGTATCTCCAGGCAAGATTCACGAAATTTTATCCTACAGAGCAGTAGCAATGAAAGTTTAACTGAAAGTCGGCCGGAAATTTACATAAAAGTACGTAGTGTTGCCATAACTACTAAAGAATGAAGGAAACAAATACTAAACAGAGAGCTAATTTTGATATGCAATTATTACCAATCTTGGTTCCACTATTGCATTTTTTGCAATACGAAGTATTCAATTTACCCTAGGAACACTCTCACTATATGGTCTCAAAAAAAAGAGTGATTACCACAGTAAATGGCTCTCAAATTCATATACTCGTACAAGGTGGGACAAAGTAATGTCATAATGTTAATTGGCTGCCATTTTCTTGGAAGGTATAGTGTAGTGGAATAAATGACATCGGTCGAATGACCAGCTCTGAATTGTTGCTCGCAAAACATTTGCCTCGAAATTGGTGATTTCGTCTTCAATGTTGGCTTTCAAGACTTGCAAGGATTGTGGATGCGAGTTTCAAAAAGCCGCAAAGGAAGAAATCTAGTGCCTTCAGATGTGGTGAACTTGCCAGCCAGTTCAAATCGCCAAAACGGGAGATCACACGGCCTGAAAATTGGTGATTCAAAAGCTCCATCATTGATCGAGCTATGTGAGCGGTTGCCCTGTCCTACTGGAACTCACAATGCTCGAGGCCCAATTCACAATGCTCGAAACGAAATTCACGCTGCGTTAAAACAACATACCGGAAATTGGACAAATTAGCAGCAACAATATTTCCCCGTTCTTCAGGAGTGTATCGCTCAATTGCTTATTGTCAACTAATTCCCGATCTTTCTAATGGGTGACCAGATAAGAACGATAGAACAAAAAAAATTAAATAAAACCGCAACTCTGGCTTTATTTTGAAGCTACGTTCATGATATTATGTACGGAGTGGAATATCATTCCGCCTCGGCTTCGCTGGCAGTACTTCAAGCGGTCGATCCAATTTTTGATGGCTCGGTCCAATATGTGCAGCGTTTTTCCGACAATAGCGTATTGAATGTTGTCCTCGAGGTCATCCAAAGTGGTTGGCCTATTAACGTAGACTAGGGACCTGACGTAGCCAAAGAGAAAATAATCGATTTGTGTCAAATCGCATGATATGGATGGAGCGCTCGCCGTGAGATGATCCATTCGCCAAATTTCTCCTTCACATCTTCGATCATTGCGTCGCTTGTATGGCATGTAGTGCCATCTTGTTGGAGCCATAGCTTGAATATATTGATGTTGTCGAGCTGCGACCACAGGAAGTCGGTTAACGTCGCTCTATACCTGAGACCATTAACGGTAACGGAGACTCCTTCCTCATTTCGAAAGAAATAAGTCCCGATTATGCTGCCATGCCATAAATCGTACCAAACAGTCAATCTTTGTGGATGTATTGATGCTTAGCGGAACACTTGTGGATTGTGTGCGCTCCAATAATGGCAATTTTGCTTGTTGACATAGCCGCTGAGCTAAAAATGGACCTCGTCCAAGATGATTTTTTTACCAAAATCCGGATCTCCAGCCAACATTTCCAGAGCCCAATTAGCGAACTCACGGCATTGTCTGTGGCCGTCCGGCTTCATCGTCACAATCTTATACGGGTTGACTCTCTAGCGATGCCCAATTCAGCTGATCGGCGCCGATTCGACATTTCTGGGTCTTCTTCGATGTTTTCTTCATTTGGCACTAATCTTTGCCTGGTTGGTGGCTTTAGATCCAGAACAGTGTACTCACGCTCAAACTTTTCCACGGTTCGACGAATTGCCTGCTAACTGAAGCCATCTGAAACTGATGTACTAAGTTTGACTCTAAGTCACTTTTTGGGCAAAGGAAAATTTGGGGAGAATAAAAGAAAGATACCGATATACGTTGGTTTTCAATGTTTGCAGGTTATATTGACTGGGAAATGAAAAGCTTGGCAGGGCATTAGAGTCAAATTCAGCTTGTGCAGAGTGGTCATAGTGATCTAATTCTTGGCGAATTGTCATTGACACATATACCGAGGCTGCGAAGTTTTTCGGGGTGAACCCGGGCCTCAGCTAACAAGCGTCTCCAATTAGCCCGATCCTTAGCTAACTAACTCCAAGTCGGTTAAGGTCTCTTTCCATTTCTGGGTGCTACCAAAGGTGCCCTAATGCGTTGTGCCTTTGAATTATAGTCGAAGACTCTGCGGGCCGGCACATGGGTGTCCATTAGCTCCACATGTTCTAGCCATCTCAGACGACTGATGTGCAATTTACTGACAAGGTCGATACCCCTGTGCAGCTCATACAATTCATCGTTAAATCTTCTCCTCCAAAGCCCGTCAGCGCAATCTGGACCAAATATTGTACAAGGGATTTTTCTGTCGAAACGACCGAGTATACCTTCATCCACTTTCGATAGACTCCATGCTTCTGCGTCATGAATTAGGACGGGGATGATCAAAGTCTTATACATACGGAGTCTCCTTAGTTGTTCGCGATAGAGCATATGACTTAATTGCCCTTTTAGCCTAAAGATTACCTAGAGTGACTTTGCGTTTTATTTCTATTGAGGTGTTGTTGGCAGAGTTTATAGCAGAACCAACGTAGACAGAGTCTCTTACTACCTCGAAATTATAGCTGTCGACTGTGGCGTTATGTTCAATTCGTCGATGTCTTATATCCCTTCTTGTTGACAGTATATACTTAGTTTTGACCCCATTAACCGTTGAACCCATTTTGGAAGTTTTCGTTTCAATACTAGCTAACGCACCGGTAACAGTCCGTTAAGTTCTGACAATTATTTCAATATAATCGGCGTATGCCAATAGTTCCACATTGTAGATCTAGGCTTCGCTTAAGAGTTCCGCACAAGTCTTTGATGTATGATGCTACAGAAGTGACATGACAGCGCATTACCTTGTTTATAACCTTTTTTGACATCTAGACATTATAGACCTTGGCTGAGCAGCGAGCGATCTCCATTGTCATTCTGCACAGACGGTCGAGTTTGACAGTAATGTCTTTATAAATGGTGTCATATGCGGCCTTAAAATCAATGAAAAGATGCTGGTTACAGATTTGGACTTCTTGAATTTTTTCCGGCATCTGCCGGAGTGTGAAGATTTGGTCGATTGTAGATTTTCTAGGTCTGAAACCGCACTGATAGGACCCAATCAGGTTGTTGACGAAAGGTTTCAGACGTTCACACAATTTGGCGGACTAGATCTTGTATATTGCATACAATACCTCTACAGTTGGCTCAGTTGAGGGAATCTCCTTTTTTGTAGATCAGGCAATCGATGCTGACATTCCATTCATCAGGCATACACTCTTCTGACCAGATCTGAGAAATGAGTTGGTGTATGCTTTCCACAAAGCCACTTCCAGCTGCTTTGAATACCTCGGCCGGTAAGCTGTCAGGTCCAGTTGCTGTGTTGGATTTCAGCTTAGATATTTCTATACTAACTTCATTTTGATCAAGTGGATGGAGGTTTTGGCTATCATCGTCTAAGTTCAATGGTCTATTCTGCCTAACGACGGCATTTTGGGCTTCGTTCAAAAGTCAAAATTTGTTCCATATTCTCAGCACCGACTGTGACTCTACTACAAAGTTTCCCTCTTAATATCTACAGGTTTCTGTATGGGTCCTTGGTAAAACTTTCTGGAGCACAAATTCTCCATATCTGCTTGTTTTTCTTCTTCTGGAGAAGCCCATGTTCTTCTCATCGCTTTTACTCGTAGAGTTAACGTGCGGCACTCGTTCTTTGAATACACCCATTTTTGCATGGTGTCAAACACGCTCGAATGCCTTTGAAGTATTAAGTGCAACATTATTTCTTTCTCCAGATTTGTGTAGATTTTAGTTCCGATTTTCTGTAAGACTCGCATCAAACTACAGTGGAGCTGTTGCTACAAAAGCTGTATTGCAGCCCATTGAAACGTTTTTATACCTCGAAAGCTCATTAGAATTTCCATGGTCTGTGAAAGTCGGGACGTAATTGCAATAGGTCGGTAGGAGCAGACAAAAGAAGATTCGCCTTAGTTGCCATACGATTGTTGGTATTTTACCAAGGTAAAATGTGCTAAACGCCACTTCCTTTAAACCAGAAAATAGTCGCTTTAAAGAGAAGATTATCAAATGCGTTAAAATTGCCTGAACTCAGAATAAGACAGAAGGCAGCAAACTGTGTTTACGTTGGCAGCTTTACAAAGTGTCGTGTTCCGTCAGGAAACCTTTCTTTTCTGATCGCTTGTTCCACAGTAGAACTCAGATCTGCAGCAACTTCGTAAAGACACCTGAAAGCTTCGAGATATGTCATTTAAGTCCAATTTGAAAGGCAGTTACAGATGGAAAAACTACAAGAAGCCAATTTTTTTTTCGAAGTATGCTTTCAGAAACTTTCACAAAAAAGATAGAAATAATTTTGAAACCAGTAGGCTGGTCAAAGTCTTTAAAAAGGTAAATCAGACCAGTCTCAGTTCGAATGATGAATAATGAAACACACTAGGGTCTAGAGTGCTCTATGCTTACGATCGCGGAAAATTTTGTAAGACACGCTTACAAATCCAGTTGGAAGAACTGAGTGTGTATTTGGGGAGGACAACCAACATTTTACGGCATATGCAACTGGGCTAGACAATACCCCTAGACGAGTAACTAATTGTGTCGATTAGAACAATGCTAATTAATACAACCTGAGTTGCAGGTACTGAATGCTGTCAACGTGTGAACAACAGGGGTGAACTACACGGGTTCAGAGAAGACCACTTCTGACCCATACCCAGCAAGTTAATCGGCCATTTTATTTCTCAGTATACCTTTGGTTTGCGGCTCTGACACGATTCAGTAAATTCAGCCTTCTGATTGTGTTTAAAGAAGCTCACAGATACAGCAAGGCAGTGAGCGCAGCGTGGCTTTCACTGCAGATGCAAATACTTTGACTCATCAACCTGTTCTTTACAATATAGTTCATTGCCATCAGGTTTTCATGTTTTTGCTTGAAAGAAAGACAGACTTTTACCAATAGATGAGTCAGATCTATTGTACTTTCAAGGAGATTCACTGAATCCTCATTACTAGAACATCAATTTTCGGTAATGTCTGAGGACATGCTTTTAGAGCGATTTGATCGAAAGCTTGAAACGCTAACATTAGCAATCTCACCATAGCAATCTCAACAATCCTGAGAGTTGTGATTTGTTTTTGGGGACAAAATGTTTGAATAAATCCAAGAAAATGTTGGGATGGTTAATGCCTCATTAAGGCGACACATGGCGTTAAAATATTTTAAAAATAATGCTGTTCATAAGGACATATGTATATATAGTATGGAAGAGAGGATGTGAAAATTATGCCATATGACAAATATTTTGAGATACATATCTATTTTTACAGTCAACGTCACCTTTGTAATAATAAATTTCATTGTCATACAAGGTTAGACTTAAGACTTTAACTGTTCGGTATATCAAATTACATGCGTTCATTCTTCAAGGCCTCACTAAGCTCTATATATAAGCTCTTGTATGAACTAAAAATAAAACCGCTTTGTAGTTCATAGGTAAATTGCCTGGTCATGGACAAGAATTAATTGCTAATTACCACATGCAGTTTGCCTGAGATTTATGTGGTCTACATTCGAATACACTATTTGCTTGTATGTGGTCGTACTATGGTTTTGTGGATTGTCAGATGTTTCTTGTTATATGTTTTATGTTGATCAAGTGAAAGTCGGTAGGTAAGTTTTATTCGGAAAAGTTTGTAAAAATCAGTAATTGATGAACAAGAACTTAGCCACTGGCTAGTTATTGTTGCTTTATGGGTTTAACTTGCAAGTTAATTGGGATTTATTGGGCTTGCGTAAAACTCATTCTATGTCAAAATTTAGTATCTTTCCAATGCATGTCCACATCAGCCGATTTAATGTTACTGAAACAAGTAAATAACCTGCTTTCGATAATCAAGTCAAAAGAAATGAAACAAAAGAAAAACAGCACGCAACTCATGTACGTCTGTCTACTGACCAGCTCGGTGAAATAAATTTAATTAGAACCATTTGGATGTGTAAATCAGACACAACGTTGAGCAATTTATAGCTTCGCAGTCCATAGATACACTTAATTTCACACACAGCTCCGTCAAAACAAATAGATTAAAAGTTGGCTGCGCACATGCCATAGTAGCTTAGCCTCTTTTGGACACGAATCGTAAACGAGTTTTTTTTTTTTGTGTGTAAAGAAGCAAACATCGGTAGAGTTCTGAGAATGGAAATTATGAAATCCTCATTTCGGATGGACTTCATTCGTATCTGATGAACACGAACACTTATTTTTGACTCTTGCAGTTGGCCAACAATTACTCAAAACTTTTACGAGTGTGTGTTCTGATTTCGACAGAGCATATTCTGAGGAAATCTAACTTGGTCAACGTTTTGTAAATTTAATTGCCACCACTTAAGCGGACGGGATAAAAATATGTTTAATGCTCGCTAACCTTAACCGTGACACACGAAGTAAAACAGTCTTGTTAAACCGAAAAGTCAACAGAAGGGAGGCCAGACCAGTAACAGTATGTTAGAATGTATGATACTATGCAGATTCTCGGTCAATGACACTTCTGAAGAGGTCGTAGAATGCTAAAGGATATTTGATGTAAAAGGTTTGACAGGCGACTTTTCATCTTTCTGTGCTTGGTAATGCTTCTAGGTAAATTTGAACTACTTCTAAAAGAACTCATATCAACGCGAAACGCAATTTTCATCTTTCCTAGCTCCTGTACAGCTCATAGGGGCTGCGTCAGTTAAAGACACAAATCAACTACAGTAGGCCCAACTTTGCCAGCAATTCCAAGAAAAATTTATATTGCAAACCGCTATAACATATAATAATAAACAGAGGAGTGTAGGAAAACGTGAGTCACAGATACGCTGTGAACACCCGCCATCTGTGAACACCCGACTGTATTCCTGTCCTGGCTCTGATTCTGGCAAAAAGCAGTCTTGGATGGGAGGTCGATTTCTTATTTTTTCCGCAGCAGAAGTTATGGTATCATTGCATCGGATGGCTTGTCCATAAGACCAGAGTCAAAAGATGACCAAGTCATCAAAGCAAGAACAAAACCAAGTGCGTGTTCTTTTTAAACAGAGGCTTTGAGAGGGCAGCCTATGATATGATTATCATGGGGAGGGAAATTCATCAATGCGTCTACATAGACCAGAGCCATGCGTACTAGGGAAAGCCCCCATGCAGCCAAAACAGACAGTTGTTCGGAGTCTAGTAAAAGGAGCAATCACGCAATGATACAAGAAGGCTGAAAGCGCCTTAGAGAATTTCAATGTAACATATTTAGTCCAGAGAAATTTGTTCACCAGAATGACACCCAAATATAATACTTAGCTTGTTTGGAGGATTGGGTGGTTATGCCTTTAAGACAAGTCAGTTTTTTCCACCTCGTAAAAAGAACAACCTTAGTTTTGAGAGGATTGGTTGAAAGCAAATTTCTATGCATAAATTGCCGATCCCGTTTAGGGCTGTCTGCGCTTTAGAGCAGACAGTCGCTGAACACTATCATCCACATATGATAAGTGATTGAACCGACTAACATGCACCATAGACGTGGAGACACAACAGCCGTCTTGTGGACAAACCATGTTTACCCCAGCCATCACATATTGGCCGCAGTCAGTTTCCTACTCACCAGAATTGCTTTTATTCACAAGACACCATATTGACTGGCCGAGTTACAGATGCCGTCAAAAGTTGGGTTGTCGAAACCACCCCCACTGTCTATGAAAGTGTTACGACCGTATTCCTTCTTGTCGAGTCCGCCTGCCTACCACATTTGAAGAGCACTCTTGCAGGTAAGCATTTTGCATCCATTTGCATATATGGAGCTCTACCATTCTCTCCATGCTCTTCCACATGAAGAAAATGAGACTTATAGATAGACACCGACTGTCGGTGTAAAGGCAGAGCTGTAAACTTTCAAGTACAAGTACCAGTACCAGTACAGGGACTTATACTTGTAATTCAGTAATGGGATACTGGTACTTAAAAAAGGCAAGTACCAGTATTTTTCACGTACTTGTGTACAAGTACCAAGTATCACGTACTTAAGTACCAAAGGACTTGAGCAGTACTTCCAAGCATTTGAGCAGTACTTCCAATTACTTAACCAGTACTTACAAGTACTTGTTCAGTTCTTCAATTCAAGGTACTTTATTTTGGCCTTGCACAATTTTTTTATAATTTATAAATTACGATATAAATAGAAATGTTAACATTTTTAGACGAATTCAGGATGAAACATTGTGTCCAACTTTTAATCATACTGTTTCAAATTTTTCTTTATTTATCTTGTAGAATAGATAGTAGATAAATGCAGTTATACCTACATAAATGGCTAGAAATCAATAAATCACCAGAAAAAAAGTGATTGGAATCAGAAATTGGTTAATCTTCACTTCGCCCGCCGGCTCGAGGGTTTTAAAATTTCGAATAGATTATTTTTCTGCAGTCTGCTCGCTTATGATTGGTATAACAATAACTGGACTTACAGTTTCTAGTCTGCTGATCAAAGAAACACTTTCTTCTGATGAAATATATATATAATAATTTTCCTTTATGAATTGATGTTGTAACAAATCTTACTCAATATGCTAGGAAGTACTTGAAAGTACTTGAAGTAGTACTCAAGTACTTTGGTACTTAAGTACGTGATACCTGGTACTTGTATACAAGTACTTGAAAAATACTAGTACTTGCCTTTTTTCAAGTATCAGTACCAAGGTACTGAAGTAGAAGTACCAGTACCTAAAACTTGTACTTGAGAAGACTGAAATCCTGAATTACTTAAGTACTTTACAGGTCTGTGTTTATTTATTTCTAAATTGGAAGTATACACTTTAAGATTAAATAATTATCTTATATTCTGTCAAAACGTTTAAGGTTAAAAACATAGCGGGCAGTATTGTTAAATGCGACATTCAGCTTTCTCCAGCACGAAGAATCACAGTTGGAAAATATTTCGCAGCCATAACTAAGTATAGGAAATATTAAGGTTTTGGCTAGCAAAAAACGCGTTTTTAGGGGGACATAGTAATGAGACATCCAGAGTTGTCGCAGTATGCCATATACCTTACCAACTGTTGCAGTGATATGGGTGTTCCATGTCAGTATTCTGTTGAACACGATTCTTAAGTTTTTAACAGTTTCAACATATTCAATTTCAAGGCCATTAAGCACAATATCGAGAAAGTTAGTAAGATCCAATAATTTTTTGCTTATAACAATGCATTTAGTTTTTAAGGGATTGAGAAAAAGGCCATTGTTTTTTGCCCAGTTGGACATATTTTCTAAATCAGGATTTATTGCGCTCGAACAGTCTTCGATCATACCTAGTTGACAACTACGGTAGAGTTGAACGTCATCGGCATACATATGGATGGAAGAAGAAACAACAAAGGGAATCTCATTTATATATATGGAAAATAGAAGCGGTCCTAGAATAGAGCCCTGTGGGACACCTTTATTATTTAGAATAAAGTCAGATATCTGAGGTCCGACTACGACAGCCTGTTTTTTCAGTTTCAGGTACGAGGAGATGAGTTATACAGATGAACTAGAGAAGCGGAAAAAAGTTTTCAATTTGTGGCACAGTTGTGCATGATCAACGGTGTCGAACGCCTTAGAAAAATCGAGGAGCACTAAAAACGTCGCTTCATTCAAATCTAACTTCTCCCTAATATCATTCACAATTTTAATGGTTGCAGTAATACAGCTATGGTGTTTCCTAAAAGAGGACTGTAAAGGAGAGAGCAAGTTATACGTTTGGATGTGAGAACTCATTTGTACTCGCTCGAATACTTTTGACAAATAGGGTAGAATTGAAATGGGACGAAAGTCGTTACTGTTAGGCTTAGGTGTAAAGGCTACTATTCGATAGAGTTTCGGTATTTATGTCATTACCAGGATAACAAAGAAGATTCTCATCATACATACGTACCTTGTATATATACCTTATATACACAATTTTTATATACAAAAAGGCCGTGAAGGCGTGTGCATGTGCTTGTGCACGCTAGTAGAGTTCTTAATTGCTGACATTCTTGCCGATCAGAGCCGATTACATCTACAGAAATATTTTAGCTTTCCACACAAAAAGCAAAACAAAATAAATTAAATTCGAAAGAGCTTCAAAGAAGATGTTTGTCTTAGAAAACTGATGTGTTCTCCCACTGTAACTAACATTATGAGAAAAAGTAACTCTAGGAGAAGGAAAATTCCATTCACACTAAACCGCTATTTCTCTTAAGCTGCAAAGCTTTGAAAATATATGTTAGTGTGCCTTCAGAATTGTCCGTAAGTACCTCACTGAGATAGAGGTGCTACTGTATAATAAAGTACGCTGCACTTGAAAAGCTTTGCAATGTATTCAAATTCATTCAGTGAGTGAGCTGAAAAAAAAAAGAATTTCCTGAGGAAACCTAGGTTAGAATAATCGTTTAGGAATCTAAACTTATACTGGAAAGGACTATGCAGATTGCAGAATTCACATGCATTTTTGGCTCTATGTGCATGAATAATTTAATAGAATAAAAAGATCTAAGTAAAATGAGTATGGAGGGTTGAGTCCACGGTAGGTTAACGATAAATTGAACAATTTTTTAGAACCCGATATCACTTTAAGGTAGTCATTAAACTCATCTACAGAATTAGCAAATCGTCAAGTTAACTGACTTCATCTATTTGGTGTGAGACAATTGTTTTTGAAGAAGAATGGTCAGCTGCAAGGGCACATTGTCAATCATTCCACCACGTAACAGGTTACTCTACAATCTGTGGGAACTGTTTTGCTCTAGTGACCATATGCGGAGGGGTGGATTTTTTTTATTAAAAACCAGCTTCATCTGTGAATAAATTTTTAAACGGTTAATACAACTCCTTCCTACTAAGTCATTTTATAAATAGTTACCTGTAGTTTCAATTCTTAACTTTTGACAGTGTATTATACGTGTATCGAGCTATACCTCATTGTATACCTTTCTAGGAAGCAAAGGCCTGTAATGGCCCCAGCGTGCATCAAATAAATTTCTTGTGAAGCACTTCTGTTCTTTAAATATCATGTTTAGTCATATCAAACGTATTGTATGACATGTACTTTTAAGAGCCCAGCTTGTGGTCTCCCGCTTGAAGATGCCAATCTCTAAGTGGATTTTTACTGCTTCGAAGGGAACACCCACATTCGGTGATTAATCTTTTGGTTCTATACTTTATAGTTGCCAGTTTCAGAGTGACAATAGTTTCAATAACTAGATAATGGAATGGAAAGGTATCTGTCGAGATAGAAAAGACTTTGACTTTGAAACAGTGATTAATTTTCGACAAGACTGTTAATTTCTATAACAGATTCATGTTAGAGTTTGTATTTCACCTAATTACTGTTCATATAAGTTTGGAATGGGGAGATTAAATCGTTGTAATACTAACAAACGTAACTACAGACAAAGAATTGTTCCCTTCGGCAATTTTAACTAATTATCAGATAACAGCTGGGACTAGTTGTTGCTTTTAATACCAAGAGTCTATCTAACTTTTCAGCGAGATGGAAACGAATTGATACTTTTAGGTTAGCTGTGGGAGTAGATTGAAGTAATACCGCTGTAGAGATGCAACCAATTTTTTCTAGGTAGGTGTAAGATGACGTCCAATTTATCATATCATACTACTTGTATATCTACATACATACATGTAATCAGTCCGTAAGATAGAGATATTACGCTTTCACTTTAGTTTCTTCTTTACAATTATGAAGGGTGTCTTTTTTTTAGGTTTTACAAATTCAATATGGAATAAAACAATTGAAGCTAATGTTATATCATAGACATTAGCTTTATGATACCGAACATATGCACGACATGGCTAGCTCGAATGAAGCGCAATCGTGAAGTCCAATTTTCGACAACTTTATCGAGCAACTGGGGTCGTATATCAGCAATAACACGGCCAATGTTGACCTCCAAATTTTCAAAAGTCTCTGGTTTATCGGCATAGACTAGTGACTTTGCATACCCCCAAAGAAGTGGAGGCCAGTTCACAGGTCCATTACGCGAAATTATGCCCTCAGCAAATGTTTTCCGCAATAAATTGATGATGTCGCGCACCGTGTGGCATTTTGCGCCATCTTGTTAAAACCAAAGTTCTGTCACGTCAGTGGCATTCAACTGAGGAACGAAGAAGTCAGAAATCATGTTTCTATAGCGCTCTCCATTGACGGAAACATTCTGGCCGGCATCGTCCTTAAATAAATATGGGCCGATGATTCCACCAACCCATAAAGCACATGAAACAGTGAGTTTTAATGGTTGTAAGGGCGTCTCAACAAAGGCTTCTGGGTTTTCTCCACTCCAAATTCGGCGTATATAGAGAGTACGTGGTGCGAAAACAATTCATCGTGTTCTGAATAACTTGTTCAGAAGGACGTAGCGCACGATAAATTTGGCAAACCGAACCATGGTTTTCAAAATAAGTTTGCACAATTAGCACGCGTTATTCTGGCGTTAATCTATTTATCGTAAAATGGCGAAATGTACTAACCACAAATCAACTCTCAACTGTCAAATTAGCAATCTGTAGAAACAGTGTTGCCAGTTTAAAACCAAACATCTACTAAGGATTAGACATGCATTAGCAGTGAACTCTGGCTTCACGCCATTATTTTAGAAAAATCAACATATAGCACCTTGTGCCTTCTAGTGAATTAAGTAAAGTTCTCTACTTCCTCCCATATCCAAGTGTCTTGCTTTTCTGGGTAAGCTGCAACTACCATTATTTGAAGTCAGCTTTCCGCATTTTCAGGCATATACTGGGTTGCTTCTTGTTTTCTTGTGGATTAACTTGCACTAATACTATTTCTATTTCTAGACTCGCGTTATTTTGTTGTAGTCTGTGGATGATACCTACTCACTATGGGCTACTGGTTGCCTTAATAGCCAGTAATTGTTGAATATTTTAGTTGCGCTGATTGCAGCCAGATCGATGTCAGAGTTGATGTTTATTTCTCATATGCTTCTACATGTGCATTTTTGACCGTCAAAAACATTGCGAACAATTTTGGAAACTTTCTACCGTAAGTACAACCTCCTGCAGGACAAATAAGATTTTGCCCTTGGCAAATAAGCATGCAAAAGATCAATTCCTTAACAATTTTAACTTTTGAAAGCTGAGTTCTGATCAGATAATGCCCGAAAGGACACACAATTTCTCTTTAAAAAGCATTTCACCATAATGAGACCATATTGGTTTACGTTGTTAAGGTCACTGCTCGAAATCCATGCCTATTGCCAGGAGCCCATTTATCATCCACCTTCAAGACAACAAACTCTATTTCTTAAATTGCGTGTAAACTATTTAATATGCCAACATTCTATGTGCACTTACAAGTAGTTCACCGGTTTGAACCGATCCGAATTTTATTGTTGGACACTACCTACGAGTAGTTCTGCCATAAGTTCTGTTACACAATTTCCAGCGCTTATTGTTCAAAACTTCTTGCGGGAATAGAACCGTTAACTTTTTTTTCAGAACACAAACACTGATCAGTGTAGAGTACTAGTCAGTTTGATTTCAGTTTGTAAACTATTAATATGGAGTGGGGCGTTAAAGAGAATCGAGTCGCGATAATAGCGTTGCATAATCCGGTAGTAAAGTTAGCGCGTGAACGAATTCAGAGAAATCCCCTTAGGAAGCAGAAGATCATGTCCAAGGAATTGGATATGTCAATCAGATCATTGTGTAGGCTGATTCGGGATGATCTGCATATGAAAGCCTATCGTCGGTCCATGGGTCATCTTCCACCTCCTCAACTAAAAAAAAATTAGGCTGAAAAGATGCAAGCGACCTTTGCAATGGCACGCGGACAATGGCCATGAAAACATTTACGGGTGGGAGAATTTTTACCGTGGATGAAGTTTTCAACAAACAAAATGACAAAATTTATGCCACTTCATCTAAGGAAGCGAAAAACGTTGTTCCAAATGTTCAACTTGGACATCATCCCGCTTTCGTAACGGTGTCACATCCCTCCATTTCTGTGAAAAAGCCGTAAAAACTGGTGCAAAGGTTTACCAAAAAGATGTGTTAAAGGGTGTTTTGAAGGATTTGACCAATACCCTTTTCAATGGATACAGATGGATCTTCCAACAGCACTCTGCCCCAGCGCACAAAGCCAAAACCACGCAATAGCTATTCAGAGTCAATATTCCTGGCTTTATATAGGGTTTTCCAATAAGGACCTGACAACTTTCTTTTTTAAATAAAAAGAAAACCATTTGAGATGTTTCAATAACTTTATTATCGGCTTGAAGTACAATCAAAACATTTATGAATGGAACTCGACTTCGTTCATATGACCACCACGGGCACGTTTGCAGCGGTCGATTCGTTGGACCAAATTTTCAACGACACGGCCACATATTTCGGGTGAAACGGGTCTGAGCTCTTCCAAAGTCGTCGGCGTGTTGGCATAAACCAATGACTTAACGTAGCCCCACAGAAAATAGTCATGCGGCGTTAAATCGCACGAACGAGGCGGCCAATCGACTGGCCCATGTCTTGAGATAACACTTATA
The DNA here is from genome assembly GCA_949129095.1 of Volucella bombylans. Lineage (NCBI taxonomy): Eukaryota > Metazoa > Arthropoda > Insecta > Diptera > Syrphidae > Volucella > Volucella bombylans. The sequence goes on along the minus strand of OX422143.1, from coordinate 106,918,048 downwards.
TAACACTTACTCTTCAATAAATCGATTGTAGCGTGTGCTGTGTAGCTTGTGGCACAATCCTGTTGAAACCACATGTCGTCTAAGTTCATATCCTCCGATTCGGGCCCAAAATAGTCGGTAATCATGGAGCGATAACGCTGACCATTCACAGTAACGTGACGATCGTTATCGTCGACGAAAAAATATGGCCCAATAACGCCGCTGGCATGCAAACCGCACCAAACAGTTATTTTTTGTGGATGAAGTGGTGATTCATGAAGCACATGTGGATTTTCACCCGACCAATAACGCATATTTTGCTTATTGACGAACCCATTGAGCCAAGAATGAGCTTCGTCTCTGAAGATGATTTTGCGATGAAATTCATCATCTTGGCGCATCTTCTCCAGAACCCAATCGGAGAACGTACCTTGTTTCAAATGGTCCATCGGCTTCAATTCTTGAGTTAGCTTGATCTTGTATGGGTGTAAACCAAGATCCTTACTCAAAATACGACATAATGTGGTCTGAGCGATGCCCAATTCTTGAGAACTGATTTGGATCGTTTGCTACGGACGCCTGAACGGCAGCGATATTTTCGACACTTCGACCAACCCGTTGTCTCATTGACACGGCAACATCACATAACAAATATGTAGACTCAAATTTTTGCACTAAACTTGTTATTGAGAATTACGACCGGAAATTGAAGTTAACGCTCATAAAGTTGCAGTCACCGACTCCGAATTTCGGTAGAAAATTTTTATAATTTGCAGACGTTGCTGGTTCGTATACTGTTGAGTTGATGAAAATGTTGAGCTTACTGAATAAATTGACAGTGACAGTTTGATGATTAGTGAAAGAGTGCGTTCACAAATTAAATTCAAAGTTGTCAAGTCCCTATTGGAAAACCCTTTATTACAGCGCAACAAGATTGGACGTCGGGGAGCCCAAATCTGAATACACTGGATTATGGTTTGTGGTCAGAATGGAGAATGGATTAAGGAACGCCTTTAAACAGCATTAACTAGAGCAGCGTCCACGATCTCCATGGAAGCCGTACGCGCGGCTATAGCCCAGTGTTAAAGCAAAAAGCAGTCATTTCGAGTGAATCCAAGTTTTATTAATAATCAATCTTGTGGTCTAATAAATGAAACAATAAATGTAATATTGTAATACAATATGTTTACTGTTTTTTTTTGATAGCCTTTTATATTTATAACAGAACTTATGGCAGGAATAGGCAAAATAAGGGCGATTGTCGAAGAGTGAGTGCCTTGTTTTGAATTTCTTTCTTTTATGATAAAAAAGGGCATTTGCGGTATTTTAATATTTTTTGGGAGTTACCCTTAGCATGCCGGTGCTCAAGAGAGTAGTAAAGATCACAATCGGACCTAAAAAGAAAAGATGTGATTGATTCTACAGTCAAGCCAAATGAAAAGTTGTAGACTCTATCGTTTGATTTAAAGGGCAAAATATTGCTTAATACTTTTAATGTAAAACAAACGAGTTATTTTTTTCTAGAATTTGCAACTATTAGATAAATTAAAACCAATAGGCAGCAGTTACTTTCGTAGAATCTGCAACTCATGAAACAACCAAAAACTAATAGTTATAACCGAAACACCTACAAATGGAATAAAAACACTCTAATTACCAGAATTCACACATCGATTTAATACCTACAAATGATAGCTATTTCGGCTGTCATAAGTCAATACTAACAAACACAATCAAAAGATTCAAACGGGAACTATACTTCAAATCTAAAACTGGTTCCACTGTGACGCTGACCTTTTCCATTTGTTTAAATAATTTGTTCCTGTTAGCACTCTTGATTTACATACATACTCGTATTTTTTTTTCCTTCTAATATATTTTTGTTACTTCTATAGATTTTAGGAAAAATCCCAAACTTTCTTAATTCAAAAAGGTAGCGAAAAAATACCACTAAATGAACTAGATTTGCTCCACTAAGATTTCATTTCATAACAACTCCCAGAGGGCAAAGTTGAAGTAATCATTTTGAGATACATACGATACATATGGGAACACCTTTAAGGTGTTCACTTACCTAAAACCCAGAGTCGTACCTACTACACTTCTCGCTGCCATTAAGTAAGTTAAATTAAAAAAAAATAAATCTACAGCACCAACCGACAATTAAATTAACAGATACGAAAAATAAAAACCACACAGAAAAAAAAGATGCTCACCTTGACAGCTGACTTGAGTTGCTAGCGATAAAAGTAGAATTGTTATCATTGCCCTTAGTAAGCCGTTTGGGTATCCTCTGATGTATCGGTGGCTTATTTCTGGTAAAAATCTCCCACTAACTACTGAAAATGTGTGTAAAACGCCATTTGGTATGTACGAGTATTCGCAGATTTCTCCGTTTTGCATTTTGCTATTTGTGGTATCCAATTTAGTTGTTACCTGGCACGGTATCATTGTGTTTAGTTGCAACGCTGCAATCAGCTTTGTTGCTGTTAAAGTTGCTGAGCTATAAACGTATGCCAAATCGGTTTTTATGTTATTTTGCAATAATTTAACTCTAGCGGTTTTGTACATTTTCACCGTCGATTTCACGGTGTTGTCGTCGTTATTCCCACCACCTTAGTACTGAGCGCATTCGGTTTAGAGGGAGGTTAGCAATTTGATTTGACCACTGAACTGAGATTGTGACGATTTCTTTAAAACATTTCTGACTCAATTATTATTTATGGATATAGGCACTAATTTTTTTTTTTTATTTCTTCTTTAAATATATTTTTTTAAACCAGATACACCCACAAGGAACACATACTCGTATTTGTTGTGTTGAACTCGACGAAATGACCATCAACAATAAAAACAAGTTCGCAACTCAACTCTTTTGTTTTGTCATGCATGAAAGTGCTGTTAAGTAAGTATAACGCGTTTACTACTCTGCAAAGATTGGCAATACTTTAACGCAATAAAATCTAATAAATCTTATATAAAAAATAAATAATTTATTTATGTATGCAAAGTACAAATAGAGAACAGAAAATTAATTTAAAACTAAAGGAAAATGCAGACACAATCCTTTCTCTTTGGCGAGTGCAATTTTAAAATGCGGCTGACCTCGCTTTAGTTTCACAAGACCGACGACGACGATGACTACGACCACGATAGATCGAAGAAAGCGAATGTGCTTTGTGATCTTACACCGTTAACATCGCGTTTTTAACAAATGGACAGCGGTAACAGTTAACACGTAAACACATCCTTCGGGATAAGAGTGAATGACAACCAGGTGCTTGGGATGAATGGGTTATGCGAGTACCTTTAACGTGTTAGGGAAGGAAGGTTTTTTTTGTTCAAATTTTAACGTAAAAAGAAACTCGCGCGATTGCAACTGGATCTACATCACCAAGGTAAAGCCAGACGATGAATAATACGGCAAAGTCGAAACGTCAGCTCTAGATGAAAGTTAACTCGAAACTGGTTTGCTTGCTCAATTGAATGGCCGACTGGCTGTGTGGTTGCCGATGTTCGCTGTTACTGTTGCTGTATATGCCAACTTGAATATAATTTTTCTCCCAATGTTGTTGGTGGTGGTGGTTTTGTATTTGTTTTGCTGTACCCGACTGTCATTTATACGATTGTATACAATGTCTGTAAGTAGACTGGTTGTTTTGTATTTTCAGCTGTGCAATATAGTTGGCGATTATCAGATGTCAACCTTTATGGAGACTACAAGCATGTTCGAGCACTTTGGAGACTTGATTGATATGAAAAAAAAAACATTTACTTGCTAACTGTTAACTTGTGGCAAGCACACTTGGTGATGGCTGAGCTTTATTAGAGAGACAGAAAAATAAAATAACACAAGTTCTAAATACGTACTTTAAGCTTAAATCGGCCACCATCATGATAGAAAAGCTAACGATCAAAACCGTGTTCGGAATCCTTCTAGGCATGTATTTTATTTGAAAAAATTCGACGAAGTAAACGTCACTAGGGTCCTGTTTTTCATATCTTGAAATCGCTTTTGATTCTAACTAATATCTCTGAGGGTTTTAGCTGTTCGTATCTCCTAGTCAACGACAGCTATGCCTGATCAGCACCATCTCAGCCTACGCCGACCCATTAGATAAGTGAATTTTTCAATGAAATTAGCTTCGCACTATAAACGTGTTCTTGTTTTGTTCTTAGATAGATATAGAGCTAACATTGAACGGCGTCACTTCCTCCTGGTCGCCACCGGATGCTAGTTTCTTCCACCCGGGTTTACTTCTTAAACTTATCAGCGCGACTATTATATAGCAATAGCAACACTATTCGGGAACGACTAACCCATAGAAGGCGGACATAGGCTAAGTGAGCCAAGAAATTGAATCAACGTCGGTATCAATGGTTAACGACTCTCCAAAATGAAAGAAACCCACGGCGTTTGCATCTGCACATGAAAAATGTTGACCCCAAATAGGACACGTGCAACGTGCTATAAAGCAGATTACACTGCCATGCGGTGGGATGGGAAGAAAAAAACAAGGACCATATTCTGGGACATACTATGTTATAGTAACACACGGATGAAAAGGACGATGTTCCATTGATCTGATTGCCTTCTAATAATCCAGTTGCAAGGTCGATTGATCCGCAACTGGACTAATATTCACACTACATCTTATTCTGGAAAAAACTCAATAACTCCTCAATAACTAATAATAACACTGCGCCAGAAATCAAGTGAAAATGTATTCCTGTCCATCTCTGGACGTTAGCGAATGCGGATGGAAATATCTTTTGTCGTTTTGGACGTAAGATTCATCGATTGATTTGTGTTGTTGGCGTTGGCATAAAATGCAAACCTCATATAGTGAGGAAATGTAGAACGAATGGATATCCAAGCTTCCCTCTAAAAAATTTCGATTTCTACTCGGAAGGATAACGCCGCGGCGTAAGGAATGCCTCCTCTTAGGTACCGCGACTAAGTAAAAGTGGATCTTTCAGTTTCAGTTTAAATGCATTTTTATTTAACTAATTAATTTACTCTTACATGCTAGACAAAAAAATGCTTAAAAATTAGCTTAAATATCTTACAAATAAACTTATTCTAACTTAATAAAAGTGGACCTAAACCATCTGGAGTGCCCACTTGGAGACAGTTGATCAAAGCCCGGGATAAATTGAGAGGCTTAATAATTGAGGCCCGTATCCACTTCGGAGTGTTACTCAACCTCAAGTAATGTAATTAAGCAAAATATCCGCTGAACTATGGTAATTTTATCGATTAGCTTTAGTCCTTCTTTGCAGCGCCATCGCGTTATACTCCTTTTGTATATGCTGGGTACTCGGTACTTTTTACCAAACCAGAGTCTTCAGTGTGGAGGTTGGGTGAAACTTAATACATCAGGCTTTTTCCTCCGTTGCAGAGCCGATTAACCTTTGTCCATTTTCGAATATGTTGTTAAGTAGGCTCTCTATCCCAACTGTGCCATTGAAGACGCTCTCGTTTCCTTCTCTGGCATTTAATTCACCAAGGGCGATTATAAAATCGTACTAAGGATAAAGGAAAATAACGGCAAAGTATGTCTGGTCAAGGATCTCGAAGTAGCATCTTTTGAAAAAAATGTATTTTTCCTCTGTGTATACGTCAAGGATAATTACTAGAAAAACAATTGTATAATTATCTGAACGCTGCAGTAATAAACACAGCAGCAAACGAATACATTGTCACTGGGTGATTTATATATCCAGGCAAACGCCTTAACCAATCGATCTCACGGCTTATCTTGCAGCAACCCCAGCGGCAAAGCGGAACAAGCTTATGTCATTATGCTCACTTAAGATAAACAAATTGTACACAACTTCATCAATGCGATGGCTATGGAAGCAGAAGCAGCTCCACAAAAGTAGTGCTTGGCAGTGAAAGCCTTGAACGTTTCTTCGCTCATCCTTAATGAGGATCAATTTAGAAGATATAGGGAATATTTTGCACTGCTTTTTAATCTATGATAGTACTCGTATTCACCGATAGTGGAATTGGTGGCGGTATTTTCATCTTTCTCTTTCCATCTTCCAAATCACTGTAGCGTGTTCCAGGCAGACATTTTTGGCGATTAAAGAAGCTCTGTCCTGGCTGAAGAAAAACGTGATATCTGCAAAGGATATCCGCATGTTTTCAGATAGTCAAACCGCTATCAAGTCCCTGGACTGGGTCGCATTATATTTTAAAACCGCCCTTAAATGACGATCATCTCTCATGTCTAGCGACTAAAAAGATCTGGCCAACGCTAGATCCGAATAGCTCTAAGTGTCTGCTCCTTCAGCAAGCACGCAAGAATGCTTGGCGATTTTACAAACGATCTCTGTAGAAGCTGCATGGACGAGAAGGAAGAGGATACAATTCTCCTCCACCTATTCTGTACATGTCCAGCGCTCTCCCAGAGAAGAAAGCTTCATCTACAAAGACCTAAACGATCTAAAAAATATAAACGTAAACAGTCTCCTACGCTTCATCATAAGCTCAAACTGGTTCAATTAGTAAGAGGATCATAGATTCACGTGGCATCACAATGGGCCAATAGGCCTAAGTGTGTTGGTATTTCCAACAGTCACTCTTACCTACCTACCTACCTACCTACCTAGTATTCACCTGGAATATGCACCTCAAGATAAGCTGCCCGAAGTAAAAATTGACCGTGTTTGCACCTCGGCAAAGTCAAGAAATGAAAGCGCTGAAGGACAAGAAGCCGATGGAATAGTGATGCTCTAGTGAAGTTTTTAAAACCTGTACTAATAGCATTTTTAGAGTTTCCCCATCCAATGGTATGTAGAGCCTGTGGCACCGAGTCTTTTCCTGAAGAGTGAAAAAAGGAAGACTTATGGAATGCAAAAACTGGAGAGGAAGTTCAGTGCTGAGTGAATTTGCGCGAATAAAATTCCACCTTAAGAATGCAATCGACGACGAGAGGAAGCCAATTTTTGTCCGGAATATCGCATCTGCGATTTTTCGAAATTGAATCTCATTTGATAATATCAACAGGGAGTTCGTCTGGTTTATATTGTGCAGGCATACCAGATAATCGAAAACATCAAAACTGCTATACCTTGACTACATAAGCTGATGACATTTGCCTATCATTCTATATGATTGTGGATCGTAACCAATTGAGAACTGATATTCGAGGGAACCAAGCATCATTCGGTTAAAGATTACCTTCGCCAAAACTAAAATCATCAATCATTCCACCTCAACCCCAAAAGTTAGCAATGCAAGGCAACCAGTAATGCGAGCAAAGTGTTTCCAATAGCTTGAAAGTGTCATATCGCATAAAAGCGGGACTGAAAATAGACCCAATCAAAATAATAAACCAATGTCTGCGTTCGGAAAACATAGAGAAACAATGCTCAAAACTTTCAGAACGAAGCTGCGGCTCTTCCGATCAAATACGGAATCCACTCGTGTTGTTATATGGGTGCAACACCTTGAAAGTATCCATGATTATGCACAGAACGCTGAAGGCGTAAAAGAACTAGTCAGAGTCTTAACGTTGTAATATACGAGTATTACAATTATAAACATGAACTTACTCGACCCCTCTATTAATTGGCATGCAATTCACTCGATATAATCCGCTAACCCATAATTGGGGAAGACTAGGTCACCCGGAAGATCAGGCGCAGAGCAATCGAAGAAAAGCATGTAAACTGACGAGAACTAAGAAACATCTCCAGAAACTATTCGTCTTGGAGCGTAGTAGAGGTGGATACACAAAGCGATACATGGCATACACGAAGTGGTAATTTGAGTTTCGGAAATGGGAAAAAGTCACAGGCTGCCATATCTGGATATCTGGTAAATACGGTACTTGCTCGATCATATTGGTAGCGTTTTTAATCAAAAAGTCGCTCACAAGAATGGATTTGTGAGATCCAAGAGTTGTTCCGCCACAATTTTGGTGTTTTTCGGTGGATATTCACCCTTCAAACTCCTTCATAACGCTTAAATAATGTTGTTTATTCACTGTTCGACCCATCAGATGAAAACCCGAATGAACAACACCAAGAATATCGAAAAAAAAACACTGTGAGCAAAACATTGACTTTTGAGAGACTGGTTTTTTGGTGGTTTTTTCGGTTTTGGTTCATTTCGATGTCTGTTGGCTGGTTTGCGTGTCATGCTCCTAAACCCTAGTCTCGTCATCTGTAACGATGCGTTCCATGAATGTAGGGTCCGAATGGACTCGTTCTAACATGTCTACAGCAATTCTTTTGCAATGATCCATTTGAAGAAAATCCAGCTATTGCCGTGCTGCGACGCATTTCGTACACAAAACATCAACCAAAATGTGGCAAACTGATCCTTGAGAGATGGTTAGTTCTTGTGAGAGCTCTTTCAAACAATAGTGACGGATTTCGAGCACCATTTTCTTCACTAAGTCGATGTTTTCTTCAGTAACTGCCGTTGCAGGCCGTCTCGGATGAGGCAAGTTTTCAACAACTTCACGGCCTTCATTGAACGCTCGGTACAACTCAAATGCTCTTGTTCTCGATATTACAAAGTCCCCGTAGGCTTTCCCCAACATTTCGTTCGCAACACAAAATTTCAAACAAACTAGTATTTTTCGAAGAGTAAAAATCGCCGAGAGCACTTGAGGTTAACTAATATCTTTCGCTATTGACAACAAACTAGTCGACAGATGGCACCCAAATGCAACATCAAAATAGATGACAATCGTACCAACTTAAAAAACTTTTTTTTTTTAAGAGACCTTTAACGCGAGCCATTTGAATTACTCAGTCCCGGTTATAAATATTTTGACAGCATGTATATAATAATTTAAAATATGACAGCATCTACCACGACGGGCTATACTCAATCATGTCTAGTGTTCGTTTCCCTACCTAACCCATCTGTCTTTGTTGACTGGCAATAGATCTGAAGCTACCTCACCGATATATTATATTTATTATCCAAAAAATTATGAAGACAAGCAGGACTTTTTTAGTTTAATACTAGAGAAAAAATTATACGAAACTAATGAGTGGACATATTCTATCGTACATTGATTCGTGAAGAAAATTCTAAGAAAGATGTTTGGGTAAGATGTCGTTAGTAAGTTCCTGAGGTGATGTGCGAGTGTGTAGTCTGTCCATGACCCGAATTGCATGTATTGTTGAACCTTATATGCAAATGCAACAACATAGATACTTCGAGGTCTAATACCTAGAGCTTATTACTTCGATTGCGTGTTAGTAAGTTATTGCTAATAATGTATTCTGGTAAGCACTCACCTCTTTTGTTTGTGTCACTACTGCCCCAGATGATATGGTGGGAGTTGGCACCCCATCCAATGACCAGATACCAGTAACGACGCTGTACTGGAACAGGTGGAATATTATATTTCTCGTTGGGGAAGTAAACGGAAGGTCATTGGAGTTGCATTTTAAAATGAGAAGTTATTTAATTTTAGTGCCGTTCATTCGCCATATTCTAGGTCATTGTCTCCATTATTGCGACCAAAGAGCTAATCATTCGTAACCCAGAGCCCTTGGATTAAAATAAGAGCTATGTCGTCTTGCGCATATCGTTTGAGAAAGATGCCCGAGGCATCTTTATCGCAGTGTAGGTGACCCTGTAGCTTTTAGGTTTGTTATTACCTCCCCGGCAGAGTGACCCTGAACTCTACTATTTGTAGTACATGCTACATTGTTCGCTGTGGTCTTTTGAAAGAGGTTGTAGCGACTCTTCCTTTGGGTCTGATCCAAAGCTCTAGGTGTTGGATGGCTGCTGGTGTTGACTGTATCTACAGTGAGCTTAGATGTTCTACTAGAGGCAACAGTAGCTTTGGTACTTGTTTTATTTTCCATAGTGTGTGTTGCTTGTAGTTGCAGTGAGCTCGTTTGTGCTACTAGTCATAACAGTAGTGATGCTATATGTTTTGTGTTCCACCCTTTTCCGAATGTTGCTGGTGATTGGTTTTTCGATAGATTCTGATATTTTGTCGGAGTTCTTTACTATGAGCCTCAGCTTTACAAATCGGTAGTTGATGTGATCCTCAAGTCATTCAACCATTTCGTGGAACTGTCAAGAACATGTGGACAAGATTTTTCTCTTCCACTCTTCTTCTTCTCATTTGCTTACCCGATACTTCGCAGAAAGAATCCTCTGATGAATTGGAATGAATCTTTTTCCACTGAAATTATATTCAGACCACATTTCCCTTTGACTTTAGAGAAAATGTCCCTCAGCCACTTGGCGCTAAATTAATTGGAACATACCGACAGGGGCCTCGAACTCGAAGGAAACTCATCGCGAAACTCTATCCACACATTGATTAACTCCTTTTGTAAGCAGACCATTTGCTCGTTACTAAGGTGGTTGAGATATAAATATACCGACCGGAACAACATTTAGCCTGACGCGACCCACTTTACTGCTATTGGAAGCCTTGTCAACTACTGCGTTTCCAGCTCGGAATTTCTTAGCTTCCGATGTTACTGGGGTAGGGTCTTCGAATCGCATGCGTTTTACGTCTCCACTCTTTTTGTCGGGTAGCAAGGTGGCAACTCCTTGAGCACCTTTCCTACCGGGCCCTTTCTTCGAAGTTAGTTTGAAGCACCTCCAATCTGACTATCTTAGGTTGACGTGGCGTGTTCTTCGCAACTGGGCTTTTAACCACGCTGGTTACATAGGGACAACGTCCGATAGTGTGCTTATTGTGTCCTCACATAATGTGTTCGAGCCTGAGTCGTTTAGAGGGGACAGATTCCCTCCTTTGCTTCTCATTATGGTGTCAGAAAATGTAGAACCAGTCCAATTGACAGTATTGAAACAGTCCACAGTTACGCTCCTTGAAGTTGATGATCTTTGTTTCAAGTTCTATTTTTCTTTTATCAGGTTTGATTCCAATCCAGAGGATCAAAACAATAGAGTAAGGCTCATCCCCATTCTTTACAGATTTTATAGGCTTTTTTATTTCAGATTCTGGTCACCCAGAACTGAAGCGCCAGACATAATACATAAATGTTAAAATTGGTTGGTACCTCGAACAAATAAGAAGCCTTTGTGTTGGTGTTGCAAGAAATGAATCTACGGTCATGCGTTTTCACTCTTTTTAATTACGTTACAGTGGTTATGAGTTTTCTGCTCGGCTGAATTTATGACAATGTTGATGAGTAGTTGACTAGAAATTAACAACAAGCCAGCTTCCACTAAGAATCTTTAAACTTTATTTCTTTCTCCCTCTACCCCATTTTCCAAAAAAAACTAAATATAAGTGCATTCATACCTACTTGAGTGGGTACCCCACTTCGAATTACTCGTGGTAGCGGACTATTTCTAGTCATTGTCGTTAACTATTCGACTAAAAGCTAGCTCATTTTAGACCTTTGGTGGTGGCCGTGGTGTAGTGGTACTAGCAAATGCTTCTCACTCGGAGGGTCCAGGTTCGAATCCTGCCCATGGCAAGTCAGTTTTTCTTTGTATAATTGGAACTCAGACAGAAAAATTCTGCATGTGAAGGCATAACACTGACACGTAGATTTGGCTGTTGTAGAGTTTCAAGCAAGAAAAGAAAAATACTGTGATATACCTCGAATCACTCTGAGTGAAGAAAAACTCTCCGTCCTATTCGGACTCCCACCCCTGGAGAGCAAACATAGAAACCAAACATACCTGAGTTTCAAACCACTACAAAAACAATTTTCCTTTCTCCTCCTTCTATCTTTCCGCCCGCGCCCATGCAATAGTAAAAGGGTATCTAACCCCTTAAAAAAAAAAAAAAAATGTAGACCTTAAGCAACGACTACGAAATGAGATAATGTTATCCTCTCTGGGACAAAGATATCCATGCAGAGTCTCAGACTAATGGATTTTAATGTCCTTTTGCATTTTGTTAGGCGTAGTATTATGTATACCTACATCAAACCATGAAGAGTTACAAATCTGTTTTAGCCTGCATAAATAAGTAATCTAATTTTGTCGAGAGATATAAGTGTAACCACTGTAAAAAATTCACTGATTGTTATCCCTTAAAGCGTTCCAAAACGGTTATTGCAATACACCAAACTCAACGTTTCAAACTTTTAAGCACAACATATGTATCGCTATGGGTGCTCTTCAACCCAACTTTCGGACGTAATCTAAAACATTGCGATTCTTTCCGTATAACTCGTTCATTGAACGCACTGATAAGATCTTCATTTCTTAGTCATTACAACTCGCAAACATTCTACACCAATGGAGATCTATGTCTCTTTTCGCTTCCTCTTTAAATAATGCAAAAAAAAGGTATCTGACCATTAAGATTGGCCTTTATTGTTCGTAGTGGTGGTATCCGTCGAAGCTATATGATAATAAATCTTCGTAGTGTATTCTGACAATTCGTCTCTATTAGTTGGCCACTAAAAACCGCCAATATAATTGAAGCTCCACCGTGCATTTGGAGAAAACAATAATAAAAGGTGTCCTGCGAAATAGTTACAAGTTACAATCAAATGCAATGTTTAGATCACATTTATGGTCGATTTATTAATGTTTCTTTGAGTAATTCTGATAAATGTGTTCTTGATCTGACGATAACTGACCATTCTATGACAGGAATCTTAGTAAGGGTTTCGAATAGCATTGGTAGTAAAAATTCAAAACTCACTAGTAAACAATTGAAAATTAACTTCAGTAAGCTTAAAAACAATCTACTAGATTTTTACTTGTGTAGAAATGTTTCAAGGACCATTACAATCTTTTATTACTTCTCTAAAGAAACATATTCTGAGTTGTTCCTCTTTTTGCCCTCGAGTAAAGTGGTAAAAAGGAACATTTTCAAGAAAACAGTTTTGTGTTCAATCCCTTTACTCCTCTCGAGGTATTTAAAGCTATTGGTACTATAAAAAAAATCAAATTCGTGTGGGGTTGATGGTATTCCGAGCTTCATTCTTAAAAGAACTGCATGCATCATTTTGGACGTATTGGTACAAATTTACATATTTGCGGGTGTATTCCCGAAGCACTCAAATGTGCATATGTTGTACCAACACATAAAAAAGATAGGTCCATATCTCTTCTTCCAGTTCTCAGTAAAATTTTTGAGAAACTTATAAATAATAGGTTTTTAAATATAACTAAGTTCTTCAATCCAACTCAATTTGGTTTTCAAAAGGGGAAGTCAACTGAAGATGCACTACTACAGTTTTGCTCTCAAATAATGTCAAATCTCGATAGTAAAGAGTGCACGGCCGGTTTGTTTATTAACATCACCAAAGCCGTCGACATGGTCAATCATAATCTTTTATTGAGAAAACTGAAAAAAGCAGGTCTTCGTGATTTCATGCTTGATTGGTTCAGGTCGTATCTTGGAAATAGTTCGCAAAGAGTGAAATTAGATGATATTAGGAGTGAAGTTAAGTTATTCAACTTGGGTGTACCCTAAGGCTCTGTTCTAGGACCAATTTTGTTCCTGATATACATAAATTCACTTTTTTCACTTAATTTTAAAGGTATACCAACTGCTTTTTCTGATGATGTTGGCTTTTCCTATGGTTGTAACAGTCCTTTGGATTTGGTATCGGACATTAATTGGGATCTCAACTTACTGAGAAACTGGTTTGCAGAATATAACTTGACTATAAGCTCCAGAATGAGCTTTTTGAATTATGCTGAAAAATTATCGATCTATTCTCAGACACTTCTTTTATTTGCTTAATATCTGCCCGAATATACTCCTAAAAACAATCCACTAACGAATTTTTCATTCTAAGTTGCAATATGGAATCGCTTATTGAGGAGGTGCATATTTAAATAAAATTCAACCTTGCAGAAATATGTAGTAAAAAAAATATGCCGTAAGCCTGGCAGACATCCCAGTTATCCCTTTTTCTGTGACCTGAACATTCTTCCATCATTTATTGTTTTAAGGTTTTAAAGGCTTTCTTTATGAAGTTTGGTAGTCGTAACTTTCGTTTAATTTCATCTCATAACCTAGGTGGACACTTGTCTAATATGTTATCTGTACCTGCTTTTCGTACCACTGCTTATTGTAATTTTTACTCTATTTTATCGTTTTGCTTATTTAACAAACTTCCTCACTCAATCAGGGCAATTTCAACATCTGGTTTGTTTATAAAACATGTAAAACTCTGGCTCCTCAAATTTAACCATGCCAGTTTAGTTTAGTTAGTTTTAAATGCATTTTATTTTCTTAACACTAACTCTTACATTCTAACAAAAAATGCTTACATGCTAGCTTACAATTACTTAACAATCTTATACTAACTTACTGGCCCCACACAGGCACTGTAAGCTAGTCTGAATACTTATATCTATGTCTTTCGACTGCAGTTACATTTTATTTATAAATACTTATTTTCTATACTTAAAGCTAAGAAAAAATTTGTTTACAAAAACTTAGCATATGGACATTTATTTTTTATAAAAACTTAGTATCTAACTTAAAATAAACCTTAGCCTACCTAACCTAAATAGCTTAACCATGCCAGTCTGGAATCATTTATTCACTGATGCTCGACTACTGACATTCTGGTTAAATCTTTCTCGCACATGTGCGAGAGCAAAGCGTAGTTGCAATGGCCGCAATCGGGTTCTGTTGTTGCTGTTCTCCTCTAGTTAAACAAAATAAGGCACAATAGTCCCTCGCACAGAATTCACACACCTCAGTGTGGTGATTTTGAACATTGTTAATGTTTCAGATGGTTGCTGAGACTCCAGTATAGCATATTCTGTTGATTCACATAGCCATCGATATGAAAATGTGTTTTCGTTGTGATCCCGCCCGATTTGCAATCTTTATGGCGCCTAGAGTCCGCATTCTTGCTTACGTGGATTCAGCGCAATTTCGTCTCGAACTTGACTTTTTTTTTTATATAATCAGCGCGCTCAAGGGGTTTGTGTACCCTTAAGGTGATTGTACACAGCGCGGGCAAAGGAAATTTAGGGCGGAATGCTACTGGTGATTTCAGTGGAGCACTGGTGGTTGAAATAGCGATAAAACAAAGTAAGACAGGAGACATTACGTCGGTGTTCGAGCGTGTCAGTTGATTGACAGGTATTAGTATCGTAAATAAGCTTGATCGCACGGTTTTGAATCCTATCTAGCAGGTGGAGAGATATTTTAGGAGCACCTGACCAAATGTGGGCGTTGTACTCCAATTTTGGGCGGATGAATGCCTTATATTTTGAGGTCAGATCAGAGGGGCTAAAATATTTCTTACATCGCTTGAGGAAACCTAGACATTTCGCAGCATTTTTGGCGACATCAAATATGTGATCATTCCAACGTAAGTTGTCATTGGCACACATACCGAGAATGGAAAGTTTTTCGGTTTCGACGATGCAAGTGCCATTCATGGATAATGGCTGGGTGTTTAAATTTCGCTTTAACGACAGCAGACAGCATTGTGTTTTGGAAGCATTAAATTCCACTCTGTTGATAGCTCCCCAATTGGTTATGCTGTTGATATCGGAATTTAATGAGCTTAGCATACGCTGCCGTTCTCGTTCTACACCCGAAGAGCAGGGCCGTGAGTCCGGGAACGAATATGAAAAGCAGAGAGTACTGTCATCAGCAAAGGAATATATTGGATTAGAAATAGCAGTTAAGAGATCATTAATGAAAATTAAAAAGAGTGTCGGAGACAGAACAGAGCCCTGGGGCACACCAGCATTTATTTTGTGAATATCAGTCCAAAACAACTTGAATTGAACGTTCCGAAAGGTAATTTCTAATCCATTGAAGAAGAGAGTCGTCGATCCCAAATGCACGCATTTTCGACAAAAGAGCATGATGCTAAACTCTGTCAAATGCATTAGTAATATCAAGTGCAACTATCTTGCTTTCGCCAAATTGCGAGACATGCCATCAAATCACCAGTGGACCTGTTGCTATGAAAACCATATTGCCAGTCATTGAGAAGTTTTCGTGTTTCGAGATATTTCATGAGCTGACGATTTATCAGCGTTTCCATGACCTTGGAAAGAAGGGACGTAAGTGCAATGGGTCTGTAGGAGGAGAGAGAAGATGATTCGCCTTTTTTTAGGGACGGGCTGGACAAATGCTGTTTTCCATCTGCTCGGGAAGTGTCCTAGAGAGTAGGATTGATGAAAAAGCTTACGCAGTTGTTTTTCCAGCGTGGAAGAACACCTCTTCAGGAGAAGAGGAGATATACCATCTGGACCAGCGGATTTACGTATGTTGAGATCTTTAAGTACTCTTGCTACTACACGAGTGCGAAAGTAGATTCGTCCCATTGAAGATTCGACGCACTCAAGTGTAGGCGGAGACAAAGCACAATCTGGGAGTGTTGAGCTGGCCGCAAAGTGTTCAGCAAGCAGATTGGCCTTATCCAAAGAGCTGACAGCTGGAATGTCATTGTAAATGAGCGTTAGGATGGAGGATGAGGCGGAATTTCTAATGATTTTGACGAACGACCAAAAATTTTTACTGCCTTTGGGACATTGCAATATATTTTTTTTTTTCACTCACATTGATACATTGATAACATGGTTCCGGAGGATCATCGTCGGATATTGTGATCGTAAAAACGCGACGTGCATATAACAATGCCATTAAAATTATTCGTGACTCCAAGTGCCTCCCAAGATACTGTGGAGAAATCTGCGTCAAAAAGGGGTCAGCAATAAGAATAATAGTGAATGTACCTTGGATCCAAATCAGCTCAATATCTACTTTTTGCAGGACCGTTTAGCTAATAATAGTTTCGATTTTGAAACTATACCTGATATTCGTTTTCAGTTTCGGGTTGATTTCATCACCTCAATATAGTCAAATTCTATTCTCGACAACGGTGTGCAAATGCGATTTATTAAATTGATTATAACTCAAATGTTAAATAATTTGACACACATTATAAACTTTAGTATTATGACTTGGATTTTTCCTCAAGCTTGGAAATTCTTAGAGATTCTGTTGCAAAAAAAAGTGAATCCTACTTCCGCTGATGATTTTCGACGTATCAGCAATTTGCAGTGCCTATCAAAGGTCCTTGAAAAAGTACTCTCTTCGCAGATCGTTGACCATCTTTCCAAGAACGACTTTTTTATATTCTTTCCAATCATGTTGTAGAGCGGGGTATAGCTGCTCGACTTCATTGTCTTTGTTTGCTTGATTTTTCAAAAGCATTTGGCAAAGTGTAATACGATATCCTGTGCTGGAAACTAAAACATTATTTCGGTTTTAGTGACAGAGATGTTAAACAAATAGTTGTCGTTCTCGAAAATTAAGTCTCTCAAACTGGGAGTACCTCAGGCATCAATTTTGGGACCTAATTTGTTTTGTATCCTTGTAAGTGATTTACCTTTAGTAGACAAAAAAATTTTCTATTA
This sequence comes from Volucella bombylans, assembly GCA_949129095.1. Lineage (NCBI taxonomy): Eukaryota > Metazoa > Arthropoda > Insecta > Diptera > Syrphidae > Volucella > Volucella bombylans. The sequence goes on along the minus strand of OX422143.1, from coordinate 106,900,737 downwards.
ATTTTTACGCATATGATGCTCAGGTTCGAATTTCTCAGCCAACGTACAATATTAGCTTTGTTTGTTTGCACTCCTGTTATCGATTGTTATAAAAACACGACACAACTCCTCTTAAGAGTTCATCATAAAAACTTGGTAGCACAGATAGATCTATGCCGTTTCCATCTGTCGGTTGTTGAACAAATATTAATTTATTTTGAAAAAAATTTGTTGGCAAATGTTTGACATTGGTGAAAATCGCATCTGAAAGGAATGTTTTGTATCCACTAATTAGATAGCGTATATAAGTTGACTTAGCGTATATCGCTATGTTATTGTTGTAATTTACACGCAATTTTATATTTTTAGCGGATTTGTTGATCTTGTGTCTCAATTAAATGAAGACTTGTCTTCAATCAACGCTTGGTCGATATACAATGGTTTGCAACTAAATCCCACCAAGTGTCAGGTTATACCGATTTCCCGCAAATCTTTTCATCTTAGTCGGGTGCCAGATATTTATCCATCGAGTTTTAAAATAAATGTTGTGGAATTCACCACCTGTCATGGTTTTGTTATAAATCTTCCAATTCGTGTTATAACCATATCAACTTCATAATTGCTCTTGTGTGTTGGATGATTACGAAAACTATGGCTAATCGCTGATTTCACACCTTTTGATACTCGAAGAAAGGTCGAATAAACACTTATCATGCCCATAATAACATATGCTGAAGTTGTGTACCCCAACTCTGACTCACTTTCTCAAAATAAGCTAAAGGTGGCTTTCAATGATGCAGTTCGTTATATGTATGGATTACGAAGGTACGACAGGATTTCAGAACGCTGTAAAGCATTCCTTGGATATATTTTGAGTCAATACTTGAATTTAAGAAAATGTATTTTTTTACACAAGATAATTATAAATAAATCTCCTCCGTAAAATAAGAGTTCTCTCGCTCTCGTCGTACTTTAAACTTGAATATACCCGATATATATACGCAATGTGAATTTCGTTGGCTTCAGTCTGCAAGCAATTCGTTGTACTGTTTAAAAATTTGAGCGTGAGTACGCTCTTTTGGATCTTAAGCCACTAACTAGCCAGAGATTGGTGCGAAATGAAGAAAACAAAGCGGCCGTAGCGGCTAGTATCGGAGAAGACCCAGAAATGTCGATTCGGCGTTAATCCGCTGAATTGGCCATCGCCACGGAGTCAACGCGGCTTATTTTGCGGTTGGATTTGGCCCACATCTGTATAAGATTGTCATTTCATTTTCATTTTTAAAGCATTTTATTTTCTTAATCATTAACTCTTACTTACTAACAAAAAATGCTTAAATGCTAGCTTAAAATTACTTAACAATCTTATACTAACTTACTGGCCCCACACAGGCACTCTAAGCTACTCTAAAATTCTTATAACTATGTCTTTCGACTTTATTTACATTTGCTTTACTATATTTATTTTCTGTAATTAAGGCTAAGAAAAAAAATTTGTTTACAAAAAACTTAGCATATGGAGTTTTTTTTTTATTTTTATATAAAAACTTAATATCTAACTTAAAATAAACCTTAGCCTACTTAACCTACATACACAATACTCACATACAAACACATAGACATTATACACAATTATATACATATATTAGTATATACCTTTATATATACTAACACATGTATATATTTCTTAAATGCTAACCTAAACCTATGTAAGCTGGCCATCGCTATGCGCAGAGAAAACAGATTGGTCAGCTCTGCCTCATTATTGAGGCTGGTCCGTAATTGACGGAAATGACGACGGAACATCTTCTCCATCATTTAACCACCAGAAATGCTGGTGCTGCCGAACGACATCCCTCTTATCGCGATTCCCCACCGCCCTACTGAACCTGAGACGATCCACACTGCCGTGTGCGACGTCTCTGTTGTAGTTGAGTCGCCTGTCCCCAGCTGTCCGAGCGACATGGAAGATTAACGGGACCGCTGATCTATCCTGGATCAACCCTATCTGATCAAGGTAGAGGAATGCTTCCGGTGGAACGAAGCCGTCAGAGCGCACACTCTCGTGGTAAAGGTAATTGGGGTAGTAAGCCCCAGATATCAGGTTATTCGTCGAGGTCATTGCTCTTGCAATGTGCCTTCGAGTCAGCTTAATTACGAAATTGTCCACTCGTATTAGGTTCGCCCTGTTGTAAAGGACCTCATTAGGATAAAATTTCTTGTACTCCGACTCTGGTGTTCTGTACAAGCGAAGACAAGCCCTAAGACAAGCCCTCTCAAACACCCGAATCTTTTCCATTAAGCTTGCTCTCACGTTGAACCACACGGGACAACCAAATACCAGCATGGGCCTAATAAGGGCCATGTAGCAGATTACCTTTACCCTCGCATCGAGTTGGCTGCTATAAAACAGTCTCTTTGTAAGGGCAAAAGCACCTTTGGCTCTGGCCAGAGCAGCATCTACATTTTTGCCAAAATACAGAAACTGATCTAGCCAGATCCCAAGGTATCTGACTACATTTCGACAGGCAAGAGGCTGTCCGTGCTGTCCAATGATTGAGAACTTTCGCCAATTTTTTCTGGTATCCCTAGAGGCTCCAGACAACGGCGTCCTAAAGAGAATAGTTTCCGACTTCTGAAAATTGATTTTCAACTTCCAATCATCGCAAAATCGTCTTATCTTATCGAAGTCACGCTGCAAGAGAGTATTAATGACCTCGATTTTTGGACCTGTTCTGTACGCTATCAAATCGTCTGCGTACGCAATAGTATGGGGAAGTGAACCTATCAAGTCGCTTGTATAAACGTTAAATAGGATCGGCGAATTGACCGCGCCTTGCTGAAGACCATTTTTAATTTGAAATATTCCAACAGAAGTCACATCACCATTTTTCACGATGAACTGTCTGTTGTGTAGCATATTATAAAGAATGTACAAGAGTGGTTTACTGATCCCCAGCCTAGTCAGCTTATAGAAAAGACCCTCTAGCCATACGGTGTCGAAGGCCTTCTCCAAGTCAACAAGGCAGGCACCAGTGCATTGTTTTTTGCCTTTATTCCATTGGATATCGGACACCAGTTTAGACGCGGCATGTGAGATATCATGTCCCGCCTTAAAACCGAATTGGTTATCCGGAACTATATGTTTGTCCTCAACCCACCTAGACAGAGCTCTATTGATTACCTTTTCAAAAACCTTACTGATATTCGGAAGGAGACTTATCGACCGGAGATTCGCCGGATTGGATATATCCTTTCCCTTTTTGGGGATAGGTTGAACCACCGCCGTTTTCCAATGCGCTGGATAATGTGCATTATTCATTGCATTATTAAACAGGGTGGTGTAAATGTCCACCGCTTCTAGAGGAAGATGTCGAAGCACGATGTTCGGAATACCATCGGTCCCCACTGATTTCTTAGCCCTGATTGTGTCGAAGATCTCATGGAGTTCTTCCTTCGAAATGAATGGGGGTAGGTCACCCTCTCTGGCAATGACATTATTGGCCATATTTTCGTCGCTAAACCGGGTGAAACCAGAGCCCTCGGATCGCCAGTTCCCCATTTCATTTCGAATGCAGAAGTCGTGCACCAAGACGCGACCTTCCAGGTCATAATTAGGGCCAATGTTGTCAATGGCCTTGTATACTTCCTGGAAAGTCGCCCCTATGGCCTCAACCTTCTCCTGTGGATCCTCGATCACAAAAAAGTCGTCATCATCAGCGGCCTCACTTGGATCAATGCCTGCTATTGTCAGTAACCGTTCGTTGTCTGTTGTCCGGGCTATTTTAAGACACTGAAGGTCGTTTTGATTTTTTCTCCGAAATAGTTTATTTATTTGCGGAAACATATTCGGGTTGCTGGTGTTTACAGCCCGAACCTTGTTGTTCCAATACAAACTTACAGAAATTCTGTAATTTTCTTTTATCAGCGTTTGAATATTTTTAATCGACGACTTCAGTGTCCTAATCTCCGGGTCTCGTCGGTCAGTTAACTGTCTGTACAAGTTTTTAAGTCTTGTCAGAAGTCTACTTTTCTGTCGGTGCAGTGCGTCAATAGTAGGATTGCGGAACAGGTCTTCGTTAGTCGTACGTCGATACCGCGGTATTGTAGTGTCCATAGTTTGTTTAATTGTCTCGTCCATTTGTTTTAGGTAATTGTCGATCTCCTCGTTTGACAAATTCCTATTGGACGGTGGGTGGAGCGTGTTCGAGGAGAGCGCTCTTGTCAAGGTTGCGGAGAAGCGTGTCCATCGAGTCTTACTGTAGTTGTAAGAATATCTTTGGACAAACTCCTCCAATTCCGCAATTTCGTTGGGAACCGTAATTTCGGTGCTAAAACCGCAATGGTCGCTGTCATACACGAATGTGCGCAGACAGTTTAATGTTTGTAAATTCGTACCTGTCAGTCGTATACGTTCGTCGTACAGCAGTAGATCCAAATAAGACCCGCCTCTGGGAAACGACGGGTTATCCGTCGCTTTAAGACCGAGTCTGTACATGACATCATGCTGACCCCACCAATCGAGTAGTAGGTTCCCTCTAGTATTTGGCAAATTATTTCCCCAATCTCTGTGTCTAGCGTTGAAATCCCCGCCGATTATAAAATAATTCTCCCCCGATTCCAGCCTCAGAAGTCGAAAAAGCGTGTCGAGCTCTGTAATGAATAGGGTGGATTGTGAAGTATCAGGTGCGTAAACAGAGGCCAAGTACAGCCGCTTTCCACTGCGGAGCGGGATGTACACGACGACTGCCTCCAACACCCGAAACCTGCGCAACACGCCCTTGTACACTCTGTGAAATTTTATACCTTCTTTAATGAAGATCGCGACACCGCCTCCACGTTTGGATCTGGGCCGATTTCTTCTTCTAACAATATAATTATTGTACTCCAGTTTGTGCTTATCGGTTAGCTTTGTTTCGCTAGCGAAATGCACATCAGGAGTTTGGTCTTGTAGCAATTTAAACATCGCGGCTCTTCGTTCGATCCTAATCAAAGAATTCACATTCACCGCAAGGACCTTCAAAGTTTGCTCCACCATGTGCGTACCCATTACGACATGTGTTGCGTTAGGCCCGGCAGCAACGCGTAGATCTGGTCCACCCGCTTGGCCTGTTCTTGAACCTGCTTTTGCAGCTGAGCCATCTGCCCTTGGATTGCGAGCAAGATGGCTAGCATGTTGGGTGCAGCTTCCGTTGTTCTCGTCATCGGAGCCGGAGAAGCAACAGTCGCTTGCTGTACCGTAGCCCCCCTACCTGACGCCATTTGGGCGTAGGAAATTTGGGGCGTGACGGCTGGTGTTTGAAACCTCACAGGTGAACGTTTGACCTCCACCTTCTGCTGCCGAGCCAATTTTGCTTTTTTAATTTCGGTGAACTTAGGACAACCCCGATAGTTTGCGGTGTGTCCTACGTTCCCACATAATACGCACGAGAGCTGCGACCTATCGGATGCTCCGTCAACACCCAGAGCACACTCCTCGGAACTGTGGTTCTTTGCGCACTTCACGCATCGAGGCTGCATTTGGCAGTTCGACGCGGCGTGCCCGAACCTCTGGCAGCGAACGCATTGTATAACGCCTTCGCTCCTTTTTAGTTTTTCCCAGTGAACCACCTGGTAGTCTAGGACATTGATACTCCTTAGACTATCCAGACGGCTTTCGGGACTGAGTTGCACCAGGAAGAACGGCAGACTCCGTTTCTCCCGCCTGGCTCTAGCTGTGGTAAACGGCTTTACCCCCACAAACTTGAGTCCTTCGCACTCCTTCTCTTTGAGCAGTGCCAAGATCCCCTCAGGATCAGAAGACGGTTCCCACCCCTTTAGCAGCATCGATTGCCGCTTTTCACACTTCGGTGTGTATGAGTAGTGCTCCGTCGTCGTTTCCTTTAGGAGCTCTTTCACTTTCGCATAGCCCTCCACTGTATTACAGTGGATGGCATGGCGATCGTTCCCCAATCGCTTAATATTAAAATTACTTCCAATGACCAACTTACACAGGTCCTTGGTTGCATTTACCTCCAATTTATAGGTGTTGATAGGAGGCACCTTCTCCTTCTTCTTTGTCTGCTGCTGCTGCTGCTGCTGCTGCTGTTGTTGTTGTTTTTGTTGTTGTTGTTGTTGTCGCTGCTGCTGCTGTTTTTGTGGCTGCTGTTGTTTTTGCTGATGCCGTTGTTGTGGCATGTGCTCTTTTTGTTGTTCTTGGTGTTTTTTATGTTTTTGTTGGTGTTGTTGTTGGCTCTGCTTTGGAGCAAGCAGCGTCTGCTGTTGTTGCTGGGATTTTTCTTCCTCATCCCTCTTCCTTCTAAGCATTTGCCTTTCTTTGATGGCCCGTACCCTTTCTTGTAGCATTTTTATGCTGCTACTTATGGCCATCATCTCTTCCTCTTCATCTTCTGACTCGCTCGGTGCCAATGAAGCGAAGCTATTCTCTTCCCTCGCTCCACCAAGCAGTTTTACAGAGGAAGTTGGTTGGGAGGGACGTTGGACTAAGTTGGAAGTTGGCGTTAGCTTCCTCCTTCGCTTAGCTGTTGGTGTTTGGCTTGCACTGCTTGAAGCCTCACCTGACAATTCAGCAGGTCCCGCTATTGGCATAGCGAACCGCTCTCCACAATCCATCGTGTGCTGTTTACTACAACACTTAGTAACACTTTCACTGTTTTTATTATATATCTTCTAATTTCAAATAAAAAGAAGAGAAAAAAAAAAGTTTTTCTACGACGCGGAGTCGAACCCACAACCTTTGCTGTCTCAAGCGAACACACTATCACTCAGCTAATTGGAGCCTAAATGAAATTCGTTAAATGTCTGTTAAGTGAATCAACTTCTCACTTTCTAGCCGAACACGTTTAAACTCCGCGGAGGTGTATGAACGACTGGTGTATAAGATTGTGCTAACGCAAGAATGGAAGCCAAACGACCACAGACAATGCCGTGAGTTTGCTAATTGGGCTCTGGAAATGTTAGCCAGAGATCCGGATTTTGGTCAAAAAATCATCTTCTCGAACGAGGCCCATTTTTGGCTCAGCGTCTATGTCAATAATCAAAATTGGCATTATTGGGTCGAACACAATCCCCAAGTGTTCGGCTAGGTATCAATGCATTTACAAAGATTGACTGTTTGTTGAGGTGTATAGCATGGCGGCATCAACGGACCTTTCATTTCTTTCGAAATGAGGAAAGAGACACCGCTACCGTCAATGGTTTCTAACATATAGAGCGATGTTAACCGACTTACGGTGATCAGAGCTCGACAACATCGATATATCCGAGCAGCGACTGGCTCATCTCACGGCGTGCATTCATCAATTGGCGGCCGCGATCATGAGATTTGATAACACTCGATTATTTTCTCTGGGACTACGTCAAGTCTTTAGTTTACTCTAACAAGACACCCTCTTTGGATGAGCCCGCAGTAACGCCACATATATAGGAGCAAGTCATCAAAAATTGAACCGACAGCTTGAAGTACTGCCAACGAAGCAGAATGATGTGCTATTCTAGATATAATGGCGTGAACGCAGCTTCTAAATAAAGCCAGAATCAATTTTATATCTCACACCGTTGTTGTTTTATTTAAATTTTTTTTCCTATCGTTCTTATCTGGTCACCCTCTCTGAACAGTAATAACATACTTCTCGCACTCCTTTCTCTTTTTTTCTCTCATATTCTCGATCAGCCTTATTCTTGTTGTATCTAGCTTTAAGAACCATTTAAAAAACTGCATTTAATTGAATTGTTTTTTTGCTATAGTTTTTTGCTTTGCTAAATTCAGAATATCGCTTTAACGTTAATTGTATCTCTACTACAGGGTGCGGCAGAACCAATTGAGCAGTTTTGAGTGGCAGATGTTCGGGCGGTGGTGGTGGTAGGCAGCTGCACTAAGTCTCCTTTTGTTCTGTCGTCATCCCCATTTGGTAGCAAACATGGTTTGGACCGGAGTACATCGGGGCTTTGCCGTGCATGCGTTTTATGAAAAAAAAAACGGATCTGTGATTGCGAATACAATTCAGTCCTGGATTCGGCAGTTGGAGGAAACTGGTAGCACACTAAGAATAGATACATATGGCTAACGAAGATCCATCAGAACACCAGAAAATGTGGAGCTAGTGAAAGCAGTACACGAGCAATCGCCAAGATGTTCTGCTCGAAGGCACGCTATTGCATTGGGAGTTTCCGACCGCAGTTTGAGGAAGATTCTGCATTTAGATTTGAATTTCCATCCCTTCCCAGCGGACTAAGCCAACACCAAAATCTGTGTGAGGAAATGCTTGCACCGATCCCTCCTAAGGCAGCATTCTTCAGGAGCGACGAGGCACATTTTCACGTAAGCGGCTGAATAAACAAAACTGTCGCTTCTAGGCTGAAAACAACCCCCAAATTGTTCACGAAAGACCGCTACATTCTCCTAAACTAACGGCGTGGTGTGCCGTATCACAATTTGGCGTTCTTTTTTTGAAGAAAGAGGCGTGACCGTAACCGTGAATTCCGGCCGTTATCTTTCGATGTTACAAAATTGTCTGCAGCCCCGACTGGAAGTGGTTGTTGAAAAAGAGCAATTAGAGGATGTTTTGTTCCAACAGGATGGGGCTACAACCCACACAGCTCGAAGTTCTCTAAATGCTTTAAGAAAAATATATCCTAGTGTCTTTGAGAGGTGACGTGGGGTGTCCTGCTCGGTCGCCGGATTTAAGCATACGCGACTTCTTTCTTTGGGGATATCTTAAGGAAAAAGTGTTTAAACGTCGCCCCCAAAACCTGCTAGAGCTAAGGGAGCGAATTGTTGACGATACCCCTCGAAATGTGCCAACGGGCTGTGTATAAACGACAAGTCTTACTGTACCTTCCATCCATTAATTTAATAATAAATTGAAATAAATTGAATTGAAATAGATGAACTAGTGTTTCACTGCACTTCAAATACGGCTCAATGGCGAACACGGGATGCACTTTTGTCAAGTGAATTCGCAAAACATACGCTTCAAACGATATCACCACATCTTCCCCGCTAGATTTTGAGCAGTTTCATATACAATTTTGATTTGAACGTTTTCCGCCTTACACTCTTTTCCTCTAACTCCTTTCACAAAGTATCAGTTGGATAGCGCCTTCTGATAACGAGTGGTATTTCCTGAACTGTTTTGCTTACCCCTAGGTCAGAAATATGTATGTAGTTTCAGAAATCTTCATCACGTCCCTGGTAATCAACAAGGTACATATTTATTTTTCCGTATTCGATGCGAAAAAAAATGTATATTACACCTGTAAGCATATGGACACATATACATATGTATATACAAGTGCCTTTCAAACTTATATAACACCTCATAACGCCTTTCTCAGATACAAGTCATCTGGTGTTTATTCCCCTCTCACCGTTAAATTTAAAACAGAAATTGAAAAGTAAAATCGTCAGAGATCACGCTGTTCGCTGTCCGTGATTGGAATACATCGACAATCGAATCTTCGAAATAAATTACCTTCCTCTGTTACTCTCTGAATGACAAGTCCCAAGATGTGTAAAAGATATTTTCGGAAGTGACCTGAAACTACAATTAGATCAGCAAAATCGACACGTAACAACGTGGCATGGGTAGTGTCAGTACCTTACTAATTGAAATCTAATGCGGCACACTAACCACAATCGCTACTGGGTACCAGTTAACCATTTTAGTTTGATCTACGACTTCTCATCCGCATTCCAATATTGTTTCCCAATAGGACGTATAACTGTCTTAATAGCACTTAAGAAGAAGCCACCATCCAGATGTGTCAAGAAGATGAGGGAAAGAAAGAATCACCAAGAAAATAGGTCAACCGGCTAGCAAATGCACCAACAGCGGGAGCGCTACGAGTACTACAAATAACCAAATACGAGTATCTACAACTCGTACATATGTGTGCCTGAATGAAAGGCTGAAAAGAATAACCTCATTGAGAAGACACTAAAAGAAAATGCTCATGGCTACAGATTCTGTAGAATTGTGGAGAGTTTGAAAGTTGAGAAAGCTGAGCTTTTTTGTGCAGAAAAGCGTTTCCGACGAAAAGCTCTAGAAAGTCAACGGATTGGGATCTAGGGGTGGGATAATAAAACATAGCAAATCTTTAATAATGGAGGTTTGCTCCATCGAAAACGAGGGAACTGCCGGAATACCTTCTTTTCCATGACCTACGTAAAAGTTGTCCAATCTCAAAAAAATTATCATAACAATTTTGCAATATGTAGTCGACTCTAAATATTTCGAAAGAGACCTAACGAAAACAAGTTTGACCGAGGGACAAATATTATTAATATTTATCTGTTATATTCCAAGACACAGATTGAATTGCACTTATTCTGTGATCGGAGCAGTTATCGCAGATCGACTAGAAATACAATGTTTCTATCAGAATAACGTCGACTCATGAAGGATAAAAATTAATAAGAAATGCTAATACCAAGTGCCGAGACGTTGGAAACAGGGTCCGCTATTGGAACTTGGAATTGAAAGGGTACAAAATATTTTATTACGGAACGAAACATTATAAGAATATAGTTGCCATCACTCCTCCCAGATAATATCGTCAGCTTATCAAAAATAGTCGTCTGACTAATTACCCTAAAACCATGTATGGCTCACGCAATCCGAAAAAAAAAAACATTTGGCGTGACTTTGATGAACAAGGTGAGAAATGCTCTTTATCAGTGCAGATTTAAACGGTCACTTCGAGGAATCAAACAATAGTTTTGAAACAAGAAGCAGCGGAGAACACCAAACCTAGGTAAATCAACATCTATTCAGCAATTTAAAGGTTCTTAATTCATCTCGGGCGAACCACTAGCAGTTCAGTACCAAAAAGGCAGGTTTCCAATAAATAAAGAAAAAAAAGTTCGCCTTGGGCTAGACTATGCTAAAAAAAATACTAAAACCGGTGGCTAGGTATTGTGTATGATAGAATTAGAGAGAATAAAAAGAGGTAACCCCACTACCCATACGCAGCGAAAAGCATTTGCGAGACTGCAACATCGAAACACTGGCAGAAGAGCTAATATTTTTAAGATTGTGGCACAGAGAAAAAAGTCTTTTCAGTAGAAGGAATGATTTTATGCTCCAGTACATAAAGGAAAATGCGATACGAAAAATTGCATCAACTACCAATCGGTAACGAGTTGGTGACTGCTCTTGAAGTGAACAGACGTGTAATACCGTTGTAGAAACATTTTTAACAAAATTAGTGATATTGCCAATAAATTTTAATACCTAACTCATATTTTCCTCACGAGATAGAAACTCATAAAAGTGGAAAGTGGTAAAGTTTCGGAATATCTTCCAGCCTATGTGCTGGAGAATAAAATTATTTCAAATGCAAATGCTAGTGATGATTTACTACACGTGAATTCTAATGCTAATTTACATGCACATTACAACCTCTCGGTGAATATTCACACTCACAGACCAACGGTGAGCAAACGTGGTGCTCTCCCATGCACAAATGTGGGAGAAGTAAAGAACTCAAACACTTAAAGCGATCTGCAAACAGTTAAACTATGAATATGGTAAAAAGGAAAAGAAGGAATGACAACGACCAGAGTCATTATTCAAATACGAGTCATAACCTATTTACACCTGATAATAATCCTTTTTCGCCATTAGCAGAACTAAACGACATGAACAATTATTCCTTTTTCAATAGTGTAAGTAATATGAGACGCGACATTCCTTCAAAAAGCTAGAAATTGCCAACGAATTATAAAAAGGGTGTGACAGAACGAAACAGCAATTTAAAGGGTTTTCCAATAGGGACTTGACAACTTTGAATTTAATTTGTGAACGCACTCTTTCACTAATCATCAAACTGTCACTGTCAATTTATTCAGTAAACTCAACATTTTCATTCTGGTAAAGTACACGAACGAGCAACGTCTACAAATTATAAAAATTTTCTACCGAAATTCGAAGTCGGTGACTGCAACTTTAAGAGCGTTAACTCCAATTTTCGGTCTTAATTCTCAATAACAAGTTTAGTGCAAAAATTTGAGTCTACATATTCGTTGTGTGATATTGCCGTGTCAGTGAGACAACGGGTTGGTCGTAGTGCAGAAAATGTCGCTGCCGTTCAGGCGTCCGTAGCAAACAATTCAAATCAGTTAACTACACGGCATTCTCAAGAATTGGGCATCGCTCAGACCACATTATGGCGTATTTTGCGTAAGGATCTTGGTTTACACCCATACAAGATCAAGCTGACTAAAGAATTGAAGCCGATGGACCATTTGAAGCGACGTACGTTCTCCGATTGGGTTCTGGAGAAGATGCGCCAAGATGATGAATTTCATCGCAAAATCATCTTCAGTGACGAAGCTCATTTTTGGCTCAATGGGTTCGTCAATAAGCAAAATATGCGTTATTGGTCGGGTGAAAATCCACGTGTGCTTCATGAATCACCACTTCATTCACAAGAAATAACTGTTTTGTGCGGTTTGCATACCGGCGGCGTTATTGAGCCATATTTTTTCGTCGACGATAACGATCGTCACGTTACTGTGAATGGTCAGCGTTATCGCGCCATGTTCACCGATTATTTTTGGCCCGAATCGGAAGATATGGACTTGGACGACATGTGGTTTCAACGGGATGATGCCACAAGCCACACAGCACACGCTACAATCGATTTATTGAAGAGTAATTATGGTGAGCGTGTTATCTCAAGACATGGGTCAGTCGATTGGCCACTTCGTTCATACGATTTAACGCCGCTTGACTATTTTTTGTGGAGCTACGTTAAGTCATTGGCTTATGCCAACACGCCGACAACATTGGAAGAGCTCAGAGCTAACATTGAACGCGAAATAGCGGCCGTTTCGACCGAAATGTGTGGCCGAAATGTGTGGCCGATTCGTTGAAAATTGGGTCCAAGGAATCGACCGCTGCAAACGTGCCCGCGGTGGCCATATGAACGAAGTCGAGTTTCATTCATAAATGTTTTGATTGTCAAGTCCTTATTGGAAAAGCCTATTCATATAATGTGGCCAACATATTTGAAGCCGTGGTATTTGGAGGAGACTTTAAAGCTAGCGTTCAAAACAGAAATGGGAACAGAGTTTATGATTGGTTCTTTAATGTCCTTTCTTAAATCTTGACTTAATCTCACCAAACAGCCCAACATTCCCTCGTTACTCCTCCGTATTAGACTTTTTCTTGCTGTTGTCCTGCCTGAATGATGTATCTTATAATAACTGCTGTCTTACCTTTCCTACAATAGTTGACCATTAAGGAATTTCCTATAAATTCAACATTGTGCTCTCTGTTTAACCACTGTATTAACAATGTATATTTCCCTACAATTTGGATCAAAATCAAAACTCTTACCAGTAGGAAAAAACAAATCAGCTAAAGAAATCGAACACTTTCGTCCTATATGCTTGCTTTCCAATATAGGGAAATTATTTGAAAAATGTTTAGCCGATCGCATTCTCGTTATATGTGAAGATGCAAATGTGATCCCAAACACGCAATTCGGTTTCAGGAAAGAGCACTCAACCGAACACGTGGTACTACTTTTGAGTAACAAGATAATCCAAAATCTCAGGAATAAAAAATGTACGGTGGGTTTGGATATTGACCTTGAGAAAGCATTTGATTCGCTTTGGCATAAGGGTATACTTTTTAACATTGCTTGCACGATTAGTCTATAACTATCTACAAAATGATTTTGCCTCAATAATTATAAAATCTGAGTTCTCAGAATCACAACCAATACTATCGGGAAATCCGCAGGGGTCTATCCTAGGTCCGATTCTGTTCATAATATATTTGTACGATTATACATATGAGAGTGTAATAAATAATGGAAGAGACCTTGGCGCAATTTTCTTTGCAGATGATACCCTAATTTTAGTCAGCGATTAGAGACCACAAATTGCTCTCAACAAAATCAAACAAAATCATCCTTTGCTGTTAGGCTACTTCGAGAAATGCGGGCTGAAACTCAACTTAAGCAAATGTGGTATAACGTGCTTTCGCAATGCAAGTGGGAAAGGGCTCCACCAAGCTGTGAAGGAAAGTAAAACGTTGAATCTACAAAGCGACAACCACACCATTCCCCTGCGCTCAGAGCTGAAATACTTGAGTGTAACATTTCACAATAGATTTCTTTTCAATAAAAATTCCAGGAAAACCTTAGCAAAAGCCAAAGCCGTTTTCGCCAGGTTAAAGCCCGTATTGCAGTCCAAAGCATTACAATCAAGTACAAATATACTCATCTAGAAAACCCTTATACGACCCATTTTAGCCTACGGTTTTTGCGTATGGTTCACCTACTCCCCTACAATAGCAAACGAGTTGGAAAAATTCGAACGAAGGATACTTAGATTGTATTCTGGAAAATATCGGAGAACAGATGAGAAATAGTATCCAAATAAACTTCTTTTAGACACATGCAAGGTAACACCTCCTATGACATACTTTATTAACCTTACATTAAGAAAACTTCAACGAGTAGAGTTTCATCCTAATACATTAATCAAACCTTTGTTGGATTCAAATAAAAATGAAAGTTTAGACGATAATTACTACCTTTCGCCCTTTAACCTTCTTAATGAAAGATCCCATTCTCATATCGAACGAAATGTTGGTAGAAACCTATCGTTAACCTTTTATCTGAAAGCGTGACGATTTAATTTAAGAGGGTAACTCATATATGTACGAGTATATGAACAAGAAATTTATTGGTCGAAATTCATGCTCGCACTATATCAGTTTTTGAGATTATGTTCATGTTTAAAAGTTAATTCTGCTTTGGATTATATAATAGTTTATATATTTTTTTTTTCATTTCATTTTTTATTCATTCATTCATTTAAGCCCATTTTACAAATTTCATAACAGCTATATATGCACTAAAATTTGTAAGAAGGTTTTATGAGTGGATTTCAATTAACAAACTTAAGTTTAACATAAAGGCAATTACATAAATTCAAGTACTGTACAAATATTAAGTGTTCTTCATCAGCGAATGAATAAATAAATACATTCTATAGTTAATAAAACTAGAGCCGAATGAATTGAGTCAGACAATAACAATATAGAAAATTTTAGATTAAAAAACAAAGAAAAAATATATTGTGTGGTGGAGAGAAAAGAAAAAATTCATAATAATTAGATGTAAGTACTAGTAGATGCTACTAAATAATTAACTTCGATAGATTATCAATCTCATTGAGGTCAAAATTAAACAGCCACTTCTTGACCGCTTTATTAAAGGAAAAGAAATTACTAGAGCGCCTTATTTCAATGGGTAGTTTATTAAAGATACGAGGAGCTACAGAAGAGTAATAACTTAAGAAGAAATGAGTATTGTGTGAAGGAATGAAAGCAAGATTCATAGAAGAGCTGCGAAGACCATAGGTATTCGGATCATGATTTAATGAGTATCCGCTTCTTAAGAAAAAGATTTTTAATACTTTATAGAAATAAAGATGCTTTAGAGGCAATATAAAAGAATGTGTAAAGAGTGTGAAACTATGTTCATGGCGCCCTTTTTCCAGATAATCCTCAGCACATATTTTTTTGTAAAACAAGCAAAGGTTGCATTTTGTTTTTGTGTCTTCCGCCCCAGCAAGTTAAACCATATTGCAATTTGGATTGAACAAGACCATAATAAAACGTTTGTAAAAGTTTTTTTGAGCAAAAAAGTCTCAAATGGTAAAGGGTTCTAGTTGTTTTCAGCAGGTATTTCCTTAAGGAAGTAGTGTGAGTATTCCAATTTAACCTGCTATCGAACTCGAGTCCTAGATACTTAAAGACCTGTACGTTACCAATGACAAAACAGCTAGGTAGGCAATCTATGGAAGTGTTATATGTACAAGATCTTTCGGAAAGCGATTCACAGCAATTGTCAGAGTTTATCAACATATTATTGCAGTACGCACTATGAAATGTAAAAACTACAAGTTCTAAATGCAAAGAAGTGTTAAAATACATAATTTTTGTTTTGTCACTAATAACTAGCTTGTGCACACGGAACCAATGTCGTAACATTTCTAAATCATGGTTGATGTCAGCTATTAGATCTAACCAAGAGTTGCTGGAATATGAACCACCTATATCATCAGCAAACCCTGTAAGTTTTCCTTTCATATTAAGAGTAAAAATTGAGTTAATGAAAACTAGAAAGAATATAGGTCCCAGAACAGATCCCTGAGGAACACCAACTGTAATATCGCAGCACTCACTAAACATAGTTCCTATTCGAACCATTTGTTTCCTGTTGGTGAGATAGGACTCAATCCATTTAAGAACAAATGTCCTAAATCCAGTTTTATTCAATATATTCAACAAGATTTTATGATCAACAGTATCAAAAGCCTTCGTTATATCCACGAAAAGAGCTGCAGTAACCTTCTTGCTATTGATGCTTCCATAAATTGAACTGCTGAAGTTAAGAAGTGCATCCTCAGTAGATTTTCCAGCTCGGAATCCATATTGTCTTTCGTTAAAGAATGAGATACCATCAAGATAGGACAACATTCTTTTTTTGATTAATTTTTCGAAAACTTTAGAAAAAACTGGGAGAAGAGAAATAGGCCGATAATTGTTGAGTACTTTTTTGTCACCTTTTTTGAATATAGTTATAACTTCAGCAATTTTAAGCATTTCAGGAAATATACCACATAAGATACTTTTGTTAAAGATATGAGCCAAAATATCTACAATATAAAATGCGATGCTCTTAATAAATGCATTAGAATAAGATCTATGAGTAATGGAGGTCGAGTTGTTCAGAGACATAATCGTTTTATAGACCTCAATTGATGAAATTGATTCATAAAAAAAGCTATGAGGTTCTGATCTTTCCCTGTTAGAACACTCAAGCAAACATCTACTATTATTATTACTAGGTGTTATACCTGCCTCAGTTATTGTTTTATTTGCAACACTAGTAAAAAATAAGTTGAAGCTATTAGCTACTGCCTTAAGATTTATAATATCCTGATTTTCATGCCTAAGACAAGATGGTATATCATTAGTACTGTTTCTGTTAAAAATCTCATTTACTATTCCCCATTCCTCTTTTAAATTACCTTTAACCTTTTGAAATTTGTTAATGTAAAAATTTTCTTTGCATAAAGGTACCTCAATAGCAATTTCCTTACAAATTTTATCATATGCACTACGAAGATGATTATTATTAGGTTGCTTTTTATATTTCACTCTTAACTTGTTTTTTAGATTAATTTTGTTTACCAGATAGTTAGAAATCCAAGGCTTGAGCTTGATTAGTTTATTACTTTTCTTACGCACTGTCACCGTACAACTTGCAACATGTGTATTAAGGGTATTAGAAAACAAATTAAAAGCTTCATTGGGATCATTTGCTGTCCATATCTCAGACCAGTTTTCAAGCATTAAGTGATTAGTAAGCTCAACGAGGTTCACGTTCTTAGACTGATAATAAGGCTCATGTTTATTACTTTGAACGTTATTCGATTGAAAGAACAAACAAACCATTGAATGGTCAGAAATTCTCAGATCAGCAGTGCTACTAACGAGAGACAATATATATTAACAACTAAGCAGATTAATGGAAAACTCACACATAGAAACATATCTGTATCTTCTGGGTATTGTAATAATAATTAATATTGAAATTAACTGCACTTTGCGGAATGAGCGGTTATGTATAAATTAATTCTAGTCATTATTTTAAGTTATAATATGGATTGATTTAAGTATGTCGGGCGCAAGCATATAGTAAAATACTTATACTGTTATTTTATAATATAACACATACTCGTATATACTGATTGTTAGCTTATGAAGTTATATACCTTAATTTACAAGTCTTTTGCCAGGCATACGCTTTCTAAGTCGGCTGCAATTAAGTTAAATTAGACATGGACAATACAAGGCAACGCCTTGCTGTTGTAAGATTTGACTGTGCATAAGAGATTATGCATATTCGATGGAGACATTATTTCAAATTCTAATTGCTTCGGTACCTGAAAAAAATATAAATCAAACTACTAAGCAAAGTGGCAGCGATGGAAGATGTAAACTAAGGAAATTTTTCTTTCTCTTTTTTTAATTTTACATTTTATTCATCTCATATTCAAGTACAGTTTGTTATAAATGAGCAATTTATTAAACATATAAAAATTCAATTTTATTTATAAATGAGGTAAATACAATGATAATACGTATATGTAGGTTGAATTATAACAATTTATAATTTGAATTTAAGTAAGCGCTAATCGATGCACAATATGTTTGGTTAACTTGTTACTAACACAAATAAATTCGATGGTTTTCCCACACGTGAGCATGCAACATATAAATAGTTGCCCATAGGAGAAACATGGATTTTCCAAGTCCAATCCGCAAATGGACATTGTTTGGCCTTGAGACTTGTTTATAGTCATCGCGAAAGCCAAACGAATAGGGAATTAAAGCCTTTTGAGTGGAGATTGGAGATTCTGACGGTGTCATTGGAATACATGGCAACAGGACGATTTCTACTTTAAACTTTCCAGCCAAAATGGTTGGTTTAATGTTGCATAATCTAAGTGGATTTAAATTAAGCAGAAGCATAAACGGTGAACTAATCTTCAACCGAAGGTTGTGTGGTGGCATACCTGGTATATTCAGAGAATTAAAAAATTTTAGTTGGATAAACAATGGTGTCGATGGATTTAAAAGACTTCAGATCACCAGATGTGTAGAGCGAGGAATGACTGGCAATGTCTGTCGGAAATCACCAGACAGTAGTAGGACAGCACCACCAAAAAGTTTATCGTTGCCGTTCAAATCTTGCTTCTACGAGTATGTACTGCTTCTAGTGAATGTTTATGAGCCAGTGCACTCATCCCAGATTATGGTGGAATTCCTTTGCAACACTGCAGCCATTCCCCTTTTTTTTAATGTTACATACTATATTGCGTTTGGTTTGTTATGAATCTGTAATGGCAGCTTCAATGCTGAATGGGCCATTCGCCCACCAACTAAGAAAGTTGGCAGCAATGCCCGACGATGCAGTTGCCAATGAAATTTTTTGTTGCGACCAAAAATATTAGAAATGTCTTGCCAGTTTGACCTGGTACGTCCACAAAAAAAAGCCGCCTTGATCTGCATCAACAGTCAGCATAATCCGATTATAAATATGGTATTTTTTTTTGTTCAGCTCTCAGTAATGGCTCACTATTCGTATAACGGTGATGGCATACCATAATGAGTAAGTGGTAAACTTGAAATTAAAATGCTGATCACTAAAGCTTCATTATATATCTCTGGCGTGTAATCTATATTTGGACATTGGTCTGTTTGTCTAACTCGGTGCAATATGTCTTCAGTCATATGATTCCTGTATTTTTCCCACAAAGTGGACGATTGTGTTGGATAACATGTCGTCAAAATAATTGAAAATAGTTTACGAATGTTATTCGGCGTGGATGTCAACGCTGCATCAGCATGTGTCAGACCCCAATAATTGTCGTCTTGCATCTTGATATGTATTGAACATCCGGCCATTAACTAATCACAAAAATTCGAAAGGTGTTGGTGTGGGAACATTCACCAACAACAAACGCAAAAAAAAGCATTCATGTTGTTTTGGATGTACTGCGTAAAGTCGTCCCAATGTCTTGGCTTTGAATATACCTGCGATTGAAGGATGTGGTTCTCGTTGTTTGCGTGGCTGCCATGTTTTACCTGATTTGTTCCATGTAAAATAGCGTGCAACATGCGGTATATAATAATGTTTTTGCAAATTGGCCGAAAACATCAGGTTTTTGGCACAATGTGAAAAATTCATTCAGTGTAGTTTTTGGTGGCTCAAGTGCTCTTTGGAGAACATTTTCTTCAGTGAAATATACACGTTGACCGTTTTTAAGATGTACTGCTAAATGTTGGAGAGAAGGGTCTCTTTCGTGTGTGGAAAAGCTTAGAATATGCCAGATCGCTTCCTTGCTGCTTATGTATATATGAGCCTTATACGTTTCTGAAAGCAATGGTGAGTATGTTACAACTCACTGATTTTCAATTTCAATTAGATTTGTAGAATTTGTTATTCGCATTGTGAATGTTTGGCCACCTTTCTCAGCGTTTCTGCGGCGATACAATGGATAACCTTCGATGTCCATGATAGTATCATTAATGCATTGCTTTGGGAAACGCTTCTTGCATTTTCCACTTTCCATGCATGGCGATGTCATGTTTAAAGTCCCGCACGGTCCGTGGGTCATGTGACTGGTAACAATATTAAACAATTCTTGGTCAATTGATGGATCCGGAATTTTGGCTGAAATTATCTGATTGATTTCGTCTGGATGGATTTTAACTTGACGCCAAATTGAAATGTGAGCGTGTGGCAAGCCCACGCCTTTGCCACTCAATCGAATACAGCCAACATCGTTGTTGCCGAAAACTGAATGTTTTACAATTAAATCAATCAATGATATTAATTTTTGCTTAAACACACGTGCAGTTATATCATAGCGATGCATTGATTGTTGGCCTGGTAATAGCAAAGTTTGTATTTCCTCCCAATTTGGATTACATGTAAATGTAATAAAAAAAAACCTGGACGACCGTAATGACGCACGTATGTTAAGTCATCGCATCTTATATGTATTCCTGCATTTTCCGTGGACTCTCGATATAGCTGGAAGGTAAAATAAATGCATTACCGATGTCATTGGCGATTTTTTTTTTTTTTTTTTTTTTTAAGAACTTAACACTCAAGTGGGTATGAATACACTTAAAGTGCTTGACCACGTGTTAAGTTTTTTGGAAAATCGGATAGAGAGAGAAAGAAAGTGGTTATTACGCTCCATGGGTTGCATCCAACATTTAATGGGGAGACTAAATTCTTAGTGGAGGTTGGCTTGTTGTTAGTTTCCAGTCAACTACTCATCATACTTGATTTTCGTTAACTGAAAAAGTGAATAAGTCTTTCGGACGAGGCTGGGATTCGAACACCGAACCTTCCGATTTGGAAGCCAGTCCACTACCACTTGAGCCACGGCCACCCACTAAATTTCCATCGATGTTCCCGCCGCCAATGGAATCCCGTAAGTGCACGTAATCCTCCGATCTTAATTTAGCCTGGTTGTATCGAATAAATCGCAAACATTCGCTTTCGATCTTAGCGTACATATCCACAAAGCATTGATGGTACAGCTGACAATATCGAAGGATATAGTTGTCCTGATTATGTCCAACATCAATCGTCGGGTTTAAGACACAATAGCGGCTGTAGCATCGTCAATTCAGGCAAATCCAAGCGTTTCGACTCGAAAATTATCGGCGCAAATTGGAGTTAGCAGACGGTCATTACAACGGATAATTCATGATGACTTACACTTGTTTCCGTACAAAGTCCAAATTACAAGCAACTTAAACGCTCTGGATTTGTCTATTCGCTTGGAATTTTGCCAAAAAAAATGATTGAAATGGCCGAAGAAGACAACAGCTTGATAAATTTTCATCAGTTTCATCAAGGTGCATTGTGCGGCCATACTTCTTTGAAGAAAACGGTATAACAGTAACTGTCAATGGGGACCGTAATTTAAAGATGTTGAAGGAGTTTTTTTTTTACCCAAAACTACGCCGAAGAAGTACTTGCCAGCCTATGCAGCACTGTCGCCCTGGTATCATCTGCACCCTTACCCGCCAGCGATCAGGAGTTGGATGTTCTACAGATCTTACTAAGCAATGACATGGAATTAGGCGTACTGACGTACTGGGTATAGCCGACCAATTGGCCGACAGAAATGAGAGAACAATTGGGGTTTTAGGAGATTTTTTCCCAGACATCACAAAGAATGGCGATGTGTCATCAATTGATTTAGAAGCATTAAACAAGCAACTGGAGGAGACAATTCGCGTTGCTCTACAAGCTACCGAAGCTAAACCAAAACTAACACACACCAATGAAGTTCACGCCAGCAGCAGCACGAATTTTGACAAACACACTGCTGAATCAAAGTCACCAGCTATTGGCGAGCTGAATTTAGATTCAAATGAGGACACTACCGATACTCGTATTAATGATCGTAATGAGAGATTCTTGACTTTTGGAGCATCACGATGGAAATAAATTGTTTTCCAATAGGGATTGACAACTTTGAATTTAATTTTTGAATGCACTCTTTCCCTAATCATCAAACTGTCACTGTCAATTTATTCAGTAAACTCAACATTTTCATCATGGTAAAATACACGAACGAGCAACGTCTGAAAATTATAAAAATTTTCTACCGAAATTCGAAACCGCTGACTGCAACTTTAAGAGCGTTAACTCCAATTTTCGGTCGTAATTCTCGCCCTAGTAGACAGGCAATAACAAGTTTAGTGCAAAAATTTGAGTCTACATATTCGTTGTGTGATGTTGCCGTGTCAGTGAGACAACGGGTTGGTCGAAGTGTAGAAAATATTGCTGCCGTTCAGGCGTCCGTAGCAAACAATCCAAATCAGTTAACTCCACGGCATTCTCAAGAATTTGGCATCGCTCAGACCACATTATGGCGTATTTTGCGTAAGGATCTTGGTTTGCGTTTGACGTACGTTCTCCGATTGGGTTCTGAGGAAGATGCGCCAAGATGATGAATTTCATCGCAAAATCGTCGATTGGCCGCCTCGTTCGTGCGATTTAACGCCGCTTGACTATTTTCTGTGGGGCTACGTTAAGTCATTGATTTATGCCAACACGCCGACGACGTTGGAAGAGCTCAGAGCCAACATTGAACGCGAAATAGCGGTCGTTTCGGCCGAAATGTGTGGCCGAGTCGTTGAAAATTGGGTCCAACGAATCGACTGCTGCAAACGTGCCCGCGGTGGCCATATGAACGAAGTCGAGTTCCATTCATAAATGTTTTGATTGTACTTCGAGCCGATAATAAAGTTTTTGAAATATCTCAAATGGTTTGCGTTTTATTTAAAAAAAAGTTGTCAAGTCCTTATTGGAAAACCCCCTATAGCAAGAGAAATTCTCGTTTGGTTATTCGCAGGAAGCACTCAAACCCAAACTGGTGACGCAAATACACCCACTAGCCGCAGCAGTAGCGAAACCGCCGAAGCAGCTGTTTCAGCACACAGTGATTGCCAAAGAACCGCTGACGGTTACACTGAAGGTATTCCCGGACATGTTACCCGGCTGTTGGTACTCGCCAACCGTGGTCTAGCTAATGTTATCCAAGATTTGATTATTCGCATCGCTGCAACAAGCGAAAGCTTGGTCAACTTCAAAGCACGACTCATCACACTCTATGCTACACTGTAAAAATGCTTCTTTAAAATATACGCTAAAAACTCTTCTGTTACAATCACAATAATTGACATACACGAAAACAACAAGTAATTTATTTATAACTAATACGTTGTATACCTATATGATCCTTTTAGTAGTCCTTGTTTTTCCTGTAAAGAATCTCTTTTATTGTTCGCTAAGCGTGAGAAACTACCTTCCAAAGAGGCAGAAGTAATTCCTTTTTTTTAAATGCTATTAGTTGCGTTTTGTTGTTTTGTGCTTTGACTTAATACTCAAGCCTCAAGTTGTACCTAGTGTTAGTATAAATTTCCCTAACCCCTATCTGTCTTATCAGTATCTACAAACAAATGTAAATATTTTCTTTTTTAAATTACTATGGCACTAAAATGGAATGTGGGTGAAAAAAACTATGTAAACCAATAAAACCCGAGCAGAAGTCTGCTACAACCAAATAATTTTTAAGGCTGTGGGAAAGGATCCACTAAGGAACATGCACCAACTCATCTATTATATCTATGCGCATGCATGTCTAATGAATGGAATTTTAGCATTGCGTATCCGAAACTGAAGTAAGTATACCACCTGATATCAACTACATGGATATATGATAGATCAACTAAACATCGCTTTCAAGATCATCACTGTCACTGTCACTGTCATCATCAACGTACTAGGCCCTTATCAATGCAGTTACACAGGTAGATCTGTTGAGTGCACCATCGACCAGATCTTCACTCTGCGGCAGATCTGTTGAATATCCAATATTAAATCGATCGGAGTCCCATAGATGTATCCCAGTTACACACTCAGCTTGCAATAAGTACGTATATATATGATATCCGGGCTAGTAAAATTAAAATAAAATATATATTAGATATAAATTCTATTATAATATGTATGGCTGTACAGATGTCAGCTTATTTCTCACCAGTTCAGAGCACACTAATGGAAATTTAACTACGGGACCAAAATATCATGAAGTGGATACCTAAACGTCCGACCAATAGCGCATACCAACTTCAGGATGCAGTGGTAGGCGTGGCACACTGATTTGTTTGTCGGCTATAAAATAACAAGCTTTCTAAAACTAAATCATTTGCCTGTAAAAACCTCTCAATCGCATTTGCTTGTAGCGAATAACCGTCGCGCCGGTCCCACTCTCTGTGGAACAGGAATGACAAAATGAAAGGTACAAGTAGGAAAGATCGTTGCAATATGTAACACACGTATCTAATTCTTCATACCTACGCTACAACGCCGATTGTGGGGTTTGTCTAGATTTGCGGACATTGGAACCATTCTACAGACCATGTTATTTCGAATCACCTCGTTACTTTGGCTGAAGTTTGGTGGTGTTTTTTAATTAAAGTGATCCAATTGTTTTTCTTTCGTCCTCTTCTTCGAACCTCATCTGGAATTTAAGAGTCTATTGCTTTCAGGCCGGATTTTCCAACGATCATCTAAAATTCCCCGATCGGTAGTGGTTACAATTTTTCGTGTCGGCTTTGCCTTTATACAGCTGAACCAGAAAGTTCAGCCTCCACCAGTTAGTCTTTTGGTCGCCTGTCAACATTTTATTGGACAAATCACCGGCACACAACCGAGAGAATGATTAAAGTACTCTCTTTCCATGTATTGCATTCTTTGCGTATCGTTTGTAAGTTACCTCGTTCATCT
The DNA here is from genome assembly GCA_949129095.1 of Volucella bombylans. Classification (NCBI taxonomy): domain Eukaryota; kingdom Metazoa; phylum Arthropoda; class Insecta; order Diptera; family Syrphidae; genus Volucella; species Volucella bombylans. The sequence continues at coordinate 106,875,843 of OX422143.1, read as the reverse complement.
GCAACATAATTTGGCGGTTGAATCTCCTGCGAGTTTTTTCTTCATTGTACCCAGATCCTAAAAAAGTTAGCACGTTCATCCATGGTGCGGGGTTGCACTTCTTCTACAGCTTTTCCCCTGCTTATGGGTTGTGATGATAACACCTCTAGTTTCCGATCCTTCTAGTTCCCTTTTTTTTCAATTTTTCTTGCAATGCCTGGAAGGTGTCCGAAGGCAGATTTACTCGTATACGACTATTTTAAAATCTCAATATCCCAAAGGATATAAATGGTGCTACAGGGAGTTGCGATTCCTACGTGAGCACCGTCAAATTTATTCACATTACAATATTCGGCGATTGAGCGATTCGTTTGTGGGTGCAAATGACGAAACTTCGTCAGCGCTGAATAACCCTCAACCAGAGCCAAGCAGAACTTCGAGGACCACCGAAAGCGTTCGCGAGGTGAAACGAAACTTTTGTGAACAATGAAAGTTCAAGAAGTTCTACAGAAACATTTCGCCCTTTAAAGATTTAATTGATGCAAAAACTTAAGGTGAAGGCAGTAATAGCATCGGGTAAAAACGTTCATCTTTAACAGGCTTACAAACAATATCGTCTTCTGGGAATTAGACTGCCGTTTGGAATCCCCGTAGCGCCAGGAATATTTCAGAGATTCATGGATAATTTGCTTTGTGGAATACAGGATGTTAAGTTGTTAGGCACACTTAGAGAGGGTGCTAGAGAGGTTAGTACAAGCAAATCTGACTGTCCCTGAATGTAAATTCATTCCTGGAAAGTGCGAAATCGACTTTCTCGGTTTTCGAATTTCGAATCGAAGGTAATGGCTATCCAGAGTGCTTCTATTCCGGAAAATAAGCAAATGCTTCAATCTTTTACTAAACTTTTATAACAAGTTTTTACCAAATAAAGTAGCAAAAGCAGAAAAATCGGCACGCTGGCCGATTTCGAACAGCACTAGCTGGTCATAAGTGAAAAATAAATGTTGTTACTACAAAATTAAAAAAATACCAGTAAGCTTAAAGTCAACCACCCAAATAATGAGAAACAAAAAAAAATCTTTAATTCCTTTACTTACGCTAACAGGTGTTTATAAAGTGTTATAGTGAAATAAAAGTGAAATAATTATTTGCCACAAATATGTCAAAGTATGCTGTTGGTAAATATTTTTAAACTCAGAGTATTTTTATTAAAAAATAATTAAGGTTCTGGCACTATAAACTAAGTGTGGTGGTAAATTTTTTTGTAGTGACGAGCTAACCTTTTTTTATTGCTTGGTCCATAACAAAAAAGTGCGATAAAGTGATATTTTGAAACTTTTTTTGATTTAAAAATTGGATTATTACCTTTAAAATAATGCTTAATTAAAGTGCCGAAAGTCAGTGCAACATTCTGTTTTCTTCTCCTACAGGTATCAATCCGCCCTTTCAGGGCGAATATTCCCTGTACGTCGTGAAGTTTTTTTGTTCATTCAGAGTGAAAATCTTTTTAAGTCATCAGTAACGATTTATGCGTGTGCTGTTTTGCAGTACGCATTGTCAAAAAGACAATAACCGTTCTTGATGAAGCTGCTCTTAAAAAATGTCTCGAATACAGTAAATCGTTTGTATCACAACTTTTCAAAAAGTATAAATAAAAAAAAATATATCCAGAACGATTTTTAAAAGCTGATGAGTTTTTGCTTCAAAAAGAGTTCCTAATTCCATTGCCTGAAATTCATTCCCTGAAATTCTGGAAAGACAAGGAAGATCGGAAAAGGAAGTCCAGGAATGTGGAAATAGAGCTGAAGAACGAAAAGACTGGCCGAAGAATCATCGTTTGCTGTTGAGTCTAAACTTAGAATAGAAGGAAAGTGTTCTAAAGCCGAAGTCGTAAAAAGGGTTGTAAAGTGTTCTCCTAAAACACTTAAAAAGCTTAAGAAATCCGAAACTCCGAATGCGATCAAGCCATCAAAGGTGGCCGCGGTGTAGTGGTACTAGCAATCGCTTCTCACTCGGAAGGTCAAGGTTCGAGTCCTGCCCACGACAAGTCTTTCAAGTTTTTCATTTGTGTGATTGGAACTCAGACAGAAAAACTCTGCATGTGAAGGCATAACACTGACACGTAGATTTGGCTGTTGTAGAATTTCAAGCACAAAAAAATACTGCGAATTATAAAATTTCGAATCACTCTGAGTGAAGAAAAAACTCTCCGTCCTATTCGGACTCCCACCCCCTGGAGAGCGAATATCGAAACCAAACACATCTCTTTGCGTGTTGCAGCAGGAGACAGTGTCCTGTCAGGATCCCTGTTACTGTCCTTAGTTAATACCTGTTTATCGACGAAGGGAATCATCGGCCTTTTTTTTAAAGATATTAGCTATTTAACTGTAAAATGTATAAAAATGTTGAAATGTTCAAAATTTCGCTGAAATAATTCAAAAATTTAAATGTTTAATAACTATTAAATTTATCAAAAAATTTGAGTAATTGGGACAAATAGTTATGTGAACGCTCGAAGTATGGCCGAAAACCCAGGTGAGTAGATTCCATGGTACAGCGCGATCAACGCTCCATCGAATTTTGGGAAAAAGAGTTATAAAGTCATAAAATGAACACAGGAGCTTAAACCTTTAACTAACAATAAAGGTTGAAAATTCTTGAGATTTAACTTGAATTTAATCGAAAAATCATTTCAAGCGATGAATCGCATTTACGTTTTTAACGTTTTTGGGGCTTAGAAAATCCGAGGATAATTGTCACAAAGGAAGGTATGCATATGGGCGAGGTTTATTTCTGGCAAGACTGTAATGCGTGCCACATAAGTGGTCAAACCATTGTTCCTTTGAGATAAAAATTCCCCGACCGAGTCGTTTCTCAACATCCTGCAGTTTAAAACCGTGAGATTGCTTGTGAAAGGGAATGCTTATCCCAATGTGCATTACTCAAATGAAGCACCTTAAGCCATCATCCGTACTGTTATCGATAAGATAGGGCCACAATTGCACCAAACTGCGATAATCATAAGAGCCTGAATGTGCAACAAAGACGATATTATTTTTTCATTAGTAATATCAATCCTTCTTCTATTGATTAAAATAGATATCAAATCGTATTTTTAAGCTGTTAGACTGATTATATTTCTTATATTTCTCGCAAATTTGGGACTGATGCTACCGAATAACAATGCACTCCAGAACAAGGTGAGATAGGTGTTCGGGGGTGTCAATTGGCTGGGAAATGTTAAACAAGAATGGAAGGTAGTTAATCAGATCTTGGGTAAAGAAAGAAAACCTCAAGGAGTCTATAATTTATATGAAAATAATGAAAATATTTCTGACCCTTTCACAATTGCCAACATTTTCAATTATTACTTTGTTGAAATTTCTGTTAAGCTAAAACCTACCACTCCGCTTAAGGATAATTGCTCCTGTAGCATTTCTAATGGTCTCATACAGGAAAGTATTGTCACAAATAGTTTCGTTTTCGACCCGTTTACGTCTTTTGAGATTTTGAAATGAATAATGTCAATGCAAAATAAAAGTTCGTGCACAAGTGATGGAATCTCTGTTATTGTTCTCAAAAAAATGTGTTGTGTTACTTGTTCAATTTTAGTGTTAACAGTGGTGTGTTTCCAAGTCAACTGAAGTGGGCAGAAGTTATTCCTCTTCCCTTAAGAAAGGGAACCGCAAAGCTATCTCTTCGTACAGACCCATTTCTCTTCTTTCAACTTTCTCAAAAATATTTGAGAAACTCATAAGAAAACGTATGGTTTCGTTCTTAAATCGAAATAATTTCTTTTCAAATAAACAGTTTGGTTTTAGATCTGGCTTCTCAACAGAAGATGCAATTTTGAACTTCAGTTGCAATCTATTTAAAGGAATCAACGAGTCTAAGACCATGATGGACCTTTTCATTGACATGACAAAAGCATTTGACATGGTTGATCACAAGTTACTTTTAAATATACTCTACAACATCGGTTTCAGGGGTGTAATTCATGATTGGTTTCGGTCGTATTTGTTCGAGAGACAGCAAAAAGTTTTTAATAATAGTATTTTTAGCTATTTTCGTAAATTAAATAACGGTGTACCTCAAGGGTCGGTGTTGGGACCTCTTTTGTTTCTGATTTACATAAACTCACTTCTAGAGCAAAAATTCAATGGTTTATCTTCTGCTTTTGCAGATGATATAGCGTTTACTTACGAAGGGTCTTCTATCTTTGATTGCATCGTAAAAATTGAAAAGGATTTGGACACTCTAAGAAAGTGGTTTACATTGCATAAGCTTGTGCTAAGTGATAAAACCAAAGTAACGTCCTTAAAGATTACTGGTGCTTCCTTCGATCCAAATCGGTTTTTTAATGCTGCTGAGTGCAAAAAGTTCTCTTTGCCAAGCCATAACTGTAGAAAGATAAACTATTCTTCATCTGTCAGTTGTTCCCCCAGTTGCTTTAAGATAGAAAAAGTTGATTGCTTCAAATACTTGGGAGTGCTTATTGATTCTAAATTAAACTGGAAGCCTCATATATCTTCTGTAAAGGCACATTAAAGAAGCGTTGTCAGGAAGATGTATCGACTCCAACCCATTTGTTCAAAAAGTGTTCTCACCATGATTTATTATGGTTTGGCTAATTCAAAACTGCAATACGGCCTTTCGAGTTGGGGAGGAGCTTATGTAAATTATTTTGGGTCCATACTTACTGCGCAAAAACATCTGTAAGAATAATTAGTAGGAAAAACCGTTTAAGTCATTCATTGCCTCTTTTCTGTGTACTTTGTATTCTCCCTATAAGACATCTATACGTTTTTAAGGTTTTAAGATAATTTTTCAAACAAAGTGGGAATGTAGCCACTAGATACTCGAGATCATACAATTTGTGCGTCAATAACATGTGACTTGTTTGTGTACCAATTGCACGCAGAACACATTTTTCTCGTTTCTTTTTATTTTCCGCCTACATACTCGTATTTTAATAAGTTGCCGCTCTCTATTAGGAGAACTCATAATTACCGTGCTTTTTTAAGAGTTGTTAAAAAATGGTTATTCACGCTTGACTACAGGCATATAGAATCCTTTTTAAATATAGTTACGTAATGTTCTGAGTTACAAAATATTTCAATAGCTAATAGATAAAAAAGTTTTTCTTTTATACTACCATTGTGTTATGCAATTTTTGTTTTTTCTTTTATAAACTATTATTGAAGTTTTTGTTAATTTTTCTCTGTTGTACCCCACATCAGAAATTAAGTTGTAAAATTTCGAGCAGACCATTCGTCACTGATCGTTTTTTTTTCAAAGAATGGTCACTTTATTCTTTCCGCATTGTAACGCTTTTATTCTTAAGAATTTTGTATTATTTGTTAAGTGAATTTGAATAAAATTTAAATGAAATGAAAATAAAAATGAAAAAAAAATATTAGCATCACCTATGAGTTTTAATACACGCTTTTAAATCCTACTTAGAAAGTGTGGGTAGATCTTAGGGGCACCTGCCCAAATTTTGGCATTGTAATCCAATATTCGGTGCTGGTGGTTGTCCAATTAGTTATGCTGTTAATATCGGGAGTTAATGAATCGTTCCCGTTCTACAGCCGAAGAACAGGAACATGAGCAAAGGATTCATTGGATTAGAAGTGTCAGACAAGAGAGCATTTATAAGCACTAGAACGAGTGTCGGACACAGAACGGAGCCCTGGGACTCTAGACCGTCCAAGACAACTTAAATTGAATGTTCCGAAAGGTAATTTCTAATCCATTCAAGATGAGATCCATCGATTCCAAATTCACGAATTTTCAACAAAAGGAACTGATGCCAAACTTTGTCAAATGCCTTTGAAATATCAAGTGCAACTATCAGATTGATGTACGCTTTGCGGTGAAACATGACATCAAATACTAGTAAGTGTACCTATTCCTACGGAAACCGTATTTCCGGTCATTGAGAAGTTTTCGTGTCTCGAGATATTTCATGAGCTGACGGTTTATAAGCGTTTCCATGACCTTGGGAACAGAGGACGTAGGTGCAATGGGTATATAGGAGGAGAAAGAAAAATATTCCCTTCTTTTAGGAACGACCTGGTCAAATGCTGTCCCAAAGAGTAGGATTGATGAAAAAGCTTACGAAAACCAACTTTTCCTTAACCTGTACAGCCTCTTTACAGCTCGAGTAGTACCACGCGTTGTCTTTTGATCGTTTGATCGACTTCATCCGATGAGGGATAAGGAGTCTCATGACAAAAGGAATAGTGTCGTCATCCACATCGTTATCGAGGAAACATAATAACCAGTTATAATGTTCAAAGAAGCTGTTAAGTCCGCTTAAATTGTATTGCCAAACAGTTCTTTTAGGAATCTTTTCTTTAACTGCGTGGTCAGTATACGAGAAATTAGCTTATATGACATAGTGATCCGACGAACCTAGAGCGGATAGTACATCGACCCTCTCAGGGTGAGAAGTTAAAACCAATACCATGGTATTGGCAGTATGACTTTCAACATCTCAACACACCGTCCTTAGCCAGGTACTAAGCTAGATGTGAAAATAATTTTTTTCTCGTTTCAGTGTTGTATCTTTAAAATTGTCACACTTTTCATCACCACTGTAATAATAATTTATTTAACTCTTCTTTTTTAAATCTATTCCAGCGTAGCATTCTCCATTCATAAATCCATGCAACTTTTACTCTTTCTACCCTCCGACTATAGTCTTCTTCATGACTTCTTGTGCCATATTTCTAGTCATCGTAACTTCACTCCAAATAAAGAAAACGCAAAGCGGAAAACATACTAATGTGGAGATAAAACATAAAACAAAAAACAGATACTCAACGCAGATAAATATAGAAAGCCTCTTAACATATAAACACTTCTCCTCTGTGCGCTTATTCGAATCCAGCCACAAAATGCACTTAAAAGTGCGGCAGATACTCGTGCAACAACAATTCAATGTGGTCAATGAATTCTTCTTGGTTGATCGACTATACCATGCTAAGGAGGGACAAGCCCACGTACCCCAATCAAATGAACAAAATGAGACCTTCAATGAAACACAACCCGGACTTGGTCACACTGGGAGCACCCTTCAGCTCGCCTCAAGCTAAAAATATCTTCACCAGCCCGTCCTTGTCCCGTCGGGTCGCCATTGAGCTGAACGCTGTTGATTAGTTCTCTCGCTGGAGCGTAACATTGAGTTCTCTCCCCACTGACGAGTTGCAGTGCAACTCACAGTCAGGTGGGCATGGGCTATGGCCATAGAATCAAACTCGTACGCTCGCATTCAGAGTTTGAATTCCAAGATCGCTCTCTTTGAAGCAAAATGAGATTGAGAGTAGTCGCTAGAAGACAACAAACAAGAGGAACGTGATAATTCTCGCATAAGAAATGCGATCGAGGGGGAATGAAAGAACTGTTTTTTTTTTCTGTTTTGTCTTTTGTTTTCTTCGTTTCAACAAACCTGTTGTTCTTCTCGCTCTGCATGAAAAGATGTGATCCGCGCGCGCTGTGATGATAACACGCCGATGATCGCGCATTTCAACGCGCGTCAAACATCCAAAAACAGTACAACAAAACGAAAAGCTTGAATTTTGATAAGAGTGACCAGTGTGAAAAATAAAAAAACCAACAAATAAAGTATTCAAACTCTTGTCAAGACATTGCAAGAGCATTTGAATGTTATTAGTATTTTTTGACATATCATCAATTTGGTGTTTATCGCAACAGCCTACACCCGTAGAAGACATGACTAGTTCAGGAACTAAAACCACGGCAACATGGCTTGCGACGGACTTTCCCGGATTGGGATCTTAAGCAATCCAGAAGAGACTCTTGAGACTCAACTACAGCCACAAAAGTGTCCCATTTGTTTCGGTCTTCACATCAACCCCGATGCCGGTGCTCGCATTACAGGCAATGGCAAACGGTACTGGACTGTGGTCAGTGATCAATTACTTAGAAAATGTAGACAACATTGAGCCAGATGATATGTGGTTCCAGCAGGATTACCGCTATGTGCCATATTGCTAAATGAAACCATTGACTTACTGCGGACTCGATTGAACGACTACATTATATTATATCGCTAAGTGGACTATTAAACTAGCCATCGAGGGCGTGAGATTTGACGCCACTCAATTACTTACGGAACTTTGTAAAGTGTTTGATATATGTGCGCTGAGAAACCTATTCAAGCCTTAAAAGTCAAAATAGAGCCATAAGCCTCCAAAAGAGTGACCTAAAATTGGACCAACAGCTTTTTAGTGCCCGCAAATAGCAGGTGGAAATACAAAAAGAATATGTGTCCCTTGATGTGTCCATTTCTCTATGTGGTCAAAATCGAATTTGCGACACAGACTTTTTTCACCGAAGATGCTAATGATCTCCTCAATTGTCTTATCTATCATGCAGACACGATCAGTAGTAGTATTATGTTCAGCCGGATCTTAGTCTAACCCATAAAATCGTTGGACTATTCTTCGTTAAAGTTCCATCTGTAGTATGTAGTCTATATAATCTAAGCCGTAGGTGGGGTGGGGCAGTGAGTACAATCACCGACTACTACGCACGACTTTCTGGGCTAAAAACTAACTTGCCCAACGCCAAAAAACGGAAAAGTTTATCTGTTTTGCTCTTCGTCCAGTGCGAGGTTTGGCGGAATGACATTTTTTTAAAAGATTGATTTGTTAAAAATTTCAATAATGCCACATTGGAGCAAGGGAAGTTATCAAAAAAGCAAATCAGATGGTAGTTCACATATCTCAAAAATTTGACAAGCTTCTAAGCGACAATATTTCCCGTAGCGATGCCTTCCAGCTACAGTGTCTACTCCTCTATATGAACTACTACAGAAATTACACAAAAAGAAGCCACTGCTTGACTAACTTAAATGGCTGCGTAGTTTGCTACTTAAGCTTTGAGATAATGCAATAGCGGTGCACACATGTCAAATCTGACATCAGTATCGTAAAGTTTGACATTTTTAAAGGTGCTGAGAACGTTTTGTCAAATGAGTGCAATTTTCGTTGAAAAATTAAATTAAATGAATGTTTTCGTGTTATGATCTTTTTTGATTTTCGACGTGAATTAACTCAACAACAGTGTGCGGAATAGTACGCCATAATTTGTTTGCAGGAATTTTTTGAAGAAATAAGAAAATTAACAACATTTTCCACCACGACAGTGCGAGCTTTCACAGGTCGGCTCAAGCAAGTGGCTTTTTGAGCACTCGAAACATCGAATTAAGACCTGATTTGGTACCCAATGACTTCTTTTTATTCCCTCTAACAAGTGGTTGATGTATTTAAAGCGCATATTTTGGAATTACCTCGTTCGCAGTTGCTTAGTATAGTTATAGAGAAGTCGTGAGGGACAGCTAATACAGCTAAAGCGCCCAATCGGAGTGATGTAAAGCATTCATCTAGTGCGAAGCACTCACTACCTTGGAGAACTGAAAAGACGTATTGACTTTGGTGAGGTATGACGGTCGTTGCTGAGCTTCTTATTCGGGAGCAGATAGATCTAAGGAAAACCCCATGGCATGACTTATGGAAATTCACAAAATAAATTAAGAGAATATTTACAGACACAGAAGATCAATTATTCATCATCGCCTTTTCTTTACATAATTCTTTCGAATTCTCTCGATTCTCTCTTCTAACGCATTTTTAGGGTACATTGAAATGCTCAGCACCCTGTTTCGAATTAAGAAAACTGCTACTGCTATTCCTTTTGTATTCGATCTTTTTAAAATGCGCCATTCATGTTTAACTCAGAGATGGAAAACTAAACAAGTTTTAACCAATATGGTCACACTGGTCACACCAGAGTCGAAGCCATCGTAGACGACCGAGCTGATTCGAATCAAGAAGAAAGCCAACTCACCTCAAAAGCGCTTTTTAGTCGATCGTAGCTTTTCACTGCGTCTAAACGTGTCTGATTTTAAGTCCCGGCGTAGGTCGAACAAAAGAAAAAAACAAAAACAGCCGAAATTTAATTCATAAAAAGTGTTTGCGGTTACTTGCTTAAAAGATTTTCCAATTTATGATGGAAAGTTTATAGCAGTTTACGGTCCAAGAGGTTTCGGTCTTAAAATTGTCTGCAGAAAAGTTAAGAAAAGAATAAATCGATTTCCCCTCGATCGTGAATGTGTGTATGTGAACTGTGAAACCGTAGAGCAATCAAGCGATTTTGCATTTTCCCAGCTAGTGTATTGAGATTCGCTGGAGCTAGAGAGTTAATTAACGTATTCACCTGGTGGTGTGGTGTATTGGATTACCACCAGCAGCGTTCATCGTCGTGTGACCGAGAATCCATGTGTTACATCGTGTTCACTGCTGTAGAGGATAGACAACACCCAATTGGAAATAGTAGCCGTGCTCGTAGTCGTCATCATCATCGTCGTCGTCGTTACTGTTTTGCTTCGACGATCGAGCTAAGGAATCAGAATTCCATCCAAAGTGAGTTCAACTTCACCTTAAATAGTTTTTTTTTTCTGTCTTTTGGTCTAGCTACTTGGCCAAATTGGGATGAAATTTTTTTTTAATATTATCCCTGTGTTTGGATGAATTTTTTGACGTTTTTGGACCTGTTTTGCCCCCCCTTGTGAGCTAGCTAAAAATTAACGTGGTATTGTCACGCAAATGGGCATTGTGGCGCGAGAGATTCAGAAAATTAGCACGCAAGTGGGAGTTGACTTCCTTCTGTCTGGGAGAAAGGTGGAGAAACAACAAACGTCACTCCACGATCAACAAGTTTGTAGCTTGTTCGTTCAAGTTAACTCAGTTGATGACTAAATGACGGAATGTCGTCATTGTCAAACGCCTTGTAGGCGCGTTCACTTTTGTTACCTGCTTTAGCGAAAACAACCCAAAACAAATCGATCCAGCACACTAATAGAGGCATAGATTGAAGTTGGCATTACTTACTGGTAACTAGTATGTGAGTTTGGGAATTTGCGGGCCAATGTGCGAATGGAGAGGGGTTAATGGAATTAAGTATATAATGCTGTTTTTGGACTACAATTTGACATGTGACATTAAAGATCTGTTTAAATCTGTTGAAATGGTCCACTTTTTGTCGTTACCGGATGCCAAAATATGGGTGGTTATTACATTTTATGAAATCCATGGGCCGTTCTGGCTGTTGCCTCTGAGTTATTTGATCTTTTACATTCGATATTGTGATTTGCTACATAATTGAGAGACATTTACAACTAAAATATGATTTCTGAAACGTCGCTTGCTTTTTTCACTTCTGGACGGGCTTTCAATAGGTGACCTGGCACGCCTATAAGTTTCAATTAAAAGTTTGGTAATTTTCTTTAAAATCAATTATACTCGTAAAATGAGTGTGGCCACTCTTAAAGGCTTAAGACCTTACTAATATCTAAGCAGATAAATAGTCGTATTCTACGACGAACGTAGATTTCACATCTTGCTTCAAACACCTGGTCGCACACCTGGACTCGAAAAATTTCCAGGTCTGACGCTCAAGAAAACAGTGCAGAACCGCGATCTTTACAAAATCAAAAACTTTCTATGTTTTGCAAATGCCATGATGCATTAGTTTGGGTGTAAACAGTGAAAGCGAGAAAATTGAAACGCAGTGATTGTGGGTGGAATGACAAAATTTTAGTATCAAGACCAAGTAGAGGCAATTCCACTTATCGAATCAGTGGTACATGGACGGAGCTACAACATATGTAAACGCAGCATTTTGCAGACTTATTGGTCTAATCATGTCGGAAAGGAACTCCTTTATTTATGTGAAGGAAGAACCTATAGTGAGCTTGTGATATTTGTCCGTCATTGCAGTTGTAGTTCCGTCCGTACGCAGAACAATTTGTGAAAAGTTTTGGCGAAGTGGGTTAATCTTCTCCCAAATAAAGCTTAGCTGACGTAGTGTTTAAAGCCACAAGTCTATACAGTAGTTCGTTATTATTATCGCTATAGAATGAGCCCGATCTAGAAGGAATCCGTGGCCCACAGACTCCGATAAATTAATAAAAACGTCCCATATGGTAAGAACGCCACACTGTGGCTGATACCGTTTCTGTAAATGGAGATGATTTAGATCAAATGTTTTGTCAAAGCGATGACGCTACCTACATAGAATAGAATAACCGAAATCACTCAGAAAGCCTGTGCTGCCTACACTGAGTCGAAAGCAGAGATTCTCTGTCCCACGCTTGAGACTCACTTCCCAGGTAATCTAGCATAACTAGCTCACAACCAGTTCATATTAGGTGAGCTGAGTAACACAACACACCACAGCTGGTACCTGTCAATGGTTGTGGTGACGGATGTGGCCATCGAATATGCTGTTGCTTATTTTGATGGTTTCAAGTCGCCAAGAACATGGCAAGGCTACAAAAAATTAAATACCAGATGTTAACAATTTAGAAGAGAATCTTCACTGGTAACCTGGTGTTCGTATACATATCGAAATCCTGGCGAACAGCAAGTAGACTGCACGCTTTCCAAGAGCTTCAGACCTATCAATCTGACCTTTTTCATGTTGGAGAGCATGGTGAGAATGGTCGACCTTCATTTGGGTAAAACTGTGGGTATAAACACACTTATAATGCTTCAGCTCTTCTCTAGACGCTCTGATAAATCTTCTTCCACTTGATATTCATATCATTTGCTGCACTCTCAAATTCGTCTTTCATTTAAAAAAAGAAGTGGTATTTGGTATAATACGCAACACAGTTTTGATAACTTTGCGCCGCGACAACCTTTTGACTCTAGTCTAATAATATGACACCAGAACTTTCATTGTTGCGAAGACACGTAGTCGGCTTTCCCTGTGCCCTGGACTTGTTTCATCCAGAATCTGAGCCAGGAAAGGACTGTAGTCGGTGCCCATTAGGCACCATATTGTGAAGAATTGTGAAGAATCGTTGGACATGGCGAATCATCTACAAATCTAGAGGCAGCAAAGCTGCATTTGAACACTGTCGGCACTTCCAGGAGAGTGCCAGATTTTTCTGAACTTATTCGGAAGCCTGAATTCACTGATGTCACGAGATCGTGACATGGGACTAAACACGCTTACTACTACGAAAGGCTTAGAGGAGAGTTTTTCAGGACCCTAACCTACTCGTACGTTATGACTGCCTGTGTTCTCTTCTATTGGCAGATGTGTAGGTTTCGTATGAGCATGACCCTTTTTAATTTGTCATCAGGCCAAACGAATGCTTCCCGAGGCCAACGACTTTTCTGTCCCTCAGTTGGAAAGACTGCTGACTGCTGGAAAGACTGCTGACTGCTTACTAGCGAGGCATAAATGAATGTGTAAAATGGATGGGAACTTGCATCCATATTCACGGACAGGGTCACGCGGGTAGAGGTGACTAGTGGAAAGCGGGTTTTGCATTTCCAATAACTGGAAAATTTGCCATCTATGTTATTTCATCTATGCTGACGAGGTGACAGGGTACTACGTTTCCTCTAAGCATCTAAGTGTGCTGGGAATAAGTGATATAACATCAATTGACGCTTAATGTGTGATGAGTGCTCGGCCAACGCTCGTGTCAGTCTTCAGGTACTCGGTGCTTTTCTGGTGGCACTTTATCACTGAAGCTCTACGAAATACTGAGAAATGTCAGTAATAGGAACATACAAGGAGTACAATGGAATATTTTTTGCCTGAGTTCTCTGTTCCAAATAAAAGAACCGTCAACTTATGAACTCACAATCTACCGACACGTTAATTTCGAGAAGAGATTCAATCTTCCTGTCTTACAAATTTATGCCATTTGACTCATTTCGGTTATTTTCGACGGTAATTGACGCCTTAGGAGCAAACTGTTAGTTGTGACATGAGCTAAAAGTTGCTCCAAAGTGAAAACACATTGCACAGAAAGGTAGCTTTTATGTTTTTTTACAAGATACGAATATGTGGCTCTATTGGGTTGAATGAAATTGTCAGGTGTTTGTGCTCCTCAGATTTCTTGGGATAAAAAATAAAAAACCAATTGATGTTACAGATACTCTCACATCCGGACACTCAGGAGGAGATGTTTCTCATGACAGCACATTTATAAAGAGTGTCCCAAAATTCAAGTAAGATTTGATTTTTGCGCCATTTGTGCAGTAAAGTCTTGTAAACAAAACAAAAAAGACAGTGTGACAGCTGAAAGTTCAGTGTTATTAAAAATGCAGCGCTGCACGAGAGAACAACACATTTTCATTGTTGGGCAATATTTTAAAAATAATGAAAGCTTGACAGCTACATACTACATACATTGAAGCAATTCGTGAGAGTGTTGCTGAGAGTCCAGGTTCACCAATTTGTCACCAATATCAAGAATTGGACATGAAATTCTCACGAAAGATTTACAATTTTATGCATTCAAAGTGCAATTGACTCAAAAACTGAAGCCTACTGACCACGCACAGAGAAGTGGGTGCGTTTAATGGATTAAGGAACAACAACAAGTGGATGTTGATTTTTCAAACAAAATCATTTCCTTGCTGGCTCATTTTCATCTAGATGGCATTGTTAATTACCAGAATTGTCGAATTCGGTGTTCAGAAAATCAACGAGTGATTATTGTGAAACAAATGCATCCACAACGTGCCACTATTTGGTGCGATCGCCGGACCATTCTTGTTTGAAAATGGTCAGGCAATAACAGTTAATGATGCCCGATAGCGACATGATAATCTACATGTGGTTTCATTAAGACGGTGCCACATTCCATACAGCCCAAGAAACAATTCAATTAACGCATGAGTCATTTCCTGGTCGAGTAATTTCCTAAATTGGCCGCCCGATCATGCGATTTAACACCGTTGGACATTTTTCCGTATGCTTTTTGAAATCTGAGGTTTATGCCAACAAGCCAAAGACCACTCACGCCTTGAAGGATCAAATTGAGCGCTGTATCAACGAAATTCAGCTACAGTAAAGCCGTGGGGGCCGTTTACTCGATGTGCTATTTCATGCGCTAATGCACAACCATATACTATATACTTTATGAATGGTGTGTTTTCTATCAAAACAACTTCTTGCGTGAATTTTGGGACACCGTTTATAAAGATTGACCAGATAGCAATGATAGTTTTTCCAATTGTTATGTTTCAGCAGCTGTCAAGTTACCAATGACATTCATCTGTCAAAATATTCAGTAAGGTTAGCCATTTTATCATGCATCGTATTACGCTTGCCGAAGGTGAGGAAATTACTAAAAAATATCGAAATTCCGGCTCAGTTGTAAATACGCAACGTCAATTTCATCTTCAGTGTGCAGGTAATTCGTCCCGCCGTGGAAACGTTTGAGCATGAGTACACTCTTTTGGATCTTAAACCACCCATCAGAGAGAGATTGGTGCGAAATGTATCATAGCCGCCGTAGCGGTTCGAAGTAGACCCAGAAATGTCGAACCGGCGTCTATCAGCTATATTGGGCATCGCCAGAGCCTTGTGCTGATGCTAGGACTGAAGCCTAACGGCTGCAGACAACGCCATTTTTGGCTCAGCGGCTATGTCAACAAGTAAAATTTCCATTATTGTAGCGAACACAATCCACAAGTGTTCGGCCAAGCATCAATGCCTCCACAAAAATTGACTGCTTGGTTCGGTTTACGAAATGGCGGCTTCATCGACCTTATTTCTTTCGAAATGATAAAGGAGACACCGTTACCGTCTATGGTCTCAGGTATAGAGCGATGTTAGCCGACTTTCTGTGGTCAGAGCTTGATTACATCGATTATACCCGAGCTTTTGTGCCAACAAGACGGTGGTACGTGTCATACAAGCGACGCAACGCTCGAACTTGTGAAGGAGAAATGCGGCGACTGGGTCATCTCAAGGCAAGCGTTCATCAATTGGCTGCCGCGATCATGTCATTAGATATGATTATTTTCTCTGGAGCCACTTTAAGTCCTTAATCTACACTAACAAGCTAACCACTTAGGATGAACTCGTGGCCAACATTCGACACGCTATTGCCGGAATAACGCCACACATATTCGAGCGAGTCATCAAAAATTGGACCGACCGCTTGAAGCACTACCAACAAAGCCGAGGCTGCCGTTTAAATGATGTTCTATTTCACACATAATGGCATGAACGTACCTTCAAAATAAAGCCAAAATCAATTTTTCCTATCGTTCCCATCTGGGCACCCTATAGATGTTTTAACGTTAATCACCAAAACTGTCTTAAATTCACCTTTTAATCAATTGAGTTTTGCACTCTCGAAATATTTCTAGTTCATGGTAATGTTGTATAAGGTCTCAAGCGTATTTTAACTATGACCTCTGAAACAATTACAGTATGCCTTCCTTTATTTATTCCCTATCAAAGGATAAAAAGTTTTAAAAGACTTCCAGGCTGACACTCTCTTTGAACAGCGTGCTCGTACAAATATAATATATCACCGAATCAAATGAGCTGGGAAAGACCTCCACGCGGCCGAGACAAGTCATTATTTGGACTTTTTTCATTTTTTTTAAATCAGGGAAAAAAAGTATCGCCAACCGAGTCTTAGGCTTACTAGGTGAAAAGTCTATTGGAGATTTTTGTCATGTATGTATGTATGAGTTTATATAATATTTTTTTTTTCAATATATTGTGTCTGTGTAAGGTTAGATGTAAGAAAACCTACGTTTCGATACTCAATACCATCATCGTGCCAAGTATCAATACATTCTTTTTTCGCTTATAGGTATCTATCAATAAGTCAAGGTTATGTACATAGCTACAATACATATCGAACAATAATAGCTTCGGGCGAATTCCAGGCTTTAAGCCAGTAGAGAAATGAGTCATTAGTCAATAATTTTCTGTTTATTTATTAATAAATACCTATTGGCTATGAACGGAAGTGGACTTGGTTTCTCACGAAACTGGATTTTGTTAATCAAGATTTGTAAAATTTTATTTCGCATTGTAGTAACAATAATAATAATAAATGAAATCCAAATTGTTTTAACATGATCAGTTAATCGTTGAAAGACATGGATCTATCTGACGTTTCAGAAAATGAACGAAAGAAGCAGATGTTCTAAATCGTTCAGCCTTGAAAAGAAATTGAGCAGAGTTTAGCCAAGAACAACGATACGACTTGCCACACAAAGAATCAAACAATGGATTTGAGTTAGAAAAACTTTTCTTGGAATTCAACACCGAAAACTTGATCTCGTATTTACACATGATATTAGAAAGTACGCTCCTTTTGCAGTCAAAATTGGGATGATATCGGGAATCTTAAAGAAGGGAATTGTAAACAACTTTGCGGAAGTGGATGTACATATCCTACATAACTGCTGACAGATCGAGATTTCTTTTTTTGCGAACACAAATACTCGTATATGGATAAACATTGCTAACACAAATTTAACAATGAAGTTGGGAAAGTAAGCGGTGTTTTTTTGTAGCTTCAATGTGAAATAATATTCATAAATTGCGGCAAAAGCAATGATATTAGCCTTAATATAATAACCCTAAATATAATTATATGCCATTAATAACAGGAATTTAGGCCCATGAAAGACGGGTCTACGCCGAATAAAGCGCAATATGGAAACCCAATTTTTGACAATTTTTCTAGCAACTGGATCCGTGTTGGCTTCCAAGTAATCCATCGTCATTGGTTTATCGTGGTGATGGTCATGACCGAACGGGAGGTGGATCTGCAATTTACATTAAAAGCCACATTAAATCTCGACCTCTACTTCGTTCCTCTCCTACGCATCCATATGACTTTGTGTTTTTTGAGGCTTTAACCGGCGATCAAACTATAATATTCGGGTCAATTTATGCCCCTCCAAATGTTGCCAGTTATATAGGACTCACCGAAATAATTGAGGAATTTAATTATCTTCGTCCAAACTTCGTAGTGTGTGTTTTACTCAGTCCATGTAGTAATCGTCTGTTTTTTGTAAACTCCTCCGATGCGTCCCACTTTGCCCCCAATAAAACACAGTCTCTATTAGATGTAATTATTGTTAGTGATAAAAATCTGTTGAAATATTATCAAAAACTGTCTGCTCCAGCATTTTAGTACCACGACCTAGTTTTCTGTACTCTGGATTTGAATGTCGACTCTTTTCCAAATTAATCCTTTCAATATTTTGATTTTCGCAACATAAATGTGTCAAATTTAAATTGGCACTCAATATACATGGTTCCTGACACGAATGAACAAGTAAGTAATTCTAAACTCCAATATTCAAAATCTTTTTGAAAAAATTTGTTCCACTAAGAACTCGTCGTGTTGGGCCCAGAGACCAACCCTGGATGTCCAATTCCATCCGCAGTATCATGGCTGTAAGAGACTCTTACTATCGACGGTGGAAAAGGTATAGGTATATTGATATGTTGAACAATTTCAAACTGCTTAGGAACCAGGTGACCCAGAAGATAAATTCATTCATGCTAAATTCAAACATTTCTCAAAACAGTTTAGCTTCAATAAGTCCTCAAAGCACAGCAAACAGTGACTTTTTACTGATTTAACAGCGACTCAATAATGACTTGTAGATTTTCTTCCTTCTAAATGCTGCAATGTTGCTTTTGCAATTCAACCGAAATTAGCCTCATTGCTGAACTAAATTTTGTGACGAAGTAGCGTGTCAAGAGCAAAGCAATCTCGGCCTAATCACCGAACATACGACGGAAAAGACGGTCAAGCCGCTGGATCTTGTAAGCTCATAAGCCAAGATCTTTTCGCAATTCGACTCATTCGGGGCCTACTCAATACTATGTTTCACGGAGGCGACAGCTTTTCGATACGTACATCGCCAATGCGTTTTGTCGATTACAGTATGCGAGGTGCGAAAACGGTTCAAGGTTGTTCGAAGATGAAGAATACCACCTTGATCAAAAAAGAATTTATTCAGAAAATTAAAAATACAAGTTTATTCATCTAAATCTATATTGTCCCCTTCAAAGTAATCCCCATCGACTGCACTTATGCCAGCGCTTGATCCAATCCTCGAAACATATTTTGTTTTCGGTATGTCCATCAGTGCTTCCTGGGATTTTTCCATTACTTCCTCTCGGCTGCTGAAACGCGTTCCCCGCAGTGGTTTTTTAATTCGATTGAGCAGATAGAAGTCACAGGGAGCCAAATCAATGAATTCGGTGGCTGTTGGATGGTATTTGTTGCATTCTTCGTCAAAAAATTACGAGTAATGATGGCACTGTGCGACGGTGCGTTATCATGGTGCAAAATCCACAAGTTTTCTGCCCACAATTCTGGTCTCTTCCGGCGAATTGCTTCACGCAAACGTATCATAACGCCCAAATAATACTCTTTGTTTATTTCTGTGTTTCTGACAAAAATTCATGATGCACTACACCGTTGTAATCCATGAAAACCGTGAGCATTGTCTTCTTTTTTGACTGAAAACGACGTGGTTTTTTTGGTCTCGGCTCATTCAGTTGCCTGATGTCTAGATTGCGTGTCGTACTCATAAACCCACGTCTCGTCTCCAGTAATGATCCTTTTGATGAATGTGGGATTGGATTCTGCCTCGCAAATCTTCTCTTTTGCGATGTCGACATGGTCTCTTTTTTTCATGAAATTGAGGTCTCTTGGCACCAACTTTGCTGCTACACGACGGAAACTCAAATCATTAACTAAAATGTCCTGGACGGATCCATAGGCAATGTTCAAGTTCTCCGCTATCTCTGTGATGGTTGATTTGCGGTTATTGACCAACATTTCTTTTACTCCATCAATGTTTTCGTCGGTTTTCGATGTCGATGGTCTGTCACTGCGTTCATCATCTTCGATTGACTCACGACCACTTTTGAACCGCTCGCTCGTGCCACTGGTAAACGACCGTTTTCTTTAGAGAATCGTTGCCGAAATACTTCCAACATTTCCAACGTTCGCGCGTCATTAAATCCGTTTTTAACGAAAAATTTAATAAGTTCGTTGTTGCAAATTTAAATCTATTATATAGATTTTATCTATTTATTTATTTATCCATACTCTTGGCTACGTGGCTTTTGCAAATGTGAAGTATGACGCTAAGGTTTCGAGGGAATGTCAACAACAGATTTACCAAAAAAAAAAAACAGAACTCAAATCGGAACAATGGGAGCGCCACACGGTGGTTATTCCGGGAACTTGATCAAGGTGGTATTGCTAAAGCTTGACTAATTGGACTTGCAGTTGTAACACAAAGGCTTAATAATGAGCCGATACAAATGCTTCCATGATTCCCTTTCAGATATACATTGGATGCTAAAGGTGATGCTCAATAAAGCTAAAGTCCACCAGTTGTAGGTCTTTTATGATACCACAGAGACGGTGATGCCCATGCTACTCCTGAGACCATAGAGATTTCTTGCAGAATTTGTTACGGCCGATTAGCTTTCAGAGCAGTAACTTCCTAGGGATTGCATTCTGATGCGTTTTGAAGAAAGCCCCATAAGTACGCTAAAGACTCCTATTTTCCTTCCTGCTTACTTTCCTTCTCTGCAGTCATTGGCACATTAGCACAGTGTACTATTTGTAAAATTAGCAATATCTCTTCTCCTGAGGTTGATCAGCTCTCTTGGCCGTTTAGGATCGACTATGGTTTTTATACAATAAGCCAGGTTATGCAGTTGTCCCGATGAACATCTACGAGTATGTCTAACTTTAGAGAACGCTTTTCATTTGTTTATTGTGGTGGCCTAATATTATCAACGGCAGTCTTCAACTACCCTCGATTTTATGATTAGAGATCTAATCACTACTTGACTGTTTACGAATACTGAAATATACTTCAAACCAATTAGCGACTGTATAAGTAGAGGAGACATCAGCTCGGTGTATGTAGAAATGGAGATAGACTTGCTGTAAAAGACTTTAAGTGCCTTCATTAATTTCTTTCTGGAATCGCGTAATTGAAGTCTGTGATACAACTAACGATCAGTTGATTGGGAGAAACTGAGTTGTCGATCAAACTGCATCCTTCCTTTTCGACGTTGGCATTACAAACGCTTTGTCTTATTTTAAAGTCATCCTATTCAGAACGAAAAGACAATATGGGATTGTCTTATCAGCATCTTTATTCTGAGCATTTTAAGATTCTAGGCTTATTGTCAATGCTTTTACATTCCAATCGACAATAAGCAGCACTCTTGCCTAACATCCTATTAAATAGTCGCACATAAAAAGTGCGTTCGCTTTCTTAATAAAGATAAGGTTCAGGGTAATAAATTCTAATTCCTATACCCAAATCGATTTAGTGTTCAAATGAAGTTGTTTTTAGAACCATGAGACACAAGCCATTAACGTTGCAGCTAACGCCATTTAAACACACCTGGATTCGGATTGCAATAGTGAACTCGAATCTTGAATATGCCCACTCACAATACTTGTGATATAGCGTTGGCGTTCCCATACCACTCCGACGAAATTGAGTACTCCAAAGATAGAAAATTTTAATATCTCGTTTTGTGTGTGTAAAAAGGTTGTGTAGGCATGTCATTAACGGTGCTTTTTTTCATCGGAATTCAATAAGGCCCCTAAACGTGTTCCTCTCTATGTTGTTTTGTATCCCATGGAATATTGTTTTGGTGCTGTAAATTCAAGTGGAGCCCACTTTACAAAAGTTGATTTCCTGAACATCACTCCCGCAGTGAACTATTCTCATAAGCCGACATTTGAAGGATTATTGCGTTTGGTCAACAAAAAAAAAGAAGAAAAAACAAAGCAAATGCGTGGAACCAACGACCAGTTTAATGGGCTGTTGCAAGCTCTTGTGTACCTACACAAAGTATAGGGTTAGCCTGTGAATCGAAAATGTTTAGGTTAAGCTTTTGGTTTACATCATTACCATTTGTGTAGGACTAGTCTGATAAGCTACTTACGGCTTGTAATCTACTTTAAATAAATTGAGTGTCAAAATAGTTGATGAAACTTATGATGATACTGAAAAATGTATAACACGATGTTCAGATATCTTTCGGAATTTTCTAAATACTGATTACTTTCCCTGCCACTTGCAGTATTTTAGGAGGATATAAGAGCGTTGTATTTTTATCATATGTCAGTCAGCAGTAAGATGCATCATTGGGTAGATTAAATGGATGTCATGCCTCATTCTTCAACAGAATACTCGTAGATCACTTCTAGTCAGCAAGTGCATGATTGCCGTAGAGAGCATAAATGTTAGCTTCAGCATTCTTTGGAGTCAGTGTAACCTATTCCTGAATGTCTTCACCTGTGTCGACTGCGCTAGTGAGACTTGTAGTGCTTGCTAAGTACGAAGTGTGCATACGGAAAACAGAAGTAAAAAAACTGTTTCCAATTTGGAGGACTTCAGAAACCTGAAGGACTTTTAATAACTTTTGGCTACCTGTTTCATAAATGAAAAATGCTTAATCAATGCGGTTTTTTTATTCTTTCTTGCTTCTTAGAAATACTATCTATTTTACGAGTTTATTGTTAGGCGCCTTTTTGCTGTTATTACCGCTGTATACCTACAATTCATTTACTCAGATAAGTTATTCCAAGTGGATGCAATCCCATTCCCGATTAGAAGCTTTTTTGTTGGATTTCAATAGACTCCGGACGCTTCTTTACAATTTTAAGATTCATAATTGATTAGTTAGTACTGCAAGTTCATACTACATTCAAGCGTCACCAAAAACTTTTACCTCGCAAGGCTCTAATTCAGCTTCTAGATAAACTCTTGCATTGACTTTCATTGAAGAAAGCCTATTATACATTCTCTATCTCCAGAGAAGTATACTCAGATTATTTTACCTTCAGTTTTGTGGGCATTCGTAAGAATCATACAGAGATCAGATTTAGCTTTGTTTTCTCCTATCTCAAACTTGGATTTGTCGAAAAAAATTTTCAACTCAACCGATTTTTAATCATCTTTTCAACCCTTGCGCCACTAGACTAACAGTCTTATTGGCCAGTTACTGGCAGGAACATTATAACACTGGCTGAGCAACCCACTCAAGCTAGAACCCAAGCCTGCTTAAGTCATCTACGTAATGTAGATATTGAGGAAATCGAAATACATTTCAAGTAAGCCAGGTAAGCCACCCTCTCTTCACGATGATTAGATTGTTATGGGAGGTGGTATACTGAATCCCAGATCACTGCGGCTACAGATGGGTCTTTTTGTGATGGCCTCCATTTATATCTCATCTATGATGCCACAATTTGTAAGAAAGGCATCTAAATCTTTAGGTGAGCTGGCAGATATATCCGCCGCTTCAAGATAGAATTTATATTACCTAGGTAACGTTGACGTGTTTTGGTTAAACCATTGCAGTCAGATAGTATGCGTTTTGCTGTTTCCACGTCCTCCTGTGTAAAAACCCTTGATCAGCCGAATCTGACTTCTACTTAATTGTAGTAGTTTTTTTTTTTTTAGTTTTTTTTGGTGGCAACTGCTTGGCATACAATTTCCTGCTTCCCTCCACAAATGAAGCTTCTTTTCCTCTAGCCAAGTTTTATTGCTTCCTATTATTGTATTATTTGATAGCCCATAGAATGCTCTTGGCATCATGAATTGAGATGCGGCTCCTTTTCTAGATACTCGTACTCGTAGTTCGTCTGCTTTTTCGTTGCCTTCATATCAACTGTGTCCTGGCACCGAAATCAGATGAACATTATTTGTGGTGGCCAGTAGTTGTAGGAGTTGAAGGCAATCCGAAACCAGTTTTGATTTTATTTGAAAGGCGTTAATTGCAAGTACGAGTAGGGCTGCTCTGCTGTCGGAGAGAACATAAATATTTTTACTTGTTATATATGTATCTGTTTAGATTCTCTCGAATGCAAAGCTCAATTGCATGGATTTCAGCCTGAAATACGGAGCTGCTTGTTTACTTTTCCTGTTCCCAGTTAAGACGGTCTGCAAAGGTAACCTTAAATTTGTGCCGAAGGTTATATCATTTTTTTTTGTATTTATGAAGAATTGCAGTATGAACTATTATGGGTTGAAATTGGATTCATCTTCTATGATGAGCATGTACTCGTAGGCTTTTACCTTTGGTTCTTTCATGAGTTCAGCAGCAGATGCACAGACACAGGCTAGTCTCTGTAATTTGTTTAGTTTAGCCTGTGATGACCTCTGCGTTGTCACCAAACGGCGGCTGCATACGTGACGATAGGTCTCGTTATTGCCGCGTAGAGCCACAGTGTCAGTATGGGATTAGGCCCCCATTTTTTCGAACTAGACTTTTGCTGGTCTATAGTGAGGCCCTGGCCTTGTCAATAGTCTTAGAAATATGAGTGTTCCAAGTAAGTTTTTCATCCAGTGTGATTCCTAGATATTTGGCTTCCGTTGTGAACTCTATTGTTTCACCGAAGAGAGTGGCATTTCTGAGTCTTTCTCGCCTTTTTTCTTAATACAACTAACAATCCAAGATTGTTTCCTCGAATTAGGCCTCTGATTAGGATAGCAATGTCGTCTGCATTTCGTTGGACATAGAAGCCATTATTGCTGAAAATAATTAATAGTTCATTAACTACGATGGACCATAGTAGGGGTGATAGCTCTCCTCCCTGGGGCAGTCTTTCATAGCTATCACACTGAGTTTATTGCTGCCTAATGAGGTTTTTACTGTTTTATCCTCTAGCATACATTTTATCCATTTTCATGTGGTATAGTCAACCCACATGTTTTCAATGCCTCTCTATATCTGGGAGAATTTTGTGTTGTCAAATGCTCCTTCTATATCGAGGAAACAACCGGCCCCTACCTCTTTATCTCTGCGAAATTTTTCAATACTTGTGATTGTTTTTTTCAAGTTCGTAGGCATTGATATTTATGAAAGGGGCTCACGATGAAATGCAATATAACCATCAAATGCAAGAACTTCAGCCCCGACTCATTGAACGAGCGCTACCAAATAAGTAACCGCTCCAATTTCTGATATATGCTAATACAATTTCGTCCATAAATATTGCCGACAATCAAGGCTTTTAAAACATCCTGGATTCTCCCTGAATAAAATCGAATAGTCAGATGAAAGAACTTAACAAACTGCATCTTGAAACCTCCAACAAATCGGAATTGCCCACATTCCTTAAAGGTGCCCCACAACACCACGACATAAAATCTTTTCAAGAACATATTTGCTATTCACAACTCTGAATGTAAACTGGTTTGGAAGGCTGCGAGCAATAAACGTTAGTGCTTCGAAATAGCCCGAACTGATTTTTAATTTCTTTTCCTTACAAGATTAAGTTGATTCGCCCTAGATGGCTTAAATACACCAATCATTCATAATTACATCCAATTTTGTGCACTATTTAAATGACATTTTCCTACCTAGGGCAGTAACCATCACAACTCTCATGAATTCTAACAACTGTCACCCAAAAAAGTGGGAAAGAGTTTAAACAAAATTGTTCAAACGATCCTCTGTATCTTGGTGAACAAAGAGTTTATTGTGAAAAATAGGTAGAGAGGGCGAAGTGTCTGCATCTGTAGCCACAGCCAAACTGCGCTTAAGGCCTTGTTCCACCATCTCACCATTTTCAAGATAGAAGTCACAAGTCACGTATCAGAATAGGATTGCGGATAATACAAATACCGATGAACATACGACTCCAAGTTTAGAGGATCGCATCCTTCTTAGCACTTCTTTAGAGCACAACCGCATGTGGCACAACTCTTCGTGTCGCAGGCAGATCAAACGGGTGGCCGTGGTGTAGTGGTACTAGTAATCGCTTCTCACTCGGAGGATCCAGGTTCGAATCCTGCCCATGACAAGTCAGTTTTTCATTTGTGTAATTGGAACTCAGACAGAAAAATTCTGCGTGTGAAGGCATAACACTGACACGTAGATTTGGCTGTAGTAGAGTTTCAAGCACACTGCTACTCCTGGAGAGCAAATATCGAAACCAAACACACCTGAGTTTCAAACCACTACAAAAAAAACAATTTTCCTTTCTCCTCCTTCTACCTTTCCGTCCGCGCCCAGGCAACAGTAAAAGGGTATCAACTCCTTAGGCGCGCGTAAATTATAAAAAAAAAAATCCTGCTGACCATTAGGAGGAAAGGGGCGCATCTGTGAAGCGCACATATAAAGCTTTTTGTAAGAGTGTTGAAGTGTCTCTCTGGCTCGCATTAGGCTGCAGGTACTTAGCATTGATATGGTGGATTCTAATACTAGATGCTGCAGCGCGTGGTTATTTTTCTGTAAAAATTCCATTAAAAAGGAGCATACAAGGACTACAGTGGACTAATTTTTGTCAGAGTAAAAAAAACTCCGAACAAAAACTCACCACATTGCATACTAAAAAAATCGTTTTGAACAATCATCCGTTCCAGAATTGATAGTCACGTTATGAGCAGATGTCTCTTGCGTTTTGGGTGACTTAAGTCAGTCGTGTAGCCTTAAGTTCACGGGATGCCCATACATCCACGGAAGCCAGGATACGCCTTGCCAGCACTTACTAAATTTAGAATCTGTATTGGAGTGTATGAATCGAGGTCGACCTAAAACCTCTTGCCCATCTTAGGGTCACGGCTCCCACCAGGAAGCCTACCTCTTTCAAGCCAGACCCGGACTGACGTCCGAGGAACCTGACTCCCATGGTAGCGAGTTTTAAGGCCCGGTGATGACTACCGGTGGTCTTGGTGGTGGATAAGACCAGTATTGCTCTACCTCCGTTTGTTATTAGACTACGTCATTGATGGGCGTAGCCTTAATAATTGGGCAGGGCCCCACGTTATGAGCAATTGGATTATAGCCAAATCAATCATCAATTGGCTGTTACTCGTCGTTACGGACCGAATTACAACTTAACTGGGGCTTCACAAATTGCCAGCTCTAACTTCATGTCCATATTGGAAAGAGTTAATTATGGAATCCAAAGTGAGAAGCTTGAATAAATATCTGCTTGAACTGTCTGGGCTGAAAAACCAAAAGTCATTGATGTGGGGGTGCACATCTATATGAATATCTCAAACGGAACAGACAACATTGTACTTAATCTATTTCTATGAACCATCCATTAGCTGTCTCTGTATTAATTATATATATTACCGTTTATACAATATTTAATTTACTTCAGTGACTTATCCTAATCACTTGATCAAGTACCATCGGCCGACACCAACGAATAGAAATATTTGTATTTCAGTTTAGACCTGCTGTATGTTGTCATCTGCATTTCTTTCCCACTCACCCAGAGTCATAAAGAACTTGACATCAAACCTTGAGTAGTTTCTCGCTGCTTATGCAAAGGCCATAAATGCAACAAATTCCCGAACTAATGGGAAGACTACCGAAAAGACATGACATTTCTGATGAATTTGACGAATTCAAGGCAACACCTATTACTTAATAGCATGTACAAGGATATAAAGAAGACATACTAGATTTTGCTTTCACTCAAAAGTTTTGACAAAAGATACCAATAAAGGTCTTTGTGGATCATTGGACTAATCTCTTGTTCCATTTGTTTTGCATCATAATTCACATTACTTCATTAACTGCTGAGAGATATATTTCGCAAATTCATCTGAAATTTTTTTAAGTCAATAACTTTACAAACTATTGTCATAACAATTCCGCTTGATAGAAACAAAATAATGAGATGCAACAATCTACCGCTAGATATTTCCTCTTTGTTTCGACTTTCTGTCATGGCCGCAATAAAAAAAAATCTCACGATCAGAAATTTCCTTTTGATGACTGCTGCAGATCGCCCAGTGAAAACGACAAGAAACATGAAAAATTTCTTTGAATTCTCTCACCTGCTTGGCAAGTCAGATGCTTTTGCTGTCGCCGTCGCCATCATCGTCGTCGCCTCTGTCGTAGATTGGCACTTTTCAGTACCCAGACTGTTGAACATCACTTAAATGCACTGAGACAGTACAGTATGAGCGGCACAACACGCACAAGCACTATTCGTACCATTACTGGCCTAGCCTATGGCCTTTTGTGGATACAAAGTGAAATTGGTTTTTCTCTTTATAGTGCGCGATGGCGCGTTTCATGGCTTGCCATGGCGTTTGTTTGCCTCTTTTCAGGGTGAACGGTACGTACAAGCTTTGTGTGAGGAAAAATAAATGGAAAATCCATTTTCTACCATCAATTGTAACGGAAACGAAATTTTGATAAGATTTTCGTCTAATCGCCGCCAGGCACGTACATAGAGTAAGCGCACGAAATGTGCTTTAACGCAATTAGTCTTTTCAGATTCGAGTTACATGTATTTTTCTTTTTTATTTGAAAACCAAAACTCGCGCTGATGATGTCTAATTTAATTAAGTGGAAAAAAAAAACAAAAACAAAAACACAAAACTCTGAACGGAAAAGTGTTCCAAATCAGACCATTAGCCTT
The DNA here is from genome assembly GCA_949129095.1 of Volucella bombylans. Classification (NCBI taxonomy): domain Eukaryota; kingdom Metazoa; phylum Arthropoda; class Insecta; order Diptera; family Syrphidae; genus Volucella; species Volucella bombylans. The sequence continues at coordinate 106,847,597 of OX422143.1, read as the reverse complement.
GTTTAAGGGATTCGTATTGTATAGGCATAACTGTTACCGAGGTACATAATAGTGTACACCGAATATGCGGCATACGCATTCAATTATGATGGAAAGCAAGCTGCAGACCCATCGGTAGCGTCTTATGACCAGTTGACACTTATAAAACGGTCTGCCGGTTGATCGTTATTTTTATACTGTATCCACTAACATGAATCGATGTTTCGGGGCCAATTATGGACGCATAATGACCCAAACTTAGTCTCTGCTTTAATAAACTATGAATAGATACATATATGATGAACAATTTCGATAGCAGTGCACCTTTCTATACGCAGCATTAACCAAGAAATAAATAAGAATTTCTTAAAATTTCTTATACGGTAAATAGCAATATTTTCTTATACAGCGAACATTAATTTAATTCCAATTTAATTAAATAATTTATTTTCTTCGGTGGCGTTACAGTCTGAGGTGAACTTCAACCTCAACTAACAAGCTAGCACGATCTTTCTCTTTCGAAGTTGGTTGAGGTCCCCTTCTACTTGCGTGCGATACCTTAGATACGGTCGTCCTCTGTTGCGCCATCCCTCGATATTAGACTCGAAGACTTTTGAGCCGGAACTGAGCCGTCTATTCGTTCAACATGTCCCATCCGTTTCAGACATTAGATCCGTAGGCGGCTGACTGGATCAATGTCGCTGTACATCGCGTAAGCTGGTGGTTAATACCTTACAAACGAGACCTAATTCTACCGCTGTTTTATTCTCTCGTAGCGACCAAGTGTTTCTTCCTCCATTTTCCATAAAGTCACATCCTCTGTGCCATAGAGCAGGACTGGGATGATAAAGGTCCTCGGATTCTGGCCAAGCCGTGGGTGGCATGTGTCTTTTCTGTAAAATATGAGGGGAATTGACATTGTTGACAATTCACACGTATTCACAGACAAGGTCACATGGATAGGAGCACTCAATGGAAGCTGTCAAAATCTGGAAATGTTGCCATCTATGTAAGTTCATCTATAGTCAACCTGCACAACCTGACAGGGATGTCAAAAATAGACAAAGATGTTGTTCAGCTCGTCATATGCGGTTTCGAAATCAACAATGATTAGTGTTGATTGGAAATTCGCGGGTCTCTTTACGGATCTGCCATACTGCGAATGCCTGATAGATGGTCGACTTTCCTGACATGAAACCGCACTGATAATGGTTTCAAACGCTCACGATCTTTATGATGCGTATTCCTCTATAGTTGTCTTAGTCAAAATGTCCTCATTTTTTATGGATTTGATAAACGATGCTGTGATTCAGGGATGCTTTCCTCTGACCAAATATTTTATAGAGGAGTTTCTTTAATATTTTGTAGCATGCCATTTATTGCTCATCATGTCAAGCCAACAAGACGGTGGCATCTTTCGAAGGGTGTTGATAGCCAAGCCTGCTCTACTGCCACCAATCCCTCATAGTTATTCCTACTTTTCTGATTCCCAAAGCCCTTTTTAATATCAGCCAATATATTATCGATATAATCGAGATCTAGGGACTGCTACTGCTTAGCTATTTTGCTGGTATGTTTCGACTTATTATCCTGCGGGAAAATTTATTTTAGGGCATATGGCAACGTTTTGTTTTTCAGTACGTCAACGTATGAGTGCTGGATTATTATACTCGTAGTATAAATTCATATATCTATATTTGACGAAAACTACTGTTGATAAAGCACGCACAAACTTGATTATTTCGACGGAGTCCATAAGTGTGTCTGTCCAAATCATTGAGAGCGAGGTTAAATTTATCCTGAGTTAGAAAATCTAGCTTAGAATATACAACAATGGCATAATCAAATACCTGCAAAGTTTTAACGTGGCTCAAACATGTGTCTTTTGGGGTTATACTAGAGAATAACCAGAGTTTGCGAAATTATCTGTAAGTCCTGCCAATAATATGATTCCTATGATCAATGGTGGATCTGCGATCTGTTTATTTTAGAACCCAAATTAATTATGGTATCTTCCAACCGGAGTTGAATGTCATAAAGGAAATAGGTGGCATGTCATCAGTATTGTGATGGTTTTTAAGTATTGAAATTAAGTTTTTGTGGGTTTAAGATGAAACTATTTGCTTTGACCAATTATATATCCCTATAAAGTCCTGAAAACTTAATCTTCAACCAAACCAGTAGATCTTAATAAGTAAATTTGGCCGTCATTGGCATAGAAATGTAGCTTAGCATTTGAGCAAACCGTAGGGAGATATCTGAATAAGATAGGTCATAGGATAGAACCTTGAAGCACTCTTGACAGTAAGATCAATAGAATAGAATATTTCTCACCAACCATGACTCCTGATAACAACCACATACTCGTAAGTATGCACTTTCCTACTAGGATATCATAGCTTACCCTGTCAAATGTTTAAGAAAAATAGAGCAGGCCGAGTAAAGTGACATCTTCGAAGTCAAAATTAGCCCTTATTTCATATTTTTCTCATAGTAGTAATGCAATTATGCAGCCCGACTAAACTCTAGATAACTAGAGATCTGCCCCTTAAGAATCTTTTCGAAAACTTTTGACTGGCATGGTAGGATGCTTATAGGGCGAAAATTGGTCGTTGAAATGGAGTTAGGTCTTAGCCAGCTGCCAGTTATCGGGAAAAGTTGATGATGTAATACAAAAATGAATTGCATACGCCAGGCTAATTAAGACAGAATCATTTTTATAAGCCCGATTTGTTTTACATCAGTCTTTGACCTGAGTGAGCGTAACTAGTGTACAGTAAATACGAGTAGTAATGTAGTATAGCAAAAATGTAAAAGCCAATATTATTTTCCCGTATATTTTTATTCAATCAAAATAGGATCCGTTGGCGTCTATGACATTCTTCCAATCTGATACAAGGTGGAATATTCCTTTTTCGCAGAAGTGCTGACTTTTTGAGACAATGAAATGGTCGAATTCTTTAATGACCTGTGCTTCGTTCCGGAAGACCTTCTGCCGACAAAATGAATTCAGGTTGCGGAAAAGATGGTACGCCGTTGGGGAAATATCAGGAGAGTACGGTGGATGTGGAAGAATTTCAAATCCCAACTGCAACAGCCTTTGCACCTTTGCACTTACTGGGGTCTAGCATTGTCATGCAAAAGGATCGGACCATGCCTATTGACCAACGCAGGTTGCTTTACACTCAATTTGGTATGCAATATGTCGATTTCCTCACAATATTTGATATCGTTTATCGTTTCTTCTGATTGAAGAAATGAAAAGTGGATTGGTCCATTCGATGCCCCCCAAATTGTCACCATAACCTTTTTTGGGTGAAGATCGGGCTTGGGCGTATGTTTTGGTGTTTCATCTGCATCCAACCACTGATTGCGTACAACGATCAACTACGCCGAAGTCTTTGAGCTAAATAGCAGCAAACAAGAAATAAAAAAAGCACTGTTCAATATGCCACTCCTATAACATCTCCCCTGTCCACCGTTTCTCCTCGCCCCATTAGGATAAGAATATCTTTGTTAGTTTCTAAGCCTAGCTTTAAGTTGTTGCTTGTTAATAAGCTTAATAAAGTTGTCCGGGGTAGACCTGGGCCAATAATATCCTAATAATATCCTGAAAAAAACATGGTTTTTAAGGCAAAAATCTACGGATAAGCTTGTAAACTTCCAACCAGTATAACTCACTAGGTCCCAATATAACTTAAAAAAAAAACAACCAATACAGGAACTAAGATTGAATCAAAGGCCTTTATTCAGCAAGAAGAGTGGTTCGTGACATTATGTCTTGAACACGACCTAAGACATATCACGTTGACCAAATAGTTCCGGGAATAACCACCGTGTGGCGCTCTCATTAGTTGGTAAATCTGTTGTTAACATTCCCTCGAAATCTTAGAGTCATAGCTTGACATTTGCAAAAGTTACGTAGCCAAGAGTACGATTTTTTACAATTTTAGAAATGGATTTAAATTTGCAACAACAAAATTGTATTAAACTTTGCGTAAAAAACGGATTTCATTGTGCGCGAACGTTGGAAATGTTGGAAAAGTGTTTCGGCAACGATTCTCTAAAGAAAACGGTCGTTTACCAGTGGCACGAGCGGTTCAAAAGTGGTCGTGAGTCAATCGAAGATGATGAACACAGTGGCAGACCATCAACAAAACCGACGAAAACATTGATGGAGTAAAAGAAATGTTGGTCAATAACCGCAAATTAACCATCAGAGAGATAGCGGAGGACTTGAACATTGCCTATGGATCCAAGACATTTTGGTTAATGATTTGGGTTTCCGTCGTGTAGTAGCAAAGTTGGTGCCAAAAAACCTCAATTTCAGGCAAAAAAAAGAGACCGTGTTGACGTCGCAAAAGAGATGATTTGCGAGGCTGAATCCGATCGCACATTCATCAAAAGGATCATTACTGGAGACGAGACGTGGGTTTATGAGTACGGCACGAAATTCAGACATCAGGCAAGTGAATGGCGTTCACCAAATGAGCCGAGACCAAAAAAACCACGTCGTTTTCAGTCAAAAAAGAAGGCAATGCTTATGGTTTTCATGGATTACAACTTTGTAGTGCATCAAGAATTTTTGCCAGAAGGCAAGACAGTAAACAAAGAGTATTAATTGGGCGTTATGAGACGTTTGCGTAAAGCATTCCGCCGAAAGAGACCAGAATTATGGGCTGAAAACTCGTAGATTTTGCACCATGATAACGCACCGTCGCACAGTGCCATCATTATTCGTAATTTTTTGACGAAAAAAGCAACAAATACCATCCAACAGTCACCGAATTCATCTGATTTGGCTCACTGTGACTTCTTTTTGTTCAATCGAGTTAAAAAATCACTGCGGGGAACGCGTTTCAGCAGCCGAGAGGAAGTAATGGAAAAATCGCAGGAAGCACTGATGGACATACCGAAATTCGAATATAAAAAATGTTTCGAGGATTGGATCAAGCGCTGGCATAAGTGTGTTGCAATCGATGGGGATTACTTTGAAGAGGACAATATAGATTTAGATGAATAAATTGTATTTTTAATTTTCTGAATAAACTTTTTGATCAAGGTATGTCTTTCTCGGCTCTTTTTGACAATCCGTATCCTGTCAGTTAAATTCTTGGCCACCGCTTCAACATATTTAAGGCTCTATTTAACCAATAACGCACTGAATATTGGCTTCCGACTTATTAACACAGGCTTCACGTACCTCCACAAGAAGTAATCGAGTGTCATCCAATCTCATGATCTTGTTGGTCCATCTCGCGGTATAATGTTTTGGAAGCTCTATCGTGCTGGAACAATGTCGTTAATATTTTTCGAAGAAATAATCACTGATCATTCTCCGATAATGTCATTAAGTGGAACGCAATGGAACAACCCTCATTAATGAAAAAATGAAAACCCTTAGTACCACCACCATGAAGGTCACACCAAAGAGTGCACTTATCTGGATGTAACTGAGTTTCATGAGTCTCCTTTGGACTTGCCTCACTCCAGAATCTCCAATTTTTCTTGTTCACAAACATATTGAGTCAAAAATGAGTAGTCTCGCTTCTAAACATGATTTTTCGATTAAAATAAGGGTCAACTTCAATCTGCTCAGAAGCCCAATACCCGAACTATCTTTGCAAGCCACAGTTTCGCGTCTTAAGTCCCTGCACCAGTTGGAGCTTATAAGGCTATAGTAAAAGACCTTTTCGCAAAATTGTCCACAAAGGCCAAACTGTTACGAACATTGAATTGACAATTTCGGATCTTCCAACACATTTTCATTTACAACGGCTACAGGTTTTTCTGTACGCACATTACTTTGTCGCATTCTAGCTTAGCGTCATGTATAGTTCATGTGGTACAGCATTTTTCAACAACATAACGAATACCGAGCTCAGGCGGTGGATTATTACACGTTTTGCTAATTGAAATTGATTTTTAAAAGAAGAAGAACATAATTTGTCCTGCCCATGGCAAGTCAGTTTTCATTTGTAATTGGAACTCAAACAGAAAAATTCTGCGTGTGAAGGCATAACACTGACACGTAGATTTGGCTGTAGAGTTTCAAGCCCAGAAAAAAAATACTGTGAATTATACCTCGAATCACTCTGAGTGAAGCAAAAACTCTCCGTCCTATTCGGACTCCCACCCCTGGAGAGCGAATTTCGAAACCAAACACACCTGAGTTTCAAACCACTACAAAACAATTCTCCTTTCTCTTCCTTCTACCTTTCCGCCCGTGCCAGGCAACAGTAAAAGGGTATCTAACCCCTTAGGCGCGCTCAAATTATAAAAAAAAAAAAAAAAAATTAGAATTTGTATGAATAAGCAATGAAACGCTATACTCTTGAAGAACGCGGTGATTTTGCGCTAAGTGCATTTCGTGCCCATTGGCCGTTGAATGCACACTGTTAGAGACTGGAACAACACGAGACTAAGCCAGCCCTGAAAGGCCGCGTACCTCTCGTTCGGCCGAGAATATCGCTGCGGTAGGTGAAGATGTCGTAGAGGCTCCGTCGACATTCCATGCACGTCTCTGCGGCGCATTTTGGTGAAAGTCTTGAAGATGTTTCCTTATAAAGTGTAGAGTGGTGGGTGCTCATCATGAATCGCGTCTAACGTACGCTCACACCCTCTTTAATATCCACAACGAAGTGGACGATTATGCGCCAAAAATAATCATGAGTGACGAGGCCCGTTTCCACCTATGTGGACACGTTAACAAATTCAGTTCTAAGGCACTGAATCATGCACGAAGAGCCATTACATCCACTCAAAGTCACTGCATGGTGTGCTGTTTACGCTGGAGGAGTCGGCGCTGGGCAAACGGCTACTCTGGATGGTGAGCGCTACAGAGCCATGATCAATGAATTTTTCATTCCTCAGTTGAATGAATTGGGACTGGAGGACATGTGGTTCCATCAGGACTTAACAACGGCGCATACTGCAGGAGCCACAATCAACATTCTGAAGCAGGTGTTTCCCAGTCGTCTGATATCGCGTTTAGCAATTTCCACTGGCCCGCAGGATCACTCGTTTTGACCGCCCAAGACCTCTTCCTATGAGATTATTTAAAGTCACGGGTTTATGTGAACAAACAACAAACTCTGGCAGTGTTCAAGAAGAACATCCATCAAAAAGTGCAAGTGGCCCAAATGGTAATCAGCAAAGACAGCGGCCACTTAAGCGATATCATTTTCAAAATGGTAAAACATGATGGTAAAAAATCTTGAAAATATTGCAAAGATATAGCCTTAGAAAATAGGGTCATGCATTACGGCCCACCTAGTACATAAACATGGTGGCACCTTGACTATCATACATTGGCCATTTTCGAAAACGTCATTTGATCGTCATTTTGATCGTCAAATTGATCGTCATTTGCAATACTTAAGGGTTGCGAACATCAAACTGCAAACGTCATTTGGTATCGTTAATCTGTGTCATCTACATGATTTTTTTCTTGCAAGAGCATTTGACGTTTTCGAACAGAGCAAAATGAAAAAATTAGCCGATTTTATGTACTTACTGTTCACGAGACTGAGATTCCCCTGAATATTCGGATTCACTCATTTTTTTCCAATTTTTTTAATGCACAGCGCAGATTTGTGGCTGCTTTTTTGCAGCGCAGGTGACGTTTATGAACATCTGCCTTGCGAACACTGCATTATCGAACATGCTGCAAATGTAGTGTGATTTACGATGTTGTTTTCAAACAAATGACTTTCGCAGCTTGCGTTTAAGAACATTTTGCAAAAGCAATTTGATGCAGATGACGTTTTCGAAAACGGCCATGGTGTTGTAATTGTACATTCACTAGATACTTATTACTACGGATGACATGTGTTTTATTCCGCCTGGAATGCGAGGAGATGTGTTCACGTGTGAATATGAACTTTTTCGATGTTAACTCATAGGCCGTTTTCGAAAACGTGATTTGATCGTCATTTTGATCGTCAAATTGATCGTCATTTGCGAACATTAAACTGCAAACGTCATTTGGTATCGTTGATCTGTGTCATCTACATGATTTTTTTCTTACAAGAGCATTTGACGTTTTCGAACAGAGCAATCCTCCTTGAATGCATTTTATTACGCAGTGCAAATTTCTGGCTGCTTTTTTGCAGCGCAGATGACGTTTATGAACATCTGCCCTGCAAAAACTGCATTATCGAACATGCTGCAAAGGCAGTTTGATTTATAATGACGTTTTCGAACAAGTGACTTTCGCAGTTTGCGTTCAAGAACATTTTGCAAAAGCAATTTGATGCAGATGACGTTTTCGAAATCGGCCATACTTTACAACATGGTTACACTTTGTGCGTAAATAATTACTGAGATAAACCTTTCCTTGAGATCTGGGAAGTGGATAAACCATAACTGCTCATTCTGTGTAAGGTTATACGCACTAGATATTTCACCTATACAAACAGGCATTCAAATGTTTAGTTTTCAATTAAGTACCTGATACGGAAAGCATACATATATAAATATATTTGTACATACGTATAACTTGGCTCCTTTTCAGATACGAATAGTAAATAACTTATATCTGTCTGTACATGGTCACGTATAACTTTTGAATCGGCGTCAATGGGCGTTGTCCCAATTGTTAACCTCTAAAATGTGGTTTATTTGCAGTTGACAATAAAGAACGTATATTAGCTCAAAACCGATTGTTTAATATTCTCAGATTATCATCAAAATTTTTGTTTGTTTGCTTAGTCCATAAAGAGATGTTTCCAAATATATTTCAATCCATCTACTTCCCCTCATTAATCCTTCAACTGATCAATCAAATATTCGCCTGTTTAATTTACAGATCTTGATCACTTGATAGATTTACAGCAGGCAACAGCATATAGCAGTTCAACACTAATGGCTGAGCTGCTCATCATTTTGATTAAGAGATCCTAGACCAGTATCTACGTATGGTCATCGCTCTCAATTGTAGACTCATTAGAAAAAAAAACTTAAATCACATCCACAGCTCATCATATTTTGAAATACACTGCATTGCGTTGAACTTCATAGTATCCATAGTCACAGTCACAGTTACAGTCATAGTCATATCCACTTCAAATGAAATGACTGCTGTCAAAGTTCAGAAAAATCTGGTCAACGCTCTGCGTAGGTAGGCCCAGGGAACATCTTACAAACCCCTGCATAGGATTAAGTGTTTATTCAGACCGCCTCCAGTTGGTAAATTATTTTATAAATAAAATAAAGAAAGCAATAACAAAAAGTTAAATATAAGATCAGCTCATGTGAACATTGGTTAGTAGTTCCGAACTTGCGCTACCTACGCAGAATCTCTACTTTTGGGTGAAGTCTACTGCGCTTCCCCCGACCATTTACTTAACAACTCCAACGATTTCTCGAACTATTTCGAACGCCTACAAAAAGTTCTTCACTATACGTACATAGATGACAAGGCATTTTGATTCCATAAAATACGAGAGGCAAAGAGAAGAGTGTGTTTGTCACATGAAGTTTAACCTTACACCTGACCTAGATGTGTAAATGTGACCATAAAGTATTGTCGGTACATTAATCAAGTTACTGACGTAACGGCTTGTTAAACAGATAAGAAAAACCTACAACTTCCGGTTAAAATTCGGCGGATACCCAGAACTGTTCGTGCTCCGCAAATGGTGACCTGGTTTCGTGCAAAAGTAAAGTAAAACCAATTCTAACAGTGTTCTGGCATTTGTCTTGTTAGTGCGGGAGTGAGTTAAGTACTTAACTATGCGTAGCACACGTAGTGGAGCTGCTGCACAGCGATACCTACAATCGTTTGTAGTTTGCAGCTAAGACTATCTATAATTATGCTTGTGTAAATGTAAAGTGTTTAGTTTCGTTGAACCAACAGACGTATTGCGGATTAATTAAGTTAATTAGAAGTGTTCAGTCGCCCCCAATTGGTCATTCTTTGGAACTGCCCGTTCGACATTTAATGACTGAGTTGCGGATCTTTGTTGGCGTGGCTTGATTGTTTTCTTTTGTTGAAGCTGTCAGACTTCTGGTTTTGGATTACGCAATGTGTTTTATCTTTCCTACACAGTAGTCAGTTTGGAATTGTTGATTGGTAGAATACATGCACATACTCGTACCTTACTTTGAATGTTTCAAGTTGCTAGTGGCATGGCTCGACATTCGAGTAGCAACTCAGGAAGGGCCATACTGGGCAATGTGGTGCGAATGGAGGCGGAATTGATTGATCGATTAAATTGTTTGTTATCGATTTAATTTTTAATTTCATTTGGCCTGCCGATTTGTCAATGTAAACCATCAAAGTGGTAGATAAATAGGAGGCAAAAGATTTGCACGTAAACAAACAACTTAAAACCAATTAGAGTCAGAGGTTAATTTCGGATGAGGTTAAGCTGGAACCATTTGTGTTTAATCATATACGTACGATCGGAGTGATATTGCTATTATTGCTATTATTGGGGGATTTCCATGAGACTTTGGATTGAATTGAACAAATAAATTGTCTAGTGTGATATAGGGATTCAAATGAGATTGAGAGTATACCATAGAATGAAAATCGGAATGAGAACCTCAGCAAAACGGTCCATAATATTTGAATAAACATATTATTTCAATTCTGCTAAAATAATTTTTTTTTTCTTGTATGATGTCCAAAACTCAACACCCTCTTTAGCTAGAGGTTCTTTAGATGGGGCTCGATATGGCTGAGTGGTGCACGAAACGGCAACGGGTAACAGAATATTGCCACAGGCATTTGCGAAAAAGTCAACGAAATGGAAAACCATCGCATTTAAAGTAAATAAATAGTTTGATTGCGCTACAGTGCGGTGTATACCAAGACATGGTCTCTCTATTGATGTTTTGCCTTTCTAGGTTTGACCAGCGAGAGAATAAAAGTCTTTGTCTTTGGGAAAATACGTCATTTTCAGACACTTGCCATCACCTACCGAAAGGTGAAATCAAAATTGGTTTGAAGATCGTACCCAAGACATATGGCGTAGTAGTCGACGAGCATAACTCCTTTATCACTCCACTAAACAAATATGAAGAAAAAACAAAAACTAGTGCAGTGCTGTGTAGAAGGAAAAAACAAAATATTACACAGTGCGGATATCCCACATCTCCCGTTCTGGATCGTAGTGCTTTTGCTTGCATTCAGTCACTGTCAATGCTGTATTTGTCATACGGCACGAGCAGTGACTGAGTGTATGTAAAAACTGTTGGATAGCGGGTTGTGAGTGAGAATTTTATTGGTGTACTGTTTCTTCTTGTTGTAATGGGCATAACACCTACAACCATTTGATTTGGTAAACCAACATCTTCACTTTGCAGATTTTCTTAGTCTCGCGTTGTAAATACAGACCAGCTAACTGGCTACGAACTAGTGCCATTATTGTTTTCTAACCGCCGTCTCACCACTTACGTGCGTAGTGATGCAACTTGCCGAACTCCACCACAATGTGATCCATGTTCCAATCCGAAATTCAATTACATGTGGTTACAATTCCATCTCCGTAAGCAAACTATCCACTACTGCTGCCCCAAACTGGATAGCAATTCGATCTTTAACGAGTTTGATGTGCTATCTGACTCCATTCAAAGAACTGTATCCCTGTATCCACATACTGAAATCGTTACAAAAATTATTGGCGATTTTAATATACACAATTCTGGGTAGTTTCGACATTTTGGACACACAACACCCGAAGGACTTGGTGGTGAGATCTTCCCTGTGGAAAACAACTTGACCCAGCTTGTAAATGATCCTACACGAATACCAGACGTTGATAGTCTTACCGCCAGTTTAACTTCTCACCATGATAAGTACAAGGTCGATGTCCTATCCCCTCAAAGCTCGTCGGACCGACCGACCAAGCCAACTGGAGCGGATTTTAGGAATTTTAACTGGTCGGTATGCTTCCTCAATAACGACGTGGATGCCGCTGCTGATATGATCACAGACACTATTCTCTTTGGAATGAGATCATTCATCCTTCATCGGATGAAGAGTATCAAACCAAAAGAAAAGGCATGGTACGACTCGAGCTGTAAAGAGGCTGCCAGTTTTTTTTCGGTCTTTCAAAACCAAACCGACAGAAGAAAACCGGAAATATTTCAAACGAACCAGGAATAACTGCAACGTCTTTCTTAAGTGTGTGAAATTCCAATATGACCAAAAACTGAGGCAAAAAATATTACATTATCGCAAAGCTAGTGAAAATTGTTGGTCGTTCGTCAAAAATATTAGAAATTCTGCGTCATCCTCTATCCCAACGCTCATTTATATTGACATTCCAGCTGTCAGCTCTTTGGATAAAGCCAGTCTGCTTGCTGCAAGCACTTCCAGATTCAATCCTTAGACATCTTAACATTCACAAATCTGCTGTTCCAGATGATATATCTCCCCTTCTTCTGGAAGAGGTGTTCTTCCACACTGGCAAAACCACTGTGTAAGCATTTTCATCAATTCTACTCTTTAGGGATCTTTCCAAGCAGAAATAAAACAGCATTTGTCCAGCCCGTCCCTAAAAAGGCGAATCTTCTTCTCTCTCTTCCTACAGACCAAATGCACTGACGTCCCTTCTTTCCAAGGTCATGGAAACGCTGATAAATCGTCAGATAATGAAATATTTCGAAACACGAACACTTCTCATATGCTTTTTATAGCAACATGTCCACTAGTGATCTTATGGCATGTCTCACCGAAAAGTGAAACGAAAGCGTACATCAATCTGGCGAAAGCAAGATATTTCTAAGACATTTCACAGAATTTGGCATCATGCTCTTTTATCGAAAATCGCACACACCCATTTTAATTTTCATCAGCAATCTCTTGTCTGTTACTTCTAATCCAATTTATCCCATTGCTGACGACAGTAATGTTTGTTTACCATATTCGATCCCGGACTCACGTCCCGGCTATAGAACAGGAATGTCAGCGTATGTTAAGCCGATTAAATTCTGATATTAAAGTCATAACCAATTGAGAGACAATGAACAGAGTGGAATTTAATTTAATGTAACGTTGCTTGCCTCACTTTGTTCTATCGCTATTTTCACCACCAATGCTCCACCGAAATTGCTAGTAGTATTCCGCCCCTTCAAACTTTTAACTGTAACATAACATCCGTCTCGCTATAAATGCTCATCAGTATACCCTCAAGCCCACCTTTGGACGTACTATAAAATATCGTGATTCGTTCCTAAGCCATACAACAGACTTATGGAATCCTATGCTGAGCTCTCTATTTTCTAGTAATTACAACATCCAAACATTTAAGACCAATGTACATCGGTACCTCTCTTTTCTTCCTCCCTAAGTTCCCTTCGCCCATGCAGTGTGTAAACATCGAAGGCTTCATCGAGGCGCAATAAATTCTGTTATCACTCCCCGCAATCTGGCTCTGGCTAAAGTCAGATATTCGGTAATGTACTGAAACATAGATGAAAACGCTTTCGCGAAGAGATAATGAACGTTTGTGTCAGACCTTAAGGATTTCCGAAAGCGATCGAAATAGGTATATTGGCGCAACTTCGATCATATATGAATACAAAAACTGGAAAAATAGGAAAGCAACCGCCTGAGAAACTTTTTCACAGAGAAGCCACAGAAGAGCCAATTGAACCGTCGTCGGTGGAAAAGACGAACTAAAATATGGACTTTCTAGTCCTGGGCGGTGCCAATAAATGCAAAGCTGTAAAAAGAACGAAACGAGGACAGACTTTTAGAGGAAAGAATTTAAATTTTGAATGTGTATAAAAATTGAATGCCGTACAAGTACTGGGATAAATTTTTTGTTGCACCGTATAAAGGCAGACGTGACACGAAAAATTGTAACAATTCAAAGACTCGATATATGTAATTTCACTTTAAAAAAAATTAGTATGGTTGCGACTTGCGACGTTATTGACACGTTACAAAAATCAGAGTGAAGCAAAACAGTGTTGCGACAGCTTTACGTACGTACGGATGTTTAATGATCTGGGGAAAGCGTTCGACAGAGTTTCGTGCAAATCGCTATTTCTTGTTTTGCAATGTCTGTTGGAGATTTGTTTTCTTTGTACAACCCCATAACTGGATGCCGTATATCCAAACAGGCTTCAATACTTGTTTGTTTTACAAGATTTTGTTTTGTGTAGACATATCTGAGTTTTTTCCCAATAAGCAGTATATCTTTCTATATTTCAAGTTTAGTTCCACTCTAGGCTTTTTGATATGCTCCTTCCATTTTAACTTGGCGTGCAAGGTCATTCCAAGGTACTTGGATGTGTTGGCATAGGGTACGATTTGATCGTTAATGAATATCGGAAGATTGTTTATCTCTTTTGTAAAGTTAATGCAGACATTGAAAAACTTTCTTGCAAAATTGAGTTGACAATAGGACTTGTATTTCTTTTGGGTTTTGGGCTGCAGACGTCTACTATACCCCCATAGGGTAGGCTCAAATCTAAACCAAAATCAAAAAGCCAACAAATTTGCTTTTCTGACGTCACCACCCTTTTTTCGGGATATAGCAAAGTACCTAAGCCAAACCTTTTATGAAAATTTATCTCGCTCTCCAATTTATTGACTTATTTCTTATCTTACTTCCTAACTAGGATGGCTTTGCAGTTCGGGGTAGAACTGGACTTCAACCAATGAAACTATCCAATTAGAGTGGTCCCAAGCTACTTCTTCATATCCACTAATGCGCACCACATAAATCAAGGTCTTCCTCCATTCCGTTGTTCCTCCGGATAGGAAACGAAGACTCTTTGGTGCTGAGCGCTAAAACCAGTTCGCTCTACAATACATGTTTTAGCCATCTCAGCCGACTGATCCGCACCATTCCGCGTAGGTCGATGCCAATGTCGCTGTACAGCTCGTAAAATTCGCTTTTCTATACATGTCCTCCTCCAAAGTTCGTCAATGCAAATAGAACCAAAAATCAATCAGAGAATCATGTGTTCAGAACGACTAAAGGTATCTTTATTCTCATTTGCTAACGTTTGTGCATCTTTGCCATAGAGTGGGACTACAATAATCATTGATCTCATCCTACCGAAATTCGAATAAACCATGTTCGCATAATAGACATTTAGGGAATTTAAAAAATCTAAAAAATGAAGCTTTTACAACATTTAAAAAAACTAATTCGCAATCAGATTACGAAATATACGAGTATAGTAAACTTCGTAAAGAATTTTTTGTTCTTAACAAATTCTGTTGAACATAATATTAAATCTGATAGTAAAACGTTTTGGCTTTTTATCAATTCAGAAAGGAAGTCTACGGGGATTCCAAATTCAATGCATTTTAGAAACCGCGAATCGGAAAATATTGAATCTACGCTTGAACTTTTTGCAAATTTCTTTCAGTTCGTATACACCTGCCATGATAAAATTAGTACAATTCCTATTAGAGGTAGTTATGTCGGAATCGGATCTTTGACTCTAAGCCATCACGATGTTTCCATCGCTCTTCAATCATTAAAACCTACTTTATGCCGTGGTTCAGACGGTATTCCTGTCATCCTACTCAATAAATGTGTCGGTTCGCTTTCCGTGCCCCTGCTTCAAATTTTCAACCGTTCCCTCTGGGAAGGTGTATTTCTTGAAGTTTGGAAGAAATCCTTTTTAGTTCCCACCCATAAGTATGGGACCAAAGGCAATGTTGAAAATTACACAGAGGATTTTGTAAGATTTCCGCAATCCCTAAGTTATTTGAAAGCATTATTAAAACTAAAAACATTATCTGCCCGATGAACAGCATGGTTTTGTCGCTGGTCAATCTACTACCACAAACCTTGCATTATTTTCGTCCTTTGTTCTGAAACAAATTATGAAAGGGAACCAAGTTGATACCATATATACAGATAGGCTAATCTATAAACTTGAATCTTTCAGATTTCACAGAATCAATTGCTTCTTTGGTTGTCTTCCTTTCTTCTCGACCGAACCCAACAGGTCAAAATCGGTAACTTTGTATCAAAAGAAATTAAATGTAGCTCTGGTGTTCCACAAGGGAGCCATTTGGGGCCGCTTCTCTTCATCATCTTCACTCGTGATATCGTGATAAATGTTAAATATGGACAGTTTTTATTGTTTGCCGACGATCTAAAATTATTTTGAGCCGTTAAAAATATTGAGGATTGCTCTTTACACCAACTAGATTTAAACAGCATCACGGAACGGTACAAAATCAATGCCCTGACGTTAAACACAAGCAAGTGTAATTTCATTTCGTACTCCAATTCATCCTCTATAATTCAATTTGAATATTCAGTTGTTTCCATACCCCTCTTTCGAGTTAGTGAAGTCAAAGATTTGGGAGTTATGTTGGATACTACTTTTTCTTTTAAAGTACATTTGAATCGTACTTTATCCAAAGCTTATTCGGCAATAGGTTTCATTAAGTTCTAGACAGTTACTCAAACCAGTCAGACGTATTTTTCTTCTTCTCCCTATTCATCTGATTAATTAATTTTCGTCAAATTTCATTTTGCGGTTCTTAACCCCAATACTTGAATTCTTTAATTTATTTGTGCAATTTTGTGCAAAGCCCCTACCTATATAAAATTGCAACCAAGCAATACAAAAAAAAACACATAAAAACAATAGTTCGACCTAATATTAATACCCTCACTGACCTACACAACTAATTTAAACATGTTTTGCGGAATTGCCAATTGTGAAATCGATGAGTGCAGTGCTGACTGGGTAGCTTGCAAGGGCATCTGTGGGAAAGCCTTTCATGCCGTTTGTGTCGGGTTAAACAAAAGTGTTTATCAAGGAATTCGCCGATAACCTCCTTTTTTTCTGTGAGGAGTGCAAGTGTATCTCACTCTCGCATGTTCTTTTGGCAATAAAATGCTTAAGCGATTCCAATGACTCCTACCAAGACGCACTCGCGAAAAAGATCACGGACAAAATTTCGGTTATCGAAAGCAGTGTTAAAAGTGTTGAAGAGTTACGGAACTCAGTGCAGACCTCAGCCGAACTAATAAAATCCAAAGTAAAGTATATGGATAAACAAATTGCTGGATAAAGTGTTAAGTGACATCAAAGCCATCTGTTCTACGCAAGCTCTATCCAACCAAAAAACTAGCGAGTTGATAAGCTCTCTGCGTGACGACATTGACATTCATTTGCAGTCCTCGTCACGCAAACAACCATCTCCTAAAAAATCCGACCCTATGCTCCAAGTTATCTTCGACAAAGTGAACGATGTCAGTGATGAACTTACTGCGACTCGATCCCTCGTATGCGATATTGAACATCACATCGCAACAATAAACAGCAAAATCGTTGACCCACCAAACTTCCCGCAGTCTTACCAGAATGTTCCCTATAATATGAATTAATGGAACCTGAAGTGGATTCACGCTCACCCCCACATACAAGTCATCTGCGGACGGTTCAACCTACTGATTCTTGCGAAGTTTCTTCCAACTTGATAATAAAGAACACATCTATGTCAACACTTCCAATCACTGCCCCACGGAAGCTTATCAATCACTTCAAGTCAACTTGGACACCTTCCGAATGGCAGCGTAGAATTGATAAGCTTGCTTCGAAAAATCAATTGGTCACTACGCTTCTTATCAATGGCGCCCCACCAAACGCTGATGCTGATTGGATCTCGAATTTCTTCGTAAAAAAATATGGCATCACCATTAGCCACTGCAATTTACTTCCAACAAGCTCAATATGCCGGCCAAATACGAATGGCTATTTCATAATCCAGCCAGCAACAATTTCAATTTTGGAAAGATGCGTGTCTGCAAATGGTTGGAAAATAGGACCAAGAAGCAGGATAAAGTCAAGCAGTCCGTCTTACCTAAACCATCTATTAAGTTAGCAAGTAAATTCAATTTGCCAAGACAAACCTCCTCTTCTCAAAACAGACCCAGCTCCAATTGGAGCTTTAAAACCAAAATTTTTCCTAATTTTAAGCCTCCCACCCATACCCCAACTCCCTCTATTCCACCCCAAACCAAGCCCCGACGTCAACTTGTCTCTTTTGACTTAATATATACAACTCAAACTCCTAGCATTCAACCCCTAACACACACGCCTTTCCCTAATAATTTCCCAAATTCCGAACTCAAAACCGGAGCTAAATATCCTAATTTCATTAGTTCCCATATCATAAATCCCTCATCAGAAAATGTGTCTAAAGCTCTTTCAATTACTGCTGCCTCGCCCCCAAAATCTTCATCCACTAGCCTCATTTTTGACCCCCTTCTGCCTCCCGCAGTTAAAATAACTCAACAAACTTTTGACACAACAGAATGCCGTAATGCGCTTTCTAGGCTTAGAGAAAAAAAGACGTACGAGAATATACGTCTACTTATAGCATATCTGCATGACAAATCCGACTCAGTTTGCTTTGAGGGAAAAACGAAAACATGTGTCATGGTCTCCATACAGCGGGAAGGTCTTATCTTAATTTATCTGATCTTCTCGATTATATCATCGTATTCGGCGATTTCAATCTACCTCAATTGCACTGGACTCAATCAGAGGATGAATCTTTTTTTACTGCAAACCTTAACTCGATTAAAGAATGCCTCTTCTTGGATAAGCTTACAGACTCTAGTTTATGCTAAGTTAGTGGGGTCTACAACTATATTGGTAGGCAATTAGACCTCATTTTCACCACTGACCCCATAAACTCGTCTGTCTCGCTCTGTCTCCTTTCACTATCGACCCTTGATAACTTTGACGCGCCACTTCTTCTTTCTCTTTTCCACCACTGTCCTATCCAGCATTCCCCATCTGCAGCTGCCTCTTCTTATCTTAGTAAGTTTTCTTTTAATTTCGCCAATATGTCCCGCAGTGATGCTCTCTCTAGCTTGTATAGAGAATTATTCAATTCTATTTCTCTCTACGTCCTCTTTTCGTGCAAAAAAAACCCTTCTACGATCCCCCCGTGGTATAATCATAAACTTCGCTCTTTACGTAACAAGAGAAACAAATTAGGGGCAGTTTTCCTTCGATCCAATTCCTTTGCGGACTATTCCAACTACCTCGGGATATGCCTCCAATTCGCGCAGGTTTTTAACCTTCTCTATCAGCGATACCTAGATAGTGCGCAATCAAGGCTTATAAACGATCCTAAGTCTTTCTACCAATTCGTTAACTACAAAAAAGAAATCCGACGGTTTTCCTTCATCCCTCTCATACGAAAATATATCATCAACTGATCCGCATACCATAGTCAACTTTTTTGCTACTTTTTTTAAGCAATCTTTTGCCGATAATTCCTTCGTACCGGATCCCTCCTATTTCAAATATCTGCTTAATTTCCCCATTGGCCCCTCTATTTCTCACAGTTTTGATCATACAGTGATAGAAAATAAATTACAAAACTTAAAGATGAATACTTACCTGGCCCATATGGCCTTCCATCCATATTTCCTAAAAAGTGTTCCTCAACTCTTTCCCGCCCCCTTGCAAATCTGTTCCGATTATCGATCTCTCAAGGTGAATTTCCACAGATATGGAAGTCCTCTTTCATAACACCGATACACAAAAAGGGATTAAAGAGCGAAGTCACTAATTACCGCTAAACTTTCTCATATACCCAAAATCTTCGAAAGCATTTTGCATGAAGCCTTAAGCTTCATGTGTAAATCTTTTATTTCGCCCAATCAACAGGGCTTTCTAAAAGGTAGATCAACTACCACTAACCTCGTCGAATTCGTGTCCTCTGTTCTCTCAGCCTTAGAAAGTGGTAAAGAAGTTGACATTATAACAACTGTTTTCAGTAAGGCTTTTGACAAGATATCTCACAAACTAATCCTGTTCAAATTGTCCTTCCTGGGATTTGAACCTATTCTGATAAAATGGATATCTTCTTACCTGGATAATCGCTTTTATAGTGTTCGATTCAGGATTGCCCTATCGGCCCCTTTCTTGGCCACTTCAGGTGTTCTTCAAGGTAGTCACCTAGGTCCACTCCTCTTCATCCTAACTATTAACGACCTTCAACACTCAACACTTTCTCTCTATGCTGACGATACCAAATTTTTTAAACCCATTTCCTCACAACAAGACTCCAGCCTCCTTCAAATAGATCTAATCGTACTATAAATAGTTTTTCCATCTGGTGCATCAAGAACTGCTTAGAACTCAATGTCTCCAAATGTCAATCGATTATTTTCTCACGTGCAAGAAGTCTCCTCAACGAATTTACCATCTCCACGGGCAACCTATACTCCTTGTTGAATCTATCCGCGACCTACGACAGGCAGCTTAATTTCCGCTCGCATATTAATGAGATAATTCCTAATCACTCGGCTTCGTTAAAAGATGGTCCAAAGAATTCTGCAACCCGTACGTGACCAGATAACTATACATCACTTACGTTCGCCCCCTTCTCGAGTATGTTAGCCCCGCGTGGTGTCCCTTTCAACGAGTTCATATATCCCATATTGAGAGCATCCAACGTCATTTTCTGCGATTTGCTCATCTAGGTCTACCTTGGAATGATCCTCTAACCTTACCTCCCTATCGAGATCGTCTCAAGCTCATTAACCTGAATACCCTTGAGGAACGAAGGGACGCAGCTGACATTATTTTCATTCACCGACTGCTCTCAGGCTCCGTCGATTGCACGTCTCTTTACAACTCCATTTTCTTTTACACTAACCCTCGTAATCTACGTTGCCATGGTCTCTTTTACCTACCAATCCATCGCACGACATATGGCTCTAACAAACCAATCTCCCGTATGCTGCGTAAGGTAAACTCCAACCTTTCTGTTTTCGATTTTAATCGCAGCACTCTCTCCCTCAAATCCGATCTCCTTCACCATCCCTAGCTTTAAGCCCTAGTGATAAGTCCTAGTTTTCTTTTAGTTTTTAAGTCCTAGTTTTTAAGGTTGTATTAAGTCAAATAAATGGGGGCACCAAAATTAAGAGAAATTACAAAGGCTTTTCGGATACATTTTCTTTCCTGTCATTACGCTCCGTGATTTGGAATCCCAATCTCTCTTCTGACTCCGACCGAATTGAACGTGTTCAAAAGCGTTTCACAAGATTCATTTTTTATAGAATGCACTGGAACGTTTGCCCCAATTATAAAGCAAGATGTTTACTCCTTGGCTTAAAATCGCTAAAGTCTAGACGTACTATACACGATATAATGTTTGTTAGAGACCTTCTCGGTTATCATATAAGATGCTCTATTATCAGAAATAGGACTTCATGTCCTTATACAGTCATTGAGAACACGGCATCTTCTTTTGTTGAATACCACAGAATGAATTATAGTACTAACGAAATCACAAATCCTTCAACGAAGTCGGTAACCTCTAGGACGTTTGTTTAAGTACTCGTAGAGCTCAATTTAAAAATGTAGTCAAAACCTTATGTATTTTTTAAATTTCATTTATGTATATATATTTTGTTTTCTGAAATCTATTAGCACTTAAGTGACTTGTAAATGTACATATATATAAATAAATCGGACGGTTCGGGATTCAATACATTCAAGACATTCTATTTCAGGCCACTACATTCATATAAGATGAGTGGTTCCCTAGAATACAACAAAAAGTCAATTTACACTAATAAATGTTGGATGCCACCCATATGGAGCGAAATAACCACTGAACCCAAACATCTTTCTCTCTCTTTCTATTCAATTTTCCAAAAAACTTAACACGTGCTCAGGCATTTTAAGAGTAGTAATACCCTCTTGAGTGCTAAGTTTTTGAAAAAAAAAATTCTGCACAATTTGACCAATTTTACAGGCTGGGTTGCCAAAACTAAACAAGGTTCTGGACACGGCCTTGTAATCAGTTTAGGTGGTATGTATGAATCTTGTCATCTTGGCTTTCTCTCCAGAATCAGAGGTAGCCAGAATGTTTTATCAATTGTCAACTTACCCTGTCTAATATTACACTGACAGGGAATTACAGGCGTTCCATAATAACAGAAAAGATGTTAAAAGCGTTGCTAAGAAGATTGATGCTACCGTTGGGGCAGTTTAGATGACCTCCTTTTCCATAGATCGGGCCAACGAGATGCTAAAGTTTCACTCAAATTTCCTTCAATAGTAATCTCGGAAATAAGTTGATGTATGCTCTCTACCATCATCTTAACTTCATTTAGACCGTATATATGGTAACCTGAGCTTTTATCCCCCAAGTTGAATAATTTGATCTGCTTAATACCAGAATTCAGATTCCAGAATTTAATAGTCTTCTGAAGTGGTATCTTCATATCCTCAGCCCGGCTATGGCTCTACTTTATCTCCATAGGTGTATTGTGAGGTTGAAATATTATTATTATCTTTTGATAAAACTACAGAACACAGTTCCTAAAATAGGACCTAACCGTTTTCAGGACCATGCGTTTCTTATGCACTATCTTCTCTTCCAGGCCTGTAACGTTAAGTTTTCTCTCAGTATTTCAAGATTGTTGTGATATGTAGTTGTCCAGATTTACATCAGAATATTTGGGCATCTATAAAAATGTCTTTTATTGATTGCGGCATGAAAAGCGCAAATTCCAGAAAATGTGATGGAAACGTGTACCAGTTATACAAGGTATAGCAAAATAAATCACCCTATCGGAAGATCGTATAATTGTTGCAAATGGCTTTGTACGTCAATCATATTTGACATTGTGAACTAGACAACTGTAGTACACAAACAGACAAACAATGGAGCGCTGTACTCCGCAAGAGCGTGGAATAATTGGGTCGATGTTTTTGACCAATAATCAGTCGGTGATGTTAGCGCAGCATGAATTACGGCGTCGATTTCCTAATCGCAAACATTCCGGCACTTAGCTACTCGACTCAAACAGAGTGGAACCACAAATGCAGAGCGTGGCCGCCACCGGACTGTGCGTTCGGCCAAGAATATCGCGGCTTCCGATGTCGCTGAGAACGAAGAAACATCAACCAGACGGCACGGGCCACGCAATTGGGCATCACCAGACGGACCCTACAGCGAATTTTAGTGAAAGACTTACACATGTTCCCGTACAAAGTGCAAACAGTGCATCAGCTAATGCGTCCTGACCGTCAGTCGCGTGTGAATTACTGTAAAGCCATCCTCAATCTCAACAACGAAGAGAACGATTGTGTGTCGAAAATCATCATGAGCGACGACGCGCATTTCCATTTAAGCGGTTACGTCAATAAGTAAAATCGTCGTTTCTGTGGCACTGAAAATCTACGTGTGATGCACGAAGAGCCATTACATCCGCTCAAAGCCACTGAGTGGTGCGGCATGACTCTAAAAGTGAGTTTAAAACATTTGAAGCCACGAGTTACTGCAGACACAAAACTAATGCACACAAGAAAACTGTAAACGAGATGTTTTTCATTAATTGTTCATTCTTTTATATGACAACTATTTGTGATTATTTACACAGCATAGGAAAACAAATATGTGTCTACAATATTTCGAAAAAATAATAAAAATAATGTGAAGGCATAGTGCTCTTTCGTTTGCCGCCATATATGTTGCCAAAAACATTTTCCTGTGTCGCTTGATGAATGAAGATACTCGTATGTTTGAATATGCATGAATGAATAAGTATGCATGCCTTCGTCGCTCATTTCGATTGTAACATTGAAATCCAAAGTGTTTATTATTTTGGCACTGTCAGCAACGAACAACTTTTTGCTTTAATTGCGTCCACATCTAAAGGTCAGAGCAAGATTTATGTAATTAAGTCACCAATTAAATACATATACATGGAAATACAAAAGCAAGTCTATAATTTTACTAATGTAAATCAGACCTACGACTAACCCCGATAACCTGATTCCTTGGAAAATAATAATGGAAAATAATTTTCCAATTGATTAGCCATTGTATGCACCAACCGATGTTTCGGGATCATATCGAAAAGAAAAACTGTACAATGTACATACTCTTTACAAAGATAAATTGTAGCACTTTGTTATGTATCAAACACATACAGATAGAGGTCAATGCACCCTTAGAAGATCGGTCGGGATGGTATGTCTCATGCCAATGCGGATTGTTATTTTAATCTGTCTAAATTTCTAGCGAATTCATGGCTTCAGAGTGATCTATTTTAAATTCTAGTTAGGAGCCCCATTTTTTCTATTTAAGAGGGAAATTCACGATGTTTTTGTTGTTTTGAAATAAAATCACAAACTTCTAAAATCGGATCGCAACATACCCACATCTGTTGATCTTTTTACTGAACCGAACGATATTTAAAATGTTTTTCAAAATGTAAAAATTGTTTAGTAAGTTTATTGTTTTCTTATTTGAAAACAAATTTTTTATTGTTTTAGCATGAGCATTAGAACAAATTTGAAATACTGACACTCTTTAGAGGAATATAAAATTCATAAAATAAACATAGTACTACGAAGGTGGATCGATAGGACCGTGACTCTTTGAATTTCCCGCGTTGTAACTTGAAAAGCATTACTATTCCCGTCAATCATGTCTTGAGAAACTTTGATTGTCAAAGAATATCGTTTGCCTCATTTAGTTTGTGTATGAAAGCATGCAACCACGTGGATTTTGATGGACATTTCAAATGGGTCTTTCGGCCAACAAGGTTGTGGCGACGGTATTTGGGATTCACACAGCAAAATCAACATTGATAACAATCAAAAATGAAAACCAATCAACGGAGAATATTGTGCCAACTTATTTGATCGGTTCAAGGACAATTTGAAGGGTACATTCCAGCATTGGCCATGAAGAAAGTGTACCTCCACCAAGACAATACATGAGTGCACATGTCGAATTGCTCCCGCATACGCCATATTTTCCTGTTTTAGCACCTAACAACTATTTTCTGTTTCTAAGTCTGACTTGGCTCCAACGATGCATCGCTCAAACAAACACCTCGACAAGTCTTACTATCGGGTTTTCCAATAAGGACTTGACAACTTTTTTTTTAAATAAAACACAAACCATTTGAGATATTTCAAAAACTTTATTATCGGCTTGAAGTAAAATCAAAACATTTATGAATGGAACTCGACTTCGTTTATATGGCCACCGCGGGCACGTTTGCAGCGGTCGATTCGTTGGACCCAATTTTCAACGACTCGGCCACACATTTTGGCCGAAACGGCCGCTATTTCGCGTTGAATGTTGGCTCCAAGCTAAGAACTAAGCTCTAAGAACGAGGCGACCAATCGACTGGCCCATTTCCTGAGATAACACGCTCACCATACTTACTCTTCAATAAATCGATTGTAGCGTGTGCCGTGTGGCTTGTGGCACCATCCTGTTGAAACCACATGTCATCCAAGTCCATATTTTCCAATTCGGGCCAAAAATAATCGGTGATCATGGCGCGATAACGCTGACCATTCATAGTAACGTGACGATCGTTATCGTCGACGAAAAAATATGGCCCGATAAACACTTATTTTTTGTGGATGAAGTGGTGATTCATGAAGCACATGTGGATTTTCACCCGACCAATAACGCATATTTTGCTTATTGACGAACCCATTGAGCCAAAAATGAGCTTCGTCACTGAAGATGATTTCATCTTCTCCAGAACCCAATCGGAGAACGTACGTCGCTTCAAATGGTCCATCGGCTTCAATTCTTGAGCCAGCTTGATCTTGTATGGGTGTAAACCAAGATCCTTACGCAAAATACGCCATAATGTGGTCTGAGCGATGCCCAATTTTTGAGAACGCCGTGGAATTGACTGATTTGGATCGTTTACTACGGACGCTTGAACGGCAGCGATATTTTCGACACTTCGACCAACCCGATGTCTCACTGACAGGGCAACATCACACAACGAATATGTAGACTCAAATTTTTGCACTAAACTTGTTATTGCCTGTCTACTAGGGCGAGAATTACGATCGAAAATTGCAGTTAACGCTCTTAAAGTTGCAGTCACCGACCCCGAATTTCGGTAGAAAATTATTATAATTTGCAGACGTTGCTCGTTCGTTTACTGTTGAGTTGATGAAAATGTTGAGTTTACTGAATAAATTGACAGTGACAGTTTGATGATTAGTGAAAGAGTGCGTTCACAAATTAAATTCAAAGTTGTCAAATCCCTATTGGAAAACCCTTTATTTGGAAGAGATCAAAGAATAAACACGTTTTTTTTACCAAATTTTGCCATTGATTGGTTGGATAGAAGCCACATTAGTATTTAGGTTATAAGCACTATGTCTCTAAAACAGATCCTCAAATCCAACATTTTGGTTGTCAACTTTTCTTTCAAAAGAACGCACCCAAGTTCTGCGGACAGATCTGTCAAACAGTTGTGTTGTGACAGCCATTTGAAATAGACGCCTACGAGAATTTTCGTAAAAATGGAAAAAAGTAAATTTCGTGTGCTCGTTGAACACTATTTTTTGCGCAAGAAAACCAAAAAGTATTATGGGGACTCTTCACCATCGATTGGAACTATCCACCACTGGCTTACTCAATTTCGGTGCGGTCATAACAGCACAAATGACGCTAAACGTTCTGGTCCCCCAATTGAGGTTACCACACCAGAAATGGTCGATAAAATACACGGTATGGTGTTGGACGGTCGGCGACTGTAGGTGCCCGAATTTGAAGAGGCTTATCACATGGATCCGTGATTTCAGTTTTGCAAACAAATTTGGATATGAAAAAGCTATCCGCCAGATGGATGCCGTGCTTGCTTGCAATTGACAACAAATACAATCTTCAAAAACTTCGAAGGAGTGTTTGGCGATGTTCAATCACAATCCGAACAAGTTTTGACGCCGCGCCGTTCCGTTACCTTAGACTAAACATAGATTCATCACAACACACCAGAGACCAAGGAACAGTCGAGATAGTGGGTTTCTTCTGGTGAATCGAAGCCGTAGAAGGCCAAGGTGCGTCTGTCGGGATCAAAAAGGTGATGGCGACACTTTTTTGAAATGCGCGCGGTGTCCTTCACATCGATTACCTTGAACAGGGTAAAACAGTTCGATGTCGACTTGAAGCAAAAACGACCTCATTAATTGGCGAGGAAAAAAAGTCCTCTTCCGCACTCGCAATGGCAAAATTGCGACTATTTCCTGTTTCCAAACATGAAGATGTGACGCGATGGTAAAAGATTTACGTCGAATGTACTCGTAGAGGTCATCGATGAAGCAAACTCAAAATTCTGCATACTTTACTTAAAATTGGTTTAGCTCTTACTCAACTGGCCCTGGTCTTGTCGCCAAATTCCAACTACAGATATGGTGTTTTTCATTATATGCGCCCCCATTTTTGTTTTCTTCTCAAATGTGACATCATTCAAATCTTCTCGATGGAACCGATTACATGAATCGATGAACTGGACCAAATTCTCCATGATCTTTCCGCATAATTTGGCTGACATTCCACAAGCTTCACTTCGTCCAAAGTTTCTGATTTGTTTTCAAAGACCAGAGATTTAATGTAGTCACACGTTATGGTGTGCTTGGATTCAGGGAATCCCTACTGTGGAAATGACGCGCATCTAATGGAAAACACTTTACTTGTAATAAACATGGTTTCAAGCGGGAAATTTTCTAGCCAAGGAATATCTGCATCCCTGCTAATTAACTAATTCGGGAAAATTGTCCTCAACTGGTCTATCGAGACTCTAGTAATACGCGAAGTGGCAGTCTTTCTAAAATGGCAGTCGGTTTTATACCCGGGCAGCAGAAACTTCTCTATAATACAATTCTGTAGTCGCTGTTTCTCCCTATTTAAAAATATAAGTGTCAATACTGTTGTTTTGGACAATGAAAACGGTTTTGATGGGTTACTGAGACACTAGGTTAGGTTAGGTTAGAGTGGCTGTTGGAGCTCACTTAGGTCTATTGGCCCATTTTGATTTTACGTGGATCTGTTATCCTTCTACTCTTGGAACTAATTGGATCTTCTCACGAAGCGTGGGGGACTGGTTAACTTCTATATTGTTCAGATAGCTTAAGTTATGGGGATAGAACTCGGTATGTATAAAATAGGTGGAGGATTGCAGCTTCCATAAACGTCGTATCTAAAAGCGCTAAGCTTTTTTGCATGCTTGTCTATGAGACAGTGTCCAGTGATGACACCTGCGATAGCGCTGAGATGCTATCAGCATCTTTGAAAGATCAAACTCATTGAGCGATTCAGATCCAGTTTTGGTTACTAGACATGTTGAGAGTCTACCTAAAATTTGTTCTTCGAATAGCCTTCAGCTTTAGTTTTATGATAGTTTGCACGTAATGATTGGCATATTACATTTTTCCGGTAAGATAGGCTCCAATTTTGGCGAGTCCTTCGGTCCTACAATTCCCTGGAATATCTCTGTTACCCGGCACCCCAACACAAATGAATAGTGAACTGCTCTGCCATATCTCTGAGAGATGATCGGCGATCACGGGCGTTTTTAAAATTTTGGGAGACATTCAGTCTCAGCAACCTGATTATCCAAAAACACGCTACAGTTATTTTCAATTCGGAAGTAGAAACTTACGTTAAGCTTATCTGAGAAAATACCGCCATCAACCCCACTATCGGTCTTAGATCCATTTGAGCAGGAATGGTCTTGTCTTTCTTAATCCCAGAAGATGGGATGCTTACATGAAAGTCTTTATGAAACCAATATTGGGGTATAATGGAGTTAATGTTCTCTGGAAGTATTCCTAGTAGCGTGGCCAAATAGTTTATTTGTCCGTATTCCGTAGTGGCATAGCTTTAGTAGCATTAGTAGCTTCTTGCTTCTATATCGAGGGATGTCAAGTCAAACAGAATATCTATGATATGAAAATCTGCCTTGCTCCTTGTTCGGGGACCTTTTTAATATTTCTTTCTTGATCTTATCGATCAACCAGTTAAGACGCAATTTCTGGTAACCACAGACGATTTCAACACGCAAACAAACATAGAAGTAATTCAATGGAAGCCCGCCACGATCTTATATCTTCAACAAAAAATTAAAGCTGTTGAACTTTGCCAAAAACCATAGCATCTTCTCTGTTTGGGATAAACACTAAGCCAGTCTACGAAAATACATGATCTTCGTACACCACTAAAACTCTGAGTATCTTGCTCTAATCTCACTTATCTGCATGCAAAGTTTGAAATAGGCACCCGATTACTGCACCTTCCAGATCACACTAATGTATTTAAACCCGAGATTAACTATGGCAGAAGCGACGCTTACGCTTTACGCTTGAACAACTTTGAGAAATATTGCAAACTTATTTCAAAAGTAAGTACTACGATGTCCAAACAGTGCGTTTATTGAAAATAAGTTTTGGCCGAAATGAAGCACCCACCACGCCTGTTGTACCCAAGTTCTTTCAAAAAAATCGTGAGACTGTCTTGTTTGCAGATATCACTCATGGTCTGATACGTAGTACGTACCAATGAGAATGGCCGAGGGTGCTCGACTGAATCCAGCAACATCGATTCGCCATCGGTCTTAACAACTTAACATTGCACGCATCAGCCTGATGAGAATTTTGCACAAAGATCTCGGATTATTCCCTTACGAAGTCCAATTGACTTGGCAATTGAAGGCAAACAGCCACCCGTTGGGCCTTACAGCAGCTCGAATTGGACGTCGAATTTGGCCGAAAAATCATTTTTTTTCTGACAAGGTGCATTTTCATGTCGGCGGCTATGTTAACAAACAAAATGTGCACATCTGGGGATCGGAGGACCCGAAAATGATTGTCGAGAAGCTAATGCTTTCGCAAAGAGTGACAATTTGGTGCGGATCTTGGAGTGGTGCCACTTGGCCCAGTTTATATTTTATGTCGAAAATATGATTACTGAATTTTTGTGGGTTGAAATTGAAGACATGGACTTGGACGATCTTTAGTTTCAGCACGATGATGCGCCATGCCACGCAGCCTTTCAAATAATCGATCTTTTGTGCTCAGCGATATTAATTGGCAGCCTCGGATCTGCAATTTGACCCCGTTAGACTTTTTTTCGTTTGGTGCCCTTAAAGATCGATATTATGCGACCAATCCAGCAACGATTCAAGTCCTTAAAGGAAATATCGTTTGAACCATTCGTGAGATAGAGCCAGAAATAATCAACAAGGTCTTGAAAAACTGGGTTGATAGGATGCGCTACATACATCGAAGTCAGCCGAGACAGTCACGTGAATGAAATCGTAATCCATAGCTAACGGAATGCTCTTCCTAATAAAGCCATAATATCGTTCAAAATAATAGCAAACTCTGCTGATTCCACAGCCACACAGAAGTGGTAAGCAACAAATGCGCAGAAGATTCAGCTTTTGTGAATCTGCTTAGAGCTGCCAGACGGAAGTATCAAGCTTCCACCTTGGAGACTGAGAATGAAAGTGGAGCAAAGCATGGGCATTTTTCGTTGGGTTTTTAGATGCACGTTTTTGTTGAACACACTATACACTACGCGAGTTCTTTCTCTGAGGTTTGTGCCAACGTTTCACAGTCAACTAAAGCACTCACCATCGTACTGTTGTCGATGAAATAAATAGATCCACAAATGTGCGAATGCTTTTTTTATATTAATGGCAATCCATCTTTTGCCGAGAAAAATAAAAATAGAATATAAGTTCATAAAAATTGCGTGTTATTTTTATACATTAAAATGCAACCTCTTATCAAAACATCCCTTACTTAAAATATGTACAAATTAGCCTGCTTGAAAAACAACACAATAAACAGCAATCCAGCACCTGTTCTGAATACGCAAGGATATTTCAACATTTGACATCTAAGTTGCCAATTTCTGTTTCATAAAATGCCGAAATTATTAGAATTTACAGGACAATGAAACACTACTCCTAATATTACTAGCACCTAACCAAAGGCATTTCAAATTTGGAATTTCTTTAAGAACTAATCGGATTCACCGCCTTAAAAGACAGACTTATCATCAAAACAACCGACCTACTTAAATCTCGACAACCGCGAATGTTCGTCAACTGATCACTCATTATGCTCAAATCTTCAAACAGATATAGCTTAAATCTTTTACTTCCTAATCTCAGCTACCCCGACTTAACCGTTGCCAGACTAGAAACTGCCAAAGGTTCCTACTGGCTGGCATCGGCATACCTTGACAACGATCATGTGGGCCCTCTTCCTGGTGATAACCTAGAAAGGGTGGAAAGGGTGGAAGCTGGAATGCAAAAATTGGCCTCCATCGAATGCGACGCTAACGCTCATCACACACGGTATGGGGCAGTACCGACATCAACGATTGACTTGAGTCACTTTTTGAATACATATATAATACATATAACTGACCTCATTGTTTGCAACATTGGCAATGAGCCCACTTTTATAACAAGAAATCGACAGGAAGTGCTAGATATCACTCAAACCACAGATACATCCAATTTAGCCTGAGTGATGCTCCTCCCAGTCAACCAGCATTCCGGAATTATCGGAAAACTGGTTGGCCAAAATACAGAGGAATACTGTCAGAAACGCTATCCTCTGAACTATCAAGTCCCTCGCGTGACACCAATGAAATTGACATGAAAGTCAAAGAACTCACCCTGGCTCTCAATCAGGCTATGGCCGCTTCCTGTCCTCTTATTCAACCTAGAGGCAAGAAAAAGTCATACTGGTAGACATCAGCACTGGGACTGCTTACAAACACTCGCAGAAAACTTTTCAACGTAGCAAAAATCAGTGACTGACTGGGACTCATACAAAGAATCCCTCAAATTATACCAACAAGAACTGACGAAGGCAAGGCTACAATTCTGAAGGTCATTCTGTGACAAAATCACAGAAACCTCTGAGGCATCGCGGGTAAGAAAAATCCTCTCTACAAATCCTATGATGCCTAGCTGTTTGAAAAAAAACCGATGGCTCTTGGACAACCTCAAGTAATGAATCACTCAACCCGCTACTGGAGACCCACTTTCCAGGTAGCTCCCAATTCGCGGCCAGTAGCAACCCAAACAGGCCTACTGCAACCGGGACCAAAATTCATCCTCTGATCGCAAGAGACAAACTGCTCTCATAGCTTCAAACCATACAAGTCTGCTGGTCCGGACGGTATAATACCTGCCGAGCTACAGAGGTCCTCAGATATTATTCTGCCAACGCTAGGGGAGGAGCTATGTAGAACTGATCCACATTCCACTGTCATGGAGAGAAGTCAATGTAGTTTTCATTCCCAAAGTCGGTAAATATTCTCATGTTGTCCCAAAGGACCTCAGACCTATAAGTCTATCATCTTTCCTTCTGAAAACTCTAGAACGACTGGTTGATATCCATATACGAGATAAAATTGATCCAAGACTTCTGACAATGGCTCAACATGCCTACTATAAAGGAAAGTCGGTGGAAACGGCTCTGCATTCACTGCATCCACATCGAACGATACCTATAATATAAAGATAACACTATGGTTGATTTCCTGGATAACGTCAACACATCCCCAATCACGACTGCGCTGTCAACTCTGCAGGTAAACGACCAAACGGGGTGAGGCTTCTGCTAAAAGATGTGTCAGCAGAGATACGCAGCAAGGGGGTGTCCTCTCTCCCCTTCTAAGGAACTTGGTGGTTAATGAACTGCTGATATACCTGGAAGCTAGTAGTAGCAGGGTGATTGGGTCTCATTTTTGACAGGAACCTAAACTGGAAACTTAACATTCAGGAAAGAATCAAGAAAGCTAAAGCAGCTTTAATCTTTTGCAAAAAAGCCATTGGGAACATGCATAGGCCTTCAACCTCACATAACATACTGGCTATACATCTCGGTCATAAGACCGATGCTCACTTATGGGGTTGTCGTCTGGTGGACGGCCTTAGATAATGCAGTCAACTGCAGCAAACTAAGCAGAGGCCAAGAAACAGCATGTCTATGCATAAGCGGAGCTTTACGGTCTACCACCTCTGCGGCATTAGACATTCTGTTTCATTTGACACCCCCTCGATATTTTTAACCGGCAATTAGCTGCGACTGCAGCTATTCGCCTTAAAGTGACCACCTACTAATGACCTAAACGATCTAAGAAATATAGACGTAAACAGTCTCCTTCGCATCATCATAAGTTCATCATAAGATCGACGTGACATCACTATGGGCCAATAGGCCTAAGTGGGTTGGTGTTTCCAACAGTCACTCTTACCTACCTACCTTACCCATAGCATAAATCTAATTATTCCAAGTCACCACAGGTATCTATCGATTGATTTTATTTTCATCTAACAGAACTTTCCCTGTCTGTTTTTAATGAAATCAAAAAGACTTTCAACTCTGTTCTTAAATATAATTTATGCGTGTACATACTCGTACATATATTCAAACACTATTCTGTTCTACGCATACATACTCTATTGGAAAGGATACAAAATATTCGTGAAAAACAAAATACATACATAATGTAAACAGCAAAAGGTGAAGATCGCTTGGATCTGTTTATAAACATGTAGACCCTTTGATTCTAAAAATACTAAAAGTGTGTACAAACACCGGTAGCGATAAAAAGACAAGGCGCTGTGATTTGTAATCTGCCATTCGCTGAGTGTTTCACTCTATTCGAAGAGATACAAAATTTATGAGAGAAAAACATCAAAGTCGTACATTTGGGAGCCTATTAAAAAATAAAAAAATAAACGGAAATTTAAGCATATCCTTGATCTCAAGAGGTATCTAAAAACAATTTCGAAGCAATTATACAAAAGTCGTGACAAGTCACCTGCTAGTTAATGGTTAACTCCTCTTTTTTTAAACTATTGTCAGTAGGTAGTTTTTTTCTGTCAAAATACGAGTTGACATTTACTGCTGGTGCATTATTAAAATTCCCAATTTGAAGTCCCTCCACCCCAACAGCTACTTCTGATGGGATCACAATCATTTCATCAACAGTCATTATCATAAAATCGTTCGCCTTCAATAAGAATGAAAACGGGACGATAATTTATGACACTTGGAACTTGTTGCCTATCATAAGCTAACAAGAAAAAGATTTTTCTAACATCCGGTCTATTTTACACCCATGTCCCGTTAGATAGATGAAAATAAAAAAAGACGAATTCTTTTGACATTCTTATGAGATTCTCATGAGATTCATGATGCAGGTATGGATTTTCACGTTCAAATTCTTGTGGGTATCGATAAATATAAAAACGGAGACAACAGGTCTATTGTGGGAATAATAAAAGTATTGATAGATGACAACTCTGCGGTATTTGGCGCCATTCTTTTTTAGGATCTTTCTTTACCGCCACCGGCAAGAAATGTGAGAATTTTGAAGTTATTTTCAGAAGGATGGCATCGCTTCAAAATTAAACAGTTTTTCCACCACTCCGAAACTTCGGACTTCATCGGGCTGAGTTTTACTTTTTAGAAATGTCCAAGAGGTTTTGGCTCTCTCATGCAACATCATTTATGTATGCCAAACCATAGGTACATCGAGTTGAGAATCTAAACAGTGCCTTCACCAAATGCATTAAGCTGACATGTCCTGCTAGAAAATTATGGTGCAGATACCCATACCAAACGTAAGGAAACTAGAAAACTTATAAACAAGTCACTTAAGACTCATTTGGAGGAAGACTGGAATCTATACAGATCGAGGCAAAAAGGATACTATCCGAAATGGATATCAGGAACTTCCTGATTAAGAGAACATGTAGTGTTCCCCATTTGTGTCTATTGTATTCAACTTGTGTTGTTTTTGGCAAGAAACTGACGTATAATCAAAGCATTATAATTTTGGACGTTGATGCGAAATCCACGAATTGCTTCATTCAAAGATTTCGTAATACCAGAATAATACTACCTTTTGACAGTCAGGAAGAAATTCATGATGCATAACACCATTGTAATCCATGAAAACTGTAAGCATCGCCTTCTTTTTTGACTGAAAACGACGTAGTTTTTTCGGCCTTGGCTCATTTAGAGAAGGCCATATACTCGCTTGATGTCTGGTTTGCGTGTCCTACTAATAAACTCATGGCTCGTCACCAGTAATGATACGTTTGATGAATGTCTAGTTCGAACCATTCTCGTGAGGTATGTTTTTTGCAATGTCATCTTTGATTTCATCGACGTGTTCCTCATTTGTTGATATCGATGTTCCGTCAGAAAGGTCGTCATCGTCGACGACTTCACGATCACTTTTGAAGCGTGCATGTTTGCGATTAGTAAACATCAGCTTCCCACTGCCAAAACACTTTTTCAATATTTTAAACATTTTTCTGCTATTAATTTAATTTTTAACATAAAGTTGTATCCAAATTCGTTGCTTAGTTTTTGTATCTACGAGTATTTCAAAATTCGATGTAAACACCACGCTGTACCTTTCACAAATGACATGCTATGATGCTCAAATTGGGTGAGAATGACCAGTACAGTTGTACCAACATAACAAAAATAGTCATTTATTTTGTCATCTGTCTTTATGGATATTTGCATAATTTTAAACTACTCTATATCGACTTTTGTACAAAAATTCCTTTGGTCAAATTTGTGGCCAAAATTTGAATAGTCCCAAATGCACAGAAAATGCCCAATCAAAGATGAAAACACGAGATAGTTTAAGGCAAAAACAAAAATGAATTGGAGACGCCTGGGTTTAAATTCCGTCCAATTTCGAAAACGAGACTAAAGAAATGATCAAAACATTAAAACGCCCACGAAGTACTCAACTCAAATGCCTAAAACCAGATAATTTTTATTGTAGATTGGTCACTTGAAATCAAGAGCCACATCTCGAGCCGTCCTTGTTTTTCAGATTTTTGCTTTCCTTGTAAGGTTACTTGTTGGCTCTATTTCATAGATAACAGCACAGATGTTGGCTTTGAGTGCTTCAATTGATCAGAAGCGTTGGCATAAACCTTCACAGCGTCATAGTCATAGAAAGTGTTAAATTATTTCACCTCGGCGGCAAATTCGAATCACCATTTCGAGAAATATAAAGCCTTATAGGCGGCAGTCCTTAGTTTTTCGGCAATAGTTCGCAGTAATATTCCCAATTGTTTCAGTTCTCGTTTTGAAGCGTGTATCGTTCCATTGTTTTTAAAACAGGCCGTCCTTATGACGGGACAACTTCTCATGAAAATAGAGGAGTGTCGATTAACGTGACACTTGACAACTTTTCTTGTGACCGTTTCCACTGAATTTACCCTAGGGCCACAACTACGTGTTCAATAGGAAATTGTTACAAATTTATTCTGGAAATTTTAAGAGCATACCTGCTGGTATTTGCCCGAAACGTAAACAGTGATATCGCCAGTGAAGACTGGGCTCCATAGGAGAGGGAAAAATATTAAAGATGAAGTGACTTAAAAAAATTTGTAAAAACATTAAACAGTGCTTTACAAGAAATCGGCAGATGGTTCATCCTTTAAATATAGATGGACGTCAGTACATTCGTCGTTTTTCTGCTGCACATGTATGTTTAGATGCGAAAAACCTCTGTTTTGGCACGCTCCCAAAGTTGATTGCAGTAGTGTTTTCAGATTTCATCTTTCATACTTTTGTCATTGTCAGCCTTTTAACAAAAAGAGTCGGCTCAAGGTCATGAAATTTTTAAATATCTCCTTATATTACAGCAAAGACTTGTCATAAGCAGTAAATTTAACATGCAGAGATTTGGCGTTGCATACCCAAGATCGACGACTTCAGAAAAACTATTGTACTTTTACTTTTTTATGTAATTGACTCTCAGACCCAGGAGCCCACATCTAAGGGGAGCTACATGGTTGTGCCGGAACTCTGGAGTAGAATAGGCCAAAGATGGAACTCATAACCTCAGCAAGGCTACTGGTACAGGACTGTTCAGCCGGACCTCTGGTCCAAGGTTTTATTAAGGACTTGACTCTCCAAGTAGGAGATTGTACTTGGGATAACTTCTCAAATTCAAAACAACCACCAACCAGCAAAATTTTAAAGGCAGCAATTTGGAATATTGGGAGCCTTTACAAGCCACATATTGCGGAAGTCCTAGACTTCTATAAAGCAGATATTTTCGCCATCCAAGAAGTGGGATGTGAGGCAAAAACTCTTAAGCTCAAGGTTTTAGACAAGGCGACGCGTTGTCATGTCACTCATTGGCCAACAAAAGAAGCAGGGCCTTTTTTAAGTGTGTATAATCACTTGCGTGCGTGGATGACATTGATGTGATTGAGCAAAAACAGCAAGGCGTCAATAAAGTTTTCTTTGTATTGAGTTTTCTAGTATTGAGGCGAAAGGGACCGAAATGAGTCTGAAGCTAATCGAGGGCAGAATAACCTTATCATCCAGGTCCTGATCATGGTGGGCTTGGACCTTGGTCTTGGACCCCGTTTGTATTAACGGAGAATGGACTAGGTTGAACCGCGAACTGTATGGGCTGCACAGCGACATTGATCTAGTCAAGCATCTACGGATCCAACACCTGAAATTTCTGGGCCTTCTTTAATGAACGAACGCCACAGCTCCACAGAATCTTCGAATGTAACCCCGAGTGGAATGGCGCAGCAGAGGACGCCCGCATCTAATGTGGCGAACGCAAGTAGAAGGGTACCTTAACCAACAGGGGGCAATTGACAAACGAGAGAGTGTGCCATCGGGAGAGGCTTGTTGGTTGTGACCGAGGTTAACCCCGGACTGTAGCTCCAACTCGAACTCAACCACTCTGACTAAGTAATCCACTTTGCAAATTGCTTTGCGGTTTTCATGGAGGTGATTCACCTACGTCGTCCGATTTTGAACTTAATTTGTTCGAAGCTTTATGTGATGTGTAAAGCACCACTTAAACTATTAACGGACTCATCCGATTTCCGTCAACCAAAGCCACAATATTCACTGATTTAATAACTAGTTCCTGGATATTACTCATAGGAAAAACAACTCCTAAATTGATTTAACCGATAGATTTTTGTCCTCGACAGCTGAAACCTCTGCTGGGAGCAACATTTAAACCGTATTTTGTGCGAACGGAAATCCAAGAAATCCCAGAATCTTTCTTCCTCTTAGTCGTATTCAAATTAGAAAAGAAAGCAAATACGGTTTCGAGAGATTTATCGGTTTGATTTGGAGTGACTTATGTATGTCGACCTGTTTTTCCGCACTCAGTTGTATCCGCAGGTGCTTTACTCTATAACTCTTTCTCTCCTTTTCAATTGATCCTTATCGGTCAACTTATTGCCTGGGTCAACTTATCAAAAGAAACACCCTGAACAGCAATCTGTTTTTTGTTTTTATGGCGTTCGAGCTTTACTGACTGAGCCCTTGCGCCGCTGTCTTTATCGTTATAAGCATGAAATAAAAGGAACTGCATACTGGGATAGGGCTTCAATCGGCAGGAGATGCATACTGGTCGCTGCTTCCAAAATTGCTTATCCAGCCGTAGTCAGGAAGCCCAAAAGTGAATTGACGTTATAACAGGTACCACTTAGAGGACACAAATTATTCATGAAGTTGTTCTGCATACGTTTTTGGTATCCTTTGGGCTTAATTCATTAGAAATGACTACAAATTGACACTTGTTTCCTACCCATCAGTCCAAAAGCCTCTTTGTAGAAATTGGTTAAGCTTCATATGCGCTTTATTTGAAATTTTTCGAGATGGCTTTGGGAAATCTCCCCGATCGGAGATCATTTGATAAACGTCAAATTACAGCATCGAAGTACATAACTAAGGAACTTCCACCAGTATTTAGGGTTTTGGTTTCAGAAAACTTTCTGAATTGTTCAGCCTCTCAGTAGGTAGTGATATGGTTAATCAACTACAACGTCAGGCAGGATTTGTCTCTACTCTGCATTCCTTTTCACCATATTTCTTTCTAATTTTCCTCACCAATCCTGTTTTGACGATAAGACGAGGAGACAAACATCGTTGCTTAATATGATACCGTCATAGCATACACATGGCTTTGTTTGGCTATATTTCGGAAGCTAAAACTTATCAGGCACCACCGAAATGAGATAGATATGTATCTCACCAGCTCGACCAGGCTCAAGTTATTCTTTCGCCCCGCAGACGACGTAATTGTTATATTATGTCCATACTTTGACACGAATATCACATTTAAAGCCATAATAACCAAATTGAGCAG
This sequence comes from Volucella bombylans, assembly GCA_949129095.1. Lineage (NCBI taxonomy): Eukaryota > Metazoa > Arthropoda > Insecta > Diptera > Syrphidae > Volucella > Volucella bombylans. Next base: position 106,808,680 of record OX422143.1, on the reverse strand, counting down.
ATACCAAGTATTTAGACATCTTCTATTTGGATGTATGCATGTGCATTTCGATTGAAAACCATAACTCAAAAGCAACCTCCCTGAACGTTAATGCGTGCCTACACGCTCCAATTCTACTTCTTATCTAGTCTTCTTTATAAACCATAAATCGCTGAAACCACGTGTGCTAATCAACTCGCATTGATTTGTAAATTTATAAGTTTCAAGTTTTTTTACTTGGAAAACCAACGAGGTTTATCTTTCAACGCACACAACCCTACGTATAATTTAAACGGGGAAAAAATAATATATTTTACTATTTACAAAAAAGAAAAAAGTAAATTTCCCAATATTGTTTTTTAATTAAATTTACCTTTGTGTTTTCCTTTTTTTTTCAGGTTCGTCTGCAGGCAAAAATGACTGTTACTTCATTACTCACTTAATGCATTAAATCAGCGAGTAAATTCACCATGGATACAACTGACGATCGACCAGTTAGTGTTTACGACAATTTAAATACAATCTTGCCCCCTTCACAGTGCAGTACACCAAAAACTCCCACACTCACTACAAATACTGCTGCCACAATGAATGCCTCAAACACTTCACCCTACGCTGACATCTCATTTAAATTCGACGCGTCAAGACCACACCAGGCACCCCATCAACAATCACATACCACAAATCCCAATACATCATCACCTGTTCATTACCCGTCAGGCAACAGTAGCACGAGTCCATATAGTCAGGTGAATAAATCCGCTTCGCAATCAAGCCGCCCACTTAGTCAGCACTCAGACACAAACGGCTACAGTAGTATCGCTGCCGTTAAGGCTGCCCTCAATGATGCAAAGTCAAAGTTTTTTGGTCTAAACGGAAGCAACTTCAACGACACCTTAGACTCGAACCAGGAATCTCTCTTAAACAACACTAGTGCGGACGTGAAGCCAAAAATTTTACCAAAATCTCAGCCGAAATATCAAAATATCCCGGAAAACAGTGCGATATTTCGAAATGCCCAGGTAAGTTCGCCACCGCCACCACCTCCACCACCACCATTGCCGCCTATGAATCACAGCCAGCCGAATACCCCAGAGACGAGTAGACCAAGTACAGCTTATTCGTCAAATTCATCACCGATTTCATCGACGGGTCAAAACTCGAAATTGAAAGATTCACCGAACTCAGTACAATACTCAACGATCCAGCATAAGCCTATTGCGCCGGACATGGACTTTGGGATTAGTTCCCAACCTTCACAGGTAAGTGATGTGATTTTACAAATAATACGAGTAGCACGTGCAACTTAATATCGTGGAAATAGATTAACTGTAATCGGTTGTTATTGAAATGGCGCTGAAGTCTGATATGGTTATGAGGAAAATACATTGACAGGCTAATTAATTTAAATTTTTTTAATTTTTCCAATTACCAGTTGTTTAACTTGTTGGAAATTAGGGCACCTTTGAGTTCAATGTTAAAAGGTAATTGTTGGAAAATTGTAATCAACCTATCTACAATATTTATAATGAGGGATGCCTTAATTGTGTATGTAGATTCCCTTTAACTAAATAAGTTTTACTTTTCCCACACCTTTGTTTAATACATTTAGATTTCAAGATGATTACAACTTGTACTAATTTCACGAGGAATTTTATTTAAACCAAGCTTAGGATACATATGGATCTAAAGTTTAGTTTCTCTCGTGTCACTATGAATTACAACGCAACGTATGAACTTTTTTCATAGCAGCAACAACGTTTGGAAGGTTTTTAGTTCATGACATGGAAAGTAAGATTTACCTGCCTAGAAGGTGTCGAAGACTGATTTAATTTCCTTAGACCCATGTTAATTGTTTTCAAATGCATGTTACACAAAAAATGAAAGCCATTCCAAGAGAGAAGAAACAACACTGTTTCTATGCACCGCTTTCTCGGTCTACTTCCTAAGCCTCATGCTAATTACTGCATGTTCTTCAAGTACTCGTATTTTCCAACTTCAGCGAATCAACAAGTATGGCTACGAGAAATAAGCACTTTCTCTCAGATGATATTCCTAGTATAACTTGTAGTTCTTTTGTATTTTTTTATGAAATTAGTTTGTTCCCAAATCATTTATGGAGCCTTTTCAAAAATTAAACGGGTTGAATGAATAATGACTGTTACACAAGGGTGTACCTCGATTTATTGATGCTATTCAGGAGTTCAAGCAGCATGCATTTTTACTGATCTGACAGACAGTGGCTATGCTGGTGCAAAGGGCCTTATGTTGTTTCAAGAATACCATGGATGGAATCGTATATGGTATATGTCAAAATTGCTCTTTCACTGAAACATCTTCCCATTGGGATGGCTTTTGAACTGTGCTGTGTCATTTCTGACAGTGCTTTGACGTAATGCTGTAATTCTGTGAAGGAGACTGAAGAACGGGAACTGTCGATTCAGCGTTGATCACACTAAACTCTGTTCAACAAAAATCTTTAGTACAGGCAAGATAGGAATATTTACCTCTCACTATATTTACAATGAAAGGCATAATCACTTCGCTCTTGAAACCTCTCATAGGGATGCGATATTTGTCGACAGAATTTTCTGAAGATATTGTAACTAGTAATTGCCATAGTGTTGTCTTCTACCAATTTTTATGATACAGTGCATTCTGTATTATCCTATCATATAAATGATTCAAAAACTTTTTGAAGCTAAAATTGTGATGAAATCCGTGTTCATAAAGAATTCAGAAAGCAGAACACTTAAATGTATACGTAGTTAATGCAAAAAGATTTTACAAAAGATAAGTATGGAATATTAAGGGGAAAATGGCTTTCAGGATGCAAGGAATTAAGAAGTAAGAAGTAGGCTTATATTTGGAGTGTAGTAGTGGAAAAATAAAGAGGGATTGCACTATTAAATTTTAACAGATTTCTAATAGATTTAATTTTTGTTGGTAATTAGTTCTATAATCTTACGGCGTTAACGAAAAAAAGACGCATGGAGTTAAGGTAATTGCTACGAGGGGATAGTATGTTAAGAACTCTGTTGGACCTAGTAAAACATAATCTGTTATACAAGTAGGACGGACGCTGACTATAAATAACTTTGTGTAGAAAATTTCAATTTCTTGCGCAGATGTATTCTTTGAGATTACAGCCTAGGAAAGTTCTCACATAACCAAATATATGGCCATATCTACGAATGCCACTTGCAGGCCACTTGCAATTTACTAAGATATAGGCAATATATAGATAAGACCTCAGAGTACGTCATTTTAGAACACGCTTCAGAAAAATCTAATACACATAGAAACGAATCATATCTCTTATCAAAATCCTGTCTGATCTCCTTAAGTATGTTGACCGTTGCAGTAGAGCAGCTGTGATTTACTCTAAAACCCGTTAGCAACTTATTGACTGCAAGGTATTTGGTTATTTGTTTTTATAAAATTTTCTCTAATGCCTTTGTAAGACATGGAATTATGCTAATGGGTCTAAAATCAGCAGATAATTTTGGATTCCCTTTTTAGGCGATTGGTAAAACTTTAACAGTTTTCCACACTTGGGGGAAAGTGGAAGTTGTTTTACACCAATTTATTATATGAGTAAGGTGAGAGATCATTTGCGGCAGGATTAATTTTATAAAACGTATCGGAATGTTATCCTCACCTACTGAGTTGAATTTAATTGAGGTAATGTACTTAAATAATTCACTTTCGCTTGCTAACTGAAAGTCATCCAATTTTGGTGTGAGGTCTACTTCATCAGATAAATTACAGTGAAAATTATGAGTTGCAGAATGACCTCCAAGAAAAAAGTTGTTGAGCTCATCGGGGTCGAGCGGACACTTAGCATCGTTTCCCTTTGATATTCCAATTGTACGAGAGGAGGGAAGTACTTAATTTAGATAAATATAAGTTTTTCTTAGCATTCTTAGCAGATGGGTAATATGGGCATACTCTTTAGTATTTTAACAGTTTTGGTTAGCACACATTGGTCAAAAAGCTGAATCAAAATAAGCTGAAATGTTTTAACTTTTTCAGAGACATCAAAAGACAATTGATCAAGAAGAACTAGAGACGGATAAGAGACAATAGCTAAATCTAGAAGGCTTGGTACACGATTGGCGGCAAAACCTTGTAGGATAAGTGGTGTTTATTATTTCCATTTATATTGAAGATACTAGATCGTTCAAACGAAACTATAGTGAGTCGCTTATGACTAAATTTGTGTTAAAATCACCACAAATTATTATGTCCTGATATGGCGCAGAGTAATTTAAAATATCAGTAAAAAAGGGTAAGGGAGAGCATCTCCTATTTTTGTTGTACACATATGAAACCATACATTTGGTGTTGTAGTCAAATATCTCGACTAAAATATATTCAATCCCGTAGGCACTTGATTTGGTAATCGATTTACATTTTAGGTTTGATTTACAATAAATCGCTACTCCACCGCCAATAGTGTCGGTGAGTCTATCATTCTTAAAAATCTCATAGTTAGGTATTTTGTAAATTATATCAGTTATATTGGGCTTAAACCAAGTTTCACTTACACAGACCACATCAACACATGTATCAGAAAACAAATACTTTAAATCATCTAATTTATAGTGACTCAAACTTCGTGCATTTATATTTAGAATAACTGCCCAACATTGTAGACGTTAAGTGGCCAGGGGGTGGAATGAGGGGGTCCCCTTTTAGGATTAAAAGTCTCTCGAAGAACTTGTTGGTCAATTTGGATAACAAATTCTTGACCATAAAAATAATTATGGAATTTTTCTTAAAGCAAAACCTATAGCAAGAAGCACTTGCAAAAAGCAAGAAGCTGGGAGTAATTTTTTTCGGACTCTGACAGTGTACTTGATGCAAACATTACAGGCTTCTCTACCACATTGACTATATGTGAATATGTGAAAGGACTGCTCCAGGGCAAAGCTTCACCTTGCGGGGTCCAGGTGGAACATTTTTTTCGGGGCCTCTTTACCCGACTCAAAAGAGATTTGCATATACATACATATGCTGTATAATTATTATCAATATGCGTCGTATGTCAGGGACAAGTGATAAGAAGTTAGAAAATGCTGTAAAGTGCTCTTTTAAATGTACTTCAAGTAATTTAGTTTTAGGACATTTTCGGAAATAAAATATCAAATAAATATGTACGAGTATGTACATAGCGCTACAGTTCGGTGTAAGCCAGGGCCTAGCTTCACGCACTCATTCGTGTTGCTCACGTTTCAATTTTTACACTCCTGAACGAGGCCTACTGCTTTTTGACGAATAGGTATAGTAACAGTAACTCGCGCATATCCCCAGCAAACAAACAATATCCGGGTTGGCACAAGCCACACATCAGAGCAACCCTATGGCCTGTTGCAGTGAAAATATCCTTCGTAACGACTGGAACAGAGAAAAACCGCTTCACACGGCGCGGCGCAAAGAAAAAATGCACAAAGCCCGAGATCCTTGAAACGAAGTGCCACGTTGTTCTCAAACATGCTGTGACAAGAATCAACCCTTCACTTGAATTTTGAATTAATTTTAAAAGACGATTGATTTATTGTCGATTTGGGAATTACTATAAATTACCCTCGAGTTTGGGGCACCCTGAACATGGGGGCCCCAGTGATTGCCACCTGTAACACCCCCGGTAGCTACACCACTGGACTGCTTCCACACCGTACGGACTTAGGATCGGTTGCAACCACAATTTCCTTGAGTGGATCGTAGAGTTTAAGAATGTCATTTGAAATTAACATTTTTTTACAATTATCCAATGATTTTTGAACATCAGCATTCCAATTAAATTTACTATTTTTTCCAAGGTCATATACATAGGTAAAGGTTTTAATTTGGAAGACAAATTTTGTATAAATCTACCTTAATAATTGATAAGTTCGAAAAAGACTGTAGTTGGTTAATATTTTGGGGTAAAAGGGCTTCTGAAATTGCGTTGACTTTTTCTTTATTGGGACTAATACCATGAACAGACAGACTATGACTCAAATACTGGACTGAATTTTGTAAGAAACTAGATTTTTCAGTATTAATACGGATGTTATGACAACTTAACCGTTTCAAGACTTCGAAAATTTCTGCTTGCAGTCACATTCAGATTCTCCCGCGATGAGGATATTATCTACTGTAGATAGCAAAATACTCTTTTCAATCCAGTCAGAACCTAATCCATAACTGCTTGAAATATAGATGGAGCACTCGAAGCGCCAAAAGGTGAACGTCGATATTGATTTTTGCCAAGATAACTCAATGGCTAGCTGCTGATATGCCCCGGTGAACTCAACGACACAAAATATCGAACAGTTTGGCAGATTTTCAAAAATATCTTGGATATTGAGCAGCGTATAATGTTCTGTTTAAATGAATTTGTTGATTACGACCTTACAATCAATACAAATTCGAATATTTAAATTATGCGTCGGAACAATGACTATTGGACTAGCGCAACGGCTACATTTTACAGTTAATAATATTTGATCTACACACAATTTATTTAGCTGAGCTTCCACTTTTTCGCGTAATATCTATGGAACTTTATATGCCGCATGAAATATTGAATTTGACCCCGCTCTTAAAACTATATTAGCAGTAAACCCGGTAATTGGACTTGCTAAATCTTAAGCCAAAACGACCGGAAATTTCTCTTTAATTTCACTAATTATGTTGAAATTTTCACTGACTGTGCTTTGGAAAATAAAAAGGCGTGTCTCCATTGCGGAAAAGTTATATCTAGCCATGTCCGACCAAGCAATGGTTTTTTCGACCAATTCACAGCAATTACCATTAGATTTGACGCGAATTTTTGCTCTCCAAGACTTCATTCGGCCTTAATGTTCCCAAGTTCCTTTATAGTGCTACCTGTAATATTACAAAGATTGTTATCGGAATAATCTATGGTACACTTACTTCTGGTAAATCATTTCGCAAGAACTCCAGATACTCGTAGTTTGTAGAATTCCGCCTAGGTGGTCGTTTGGAGGGGTCGATTAATATGTTTCCAATTACACCTGCCCACATATTGCGGCTGAATTTGTGTTGAAATGATATATGTCTCCATGTATGAGGATTGTCTGCAGCCCATGTATGAATATTATGAAAATTTCTTATCCCATCTTTTGTAAATTGAGATTCGTTAGTCCAAAGAATTCTGCTAATAAACTCATTGTAATCTAAGCTCCGCTCCAGCAACTAGTTACATAACTCAAGTCTCTTTTCCAAATCATCGGGAAGTAGTTGTTACACAGGTGTATTATGGTGGTAAGGATAAAGATCCATGCAGTACATTAGAAATTTTATGTCTGGAAACATTGAATTGCAAAGCTAACCATATGATGCTGATTGATGGATCAGTTGTAACAGCCTCCAGTATTCTTTCATCAGCCGAAATTCTTCTTACTTGTGAAGCTTCCGCGTTAAGTCGTATATTTGAAACTGATCCCGTTTCTCGAAGCCATCGATAAGTATTACCAAATAATCCTCCACTAGTTCATAGTAGTTGAGCTCCCATTACACAGCCCATAAACGTAAATAATATCTGCGAATTCTTGTTTTGTAAATGCAAATATTTCAAATAGCGTTTCTAAACAACTGGAGCCTTGGAGTAAAAAATTAAACTGATGAATTAGTTTTTTTTCTAATTTTTTATACCATTTTTGTTTGGTAAATTTCCCAAATAGGCCTTCATACCCCAAACCTATCTCTTTCTGAAAACATTTAAGGAACAGAGTAAGGAAATGAGAGTTCTGACAGGTAGTCAAGCACGCTTTTAAAATAGCATAGCTATTATGCAATTTTAAAAAGTTATTGGAAAATTATTAATTATTGGTAAGCCACTCAACTGTTGTTAGAAACGTTGGTAAAAAATCATAATTTTTTATATTAATTTGGTATTGATGGTACTAGTTCTTATATAACACCGTCATCACTTTTTACCTAGATCCAAAAGTAAACATTAAGGGCTTAATGTATTATGCAGAAACGGAAAAATTACATCTCTTCTAGAAGCTACTATGGCTTTAGCGTGCCACGTGTTGGAATCGGGAGAGGAAATTCTAAAAGTGATCCTGTGTGATATCACTGATGTGTGAAACATTAATCTAAGGATCAGGAAAATGGGCTCGCAGTAGCCGATGAGAGATGGTTAATAAGCCTTTTTGTTTCCTTAGTGCTCTTTTATTTGCCGTTAAAATATTGAACTGATATATTGTAATTACATAGAAGGCTGCATATTTCTCATAGAAATCTGAGTTGCAACGGCACTGCTGGTGGAATCGGCTAAATTTCCGGACCTCAGAATTATTCTACATTTATTTTGGATCACCTTGTTATTTGTAACCTCAGCTGAAACATGAGTCTTTATTTCCTTTTAGGCTCGACAAAGATTCGTCCTCCTTAAATCGTGCCAGGTGGGTTTTGCCGCGGATTCCTCGTCTTCAACAAGGTCGCCACCTGAATTTGATGTACGGTTCAAGCTTTTTACTGATTCATTAACTTCGGATTCCATAAAATAAATAACAAGTGCCATAAAATACTCCTGCACTGGAATTACTCGATGAGAGGCGCTTTAAAGTAATATTTCCATCTAATGTAAATTTCGTTGTTCCCCATTAGCACGTTTCTCTTCTCGTATTCCTCTTCCGATTCTTCGCTATCTTAAAAAAATATTAGCTCGTATAAAACACATCTGTGTTTTGAATTTGCCTTTCTAGCGCACTGGCGTGTTTCCTTATGCAAGTGGAAAATTTGTGATAGTTACATATTTCGACTGATACTGGTGTTCGGTCTTTGGGCTTCCTAATAGCAGTTCTTATATCGTAAGCACTATCCTATACCCACTCTATGAGTTGGAACGTTGCTTAGTGTTCTTAAATCGCTTTTCAGCGTTCCTCGTTAGGGTTTTGTGCTCGTTGATCTTGCAATTTGATTCGTGGCGATTTGAGGATTTAGTTTTAAGGATTTTCTACAAAATTGGATATGTGAAGGGTCTATGATTGAATAGGATGGTTTCGATGATGATGTAGACTTATCTGAATCGTATAAAACACTATTTCCGAACTATGCATAAGCTTCTACAATATTATCGTAGTTCTGTTGTTCTTCGCTTCAGAAGTCTTCTTACTCTACCGGAATCTCGAACTTAATTTCACAGAACTCCGAAACAGCTTACTATTTGACCTTCATGATTGGAGTTAGTAAGAACAACTGAATGTAGAAATCATATCAATATTTGAAGCTCCCCACTTCCTTGATTCAGAACAAATCAGAACAGTCAGCCGCTTCTGAATTTTCCGCTCAAATAAACTTTCAAATCTCCATTTTGTACGCAAATCAAGAAGACTTTTTTACTGCCTTTAGGCAACATCAATGCTCTTGAATGATGTCTCTCTAATGCGTGATAAAATTTTGGCTTCAAGTCTCGAAGTCAAATCACTTCTAAAACAACTTTTATTTCAAAGTCGTGTAAGGAATCCAACGGATTTAGGATCACCTGTTGTTTAAAATCTTTTACATTTACTTTCATAACTTAATTGCGGCTTACTGATTCGTGATTCCACTTTATTCCTTAACCCTTCAGTTCACATAACTAGGTTAGTAGAAAATATTATTTTTTCTTTCGCTAAATGATATGTTGATAAAGGGTCTTTTTTTTAGAGATTTGCTTTTTAAACTGGCAACACTGTTTCTACAGATTGTCAATTTGACAGTTGAAAGTTGATTTGTGGTTAATATGTTTTGCCATTTTACGATGAATAGATTAGCGCCAGAACAACGGGTGCAAATTGTGCAAACTTATTTTGAAAAACATGGTTCGGTTCACCAAACTTATCGTGCGCTACGTCCATTTTACGGTCGACATAACCGTCCATCTGTGCAAGCTATTCGAAACACGATGAATCTTTTTCACACCACGTACGCTCTAGTGGATAATAGGCATCCCCAAAGATGACAAACAGTGCGAACAGAAGAAGTTATTCCCGTTGAGGAGAATCCGAATGAGTCGGTTCGCCATGAGCTATGCTCATCCACTTTGTGGAACATTTTACGGAAAGATCTTGGCTTACACGCTTATAAAATCGAGCTTGTGCAGTTGAAACTCGTCGAGTTGAAACCGCGTGACCATTATACGCGTCGTATGTAGGTTTGGTGAATGGGCCGAAAACATGATTCAGCTTGATCCTCATTTTCAACGCAAAATTTTGTTCTCCGATGAGACCAATTTTTGGTTAAATTGATATGTAAACAAGTAAAATTGCCGAATTTGGTGTATAGAAAGCCCAGAAGCCTTTGTCGAGACGATCTTACAACCATTAAAAGTCACTGTTTGGTGTGCTTTATAGGCTGGTGGAATCATCGGGCAATATTTCTTTAAGGATGATGCCAGTCAGAATGTTACCATCAATGGAGAACGCTATAGAAACATGATTTCTGACTTCTTCGTTCCTCAGTTGAATGGCATTGATGTGACAGAGCTTTGGTTTCAACAAGATGCCGCAACATGCCACACGGCCTACGACACCATTAATTTATTGCGGAAAACATTTGCTGAGCGCATAATTTCGCGTAATGGACCTGTGAACTGGCCTCCACGATCCTGTGATTTCACACCTTTAGATTACTTTCTTTGAGGGTATGTGAAGTCATTATTCTATGCCGATAAACCAGAGACGTTGGACGATTTGGAAGTCAACATTCGCCGTGTTATTGCTGATATACGGCCCCAGTTACTCGAAAAAGTTGTCGAAAATTGGACTTCACGATTGCGCTTCGTTCGAGTTAGCCGCGGTGCGCATATGCCCGGTATCATATTTAAACACTAATGGCATAAAATTATCTATTAAACAAAGCTAATATCATAGGCATTATCATCAGCTTCAAGTGTTTTATTTCATATTGAATTTGTATAACTCTAAAAAAAAACACCCTTTACTTAGAGATGACAAACAAAAAAGTTTTAAAAAAATTCTATTCGCAGTTTTTTCTTAAAAAGTGCCGTCAGTTACAGGTGACACTGTACTTCTCGTACCAGATTCCTTCTTAGTTTCTATATAAGCGAAACATTTGTTTTTTTTTTCGGAAATATTTTATTCGGGTACGTTGGTGACAATATCGGAGAACATTATGGTCAACTCTATCCATATATTTGTTATACATCTTGATAACAGCTGGGTAATAAACTTGAATTTTCAGTCAATCTTTATTTATAACTCCAATTTGATTCAATTTTGAAATTGGAGTCAATCCATGGCAGTTTGATACAACTGAAACAATAGTGTTATCGTGCCACATAGCTACAATGGTTTCCGCAGCAGTTTGATGATACAGTTCACCTCTAGGCTTCTTTTACATGTCTTTGGAACTCAGTAGTTTAGAATTTTCCAGAAGGTTTTCCCGGGTAGTTCCAGTTCTTCCCACATTCTGTCCTCGCAAATATTTAAGTTGTGGTAAGCCTTACCGGCTATCAAAGTATAAAACAAATTGTACGATCCCAATTCCGATGGTAGTCTGCTATATACGAGTATAGCTCCAAAACAACTGCCGCTCTTAGGCCATATTCTGGTTGCACCTTGAGAGTTGGATCGGACCCACCGATATACAGCTTACCAAATATCCATGTCGAGCAGCTGCTGACCAAAGCTTGTAGCCAAACCTAATGGGTTTTCCCTGGATATGTTGTTTTGTGCCGTGTCTCCCGAAGTATGGGACTCTAGTCTCGTCTATGGAAATGTACGAAGAACAGGTTTTTTTGAAACTTCGTGAAATACTGGCGAACCTTAGCATATTTGTCGTTGGACGGTAAAGATGTACTGTCACAAAAATGTAGTTACTGTTGAATCTCGAATAATCTATTTCGTCTCATACTGGAAGCCACTTCTTTATTGTGAGTGTCTATGTACAACAACTCAAAACATTTGATTTATAACTTCTTCATCAATCAATCTCCCTTATCACTGGCAGTGAAAGAAGTGTTGTTGGCACATATTTCTACAGTATTGTGCCTTTTCTTCTTCTTCGGTGCAGACACATTGACTTCTTCGTCTTCTTCTTCCTCCTGATCGTTTTCATAAAAATCTTCTAAACCCTGTACCTTTACTCGAGAGTGAAGCATACGACTCGGAACATGGAGAAAGCTACCTCCGTTTTCATCTCGACTTTCTTCGTTAGTAACCATTCCATCGTCAGGAGGAAACAAAATAATGTCGCCAGGGTCCTTTCCAACCTCGAATTCTAATGTCAACCTGTAAGAGGTGAATGAGCTCTAAAATTCCATCACCATAAATTCGTAAACTAAACACTAAACTACAGCTTTGCTATAATACTGCCCATTGTCACCTACAGGTGACACTTCATATTTTGAACGTTGTTGCACCCATGCCAACTGTTACTTCAATAATAGGTTCACCACATGAAATGTACGATTTTATAGTAAAAATTGAAAAGCCAATATTATTTTCCCGTAAATTTTTATTCAATCAAAATAGGATCCGTTGGCATCTATGACATTTTTCCAACGTGATGCTAGGTCAAATATTCCTTTTTCGTAAAAGTGCTGACTTTTTGAGGCAATGAAATCTTCAAAGGCTTTTATGACCTCTGTTCGGTTCCGGAAGACCTTCTGCCGAAAAAATAAATCCAGATTGCGGAAAAGATGGTAATCCGTTAGGGAAATATCAGGAGAGTACGGTGGATGCGGAAGAGTTTCAATAGTGAGGTATGAGGTCTAGCATTGTCATGCAAAAGGATCGGATCGTGCCTATTGGCCAACGCAGGTTGCTTTTCAGCCAATTTGGAATGCAATATGTCGATTTCCTCACAATATTTAATAGCGTTTATCGTTTCTCCTGGTTGAAGAAATGAAAAGTAGATTGGTCCTTTCGATGTCCACCAAATTGCCACCATAACCTAGTTTGGGTGAAGATCGGGCTTGGGGGCTTTGGTTTTTCATCTGCATCCAATCACTGACCGGATCTTTTACGGTTATCATACAGTATTCACTTTTCAATACAGGTGACTATCCGGTGCAAAACCGGTTCAGTTTGATTTCTTAATATAAGCGATGCGCTTCCAGGCGACGTAGTTTTTGGGATTCGTTCAGTTCATGGGGTACCCATTTATCGAGTTTCCTTACCTTTCCTATGAGAGAAAGGTGTCGACTTATTGTAATTGGGGATACTCCCATGCTTTGTGCAATCCCCCGCACCATTTTCGTTGGGTCCGCATCCACCGTTGCTCTTAAAATATTGTCGTCAACTAACGTTTTCGACTTCCCACGTGGTTCATTTTCGAGGCTGAACTTTCCAAACCAACGTCGTATAGTGCGTTCTTTTACTGCTGCATCCTCAAATCGTCATTAATGTTTTTCATTGACAATGACGCATTATGTGCCATTTTAAATTCGCAAAGGAAGACGGTTCAAATTTGAACTGCCGACAGCATGGTAAATAATTCCTAGAAAAAAGAATAACGGTACCTACTTGTAACGAACCCTAAAATTCTCACACGTCAAGCACACGTACTACTTTATTTTATGAAAAAATAAAATTTAACGTTCTGGCACAGATGTTCACTCGGAAACTTCTTATTTCCGACTGAGAGAAAATCGGACATCTCATGTACAATCCAACAGTAAAACACAATTGCTTTACGAGTATAGCTTATAGATTCAGTTACCACATCCAATTACGAGTATAAAAAAGACAATACTTACGGTTTGGCCACAATTAGACCAGTTTGTATTGCCCGAGTAACACCAAAGCGACAAAAATTGAATAATGGACGAAACAATTTAATAAGTTAGTGTTGTTAGAAAAAAAAAATTATATGCATAACGCCACTCATTAGCTTTCTATTTATTTTGGTAGAATGCGAAAATGTACTATCTTATGATTAAAAAAAGTGACTCTGGGACAAGTGACCGTGTGGCGCTCCCATTGTTCCGATTTGAGTTCTGTTTTTTATTGTTAAGTTCGTCAATCTGCTGTTGACATTCCCTCTCAATCTTAGCCTTATAGCTTCACATTTGCAAAAGCTACGTAGCCAAGAGTACATCTATCTCTGTGTGTGTTGGCGATTTTTTACAATTTTAGAAATGGATTTAAATTTGCAACAACGAACTTGTATTAAATTTTGCGTAAAAAACGGATTTAATGGTCCGCGAACGTTGGAAATGTTGGAAAAGTGTTTCGACAACGATTCTCTAAAGAAGACGGTCGTTTACCTGTGGCACGAGCGGTTCAAAAGTGGTCGTGAATCAATCGAAGATGATGAACGCAGTGGCAGACCATCGACATCGAAAACCGACGAAAACATTGATGGAGTAAAAGAAATGTTGGTCAATAACCGCAAATTAACCATCACAGAGATAGCGGAGGACTTGAACATTGCCTATGGATCCGTCCAAGACATTTTGGTTAATGATTTGGGTTTCCGTCGTGTAGCAGCAAAGTTGGTGCCAAAAGACCTCAATTTCATGCAAAAATGAGACCGTGTTGACGTCGCAAAAGAGATGTTTTGCGAAGCTGAATCCGATCCCACATTCATCAAAAGGATCATTACTGGAGACGAGACGTGGGTTTATGAGTACGACACGCAAACCAGACATCAGGCAAGTGAATGGCGTTCACCAAATGAGCCGAGACCAAAAAAACCACATCATCTTCAGTAATAAAAGAAGGCAATGCTTATGGTTTTCATGGATTACAACTGTGTAGTGCATCATGAATTTTTGCCAGAAGGCCAGGGAGTAATACTCTTTGTTTGGGCGTTATGATACGTTTGCGTGAAGTAATTGGCCGAAAGAGACCAGAATTGTGGGCAGAAAACTCGTCGATTTTGCATCTTGATAACGCACCATCGCTCAGTGCCATCATTATTCGTAATTTTTTGACGAAAAATGCAACAAATACCATCCAACAGCCACCGAATTCACCTGATTTGGCTCCCTGTGACTTCTTTCTGTTCAATCGAGTTAAAAAAAAAAACCCGGGGAACGCGTTTCAGCAGCCGAGAAGAAGTAATGGAAAAATCGCAGGAAGCACTGATGGCCATACCGAAAACCGAATATAAAAAATGTTTAGAGGATTGGATCAAGCGCTGGCATAAATGTGTCGCAGTCGATGGGGATTACTGTAAAAGGGACAATATAGATTTAGGTGAATAAACCTGTATTTTTAATTTTCTGAATAAATTCCCGGAACTTTTTGATCAAGGTGGTATGTCCCAATATAACTAGTAGTTTCGAATTTTGGCTAATATATTCTGTGGCTTCAGTTATAAATATTTTTTTAAAGCACACGTTAAAGTACTAAAAGCTTATAATTAATTATAAATAACTAAGTGTAATGGCCTCAAATTATAATATTACAAACCTGAACTGTTTTTCAAGCGTATACAATTTGCTACTAGGTATAAGGTCCACCCTGATGAAACTCGCGGAACGCTTTATAAAAATTGTTAATCTATCTAATATAAGTTAATCTATCTCTCACTTAAAAAGAAACCGTTTGAAAGCCGCTTGCATAAACTTGTAAATTAAAAAAAATATATATCAAATACATTCAATATTGACCCTTTCATAGCGTAATGCCTTGTAAGTGCTAAAATGGAAATATTAAAAAATGATGCAATATTGTGTAATTTTATTAAGAGAACGATTTACGAATCTCGTGACTCTAACTAATAGATAAATATCCCTTACTAATTTTAACTTCAATATGTCGACATAATGTTATTTTTATAGCAAACTATTAAGTTATGTTATTTTTTAGGCAGTCTATATGGCAACGACAGTGCCGCAAAACATCAAAGGAAGTAAGATCGCTGGAA
Organism: Volucella bombylans; assembly: GCA_949129095.1. Taxonomy (NCBI): domain Eukaryota; kingdom Metazoa; phylum Arthropoda; class Insecta; order Diptera; family Syrphidae; genus Volucella; species Volucella bombylans. The sequence goes on along the minus strand of OX422143.1, from coordinate 106,792,861 downwards.
GGCATACACCGACAAGAAATAGTTTACGTCACAGCAGAATGTTAGTGGTCAACAAAACGTATCAAGGTAATTAAACAGTTTGTTCTCGTTACATATTACCTAGTTAATTGTTTTTCTAGAAGAAAGAAGCTTCTTGTAATAGCAATATATTTTAAGTTACGAGTTCACTCTAAAGGTCGGTCTTATTTCTCCATTCTTTTTCTCTATGTACTATCCCTCGACTCACACCTAGTGGCCGTTTGCTCCAAGGCGCAAAATGCTCTAAGCGCAATCGATGTTTAATCCATAGGAACGATCTTTCAACTTTTGACCTCAAAACCGAAGAACTTCTCGTCGCGAGTAGAAGAAAGCGGATCGAGTTCATTCATCTACTCGTAGTTGTCGAATTCGTCGTGATTCTATTATCAGCTAAATGCAAATATCTATGAGTTGTCATAGTCCATATATTCGTACAATTCTCTTTTCGGGCAGTGCAAAAGTGCTTGTGATATATGATGCGCTTCGGTTATTTGGTAGAACAAGCTTACAGATAAAGTATAAGGTTTCTACACCGCGGGCTCTGCAAATATACCTTCTGCCACCTTGACGCTATCTAGTTGCAGCTGTACAAGAATGTCGCTTTTTGTTGATTAAGAAATGGCTCTGCCAAAATACTGTGTCCACTCAGCTGGTGTCTTCCTCCTCTTTAAGTAAATATGTGTTTGTCGGGCCATCTATAATATTGGTAAGAATAGATCGAGGAGAAGGAGTATATATAAAAACAGCCAAAACAAAATTGAGCCCGTTGAACACTTTCAAAATAGAGTAAGTTGGCTGTCATATTTCATAAAGTCATATAGCTTCTAGGGCTAAATGGACTGCTGGGAAATAATGTACGATTACTTGTGTTGGCAGGGCTCCAGAGGCTGTAGATATACAAAGAACCTGCTTAAGTACAGATGTCGTTACAGTTTATGATCCTATGCTTAAATGACATGAGTTTCATTCCCATATCAGGCAAATATTTGTGTGAGAACCGATCAATCAAGAAAATTAATTATTATTTTTTGCATACCTAAACTTCTTCCGACGAATCTGAATCTTATGTTCTGTTCTTTATTTATAATTAGCGCGCGCTCAAGGGATTTGAGTACCCTTAAAATGTTTGTATACAGCGTGGGCAAAGAAAAATTAGGGAGGAGAAAAGAGAGGCACCGATGTACATTGGTCTTAAATCTTTACAAGCTATAATGACTAGGACATTTTTTTTTATAATGAGCGCGCGCTAAAGGGGTTTGTGTAGCCTTAAAGTGATTGTTCACAGCGCGGCAAAGTTAATTTAGGGAGGAAGAAAAGAGAGGTACCGATGTACATTGTTTTTAAATGTTTGCAAGTTATAACGACCAGGAAATACAGAGATCGGCAGGGCATTCCATAAGCGAGTTGTACGGCTTAGGAACGAATCACGATATTTTAGAGTACGTCCGAAAGTGCCCATTTTTGAGGGTAAACTGATGAGCATTCATAGTGAGGCGGGTGTTTCGGTTAAAGGTTTGAAGAGGCGAAATGCTACTGGCGCTGGTGGTACAAATAGCGATAGAGCAAGGTGAGACAGGAGAGTTTTCGTCGGTGTTCGAGGTTGTCAATGGACTGGGTGATATTAACATTACCTATGAGTCTTAGCGCACTGTTTTGAATCCTATTTAGCTGGTGCAGAGGGGTTTTAGGAGCACCTGACCAGATGTGGGCATTGTATTCCAATTTTGGGCGGGTGAATGTCTTATATATTGAGGCCAGTTCAGAGGGGATAGGTATTTCCTACATCGCTTGATGAAACACAGACATTTCGCAGCATTTTTGGTGACATCAAATATGTAGTCATTCCAACGTAGGTTGTCATTGACACACAAATTGAGAATGGAAAGCTTTTCGGTTTCAACGATGCAAGTGCCATTCATGGATAATATCTGGGTGTTTGGATTTCGCTTCGACGACAGCAGACAGCATTGTGCTTTGGAAGCATTAAATTCAGTTCTGCAGCCGAAGAGCAGGGACGTGACTCCAGGAACGAATAGAGAGTCAGCAAAGGAATGTATTGGGTTGGAAGTGAAGTAGCAGAAAAGACATCATTTATGAAGATTAAAAAGAGTGTCGGAGACAAAACAGAGCCCTGGGGCACACCAGCATTTATTTTGTGGATATCAGACTTGAACCCATCCAAGACAACTTGAATTGGATGTTTCAAAAGGTAGTTTTCGACAAAGGAGCCTGATGCCGAACTCTGTCAGCTCCCTTAGAAATATCAAGTGCAACTATCTTGCTTTCGCCAGTTTGATGTAGATTTTTGTTCCACGTTTCGGTGAGACATGCCACCAAACCACAAGTGGATGTGTTGCTACGAAAACTGTACTACCGGTCATTGAGAAGTTTTCGTGTTTCGAGATATTTCATGAGCTCAAGGTTTATCAGCGTTTCCATGACCTTCGGAAGAAGAGATATAAGTGCAATGAGTGTGTAGGAAAAGAGAGAAGAAGATTCGCCTTTATTTAAGACGGGCTGGCTGGATAAAAGAAATGACAAATTTTACATCTGCTCGGAAAGAGCCGTAAAGAGTAAAATTGATGAAATAACCTACGCAGTGGTTTTACAAGCGTGGAAGAACACACTTACTCAGAAGAGGGTGCGATATACCACTGTGAATGTTAAGATCTTTAAGTACTCTTGCTACTACACGAATATGAAAGTGAATTCGAAGCACTCAAGTGTAGGCAGATACACACCACAATCTGGAAGTATTGAACTGCCCGCAAAGTGTGCAGCAAGCAGGTTGGCCCTATCTAAAGACCTGACAGCGTTGTGATGGACCATAAAGCCGAAGTTCTAAAATTTTAGACGAACAACTAAAAATGTTTACTACCTTTGAGACTTTATTTAATAGTATTTATTGCCTCAGTTTTTGATCATATTGAAATTTCACACGCTGTAAGACGTTGCAGTCTTTCCTGACTCGTTTGAACTTTTTTCGGTTTTCCTCTGTCGGATTGCTCTTGAAGGACCGAAAAAACATTTCTCTAACGAGTCGTACCATGCCTTTTCTTTTGGTCTGATATTCTTAATCCGATGAGGGATAAAGCATCTCATTCCAAAGAAAATAGTGTGATCATATTAGCAGAGGCATCCACGTCGTTATCGAGGAAATATGACCCGTTAAAATTCCTAAATAAGATGTTAAGTTCGCTCCAATTGGCATTCTTTTATGGCCATACGGTTCTTTTAGAAATCGCAGCGTAACATAAATGGCAAGATGGAAAGAAAATAATAATGGTTCTAGTTCGTAGCCAGGTAGCTTCAGATCAGAGTGATCTGAGAGGTGTGGGCGGGAAATTATCTGTGTTTATTAAGTGCCAAAATATCTGGCCTGTATTTGCAGACGTGGACGTACGGAGAAAAGTGATTGCCTGAATTACAGAGTCATAACCACAAACAAACACAAACACCGACGATGCTATTAAAGTGAAGTGAACATTCTGACGTTGGCTTACTGAATTAAATTGTTGTAGATGCTATAAGCCTACAGTTTAAAGTTCCTAATTACATAGATGAACAGGTTTTGAACATTTACAAATTAGGTGGCAACCCCCCAAAACGTTCACTAATATTTCTGCCTGAAGAGCACTTCCGCGGGACCTAAATCTGAATGTGGTTCATGATTTTATTGATAGGTCAGCTGAGTTCATTAAAACTTGATTTCACCACTCCCAACTTCCCGTTTTGCAAGGCATTCAGGAGGCACGTGTCGTAATTTCTGCAATGGTTTTTAGAATGTCTTTTATAGGAAGCTTTTTCACAGTTTTGGCTTATGTTGCCAACTCTGGGAATGAGAACTACCCTTGTCACAAGTGAGAATTTTGGTAAATCAAGACTTGCTTTGCGAAGTCAGAGGCAGATTCAGCAATAACCTTATAAATACAAGGTTTGGCAAGATAACTTTGTTATTTTAAAATGAGCGCTCTGAAGCTGATGGGGTCCAAGGTTCCCAGGCGGCTGTGCATGGTCTCGTTCGAGAGAGGGCATCCTAAAATTTTGTTAACTTGTGTTTCAGTCGTCATCTTGTTTTGGAGTACGATCAGAGTGCGTTTGCCTTAGAGGACTACTTTTCCAACGGGCGGGGCGGTCTGTAGTTTCAACCCAGCCTTCCGAAATCGCTTCAATATTGCGCCATTGGGTCCTGTCCTGAACCGGTCACAATGTTCCAGAAAACTGGTTCTGTCTAGAAAAGAAGAACTGGAAAAGCACCTCCTATCAGAGCACCTGCGAACATCTAAGCAGTAAGGGTTGCAAACATGCGTCTGCTCTTGATGAAATGGACTTAGGGAACATATGGTCTCAACAGGACGGAGCAACGGCCCATACTGCAAAGGCATCGATGGCTGTGTTGCGAGAGCACTTCCCAGGGTGCCTCATCTCACTGAGAGGTGATTTGTTGAGGTATTTGAAATCCCATGTCTATATCAACCAATCAGACAATCTGAAAAGAAACATTCAGAAAAAAATTGTATCTTGTATTAAATATTTAGACATGCAGTTAATATGAGGATCTTTCGGCACCTAGCCAAGTTGTCGAAGCAAATATGGTGACGGAGGAGTTTCAAGCAGCGTGGCGGTACAAATTTGGGGGTTAACTGTCGGTTCAACTACCCGACCACGTGTGTTTTACGTGGTGTAAAACGATAAACAGACTCAAATATAGATAAACTTAATATTGATGCTCCCAGGAATCGAAAACGGACTACAAACTTTAGACTATGCAGGTGGATAGTTCGACGCTTAATAGTCTACATGCATCTGAACAATTAGAAGTTGTCTTAAACCGAGACTGTGAAAATCTCTTAAGAAACCCTTTGCTTACCAGAGATGCTAACCTCTGATTCGACACAGAGTGTTACGTACAAGAAGCACGAAACCTGCTCACAAACTCTATGTGCAAAGAAACCGAAAAAAACATCAGCTTTTCATAAGGAAAAGCAGAAGTCATTCTGCCGAAATGACGAATGATCTGATGTTCTACCAAAAAGTAAAACACCATGTCAAGGACACAGATATCGAAAAGCAGTGTAGAGAGTTTAGGACTGGAACGTAATAGTAGAGTCACGGTCCGTGCTAAAAATGTGTAAGGATTACCACTGTCAGTCAGTATAAACCATTCAAGGTAGATGATGATTGATAAACAACTTCGATCAATAAAAGGTCTGGATAACGATATCTGAACTAAAGACCAGTAGATTTGCATACAGGAGCATACAACAACAGATGTATAAAAAGTGGTTGGATAAAAATATGCTTGGTTAATGGCATCTCAGGATCGTTTGCCCGATTCCCAAGAGAAACCCTCTAAAGTGCGCCAAATATGACGAACATCGCGTAAAAGATCTTATCTAGCATGCTACGTGAGCGGTTGAAGTCCTGTATCATCAATCTAATTAGTCCGTATCACTTTGGCCTGGTAGCTCCACTAACGACCAGATATCAGCCTTATCGCCAGGAACTTCAAAATGGTACCCAAAATACCACCTTGATCAAAACGTTCCCGGAATTTATTCAGAAAATTAAAAATACAAGTTTATTCATCTAAATCCATATTGTCACCTTCAAAGTAATCCCCATCGACTGCAACACACTTATGCCAACGCTTGATCCAATCCTCGAAACATTTTTTATATTCGGTTTTCGGTATGTCCATCAGTGTTTCCTGCGATTTCTTCATTACTTCCTCTTGGCTGCTGAAACGCGTTCCCCGGAGTTTTCTTTTTTTAACTCGATTGAACAGAAAGAAGTTACAGGGAGCCATATCAGGTGAATTCGGTGGCTGTTGGATGGTATTTTTTGCATTTTTTGTCAGGAGATTACGAATAATGATGGCACTGTGCGATGGTGCATTATCATGGTGCAAAATTCACGAGTTTTCTGCCCACAATTCTGGTCTCTTTCGGCGAATTGATTCACGCAAACGTCTCATAACGCCCAAATAATACTCTTTGTTTACTCTCTGGCCTTCTGGCAAAAATTCATGATGCACTACACCATTGTAATCCATGAAAACAGTGAACATTGCCTTCTTTTTTGACTGAAAAACGACATGGTTTTTTGGTATCGGCTCGTTCACACTCACATTCACTTGCCTAATATCTGGATTGCGTGTCGTACTCATAAACCCACGTCTAGTCTCCAGTAATGATCCTTTTGATGAATGTGGGATCGGATTCAGCCTCGCAAATCATCTCTTTTGCGACGTCAACACGCTCGTGCCGCTGGTAAACGACCGGTTTCTTTAGGGAATCGTTGCCGAAACATTTTTCCAACATTTCCACCGTTCGTGCACCATTAAATCCGTTTCTTACGCAAAATTTAATACAAGTTCGTTGTTGCAAATTTAAATCCATTTCTAAAATTGTAAAAAATCGTCAACACACACAGAGATGTACTCTTGGCTACGTAACTTTTTCAAATGTCAAGCTATGACGCTAAGATTTAGAGGGAATGTCAACAACAGATTTACCAACTTAACAAAAAAACAAACAGAACTAAAATCGGAACAATGGGAACGCCACACGGTGGTTATTCTGGGTTATTTTTGATCAAGATGGTATGTTTTTTGAGATAGCATTTATGGAGACGAGGTGCATATACTCGTATAAAGCCATGTCAAATTTTGATATTTCGGTTAAGTGGTGTACGATGAAAACGGAGACCCCATGCTGCTCCATAAAAGTTGGACAAGGCGTTTAATGCCCCAAAAATGATTTCGACAAGGTCTAGTGCAGTGATTTCTAACTTAAAAGAACTGTTCGAAACCCAGAGGCCAATACCCTAAGATTTCAAGATTTCAAAAACCTCTACAAATCCCAGCATATGGTGACGGCATTGATAAATAAGTTAAAACTAAAGATGCAGGAACAAAGAGACAATTTTTTTTCGAAATGATCTTTTCAGATAAATCACATTTTCAGATGGACCGGTATATAACAGAAAAAATTATAGTATCTGGAGCTTGAAAAACTCTCATATAATCTACGAAAAATCAAGGTAAACCAAAAAATTTACTGCGTGGTTTGCCATTTTTTCAAAGATGACGATGAGGAGACCGTTTCAGAGTATGTTGCTGAATGTTATCGACCAATGTTGAGCGACTTTTACTTGCCGAAACTCTATGAATTAAATGTAGTTGACTTTTACTTATAAATTAACAAAGTTCGAAGATTGCATTATTTCGTTTAGAGGAGAAGTTGATTGGCTATTAGGATCATGTGAATGGACTCCCTTAAAATTATTGTTAATTGGCGGTGTCCTTTAATTTTTGTAAATATATACTCATATACATGATATTTGTCGTCAGAAATATTTGACCATGCTTAAAGATTTTCATATTCTTTGTAGGCTCAAATTATCCGAATCCAATGGGATTCCGCTGTCCAAGGCTAACAAGATTTCTACTCATCTTGGAGCTTATCACTGGTATTTTAATAACATTTTTAGGAGTATGGATACTGCTACTAGCACCACATACCGATGTTCAAGATAATCCCTATTGGAGTGGATTAACGGTGAGTTTGAGCATACAATTTAACAATGAAATTAAAATAAAATTTTTAATTTTTTTTTTCTAGCTTTTACTTGCCGGCATCCTGGGGCTTGTTCTGATACGTTACAAGCGTATTAAACGTCACAAACTTCGGGAGAACTGTTTCGTATTTATTAAATTGGATTCATACATCATATCGATATTAGCGGCTCTGTTATGTCTAATTGCTTTCATTTGTGCTGCTATTCATATTAGCAGGCTCTCGGCTTCAGACACAAAATGCATTTCATCTGATATTTTACTAGAGCATGCTGCATGCCAGTGCACCTTCAATACAAATAGTATCCCAGTTTCAAATGGAACACTACGTGACCTGAATCCTGACCCCGACTACAGTTATTCATTCCATTACAGGTTAGTTTTAAACCAAATTTGCTTATACATTTTTTTGTTTTTCTTATTTGTTTCTTTTAGGGACCTAAGTTGCAGTGAGGTTAACGGTGTATGGATTTCCATTTTAGTGTTTTCAATAGTCTTAAACTCTCTAGGATTTATTCTAGCAAGCATCTACCTAATGTTGCTATTTTTCTGTAGGTACCGAGAAGTCTATTCTTCTGTGCAGACGAGCGTATTTTAAAGTTTTAACTAAAAAAACAACAAGGAACACAAAAACTACTTTTAGCTTAGATAATTATTGTTTATCACTTTTTTTTTTAAACACACATACATTTTACTGTATTGACTTTTTGTACTTAAATTAATTTAGGAAGCAATAGAAATTGAGAAAATGTACATACGGATTTGTAAAACCAGCATAATGTACATAGCCAGGATCAAATTGAATAAAGTTAACATTTTTTTTATTTTTTGTAATAACAAATTTAATAAAACACCTTTTTTATGTAAAAGCTTACCTTGATGTGTTTTTTTTCTGCAATAATGAACTTCGAAAAGGTTTTAACGTTAATATCATTGGGGATAAGGTAAGCATCTGTCATATGATTTACGAATTATTTAGGCTGGAGCTTTAAGGTTTAGTTGCTACTTTAACCGGTAACGTCACATTTTACCTCGTCGTCGAAGGGCTTGCAGCAGCATTGAAACATTGTCGCTACCAAATTATGAATGAGTCTTATCGGACTGCGAAATACTCGTAATAACTTCAGAGATTTTGACACAACTTCTGTAAGAAATTCGGTAGCATCATCAAATAGTCAAGATCAAGTCAGGTTAAGAATATGAGATCCACAGCATCTCACACAGCGAAAGTCTCTTCGGGATCGCTGGAAACCAATAAAAATTTTCCCTCAAGATCATCAAATTTTCCTACAGAATCTGAGTTGCCCTTTATAGTCTATTTTCTCTTTAGATTGCAGGTCACAGCTGAATCTGTAGGCATCACTCTCTGCAAGATGGAGCATTTTGTCAGACCCTATTGATGATATCCTTATTTTCAACGACTTTAATCTTCCTCATATGATCAATCGTTTTTCATCGCTTCAAATGCCAACTCAACTAAGGAATGTCTCTTCTTAGATCGCTTAACAGACTCAAGTCTATGCCAAGTCAGTGGTATATCCAATTATATGGGCAGGCAATTAGACCTTATTTTCACAACAGATCCAATTAACTCCTCAGTCTCACTTTGTCCCCTATCTCTCTCAACAATCGATAACTACCAGCCCCCACCCCCCTTCTACATTAATTTTTTCATAACTCTTCATTCCAGTCCACTTTCACTAAATCAGTGAATATCTCAGCAGATCTCTCTTTAACTTTCACAACCTAAGTATAAATGATGCCTTATCAATTTTTTATAAAGAAATATTTAATTCTTTTTCCCTTTACGTTCCGTTTTCCCGCCTTAAAACATCATCTACTAGTCCTCCCTGGTATAATCGCAAGCTTCGTTCCTTACGAAATAAGAGAAATAAGTTATGGGCTGTTTTCCTGCGCACCAGATCCTTTACCGATTATTCCAACTATCTTGGTGCTTATCTTCATTTCCCTTTACCAGCCCTACCTCAACAATGCGCAAGTCTACCTTATAAACCACCCTAAGTCCTTTTTCCAATTTGTTAACTACAAATGAAAGTCCGATGGTTACCCTCCTTCCCTCTCTTTCAACAACAGGTCATCAACCGATCCACTCACCATTGCCAACCTATTTGCCACCTTTTTTTAAACACTCCTTCACCAATGACGCCTTTGTACCAGATCCATCCTATTTTAGTTACCTACTGAACTTCTCCAATGGCCCACTTCTCTCTCATATTTTGGACCCGTCTTATATCGAATATAAATTACACCAACTCAATGACGAATTCACACCCGGCCCAGATGGCCTCCCTGCCATATTTCTTAAAAAATGTTCTTCCTCTCTTTCCCTTGCCCTTTCTAATCTCTTCCGTCTATCCCTTTACAAGGAGAATTTCCTCAGGCTTGGAAATCCTCCTTCATAAAGGATCAAAGAATGAAATAACCAACTATCGTCCCATCGCTAAACTCTCCCATATACCCAAACTCTTCGAAAGTATTTTGTATGAAGCTCTAAGCTTCCAATGTAAATCACTTATTTCTCCTAGACAACATGGCTTCCTAGAGGGTAGGTCAACCACCACAAATCTCGAGAATGGCAATGAAGTCGATGTAGTTGCAACCGATTTTAGCAAAGCCTTCGATAAAATCTCTCATCGGTTAATCATCTTTAAATTGTCTGCCCTCGGCTTTGAACCCATACTGTTAAAATGGATATCCTCTTACCTCGAAAACTGTTTTTACAGTGTTCGTGTTAGGTCGGCCCACTCCGCTCCATTTTTGGCCACCTCTGGAGTTCCATAAGGCAGCCATCTCGGTCCCCTTCTTTTTATATTAACCATAAATGATCTCGATATGATCATCAAACACTCGTCTGTCTCCCTTTACGCCGACGATACCAAATTTTTCAAAACCATTTCCTCTCCCCATGACTCTTTCCTCCTTCAACAAGATCTTGATAGTTTTTCGTTCTTGTGCTTCAAAAATTCTTTGGAACTTAACATCGCCAAATGCCAATCCATCACCTTCTCACATAAGCGGAACCAATCTCCTCTCCGACTCTATCTTCTCCATAACCAACCTATCTCCTCCGTACAATCTCTTAGCGATCTCGGCATTTTGTGTGATAGCGAGCTCAACTTCCGTTTACATATGGATGAGATAATTCGGCAAAGCCAACTCTGCACTAGGTTTTGTAAAACGGTGGTCCAAAGAATTCACCAACCCATACGTGACCAGGTCACTCTATATTACCTTTGTTCGCCCCCTCCTAGATTACGCCAGTCCTAGAGTACAGTGCGCTGTAGACATTGATCTGTAAATCAAGCGGCGCATTGTGCAGTAAGGTGTCTAGTATTGTTGCAAGTACCTACCTAATTTTCAAAGTATCGTTTTCTTTTTTGTAACTTTTCATTTGTGTATGGCCAGTGCACAATTGCGATTTTTAAAACCTTGAAACCATATTGCTCTTTTACAGATCAAAAGAACATTTTAAGCTTTCTTAAGGTTCCACTTAAATTTCCTGTCCAGAATCACCTGAAGGTACAGTGACGACAAAATAAATAGCACGTGTGTGTGTTTATTGTTTGATTTCAAAATTTACAGCGATTCAGCGATACCAGAGTACCTTCAGGTTTAAAAATGAATATGTGATGAATATAGTGATTAAAAGTGACCTGATTTCATATCAAAGTCGTAAAGCTTTAGATCTGTTTAAGCAAGGACACATAAGGAGGTGAAACTTTTTACTCCCTTGCATACTACTTTCTCGTTTTTGCCCAATGAGTGGAAAGAAAAAAATCATCTCCGACCAAAAACAAAAGCAAATGTTCGACTCACTGCGCTCCTTGTCTACCTCGTCAAGAAATATCATGGATGACAGTTCAAAAATATGGGAAAAAATGGAAGATTCCCTTCAAAAACACAATGAGTCAATAATTTCACAGCTATCGTGCAAATTATCCGAGACCAAGACGAAAATTTCCACCAAGATTGAAGCAGAGATGGGAGAAATAACAAAAACTATTGCCGACTTAAACGCAAGAGTTGCTCTTGTTGAAAGCACAAATGTAAACATATGTAAGTGCTGAAGAGTGAAGGGCTTAAGAGTGAAATAAGGGGTGGCCGTGGTGTAGTGGTACTAGCAATCGCTTCTCACTCAGAGGATCCAGGTTAGAATCCTGACCATGACAAGTCAGTTTTTCATTTGTGTAATTGGAACTCAGACAGAAAAATTCTGCGTGTGAAGGCATAACACTGACACGTAGATTTGGCTGTTGTAGAGTTTCAACTACAAAAAACTAGTGCGAATTATAACTTCGAATCACTCTGAGTGAAGAAAAAACTCTCCGTCCTATTCGGACTCCCATCCCTGGAGAGCGAATATCGAAACCAAATACACCTGAGTTTCAAACCACTACCCCTTAGGCGCGCGTAAATTATAAAAAAAAAGTTCTTTTAGTTCTTCGTTGTAGGACGTTAAATTCGAGCTCGTAAAAACTTCCTGTCGCTGAGCCTCTGAAATAAATAGCCTTAACGAAATACAAGAGGAAAATGAAAACAAAAGCGTTGCTGTGCAATGATGCCAGACGAGAACCTGAGAGCCATACTCAATCACCTTTACCTGGCCTTGGAAACAAAACCACCGCTGATAACTAACATCTTTCGCACACGCCCGACAAACAATTCCAGAAACTCTGCGATCATTATAAAGTTTGGCTCAGCTTTCCACAAAAATGCGATTCTGCGATCAATTTCTGTTTTCCGTAAACAGCACAAAAGACAACTTTGCTTACAAGATATAGGAATGAATTCTGATGTACCTATTTTCATACAGTGTTTGACAAAAAAAAACACTCACTGCTGCAGGCTGCGCTAAGCTGTAAGAAGAGAAGGCAAATCATATCGGTATTTACATCACGCGGACAGGTGTTTGTTCGACGCAGAATGAATGATGAAGCTGTACATGTCAAAAATGAGAATGACCTGGACAGAGAAGGCTTGCGAGTATGCCACATAAATGCCCAAAGTCTATTGCCGAAAACTGACGAGTTTAGACATCTGTTTGAAGGTTCTAAAGTTGATGCAATCTGTGTTTCAGAGACATGGTTCCCTCATCAGGATGATGCATCAATACTGCAGCAAAATTGTAACACACTACTAGGTGGGGTGAAAAGTAACCTCCTTGACCACCAGAATGCGCTGCTACTGCAAAAAAGGTTATGGTGCCTTGAAGTCCGTTCATATTTAGGTAGACATGCCAAATTTCAGTGCGATACTGTCTTTAGTTTTGTTTTGACAGCTGATTGTTGTTGACGTGTTTGGCATCATGTTGAGTATGGACAAAAACGATTTTCGTTCTCTCAAAAAACATTATTTTTAGAGAGGCAAAACGGCGAAAGAAACAAAAGAAAAGTTGGATATTTATTATGGGACTAATGCTCCGTCAGATTACACAGTCAAATATTGGTTTCGAGAGTTTCGTGGGGGCCGCAACTAAACTACCGATCAAGTCCGCAGTGTCAGGCCCTCCAATGTGGTTACCGAGGACAATGTCAAAAAAAATACATGAAATGGTGTTGGCTGACCGGAAAGTGAAGGTGCGCGAGCTAGCAGATACCACAAAGTTATCCTGCCGCTGAGTGCCGCGCATGCTCACTCCTGACCAAAAACACGAACGCGAGAGCACTTCGAAGGAGTGTTTGGACTTGCTGATGCGGAATCGGGCGGACTTTTGGCGTCGATTGGTAACTGTTGATAAAACTTGGAATGAGTGCCCGGCAATGGACTGAAGCCGACACGAGTGCTCCGAAGCGGGCGAGGGAGGCTCAATGTGTCGGAAAGATTATGGCGTCGGTTTTCTGGGATTCTCATGGCATACTCTTCGTGGACTACCTCGAAAAAGGAAAAACCCTTAACAGCGAGTATTACTGTGCATTATTGGAGCGATTGAAGGCCGAAATCGCTGCAAACGGCTTCACATAAAGCGAAAAAAAATGTTGGTTTTCCAAGACAATGCGCCGGCGCACAAAAGCATCGCAACCACGGCTAAAATCAATGACTTACGGCTCCAATTGCGGTCGCATCCACCGTATTCAACCGATTTGGCTCCCCCATACTATTATCTCTTCTAAAACCTCAAAAGATGGCTCATCAATAACAAATTCAGTTCACGCGAGGAAATCATCGACGCCACGGAGGAGTATTTTGCAGACCTTCCGGAAAATTATTTTTTGGGCTGGATCAAGAAGTTGGAAAATCGCTGGAATAAGTGTATCAAGCTAAAAGGGGACTATATTGAATAAAATAAAAAAAACATTTAAAAAAAAAATGTTTCATTCCCAAGGAGATTACTTTTCGCCCCACCTAGTGTACAAGCTAAATGGCTATCAGCTTTTCCCTGCAAACAGGAGCTATACTGCTCGTGGAGGCGTTGCCGTGTACGTTAGACAAGGTATTAATTGTGTGTTATGGTGCAAGTCACTACCCAACTAAACTACAGACCCAACAAATCTGTAGATCTGTTACCACTTATATCCGTATTAGAGGACATCGCTATAAGTTCAACAAATATAGTGTTATGCATCTGACTGATACTCGTAGTATGAATACTTTCAACCTCTTTTCGGTAAAGTCCACTTCCCCCACACACTTTGGTCCAAGTTTTAACACACTGCTAGATGTTTTCTTTGTAAGCGATATGAACAGAGTTCTTTTTTACAACAAGGTTTCTGCACCGCCGATCTCCACGCACGATCTTATATATCTAACATTCGATTTTAGTATACTTAAAACAACTACCACATTCCAGTTTCGCGATTTTCAAAATATCGATCAATCTGGCCTCGAAAACAATATACGCGCAATCGATTGGAACCAAATGTATTACATGATCTCGCCCGATACTCAAGCTGAATTCTTACATTCTAACATAGATTTGATCTTTGATAGATTTGTACCGCTTAAAACTAAAATCATTACTAATGCATCTAGGCCTTGGTTTACCCATGAAATCAAATTGTTGATAGCTCAGAGGAATGAGGCATATAAAACATGGAAAAGATTTCATCTGGAAGAGCACCACAGACGTTTTTGCACCCTTCGTAATAGAGTTGTTAGTAAAATAAGATCGGAGAACGCTAAGATATTTGGCAAACGACTCGATCTCTCCTGAAATAGCTGTCACTTGTGGAACAATTTGCGTGATATTGGAGTTGGAAAATCTAAACCCGTTTATGTGCAGAATATCGATGCAAATGAGCTAAATAAAAAATTCTTCTCATCCATGTTACAATCGGACGCACAGGTCTGTACATTTACCAGTGATAGTGAAGCCATAAGTCCAGGTAGTTTTACGGTGCAATCATTTGAATTTTCTAGTATTGACGATAATGATGTGGTCGAGAGTTTTTTACCCGTCAAATCAAACGCTACAGGCATCGATGGCATACCTAAACCCTGTGTTCATTAGGGCAGTTCTGCCTTTAATTTTGCCTTACATTTCACACTTGTTCAACACTATTTTGACCATTGGTGAATTCCCTAAGATCTGAAGACTGGCAAAAGTTATTCCTTTACCCAAAGGCTCTGGTGGTGGCGATTTTAGACCGATTTCTAATCTACCATTCCTTTCTAAAGTCATCGAGAGAATAATGCACAAGCAAATAAATACACATCTAAACAGGTTTAATTTACTTGCTTCAAATCAGTCCGGGTTTGGACATAAGCATAGTTGCATAACAGCTCTTATAAAGGTAGTGGATGAAATAAGGCAATCCATTAATGATTAATAACCAACGCTTCACCTGCCTTTCATCTGAACGTCAGTTTTTCATCAATGCTATTCGTTTATGTAACTCGTTGCCCAGAAACTTGCGCGGAATAAACAACATTTAAGCTTTTTAAAGGAGTTTGTCGCTTTAATTTTGCAAACCTATAAAACAGTACTTTTCTTTTCAAATAGAATAATGTAACATACTAAACATTTATAGCACCTATGATAAAAATTAAAACTTAAATGTTTGAAGGTAAAATTATAATTGCAAATTAAGGATAAAACTTAAGTCAAATTATCAATTTTATCAAGCTTAAATGTAAAATTTATTTTTGCCTATCTCTCAGTAACAACACATTTGAACCTTACACTGCTTAAAAGATACTGTATCTTATTGTGTAAAGATATTATATGAGTAAATAGTAAATACTAAATACATCTTACATTCAGTCGGAAATAAGAAGCTAAATTTTCTTTTTTTTATAAAATAAAGTGGTACGTTTGCTTGACGTGTGAGAATTTTAGGGTTCGTTATAAATAGGTACCGTTATTCTTTTTTCTAGGAACTATTTACCATGCTGTCGGCAGTTCAAATTCGAACTCTCTTCCTTTACGAATTTAAAATGGGACATAATGCGTCATTGGCAATGAAAAACATTAATGACGATTTGAGGATGTAGCAGTAAAAGAACGCACTGTACGACGTTGGTTTGGAAACTTCCGTTCGGAAGATTTCAGCCTCGAAAATGAACCACGTGGGAAGCCGGAAACGTTAGTTGACGACGATATTTTAAGAGCAACGGTGGATGCGGACCTAACGAAATCGGTGCGGGAGAATGCACAAAGCATGGGAGTATCTCCAATTACAATAAGTCGACACCTTTCTCTCATAGGAAAGGTAAAGAAACTCGATAAGTGGGTACCCCATGAACTGAACGAATCCCAAAAACTACGTCGCCTGGAAATCTGCGCATCGCTTATATTAAGGAACCAAACTGAACCCTTTTTGCACCGAATAATCACCTATGATGAAAAGTGGATACTGTGTGGTAATCGTAAAAGATCTGGTCAGTGGTTAGATTCAGATGAAAAACCAAAACCCATCCCCAAGCCCGATCTTCACCCAAAAAGGGTTATGCTGACAATTTGGTGGACATCGAAATCCACTTTTTATTTCTTTAACTACGGGAAATGATATTGTGAGGAAATCGACATATTGAATGCCAAATTGGCTGAAAAGCAGCCTGCGTTGGTCAATAGGCATTTTCCGATCCTTTTGCATGACAATGCTAGACCCCATACCTCACAAGTAACGGTGCAAAAACTGTTGCAATTGGAATCTGAAATTCTTTCGCATCCACCGTACTCTCCTGATATTTCCCCAAAGGATTACCATCTTTTCCGCAATCTGGATTCATTTTGTCGGCAGAAGGTCTTCCGGAACCGAGCAGAGGTCATAAAAGCCTTTGAAGATTTCATTGCCTCAAAAAGTCAGCATTTCTACGAAAAAGGAATATTTGACCTTGTATCACTTGGAAGAATGTCATAGATGCCAGCGTCCTATTTTGATTGAATCGGCGCTCAATTCGCCGATCCTATTCAACATTTTTACAAGTGACTTGATAGGTTCACTTCCCCATACTATTGGGTACGCAGACGATTTGATAGCGTACAGAATAGGTCCAAAAATCGAGGTCATTAATACTCTCTTGCAGCGGAACTTCGATAAGATAAGATTGTTTTGCGATGACTGGAAGTTGAAAATCAACTTTCAGAAGTCGGAAACCATTCTTTTTAGGACGCCGTTGTCTGCAGCCTCTAGGGATACCAGAAAAAATTGGCGTAAATTCTCGTTCCACCGGAAGCATTCCTCTACCTAGATCAGATAGGGTTGATCCAGGATAGATCAGCGGTCCAGTTAATCTTTCGACTCAACTACAGCAGAGACGTCGCACACGGCAGTGTGGATCGTCTCAGGTTCAGTAGGGCGGTGGGGAATAGCGATAAGAGAGATGTCGTTCGGTAGCACCAGCATTTCTTGTGGTTGAATGATGTGTGTAGGTTATGTAGACTAAGGTTTATTTTGAGTTAGATATTAAGTTTTTATACAAATAAAAAATTATGTCCATATGCTAAGTTTTTTGTTAATAAATTTTTTTTCTTAGCCTTAAATATACAAAATAAATAATTGTAAATAAAATGTAAATAAAGTTGAAAGACATATGGTAGATATAAGAATTTAAAATAGATTAGGCCTGTGTGGGCCAGTAAGTTAGTATAAGACTGTCAAATAATTTTAAGCTATCATTTAAGCATTTTTTGTTAGTATGTAAGAGTTAATGATTAAGAAAATAAAATGCATTCAAAACTAAAACTAAAGTTGTTCTTTGGATTCTTTTAGCTGTAATCTGAGATTTTCATTTTCTTTTTTAATCCCATTTGTAATTTTCGCTGACTCCTCCAATGCAGTAAGACGGTTGTGTATTGCATTTAGCATTGTTTCGGTGACAAAAAGAGCTTTCCTTAGCTCAACGGCTTGGTCATAAAAGTCTTGGAGAGTAATGCCGGTGAACTCACCATCAATTAATTATCGGTGGTCATGGATGCAGATAATGTCCCCGTATCGATGCGCCGTTGTTAGAACAAATCTACAATTTCTTAATCTGTATGGGATATTCCAGATTTGTTGGTTTAAATTTCGCGCACTCTGCATCCACTAAATTTACTTACGAGTATTGCACGCATTGCATTCTATTTTACTTGAGGCCCTAACAATTTTGCTCTTGCACACTGAACAACTAGACATTTTTTCGGTTTTTCTCTTTGTTGGCTAAACGATTTTCGCTCAGTCAGAAATAAGAGTGAACATCTGTGCCAGAACGTTAAATTTTCTTTATTCATAAAATAAAGTGGTACGTGTTCTTGAAGTGTGAGAATTTTAGGAATTATTTACCATGCTGTCGGCAGTTCAAATTCGAACCCTCTTCCTTTACGAATTTAAAATGTTACATAATGCGTCATTGGCAATCAGAAACATTAAGCAAGCATTTGAGAATGTAGCTGTAAACGAACGCACTGTACGACGTTGGTTTGGAAAGTTCCGTTCGGGAAATTTCAACCTCGAAAATGAACCACGTGGGAAGCCGGAAACGCTAGTTAACGACGATGTTTTAAGAGATATTTCCAATGGCAATAAGTCGACACCTTTCTCTCATAGGAAAGGTAAAGAAACTCGATAAGTGGGTACCCCATGTACTGAATAAATCCCAAAAACTACGGCGTCTGGAAATCTGCGCATCGCTTACATAAAGAAACCCAACTGAACCGTTTTTGCACTGGATAGTCGTCACCTGTGATGGAAAGTGGATACTATATGATAATCGTAAAAGATCTGGGCAGTGGTTGGATGCAGATGGATATCCAAGCCCGATCTTGACCCGAAAAAGGTTATAGTGACAATTTGGTGGACATCGAAAGGACCAATCCACTTTTCATCTCTTCAACCAGGAGAAACGATAAACGCTATCAAATATTGTGAGGAAATCGACATATTCCATGCCAAATTGACTGAAAAGCAAACTGTGTTGGTCAATAGGCATGGTCCGATCCTTTTGCATGACAATGCTAGACCCCCTACCTCGCAAGCCATCTTTTCCGCAATCTGGATTCACTTTACCGGCAGAAGGTCTTCTGGAACCAAGCAGAGGTCATAAAAGCCTTTGAAGATTTCATTGCCTCAAAAAGTCAGCATTTCTACGAAAAATGAATATTTGACCTTGTATCACTTGGAAGAATGTCATAGATGCCAACGGATCCTATTTTGATTGAATAAAAATTTACGGAAAAATAATATTGGCTGTTAAATTTTTACTATAAAATCAAACATTTCATGTGGTAGAACCCAGATGCACACTATCTGACTAATCCGATTCAGTCATCATCTTTGAATGCATGTTACTGCGCAGCGCAAATTTCTGGCTGCTTATTTGGAGCGCATATGACGTTTATGAACATCTGCCTTACAAACACTGTATTATCGAGCATGTTGCATTATAATATCGTTTTCGAACAAATAACTTTTGCAGCTTGCGTTTAAGAATATTTTGCAAAAGAAATTTGATACAGATGATGTTGTAGAAAACGGCCAGGGTTATAGTCCTGGTTAATTCCGCGACGTATGTAAAGTTTCCCATCACATCCATAGCGATTAAACTTCGACTCGGCAGTCAACATAGCATCTACATAACCAATTGGGCTCTTTATAAAAATGCTCCCTTGAAAACTGTAAAAGTCGTTTTCGATTCTGAATCGAAACCAATGTTTTTTTTTCCTAACAATGGGCCCGAATAATTTTTGTTCGTTTATGTGATTCTTAACTGTGCTTACAGAAACGTTTAGATTCGTTAATGTTATTGCGATTATGAAAGAATCCACTTTACTTTACTCAGCCGAACACAATGGCGGCATCGGTCTGTTTTTCGTATTTTGTTTTGAACAGATCCTGTTTCATTGCAGGGGTGAATAACATTGATAAATTTCTTCCTTGAACACTCCAACATTCGTGATATTGCTGATATATTGAAAGGCCTCCATTGATTAAGTCCAACACGCGTTGCCAAAAGCTTACTGTTGAATGCTTACCACGACCCATACTAAGAACTTGAACTCGAAATTTATATGCTTCAAAGAACTAATAGCAAACTGAATTGCTGTTGGTTGACGTGATCAAATTTGTATTCCCTGGTGAGAGAGAAACTGTTTCTGCTAAGCTTTGTGTGTCAGAGTAGCTTGGGATAATTGAGCCAAGAACGTGGTTTTTCACCAAAGTTTCAAGAACACCTTGACTATATTGAGCCCAGTTTAAGTTTTTTTAAGTGCTCGTAACTATGAACGGAGCTCTGTTAGATTGTCTAACTAAGTACTTAAATTTTTTAGTAATCCAGATTTCGTCAAGCACCGAATTGATGTTTGTAAAAATCTATGAGAAGAAATCCTTATGCTTACTACTGTTTTTCAACTTGCAAGATTCTGAAACCCTTTCTTGCCAAGGCTTTGCTGGCAACAGCAACATGATTATCGAAATTGATAAATTGGGTTTCAACAAAAAAAGTTATTTCCGGAGTCTTCTAGAATAAATCTATATCAATCAACATCAATAAGAAATGCAATCAGAGAAGTCAGTACCTGGGTCTTTTTAAAAAGGTGACTGGATACTAGACATCTTCCTTATTATAGGAGCATCCTTGGAACCGACAATGGAGATGGAGATTCTCTTTCCCTTGAGCTTTTCAATGGAAATTGAAGAACTGTTGTAGCTGAAATGAGTTTTGTTACTAACTTCGAAAGACAAATCTTTAAAAAACAAATGCACCGACAGGAAAACTATAATAAAAAATATTTTAATTTGTTCGCGTCTTTCTTGTCTTTAATTAATTTTCGTACTCTGGGCCTATAACCTAAAGAAATACTTAAGTGGAAATGAACACAAGGAATAATAATAAAGTTGACATTTGTAGAATGGCCATGGGTGCACAGTGTTGCCTGTATAAAGGCATTCCAAGAACTATTATAATTTTTTTTCCTTTACAATATCTGCTTTTTTTCCAGGAAATTCATTGGAAAGTTCATAGAAAACGATACATATGTGCCTACATATTTTCTGAAATTACTAAATACTAATAAAATACTGCAATTTTAATCATGAAAGAACCACTAACAAAAATCACATAGGATAGTCACAGTAGTCCAATTTGGTAATTGTCACTTGACGGAAACAATTTTTTCTATTCATTGTTGCTACGTCACGAATTCACTTTAACTCCAATAAACTCTCGGTATCACACTATATTTGTTTTTCCTATCTGTTTCCAGGACCCGTAATGCTTCCGTATAAGATGTCGCTGCATAATTTTTTGCATCTACGTTTTCTTCTGTCTCATCTTCTGTATTTCCTGCGGTTCGTTTGTCTGCAATAGGTTTTCAATAATTTCGTCATCTGACATGATCTGAAAATCTTGATCATTAATGTCACAAGACATATTTGTACGTTTAACATTAGCGATTTATATCCTCCAAAATAGAATCATCCGAATTGGTCATTGAATTTTCGTTCTCCCGTTTTAGTATTTTGTTCCAAGCTTTATTCAAAGTCTTTCTTTCAATCAAATCCCAAGCATCTACAGCCATGTAACAACACTTCTTTCAATTTATTTGCTTGAAAAATGAGAAACCAACTTCTGCGTTATCTTCATCAACAGATAACAATCTATCTAAAAGTTGTTTTCTATAAAGTCGTTTGAATGTTTCGTTAATACTTAAATCCATTAGTTGTAGCAACGACGTCACAATTTACCTTAAACGTTTCATTTTCTCTCACTAACAGTAGGTTGGTGCATTATCCAGTAAAAGTAGACCATTTCTTTGCTTACCAATTTCATTTTGATATTTTTTTACTTCAGGGATAAAAGTGTTATCTTACCAGTCAATGAATATTTCGGCGTTCATCCATGCACTTTTTTGTTGTTTTTTTTTTTTTGTAAATTTAGGGAATCCTGATGTTTTTGAAGCATCTGGGGTTTTTCGGTTTTCCGATGAGGAACAAAGGCAAATTAATATTGTTTCTGACTCTTTACTAGTTTTATATCCGGGAGCTGAATTCTCTCGCCGAGAAGCTAAAGCTTTTGATGGTAATGAGTTACAATTTAATCTGGTTTCATCAACGTTCTTACTTAAAACTATTTTTAAGAGAATTTGCTGCATCTACATAAGCTGACATTGTTTCACCTTGTATTTCCACAAACGATTCACCACCGCCTAATTTTTATTTAACTGCACTCCTTTTTCACAGAGCAAAGGACCAAATATCGGTTGCCCAGTAGATCGCTTTTGTAAAAACCGAAAATATAAAGCTTCCGAAAGTTCATATTTCTGTTTATTCATAACTTTTCGATGTTTATTCCCGTCCCCACTATCTAATTAGCAGATGTACTTCAAAATTATATCGGTATTTTTCTTAATATCACTTATTGTGGAAGTAGCTACACCATACGTATTAGCTAACTTACACTGGTTTCTCCTTTTTTTTAATGAATCAATATTTATTTTATCTTTAAGCGATAACACCACTCTCTCATCATTTGACATTTTTAAGTACAGACGTGACAGGACGGAGCAGATTAATGATTAGTAATTAAAATAATAACGAAACGCGTAGGTCACGAACGGATGGTGCCAGTTCCGAAATGTTGGTGCACGCACGGAATAAGCTACAAAGTTATTTGATCGCGGTTGGCAATCCGGATAATCGCGAATCCGTATAACTGAGGTCTGTATAATCGAGTCTCTACTGTATATGGAAGCTAATCCGCTAAGTATTAGGTTGTACAACATGAAATGTCCGATTTTTTTGTAAAAAATTAAACGGCAATATTTCTTTTTTAAAAAATTTTATTTAGTCAAAATATGAACCACTGACATCTATAACTTTCTTTAGGCTTGATTTTATGACACTAAAAAGTTTTCAAAGGCTTCTACTCTGCTCGGTTTCGGAACACCTTTTGCTGACAAAATGACTCCACACTGCGGAAAAGGTAATAATCCGTTGGAGAAATATCAGGAGAATACGGTGGTTGCGGAAGAATTTCGAATCCCAACTGTAGCAGCTTTTGCACCGTTACGTGTGAGGTATGGGGTCTAGCATTGTCGTGCAACAGAATCGGACCATGCCTATTTGCCAACGCAGGCTGCTTTTCAGCCAATTTCGTATGCATTATGTCGATTTCCTCACAATATCTGACTGCATTTATCGTTTACCCTGGTTGAAGAAATGAAAAGTGGATTGGTCCTTTCGATGTCCACCAGATTGTCACCATAACCTTTTCTGGGTGAAGACCAAGTTTGGGGTGCGCTTTGGGTTTTCGTCTGCATCCAACCACTGCCTGGATCTTTTACGGTTGTCATGCAAAATCCACTTTTCATCACACGTGATTATACGGTGCAAAAATGGTGCATTTCGGTGTCTTAGACTCAGTGATACACATGTTTCTAAACGGCGTAGTTTTTGGGCCGAATTCAATTCATGGGGTACCCACTTGTCGAGTTTTTTTTTACTTTTCCTATTTGAAATAGGTGTCGACTTATTATCATGGGGGATAGTCCCATGTTGGGTGCAATGCCCCGCACCGTTTTTTCTCGTAAAATGGTGTCGTCAATTACCGTTTCTGGTTACCCACGTGGTTCGTTTTCGAGGGTTAGATCTTCCGAACGGAACTTACCAAACCAACGCCGAATGGTGCGTTCATTCACCGCTATATTCTTAAATGTCTCGCTTATGTTTTTGGCTGCCAGAGACGCATTATGTCCCAGTTTGAACTCGTAAAAAAGAATTTTAACCGTCGACAGCATGATTTCTAGGAAAAAATAACAACGGACCCTAAAAGTTGCGCACATCAAACACACATACCATTTTACCTTATAAAAAAAAAAAACTGTGTTGTACAGATGTTCACTCGACAGCTTCTAATTGAGGACTAGGTAAAAAATCAGACATTTCATGTGGTAAAACCTGATAGATAGCGTATATAAATTAACTTAGCGTACATCGCTATGTTATTGTTGTAATTTACACGCAAATTATTTTTTTAGCGGATTGCGGAAGTGCGAAAAAACACGGCTAATATTACACATTTTTGGGAAAAAAATTATGATAAAGCCAAATACTAAATTAAAAGAAAAATCAGTTCTGACCTTCGATAGTAATTTTTGACACATGAATTCTAGAGCAATATTAGCTTTGAAAGATTTACAGTACTCATAATTAAGAGCTAGGGGATCGTCCCATAGAATCCGTTACGTTGCCGGATAGGTTGACGTATGTAATGGAAATGACAGTGTCATAGAATCCTCCAATTACGTTGACAGTTTATTATTGCTGAGAGTGTTTTTTTTGGAAGCTATTACAGTTTCTTTACATTTTTTCAATGCTTCCACCAATAAAAATACTTACAGCCCTATTGACACCCGGTAAAGTGCTTTCAGCGCCCCTCGGTGGCATTTTTTGTACTTCCACGACTGGACAGATTTTGGCTGGGAGCAAAATCATATGTAAAGTTTAATTTCGGTGTGGAACAAAATAAATAAATTAGTTAAAGAATTTATTTTTGTCTGATCAGAATAAAGTTGAAATGTCGAGAAAAAATACGCGAGTTTCGAAATAAGTGCTTGTGAAGTGTGTAGATGGGTTAATTTGAATAGAATGGTGCTTTAAAAAATGTAAACAAAGCACTTGTGAAACACGAACAAATTGTTGTGTTGTTACTTTTCTATTAAATATTTAGTGAATACTGTGTAATATAGTGTCTTTTTGTTAAATATATGGTTAAACAAATCAATAAAATAGTGAAATGCTGCTGAAAATTCGCATAGTTGGAATACTACACATGTGTATGTATATGCATGATAGAGAATAGTTTTCTATTTGCAATGAAAACCCGAATAACATCCGCGATACGCGATTCTGTGGCGTCCACACCGCGCGGCTGTCTAGAAGTTTCTGACTTCCTTTACAGCACTCACAGATTCGCTTTACCAATTCGCCCAAGAATTGGTGACATCTGCCAAAATGTAAATATCCTTAATACAGTAACGCATAATAGTTCTGGTACGCTCTCACAACAGTAACGTACAAAAGTTTTCATACGCTCTCACACGGCCTTCCTGCTCTTTCATCGCTCTCGATGAAATAAAACATTATATCAATATTTTGGCCATAACGCATTTTATTTATTTTATTATTATTATTTTTTTTTTTTTTTTTTTCATAAAGTAAATTAACATTTCAGTTTGATTATTTAAAAAAAACAAAAATACAGCAATTTTCAAGCTAACAAAAATTCTTCATCGTTATTTTAACTTTTCAACTAACATAAGTTCAGTAACTTTTGGGCTTTAAAGTCCATCATCTTCTTTCTTTCTTCCATCAAATTTGAAATCCTTCTTTTTGCCAATCCTCGCATTCTGCAAAAATGGACTTAATCAATTTTGACTCCTCAAAACATTGGTATACTTGTCTCTTCTTTGTCCGATCATCTCCAGGACGATATAGCTCAGAGGTAACTTTTTAACTTGTCTATACTCCTGAGAATGATTCTATCAAAGAAAGAGCTCAGAGGTCTTAATTTTTTTTTTTGTACCAATAGCTCAGAGGCCCGACTTAATAACCCAGCATGTTTGCACTTCCCATAATATTCACAGAAAACTACAGTTCAGAGGCAATCTCATGCTTGTCTGCATAATCTGAATCAAAAAGTACAACTCAGAGGCTAAGCACTTAGTCAAGCTTGTCTACTTGCCCAGTATATTCAACAATTTTACTTAATTTAACTACACAAACATCATAACTCAGAGGCAATCTTCAGCTTGTTTATGATGCTATCTACATAACTACCATAGATACTAACCTTCTGCTGTTTCTTCAGCATCATTTTTCTCTTCAGCAATTAGACGAATCGCCTCTCTAGCAGCTACTATAACTGCTCTACCTCCCTTCCGCTTGAGCTTATACCGGTCATTTTTAAGTATCCCTACTACCTCGTATGGTCCACGAAAATGCACATCCAGTTTAGATTTACGAATCTGAGGGCTCTTGTAGACTACTTTTGACCCAATTTCCAACCGGGTCGGATTACATTTTCCCTTGTCGAACCTAATTTTCATTCTTGTGGCATTTTCCTTTATGCGTTCATTCGCCAAGGCACGAATTTGTTCAACATCTTCATAATGAACTTCAATATTAAGTTGTGTGAGTAAAACATTGATTTCTGGAGACCTTCCTTCTACACCAGTGAGTAATTTTAATGGTGACAATCCAGTAGTTTTATTTTTTGTGGTATTCAACGCTAGCTGAACTCGACTAACAAAGCTTGTCCAATCAAGATTTACATCTAGATTTGTTCTCATCAAATTCGAAACGGTATCTACGTACTTTTCCACTTGTCCATTAGCTCGGCTAGATCCTGGCGCAATGGTATGATGTTCTATACCATATAATTTGCAAATGTTTCGAAATTCTTGACTCGTGAAGTTTGTTCCTTTATCACTAATAATCCTAGAAGGTGTTCCAAATAGCATTATGAAATTTTGTAAATGATTAACAGTCTCAGTTGCTTTAAGCGTCTTGCAGGGCAGTAATAGTACAAATTTGGTAAACGCATCCACTATTATTAAAAGATATCGACTAACACTCGTCTTTTCTTCGTCAAATGGTCCCATGCAATCAACGTGAATGGTATGGAATGGAATTGGCTTCTTTTCAATTGGATGAAGCTCACATTGTTTCTTTCCCGATGGTCTTTTTGCAACTAAGCAGATTAAACAAGCTTCGACGAATTTTCTAACATTTCTTGACATTTTAGGCATCCAAAAATGGGTACGTAATTTTGACAGAGTTTTGTCCCACCCAATATGGCAGTTGTCTTCATGATAACGCCTCATAAGAGCCAGTCGACATTGTTTTGGCACAAACAGTTTTTCGCCTTCATTCGTTTTGCGATACAGTAAATTGTTTCTTTGTATATAGCTTTCAACAGTCTGTTCGTCCTTCTCATTCAACTTGTCGATGATTTCGGCGACTTCTGGGTCAAGTGATTGCCCAATTTCAAGCCAGTTTCCAGCAAGGCTGTTCAGTTGGAAACAATTTTTAACAGGTGGATTTCGGCTTAAGTAGTCAGCATGTTTCATACAGTTTCCCTTTCTATAGACAACCTCGAAGTCAAAATCCTGCAGGTAGATCCACCATCTGGCAACTCGTGGTAATAAATCCTTTTTGTCTTTTGTGGCTTTCAGCGCATTGCAATCAGTGACGAGTTTAAACTTTATACCTAATAAATACGTGCGAAAGTGTTTTATAGCATTGATCACAGCAAGTGTTTCCAACTCGTAGCTGTGATACTTGGACTCGTATGGCTTGGTGGCTTGGCTAAAGTAGGCGACTACGTGGAGAGTGCCATCTATTCGTTGAAAAAGAATAGCACCATACCCAACACAGCTGGCATCGGTATGTAGTTCAGTTGGTAGATTTGGATTAAAAGTCACCAGCAACGGCCTTTTAGTTAGGTGATTAATAAGGTACTGCCTGGCTTCCTCACACTCGGTAGTCCATTCGAATTTTGCATTTAGTCTAGTCAGTGCCGTGATACATCTTGTTTTTACCGAAAGTTCTGGTATAAACTTCCGAAAGTAGTTCACCAATCCCATGAACTGTCTCACCTCTTTTACATTCGACGGACAGGAAGAGTTTTGAAGGGAACTGATTTTCGATTTACCTGGCCGAATGCCTTCGAAAGAAATTTCACGTCCTAGGTATTCCAAATTGGTTAGCAAAAACTTGCACTTCTTAATATTGAATGAAAACCCATTATCTGTTAGAGCCTTGAGAACCATGTCTAATCGTTCAATGCCTTCCTCAACTGTCTTTGAGGGCACCAAAATGTCATCCAAATATACCAGACATATTTTATCTTTAAGTCCCCCCAAAGCTTTATTTATTGCACGTTGAAAAACTGCCGGAGCATTTGCCAGGCCAAACGGCATCCTTAAATATTCAAATTGCCCATCTGGGGTGACGAAAGCTGTTTTTTCAATTGAATTTTCTGCTATTGGAATTTGGTGAAACCCGGAAGCCATGTCCAAGGATGAAAAGAATTTATTTCCTGATAGCTGATCAAGTTGATCATCGATGCGGGGAAGGGGATAGCGATCTTTGATGGTGACTTTATTTAAGGCCCTATAGTCGACGCACATTCTTTGTTCACCGCTTTTCTTTTTTACCAATATAATTGGACTAGCAAATGGTGAGCTGCTTTCGCGAATGATGTTTTTAGATTTTAGCTCTTCCACTATTCCCTTCACCATGTTTCTTTCTGACAAGGCCATACGATAAGGTCTGTGGTGGATAACAGCATCCCTGGACAAACGAATTTCTAGGACACCTGTTTTGACTTCTTTGGATGGGATTCCGTTTACAACAAACTCTGAATAATTATCGAGTAACAACTTTAACTGTTCTTCAGAAGATTTTCTCTGCTCAGTTCTAAGACAATTTGTCGTTTTTCTTTGTACTTTCGTCCCGTTTTTGTCTACTCGAATCTCTAACGAGGCATCTTCAAGCACATCGCGCCCAATCAATATTTCCCACTGAAGATAAATAGGATCAATTACATAAAGCGATACTTCGACATTTACAAGTTCAAAAGATGCCCTAACATGGATTTTGTAATCAAGTAAAATTGAGTCTTTGGCAATTCCTCTTACTGTTATAGGTTTTTTAATTCTCGCAAAGGGTAATTTGTTCGCCACGTCCGCCCTTATAAGAGAACAGTCGGAACCAGTGTCTATAAGGCAGTTATATCGGTTTCCTTCGATAGATATTCCTGTAGTGTTTTTGGGTATTTCCTTGTAACCAACAACACTGACGTTCTTGCGCTCCGAAGTTTTTTGTTTAGCCCAACAGGTATCTTCACTATGCCCCTTCTTCTTACAAAATGAACAACTCTGAAAAATCCCTTTTGCCACCGGTTCCTTCGACGATACTGAACCACTACTTGAGGATGGTAACCTTGGACAGTTAACTTTCAAGTGTCCGACCAAACCACAATTAAAACAACGCCTATCATTTTCGATACGTGGTCTTTTGTTAAGAACTTGATTTGCTTCCGTTTTTCTAGGTAGTTGGTGTTCTCTAAATTTTTTTCGTGGACGCTCACGAATGGAAGAAAGATGTTCCGTGAGGTCTTGTATTGTTTTGGGCATAACGAAAGTCAAGGAGTTACGTAAACTTATATCGGAAATGCAACCTATAACAATTCTTACGACCGTTTCTTCATTCAAGTTAAAATTTAACCTGTTTATTTGGGCCACCTTTTCCATGGCATAATCAGAATACGAGGGAAACGTTTCGCTTTCCACGTTCGCAACGTTTCTTAGTAGTTCAATAATATTTGAAGCACTTGAAAATGTGTTTATCAATGAAGCAGATAAATCCGGCCACGTATAAATTTGATACCCATGTTTGTCATACCAGACCTTAGCCCTACCCATCAAAGCTGATCTTACTCTCGGGATAATATCGAAGTCGGACATTTTATCACGTACTGCTCTTATCTTAATGTCCGAACACCATTTATTAATATCAACCCTTGAGTGGTCTGGATCAAAACAAGGAAAACCCACAGAGTCATCCTTTTCCTGGCGTTGGGTAGCCCTTAAAATTTGGTTAATTGCATCAACTGTTATGACCAATTGTTCCTCCCTACCCTGGTCCTCAGTATTTTCATTTTCGTTCACAAATGACATTTTGAATAAGTAAAAAAACAAAATTTGGAACGGACTCACCAACGTAAACAAGTAAGCAACCACAAAAAAAACCCAGCAGCTGCCTTGTATTTTTCCTTCAAATCACAGCAATTAATTTGTATTTGTGTGTACAAAGGCGAATATCCTCGATTTACTATCACAAAACAGATCAAAACAAAACAAAACAAAAAAAAACGGTCAATAGCACAGCGCGGCAAAATAAACAAGGCAACAAGATATTCTTTCTCCTTTTTCTTTTCCTTTATATTCTCTGTTCACTATTTGCTCGTACGATGTGCATGCACAGACATGAAACTTATAATTTTTTTTTTTTTTTTTTTTGTGTATCAGGCAGAGTGGATATGGTAGCAAGCAAGATCACAGAATAACACAACAACAAATCGTTTAGGCAAGGCCTATCCCACTTCTGATGATAGAGAATAGTTTTCTATTTGCAATGAAAACCCGAATAACATCCGCGATACGCGATTCTGTGGCGTCCACACCGCGCGGCTGTCTAGAAGTTTCTGACTTCCTTTACAGCACTCACAGATTCGCTTTACCAATTCGCCCAAGAATTGGTGACATCTGCCAAAATGTAAATATCCTTAATACAGTAACGCATAATAGTTCTGGTACGCTCTCACAACAGTAACGTACAAAAGTTTTCATACGCTCTCACATGCATATACTCATAGCAGAATATTTTAAAAGGACTATTTCGTTCGGTGAAAGTGACAGAATACTGAAAGCTGCTTGCAATTACTCTCTTGCACTTGATCCTGCTTCAATTATAACTTAAGAACCAAGCCAATTTCCACCAACTTTTCAGTTTCACCAGAGGAAACATTCCCCTTGAAATAATATTGCTGTAACATTAATAGGATTCCATCTATGAAAACTTTAAGTTGCATTTCACTGTCTTTATTGATTTGTTTAACAATATATTATATAAACACTTTATATTATTCACTACGAACTTAATATTGAATAAAGAAATAACAAGAAAAACAATTTCTTCGTGTTTAACAAATGCTTTGTTTACATTTTTTAAAGCACGATTCTATTTAAACTATCCCATCTAAACACTTCACAAGCACTTATTTCGAAACTCGTGTATCTTTTCTCAACATTTTAAGCCAACACGTATTTGAAAACAAAAATTTCTTTAACAAAATTAATAATATTATTCCGTACCGAATTTTCACTTTTCATACGAATTTGCTCGAGCCAACGATCTGTCAGAAATTTATATAGTCGATATAGTACAAAAAATTTCCGCAAGAATTTTCGTTCCGGGTGTCAATTCTGCTATACGCCGGGGAGAATATTTATGTCAAATACGAGTTTTCTGATCTTACTCTCCGTTCGAAGTGAAACACTCGTTTGTCGGCAATGCAGGTCGGTAATGCAGGTCGGTATTCCACTATATCGAATCGAATGTCCTCATAAAAATGATTAGAATCTCTTATTTCCGAGTCAAAATTGAAATAAAGTGCTGCACTATCCATATTTGTTTTTCTTTCCACACAAATTACTCAGTTGAAATTACACTTAAATTTCCAAACGGGTGACGTTTAAATCTTCGAAACTTTGAAATAGAAAACGGTAAGGCAGTTCACCCGCCGTATAGCAGAATACCGATTCGAAGTGAAAGTGAATCGCATAGGTGAAGGGAAAGTTCGATCCGCACGTATAGCAGAATAGGGGTGTTACTTTCAATTTATGAATGATTGAAATTCAATGCGTAAATGTGTGAACTGCTAACGGACTCAACGGATAAAAAAGTTAAATGTTAACCTATTGTACTTTATTCATCGTATCCATCATGTTCGATGGTTATGGACCTGCGTCCATAAGAACGCGTATATTCTACGTGAAAACGTCGACGCAGTGGATTCTATGAGACGGGCCCTATAAACTATACCCCACATCCTATCATACATGCATAAATTTGGAAAATATTCTTTTTAATAGGCAACTCGGCATAGAAGAGCCTCTAGAACCGACAGAATTTGTTAAGTTCCATGATTAGTTAGATCCTCTCCGAATCAGTTTTCAATGCACGAAAATCAAAAATGAATTCTCCACTCAATATTTAATTTATATACAAAAATGTAAATATATATGTATTTGTTTTACTTAACACAATTTTATAAATACAACGTTTTTAAGATTAATTTAAAAAAAAAAACACACCATCAATGAATAATCATAAAATGGTGGATGAACGGCAAGCAAACAACTAAAAAGGAAAGAGAATATTTTGAAAAAATGACAACTTGGTATAGATTTGATTAAAAATGTTTAAATACGAGTTTCAAAGTTGATTTGATTGTTTTTTTTTTTTTTTTGGTATCACATAACTATAGAAAATCTTATAAATGTAAAACTAGTCAAATATAATTTTTATTATTGTATTATTAATTAAAATAAAAATAAAAACTACTATATATCTTCAACTACTTTATAATGATCTCAGCGGGAGGCAGTATACTTTCCCCGTATAGGCTGTACCAAATGCTCGAGAACCAAATTGTCCTATCGACATATTCACTTCCTGCTAACACATGGCCAATATATGGTGAGTCACGAGATCTAGAAGAGAAGAAATTTTATTTTCTTTGATAACATAACACAATCAGAAGTTATCAGTTTGTGTTAAAGTTTACCTTAAAATTTGTTTCTTATTATTTTCAACAAAGGTTATGGCCCAACTCCATGGGAAATCTCGTTTTTTTTCACATCCCAAATAGGCAGTAACAGTTTGTAAAAAGATTTCCCTAACAATATTTAAAGTTCCATTCTTTTCTCGTTTCAAAACAGCAATTTTTCCATCCCTCAGTTCAACTTGGAATGTTTTAAATGATTTTGTTTTGTTGTCGGCAAATTTTAATTCTTTGCCAGGAGTCATTATTGCCGAGTTCTTGACAGCTCGTTGGACATCTTTAAGTATATCAATTGGTTTAAGGACAAGATTGTTGTGCTTGCGGTCTTCTTCAGGCCAATATGACCAGCTTAGAACGGCGTCAAAGACTTTGGTATCATGTTGGAGTGGTCGTTCTAAATTTCCATTGAGTATGACTTCATAAAGTGTTACTTCATGAGTGGATAGATTCATTCTGGGCGCTAATTCACTGCAGATCTCATACGCGCTTTTTGTAGGGGTTATGGTCACATTTACTTGGTCCAACTCCTGATGAATATAAAATACATAAATAATAGCCTTCAATTATATATATATATACAAAATTTATTTTAAATTAGAAGCAAACTCATGGTGAACCAAACTTTTTGAATGACAAATACATCGACTTACGAGTAGAATATGAACATCGATTAAATTAATTAGCAGCCGTTCTTAAAAAAAACGTTGTTTACGACATGAGACAATGGCAGTGGAGAAAGTTGTTGTACATATATACAGGGTCTTCCAATAGGGACTTCCGAACTTTGACAGTTGATAGCGGTCATATTGTTGAAGTTTGACAGATGTAGATCTGTCAAACTTGCTGTCATTTATTCAGTCTGTTTTGCCAAATCACCATGGACGGACAATCGTTCAACAACACGTGCAAATGATAAAATTGTTTTATTAAAATGTGTGATCTATTCGGGCAACGTTCTGCGCTCTTCGCCAATTTTACTGTCGCCATAATCGTACTACCGAGAGGACTATTCGCATAGTGGTTTGAATTTGAGTTCACTGGTTCAGTAAACGAAACGCAAGATCGAGGCAGTTGATTTCGCGTCGCTCACAAGAACTCGGCCTTTCGCAGATCACAACTTGGCGAATTTTGCGTCGTGACTTGGGCATGCACCCGTACAAAATTCAACTGACCGAGGAGATAAAAGTAAACGACTATAGACAACGACGTGTGTTCGCTGAATGGGCTCTGGAGCAGTTGAAAACGGACCCTAATTTCCATCGAAAAATCATCTTCAGCGATGAGGCCCATTTCTGGATGAATGGGTACGTCAACAAACAAAATTCCCGAATTTGGGACGATACCAATCCACATGAGATCCAACAGCGTCCAATGCATCCCGAAAAAGTCACTGTTTGGTGTGGATCGTGGGCTGGCGGCGTCATCGGTTCATATTTCTTTGAGAACAACGTTGGTCAGGCCATCACCGTCAACGGTGAGCGCTACAGGCCAATGATTACCAACTTCTTTTGGCCTGAATTGGATGATATGGACACCAACGACATGCGGTTTTAACAAGAGGGCGCGACGCTACGTGTGACACAGCTCATGCCACATTGGAAATTCTGCATGATCGATTCGAGGGTATAGTCATCTCACGTGGAGGTGATGTGAACTGGCCATCGAGATCGTGCGATTTGACCCCGTTAGACTTCTTCTTGTGGGGTTTACTTAAGTCGCAGGTCCATGCGAATAAGCCACA
Organism: Volucella bombylans; assembly: GCA_949129095.1. Lineage (NCBI taxonomy): Eukaryota > Metazoa > Arthropoda > Insecta > Diptera > Syrphidae > Volucella > Volucella bombylans. Next base: position 106,758,734 of record OX422143.1, on the reverse strand, counting down.
AACCACAGCGGCTCTCAAAGCCAACATAACCCATGCCATCGGTTAAATTCAGCCTGATTTATGCGCTAGAGTCATGAAAAATTGGACATTTCGGATGCACGCGGCAACCAAAAAATACTGTTACAGGTGTGCCACCTGATGCACAAAGCTTACTTGCAAAAATTTATGAATTTAGGGATTTTCTTGAAGGATCAAGAGTAGATGTATTGTAATTTGTGTATTTGAAACATGGCTTTCTAGTCAAATTAATGATACATTATGTCTTCTGAATGAATATGAGAGACCCTTTCAATAGGCATGAACGGAGAGGAGTAACATAAGAGTATTTAATATGATTCCAATTAATACTGCTAATCCAATTCTCCACAAGTCGGTGTACGCTTTTGGATGTATTTTTGTTAGTGATGTGAATCATATATTGTTCAATGAACAGCTCAAAGCACTTGCATTTTCAAAACACGACCTGATATACCTGACTTTTGATTTTGGCCTGCAATGCACAGACATATCGAACACCTACCGAGACTTTAAAAGAATTGGCTAAACTCTTTTGGATCCAAATATTCGAAGTGTTGATTGGGAATGTATTTATTCCATGACATCTTCAAATGATCAAATAGAATTCCTGAATCATAACATACAATCTCTCTTCAATGCTCAAGTTCCGATTGTTACGAAAAACTTAAAGTTCGGTGAAAAGCCTTGGTTTATAACCGAAATTCGGCAACTCATGCGGGTTCGTAATCAACCTTACAATTGCTGGAAACACACTAGGTTGGATGCTCATCGCCGAAGCTAGATTGCAGTAGCAAGTGAAAACATACATAATCATGTTTTGCACGTTATTTTTATGTTCTTATCTTCAGCGGGAAAAGGAATGGTTTCATAAATGCGTCAAAATGTCCCCAACATAAAATTCATTCCGGGTAATACGGATAATGTCATTGTAAAAGTTTGTAAAAAATTCAAAAAAATTCAGTTCGAATTTTCAATTGGAAGCGCATGCCTAGCCAAACTAACATTTCCAAGGAAAAAAGAAAGAGCACCTGGCTTCCTGAACCCGAGGTAGCTCGCGGGTACGTAAAGAAATACAACTAATGTCAGCGGGTGTTGCAAAATGATCTTGCCGTAAGTAGTCCTTGTTATCTTTGCAAATCATATTGCCACATAATATCAATTTCTCACGTTCAACTTGAAGCGAACAAATGAGCTGTTAGTTTGTAAATGGTTTTTTTACCTCTGGCTTAGTATCTGGATGGGTATGAAGAGTAATCCACATTTTGAGATCTCCAGATTTTTTAACTGCATCTGTAAAAGTCTCTGCCGCTGCATAGTATTTCTGTAAACACAACAGCATCTCAGTTTCTCGCTTCTATAAAACAAAAAACAGTTTGAACATAAACAACAATGAAAGTCTCAAAACCACTTACGACTTCCTCTTCAGAAAGTGGGAACAAATTTTTATAAAGATTAACTAAATCCACAATCACATCGGCTTCCTTTTGAGAATAAGTCATTTCTTCTGTCTGAAAAAGAGAAGAGTTGATTCATTAACAATTTATCAAAAACCAGCTTGTTTTTTTTTTAAGAAAAGCTCACCGCTTTCTGCAGGAGTGTTGGACCCCAGATCATAGCCAAATTATTCACCCCCATTTTATTCTTTGACTTTTGTGAGTTAATAAACGAGAGATGACCAATGATCTTCTTCAGAGTTTCCCTTTCGATCACATGTAATCGACTGAGTAGTTCCTTATAGGCAGTTATTTTAACAGAACTCGACTCCAAAGTGGTTATACTAATAAAACTCTCTGAAGTCTTACCAAGCAACCTCACTGGTAAATCTCGCATGAATCGTTTCAAAGCATTCGCCACATCGTGCTCATTGAATTCGTTTCGAGTTATTTCAACATTGAATGCATCAGCACGGAACTGAGAGAGTAATTTTAAAATTGAATTCTCAGATCCAGATTTGCGATATATTCCCTCGGACATGGAACCATGAATGTACACAAAGTTTATGCATTTGTCAACTAATACTGGAACATCGAATTTAGTCAGCTGTTGCTCCTCTAGAGATGGGCCATTATTGTGAGCGACTTCGCGGATAATGTGACGCCAGATTTTGGTCTCTCGTCCTGAGGTCATAATCATGTAAATCGTAAAGGGGGGACAATCAATCATCAAAATTGGACCCTTTTCAACGTGAAGATTATCGATGGATTCATCGTTATCCTTAAGCACTACAAATGAAGAAAAACGAAAAGTATTTTAAATGCAATTCATTTACACTTCGACTACAGAAACTCACCAATACAGCGTGCTTTACGAAGGTCCATTTTTTCAACATTCATGCCGGCTTCGCTGACAAACATAAGACGTCGTTTTGTCTTTTTCAGTAGGAGCCATGTTCCACTCCATTCGGATGTTACTGAGCTCTGGAAAATGTTTGATTTTTGAAATTGATTAAATGAGTGCATCATACTTTGAAAGAGATATTTACCTTTAAGTAACACCATCCAGCTCGATAATAATGGCAGGTATACTTTGTGGGAAAGACATTCGTTAAGCTCTCTAAGATCTTCTGCATCCAGACCGATCTGAAATTTTAAAAATTATGTTAAATGGTTCTTCAGAAACGACTGAATATAATTTTTTTATTTGTTATCTTTGTAAACAAACAACTTAGTTGGACTACACATACGAGTACATAGTTATTGAATTGCTTTCAGTGTATTGGTAAATTTGGACAATGATTAAGAAGAAGATTAAGATATTGACAAAATTCCCACAAAGTTCTTCAGATAAATCATATCGAAACAACATGTCTATGTTTGAGAAGGAAACTGAGATAAGCTGGTCTTAATAGTGCAAACTTTTCGAGCAGCACATTCAGCACCTTTAAATTGGGATCTCTATACTCCTCTGAGTATAGAAGAGCTTAAACAAGACCACTGATTCTAATGGCTTGCTGACTTTTATTGCAGAAAAAATGTGGCCGTCAATGCAAGACAAATACTTTGCCTGCGATGGCGATGCAAGACAATCGAAAATCAAGTATAAAAGATTCCAACTAAGTTGTTATCGTGCGACGAAGGCAGAAGAATAATAAGTTTAAAACAAAAGCACCGTTCAACTAGCTAACCCAAGCTAATGTTTAAAGACAAAACGACTAACATAAAAGCAATGGGAAACCTCTGAAAACTAAGAAATTTATTGGCAAAACGAACTCACCTTTCCGATTCCTTGCCAACTCCATACAAATGGCATACTCTAGACATTTTGCAATTGCCTGAATTCCCGCTGGTCATTATGATATTTGGGTTTGATGACATTTGAATCTGAGACGACTGATTCTTTGGAGTCGACGTGGTCATCTCAAAGCAGTACAAATGTGTTGAGTTGTCGGTCACTCGACTATTGCTGACACATTGCAATGTGGTGATATTTTCAAGTGGAATATTCTCTTTCGGATTCTTCATCTCCTGATCGAGATATGTTTGGAATTGTCTATCCCGTAAGATCGCCTTACGATTCTGCATCTCCTTTAGAATGTCTTCAACGACACCACTTGGAAACCGAATTAATGGGCCTTCGTATCGTACTAAATATGGTGACAGTGGAGGTCTTGGAATCAAAGTAATAGGCACCTTAACATCCATGGAGCGATGTGCTCGAAAGCTTGTCCTACGCTTAAGAGCATCGACACGTATTTTCATATTTGTCAACATGGACTTAGAGAACTTTGCTGTCTTTGATTTCAATTCGGCAGGTGAGTAAGAATTCCCCTTTGAATCTGATCCTGATATTGCTTCAAGGTATGTTGGTGGACTCTCGCCTTCAAAATGTTGAAGTTTATCAAATGGATTCACACGCGCTGGAGTAGGTTTTTCCCCATTAACAAACCACTGAGTTTGATTTTGTGATGGTCGGGATAGGTCTGGATTGCTAGTAGATGGCGTTGTTTCATCGACTCTTGAGAGATATGGCTCAACTTCAGATTCCTCGGCAATGTTTTCCATGCTGTCAGATCGGAGGTTAGGATTTTGATGAATTATTTGAAGCTTGGCAGTGGGGGACGTCGGAGTTCTTGGTGGAGTTACAGGAATATTTGGCTTTTTAGGACTCGTCGCCAAACAAGTTTCCGACGAAGCAGCTTCAGATGATGTACTCGGTACACAAACATTGCTATTATCTTCTTCAGAGGTGCAAATACTCTGTTCATCGGCTGATTGTGCATCACTACCAATTGGCCCATAAGTGTCTTCTTCAAGCATGTGCTCTAACAGAAGGAGTTGATTACTTTTATTACTCTGGCAAATTGAAGAAGTTGGCTCCAAATTTAGGGGATCAAATTCGCTCAAAACATCCTTCGGAGGTGCAACTTGACGACTAACACGATGAGAATAACGAGACGGTCCAGGAATGTTTAAATTCATACGTCTCATTTGTGGGGCCAGAAGATCACTCGAACTTGACTCCATTTCGAAAAGCTTTCCGTAGGTTGCTTCTTGATTGGCGTACAAGGGCTCGGGAGATGAATTGCCATCACCTTCAGTTTCCGGATGGTATTCCCAAGAATCACTGCGCTCAGGTTTAGGGGTTCGTGCTTCCTCCTTAAGAATTCTGTCTTTTAGTTGCAAAGATTCGAAACGACAAGCTTCTTCCTGTTCTCGAATGAGAATTTCTGTAGAATCAACTGTAGCTCGCGTGGAACTTGGCACTTCTTCAACACGACGCAACTCGATTGCTTCGTAGTTCTTTCTTCGTTTTTGACGTGTCGGTGGCACAATTGGTTTTAGTTTGCCATAAATTACTTCATCTTTTGCTTGGTCACTTGAAACTCCAGGTGGTGGTGGCGGAGGTGGATACTTAGGCATTGGCAGGGATAAATTAGAAGAGCTTCGATTGTCTTCAGCTAAATTCGGATTGCTACGCTGTTTGCTCATAACTGCCGGTGCTGGCATCTCTGTTGAATGACGTGATACCATCAGTGATTTGGAACCTGGTGCGTTTCTTGGAAATGAGGACGTAGAGGCGACAGCAGCTTCATATGAAGGACAAGGATAATCCTCGTGTACTGATTGAACCTTTATACTTCGGGGTACCTCATACGAACCATCATCATTTTCAGATCCTTGAGCCAAGTTTACTACTCCATTGGTTTTATTCAATGGGCTGCTAAAGCTTATAGATTTGAAAACAGGATCATTTGGTGGTACAGTCTGAGGCCGTTCAAGATCAAATTCCGCCGCAGAAGATTTCTTTTTGTCCTTCTTAGTTAGGCTAAAGTTAGTTCCAATTTCATTTATCCTTTTGCCAACACTTTTCAGGCGGGTTGTTGCATCGGCACTTAGATTGTTAATCAAGTCCTGGGAGGTTTTGAAATTTTTGTCCAGTTTATGTTTGGCACCCTTAGCTTTCATGGCGACACGTTCGCCAATGGATTCAGATAGTAGCTTCGACGTGGTGCCGATTGATTTAAGAAGATCGCTACAATTGGAATAATAGTCAGTTAGTGAATTTTTTATGATTTTATGAAAATGCAAACTTCTATTAGTAAGTGCCAGGCACATTAGCCGAGTGCTTTTACAGTGTCGGTCAGGCCAGAGAGAAGTAGAGATATGTGCAATTGGTCTCAAAGCAATTTGTAAGCATAAGAAGTATTACTTCCTCCAACTTTATAAATAGGTAAAGAGTTCAAGAACAAATACAATATGAAATGTCTAGAAGGAAATTAAGTGCAAGTGCTTGAGGATTTCATATTTTGTAGTTTTGATTGTGATTCAAGTTTTATAATGCAAATTCCATTTTACTTACGATTGCCAACATGTTTCAGATAGTCGTATGTACATAAACCGGCTAAACAATACAATCGATCTAGATTCATATTTAAATGTTAAAGCAGTAAAATATACAATAAGCACAGAATCAGTTCGAACAGAAAACAAAAATCATTCATGATGAACATTTCTATTGTGGGAATCTCAGAGTATAATACCCGGCTCATGGCCGAGTTTATCCATAAAATGATCTTGAAGTTGGATATAGTTCTTTCAAATAAATATGATGACCGCTTCTTCCATGAGGCGTCTGGCGCATATGATAAAAGACTTTTTTTTAAGTCTCATCAACATAAAGGTGTTATTGATTCATAGAAAATTAAAAAAAAATAAAAACTCGTTGCTTAGTTGAGTGCAAGTGTTGATGATGGACTTAGCAAACTTTATGTTTCTACCAGAAATGGCAATAAAGATGAAAGATGGTTCTTGATTTTCTAATCTCTTAGGCTAAAACTTCACTGGTGGACATCAGCACTGGACCGCTTAGGAACATTTGCAGATAACTTTTCAACCTAGCAAAAAGCACAAGAAAAGTGACTGACTGGGACTCATACAAAGAGTCCCACAAAATATAAGAAAAAGAACTGAGGAAGCCAAATCGACTATCTTGGAGATCATTCTGTGACAAAATCACGGAAACCTCTGAGGCATCGCGGCTAAGAAAAACCCTCTCTACAAACCTATGATGCCTAGCTATTTGAAAAAAAACCGATGGCTCTTGGATAACCTCAAGTGATGAATCACCTAACCCACTTTAGGGGTAGCTCCCTACCCTATTCGTGGCCAGTAGCAAATCAAACAGGACTACTGCAACCGGGACCAAAATCCATGGTTTGATTACAAGAGACAAACTGCTCTGGACGCTGCATAGCTTCAAACCATACAGGTCTACTGGTCCGGACGGTATAACACCTGCCTAGCTACAAAGGTCCTCCTGCCTACGCTAGAGAATATTACGAGAAGCTGTGTAGAATTGATCCACATTCCGCTGCTATGGAGAGAAGTCAATGTAGTTTTCATTCCCAAAGCCGGAAAATGTTCTCATGTTATTCCAAAGGACCTCAGGCCTATAGGTCTATTATCTTTTCTTCTGAAAACTCTAGAACAACTGCCTACTGCATACAACATGCCTACTGTAAAGGAAAGTCGGTGGAAACGGCTCTGCATTCACTGACTAGCCACATCGAATGATGCCTACAATGTAGAGAGCTCATAATGTTCACTTTCCTGGCCATAGAGGGTTAATTTAATAAAGTCAACACATCCGCAATTACGACTGCCCTGTCAACTCTGCTGGTAGAGAACTCATTTGGGGAATTCATCAGTCTTATGATAAGTAGCAGGATAATCAACTCCAAACTGGGTGGGGCTTCTGCTCAAAGATGTGTCAGCAGCGGTACGCTGTGTTCGTAGACGGTGTTCTCTCTCCCCTTCTCTGGCACTTAGTGGTTAATGAACTGCTATAGCCGTCTCAGGTAAGCATCTTAATACCATTAAAGAACTCCTTCAACTAAATCGCAACAGATTAACCCGTTGGGCAGATCGCTGTAGATTGGGAATAAATTCCCATAAAACTCCACGAAATATAAAATTCCAATCATAGACCCTCCTTCAAAATATCTGGGTCTCATTTTTGACAGGAAACTAATCTGAAAACCTAACATTCAAGAAAGAGTCAAGAAAGCTACAGTAGCTCGGTCATAAGACCGATACTCACCTACGGGGTTGTCGTCTGGTGGACGGCCCTAGAAAATGCACTCAAATACAATAAACTAAGCAGAGTCCAAAGAACAGAATGTCTATGCATAAGCGAAGTCTTACGGTCTACTCCCTCTGCGGCATTAGGCATTCTGTTTCATTTGAAACCCCTCGATATTTTCAACAGGCAGGTATTCGCCTTAAAGCGACTACACAGTGAGCAAATAATTCATTTGGCCACGCTAACATTCTTAATACATTAGGAATCGTCACAGAGAACATCGATTACACCATACAACTTTGGTTTGACAAAGACTTCCATGCAAGCTTCTCCTATATGTCCTTCTGGAAGGAAAATGCCAGTCCACTTCTACACAGATGAATCTAAAATCGATAGCGGGAATAGCGGGTATAATGGCAGATGAGCTAATCTAAGCCTCTCTTTCCGTCTTCCAAATCACTCTGTCCTTGCTGAAAGGATATCCGAATCTTTTCGGATAGCCAGGCGGCTATTAAGTCCCCGGACTCGGTCTCATTATATTCTAAAACGTCTCTTGAGTGTCGATCATCTCTTATGCAGATGGCAGAGTAGTTCAACCTTCACTTTTGCTGTGTGCCGGGCCACAGAGACATTCCAGCGAATTGTAGGGCCGACTAATTCGGAATTTGAACCACTCTACAAATGCTACGGTAGCATAGGTATACCTATCGCTATATGCAAATCTATATTAAAGCTGGATGCTAATAAAAACACAGACCAACAGATCTGGCCAAAGCGAGATCCGAGTCGCTCTAGAGAGCTTGATCCTTCTAAATAGGAAACATCTCAGCACCATCATAGGTGTCATCACTGGACACTGCCTTGTAGGCAAGCATGCAAGAAGGCTTGGCGCTTTTACAAACGATTTTTGTAGAAGCTGTAGAAAGAAGAGAAGACAATCCTCCTCCATATACTCTGTACATGTCCAGCTCTCTCCCAGAGAAGAAAACGTCTATATACGTAAACAGTCTCTTACGCTTCATCATAAGCTCAAGCTGGTAAGAGTAAGAGGATCATAGATCCACGTGGCATCACAATGGGCCAATAGGTCTAAGTGGGTTTGTCTTTCCAACAGCCACTTTTACCTACTTTACCTACCTCGGCTAAAATTTGGCTCTCAGTTCAGACCAAAAACACAATTTATTCCATTTAATGTGGATTAAAGCGCTCAGCACTCTGGTGATTCGGTAAATGGTAACAAAACCGAAGTAATCCGCAGCACTAGGAAAGCTTGGCTTGAGTGTGACAGCTATTAATGGATGACCTAGTCTCTCTGCATTGTTTGTCTTGTCATTTTCGCGAACAGAGAACGGAGAAAGGAACGCAGATTTTCAGTCGACTCCGAACTACAACAAAATAAGAAATTATTTAAACTGATCATTTCCTGACAAATAGATGGTGGCGTCGGAAACCATTTTTTTTTACGGTGTATTGACTGAATATTGAACCAAAGATTTGTGAATAATCCAGACAAACTAGTATAATAAGCTGTTCAGCTATATTTTGTGAGTATAGTTTAAAAGGTTGTAACCTTCCGCTTATTTTAAGGTGTCGGGTTAGCAAATTGTTAACTATAAAAATGGAAAGTTATGAATATCCGACGAAGATTGATTGACATCTATGTTAAAAATAATCCTAACTGAAGGGTTCACGCTAAGTAAGAATTTAAAAACAAAAATGTTTGGTGTATAATATCTTTAAAAAAACTTTGTGCAAGCTTCAAATCGATCAAACTTATAGTTTTGAAGATATTCCAGAATAACCGAATAACACTTTTACTGCTGCCCTTTGGAACTGGGAGCAGGTAGTTGACGGCGGCTCTTGCTGACAGTCTTTGACCTGCATAGTCATTCCATAAAAATTTAATGGCATTTACTATACTGGAATCAATTGTACTCAAATGTTAAAATTTTAAAGTCGATAGCTGTGCATAACTAAAAATTATTTCACAAAATTTAAAATATGTAAAAAAGGTTCACGAGAGCTGCCACGTTCTGATAATGTTGGAAGATCTCGCAGAACCAAAAGGAAGATGTTTTTAATTCAAATGCAGCGGAACGTAACGAAAGTTTTAACGCGTCAGATAAAAAACTAAAATCAACAGGAGACAATGTTGTGCAATAGAATTTTGAACTTAATTCCGGTATTTACTGATATTTAAAATCAGTAAACTAGTGCCTAAAATACAGATATTAAAACAGTCAATAGTAGCTATTGTTGAACAGGGATCGATAAACCTTCATGTAATTTCCTCCAACATAAGTATTTTTATGTAATATACCTCAAAGATGGTGTTACAACATGATATAATAATCACACTGACTGTGACTACACCTCCTTAAAAGCCGAAGACGATGATTAACAAAACCCTAATCCGAGTTCAGGTGTTGAGGTCACACTAAGTCTTGTGTGCGGATAAATAGGCTAAAATTACAACTGTTATGCAAATTCTGTGGATTCCCCCTGGCTCGAGACTACAAGAAAGACCTAATCTCAGATCGCGGGTATCAAAAAATATAGTGCCGCAAACTGAAAGCAGGTTCACGGAACAAAAATAACAGACAATGACTCAGGTGGAAAGCTTAAAACGGTCAGGAGCCCGTTGAAGGCCTTAATCACATCAATGTGAACCACCGCTTTAGTACCTAATGCCATTGTAGCGTGATTAAGGTAGAGATATGAGGAATCAAAGATGTCCTGTCCTGGATTACGATTATCACGATATCATACCTCCCACTTAATCCGTTGAATCCGTCTATGTATAGAAGTTGTATCCGATTGCCGCTCATTTCATATAAAGTTTCTACTGTACATTCAGGTATTCAACCTTGGCAAAGCGAAATTTCAGGAAATCATAAGCACAATAGGCATATGGCTCTACTATTACTTCTGCTCCAGAGCGTTGTAGACGTTTACTCTTGCTGGCTAGTGAACCGAAGAAAGTAGAAAATAATTCAAAATAAAGCAAAAAATTGACTTAAAATTTGAAGGTTCCATTTCGAGTAAGTTTCTTAACAGAAATCAATATCACAACCAAAAGACCAAACTTTCCTTCAAACGATTTCTATAAGAACTTGTAATGTCGAAAAGGATATTGAAACTATCCGCTATATTTTTCACAACTGTCTTCCTTCCTTACAGTAGTACAAACTATAGATTAGGAATTTGTGACCTGTCATAAGTGATACCTCCAATATTTTAAAACCACAGGCATTCGTACAATTTTCAGAACCAACTACTATCCAACACAAGATCTACATAATTTTAAACTACACCTAAACTTTGTGCAGACAAGATGAAAACTAAGAATGCTTACAAATTAAAGACGAAGATACAAATCCGTACACTAGATTTATTGTAAAATTGTTTAAACAATGACTTTATTATTATCAAACACTTCAGCGCAGGGCACCCACTTCAATTGACTCAAAGAAATAAACTGAATTTGCCTTTTCTGAGTGCATTCGTATTGGTATTTTACTTCCTACAACTTAATTTTCAAGATCACACCGTTCTCAATTGTACACTTTCCGAAATTCCTTAGGGAGAAAATCTAAGTTTAGATTGTCTCACCCTAACTTGAATGCGTTTACAGATGACATATTTCTAGGAAGGCGTGTGCCCTCTGTGACAAATATGTGGGGTACATATGAAAATGGATGCACTCTACAACTCAATTTTACCATCCCACTTCAGTTCGAGAAAAGTCATTCACATTTCCTTCAAAGAGTATATATTTAGATTCAGTCCAACAAAGAGACGACACGACACGACACACCCTATGTTCTGTTTGGTCTAGAAGTTGTATTGTATATAGATGCATCCATTATAAGCGTGGCATGTAGTTAAAAATAAATACTCCAGAAGAAGGAAATGAGATACCACTACATTAAATTTCATTTCCACGGATAAATAAAGGTGAGGGATTTAATTAGAGATGCAGGATCTACTAGTGGAAATTAAAATCAATTGTTAGTGTACGTACTCGTAACTAGGAGCATCTTGAGACATCTTATTGGATGCAAGCTGCTTGGTTAACATATTTCTTAGGAAAACCCTAAATATAGAACACGACTGAACGAACGAACTTGTACTAAAAATGAAACTCGTTTTATAGATATAACATACTCGTATAGTAAAAAAACGATCTATGAGATATAGGTACTCATATCTCTAGTTCTCTTAGCATCAGTTGTACTAACAAGTAAGACTCGTTAATCACAATATTAGAAATGAGAAAATGTGTCTTGACCAAAACTGTTTCGCGGAATGTGTTGTTAACTTTGAATTTCCGAAACAGCTTCTCCACAGAACTTCCTTAAAGCCTATTAGGGCCAACCTTCTACAATTGGTTTTATCATTGAGAAGGTTTATAAAAAAACTGCCATAACCGATCCTGAGCCCAGTTTAAGAATGGGGGAAGATAACCACCATCAGGGTGACTACGAATATGTAATTAAACACTCGGACACAATGACAGATGGGTGGACTTCAAAACATATGCTTGCTCTAGGCAAAACACAATATGAAAACGTTTTGAATAGAAACTCCCAAGATAGAACTAAAGGCGCCGTTATAAGCCGATCCAGACTTTGACATATTCTGAGCTCATTTGAGATTTTTGGGCATCTAGCTAGCTTGCTACTGGGTCTCCAGCTTGAGTGGTGTGCTGCTCACACTCTCTCGACCACAGCGAACGAAAAATGGACAGCGACCCTTAATTCTTAACCCGTGCGTCGCTTTAAATTCAAATATCGACACCACCCTAGTATTACAGATACGTTAAATACTCAAATCTGACATCAGCATCGTAAAGTTTATTTTTTTTTTTATAATTTGCGCGCGCTCAAAAAATGTAAGCACCCTTTAAATGTTTGCACACAGCGCGGTCGAAGGAAAATCAGAGAGGATGGAAAGACAGGTACCGGTGAACGTTGGTTTTAAATGTTTGAAGGTTATAATGACTAGGGAATAAGGAGCTAGGCAGGGCATTCCATAAGCGAGTTGTATGGCTCAGAAACGAATCACGATATTTTAGAGTACGTCCAAAAGTGGGCTTGAAGGTATACTGATGAGCATTCATAGCGAGACGGGTGTTACAGTTAAAAGTTTGAAGGGACGGAATGCTACTGGCGATTTCTATGGAGCACTGGTGGTGGTGAGACACACGACATTACGTCGGTGTTCGAGGGTGTCCATTGTTTGAGTGATATTAGTATCACCCATGAGTTTAATCGCACGGTTTTTAATCCTATCTAGCAGATGCAGAGATGTTTTGGGAGCACCCAACCAGATGTGGGTATTGTACTCCAATTTCGGGCAGATAATTGTCTTATATATTGAGGCCAGATCAGAGGGGGTGAAATATTTCTTACATAGCTTGAAGAAATCTAGACATTTCGCAGCATTTTTGACGACACACATACTGAGAATGGAAAGTTTCTCAGTTTCGACGATACAAGTTCCATTCATTGATAACGGCTAGATATTTAAATTTAGCTTTAACGACAGCAGACAGCATTGTGTTTTGGAAGCATTAAATTCTACTCTGTTAGTGGTTCCCCAATTAGTTATGCCGTTAAGATCATAATTTAATGAGCTTAACATACGCAGGGACGTGAGTCAGGGAACGAATATGAAAAGCAGAGAGTGCTGTCGTCAGCAAAGGAATATATTGGATTAGAAGTAGCAGACAAGAGATCGTTGATGAAAATTAAAAAAAGTGTCGGAGGCAGAAAGGAGCTCCGGAGCACACCAGCATTTATTTTGTGAATATCAGACTTGAAACCATCCAAGACAACTTGAATTGAACGTTCCGAAAGGTAATTTCTAATCCATTGAAGAAGAGAGTCATCGATCTTTTAGGATCGCATTTTCGACAAAAGAGCCGGATACCAAACTTTGTCAGATGTCTTAGAAATATCAAGTACAACTATCTTGCTTTCGCCAGATTAATGTACGCTTTGGTTCCACTTTTCGCTTAGATATGCCATCAGATTACCAGTGGACCTGTTGCTACGAAAACCGTACTGCCGGTCATTGAGAAGTTTTCCTGTTTCGAGATATTTCATGAGCTGACGGTTTATCAGCGTTTCCATGACCTTGGAAAGAAGGGACCTAAGTGCACCGGGTCTGCAGGAGGAGAGAGAAGATGATTCGCCTTTTTTAGGGACGGGCTGGACAAATGCTGTTTTCCATCTGCGAGTTCAAAAGTGAATTTTTCCCATTGAAGATATGACGCACTGAAGTGTAGGCGGAGACAAAGCAAAATATGGAAGTGTTGAGATGGCCGCAAAGTGTGCAACAAGCAGATTGACCTTCTCCAAAGAGCTGACAGTTGGAATGTCATTATAAATGAGCGTTGGAATAGAGGATGACGCAGATTTTCTAATATTTTTGACAAACGACCAAAAATGTTTACTACCTTTGGGACATTGTATTATTTTTTGCCTCAGTTTTTGGTCATATTGGAATCTTACACGCCTAAAAGATGTTGCAATTATTCCAGGCTTAAAGTTTGATATTTTTAATGGTGCCGTGCTCAAAAGTTTTGCAATACGAGTGGTGTTTACGTCCAAAAAATAGAATTAAATCGTGAACAATTTCGTGCGATGATTTTTTTTATGATTTTCGACGTGGATTAATTCAACAACAGTGTATCGATAAACCCGCTTCGACTTTTGGTGATGAAGCACCATCTCGGGCCACTGTGTTTCCCCGGTTTTCCTAATTCAATCGTGGTCGTCGCTTGCTCCAGGGCGAATTTCGCAAAGGTCGTTCAAAAATAGTTATTTAACAATACCAGGAAACATCGATGGTGTGGGGGAACTGATATTGCAAGATCCTCATGTGACTTATAGTGAAATTGAGGTATGCTTGGGCATTACTATAGTTCCACTCGCATTCTTAAAACAGCACGTGTCGCTTGGTCCAAAGAAATGTTGAAAAAATTCGATCGTGGTGCTTCAAAAGACGTCTATAAGATCATGACAGGTCACTAATCATGGGTCTATGCATATGGGCCAGAAACTACTCAGTAGTCTTTGGAAAAATAAGAAATCAACCGCCAAACATGGATCATTATCCACCACGACGACTATTTGACCACTTAAAACATCGAATTTATGGTTCATCCGCCGTACAGACTTGATTTGGCACCCAATGTCTTCTTTTTATTCCCGCACATCAAAAATAAATTGCGAGGTCAATGTTTTTCAACACTTGAAGAAGCGGTAGATGCCACCATAGCCACCGTGAGGGAAAATCTGGCGGAAGATCCGAAATTGCCAATTCGGCGTCGATCGCAATAGTTTGACCTTCATCCCTCCACTATCTGTAAAATTTTGTGAGAAGATTTCGGCGTATACCTCTATATATTCGTGCACTAGATGGTGGAGGAACTGAAGCCACGAGCCATAGGAGCCGTGAATTGGATTCATGAGCAACTTGAGTTGAAGCTTATTTTTACCAAAAAATCGTATTTAGCGATGAGGCTGTTAGTAAGCTAAATTTCCGTTTCTGAAAGAAAAAGCAAAGAGACTCAATTGTACCCACAAGAATGCAATGCTGGTATGGTCTTCTCGCTGGTAGCATCATCGGTACAGCCAACGTTACCGTACAATATTCAGTGATAATTTCTTCCAAAATATGAGTTCCATTGACCCGAATGATATATGATTCCAGCAAGATAGTATTGTACTACGTGCCATACTGCTCATGAAACCATTGACATACTAAGGACTCGACTCAACGACAACTTTGTATCGCGAAATGGACAAATGAATTGGTGATCGCGTTTCTAAAATATTGTATTGCTTCTTGTGGGGCTATGCAAAGTTTTTTATTTAGTCCTCGGAAGCCAATATTCAGGGCCTTTTTTGTGAGATAAAGCCCAAAATGCTCGAATGAGTGGCCCAAAACTAGACCGTCAGGATGCGTTTCATTATAAACAGCCGAGAAAATCGTGTTTAGGATAAATAGATAAGGCGGATGTAACGATAATAGAATAGAAACCTCACACTACTGTTAAACCTAGATTGCAAAAGTACACCTAAATGGTAAAAAAGTGAAAAAGTTATGTCAAGCCATTTCCGGCAAACCTACATCCGTAATTTGAAACATTTTCGCAATGAGTGTCATCAGGGATCTTACTCTGTGATCAATATTAAACAAACTTCAGGAAAAAAAAAACAAAATACCTAATTTCCTACAGATGAATGCGGAGGAAAAAACATTTATAAAAAAAATTATACCCATCAGGAAATATCCGATGAAAATAAATCATTACAACTGCCACCAGATTAGTGATTTTTTTTTCACAACACCACCACAATAATCCAGCAAAGCACTTGGCACAAAGATCACATCGACATCGCAATATTTCTCAGGTTCACGATACCGAAGTACAAAAACAGAAAAGCTGACCCACTGTGAATAAAGCATTGGCAAATGTACAAACGTACTTACTAGATATATATACATAGTCTATACTTAGATACAATACAAATACGAGTACACTCATTAAAATGTATTTTTAAAAACCCACAGCCTCACACAGAAACATACATACATACATACATACATACATACATTCATAAATACATAAATAGTAGGTACAAAGATAAAAAGATACATTTATAGATAGTGCAATCAAAAGAACGAAAATAAAAATGAATTTGCATTACTTAGGATCGCTGGTCTCGCATGACTCTGATGAATGTGTTGGAGGAGGTGGTGGTACATACCCAGGCCGTGGTGATTTGAATTTCGAATTCTCGCTGGAACTGGTCACTGAATCTTCAACTGACGAATTAAGTGTTGTGCTCGAGGAAGACTTTAGACTTTTCGTTGTCTCAAAAAAAGAATCATTCGCTTCACAGACAGAACTATACTCACTTCCAATGGAGTATCTAGAAGGTTTCGGTCGATCCAGATAAGTTTTCGGAGGTATATCTGGAGCTCGACGTTTAATTGGAGTATCTTTACTAATTGCTCCAGTTGGACGAGGTGATGGAGGTAGATTTTCATACACTTCATCTGTGATTACATTTTCATTGTTAAGTTGTTTTCGTGGTGCTGGAATGGGAGTTGTGTCGATGTTTTGTGGCGATTTAATTGGTTCTGCAATATTTTGATTTTCATCCTCGTGAAGATTGTTCTTTTCGGTTAGGAGGACCTTCATGTTCTCCGGTGTGACATCTGGTACTTGGAAGATTTTGTTGTTTGGGCATTTATCTATGGCCTTGGCTTGGATATTTTCCGAGTTTATGCTTAGATTTTTGTTTATTAAATCGATTGAAACATTTTCATATTCACTTTTCCGTGTATCTGGTACGTTCCGACGAGGCATTGGTACCGGCCTTTTTTCCTCACTCTCCATGATATTCATCTGAAATTATACAGAGGATAATTAGTTACGAGAAATTGAATTGTTTGGAAAAGATAAGAATGTGAATATGTGCAAGTTTTTTTTTAAGAAATTAAGCTTGAGTCAGCGGAAACTCATTAACATGGACCCCACTACCTTCAGATTGTTAAATGGATTTTGTTCATGTCTACGAGTTGTTTACCTATATTGACAAATAATCATTTTATTCACACGAGTACAAGGTGGCGCAAAATTAATCATCCAATTTTGTTTTTGAATTACTTTTTTACTAATTAAAAAAAATGATTTTGAGTGATGGAAATCTTTATTTGGAAAAGATGATATCCGCCAAGTGGCTGCCGCCAGTGTTGATACACATTTGTGCACGTTTTGTCGCATTTTCCATGACTTTCCGCAAGACTTCCGGTGCTAACTGTTCGCATTCCAGTTGAATATTCTCCTTAAGGGCTATGTTTGTCTGAGGCTTGTTGGCATAAACCCGCGACTTTAAGTAGCCCCAAAGAAAGAAGTCTGGGATGGTTAAATCGGGCGATCTTACTGGCCATGCCAAATCGCCAAAACGGGAGATTACGTGACCAGGAAAAGCGGTTGCACCGCCTTGCTGAAACCACATTTTCACTAAGCCCCGCTCATCCAATTTCGGCAGTAGGAAGTAATTTATCATGGCCATTATCATTTATCATAGCGTTCGCCAGCAACAGTGGCCGTATTGCCCAATCACTCCTCCCGCGTGAACGCCGCACCACACAGTGGCTTTGAGTGGATGTAATGGCTCTTCGTGCATCACACGCGGACTTTCAGTGCTCCAGAAATGAAGATTTTGCTTATTGATTTAACCGCTTAAGTGGAAATGCTCCTCGCCGCTCATGATGATTTTCGACACAAAATCGCCCTCTTCGTTGTTGATATTGAGGATGGCTTCACAGTAATTCACACGCGACTGACGGTCAGGAGGCATTAACTGATGCACAATTTGCACTTTGTACGGGAACATGTGTAAGTCTTCAACTAAAATTCGCTGTAGGGTCCGTCTGGTGATGCCCATTTGCGTGGCCCGTCGTCTGGTTGATGTTTCTTCGTTCTCAGCGACATCGGCGGCCACAGCCGTGATATTCTCAGCCGAACGACCAGTTTTTTTTTTTTTTTTTTTATAATTTACGCGCGCCTAAGGGGTTAGATACCCTTTTACTGTTGCCAGGACGCGGGCGGAAAGGTAGAAAGGAGGAGAAAGGAAAATTGTTTTGTAGTGGTTTGAAACTCAGGTGTGTTTGGTTTCGGTATTTGCTCTCCAGGGGTGGGAGTCCGAATGGGACGGAGAGTTTTTTCTTCACTCAGAGTGGAAGGTTATAATTCGCAGTCCGGTAGCGCCACGCCCTGCATGATCTCCCGTAGTTCCACTCTGTTCGAGTCGTGTAGCTAAGCGCCGGAATGTTTGTCCAGTTGGCGCGACAAGATTAGGAAATCGACGTCGAAATTTACGCTGCGCTAACACCACCGACCGATTATTGGTCAAAAACATCGACACAATTATTCCACGCTCTTGCGGAGTAAAGCGTTCCATTGTTTGTCTGTGTGTATACTGCAGCTGTCTAGTTCACAAATGTTAAATATGATTGATGTACGACGCCATTTGCAAAAATTATAAAATTCTTCCGATAGGGTGATTAATTTTGCGCAAAGGTGTATAATTTTGAAAATCTTTGATTATAAACGCCATAAGGGAGGAAAATCACTCTTTGGCAATCAACCATTGAGGTGATGAGACTTTTGTTGAACTCACACCTAGACGTACATATTTTAGTTTTTTATAATTCTTAGTTTGAAGAAGTTAATTGCAAAAGACACATAAAGGCGCTGGGACGGCCGGTTGACGTGACAATTTTAACATTCTCATTTTAAGTAAATTGCTTCTACTAACCAAACTCTGAATTACGGAACTTAGAATTAAGTGGGCTAGTAGCCGAGGTCGGTGATCTGCTCAGCGATTGATCGGGAAATTGACGTCAGATCCTGCTTTGCCCAGAATTGCTTGGTCACTGTTCACTGGTCACCCAACAGTCCAGCTAAGGTTTGTTCCTTTATTAGCATCCAGCTTTAGTATTAGTTTGCACATCGCAATTGGTATACCGAAGCTACCTTTTTCGAGTAGGATAGGTAGAGTGGCTCCAATTTTTGGCGAGTTTGTCGACGATACAATTCTCTGGAAAGTATCTGTGCTCCGGCACCCAACATAGGTTAAAGTTGAACTGTTCTGCCATCTCCCTAAGAGATGATTGGGTGTCAAGGGCGGTTTTTAGCCACGACTACTTTAATCGCCAAAATTTCCAACATGAAAGCATCTTCCACTGAGAAGGATCTAGAGGAGCTGCTTACATGAAAGTGTTTCTCAAACCAATGTTGGGGCATTCTGCAGTCGATGTTTTCTGGAAGGATCTCTAGTGTGTTAAGAATATTAGCGTGGCCAAATAATTTATTTGTGTACTGTGTAGTTACTACAAGGCGAATAGCTGCGTTAGCAGCTACTTGTCTGCTGAAAACATCGAGGGGTGTCAAATGAAACATATATCCAGTGCCACGGAGGGACTAGTACGTAAGGCTCCGGTTATGCACAGACATGCTGTTTTTGGTCTTTGCTTAGTTTGCTACAGTTGACTGCATTGTCAAAGGCCGCCCACTAGACAACCACCTCGTAGGTGAGTATCGGTCTTATAACCGAAACGTATAGCCAGTAAGGTAATGCGAGGTTGAAGGCCCCATTTGTTCCCAATGGATTATTTTGCAAGTGAACAGAGCTGCTGTAGCTTTCATTACTCATTTTGACCGATAATGGAACTCCCCGATTGGCAAATAGACCCGGAACGTCAATGGACTACGATATGAGAGTATGTACCTGGAATGTGCGAACGCTGTACACCCCAGGTGCTACTAAAAAACTTCAGTCTGTCCTCGAGCTTTATAAGGCAGATATTACCGCCATCCAGGAGATACGATTGATAGGATCAGGTATGATGAAAAGAAAAAAATGCGATATTTATTACAGCTGCCATAAAAGATTGCACGCATTAGGATGCGGATTCGTCGTGTCAAATCGCTCCTACCGACGAGGCTGAAGAACCCATCAAGGAGGAGTTCTATGAACTTCTGGATAGAGCCTACGGAGCCTGTCCGGAGTATTTGACATCATACTCCGGACAGTTGTATTCGAGGACTTCAATGCTAAAGTCGGAAAGGAAAACATCTTTGGCGGGTTAGTTGGTAAGCACAGAATCCACGAAACGACAACAGACAGCGGCTACCGACTAATCGATTTTGCAGCAGATCGTAATACGGTGATAAGTAGCAGTAGGTTTCCAAGGTTAAGGATCCTGCGTAGAAAAAAGAGGTCCTACGCAGCATCCCAGCTCAGGGAGATCGAAGAGTCTCGTGATCGAAACAATATCCGGAGGTTTTATAAGAAAGCTAAGCAACTGGCTGCTGGCTTCAAAACCGGAACTCAAGCTCTTCGAAACACCGAAGGAAACCTAGTCACCGAATCACAGGGAATAGTAGATGTGTTTAAGCAGCATTCCCAGCAGCTGCTAAATGGGCATCATGTAGAGAGAATGATAGGGCAAGAAGAGAACCCACGTCATGTCAATGAAGAACCAGTTCCACCACCCAGTATAGAAGAAGTTGGCTTAGCTATAAAAAAGCTTAAGAACAAAAAGCCTGCAGGCTCTGATGGTTTACCAGCCGAGCTCTTCAAATACGGTGGCGATTCGGTAGGGCGTATTCACCAAATCATCATTCAAGTATGGGTGGAAGAAAGCATGCCCGACGACTTGACTATCAGCTCCATATGCCCCATCTACAAAAAAGGCGATCCTATGTCTTGCAAGAACTATCGAGGCATATCCCTGCTTAATGTCGCATATAAGATCCTATCCAACGTACTGTGTGAACGTCTCAAACCGTTCTGCAACAGACTAATCGGCACGTACCAGTGTGGCTTCCGGCCCGGCAGATCGACTATATACCAAATTTTCATACTGAGACAAATTTTGGAAAAGACCAACGAGACTCACCACCTTTTCATCGACTTCAAGGCCGCATATGATAGCATTAATCGTCATGAGCTTTATATGGCGATGGCCGAATTCGGGATCCCGGCAAAACTGATACAGTTGCGTCGCGTGGCACTGGAAAACACGCACTGCAACGTGCAGTTTGGAAGTAGCTCCTCCGAACTATTTCAAACATGCACCGGATTCCGGCAAGGTGATACGCTATCATGTGATTTCTTCAATCTCGTCCTAGAGCAGATAGTGTGCAGGGCAGGTGTCAACACGGAAGCCACTATCTTCAACAAGTCCGTCCAGCTCCTGTGATATGCGGACGATATTGATTTCATCGGGCGCTCGCAGCGTTCTGTGATAGAGGCTTTCACGGCGATTGAAGAACAGGCGAAATTCGTTGGCCTGGAAGTAAACGAGGACAAGACCAAGTATTTACATGCTATCAACAAACAAAGAATCATCTGTCCATCGCCTAGGACAAAACGTCACTATTGATAGCAACAATTTCGAGGTAGTTAAGGATTTCATCTACCTCGGAGTAAACATGAACTCCACGAATGACACTCTAGTGGAGATCCGACGAAGAATTATCATAGTAAACCGCTGCTACTTCGGTTTGGCAAAGCAATTAGGTTCAAAACTCCTTGCTCGAAGGACGAAAAGTACGCTTTACAAAACCCTTATCCTGCCAGTTCTACTGTATGACGCCGAGTGCTGGACGATAAGCAGGAAGGGAGAGCTAATTCTGGGGTCCTTCGAAAGAAAAATTCTTCGACTGATTTTTGGTCCTGTATTCGAGGAGGGCGAATGGAGGAGAAGATGCAACCGCGAAATCTATGATGTCGATGTAGTCCAAAAAGCCAAAATACGTCGACTACATTGGCTCGGCCACATCGAGCGAATGGACAACAATGCTCCAGCTAAGAGAATCTTTGAATCTCAGCCCTCAGGTTCGAGACGACAAGGAAGACCGAACCTAAGTTTCAAAGACCAAGCTATCGCGGATGCCAGAGCGCGTACCCGGGATCTTAGAGGATGGAAGGCTGAAGTGTCCCAGGCAGAGAATCTCTACGGATCGGGAGCCCGTTAAGAAAAAAGAAGAAGAAGAAGAACAAACATGTTTGAGTAAAGTAAATGAGGTAATTAACGCACGTTTTTTTCGAGCACACTGTAACTCTACTCAATATTGCATACAAGATCTTATCTGTCATATTGTGTCAAGTCCAAAACCGTTCATCAATAAAATTATTAGCCCCTATCAGTGTGGTTTTAGACCAGGAAACTCCACAATGAACCAAACTTTCACACTCTGGCGGATGCTGGAAAAAATTTAAAAAATCCACATCCATACACATCATCTTGCCACCGATTTTAAGGCAGCATATGATAGCATTTATAGAGACGAGCTATATAGAGCCATGTCTAGTTTTGGCATCTTTGTCAAACTCATCTGTCTGTACAGAATGACGATTGAGGACGATCGCTGCTCTGTCAGGGTCTGTAACGAATTAACCGGGACTTTGGATGTCAAAAAAGGTTTTAGACAAGGTAACGAACTGTCATGTGACTTCTTTAACATCATATTTCAAAGAATTGTGCGGAAATCACAAGCGAACACTGGAAGCAAAATCTTTCAAAAAACAGTCAGAGTTTTCGAATCTGACCGGGAGGGACAACGCAGTAGAGGAATACCTCACCTTCGGTGGCGCCCACGAGTGTGACGGGATTTCAACAAATTTGGAGTGCGCAACTAGAGGCAGTAAGCTAATGTAAGTAAGTAGCCGAGGTCTGAGAATAAATCTTTCCAAAACGGGGATTTATTAAAAGAAGAACAATTCCCACCTTCAATCCAACAAGGAAAGGGGAAGCTATATGAATCTCTTCGAGTTCAGCACGCTACCTTGGAGTATTCTGGATTTCCAACCAGGTTGGACAAAGAACATTTTTGATAGCATATGTGCAGCTTTCTGTAGACGAACAAAAATCTTTAGTAGCATGTGCAGTTTTAAACCGTCTATTTTATAGTTGTAGTACACGATAGTTGTGAGCCTAACGTTTGTCTCAATATTCTGGTGGGAGGCACACTCAATAAGAAATGCCTCTTCCCAAAAGTTTAGAAAACAGCTTGTCGGTCTAAGGACTAAGGGTTCAAGAACAACACCAACTCTTTAAGTAAAATATCCAAACACCATATGGTAACCATGACCAATGGGCAAGTCATATTAATATTTTGGACAAAGAAAGTGTGAATGAATTCACAGGGTTGACGTCAGCAATTCACACCTCCCACGGTCTGTCCTTCATGAATAATTCATTAGTATCTACGTAAAAATTCCTAGACAAGAAAAATAACAAAACTTAATCACAAAGACGCCCGTTCCATGCCTGGCATTATTACTGGGCACTGTTCCATTAGTATTCATGCAAAATATTTTTGGATATTTTCTTATGACTACTTCAGAAGCTGCAGGAAGTAAGAAGAAATTGAAATCTTGCTTACAGAAGAATAAGAATATTCAAAGAGCTGAAAAACCATCTGAATTTAAAAAGGTTAAAATTAATCACCTTTTTCCGAAAAAAAATTATGACAATGAAATCCAATGCTATTCTCCGCGAGCAGATGGGTCACGGATTGCCCACTACCTAATCAAACCAAGTGCCAGACGTGGCTTCAAATCAGGAAATGTCGATCCATTCCTTAAATGCCACAGCAGAAAATTAAAGAAGCAATTTCTGTTACCTTTATCTCTGCTAATTTTTGCGCTGCCCGTGGTAGTTTAACATCACAAGCACGTTCACATTCAATAAACTCCCCTACCCGTAGCTATTTAGGAGGCATATTAACCTTTGAAAGGTGGCTTCAGAAGTTTATCATGAGTTCCTCAGTCTTATGGGATATTCAAAGAGATGCTTAGGGATGAACCTCATAGTCAACCTATGATCAAATCCCGTAATGGGGTTCCGGTAACCTAATCTCTACATCGTAACAGAGAATAAACGCCTTGCTCTCAAAGCTAACAACCCCAACGAATAAACACTTAAACACTACGTAGCACCGTTGAATTAAAACTACAACTCGGAACGAAAATATACTATACAACGACTTGAGAGAATTATCTTATAGCAGGATGAGTGTGCACACGTTGTAAACTCCAGGCACTACCAAAAAACTATAAAGCGTTCTTTGGATGTACATATATGGGAGACTAATTGGAAAGTCTCCGACAACAGATAAAGAGTTTCGCTTAGTAAAATTTTCAATCGCATGCAATAAAACGACAAAACCATAGAGCTCTCGATCCAAGCAAATCCATTTAGCAACAGATAGTGGATTAAGAATCTTGTCTCCGGTCCACAGGGAATCATTCATCCCTTTAACGGGTGCTTTACGGTCTTGAGGTAGCAAAATTAGATCCTCTCAGCAATAATCTAATCATTTCACGTAACACAGAATAGCTTGGCACAATACAAGTCTGAAAAAGCGGTGCGTAGATATTTAAAGCTGAAAATGGAATTTTTATATACTGCATGAAACAAAGTCACTAATGAATTGAAACATGAATGCATGCCCAATGACTGAAATAGCAGCTCCATATATCCAATGTAGCGAGTTTTCCAATAGGGACTTGACAACTTTGAATTTAATTTGTGAACGCACTCTTTCACTAATCATCAAACTGTCACTGTCAATTTATTCAGTAAACTAAACATTTTCATCATGGTAAAGTACACGAACGAGCAACGTCTGCAAATTATAAAAATTTTCTACCAAAATTCGGAGTAGATGACTGCAACTTTAAGAGCGTTAACTCCAATTTTCGGTCGTAATTCTCGCCCTAGTAGACAGGCAATAACAAGTTTAGTGCAAAAATTTGTGTCTACATATTCCTTCTGTGATGTTGCCGTGTCAGTGATAAACGGGTTGGTCGAAGTGTCAAAAATATCGCTGCCGTTCAGGCGTCCGTAGCAAACGATCCAAATCAGTCACGTTCTCAAGAACTGGGCATCGCTCAGACCACATTATGGCGTATTTTGCGTAAGGATCTTGGTTTACACGCATACAAGATCAAGCTGACTCAAGAATTGAAGCCGATGGACCATTTGAAGCAACGTACGTTCTCCGATTGAGTTCTGGAGAAGATGCGCCAAGATGATGAATTTCATCGCAAAATCATCTTCAGTGACGAAGCTCATTTTTGGCTCAATGGGTTCGTAAATAAGCAAAATATGCGTTATTGGTCGGGTGAAAATCCACATGTGCTTCATGAATCATCATTTCATCCACAAAAAATAACTGTTTGGTGCGGTTTGAATGCCTGCGGCGTTATTGGACCATATTTTTTCGTCGACGATAACGATCGTCACGTTACTATGAATGGTCAGCGTTATCGCGCCATTATCACCCATTATTTTTGGCCCCAATTGGAAGATATGGACTTGGACGACATGCGGTTTCAACAAGATGATGCCACAAGCCACACAGTACACGCTACAATCAATTTATTGTGAGAGTAAGTATGGTGAGCGTGATTTAACGCCGCTTGACTATTTTCTGTGGGGCTACGTTAAGTCATTGGTTTATGCCATCACGCCGACGACGTTGGAAGAGCTCAGAGCCAATATTGAACGCGTAATAACGGCCGTTTCGGCCGAAATGTGTGGCCGAGTCGTTGAAAATTGCGTCCAACGAATCACCGCTGCAAACGTGGCCGCCGTGGCCATATGAACGAAGTCGAGTTCCATTCATAAATGTTTTGATTATACTTCAAGCCGATAATAAAGTTTTTGAAATATCTCAAATGGTTTGCGTTTTATTTGAAAAAAAGTTGTCAAGTCCTTATTGGAAAACCCTATACAAGAAAGGCATTGATATTTTCTCCGTTTCTCATATAACTTCTATGCAATATAGGCGAGACCAGTGCTTGTTTGTAAGTTGATTGCTGATTGATTTTGGGTTTACGAAAACAGGCCAAAACCCTGGTTCAAAGGTCAAGAGATCATGAATGTGAGGAATCTTGGTTCTCCAAGATAGAATTTGAGTCGAAAAGATTAGAAGACCACCATGTCGCAAGCAAAATTCTTCAACGAATCGGGATCCCGTTGAGTAATTTGAGGGAATTTTAACAATTTTAGTTATAAAAAAAAAGGACTCATATTCCACATCCTTTGAACTCTTCTCTTACCAAAGATTCGTATAAAAACGCACAAAACCTGCTGAAATTTAAGTTTAAGAAACAGCTTGCATAGTTCGCATCCCTGTAAAACTCAAACTCAGTAGTTCCAAATAGTTTTTGTGTTCTTGACAAGTTCTTTTCACTTTTTAGTAAAATTTCCGAACACCATTTCTGCAGAAGAACATCTCCTTGGCCTTGATCGAGCACTTTTCTACTTTTTCTTTCTAATAATCCGATATTGCTCTCGTAAGCAGCTCTCGTCCTTCTTTGTACGCCGCTTCTTTCGCAGCATGCGCTCTCTTTGTCAAACAGTTTCATTGTGTTGGTCGTGCGAAGTCTCTAATGGCCTGCTGACAATGTCGTTACTGGCCTTCGGTGCTGGTTACCTGCAGCATAGCACTTTTCAAATAATTTTCGGAGACTCGGTACGAAAAGGCTCTAGAAGTATCTTACGAGTGTAGCCGTTCGCCGTAAAGTTTCTTCTTCTTCTGTGTTCTCTTGTCTGGGATACACGCGTTCGCATCTTAAGTACAAAAGGATCTGAGTCGATGTTGGCTCTTCGAAATTTTCATCAAGGAAATTAGATGGTTTTTAATCAAGTGACTGCTAGGTTTCCTTTTTAGATATGAAAAACGTGTGCTAGCTACTCGTAGATATTAAAATTTTACATGAATGCACTAAAATAATAGTATTACTTGATAAATAAGTCAATTTATATATACAACCACAGCTTCACCCCGATACCGAGAATATGTTGAACGCCCCTCGTATGATCACATTTCGCCTCGCCGGGTTCAATTAGCCTGAGCCAATTTTCGGAGCCTGAGTTATGTAGGCTATCTTTTCCAACTGTGCTGTTCTCCTTTCATCTTTGTTGATTTTAACATAGGAAATTGCTTATTCAACTCGCCGAGGAGCTCGTAGTAGAAATCTTTTCATCTGCAGGAGCGTGGGCATTTATATCAGGCTTGATCCGAGTTGTAATAAGAATTCCGTCGACTGCTTGAAGCTCAATACATTTCGCTTCTTATAATAAATCCACATCCAAAGAGGCGATGCTTTTGCACTCAAAAGCTATCACCACAGTTTTCCATCCTCTTTTTGCCCAGCCCACATTTTGGTTAGTCAATAGTTAGTCCATCCATAAGCGAGGCGGTTGTTTGTTTCACAACACATAGGATTCTACCCTCCAAAATGGAGCGCCAGATATTTTCGAGGATAGTGCCCATTATGGGAATTAGTATTCGAATTCATTTAAAACACCGAAATTTTGCTTTCACAATGAACCATTCAACGTGGACGATGACTGACAACGGTTTCGCCCACTCGACCAAGAAGAGATGTGGCTAGCGATATCTATACTGAAGACCAATAAGGCTGCAAAATTTTGTCGGAAAAAAGTGTGCCCGGCGAATATAGGTAGAATTACCCCATCCTCAATAAAGGATACCGTCTAAACTGACCTTACTATATAGAGGAATCAATCTTCTCAACATCGCATACAAGATTTTTTGGACTAAGAAGACTAATAAAAAATAAGTTTGCCCTAGTCGTCCTAGTCGTAGTATATGGCGCGGAAACATGGATTTCATACAAGACGAACAACGCAGTAAAGGAAAAACTCGACTTAGTGGGCGCGCTCAAGTGGGAAGGGACCTCAAACTACTTGCAGTGCAGAACTGGTGGCGAATATCACAAGATCGGGCTAGATGCAGGAAATTGCTTGCTGAAGAACATATCTGCTCGAGACTCCCTTACGCCGCCGAAGTAAGTAAAAATGCATTTCTCCGATGCTGTTCAAAGTCTTCAATGGTGTGAATTACAACTTACTTTGGTTGGATTTTCGCAAGAATAATTGTGGAAGCTCGTAATATCAGTTCGTAAATGTTAATTTTTCGAAAGCGAGAAACATGCGTTTTCAAAACCACGGAAAAAGACGAGTTACGTACGTTGATAAAACACTCAAAAATTGCTTGAAAAATGTTATAGGGAACCTGCTCCGTTGAAAACAACCATTTGTCGCCGATTTGCTGAATTCAAACGCGGTCGTACAGACACAAATGATGCTGCACCCTCGATGAGCTCAAATGAGGCTGTGTTGCCGGAAAACATCAAAAACATTCACAAAATGGTCTTGGACAACTGGGGAAATACGTGAGATAACTGACATCGTAAAGGCATTAATAGACCAAGTACATCATATTTTGTATGAGTGTTTGGATATGCGAAAGATATGTTCAAAGTGGGTACCGCGTTTGGACCAAAAATAGCAATGCGCTGAGTAATCACTGTTTGGAGCTGGTTAAGCGAAATAAAAATAATTTTTTCATGCGGTATGTGAGAATGGATGACTGGATGATATGGATCCTATTAATTGTTCGGAAACCTCAAAAAAATTGATCGCCAGAAAGAGATATGACTCCCATGAAGAGGTGATCGTCGAGACTGAAGCATATTTTGAAGGGTTGGGCAAATGTTAGAGCGGTGCTGGAATGATTTTTTCACTCTAGAGGGAGACTATGTTGGTGGAAAAAGTCGAATTTCGCACAAAAATTTGGGTTTTTGTACGTTAGTCACGGGATTTTTCGAACCACCTGTTGTCACTAATTACCGAAAATCTCGTCTTTTATAAAGGACTATGGATCGTATGATGCCTCACTTGGAAACAGAGATAAGCATAATGAAAAACTCCAAGTTATTCTTACCAGATACGAGTATATGGTTGAAAAATTAACAATTAAACAATCCTAGACAAGAGCTTCACAAGGTTATGGAGAAGAGTCAATAAAAATCATAACTAGGATTGTATACCCATCAATTTGTTTATGAACGAATAGAAGATGATCATTCTTGCTATCGGAGGGATAGTGAATATTTATTGTATCTACTGTAGAAATCACTTTTAATGATGTAACACCATCTGATCCCACTGAATAAAATGTACTAACTGAAGACATTTCAGCGGATTATCAAATCTTCTCCTATGCAAATGTGCTTGTATGTACATACGTACATATGCACGTATTTAATCATCTCTCATTATTTACTTATATACGAGAAGTACTTAGATTTTCAAGAAAAAAACATCTCGCTTTTACCATTATCAAAGCATGTTGCATCATCGGATCTCATTTGTGATTAACATTTAGTGCATTTGAGTGCACATTTCTATTTGCCAGTCAAGAGACTGACAGTCGAACAAGTGAATCAAAGAAGCACTCAATAATCACTTAAGTTCTATGCCAAAAACAAACTTTCATCGAAATCAATTGATGTTGAAACAAAAGATGGAAAAAAACCATCAGCGAAATTTCATTCGATTTCAGTAGAAAGAAAAACTCGGCACCCATTTGTCAATTTTTCATTTCTCTTTCACTTATATCATTCGGCGTTTTCTTTTCTTTTTTTGTTAATGTCGTCTATGTATAAACAAATTATCTGGTGAATTAATTAATTTACTTTCACTTTGCTGAATGTATTTGCTTTTCAAATGTCCACCGCTCAAATTTGGTCACATTTCAACAGACAAAACATTCAAAATTATCATTGAAATATTTAGTACTAAATTAAAATCAAAGTTAATCCATAAAAATGGGAACCTAAAAGAACATTTTCATAATATCTTTATATTCATTTTCTATAATACATTTTTACAAAGAAATTTAAAAAAAATAATGTCATTTGAATTCTGTGAAAAACGCGTCCATGAGTGATAAAACTTTTATGGCTCTACCCAGTTCTAAAACGAAAAAAAAAAAAAAAATGTTATAATAACATTTCTCGTTTGATTTAGCGGTGCATTTAATTTGTGAACATGTAAGATGTAACACACTCTTAATTGTGTAATTATTCTGAGAAGAGACAACAATTAATTTAAGAAAACTCCATTGTTTCCCCCTTTTATGGTAAAAAATTCATATCATGTTGGAATTTGAGGAAATGTACATCTTAATAAAATGGATAATGTGGCATGATCATCAGTGAAGGAAATGTTACGAGTTCATGAAATAAACGTCGCTGCTTATAGAATAAATCAAAGAGTCTTATGGCAGTCTAATCTAGCTAGCCCTTTATTACGCTGACTTTCTTTAAAGCGATTGGAGGTAGTTTCTAGTCATTAAAATTCATAATGCAGATAAAATGATATTCAAAGAAATTATTTATAAGGGTGTGTTTGGTCGTTTTTATTTGCTATTCTTTTTGTCAATCTATTTATGTGGTGGCAGAATGAAAGACACACTTTCTTGGCCTTACCTACTTTAATTTAGGTAGCACCACGACCTAGTGAGAAACCTGTCCTCAAACTATAGGTCTTTCGTTTTGCGGGATTTCGCGCTAATCACATTCAGTTGCGGGCATTAAGTTGGTTTGGATTCTTCTCCACCTGCCGCCTGAGGTGAAATCTTCTTTCGAGTTGTATTCGAAGACTCTTGGGGCCGGAGTGTTAGCATTTATTCACTTAATATGTTCTAATCATATAAACAAATGAATTGTGACTCTTCTTACGTATTGGATACGGATATATGGCAACAAACCTTTAGGTCTAAGATAAACATCTTATAACCGACACAAATGTGAAAGGCCTGAATTAAGTTTTAAGTTTTTAAGCGAATACCACTATTTGAATAGAGAAAATATAAACGCGAAAATATTAATTTTATTGGTGACCAAGTCAAACGGTGTCCTGACAAAACAAAGTAGTCCAAAATTTCTGTTGTCCACAATTTTGAAAAATACTATTGTACATTAACTTCCACAACGGCTCTTCAATGTCTATTCAAATAACCGACCATGTTACTGTCACTGTCAGAATTAAGTATGCGCAGCATCTGTTTTTTTATATTAAAAAAATCACGCGGTATACCGCAATTTATTATTCTAATCCAGTTTCATCAAATAACATCAATTTCAGTTAGAACGAACTAATTGATGAATGTCTTCTTCCGAGGCGGTATACATATAGACTAGAAAAAAGCAAATATCACAGTCATATACGAAGGGTGTTTTCTGGGTCGGGCAAAAGCAGGTCTTAAAATTATTACATATGCTATGACATATGTGGCAATTACCACAGAGAGCAAAAATATTGTCTGTTCCCATTTGAGTACACAAGGCGGTCTTTGGATCTAAAGGGTTTTCCAATAGGGACTTGACAACTTTGAATTTAATTTGTAAACGCACTCTTTCACTAATCGTTAAACTGTCACTGTCAATTTATTCAGTAAACTCAACATTTTTATCATGGTAAAGTACACGAACGAGCAACGTCTGCAAATTATAAAAATTTTCTACCGAAATTCGGAGTCGCTGACTGCAACTTTAAGAGCGTTAACTCCAATTTTCGGTCGTAATTCTCGCCCTAGTAGACAGGCAATAACAAGTTTAGTGCAAAAATTTGAGTCTACATATTCGTTGTGTGATGTTACCGTGTCAGTGAGACAATGGGTTGGTCGAAGTGTCGAAAATATCGCTGCCGTTCAGGCGTCCGTAGCAAACGATACAAATCAGTCAATTCCGCGGCGTTCTCAAGAATTGGGCATCGCTCAGACCACATTATGGTGTATTTTGCGTAAGGATCTTGGTTTACACCCATACAAGATCAAGCTGACTCAAGAATTGAAGCCGATGGACTATTTAAAGCCGTTCGTTCTCCGATTGGGTTCTGGAGAAGATGCGCCAAGATGATGAATTTCATCGCAAAATCATCTTCAGTGACGAAGCTCATTTTTGGCTCAATGGGTTCGTCAATAAGCAAAATATGCGTTATTGGTCGGGTGAAAATCCACATGTGCTTCATGATTCACCACTTCATCCACAAAAAATAACTGTTTGGTGCTGTTTGCATGCCGGCGGCGTTATTGGGCCATATTTTTTCGTCGACGATAACGATCGTCACGTTACAGTGAATGGTCAGCGTTTTCGCGCCATGATCACCGATTATTTTTGGCCCGAATTGGAAGATATGGACTTGCACGACATGTGGTTTCAACAGGATGATGCCACAAGCCACATAGCACACGCTACAATCGATTTTTTGAAGAGTAAGTATGGTGAGCGTGTTATCTCAAGAAATAGGCCGCCTCGTTCGTGCGATTTAACGCCGCTTGACTTTTTTCTGTGGGGCTACGTTAAGTCATTGGTTTATGCCAACACGCCGACGACGTTGAAAAAGCTTAGAGCCAACATTCAACGCGTTATAGCGACCGTTTCGGCCGAAATGTGTGTCTGAGTCGTTGAAAATTGGGTCCAACGAATCGACCGCTGCAAACGTGCCCGCGGTGGCCATATGAACGAAGTCGAGTTCCATTCATAAATGTTTTGATTGTACTTCAAGCCGATAATAAAGTTTTTGAAATATCTCAAATGGCTTGCGTTTTATTTAAAAAAAAGAGTTATCAAGTCCTTATTGGAAAACCCTATATAAACCGTGAGTACGGAGAAATCTTTAATATCTTCAAACTCGGAGCAATACCTAATTCCAATAAAGACACGGTTGCGAATAATCAACAACAAATAAATACTGGGAAAATTTGGGTATAAATTTGAAAAGCTGAAATCGCAAAGTACTGAGAGAAATGTTGCCGATCATGTACCCCAAACTTATATTCACAGAACGTCTTACTGCTACAGTCCGGAGTGAGCCTCAACGGACAAGCCTCTTCAAGCACGATGTCCCGCCAGCAGCCTCCAGTACAGCATTCCAAGATGGTTGAGGTCCACTACCACTTGCTCGCGCCACTTTTGGTGTGATCATCCTCTGCTGCGCCGTCTAGACTCGAAGGATCGTTGGGATATCCATTCGCTCAACATGGCCCAGATATTGGATAGACAGCCGCTACAGTTCATTGTTGAGCATCGTAATTAATCTCCGTCAATACAAATGGGACCAAAAACCATTTCCAGCATCTTTCTCCCGAAATGGCCAAGTGTTTCGTACCAGCTTTCGACAAGGTGCCAGTTTCGACGTATAAATCCAGTTTCATCTGATGAAAGGGGTCTCTGTTACTCAATTGCTTTCTAAGCACAAAGAAACAGCAATTGGGAAGAGTAGTTATGCGTCCGATTTTTGCGATAATGTCGTTGATACTTAGAACCGAGAAGCCAAGATTGACGAAGTCCTTAACTATTTCGAAGTTATATATGACAATGGCGACGTTCTTCCCAACACCATCAATGTCACCCGCGTGCGCAGATACATAATTGTGCGGATTCAAAGACTTGTTTTACAGTAAGTTTTACACAACTTATTCTGGGCCGATATTGAGAAAGTCTAAAATCTTTCTTGACATTGAAGGTCTTGGTTTATTCATTACGGACTCTCATGGAGCAGCGAGAGCACTTCATTGTCATCCTACACAACCTGACCAGTGGGGCAGGGATGTCGAAACTAGACATGGCGTTGTACAGCTTACATAATACGCCAGAAATTATCTTGTAGGTGCAGTCAAAAAGAAAGAAAAAACGGTCTCCTTTCTTGTAGATCTGACAAACAATGCTGAGATTCTACGTTTCGGGCATGCTTTCCTCTGACTATATCTTACCGATAAGCCGGTACATGTTCCAAACCATGTCATCTGCAATTGCCTTAAATAGCTCAGTATGCAGTCTATGTCTGCCAGCGGTTTTATTAGACTTTAACTTTTATCAGTGGATCATTTCGTCCAGAGCGTCTGGTTCATTCTGCCCGATAGTAGTATCGCCGTTATATAGTGCGTAGAAGTAGACTTTCCATATTCTTAGCACCGACGGCAACTCTATTAATATTTATCCACATTCATCTTTGTAGGCGTCATTTCAGTCCATCGATCATGCCATTTTCCTTTTTGAAAAGCCTACTTCCCTTCTTTCCTGCTCGTAGACCTAACGAGCAGTTCTCGTCCTTTATATGTATGCTTCTCGTCTGGCTGTATATACGTATTGGCATTCACCGTCAAACCAGAGGTTTTTTTTTATAGTGGTAATTTGATACCTATCGCATCAGAAGCAGTTTCTTTGATGACTCGTTGACAACATTTCAATTAGTGGTCCACGGTTTTGTATAAGGGGGCTCCGTATCCATTTACGCCGATGACACTAAGTTCTCCAAAACTATTTCTTCACCCCAAAACTCTGTTCTCCTTCAAAAAGACCTCGAACCTCAAAACCTTTTCCACTTGGTGTCTAAAAAATTGCTTGAGCTTAATGTCTCCAAATGCTAATCTATGACTTTGTCTCGTAAGTCCAATCAATCCCCCTCTCGACCTTATTTTCTACATGACCAACCTGTACCCCAGGTTCAATCCCTTCGCGACATTGGAATTTTATACGATAGAGAGTTAAACTTTCATTCGCATATTGATGAGATAATCCTTAAAACCAACTCATCGCTCGGTTTTATCAAACGATGGTCTAAATAATTTTGCAACCCTTATGCGACAAGGTCACTTTATCCGGTCCCTTCTCGAATATGCCAGCCAAGTGTGGTTCCCCTTTCAGCGAGTTCATATATCCGTAATCGAGAACATTCAACGTCGTTTCCTTTGATTTGCCCTTCGTGGACTACCCTGGAGTGACCCATTTATCTTACCTCCCTATCGCGACCGCCTCAAACTTCTTAACCTGAATACCCTCGAAAAACGCAGAGACGTACGAGGGGCGTTCAATATATTCGCGGTATCGATATGAAGGAAAATGCGAATTCAATTTAAAGTGTTTTTATTTTTCAATATAATCTCCCCTAACATCAATGCATTTGTTACATCTTGAGATAAGCTTTTTTAAACCCTCAAAAAAATAAATTTCCTCTTTCTCTGCAAAATACCCATTTATTGCCGACTTGAGTTCTTCATCATCCGAAAATCTTTTTCCACGAAGACATTTTTTCAAATCCGGAAACAGGAAATAATCACTAGGGGCAAGGTCTGGACTATAGGGTGGGTGTTGGATTTCTTCGAAACCACAATCTGGCGCAGCAGCCTTCGAAACTCGCGCCGTGTGAACAGGAGCGTTGTCATGAAGAAGCAACACACCCGCTACGAGTTTACCCCGTCTTTTCTTTTTAATTTCCTCCCGCAAATTATGCAAAGTGGAAGCGTAGGATGTGGCGTTGATGGTTTCACCTTTTTTTTTGTAGTCTCAAAAAACTGTGGCCATGAGCTTCCCGGCAGACGGAGTGACTTTCAACTTCTTCGGGGGGTCTGTTCCTTTTTCATGCCACTGCATGGACTCTTTTTTGCTTTCAGGGTCATAGTGGTGGACCCATGTTTCGTCCCCAGTAACAATTCGATCCATAACACCGTCCGCGTTCTCACTACACATCTCCAAAAGCTCTCTACAGCATGCGATTCTCACTTTTTTCTGAGGCGCTGTGAGCATTCGTGGCACCCACCTTGCACTGACCTTTCAAAGGTTAAGATGGTCATGAAGAATGGTGTGAATGGTACCAATTGAAAGCTTGGTGATCTCTGCTATCATTTTCACCTTTATTCGGGCATCCTCAAGAACAAGTTTTTCGACTACTTTGATGCTTTCTCCCATACAAGCAGTAGCCGGGGCGCCGGAGCGGGGGTCGTCTTCAATGCTCTCTCTGCCTCTCTTGAACTCACTTGACCACTTTTGCACAGTTGATAATGAAGGTGCGGAACCCTGGTAAATAGCCACCATCTCTTCATGAATAGTTTTTTGACTTTTTCCTTGCTTAGTGAGAAATTTAATTACAGCGCGATGCTCAATTTTCACCATCATCGTCTCAGTTGCCATTATGATTCTGTTTAACTAGAGATAAAACGCGAATTAATAATCACATTTATATGAAATTTTACATGAATGCACTAAAATAATAGTATTACTTGATAAATAAGTCAATTTATATATACAACCACAGCTTCATCCCGATACCGAGAATATGTTGAACGCCCCTCGTAGCTGACATTCTCTTCATTCATCGACTGCTCTCCGGTTCTGTGGACTGCGCTTCCCTTTACAATTCTATTTCCTTCAACACTAACCCTCGTAATTTACGCTGTCCTCGTCTCTTCTATATGCCAACCCACCGCACCTCTTATGGCTATAACGAACCAATCTCCCGCATTCTCCGTAAGGTCAACTCAAACCTCCCCCTTTTTGATTTTAACCTGAGCACTTCTCATCTTAAATTTGATCTCCTCCACCATTCCCTTACTTCCTAACCCTTAACTCTTGTTAGTTTTTAAGGTAGTTTAAGCTTGCATTAAGCGAAATAAATGGGGTGTTAGCCCCATTTTGCCTAACTAAGCCTCAGGATAGCAAATCCACATCCAAATAAGCGTCGTCTTTCTTCTGGAGCAATCGCCGTAGTAGATTTATTTTTTCGCTTGGAATATACATTCCCATAGAATATCCGTCCGTATTTGAACTGTTGTTTTTTTTTTTACGGTGGTAAGGTTACCTCCATGCGCAACCCCCAACCTGGAAGGCGAGGTCCTTTAAAAAAATTCCGGACAAAGTGTGCGGACAGAGCATGTGGAGATAATTGTTTGGTTGAGTCCACACATCATCAGGATATGTGTTGTCCTAAGTTTTTAACATCGTGGCTCACCATCTTTTCATCAATTCCAAAGCCTTTAGAAAATTTATAAAGATGAGCTAGACAGAGATAGGTCCACTCTTGGTGTCCGTGTTAAACTCTTGTGACTGTGCAGCATGACGATGTACTATTGATCACACCAGTCCGTATCTATTGAGTAATGCGTGGACATTTTCGTGAGTGGCTTAGATCAACAGACAATCTCTAAAGCCCTCAAACTTTCCATAGTCCGACCTTCAGACGAGTATACATATAAATCAGAAATAAAATCCGAGTTTTGCAATTATCAGCCAATAGCAATTTTGCCTGTTATGTATTTATTAAAAGATAATTGTATGCCTTTTCAAATGGCAAGAAGTTGTGATACGAAAAATAAGAACATTAAAAAGCATAAAATTATCGATTTCTTGGAAACATTGCGAAAAAATTACACAAACAGTTAAGACAGTTTAGCTTAGTTTATTGATTGCAGTCAGACATTTGACACCCTCATATATGCAACAGGTCTACCGGACAGTGCAAAATTCGCATACGCTGGCCACACGGCGATTGTGGTTTCACAAAAGAACATCGAAAGGGCAAATGCAATAATGCAGAAGGAAATGAACGTCGTTATAAGATGGTGTCATGACAACGGAGTCACGTCCAGTGCGGAGAATACGTTGAATTTTCATTTGAAAGCCATTTGTATTAAAAGTGTTAAAAGCATGCGGAAAAATAAAAGCAAAGTTGATGTGGGCTATGGGTAGCCTTCACCATCTATACCAACCGATATATATTGATTCAACGAATTTTAACGAGGTCGTACATCTGTTTTTCATGAAATGCCCCCAGGTCGCCCGGCAGACATGATTACGGAGAAAATCGTCGAAAACGCCTGTGACACGATTCTTGCTGATCACCGAACGAAAGTGATCGACGTAGCAGAGGTCGTAGGTGTCTCCTGCGCATGCGAAGGCTGTTGAACCGATGTGTGCCGCGATTGTTCACAATGGACAAGCGAAAACGACTGCAACTACAAAGTAGTGTTTGGAACTCTTCTAGCGAAATACGCAGAAGTTTCGAAGAAAGGAAGCACGATCACAGAGCAATACTACAGTGAATTATTATTGGATCGATTTGATAAGAAATTGACAGAAACATGGTCCCATTTGGCAAAGAAAAAAGTGCTATTCCACCACAACGACTCACCAGTTCACTCATCCGAAATCACTGTGGCCAAATTGCTTGAAGTACGGTACGAATTGCTGCCGCATCTATCGTACTCCCCCGACCTGGCTCTATGCAATGAATGGTTTTTGTTTTAACCTCAACTCGAACGAGGACGTCATCAGCGGAAAAGAACCCCTTTTTAAATTGTTTGACAAATTATATATTTTAGAGGATTTAAGTAAATTGCAGGAATATTGGGTAAAATAAAGAAAAACTTGCATTTTCATTTCGAACACGGATACGTTTTATTTTTAATCCACCCTCGTATAAAGATGACGCTTACAAAAGTACCGCCCTTACAATTACATATGATATATCTAGTTAATAAAGCGTGTTTCAAAAAGAGGTGTAGGATTTGAAAGGCCTATTATTTTACAGCTGACGCACGCAAGGTTGGCATATGGTTGGCAGATGTCATTTTAACTTATCATGAAACGCAACGCACTGAAAGGAAAAATCCAATTTTGCACACCTTCAGCGACGTGTGTGCGTAACTTAATTAAAAAATTCCAAGAGACGAGCTCAGTAGAAGATGTGAAGAGGCCGAAACGAGTTCGCTCCGAACGTTCTGGGGCACTGAAAATGAACAAGTGATTCAGGAGAGGCTAATACACCCAGAACGAGTAACATTTTGGTGTCACAGGGGCGTCGTAGGGAGCTATTGCGGTCAAAGGAGCGCGCTACGCTGATAAACAATTTTTTGCAGGATGTTGCTGCGTGCCATACAAGTCGCCAAAGAATCGACCCCATAATTTCGCGTTCCTGAGAAACCCATTGGCCGCCAAGTTCGTGTGACTTAACACCGTTTGGGGCTATGTTAAAAGCAAGGTGTACGCCAACCATTCGCAAACACCTCCAGCTCTGAAAGCGAACATTGAAAAGGATGAGGATCTGCAAACAGAACTGAGGCGGTCATTTGGAAGATTCTGTGGCCCATAAATAATCCCCATGTCTCTACTTTATAAAGCAAGATGAGTTTCAGAGATATCTCAGCAAATGTTAGTTTTATTCAAAAAACAAATTCTACACTTAGTGGTGAAACACCATTTATTTAGCGGTCTCTCATTGAACGACTGTTATATTAACCAACAAGTTCATCAAGAACTTAATCATTTCACATTTAGCCTAATAGGCTTAACGTGATAAAATAATTAGCGGACCATTATTAATTGTCAGCCATTTGACTTGAATGCAAGGCTATTCGGATATACTGGGATTAGAATCCTAGGTTTTCTGTGTAGGCTTCATTAGTCTCACATCCCTGAAATATTCATTTGATTTGGTGGTAAAATTTACCACAACAAGCTGGACTCTCTTCTCCTCGTAATCTGGCCTTCACACATTCGAACTCCGTTTTTGCTTTGAACTAGATGTTCTTCCAAAATTCTGAAAGACTGGTGGGCAGGCATGAGCGAATCAGCCTGCACTTTCTCAGTATTTTGGTAGTACAACAGAATCATGTAGGACTAATGGTCAAACAATCCTACACCCGATGATATACACCAGAAGAGCAGACGAGAGGTCTCCTAACGAGCAAGGATATTTAATTCTTTACGCGAAGTAGTCGTCCCTTGATCTTTATTTTTTTTAAGAACAACACTCAAGTGGGTAGAATACACTAACAATATAATGCCTCAGCATGTGTTAAGGCTTTTGGAAAATGGGATGGAGACAGAAAGAAAGATGTTTGCGCTCAATGGTTATTTCGCTGTTCTGTCTCACCTTCTGGGTAGTCATCATACTTCAGAAGGCCCAAGGCATTCCGCTCCAATCGCCCAGCTCCTAACAAATTCACTTGTCGCTTTGGAAAAATGTATTGGCGAGAGGGACCCGTGGATTCTTCCAATCCCACACTTCTGCGTTTACGCTTTTCAGAGGTGACAACCAGTGGGTTCCCGGAAAAGTCAGAGCTAAAAAGGCTGCCCGAACATCTTAACAGATGACGGACGGTTACACTTTACACCTAGAGCTAGATGGATGGTCTGGAACTCTCTGTGTAGATAGAGTATTGACTATCGATACCAGTTGCCTAGGGCCAGGCCGACCACAGACCTCAAACACGCTAACGAAATGCAATAATAAAAAAATAATAATTAAATCACAAAATGTAAAAGGAAAATAAATAATGTTAGTAGTAGGTAAATAATCTGCACGCAACTTTCCCGGATCCATGATATATTTTCGTTAAGTTTGAGGAAAATGATTACAACAATTTTTAAGATTCTTAAGATTTTTTGAGTTGGTACCTCTTTTTCCAGTCCAATTCCAAATAATTATTATTTATTGTCACTTTGACTCAGCAATGTCGAAATCAATTTCCTTGAAAAGGGTGATTGTCTGAACCCAATGCGATTTAGGAGAAATGTTCACTCAGGCCTCGAGGATCTACAGCTCTGGCCAAAATAATAGGAACAGTTATTACTAGGTGGGGTGAAAAGTAACCTTCTTGACCGCCAGAATGCGCTGCTACTGCGGAAAAGGTTATGGTACCTTGAAGTCCGTTCAGATTTAGGCTAACATGCCAAATTTCAGTGCGATACTGTCCTTAGTTTTGTTTTGACAGCTGATTGTTGTTGACGTGTTTGGCATCATTTGGCAACAAAAGATGGCTCACCAATAAAAAATTCAGCTCACGCGAGGAAATCATCGACGCCACGGAGGAGTATTTTGTAGACCTTCAGGAAAATTACTTTTTGGACGGGATCAAGAAGTAGGAAAATCGCTGGAATAAGTGTATCAAGCTAAAAGGGGACTATATTGAAGAAAACAAAAAAAATTTTTCATTCCCAAGGAGGTTACTTTTCACCCCACCTAGTGATTTCCAATGGTAACGAACGTAGCGACTGCTTCGTTTGAATGAAATGGAAACTATGTGTTCAAAGTAACGGTTGTTTATATGCGCAACAGTTCCTTGTAGGTACGAGTATG
Organism: Volucella bombylans; assembly: GCA_949129095.1. Classification (NCBI taxonomy): domain Eukaryota; kingdom Metazoa; phylum Arthropoda; class Insecta; order Diptera; family Syrphidae; genus Volucella; species Volucella bombylans. The sequence goes on along the minus strand of OX422143.1, from coordinate 106,717,856 downwards.
TAGATCTGCCATAAACAAAGAAAAATGCGATCAGTTTGCAACTATTCTGTAAATAGCTACTGGTCTGTCTGGACAAAAATATATGAAAAGTGTGTGTAAATTTCAAGAAAACAATTGAAGCTGTTGTTAGTAAAATATTGGTAAGTTGAATTTGCTAAATAGTACCCTGATATTTTACCATTGCTTATTTAGATATTTCTATTTTGAATAAAGAATATTATGGGTAGAAATAAACACTGTACTGAAGCTCAACGTGCAAGCATTGTGGTCTTACACGAACAGGGTGAATCCATCCGAAAAATTGCAAAAGCAATGAAGTGCTCTTCGACGATGGTATTCAATGCTTTGCAAGGTAAAAAACTTCCTGAAACCAGAGGACGTCCGCCTAAAATGTCCACTAAAGACAGAAGGAGACTGGTCAAGAAAGCCAAAGCGAACCCTTTCATGTCATCAAAAAGCCTACAACATGAAGCACAAATTGAAGCGAGTGCCAGGACGATTCTTCGAGTATTAGTGTTAGGATGCAAAGCTGTACGATCGAGCTCAAAAAAAAGTACGATTTAAAACAAAAATACATGTACAGAAGCGCATTGCTTTTGCTAAGGTTTACCACATGCCACACTATCTTCTCCAGGCAAGAAAGCAGTGGAGAGATGTATTACGGAGCGACAAAATCAAAATAAATTTGTTTGGGATGGATGGCAAACAGTTTGTTCATCATCCAGAAGGTGAGGCGTACAATCCACGGTATACCAAACCCACTGCGAAGAATGGGGGTGGTAGTGTAATGATATGCGGTTGTTTTTCTTGGTGGGCCGTAGGTCCAATATACCTTATCGAAGGCATATTGATCAAAGAAGCCAACGTGGATATAATGCAAAATATCATGCTACCGTGGGCCGAAGAAAATATGACCCTAAAATGGCGGTACCAATAAGATAATAACCAACCCCAAACATTCGGCAAAACTGACAAAACTGTGGTTTCAGCAAAACAATGTTGATGTTTTGCCGTGGCATTCTCAATCTCCAGATTTAAATCCGATCGAGAGCCTCTGGAACGAGTTTAAGATTGAAGTAGGCAAACGACACCCTTCAAATAAGGCGGATCTATGGAGAGTCATCTTAGAGGTTTGGCATTCAATACCTCCTGAAAAATGCCAAACATTAGTAAACTCTATGAGTCGTGTGGAATCAGTAATTAAAAATAAAGGTTATGAACCAAGCATTAACTGCTTTCAAAAAAAAATTACGATGCATTTGTTTTTCTTTGTAACAGTTTGAGTTTGACTCAATATAGCTGATTGACCATAATTTGCTTTGAATTAAGCAACTCGTCACACCTGGAATATGTTGTGAATATATTTACCATAAATCTAATAGGAGCCTTGCTTTATATATTCGAATAAAATAAGAGTTACGTTTGCTGGTGTTGAAAAGTAAGGAGCGTTCCTATTATTTTGGCCAGAGCTGTAGGTAATGACAGCGGCACGCTTGTGGAGAACAATCTAGTGGAGTTCCAAGACATGGTTTTACGCTGCAAGTTTTATTCATACTGGCAGCCCTGCTACCAAAATTAGTGTAAATCAATAAACCGAAGAAAATAATTTACAACAATCTGTATAAGTTCTCGTATATTAATGATCACAATTTGTTAGTCTCAAAACATTTACATGGTTTAGCGAAATCAGCTGGTTTCTCTATCAAATATTTGTGAACGTCATTGACAGAACTGAATAGGGTGAAGTGAACAAAACCGACATTAAAACTAACATCAAGAAGCTTGACGTTCTGACTTTTTGCATTAAAATACATTGACGTTAAAAATGATTTAAAATTAGTAGTGTAAAAGCTCCATTTACATTACAGAACACTTGTTCTTCATACTAGACACATTTCTAAACTATAATGCAATCTTTTTCAACTAATAAACACACGAACCGACAACTTTAAGTTTGTCAAACAGAACGTAGCTGAATGCATTTTCGAAAACATGTACGATACGAGTACTTATGCAAGTAAATGTTGACACTTGGCTTTTGCAAAGTCCCGGCCGAGATAGTCGCAACGAAGTCATCTCCTTGACCATAAAACAACTTAAGTTTGTTGAATTTACAAATAGCTTCTATTAAGCACACTATAAAAAATAAAAACCATAAACAGCATCTTTGCTTTATCAACAACTTGTCTGACAGAAATAAATTCACAGCATGGCATTTCTGTGTTTTTTGACGATTTGCAAGATTTGCAAGTTAAATAACTTTGCGCCTGGTTTCTGTAATTATTCCACGAGTTATAGTCGCAGTCGCATACTCTATGAGTTCAGCAAATAAACGGGGAACTCTCAATCAATTAAACTGGGTAATCTCTTGCTGGGGCCTTTGTTTTTGTACTTAAATCTTCAGAATGTCTCGATGGCTTTGCCAGATCTAAACTAAGCAACCTTATTTCAAGTACGGAAATCTAGATCTAGAACAGAAAAGTGTATCTCAATTTGCATTGGAATACAGTGGAATAGAGAGCAGCAGTTTGTCAGTAGAAATTGATAAACAAAGAAATAAAGCAACCGAAGCTATGTTTACCCTGCATTATGAGTCATTTAATCAAATTGAGTTTTAAGTGCGTCGTTGAACTCAGAGGCGACAGACACGCACGACATAAATTCAACATCATAAATTCGTCGTGCAAAAACAACTATCAACTGATGAGTGCTGAATGCCTGAATGCATGCATAATGACCGCTACTAACTGTCAACTGACCGCTGACTGTTCCAAATTGCAATTTAACCAATTGACGGGTAGCTGGCGTGATGGAACAACTGTTGCGTCAACTAAAAAATTCGTAAACTCTCTCTTTCTCCGAGCAGGCAGACAGATCAAATTTATTTTATTGTTTAGCGGAGAAAATCAAGAAAAAAAAAGTTTAAATGTTTGTTTAAGATGAACGAACGGAACACATACTTTTATAACACACATGTGAAAGTGTTATACAAACGCAGTACGTATCATATTAATATGGCGCCTCTTTATGAATAGTAATTGCTTGTCACTTAAAACTGGAAGCAGACTGTAAAATATGTATAATTCCACTTTCCACATCGATGACTGCCTCAAAGGTGTGTAAAAAGTTTAAGACTGAAGCATTCAATATTAATTATGTGTTTGTAGGGCTTAGAGCGGACTATCAGTTCCGACAGCAAAGCCATTAAGCCTTTATGCACAGTGAACTACGGCTTTTTGAAGCGCTTCGAGGGATTTTCTTTTGCTAAACTTTCGTTTTCTCATTCACCTTTTGTGTCAGAAGACTTAATCGCCTTAAATGAGAAGAAAGTGAACCTAAATTGGACATGTGATTGTTACGTAAATGACAGCCAAATGATGTGTGTGTATGTTACGGTAAACTGATAAAATGCAATGATACCTTTGTTTTGTATATGAATTGGTGTGAGACATGCTCGTATACTCGTATGTACATATCTAATCAGTTAGAAGGGTTATTTTTCTTTCCTCTGATACCTTATCCAATTTCGATAAGAGCTAACCTGATTTAAAAAGAACTTCAAATAATTTGTGACGTCATGAAAACTGAAGCAATATTATAGAATGGAATGCCAGATTAACTACACTAAGAGGAAGAGCCAACGATAAGTTTATCTCAGCAAACGTGTTGCCCACTCTATCTACAATATATTAAGGGCTGCCCATTTTAATTTACCAAGAAAGCACATATTCTCTATAAGATAAAGTTTTATTTTTATTTTAATCAATAGACAAATCAGTCAAAAGACAGATCATCATACTTATTTTCGGTCATTTGCATCTCTGTCTCATGTATAACACCATCGACTGAGGAGCTGTGGCAAAAGACTTCTCTCTTACTTAGCCCCAAAGAAAGAGATCGTACATATGATCTTGATCAATATATTTAAAAATATCACCCACATCCATACCTTCAAGTTTCGAACATAAAAATTCATTGATTATGGTACGCAATCCATTCACGATATAGGTCAGACGTCCTTCATTTCGGAAGAAATAAGGTCCAATAATGTCTCCTGCCCAAAAGTTGCCCCAAACAGTAAACGTTGTGGATAGAGAGGGTTCTCGGCAATGTGGAAATTCTATAATACGAGGCTGTATCAAATACTCAAACACGCACAGGATTTCTTAAAAATTCTCCGGAGGGGTCCGGTATGTTAGAGAGGGGAGAACCGATCGCAACTCTCTCGGGTCCCTTTAGTATCAAAAGAAACCATGAGGAAGAAAAAAGTGCATGTCTCCGTGGAACAGGGGTTATCATCAAGTTTTTGATCAAGGACGGGGTGAACCCAACTGAAATTTTTGCGGCGGTTACAGGCACAGTTTGGGGACAAAATGCTGCCAAGAACCCGTATGTTTACAATGGCACAAAATAATTATCTGGATGGGGTGAAAAGGTGGAGAACGAAAGCCATGATCGCAATGATTGCCGCTGAAGGATAAGTGTGACCGAGGGCAAAATTTAGGCGGTTCGAAATCTTATAAGGGGAAATCAGCATATAATTCTCGTCAAGGAAATCATCAGCTGGCCTCCACATATCGAAGGATCACAAGCGACATCGATCGGAGGTTTCGCAGCGGCTCTTCAATGGATTCCAAGGTGAAGCAATTTTGGTTCACCCGGCCGAGACGAAACAGGTCGGAATGGAGTGTAGAAAGAGCGGCGAGAGGGCACCGGTGGTCGCAAAGAAAGGGTAGTCAGCCAGAAAAGTAATGGCAGTTTTTTTTTGATCGCCAAGATCCAAAACTGCATTGCGATTGATCGGGAAACTATTGACTGCTCAATACTTGGATTTGAGCCAGGAGAACAACAATCGAGTTCGTGGTTGTTCCCGGGCAACTACATGTATAAATCCTTATACAATTGCAAGTGCGAACAGTCAAGCGTTTCTAGCCTAAGTAACATGCGTTGACCGAAAAATGTCAGCTACGGAAAGCGATATTACGCCTCGGTTACGGAATGACCAAATGATATTGACTTTTGGCTATTGTAACCGAACTAAGATTAGTTTCTGGAGGACGCTCCTCGACTCAGGGAACGAAGGACCCCAAAATGAAAGCTACATCCTATTGGAACTAGATTTCCTTCGATATAACTTGGTCATATTCGGAGTGAGTGAGTACGCAATCCCCAAAATGTAACACTGTGCTACTCTACTGTGGCAAGCCCTCCGGCAGTCCTCATGAATCCGGAGTGGGTTTACTGCCGGCACCAACAGCACGCAGAGGTTTAATTTCCTGTCACCCACACGATAATAGGATCTTACAGGATCATACAGTGTTACGCCCCAACGAATCCCTCGATTGAGGATGATGACAACTTTTACAATCAGCTAAGCACCGTATTCAACGCAACATTGAACAGAGATATCGTCATCGTGCTTTAGGACCTGAATGCCTGTAGGTAATGACAATGAAGGGCTCAGACATGTGGACGGAAAGCACGGCCTTGGCGCCCGAAATGAAAATGGTGAAAGATTTGTTGATTTCTGCAACATAAATCACCTAGTCATAGGAGGCACTATGTTTGAGAATAAGACCTCCCACAAAGTTGGCTGAGTGTCAACTGACAGGCAATCATCGTCCAACCTAATCGACTATTCAGAAGTTGTCTTTTAGACGTCTAAAATGGACGATTATCCGACATGGGGTTGGTACGAGATCATCACCTTATGGCAGATACTGTCCAGTTACGTATGGCATCAGTCCAAAGGCTCTGCAATATCACCAGATCCTCTCAGTACGCCAACAAATAAGGGATAACTTCTCGCTAGGAGTGGAAGCAATCAGCAGCTCACTGCTCCATGAACATTGGAAAGCTGTGAAAAATGTTTTCACATATAGAGCGGAAAGTATTATTGGTAGATGGCAAACGAAACATAGCACGTGGCTTACCGAGAATACCTGAAGGTGGATTAAAGAACGTAACCTACCTAAAGCGAGCTGGAGTCCCTAAATCGAAGGAAAATGAGAGAAGTGCAGCGTACCTTACGACGGGAGAAACGTAACTTTATTAACGCCCTGGCCACAGAAGCAGAGGAAGCAGCGAGCAGGTGTTATAGCAGAACCGTTTACAGAATAACCAAAGAGCTGACAGGTGGTATTCGCTCTAAACAAAATCCGGTGAAAGGCTTATATGGTTCCGTACTCGTTTCGGGTGAGTATCAGCTCCAGCGATGGAGGGAGCATTTTGCTATGATGCTGAACCGTGTATTCAACAGCGACGTGCACCCAGATCAAACTGAGCTGCCCGAAGCGCTGCACTCCCAGTAAAGGTGAGATCGCTACCGCGATCAATGCGCTGCAGTACAACAGAACTCGTAGGACTATATGGTATTCCCACAGAGCTTTTGCAAGCCGCTCTTGTTGAGAGAGCTTCAGAGGTAGAAACTTTCCCCGACGAGTGGAAGAAGAGAATGATTGTCAAGCTCCCTAAAAAAGGTAGTCTTATGGAGTGTGAAAACTGGAGAGGCATTTGCGTTCTTCACGCAATTGCTAAGGTACTACCCAAAGTAGTAGTAAAGGAACATCTGAAAGATATACTCGTACTCAATGCCCTACAAGCAGCTTTCAGCTTTAGATCCTCCTGAGTCCTGTTCATTGATTTTGAGAAGGCGTTCGACAGTCTCAACAGACAGTTTATCTGGCTTGCCTTGCACAGGAGACGTATACCCGACAAACTAATAGCTATTATCAAAGCAACCTATGGTGGATCTAAATGTCATGTTCTGCATAGAGAGAAGCTGTCAGAGGAATTCGAGATCCAAAGTAGAGTCCGACAGGGTTGCATTCCATCGCCGATACTTTTTTTATAGGTGATTAGCGATGTGTTTCGTTCAGCCTTGTCTACTGGAAACAGAGGAGTTTGTTGGAATCTTACATCTCAACTCTAACATCTGTATCACGCTGACGACGTTTACTCTATCACAGGATTATGGATCTGCACCAAATGACAGCACGAATGGAGAAGTCAAATTAGCATTCCCGAACAACCTTGGGAATAGTGTCTCTACCGAAGGTGGAACCTAACAGGATATTATTGTTAATCGAATCGACAAAGAAAGGTCTGCGTTTGGAATGATGTCTATGATATGGCAAAGCAATGCTCTTGTATGGGTGCAGTACTTGGAAGGTGACCGCTACTATCACAAAAAAAAAATACAAACGTTCATTAATAAGTGCCTATGGAACATCTTAAGGGTTTTCTGGCCTAACCGTATCTCTAACGAATATCTTTACCAGAGAACGCTTCAGAAGCCAATAAGCATAACCATCCAATAGCAAAAGTGGCAGTCGATTGATCATACACTTCGAAAAGGCGATAGTGCCATAGCAAACTACGTGATGCAATGGAATACGTTATCACAAAAAGGTATAAGAACGGGTCGGCCGAGAAATGCATGGCGCAGAACATTTGAGAAGGAGAGTCAGGCCAATTGGGGAAGAGTTGGAGAGAGATGAAGCTCATTGCCAGGAACCGTACACCATGGCGCGTTGGTGTAGTTGAGGCCCTAAAACTCCTAATCCGATGGGAAGAATTTATTTATAGGGCACCAGAGTATGTTCAAGTAGACAACTATTACATATTTGTAAGCTTAGTTAAATAAAGTCTAATTTTTTTAAAAAAAACGAGTATCGTTTATATTTGATACACCCTCGTATTTATTAACTAAACCTTGAAGATGGATGCTCAAAGCATATTGTCCGTTTAAATTCTTCATCAACTTTATGAATTTCTTACACCCAATTGGCCAAGTCTTAAGAGATTTTTTTAACTGCATTTTACTCGAACTGTGGGTGCGAATTGCTTGGAAAGTGAAAAGATACGTAGACAACCATAGTTCTTACAGTTAGTTGAAGAGTCTCAACCGCACCAAACAGTTATTTTTTGTGGATGAAGTGGTGATTCATGAAGCACATGTGGATTTTCACCCGACCAGTAACGCATATTTTGCTTATTGACGAACCCTTTGAGCCAAAAATGAGTTTCGTCACTGAAGATGATTTTGCGATGAAATTCATAATCTTGGCACATCTTCTCCAGAACCCAATCGGAGAACGTACGGCTTCAAATAGTCCATCGGCTTCAATTCTTGAGTCAGCTTGATCTTGTATGGGTGTAAACCAAGATCCTTACGCAAAATACGCCATAATGTGGTCTGAGCGATGCCCAATTCTTGAGAACGCCGTGGAATTGACTGATTTGGATCGTTTGCAACGAACGCCTGAACGGACAACATCACACAACGAATATGTAGACTCAAATTTTTGCACTAAACTTGTTATTGCCTGTCTACTAGGACGAGAATTACGACTGAAAATTGGAGTTAACGCTCTTAAAGTTGCAGTCACCGACTCCGAATTTCGGTAGAAAATTTTTATAATTTGCAGACGTTGCTCGTTGGTGTACTTTACAATGATGAAAATGTTGAGTTCACTGAATAAATTCACAGTGACAGTTTGATGATTAGTGAAAGAGTGTGTTCATAAATTAAATTCAAAGTTGTCAAGTCCCTATTGGAAAACCCATTATTAAGATCTGAAAGGCTGGAAGGTTTTTCCACCTTTTATTGACTTTTATTTGTATCGTTCGCTTCACTTGCATTCTCAGGATGCAGAGTGGAGGTTTGATACTTTGATCTGCTAATTTGAGCTAGCTGATCTGCATGCTCACTGTCTGTGCCTGCTTTGTGGCCAGAGACCCAGCATTGTGTGACCTAAGCTCTTCGCGACAGCGCTTCACAAGTCTCTATTTGATTTCGACATCCGCGATGGCTGTCAATAAATATAGTACTACCTTGGTGGGATATTGCGTTTATTGCCGCAAGTTTGACTGCATCTGTTCCATCCGATATCTCAGCCTGGAAGACACTGCTGTAGTGTGGCAGGCGTCATGAGCAATTGATCGGAGAAGATTTATAAGCATACTCGTAGAATTACTTTGGGAATGGAATCTCTATGGAATTATTAGTTTTGATGATAAAAGTAATGCTGGTGAATGGGACTCTGACTACGAATGCTAAATTAGGTCCCATCCGCACTGCTACGGTGCATGTTGGTCAACGCACTCCTTAATAGTCTTAATGATTCTAACATCTTCGCCTAGGCCCATACAGATGATGTAGCTGTACTGTCTATTGGAACATGTAAAGTGGATGACATTTGGTACTCTAGAAATGGGCTTTCAGTCATTCTTCTCAAAACTAAAGTTGTTCGCTTTACGAGGAGGGAGCTTGCTGGTCTGATGCATCAAGTGTTTGAAGGTACCATCAGCCCTTTTTCAAACGAAACTAGGTATTTGGATGCCATTCTGAACAACAGCCCTCTTACGCGAAATATGTCACGTAGAAAACCTTCAAGGCGTTGTCGGGCTTCTGCCAGTGTAAAGGAGCTTTCGGCATGACATGAGGCTTGCCATGGATGGGGGTTAGATCAATTATGTATATCCTACGCGTTTGTTACGTCACTGCTGCTTGTACCAAACTCCAAAGAACAGTCTATCTCGTCGGCATAAGACTTTCGACAGAAAGACTGGCTCTTCGTTAAACGCACTTATAAATCTATTTATCTTTGATAATCATATCATGCTCCGCATTCTCAATTCTATGATCTATCGTGTTTGGTATAACACGAACTGGAGTTTTTATGACCTTGTGCGCTCAGAGTCTTTTGACTTTGGTCTTTTGAACCTGCCATCTGATGCAACGACAACAGAACTCCTATTGCTGTGAAAACACGAAATCGACTTTCTCTGTCACTAGGGATGGTGGTATCGGCTAGAAAAGAACTGTAGTCGCGTTTTCACGGATGACTCCAACACCGATCTAAAATGTGGCCCTGGTGTCTTTTTAGAGGACGATAACCCTCCAAACGCTCACCACTTCCATGCTAGTTCGATAACTGAGCACAGTCGAAAGGCTCAATTCATTGTCCCAGGTCAATGGAATCACGGAATATGAGAACGCTGATGAGTTTGCTAGTCAATGCTCAGAGAAGAGTTTCTCTCCACCCAAACCTGCATAACTACTGCCTGCTTCCTTAATTAGGGCTCCCATTGACAGTTGAGTTTCATTTAAGCGTAACTACTGTTGACATAAACCTCCAAGATGTTGGCAAACCAAACGGACGCTTTTAGGCGTCTCTAAGAAATCAGCGGTTTTCCTGATGTATTTCAGTGGGAATGACTAGAGACTACTTAATGGTGTCGTAAGCTATATAAGGTCAGTGTGATAGGCTTAAGTGACACAATGTTCTGCAACGCTTGCTCTGAGAGTGATTACGATGCCGTGGAGCACTACTGTGCGTGTCTGGTCTACGCTCGCATCAGGCTCCAGGTACTCGGCGCTGATGTGGTGTGTTCTGGTCCGCTGAAGCGTTTACTCATCTGGACTACAATAGAGCAGTTTTTTGTTTAAGATCTTTGTTCACCCAAAATAAACATATACATGTGTATATGTATACATAGTCAACTAGAAAAAAAGGGATATTGCTGCTTTAATGCTTCTTAGAATCGAACTACCTTCAACAAGCTCACTAGAAAGTTTCGTTAAAAAAGATTTATAGAACCAGAGTGTCTCAATAATGCAGTCACAGAGTCACAGAGAGTAGGAGACTCAGCTTGCCCAACACTTGTTGGAATATAACCTTGACGATATCAAGAGATTTATTTTTTTTTTTTTGCAACCGTCTTTCCGATTTGTAGTTATTACAGTGTAACCTTCACGAAATCATACAAAAATACTAACCGAATTTTCAAACAGACATACGCCGCGTTAGGATGCAAATCATTAGTAGAGATTCTGATTTTCAGATGTTCGAAATCATTCACACATCTCTAGGTATTAACTGCTGCCCAACTTTGCCTGATAAATCCATCATACTCAAAACAATACGTCTATGGCTTGGCTGACGCTAATTCTTGGAAAAATAATTCACCCATTTAGTCATCCATAAAAATATTTGTACGTGCCCATGTACATACGAGTATGTATGTAGATTTGTAATTTGAACACTTAGCCCATGCAATTACTAAGTTCTCTGTGATTATTGTTTTATAGTCTCTAATATTGACAACCTTCTATCACAAAACTCATAAACGCGAGAGCAAGTTTTGCACGCATAAGTATTTGTGTGTGATTGTGATAAATACCCGCACTTGTCGCATTGGTCATAATTATAAAAAAAAAAATCAAAAAATATATAAACTGCCACAGAAAGTAAGCGATATGAGTTGCAGCACCAACGTACTCGTACATCCATCCATACGAGTATCGCATGTTATTCACATACAGATATGAATAAAGTACACTCTGTTACATCCCGAGTATCTGATTGAATCGTGTCAAATGTTACTTGACGTTTGTAAGGGTTACACTTTTGATAAGTCTACACGTCCTACACGTCCACTCAGCGAAAAAAATGCGTACAAACCGCGAATAAGAACGCGGATCCGAACGTCAAAGTTAAACGCCAACGTCAAACCGGTTGAGTAATTAGGCCAGAGCATGCAATTAAATTTCGAAGTTTTGAAATATTCCAGCCGTCATTTGATATTTTCTGCTTCAGCGACAGTCTCTGTGACTTTCTGAAAGAAAATTAAACGTCAATCTGACGATCGTTCGAACTAATGCGCAACAAATTACAATAGTTTGATTCGATCACACTATCCGCACCATTGTAATGAGTAATTTTCTTTATTCGTAAAACTTCAGATACAAAAGTGAGTATTTATATGTGTATGAATTGCGCATGCAAAAGAGATAATTTATTTATTCACTGGAAAAAGGGTTCATAGGACGATGAGTCATCAGTTTTGGGGGGTATCTTCTCTGTTTATTGTTCTAATTTGAAAAGTTTCCACATCAAGATGGGGAGCATATTCATTGAGATACTCGTGTTTCACAAATTGAATTCGAGCGAGGGAATGTGAACGGTAGATAAATTAGCCAACACAATGAAACGAATAGTGTTCACTGGGATCTATGTAGGTGGTAAGGTGGTAAACATGTAGTGTATAAAGTTACTAATACGTGTGTTCGCATTGTTTGTTTTTATTGCTTATTACGGTTAGATGGCACATGTGGTTTCTAGCCCCATTGTGCTCAATGAAATGTGAAGTAATAAGGTCACAAGGGAAAGGCACTCATGGGCACGGTAAAACTTCATTTTCGCAGAAATGAACTAACTATCCACCGAATATGCTTTTCAATGAAAGTATTGTACGTAGTAATCGATGCAGCCTTGGTAGTTGTATTATCTTTTGTTTGTTTTACTTTTTTTTGTTTTGTTAAGTCGTTACAAAGCCATGGAAAGGAGTTAATCTATGCTTGGGGATGAAGTGACATAATATACATATGTATGTATACAATACAATATACTTGGGGGAAGAATTTACCCTAAGTATGATACCTGGATCTGTCCGAATATGAGCTGAAATGATGACACAAGCCAAACATTAATGGCTAAAACACAATAGCGCTCCGCCTTCGGCCTTAGTCACGTTACGTTTTATTCGCTTTGTGTTCGCTTTTGAAATGACATTTTTCGAAATGTCATAAACAATTTTCCAATTACAGCCCAACTTTTTCTCTGCGAGCTGAAAATTTGTTTGTATTTAATTTGTTTCAATTGACTTCAAAAAAGCATTACTAGTATTACTAGTTGTAACAAAAAGCTTTTGCAGCATATTATACAGGGTGTCCCTTAATTCCTGAAGGATATATGGGGAATGATTCTTGGGTATATTCTAAGAAAAAAAATCGTAAAACAGTAAGCGTCTATCTACAATATTGATATCATTTAACGAGGATTTAAGGAAAGGCTTAGTTTGGTGTACTCTGACCCATGTTAACTGAAAATGGTTTGTTAGTACTAATGGTAGAAACTTAATTTTTAGAAGAAATGCCAGCCTTTGTAACTGCATTTAAATAAAGTTCATATCCTATTTGAGTCTTCAGATACCCAATATCTAAGTCTGTTCCATTTTTCTTGCCCATGCTAATTTTTGATTTTGAGGTCACTTTTCTCCAGAAAATGTGTAATAAACATAGCGTTTTACTATTTATTTCTTATGAACGTAACTATAAAAAAAAAATTATCAACAAGTTTGCAGAAAAATCCATACATTTTATAATACTTGGGAAAACCTGCAGCAGGTAAAAAAATTAATTTATATAGGGTCCGCCATCTAACGTATTGTTTTTCAACTAGTGCTTATTTCGTGAATGGTAACACTTAGCTCATGTCTGATTTGACAGATAATTAGTTTTATCCTTCCGCTGAACGAATATGGTTGTGTATACGCTTGAACTACGCTTCGCTAAGTGGGCCTGCGATCGACTTAGAGTAGATGCCGATTTTGCCTAAAAAAATCATCTTTTCAGATGAAGCTCATTTTGATCTTGGCGGGTATGTAAACAAGCAAAATTGTCGCATTTGGGGCACAGAAAACCCGCACGCATACACCCAAAACGAGTCACTGTTTGGTGCGGATTTTGGTCCAGAGGCATAATTGGGCCATTTTTCTTCGAAAATGAGCAAGGAGTGGCCGTTACAGTCAATGGCGATCGTTATCGGGCCATGTTGAACGAATTTTTGTTCACAAAAATTGAAGAGGAGGATATTGGCAACATTTGGTTTCAACGGCGCTACGTGCCACACAGCTGAAGCTACACTCGATGTTTTGCGCCCTGTTTTTGAAGATCGCATTATCAGCCGCAGAGCTGATGTCGTTTGGCCACCTCGGAGCTGCGATTTGACACCGTTGGACTATTATTTGTGGGGTGCCGTAAAAGATAAGTGTTACGCCGACAAGCCAGAGACAATTGACGCTTTAAAGGACAATATTCGTGAAGCCATTGGTGAAATACAGCTGCACACAATCGATAATGTGCTTAAAATTTGGACCGATCGTGTAGGCTACTGCATGGCCAGCCGAGGCAGTCATTTGAATGAAATTATTTTCCATTATTAACCGGAAGGATAAAACTAATTATCTGTCAAATCAGACATGAGCTAAGTGTTACCATTCACGAAATAAGCACTAGTTGAAAAAACAAAAACGTTAGATGGCGGACCCTTTACATAATACCACGTTTCTAACAACAGTTGACAAAAAGAATGGCTTTCCAAGAATTAATAGTTTTCCAATATTTTTTTTTTAAATTGCATAGCTATTAAAAAGTTTTAAAACGTGCTCATTTATTTGACTTCCTGTCAGAATCCTCGTTTCCTTACCCTGTTTCTTAAAAGTTCTCAGCAAGAGTTAGATTTGGTGTACGAAGGCCTTTTTGGAAAAATTGCCAAACAAAAAGATTAGAAAAAAAAAATTAATTCACCAGTTTAACTTTTTACGCCAAGGTTATAGTTACTGAGAAACGATATTTGAACTGTCTGCATTTACAAACCAAGAATACGCATTATTTATGTTAATAGGCTGTGCAATGGAAGTTGGACTAGAGCGCGAAGGCTTCCAGAAACGTTATCAGTTTCAAATACACGACCACAAGCAAGAAGAATTTTGGCTGATGAAAGAATACTGGAAGCTGTTACAACTGATTCATCAATCAGCATCAGACGCTTAGCTTTGTAATTCAATGTTTCCAGATATAAAATTTCTAATGTACTGTATGGAGGAAAATCTTTATCCATACCACCATACACCTGTACGAGAACTGTTTACCGATGATTTGGAAAAGAGACGAATTTTCTAACTGATTGCTGGAGCGGAGCTTGGTTGACAACGAGTTTATTAGCAGTAATCTTTGGACGGACCAATCTCAATTTACAAGAGATGGGATCACAAACTTGCATAATCTTCATACGTGGGCTGCGGACAATCCAAATACAAGACATAAATCATTTCAACACAAATTCAGCGTCAATACGTGGGCAGGTTTACTTGGAAACAAGTTTATCGGTTCCTTCAAACTACCACCTGGGATTAATTCTAAAAACTATTTGCAGTTTTTGCGAAATGATTTACCAGAACTATTGGAGGACATTCCACTGATTCAACTAGCTTCATCATATTTCCAACAGGATGGTGCTCCAACCCACTATGGTCGTGAGGTCAAAAATTGGCTAGATGAAGAGTACGGTAACCGTTGGATAGGGAGAAATGGACAGGTTCACTGCCCTGCAAGATATCCTGACTTTACAGTATTGAATTTTTTTGTATGGTAAAGAATGAGAGAACTTGTTTATTCAATCGAAATAGCAACTTTAATTGAATTGGAAGAGCGCATTCTCGAAGCGTCATCAAAAGTGAGGCAGCAGTTCACATACGAGTAAATAAACATTTGCAGTGAAATCCAAAACGGGTTCTAGCATGCATACAAAACCAAGGAGCACACTTTGAGCACCTGTTATAACTGTTTACACATAACATAAAAATTACCTAAGACCACACAAAATCATTTTTTATTCATAGCCTTTGGAGCTTAAAGCAAAAAAAACCCTTTTTTATAAATTTTACCTGTTGCATGCTTTTCCAAGTACATGTCATAAAATCTGTGGGTTTTTCTGCAAACTTATTGATGATTTTTTATTTATTATTGTTACTTTCATAAGAAAAAAACTGTAAAACGTCATTTATTACGGATTTTCTGGAGAAAAGTGACCTCAAAGTCAAAAATGGAACAGAGTTAGAAATTAGATGTCTGAAGACCCTAACAAGATATCAACGTTATTTAAAAGGGTAGTATTTCTTCTAAAAACAAAGTTATTAACGAAGTTTCTGGCATTAGTATTAACTGAGCAATTTCCGTTAACATGCGTCAGGGTTTACCAAAGTAAGCATTTCCTTAAATCCTCAATAAATGATGTCAGCATTGTAGATAGACCTTTACTGTAGAACGATTTTGTTCTTAGAATATACCCAGGAATCATTTCCCAAATTATCGTTGACGAATTAGGGGACACCCTGTATATAGCAGACTACCATCGGAATTGAGACCGTACAATTTGTATTATACTTTGATAGCTTTTTTACATTATTAATATTTGTGAGGACAGAATGTGGGAGGAACTGGAACTACCCGGGAAAACCTTCTGGAAAATTCTAAACTGCTGAGTTCCAAAGACATGTAAAAGAAGCCTAGAGGTGAACTGTATCATCAAACTGCTGCGGAAATCATTGTGGCTATGTGGCACGATAACACTATTGTTTCAGTTGTATCAAACTGCCATGGATTGACTCCAATTTCAAAATTGAATCAAATTGGAGTTATAAATAAAGATTGACTGAAAATTCAAGTTTATTACCCAGCTGTTATCAAGATGTATAACAAATATATGGATAGAGTTGACCATATTGTTCTCCGATATTGTCACCAACGTACCCGAATAAAATATTTCCGAAAAAAAAAACAAATGTTTCGCTTATATAGAAACTAAGAAGTAATCTGGTACGAGAAGTACAAATAATGACCAGTGTCACCTGTAACTGACGGCACTAGAATTTTTTTAAAACTTTTTTTTTGTCATCTCTAATAAAGGGTGTTTTTTTTAGAGTTATACAAATCCAATATGAAATAAAACACTTGAAACTAATGATAATGCCTATGATATTAGCTTTGTTTAATAGATAATTCTCTGCCATTAAATATGATATCGGGCATATGCGCACCGCGGCTAACTCGAACGAAGCGCAATCGTGAAGTGCAATTTTCGAAAACTTTATCGAGTAACTGGGGACGTATATCTGCAATAACACGGCGAATGTTGACTTCCAAATCGTCCAACGTCTCTTGTTTATCGGCATAGTATAATGAATTCACATACCCTCAAAGAAAGTAATCTAAAGGTGTGAGATCACAGAATCGTGGATGCCAGTTCACAGGTCCATTACGCGAAATTATGCGCTCAGCAAATATTTCCCGCAATAAATTGATGGCATGTTGCGGCATTTTGTTGAAACCAAAGCTCTGTCACATCAATGTCATTCAACCGAGGAACGAAGAAGTCAGAAATCATATTTCTATAGCGCTATCCATAGACGGTAACATTCTGGCCGGCATCGTCCTTAAAGAAATATTGCCCGATGATTCCACCAGCCTATAAAGCACACCCAACAGTGACTTTCAATGGTTGTAAAGGCGTCTCGACAAAGGCTTCTGGGTTTTCTATACACCAAATTCGGCAATTTTGGTTGTTTACATATTTAACCAAAAATGGACCTCATCGGAGAACAAAATTTTACGTTAAAAATGAGGATCAAGCTGAATCATGTTTACGGCCCATTCACCGAACCTACATACGACGCGTATAATGGTCACTCGGTTTCAACTCTTGCACAAGCTGCACCCTATAGGTTTTTAAGTCAAGATCTTTCCGTAAAATTCCACAAAGTGGATGGGCATAGCTCCGATTGCTGTGCAGGATGGCGAATCGACTCATTCGCATTCTCCTCAACACAATTCGCTCCACAACTGCAATAACTTCTCCTGTTCGCACTGTTTGTTGTCTTTGGGGATGCGTATTATCCACTAGAGTGTACGTGGTGCGAAAACGATTCCGAATAGCTTGCTCAGATGGACGATTAAAATGGACTTAGCGCTCAAATTAACAATCTATAGAAACAGTGTTGCCAGTTTAAAAACCAAAACTCTAAAAAAAAGCACCCTTTACAATACCTTTGTAAACTCGATTTATTTTATATTTTTCCCGAAGAAAAATAACAAAAAGCCTATTTTTACGGCCTCTACGTGGACTAATCCCTTAAATTCCGAAAACCTATTACACTGAACCCAATAATCTTCGAAACAATGTTGACTTCATTTGTATTGATAAAAATAGAACTACTGATTCTGCTGTAGAAATCCAGGGTAAAAACAAAGAACTACGTCCACTTCGCAACAAGATAAATAACTTATTATACGAATAAATTAAATCTGGTTAGAAATTTATTATCGAAATTACCTGCAAGCTCATTACCACTTCTGCCTACTATATGAATTTCGTTATAACAGATACCTCAACCAAATGTAATCCATTCTCATATCTGACCTTAAAAGATTTTTTTATCATTAATAATATAAAAAGAAAATCCGTCTATCTGTCGAGCTTCAAATTCTTCAATATATCATCGTCTGACCTATCAATCATCGCCAACTTTTTCGATAACTTCTTCAGTAAATGGTTTTCGGTCCAAACTGATCACGAATACTTCGGTTACTTGGGTAACTACGCTCAGACATCTATGATGTAGTTTGAAATAACACCAGCATAACTACTAGACATTATAAACAAATTTAAAGATGATTTGTCACTTGGTTTTTTATTCGACCCCTCGCAATTATCTTCCGACTTTTGATCTCCGAGGGTGATTGTGGTGTTAGCGCAGCGTGAATTTCGACGTCGATTTCCTAATCGTGTGCTGCAAACCGACACGACTCGAATAGAGTGGAACCATAGAAGACCATGTAGGGCGTGGCCGCCACCGGACTGGTCGTTCGGCGGAGGATATCGCGACTATGACTTCCGATCTCGCTAGAACGAAGAAAATCTTACACATGTTCCCATACAAAGTGCAAACAGTACATCAGTTAATGCCTCCTGACCGTCAGTTGCGTGTGAATTACTGTAAAGCCATCCTCAATCTCAACAACGAAGAGGACGATTTTGTGTCGAAAAGAATCATGAGCGACGAGGCGCATTTCCACTTAAGCGGTTACGCTAATAAGCACAATCTTAGTTTATGGGGCCTTGAAAATCTGCGTGTGAAGCACGAAGAGCCATTACATCCACTCAAAGCCAATGTGTGGTGCGGCGTTCACACGGGAGGATTGATTGGTCGTATTTTTTTGAGGACGCCATTGACAATACGGTCATTGTTACTGGCAAATGCTACAGGACCATGATAAACGACTTTTTACTGCCGGAATTGAATGAGCGGGGCTTGGTGAACATGTGGTTTCAACAAGACGGTTCAACCTCACACACAGCACGAACCACAATGGATATTGTGAAGGAAGAGTTTCCTGGTCGCGTAATCTCCCGTTTTGGCGATTTGGCATGGTCAGCAAGATTGCCCGATTTAACCATCCCAGACTTCTTTCTTTGGGGCAACTTGAAGTCGCGGGTTTATGCCAACAAGCCTCATACCATCGCAGCCTTTACGGAGAATATTCGACTGGAATGCGAACAGTTATCACTGGAAATCTTGCGGAAAGTCATGGAAAAGTCGATAAAACGGGCACAAAGGTTTATCAACACTGGCGGCAGCCACTTGGCGGATATCATTTTTTCCGCTTATCAGAAATAATTGTAAAGGTCCAAATAAAGATTTCCATCACTCGAAATCATTTTTTTTTTATTTAGTAAAAAAGTAATTCAAAGACAAAATTGGATGATTAATTTTGCGCCACCTTGTATTATAGCTGCGGGTAAATTGAACATGAATTTCTCTCGTACCCAGAAAAGTCTAAAGTTCTGAAGTGCTTCGGATGCAACAATTTGCGACACAAACGCCTGGATTTTCCTGCCCAAAAGAAATCTTCTACGAACCTGTTTCAAATGACCGGCATGAGAAGGCCAGTAATAATTAACAGCAAAGTGCTATGGGGATTGATTGACACTGGAAGCGATGTTTGTCTGTTGAAGCATCATTTGGTAAAACGAATTTGCCAAGTTACGTTTCAAAAGATTTTCGCCTTCCTCCCACAAATATCGCAGCTAATGTCGTAACGAAGGAGCTCTGTAAAGTCAATGCCTGCATCGATAATATCGTTTTTGAGAATCACATGTCAACATTAGAATGAGCCTGCTCAAGAAAGCCGTGGTAACGATTGATAGTTAAAAATACTTGTAATCCAGATGCGGCTACCATTTCCCATAATGAAACTGAAGACGCTACAAATTGTTATTCATTTTAAGACAATGAGGAGAACAGTTGCTTTCTAGCTTCGATATCAGATAATACTTTCAAAGATAATATTACTTTACCCGATTTATCTTTCTTGCAGAGTAAACTTCGTAAGGTTTTCCAAGATCTAGTTGAAAATTATTCACCGATTCAACCCATCCAGACGCCCAACATTGTGCCAATCGATGATGAGCCAGTGTACATGCCACCAAGAAAACTCCGCCCGATATGTTGTGCTTGTCAAAGAGAAGGACCTTACTAAATGGCTATGCATGACTAACGAGCGCTCAAGAAAAAGATTCACAAAGACAGGTATCCCTGTAATTGAAGACCAAATCGACCGTTCAGAAGGTGCTCTTTATTTTACGACGCTGGACCCGGAAAATGGATTTTCCATGTCGCAATAGAAGAAGACAGTAGAAAATTCACGTCATTCGTTACTCAAAATGGGCCATATAAGTTTCTCAAAGTGCCTTTTGGTCTTTCCAACTCTCCAAATACTTTCCAAAACTACATTAACTATGTGTTATATGTGCACCAAACCTCGCTCATCAGAAAATTTGGGCCGCTAAGTTATAGGAGATGAAAAGTAAATATTTTTCAAAAATGTTGAGAAAACGTCTGTGTTTCTAGGGATGACACTCCGCCATCAACATTAAAAGTTGGTTTGCATCGGAAAAAAGTTTAAGCTGTTAAACCAATAAGAAGCGAGAAATCCTGGTTGTTACTGTACTCGTCTTGTTATTGTAAACACAGAAATTCAGCGCGAATGTCCATTTTTGACTAAAATAAAACGAAAACACAAGGCCACAGGTGACAAGGAAAGCCGTCCAAAAAATTGCTAAGTTGGGTTAGGAAATTTTTGCCTATCCACCATATTCTTCTGATACCTATTGCAGCATCGGATCACCACCTCTTTCGATCTATAAAATGAGTATTTAAATTTTGAGATGTCCACAAATGTGTGTAAGTATCTACGTAAGTGATTCCTCCTGTATTCTAGACATCCGAACTTTCAGGGCAATGAACATTCACACAGAGCATCACCTCGTTGCAGCCAAAGTACGAATGAGAATCTCCCAAGCGCCACAACAAAGAAAAACTACTGTGAGAAGATATAACGTACAAAAACTGCAATCGCAGTAGACCACCAGAGTCTTTGCCGAATCTGTATACCAAAATCTATCAACAACTCATATGACGCCAGCATGAAGTTCTGAATAGTAGCAACGCTGCCAACGTGACATTAAAGACGACGCAACTGACGTGCTGGGTTTCACACGACCATTATTAAGAAATTCCTGGTTTGAGGAAGTATGCCGGCACTCATAAAAGAATGTGTCAAGGCAACAAGACCCATACAAAAATTTGTAGAGATGAAAAGGAAAAGCTTTATAGTAGACTCACAGTTGGTGCTGGGAATATGGAGAAACTTCTTCTGCCCAACATCCCGCCGTCAGGCAGAATAGACCATTTAACTTGGACAAGACGATCATAGCCAAAACTTTCGCCCACCTGACCAAAACGAAGTAATGATGTCAGTATCTAAACTTCAATAAAGCAGCCGGACTTGATGGCTTACCGGCCGATGTATTCAAAGCTGCTGGAAATGACTTTGTGGAGAGATAAATCAACTCATTCCACAGATCTGGTCAGAACAGTGTATGCTTGATGAATGGAGTTCCATCTTCGTTTGCACAAAATCCACAAAAACTGCGACTCCCTCAACTGCGCCAACTATAGAGCTAAAAGTCTCCCCCACATCGCATACAAAATCTTATCTGCCATATTGTGTGAAAGTCTGAAACCCTTCATCAACAACCTAATTGGCCTATACCAGTGTGGTTTCAAACCAGGAAACTTCACCATCGACCTGGAAAAAAGAAAAAAACTCAACAAGTCGAAATCGATACCCACTATCTTTTCATCGATTTTAAGGCCGTGTATGACGGCATTTATAGAGACAAGATATATAGAGCCATGTCCAGTTTTGGCATCCCTGCCAAATTCGTCCGTCTATGCAGAATGACGATTGATAACGCCCGCTCTTCCGTCAATGTCGGTAATGACACAACTGCCTGTCACCGGTATATGCTGTCAACAAAAGGCGACACACAAAATCGACATATTGGACAGAGTGTCACAGTCGGCAGCTATAATTTCGAGATAGAATGGGACTTTCTAGCTTGGCTGTTCTAAAAATTCTGCCAAAAAACATCTCAACAGAAATAAAACGAAGAATCACTCTTTCCAATTGCTGTTTCTTTGGGCTAAGAAGGCAATTGAGTAGTAAGGCCCTATCCCGAAAAACTAAGGAGACTCAACATAGGACTTTGATCATCCCAGTTCTACTTAATGGCGCTCAAACATGGACTCTATCGAAAACAGATGAAGACATCCTCGGTCGCTTTGAGAAAAGTTCACCCCGAACTGTGGCAACACCTATGTAGGTAAGTGAAGGCTAGTGAGTGGCGGATCGTTCTCTTCCCTTGCCAGAAATCTTCTCTCAATTACTGAGCACTTTAGCCAGAATATATATATATAATTATGATATTTTAAAATGATGACGTGGCGAATTCGAGCGTGGTCCTGTGTTCGAATATGTGTAACATATTCTCAGGATTCATAGGAACCGTATTATTTGGACGTTTCATACTCTATTTCGTGTAAGATTGCTGAGTTTATTGTTTCATGGTGCTGCAAAGACAAAAAAAACTCTAAAAGACCTCGTTTAACATCATCAAATCTACTCCTTTCCAGTGACTTATCCCTAGTATTAGGCCAATTGTTGCTGTAACTCTATGAATTAATCAGTTTCTTGGTCTTTTTTGTCCCAAACTTGTGGTCAATGCATAGAACTATGAGTACTACGAGGATTTCAAAATTAAAAACAGTTGTTTATTTTATTTCTTAAAATAATTTTAATAAAACAATTTATTGACCTTAAAAATTAAATATCTAAAATTTCAACTGTCGTCTAGCTTTGCATTGTTTCACTGTCGGCTTTCCATAGGTAAAAACCTGCTGGTAATCAGCTGGAGCATTGTAGTTTATCATCCTTGGGATCATCAAATTGGCGGCTAACTGACTGTTGAAAATGTTGTTTAATTCCTGAGTTTTACGGTTGGCGTTTAACTCCGTAATTTTGGCTTTCCAATTTCTAGTTGGTGATGGTTCCTTCGGAGGTTGTTGACTTGTTGCTACATTATTGTGGATTTTTGCTGAAATACTAATAATAGTGTCCAATTTGTCCTTCTTCACTGTACTCGTTTGTGTGGATTTTGTTGTGACGACTTTATTACAAGGTTGTTGGTTAACGAATTTGCTTACTAGCATCAGGAACCCCACGAGGGTGGCCATAAGTAAGCCTTGTAAGGTGACTTCCACAAATATTTGGCAACGTACGTACTCCATCTTCAGGTGCAGTTGATGTGTTATCTCTTCAAAATCTAACCGATGAATGCTCTAAACTTTGACGGAGTTCGATTTTATACAGAAAATGTAGTAAGGACTAAATTGTCCTACGACTAATCAACTTGTTTACGTAAACTCTGTTTTTCTGTTTACTTTGATAAAATCACATCTCTTTGTAAACATCGTTGTTAGCGATGTTTTTGTTTTCGAAAACACCATAAAAAGCAATTGAAGGTCTGCAATTCACTCAGGTAGTCAATTGATAACAAAAATGTTTTTGGTGTGTTTTTGATCAGGAGTAGGCAGTTTTGTGAATCAATGGATGTCTATGATACCAGTTGGGGGTTCTAAAAGCAAGATGTGGGGTCAGTTCCAAGTAAAAGATGGATCTTTTCGTGATCTTTTATTTAATGCTGAAGCTCTAACATGTACGCGATATTTTCGAGCTTTTGTAAAATATCTAAATGTGAATTGATCCACTCTGTGATATATCATATATGCTGTGTTTCGTACTGCGTGGACATTTTTTATTATAGTTACCGCCAGCTTTCAGCCAATCGCTTTAAACCAAAACCGGGAACTACTACCTTAGCGTAACCAACGAGTTTAACTAAGTATTATTTTGTACCACACGGAGTGTTCGATTTTGAAGTAAGATTTTAAAAGCCAATATTTTCGGCAAAATGATTCCAGGCTGGGGAAAAGTTGACAATCCATTGGTGAAACAACAATAGGGTACGGTTGCTGGTGTGAACTTAAAATCCCTGCTGTACAGGTTTTCTGCTGTTACGCATAACGTGGACCCTGAAATTGTAATGCAATAGGATTGGACTATGCCTACTGACGTTTTTGATGGTGTTTACTGTTTCTTCTTTCGACGTAAACCAAACTGCGACCATAAACTTTTCTTGGTGAAGAACGTGATTAGGTGCTGCTTTTAATTTTCTTCTGGATCCAACCACTGCCCAGGTCTTCTATGGTTGTCACACAGAATCTGTTATTCGGTGCAAAAACAGATTTCTAGCCGCTTTAGATTTGGGACTCGTTCAGTATATGGCGTATCCATTTGTTGAGTTCTTTACCTTTTCTATGAGAGAGAGAGAGGTGTCGACTTATTCCATGGGGGATACTCAGATGTTCTGTGCAATATCCCGCACCGATTTGGGTTTGTTCAACCATTGCCCCTAAGACATTGTCTTCAATTACCGTGTCCCCCGTGATTCCTTTCAGCTCCATGACATGACGCAAGTTATAAGCGTAGACTTTTAATGTCCCATAGAAATACACCCATTAGGTTCAAATCTGCAGACCTCGGTTGCCACGAGACGTCTCCAAAGCGGGTGATCAGTTTTCATGGGAAATATTCACGCAGTAAATTCATTGATGTTATAGTGCTAGTTATTACCATAACAGAATCATAAAAGGGTGAAATTTTAAGTCTTTCTGTAGAATTTCATGAAAAATACCTTTTCGGAGTCCCAAAGCAGCTGCTTTAAATTAGACTTGGTTCATGAATATTGTAACGTGAACAAACTTGTGCCTTCACGTAAGAATCGTCAATTTTGAAAGACTCCTAATGCGCTGAACATTGGCTTCCAAAGCCTGATCAAGTGATTTCACTTGATTACTTCTTGTACGGCTTTGTAACGTCTTTTGCGGATGCTGAGAAACCCCAAACTATTCAGGCCAGGAAGATTGCCAATTAACAGATTAGCAACCAAACAGTACTACTTTTGTGGGTGTAACTGAGCAGTCTGTTCTGGATTTGCTTCACTCTAGAAACGGCAGTTTTACTTGTTCACAATAGGTGGAAAGCACACAATAAAATTAATAGTACCTGGCATGAAAATGGCTTCAAAAGCCATTAAGACCATGAATGCAAGAATGGATACTATTAAAGGCCCACAATACGCAGCAGACATAAACGAGTTCAACTGCAGTGAATTCCTTTTCATTTTTCATTTCGACATACATACATTTGTACTCGCTAAAGGATATGGAAAAACTACAGACTAGCGACAACAATGGATAAGCTATTTTCAGATGGACGCATCATCTCATATTAATCAATGACTAAAGAATGCATTAAGGGAATCACAGATCAGTGCACGGCTTATCAATGACTATGCTTTTGAAGGATCATGGCAATGCAATACTGCGAAAGCTGGACATTTTAGATCCAACAAATGTGAAGCAATGTCATTTCCTCTAAAGGCTATCAATTTGAGCTACATATCTGAGATGAAAGGCTAAGCATTGAATGTCGCGGAAGGATACCCCTGAAAGCCGAAGGTGTAGTGAGTTTTGTAGACTCAAGCAGCAATGCCAAAGCTCTGAGGTAAAACTTGTAGATTTATTTTTCAATAGGCCAATGCTCCATACTATAGCGCGTAACATTTAACCAACAAAGCACTTAGAGAAAGAATCAGGCCATTTTCTCCTTTTATGTTCCTTTTAATGAAATTTCTGTCTTTCCAAATGATGAGTAGTCGATACAGTCACAAAGTACAATATGTACTTTCATTAGCAGCCACCGCTATGTCAGCGTCTAGCATATGCAACCTAATGCGACCCTCAACTGTACCACTACAAAGGAAGTGATCTGCGGTGTTGTCATCGCTCTCACAACAAGCGTCAATGTTAAAGTTCTATGTTGTCGTCCTCCACAAAGACCACAGCATTACATAGACTTCGAATATTCGCTGAAACCGGAGTTTTAATGTCTTTGGGTTAGACCCAGTCATGCTGGGAAAAGTCCAAAATCAGCCGAGACTAATCTTTTTTCTTTTGTAATCTAGTTTCGGTGACATATTTCCATGAAAACTTACACAATTCAATTACTGACGCATAAGATAGAGTTTGTGTTATCATAGCTGCTTAACCAGAGGACAAACTGATTTTATTGTCAAAAGCTTCCTTATACTACCAGGAAACCAACAGAGCCTTGGAAGTTTTCGACGCGACATGTTTAGTTCAAAAAGGTTTACTATACATACAGAATAACATTCAAGTATTTAACTGTTAAGAGAAGTCGATTGTGACGTTTTTTATCACTAGTCAACTTCCTCCTTCTCGGCCACTCCTTTGAAACTGAAGGCCAATTTTTGGTGGACTAATAGTCAATTAATTCTAGGACTGCTGCGCTTTAGAGCAGACGATCCTAGGCATGATAGAAAAGGTAGTGCAGCTAGATCAGCTGCATATGCTTGCGTTAGACAAAGAACCGAATAACATGAACGCCCTGCGGATCGTCTAAAGTTTCGTTTTCAAACACACCGTTGATATCGAAAGAAATGCCAATGGGGTACTCCTTATTAAGTGCACATTCAATTCTTGAAGTGCAGTCTCACAAGATCTTCCGCGTTGGCATATATTGAATCTAAGAGCATACATTCGTAAAGCAGTTTGCAAGCAACAGTGTGCGCAAGAGGATCGGTATATAGGCCAGTGCTATGCTAGCAATGAAGATCCTCTTCAGAGTTGGCAGCAGCTTGTATATTTCCTGTTCTATCATAACTGGAAATCTCCCATTGGTGCGAGACTAAGCCCCCGAAGAAGAGTACTAAGCGCCTAGAATTAATCAAATCCTTTAAAATTTGTTAGCCCACATATGGCAATCAATAAAAAAATATATAATACTTCGATGTCAGGCCGTATTATTTAATTTTTCAAAATTAGCCACTTGCTTAAAAAAAATCCCTTACTACATACTCGTACACTTTGTTCACTGACCTCAGATAGTAAACAAATATATGAAACTCAACCTGGTCATGCATTTTTGGCAACGCGTGGCCATCAGCTTGCCACTATTACGGCTGACTCTCATCTTGGTATTATTGACACATGTGACGATATCGTAGTTATTGGCGATTTTGAACACCCTCATTTCCTATGTATCCAGTCGGATCACGAATCTTATCTCGTTACCTGGAATGCTGTATCAAATAAAGAAATCCTATTTATTGACTGCCTCACGAGCTTTGGCATTTTTCAAATAAATGCTATTCCTAATAATATAGGTATGCAACTAGACCTGATCTTTACATCTCCGTCCTACCCTCCTTACTACACTCCACGAAATAATGATTTTCAACTTTATTTTTACAATTTTACAAAACCTAGTTCAGTTTTAGAAATTAAATAACAAAATTAATCGAAAATGAATTAATTATAAAAATTAAATCTTGTTTCATATTTTTGATATATTTGTTAAATTTTATCCAAACGAAATAAACGAATTTTAATATGTATGTAGTTTATGTAAAATCAGCACTTAATGCATGGTGCTTGATTCTTTATTCCTAATGACATCTTGAATGCGTCGTGGCATCGAATTAATCAATGATTGTATCTGAATAATGTCGATTTTGTCCCATTCTTCCTTAATAGTCCTGTTTAGCGATGTTTAGCCCACTTTGCATATCGCTTCTATTTTGTTTAAATTATTAACTTGAACGCAATCATCTTATAAGTTGGTCTAAAATTAAATTGTAATAGAATAAATGCCATATGTTAAATAGGATGTGAGGCTCATGACAATGACCTCCCATTTTCTTTTTCTTCATATTCGCCTTTTTTGGTTTGTACTCTCCTGCCGTGCAGATTATCTAATACTACTTAATAAACTTCATCTGTAGATTCATTTGTTTAATTTTTCTTTCTTTTGTTTTCTACAAACAAGTAAAGGCCGTGCCCTTGCATTACATAATTGTCCAAACGCGCTTGGATTACAATCAAGTCCTTTTCAGATCTTTGACATTATCAAACTGACACCCATTTTTGAAAACATTTCTTGGCAAAATTGCCCAAACATTTTCAATTGGGTTCAAATCAGGGCTGCATGCGGGCCAGTCCAATAACGGAATGTTTCGGGTCTTAAGGAACCCTTTTTTGGACTTAGATGCGTGGATAGCTGCGTTATCTTGTTGAAATATGAATTCCCTGACGAATAAGTCATCTCCAAGACCCACTAAAACATCATCTAAGAGCTCAACATATTTTTGGTTATTCATTTTGGAAGAAATGAAACAAATAGCTTATAGCACCCCAAGCTATTAACGTGCCTCCTCCAAAATTGCGAGCATGTCTATGCTGCCTTTCAGCTCTTTTATCATGCCAATATTTCTCACAATCATCAGGCCCATCTAAGTTGGATTTTTTTTCGTCAGAAAATACCACTCTTCGTTCCAAAATTTAAACTTTTCAGCGAAAATCAACCTGTTCGCTTTGTGACGTGTTGTTAGTGTGGGTTTCGGGATGGCGCTTAACGTATTCAATGGTATTATTATCTGACTTTAAAATTTGTTGCACTCGCCTTGTTGAGACATATAGCTCTAACGTGTTCACAATTTCAGAAGGACTGATCAATTTATTTACGGCAAGGCGTCTAATTTCTCGAATATCCCTAGGTGTTAACGTTGCTTTTCTACCTGTACTTCGCTTATGCTGCTTGTACTTATCAATATTTCGTACCACAATGAAGATCACTTAGCGATGTAAAACAGACGCAGAAACAAAAACAAAATTTACATTACTGTTATGATGCGATAAGACCAAACGAAAGTGTTGTCACATTCTATTAATTATTTTTGGTGAACACAGGGGGAACAGCGCAAGATTTATCTTGTTTTTAACATTATTTCATATGATAACAATAATTATATTTTCAGCTCTGAAATTTCCCCTCATTTTAAGCGGTTAGGCCACTCTAGGATTTTCAAAAAATCATTTTTTGTTTTTTGTTGCTTTCAATGGTCCCTTGGGATCCCAAAAATGATATCATAAAAGATTATGGCCAGAAATACCTCGAAATACTTGTCTTTCAAAGTATAGTGCAAGGTAAGCAGCAAGCCTCTTTAAACTTTTTAAACGCGTTTATCTCAAAACTGAATTTTTCAAGTTGAGCGCACCCATAACTTGAACAACTGTCAACCAATTCACTTCAAATATATTGTCTAAATAAGTACGTAGAATTTTTTCTTTTATATGGCATACTTCATTTGTTATTAATAATTTACTGGCGATTTTTCTGCGAATTTTGCAAGTTTCACTTTGGAAGTGCGCCATTTGACCAAAAATCAATGTATAGAACAAAAAATTAGTGACTCATCATATAATAATTAAAAATTTACAGGAGCTGTTGGTACGACCGTAGACTCTTCGCCCTTTTTAAAAAAATTATTCTATAAAAAGTCCGTTTTACAGTCAATCATATGTAAAGGGTGTTTTTTTAGAGGTATACAAGTTCTATATGAAATAAAACACTTGAAGCTAATGTTAATGTCTATTATATTTAATAGATAATTTTATGCCACTAGTATTTAAATATTATATCGGGCATATCCGCGGCACGGCTAGCTCCAATGAAGAGTAATCGTGATGAAGTCCAATTTTGGACAACTTTATCGAGCAACTGGGGCCATATATCAGCAATAACACGGCGAATGTTGACTTCCACATCGACCAACGTCTCTGGCTTATCGGCATAGACTAGTGAAAGAAAGTAATCTAAAGGTGTGAGATCACAGTGTGGCATGTTGCGCCATCTCGTTGAAACCAAAGCTCTGTCAATGCCATTCAACTAAGGAACGAAGAAGTCAGAAATCATGTTTCTATAGCGCTCTCCATTAACGGTAACATTCTGGCTGGTATCGTCCTTAAAGAAATATGGGCCGATGAATCCACAGCTCATAAAGCACACCAAACAGTGAGCTTTATTGGTTTTAAGGGCGTCTTGACAAAAGCTTCTGGGTTTATTCTCCACTCCAAATTCGGCAATTTTGTTTGTTTATATATCCATTTAACCAAAAATGGACCTCATCGGAGAACAAATTTTTGCGTTGAATATGAGAATCAAGCTGAATCATGTTTTCGGCCCAATCACCGAACCTACGACGCGTATAATAGTCACGCGGTTTCAACTCTTGCACAAGATCTTAAGCCAAGATCTTTCCGTAAAATCTTCCACAAAGTGTTTGGGCATAGCTCCAATTGCTGTGCACATGGCGAATCGATTCATTCGGATTCTCCTCAACACTGCTTTTCACAACGGCAATAACTTCTTCTGTTCGCACTGATTGTCGTCTTTCGGGATGCGTATTATACACTAGAGTGTACGTTGGGCGAAAACGATTCATCGTGTACCGAAAAACTTGCTCAAATGGACGATTAATTCGACCGTAAAATGGACGTAGCGCACGATAAGTTTGGCGAACCGAACCATGGTTTTCAAAATAAGTTTGCAAAATCTTAATCTATTCATCGTAAAATGGCAAAACCACAAATTAGCTTTCAACTGTCAAATTGACAATCTGTAGAAACAGTGTTGCCAGTTTAAAAAACAAACCTCTAAAAAAAACACCCTTTACAATACCTTTGTAAACTCGATTTATTTTATATTTTTCCTGAAAAAAATAATAACAAAAAGCCTATTTTTACGGCTTTACCCCTTAAATTCCGAAAACATGGTCCGAAAAGAATAAGCTCTTTTTAAATTCAAAAAAATCTCAATGCATGATTATTTATTAAACCAAACTTGAAATGAGTTATTTTCCTGTCTTGTATCTCGGCAATGCTGTTCTACAATATGTGGAACATATATGGGCATCTGGTTTAACACTACCCTTAGCTGGGACCTTCACATTTGGTCAGTAATTGGCAAGATATATGGTTGCTTACGAACTCTATCGCTATCAAAAAACTTTACACCCCAACATATTAGGCTCAGCTTAGCGAAAACCCTTCTTATGCCCATCATCACATACGGGTGTCAGATTTTCTGTTGTCATAATACTCAAACTAGACGAAACCTAATTGTATCCTTTAACAACATAGTCCGGTACGTGTACAATCTTAAACGGTTTGACCACATATCGGCCTACTCAAAAAACATCCTGGGATGCAACCTATATGCATACATGAAATATTGTTCCCTTAAGACATTAAATAATTTGCTGATCAATAAAGAGCCACTGTACCTCAATGAAAAAATAGAATTTTGTATCTCCAATCGCTCTTATATGTTTATTCAACCGAGATTTAATTGTAACAGCTCTGAGCGCCAATTTTTTTTTTACATCATCAGGCTATGGAACTCCCTACCCCTCTTCATTAGAAAACTGAGCGGAACCAGGCAATTCGAGAGGGTGGTATTTAGATTTTTGGCTGATAATAATATTTAAGTAGGTCCCCTTTAAATAAGAAAGCTTCTCTTTCATTTCCTAAAATGTGTTTCATCAAATAACATTTTAGTTTAAATGTCTATTCTAATATGAATTATGCTTGAACCAAAATATGTAAAATATATAAACTTTTACAAACTGAAAGGCTTTAAGTCTATATGTAAAAGATGTAAATCAATCAATCAATAAATGAAATGAAATGAAAACATATTACACTGAACCCAATAATCTTCGAAACAATGTTGACTTCAGTCGTATGCTTGATAAAAATACCACTACTGATTCTGTTGTAGAAATCCACGCAAGTATGACATAGAAATCTGTTGTCCATCCTTCCAGGGTAAAAACAAAGAACTACGTGCACTTCGCAGCAAGAGAAATAACTTATTATACGACTAAATTAAATCTGGTTAGAAATTGACTATCGAAATTACCTGCAAGCTCATTACCACTTCTGCCTACTATATGAATTTCGTTATAACAGATACCTCAACCAAATGTAATCCATTCTCATATCTGACCTTAAAAGATTTCTTTTATCATTAATAATATAAAAAGAAAATCCGTCTATCTGTCGAGCTTCAAATTCTTCAATATATCATCGTCTGACCTATCAATCATCGCCAACTTTTTCGATAACTTCTTCAGTAAATGGTTTTCGGTCCAAACTGATCCCGAATACTTCGGTTACTTGGGTAACTACGGTCAGACATCTGTAATGTAGTTTGAAATAACACCAGCATAACTACTAGGCATTATAAACAAATTTAAAGATGATTTGTCTCTTGGTTTTTTATCTAATCCCTAGCAATTATCTTCAGACTTTTGATCTCCGAGAGGTTTCTTCCTCGCCTCTGAAAAAGAAAAGCGCTTATATAGTCCTTACTCATACAAAGGAACACAAATACGATCTTACCTTCGACCCATTTCTAAGCTATCTTACATCTCCAAAGTATTTGAAAGCATCGTACATGATGTAAAGTTCTTTCATAGTAAATCTATGTTTCTTGCACGGAACCGCTATTGGCTTCTTAAAGTGAGATTAACAAATACTAATCTTATTGAGTTTTTTTCCGGTACCTTGCTCTAGAGCAAGTGATGTGACCTTCAAACTTCAGCAAGGCACTTTTCTTTTCAAACTCAATGCACTTGGTTTTCAACTTGGGCTGATCTCTTGGATAAAATCCTTCTTCGAATAATGTTACTGCCCACGTTTATCTGATAATATATAAAGAAATATGTCTATGCCGATATCCTTTACATTACCTTTACTAGGCTACTTTTCGAGTATGCTAATCAGGTATGGTATCCTTACTATGAAAATCATATACCGGTGGCGCAAAATTACAAACAGCGTGGAATAATTGTGTCGATGTTTTTGACCAATAAACGGTCGGTGGTGTTAGCGCAGCGTGAATTTCGACGTCGATATCCTAATCGTGTCCTGCGAACTGACACGACTCGAACAGAGTGGAACCACAGAAGACCGTGCAGGGCGTGGTCGCCACCGGACTGGTCG
Source organism: Volucella bombylans (assembly GCA_949129095.1). Taxonomy (NCBI): domain Eukaryota; kingdom Metazoa; phylum Arthropoda; class Insecta; order Diptera; family Syrphidae; genus Volucella; species Volucella bombylans. The sequence goes on along the minus strand of OX422143.1, from coordinate 106,684,841 downwards.
TTCGGCCGAGGATATCGCGGCTGTGACTTCCGATCTCGCTGAGAACGAAGAAACATCAACCAGACGACGAGCCACGCAATTGGGCATCACCAGACGGACCCTACAGAGAAAATTAAGGAAAGACTTACACATGTACCCGTACAAAGTGCAAACAGTGCATCAGTAATGCCTCCTGACCGCTGGTTGCGTGTGAATTACTGTAAAGCCATCCTCAATCTCAACAACGAAGAGATATTTTGTGTCGAAAACCATCATGGGCGACGAGGCGCATTTCCACTTAAGCGGTTACGGCAATAAGCAAAATCTTCGTTTCTGGGGCACTGAAAATCCGCGTGTGAAGCACGAAGAGCCATTACATCTACTCAAAGCCAACGTGTGGTGCAGCGTTCAAGCGGGAGGAGTGATTGGGCCGTATTGTTTTGAGGACGCCATCGGCAATACGGTCACTGTTGCTAGCGAACGCTACAGGGCCATGATAAATGACTTCTTACTGAAGGAACTGGATAAGCGGGGCTTGATGAACATGTGGTCTCAACAGGACGGTGTAACCGCACACACAACACGAGCCACAATGTATATTTTGAAGTAAGCTTTTCCGGGTCGCGTAATCTCTCGTTTTTGCGATTTGGATTTAACCATCCTAGACTTCTTTCTTCGGGGCCACTTGAAGTCGCGGGTTTATGCCAACAAGCCTCAGGCAATCGCAGGAATGCGAACAGTTATCACCGGAAATCTTGCGGAAAGTCATGGAAAATGCGATAAAATGGGCACAAATGTGTATCAACACTGGCGGCAGCCAAATAAAGATTTACATCACTCAAAATCATTTTCTTTTTATTTAGTAAAAAAGTAATTCGAAAACAAAATTGAATGATTAATTTTGCGCCACCTTGTACATATCGAAGCTGTGGACTGACTACTACATCCTGCCCCCTATGCTGACCGACTCAAACTACTTTCTTTGGAAAAACGTCATGAATCCGATGACATTACCTTTAACCACCAGCCCTTAACCATCCTACAATGCTTTTAAAAAAAAATTTTCGCCAAGCATTTTTTGCACATCACTGTAAGTTCAACTGGATTTATAATCTCATTAAACGTTGCAACGTGTCCTTGGGTTGGATGCATATGGTTCGAAACTGTTGCTCACTTCCATACAAAATAAGGTAAGCTCAAGCTTATATTTCCATTAAAGGGTGGGGATACTGATATGTCCGTAGCTGGCATTTTTGCAAGTTCCTGAGCTAGAAAGAATTATAATATTAAATAGTCTGACATCTGATTATGGTGCGACATTCGAAAACTGAACAACTCTTCTCCATAAAATTGACCAAGACTAACTCTTATCTGAGTATTGCCAACACCACAAGAAGATTACAGACCCGAGAGAATTCCTTCAGATTATCTCATTCCATATCCCCACACTTGAAAAATAGCTAATACATAGGTTGAACGAGAATTATAATTTATCATCTGCTTCTTCATCAAAGTTGAATGAACTGCCATCTCATATTTATGTTATTGATGATGCGCAATCTTTTTCGAATTTCTAATTTTGGAATGGATAGGTGTTTTCGTCTAAGAGTTGCCAAAACGAGGTGTTTTCTATGGCTATAGTCAAATATATTACAATCGTTATTCATATGTATGTTATTCAATACGCCCATATTTTCCAATTATTTATTGCCAACATAAGGCTTTATTGCCCAAGCGCTCTGTCTTAAAAAAATATCATTAGATACACTCCGCATTCACAACACCCATACAGTGAACACTTTGCAAAAAAAAATCCATCTGTTCATGGTGTAAACACCACCTACACGCGTCACTTTTTCAAAAATTTATTTCTTCAACAAAGACAACGACATCAAATAGCTGTAATTATGGAAAGGTGATGTGCAGAATTAGGCTGTTTCGTAACAGTTCTCAAGTGCTCTATGGGAGTTGCATTGACCTAGTTCGTCTTACTTGCTCGCCAGCTCTTACCTACAAACTTTCCTTTTGGCGATTAAGTTAGCAATGTTTTTTAAAAAAAAAAGGAAAAGATTTACGAGTGCCATTACGAAGAATTTTAGTCACTGCAATATAAGGCAATGTTACTAGGTTAACTACCATCCACTGTTTAATTAAATTTTCTCCTACCTTCCCCGTTTTTATACATAAAGTTTGTAGTGGCCTTATTTCGAAGTCATATGGTTTAGTAACAAAGTTTATTGCAGCAGTTTACGAGCAAGTATATCTTTAAATTCATATTTGGAAACAACCTACAGTAAACGTCCAGCGTCCCGTTCCGCTTTTCAAACTGCTGTAGAATAAAAATCAACTTGATTTTTCTTTTTTTTTTCTTTGTTAAGGGTTTTGTAATGATTGAAATTTATTTTTCATTATTTGCTTGTCATATAAAATGGTTCATTATACTTTTTTTTCTTCAGCCGAAAAAGCGAAAGTAATGCTTAGCAGAACGCAAAATTGTCAATTCTCATTAAAAGTAAGCTCTTTGGGGAAGTGAAAACTCGTCTGTATTGACGATGATTTCTCCTTAACCGTGGCTTGTTACGCTTACTCACAATAACCGCATATCTGACTGAGTAAATAGATTCTATTGCATGACATACATATTAATTCCTTAAGGCATGCTCTATCCGCAGGCACCCCTAGACATGATCGACAATTGGATTAGTGCTTAAAGGCATCACCATCACCATCACGTCGAAAACCTCCAAAATGCTGTCGGCCTTCTATTAGTATGAAGGAGATTTCGGCAAGGCATGGAGATTTCGTCAAGACTCCAAATATCTTGACGGTTGCATGGGGGCTTTCCCTAGCACGCCTGGTTCTGTTTTAGACGCATTTATTAATCTCCCTCCTCCCATGATATAAATGGGCTGTATTCTCAAAGCCATTTTCTATCTAAAAAGAAGTGGTCTTTGGTACAATACTCACTTGGGTTTTGATGAACTTGGGCGCTAACTATCTTTCGCCTCTGGTCTTAACTAATGCAATAATACCAGAACTCTTGTTGCTGAAAAAATACGAAATCGACTTTGTCTGTGCCCAGGAATGGTTTCGGCCAGAATCTGAGCCAAGAAAGCAATGCAGTAGGGTCCCCACGGATTTCTCCAAAACCGATATAGGATGCAGTGCTGGTGTTTTTATGGAGAACAACAATGCTAGAAAAACTTGTATCTGTTTTCCAAACGGAGATATACGAAATTCTAATGGCAATGAACTATGATATATTGTGAAGGATCAATGGAAGGGGCGAAATTTAGGACTTTACTGAAAGCATTCGAGTGGTTAAACTCACTAAATTTCGTTTGGCTCGCAGGTAAAAATGTGATTTTGAAAAATGAAATCGCCGATAAACTTGCTAGGCAAGGATCAGAGGTGGGTTTTTCAGGACCTGGCTTTCCTCTTCGGTTAGAGCTTCTACAGGAAGTTGGAATTAAGTTGGGTTTCATATGAGTATAACTGCAGATGGCATGCCTCTTCAGCAGACCAAGCGAATGTTTCCCGACATCTCTAAGATGCGTAGTTGTTTAGCACGCTTGCGGTGAGCGTGACGAAGGCACCGCGGAGTACTACCTCTGTTAGTTTCTGGCCTACACTCCAAGTACTCAAGGCTGATGTGATGGGTCCTCGTATTGTAGGCACTGAAGCGCTTACCCATCTTCCAACAAATACTAAGAAATGTTAGTTAAAGGAACATATGTATTGTACATGGAGTATAAAGGTTCTTTGTCTGAGTGTTCTGTTACGACAGAAAAGAAAAAACTTTATATTTAAGTTTGTCGAATTTGTCGGGATGCTCCTTCCCAAAAAAAAAAAAAATGTTTTCTAAGAAAACATTTAACTGTAGCGTTATCCAAGTATCTTCTATGAACTTCTATTACAGCTTTAACTAGTCCAGATATCATCTCTGTCAATATATATACTGTTTTGATAAAATTCTATTCAATGCAGTTCTTGTCCGAAGGTTCCTGGTAAAAGAGTAGGCATTTCGTATCTGATTAAAACCCTAGTTTTTCATCCTTCTGTTGAAGAAAGTACAACTTGAAAAAAAAAAATTATGTAACCCGTTTTTTTTTCAAAATGCTTTCGATTCAAAGCAGATTATTAATTCCTCTTAAGGAAAATGCATCTCACATCAATATATTCGTAGATCTACTTCAATGCTTTACCGTGGGCACAATATTTTTGTGGAGAACGGTTGGCTTCCATTTCAAAAAATTTAAATATTAATTAGAACTTAGCTGCATCAGTTAAAAGAAACTTTTTCCAGACCTCAATGTTCTAATTTTGATGAACTCTAGAAAAATTTAATCGTTTCCTCTTTCTTTGATGTCGAAATTACGGTTTTTTGGTAACAGGTTCAAATGCCTCACGAACAACTGAAACCTCTTTATTTCATTTGACAAATTTTTCTTTCAAAACAATACAGTACGGACTCATTCGTTCTTGACAAAGTAAATGCTTCTGCTCTAACGAGCAGAGTAGTACAAAGTCACTTTAGTTGTTAGAGAAATGGCTTTGCCCCTCTATTTTCTTTTGAGCCCTAAGCACAGCGACTGGCAAGAGTTATTTTTCATTCGATTTCACCGGTGCTGCAGACAAAGTATTTAACTACCTCATAGATAGTTACATATGTTCCAGAAGACCCATTCCGAATCCATAAGATTCTTGTAAGAGACCTACAAGTATAGCTTTATATTTGAGTCGGTTTAAGAGATCTCCTTTCTTGAGGATGGGGCAGACTTTTGTTTTTGTTTTTGCTGTAAATTGCTTAACAAGTTATCTCGAACTGCTTTCAATAGTTCGGTTGCCAGCAACAACAGCTCTGTAAGAACGAAAAAAGGACCTAACCATTATTTTGCTCCAGATCCGGTGGACGAAATCGTTGGTTATAATCGTCTGAATTGAATTATTCATTCTGTTAAAAATCGAACTTTGCGTTCTGAAGGAATAGCTCTCCCACATCCTCAGCACTAACTGCGGTTCTGTAATGTTCTAATGTTATACATACATTATATCAAAATATTACCGGGACTGAGTCAATAAAAACAACACAAATCAATTATTAATCGAAATTTATTTTGTCTCTTAAAAATAGGCTCCATTTGAAGCTTTACATTTTCTCTAAAGAACAATCCAGTCATCCATACATTTTTTATAGCCATATTCCAGGATCGCCTTCAGTTCTTTCAGTGAATTTTCTTTTATGTCTTGAATCGACTCGAAACGGGTCCCACGAAGTGTTAATTTGAGTTTCGGGAATAGAAAAAAAGACACAGAGTGCCATATTACGGGAATACGGTGCCTGCTCGATCATATTGGTAGTGCTCACAAGGATGGATTTGTGAGATGGTGCATTATCACGACGCAAAATCCAAGAGTTGTTCTGACACATTTCCGGTATTTTTCGACGGATACTCTCACTCAGACGTTTCATAACGCTTAAATAATATTGTTCATTCACTGTTTGACCTTCCGGAAGAAATTCCGACTGAACACCACCACGAATATCGTATGAAGCAAGTTTTCAACAAATTCACGGCCCTCTTTGAAAGCTCTATACCACTCACATTGTTTGTTGGTTCTCGATATTACAGTCTTCGTAGGGTTTCTCCAACATTTTCAAAGCGTCCGATCAGGAAATTCCATTCGTAACACAAAATTTCAAACAATCTCTTTGCTCAATATTGTTTTCCATAGTAAAAAACGTCGATAGCATTTGAGGTTAACTAATATCTTGGGCTACTAACAACAAACTAACGTAGTTGACATATGGCACCCAAACGCAGCGTCAAAATAGATGACATAGGAACAATTTTTTTTTTAAGAAACCATCAACGCGGGCCGTTTAAATGACTCAGTCCCGGTTATATTTTGTCAAATTGTAGAGTCTCCTGTTTTATCTTTGTATTCTTTATAGCCATCATTAGTTCTTTTCATCGATCGCGTGCGTCTCATTTTCTTTGTGCGAAAAAAAGTACACAGTTTGCTCAAAAAGTTCTGGGACTAATTTAAAAAAAAAAAAATTACAAAACTTTTTATTCCATTTTGAACACAGTACTTTCTATACAAATTTTTGACCGATCGTAGAGCCTCTGGAAGGCTCCTAACCTTCATAATGGCAATCTTCGGCTTAGGGAATTGATAAAGTGGGCTAAGGCCAGATATGGCGGATGTGATGGCACAGAAATTAATTCCCCATTTAGCAAAAACTGGGTTACAAACTACGACGTATGCGCTAAAGAATTATTGTGAATCAATAACCAGTCGCCGGTGCGGTACAATACCGAGCGTACGCACGTATCCGTTTCAAAAGCGATGTGCTTCCTTTACTTACATACGAGTATGTTCAGTTGCTCAAAGAACATTTTAACCGAGGCTCGTGGATTAGAAGACAGAGCGAACCGCACGCGTCCGTACATTATGGAAGCTATCGTCTTCCCACGACTGTCTATCGTTTTTGAACTGTGAATACCATTCGAATCCGTTGCTTCGACTCAGACACTCATTTTCAATTCGCAACATTTAAAATGTTTATGTGGAATTTAATATATGTATAACACTTCTTTGTTTTATTGTTAAAACGTGACAAAAAGGAACACTTGCACTTCAAACACATACTGTTGGCTGTTTAATCAATTTGTAGCGTTGAAATTTTTACGGTGGCTAAAGTAAAACCAAAAACATATAGGTCTATCGGCATAATATATGTAGAAGTGTAACTTGTATATATACTCGTTTGTAATATATGTACATCTCGTCTCTTCTGCTTTTAGAGTAACGAATAGCTTTAATTCAATTATGAGGCATCCAGCCAGCATCTTTAGTCAAACCAGCGATTTAGTTGTGGTGGTCGAGGGAAACCCAGCACATCAGAGGTGAAGTCTCTGATAGCTGTTTAAGAGCCCTGACCATTGGCAATAAAGGAGAATTTGTTCAAACCACCCACGAAAATATTATCGTCATACCTAGGGCACTACTTGTACGTTTTTTTTTTCTAGGGGCGCGAGGAGCTGCATTTAGCTGGCGAATTGTCGTCATGGGGTTAATTCACATGTCAATAACTTATGTCCTACATCTAGATCAAATCACAAATTAGCAGCAGTAAGTGTTGCTTTGAATGTCGGTAGCCGTTGTTCACACTCATTTTGAACAGCCTTTCCCACAGTACCTACTTCATGGAGGACACTTTTGTAGCTTTTGCATCGCTTTAGGATTTTCACTTCTTACTTACTTACTGCCACCGCTGCATTGGGTCGATTAAGGGACCTAACATTCTACGTGCAGATCTGAAATTCGTTTTCCTTATTTCGTATTCATGTGTTGTCGACAGTAAATTGGTATTGATCCGAAGATTTGATTCTCTTCGACAGAAAAGATCCATTTCGGAAATATAAGAGCTGCTATTGGGCCATCTCAGTTCCAGCATCCCGGTCTATGATTAGTCCCGAAAAATTCTTAAAGAGTGACAGCATATGCAACACTGACTGTTGAAGCATTCCCACAACTCCTTTTGAAACCCAAACAACTTGGGATGGATAAATAAGCACAGATAAGTGTGGACCACTAGTCTGATAACAAAAAATTACAAATTCGGGTCTAGGTTAACCCCCTTTTTTATTTAGGGCAATGAACACACTTACAGATGTACGTTCACGTTCCTACATACATACATATGTATGTGTTTGGATGAATATACAATCAAACACACGATTCAGCAAAAAATTTCTGTGAGTTTGATACTTTCGGGGGTCCGTTCTAAATAACTGCAGTACCGTACAGAGGTAGTTCTTACTTATCCGAGTAACTTTTGTCACGTTACCTTACATATGTAGATACATGCATACATATTTCTGTATTTGAAATAGTTATATACATATGTACATATATATGCAGTATCGAAAATGTACCGAGATGAAAGGAACAGCAAATGCAGAAGCATACATTTAAACTACAAGGGCACGGTTGGAAAAAAAAAGTTGTCCATTTATTTATCGAACAGACTGTGTAAGTATATTACTCGAATTTGGCAAAAGATAAAAAAAAACTATAACTCCAAACCGGTTCAAATAACCTGAAATGCGTCGATCCTATGCCAGAGCCCGAAGCCACCTTCAGCATGAGGAAATTATGTATGTGAATATCGTACACTCCTCAAGCTCCAACTCATTTGCCATCGGAGCACCGGCTTACGTAACGAAACGAGTTAATCTATCCCAACACCAAGTTGCTCCTGCTACAATACCACTACATACGAGTACCCATCTAAATAATGATTTCCTTTAAACAATTGCAATGTACATGAGTACACTCCTTCAACATGTACATATGCATGTAAATAATGACCCCACATAACTAACACTCGAATGCACAAGGGCATCCAGTAAATATAGAAATCAAAATGTCACACCAACTAGCGATGGATAGATACGGGTGCTACTCGTGCACTAGGCCTACCATGGAGCAGATACCCCATAGCCCACCGCGCACCGGTGCAAAGTGAAGTTCTTTGTTTATAGATGCAATTTGAAGGCATTCGTGTGCAGTGTCTAGGCGTACTTAAGCCATTAAAAGATCATCTCATTGCGATCCATACTTGTTTGTCCACATAACCTGGTGTCTTGATATTTTACACAAAGAAGACAAAAACTAATAAATCGCTGATTGCTCAACAATTCACCAGTCGGAGTCAACCACTCAACATACATACTACGAGTATTGAAGCGAACCATGTTAATAAAGTGAGGGATTAATGTATCTGCAGCAAAGGTAGATACATAGCCATATGTACATACATAAGTAAACAAAATATATCTACATACAAACACCTAATGACAATGATGATTACTTATAAACTTAGCACCAAACCAACACACTTTACATACCTTTAGTGGTCACAGAAGTTGTTCCAAAAACAAAATAGTTGGAGATAGTCGGTGGCCACTCAGGGAAACGATATAGGTACCAGAAGTTTAGGAATTAAAATTCTCGACCATCAACACAATTTATATCCAAAAAATGCGCGTATTAATAAATGTTATCACTATACCATGTATGCATACACATGCGTATATTCACCACTACAAACACAATCGCCTATAGGGCGGGATGTATCATAAAATATAAATTCACAATTTATATCGATTGTACACTGTACTCGATGCCGGCATCCATATGGCGTATGTATGTACATTCGTTTACACATAAAATTGATTGCACCCACTTCACCACACTTCTATACTTTACATATTTTATATTTTCCACAATCCTGTTGTTTACTTCGCGGTCGTTTTACGACACGAATACACAGATAACGCTGATGACTACCGATGGCACTTTTTGTTATCATTTGCTGCCGATCGAGATGCATGGAGAGAGGTATTCGCATTTGTATCGTTACATCGAAATATACAGATATCTACCGTCCGGCATTTTGCCGAATCTATTTATTTGTTTTTTTTTATATTCACCAAATTGACAGGTAGTCACGGATAGACACTATCGTATCCGGAGCAGCATTTGCCACAACGGAGACTCTGTGAATTTTGCCCGTCAGCAAGTTTTCACAGATGATTCATTCAGCCGACAACAAAAGAAAAAGCAATTTTTATAATCAGGCACTATATGTATATATCATGATTATAAGCACACACCCTTATGATATACAACCAACACAGATGCAGTACAAAATTGTTCACTTGAGAATTTATTACATATGGATGTAGATACAGACAAAATGAAGGCAAAAACAAAAACAAAGAAACCAAACGCTAAACTGCGAAATATATCTACAAACGGATGAACCGAAACTAGACTGGTTGTCCACCGACGGACGGTTTGGGTATGACTGATTGCTATTGAAGTATCCAACTGTAGCGTAGTGTCAGCTCAGCGCATCGTCGTCAAGCGAATTGCGAAGAAACTTGCCAATAGACTTTTGGAATGGAGACAACAAGTTGTTGCAACATGTTCGAAGAAGCTTGTAGGTTTTTTTTTTATTATTCAAGGTATTGACAAGAACAGAGTTAAACTACAGTAGAATCTCGATAATGTGAACTCCGATAATGTGGTGAACTGTCCAATAATGTGAACTGGAAAAATGGTACATTCGGAAATGTGAAGTTTTTTTTATCTCATCTTTGTTTCTTTTCTTGTTTGCTTGCAAAGTGTAATGGTTTCAAAAGGGAAGAGGCCACAGCAAAAAGTAAATATGGCGCCATCCCAGAGCAGACTCGCGCATGTGTTCATTTCTGTTATTTTTTTCTGGTGTTAAGCTTTTATTAAAGCTATGGCTCCTTCGAAGCAAAAGCAACACAGATTCCTTACAATCAAGGAAAGAGCTGAGATTTTGAGAAAATTGGAAACTGGCTACTCAGGATTAGGAATATTTCAGAAGTACGGGGTTACAAAATCCACGATAACAGACATAAAAGAAAATATTTAAGTTTATCAAAAAACCGGAGTCTGGAATCGGAAAGAGAAAAACTTTAAGTACCTCAGAGATGCCTCAAATGAAAACTGACCTCTTTGTATGACTTAGATAACCCCTATCCACGATATTTTCTCGATTTTTTTTCGTCAGCATAATAAATATTTATTTGAAATTGATTAACACTGTCGATTAGTACATGTTCACAAGTCCTTGTACAAATTTTTTCATAAAAAATTATTTCTAAATGTCGGAGTTGCAGCTATTTTCCGAAAGAGCCTTTTTTTGAGCATCAGTGGCGATGCACATGATAACTCGGGAACAGCTCATCTAAAATCAAAATTTCAAAAGGATTTGGTTAGTATATTCTATTGGCTTGTGCTTGAACGAAGGATTTCTCAAAATTATGATTTTTGGAGAAATCAAAACAACTCAATTCTCGTTTTTTTCAGTCCAAAAAAAAAATTCCCACAAAAAAATTAAAATCGTTGGTTCAAGCACAATCCTTGGTTCATAACAAACAAGCAGAAAAAAATTGGTGACGATCGGTGTTTAGATTTTGAGAGATCGTGTCCAGCGCAAAGGTATTTTTTGAAAAGCACGGTCCTGAGAAAATCGTTGTTAAACTTTTGATTGTAGATTTTACATATGTAACATTAATTTTTAAACACTAAAACTTTTTTGTACACTCACACCGAGTTATCGATTCTAGGGCCATACAGTAGTAATTCGGGATATTCTGCAGCCTCGAGAGCGTCATTTGCGGCTGCCTTCGAAGCATTCTACTCGTAGCTGAGCGCGTAGCTCAGCAGTCGTAATGTGTGAGACTCGTCCACGCTGTCTTATGCTTATGAATGCTTATAACTCCGGTTCTAAAACTCCGATCATTATAAAATTTTGTGAGGATATTTTTGAAGGCTTATTATTAATGAATATGTATTGAATAATAAAAAAATTTTCGACTTTTTCGAGCCTGACAAATGGCTATAACCCATTTATATATAAGAAACAGCGGGGAAAAAATGTGCCAATTTCGGCTAACTTACTCAGAAACCAAACAAATGATTTTAACAATCAGTTTAAGGAATCTCCTAATTTTAATGCTAGCGACGGGTGGCTTCAAAAGTTTCGAGAACGTCATGAAGTGCGAATATTAAAAGTATGCGGGAAAAAATTATCTGCAAACTATGAAGCTGTAAAGCCCTTTCTGGAAGGGAAATATGCCTACACCAGGGAAAATTTTCTTGCTCCAGAACAGATTTATAATGCCGATGAGACTGCTCTATATTGGAAACTTCTTCAGGGGAAAGCCCTTGTGTTGGCCAAAGAGGCAACTGCACCAGGCAAAAAAACCAGCAAGGTACTTCTGACTTTTTTGGGATCAACAAATGCCACTGGAACACACAAATTAAAACCTCTCATAATCGGGAAGTCTAAAAATCCCAGGGCGTTTTCTGGATTTAATGTGCCAGTGTACAAGTCAAGCAAAACTGCTTGGATGACAAAAGAAATTTTCCTAGACTGGTTTCATAATAATTTCGGAAAGGAATCAGCTTTCTTCTCTCTCAATAACGAATCATTATAATTTTATGTTTTTTCCACCACACGTTACTGCCCTGATCCAACCTATGGATCAAAAAGTCATTCATCTTTTGAAACTTGAATACAAGACAAGGACAATGACTGAAGCCCCATTTACAATGCTCCGAGATCCGATACGTTGTTCGAAAAAGAGAGCGCATGAACTGTCAAAAATATGCGTTTGCTTACAATAATGCGAGGCTCTCGCATTCAAATTCGAATTCGACCCTCGTATCGGATCTCGGAGCATTGTAAATGAGGCTTTAAGCTTAGTTTTAAAAAAGTTTAATTTACGAAATGCTTTAAGCATTTTGTCGGAGTCTTGGAAAACAATTTCGTTGGCAGCCATAGCCAAATATTTCTACAAAATCGTAACAAGGCAGTCGAATTGGGAACCAGAATTCCGTTAAGTCGTCTAAAAGCGATGTGTTTTCATTTTGTTTAATGTTATTTTTCAGCAAAAAAAGAAAACTTTTTTTTCTTTAATCTCTCTAAAATGTGAACTGGCCATGTTTACTGTACATATGCATATACTCCGGAACAAGGTGATAAGATACATCCCAAATTGTTTAAAAAAATGGTTCTTGAAAACTGCCATTATAAGGTAACATAATGTATCTAGACCGCCCTGCCGTAAAATAATTTATGGGAAAACCCAGAATATTCTAGTTTTAGGACGTGATTATTTTGTGTCGATACTTCGTTCAGTTCGGAACTATTTAAATAAATCGTCATCCTACACAAGCGAATGAGTTTGGCAGGTATGTTAAAACTAGATTTTGATCTGTATAGCTCGCCGCTATAGATTTGTCATGAGCGGCCTTCAAATCGATGAATAGGTGATGTGTATCGATTTAGAGCTCACGGGTTTTTTCTAAGATCTGCCGTGGATTAGTTTGTATGTGTTCCTTACCAAATCATTGCTTTGTTGGTCTACATCATCCATCACCGCTGCCTGACAGCGGTGTTCGTCTCTCTTCTTCTACTCGTAGAGCTCGTGTGTAGCTCTAGTTCTTGTATGCAGCGCCGCTTTGTGTGCTTCTTGCTTAGCTGCATTTGCTTGCCGGCACTCGTTATCAAACCAGCGATTTAGTTTTAGTGGCCAAATAAAACCCTACATCCGTATCGCTGATTGGGCGCTGGAAATGTTGGGCGGAGATCCGGATTTTGGTCAAAATATAATCTTCTCGGACGAGGCCCATTTTTGGCATAGTGGCTGTGTCAACAATCAAAATTGCCATTATTGGAGCGAACACAATCCACAAGTGTTCGGCCAAGCATCAATGCATCCACTAAGATTGACTGTTTGCTGCGTTTTATGGCATGGCGGCATCAGCGGACCTCATTTCTTTCGAAATGATGAAGAAGACACCATTGCCGTCATTGGTCTCAGATATAGAGCGATATTAATCGACTTTCTACGGTCAGAGCTCGACAACATCAATATATCCGAGCTATGGCTCCAACAACACCCTGCTATATGCCATACAAGCGACGCAACGACGAAACGCTCAAAGTTGTGATGGAGAAAATTGGCTACTGGCCATTGGACCAATTCGATCATACTATTTGGCATCACTCGATTATTTTCTCTGGGGCTACGTCAAGTCCTTAGTCTACGCTAACAAGTCAACTACTTTGGGCGACTTTGAGGCCAACATTCGGCATACTATTTGCTGGAATAACTCCGCACATATTGGACCGAGTCATCAACGGCTTGTCAGCGAAGCCGAGGCGGCCATTTGAGTGATGTGCTATTCCACATATAATGGCATGAGCGTACCTTCAAAATAAAGTCAGACTCAATTTTGTGAGATATACACCGCTGTTGTTTTATTTAAATTTTATTTTCCTGTCGTTCTTATCTGGTCACCCTATATAATTGTCGCGCGCACAAGGGATTATATGTACCCTTAAAATGTTTGCACATAGCGCGGGCGAAAGGAAGTTAGGGAGGGAAAAAAATAGAGATAATCTTGCGATTGTAGCCGTCCGACGTCCAACTTCTTCACAATATTAGCTTGCCTTTGCAATGTTCGGTATATCTCCAACCGTACATTGGCTACAAGATAGTGGTCCGAGTCTATGTTGGCTCCTCGGCACGTTCGGACATCCATAACACTGGAGGAGGACCTTGGTCAATCTGGTTAATGGTTGATTGATCAGGAGTACTCCAAGTCTCTTTGTGAATATCGAGATCTGAGAACAGCATGCTAGCTACGCCGCAAAGTCGATTAGGCTGAATCCGTTTTCAGAGGTGGCGTCGTGCCAGCTATACTTTCCGACAGTGCATACGCTACGAGTTTGACAATATGGGCCGCATCCGAAAGTTTAAGAGGATATCCATCAATGGCTTGAGTTCGTCAGGACCCATAAGTAAAAATTCATTTAATGATGTGTAGTATTGTAGTAAGTGTTTGAGTTGGCAGATTCAGCGCGTTGATAGTTTGAACTCCATTCGACGAAAGCTTTCGGGCGTCATCCTCGTCCGCGCTGATTTAAAGGTCCACAGCTACTGATTCCTTGGTTGATGTCCTATGCCCAACAAGGTGCCGTCACTATAGAACTTAATTGTAGCACACCAAAGAAAAGTGTTGGGTTGACATTTGTGTTGCAGCTTAACAATATTCTGGCCGCTTGCTTTTTCTCATCTGAAGGTGGCGATGGCGCCTGCGTCTTATAGAGTGATGGGTGATGAACTCTGGAACAGTCTCCAATTCCATCGGCCTTCCGCTGCCTATAGGTACTGATGTTGTGCTCGTCCTTCAGACAAGAGAAGCACAGCCTATTCCTCTTGACAATTTCTATTTTGCTGCAGTCTCCAAATGGACAAAGTTTGCGCAGTTATCTATGAGGTGTGACTACCCCTTACAGTAGCGATATACATCCTTCTTGGCGGCGAGGAATTAGTGACTAAGCAAACAAGTCGGGCGATTTCATTCAAGCATTGGTTGAAATGCTTTAATATGGGATACGGCTTGATGTTGATGCTTCGTTGGGCCCATTCCAAGCGCTTGCTAATTGGAAGCATACTTACAAGCTCGTCGATAAGCTTAAGGTTAGCTAAATGCTGATGCATTCCATTAGGCTTAATAAATTTGTAGCGATTTTGCATCCTGGTAACAAATGGGATAATCATATCCAACTTGCCTTCTGCTATCGAAACGATCTCTCTCGACTCGACTAAAACGAAATTACAGAGGCGCCATAACTCGATCTACGTAGCTTGGGTGGATTATCAGAGATTCCACGATGTACTTTGCATCCCCTTTGATTCTTCTATGCAATCTGAAAAGGTTTTCTACGTTGGAGTATCAGAATATAGCGATGGACTCCAAGAAGGCAGTGCAGGAAATCGGCCACTCTATATGCCTTGGAGTTTTCGTCCAATTCCCTGAGTACTTGTATGCTTTGATGGGTGGTTAGGCACGAATGTTGGTGACGCATAGAGTTGTGAGTGTTGATTCGCTGGCTGACTAATAGGCTGGAACGTGATTAAAGGTTGCAGAAATGTTGCTACTCTTAGCACTAACGTAAGGATCTGCTGCGGCAATGACTCAGAGCCATGTTATCTTCCAACACCTATGGAATCTTGGATGGCTGTATTGATTGTGGCTGCGGTTGCCACGACATGGCTGCGTACTAAGCTGTTCCAGCTCTGGTACATATGACTGTCGGTATAAACAGTGACTGCAGCCGTGATGAAAAAGTTGAGGCTGCTGTTGCTTGTGGCTGCTGTTGTTCTCAAATCTTGACTTGTTGAAGTATTGGCTACGATTAAGGATGCTGAATTGGGGAAAAGAGAGTAGCTTACTGACCGACGGCTGAAGAGTATTTGCTCAATGCTGAGCCGCTCCGCTTTTTCGGCAGCAGCGTGGGCTTAGCTTCTCCATATGTTTCTGAAGTTTCTCTAAAGATTGACGAAATACCTGGCTGACTGGTATTCTCCCTCATGGCGGCGTCACTTTCACTCGTGTTGCAATGTTGTTGCTCTTCTTGCTGGGAATCAGTTTGACCTGTGAGTTATTCGGTATGGACAACAGCTGAAATTAGATTGCTGGCAAATTGTACAAGTAAATGTGGCTTATTCTCCCTAGACTGCGACGATAAAAATTTGGCGGATGGCTAAGAAGATAAATGCAGTGTAATTACCATATAACACTCTGGCGCCGATCGAAGCACAGTTGCTGGCACAGCAATATTGCTTGTAAAGAATTAAGCTATCGACGAAACCCGCTTGCACATGCTTCTTCAGATTTAACTTAAAAAAGTCTTTTACTTTGAATAATTTAGATGTTTATTCTTTGGTTTTCTTTTTACATTGGCGATGGCGATGGTTTGGGTTTCATTGTCGGAATGAAAAAAATTGTCTACTTTCTCTCAACTTCAGTTGAGATATGTAATATGCCCGCATTCCTACAGCGTTTTCGCGCTTGAAAGGAAGCGATCAGAATGCGAATTCGAAATTTCTGCAACCAGTATGTTTGTTTGAAAAGCCCAATCGATCGCCAGATGTTTTCCGATTCATAGTTGAATTCAAAATTTCACCACTGCTGGAAAAACACAAATTTCCCTCTATACACCAGTCACTTGCTTTTTCTTCCGTGCTGTGATGGGTTTTAACGGTCTTAAAACGGTCAATCAAAAATACCAAAAATACAAGTAATACCACAGTCTCATGACTGCAATAGCCGATCGAATATACAATACCAGCATTGGCACAAATACAATATATCAGGGATTGCTCTTATGCTCTGCTCTTTTGGATAGGACTGGATCTAAGAGTGTTACACGCAGTGCATACCCTCAACCAAAAATCTTTCAAACTGTTGACACAGCAGGTTTTGACTAACAAGGAAGATCTTCATAAAGCCTTAATAATTCAAGCTGTATAGAAGACAGGCATGGACTGGAAAACTACTAGAGAGACACACCGTTTCACTCTTTTTATTGGTGGTTGATAAGAGAATTGAATTATAATAGCTTAGAGACTGTTTTACAATTGTTCTCTCATACTTCTCTTATACCTTTGCCACAGAATGCAAAAAATGAAGTTTTACTTCAGTTGTCGATGCACAAGAAACAGGAAGGCTGGACGATGTTAGATGTCTTTGCTCTAAGAAGATAGATATTATTAAATTGCTGCGCGAAGACACATTCGATTCCACATTCTGGTGGATTCTAACACGCCATAACTGCAAAAAGGCGATATCTTTTAGGAAGATTAGTGGCTCTAATACCCCCCAAGGATTGTATAATATAAAAACAGCAAATATTAATTAAAACTAATTTATTTTTATTTTGTTCTATATATAAAATTACAAAAAAAAAGACAAAAAAAAAAAACGTATACCAATTATTTCCATATAACAGTTACATTAGTGTCCTTATCTATATCCTTCTCAATATTAAACGGCGACAGTCCAGTTTTACAACAGATATCATCAAAATTACAAAGACCCGTATACAATTTCTGTCGTCCCGATGGCACTGAACCCGTATATACTGGGTACTTTTGAATACATCGAATAAGATTGTGCTGAAGTCCAAACACTACAAGTTTTCTCTCATCGATATTATGATTTTGCGGACATAAACGCTGACATATAGCTCGTAAAGTAATACCATGCGTCATAGAGGCATAAAATTGAAAAATCTTCTGTATCGATGGCATTGTTTTTTCCTTTTCAGGATTGAGCGAAACATATTCTCTGCAGGCTTTAGTTAATTCTGAGCTCTGAATTAGAGTTTTTAAATATTGAGTGCACATGTAAACGTTGCTATATTTTAGAATTGGTAGCAATTGGACGACACCATAGTAAGCAAGATTTTGAACGCAGGATTTGACAAGATTAGTTTCAACATCGGCTTCAGCTGCTATACGTGCTATGTGATTAATGCCATTGATATAGGGTAGAATCTAATTGTGCAATATATAAACTAAAACTTATGTTTTATACATTGGGGATATTTTTACCTGTTGCGTTGTGAGATCCCAGCTTTCAAGAGGTGTGTTCTTGTATTCCAGCATTAGAAGTGGTACCATATGATCTTTTACAACAGGCGGATCTGGTTTGTGGGTTACAATTTTTAAATAGATTGTCGTGTCTCCCTCTGAAAAAAAAACTATTCGTTTAGCTTAAGAAACAACATTCAGAACTGAACTAAATCTATAAAAATATAAACAAGATAAGCAGTTTCCAGCAATATGAAGATTTTCACACAAAAGACGAAGAGCCACTAAGAGATCGATATCTCTGCGAGCTGATGTCTTAAGAAATACCCGTGAAACTTGTTCCGAATCCTTGCTTTACATTTTATTTTATTTTGAAATAAAGTACTCAGATAAAGAAGAGTCCTTTGTACTCTTTTTGCATTCCCTTTTAATAAAATTCTGTAATCCGGTATTGCGAAAAAGCGCTAAAAAGAGCAAAGAAAGGTCACCGGATTTTTGGAGACTTCCGAACGCATTTATTTCGTCGCCTTGGAATCTGAGTCATGCCTCCTACAATTGTGCTCATAAAAGACCCATTTGTTGATGGAAATCCTTACATATGTCGCAAGCAAGCTCAATGCGGATTCAGGCCCTGAGAAGACGTTATTTAAGCTTTGATCAGAAAGTTAATCGGTAATGTCATGTCCTACGGTCACATTGTGACTTACGACTTTATGGAAGAGATGTACACCATAAAAAAATTGGCCTTACCACTTATGGAACCGCAATAGGAACCGCAAGAATACAATTGTTTATTGTTATCAGCTTTGTATTCCACGATGTATTGAAAGATGACGATTAAGTCATGAGGTGGACAGTGACAGCTTTTGTAAATTACCTACGGATATGTCGGACTTCTTTTAATTAGCATTGTGGATCGACAACTCATGATGTTTAAAATATTTTAAACCCTACAAGCCAGTTTAACATTGTTTTTGAACAGCTTGAAATAGCTTACGACTTTTTGTACTCAGGCAAACTACCCGTTGCAACTTTTTCACTAGGCAGGGTGAAGTGCGTCTTGAGTTAGACTATGAAGGTTGCAAAGCAGGGGTGAGCAATGGCTACAGCACGTGGGATAGCAGTAGAGGCATTGTATAGGGAATCAGAATTACACTCACAACTTATAAGCAGGCGATAAGCAGTAGAAAAAATGCAACGTCGAAGCAGGATTAAACGACCAAACATTTTAAAGACTGCGGCGGAACGAAGAAAAAACTCGCAAGATCGCAATCAATGAAACTTATGTAGGTTGCTACTTGAGTTTTGATATATGGAAATACCTGTGTAGATACGTCAAATCTGACATCAGCATCGTAAAGTTTGACGTCTTTTTGGTACACGTGCTCAGAACGGCTAATTGCGTTTGTTACAGATACTTGGAAAATTCATCTGAGCCAAAATATGGAACGAAATCGTGAATATTTTCGTGCGATGATTTTTTATGATTTTCAATGTAGATTTGTATTGTATTTATTTGTTTATTTATTATTCTAGGTACAATATGTAGAAGTATGGATTACATAAATTCAAAAAATAGTAAATTTCAAAAGAATCCCCAGAAATATACAGCTACAGCTGGTAGCCAGTGCCCCATCAAAATTCAAATTCAAATATATAATTCTAAAATGAGCGAAAAAGAAAAAGGATTGTTTTTATTTTAAATATTGATGTTTAAGAGTCGTTCAATCTGTTGGTGGTTAAATTCAAAGATCCATGTTTTTACTTTAGTGAGCAAAGGTAACAAATTACGTATACGTCGGATGAAGTCGGGTAGCTTGTTAAACATTATCGGAGCTACTATCAAGGAAAACTTTTAAAAAAATATTTTATTGTGCGATGGTACAACAGCAGTGTTATTTCAATGAATTTGCAAGTTATGAATAGGATTTCTTCTAACTGAAAGATAGCCACTTCTAATAAAAAAAAGTTTAGCACTTTAGAGTTAGTTTCGAGTTTAAACTTAAGACAGTCAGAAGCGTGATAAAAAAGATTACAGTCAAACCGAGTAGAAGACCCTGATAAATTGAAATACATCACTTTAGTCTTATTACTCAGAATCATACGATGCTGAGCAAACAATCAGCGTCTCAAAAGATCTAAGTCAAAGTTAATGTCAACTATTAAGTTAATTGGATATTTACCTGCGTAGGAAAAGGCTATGTCATCAGCAAAAGCTGTCGAGTAACCATTAAATTTCTGGAGAAAGATGGAGTTAACAAAAATTAAAAAAAGTAATGGTCAAAGGACTGACCCTTGTGGTACACCTACCTTTTAGTTACGTAGCACACTATATTTTCCTTTAATTTTAACATGCTGCTTTCTATCAGATAAATAAGAAGCAAACCAATAATACAAAAAAACCACGAAATCCTGCTTTATAAAGCTTACTCAATAGAATGTAAGGATTTGTAAGATCAAACGCTTTAGTTAGATAAACAAAAAGGGCAGCATTGATGACACTTTGGTTGATACCATCATAGACCTCACTACATAACTTTAAAAGTGCGTCTTTAGTAGATCTGCCAGCTTGAAATCCAAACTGACAATCCCTAAAAAATCGTTGCTTGTTTAAAAAATCTAGAATTCTTCTTTTCATGGCTTTTTCAAATATCTTTGAGCAAACGGGCAAAAGAGATATCGGTCTGTAGTTATTAAGACAAAAAAGAATTTGATTTTTTATGGAGCGGAATAACTTCAGCAATATTAAGTGCATCAGGACAACCATCCGCTATAACAGTGTTGGAGTCTTTTTATTAAATTAATAATTTTATATAATTGACTTGAAGAAATGGGATTAAAACAACAGCTTTCACGAAAAAAGGTATCACTTACTAGTATCACCTCGTCAGCAATAGTAGGATTGTTTTTATCTAATAAGTAAGTAAATTAAAGGGTTTTCCAATAGGACTTGACAACTTTGAATTTAATTTGTGAACGCACTCTTTCACCAATCATCAAATTGTCACTGTCAATTTATACAGTAGACTCAACATTTTCATCATGGTAAAGTACACGAACGAGCAACGTCTGCAAATTATAAAAATTTTCTACCAAAATTCGGAGTAGATGATTGCAACTTTAAGAGCGTTAACTCCAATTTTCGGTCGTAATTCTCGCCCTAGTAGACAGGCAATAACAAGTTTAGTGCAAAAATTTGAGTCTACATATTCCTTCTGTGATGTTGCCGTGTCAGTGATAAACGGGTTGGTCGAAGTGTCGAAAATATCGCTGCCGTTCAGGCGTCCATAGCAAACGATCCAAATCAGTCAATTCCACGGCGTTCTCAAGAATTGGGCATCGCTCAGACCACATTATGGCGTATTTTGCGTAAGAATCTTGGTCTACACCCATACAAGATCAAGCTGACTCAAGAATTGAAGCCGATGGACCATTTGAAGCGACGTACGTTCTCCGATTGAGTTCTGGAGAAGATGCGCCAAGATGATGAATTTCATCGCAAAATCATCTTCAGTGACGAAGCTCATTTTTGGCTCAATGGGTTCGTCAATAAGCCAAATATGCGTTATTGGTCGGAAAAATGTGCTTCATTAATCACCACTTCATCCACAAAAAGTAACTGTTTGGTGCGGTTTGCATGCCGGCGGCGTTATTAGGCCATAATGATCGTCACGTTACTGTAATTGGTCAGCGTTATCGCGCCATGATCACCGATTATTTTTGGCCCGAATTTCAAGATATAGACTTGGACGACATGTGGTTTCAACAGGATGATGCCACAAGCCACACAGCACACGTTACAATCGATTTATTGAAGAGTAAGTATGGTGAGCGTGTCATCTCAAGAATTGGGCCAGTCGATTGCCCGCCTCGTCCGTGCGATTTAACGCCGCTTGACTAATTTCTGCGGTGCTACGTTAAGTCATTGGTTTATGCCAACACACCGAAGACGTTGGAAGAGCTCAAAGCCAACATTGAACGGAAAATAGCGGCCGTTTCGGCCGAAATGTGTGGCCGAGTCGTTGAAAATTGGGTACAACGAATCGACCGCTGCAAACGTGCCCATTTGCACATCATAACCTTTTGAAAGAAGTTTTGAATGCACTATTGGAAGGGTATTTCTTACATTTAAGTCCCAATCTATTTTGACGTGGATATGTCTAACCGCTTGTCTGTCTGAAGAATGTGTCCGTCACAAAATGTATCCCATTTTTGCTTTTCTTCTACCGTTCAGTCATCGTACTCTGTGTGCGTTTTTTGTGTTGTTGTTGGGTTTGTGTGCTTCACAACAAATCAACTGTGCAAAGGAATGGGATATTGGAGAACAGTCTGTACAGTCTGTACGACATGAATCGTCGTCGCTCTGTTTCTTGACGTTTTGTGTGTGTTACAAATATACGTTTAATCATTTGTGCATATTTGTTTTCTTTTTCCTCCTTTAGACTTTTCCCCAATGCTGGTACTGCCACCGATACCGCTGCCGCTACTTTGGCGGTTCTTATATCATTGTATTGGTTGATGGGAAGTGATGGTGCTGGATTTTATTAGATTTTTCCCAGATACATATTTTGCTTTCCTTCTACCGTTCAGTGATCGTACTCTATGATAAGTTTGTCTTTTACACCGATTTATTGTTGAAAACAGGGGTTGATAGGAAGGAAGCATCCAATTGTGGGAAAAGATGTAGCATGACACGCTGTTTATGTGTAATGCAGGTGGTTTAAGGGTTGTGTGTAGTTGACTCATAAAAGTCGTTAGATAGTTGTTTTGCTTCTCTTCTTTTAGTCGATTGATCGTACATTCCTACCTTGTGTTGTGTGTACAATGGGTTGCCGGAACAGGGGTGGATAGAAAACAAAAATAATTGTAAGAAAGGGTGTGGTAGTTTTTATTTTTATTCTGAATTTGTTCGCCTATAGTCCGAATCATAGGGGTTTGTTAGAAAATCTAGAACAGCATCATTATTACAATATGCCGATAATTCTCAGTGGTGATCTCAATTTAGATCTACGTAGCCCTGATGGTGCCAAGTTTTTAGAATTTATACACAACGAACTTGGTTTAGAAATGAACTACAATCTTGACATCTCAACAACTCGTAATTCAACCTGTATTGATGCCATCTTCTCCCGACACATCGACAATCTTTAAACACGCCACTATGCGAATATTTCCTACTTTAGTACACACCGCCCATTTATTGTCTATAATATCGAGTTCTACAATTTGAGTACAACAGGTGATGTCTATACTGGAACTAAACTCATTTTTTCATAAAGGTAATACCATACTACTCGTATAACGTAACTTAAAAAACTTGTGTTTTTTTTTACACCGGGGTAAAACTTTAAAGCATCTCTTTTTTTGCACAACCACCCTATATTCTATTTATCGTCACTCGTAAAACAATTAAGGTTTTTTCATCGTATGCCTATAAGACATATCCATGTACCAATGTATCTGCATGTCGTGTAGATACTTTCAGCAGTTTACTGCTTTTTGTATTTAATGGGGTCTATCATCGTAACCGATCGGAACGGAATTTCCTCCGTTTTATATGATTTTTTTGGTTTATTTTTCTTAGGTCCAGACATCCATCCTTTTAATCGTCTAGATTTGCGATCAGTATTAATTAAATTAAGAGTACAACAGTCAAGCAAAATCCCTAATTTGTGTATAAAGTTATCAAAAGCTATAGAAGGATAATTTTCGTTATAGACATCTGGCCAAAATTCAAAGCGGATAAGGAAGTTAAGCCCATCAAAATCAATTTTTTTTTTAAAGGTTTACTAGTAATTAATTTATTGCTTTCATTAATAATGTCTAAATAGTGAAGACTTATCATACAATGATCAGTGATTCCGAAATCAGCTAAAGAGCTCACAAGACCACAACTGCGAGATCTACCACTTTTAGAAAAGATAGGGTCAATGCATGTACTAGAGGTATCACATATGCGCGTTGGCTTAACAATACAACAATCCAAACCATTAGTCGCTAGTAACATTAGGTAAATATTCACAAAATTAGTCTTAGAGAGGAGATCAATATTAATATCACTCAGGAAAATTAAGTTCATTCATTAAGTTCATCAAGGAAAACATCATAGAGATGTTCATCCAGCCTATAGGTACAGAAAAAAGGCAGTTTTTTCATCTTTTAAATAAAAATTAATTTTTACAATATCCGCACTTTGCAGATTAAAGTCAGAAACTTCTGAATTATTGTATATAATTTTGATAAAAACACCGACGCCACCAGACGAATAAGAATTGTTGCATGTAGGAAAAAAGGCATAACCCGTGATCCCGTATAGTCATCTTTTTCACTATCGAAAATCCAAATTTCGGAAACGAAAATAAAGTCAAGCTTATTTGAACACGATTCAATATGCAGTACCAATAAATCAAAATTAGAGCGAAGACTACGAATATTTCGGTGAACTATAAAAAAGCTATCTGAGAATGCATGGTTATTTTGAAAAATACTTTGCAAAATATCTTTATCAAAGCTACAAGTAGAAACAATATTAATTTCAGGATCAAGATTCATTTGATTAAAGATTACTTAAGTCATCTATACAATTAATTTTAATAACTTTATCACTTCTATTTTCTCATTAACAGTTCTGAATTATTGAACCATAAATACTTGTAGTGTTTAATTTTCTTTTATTTCCTACGCAGCTTTCCGAAGTTCCCTGATGTGAAAAGATAAACTATGGTTTATATAGATATAATTTCTGTTGTAATCGTTTCCAAACAATTTAGCTGGACAGCTAGCCTTTTATTTGTAACGTTCTTTTTCATAAGCTTCAGCTTTGTATTATATGAATAAAACTTAATACAAAGAATATCAGTTGATTCAGCGCCAGCCGTTTTTGTTTTTATTTTTTTTTATGTAAATGTTGTCAATTTGATCTTGAGAGATTTGTCTAAAGCATTAGACTTAGTTAGATGATGTACTCCAACTATTTCTACACCGTTCCGTCTCTGACTTTGCTCAGCGAATTTAATCTATACTGCAGCGAATTAATTTGTTTGAGCATGTCACTTTTCTCTTGACGAAGTACCTCAAACGCATTCAATAGGTCAGTGTTGACTTTCTTAATCTCCAAAATTTCTCTATATATGTCTACCAAAGAAATTGGCAGACCAAGAACATTCATTGGTGTAACAAGATCATTTTTGTTGTAACAGCCGATGAGTTTGCGACAGCGATGGAGGTGACATGCGTAACAGCAGGTGCAGAGGTTTTGGTGATAGGAACAGTAGCAACGTCCGTGGAATGAAAAGCAGTAGACAATGGAGAGATAATTCCTGATCTACGACGAAGAGATGTACAGGAAGGACAGCGGTATGGAAGACCGGTTTTTTCCATATATTCCACGCCACTTTCTAGAATATTAAGACAAGTAGCGTGGAATAATTTTGCACAATCGCCACAAGTTAATTTGAAAACAGATCTATCCATTTTACTATGACAAATTACGCAAATGCAAGGCATTTTTTTTTGTATTTAAATTATTTTTGATTATCTTTGAATAATTTAACTCAAGTTTGAGAGGAGATCAAAAGAAAAGTGTGTTCTCCCCACGTCACTGATCAACTTGATTCATTTTTCGGTGATGAAGCACCTTCCCTGTCCACCGCATTTCGCTGGTTTTCCGAATTCAATCGTGGTCGCCGTTCCCCCAGGACGAATTTCATGAAGGTCGTTCAAAATCGGTTGTGTTGCCAGAAAGCATAGATGCTGTCCGGGAACTGTTGCAATAGCAGTGACTTGTCGTGAAATTGGGCCATGTTTGGGCATCAGATCCACTTGCATACATTTAGTATTGCATGAGCATTTGGCCGTTAAAAAGATTTCTTCGCGTTGGGTACGCTTAATTTGACAATCACTCAAAAAATGGCATGTGTCGATTGGTTAAAAGAAATGTTGAAAAAATTCGATCGCGGTGCTTCAAAAGACGTGTATATATGTGGCAGGCCACGAATTATGTATCTATGTATGTATATGAGCCCGAAACGAAACAGCAGTCGACTGTATGGTCGCCCGCGAAGCATTTCGTAGCACATGGTCACCAGTTTCTTCGGAAAACCCGGATATCTTGCCAACGTAGAACAGTCAATTCAGAATGGTACACCACCATTTGTTTGCCAGAAATGTGACTCTTTGAGCACTTAAAACATTGAATTGACAATTCGCACAGACCTGATGATTGGCATCCAATGACTTTCTTTTATTCCCACACATCAAAAATAAATTGCGAGGTCAACGCTTTTCGAAGCCTGAAGAGGCAATTGATGCATTTAAGACGCATGTTTTGGAGTTACATCATCGGAGTGGAAAAGGTGCTTCGAAAATTGGTTCAAACGCATGCAAAAATGTATTGAATTTCATAGAAATTATTTTGGAAAATAATAAATCTATTCTTAATGATAAATATATATATATTTTTTTTTATTTATTTATTTTTTTTTTTTTCAAAACTCAAGTGGCAGCCAACGGGAGACAATGAGGTTTGCAATGTAAGGAAAGAATACTTAAACGCTTTACTAAAAGAAGAATTTCCGCGCAGTACAATTCCCTCGGCTTTTACCATAGCTGAAATTAGCGAATCTGTAAAAAGAATGAACCGGAAGCCTGCAGTCGGATCAAATAACATACCCTTCGAAGTGTGTGGGACAAATCGATCGAAAACCTGATCAGTGGAGGGAGAGCTTTCTTATTCCATTATATAAAGCCAAAGGTGATGTGAAAAACTGCAATAACTACCGATCGGTGAAATTAACGTCGCATAACATAACAATATTTCATAATACGAAAACATACTGGAGAGTTCACTATAGCAAGCACACGATTTCCTTATCTCAACATATAAAATGGGACATGGCAGTCTCCGCATCATGAAACGCTAAATCAAATTGATCACATTGTGGTAGACGTACAGCATGCTTTGAGTAAACTGGATGTCTGAAGGTTCCAGGCAGACAACAGTGACTCGGATTACCACCCAAGCACCACAACAAAGAAGAACTACTCTGAGAAGATATAACATAGCTGCAATCGCAAGATTCCGCCAGAATCTTTGCCGAGTGCGTATCCTAAAATTTGGCCATAACTCCTACGTCGCCAGCATCAAGTACCGAAGAGCCATGGCAACGCTGCAATCGAACCAACAGAGACGCCACAACTGATGTCAGATGTGCTGAGTTTGCCGGCAAACACATGTAGCTAGATTAAGGCGGAAACCTTATACTAGTATCACAGTCAGTGCTGAGAATATGGAAAAACTTGTTGTATAACTGTATAACGGCAAAGAAGACCAACATCCCGCAGTCAGCCGCAATAGACCATTCAACTTAGATGATGATAGCCAAAACTTCCGTCCACCTGATCAAAATGAAGTAAGGACAACAATACCTAAGCTGAAAACCAACAAAGCAGCTGGACCTGGCGTCTCAGCTGACGAGGTATACTAAATGGCTTTGTGTAGAGCATACACCAACTCATTTCTCAAATCTGGTCAGAGTGTGTGCCTGATGAATGGAATCTCAACATTATTTGCTCAATCCACAAAACAGGAGACCCCTCAACTGCGCCAAACAATAAAGGCATAAGTCTTCACAACATCACCTACGACTGAACCCCTTCATCAAGGAAAGTCTACAATCTTCTACCAAATCCTCACATTCCGGCAGATTTAGGAAAAAACTCAAGAAGTCCAAATCGCATATGACAGCATTTATAGAAACGAGCTATATAGAGCCATATCTGGTTTTGGTATCGCTGCCAAGCTCGTCCGTCTGTGCAGAATGACGATTGAGAATGCTCGCTGCTCCATCAAAGTCGGTAACAACTTCACCGAGACATTTGATGTCAAAAAAGGGTTTAGAAAAAGTAACGCACTATCATGTGACTTCTTTAACATCACAATTGACAGAATTGGGCGGAACTCATAAGCGAACAGTGGAGGCACAACCTTTCAAAAGTCTGTGCAACTACTAGCGTACGCCGATGTTAACGACATAATTGAGAACACAGCGAGCTCTCACCGGTGCGTTCGCTGGTATTGAAACGGAAGTAGGCAAAATGTGTTTATCGGTAAAGAAGGACAAAACCAAGTGTATGCTGTCAACAAGAAGGGACACACAATCTCGACAGAACGTCACAGTCGAGAGCTATAATTTCGAGATAGTAAGGGACTTTGTCTACCTTGGCTCTACTATAAATTTAGCCAACAACACCTCAGTAGAAATCGCTGTTTCTTAGGGCTAAGAAGGCAATTGTGTAGTAAGGCCCTATTCTGCAAAATGAAGGAGACTATATAAGACATTGATCATGCCTGTACAATCTAACGCGAATGAAGTCGTTTCGAGAGAAAAATCCTCCGAAAAATATTCTCTGTAGTAGAAGATTGAACAACGGCCTATACAAGCTGTCGCCTAGGATGGCTAGCTAACCCGGAGGGACAACGCAGCAGGTGCGCAAAACTAGAACGATGCTAAACCTACTTGGAGTGCGGAACTGGAGGCAGTAAGCTAAAGATCGGGCTAGTTAGTTAAGGCCCAGGTTCACCCCGAACTGTAGCGCCACCTAAGTGAGTAAATAAGCACTAGAGAGTTCTAGACAGTTGTCAATGCAACATTATATACTCTATTCAGTCAATTAGGTGCGCAGTGAAAAACTAATGCTTCGAAGATCTGCATGTTGCCTTTAATGAGTTGGAAAAAAACGTCCGATAGAGTTCACGGAGATCATATACATATACCGTATAAGAATTATACGAGATTGGTCAACAAGATGATGATATGGTTTATGAAAGAGCATCGGGCTCGAAAGCCTGCTTGCCCTAAGCCTAGGTGTGCTCCCATGTGCTTTTACTCGATTGTCATTCTAGTCCTGCTTGCTTTTCCCAAGGATTCTAATAACGACTGCTATCTCTGAGTAATTGGTAGCTTCCCTGGGTTTAGTTTCCAGTGCAAATACGTGGTAAGAAGACGCTTCTGAATTCACATTGTTATGTTAACTTATTTGTTAATAATAGGAACAGTGCGAAGCGTTACTAATTCACTTCGCCGATGACGTTATGCCCCTTACTCTAGGCACCCAGTTCGTTCGTTATGTTGTAAACGGTTTTTTTGTCGCACACACTTGCTGCTTTTCAACCACAGTGCGTTGCTGTGTTTTCTCTTTCCACATAAACACTTTTTCTTCACGCGCTACTGTACTTTCGTTTGAGTTTACTGCGATCCGTTGCAAGATACATATCTGATAAAACCTTTATGCTGTGACTTTGCTTTCTTTTGCGAATTTAAATGATTGTTAGAGCAACTTCACAGCTATGTAGTGATTATTTACGTTCTCATGCACGGAGCTGTTGATTGTTTTTCTCTCGGTCTTACAGTGGTCCATGGATTTTCACAAAATCAGGCATGCGACAAGCACTATAATTATTGGAAATGCTTCTTTCTGAAGTCACTCTGTTTAGAGTAGTTTCTAACGGTCACATTAAGTAATTTAACGAATTAAAGTACATCCAATGCAAAACCTTACCAACAATTGTCGTTACTTTGTTCCTATTCAAATCGTGTATCACAGTTTCGAAAAGTTTTTGCAATTTCTTCTTATTGTCATCTTCCTTTGAGAGAAAGCAAGTCTCTTCCTCCATCATTATCTAAAAGTGCGTAAATAATACATGAACTTAACTTTGATTTTCCATTGGTTGCTTACATACCAAATATTCGGAGAGTTTCTTAACCACAGGCTCATATTGGACAGACCTCGCCCATGCATCGCACACAAAACATAAATTAAAATGAAAAGCATTTCGAGCATATTTCTGGTGGTCAATGCGAACAGGATAACCCACAATCTTAAGCTGCAAAGCGTTCACGGTTAAAATACATCGCTGCAACTGGGGTTTGGGAATGATATACACATTGATGGCATCAAAAATTTTCTGTTTAACATAATCCTCTGGTACCTGAAATTAAATCTGTAATCAATCTTAATGGAAGTGTAAAATAGAACAAATTTAACTTGGCAACTTATTTTGCATCCAGCAGTTGGATGGAATTCACTCAGAAATATACACCGTATGAGGCCTTCTGTGCCGTATTCTTCTAAATTTTTTGGATTTGAATTCATTTTCAATTTGTTTTTAATTGGATTTTAATAATTATTACTCTGCATTGCGGGTGGGGAACGGGTTTTCTCTTTTTTGTTATCATGTAAAGTATTGGACTTTATAAAATTTTAATTTTGCATCAGCTGCTTTTGACAATTGAATTGATATTCGAATTGATAAACAAAAGTGATAGGTGATTTCAAATGTGGTGAAAATCAATGACAATCTATGTTCACTGAGACATTTATGCTTTGTTCAGTGAGACTGTCCCGGACTGTTCCGAACGCAAAAGTGCAAATTTTCCTGTTCAGTGAGAAAAATTTCTGTTCGAATCTGTTCTGCTCTGTGTTCAGTGAGGCTGTTCCAATCTGTTAAGAACAGAAAATCTTGCACCTACTTTCGAAGTAGAACTCAATTGTGAAAAATGTCAATATCAGCTGTGCTGTACTTTTTTGTTCCTATTTGATTTGACGTTTATCACAAAACTGTGCTGTTCTGTTCTAGTTTTTCCTCACTGAACAAATCTTTAAATAAATTGATGAAAAGATAAATGTATATAAATAAGAATTTCTCGAGCACAACTGGCGTTGTGGAACCGACAACGTAATTTCGAATTTAATATGTGTAACGTTGAGTCACGTTGAAGTTAAAGTAGCTCTAAGTAAAAGCTTCGGCCCATAGAATCCGTTGCGTCCGTTACGATGCCGGATAGGTTGACGTTGACGTCTTTGACGGAAATGGCAGTCCCATAGAATCCGTGGCATACGTTGGCAGAATAATGAACGAAACGAAACAATATTATATATTGTATATATTTTCTTTCAAGCTATGACAATTTCTCTTCATTCTCTCAATGTCTCCACCAATGAAAGTGCTTACTCTCAATTTGTGAATGCGTGAACCTCAATATGTGAAAGTATGGTCCTCAATGTGTGAATATGTGAACTGCCAACGGATTGAAAAGTAGAAAGTAAATCTACTTTATCCGTCCGTTCCGTCATATCCTTTGTTTATGGGCCTGCTTCCATAACAATGTGTATATTCTATCAAGCTGTCAGTCGACGCAACGGACGCAACGGACGCAACGGATTCTATGGGCCTTGGCCTTAAAGTATGGGGAGAGAAAGAACCTACAAAAAAAAATTTATCGGAGAGGTACATAGGTACGGCTTCTGTCGAAACTAATTTCGCGGTATTACTAGCATACTCGTAAATGTCAACATTGTTATTTGCTCGGGAAAACAAACGTCGTATCTGCCTTACATGAGCTTTAGTTTAGAGATGTGAAATTTCCTCTTAACATATCTGAATTCGTTATTCACCACTCCTCCGAACTGTCACCGACAGTACAACGAACCAAAAAAAAAAGGCTTTAAGGAAGTGTCAAACGAATTTTCCTGACTCGGTCGGATTGAGACGAATATTTTTCACTTGCAGTAAAATTCAATTCTTAACTCTGTGTGTTGCTCAATCGTGTGAAAATCTTTTCTAAACCAAAACCAAGGCATTCTACAACATGTACAATGTGAGTTCAAGTTGATTAACGACTGAAATTAGCCCCAAACGCAGAGTTTCTCCCGGCTGTGTTTTTGTAGACACTTTCGGTTGGATTATTGATTTTTTTCCTTTTCGAAAAGTTTTCATCCACAAAGGATGGTGTACAGTGGTTTATCTTTTTTCCAACAGTCACAGTAAAAGCTAAAATAAGTGAATAGAAAAACGAAAACAAAGTCTTTTGTGTGATTTATAAAAAAAAGTATTTCCTTTGAATTTTAACTAGAGAGACTTGTGCTGCTGTTAACTCTACTACGTCGGTGGTTCTTGGTGTTTTTCAATCAGGGAGAGGGCGTGAACACCACCCCAAAAGCCTTGGCCGTGTGTGCCTTTTCTTTTCAAGCACAAAAAGTGCACAAGTAGTGTCATTTTAATTCAGATTTTCCTCATTTTTCATTGCATGCACCCTTAGCATGGCAATGGATTGTGTTTGTAGTGTGCTCTAGGGAGACGAATAACAGGATACCCTTAACAACAGAAAGTCAAGTGCATGTTTTTTTTATATGTAGTGTGTGAGCTAACCTTTGATTAAATTCAATAAACCAATAACCCAAAGATTAATTAAACAAAGATGAACTCGGACAGCAGTGAGAAAGGCAGTTCAATTATACGTGGTCGTCCTTATCCTAAGATGAATCCAGTTGTTGATTCAGAATTTGAGAAACCACAAGAACGATACGTATGGGAGATGCGTACTCGAAGTCCTAACATTACTCCAGCGAGTACGGTTTTAAATTCCCCAGATCTAACCGAGGTACAATACTCACAGCATCATGGACGACAGCATCAGATTCGTGTTGGTCGAAGTCCAGTCAGTCAGATTGATAGCATGGTACCCCAGGGATTAACGAGCCCGGGATCTCCAACAGATGTTGGCAAGGCAGGCGGCCATTGTGTGCGCGATGGAGAGATAGTCGTCTTCGATGATATTGATACGGATTGGATCAAGTCACATGGAAAGGATGGCAACGCTGAAGATGTCCTTAAAGTAACGAAAATGATTGGCCAGCTGCCAATTGCTGAGTATGAGGGTTCACCTCGACGCATAGGTAACCAACAGCAGGGCTATAGTCTACAGACAACAAGCTTTAAAATGGCAAATGCAACTAGTGGTGGGTTTCCAACACGTCCTCCTGGTTTTCCGCAACGTATTTCGCAACATTCTTCCACTGCCACTTTGGACACCAAGGAAACCAACCATAGAACGGAGAATCTTATCGATATTGACGATACAGACGGCAATGGGATCGATGGAGATGGTGACAATCAAAATGATTCCAACGTAGCAGACGAATTGCGACCCAAAACTCCGACATTCGACTATTTGTATGAGTTTTCCGAAACCAGAAAGGTACTGGAGGAGTTCTTTAAGGGAGCCAACACCGATGAGAAGCAGTTTGCTGATTTCACCGAAAGCGATGACCTCGGCAGTTGTGTAAGTTTATTCTAAGTCTCATAATATTTAAATTTTTCTCTCTCATTATTCGTCGTGTGTCGTTAATTGTTTTCTTTCTTTAATCGTGACAATATGAGCCTCCAGTATGATGATATCGAGTAAATCATTCAATTGATGGCTTGGCAGTGAGTCACCGGAAGTTTATGTTGTGTTCGTTCATCGCTAAATTGTTTGTGTTTACATTAAAGACAATATTGGATGCAGGTCTTGCGATGTGTTATTTATCTGAATTAGTTTTCTAAGTGATTAAATTTTCTATTATAGATGTGTGTAAAATGTCATGAAAGTATGGTGTGTGGTTAAGTGCAGACACCATCAATATAAAACCTGTAATTGACGATTTTTACACTACAAAAGAGGTCGCCAAACGAGTGTGATTAATTGTGATTAGGTCAGCTTTAAATGGCAATATCATTAAACTTTTAAGATCATCGTAAGAAATAGGTTTACGTTCACTACGATGGTTAAATCGGTACACTTCTTTTATGTCTATAAAGAAGTCTGTGGACTCTTAGGTTTCTTCTGGTGCTAGGGCTGAAGTCATTTGTATATATCAGCGATGCGGTTGTCTTCAAGTTGCTTACGTTAATCGATCTATCGCTAGCTATTTGCCAAAATTATCTGGTTCCATGACTAGACTGCGGTAAATGCAAACATATTTTCTAAGAACGAAGAAATTTTGCTTTATGGTATCTCCTCTGTGAATTGTTTTTATTTTTTTATTTATTTATTTATTTTAGCGGTTCTTCAACTATTTTATGATCGAAAAATAAATGTCCGAGGCACATTTAACGAAATCTTACAATGCTACCTTCATTTTTAATATTAGGTTGTGCCACATGCAATGTCCGATTTTCGCTCAGTCGGAAATAAGAAGTTCCCGAGTGAACATCTGTGCCAGAACGTTAAATTTTCTTTTTTCATAAAATAAAGCAGTACGTGTGCTTGACGTGTGAGAATCTTAGGGTTCGTTACAAGTACCGTTATCCTTTTTTCTAGGAATTATTTACCATGCTGTCGGCAGTTCAAATTCGAACCCTCTTCCTTTACGAATGGGCATTTATTTTAGACATAATGCGTCATTGGCATTGACGCATTTGAGGATGTAGCGGTAAGCGAACGCACTATACGACGTTGGTTTGGAAAATTCCGTTCGGGAGATTTCTGTCTCGACAATGAACCACGTGGGAAGCCGGAAACGTTAGTTGAGGACGATGTTTTAAGAGCAACGGTGGATGCGGACCCAACGAAATTGGTGCGGGTGATTGCACAAAGCATGGGAGTATCCCCAATGACAATAAGTCGACACCTTTCTCTCATAGGAACGAATCCCAAAATCTACGGCGCTCGCTTAGAAATCTGCCCATCGTTTACATTCAGAAACCAAACTGAATCGTTTTTGTACCGAATAGTCACAAGTGAGGAAAAGTGGACACTGTATGATAATCGTAAAAGATCTGGGCAGTGGTTGGATGCAGATGAAAAACCAAAACACACCCCTAAGCCCGATCTTCACCCAAAAAAGGTTATGGTGACAATTTGGTGGACATCGAAAGGATCAATCCACTTTTCATTTCTTCAACGAGGAGAAACGATAAACAATATCAAATATTGTGAGGAAATCGACATACTGCACGCCAAATTGACTGAAAACAAACCTACGTTGGTCAATAGGCACGGTCCGATCCTTTTGCATGACAATGCTAGACCCCAGTAAGTGCAAAGGTGCAAAGGCTGTTGGAGTTGGGATTTAAAATTCTTCCGTACTCTCCTGATATTTCTCCAACGGATTACCAACTTTCCCGCAATCTGGATTAATTTTGCCGGCAGAGGTCATAAAAGCGTTTGAAGATTTCATTGCCTCAAAAAGTCAGCACTTCTACGAAAAAGGAATATTTGACATATTATCACGTTGGAAGAATGTCATAGATGCCAACGGATCCTATTTTCATTGAACAAAAATATACGGAAAAATAATATTGGGTTTTAAATTTTTACTATAAAATTTTTACTGTAAAAACAAGCCAATATTGAAAGGCCAAGAATTAAACAATTGACAGCTTTTATAAACAATACTATTTTGAGAGAAATTATTGAGATATAATGGCCATGTGAAGTCGTCTCTATTCCTAAGTTGGTACGGCTGAGTATCCCCAACATATCTTATGTAACTCTTTAAGGGGGGAAGGTCGCGAAACAAGGTACATTTTTAAGGATTTTTTAGTCAGTGAAAAATTGGTGAAAAATTTTTTAAAAAAATCTTTTATTGTCAGATAGAAACATCTGTTAACTATAAAAAAAATCATTATTTTTTTTTTCAAGATGACGGCCCTACAGTGCCTCAAAGTCAAGCGTTTTTGAAAATGGCATGCAATCTGGAGACTTTATTTTTCACTGTAACATAAAGTCAAAATATCTCTTGTTAAAAACATTGTTTCTCCTACTAAAAGCCTTTAAAACTCAAAAACCATTTCATTTTGCAGAAATTTTAGAAATCAGAAAAAAACGCATTTTTCTAAAAGTGTCAAGAAGATCTCCTCAAAATTTTAGAACTATCGGACAATTATTTCTTGAGTTATGTTGCATGCCTTGATGAAAAATGCAGTTTCGAGAAAAAGCGATTTAAAGTTTTCGGAGCAAAAAAAACGACAAAAACAACAGGGACATTATTCTAATTCTTCGTAAAACCCATCTTGAGCTGCTCTTACTTGTTTACGAAGTGTAAGGGCTTCTTTTGAGATGCAAAGATGCCTCTTTGCTAAGAAAAGGAGCAGGCGGAGCGGAGCGTCCCCTGTTCATGCGGTCGGAAGCGCCAGCTGTGCGCTCTACAATTGAGCGTGCACCTGTGGCCGAAAATACGCTGCCATTTCGAAACGAATAAAGATTTTGCTTTGAAATTTTAGAATAAGTAGAAAAATTTCCGTTCCGTCTGATGAGCGGCAGATAATGTGCAAACTTCATAGGGAACGAAAGGCTTACAAGCTTTTTTCGCAATAACGGATGATGATCTTTCCAACGGGCGTTTATTTTCAACTAGATTTTTCACCAATAAACCATTTAAAACTGTCCATATGCGGAAGGGTGACCATTTTGAACGAGCAAATGAATTTACGACTGTAGCATCTACGAGGGTTGTTTGAAAAGTTTCCGACCGAACAATGATTCCGAGCGCAGTTTTCAGATGAGGGAACAAAAAGAAGTCGCTTGTGGTTAGATCTTTTTAATAAGGCAGATTAACCAGATCAAGCAGTCCAAACCGTAATTCATGGATTTTCGCCATGGCAACCGCTGAGGTGTAAGACGGCGCGTTGTCTTGGTGAAACAGGATTTTTTTTTTGCAAATGTGGCCGTTTTTCCGCGATTTATGCCTTCAGCTTGGCAGGTAATGATGCGTAATATGCTCCTGTAATGGTTTTTCCTTTTTGAAGATAATCGATCCTTTACTATCGCCATCTGAATTGACTGCATTTTTGTTACGGGCGTATAATGGTGTATCCAAGTTTCATCTACAGTAATTAATCGGCGCCAAACCTCGGATTTATTGCGCCTAAACTGCGCCAACAGAGCGTTGGAAATGTTCATTCGAACACGTTTTTGGTCTAACGTAAGCAAACGCG
The DNA here is from genome assembly GCA_949129095.1 of Volucella bombylans. Lineage (NCBI taxonomy): Eukaryota > Metazoa > Arthropoda > Insecta > Diptera > Syrphidae > Volucella > Volucella bombylans. The sequence goes on along the minus strand of OX422143.1, from coordinate 106,648,100 downwards.
GCACCTAACGCGCGGACAGCTTTCTCATGCCTAAAACTTGATTTAATATGTAACAAACACGTTCTTTGGACATTTTCATAACCTCTACTATCTCTCTCACTTTAATTCGGCGGTCGTCTAACACGAATGTCAACTAAAAACTGCGCGTCCAAAATGACTGAAACTCCGGTAAGTAACTGTCAAAAGATACACAACTAGCATTCAGTAGCTTTTATTGACGAGTGCCGCTATCTTTACGTTGCGGTCGGAAACGTTTCAGACAACCCTCGTATTTCATGCTTTTTCTGTCCAATTTATAAACTGACAAATTCTGGTCGAACTTGTCCACGTAGTTCAAGCGTTTATTGTGGTCAACAACTGCAGTTGGACACAATACTTTTGATACAGTCCCATCCTTGTTCTTACGTGAAACCTCGCTGGATTTTCCTTCGGGGTGAAAATTGGAGAAGATATGTGCAGACCGCTTATTTTTCCATTTTATAACGGTTAGGGGTGTGCCACTGTAGAAAAGGTCAGAGTCTCCCATTTTCATCTAATTAGCTGGTGGGAACAACGGGTGATATTTCCTCGTGTTATTTACCGTTCAACAGGCATGGATTCCGTCTTTCTTCAAGTCTTCCTTTAGCTCCACACCAGTAAAATAATTGTCAACATACACCACATGATTTTTGTGTTTGAAATCGGACATCAAGACATCGGTTTCTTTGGCATATACTCTTTCATATAGCTCCGACCCTTGAATTTTATCATGGACTCGTATATGGCTTTTTCACGAGTAGAATTTTCACATTTTTTAAAATTTGTTGAGAATATATGGAGCATAGGTTTAATTTTATAAAGTCTATTGTAATTGATATAGGAATCGTGTAAATCTGGTGAAGAAGACCAATAATCTTTATAGCTAGGAAGCCTCTTGATTTCACTCATATAGGGTTTTCCAATAAGGACTTGACAAATTTTTTTTTCAATAAAACGCAAACCATTTGAGATATTTCAAAAACTTTACTATCGGCTTGAAGTACAATAAAAACATTTATGAATGAAACTTGACTTCGTTCATATGGCCACCGCGGGCACGTTTGCAGCGGTCGATTCGTTGGACCCAATTTTCAACGACTCGGCCACACATTTCCGCCGAAACGGCCGCTATTTTGCGTTCAATGTTGGCTCTGAGCTCTTCCAACGTCGTCGGCGTGTTGGCATAAACCAATGACTTAACGTAGCCCCACAGAAAATAGTCAAGCGGCGTTAAATCGCACGAACGAGGCGGCCAGTCGACTGGCCCATGTCTTGAGATAACACGCTCACCATACTTACTCTTCAATAAATCGATTGTAGCGTGTGCTGTGTGGCTTGTGACACCATCCTGTTGAAACCACATGTCGTCCAAGTCCATATCTTCCAATTCGGGACAAAAATAATCCGTGATCATAGCGCGATAACGCTGACCATTCACAGGAACGTGACGATGGTTATCGTCGACGAAAAAATATGGCCCAATAACGCCGCCGGCATGCAAACAGCACCAAACAGTTATTTTTTGTGGATGAAATGGTGATTCATGTAGCACATGTGGATTTTTACCCGACCAATAACGCATATTAAGCAAAACCATTGAGCCAAAAATGAGCTTTGTCACTGAAGATGATTTTGCGATGAAATTCATCATCTTGGCGCATCTTCTCCAGAACCCAATCGGAGAACGTACGTCGCTTCAAATGGTCCATCGGCTTCAATTCTTGAGTCAGCTTGATCTTGTATGGGTGTAAACCAAGATCCTTACGCAAAATACGCCATAATGTGGTCTGAGCGATGCCCAATTCTTGAGAACGTGACTGATTTGGATCATTTGCTACGGACGCCTGAATGGCAGCGATATTTTCGACACTTCGACCAACCCGTTGTCTCACTGAAACGGCAACATCACACAACGAATATGTAGACTCAAATTTGTGCACTAAACTTGTTATTGCCTAATAACAAGGAGCTAACGCTCTTAAAGTTGCAGTCACCGACTCCGAATTTCGATAGAAAATTTTTATAATTTGCAGACGTTGCTCGTTACTTTACCAAAATGTTGAGTTTACTGAATGAATTGACAGTGACAGTTTGATGATTAGTGAAAGAGTGCGTTCACAAATTAAATTCAAAGTTGTCAAGTCCCTATTGGAAAACCCTTTATATGTTTTCTCAAATGGTTTGGAAAATCAAATGCTGAAAAAGTTGATCGTCGAGCAATAACTGGAAAAGATCTATGGGTGTTGGACTTTCAATTTCTTTGACGAAATCAGTAGCCCCATAATCATGTGTAAAGTCCTGTAAAATTTACTCCTGACCATTCTGAATGACTTGAGTCCAGTTACGAGTCCCTTTTGTGGGATTAGGTCATGGAAATTGTGGCTGGATTTCCGAAAGAGGAATATCTTCTCCCGAATCAAAAGACAATATCAACTGAGGCTCCTGACCCTCACGCTGTAAATTGAAACCTGACCCACATGAAGTCACTGAAGAAATATCAGAATCAGGTCCTAAAGAAAGTGAATCTGCATCATCGTCTGTTCCCAGTTCTCTCAAAAATTCATCAAAACTCATGCCATCCAAATTAAAATCTGGCTCATTATAATCCGACATGATTAAAATAAGTAAAAAAGTGGAAAAGTGAATAAAGGCTTCCGATGTGTAAATAAAGTGAATCTGTTACTATAAACATAAACCCAAAAGCTGGTAACCCCGACATGATCTGAAAGGACTACGACGCTCCACTCACGTATTTGACATCTCAGTTCAATGAAACCAACAGTTCAAGAGTCCAGCAACACCACCGATAAAAAGATTCGCTAAAACAGGCTAAGAAGGAATCATGGACATGCAGGACAACATGGAAGACAAGCTATCGGCGATCTTACTAACCTGAACTGTTTGGATATGTGGTTCCTTTTAGCTGTGTTCGCGTTCGTGTTCGAAACACTCAGCATCCAGTACGAGTTGACGTACTTGTCGGTCATCAGAGCGCTACCGAAACAAACACTACAGCAGCTCGTGATGGTGGTTTCAATGTCCGCTTTCAGAATTGGAATTGTATTCACGAAAAATTACGCTGCCAGAAAACTTCGTATGCAATAACTCGAATGTTTTGCGACTTGTATGGCATATCCAGTTGAAAGTGGAGGTCTTCCGTATCCATATGCTCGAGTTCCGGAAACAAAAAAATTATTTACCATGTCATTGACCGTAATGGCTTTTCCGTCCTCATTTTCGCAAAAATACGGCCCCATAAGACCTCCGGCCTATAAATCGCACCAAAATGTTACTCGCTTTGGGTGCATTGGCATCTCCTAAACCACTGGTGGATTTTCGGTGTCCCAGATGCTGCAATTTTGCTTACTAACGTAGCGCTCATCATGGGAATGAGCATCACCCGAAAATACGAGTTTCTTGCAAAAATCAATGTCAGCATGTATTTTTTTCCCGGATCCAATTCGAGTACGTACGGCGCTCCAGTCATTTGGAAGCTTTTGTGTTTCATAAATAATCCCAATGTGTCTACTTTGTTCGTTTTATTCAAAAAACAAATCCTACACCTCTTTTTGAAACATCCCTTTACTATGGATGCCACTATGCTCGATTTGGAAAATTTCTAACACCAATTGCGCTGGATTAAAAGTTTGACAATTTGACACAACGCGATTAATAGTCAAGGAACGCTACATAAAACCAACTGTGGAGACTTATTTAAAATGTGACAAAAGTTGGCTGGAATTATTCGAAGTAATCGATTAAACTGGCTCAGTTGCAAACGAGAAATCACAATGCCATCGGTTCATTGAAAATATTACCTAGGTGACTGCCAATATTGGTCAGGCACATTAAATTGAACTGTTGGAGTTGTTGGGCCATACTTTGACAGCTAATGCTGAATATGGTCACAAAGTTGTTGCGGTCTGCATTGGTCGGTATTTATTCAGATAAGATGTGGTCCAGAAGGACGAGTCAACATGTCACACTATGTGAGTGTTAATTCAGTTGTTGGACAAGCGATTACCTGGTTTTGTAATTTCACGCACTGGCGACCAAAATTATTGTAGTCACCGATACAGTGAAATCTGTTAATTTTTCTGGCCTGGTTTTGTACAGTCTTTGTCACATCAACTAGAGATGAGATTAATCTACGGGTTGTGCCTTTGAATGAGAATGATTCCAATAAAATGGTAAATCTGTGATATTCAGAAAACTTTGACTTTTTACAATCGTCTTTTTCCAATAGAGCAAAGGAGTCGCGGTTCTTAGAGGCAATTCACGCTTTGACATCACCAAGTCATCCAAATCCTTATAAATTTTGTTTGCTTGACAATTTTTCAGTGAGCGATTAACCTGGTAGTGCGTATAGCGGATCCCTTATTAGCGATAGGTTCGACGGCACGAAGCCGTAATGCTGACGTGCATTATCTTGGTGGAATGCAATTTTGTTCTTTTCGTCTGGATTGCAGCATGGAGGCGATCAAGCTGAGCTAGGTAAACGTCGCTGTTGATGTTGAATTGCCGTTTGCCGTTTTTGTACGAAATCCGCCACTTTTACCGCTTATCATCTTCGTTACACCAATAACAAATGCGGTTTGAAAAATGATTTCCAAATGAATGATTCTACTTCTGTCCCACCAAACACACCATATTGCCTTTTTACAGTGGACGCGTTTCGGTGTCTCACCCGACGAAACCTTCTTTGTTCTGACGTTTTTGAAGAGAAGCCACGATTCATCGAATGGTCGTTAGGCAGCACCAAGTCCGTGAAAATTTGGACACGTTGCTCCTTTTTGTTGTCAGGGAGTTGATGGGGGACCCATCCAGGAAACTTCCATACTTTACCAAGATTTTGCAGACGACGGACAATCATTGAAGCCAGTATTCGAGTTGTCATGGTTTCGTCCTCTTCTACGGCTGTCAGAAGTGCCTAGTTTCTGGTATATGGCTTTATTTTGAAGCTACGTTCATGCTACTATATTATGTGTGAAATAGCACATAATTCAAATGACTGCCTTGGCTTCGCTGTCAGTGCTTCAAGCTGTCGGTCCAAATTTTTATGACTCGGTCCAATATGTGCGGCGTTATTCCGGCAGTGGTTGGCCTGTTAGTGTAGACTAAGGACTTGACGTACTCGTAGCTTCAGAGAAAATAATCAACGCTCGCCGTGAGATGACTTTATCCTTCACAACTTTTAGCGTTACGAATTCACGGCGTTGTCTGTGGTTCTCCGGCCTACAAATGTAGGCCCAAATCCAACCGCAAAATAATCTGGGTTGACTCTCTGGCGATGCCCAATTCAGGTGATCGGCGCCAAGTCGACATTTCTGGACTTTCGTCGATACTGGCCGGTACGGCAACTATGTTTTCTCCATTTCGCACCAATCTGTGTCTGGTTGGTGACTTAAGATCCAAAAGAATGTAATCACGCTTAAATTTTTCGACGGTGCGACGAACTGACTGCACACGACGAAACTCACGTTGCGTATTAACAATTAGCGAAAGATAATCTCGGGAGTGGTTATCCCGCTTCAAATCAGGAGATACCTGCTCGTATGACAATCCAGGAAGAGGTTGTCGTTGGTCATGAGATTTCAGCGATCAGGCACTTCTGACAGCCACGGAAGAGGACTAAAGCATGACAACTCGAATACTTGCCGAACAGTTCAATGTCGGCCAAACAATGGTCGTCCGTCATCTGGAAAATCTTGGCAAAGTGTAGAAATTCCCTGGATGTAAATCTTAAATTGCTAGATATAGTAAGACCAGTTATTAAATTGGAAAATTGGAAGGTAATGTTCGATCTAATATCGAATCTTTGGAGTCTTTGCATGGGGATAACATAAATACTTTTCAAACAGACTAAATTCAAAATCAAGCATAGCCTTCGTACAATAACTTTCATTAGAACTCCCAAATGCTTGCTTTAAACGTTGTAATTGATAGTAAATAATATCAGATAAGCTCTGGGCACTCTAAATCGATTTATTATCTCGGTTAAAACAACAACTTGAAATCATTTTATTCGAACAAATAAGCCTTGTTTTCAAGTGAATGCGTTACCCAACATGACATCAAAAATTTTAATTGCCAAAACGGGAGGCATACATTTGAACATATATTAATTGATATGATCCATTGCCCGCAATGAGATGCAACTTATGGTGCAACAATGAATAAAACACTCCAGATAGCAGTGCAGTATTTTAGATTTTAAATGGATTCTAACATATGTTACATCACCTTTGCGACAATGTAAATTTTTGCTTGAAATACAATGACAGACACAATGACAAATAACTGCTTTGAAATGACTAATGTTCAGATGATAGATGACAGATGATAGATAGATTATCTGCTTTATTTTGATTTATTGTTTCTCGTTAATTGTCTAAAAAGTTTAGTAACATAAATCATTTGAGCACGGCTTATGCTGTGTGTCTGCTAAACAATTAAATTAGACAAATACTGGAAATACAAATAGAGCTTCTGGCTCTTATTAGCACAAAACTGGACCAAGTACAATTTCAGGTCATCATCATTGGTGAAAGATTTACCATTCAAAGACTTTTTCAAACATCGAAACAAATTCAAATCAGATGGTACAAGGTCGGTTCTCTATGGTGGATGTGACGTCTTTTTCCAACCATAGTTCAATGATTTTTCATGAGTTACCAAAGATATGTGTGGTCTAGCGTTGTCTTGGTTGAATACGGTTTGCTAATTCTGCCCGGTTTTCCTTTGTTGCTTCCTCCAGTTTCATTAGTTGCTGACTGTAAACATCTGAATTGATCGTTTGCTTTGGAACCAGCTCAAAATATACGACACCACTAAATTGAAAACGTAACCTTCTTTTGATGTAATTCATCTTTCGGTGTTCTTTGTGCGGGTTCATCACTCTTAGACTATGATCGTTTTCGATTGGTGTTCTCGGATTGCATGCTGTCATTAATTTTTGCAAGAAAATCGTATTTTCGAATGAGGCCCATCTCCACATTGGCGGCTGCCTTAATAAATAAGACTTGCGCACCAAAAATACACGAGTTATTCAGGTGATATCACTGCACCTAGAACATGTAACTGCTTGGTGCGATTTATGGGCCGGAGGAGTAGCCGCAGTGACAAACCCAGTGCTCGTACTCAAAGTAAGTGGTGATACAACTGTACCTGGAGGAAAAAGTGTCAATCATACAGGTGTAGTATCCACGAACAGAAGAAAGATCTGTGCAAGAAAAAGATTCCTTCTATGCACACCTATGAGCTGTTATTGACAAAGAGACAGACGTAGGAAAAGTATCAATTATAACCTGTGATCTAAACGCAATAACTGGAAACGACAAAAGCACAGGTCTTGGGAGCACGGGAAACCACGAAGGTAAAAACACCCTGAATGACAAGGGCCGTCGACTAATTAAATATTTCGTACATAACCACCTCCTTACTTGCAATTAGTTCTTTCCGCATAAGAAAGTACACAAAACAACTTTCGAAGCAGAGGGAAGGAAAGCAAATAACATAATAGACTTCTTATTTGTGATAAAAGATTCAGAAAACCTACAAAACTAAGGCATAAAGTGTTTGAGACACTCAACCTAAGAAAATAAAACACTCAACGGCAACGTAAGGTCGAGCGTTGTTATGCTGTAGTATCACTTATTTTTTCGTGCCTCTGCTCACATTGTGACCATTTTTCGCGCAGTATTCCCCTCATTCACAGCCGATACCGTCTCCCAGAGATGGTTTCATAATAAATAACTCCGATCTGGTCCCACCAAATACACGGCATAGGCTTCGCAGCCTGAATGACCGAGCAATCCCCATAACTTTCTTCTCTTTGAGTTGCTGTAATGAATCCATTTCTCAGCACCCGTCACGATGCGATGAAGAAAACCCTTGTTGTTCACAGGCGACAAAACGATGCCGCTCAACGTCCCTTGGCTTCAAATCATTGGGAACTCAAGTTCTTCCTTGTTTTTGAATCATTCCCAATGCATGCAATCACTTGGAAATGGCTTAGCGGGTAACTCCTAATGCTCAAGCAAACTCTTCTTGCGTTTGGTACGGATCCTCATCGAGCAATACCTCCAATTCAGCAGCACCTCTGTAAACTTTTTGGAGCTCTCGATGCCCTTCAACCTCCGATTTCTTCGAATGAAAGAAGAAAATCAACACTTCCCGCAAATGACGATTATTTGTCACAAAATCAGACATTTTGACAGAACCAAAAGTACATGACGCTAAAACAAACAAAATCACTAATGTGTCAAAACGGTTTGTTTACCATATGCCTAAGCTTGGTTCATGACGTTTCGGATATGTCAAAATGGACCACCACTTACCGCTGGATACATCTATTGACAAAAGCGAGAACTTAGTTGCGCACCTAATAAATCAATTTATATTGGAAAAAGGAACGATGTGGAAGTACATATCAAAGAAGCGAAATTTGGGAAGACTTTGGTAACCAAATAGAAGAAAAAGCATACGAAAACAATACAAGCAGTTTTTGGAGAATAGTAAAAAGGCTTAGGGGTAAAAGGGGAAAATAGTGTAGAACAATAAAAGATGGAAAAATCGCATTAATCACGGACAAAAAGGAGGAGAAAGGAAAGAAAGAAAGCAAAGGAGAAACGTTTAAAGCAAACGAAAGAACATTAGTGGAGGAAGGAAGCATCTATGGACAACACTCGGATATACAGAACGAAGAAATCGACTGTCCAATTACCGAAGCGGAAATAGAAGGAGCTATTCTAGCAATGAAAACAGGAAAAGCAGAAGGACGCGATCAAATCATACCTGAACTATTTAAATATGGGGGAATGGTCTTAAGGGTTTTAAATATATTATTCCATCAACCCTGGGAAGAAACAAAGATCCCTAAAGACTGAAACGAAATCTCAAACTGAATCCCAATCCATAAAAAACGTAGCAGCTAGGAGTACCACTGTTATAATTACCATACTATTAGCCCACCATCAACAATATATAAAGTATACATATACGTGAATTATCGAGAAACGGCTGGAAGAAAGCCATAGAACATAGTCTAAAAGAAGAACAAGTGGGTTTTACTCCACGTAGGCAAACCCAGGACCATCTATCCACTTTAAGAGCCCTCATAGATGAATCTATTCTTAGCTTTTTTGGTCCTGAAAGTCGCCTTCGGCTTGGTGCCAAAACAACATATTTGGGAAATGCTAAAAGCCAATAACTGCCCAGTAATTCTAATAAATGCTACGAAAAGTACTTACGAAAACCCAGTCAGCACCATCAGACTGGATGGGGACAAGTCAAGCCCCTTTAAATTAAGTAAAGACCTGAAACAGGGCGACAGTCTAAGTCGTCTGTTTTTCATCAATTTTCTAGTCAAGATAGCAAACGTAGGACCAACAGAACTTTAGTCGGCAAGAGAAGATTAAACCCCATCTACCTCCAATTTCTACTTTACGCAGATGATATACAAGTAATCATCGTAGCCAATACACAATCCAGACCGCAACAAGCACTTGACATTTGTGAGTGAAGAACTGAAGGCAAAAGGAATGTCGCTTAACACTGAAAAAACTAAGTTATGTGGATATTTAAGGAACACAATCTTACCACAGATGTTAATATCACATCCAACGGAAGGAGTATCAAAACAGTACCAACGTATGAATACTTAGGTACTATTATTTCAAACGGTAAATGGTAAATGTGATCAGTAAGTACAAAACCAAACGAAAAAAGCACTCGTGCCAGCGCTTCTTCCAATTCTCGAAACACGTCTCGAACTCGGTCTTCGGTCTTCTTTCAGCGATGCGCTTTTAATGTCATCTATGCTTGTAAAACGACGGCCCTTTACGGTTCCCTTTATTTTTGGAAAATAGGAAAAAGTCACACGGAGCCGTGTCTGGCGAATATGGAGGCTGGGGCATAGTTGCAGTATTGTTTTTGGCCAAAAATTCACGAACAAGCAATGAAGTGTGAGCAGGTGCATTATCGTGGTGCAAAAGCCATGAATTGTTTTTTCACAAATCCGGGCGATTTTTTCTTATTGCTTCACGCAAACGGCGTTGAAGTCGTAGGTATTACTCCTTATTGACCGTTTGACATTGTGGCAAGAATTCATGATGCACTATGCCATTAAAATCGAAGAACATAGTGAGCATAACCTTCACGTTTGACCGCACTTGTCGAGTCAGAATGCCTCCACTGGTACGATTGAGCCTTAGTTTCGACGTCATATTCATGAACCCTTGAGCAACTTCCATTCGCCGCTGTTTTTGTTCAAATTTCAAAAATTTTGGAACAAATCTTACTTACGACTTCTCTGATTGTGATCGTTAATAACTATTTCTTTCACTTTCCGAGCCGTTCGTCCTCTTCAACGTCTTCACGGCCATCTTGAAAGCATTTCACACATTTTCATTTTTAACGCAAAATCTGATACAAATTCTTTAATCCATTTCTTTTAACAAACGAAAATCACCGTGCTCATAAAAACACGTCTAACCTTAGCAGCTGCCACAGACAAAGTGAACAATGAATACAACTGAAAATTTTATCATACTTCAGGGGCATACCAACATAATAAAAAACAATTTACAATCAGACTCTCCAAACCCGCGAAATTTAAAAAAATTCCCGTAATTTTCTGAACGCACCTTGTATTTGCTATATTCCAAACAGCTGACAAGTTACCCTCGTACATATCGTCGAATACCCTTGCAAATTTGTTTGATATTCCAATGTTTCATAAGTACACCCTGTGCCAAAAAAAGTTAGCACTCAAAAAAGTTTTATTTTTCTGGTTTTTCATTGAAATTTAGGCGCATTTTTGTATTGCGAATCATTGAAAAGACACGTAAATGATCTCGGAAATTGTTTTCTAAAGTGTACTTGTATATGTTAAAATTTAATGACACGTTTGCGTCTTTCAGAGGGTTTTAATTCCCTCTTCTTCTTCTTAAAGTTGATTAAAACAGTGGGAATTAAAATTGGTACTATCAGTAGAAAATAGAGCAAAAAAAAAATGAAAAGATTGCAAATCGGGACATTTCTCGGCAAATAAGATGTAGTGAAGCAGCAGTTCGAAAATTTCTGAAAAAATATGCATGGACAGCCAAGAACAACAACAGCAAAAGAAGAGTATATTGTTTGAATTTGTATCAAAAATCGATTCGGAACAGCTGCAGAGATCAAAAGAACTTTCGAAGAATCATCTCAAAGATGAGTTTCACTTCGAACGATTCAAAGAAGACTGAATGAGGCCAACTTAATAGCTCGAAGTCCAGCCAAAAAAACCATTATTGACAGGTCCACTGAAAAAGAAACGATTGTGCTGAGCCAAGGAACATCGTTCTTGGACTTCGGATGACTGGGGATCAGTTATTTTTTCGGACGAATCCAAGTTCAATCTTTTTGGGCCAGATGGAAAGCAATACGTTCGACTTGGAGAAAGATACGAGTATTTTGCCAACCGTAAAACATTAACCATACGTAATGGCTTGGGGAGCTATTACCAAGTACGGTGTTGGACATCTGATTTTATTAACTCGAAATGTGAATGCGGAGGAATATAAAAAAATTATTAAAAATGGTGTTATTCCTACAATAGAGCAACTTTTCGAGTACAAAGATAAAGTAATTTTTCAGCAGGATTCTGCACCATCGTCATCGATCATCTAAATTGGTTCAAATATTAATTTGTATGCTGTTTTCTATTTGTAGATGAATTATATTATAAGAATGGTTTGGGAATTGAAAGGAATTGAATAGACCAGACTTAAACCCTGTGGAAAATATGTGGCAGCTAATGGGTAAAAAAATTAGAGAAAAAATGTTAAAAAAATGTTAGCATAAAAATACAGGAAAAATATTATTTTACTATTTTTTTTATTATTTTAATAGAATATTTTACTATTTTTTATCATAAAATTTAAATTTAAAACTTCAAAACCTATTTAAAGTTAAAAGTATTTTTCCGCTGAATTTAATTTATCTATGATTTTACCTAAAAATTCTGAATTTTGTATACCAATGAGTTTAATTTTTTATTAATTTCTTTTCACAAATTCAATATCCACTTCTTAAAATAAATATAAGCAAGGACTTTTTTGATTAAATAGTAATTCTAAATGTTTTATTTCAAAAATTAAAGCAAAATGGGAGTGCGAACTTTTTATTGGCACAAGGTGTAATTTGTAAAATAAGGCCTTGCGATCAATGGTATCGAACGCTATTTGGAAATCAAGGAAAAAAGCATAGAATTTGTTTTTGTGTTTTCTTCTTTTCTTAAATAAATGAACTGGCAATATTTTGCGGCCCAAAAATATTATCTATGTTTGAATAACCGCTGCGAAATTCAGTTTGATATTGCTTCCGTAATCTTATTGTATGGACCTAGTGTAATAAGCTGATGTTTAAAATTTTTGTAGGAGCCGTTGAGAGAGGATATTGCTCGATAGTTCTTTGGATCAGATATACCACTCGATCAAAAAGTTCCCGGAATGTATTCAGAAAATTAAAAATACAAGTTTATTCATCTAAATCTATATTGTCCCCTTCATCATAAACCCACGTCTCGTCTCCAGTAATGATCCTTTTGATGAATGTGGAATCGGATTCAGCCTCGCAAATCATCTCTTTTACGACGTCAACACGGTCTCTTTTTTGCATGAAATTCAGGTCTTTTGGCACCAACTTTGCTGCTACACGACGGAAACCCAAATCATTAACCAAAATGTCTTGAACGGATCTATAGGCAATGTTCAAGTTCTCCGCTATCTCTCTGATGGTTAATTTGCGGTTATTGACCAACATTTCTTTTACACCATCAATGTTTTCGTCGGTTTTCGATGTCGATAGTCTGCCACTGCGTTCATCATATTTGATTGATTCACGACCACTTTGGAACCGCTTGTGCCACTGGTAAACGACCGTTTTCTTTAGAGAATCGTTGCCGAAACACATTCTATCCGCACCTAGCGACTTTCCATCATTTAATTTTCTCATAACCAATAAAATTTCTTACTGGTTAATGTAAGTAACACAGCTTCCTTTTCATGTCGGTTGAAATTGCCATTGAGTTGAATATGAATTTTTCTAGAGTATTTGTTAAAAATGTTCGGAACATTTTCAACCAGGCAATAGATACTCGCTTTGTGAGTTCCCACACGTCATCGCAAGATTTCTTTTTATACTTATCGGATATCGGATAAGAGGCTTTAATAAGGTTCTCATTATCGTTGATGTTTAGGTGTTCCTTTGTTTGTACTACATTATATTCTAAATTAATCCTGTATTCTGTTGCTTGGATTTTTTTCAACAAATTTTGAATTCAGCCAAGGTTTCGAAATGCTATTAAGAAATTCCACTTACCTTTTGCAAGATAGTGATAAATAAGCTTGGTATCCCACAAACACGTATTTCCTATTCATCATCAAAATTCGGAATTCAAGTGAGTCGCATGTGTCAATAAAAAAAAATGTGATAATATGGGGCGCAATAAGTATACCACGGATCTGAAAGCAAAATAGTGTTTGATTTCAATAACGACGAATTAATTACATTTGTTGCCAATGAATTTCGTATAAGCCATACGGTGATTTCTGGAATAATATCTCGATTCCGTGTTAGGGGAAATGTCCAAAACGTTTCATAGTGGCAGTAGACCTCGGAAGACCACCAGTGGCGAAGATAAAAACATCGTCAGGCTAATCAAAAAGGACCCCTGTACATCGTTGAGAAGTATTAAAAATGAAGTCAGCTTACAAATTTCAAGCAGGATGATCTGGCAGAGATCGGTTGATATGACTTGTCATCATACCGGTCAACAAGGTCATTTATTTCTCAATAAATAGGGTTAAATGGCACTTCAAGAAGAATTACTTTAATAACTTTAATCATTGTGGGGTGACAATATTTCAGTTGTAGATAAATTAAAAGATAACAATATCTAAAAAATTACAGAAATTATAAATGAAAAAAAGAAAAATAAAACAGGCAGTGCGAAAATAAACAATTGCACAAGGTAAATGAACAAAACTAATCTCATTATGATCGAAACCAAGAAGCCATGCTCTGATTTTATGAAAAAATGATTCTTATGTCGGCTGGAAGACAGTTGAAAAGTATATAAGGTACGAAGGGCGTTCAACATATTCTCGGTATCGGGGTGTAGCTGTGGTTGTATATATAAATTGACTTATTTATCAAGTAATACTATTATTTTAGTGCATTCATGTAAAATTTCATATAAATGTGATTATTAATTCGCGTTTTATCTCTAGTTAAACAGAATCATAATGGCAACTGAGACGATGATGGTGAAAATTGAGCATCGCGCTGTAATTAAATTTCTCACTAAGCAAGGAAAAAGTCAAAAAACTATTCATGAAGAGATGGTGGCTGTTTACCAGGGTTCCGCACCTTCATTATCAACTGTGCAAAAGTGGTCAAGTGAGTTTAAGAGAGGCAGAGAGAGCATTGAAGACGACCCCCGCTCCGGCGCCCCGGCTACTGCTTGTACGGGAGAAAGCATCAAAGAAGTCGAAAAACTTGTTCTTGAGGATACCCGAATAAAGGTGAAAATGATGGCAGAGATCACCAAGCTTTCAATTGGTACCATTCACACCATTCTTCATGACCATCTTAACCTTTCAAAGGTCAGTGCAAGGTGGGTGCCACGAATGCTCACAGCGCCTCAGAAAAAAGTGAGAATCGCATGCTGTAGAGAGCTTTTGGAGATGTGTAGTGAGAACGCGGACGGTGTTATGGATCGAATTGTTACTGGGGACGAAACATGGGTCCACCACTATGACCCTGAAAGCAAACAAGAGTCCATGCAGTGGCATAAAAAAGGAACAGACCCCCGAAGAAGTTCAAAGTCACTCCGTCTGCCGGGAAGCTCATGGCCACAGTTTTTTGGGACTCAAAGGGAATCTTGCTCATTGAGTACAAGAAAAAAGGTGAAACCATCAACGCCACATCCTACGTTTCCACTTTGCATAATTTGCGGGAGGAAATTAAAAAGAAAAGACGGGGTAAACTCGCAGCGGGTGTGTTGCTTCTTCATGACAACGCTCCTGTTCACACGGCGCGAGTTTCCAAGGCTGCTGCGCGAGATTGTGGTTTCGAAGAAATCCAACACCCACGAGAGCTCGTTGAATCATAAGCGATGCCCAGGTCATCAGCAAAAACTGCAACGCCTACCAAAGGTAGAGAAAAGGGAGAGTTAATAAATATAAGAAACAAAATAGGGCCCAATACAGACCTTTGTGGTACACCTACGTTTATTACCTCATAATCACTAAGGAAGTCTCATATTCTTGCCCTTTGTTTTCGGTCCTTCAAATATGTCGCTAACCTATGGAAAAATCCACGAAATCCTGCTCCATAGAAGTCATTTAAAACCATGTCAAACGTTTTGCTAATATCGACAAAGAGGCTGGCGCAAAACTTTTTAACATCCAAGGCTTTGTTTATAAAATTTCAGAAAAATAGTAAGGCATCTTCAGTAGAACGTCCTTCCCTAACTGCACCGGACTGAAAAATTAAATTCTTTGTAAATGCGCGCACATTCGCCTTTTGACAGCTTTTTCAAAAACTTTCGAAATTGAATATAGCAAGGAAATCGGCCTGTAATTGTTTTTATCTTTTCGACTACCCACTGAACTCCACTGAAAATACTCCTATTAAACAGATATGCTAATGTGTCCACTAAGTTAGGCGCAATATTCTTGAGTACGACATTACAAATGCCATCGTTTCCACACGACCTGGAGTTTTTGAGTGAGTAAATAACTCGCAAAATTTCTAACCCAGTAATTTCTTCAAAAACGAAACTATTCATGTCAGGCGTTCTTTCCACTAACTGAGACCAAATACAGGGGTTGCAAATTATGTTAAAGTTAGATTGAGAGGACATAGACCCAACTGAAACAAAGTATTTATTGAACTCATTGGCTACTGCTACGGGTTCCACTATTTCAGCACCTTGACTACACAGCACAATATTTTTGGAATTGCATGAAGTATTGGTGTTGATTATACTATTAACAACTCTCCATTCCGTCTTAGGGTTGTTTTGTGCATCGTGAAATTTGGAGCAGTAGTAGTTGTCGTGACAGTTCAATATTTTTTTGTTTATGCTTTTGCTCATCTTCTTAACTCGTTTTCTCAGATTAGAATTAAGTGGGCGTGTAATACACAGTTTACGCAATTTGTTTTTTTATTTAATTCTTTTCGGAAGAGAAGTGTTTACTCGTGGCTTTAATCTAGTTTGAGATCTATGTTTGACAAAAGTTTGTGTAGAAGAACTGATATAGTTTTAAAGATGTTTTAAAGACCTTATTTTGCGATGCAAATATTCGTTACTATTGCTTGTTAAATTAATATTCGAAAACCGCCGAGTTGCGTTATAAACAAGCTCATGGCATTGTGTTTTCATTTTATTTGTATGCTCTCTTACAGTTTAGTTTATCTTTTATCTTTAACAATCACTTTTAAGTCATTTTCCTTTTGAAACCAATTCTAAAAGTTACTCCCTTTTTAGGATACCCACCAAGAATACGAGCGCGAGGATGATAAAAAAGCTGAACAAGCCTACATTGGTCAGAGATTAGCTAGAATTCCAAAAGAAGAGCTGTACATGGTACATCGGTCACCTAGAAAACAGGTAAGTTGTTCTATCAGTAGGAGATCTTCATCTTCATCTTGAATCGGGTTTTTGTTTTCGTTTCTAGCAACAATTTGATAATTACAACGACCAAAATGATATAGAGCTCTATATTGACTCCAACAGTCGTAGTTCAGGTGAATTAGCAGACACAGAATTAGAAGCGAATTTACGACGTCACTCCCGTAATTTTACTCTTTCACCAGAAACAACTGACTATGACTCGAATTGTGGCGACTTAGATAGCCTGTCGAATGATATAAATTGTCAAACGGACTTTGGAAAGCTGTATACGAGTATGCCTGTACTAGAAGACGGCTTATCCAGTGGTCATGCCTCAGACACGGAAAACAATGTCTCTGTTGTTATTGACAAGAAATTCTTAGACTGTAATAATATAAATGCAGCGCAAATAGAACAAGAAGAAACTAATAATGCGATAAATAGCTGTCAAGATGGGTCTGATAATGATGTGAAACAATTGAATAATGATGTGGCAACTAGTGATAGTGGTTGTTGCAATGCAGCTACAAATAACTCCGACAATAAGGAATTACATAACTACGATGCGGTCTATGCAATAGGTGGGTTTTTTTTCTGTCTTTGGGTTTTTTGAGCCGACTTTGTTGTAATGATTGTTTTAGGTATGCCACAAAATACACCTCCACCACCTCCAGCACCAGTTGCACATAGACATGGCATACCAGATGCTGACTCACAAGACATTCAAGAGGCTATGAAAGATATTCGATCCGCTTTGCAGCGTGCGAAAACTCTTCCCGAGAAGGCGAAATTTTGTGATGAGGTTCTACCAGCGGGACGGGAGTCGCCAATATGGGTACCCCGAACTAATTCTCATGAGAATTCTTCCGTCGATGTTGTTCATAAAGGCCAGTGTACTCTTGATGAAGAAGAACACGATACAGATTTAGAAACTGATCGGCTACTAGGCCAACAAAGACTTGATGATCAGGGATTCTATGATGATAAGGTCTGTAAAGGAATACATCTTTTTGTTTCGTTTTTGTTTTTTTTTTTGCAATAATTAAATACATTTTAATTACAGCAACTCTGGTCGAAGAACTCAGCAACTCAATCTCCAACTACTTCGGATATAACAATGCTAAACAATTCAACAACTATCAAACCGCAAACGTTTTCTTCTGCTACCATACGACAGGGTATCGGAACATCATTAACACCAACTTCCCCAGATCGATGTCAAATAATTGGAACAGGTGATGTTACCATAACATCCCCTGAAAAGCTACAATACTCTAAGAGCCCCACAGGCTCCATCAAATCACTTAAAGATTCCACAAATAGTGATAAAAAGGCGAAAACTCGAAACAAAGAAGGTTAGCTTGTTATTTATTCTAAGTTTTAGTGTAGTCTTTTAATCCCCTACTCGCTTTTCTTTATGAGTAACACTCAAGTTTAACGGTTTCTTTTTCTATCTTTTCTTTGATTAAATTCCACGCATCGTGTCCTTGCAATTGAATAACTAAATTTGCAAATAAACTCAAACAAATGCCCTCTAACCAAACAATAATCTTGATCTATAAAAAAAAAATACATGTAAGTCCCATGAAAGGTTGTTTGTTTGATTCTTGTTTTTATTTTCATTCGTTCAATTTATAACTATATTGAGTTGAGTCAAAAAAAAAAAATGGAAAAGCTAATGCTAAATTGTTCTTGTAGGTTTACTGGATCCTGCAGTGCTCATTGAGGGTGTTCTCTTTCGAGCAAGGTATTTGGGCTCAACTCAGCTGGTTTGTGAAGGACAACCAACAAAATCCACACGAATGATGCAGGCAGAGGAAGCAGTTTCTAGAATTAAGGTAGGTTTAATCAAAAGTTTCTACTTGAATGCTTTCCATCATATGTACACTTCACTTCATACAAAGATAGCATTACTAACTTCATTCCCACTCTCTGCTTACATGCATACTAACAGGCTTTGGTAAGTGTGCGCCAGACAATTTCTGTCTTCTAATTTACATCCGAACTGATTCACTTAAATTTTCTTTTGCCATTTGTTTCTTCTTTAGGCACCCGAAGGTGAAAGTCAACCATCCACCGAGGTCGATTTATTTATATCAACCGAGAAAATCATGGTTCTGAATACGGATCTCAAAGAGATCATGATGGATCATGCATTGCGTACAATATCCTATATCGCTGACATTGGTGATCTAGTTGTTTTGATGGCAAGACGTAGATTTGTACCATCGGATACGGATGAAGGACCGAAACCAAATCGAACACCAAAGATGATTTGTCACGTTTTCGAGAGTGACGAAGCACAATTTATAGCACAATCAATAGGACAAGCATTTCAGGTGGCCTATATGGAGTTCCTGAAAGCCAATGGAATTGAGGATCATAGTTTTGTTAAGGAAATGGATTACCAAGAAGTGCTCAATAGTCAAGAGATTTTCGGTGATGAATTGGAGATCTTTGCGAAAAAGGAATTGCAGAAAGAGGTCGTTGTACCCAAAGCGAAAGGTGAAATATTGGGAGTTGTAATTGTGGAGAGTGGTTGGGGATCTATGTTGCCGACTGTTGTGATTGCAAATTTAATGTCAGCTGGAGCTGCCGCGAGATGTGGCCAGTTAAATATTGGTGACCAACTAATCGCAATAAATGGTATGAGCTTAGTTGGGCTTCCATTGTCGACATGCCAGAGTTACATACGCAATGCAAAGAATCAGACTGCTGTTAAATTTACGGTTGTGCCTTGTCCGCCAGTTGTGGAGGTTAAGATAAAACGACCGAATACCAAATATCAATTAG
Organism: Volucella bombylans; assembly: GCA_949129095.1. Taxonomy (NCBI): domain Eukaryota; kingdom Metazoa; phylum Arthropoda; class Insecta; order Diptera; family Syrphidae; genus Volucella; species Volucella bombylans. Next base: position 106,628,626 of record OX422143.1, on the reverse strand, counting down.
GGTTTAGTGTACAAAATGGAGTGGTAAGTAAATGTGTATTTAAAGTAGAAAGTTTGTTTGCTTGTTAAAATTTACTATAGGTTCCAATTTATATTAAATAATCAATATGTTCCCGGTATTGCACATTACTGTCTGCTTCTAGATGTTCTACAAACCTCCTCCTTTTCTACGTATATAAGGATTCCATTTAAGCGAAGGTGTTTGTGAATTTCCTTGAGTTATATCAATCAATCTATTGCATAGTTTTGAGTCTGTAAAATGCTTGAAATACTCCCAATTTGGTAAGGTGTGAGAGCCTATCTATGTTTATAGAAGCAGGTTTACCGAATAGTGTTTTTGTCTTAGAGAATCGATTTGTAAGAAGAAAACAAATCCACAATCTGCAAATATTACATACTTGTATGTGATATGTTAAGGACTGGTATAGTTCAAATTCATTGCCCCGGCTTGTTATTCTTTAATAAGTGCGTGAATGGTGCTTCTTATTCTTACATATCAGACCAAATACACGTTAAAACGCTGAGTCATAGTTCATATTCGTACATATCCGTATACATATTCGCTGTATATTTTCCCGAAAGATCTTCATCTGGCAGAAGGTTTTTTTTTTTCATACATAATGATTTAAGATAGGTAATAACTTCTAGTAATATATTTTTAATTAGTGCCGAGCCGATCTTAATTGTAGGTAACGAATTAAGCGTTGCTTAAGAGCAAATGTTTAGGGTAACGTTTCCCAAAAATTCAATGCACTCATTTAAGCCATTATATGCTTAGATTCCTTTGACGAAGTACAGCGGATATAGCGAAATCGATAAAGTACATCTTGAGTTTGACCATGAGCATTGCAAAAAAAGAGTCAAAAAAGCGGTAGCTAAGCCCGTGAGAAAGCACCAAAGATGTTGTATCGGAAATCTGAAGAGCTACCCTCATAACCTAAACCACCAGCAGACAACAAGCGGCTAGGGGTACTTGAAATCTTGTAACAGAACTTATGGCTACACTAGGTACATTTGAGCTGAATTTTTGTGTTCAAAATATCAACCTGAGTACAATAACGATACCAACATTAATCGTTTAAACCAAACGTTTGCGCTCCCAACAAGAACACAGCGTTAACTTCTTGTGATTCTCATCAGCTTTTGTTATTTATAGTGTAAACATAGCCTCTTTTTTTACGACATTTTTATAAACAATCCATTTTGTACCTCCAATAAGAAAGAGGTCCTAAAATGGCTCTCTTTTTGACACTGACACTCTACAGAAAGCTAAACCTTTTTGATACAAAACTAAACCTTTTGATGCGATCCAGCACAGTTGTATTACTATGGAATCCAAAAAAAGTCACCTTTTGAAAACCACCTTTGGCATATTCAATCTTTTATTGCGGCCTCTCTGAACACACCACACAAGTTTTTTGGAATTCGTAGTATAGGCAATGTCTAAGTGTAGACGGCTCATGTGCAGAACTTTGCATAAGTCATCTACCGTTGGCTAGTCTACTTACCCAAACCGGTTTAATTACTATCGGTCGACAACGTGGCCGTGGCTCAAGTGGTAGTGGACAGGCTTCCAAAACCGATGATCAAGTATGATGAGTAGTTGACTAGAAATGAACAACAAGCCAACCTCTACTAAGAATATAGTCTCCCCATTAAATGTTGGATGCCACCCATGGAGCGAAATAACCACTGAGCCCAAACATCTTTCTTTCTCTTTCTATCCCATTTTCCAAAAAACTTAACACGTGCTCAGGCACTTTAAGTGTATTCATACCCACATGAGTGTTAAGTTATTTTACAAAAAAAGAAGTGCATGTGATAAAAAACGAAAGAAGTTTCCCTTACACCTAATACATACATATACTCGTATGTATTAATATTGCTGTTTTTAGGGAATCAGAAAATACTCCGGACTGAATGATAAACCATAGAACGTCAGGACGAATAATTCCAATTTTTAAGTGAAATAATGATCTTTTGCAATTCCAGAGAATAAAAGGATCAAAGAAAAAACATTCATTTTGTTGAGCATCTTTTATATGAACCTAATTCTAATTCGAAAGGCTCAGAAACAGTAATTTTATTGTTACTTAAGACTTAACGCTTACTTATATCAGCACTAGATTTTTTTCTGTTTAAAATTTCATTTACATCTTCCCGCTCTTTTCTGGTGTGGCCAACATTTAGTTTGCTTTTGTAGAAGGTATCTCTGCAAAGAGAAATTTCACATTTTATTGTAGTTCTGAACATAGTTTACAATAATAGACTTTTATTACTTAGATGTTTGCGAACCTCCCAATCGAGTTTGTGTTTCTTTCTTATTTTCCTTAAAGTTGGAATGATCATATTGTATATTGCTTAAGACAATGTAACCTGTTGACTTTCTGACTCATATTGAGATGGCAATTTGAAATTAGTGAGTGTAGTTTGAACAATAGATTTCATTTCAAATTTCTAGATTTGATCAGGCAATAAGGGATCCTTTGGTTGCACACTTCATATTTTTCCAGCTCAGGGAACATTTTATTTTATTTTTGTACTAATTTTCTATTATAAAACAAGTAGATTCCGTAGTAACTTATGTTAATCAAGTTCAATTTATTATTTGGTATAGTTTAGCATTTTTATTTCTTTAAATGAAAATTTTACCAAAATAATTGTTGTTAATTGTTTTTTTTAGATTTGTAGTCTGTTACGTGGTGGGATTGCCGAAAGAGGTGGTGTGCGAGTGGGACATAGAATAATTGAAATAAATAATCAAAGCGTTGTGGCTGTACCTCATGAAAAAATTGTTAACTTGCTAGCAACATCCGTTGGAGAGGTTTGTATACAATTTGTTTCCCATCAATTTATGCATATACCCAATTATTCACTTCTATTCTAGATCTTAATGAAAACAATGCCGACTTCAATGTTTAGACTCCTAACTGGTCAGGAGAATCCAATATACATCTAAATAATTTTAATTAAAAAACGAATCTTGCGTGTAAAAGGAAATGCAATTAGCTTCTACGATTATCAAACGAAAAAACAAAAATAAAAAAGCCTAAGAAAGTATTTTACAATTTACAAAGAAATAACCCACGCACGTTCTGCAAGCCACAATTTTCTCGACTTTTTCATAGACAAAAAAATGCAAAACACTAAAAACTCCCGATTACAACTCACTGTTAAGATTTCTACTACAAACACAAAAAAAAACAAAACAACAATCTATTGATTTTTATATGTATATATATATTTTGTCTATATTATTATTTTTCAGATTTAAGTTCTTAATGCATTTATAAATGTAAAGCGAGCTTTTATTTCCACATAGCTCCTAGATATGTTTCATTATTGATAATAATCTATCACCTTCTTGTATTACTTCTACTAAACAATTTTCCACGGCAGAATTTTGAAAACTACCCAAATGTGTTTCGTTTTATTTCTTTTTGATAGAAGTTTCCTTTTTAACGTTGATAAATCCCATAGTCTTACCCCATACTTGCACAAAATAATATATGAGTTCTACTCTCTAGCAGTTTTAAGGGAAGAAATAAAACGGCGTCTCAAACATACTCGTATGCACGTATACAGCGTTTATTAATTTGATTTTAGGAAACAATTGTTTCAACGTACTTTATGCTGCACTGATGTAGTCTCTAGTCAATGTGACAAGATATAAGTCTTTGTAAATTAGCCAGTTCTGATTTAGTAACTAATTTTGTCTTTGAAATGCTTCACTTTCATTTGTTTGAAAACAAAAGCCATATCTTCCACTTTGTTACTTGCATTTATATTCGCTTTCCAAAATGATTAAAGGACTGAATTATGATCATTTCTGAGAATTGTTTCATTATCAACATAACGTTATCAGATACTCATGCAAATACTTTCCTCCTCGATGACTTATAGAAAAAAAAAACTCAACGGTTTCCAAACTGTTCGACTTACAAATCCACAGAACCGACCACTTTTCGTATTATGATTTAATATCACTTTATTATGTTTTATTCCAACTCCAAACTTGGACTCACTCTCTTCTTCACTTAATCCTAACAGTTCATTCACATGTATTCTAGTATCCAAGCTGCTGAATCAGTCACTTTGCGTGTAGGACGCGTGCATTTATGTAACTTAATGCGGTTGCACTGGCTCATGGAAATGGTATCATGAAGAGACCTGCATTTGTCGTGTTAAATTACGTTTTTTTTTTTCGATCGGAGTGGTAGAAATAGCTTTCTGGGTGTGTATTACTATCATATTTATCTGTGAATGGCCTTTTACTTTTCTTATATGATCTCTGAAGGTTTGATAATGATTCTTTCAATGGAACAATGTACTTTGTCGTCCGAGTATATACCGTGATAAACAGGATGTATATGGTGTATGCTTGAATATTTTCCTTTAATGCCATAACTTTAGGGTGAGGGGTCACAGAAACCCTTGATGTTCAGCTTAATTTTGGAAATAAGATTTTCCATTTTGCTCGATAGACCTTTGCTCTAGTCTTTAAGGCCCTGAGTAGTGAGTTAAAGTTCGCAATACATTGTTATTTTCGGTTGGTGTTCCCTTGTCATCATCCCATACAGGAATGGTGAAAGCAGCTAGCGTAGTATACTCTAACGCTGTAGTCTTTTTCCCGAAAGTCCCTCCTTTCAGAAATTAGTGAGTTCAAATGAGAAATTGACGGAAAACAATTCAAATTATGACATGTCTATCTCACATTCTGAGTGAACACCTCGGATTTTAACTGTTAGCCCTGGTTTTTGTCTAAAACTCCGGATTTTGTTTTTAAATTCCTCTTTCAATCTGATGCCACTAATATTGACCCTGAAATTGACGTAATGGATCTCGGTAAGACCTCTGAAGAGGTAGTTGAAGAATCAAAACCAGTATTTAGTGTCTGATTAAATTGTTGAAAAAGCGGAGATAGATTTGTAATTCTTTTCTGAAGTTTCTTAGTTATGCTTGTTGGCTTCCTTCCTTCCACTTCACTCAAGGATACTCTAGGAGGTTCGTTAGGTGGCTGTGGTGACTTACATTTTTTCTTGTGTGCGGGCTTCTCTACAAGGACCGGGGGCACGATAATAGAAAGAGAGAAATTTCGTGGAGTTTGCCACAACCACAAGGGGAGGGCCCAAACTGCGCAAGCAATCACCAAAAATAACTAGGGTTAAGGGGGGGGAGAAACTGACTTCTTATATAGGCGCCAAGCATTCAATTTATCATTTCTTGGATGGAACTTAAAAATTCTTCTGTTTTTATGAGGCTGGCAGAGCTATAAAACTATTAATTGACATTTTTCCATGAATTTGTTACATCTTTGTTAAAAAACATTATACTCATACAGATTAGATTGATTTGGAACAATTAATATCATATCATACATATAGGGACGAACGGAGGAGTTCAGTATGTTAATTTTTGCGTCCCCTTGTTGTCAACATATCTCTTGTCTCTGTTCAAAGTTCAGCGGTTTTCTTTTTTTACTAAAGTCAGATCTTAATATAATATAATAGATGATCTTTATGAGTAGGTAAGCGATCTATCAACAAATCCATCCAGTTACCTTGATCTACAACAGAGTAGCTTGAGCACGCACTGCAAATTATAGAAATTCTTGGTATTGGAGCTATTTAGCAACAACATAACTTTTAAAAGCATGTCATTTCATTATTATCCTCACAAGAAACACTGCGCATAGAATTTCAAGTATTTTGGAAAACAAATGTAAGAATACGGTAGCGGCTTCAGGAATTTTAGTTCAAAATCCTACAACATCTATGTATGGATAGTTTTTTAAACGCCCCTTAAATTGGGCCATGCGTAGTAAAGCGGAGAGAAATAACAACAGCATATTTTTACTATCCCAAAGATGGGGAATGTTTCCACAGTCACACTTTTTGGGTGATTAAAATTGAAATTTTATTTAATATCAATTACGCACAAAGGAATTTCCTATCAGTTTTTGTTTTTATATTCAACTGAAAGAGCCTTGCGTTAAAGAGAAAGCAACGTTTCACCTCAGATCTCCAAAACAAAGCACATTACGAGTAAGTAAGCATTTTTTAGTTTTTTTTTTTAATGTATGTATAAGTTTTGAAATCATCAAATCATCATTCCGCAGAATGCATTAGATCTCTCCAGACCAATTTTTAAATTATTAGCTGTGTATTAGATATTCATAGTTTACTTTATGGTGAACAAGTCCTCGCTTTTTATTACATTATAATTAAGGCTATTTTAATGCCTATGAAATTATTTCTAGCTTATCCTTTATTTTTGTTTGTAACTTTATATTCTGGTAGGTTAACTCAATTTCCTTATTTTTAATCTAATCAAATTTATAAGTATATATATGCAATTTATAAATTATTATAAACCTTGATGAATTTATTTATCTTTTGGCCTGCGTGTGCATGCATTTTTGTTTTAAATTTCTAATTTTTGTATAAACAATTTCGCTCAAAAGACAAAAAAAAAATCCAACGAAAAACGACCAACATCTATGATGATATGCAATATATTTATTTAGTCTGTACACGTGCCATTAACTCATACCAATATATTGTTTTAAACATTGTTTTTTTCTTTTTCAAATTTCTTAAAGAGTAAATGAAAAACATTATTTTGTAAATAATTAATGTAAAAAAATCACAATAACAAACCAACAAAATACATGTAATTTTTAATTGATTTCATTTTGTTTTATTATTTTTTATTTTAAAGCTTAATACACTCAAAAACTCACATATCCTTATAACATTCCTATTTTTCGTTTGTCTCAACAATCGTATGTACACCTCTGGTCATTTTCTGCATTGAAAAATATTGAAAAATCTTTATGGTAATTTTCTATTTAGTTTTATTTTTTTTTCATGTAAATAAATATGTAGTTATATAAGAAGTATTAACTGACAAGAATGTTACATGTAAAGGACGTCCCAAGAAGAAGTAATTATAATAAAATATAGTGATAGTGAATTGTTTATTGATTCATAAAGTATACAATATAGAGTTATGGTTTGAATAGCATATCGGTTAAATGGCAGTTTTGTTCTGCTCTGTGGGCGGTCGTGGCTTTATTGGCATAAACCATAGATTTAAAAAACGTGGAACGGCGTTAAATCGCATGATCTGGGCGGCCAATTCTGATCACCAAAACGGAAATAACTCATGCAGTAATTAAATTGTTTCTTGCGCTGTATGGAACGTGGCACCGTCTTTTTAAAACCACATGTCGCCATATCTTGCAATTTAGGCATAAAAAACTGGATTACCATGTCGCGATAGCGAGCACCATTAACTGTTATTGCCTGACCAGCCGCATTTTCAAAGAAGAATGGTCCGATGATGGCTCCAGCCCAAAATCCGCACCAAGCGGTGATACGTTGCGGATGCATTTGTTTCCGTGAATTTTCTAAATCCCAAACTTGACAATTTTGACGACTAACAAAGCCATCAAGATGAAAATGAGTCTCATTGCTGAAGATGAAATGCAGCTAGTAAACCTTCATAATTTTTTAAAATATTGCTCAACAATAAAATCGCATTGTTGTTTCGAGTAGCGCTCCATTTTTAATAGCCCTTAGTTTGCCAGCTGGCACGCTGTGCTAACGCACTTTATAGCACAAATGGCTCAAAATTCAAATCTTTCGTGAATTTTGGGACACGCTTTACTTATATCAATTGGTACAATATAATTTTAGTTCCACTTTACCTGTATGCGGAACAGCTATAAAGCAACTGCGATGGATTTCAGTAACAAATTGATTTACAAAGTTCTTATTATGGTAGTTTTTTAATGTTTTTAATATGAACGAACCCGTTTTAAGAATAGTTTGCTCTCGAAGTCTTGTGAATTTAAAATGTCTTATACACTTCTAAAAGCCATACGAGTTGATACATAATGCTAGGTTTTCATTAGGACTAAATGTGTCTTTTGAGGAAAAATTCGCAAATAAGAAGGTGAGTCATCTCAGTTAGTTTTAAGAAACAATAAAAGATTCCAGGTGAAACTGGGCCTCAACTAATAAACGCGAATGTTAGTCAACTGCCTTCAGTTGCGCACTCCAAATCAGTTGAGGTCGTGCTCCACTTGTGAGCGTCACCTAGGGTGAGGTCTTCTTTACCGCGTTGACCTTTGCGGGTTAGATTCGAAGACTTTGTTGACCAGAGCATTGGTATGCATTCGCACTTCATGTCTTAGCCATTTCAGGCAACTGAGGCGCGGATCGATGTCGCTGTATACCTCGTATAGTTCGCCGTTGAATCTTCCCCTTCAGAGTCCGTTAACACAAATTGGCTGAATATTGTACGAAGAATTTTTCTCTCGAAAAGGTCTATGAAATCTTCATCAGTTACATCTTCATGCTTCAGCGCCATTAAGTAGGACGAGGATGATGAAGGTCTCCTTAGTTGTTCGGAATAGGGACTGCTACTCAATTTCCGTCTTAGTTGAATTAAACAGCGATTGACAAGAGTGATTCCCCGTTTAATTTGTACAGAGGTGTAGTTAGCAGAATTGATATCAGAGCCAAGGTAAACAAAGTCTCTTACTATCCCGAAATTATAGCTGTCGACTGTGACGTAATGCCGAATTTGTCGATATTGTGTATCCTTTGTTGTTGATAGCATATATGTATGTACTTCGTTTTTCCCTCATTTAATGCTAAATCCATTTTGGCAGCTAGCGAACGCACTGGTGACAGCCCGCTGAGTTCTGCCAAATATATCAACATCATCAGCGTATACTAGTAGTTCCACTGGCGTTCGAAAGATTGTGCCTCCAGTGTTCGCTTGTCAGTTGCGCAAAATTCTTTCAAGTATTATAGACAGCGCGTCATCTTGTCTAAAACTTTTTTTGACATCAAAGGTCTCGGTTAAGTTGTTACTGAAAACTAGACATGGCTCCATATAGCACGTGCTGTCAAACGCGGCCTTAAATTCGATAAAAAGATGATGGGTATCGATGATTTGAACTTCTTGAGTTTTTTCCAACATTTGCCGGAGTGTGAAGATTTAATCGATTTCTGGTCTGAAACCGCACTGATAGGGACAAATCAAGTTGTTGGCAAAGGGTTTCAAACGTCACATAATATGACAGATAAGAACCTCTAATGTTGAAGAGACTTTTGCCCCTATAGTTTGCGTAATTCATTGTTTGTGGATCGGGCAAACGGTGCTGACATTCCATTCATCAGACACCACTTTTCTGCCGAGATCTGAGAAATGAGTTGGTGTATGCCCTCTACAAAGTCACCAACTTAGAATACCTTGGTAACAGCACAAGGGCAACAAATTTCTCTATTTTAACATTTGCATCTCCTTAGCAAAATTGTACATATATTGAAGAATCTCTCTTGCAACACAGCTTGTTCGACCTTTCGATTAACGCTTGGAATCATGCAATCCAACTGACAAGATTAGTTTTATCTACAGCATTCAAATTATAGTTATTGTTAATACAGTATACTCGTATGTCGATTTGATACCTATCGTAGAGTACGAGGTAAATTACCCTTCACATTTATGGTTCAATTATATAGTTTAATCATCGGAAATACTATTTATGTGCAAAAGTTTTTCTTGTAACCTATAAGAGGTCGATAAGTTTTTCGAAATAATTTTCATAGAAATTTTTGTTATTGAGATGCTCTATAGAATCTGGGTATTTATCCACTTGCCATATGATGTTCAGAAATCGCACACAGTTCCATATACATTTTTGTTTTCACTTGATGTTCCACTTTTATCCTCTGAAAGTTACACAGGAAATCTGTCCATTACTTTGTTTTCAAAGTTCAAAATGGATTTGAGGTTTAGGATTTCAATGCTAAAGGAAGTAATGTGTGCCTTTGTTTGACTATACCGTCACTGAAGGTAGTCATAAAGTAAATGACTTGGAAAATGTTTTGGATCCTTATTCCACTGCCTGAATCTGCCTGATTCACCGGTGACACAGTTTACAATGGAGCCTTCTTAGCAAAGTATAGTGCAGTATAATGCTTGCAGATTTCATTCCCAATACGATGAAGTACCGGTGCCAGCATCATCCAAAACTACATAGATTGCAACATAGATGTAGAAACATTTTAACGGCTAGACATTCAACATTGAGTTGAGCTCTGAATTTAGTCCCATGAGAAAATCAAGCCAGGTGGTACATCGATTGGGTGCTGAGCCTTGGCGTTCTCTTATCAAATCTAGAAATTTGGTATATTGTTCGGTACATCTATATGTTTACATACATATGTCTTTTGCCATCATACCGTTCAAGACTTTATCAACATCTTGATGGTGTTTTCTCTTTTTCAATCCTTGAGAAATCATTAATTTTCAGTCGATGCATTTGCGCTTTAGAAAGCTCCAAAAGAATTTCTTTCTGATTTCTCCTTTCCACAAAATACCTCTGATGAAATAATAGCGAATATCACTGTGTTTAGTTCGTTGGTGGAAGGTTTGATTTTCAGCTAGAAGTTTTGCACCGCGATTATCATTATACAGAGTCATGTTTTCCAAATCCCGAATCTAGCTTCTTTATGGAACATTTTATATGAACTGCTTCTTTAATAGCCTCAGAAATACTCATATATTCGACTTTCGTCGACAAGAAGGCCACGGTCTCTGCTTTTGTGACTTCCAACTGATCGCACCGTTCGAAAATTTAAAAGCATATCCGGTGTATGGTGTTCTGTTAATGACACATCTTCCCCAATCTGCATCTACGAAACCAATTATTCCTTTATCGCAAGTAGAGTATCGCAATCCAAAATCTTGTGTACCTTGAAAATAATGCAGCACACTTTTAGCGGCACCCCAGTGAATATCGGTGTAGCAATTGTGATATATTCGGTCTAGTACAGACAGACGTAGACATGAGCCCACCAACTAAGTGTCTGTATGGCATGTCCATTTCCTGGGCCAGTCGACTTGCTGAATCTTGCTTCACGTTCCATAGGAATATTGAATGGCTTTGCATAGTCTATATCAAACCTTGATTAAGCCAATAATGTATTCCTTTTGGTTTATTTTTATACCTTCGGAGACTTGTATAATTTCTAAACCAAGACAATATTTTGCCTCTCTAAAATCTTTTATTTCGAAATCACTCAGACTTTTTTGATTTCGTCGATCCAGTCCAAGTCTCGTGAAGAAATCAATACGTCACCCATACAGACTGATAGAATTAAGATTTTTCCATGCTACATAGACTGATGAATCTGCTGTGGTCGGCTTAAGCCCTATTTGCCGTAGCTTGAAGTCAAATATTTTATTCCATTGACGCACAGCCTGTTTCAAACCATAGAGGGTTTTCTTAAGGTAACATACCTGATTAGCTTTACGAAAAGATTCAAGCATAGACTTGGTTTTTCACGCAACTGCACTACCCTTGGTTTCATTTTGTAGAATTTTTTCCAAAATTTCTTCAAATATCGGAGCTGATTTCATGTAGATTTTCTTGTCTAATAATCCATTTAAATACGCTGAAGTTACGAGTATATCAATTTGATGAATCTTCAAACGATATCTTCCAGGTATTCCAAGACGTATAGTTTCGATTCGAGCAATTGGAGCAAATTTTGTTGTATAATCTATATCAAGTTGCTGTAGCCTTGCGGTACAAAACGAGCTTCTCTTTTTATCGTTGGATTATTCGGATTATGTTTGTTCGTTAGGACAAATCTATATCCTACAATGTTTCGTTCCAAAGGACGAGCAATGAGCTCCCATGTACCGCAAACTTTTAACTTCCTTGCAGATAGCAGTTCTCAACTCAGCAGAGGCTTTTCCTTTAAGCGCTTCTTCAAAATTGATTTCGGCGTTGAATGCATATACCACAATGTTGTTTTCTTGATCATTGTTTCTTCTTTAAATTCATGATCATCTTTTTCTGAATTTCGCATATCAATGTCACAATTGAACGTCCCTTGTAATTGCAATTTTCTTCGTACTTGGCACCTAAATTCGATACGTTTTCGCCTTCGCTGCAGACCCAACAAAAACACCCTCAGTGGAGCGGGTTTCGAATTTATCTTTATTCCAGTCTTTTTTTTTCATCACGAATGCTTTAGATCCAAATACTAGCAGATGTTTTAATTTGGGAATTCTACCCAGCAAAAACTCAAACGGCATCTTCCCAGCAAGGCTTCTGCCCAGAAAGACGTAGTTATAGTATCATACATCTGGCTATCTCAACTGGTGTGCGATTCTTTCTGTCACTAACACCATTTTGTTGTTGTGTATACGGTATTCTGATTCCTTCTGACCTGATGTACTCAATGAACTTGGCCGAACAACACTTTCATTCCATTATCTGTTTGCAGAGCTTTTATCCTTTGTCCCGTTTGTTTTTCAACAAGACCTTTATAGCTTCGGAATACTTGCATTGCTCTTACTCTTTAAAATATATACCATATTTCACACCAGTGTGTATAATCATCAATACTTTCCTCCACCATTGGATGCGGTCCTCATAGTTGCACAAATGCCCGAATGAACAATCATTAGAGAATTTTCAGTTCCTGTTGAACTTTCTGAAAACGAATGAGTAGGCAGTTTTCCTTTAAGTCAAATAGTGGAGGGAAGTAGTTCCCCACAACGATTTGTCTTGGTCTCTGTGGCAGTCTTTTTGTTTGCCATTTCAGATATATCACGGGAGTTTAAATGGCCTAATTGTTTGTGCCAAATCTGAATACTATTCTTCTTTTTCGTCGATTGAACGACTTGAGCAGACTCAGGTACAATCAGGGTATTTTCAAGATTCACTGAACTTGTTTCGACTCCAACGGTGGCTCATTTGCAGCTCTATGGTTTCCTTAGCTTCAACAGTTATTGATGAGTTGCTTGCCGAATTCAGCTTTCCGCTATCAGTAGGCACCAATGTATTGGAGCTTTCCTTGTTACGACGTAAATGTCGCTATCGATAGACCAGCTCTGTTCTAGGCCCACACTTTCCGTCTCCATTAAGATTTCTGGACTATCCGACATAATGTAAAAGGACTCCTTCACAATATTGACCCGCTGTGAAGTCTAAGCATTTGAACGACAATCAGCAGCCATGTGATCGATCAAACTTATGACATTTACTGCACCATCGCTCCGGATTCATTCTCCTTGGATTTTTGTTTACATGCCTCTGCTTCTTCAAAGATTTTAACTTTTAATTTTTCGGCATCGGGTAGAATGTCCAGGGTTTCAATAACGCATCTTAAGATCTCAAATGACACAGGGAGACTGTACAAAGGCATTATGATTAACAGATCCTTGTGGATCTTTACATTCAATGCTTCGAACTCGAAGAATTTGTCGATGTGTTCACGTACGTCGTCAACTTTCGTAATTTTTTAAAGTGTTAGCTGTTTCAGCGGCGTTGCTTTTCGAACTGGACCAGATGATGCCTAAATTGATTCGAGCTCTTTCCAAATTTCTTGCGATGTTTCACATCCGCGAACTTGTTTCGGCTCCGTAGGACTAATGGATAATATCAAATCAGATTTAGCTTTAATATCCCCACTCACACAGGTTTTCAATTTTTTCAACATCTCAGCACCTTCTGAGGCGTACACTATTGAAATGATTCTTTTGTTTTTTGAATAAAATTTCGTTGCACACTAAAAGTCTTATACTTTTTTTTTATCTAGTTAATTTTTCGTTACGCAGTTTTTAAACAATACACAATACTAACCTGTTGCAGAATACAAAAATTCCTTTGTTTATAGAGAAATTGAAGATACAATATAGAAAGAAATGAATATAAAAATAGGGATGAAACGTGGGTTGCAGTCTTCGATTTGAATTGATGCAGGGATGCTCAACAGAATGGTACATCGTCCACATCAATGCTTCGCACATTTTTTTTTTACGAAATAATCACTAAAGATCCGATGCAGCCGCCATCATCAATCCATACCAATGTACTTTTGTGGGTGTAATTGAAGAAATTTTACTTCGAAAATTCATAAATCCAAGATTTAAAATTAAATTCAAGCCAAAGCTTTGGACCTTATCTGTGAGAAAGGCATCATAAATATAAGCAATCGAATATTCATATTGAAGAGTGTTCAAAATGTGAGCAATCGCTCAGGTCCTCATCGGTCGTATGGTCACATTAATTGACTTGCATTGATCATTATCCATTAACATATTATGTACATTCCTGGTTTAGGATGCCGCCTTCAAAATATTTAAATATTGTCTCTGGTTTCATAGTCCGATGTAGAATGTTGGATTGAATTAAACATCGATATCGTTATTGTATTGTATTCTATTGAACAACTTTTTTTTTAAATGCCCTGGGGCATCAGACTCAAGAATGTTGTGTAACGAATTTTAGTCAGTGGTGTGGAAATTTCCTAAACACCACTCACAAATAACAAGCTCTAAATGGAAACAACAAAAATTTAGCTGTCATGCATTGCGAGATGCGAGAGTTTTCCAAATTTTCGAAATTGATTGAGATGTTTGCTGCGAGACTCGCATTATTGTAAGCAAACACATTGAAGTACATGTTACGGAAATATTTTTGACAGTTCATGCGCTCTCTTTTTCGAACAACGTATCGGATCTCGGAGCATTGTAACATTGGCTTTAGTCAATAGCAATGAAACAAAGATAAAAATAAAATAAAACAAAAGCAATACATATTATTTTTCTAAGAACAGTAAACTATGCTTCATATTTTACGCGTCAAAAGTAAGTTAACAACATGAAACCTTCTGCTTTACTGTGAATCAATTATTTTTTCTGTTCGAATTATGCATCGATGTTACTATGAACTAATTGAAATGAAATGAAAACTATGGTTGTGTTCAAAATCTTAATAGCACTGCAATATTAAAATTTCGTATAATGAGGAGTGAAATTTTGCTTAACAACGAGGAAAATTATGGTAGATTTAAGGAAAGAAGAAAAATTGTATCGGGAAATTGGTCAAATTATTAAGAGGAACCACGTTTCGGTTAAAAAAAGAATTGATAATTTGAAAAATTTAAACACATTGAAGGATTTTAACTGCGCGGATAGACCAAGCATTGCAAGTGCGCTAAGTCTTGGACGGCCCATGAAGCTTCAGGATACTATTTTGATTCTTTTCATCGTTGAATAGGTTCTTTCAACGCTAACTGTTGTAACAGGTAGTGTGGCCAAAATTGTAAGCAAGTAGCTTATACTCCTGATCTAGCAGTTTCAGAATATCGGTAGAGGGATCAATTGATGAAATTTTTACGCACCAGAGTATGTACTCCGCTTTAACAGCTGACAAGGATATTGCGTTATCGAAGTATTTTCCATTTCATGGAAGCAGAGTTTGAAACGATGGCAGAACATCGTCGTTGACCATAAATCTTTCAGTAAGATTTTGTAATAGAGAATCTAGAGAGGGAATTTTGTATTAGAGTTTCTAAACTCTAAAATAATCTTCAGGACATGATGTTTCTGGATTGGAGCGTGATGTTTGTTTCAAAGAAATCCTCGGAGCTGTTATGTTAACTTCAAATAAATCCTCAGCAAGTTGTGATTGAAGAGCGTTTCTGCAAAAATCTACGGCATTTTCTCTTATGTTTTTAAGAGATTTTAAGACTTGTTTTGTGTGATTTATTGCAGACACGAAATTCAAAGATTCATTTTGTAGGAAAATTGATAAAAGTAGCGTTAAACTAAAAAGTTGTTCGCATACCACGAAATCACTTCTTTGAATTGCTGCCGAGAGAGTTGATACTTTTGAAGACATCGCCCACGTCTTGGTGGATATTTCTTCAAGACTAATCGCAGTACATTCGAAGAGCTCTACAGATGATACAAGGATATATATCAAATATTTTATTTTAAATCATTTGGCCCCATCTAACCCTCCTCCCCCCTCCTGGCTTTGTGCCTGCAGTGTACGGCGAACATTGCGTAAATCGGGCTTACATGGTAGGAGTGCCAGAAAAAAAAAACATTTATATTTTGCTAAAAAATTCATAAACAAATTTGGAAAAACATTTTATTTACAGGCGAAATCAAATTTCAAATTCTTAAAAGTAACACATGTAAAAAAATTTGTAGAGAATAGAATAAAGAATTTAGTGAACAAAATGTTAGAAGCACAGTGAAGCATGGCGGAGGTTCATTGATGGTGTGGGGGTGTACGGCAGCATTTGGGGTCGGGAATTTTGTCTTGATTGAAACCACACAAATAAAAAAGACTATCTGATTATTTAAAAAAATAATATGCAACCGAACGTAGAGAAATTATATATGGTTAGAAATTGAAAGCATACCTCGCGGCTCGTTAAGGAATGGTTGCTTTACAACACTCCAAAGCAGCTCGATCACCCACCACAATCACCAGATCTAAGCCCCATAGAACATTTATGGGGTCACTTGGATCGCAAAATTCGCAGAAGGACTATTACGAGCAAAAATGCTTTCAAAAACGCTTTAATTGAAGAATGGTCCACAATATTATATCTTCAGATGTTACAAGCAAACTTGTTATATCCATGACACGTAGAGTTAAACCAATTATAAAGTCTAAAGATGGTCAAACGAAATACTGAGTTTTGTTTTTATAATTTTAAATTTATGAATTCCTGAAAGAAATTTCTAATGTTTACTTACTTTTGACGCGTGAAATATGAAGCATAATTAACTGTTCTTAACAAAAAAAACGTGTATCACTTTTGTTTTATTGCTATTGATTTTGCAATTTCATTTTTGTTAATTTTTATGTTTAAATTTAATGTTACTTTGGAAGCTTTATCTGTGTTTACCCACTTTTGGGGCTCACAGTTTGTGTTTAGCGTAGAAATCCTATTAGTTTTCTTATCCGCTCCGATTTTAAGCTCCTTTGTTTGTTTTGCACGCCCTTGTTTAATTTAACAGGGACTTCTCTTTCAATTTCAGATATTCATATTTAAACTTTGAATATAAAGTATTGCAACCGAGTTTGATTTAAAGCAATACCAAGTAGAAACTCAGTGATTTTCTTTTTATTTAACAGACACAAGTGCAGACATTTAAATGCAACAAAATTTAAACCAATTTAGTTTCATTTCATTTTTAAAACAATATAAATAAAAAAAGAAATGGGCGTAAATTCAATAAAATATAAATACGACGTGATAATTGTTGTAATATTTACAAAAAAAAAAAAAACCAAAGAAATAAACTAAAAAGAAAACAAACAAGCGTAACAAATATGTTTACTATAATTGTTTTACAAATATAAAATAATAAATAAATAAATGAGTATGTATTCTTATTAACCGTAGTTAGAAACATGTAAAATATTTAATAAAATATCATACTTATATATTTAAAACAAAAAATGCGAATAATGCGCAGCAGCACAATAAAATAAAACAAATTTTTGGGTGAGAAGGAAGTAAAAGATTTTTAAATAAAGTTGTGACTTGAAAATGACAGTTGTTTATTGAATTATAATTTCTTTTTTTTTATTTTATATATTTACATTATGATTTTTATATGATATTTATTTTATTGGATTAAATTTAATGGCGGTTGTATGATATACTAATATATATAATATTATTGGCTGTATTAAGGGAATGCAAAATTTATTTGTTTATTCAGCTTAAACACAAAGTTAAAAAAAAAAAATAAAAAATTTAAGAAAACAGAGAAAGACTCTCCAATGTATTATTTATTATAAGAGCTATAAAATGTTGTAAAACAAATTAAATATTTATACCATAATTGTATATGTGTTTATTTATATTAAAACTATACTGTAAAATGTATAAATAAATTGCTTAAACCAAATATAAATGAAAATTAAGAAAAACCAATAAAAATAATAAAATAATATGATATAAATAATTTGTTGCAAAAATAATACAAGCAATCTAACAACAAAAGAGAAAACATATTAATACAAAAAAAAATATTGTATCAATCAGTGAATAAATGGCATATAATTTCACATTTTTTAAAACAATTGTTGGTCATTAATAATCGGGAGGCAGCACAAATTATAGAGTTCCATAAGGTTATCAGATTAGTTCAGTCCTTTCTCGATTGTTTTTTCAACGTTTCTATTATGCTTTATTTTTGATATCATATTCGAATTAACAGAATGTCAATTGACGAGAATGTACATACTCGTCTAATGCTCGTACCAACAAATTTTGAGAGTCCTGTTTTTAGGTAATACGTAGTATAATTTTTCTTCTTTATTAATCGAATTGTAGTCTGAGCCGGTTTCTAGTTACCAGTCTTTTCGAGTTTGAAATATGTCTATGCGACAGCTTAAATCAATGTAGTACTAATATATATTTTGATATGGTCGATACTAAACATGGGTTGAAAAGGGCCCATCCAGCATCATTTTGTTTTTGAAATCATTAGCTCATCCGTAGAAAGATTTTGTGCTTCAGCTTCAATGACAGGTGCCCGGAACAAAAATTCAGCCACCAATGTTCTTTTTCCTTCGGACTTATAGCTAGACTATTTAGAGACAGTGGATTCGATTTCAATTACTTCACGTCTGGATCTCTTAATACCCGAATTACTTTTAGGCTTACAGTAACACCAAGTGTGGAATATTTAAGTTAAAACAAAGAGAACATTTGCAGTCTATGTATTTTTGAAAAGACCTGACTAGTTACGGAGTTGGCTTCAAAGGCTTGTCGAATATGTTTACAGTCAGTAAGAAAGTTCGTTGGAAAGTTTTCATCTTTCTAACAATCGTTTGAAATAAAAGCTACTGTCAAAAACCTGCAATATACTCGTATCATAAGCTGTTGAAATTTTGTAGCTTTTTCGGTGCACGAGTACTTTAATCTTTAAGAGTTTCTGAGACTGAACTATAATTTTGATAATTGATGTGGCCATAATTAAAATTAATTCAAAACAGCAAGCTCTGGAAATTTATAACTCCCCAACATTTAAAAATAAAAATTACACCAGCCTATGGAACTCTTAAAACTTAACAAAACTGAACTGCCGTTCCTGTATGTGACATATAATATTAGTCGTGTTCTTTTTGCACATCTGCTATTAGCTAAAAATGCAATTTAAGTGCAAATTTTAACATAGCGATGTAAGCTAAGTCAATTTATATACACTATCTTACTTACAAATACAATTTTCTTCGTTTGCGATGAATTTTCAAAAATGTCAGACATTTGCCAACAAATATTTTCCAAACAAATTAAATTTGTTCATAGGGACTTTCATTAAGCGCTTCCTATTTTTAAATTTAAATAAAACAAAGTGTGTGTGAGATATCATCGAAATTTTTTATTCGTTTGAAAGGCCTATCTGTCCAATTTTCCTTGTCTCTGGCGTATAAATCAGGCTGATTTTGACCGATGTCATGGGTTTTGTTGGCTTTGTCGGCCGCTATAGACCGCCCATAGACATGCGACTTCAGAAAACCCAACAAGACAAAGTCTAATGGGGTCAAATCGCACGATCTCGGTGGCCAGTTCACATCACTTCCACGTGAGATGACCATGTTCTCGAATCGCTCGTGCAGAATTTCCAATATGGCGTGAGGTGTGTGGCACGTAGCGCCGTCCTGTTCAAACCACATGTCGTTGGTGTCCATATCATCCAATTCAGGCCAAAAGAAGTTGGTAATCATCGACCTATAGCGTTCGCCGTTGACTGTGATGGCCTGGCCAACGTCGCTCTCAAAGAAATATGTACCGATGGTGCAGACAGCCTAAAATCCACACCAAACAGTGACTTTTTCGGGATGCATTGGACGCTCTTGGATCTCATGTGGATTGGTATCGTCCCAAATTTCACAATTTTGTTTGTTGACGTACAAATTCATTCAGAAATGGGCCTCATCGCTGAAGATGATTTTTCGATGAAAATTTGGGTTTGTTTCCTACTGTTCTAGAGCCCATTCAGCGAATACGTTGTGTCGTTGTCTATGGTCGTTTACCTTCAGCTCCTGTGTCAGTTGAATTTTGTATGGGTCCAGGTCCAAGTCACGATGCAAAATTCACCAAGTTGTGGTCTGCGAAAGGCAGAGTTTTTGTGAGCGACACGAAATCGGCTGCCTCGGATTCTCCTACACACTCTCACGGACAGCGGCGATTTTTTCGGCAGAACTTGCCTTTCGTCGACGTACTGTGTTGGTTTATCGTTTACTGAACCAGTGGACTCAAATTTATCCACCACACTGGGAATAGTCCTCTCGGTGGGACGATTATGCGGAGAGTATAATAAAACCCATTTCGATAAAACAATTTTATCAATTGCACGTGTTGTTGAACGCTATGTCCGTTCATGGTGATTTGGCAAAACAGACTGAATAAATGACAGTGAATTTGACAGATGTAGCTTCAACAATATGGCCGCTATCAACTGTCAAAGTTCGGAAGTCCCTGTTGGAAGACCCTGTATATCTGTACTATCTAATTTTTATGATGAACTGCAAAAAAAAAAACAGCTATTATCATTTATCAAAACCAATAACTGAATGCATGTAACAATCGACGGATAGTGGGATGTGGGTGTGATTTTGGTTGTGGCACTGTAAGGTTATAACACCTATAACAATTTGATTCGGTAAGTCGACGAATTTTCAGTCTGCCTAGCGACTACGGTGGTAGTGTTTTTGTGTTTGTCTATTATAATGAGGCTGAAAAACAGATATAGCGAATATAAGAGGATTAAGAAGCTATCAATTCTATGGGTACGTTCATATTCGTAAGTACAGGTCAGTTATTTTGGCAATTAGTGAAACACAGTCTCGACATGTGGGTAGTGATGTAGCTTAACAAACTCCACCACAATGTGACCTCTCCTCCAATCTGGAACTCGACTTCGTGTGATTTCAACAAAAGCTGAGTCTAAAAAAACCAAGTCAGAATTTTATTAAAGTATATATCAAAACAAATTACGCAATTACATTAGTTTATATAATATTATATTAAGGACTGCAGGCGCCATCGTCTAGTGAAACCTTTATAATCTGTTTTATCATGTTTACCCCCCCCCCCCCCTCCCCCTTAAGCCAATGCTTCATTAAAAACCAAATATCTTCTATCGGATTCGCATCAGGCCTTTGGGTCGGCTAATCTAATGTCCCTATACCATTTGTAGAGGTTACTCCGATATTTTGGATCGTTATCCTCTTGCAAAATTCAGCCGTAATTGTTCGGTCCACAGAGATTCGGCAAACTTTAGCCAACCCTTCCGGTATAATTCTCCATGTCGATTAAAGACTTCACATGATTTGGCAGATATTATTCCACAGTTTGACAGCATATATGAAAAGTTGTCTTCGCCATGTCAAACACAGATGGTTGAGTGGTCTTAAATTGATGTACCGATTAGATGCATAGAAAGTAATTTTGTGGAACAGATAGTCAGGTTGCTTCAAGTGAATAATTTTAAATATTTGACCGCAGCACCGATATTTAAAAAAATTGTCTTGGCTATACCTAAGAAGTTAACGCGTTTTCGTTGAGACATGATCGAACCTGCGAAGGTTAAAACCAAACCGAGCACCCTTAAGCTTTTGAAACGAATAGGAATCACAATTGGCGAACAACTCGCGGCCGTACATTAATGTTGGAACAATAAGTGATTTTACCAATTTAAGTTTGACGTCAACCGGGAGATACTTTTTGTATCGGATATTTGGAAATAGGTATTGCTTTAGTTTTAAGCGAGTTAAGTTGTAGACCGTTGCGTGATGACCAGTTTGTTATCAAAGATATGTTTCCGTTAATTCTGGATATTGCATCTTTGATCATGCCAATGGAAAAGCTCAGGTATAGCTGGACATCGTCTGCCTAGATATAATAACGGCAATGGGATAACACGGTGGGTCGGTCATTGATAAATATTGAAAAGAGTAGTGGACCGAGTTCCCCGAACCTTGGGGAACACCACTATTAACGGGACAGAAGGAGGATGCTTTATTAATACAAAAAAAAAGCTTGAGTCCGATTAGACAAATATGTATGAATAAATGTGTTAGAAAACTTTAAATTTGTAGTCAGCTTATCACAGAGAAGAATTGAGTTAATACAGTCAAACGCTTTAGAAAAGTCCAATAAACTTAAAACACTTGTTTCACTGGCATCAATTCCCTATTTTGTGTCATCAGAAACCTTTAAAAGAGGTGAGACACAACTGTAACCAGGTCGAAAGCCTGATAGTTTTTCCTTTTCAATATATTAGGAAAGGAAGGATAGCAATACGTCTAAGATCAGAGGAATTACCCTTTTTAGGGATTGGGATAATCTTCGTTTTTCTCCAGTCAGTAGGGTAAGTTGAGGTCATTATAATTGTATTGAAGATGTTGGTGATGTAATGAAGTATAAGAGGAAGCAGTATTTTTAAAAAATCCGGATGAATGTTGTCAAGGCCTACAGATTTTCTCTTTACAGCGAAAATAGCACAGCCAACTCTGTAGTTATCAACTACAGACAGAGAAAATGTATCATTTCTGTCATTTTGGCTAAGTGTTAGTGATGTATAGCTTATCAATGTCAATACGTTGGTCAAAAGTAAGTGTAGTCTTATTGGTAAGGCAAATATTACGAACTTGACTCCAGACAATTTTCGAGGATCGATGGGTGTTAAATTTACTAGTGTCGAAGTCATATTTAGCCGACCCAATCAACCTTGTTACAAGATTTCGAGGTATTTTGAAGTTTCTATGCATGTCAGCGCATCGATATTGTTTCCATCTTCGGTATAGAGTGTCCCTCCTTCAGAACGTACTTAGTATTTCAGCTGAGAGCCAAGGACAATTGTCAGGCTTGTTGACACCAGTCTTTTTGGTTTTAAAAAATTCTATTTGTCTGTCGACGTCAGATGTTGGAAAAATTCTGTGCCAACTAAATGAGGAACAATCATTAAAAAGCTTTTCAACATTCATACAACGGAAACCATGATACTGAAAGGACTCTAAATAAAATGTCAAGAGTAGCAAAAGCGAGATATGAAAACATAGGGACATATAATTGACTACAACATTTAACGAGGCTATCATCACTTATCAAAGTTTTCCTAAGGAAGGAATGCAGTTAGGTTTGAAATGAAATGACAAAAGAAAAGATTTTAAAGCGATTGATGAGGAGTGAAGAAGGTTTATATTCCAGTCACCACAAATAATTAACGTATGTGCAGGATGAGAGATCTCTTCGACAATTTGGTATATTAAACGTGGATGTGCTACATGTGGTTGCATGTAGGCAGTTCCAATAGTACATTTGTTTTCATCATTCAGAATCTCAAAAAAGTGAAAGTCACTGGGACCGATGTCATTGGATGAAGCAACAGCGTGATACTTTATTGAGTTTCTGACTATATAGCAATGTCTCCCCCTATGGAGTGAATGCGATCTGCATGGTAAGGTGTTTTAAACCCTCTCCCAAGGTACGGCACGGATATCCCAAACAGGCTCTCTTAATCTTTTTAGAGGTCCTATGCCGCCTCTATCAACTGGTCGAAGACCACTTTCAACATTTCCAAAAAGTCATCAGATATGCTGCTTCTGGTGTGCTGTGTTTCACTCGGCCACCACTACGAAACCCTTGGCTTGATGACGAGTGCCGGAAATCACATGCATACATGTAAGCCAGACGCACACAAAGCGGCACCGGATAGAAGGACGAGATCCTCAAGAAAGGAGATCCTCTGAACTACGCCAACTACAGAGTTGAACGCCTGAAGCCGTCCGTCAACGACCTGATTGGTCCATATCACTGTGGCCTCAGGCCAGGAAAGTCCACGATCGACGAAATATTCACACCACGGCAGATCTTGGAAAAAACCCATGAGCTCCAAATCGATACACACCACCTATTCATCGATTATAAAGCCGAGTATGACAGCATCTATAGAGGCGGGCTATATACCGCAATGTCTAGTTTTGGCATCCCTGCCAAACTCGTCCGCTTGTGCAGGATGACGATGGAGAATGCACGTTGTTCCATCAAGGTCGGTAAAGATCCTACCGAGACCTTTGAAGTCAAAAACGGATTTAGACAAGGCGATGCGCTCTCATGTGATTTCTTTAACATTATTCTTGAAAGAATAATGCAAAACTCAAGCGCCAACACAAGATACACAATCTTTCAAAAGTTCATACAATTACTTGCATATCGGCGAAGATGGGTTTACCGGTCAACGAGGGCAAGATCAAGTATATGCTGCCAACCAGAAAGGGCACCCAACACCGACGCCTCGGACAGAATGTCACCCTCGAGCATCAGCGCTTAGATCAAACGAAGAATAACTCTTGCCAATCGCTGTTTTCTTTGGACTAAAAATGTAACTGACTAGCAAAACTCTCTTTCGAACAAATAGAAAGTGAATAGTGTCCCTATACAAGACCTTAATAATTTCAGACCTACTCTATGGCGCAGAGGCATGAACTTTATCGAAAATGTATGAATATACTTTTGGCTATTTTTAGAAAAAAATTCTTCCTGTGATTTTCGATCACGTTTGTCTAGACGGTGAGTGGAGAAGGAGATACAACAACGAACTGTACGGCCGGTTATACAGTGAAATCGATAGAAGAGTGAAAATCCTGCGACTGAGATGGCTGGGTCATGAAGAGTTAATAAACATCAATGCTCCGGTCTGAAAAGTCTTCGAATCCGCCCCCGCCGCGCTGTCCCATTAAAGACACCTCGGTCAACTTACCCTTCGAAAATGGAGGCAACTAGCTAAAGATCGAGCTGGCTGGATACGCTTGTTGGTTAAGTTCCAGATCCACCCAGGACTGTAGCACCCCCTTAAGGAAGGAAGATGCATTGTCTGCTAATTTTAATGCAGCAACCTCTGTTTTTATATTCCCGCTCGTACTCACGTCCCTGAAAAATTGTGATAAGCCGTACAACTCGCTTATAGAATGTCATGCCGGACCCTTCATCGCCTAGTCGTTATAGCTTGCAAAAATGCAAAACCAACGTAAATCGCCATCTTTCTTTCTTCCCTAAATTTCATTCTAAATTTCCAGAGAGTATAAAAAGCTAGATCTTTAATTAAGATCATTGCTGCGAATGAATTTTGTTGCTGCTCGGTCTCTTGTTGAAAGATTTACAAACGTTCGACTTTTAAACCCTATCGAGTGTCTTAGTTTATTGAGAGTTTCAAAGGCACATCATAGATACCATTGAAGATAGTGCCACTTTGTTTTTTATCCCCCAGGTTTTGAACTATGCATTAATTGAGCGAAGTGCTATTGATGCAATAAGGCTTTCAGCTAAAATTGTACTGTCATTTTTCACTGTTCTTCGATATGCAAAACAATGTTTGATATATCATGCATATATAGATTTACCATAAAATAATGTTTTTGTATATACTGCACATTACGCAAAGCCAACAAGAAACTGAAGTGAGAATGAACTCTGAGTGAGAATGTTGTGGAGAATCCGAGACTGTCAATTCCGTGACCATCGCAACAGTGTGCGATATGTGAACAATTTTTCGGAAAATTTCGTCTAGGCCCGTATAAGATCCATCCGGTGCAGAATCTAAAACCACGATGCTCTTTTCGAACGATGTATTCAACAATTAGACTTAATTACATCCACAAAAGTGCACTGTTTTCTTAATTCTTCCATTTGATGCATCGACATTGATCCGGACGATATGTGATTCCACCAGGGTGTGGCGCTAAGTGCCATACTGCTTATGGAACTCATATACCTCTGCTATGAAACTCGATTACTCTTACTTCTGCCTAAGTAAAGCCACTGATTTATGATAATAAACCACAAAATATTCAAGTTTTAGAGGTCAATATTCAACACGTTGTTCTGGTTGGTGAGGTAGAGCCCCAAATGCTTGAGAGAGCATCCCAAAATTAGACGGATAGGATGCAATTCATCATAACAGCAGAGTAAACTATATGTCTTAAGTTGTATTATGAATATATTGTCATGAACCAACGCCCCATTTGTTAAAATGAAAAGATTCTTAATTAAAAAACCCCTTACAGCCTTGATACGAGTATATTATACTACAATATACGAGTATGTACATAAGTAAAGATTAAATGCAGACAGAATTTAGTTTAACAATGAATCCCCACATAACAGTATATTGAACTCATAATAGCAATATGCATTTGCACTTAGAAGCGACTCGCGGATATAATTAATTATTATTGAACTTTACCTGAAAATACAGTGTTTTTATTTGTGACAAAAAAGATGTGTAACCAGTTTAAAAACGCTATGTTCAGCATTATGAACCCGTCGAAAAATACGAGGACAACCTACGGATTTCAATACATAAGGAATTTCGACGTCAGTACAACAATAAATACACGTACTCGTATATTTGAATATTAAGAATAGTAGTAAAGCTAACAGAATTTAAAAAAATATTCAAAAAGGTTTTCGTTGATCCCGAGCACTTTATTATTATCCAATTCACAAATCCCAAGGACTCAATCTTGGTAGCGATCTTCCTGACATAAGTTTGTTGACGTATTTACAGGGCACAGTCAATGTCGCCTCGTATTGTTTTAGATTTCGATTCGACCCAATTCATTTATGTTTTTTTTTATTACAAAATTTATTTATTTCAATAAACTCAACATTGGTTATTCGTTTTCGCGAAGGTGCTTAGGTGCCTTAGGTGCAGAATGTAGTGCCTCTAACATTAATAACTGAAATTAAGTAGGCTAAGTTTAATAAAATTAAGTAAAATTAATAAATTTTTGATTTCTTGAATTCAGTATTTAGCTTTAAGTTAAGATTTAACATTTTAATATTTATAATTAAATTTAACAATCAGTTGCTTGAATTTTGATTTGAGAGAAAGTTTTTATGCTTTTCTTCTTAGATTTAAAATTTCTAATGGTTTTCAGTTCTTGTGGAATTATGTTGAAAATTGTCTTCCTCCATAGTTGTTGTAAAATCGGAGTTATTGGAGCATACATTGTGCCCGTCTTCTTGTCTTTTCCCATGGTTAATTGGTGTGATGAATCGTGTGTCGTCGTAATACTCTAATATAAAGGTCATCTTGTCTTCCACTTGAAAGACATTAAACGTTCTTTGCTCAGCAGCACTTCGATGAGTAAATACGTTTATCTTTTTCAGTGCTGCAGTTTGGAGTTTTTGAAGTTTGAAGTTACTGATGCGTTGCCCCAGGCAAGTATTCCATATTTTAACTTGGATTCCATTAACGCTGACTGCTTTTGAGGTTCCCATTGGTATTGTTTTGATGGATTAAATATACAGCAAGTATGCGTTCGAGGGACTGCTGCCAATGCTGGAGATCCCGATGTACTAGTATTCCTTAGTTATTTTCCTACAAATAGTGCCGCATCTGTTTATGATAAGCATTTACAAAATATACATATAGTCAATTCAACTTTCGTAGACCAATGTTCTATTAACCTTTGTATTCTTGGTGATTTTAATTTTAGTAAACTCGATTGGTTTTCTGATCAGTGCTACCTTATCGTTTCTCTCGGAAGTTGAAAAGACTACACTGGATTTTCTCCAGTCATTAGGTCTCTGCCAATTTAATAATGTTCGTAATTCTTTTAATAATTTGTTAGATCTTGTTTTTGCATCTGATGATATGAATGTTTCTGTTAATTCTAGCTTACCTTTGATAAGAAATTCTGTGTCTAATAATGCTATTATACGTCTATAATAATCAAATGTTGTTTAGTGAATCGTCTGAATTCATTTTTAAATTTAATATTTCCAATCTGAAATTAATGAGTGATCAGTTTGCGTCAGTGAACTGGGGTGATGAACTTCGGTATAATTCAGTGCCTGAAAACTTTAACGCCTTTTCGAAGATTTTTTTCAATATTTTAAATAATAATGTGCCTAGAATGCAAAAACGAGTAAACTCTCATCCACCATGGTATAACCAACGGTTACTCAATCTTAAATATGCCAAGAACAGAGTTCATAAGAACTTTAAAAGCAGGAAATCTCTATCGGATTACGAATTATTTGCTCTGTTGAGAAACAAGAGAACCTTTCTAGGTTCCTCTCGAACAATTATATTCAACGCTTGAAAAGGAATCTGAAATCCAACCCAAGGTGCTTTTGGGCATACATAAATTCCAAACAGGCTAGTATCGGTTTTCCGTCAACTATGAATTTTCTAGGCAAATCATCCAGTAATCCCAAAGATATTCTGAACATGTTCGCGTCGTTTTTTCAAGGTATTTATGATTCCTCCAGCCTTTCTTGTTTTAGTCTTAGAGTGGCATGAACTAAGAACTGGTGTTCTGATGTTAAACAGCAGTACGTTGGCTGGATTAGTACAAAGGTTCACTGCGATACAGGGAACCTCAGCTTACTGTAAAGATACTCTGGTTGTTGTGTTTGAATAATGTCGTAAATACAAGTCAATGAGACGTATTGCAGTAAATTTTCAAAGGAACATCCAAAGATTGTTTTGGCATACGACGAAGCATGGTCGTATCTACGCAGGTTATATATGTATCGTGCAATATTGTTGTAGAATACAATTAATTTCCTTTTGGACCTGTAGTCGAGTTTACCAAATAATTCACAATAGTTTAATAAAATTGGCAGTAGTAGAGGTTTTGCTAGAAGCATTTTCGTTTTTATTGTTGTATAGGCACGTGAAGCCCAGAGAAAATGGAGACAGCCATAAACTTTTCCAATTGTTGCAGTGATATGAACGTCCCACGATAATGTACGATCAAAGATAATACCTAGATTTCGAACAGACTCAACATATTCGATGTTTGAGTCCCCTAGCTGCAGCAATGGAAAAGAGGTCAGATCTATGTTATTCTGATAAATAAAGATATCTTTTGATTTTCTCGGGTTTAGCAAAGGTTATTACGTTATTATATTACGGAGATCTAGCAGGAATTTGTATAAATAGTTGCATATCATCTGCGTACATATGGACGCTGCAGTGTTGTACAACATTTGGGAGCTCGTTCACATATACTGAAAAAAGAATTGGCCCGAGAATAGACCCTTGCGGTACACCAGTTGCCATCGATAACATATCAGATGCTCGATCTCCAACGACTATGGATTGTTGTGTACCAGTTAGATATGCATATACCAATTTTACCGATGGCGTAGAAAAATTTAAATGGCTTATAAGTTTAGAGTACAAGAGTGCGTGGTTTACCGTATCGAAAACTTTTGTGAAATCGATCGAGACCATTTCGAATCTCATCGGTGATAAATAAGAGAGCGGTTTTGCGGCTTCGTTTTCTTCGAAAACCCTATTGACACGAGCTTAGCTGATGTTCTGCTAACAGAGCTTTCTCAAATATCTTAGAAAGGTAAGGCAGAATTGCGTTTGGTCTGTATACAGATAAGTTACTATTGGCCTTTTTTGGTATGGGCACCATCTTGGCTTTTTTCCATTCGTCCGGATTCACAGAGGTAGTTTAAATGGTATTAAAAATTTGTGAAATATATGGAAGAATGACTGGCAAGGACAGTTTAATAAATTTAGGGTGTATCCCATCTAATCCAGTTGCATTCGACTTCACTGACAATACCGCCTCCACGACATCAAGATCTGAGACACTGAGAAAAGAAAAACTTTCTGAGTTTCTGTGGCCACCAATGGAGTTGATGGATAGCAATCGGATTTTTTTTTTGTGTTAATAAATTGAGAGAATTTTTTAGGGTCTTAGATGATGGTAGATTGCATTTGGCTGAGATATCTTTGGTAACGAGATTCACCAACTTGGGAGAAGTGGTTGTAAACTAGGAGGTAGTTTTGTTGGTCAAAGTTAGAGCCAGATTTAACGTATTGGTGTCATAACCTGTTTCTCTTATTACGAAGTGCACGAAGTTCTTTGTTATACCAGGGAGGAGATGACGAAGGATTTCTGCGTCGAATAAAAGTAATAGTCTGCTTTATACAGTGGAAGATCTTATCTTTCCACAGCAGAATCAGTCTGCGGTTGGGTTACTGATTTGCAGAAAATTGAAATCAACATTTTTGAGAAGATTGTTGAGCTTAGGTTTTACGGAAGTCGAAGTGGAAGGAATTTTCTGAAAGCCTTAAGGAATTATTATATGACTAAATAACAAGGAGAGGGGGGTAGAGACGGCCTAATTTTGAAAGGAGAAGTTCACACTCAAGAGCAAGACAGTTCATGGTGTCGGATGTAAATATCAGATCTAGTTTCCGACCCATGAAGTTAAGAATTGGGTTTATTTGAAAAAGGGCAGAGTTTGTGAGGCAATCTGTGAAGAGAATTTCGTTGTCAGAAGCTGCATTTGTGGCAACAAGATAGGATTCTTCATCCAGTGAGTCCATTGGAGATGGGGGGCTTAAAATCACCGAGAATAATGATTTCATCACAGGGATCTGTGATTTCAAGGAGGAAATCGGTAACATTAGTCGCGAGCTGCTAACTGTGTATTGGTTGGGTGGGGCGAACATAGCAACAGAGGATATAAAGTTTGTATTTGGAGGGAGTAACTTTGACACAGATGAATTCGAAATCCGCAGTAAATGAGTTTTTGACGAGCTTCGGGTTCAAACGAACGTTGATTGCCAGAGGGACACCTCGTTCTATAGAATCATCATTGTTTTCACGTTCATCGTCGCGAATTAAACACAATTCAGGTGTGAATAATTCCTAAACCTCGATATAGATATTACATTAGTTTCGGTTAAAGCAAAAATATCATACGGAAGCGGTTGAGAGTTGAGATAAATAGAAGACTCACATTTTGCTAGTAGAGTGATAAACGATTGTGTGGTAGATTATGGGGCGTGTTAGGGACGATAGTAGTTTCTAAAGCTAGAGCGCGTTTTTTTGGAAATACAAGAGGCGTTTGGAAGAGACATATGAGAGGCGTATGTGATGAGATCATTATCGACATCTGTAGAAAAGATATTGAAATTGTTGTGAAAATCGGCAAAAATTCGTCGAAAATCTTTGAGATCAGTGGGGAGTATTTCCTGTTAGAAGCAAGGGATCAAGGATTGTGGAAGACGGGATTTCCAGAGTATTAGAGGAATTATGGTCAACAGCCAATGTGAATGAAAGTGAGGGAAGTTTAGGATTTAAGGTTTGGATTTTTGTAAAAGATCTTTGAGATCAGTGGGGAGTATTTCCTGTTAGAAGCAAGGGATCAAGAATTGTGGAAGACGGGATTTCCAGAGTATTAGAGGAATTATGGTCAACAGCCAATGTGAATGAAAGTGAGGGAAGTTTAGGATTTAAGGTTTGGATTTTTGTAAAAGATGGATTGGGTGAAATATTAAAAGAGATTGGGTGGATGACATGAGAGGGGAAAGCTATTGATTCTGTGGAGAAAACAAGGGAAATAAGCCAACTTTAAAATTCCAGTTGGGGTCTCGATTGGAGGACTTGGATTGTTTATTGCTCTTAGGGTTATCTGTAGGGTTGCGGTTGTCAGGGGGTTTGGGTTGGTGGGCAGACTTAGGGGTATGAGCGGAGTTAACCCTAGACTTAAGGTTCCTTTTGTGCTTGGTTTGGTTGTCAATAAAAATTTGCATCTTCATTCTATCAAGTTGGAAGATCTCTGAGGATGGGTTATGAAAAAGCCATTCGTATTTACGGGGAATGTTGAATTTGAAACGACAAGATTTTGATTTGTTGTCGAAGTGATTTTCTGGCAGCTGTCTATGGTGATTTTAAATCTGTAAGTTCACCAGCCAGATTGATAAACAAGCCAAGTTACAGATAAACAGTCGAGAATGAATGTTATGCACTCAGACTTGTTGTAGTTGTCGAGGTTTTCAAGGTGCTATTTCCATTTAGAAGATGTCCAGGAAGTACCAAATCGAGAAATTGTCGTTTCGGTTTTCGGTGAATCGACTGCGACTGCTTGAGTTGGAGATGGAGAGTGAGGTGTTGGTAATGATGTCTTAGAAGGTATGATGACAGCGTGTTGATACCTTAAGAATAAGCAATGTATCTATGCTTTAAATAATAACTGTCAACTTCATCAATTGTCATCTCTCTTTCTTAATGTCAAACGTTTATATTTTTTCCTTCCTCTTTCTTTTTTGAACTGAACTCGAAGCCGAAGGAGGTCTCAATAAAGTATTCTGAAATTATAAATAAAATCGTTCATTTTTCTTAACACAGCGTTCTAGAGTATTTCAGCTAGTAGGGGATGTATTATGCATTGCGTTAGATTGGGGTTGGAGTTGTACAGGAAGATTGTCAATTTTGTTGAGCGTTGTTCTAATGTCATCAAGGATATCGCCAAGAAGTAGATGGGATGCTGCAACGTCATTACCTACTTTATTCATTTTAGTTATGACGTGAGCTAATGATGGATCTCGTAGAGGAGCACTTGAGGTTGATGAACTTTGGAAATATATATCAAGGTCGAATCTTAAGGCACTAAGAATGGCAGCAACAGACGGAAAATAGGACTTAAGGGCAGATTTCACACTGTTAACATTTTTAATTGTAAATATTAATATTAATGTTGTCTCTGGGTTTTGCAAGTTCGAGGGTGTTTACCAACTGTTTTTCAAGAGATTTACACTTTGTTTTGAAGAGGTTGATTGATTGTTCTACCGCACTTGTAAGATCTTCAACACTTCCCTTAACATCATCGAGTTTGGAGAACTGGTTTTGTAGTCTCTTGAAATGTTTTCAGAGCTAACATTATTTATTGAGTAGCTGAGGCATTTTATGGCGAGCATATGAGAGCTAGTAGAGTAGTTGTACCAAATTAAAGCTTAACAAGACAAATTTATATAGGTACATATTAAAATTCATAGTAATTATGTATTAATTGCTTCGAAAAATTTATTTATAGATTTGTAGAGAAATAGATGCGTAATTCCTTTTTAAGCCTTGTTGTGTTTGTACCTAAATTAGTTCTTGAATTTCGCTGTAGTGAATTCCACAATCGGACTGAATTTACGAAAAATTGACGTTTTGAAGTAAGGGGGTGAATAAATTGACCAGATCTGTGCGAAGATAACAGGGCTAGAGTGCGGAACTTGAGATAACTCTCGAAAGGCATGTCAAGCAAGTGAGAAGAATAACTACTTACTCTGTCATATTTACGTAGCCCAAAAACATAAAGTATTTTGCTATTAAAAGCAACATCACGCTTTCTTCTTCTGATCGAGTCACAGATATAAAAGATTTCACATCCGTAGAGTAAAATAGGAATAACCAAAGATTTAGCTAACATCAAGCGCGTTTTAGTTGGAGCAAAAGACTGTGTTACCCATAAATTACGTAACACCCCATATACCTTTCCAACCGCAGCACTGATGTGATTTACCCAAGTTAACTTGCTATTAAAAGTAACTCCAAGATTCTTTGCAGTCTCAACATAATCTATTGCGGAGATTTTCAACAAAATAGGTGGAAAATACGAAAGATCCAGTGGTTTCTTTGATATGACCATGCACTTCGATTTCTTAGCGTTCAGACCAATGTGAAATTTGCTCAAGATCTTCATTGATAGAGCAAACTCTGTTCTCAATTAAACCAAGTGGACAGCTCATATACATTTGAACATCATCACCGTACATATGTGACGAATAGTTGTTTATAATGGATGGAAGCTCATTTACATATAATGAGAACAATAGGGGGCCAAGCATAGAACCTTGAGGGACACCACTAATAGTTGGAAGAAAATCGGATATATTGCCGGATATTTCCTTCATCTAATGGTTGTCGTATATCGTCAGTAACACTCAACAGGGCGGTAATACAGTTGTGTTTCAAAGGAAAAGCAGATTGTTTTGGTGTGAGCATGTTATCTGTTTTTGCAAAATACGTTCAGAAGCCTTGGACAGAAAGGGCAGAATTGAAATTGGTTTAAATTCATCAGCTTTAGCACTTCTGGGAATTTTCGCCCACTTCCACTGAGTGGGGTACTCTTCTTTTGTTAAAATATTGTTAAAAATGAGGGTGATAAAGGCAGTATGATTGGTAAGAGTAGCTTTGGAAATATAGGGTGCATTTTGTCTAACCCAATGTCATTTGACTTTATCGAGAGTATAGTTTCTACCACATCAGCACTATCGCCCGATCTAAAACCAAAATTATGAACACTTTAATGATTAACAGTCAGGCTCGACAACAACTCAGTCACATCTGACGCGGACGGGAAGCATTGCAATGCTTCAATGCTGTCATTACGATCTGCCAAATTACACTTTGCCTTGCCAATACCTATGCCGCGTAAATTGTTCCACAGCTGTCGACCACTTAAGCGGGTGTTCAGATTGCGCGCATACACACAAGATTTGGCGGAACGAATCTCCGTAACAACTTTGTAGTGAAGTGAACAGTACATTTGCCGAAGTTCTGGATGTCGATATCGCTTCCAACTGTTGTAAGCTCTATCGCACTGCTGCATTAAGAAACGTATTTGACTGGTAAACCATGGATTACTTTTGTCCTTGATGGTCTTGCTTCTCAAGGCTACGTGTGTGTCATAGAGATTTAAAATATTTAAGAATTCGACTTGCTCACTAGACGACGACATGTAGAAAATGTTATCCCAACATACGTTTCTACTATTCGCTTCCAATTATCTATGTGTCGAAAATCTCGATACTCAAGAATTTGAATAGCATGATTGATGTTAAAATTAAATCATGTTTTGAAAATGCAGGCGCACAAAGTTGGTCGTATAAGCAAACTGTGCTTAAATCACTTACAAGAAATAAATCTAAAAGCGTGCCGCCGTGTGCCGACGGGAAAGTGACAGCCGGGAGTACTAACATTTACTGGTATTAAGTTGAACATTCTCATACTATTAGTCAATAAATTAGAGGTTAGGAGATTGTTGTTGAAATCTTATTATATTCTCTTAGACTGCGAATACGAACGCGAACATTGAAAAAAGTAAGTACATATTGGGAAAAATTAAAAATAATTCGAAGCACGTCCAAAAAACAGCAAAACGGAGTGCGCGGGCGCCACAAAACTTAAAACATCAAAATTTACTCGAAAAGTACGAAATATCGCGAAAAATGTTTCAGACAAAAGTCACAAAGTTCTGAAGGGGAATGATAATTCCTGATTTTTATTGCTCAGTCGTATTTCCTCTGACGGGAAAAGAACGCATTTTTGAAAAAAGTGTTTCATGTAAAATAATTGTAATTTTTCACGCAGATTATGAATCTGTCAAAAAAAATAGGAGTTCCCATTAAAAAATCGTTTGACCTTGAAAATGGGGCTCAAGGTCAAACTCGTGGTCACCATCTTATGTCCCCTTCAGAACCTTGTGACTTTTGTCTGAAACATTTTTCGCCATATCGTATTTTTCGAGTAATTTGGATGTCTCAAGTTAAAAAACTCACCCAGTAGATATAATCTTTGAATCTGCTACTTAAGCTGATGACTTGGTGTCGTCTCCACAACATCCTGCACGTTTGAAACTTATTGATTTCGATTCACTACAAAGACAGTTCGTGCAGTATTCTGAAAGTAACAAATTTTTAAATCATTCAAAATAAATAAAATAGTTGGAGAAAGTAGTTTTCTTGTAATTATATTGTTTTTTTTTAATTATTTGATATATTTTATTTTCTACTATTGTCCCTCGAACAACTTCACAGAAAAAAAAGTGATGCGCATTGCTGAAAAATGGGTCAATCTACATATGTATGTGTTCTCGCAAAAGGTGCTCATTCGCAGATAAGGTGTTCAAAAAGTGACTACAATAAATAAACAAAAATTAATTATTGAGTTTTATTCACCCCGTCGAATACTGAATTACACAAGTTGTGAAAGTGGCTTTATCATAACGTGGAAATAACTTGGGACTTTCCGTGCACTAAACGATTGTTTTAACATTCAAGTGGAATTCTCCTGATCAAATGAGTAACTGCGTTACTATTTACGTTGATAAAAGAAATGCTTTCCAGTTAGATTTGGATGGAAATACCTAATTGGAGCGTGCTTCGACAAGCTAAATGTTCATCAAAAACAGGTTTAAAACTCAAGATACCAAATGTTCATTTGCATCAAAGTAACATACATCAATGGAATCTCCAACTCGATATAAATGAACTCAGACTTGGTATGTAGGTATGTGTTCATCGGGCTACTGGCATAGCCCGTTTCCGGCTATTATTGTTAAAACGGAATGTCTTAAATTTTAGCATGTATCATAGATCTTATTATTGACTCTGAGAATTTTCTAAATAATTCACTTTTTTTGGTTTTTTTTTTTCTTTAATCTTTTTAATAGCTTCTTGAAAATTCGAGATTTTAATGTTTCGAAGAATGGAAACAAATTTAAAATTTTTTAAAATGATTTTAATATTTACTAAAGAAAGGTTTAAAGTGCCAATTACTGTTTTTGTTGTCAATAATTTCATCAAATTTGATCACTATGTACGAGGGTTGTCCGATAAATTTTTGGAATGTGGCAGCACTGATTCTTTTGACGTTGATTCACGACAGTGTCAAAATGCAAGTTTCTCGTGAAGGATTTCGTTGGATGATCTTTTATGATTTTAAATGTGGTCTAACTCAACAACAATGCATAGATCGACTTCGTATGGGTTTAGGTGACGAAATACCATCCAATGCTACAATTTATAACTCGTTTGCAGAGTTCAAACACGGTCATGCTATCGTCATTGATGAATATAATAGAGTCGTTAGCTTTCTGAATGTTTCATGTTTCCTCAGCTCATTTCAATTTGGATTTCAAAGAGGTAAAAGTTCGGAAGATGCACTATTGAACTTCTGTTCATAAATCCTCAAGATCTGGGATGCCAAAAATTGGACAGCATGTTTATTCGTCGACATTACCGTGGTAAATCATGAAATCCTGTTGCGGAAGATTACAAATGCTGGGCTTCGAGGTTTTAGCTCAAGTCGTTCGAGTCAAATCTCAAGATAGATCTCACAGAGTAAAGATTGAAGACATTAGGAGTGGAATAAAACTTATAAATCTGGAACCGGTTCTCTTTCTGATATCAATATTTAAGCTACTTTTCAAAGGTCGTCTCACTGCTTTTTCAGATGATTTTGGCTCGGTAATTCCTCTAAATTTAATTGCTGATGTAAGTTCGGATTTAGGACTACTTGGAACATAGTAAGCTGATAATTAGTTCTAAGACAAAAATAATGTTTTCAGTCTCTCAACGCTAAATGATTTTGACTCCAAAGGTTTCTTTCACACTCCTGAATGCCAACAATTTAAGGGGTTACATACCTTCTCAACTTTCCGTTAATATTATTCTTTATACTTTTAAGAATATTTCGCATTTTGAATTTTTGAAAAATTCGCATCCGTTCGAAAGATATTCTAATAAATGTGAGCGCTCTCGAGCGGTCGAGCGCTAGACAGGTATACGCAGTCGTTAGACGGGAGCCCCATGTATTCTCCGCCCTCTTGACCCTTAGCAGCTGTCTAACGACCCAATTCAGGTAGAAAAATATTTTGTCGTTCATTCCATTGTGGTTTCTTAGAGAGTACAGTATTGAAACTGTGATCCTCGTGATATTTTAATACGGCAAAATGTTGAAACGGCGAAGTAGTGATCGGAAAGGTGACCGAAGTCAGCGGAATGTGCATCCGAAGAAAAAAAAACCTCCAACAAGACCAGATCAAATGGAAAGCGAAACAGCTTACACGAGTGCAGGGGCGAAAAAAATCGGTGCTAAATCTATTGAAGTGTCGTTCGATCCGACATTTTCGTATTGTATTCTGCAGTTTGCTACTGTTTTCCTCGGGATCGCCAAATGTGTTGTTTGTAGGAAGTGCGGTGGTGATATTAAATTCTTGAAATCAAACATCCGTGGACTTGGATTTAAATTAAACGTTTTTTGCACAAAATGTGACGAAAATATAAATTCAATACCTTCGACGCCGGTAGTAAATATGGCTTATGAAATTAACAGGCGCTTTACGTTTGCCATGCGTCTCCTTGGAAAAGGCCTAAGAGCGATGAAACTTTTCTGCGGCATGATGGATCTGCCATTATGTATCGCGCAAAAATCTTTCGATGCTGTTATGGACAATATTGAGGAAGCTTCGACAGCCGTTGCTGTTGCATCAATGAAAGCCGCTGCTCAAGAGGAACTGCAAAATAGTCGTCAATGTGAGAAATTGCAATTATCCAATAACGAAATCATTGTATCCGGAGACGGTACATGGATGAAGAGAGGATTTTCTTCGCTGTTTGGTGTTTCAACTATCATCGGGCATTTTACAGGAAAAGTAATCAGCAGAATATGAAGCGTGGTTCAATAATCACGAAGAGAATTGCTCTTCAAATCATAATGGTAGCTCTGGTAAAATGGAATGTGATGCTGTTATAGAAATCTTCAAGAGATCAGAAGAGCTACATGGTGTAGTATATGAGTATTACGTCGGAGATGGAGTTTCAAAAACATTCTCAGCAATTCAGAAGAGTAAACCGTATGATGATCTAGAAGTGAAAAAAAAAGGATGCATTGGCCATGTGCAAAAACACATGGGTACCAGACTTCGCCAAGTCGTAGCCGCCAATAAAAAACCAAAATCCGCAAACAAGGAT
Organism: Volucella bombylans; assembly: GCA_949129095.1. NCBI lineage: Eukaryota > Metazoa > Arthropoda > Insecta > Diptera > Syrphidae > Volucella > Volucella bombylans. Next base: position 106,590,203 of record OX422143.1, on the reverse strand, counting down.
CCTGAAGCATCCACCTCAAAGCACGAAAGTCTCACTGGCCGTGGGAAATTGACTGGAAAATTAATAGATGAGCTGACAATTTATTATGGATTAGCTATCAGAAATAACATTGAATCTGTGGAAGATATGAAAAAGCCATTTGGGCTACTTTCTATCATAAAATATCCACAGACGAAAAACCTGAGCACTCTTTCTGCCCTCCAGGCAACGATAATTGGTGTGATTGGCAGAGGGCCTTAGCTGAAGGCTCATTAGATAGTTATTGTCATAAATCTCCGTTACTTGAGGTTGTTCAAAATGCTATCAGACCTATCTACGAAGCATTGAGTGACGATAATTTATTAGATAGATGCCTGGGTGGATTTACTCAAAACACTAATGAGAGCCTCAGTGCGAAGATTTGGATAATTGCCCCTAAAACTTCACCTGGCAGCAATAAAATCGTCAACATAGCAAGTAGCATTGCAACGGCTACATTCAATGATGGGGCGGAATCATACCTGCGCATTTTAAAATTACTTGGGGTTACGATTGGCAACGAAGCTTATCGTTACAGCATTGATGAGGATGCTAATCGACTCAAACTTGCTCGGATCCAGACAATGGAGGCAACAAAAGATGCCAGAACATCCCGACGATTGAGTAAACGGGTAGAAACATCGAATACGACAGATAAGTAAGGTTTCCAATATGCAGCTGGAATGGCAGATTAAGCGTAAGTTGATAAGAAAATGAAATTTCCCTGAAATTTCCACGCGCAAAACTTTAACCGTGTTTTTCTCGAAACACGTTTTTCCAACCTTGTCGCTGTGATATCTCGAACAGTTTTTAATATTTTTTGATGCTTCCTTTTTTAAAATGTTCAAAAAACAATTCTCTATAGTCTGCCGAGCCATTTTTTTGATTTTCCGTTAAATAATATTTTTTTCTAACGATAGAAGGGCAAAATTTTGGCCCAAAAACTCATGTTTTTGTAAAACCGCCATAATTTCTGTAAAAAAAAAAAAAAAAAAAAACGGCTCGACAGACTATAACGACAGTATTACTTTACAAAATGCATTTGGTTTTTTTCAGATCCATTGAGTTCCGGTGAAGATAGATATCACAGCGACAGTGAGACGCCGTTTCTTGGAGACCTAATTATTAAATTAAAAAAAAGGCACTATTGATAAAAAAAAAAATCTATGGACTGTATTTTAGAGTTTAAGAATAAATAAACTATATGCACTTTACTTTTTTTATTTATCTTTATGGGAACCCTATTAAAAAATATTCTGAAATTTCACTATTTTTCCGCGCTGAGAAGGTATATAACCCCTTAAACTGTTGAGTTGCTACATTTTGTAGCAATCTTAGATACAAATGTTTCCAAATTGGAAATGTTAAAGAGTTTAAATACCTTAGCCTTATTACTGATTCTAGAGTATGGTTGCATAACCAAATAGATGAGTTAAGGCAATGTTTTCGCGCAGCTCTTAGCTATTTCTTTTATCTTAGGAATGCCTGCTCCAAACACCCCCTTAAAATTTATTTAATTTATTGTGGAATCTTCCATTCCAACCTGTTGCCTGTTGGAGCGGAGTCTATCTGAACAAAATTCAACCACTTCAAGTGAAACTCTTCGGGAAAAATCATTTATATCCGGGTTTTAGATTATGTAACGATCTGAAAATTCTTCCTGTTCGTCACCTATACTGCTTCGAAATTTTAAAGGCATTTTTCTATAGATCTAATATACGTGGTAGTCACTTAAATCTGGTAATTGTCCCCTCGTTCCGGAAAACAGCTTACAAAAGATTTTATATTGTCTCATCGAGTTGCCTTTTTAACTTGCTACATCTTAGGCTAAGAACTATTCGTCTTACAAAAAGATTTATTAGCCGATTAAAATACCGGCTAATCCTAGATCTTAGAATCCTATAATGCCTCGTTTATAACTCTTGATATTTTGGTGTATTCTTCTCTTTTTAACGGATTGCAATCTCAAATTTTTCAAATTTTATTTGCTTCCTCTTCCACAAATCAAATCATAATTAAATTTTGTTACATTTTTCTTAGGGCTAATTAAAAAATGGTTAAACTTAGCTTACAAGGTCACCCCACCTATTTCATTTTTATAAATTTTGCTAACTTATAAGCGACTTTTAATACTATTTCTACTAAAGAAATATCAAATGTTGTCCAATTTTCTTTAGTTGTAATTTTTGGATTTAACCTAGGATCACTGTTCAACAAAAATCACTTTTTTGTATGACATGCATAAAACATATTGTGTCTTAAGCAAAATTATACTAGAAAACAGAAAAAATTACTTCAGATTTTCTCTATCACCCATAGATTTCTTATCTATAAAGTATTGTGTTTTATACTGAATCTAGATCTAAATATTTCAATATGTTTTTCATGTTACACTTGCATCGAAATGTTTCTGCGGATGTTTTACGGCGATGTTTTGTCCCTGTGGCATCTTGGACTAATGCCCATCAGTAACCAGCAAGCATAGTAGGACTCCATTTGTCTTGATATCGCTTTTCCATTGTTGCGACGTCCTGGTGGAACCTTTCTAAATATTCGTCGCTTATTGCACCCAAATTCTCCGGAAAAAAATCAAAATGAGCATCCAGAAAATGAAGTTTTAGTGATCTCTGTATTTTCGGCTTTCACATTTCCAAGAAAATCTGTCACAACAGTTTTAAAAGCTCTCCATGTTCTTAGTTCAACAGCAGTTAGCATGTTGACAAATTCACTATTTTTCAAAAGTTTCCGTATTTGTGGTCCAACAAATATGCCCTCTTTAATTTTTGCCTCACTAACTTTCGGAAATTTCTCTTTCAGATACAAGATCCCTCTACCGGTCCGATTAGAGCTTTAAAGAAAAAAAATTTTCATTAAGCCCAATTGATATGGAGCGGTGGTAGAAATACGTGTTTAGGATCAACCAGGGGTTCATTAGTAATTTTATTCTTTCTGTATATAAGGGCGACTTCGTGCACGGCTGTCCCACTCACACAGTAAACAGCAGTGATTCGTATACCCCAGCTGCAGTCCAACAAGAAGTGCTATAACTTTTAAATCAGATTAACACATTGACCACTTATAGTCTTTATACTGAACTAGCAGACCCGGCGAACTTCGTTTTGCCCCAATTTAATGCCTTCAGATGGACTCAAATACATTCAAATACATTGTTCACTTTTAGTACGCACTCTTTCGTTGCTACAGCTTTATTATAGCTTTCTTTTAAGCAATTAAGCTCAAAAGCAGTTTGAATCGATGCCACAGTTGTCCGGCCAAATATTTGCGATGCAAGGTGAACATGCATTTTTTCGAAGGCATTTGGTGCTATATGACAACTTCTAAATTTTAAACATGTCTTAGCTCCAAATTGTTTTATTTCTCTAATAACATCAAAAGACACTTTACCATCTGGAGTTTGTAGATCTGATTTCAATAGTACATTACGAAGTGATTTTAACTCATTTGTCATAAAAACAAAATGTTTTTTCATCATCAAAAATTATAAATGGGTTTTCTTCAGAAACACCTACCATTTTATAAGCTTTTCTATTATTGGCCCCTTGGTCGCAAACAATAGTACATACATTTAGACCAAGTTCTTGACAGATTTTCAAATTATTTTTTTATAATTTCGCTTATCCCCATTTACTCCGTTTGCTGACACAAAATAGTTTAAAACACTTTTCAAACTATCAAACAAACCATTTAGCATGAAAACACATATTTCATGTGTTCTTTATCTCTTTATCAATAGTTCCATGAACGAACTACACTTTTTTTTCATCATGCATCAAACGCAGGCAGGCAGTGACACAGCCACATGGCTCATTCGTTCACTGTGTGCGTGTGTTGGATGCATGATGATAGAAAGAACAAAAAGGGTAGTTCGTTCACTGATAAAGAGATTTGGTGAGCGCTGACATAAAAAGAGACGGGAAATTTTGTCATGAACTATGTAGTTCGTTCGTTCAATTGAACGACATAGGTCAGTTAGTTCGTTCGTTCGCGAACTACACAAGCCTACTCGTCGGCTGTACACACAATACAACACATATGACCCCAAGAATTGACTTCTGTTTTATAATACATTTTGTTCATACAAATTGTTCAGAACATGAAGTTCGAAGTAAAAACTGGTTAAAAACAGACAGAAATGAACTTGTTTCAACACGATATGTTTGTCAAATCACTCAGATTGGTCCAATGTACATATATTGGACATGTCGGCATGTAACATACCGTGAGAAGCAACTTTAGGCATTAGTAAGACCGCAATTCAATCAATATTGCATAAACATGTAGCTGTGAAGAAGCTGTTTTACTAGGTGGATACCACACAAGCTTACCGATGCTCCAAAAAAAGGGTGGTGTCAAACGGTGTAAAGAAACACTAAAGAAATTCAATCGTGATGCTTAAAAAGCGTGTACAGCATCGATACAGTAGACGAAACCTGAATACATACATATAATCAACATTAACCTGAATCCAAGCAACAATCGGCTGTTTGGGTATTCCAATTGGAACTAAAACCTTATAAAGTGACTCGTTCTCGTAGCACTTCGAAAAAAATGATCTCATTTGTTTTTTCGATACATTGGGTCATGTTGCTACTCTGACTTTAGAGGATCGAAGAACTGTTAATGCCGATTGGTAAACAACAATTCGTTTGTCGGAAGCCATCAGTGAAATGCTTAAAATAAACAAAAAACATCATTACAATGCTAGTTCACACACAGCCAGTCAAAAAATTAAATTTTTGAAGTTTCAAAACGTCGAATTAATGAGCCATTGCCCATATTCTCCTGATTTATCACCTAATGACTTCTTTCTGTTCCCGTTCATAAAAAAATAAAATGTGTGGTCAAAGTTTTTCAATTCCAGAGAGCATGGCGTTCAAAAAGCATGTTTCCGAGGTGTTAGGTTCAGAGTGGAATAAATGTTTTGAAAACTGGTTCTATCAAATGGAAAAGTGTATAAATCTTGAAGTAAAATACTTTGAAAAACACTAAGCCATTTAAGTTCAAAAATTTATGATTTTTCGTATAGTCTGAAGTTTTCATCAATTCAAGAACTCACAGATCTTCTAAAAGCAAGTTCTGACGAAGAAAAAGAAGTGTACGAGTAAATGTGAAATCACCAGATCAACAAATATTATAATTTTGCAAACAAAAGTGAATAAATAGTTCATATTCAACGAGGGAAACGTACTAGTATTCCCAAATGATTTATCTGCGATGTTGAACTTGAGTGCAGTTTTCATGACTTGAATTCCCAAAAGTCACGTGACACAAGCGAACAATTTTAAGTGAGTAAAGTATTTACAGATTCGTCAACATCCCAAAATGTGGCTCCAGGTATCGACGTCTTTTCATTGCCAAGATGGTTCAAAAGCCATCGCGTTGAATTTTCAAAGACTCCACCAAATGTATCAAGTGACAAGATAAGAGATACTTATCATAATTATATGTTTACGCCTGTTATACTGAATCCGTTATATGCTTGAAAAACGGTAGAACATGATTCATGAGTATTTTTATTTTTCTTACAGGCAACTTGAATCCTTTGCAAATGCTCGAATTATTTCTGGATAGCGATATAATAATGTTTACTGTTGAGAGCACGAATAGATATGCTAATGTCGGTAAAAATAATCAGACATTCAAAACTAATTTCAATAAATTCGCAAGTTCATTGGAATAATGTACTTTTCGGGTTTGCATAAAATCAGAGATACTTTTAGCGCCCTAAAAATTAGCCGATTATGTTTGACATTTCGCCTTAAATAATAATCTACTACAATTGTTTAATTGTACCATTTCCCAATGTGTCATTCAACTGTTTTACTTAAGTTTTATCTTAACCAAATTTTCTGTTTCTATGAGTCGGACATTATCCAGTTAACTCGCCTAACCAGATAGCAATGCTAGTTTTTCCAATTGCTATGTTTCAGCAGCTGTCAAAGTTACAAAGGACATCCAGCTGTCAAAATATTCAGTAAGCTTTGATATTTTAAAAATTGCGGAAATTATTAAAAAAAAAATTTATTGAAATTCCGGCTCAGTTGTTAATACGTAACGCGTCGTGTGCACGCTAATTCGTCGTACCATGGAAAAGTTTGAGCGTGAGTACACTCTTTTGGATCTTAAGCCACCAACAAGCCAGAGATTGGTGCTAAATTAAGAAAACATACCGCAGTGGCCAATATCGACGAAGACTAAGAAATGTCGATTAGGCGCCCATCAGCTGAATTTGGTATCGCCAAAGAATCAACATGGCTTATTTTGCGGTTGGATTTGGGCCTACATTCGTATAAGATTGTGTTGACGCAATAATTGAAGACGGACGACCATAGACAACTGCGTGAGTTCGCTAATTGGGCTCTGGAAATTTTGGCCGGAGATACGGATTTTGGTCAAAAAATCATCTCCTCGGACGAATCCTATTTTTGGCTCAGCTAACAAGCAAAATTGCCATTATTGGAGCGAACACAATCTACAAGTGTTTGATTGATTGATTGTTTGGTGCGGATTATGGGATGGAGACATCTTCGGACATTATTTCTTTCGAAATTAGGAAGGATGACACAGTTAACGTCAATGGTCTTAGGTATAGAGAGATGTTAACAGTCGTTCACAGACCGTCGTGGAGTGAAAACGTGTTTCGGCTTTTATTGAGTAAAAGAGAAATATACCATATTACGTGAAAACCCGTATTTGATAACATTTTGTAAAGGGTCAATTAGCCCAGTGGAAGTGGTGTTCGAACGAAAGCCAAAGTGGCGTGGGTTCGCGTCCCGACGGGGAATCAGACAATCTTTTTTTTTTTTTTTGTTTGTTTTGTTTTATTAAATAAAACACGTGAAAGAAAAGTGTGAACAAGGCAGATAAAATCCAGCGATGGATAAAAGTGAGCGGTCCGCTCCCCCAATAGCGGGATCAGTGGATACCGCTAAGACATCAGCCGACGAGACAATTCGTACGGGAAACTTGTCTCGTGAAACAAGGGCTAAGAGGAGGAGTAAGGTAATTCCGAATCCCAACCCGGTTAAACGAATCGCCCTATCGGCTTCACCCGTGAAGATGCAGGTTGGTGTGAGGAAAGAGACCAAAACAACAGGGGAAAAGCGTAAAAAACATGGTAGTGACTCCGATGGTGCGGAAGGGCACAACTTCGGGTCAAATAATAGCTTCGCCTCTCTGATGGCTTCGGAATCAGAGGACGAAGAAGAAGAAGTTAATTCCCTTACCAGCAGCATTAAGCAGATGCAGGAACGAGTGCTGGTAATTAAAGACAAGCAAATTGCGAGAAGGACGAGGAAACTGCAAGAGACCCACAATTCTCTAGAACAACAACAGCAATCAAATAAAAAACAGTCTGAAACACAGCAACAACAAAAACAAACACTGAGACAACAAAATATGTCTCAGCCAGAATACAATACCACTGCGCAACAAAAGCAGAATAAACAGAAAGTACAACCACAAAAAAACCAACAAAAACAGCAGAAGCAGCAGCAACAACAAAAACAGCAGCCACACCAGCAGCAAAAACAGCAACAACATCAAGTACAACAACAACAGAAACAGCAGCAGAAATCAACTAAGCAAAGGGTGCCTCCAATTAATACATATAACATGGAATTGAAGGATACAATAGAGTTATGTAAGTTGGCCATAGGCAACAATTTCTTTATTAAAAAACTAAGTTCAGATAGGCACGTGATCCACTGCAATACAGTGGAGCGCTACCACAAAGTTAAAAGTTTACTGAAGGATACGACGACGGAGTTCTTCTCGTACACCCCGAAGGGGGAGAAGCTGCAAACAATGCTGCTGAGGGGGTTAGAACCGTCGTTTGATCCGGAGGAGCTCCTTGCACTGCTGAAAGAGAAAGAGTGTGAAGGGCTCAAATTCGTGGGGGTCAAGCCGTTTGTCACGGCTAGAGCCAAAAGGGAGAAGCGGCAACTGCCGATTTTCCTGGTCCAACTAAGTCCCACCAGCAATCTGGATGGTCTAAGGAGTATTAAAGTCCTAGACTACCAGGTTGTACATTGGGAGAAACTAAAGAGGAGCGAAAACATTCTACAATGTGTTCGCTGCCAAAGGTTCGGGCACGCCGCGTCGAACTGCGAAATGCAGCCTCGATGTGTGAAGTGCGGAAAGAACCACAAGTCCGAGGAATGCCCTCTGGGTAAGGACGGAGCGTCTGAAAAAAGCCAACTCTCTTGTGCTTTATGTAGGAACACGGGACACACCGCAAATTATCGGGGTTGTCCCAAATTCCAGTACATCAAAAGAATAAATCTGGCCCGGCAGCAGAAAGTGGAAGTTAAACGTCCACCCGTGCATTTGCAAACTCCAGCCGTTACCCCCCATATTACCTACGCCCAAATGGCGGCAGGTAGGGGAAATACGGTACAGCAAGCGAAGGTTGCTTCTCAGGCCCCAGCGCCCAGAGCACCTGAACCAGTACCTGACATGCTAACTATTTTGCTCTCTATCCAAGGGCAGATGGCTCAGCTACAACGTCATTTAACTGAACAGACCGCGCGGGTGGATCAAGTATACGCACTGCTGCCTGGCCTAACGCACCTTTTGCCGTAATGGGTACGTGCGTGGCGGAGCAAACCCTGAAGATCCTTGCTGTGAATGTGAATTCACTGATTAGGCTCGAAAGACGAGCCGCACTATTTAAGTTGCTTAAAGACCAAGCCCCTGATGTGCTTTTGGTTAGCGAAACTAAGCTTACCAAAAGACACAAAATGAGGCACAAAAGATACAAAATAGTACGGAGAAACCGACCCAATTCCATTCAGGGAGGTGGCGTTGCGATTTTCGTACGAAAAGGTATACGTTTTAAAAGAGTATACAGTGGTGTAGTACGTAGGTTCCAGGTGCTGGAAGCATGCATCGTGTATATCCCTCTCTGTAGTGGAAAGCGGTTGTACATGGTGTCTGTCTATGCACCTAAGGCTACTCAATCCACCTTATTTATCTCAGAGCTCGAGACACTTTTTCGATTTCTGAGGCTGGAATTGGAAGACAACTATTTTGTTATCGGCGGAGATTTCAACGCCAAACATAGTGATTGGGGAAATAATACACCAAATACTAGAGGGAACCTACTATTCAATTGGTGGGGTAGCACAGTGTTATGTATCGACTCGGGCTTAAAGCGACGGATAGTCCGTCGTTTCCCAGACACGGGTCCTATTTGGATCTTCTGCTGTTCGACTCATGAATACAACTGACATGCACTAACCAACAAACTACAAACTGTCTACGCACTTTCGTGTATGACAGTGACCATTGCGGTCTCAGCACCGAAATAACTGTTCCCAACGAAATTGCGGAATTGGATGAGTTTGTTCAAAGGCATTCCTACAATTATAGTAGGGTGCGTTGGACACACTTCACCAGAACACTGACTAGAGCACTCTCCTCGAATTCGCTCTACCCACCGTCCAACAGAAATCTGTCAAACGAGGAGATTGACAGATATCTAAGACTAATGGACGAGACAATCAAACGAACAATGGACAAAACGATACCTCGGTACCAACACACTGACGAAGAAGACTTATTCCGCAACGCAACTATTGACGCACTGCACCGACATAAAAGTAGACTTCTGTCAAGACTAAAAACCTTGTACAGACAGTTTACTGACAGACATAACCCGGAGATCATGACACTGAAGTCGTCGATTAAAAACCTCCAAACATTAATAAAAGAAAATTACAGAGCATCTGTAAGTTTGTATTGGAACAATAAAATTCGGGCTGTAAACACCAGCAACCCGAATATGTTCCCGCAAATAAATAAAATATTTCGGAGAAATAATCAGAACGACCTTCCATGTCTTAAAATCGCCCGAACGACGAACAACGAACAAATACTGGTAGCAGCGGGCATAGATCCAAATGAGGCTGTTGATGATGACAACTTCTTTGTGATCGAGGATCCGCAGGAGCAGGTAGAGGCTATAGGAGCGACTTTCCAGGAAGTGTACAAGGCGAATGTTATCATTGGCCCGAACCACGATCTGGAGAATCGAGTCCTTGTGCACAATTTCTACCTTCGAAATGAAATTGTGAATTGGCGATTCGAGAGCTCGGGTTTCACCTAGTTCAGTGACGAGAATATGGCAAATAATGTCATCACCAACGATAGGGCACTACCCCCGTTCATTTCGAAGGAAGAGCTCCAAACGATCTTCGAATCGCTTAGAAGTAAGAAATCAGTGGGAACCGATGAAATACCAAACATTGTGCTTCGACATCTCCCTCTAGAAGCGGTGAACATTTATACCACCCTGTTTAACAATGCAATGAATAATGCACATTATCCAGTGCATTGGAAAACTGCGGTGGTACATCCCATCCCCAAAAGGGATAAAGACACTTCCAATCCGGCGAATCTCCGCTCGATCAGTCTTCTTCCAAACATCAGTAAGGTGTTCGAGAAGGTGATCAATAGAGTCCTGACTAAGTGGGTTGAGGACAAACATATAGTTCCGGATAATCAATTCGGTTTCAAGGCGGGGCATGATATCATTCATGCTGCGTCGAAACTGGTTTCTGATATCCAATGGAACAAAGCCAAGAACCAGTGCACTGGTGCCTGCCTGATTGACTTGGAGAAGGCCTTCGATACCGTATGGTTAGAAGGACTCTTTTTCAAGCTGGACAGGTTGGGCATTAGTAAACCACTGCTGTATATTCTTTTCGATATGCTCTCCAGTAGACAGTTCATCGTGAAGAATGGCGATGTGACTTCCGCTGGAACATTTAACATTAAAAACGGTCTGCAACAGGGTGCGGTAAATTCGCCGATCCTATTCAACATTTACACGAGTGATTTGATAGGTTCACTTCACCATGCCATAGCGTACGCAGACGACATAATCGCGTACAGATCAGGTCCAAAGATTGAGGTCATTAATATACTTTTGCAGCGTGACTTCCACAAAATTAAGCGATATTGCGATGACTGGAAGTTGAAAATCAACTTTCAGAAGTCGGAAACCATTCTGTTTAGGACACCTTTGTCTGGGGCCTCTAGGGATACCAGAAAGAATTGGCGAAAGTTTTCTATCGTCGGACAACACGGACAGCCACTTGCTTGTCGAAATGTAGTCAGATACCTTGGGATCTGGCTAGATCAATTTCTGTATTTTAACAAACATATAGAGGTTGCTCTGGCCAGAGCCAGAGGTGCTTTTGCCCTTACAAAGAGACTGTTTTATAACAGCCAACTCGATGCGAGGGTGAAGGTAATCTGCTACATGGCCCTTATCAGGCCCATGCTTGTATTTGGATGTCCCGTGTGGTTCAACGTGAGAGCAAGTTTATTGGAAAAGATTCGGGTGTTTGAGAGGGCTTGTCTTAGGACTTGTCTTCGCCTATACAGAACACCAGAGTCTCAGTACATAAAATTCTATCCTAATGAGGTCTTATACAATAGGGCGAACCTAATAAGAGTGGACAATTTCGTCATTAAGTTGACTCGAAGGCACGTTGCAAGAGCAATGACCTCATCGAACAACCTGATCTCCGGGGCTTACTACCCCAATTATATGTATCACGAGAGAGTTCGCTTTGACGGCTTTATTCCTCCAGAAGCGTTCCTCTATCTAGATAGCAAAGGTCTGATCCAGGACAGATTGGCGGTGCCGCTAATCTTCCACGTTGCTCGAACAGCTGCGGACAGGCGACTCAACTACGACAGAGACGTCGCACATGGCAGTGCGGAGCGTCTCCGGTTCAGTAGTGCGGTAGGGAGTCGCGACATGAGGGATGTTGCTCGGCAGCACCAACAATTTTGGTGGCTTGTTGAAGGGGAGGATGCTTCGTCGTCGAACTCCTCCAGTGATATGTAGCTTCATGTGAAGCAAAGTGGGCCAGCCTATTTTTTTTTTTTTTTCTTTTTTAGCCATGGTCGGCTTACATAGTTTTAGGTAGGATTAAGTTAATTTTTAAGAAAAAAAAAATATAAAAACCAAAAAAAAAAAAATATGAAAAACAAATATATATATATACATGTATTTATATATTATGTATATCCATATTATGTATATATATATTTATGTATGTCTGTGTTGGTGTTAGATGTAAGTAGGTTAATTAGATTAAGATTTATTTTTAGGTAGTTTGTAGGCTTTAGTTTTAAGTTTTATAAAAAATTAAAAAATGTCCATATACTAAGTTTTTGATTAAAATTTATTTTCTTAGTTTTAGTATTAATTAATGTTAAAATAGAAATAAAAGTAGACTGTAAGATTCGTCGAAAGACATAGTTTAAGTGTTAAGTTTAACTTAGAGTGCCCGCATGGGGCCAGTAAGTTAGAATAAGATTATTTGTAAGTAATTTAAGCTAATTTTTAAGCGTTTTTTGTTTAGCATATAAGAGTAATTTAAGGTAAAAAATAAAAATGCATAAAAACTGAACTGAAAACTGACAGAGAGATGTTAACCGACTTTCTGTGATCAGTGGTTTCAACAAGACGACGATACACACCATACAAGCGACGCAACGCTTAAAGTTGTGAAGGAGAATTTGACGACTGGGTCATCTTACGGCAAGCGTTCATCAATTGGTCGTCACGATCATGCGATATGATACCACTCGATTATTTTCTCTAGGGCTAACTCAAGTCCTTAGTCTACGCTAACAAACCAACCACTTTGAACGGGATTGAGGCCAACATTCGATACGCTATTACCGGAATACCGCCGCACATATTGAGCCGAGTCATCAAAAATTGGACCGACCGCTTGAAGCACTGCCAGCAAAGCCGAGGCGGTCATGAATGATGTCCTATTCCACGAATAATCGCACGAATGTAGATTCAAAATAGAGCCACAATCAATTTTATATCTCACACCTTTGTAGTTTTATTAAAACTTTTTTCCCTATCGTTTTGTATTGGCCTGATGCGACATAATAAAAAATGCAATGCGTCGAGATCGCTTCAAAAATATCAATCCATATGTACTCGTACATTTCAATGACAACAGCGCAATTGATTCAAATGAACAATATGCTAAAATTGCTGCTCTAAATAGAATGTTGAATGAAAGATGTATGCAGTTTGGCATATTTTCTCATCATCTTTCGATAGGAGAGCAAGTGACATCTTATTATGGGTGTCATACTGCTGCCATGTTTATAAAGGGCAAGTCAGTTCATTTTGGCTAAAAGTGTTGGGACTTATGTTATGTTTGCATGATGGTTACATTTCCTTATTTATACCGTATAAAATAAAAACTCCTCTGAAGTTGGCTGTGCTTCATAATATAGATAAAACCACACAGCTGTCATTGCGTACAGGTTGGATCAAAATTACATTTTTTATTTATTCTACGTACGTTGGTGCAATCTCTGAAAACTCCTCCGAATTCGGTTTGGGAGAGAATGTCGTCCTTGGACTATTTTCAAAAATCCATACCCCAAGCCAACATACAGTAACATTTAACAATTTCTTTACGTCGCATAAGCTAATTTGCCGCCTTTCAAAGTTGAACTATTTTTCAACAAGTAAATGATATCGGTTTGATGCGTTTTTTGATTTGTTCTTCGTTTTTCTTATGTTTACAGGCACTGTTGGTGACAATAGAACAGCTGAGGTAGATCTGATGGATCCAAAAGCTATGAAGAAAAAATGTCGTGGATCTACAGATATTGTATTTGACAAGCAATATAACTCCAGCGATTTGTTGGAACGACATTCTATTGTCACAGTACTCTTAAATTATTTGATGGACCAACCAACAAGGCAAGCACAGTTGTTTGATGGAAAAAACGAAACACGTGAATATTACAACGCCAAATGCAATTCAAGAATATATTCGTAACAAAACTATGGGTGGAGTGGACTTGTTTGATAAGGCTCTAACCATTCACCGCTTACGGATTCGAGGGAAGTGGTACTGACCAATTTTATATTGTAGAATTGATACAACTCTGAATTGCAAAAAATTTTCGAAAGAAATACCAATGTCGCAATCAGACTTTCGAACTTTTTTCGTGGATCCGTGGATTTCGCGTCAAACATACCGTCGTCAAAACAGGAAAATGCCACTGGTCTCGAAAATGTTGCAGCGAAATCACAGCCAAACCATTTATCTGCAAGAAATGTAGTATCCCACTGCATGCAAAATGTTTCGATGCATATCACACAAAATAAGGAGGTTAAATATATTATTCCAATACTTGATAACTACAATAATTTGAACATTTTATTATTATTCTAATGAATTCAATAAATGCGAACTAAATCTGTGCAGGAAATAATATGGAAATAAAAGTGAATAACTATATAAGACGAACATCTCAATACCTCTATTAGCGAAGGTTGTGAAATTTATTTATTTTTTGATTTCCTCTAATTGGACTAAAAATAGCCTAAGTCTGACATGTCAAGTTTCCAGCTCAACAGGAACCGGTAGCCGTCGGAAATGGGTTAAACTTTGCTTTCAAAATATAAAACGTGATTCATATTCCTACCAACAATCTGATCTTTTATACATTGTCACATGGGTTTGTTGCCACTTAAATTGGTTTCGTATTAAAACGACGAAATTTAACAAAAAAGACAAAAAAATTTATCATCATAACCTTGCCAAAACAATAGATAGTCAAAGCCGATGAGCATGCTCATACTTAAATGACTCACTGGATAGTAGATGTCGACCTTTGAACATTAGACAAATGATCAGAGATTATCAATTTAAGTCCGCCCAGACGTTTTGTTTTTGTTTTTTTTACTAAATAAAAAAACAACGTAGCACTCAAGACTTAAACACTACTCTTAAAGTGCCGGAGCACATGTTAAGTTTTTTTAAAAAAAAAAAGCTGAATAGAGAGGGAGAGATGTGTATTTATATACATAGTTCATCGCGAAGTTTCTACCGGTTTTATTGTATAGTACGCGACTTTTGTTTATTTGTTTACGAGTAATAACATACATATGTACGAGTATGTTATAAGAAAACAGATAAAAAAAATAAGAAAAAGGTTTTCAGTTTCAGTAATCGACTGGTTGGTAAATTATTGCGCTGATTGATGATATGTTTTTATGCTCTATACGAGTACAATAAAAATCTGCAGCTTTTTTTTTTTTTTTTTTAAGAACTTAGTACTCAAGAGGATATGATCACTCTTAAAATGCAGGCGTTAAGTTTATCGGAAAATTGGATAGGGCTTAGTGGTTATTTCATTTCCGTGGGTGGTGTCCATCATTTAATGAGGAGACTAAATTATTATTGTAATTTTGATTTTAGTTGCCTGAAAAAAAGGAATATCTTCCGAGCGCAGTTGGGATTGAATGCCGAACCGTTCGATTGGGGGATTAATAAACTACCGCTGCAGCCACGGCCACCCGGGTTGGAGGGAAGATAGGAGATAGGACGCTAGCCTCTCTCTCTGGTTACAATGAAATGCATAAATAAATGTGTGTCCATACTTAGTTTTGCGGGCATTCACGACTTAACCCATTTTTGCCGTTTCACTGGTGCTGACTTGGGACTTTCGCACAATTTCCTTAAGCATCACCCTGCCTAAATTCCTTCTTGATATCAAAAGTGGCAGAGACATTGTTTTCGACCGTTAGGGGCAGCCAACGTTCTTAGAATCTGACGAACTTGGCAGGGATAACTAGACTAGATATGGCTCTGTATAGTTCGCCTCTATAGATGCTCTCATATGCGGCCTTAAAATTGATAAAGTGTTCGTGCGAATCGATTTAGACTTTTTGGGTTTTTCTAGAATTTGCCTTACTGTGAATATTTAGTCGATTCTGGTCTCACCGGACCTTAAACCGCACTGATAGCTGCCAATTACATGGTAGATAGATGGCTCCAGATAAGGTCTTATATGCGATTATGCGATGTCTCTATAATTGGCACAGTTAAGAGGTTCTTCTTTCTTGTGGATCGGCAAATTGTATTACATTTACATTCTTCTTCAGGCATGCTTTTTGCTGGCCAAATATTGGAGATGAGTTAGTGCAAGCTACCAAGTCATTTCCCTCTGCCTGAAACACCTCAATAGGTTGACCGTGCGGTTGTTGTTCTTAAGCTTGGATATTGCTGTCATTACCACATTTTGGTCGGGTTGGTGGATCTCTTGACTTTCACCGTTCAGGTTGCCTATGAGCGCAATTTTGATTATCGCCGTCACTTAACAGTCTGAAGAATTGTTTTTCATTATCCTCGTTATCGACTATGAATGTAATATTATGTTTCCTTGTTCATTTGTACAGGTATCTGTTCGGGGCTTGTTTTTATTTTTCGGTAAAACCTTCGAAAAATGTGCCTGGAGTAGCACCTCTCTTTTATTTCGATGGCGCTCTTCTTATTCTCTTTCCTTTTCTTCTGGAGTAGCCTACGTTCTTCCCTACTCTTTTGCTCGAAGAGTGCACGAGCCGCTTTGAAGGCAAGTTGTTTCCCTAAGTGTTCTTGAGAAAACCATGGATCAGCATATCAGTTTCCGCGATTTTGATGGCTTTTTGGGATCGATACCACTGATCTTCATCGCTTGATATTGATTGAAGAGGATACGTCGAGGGGTTTCGGGATACGTGTTCGGTAAAGACTCAGGCGATTTGTTGCCGTTACAGCAACAACTTACTTAGGTGGCGATACAGTTCGGGGTAGACCTGCGCGTCAACTAACAAGCTTCTTCAGTTACACCTATCAGTTACAACTGGACGCTGAATGCCTTAAGTTGTGCACTCCAAGTCGGTTGAGGTCATCCTCTGCTGCATTGCCCCTCTGGTATGGGTCGAAAGCTTCGCGGCCAGTGCCCTGGTGTCCATGCGTTCTAGGTGGCCTACCCAACTAATCTGTGTCATGGCGTTTTGAAGTAACATTTTCCAAAGTCGACATCGCAGTTTTTCATCCTGTGGTGTCGCTCCCATCACATTTCTAGCAGTGGAGGATCGTTCGGCTGTACATGGTCTGTTAAGGGTCCGAACATTCTACAGTGAATCCGTTATTAGCTAGTTCGTCACATTCTTTTTGTCTCTTATACCCTACGAACTTAATTGTTGCGTGCCTGACGTGTTTTTCTTGTCCTTCATATACACCTCTTAAATTTTCAGTTTAAATTTTCGACAAATTGCATTTCACGGCTCTTAACTCCCAGTGCTCACATTCATTTATTTTTTTGTCTACTGGAAGTTTTCAGTGCAAAGCCCCTATCTCTCGAAAGTTACAAACTAAAAATAATCATAAAAAAAATGCAAACAATAATAGCGACCTACATTTATAACCTCACTGACCTGCACAACTAATATGTCGAAATCTTGTCGTAATCCGAATTGTGTGTTCGATTTCAGTGGTGATTTGGTGCACTGTAATGGTTTGTGCCGTAATTCGTTTCACCCTATTTCTATCGGATTAAGTAAACTCGCCATTATTTACTTAAGAGATTACACAAATAATTTTTCTTTTTATTGTGACGAATATACAAATACTTTCCTCTCTTCTTCCCTAAGGGATTCTATTTCATTACTGCCAATGGACAATGAACAATGTTGAAAGAAAATACTTAGGCAACTTTGCAAATATGACAAACACAATAAACGTTTTAAATGAACCGCTTGGTGTCTCCCAAATCAGCATCCCCACGACCCTTAAAAATGACTTTAAATTTGCCCTTAATTCGCGATTACCAACACTGAACGACAATGTTGAATCTAATGTTAGGTCCGCTATAGACTCCCAAGTTGTTGTATTTCGACTTGATCTACAACTTTACTTCGAAGATTCTGGTGTTGATCAACTCCATTTTTATTTAACTCGCAGAATCAGTGATATTAATAATGACGTAGCAGCCAACAAAATTATAATAAGAGATATTGCTGAGGAAATTCATATTATTGCCAACAAAATGGATAACATACTTTAACCGCAGTCTGCGTCCACTTACAATACATCAATCTTGGACGAGATGCCTAAATTCGCTTATTCTTCTTCTTCATCATTACTTAATCACCACATTTTGGAAACTGAGTGCGCCGCACTACTCCTCCCTCAGCCAGATTTGTAACTCATTCTACAAACTGCCTCGGATCCAGTAACACAATAACACATACTGCACTTTCTGCTCCTCAAACTGCTCTTACTGTCATGCGTTTTCAAATATCGTGAGCGCTTTCTGAATGGAATCAACTGCTTAAAAAATTTTATTTTTCCAAGTCGAAGAAATCACTTTATTATCATAGGCGCTCCCCGTGAAGCTAAACTTGTATGCCCATTTTTTTTCAAAAAAAGCTTCGCTTTTATAAAGGGTCCATCATCTAATGTTTTTTTTTTCAACTAGTGCTTATTTCGTGAATGGTAACACTTAGCTCATATCTGATTTGACAGATAATTAGTTTTATCCTTCCGCTGAACAAATATGGTTATGTATATGCTCGAACTACGCTTCGCTAAGTGGGCCTGCGATCGACTTAGAGAAGATGCCGATTTTGCCAAAAAAATCATCTTTTCAGATGAAGCTCATTTTGATCTTGGCGGGTATGTAAACAAGCAAAATTGTCACATTTGGGGAACAGAAAACCCGCACGCATACAATAAAAGCCGATACACCCAAAACGAGTCACTGTTTGGTGCGGATTTTGGTCCAGAGGCATAATTGGGCCATTTTTCTTCGAAAATGAGCAAGGAGTGGCCGTTACAGTCAATGGCGATCGGTATCGGGCCATGTTGAACGAATTTTTGTTCACAAAAGTTGAAGAGGAGAATATTGGCAACATTTAGTTTCAACAGGACGGCGCTACGTGCCACACAGCTGAAGCTAAACTCGATGTTTTGCGCCCTGTTTTTGAAGATCGCATTATCAGCCGCAGAGCTGATTTCGTTTGTCCACCTCGGAGCTGCGATTTTACACCGTTGGACTATTATTTGTGGGGTGCCGTAAAAGATAAGTGTTACGCCGACAAGCCAGAGACAATTGACGCTTTAAAGGACAATATTCGTGAAGTCATTGGTGAAATACAGCTGCACACAATCGATAATGTGCTTAAAAATTGGACCGATCGTGTAGGCTACTGCATGGCCAGCCGAGGCAGCCATTTGAATGAAATTATTTTCCATTACTAACTGGAAACTAATTATTTGTCAAATCAGATATGAGCTAAGTGTTACCATTCACGAAATAAGCACTATTTGAAAAAAAAAACATTATATGGCGGACCATTTACCAAACCCTGCCGAAGGAACTTCGAACTGCCGTCCAAGTTTTAAATTTAAATAAAAGTTGTAAGCAACTCCAGTTCACGTAAGTAAACTTTTTTCACTTTATTAGTGTGCAAAATTATTTAGTGCTTATTAGTTTTTCATCCACGTGGTAGTTTTTGCTATCCGGCTGTTTTTAATTATTTTTTTGTAAATCTTAGTCAAGTGACTAAGGGGCAAATTTGATCAAATCAAAGGGGGCAGGTCTGAACGTAATGTTCAAATGTGACCCACCTAAATAAATGCAACGATTTGATTGCTATAATATATACAAACGCGCTTCTTCTTGTGTAATTAAATGTAACATTACTTATAGTTCTTTATTAACAGGATGGTAATAACATATATATAAAAAACGGGAAGGTACAGTTAATGAAGAGGATGTACAAAAAGCGGTTTCAAACGTGATAGACGGGTCTATGAAACTTAGAAGAGCTGCTGATACGAGTATGTATGGATTGACGCCGAGCACACTCTTTTATCGAGTTAAAAAGTATAAAGAAAACACACCCCTAGAAGTGTACAATTTTCAAGTAAGTAAGTTCAAGTTACTGAAAACCAACAAGCAGGCATAGAGAAGATGAAGGGATTTATTTAAAAAGCTGAGAACACAAATCTTTCAAAATCAACTAGTTTCAATAAACATAATGTGACAACAGAGGCAGAGACTCTCCATGGGTCGGGAGCCCGTTTAGTAAGTAATGTGACAACATTTTACGCTAATTATGAAAAGGCTCTACTAAAGCAACACTTTACTCCAGACCGCATGTTATTGCGCAGACTAGTACAAAGCAGGTAGGTCAGTGTGTGTGAGCAGAGAGAGGACAGCTTATAACTATGTGCGTCATAGTCAGTGCAATAGGCAATATTGTTCCTCCTGTTTTCATATTTCCCTCAGCACGATTTCATGATGCAATGCTTAATGGAGCGCCACCAGAAAGTGCTGGTTATGCAAATAGTCCAAAAAGCGGATGGATGACTGGCCCTTTGTTTGCAAATGTACTACAAAATATAAAAGGAACAACAAGATGTAACAATGATGACAAAATTTTGTTATTGCTTGATAATCACGAAAGCCACTGCACTTTAGATGCAATCAATTACTTTCGAGATAATGGTATTATTCGTATGACATTCCTCTCCATTGCAGCCATCAGATGCAATGGACCATTCAAACAGAAAATTTCAGTAGCACAAAATGACTGGCTGCTCGCACATCCTGTTAGAACCATAACAATTCATGATTTGCCAACCATTGTAAATCCAGCATACAATGTTTCACATACGCCAATATAATTTCTGGTTTTACAAAACCAGGAATTCACCTATTTAACCGAAATGCATTTACTGATGATGATTTTCAATGTGCAAAGGTGACGAATCGTCCTCAACCCGATATATCTACTGAGACAGAGGGCCGCACGAAGGCTAATGCTTTACATGAAATGCCTGAAGAAGAATTTCTTCCAACAGTTTCTTCACAAAGACGACTACAAACGCCAATTGTATCTCTTAAGCCAGAAGAAACTGATCACAGTGAATGCGAATTCAATGGACTACCTGGTCCCATAACTCCAGAAATGATTAAACCTTATCCTAAGGCCCCTCCACGTAAAAATGTTGCAAAAGGACGAAAGAAAGGAAGTTCGAGTATCTTGACTGACACCCCAGAGAAGAGTGCAAAAGAAGCAGCTCATTAAAGTCGGATGAAATAATTAGAAAAATCTTTTATTCGCACACGTACAAAAGAAAGCAAGCCATATATAAAATTGAAGCCACCTACAAAGAGCAACCATATACCTAGAAACAAACGACTTTCTAAAGGCAAATCAAAGTCGAAAAAAATATCTATATTTACATCAAGCTCTGAATCTGAATATGGCGATCACATATCTTTGAATGACGACAGCAACATGGATGCGACTGATGCTAGTGACAGTCAAAATGAAGATGAAGAAATGCAGGATCTACCTAACAATATTCCTTTTACTAGTGAAAGCCTGAATGTTGGGGATTTTGTATTAGTTCAATGCCCTTCAGAGAAAAAAAAGGATATTTGGCTTTCGTTGCTAAGATTGAAGAAAAGGACTTAAATACTTTTATTGTCACTTACTTGAAAAGAAAAGAATATCTGTTTTACTTTCCTGAAAAAGAAGACAAATGGCCTATTAGTGTTTTGGATATACTAACAAAACTGCCAGCACCTACTCATTTCCCTGGCACATCCAGAACTGCAGCTAAATTTTCTTTTAATTTTAATTTTTCCTTTTTTAGATTGGGATAGGGAGTAGTGACTACGTAAGATGTTTATGTAGTGATCATTTACAATTTTTGTGGAATTTTCAATGTTTCAGTTACTAAAAACGAATTCTGACTAAATTAAAAATATTCATTTTAAGTTTTTATTAGTAATAGTGTAACACGACATAACTTCAATAAATTTTTGTTATAAAAAGAAGATTGTAACCCTTAACCTAACTGTAATGAATTTTGTTATAAAATGGAAAATTTATCTTTATTTATCAATAATGAACTTTTGTAAAATATTTGTAATTTAATATATATATTTCTTATTGAATTGGCAACCCTTAAATAATAAACAGCCAGAGAGCTTTAACACAAAAATCTTTTCTTGAAAAGCTCACCTCTTCAGTTCGAAGAAGTGTATAAAAGCCGAGCACGATCAAAGCCAAAGTCACTCAGGTTTGGTATTTCGCTGTCACAGTCGGCTAATCCACTGAAAGGAAAAATATCACACTTGAGCTGATTTCAGGTCTTTTTCTACCGTCTACAGTAGATCTGAACGAATTTTTTGGAACTAAATATACTATTCAATTTTGTACTGAATATAAACATAAATTTTGAATCAAATATAGAATACTAAATTTTGTAAAAAGTTGGTTTCCTTTATTCCTATTTTATTTAACAACTACCTTTGTTGGGTTGCCGGTTCAGCGTATTGCTGCGGTTTTCTAACAGCACAACTCGCGGCAGAGAATCCAACAAAGCGGCGTCTTATTGGGTGGGAGTTGCTGCGTGTCCTCTCCTACGATCCCTGCGAGAGCAAAAGTCTCGTGTTACAATTGGCGCCCAACGTGGGGCTCGAACCCACGACCCTGAGATTAAGAGTCTCATGCTCTACCGACTGAGCTAGCCGGGCCTATCAAATATATGTAGAAATTTTCGCAAAAAAGCAATGACTGATTATTTTATTTGCGAAAAGCGCGCACTACTGGCAAAACTCGTGGAACCCAAACCAGAGGAAAGATGATGCTAGACATGGTCTACGGACTCCTACATATTCGCATTAGGGATGGCGTTCCAAGGGAAAGCTTCCAATCATTCCAAGAGCTTCTCATAAAGGCTCGGACTGTGGAAATGCTAATAGAAGAAAAGAATGGTCTTAGAGATCAGAAAGCTGCATCAACTACAGAAAAGAATAGATGCAATTTTTGCAAACACGTTGGCCACAATACCTATGAGTGTAAGAAAAAAGCAAGGTTCGATGCCAAAAATGACTCTACGGATCCACCAAAGACAAGTCTTTACTGCTACAAATGCAAATTACCTGGGGTAGTTCGATCTAATGGTCCTAACTGCAAAGAACTGCCAAAAGGACCGTCAACAGTTTCTTTCAACTACATCCAATCAATAATGGACATGAGATACGTATATATGGGTGAAACAAATATCATAATTGGTAATCGATTAAGACCCATTAAATTTATCGCACTACCAAAAACTACCGGAAATCGGACACTTGGGATTGATTTCGTGGAACAAAATGGAATGGTTCTTGACCTAGGACAAAGACTGTGGTATTTCGCTGATCAGCCAACAAAGAAATTCGATTTCCACGACACCACACACACTAAGCTGGTAAAATCCAAGGTCCCAATCAACTTACTTCCTGGTTTAAAAATTTTGACCACAGATATCACATCGTTCGAAAACATCTCCAAACGGACAAACTCCTATAAGGCAAGAGAACGCTTTCTTAGAATGGTTTAAGGCCATCGAGGTGATGTCTCCCATCGCCGCTACCCCAAAGTCAAAAGCGAATACTAAGATTCATTCGCCAGCTAAACGAAAAGTTGCAACAACTAATGACTATTCACCCCATTCGATTCAGAGCATTTTCAACGACTCACTAAGAAATGAAATAACACCAGGGCAAAAACGAGAAAAATCTAACTTGTTCCCTGCATTAGTGCGTGCAGAAGAGGAAGTATATCTTGAACCTTACTTCACCGAAATATTTGTTCAACTACGTTGCGACGAAGCGAAGACTTTGGATGAAAACGACAAAAATAAATTAAATAAGTTGTTGTTGCAAGAAAAATCCTTGTTTGAAGCCACCCCATTTGCCGAATACAAAATAAACGGAGCAGTTCTTGTCCAGGGGGTAAAAGAGAATGAACATACGAGTACCATGTCTCCTCTATAACCAAATATCGATCATCGATATCCAAATTAAATGACGAACCAGTTCAACCATTACGAAGACGCGGACGCCCAAAGACGACAGAGCCAACATCTAGTCCTGCCGCATCATCGAGACGATCTCAGCGCCAGAGGGGGAGAGCAAAAGTCTCGTGTTACAATAGAAGATACAACTTTAAAAGTTTGATATAAGTTTATGCTATTTTTGTTTTGAGTATATATTAATAAATTAACAATTATTGTCTATCGCTCTATACTCTTTATTTCCTGCATTTAAATATTGTTTTCAAAACTGCCCCATGACAATTCAAAGGTGCCCCCATGGGGAGGGAGGCAGATTTAAAAAAAATTTTTTTATCTAATTGAAATGCCTCATTATTTTCGTACTAATCAAAGACTAAGGACGCTACAAAAAACATGTTGTTTCAATTTCTATTTTCAATTGATGTGTTATGAGTCTTAAAGCGAAAAATGTGCTAAGGTGCCTCCTTCTCAACAATTCTTACTGCTGATTTAACCCTCTGATGCATGATTTTTTATTTAAAAAATTTATAATTTTTGCGATTTAGTGTTACAAAAACCAAAAAACGTAGTAATTCATATATGCATCACCTTGCGTTAAGGGCCACTCTGACTCACATAAACGTCTTAGATCAGGAGTTTATTTTATTTTCATAGAAAAGTAAAGTTTACAGTAAAAAATAAATACAAAAGTTATTATAAACATTAATAAAAATAAAATAATTAATAATTAAAAAAAACTCTGTTAAAAAAAAGGAACGTAATAGTAGTGTGATATTTAATAAAACAATTCCTCTCTTTGTTAAGGCATGTATATGGCGGATCTCTGTACAGATGGACAACCCTTTCTCCGCTACTCGTGGGACTATCAATGGATAATAACCATAAAACAAAAACCGAGGCCGGTACTCCTTTATTACCGGGCGGTGGAACGGTGACTACACCGACTACCGGCAAGGCTCCTGCATTGCCGAGAGGAGGCAAAACTGTGGCAGGCCATGGTGCGCCATCCTCTAAAGGCAAAAGGAATAAGCCTAATAATAAGAATTCAGGAAGTGTTAAGACTGTGGCAGGCCATGGTCCTATCACCTCCTCCACCCCTAGCAGCAGCAAGTTTGTGGCAGGCCACGGACTTGTCGCAGCTACCAAAACTCCTTCAGGGAGTGTTAAGACTGTGGCAAGCCATGGTCCTATCACTTCCTCCGCCCCTAGCAGCGGCAAGTTTGTGGCAGGCCACGGACTTGTTGCTGCTACTAAAACTCCTTCGGGGAGTGTAAAGACTGTGGCAAGCCATGGTCCTATCACTTCCCCCGCCCCCAGCAGCAGCAAGTTTGTGGCAGGCCACGGACTTGTTGCTGCTACCAAAACTCCTCCCCCCATAGAGGAATCTGGAGCTCAGCCGCATCGGCAAGCTCCATCTAAGGCGCTCTACATAAGACGCCGAAATGCTTCACGCATCATCAAAACCTTCGGATCCATTCCGGAGGTGGAGAGAAGTGCGGAAATAAAGAGCAAGGTTGAGTGGGCTAAAAACGTCCTAAAAGACGGATTTCCCACTGTTTCCACTGCTCACAAAACGTCAAAAGACTCCTCTAAGCGTCAGAGATCGTTGGAGGAAACCGTACCGGTTTCCAAGAGGCCCAAAACACTCAGTTCCACAACCCCTGGGCCATCCAACAGCAGATCTCTGAGGTCTTATAATGAACTCCTAAAGGACGCATTGGTGATCGCGGTGATCGACAGAAGCGATACCGACGGTTCCATTACACCGGAACGGTGGCAATTGGTCAAGTTGAAGCTCTCGAGCAACTTCTTGGCCATCATGCGGGAGAACCCAGGACCACCTCCTATCACAAGCGACGCTGGCTGGCACCAAGGCCATGTCAAGCTCATCGCTTGCTCCAACCAGAGATCTCTCGATCTCTTCACCAAGGCCATCGATGGTTTAGGAGAGGTTTGGCCAGGTGCAAAACTCGAGGTCGTATCTAAGGAAGACATTCCTAGTAGACCTCGAACTCGTACCTGGATTCCAGCCGAACCCTCCTCTCCAGGAAGTATCCTGGAAATCATCCGGCTCAACAACCCGACTCTTCCGACTCATGACTGGAAAGTCGCGAAACTGGAGGAACTAAGGGGTTCTTATAGATGCGCGTTAATTGTGATCAATAAGGAATCCCTTAATCCTCTGGCGCAGACGAAAGGCATGATTCGGTTCGGATTCGAGTCAATTCACTTAAGGGTGTACAAAAAGGATGAGCTGGATGCTGATAAGCAACCTCCTCCTCCTTTAACACCCGATATCACAACCTTGGATCTTGGAGCGTCGATATCCTTTCCAGAATTGGATAGCGACGACTCCAATCTGTCCGAGGTGACTACCAAGCCGTCGGTCTCCTCTTCTGACACATTGTCGGAAATGGAAACCGATGACGAAACAATTACACGATCAGAGATAGAAGATGAGCTCTTGGGCACATCTTCAGAATCGGAGGACCTCAACAACACCGTGGTGGAGGCGACTCTGGAAGACTGTAGCAATGATACGGTTTCTCCAGATTAATCTCCACCACTCAAAAAAGGCTTCGGCCGCACTCATTCTGCGTCTTTCCAAAAGCGCAGAAGACATAATTCTAATCCAGGAACCATGGATTGCAGAAGGCGTGGTTCGTGGACTTAGGACACCCTCATACGTTCCGCTCTATACAAGAGACAAAGGTAAGATTAGAACTTGTATATTAGTGAAACGTAGCCTTAATGTATTTCTACTTCCCAACCTCAGTGACCCCGACCTAACCGTTGCCAGATTAGAGACTGCCAAAGGCTCTTACTGGCTGGCATCGGCTTACCTTGGCCACGACCAAGTGGGCCCTCTCCCTGGTGATAACCTAGAAAGGGTGGTACTGGAAGCGGGAAGGCAAAAAACTGGCCTCATAATCGGATGTGACGCTAACGCACATCATACGGTATGGGGCAGTACCGACATCAATGATAGAGGTGAGTCACTTTTAGACTATATCTTAAGTACTAACCTCTTAATTTGCAATATTGGCAATGAGCCCACTTTCATAACAAAAAACCGACAAGAAGTATTAGATATTACTCTTGTCTCCGACAGCATCACCCAAAGGCTAACAAACTGGATGGTATCGTCTGAACACTCCTTTTCAGACCATAGATACATCCAATTCAGTCTGAGTGATGCTCCCCCCAGCCAACCAGCTTTCCGGAACTATCGGAAAACTGATTGGACAAAATATAGAGGAATACTGTCGGAAACGATATCCTCTAAACTATCAAGTCCCCCGCGTGACACCAATGAGCTCGACATGAAAGTCAGGGAATTTACTCTGACTCTCAATAAGGCTATGGCCGCTTCCTGCCCTCTTATTCAACCAAGAGGCAAGAAAAAGCCACATTGGTGGTCATCGGCACTAGGACTGCTCAGAAACACCTGCAGAAAACTTTTCAACGCAGCAAAAAGCACAAGAAAAGTGACCGACTGGGATTCATATAAAGAATCCCTCAAATTATACAAAAAAGAACTGAGGAAGGGGAAGAAGCGACAATCCTGGAGGTCATTCTGCGACAAAATCACAGAAACCTCTGAGGCTTCGCGGCTAAGAAAAATCCTCTCCACAAATCCTATGATGCCCAGCTGTTTGAAAAAAACCGATGGCTCTTGGACAACCTCAAGTGATGAATCACTCAACCTGCTTCTGGACACCCACTTTCCAGGTAGCTCCCATCTCGCGGCCAGTAGCAGCCCAAACAAGCCTACTGCAACCGTGACCAAAATTCATAGTCTGATTACGAGAGACAAACTGCTCTGGGCGCTGCATAGCTTCAAACCATACAAGTCTGCTGGTCCGGACGGTATTATACCTGCCGAGCTACAGAGATCCTCAGATATTATTCTACCAGTGTTGGAAAATATTATGAGGAGCTGTGTAGAACTTATCCACATTCCACTGTTATGGAGAGAAGTCAATGTAGTATTCATTCCCAAAGCTGGAAAATGTTCTCATGTGGTCCCAAAGGACCTCAGACCTATAAGTCTATCATCATTCCTTCTGAAAACTTTAGAACGACTGATTGATATCCATATTCGAGCTAAAGTTGATCCAAGACTTCTGTCTGCGGCTCAACATGCCTACTGTAAAGGGAAGTCGGTGGAAACGGCTTTGCACTCTCTGACTAGCCACATCGAACGATCCCTACGATATAAGGAGTACACAATGGTTGCTTTCCTAGACATAGAGGGCGCCTTTAACAACGTCAACACATCCGCAATCACGACTGCGCTGTCAACTCTGCAGGTAGACGGCTCACTTGGGGAGCTGATTAATCTAATGCTGACAAGCAGGATAATCAACTCCAAACTGGGTGAGACTTCTGCTAAAAGATATGTCAGTAGGGGTACGCCGCAAGGCGGTGTCCTCTCCCCCCTTCTCAGGAACTTAGTGGTTAACGAACTACTGATATACCTGGAAGCGGGTGGTAGCAGAGTGATTGCCTATGCGGATGACGTTGCCATAGCCGTCTCAGGAAAACATTTAAATACCATTAAAGAACTCCTCCAAGTAAATCTTAACAGATTAACCTGCTGGGCAGATCGCTGTGGATTGGGAATAAACCCCCATAAAACTGATCTTGTCCTCTTTTCTAGGAAATATAAAATTCCAATCATAGACCCTCCTTCAATAAACGGTACCAGTTTAGCTTTCTCCGATACAGCAAAATATCTGGGTCTCATTTTTGACAGGAAACTAAACTGGAAACCTAACATTCAAGAAAGAGTCAATAAAGCTACAATAGCTTTATTCTCTTGCAAGAAAGCCATTGGGAACAAATGGGGCCTTCAACCTCGCATAACCCACTGGCTATACATCTCGGTCATAAGACCGATACTTACTTACGGGGTGGTTGTCTGGTGGACGGCCTTGGAAAATGCAGTCAACCGCATTAAATTAAGCAGAGTCCAAAGAACAGCATGTCTATGCACAAGCGGAGCTTTGCGGTCTACCCCCTCTGCGGCATTAGATACTCTGCTTCACTTGACACCCCTCGACATTTTTAGCAAGCAAGTAGCTGCGACTGCAGCTATTCGCCTTAAAGCGACTAAACAGTGGACAAATAATTCATTTGGCCACGCCAACATTCTTAATACATTAGGAATCCTCACAGAAAACACCGATTACACCATACCTGAACTTTGGTTTGACAAAAACTTCCATGTAAGCTTCCCCTCTAGATCATTCTGGGAGGAGGATGCTTTCATGGAGGACAAGTCAATCCATCTCTACACAGATGGATCTAAAACCGACAGCGGAGTTGGTGGCGGTGTTTTCTCAGATAAGCTAAATCTAAGCCTCTCTTTCCGCCTTCCAAATCACTGTAGCGTGTTCCAGGCGGAAATTTTGGCGATTAAAGAAGCTCTGTCCTGGCTGAAGAAAAACGTGATATCTGCAAAGGATATCCGCATATTTTCGGATAGTCAGGCCGCCATCAAGTCCCTGGACTCGGTCTCATTGTGTTCTAAAACTGCCCTTGAATGCCGATCATCTCTCATGGAGATGGCAGAGCAGTTCAACATTCACCTCTGTTGGGTGCCGGGCCACAGAGACATTCCAGGGAACTGCAGAGCCGATGAACTCGCCAAAATTGGAACCACTCTACCTATCCTACCGGACAAAGGTAGTATAGGTATACCAATCGCTACGTGCAAACTAACATTAAAGCTAGATGCCAATAAAAGAACGGACCTTAGATGGACTGCTGGACAAACATGTCTAGCAACCAAACAGATCTGGCCAAGGCTGGATCTGAGTCGATCTAAGTGTATGATCCTTTTAGATAGGAAACATCTCAGCGCCATAATAGGTGTCATTACCGGACACTGCCTCATAGGCAAGCACGCAAGAAGGCTTGGCGCTTTTACTAACGATTTCTGTAGAAGCTGCATGGACGAGGAAGAGGAGGAGACGATCCCCCACTTACTCTGCACATGCCCAGCTCTCTCTCAGAGAAGGAAGCTTCACCTAGGAGCTTTCTTCTACAACGACCTAAACGATCTAGAAAAAATAGACGTTAACAGTCTCCTACGCTTTATTAAAAGCTCAAACTGGTTCCAGTAGTAAGAAGATCACAGATCCACGTGGCATCACAATGGGCCAATAGGCCTAAGTGGGTTGGTATTTCCAACAGCCACTCTTACCTAACCTAACCTAACCTAAGGCATAGAGCATTTTTGCATTTAGAATACATTATGAATGTCTGACAGACACAGTTTGGGTTTTTACACCTCAGTCTGTTTTCGCTCCAAAGAGGAAAATGCTGTATGCCACCACACCTGACTTCAATGGAGTTATAGCCTGTGTAGGTCCCTTTTTCTTCTTGGAGTGCTGGATTTGGACTCCAGTCGATGGTCTTCCTCTTTTTGGTGTCACTGCTACACCCAGATAATTGCTAATGCTCTTCCAAACTCAATTAGTTTCATAGTTTGGAGTCCCTTCTCTTTGTACACACTTTTTTGTAATACCCACGCATTTACAATAGAAACGTCAAGCAAATAATAGAAAATTCGCATATACCATTTTTAAGTCTACATTGTAATTCTGTACTTTCCTATCACGCTATCTAACAAATCAACACCAACCATATGCTGATTATATTGCTCTTAGCTGAACATTTGATGGTAATATGCTTTTTTAATTTTCTATCAAATCTTTGCAATGCGGTTTCAGGATGAACACCGACAAAAGTTGACAGAAATGTTACGCATTTGTTGTCTTTCCAAACTGTGGAGGTAATTTCATTTTCGCCGTAAGATGCAACGAACTCTTCAGAAGTGCCTCTAAGCTGAGATTTAAAGTCATGGTCTGTTGGCAATTTACAATTTGGAATTCTATTCCTTCTAATTGTACCCAAAGATAAGATTTCTGTTATATAAAATAAATTTGAAGCATTATGTTCAGTATAAACAATGAATCGTCTAGTCTTTTAGAATAGAAGGAAACTCCGGTTTGCTAATTTAAAACATATTTTTATTTAAATAATTTTGAAGTCCCTATTACAACTGAAAGTGGACTGTATAATTTTTCATTATTTCTTCCCTTTTAACTAGCTTGTTTGCTTGTCGTTGATCCATAATACTGCTTCTCGGGAGCGACATCAACTCAAGCAAGTGAAAAAGTAAATTCTACTTTGCGAGTTGTTTATTTGCCCGCCTTGAAAGGACCGTTTTCAACAGTCTTAAAAATTCGTCTCCAATGATGATGACTGAGGCAACGGACAGAGTTTGGTGATCGTTCTTCGGAAGGTGCCGTTAGCTGTTTATACTGACGCAACTCGAAACTTCCCATCGTCACCTATGTAGATTTTAGTGACCCTCCCCATGGGCCACTTGAGCGGTGGAACGTTGTCTTCCTTCAAGATAATGAGGTCATTGATCTTCAAATTGGGTTGCGATGTTTTCCATTGCTTTCGCAATTGCAACTGCTGAAGATAGTCTCGGGACCATCTTCTCCAGAAGGTTTGCTGAATCCACTGAAGGAACTTGTACCGTTTCACATAAAAAATGTGCATATTTTCGAGGTTTGGTACTGTAACAGTTGTACCGACTAGGAAGTGTCCAGGAGTGACCGCAGCCAGATCGTTCTATTCTTCTATTCATTACTTCGTTAAACCGCTTGAGAGCCGCTATGAATGCTGATGTTGTCAAATCCGATATTAATTCTAGGTGTGATGCTTTGGTTGTGAAACAGACGAAAATCGCTAAGTACACCTTGTAGGGTATGCGTCCCTCTGATGCGATGTGATATGTGGAGTGGTCCGCAAAGATCTACCCCTGTGATGTTGAATGGACGAGAAGTTTTAACTCTGTCAGCGGGCAGATTTCCCATTATTTGTCGACTGATAATGGGCTTGTTGCGAAAGCAAATTACACATTGGAGAATGACTTGGCGAATGGTTTGAGGTCCAGCGTGTAGGTTCTTGCGATGATAGTATCGAATTAAGGTGACGATGAATGGGTGCAGTTTTGGAAGCAAAATGGGATGGACTGCATCGTATGGTAGAGATGAGTTGGATAGTCTTCCTCCTACTCGAATCAAGTTATCCTTGATGAAAGGCGACAGCTGTTGCAGATGTGATGTAATGCGATTGCCCCTTTGTAGCAACCTTATCTCTTCGGCGAAGGACTTGCGTTGGATTGTGTGAAGTATACAAAACAGAGTGTCGTCGAACTTGTCTGGAGTGATTGAGTCGGTAACCACGGTGCTCCTCTTGTGTGTGTAATGATTTATAAATCTGCGAACGAAACAAAAGACGTTAACTAATCGTGCGAAATTGTTGTGATTTTTGCATTCAATGATTAGGTCGATGATTGACTGTGCGAGAAGAACAACTTTCTGCCTACTTTGTTCGGGGATTTCATCCTCGGAATTATTCATTACATGCAATTTAGGCCAATCGCTTTGCAGCAACAGAAACTGAAATCATGATGCCGCTAACCCTTTCCAGCAGTTCAATCAGTAACACAGCAGCGCACAATTCCAGCCTTGGAATCGGTGTTTAACTTATGGGTGCCACTCGTGACTTAGCACAAAGAAGGTGTAATGAGATGATTCCATCCTCGCTGATACTCCGAATGTACACGCATGCTTCGTATGCTTTGGTGCTGGCATGAAAAGCCGTGGATTTGTGTACCTACATACCGCGGAATTTTGATCTGGTTAATGGCATTCAGGTGCCTCTTGTACTCCAGACATTGTGTGTGAATGTCTTCAGGTAGGCTCTCATCCCAGTGCAACTGGATTTTCCACATTGTCTGTATGAATATTTTCGCCTGTACAATGAATGGATTCAATAAACCTAATGGATCGAATGCGAAATTTGCGAAAGAATGCCCCTTTTGTTTGTGAGTTGATTCCTCGGTTCCGTGTATGTGACGAGCATTCTTCATGTGGATCCCATCTCATTCCAAGTGCCTTGATGAATTCGCTGTCGCCTACGCTGAAGAAGGGTTGTCTTCTTCAGGAACGTCTGCGATTATACGTGGATCATTTGATGCCCACATACGAAGTTGAAGTCCGCCCCGGAGTAGTAGTTCGGTTACCTCCTGCTTGCTTTGTATGATCTCCTGGAGGTCGTTTGCACCTGAAATCAAATTGTCAACATAGAAGTCACGTAATGTGACTAAGGCCCCAGTAGGAAAAGAGGAAGTGTTGTCTTCTGCGAGTTGACGGAGATATCTTACGGCGAGGTAAGGAGCACAACTCGTGCCATAGGTTACTGTCTGAAGTTGATACGTTTCAATCGCCTGAGTTTCATAGTTTCTCCAAAGAATGCACTGCACGTAGCAGGGGACTGACTAAGATTTGGCGGTACATTTGCGAAATATCGGCCATGATGACGAACCGGTGAGTGCGGAAACGAATTAGGATGCCGAATAGGTCATCTTGAAGTGTCGGTCTGACCCTTAGGATGTCATTTAGTGACTTTCCTGATGCTGTTTCGCAAGACGCGTCGAATACCACCCGCAGCTTAGTTGACGAGCTGTCGGGCTTCAGGACGCAATGGTGAGGAATATAGTTGAAGTTATTACGATGTGCGGTTATTGGCTGAATTTTCACCATATGCCACAATCGAGCATACTCATCCAAGAAATGCTGGTAGTCTTTCTGCAATTGTGAAGAACGATAAATTTTATGCTCAATAGCTACTAACCTTTTTCTAGCGATGTCATGAGAACTTCGTAGTGCAGTGCGATCCTCGCGAAAAGGCAATTGTACGATGAATTAATTGGTGACCTCACACTCTTCTTGTTCAGTGGAGAATTGTTTGCACGGTGTGTGATAATCCTCAATGGTCCAGAACTTCTTCGATTTGTGGTATTTCTGTTGCGGTGAGGCTTCGTTGCAATTCTGTTGTGGTGAGAGAGTGATTCGATGACTGACGCGGCAATTGGTTGTTCTTAGACGCAATATTTGAAATCGCGCCGCCTACGATCTATCCGAGAACCGTTTTCTCGATGCGCGGAAGATTTTGGCTAAGCTGTATTTGTATTTGCCGGCTCCAATAAGGCAATCGACCGAACAGGGACCGTTGAACTGCGCGTCAGACAATTTAATATTCGGTGGAATTCCCCAGTCTTGCTTGTTGATGTGTCGATTCGGTTGAGCTGACGCGATTTCTGGTAGTATGAATACATGCAGAGTAGTACTGTAGTTATTAACAAGCGATTCAATATGTAATTGAGTGTGATAGGCGATAGTTGTCACGTCTCCGATCCCCTTGACGTTGAGGCAGATGGGACTAGTTTTAGTTTTAAATGCTGTGCGATATGTTCCGTGATAAAATTGAGCTCTGAGCATGAGTCGAGAAACATGCGACCAACCACGGAACTTCCATTCTCATTACCGAAGCGTACTAATGCCGTGGCCAAGAGAATGTTTCCAAGTTGCTTCTTGCGAGGTTTTACCGGGATGAATAGTCTGTAAAGTGGTCGAAGATTGAGATAATGTCAACTTTGAATTACCTTGTTTGGCAGCGGTTAATGTCGATGGTTGTGCCGTAACTTTGACACCACCGTGGGCCATGGTGGGTGCGATGGATGAACCCCGGTGAAGCAGTGTGTGATGATTGCCATTACACTTTCAGCACTTATGGATCGAGTTGCAATTTTAAACCGAATGACGTCCTCGCAGGCAGTTGATAAACAGGTTAAGCCCCTTTACTGCCCTAAAGCGTTCGTATGGTGACAAACCGCCAAATTTTTGACATTCGAATGGACCGTGTGGTGATGTGTCATCCCAAAAGACAAAAGGAGTGATGAGGTTGCGAATAATTCGAGTTGGAACTACGTTGGTGTTTGGCTTCGGTGATGTTAAGAGTTTTGCATCTTCTCTCAATGAATGTGCAGAATTCCACCCAAGTAGGATAGCTGAAGTCATATTCGGTGGATAAGCTAGTTGAATCCAGATTCTCCGCGAGCTTGTACGAAGACTTTAATTCTTGTTTGGTCGTCACTTCGTCTTACCATTTTGTCTTGAGAGTCAGTGTCGAATTTGGAGAGAATCAAATGCAGCAGGAATCCATCGGCAATTTGCTCCTTATTACCAATGGATCATGGTACGAGTGGTTTACACGGTGGATTTTGCAATTGTTTGCAGATCAAAAATCTCCTGAATGTGTGCCTGAAATAGATTCCGCTTGTTGTCGTAGCGGGCCTTGACTAGATCGATAGCCTTCTCCTAGTTCTGGCCCATGATCTCCAGCGACTGGATGACCTTTGCTGCACTTCCCTGGATACACGCTTGCAGGTGCTGAAACTTTTCAACGTCGGACAAATCCTTGTTAGTATGGACTAGTCATGAAAACATGTCGAAAAAGTCTATCCATGTCGTGTGTGCTCCAGTGAAAGATGGTAGCTGGAGTTTCTGCAGATGCAGATGAGGCGACGGTGATGCAGTTGAGCACGTATGCATAGAAGTAATGTTTGGTGCAATTTGGAAAGTTGTCCAGCCGTTCTAACAGTTCGGCTTTCAAAATAAAGTATGTCTCTTCATATATGTCGGGCTTGCTGCTGTTAAACTCGTTGTCATCCAAGCGCTCTATCTGCGACTGTACACTATTGAAAGTTGCAAACTCTACCTCGAGCATCTGCAGCTTCGTGTCTAGCTGAAAGCGAAAGTCATTTACGGTGGCTGCGAGGTTATTTTTATTTTTTGTTTGCTGTCCCAGGATGGCAGCACGTTGCGACTTTAATGCCTTCAGCTCCGTGGACGTCGCGCCTATGTCGGCCTTTTCACTTTGAGCCATCTCAAAGGTGCGATGAGTTAAATGTCAACGAATTGGTTATCAAACTCGAATGAAGTTAACAAATGCGAAAATTTAGCAAATGCGGGATAATAAATGCGAATTAATTGATAAAATTAAACATCCGGCTCAAAAGAACTATAAATGAATAGTCTAGCCTTTTAGACGACTTTTAATGCAATCAACAACAAAGAATAAAAGGAAACTCCGGTTTGTGTTGTCCCTATGGCAACTGAAAGTGGATTGTATAATTTTTCATTACTTCTTCCCTTTTAACTAGTTTGTTTGCTTGTCGTTGATCCATAATACCGCTTCTCGGGAGCGACATCAACTCAACCAAGTGCAAAAGTAAATTCTACTTTTCGGTCGCAACTACCGCTACTATTCGCGACCGTGGATGATGATGCATTGTTTGGCGAGGTGCAAGCGCTGGCTATTGAAGTTCGTCGGTCGCAACTCCCGCACTCACTGCAAGGTGAATTAAAATTGGTGCGTTGGTACTTGTGTGCATAACTGATGCGAAATGATGCTATGTTACGATGGTAGTTCGATGTGCTGTGCAAAATTGAACGTTAGGAGTGCCATCGAAAAAATTTACACACTCTCATTTCGAATTTACTTTCAAAAAATACAGAAAAATCATTCAAATGCTTCTTTTTTGTAATACTAAGGATTGTTTCCATTATTTTTAAATTTTATGTCATTTCTGTTTGGTAGTTAAAATAATCAACATGGAGTCTGAATTGGATGTAAGAAAAAATATTATTAAGTGTCACCTAGCACACCCAGAGTGGACGTATATAAAAATCGCAAAGGCACTAAAAGTTAATAGGAAAACAGTTGCTATTCCTATTAAGAATTATAAAGATAACCTGTCAGTTGACAAAAAAGAGGGGTCTGGTCGAAAAACCGGTTTTATGAACCCAGAAAAGGTCACTAAGATTTTGAGCCTTCTTGAAAAGAATCCAAACATTTCTGAACGTAATTTGGCAAAAAAAGCTGAATGTTCAAATTTTTTAGTTCATAAAGTGAAGAAGTCCAAAAGGTTCCAGATCGGAACGAAAAAAAAATGTGGATGCGAAAAAACGGGCAAAACTTTTGCAATAAAATTTTTTGACCAGATTTTCATGCATTATAATGGACTATGTTTTTGATTTCAATCATCTTCCGGGGCAGGCATTCTACACCGCCAAAGGTAGAGGAAATGTTGAATCAAAGTTTCGAACCCAACCTAAAGCAAAATTTCCAAAAAGTTCCTTGTTTGGTAAGCAATTTGTTCTTGCGGGCTCAGAAGCCAAACTTTCATCACGACTGGCTCAATAAATGGCGAAATTTATGTGAATGAGTCCTGCAGAAGCGTTTAAGGCCTTTTTACAACAATCATCGAGAACTCCCCTTATTTTGGCCTGATCTTGCGTCATGTCACTATGGAAAGAGAGCGATGGATTGGTGTGAGCTAAACAACGTTACGGTGCTTCCCAGAGAGGCCAATCCCCTGAATTCGCCAGAACTTAGACCAATTGAAAGATATTGGGACCTGGTTAAAAAAGAGTTAAGGGCCACCAAAAAAGCTGTTAACACCCTGGAAGAATTCAAAAAAATGTTGAAAAAATAGCTCTAAAAAGGTGACAGGTGAGACCATAAAAACAATGATGGAAGGTGTTCCTGAAAAAATTAAAAAATTTGTTAAAAATAAAGATTAATTTTTTTTTGTTATTTTTCACAAATTTGGAGACATGAAATAAATACTTCTAGTTTTTTAAATTTTTTTAGTTCTATTTTTACTGTATTTTTTTGTTAATTTTCGGTGGGTAAATTCTTTCGATGGCACTCCTTAGGATTGCCAATATGATGTTTTTCCTATGCGCTGAAGAATCGAATGATGTTGTGAAAAGTGGTGTGAGTTGTTTATTTGTTGTTGGCGGCAACAGACACTTTACTTACCTAAACGAGCCAAATATATTTGAAGCGCGAGGGAAGTATAGAAATTATCAAAATAAATCTTGAAATTTTGATAACGTGGAACTTCCCTAGTAAGTCTTACTACAATATAACTACTTGCTCCCAAGTCTGTTTCTGAAGCTAATCTCTTTGCAGTATATGTATGTATATTTCAAATTTTGTAGGCGTAGCCGGAAGATATTGCTTAAGGTAATGTTTGGACTTGGAAGCACAAATTTGTTCATCGACTGACAAACCATATTCCATATGGACCGATAAAAACTTTTTCTGAAGAGAGTTCATAACAGGACGAATTGCTAACATATTGTTGTTGAAATGTAAAGTAGCTCGAATCCTCTCAAAATGATTAACGGTTATTGCGTTTTTAACGATATTATTCCCATGTTCCGTGTCCCAATAATGCCGAATATTGAAATATTTAATAAAAGATGACAATACGGGAATTTCCAAATACTTTTGAAGTTGAATAGAAATTCGTTTCATCGACAATTTTTTTGAGCAAATTATCATCAAAAAGTACTTCAAAAATTCGTATGGGGTTTCGAGGTCAGAGATATGTATTTGTTGGCAGTTCACCTGAGCTCGGAAAGCTAAAATCAAAATGTTCCTTTTCCATATGAGATATTTTACGTTTACTTTGGTATGTATAGTATTAGGGATATAAGCGATATCAGTAGTAGTAACTTCATTTTCTATTGTTTCCAAATTCAGCTCAAGTGATTCCTGTGTTCCAAGCAACTGCTCCAAATCATTTTCCGTTAGCTATTTAGAAACCATGTCTTCTTTCGAAATCAATTTATCGAGCTCTGAATCCTCAGCATCATCTTCACTTTCAATTGGGATATCGCAGAAAAACAAATCACGCATTTTATCCTCAGATATTATTTTTCCATCTACCTTGAATGTGTGTATGCAGAATTTGCAAATAACCTTACGAGCAAGAGAATAATTCAAGGAATTTAATACAGACAACAGTTTTTCATTCAGGCGAGTGTTTTACAAAAAATCGTTAAAACACCGTTATGATTCATATATGAATCACCATACACTATAGTGCAAGACATTCAACTCCCCCTTGTTGCGCTCCAACTCGTTCCCCTCACTCTAATTTTATACGCTCTCATATTTAAATTCCCTCCTCTCCACCTGATTAACCCCACAATAACACTAGGCGTGTTTTTTTTGGTAATGTATATAGGCTTAACAAATATTTTCCATGCAAATTACACTAACTTTAACATAGCCTATATAGAATAACGAAATCTGGATAACTATCCAGCCTTATTTGCTTAGCCGCGATAAAAACTGTGCTACCAAACCATTTTTCCCCGATTGTTATCGAAAAGTGCTATCGAATATGTCAAAAGTGACACAACTGAGAGACGTTAGTCATAAGAAAAATCATTTTGCTAGTAAAACTGGATACATATGTAATTGGTCATGTCATAATTTTTAACAAATAAAACATTTTCTTCTTAAGTTTGTCTTTCTTCCAGTTTACCGTTACTATTCAATTTTTCTTAGCTGAGGGTCAAAGTAGGGACCGTATGGGCAAATATTCCTAATGATATCATTGAAAAATTGGTTGAAAGTATGCCAAAGCGAATATAAAGTGTCATCAAGAATAAATTTTTATGGACCAAATATTAAAATGAATAAAAATGGACTATTACCAAAACGTGCAAAAGTGGATACATGGAGTTATAAAACATTTTGGAAAAATTAAGACTTATATATATTAATTATTATTTGTTAATTTTTTTTGTAATACTTTTTTAAATAATAATAAAAAAACTGAATTTCAAACTCTTAAAGTATTTGATTTAGCAGAAAATGTTTTATTCGTTAAAAATTATGAAATGACCAATTATGTATCCATTTTTGCTCGCCACTGTATACTGAAAAGTCAACAGAAAAATTTACAAATCACAAAACAAAACCAAATAGGTAAACTGCGCTGCTACCAAACTAATGTGTTGAAATTGCTTATCCTGGAAAGACGTTTTATTGGCAAGTACGTTTTTAAGCCTATATATAGGGTTTTCCAATAAGGACTTGTAACGTTTTTGTGTGTGCTCTGGTGGTTTACACTTAACCCAGAGTCCTCGCAAGGACCCTCCCTGCTACTTCACTTCACCCTTATGACCCACGAGCACAGGCAACTCTATAGGCCAGACCGGGCGAAGAGTAGCAGAGGGACCGACCCGTTTGCGGCTGCAGGCATGCTTGTGTGAACTCCGATCTATGCTCGCCGGAATGGGGGGGATCTTGCTGCTATACCAAGGCCGTCCTTAGTTACGTTCAATCATGCCTTGCTCTAGGTGGAAGGTGAGCGGTAAATACTACTAAAAGGTAGAACCCGAATACGTCCTTAACTGAAGTATGACCACGATGGTGGGGTTGTGTCCTAAAATTATAAACCTACACCAGGAAAGTCATCCATCCCCTCAAGTCTATCGCACCCCAAACCTAAATCGAAGAGAAGAAAGCCAACACGTCACCATCCTTCGCCCCCTGGAGATCCGTCACGCCCCTCCTAAATCCTCTTTAGCTACTCATTCGGACCGAAATAAAAAGAAAGGAAAGTGCTTCTCCTGAAAAAAAAAACATAAATAAAAAAAAACACGAACCTGTATGAACCGATTAGCGTTCAACCCGCGTAATAAAAAAAAAATCAGGTTGATATGGACAGGTAAAGTATAATTTATTATATCCAAGAGTAATTCGTAAGGGAGGGGGGTGGTTGTGTTAAACAATAGCTAAGATATGAAACTAAAAAAAACAAACATTGTTTGCCCAGGTTATTTGACCTGTGCTTAGAATGAATCTTGTAATATTCCTAGCACTCGTACTAAAATTATGCTCGTATATCCGAGTCGACAATTATAACCTAGGTACGACTACATGCTCTGATCCAACTACAGCTAGATACAGAAGGTATCCGCTGACTCGAGCAACACCGCTCATAAATAATAGGTTTTTTTAGTGCGTCACTACACAAGAGAAGATGCCACTAATATGTAAAATTTAGGATAATATAGTATGCTAACTGACTTACCGAGGTTACTCCTGGAGGATGTGCACAACTTCCGCGGGTTGATGTGAACTGGCGAATTCCTTATAACTAATTAATTAATCCTTCTCCTCTTCTATAGTAACGCTTACACATATAGTTTTACTACAATAAATAGGTATATATATAGATATATATATATAAGTATGTATATATCTATAATTATGTATGGGTTTATGTGTACCCCAAAATAGTCTTATACAACCTGCTTGGATGAGGATGGGACGGGAATGAAGGGTATAGGCGCTGGCCGTGGATCGCTCGGGCAGCGTAGTCGCTCCGAAATCGGTTGTCGTCGTCGTCGTCTTCCTTATAGCTGTGGTTGGTGTAGCTGTAGCTGTTGAGGGATTTGGACTGCTGCGGTTGTTGTCGCGGCGGCTTAAGTTGTTGCTGATGTGGCGAATGTTGTGGATACCACTGTGCCTTGGCTATGGCTATTGCATCACTTGCAGTAGATGTGACGACTTGGGCTGAAGTTGCCTCAGCTGATACTGCCAATATCGTGGAGTTCGCCCTTGTAGGGCCAGTCTGGTTTACACTGGACTATTGCACGAATTGTTCCCCACTTGCAGCAGAGGTGACGGCTTGGATTCAAATTGCCTCAGCGGTTGATAATCCTGGACTGGTGGTTTCCTTTTTTTTGTTTTTCTTGATGTTTTATTTATTATCTTATTAATTTTCAAACACGCTTTACTCTGCTTTCATGTAAATCGAGTCTGTACATATGTAGTAACTTTCAGTTTTATTTTATGTTCACTTTTTATATGCAGAGTTCACTTTTTAAATATTCTTTCAAAATTGGTGTCCTTTTTTTTTTTGTTTTTTTGTCTGTTATCATTTTATTTTTTTTTTTTACTTCTACCAACTGTCTTTCGATATCTTCACACTTCTCTCTATCACCGCCAAAAAAAAAATTGAAAAAAAAAACATTCAAATCACAATGCCTCCTTGACAACTCGCTTGACCTTCCTCCGAACTGAAAGACGATCGTCCGTCAAAAAAAAGTACCGAATTTTCATAATTGTTATTTTTTCTCTCTTTAATATGGAATCTTGTAGGGTCATTCAACCCGATGGTCTTTATGATATCAAACAGCTGGTCATTTTTGTGAGTGTATGCGGTGATTAGCAAGGCATTCTAATCGATTAGGATGTTGGAAAGGCTAAGTAATAGGGGGAAAAAAAAACTTCGAACAGGATGGGAAATTCATTTGGTTTTCTCTTTTTTTTTATAATTTTTTCCTTTTACTCTGTTCCGGAACCGATTGAGCGATAGCGGGTTGTTGTATCCGCTAAGTTGCTATGTTGTTCGTCCTATTAGATGGTTACCAGAAATGGTCAACCCATTTAGGCCGTGCAGTCGTTTCCCACAGACTTGACAACTTTTTTTTAAATAAAACGCAAACCATTTGAGATATTTCAAAAAGTTTATTATCGGCTTGAAGTACAATCAAAACATTTACGAATGGAAGTCGACTTTGTTCACATGGCCACCGCGGGCACGTTTGCAGCGGTCGCTTCGTTGGACCCAATTTTCAATAACTCGGTCACACATTTCGGCCGAAACGGCCGCTATTTCGCGTTCAATGTTGGCTCTGAGCTCTTCCCACGTCGTCGGCGTATTGCCATAAACCAATAGCCTCACAGAAAAGTCAAGTCAAGCGGCGTTAAATCGCACGAACGAGGAGGCCAATCGACAGGCCCATTTCTTGAGATAACGCCCTCACCATATAATATGGCCCAATAATGCCGCCGGCATGCAAACCGCACCAAACAGTTATTTTTTGTGTTTGAAGTGGTGATTGATGAAGAACATCTGGATTTTCACCTGACCAATAACGCATATTTTGCTTATTGACGAACCCATTCAGCCAAAAATTAGATTCGTCTCTGAAGATGATTTTGCGATAAAATTCATCATTTTAGCGCATCTTCTCCAGAACCCAATCGGAGAATGTACGTCGCTTCAAATGGTCCATCGGCTTCAATTCTTGAGTCAGTTTGATCTTGTTGGGTGTAAACCAAGAATCCTTACGCAAAATACGCCATAATGTGGTTTGAGCGATGCCCAATCCTTGAGAACGCCGTGGAATTGACTGATTTGGATCGTTTGCTATGGACGCCTGAACGGCAGCGATATTTTGGACACTTCGACCAACCCGTTGTCTCACTGACACGGCAACCTCACACAACGAATATGTGGACTCAGATTTTTGCACTAACCTTGTTATTGCCTGTCTACTAGGGCGAGAATTACTACTGAAAAATGGAGTTAACGCTCTTAAAGTTGCAGTCACCGACTCCGAATTTCGGTAGAAAATTTTTATATTTTGCAGACGTTGCTCGTTCGTGTACTTTCCCATGATGAAAATGTTGAGTTTACTGAATAAATTGACAGTGACAGTTTGATGATTAGTGAAAGAGTGCGTTCAGAAATTAAATTCAAAGTTGTCAAATCCCTATTGGAAAACCCTTTATTATCCCTTATCAACTCGTTTTCGGTAGTGGTCTGACTTATGCTGTCGAAGTGCGTCTTAATCAAGGCAAAATAGAATTCGTAGAAATGTAGCCTTCAGAAAAAGATTCTCTACAATTAAATGATGAAACTGATCATGTGCATAAAATATTCAACATCAATGTGTGTTCAGATAATCCAGAGAGGGCATCTTTCGGGCAAGTTGGAAACCCCATTCATCGAATACAACTCACCAATATGATATCTAATTACAGTGAACATAAAACAGACACTGGCGACAAGATGCGTATCATATAAAGACGATGAACCTGTTTTTCAACATGCAAGTCCGATTGTTTTGGTGAAAAAGAAGAATGGAAAAGAAAGACTTTGTGTGGACTATCGTGTACTTAACAAAAAAATTATTCGAGACAGATATCCATTACCCCTGATTGAGGACCAAATCGACCGTTTACAGACCGCAAAAATATTCAGCACATTAGATCTACGAAATGGATTTCATCATGTACCAGTGGAAGAAGACAGCATCAGATACACAGCTTTCATTACACCCGACGGCCACTACGAATTTTTGAAGGTTCCGTTTGCATTGAGCAATTCTCCTGTAATTTTCAGCGTCATATCAGAGCAGTATTCAATTCCCTAATTGCAGATATTACAGTGCTACTGTATTTAGATGACATCATTATACCTGAAAATAATGAAGAGAATAACTTCAGCGAGTTTTTGAAAAGGCAAGTAAAAATGGAATCGTGTTCAACTGGCAAAAGTGTTTTTTCTTCACAGCTGCGTAGAGTACTTGGGCTACGTAATAGAAGAAGGAAAGATAAAACCCTACGAGAAGAAGATGCAGGCTGTAGAAAACTATCTAACGCCGACAGGTGTTCAAGCCGTTCACAGTTTTTATGGATTAGCCAGTTATTTCCGTAAATTTGTTCCAGGATTTGCGACAATTGCTCGACCCCTAAGCAATTATATAAAATGACGTCAAGTTCGAGTTTGGTCCAGAACAAATACAGGCATTCCAGCAGTTGAAGTTAATTCTGACGAATGCTCCGAACGCAGCAAGCGTCACACTGACGCTGCCAAACAATTACTAGGAGGTATTTTGCTACAAGAATATTCTGAAGATGAAGCCCTTAAAAAATTTCGCATTTATTTAATTGGCATTCCTTTTAAGATTGTTACAGACTGCCAAACATTGGCTCTCGCAGCAGATATAAATCTACGAGTTGAGGAATTTCAATACACAATCGACCAGGAACATCAATGCGTCATGTGGATGCTCTCAGTCGAAATCCCATATCTGTGTGTGTGATTGATAAGGCCCTGGATTTCATATGAGTTCGTATACAAAGAGCGCAGGACGATGACCTGGAAGTGAGATAAAGGATTTCGTTCTTAAGGGTAAGATATTTTATCGAATTTAT
Source organism: Volucella bombylans (assembly GCA_949129095.1). Classification (NCBI taxonomy): domain Eukaryota; kingdom Metazoa; phylum Arthropoda; class Insecta; order Diptera; family Syrphidae; genus Volucella; species Volucella bombylans. The sequence goes on along the minus strand of OX422143.1, from coordinate 106,545,720 downwards.
GAAGGAAACATGTTACTTGTAGTGCCAAAATTGATGCAATTCAGAGTAATAAGGCAAGCACACGAGCAAAAAGACAGAGCATCTTATTCTTCAAGAGTTTTGGTTCCCTCAGATGCACATTAAGGTTGACAGATTCATCAATGCGTGTATCAAATGTTTATTAGCGGAAAGGAAGGGGAAAGATGAAGGATTTTTGCATCCGATCGAAAAGGGTGATCGGCCTCTTGAAACGTATCATGTGGATCAAAAAAATTTTACAACCACATCTTCGCCGTCGTCGATTCGTTTTCGAAATTTACTTGGCTGTATCCGACTAAACCAACTACAAGTGAAGAGATTATTGTACACTTAAGAAGTTAGTCAGCTATTTTTGGTAATCCAAGACGTATCATTTCCGATCGAGTGTCAGCATTCCGAGCAAAAGTTGTTGAAGAATACTGCCGTGAAGAAGATCAGACAAGATCGATCACAGTTTATCAAGGCTTCTTATTCACGAAGTATTGACACGTCACCGTTCGAACTAATGACTGGACGAAAGATGAGAGTTAAAGAAGATTTTCACTTAAAGGAAACGCACGAACGGAATTAAGATCAAAAGCAGCCAAACAAATTCAAAAACTTCAGAAGGAAAATCAAAAAACGTTCAACAAGAGAGTGAACTTAGTAACAAGTTGGAGATGCAGTCGTCGATGCTATTCGTTGCAAGCAATTCGGACCTGATTTGAAGCTTAGTGGTAAGTTTTTAGGTCCATATGAGATAGTCTTTAAGCTGAGAAATGATCGTTATCTGGTGAAGATGATAGGTGAACATCAAGGACCTAATAACACGAGTACATCTGCCGATAACATGAGGCTCAAGAGGATGGCCGATTGTAGTATGCGATCGCGCCATAAGGGAATTTCCTCCATAAGGGTATTTTCACCGAGAAGAGATGGGGAGAGTAATAAACGGCGTCGGGACTAATGACATTTGACGAAAGACGATTAGTGTGAATAAATCGGTGTCCTTTCTTTTGTTCTTTGTATTTCTTGTAAACTTGTATTTTTTGTGTGTTATTTCATTGGATAATTAAAACTGAATTACTCGGTTTCTTGCTCGGATTGTTTTTCCTATATAAAGCTTTATGGAAAGATGAGCCATTCAAATTGGAAAATACTCTTGCATAACTATGGAATTCATAAGACTGCTGTGAGAATTTTAAAATCATACAACATCAATGACAAGAAATTTATATACTTTGGAGCGGAGTCACATACATACATTCGATATGCGGTGATAATTAATGATCCGCATTCACATAAAACTAATTTCAATTAGCAACTGTTTGTGGCATCAGTTCGGTTACTAGATTTATAGAGATACCATTTAACGACGCCAAATATAAAAACATCCACTGCAACACAAAATGCTAACAAATGTCACTTGTAATATTTGTGATTTTATTAAATTTATCATTAACTAGACGACCGGTTTTAATGTGAATTTGGGCCCAAAAAAATCCCATAAAACTCAAAACAACGTTATGCGGTTAAAAAAATCACTAGATCCCCAAATCAATGTGTATGATGAGTAAAGTAGACTAGTTACTCATTATTCTGTCCATCCAAATAGCATAGGAATGACTTGCCATTCCGGAAAACAATTCACATGCCAAAAAAGCTCTGACTCGGTCAAGAACTCTTTCATGTTGATGAACGATATACCACCTTGATCAAAAATTTTCACCGTGATCAACCACCGTGTGGTGCTCCCATTTTTTTTTCTTTTTATAATTTACGCGCGCCTAAGGGGTTAGATACCCTTTTCCTGTTGCCAAGGCGTGGGCGGAAAGGTAGAAGGAAGAGAAAGGAAAATTGTTTTTGTAGTGGTTTGAAACTCAGGTGTGTTTGGTTTCGATATTCGCTCTCCAGGGGGTGGGAGTCCGAATAGGACGGAGAGTTTTTTCTTCACTCAGAGTGATTCGAGGTATAATTCACAGTATTTTTTTCTGTGCTTGAAACTCTACAACAGTGAGAAGTGAGAAGCGATTGCTAGTACCACTACACCACGGCCACCCCTATTGTTCCGATTTCAGTTCTGTTTTCTTTTATTAAGTTGGTAAATCTGTTGTTGACATTCCCTCTACATCTTAGCGTTATAGCTTGACATTTGAAAAAAGTTACGTAGACAAGAGTACATCTATCTCCGTGTGTATTGGCGATTTTTTACAATTTTAAAAATGGATTTAAATTTGCAACAACGAACTTGTAATAAATCTCGCGTAAAAAACGGATTTAATGGTGCGCGAACGTTGGAAATGTCGGAAAAGTGTTTCGGCAACGATTCTCTAAAGAAAATGGTCGTTTACTAGTGGCACGAGCGGTTCAAAAGTGGTCGTGAGTCAATCGAAGATGATGAACGGAGTGGCAGACCATCGACATCGAAAACCGACGAAAACATTGATGGAGTAAAAGTTGATGCCAAAAGACCTCAATTTCATGCAAAAAAGAGACCGTGTTGACGTCGCAAAAGAGATGATTTGCGAGGCTGAATCCGATACCACATTCATCAAAACGATCATTAGTGGAGACGAGACATGGGTGAGCCGAGACCAAAAAAACCGCGTCGTTTTCAGTCAAAAAAGAAGGCAATGCTCACGGTTTTCATGAATTACAACGGTGTAGTGCATCATGGATTTTTGCCAGAAGGCTAGACAGTAAACAAAGAGTATTACTTGGGCGTTCTGAGACGTTGCGTGAAGCAATTCGCCGACAGAGACCAGAATTGTGGACAGAAAACTCGTGGATTTTGCACCATGATAACGCACAGTCGCGTCGCACAGTGCCATAATCATTCGTAATTTTTTTTGACGAAAAATGCAACAAATACCATCCATCAGCGACCGAATTCACCTGATTTGGCTCACTGTGACTTCTTTCTGTTCAGTCGAGTTAAAAAACCACTACGGGGAACGCATTTGAGCAGCCGAGAGGAAGTAATGGAAAAATCGCAGGAAACACTGATGGACATACCGAAAACCGAATATAAAAAATGTTTCAAGGATTGGATCAAGCGCTGGCATAAGTGTGTTGCAGTCGATGGGGATTACTTTGAAGGAGAAAATATAGATTTCGATGAATAAACTTGTATTTTTAATTTTCTGAATAAATTCCGGGATCAAGGTGGTATATCCTGATCAAACACCTAATTCAGAATTAAAATAAAAAATAAAAAACTCAAAGATATATCTTTTAATAACTCTAGAAGCGTATTTAATTTAATTTATTACAATATACTTTAATTAACCTACTTACATACTTAACATGGCCACTTTAATTTAGTTTAACACAATATCTTTTTCTAACTTCTTAAATTACCAGCTATCCAGTCTACATACGATGAAACTTTTGTGAAAATTCCTGGAAACTTTGAACCACATTCAGAGCTACCTGTCGATGTGATACCGAACTGAACATATCGCGCCTTTTTGCGATAGTATGAAGCATAAAATAGTGGCCCTCCAGAATCACCCTTGCATGTGTCGATATTATTTTGTGCTCCAGCACACATTTGTTTATCAGTTATTTTAACAATTTTATGAATTTCCTGACAATAACTGTTCTCTCTAATTGGCACCAGTGCCTTCTGAAGAATACTGGCCTTCAATTGGTTTTCCAAAAGACCCCAGCCAGCGACGAACATATCAGTGAATGTAGCCGTCTTTAATACCGATGTTAATGGCAAGCAAACTGGCTGGACGTTTGCTAAAAAAAAAAGAAAAACAAAATAATGTAACATTTAAAAAAATTAATTGGAGTCATCAAAAAGCTAAGACTTACTCTTTAAGGATGCTTTTCTAACTAGACGGATAAGACCGATGTCATTCGAAGTCAATTGGCCCTGATAATCCTCGTGGTATATTACTTCTTCAACGTCGATTTCTTGAATTGGAGGAGCACACTTAAATCGTTTACCTTTGCCTTCACAATCACGATCTTCTGTTAAATCATGTTCACCCAGACGTACACTAACTCTGTTTTAAGGAAAACAAAAAACACGTTTAACTTGGATCCATGAGGAAAAAGGAAAAGAAAAACTCCTTACAATGGTGCGTAACTGCGGCGAACACAATGAGCAGCTGTTAAAACGTATCGATCAGTGATCAGTGATCCACCACAATCTAATGTTCGTCTGACTCCATCGTAGAAGACTAAAAGCACCATCCATGGGAATTGCGAGAGATAAGCATCTTTTCCATTGGCAACGCGATCCTCAAAACTTAATCCACACTCAGTTTTTTCTAAAATATTCATTCCAGAATCGACATCCGAACTTGTTTTTGGTGAACCTGCTTGAGGATGCACATCTGGTGTTGTTGATTGTGGAGTAGGGTCTGCAGGAACAGATTCCGTAGCAGGCTTTGGAGAAGGTACGGCTGGAACATCCTGCTTACAGCACACGTTGATCTTAAAATATAAAAGTTCTAAATTAGTTGAGTTGATTGTTTAATGAGGAAAATCAACTAACATCTTGATTAGTGCTACAACGGGATTGGCGAATGAGTTGAATGACTGATTGCGGCAGGGGTTTTGGTGATTTATCCAACAGCTCGGTTATATATCCACACTCTAATATGGGTACACAAACTCCATTTTCATTAGCCGGAGTCATACAAGGATTTTCTGAAAAATAAAATAAAATAAATTCATAAATATTAATCGTTCAATCGTGAAACTAAACAAGAGTTCTCAAAAAAACTCACGTGCTTCGACTTTGCTTATGAACACAGCTGAGATCAAGCAAGCGACCACTAAATTCAAAACACGACTTTCCGCTAGCATCGTTAAGTGAGATGTAAACCAAGATTCAAGCTTCATCCGGTAGAAGTACTTAAATATCGGAGACTCTCAATGGGACTGACGGCACTCGAGATTTCGTTAAATTTTGTAAACAAATTAAGTATGGAACTTGTTTGTGGCTGACGCTGAGATACTTTGAGTGAGTAACGTCTCTGGGAATTTCACCAGAGCGGCTCTTGCAAATAAGTTCTAAATCGGACTTCATATGCATAACGAGTTTTTGTTTTTGCTTTTTTGTCTTACGAGTATTTCAAGAGCGTTCGGCTGAAGTTCAAGATATGATTTTAATAGCTAGTCTGTATGATACATTGCCTTAATATGTGGGATGCAATGACATTAAATCATGCTTTTGAAAATTACACGTTAGATATATGATACTCGTCTAGATGAAGCTTTTCCTGGTATTTTCTCGAGTTAATTCTGGCGATTTTACATGGAGTATTTTTAATTTAGGGATTTTCGTGCGCGCCGTTTCGCGTGGATCAATTACCTTGTGCGAGAAATATGACTTCTGATAATTCATAGTGGGTTTTGTAAAATTGAGCCTGCAGTTTCAACAAAAAAACTAAGCTGGTTTGATCTGCGTATTAGTTCGGAGAATAAGTGTTGGTTCAGGTCTATATTCAGATCTTACACAATTTCAGTTTTGACAAAAATCGAAGCAAGATCTGCAATTTAACTAAACGTCAGAGTACATTAAGTCCTACATGTCAAACCACACGTTAAATAGTACGAGTAGACGGCCTAGGCTATTTATTAGTACTTTTAGTTAGTCACGTGCGTGTAGCACTTTTTCTCGTTAAAACGGTTAAAATTTAAAGGTTCTCAACGTCAGATGTTTTCATATGAAATAATATGTTTTAAGTTCTATGTGCTAAGATGTGACAACAGCTTTGTTTCAAAAATAATGCTTATATCAGGCGGCTAGGTGTGTCCAATTAGGGTAGGGATTGATCAGTACTGCAACTATGTCTACTTATCAATTGTACTTATTTTACCTCCTCGTAGTAGCTGCTGATTACCGCTGTTGCCTGCGACAAATTTACAAGCGCACGTGTGAGCAAAAGAAAATAGAATCACTATAATTGAATGTCAGAAATAACTGAACCTCTGAAGGAGGACGTAAGGCAATTAAAATAACATCACTGAATAAACGGTCACTTCAACAGTCAATATGGCCAGATATCTTAGATGGCTACTTCAACGTATTTGAAGCTGAGGCCAGTAAGAGTTTTCATGACGAGTCAAATGAACCCTTAATGGGTCAACGTTAGTTCTCATACCCCCAAAGTATGTTACTGACTAAGCAATATCTGGCCACTTTCACGCATGGGGTTATAAGAGAGCCTGTTCCACCAGCCTGGGGGTTGTACCTACAGTTACTACCCGGCGATGTAAAAGCTCACTGATGCGAAGTTTCAGATGAGGACAGATCTACTGTTGACAAGCCGGGAAAAATTAAAAAATGACAACAATGTTCGAATCTGCAGATAGAATGCTGAAACCCTGAACAGACTGCGTGCAACCGCATTTCCTAAAGTGTTGTGGGATGGATGAAATAGTGTAAGGCTACCAAAGAATATTTGTACGAGCTCCTCGACAAAGCTTGCGAGCAATGTCAAAAGTATGACGTTAAAATCGTATTAGGTGACTACACCGCCAAAATAGGAAGGGAGTACTATTTTGGCCTCGCGGCCGGACTGCACAGCACACACTGCATGACATCACGTTTGGAAACGGACTAAGGTTAATTGAATCTCGCATTATACCTATCACACGGTTTCCTTACTTTAATATCCACAAAGAGAAATGACGATTAGCGTAAGACAATATTATAGATGGACCACCACTTCATTGCACCCAAGATACATCTACGTCTATTTTAAATACCACTACAACGAAGAAATGATGTGAGGCGATTAAACGTTGAACGGCTGCAATGCACAAGCCTCCAGAGTCTTTGCAGAGCGCGTATCTCGCAACCTATCGACATGCCCCATGTAACCAACGTCAAGTGTTGAAGAGCAGGGCATAGATATGAACAATAAAACATAGTTGTAGAGCTACAGTTGGTACTGATGATTTGAAAAAAAAACTACTTCTGCAGACTGTTAAGCTGCGAAGACAATTCAAATTCCGATGTCAGCCACAATGAATCATTCAACCTGTACGTTGCAAGTCAATATGTACACCCACTCGAACGAAATGAAGGGAAGATGGCTTGGTAAAGCAGAAAGCATGCCTGAAGAATGGATCATTAGCTCCGTTTGCATGATCCACAAGAAAGGAAATCTCCTTAACATTGGATATATGTATGTAAGATCTTATCTAACGCCTGAAGCCATTTATCAACGACCTGATTGGTTCCTATCAGAGCGGTTTTAGGCTCGGTAAGTCCACAATCGTCCGAAAATCCAAATCAATACGCACTACCTCTTTATCGATTAGATGCTGTAAAGACGAGCTATATATTCATCCATGTCTACCTCCAGCATCCTTGCCAAATTCGTTACATTATGTAGAATAATGACGGAGAATGCCTCTACTGCTCTGAAAAGGTCGGAGGCAATCTCTTCGAGACGTTTTATGTCAAAAGAGGATTTAGGCAAGGTAATGCGCTGTCATGTAATGCCATGCTTGAGAAAATTATGCGAAACTCGCAAGTCAACACCAGAGGCACAATTTTTCAAAAGTCTGTATAACTGCTTGGATACACTGGTTACATTGACTTCATTGGCAGGACTCAGCGAGCTGTCATTTTGTACATTCGCCTGTATTGAAACAAAAGCGGCAAAACTGGGTCTATTTCTAAATGAGGGCAAAACTACGGACGAAGTCTTTACAAAAACCATTCGAATTTTATTCATAAAATTAGGATTTATTGAAATACTCCCTTTGAATTGCTACACACTTTTCCCAACTGTTGGATGAAACGCTGAAAAGCCCCATCCTGCATGGCGCACAGGTGGTCCGTCATAATCAGTATAATGCCTTCCCTGGTCTGAAATCCGGTCCCTTTCAAAGGCATTTTCAGCTTGGGAAAAAGCCAGAAGTCACAGGAATTGAGAGTAAGGAGTTTGATGAACCACATGCGTGAACAATGAGCGGGTGCGTTATTATGATGAAGTTGCCAACTGCCATTGCTGCGAACCTGATTGAGGTATTCGGGGACTTTGTGGACTCGGCTCCGATATTAAACCTACTCGTATCATCAGAAGTCAAACGACAATCTACTCTTGCTAATCGCTGTTTCTTCGGCCTAAGAAGGCAAATGAGTAATAAGGTATTGTCAAGAAACACTAAGAAGACTCTTTATAAGATCCTCATCGTCCCAGTCCTGCTTTTTGTTGTCAATTAGCCGCCAATAAGTAAAGACGTGTAAGTTGTATAATCTGCACATTAAGAATCGGAAGAGATACATGTAATATCAAATGCAGTAACTGTCAACTTCATATGCATGCTGAGTGTGTTAAACTTAAACCCACGGATGTGGATTTTACATCAAAATCAAAAAAGCCATGAACCTGCTACACCTGTCTTCAGCACAACAGAAACGACCAGTGAAGACTTTCATTATCATCGTGTGTGAATGGGGACGGAAAAAAATTTAAAACAACATAACATTAGAGGTAGAGGGCATTCACGTTAATGTTATGGAAATAAAATCAACACTTGATAACACTGTAATAAAATATATACAATGAACAATTAAGAGAGAAAATGAAACCATAAAAGCTGAGCACAAAGCAACAACAAGAGAGACTAGAAACCACTGAAAATTAACTGCCTGAAGTACCTCTCTTGGACAGCGAAAATGTGCAACGGCTGTCGCAATTATAAATTAAGGTGTTGGTGTAACATACAAATAGCTGGGAGCGATGTGGATGCTTGTTACAGGAAGAGGAGCAGTGGGAAAACAGCAGGAAAGTGAACGATCAAATCTTGGCTGCTTCATATACTAAGAAGGCGCCGATTAGAGATGAAATGTTTTAAAATGTTTTACTGCATGCAAAGGTAATATACAGGGTGGTCCCTGTGTTGCAAGATATTTAAAAAAGTTCCTTCAGAGAAGTAGGTACCAACAATTATTTAGCAATAAATTGTGGTTAGCAATGATTAGTGGTTAATTCATATTTAAATACTTTTACCATTCACGCTTTCATTTTCGAGACATTAGTCTTCAAACACAATTTTTTTTAAATTTTTTTTTAACAAATTTTTGTCAGAAACGTCATTGTCAGACAATAAAATTGTCCAAACACATCTGAACACACAATTTTTATTAATTGTCAGAGTTTGGAAAATTGTTAGACTCATTGGAAATTGTAAGAAGGCGTTGTTAACCATATCTAACAATTTCTGTCAATTTCTCAATTGTCAGATAATAATTATACATTTTAAGTTCTTTGTTATATTAGTGTGATTATAGAGTGTGATTTTTTTGTGCAAAATTTAAAACAAAAAAGTGGATTTATATGAAGCAAAAAAAGTAGAAGACGATGTAGACAAATCGCCAACACCTCCATCTCCAAAAAAAAAACAAAAGTCTTATAGGAAGAGAGTCGAAAGTGAGTAGTCGCATGAAAACAACTTAAAATTAATCCAGGAGATTGAGGCTCGACACAGCTTGTGGGATGTTGGATGCGCAGAGTACAAACTGCCCAAGGCTAATCTATTGCAAGAAGTTGCGGAAGCCATTAATATGCCAGTCAACGAATGTAAAGGCAAGTGGTCAAATCTGTGCACCACATTCAACAGCTAAGGTTTGAAAAAAAAGTCAGGTCAAGCTGCAAATGAATCCATCCCAATCTCCGGGAAGTATTTTAAACAAATGATGTTCCTGGAAGCGAACAAAGTGCTCCAATTCACACAATCACCGCCATCTTTGGAATTTGTAAATATTTCTTCGTTGTTTTTGGTTTCAAGAATCAATTTTGATTTCTGTGTTTTTTTTCCAGAACTCCACGCAGGACGACCATTCCTTTCTCGAAACATTTGGAAAGTGTGATGCACCATCAACGCTTAGACCTGGGAAGCGTCTGAAAAAGAAGGTTGGCACATCGACACCATTACCATCCTCAGCAGATACGAGCACAAGAAGGAACCTGAAATAAATGGCGGTTGAAGCACTGCAGTCCATTTGGTCTCAGAAAAAAGATCCGAACACATCGTTATGCGAATACATGGCATCGGAATTGCAAAAATTAACCCCAGCAGAGTGCATATGCCAGATCGCAATTGGGGCGTGCATTTAATGAGATTATTGACCAAGTTTCATTGATGGTACGTACATATTTATTACTTCATTAGATATACATCTTTAATTAGTTTTTTCCCTCTAGTCTTCGTCTCATGAGGAGCTGCCGCAAGATGTGCTGGTACAGGAGTATAACGACATTGATAATCCCATCGACCTGGAAAGAAATTCTGTTCAATGAGTGATAATAAATTGAATTGTGTATACTTATTTTGTTTGTGTGTTATTTTGTTGGTGTTTCGATGTTGTTGTTTGAAGCCTATACTGCCACTCTAATTCACCCTCTTCGACAAAATATGTCTTAAATTCGTTTCGTACATCTGTAGCTTCGATCTGAGTATCAATGCGTGACCTTTTCAAAGAATGTAAATTCTGTCTTCAGTTGCTTCAGTGTTGCGCCAATTACCCAGGATTAATTCATTAATTATAATGACCGAACGAATTGCTCGGGGCATATTTCTTTTTATTTGTTGTCATCAAGTAATTGTGGAGCACACAACATGCAAGCGTGATTTTCTTTACCTTCTGGGCATACAAATTCATGGGTTTTCGCAGCACTCGGAAACGTGTCGACATGATTCCAAAAACATTTTTTATTATTCGGCGAGGTAATTAAAAACACGCTGGACCATAGAAAGACCGCGTTGGCTAATTGGCTTCAATATATTCGGCGGCAAAGCGAACGCATCATCTGGAACCAGAATACAAAGCACAGGCAATGTTCTACCTGGTAATGGTTTGTGTGGTGGTAAGCTTAGCAGCTGATCATTATCGAGCGCTTGTCCAAATGTGCAGCGATTAAAAACAACACCATCAGAAAATCGCCCATTGCTACCGAAGTCAATAGTCAATATATAGCAGTTTGTACACCGCATCGGCAATGCCCATCAGTGCAATGCTGTGTGTGCCCTTATAATTGTAGAAGATACTGCCAGCGTTTGGTGGTGCCTTTCCGTCGACTGTTCCAATGTAGTTTGGAAACTGCCACAGATCGTAGAATTTGCTGGCAACATCATCCCAAGCCTGTGGTGTTGTTGGTGCCAAACGGCATTTTCTGTACAATAGTGTGTACATTGAACTATGTAGTAAAATAAATTTACCTTAAAATATTCGTCCACCAGCGCTTTGTAAATGACATCCAGAACTTCTGGAATGATGGACGAGATCGTTCTGACAGGTATGCGGAACAGGTAATGCAGAGACCGAAAAGAATCACCCGTGGCTATGTAGCGTAGAGTCCATGCAAGTCGCTCACCCGCTGAAATGCTCACGCGCGTATTTGTGTCTTGCTTTTTAATAATTGGAGTAACCAAAGCATGAAGATCATCAAATTGTTTCGAGTCCATCCGCAAAAAATTGTGATACAATGCAATGCGACGAGCAATTTAGCATAGAATCCCTCTTCCTGGCGATGGGCCACCCAATTCTTGGTCCAAACACTACGTCGCGGTCGTTTTTAAGGCAATCCGTCATCATCACTGTCTTCCAACACATAGGCAATTAAAATGGTAGCAAGCTGGATATCACGTTCCATTTTATTTAAAATATTTCAAATATTTCACTTTCACTTTTCACCTTTCAATGTATCAAACAATTTTTCATAAACAAATCTCTTTCAATCGTGTGAACTGACAATTTTCAATCTGACAATATTTTCAGAAACGTCATTGTCAGAAAATTATCAGACGGCCAGCTGACAATGATATTGTCAGACTTTATACCAACCGTGTGAACTGACAATTTTTCATTGTAAGATTTTTTGTAATTGTCAGCTGATTTGCAGACATTGAAAAACAAATGACAGATCTAACAATATTTTCAGACCTGACAATCGTCTGAACTTAGCTTTACAGTTTTCCAGGCATAGAGTTAAATCAACCAATAAGACTATTTTTTATTATTACTCTAAAATAAGTGCACTTTCGATTACCGTTATAATAAATTATTATAAATAAACAGAAAATCTTATTGTGAATCGTAATTTAGATCTATTTATCTCCGCCATCACATATTGGTCGCAGTCAGCATCCACAATCAGGGTCATATTCACCAGCATTGCTTTTATCCACAAAACTAGTTATTCGTCTACGCCGTGTTGTATGGCCGAGTTACACATGCCGTCAAAAGTTGCGATGTTGATGAAATTGCCCATAGCGTATTCCCTCTTATCGAGTGGGCTTTCCAATCTGCCCACAAAATTTTGAAGCGTACTCTCGGAGGATTTTTCGCGTTGGTAACCATATTGCATCGTAGACAGAGGTTGCCATTGTAAAGCAGTTTTGCGCACATGGAATTCGGCTAGTTTTTCCATTCTCTTCAATATGAAGAAAGTCAGAAGTCCATTTTCCGATTTTCGGTTTAAAAGCTACTCTCACTGTTCACCAGGGTTTCGGTATGTACCCCAGCGTATATCCGTCACCACAGCCGATGATAGATATCACCTGTGGCGTAAGGTGTTAGTCAGCTTACTTGTAGCTTCATTAATAGGAGCTCATCATCAACTGGTTCGTCAGGTAAAGGTTTTCTCTCCGGCTTTGATACTGGTTTTAACGAGTGTTTCGACTTTTTATCAAAAGTCTTCTTATTTCAATCTTCCTCGAAATTAGTCTTAAGTGAGTTACTTAGAAGTTTCTGGTTTCTTTACGTAGTCGCTTCAGATTTTGGTTCTACCAAGCAACGGGCAAGATTGCCTTGTAGCTGGACACGTCAGTTTAAAACACTTGTTAAGAGTTCTGTTCAGGTATGATTTGCCCTGGGCTTAGAAAATCTTCGATAGTACTTTCCACTTGGTAATCTCCTTAGCATACCTGCTGGATAATATTAAGTCGATCATATGCTGCCTTACTCTCGTAACAAAAGATGGTTGAGAATTAACATTGTTGACAACCGGGTCAGACGATAGAATGAAATCCAGGAGATGATTGCCTCTCACGTTGCGTTTGTTACTACCCCAAAAAGTCTTCTGAGCATTAGCATCGCAGCACATGATAAGTCCCATCTTCCTGGAAACACAGTATTCCATGGATATTCGTCTACGGCCTTCGTTGGTGAAAGTTATAATGAATCATAGGGAAAATAAGCTGATGCTCATTTCTTCATTTTTTAGCTTATGTCTTCAGCAACCAAATCTTGGTTGAAAAATTGCCAAGTTTAGATAGCGAAAGTGAGTTCGGCACATAAATGTACAATAAGTTCTCGGTCTTTCCGAGCGCTAGTCATACAGTGACGTGAAAACCCTTAAACATGCGGACTGCACCCATGTTTCCTATATGGATGCTATGCGCTGTCGTAGACCAGAGACTTAACGTAGCTCCAAAGAAAAGAGTCGAAAAGTGTTAAATTGCATGGCCTGTGCTGGCAATTGACAAAGCAATTTCTGGATCAACTGAATTCTTCATCAATAAGACGATTGTGGCGCAAATGGACTCGTCCTGTTAACATCACACACCACTGACATGAAAACCACATCAAATAGTTAATTTTGGCAGCTGTTAAAACACCTCCGGCTTTTCGTTTGATCAAATGCGTCACTGTGAATCATTTTTCGGTTAAAATCCGAATCAACTTTCATCTTCAAAAGAGCCCAATCAGCGAGAGTTCGACGTACGATTTTATATGAAAGTACCCTAAGTCGTTGCAAAAAATACGCCACAGGGACGATCGAGAGATAGGTACTCATCTGTTGAGAATGGCGCGGAGTCGATTAATCACGATTTTAACTTATAGACTCGCGTACATCCCCCATATTCTCTTCACTTCTGGCACGGCAGCGTTATGGAGTGAATAAGTCGATTCGAGTTTTATCACTAAACGCTCAATTGTTCGCGTATAAGGACGAATATATGTATTTAGCGGTCGGAAATTTGATTTAACGCATGTAACGCATAGACTTGTAAACGTTGGTGAAGCGTATGCTTCAAGGAATGGTATGAGCGAGTTCAGAGAATCCGAATTGGAAATATGCGGCGCATACAATGAAAATCCTTTTGTACTCGTATTAAAATATTTTAGAACTTCACTGCTTCTGTGAATATCCATTGATACTGCTTCTTCATGGTTCACCTCATTCCTCTGCAAATATTGTTTACTTTAATTACCCAAACGACTTTCTTCGAGATATAAGGATAAAAGGATATGAAAGCTAATCGTATTTGGTGATGGTCCATTAGTTATGTTTTCCATACCCATCTGGGTTTGGTTGCATATCAATGAAATGATTTTTGTAATTCATTACGTGCATATCAAGGTATTAATATAAACACAGTTACAGTACGCATTTTAAAGGAGTTTTTGACCTCCGTTCAAGGAGAATGATTTGCATTTTGAAATTGAAAGACAAGAGTCTTTTGGCAATGGAAATTTAATTCACATTTTATGGAAATAGAATAGATTTATATGCTGCACATTTGGTGTTCTCATTGTGTTCAACATAAATGAATTTCAATTAGTTTTGCAGCATCTTTTTAATTAAGGATTAAGATGGCACTGACCAGCTTTGACTGTGAGTTTCAATTATTCTAGACAAGCTGACAAATCGTTTCTCTTTTGTTGCATATAATGATTGTATATAAGATGCTTTCTTGACGACTAAGGACTAAATATTGATCGGGGGAATTGGAAGTTGCTGTTGCTTTATGAGAAAAACCCCAGATTACCTTGGAGCTATGTACAATGGATATCTTTCTTTGTTTGGATGTCATGCCGTAACAGAGTATGAGTAAAATATGCTAAGATTCCGAAAAGAACCCAGGTATGATGTCGAACTCAGAGCCACAGGCGTTCAAATTAAATGCTAAATGGTTAAATAGATTTGAGGTGACCCTACAGGATTGTGTCATACTACAGGGGTTGTAGTGATCGTAGTAGCGACAATCCACCAGTGGTCTTCTCGACTGTGGTTAGGTATGAATTCGAGAGATCCCAGCGAACATACTAGATAAACTCCCACCAATTTAATTGCTGACCTAGGAGTTGTTGCAGTTATTTCTTACGTGTTCGGTATTGAGTATTGGGCTGAGGGGATGCAGGGAATATCGGTGAGACTAAGCCAGTTAAACTCCGTGAGAATAGGTAAATGGTTAGTTAGATTGCTCGTTTTAATACTTTGTCAAGGGAAACCAAAATATTCGAAAGCACTCCAGAAGAAGCTCGCTTCGAAGCACAGTCCGCGGAGAGTACGAGTGCTTTAGGTCACTCTCCTCCAGCGGTAGCATAGAAGAGAAACAGATCGGAATTGAGACTGCATCCCTTTGTGCTGTCTCGAACAATGGCAAGAGGAAGAAAGTTCCTGGTGCTTTCTCTGTCGATGGGTCTACCCGTGCAACATGCACGGATGAAATCAGTACTGCAACCAAGCAACCACCAAAAGTTGCCTGTTCAGTGGGCCCCAATCGAACAAATCGGTCAAATTCATTGACAAAAACTAAATTAATGGTGATTTTAACCACACTTGATGGTCCGCGCTTTTTTTTATAATTTCAAGGGATTTATGTACCCTTAAAATGTTTGCTCACAGAGCGGGAGAAGGAAAATCAGGGAGGATGGAAAGAGAGGTACCGATGAACGCTGGTTTAAAATGTTAGAAGGTTATAATGACTAGGGAATAAATAGCTAGGCAGGACATTCCATAAGCGAGTTATACGACTTAGGAACGATATTTTAGAGTACATCCGAAAGTGGGCTTCAGGGTATACTGATGAGCATTCATAGCGAGACGGGTGATATACAAGACATTACGTCGGTGTTTAAGTGATATTACTCGTAGTATCACCTATGAGCTTTATCGCACGGTTTTGAATCCTAGACATTTCGCAGCATTTTTGACGACATCGAATATGTGGTCCAGGCAGCATTGTGTTTGGAAGCATTAAATTCCTCTCGGTTGATTGTTCCCCAATTGGTGATGCTGTTTATATCGGTATTTAATGAGGTTAGTATACGCTGTCATTCCCGTTCTACAGCTGAGGAGCTGAGTGAGCCAGGGAATGAATATGAAAAGTAGAGAGTACTGTCGTCAGCAAAGGAATATATTGGATTAGGGGTAGCAGACAAGAGATCGTTGATGAAAATTAAAAAGAGTGTCAGAGACAGAACGGAACCCTGGGGCACACCAACATTTTGTGAATATCAGACTTGGAACCATCCAAGACAACTTAAACAGATAGTTCCGATAGGTAATTTCTAATCCATTGAAGAAAAGAGTCATCGATCCCAAAAGCACGCATTTTTGACAAAAGAGCCGAATGCCAAACTCTATCAAATGCCTTAGAAGTATCAAGAGCAATTGTCGTCAATACCATTGTAGAATGGGAACGGTAGCGTATCCTAATCTCATTAAATCCCGATATAAACAGCATAACCAATTGGGGAACAATCAACAGAGTGGAATTTAATGCTTCCAAAACACGATGCTGTCGTTAAAGCGAAATTTAAACACCCATCCATTATCCACGAATGGCACTTGCATCGTCGAAACCGAACAACTTTCCATTCTCGGTATGTGTGTCAGTGACAACTTAGGTTGGAATGACTACATATTCGATGTCGCCAAAAATGCTGCGAAATGCCTAGGTTTCCTCAGGCTATGTAGAAATATTTCACCAGTTCTGATCTGGCCTCAATATTTAAGGCGTTTATCCGTCCGAAATTGGAGTATATTGCTCACATCTAATCAGGTGCTTCTAAGACCGCTTTGCACTTGGTAGATAGGATCCAAAACCGTGCGATAGAACTCATAGGTGATGACAATATTACAATTCGACACCCTCGAAGACAGACTTAATGTCTACTGTCCCACCTTGTTGTATCGCTATTTTTACCACCAGTGCTCCACCATAATTGCCAGGAGCATTTCACCTCTTCTAACTTTTAACCGTAACACCCGTCTCGCTATGAATGCTCATCAGTATACCCTCGAGCCCACTTTCGAACGTTATTACTAATCGTTATAACTTGCAAACATTTAAGACCAATGTACATCGGTATCTGTCCTTTCTTCCTCTCTAATTTCCCCCCACCTGAGATATGTACAAACATTTTGAGGGTATTCAAATCCCTTGAGGATACGATAATTACAAAAAAAAAAAAAAACAAAATATTGAGGATGCTGATGCATTTATAATTAGCGCAATTATGATGGTCTACTTTCTCGTGGACAGCGTGATCGGTTCCATTCTTCAGGCATACACTCTGCTTACCAAATCTTGAAAATAAATTGGTATTACATTCTATCTACCAAGCCATTTTCTGCGGCCTTCAATAGTTCGGCAGGTAACCCGTACGGTTCAGAAGGCTTGTTGTACTTAAGCTTGAATATTACTATCCTTACTTCATTTTGGTAGGGTGAATAGATGGCTTGAGTTTCATCATCCAGGTTAAATTGTTCATTCTGCAGAATTGGTTTTTTCATGGGTCTACTATGAAGGTTTCTTGTTCATCTCTACAGGTCTATATTCGGGTCTTATTGCCTTGGCACGTATTTCCTCTGGAGAAGCCCTCCTCTTTTGGTCGTAGTGCAATTCTGTTTCGTGCCTGTCAGCATTTGTAATGTCGAAGGCTCAAGTCTTTACGGCGTTATTTATTTTTCTTATAGTATAGCTGTCGCTGTACTATATATACGAGTATGTCACAGGTTTTCGTCCTTTTTTTTCCCGACTCATCACACAGCACTTAAATGATGTGAATTCATCCGTCGTACATAAGTTTTCGAGGTGATGTCCGTTTGGAGCGGCCACACCAAGGTGGTAAAATAAGCATAATTCCAGTACTAGTCAGGTAGACGTTGATCAGTGGTTACCCTTATCGTACATACTCAATCGCCAAATCGCATTTAGAAAGTGGAGTATGCAGGAATTTTAATGCGAAAGACGCCTGTTTAACACTTTTATTTCGTAATGGAAGTGTTTAGTATGCATCTACTTTGAACATGACCTTGCAAGAATCATAGTGTCTTGAAAAGATTTTCGTCTTCCCGTGGACTGGAAAAAATAAATTGCGAAAGCAAGTAATTGAAAACAACTTGAGGAAATAATTATTGGAGGGTAATAGTATTAGCCCTGACTCCTGAACACTTGTCGACTCTATAGGAGCTGGCTACTACATTTATTTACATAGGCCATTTTTGAAAAATAGTTGGGTCGTGTAGAGCAAATCTGTTGCTCTTCATTATAGCAAATATAAATTCTCGAAAGCTTTTTAAGGCAGGTGCGTACTAATTTTCACAATTCGATATACAATACATAGCTTAAGCACAGTTATTTACTATGTTTTGCAAAGGTTTTGTGTGTCAAAAGATACAACTGTTTGAGGAAATGCGGCTAACTTTTAACTTTGTGAACCCCCTATACCAGGCGTGAATATTTTATTGATTTGAAAAATTAAAGCTTCATAACCTTTACAAGTATCATACTTAACTTCTGTTTTTGTTTTTTTTTGCAAGAAAAAAATGCAAAATACTCGTAATATCGAAGAGCATTTACACCTTGATGTATAACAGGTTATATTGAAGTATTCCCCAACGCTACAGATGAATTCAGAAAACCCCCTTACATATCCACTCATTGCAATTTATTTGCGATTTAATGGGGCTCATTATATTGGTTGTTGCCAGCACTGGCCACGAGCTAACGTTTTTTCGCATGAGTCTTACGTGCTTACGAACTATAAATATTTTCATTATACTCGTAGAGCCAAGTAAGGGGATAGTAAGGTATGCAATTTATGGCAGGTGAAAACCAGCATCCGAATTTACTATGCTCACTATCGTTCAAATATATGGGGTTAGTTTGATTAGATTATTCCCCAATATAGGCCACATATGGATATATACGAGTAAACAGTTACGAATTACAATACCTCAACTCGAACATAGGATAGATCAAATTATATCGTTTAAATATGTCAGGAATGTTTGGGGAAAATGTCCTTCCTGGAAACAACAACACAATCATCTAATGGTATATCGATAACTGCTTAGTTTCCATAACCGAAAACTTAGATCTTGAAAATTGACAAGAGAACACTTTCCAATTCATTTTCGATTCGTTTACTTTCAAAATTCCAATTTCAACGTACAATTACAATATGAACCTTCGATATTTCGGGTGCTACATTTGGGTTTTCGGTATACAGACATGTATGTACATATGTATACCTTAAATTGCATTACCAATCACTAATCAGTCAGTATGGTGTTGTCTTAATGGATGCTGTGTACTTTGGGTATACGTCCACGTATGCCTGACTACTGATGTGTAGTGCCATGGCTCGAGGTACTTTTTTTTTAATTTCAAACACATGATAGTCGACATGCCAGACTCTGGAATTATTTCTCAGGTAATATCCGAACTCAACTGACCTTCTTAAATTGGAATAATTTGGTATACAATTTATAGGGTTTCCTGAACATAAGTACATAATAGGTAAGCCTAACACTTGGGTACCATCACTATCACTACTACTGAGACTGATTTCAAGTTTTTGCTATTCACGTATACTTATCAAATTGATTGCTAGCATGTGGTGTGGGGGCATACCAAACGGAGCATGACGCATTCAATTTCACAACGTTAGGTATATTGTCTTAGGTCAAAAATCCGCACTCGTTAGAAATGATTTCAACGTACGAGACACTGGCTGGGGATTACCATATGGGGGCAGGTCTATTTTACGAATTAAGTTGACTATGAGTAATATGTATATGTATATATGTGTGTGGAGTTCTTATTCATCAGAATGGTGGCGGGCGGTGGAATCTTAGAGCTTAGAGGTACTTCGACATCTAAAAGCAGCTCCATGGTTGTGCTAGGATACTGGAATAGAGATGGCGGCGCAAGAAATCTGAATAGACCAGCGGCGACTCTAATAATAACCACAGAGATGTTTCTGGGTCCGAACGGTTTAACCTGAGCCTTTGCCTGTGGATTTTATTGAGGACCTGACCATCCAGATTGGCGGTTGCGCATGGGGGTAATTTCCCCATTGTGCGAAAGAGAAAACAATTCAGAGATAATCAATAGGCTTAGATACAACCATAGTAAACTCTGTAAGGACAACGAATTTCAACTTTGCACATGGAATTTTAGGATCTTCGCCAGACCTTTATCAATGTGGATTAGCTATTCAAGGCAGAGTTGTGCAAAAAGTCTTAAGGCCAGGCCAGATTCGAAAATATAAGCCTGATTTGCTTCTAAGGATGACAGTAACGAGTTCTATGCCCTTCTAAATCGAAGATATACTCAACGCTCCAGCTATGATACCAAAATTGTGTTAAGAGATCTTAACACGAGGCTGGTTCGGAACGATGTCTTAGAGCGGGCCATCAGAAAAAACAGCCTGTATAACAGCATGTTCGAAAACGGATTCGTGTATATAGGATTTGCAACGAGATTTAGTAACCAGCAACCAGCACGCGATTCACACATCTATAATGGGTCTTGGCTATCACCTGATCAATCAACCATCAAGCAGATTGGTCATATTGCGATCGTTCCGAGGAGCCAATATCGACTCGGATCATTACCTTGTTTCAAGGGTACCAAGGTGGATGATGTCAACGAGCAATTAGAGAAACTGCTCCCAATGTGTTGGCATAAACCAATGATTGATTTCAAAGCGTCGGCACAAAGAAACTCTAGTTTGACGACGAATGTGGGGTGGTAGGTATAGCCAAATAAGCTGACAAGCAAGCTAATCTACAAATTTCTCGGAAAGAAGAAAAGAATACGTGAAGCCCGCGATCAGGGAAATATGGCAAAGAGATGGTACTGCAGAAATGACGTTCGAAAGTTTTATCAGAGGACAATACGAAAATGCCAGGGTTACGAATCCAGAATGCAAGTCTACGAAGATGAACATGGGCAACTAGTGGTAGTATCATACTAGAGTAGCAGTCGGTGCTGAAAATATGAAAATACTGCTTCCCCAGACTGTATAACGACGGTGATGGTAAAAATCATGCTGTTAGGCAGCGAATGATGCCTCCCTAATCTAGACGAAGTTAAGGTAGCAATATCGAAGCTGAAGTTTAATAAAGCTTCTGGTGCAGACTGACTCAGTACCGATCAGCAGCTGAAGATGACCTGGTAAGGAACTTTGACCAATTTTTGACCTTTTTGAGTGCACTAACTATAGGGGAATAAGTCTCCTTAACATCGTCTATAAGATCTTTTCTGCCATATTATAACTCGTCTGAGATCATCATGAACAACCTGGTTGGTCCATTTCTGTGCAGTTTCAGGCTAGGAAAGTCCACCATCAATCTTTAACGTAGGCCCAAACCAGCTTTGTGCAAAATCCTACTCATTCCGGTACTGCTCTATGGCGCAGATAGCCGAACCTTGTTGAAAGCGGATGAAGGAGCACTTGGATATTTCGAGAGAAAGATACTGCATGTGATTATCGGTAATTTGCATTGACGGGGAATGGAGCAAGAGATTCTATCACAAATTTTGCAGTCTGTACAGCGACATCGGTCTGGTCAAGAATCTACGCTTCCAGATGTCCAGACTAAGTGCTCTGACAACTGCGTTAATTTAAACCTAGCTGTAGGTTTCATCTTCTTTGTCTTCTTAAATCTGAGGGTTGTAATTCAAAGATCCTCTTTGTAAGACAATTGTTCTCCATTCGCTCGATATTTCCAAGCCAGTGTATTCGACGAGCTTTGGCTTTCTGGATTTCATTCATATTCTTATACAGCTCATAGAGTTTCCTGTTGTATTTTTTCCTCCATTCGTTATCCCGACATACTGGACCAAATGTTCGACGAAGGATTTTTCTCTCGGAAATGCTAAATATTTGCTCTGTTTTCCTGCTTTCCAGCATTCGGCTCCATATAGCACAACTGGCAGTGTCAATGATTTGTAGAGCATGCATTTAATCTTCCAAATTAGGAGTTGTGAGCCCATTTGTTTCACCAAATTGAATTAGCAACGGTTTTATAGGGTAAGTCCTCGCCAAATCTCCACTAGAGTGTTACCTCTTAGCTCCTTCGAACATTGTGACATTCTTTCCTAGGCGGTGGATATTCTTTTTTATTTGTTGACAATCTGTACTTTGTTTTTCTTTTTATTTACTTCGAGACCAACTCGCTTCGCCTGTTCTTCATTTGCAGTAAAAGCCTCTAGGACAGTGCTCTGAGAGCGGCCGAAGAGGCCTACCCTACTCAATAGATAGCAGAAATCAGATGAAAATGTATTTCCTAGCAAAATTTGGGTAGTAGTCGTCGCTACATCGTCGTCCATTCGGTATTTGGAAAATTCTGCGCAAAGATTTTAGTGTCAAGGTGTAGGAGCTATAGCCGCGTGACCATTTATTGCGTCGGAAGTTCTGTGATTGGTCTTTAAATCAACTGGAAGTTGACCCAGCTTTTTACAATAAAATTTTGTTTACTGCTACGTAAACAAGCAAAATTACCATATTGGGGACGAAGAAAAATTTTTAAAAAGTTCACCACATGTCATTACATCCAGAAAAATTTACCGAGTGGTGTGGATTGCACGCCGGTGACCAAAAATTGTGCCGGAACACCAGACACCGGTACAATAGTGTGATCAACGATTATTTATTCCCAAATTTCTGTAACATCAGTGTGGAAGAACTGTGGTTCCAACATGATGGTGCTCCCCCCATACTACCAAGGAAACATTGCTTTATTGAAAACACGATCTAGCAATTTGACGACATTGGATTTTTTTTCTGTGGGGTTACACCAGGAAAGACTGCAGGCTGCCTTCTGGGGTCGTAACGAGACACTACGCTTTTCCTAAGGTAAGCGTGCTCTAAATGTGAAGACGGCACCGCGTAGCAGTACCGCTGTGAGTGTCCGGCTGCAGGTACTCGGCGCTGATATGGTGGGCGCTGATACTGAAGGGTTTACTCATCTTTGCACGAAAGACTGAGAAATTCTGGTCCAGGAAAATACAAGTTTTACAATGGAATAGGCCTTTGCGTGAGTGCTCTGTTCCTTCAGAAATCAAAAACAAAAATAAATATGTATGTCGGCGAAGAAATGTTTGCCATGTTCAAAGAAAGCCATTGGAGAACAGAGTCCAATAGAGACCCAAGTTATAGTTGGAAATTGAAGACGAAGCTGAAAACAATTATAATTATATCACTCAATTTTTAAAGCGTCAACAAACTCTCTGCGTTAGTAATAAGATAATCCAAAAATAGGAGAATAGAATGACTTGAAGGTTAATTAATTAGCCAACCCCACATGCCGCGCAGTAGCAATATACTCGTATGTAGGTATCTGGGAGAAATACCACCTTGATCAAATTGCTCCCGGAATAACCACTGTGTGGCGCTCCCATTGTTCCGATTTGAGTTCTGTTTTCTTGATAAGTTGGTAAATCTGTTGTTGACATTCCCTCTAAATCTTAAAGTCATAGCTTCACATTTGCAAAAGTTACGTAGCCATCTATCTTTATGGGTGTTATCGATTTTTTACAATTTTAGAAATGGATTTAAATTTGCAATAACGAACTTGTATTAAATTTTGCGTAAAAAACGGATTTAATGGTGCGCGAAAGTTGGAAATGTTGGAAAAGTGTTTCGGCAATGATTCTCTGAAGAAAACGGTCGTTTACCAGTGGCACGAGCTCTTCAAAAGTGGTCGTGAGCCAGTCGAAGATGATGAACGCAGTGGCAGACCATCGATATCGAAAACCGACGAAAACATTGATGGAGTAAAAGGAATGTATTGACCAACCGCTAATTAACCATCAGAGAGATAGCGGAGGACTTGAACATTGCCTATAG
Organism: Volucella bombylans; assembly: GCA_949129095.1. Lineage (NCBI taxonomy): Eukaryota > Metazoa > Arthropoda > Insecta > Diptera > Syrphidae > Volucella > Volucella bombylans. The sequence continues at coordinate 106,521,866 of OX422143.1, read as the reverse complement.
ATCTGTCCAAGACATTTTGGTTAATGATTTTGGTTTCCGTCGTGTAGCAGCAAAGTTGGTGCCAAAAGACCTGAATTTCATGCAAAAAAGAGACCGCGTTGACGTCGCAAAAGAGATGATTTGCGAGGCTGAATACGATCCCACTTTCATCAAAAGGATCACTACTGGAAATGAGACGTGGGTTTATGAGTACGACACGCAATCCAGACATCAGGCAAGTGAATAGCGTTCACCAAATGAGCCGAGACCAAAAAAACCACGTCGTTTTCAGTCAAAAAAGAAGGCAATGCTCACGGTTTTCATGGATTACAACGTTGTAGTGCATCAAGAATTTTTGCCAGAAGGCCAGACAGTAAACAAAGAGTATTATTTCTGTGAAGCAATTCGCAGAAAGAGACCAGAATTGTGGGCAGAAAACTCGTGAATTTTACACCATGATAACGCACCGTCGCATAGTGCCATTATTATTCATAATTTTTTGACGAAAAATGCAATAAATACCATCCAACAGCCACCGAATTCACCTGACTTGGAAGTAATGGAAAAATCGCAGGAAGCACTGATGGACATACCGAAAACCGAATATACAAAATTTTTCGAGGATTGGATCAAGCGCTGGCATAAGTGCAGTCGATGGGGATTACTTTGAAGGGGACAATATAGATTTAGATGAATAAACTTGTATTTTTAATTTTCTGAATAAACTTTTTGATCAAGGTGGTATGTGTCATTAAATTTAAAGGAAAGAGACGACGAAGAAGTTAAGCATACTAAGAGAGGATGGACTGCTATAAATGCCACGTCTAAAAGGTACGAATATAATCATGTTGCACAGGTTTTACTTCATTTGCAGCACCTCCTCTAGTCTTTTCAAAAATAATCAACACTTTACGAATTGCTCACTGTGTTGGTTAGTTATTTCAACCATCATCAGCAAGTACTCGTAACTATGGTGCATGCTATTTTACTCACACAGTGATTTAGCTTTTTCAACCATATTAGCCTATATGTGAGTCCTGCTTCCGGTTACACAACTAAATCCGTCTCATCAGAATCGAACGTTAAAAAATGTAATAAAAAATTGTAATTTAATATTGAATTTGTCTTAAATAGTTATATCTGGTTTATTTGTACTTATTACGCTTTAAAATATTATTTTTAGAACTAAATTCAATTGACCAACTATCCAGCACTGTCATTTGCCACAATACTCGTACGTATATCATAGAAATCGAGTTCTTCTTGTGGATGGTGCCATCCTAAATACACAAATCCTTTCCTCCCATGTTGTTGCCTTAATAGCCAGATATTTACTGTAAGCCAGTGCCGTGGTGTTTACTTCAATGTAACTCCAGGAATATTTGGTTTTGCTCTGATTTTAATTGATTTTTTTTTCCACATCACACGGAAGTTTAATTAACTTTTCCACCCTTAGCGGTATTTACATTCACCACATGGAAGCCATTCTGGTTTGTTTTTGTTCTCGTATTTTGTTTTGATGTTCAGAATATTGAAACGACCACGTAACTGGCTTGGGGCTGGGTAACTAACGCCCTAAACACTGTGGGCATTACTTTCCAGAGGAGGAGAATTGAAATTGTTTCTCTTATGAAAAATTAAAAACAAAACCTGAACCTATCTCAAAAAATGTAAATCAATTCGTAGAGGTACATAACAATAGATACTGGTAAAGAAATATACAGAGGCTACGTTCTACTTCAACAACACATTTTTAGATGATTTACAATAAAAATTTACTAGTAACCCTAGGGGTACGACCCTTGTCATACCTGTACCTATCTCTATTCAAATCATACCTCATGGAATTGGCTAAGACCAGGACTAAGCGTAACAAGTACTTGAAAGGAACACACAATACAAATTTATTTGAAATTTTTTCAAGCTCCTTGAAATCCTTTAAATTTATTTTTTTTCAAATTTTTCCACATCGATCAAATAAAGTCGAATGAGAGCCAACTTTCAAAAGTATTCTTTAAGTACTCCAGATCTGTTCCTTTCATATCCTTCACTTTTTGGAAGCTTCTTTTGCATACATAGTTTGAAACTTATTGCGGAAGGAAGAAGGATGTCCGTCTAAATCCAATATAATGGAGAAAGTGACTTTTATTTAAATGTAATTCGAGTCAAGAGTGGTTTCTGGCAGGAAAGATTCTCATTTTCTTTTGGCATTGCCACAAAAAAGTGAACAAGCTGTCTTCTGGATAGTGTGGCCAAGTTTCAAAGTTTTCCTTCAATCGCCGGTTCGTTGGTTTGCTCCCGTTTTGTGTGAGTTGTGTTAAGAACTACTCGTATTATGTGCATTCTAATTAAAACAAAAAATGTGAGAAGTATTTGTTTTTAAATTTAAATTTTCGAAAGTATTTAAACATGCCCTCTTAGGGTGTCTCCTCACTCCTCAATACCGGCAAAGACAGTCTTTGATTTAGAGGATTGACTTGAACGCTATTTGTTTCAAAATGAGACGAATCTAAGCAGAAGCTTTTAAAATTGAAATTAGATTACAGGTTAGATGGTTAGTTAGTTTAGTTAACTAGTAAGTTGGCTACTTTTGCAGAATAAGGTATGGGATTTTGACTAACTTGCTTGCTCAGATTCAATTAAAAAGGTGGAGGTCTTTTCCACGTGCCTGAGTCAAATTAGATGCGGTCGTGCTCTGACTAGACCGATATGGTTGTAGAGCCCTTACAGCCAATTATTTAATTCTCCTTCTTCATTCCCCATGAATGTAAGGAGGACAAAAAACAAAACGCAGTGTCTTTCTCTCGAAACGGCCAAGTTCTTCTTCAACCGATTTCGAGAATTTAATTTGGTTTTTTTTTTTTTAATTTGGTGGGTGCTTAATAAAGGTTGTTCTTTTAGAGGTATACAAATTCAATATGAAATAAAATACTTCAAGCTAATGTCAATGTCTATGATATTAGCTTTATTTAATAGACAATTTTATTCCATTAGAGCTTAAATATGATATCGGGCATATGCGCACCGCGGCTAACTCGAACGAAGCGCAATCGTGAAGTCCAATTTTTGACAAATTTATCGAGTAACTGGGGCCGTATATCAGCAATAACACGGCGAATATTGACTTCCAAATCAACCAACATCTCTGGTTTATCGGCATAGATTAGTGACTTCAGTGACCAGGATCGTGGAGGTCAGTTCAAGGTCCATTATGCGAAATTTTGCGCTTAGCAAATGCTTCCCGCAATAAATTGATGGTGTCGCGCGAGTTATATCTCTGTATATATATGTGTATGTATAAAGGGTTTTCCAATAAGGACTTGACAACTTTTTTTTTATATAAAACGCAAACCATTCGAAATATTTCAAAAACGTTATTATCGGCTTGAAGTACAATCAAGACATTTATGAATGGAACTCAACTTCGTTCATATGGCCACCGCGGGCACGTTTGCAGCGGTCGATTCGTTGGACCCAATTTTCAACGACTCGGCCACACATTTCGGCCGAAACAGCCGCTATTTCGTGTTCAATGTTGGCTCTGAGCTCTTCCAACGTCGTCGGCGTGTTGGCATAAATCAATGACTTAACGTAGCCCCGCAGAAAATAGTCAAGGTAAATCGAACGAACGAGGTGGCCAATCGACTGGCCCATGTCTTGAGATAACACGCTCACCATACTTACTCTTCAATAAAACGATTGTAGCGTGTCCTGTGTGGCTTGTGGCACCATCCTGTTGAAACCACTTGTCGTCCAAGTCCATATCTTCCAATTCAGTCCAAAAATAATCCGTGATCATGGCGCGATAACGCTGACCATTCACAGTAACGTGACGATCGTTATCGTCGATGAAAAAATATGGACCAATAACGCCGCCGGCATGCAAACCGCACAAAACAGTTATTTTTTGTTGATGAAGTGGTGATTCATGAAGCACATGTGGATTCTCACCCAACCAATAACGCATATTTTACTTATTGACGAACCCATTGAGCCAAAAATGAGTTTCGTCACTGAAGATGATTTTGCCATGAAATTCATCATCTTAGCGCATCTTCTCCAGAACCCAATCGGAGAACGTACGTCGCTTCAAATGGTCCATCGGCTTCAATTCTTGAGTCAGCTTGATCTTGTATGGGGTGTAAACCAAGATCCTACGCAAAATACGCCATAAAGTGGTCTGAGCGATGTCCAATTCTTGAGATCGCCGTGGAATTGACTGATTTGAATCATTTGCTACGGACGAATTTCGGTATAAAGTTTTTATAATTTGCAGACGTTGCTCGTTCGTGTACTTTACCATGATGAAAATGTTGAGTTTACTGAATAAATTGACAGTGACAGTTTGATGATTACTGAAAGAGTGCGTTCACAAATTAAATTCAAATTTGTCAAGTCCATTTTGGAAAACCCTTTATTTAGCACTCTTAAGATGATAAACTAAATAAAAACATGAGAACTCTTTTTAAATGTCTTTATTCTTTGACGCCTCCATAAAGAATGAATAATCGTACGGTAACTTGCATACTACATACAGACCAAGCTAGAAAAAGGCGCAATGACATAGCGTCTTTACTGCTTGTACTAATTTTTTGTAAATTGGTTCTGTTTGTTTTGTATATCCATAACTCGTGCTGTGTGGTATGTTGCGCCATCTTGTTGAAACCAAACCTCTCTCACGTCAATAGCTCTCTCCATTAACGGCATCATTCTGGCCGGCATCGTCCTTAAAGAAATATGGTCCGATGAATCCACCAGCTCATAAAGCACACCATAAAGGCGTTTCGACAAAGGCTTTTGGGTTTTCTCCACTCCAAGTTCAGCAATTTTGCTTGTTTACATATCCATTTGACAAAAAAATGGGCCTCATCGGAGAACAACATTTTGCGTTGAAAATGAGCATCAAGCTGAATCTTGTTTTCAACTCTTGCACAAGCTGGGATTCTCCTCAACACTGCGCTCCACAACGGCAATAACTTCTTCTGTTCGCACCGTTTGTCGTCTTCGGGGATGCGTAATATCCACTAGAGCGTACGTGGTGCAAAATGGCCGTAGCGCACGATAAGTTTGAGGAACCGAACCATGGTTTTCAAAATAAGTTTGCACAATGTGCAAGAGTTGTTCTGGCTGTAATCTATTCATCGTAAAATCGCAAAACGTACTAACCACAAATCATCTTTCAACTGTCAAATTGTCAATTTGTAGAAACAGTGTTGTCAGTTTAAAAACCAAATCTAAAAAAGAGCCCTTTAGAGGCTTAAACTACTCGTAACTTAAAAATTAGGACTTAAAAACTAACAACAATTATGTGTTAGGAAGTATGGAAATGGTGGAGAAGATCAAGTTTAAGAGTAGAAGTGATCAGGTTAAAATCAAATGATCTTAGGATCATTGACCGTTGTGTCGAGAAAGCGCTGATAGAGACAGCTATATAGCTGGGTGAATTGGAGGTAGGTTCCAGTTAGAGTAGTTAGAATTAGAATTGGTACGAATAAAAACTGCCCATAATTTGTTTATTTTGTTTCGTAAAGAACGAAATCTTTTGTTATACCATGGAGGGCAAGTACCTGATGCTTTACGATTCAGGATATAGACAAGATGGGAAAAATTGGGAAATATTTTGACTTAAAGGCACCAGTTGGGGTCAGATTTCGGATGTGAATGGAAATTAGATGAGACGTGGCTTCGTTTTCTTTCTATGTTTTAATTGGTTGGTTGATCCGTCCATTTGGAGACTCGCATCTTTCCGAGGTTGAGGTTTGTGTTGGATGGGTTAACAAATAACCTTTGATTTTGTGATGAGATGTTGGGAATATTGTACATTGGCTGATGGTAAGGCAAAACTTTTTCTTGAAAAATTCAGAGATCCAAGCAACAACTGCGTATTTTGGGGCACCTTTGACGGGTAGGGTGGTGAACATCTGATTCGTTATGTGTAGTCGGTCTAGCCTGCTCTGCCACTCTGATGGTGTCCACGTCGTGTTAAATTGTGTAATAAGTTTCCGTGGGGCTGTGACAGGAGGATCTGACGTTGGAGCAATGATGTCACCATACGATTTTTGGATCAATGGGCTGATGCGAGGATTTAGAGATTGGGTCATCAGCACTGGATGTGGCAATGATTCGGCTTCGGTTTGTAACAATTCAGATAAAATTGAAGTATTGTAACTTTTTTGCGGAGGGGGATGGGTTGGACTACCATCGATTTTGTGACATACTGTTTCAATGAGGTTTCCCAAATCATTCATCTCTGTTCTATTCGTAGTGAGTTTATCATTAAGCTCATTGATTTTATCGAATATAACGTCAAGCATTGACTCGTAATGCTTTGAGTGTGGATGATTGCATGTTGCAGGTTCGAGATGGAGATTGGATGTGGATGATTGCAGATGAATATCTATGTCTTCCCGGAGAGAGTTGATGGAATTACAGGTTTTCTTATTGGAATCCATCATTGCGGAACCGATTGACATATGTAAATTCAATTAACATTTTATAGAGGTGGCGCTTGGATGTTTCTTCATTTCTGGATCTTGCACTCTCTAATTCAATTAAACTAGCAATTTGCTGTTCAATGCTATGACTAAAGTCTTCCGCACTTTAACGACGACCGTGTTTATTTTATTTAGGCCGACACAAATAGCATGGAATATTTTGCCGCAGATCTCCTTATAGGCAACAAAGTCAGCATTATTCTCATTAATGGAGTAGTTCTAGTTAATCCACAAGAAGACGTAACGAAGATCAGGAAAATAAAAAGCAACAAAACAAATAATTGCGTAGAAAATAAATAAAAATTTCACTAAACACACTGTCGCGAAATGAACAGACTAGTAGGTTAACAATAAGAATTCACAATTATGGAGTAAGGTTAGAGGGCTACTGAATATAGTGACGGTTTGAACTGAACTGAACTGAACTGAGAAGATCCAAACCTCTGCGCCTTGCTCTATGGCGATTTTGTGGTCTAACAAAAAACGGCTTATTTGCATCCTGAACATAACGAAACAGCGATGGGCAAGAGTAATTCTGATTTCTGTGCTGATGTCGTTCCTGATTGGTACTGCGGAGCCAAGGTAGACGAAAACCTTAACTACATCGAAGCTGTAACTGACAATGGGGACGTTCTGCACAAGCCGGCAGTGATATGTGTCCTTTTCTGACGACAGCATGTACTTCGCCTCTTTTGTTGGACAGCGAGTTTTTCACGATTGTTTCTAAGCGATGCTAAGGAAGTTACCTTGCCTTGTCTTAAAGCTTTCTTGAAATTGAAAGACTCGGTTAGAGCAGTGAAAATTTCCATAGTCATCACACGCAACCTGGAGCATTTGATAGTGTTGTCAAAACTAGACGTGACGTTATATATTGTAGCTCGTTCCTATGCACTCTATATCAAATTCACTGATCTTCTCCAAGATCTACTGAGGTGAGAATATTTGATCGATGATGGGCTTTCCTGGCCTGAAACTGCACTGATATGTATCAAACAGATTGTTTATGTATGGTTTTAGACGCTGTCATAATACGTCGGAAAAGATGTTATATATGATGTTTAGAGGACTTATAACTCTATAGGTTGCGCAGTCAAAAGGTTTCCTGGATCGAATAATGGAATCGCAACATCGGGCTTCCCTATGATCATATACTGAGTCCGTCTGTTCTAGTATTGTAGCTTTAGCTTTGATAGTGCTGCCTTAACTGCGTCTACGTCAGTGGTACTAAATTCTCTGTAGTCTTCGTCGTTGAATGATTCATTCTGCATTACAGCGGGATTTTTGCCGCAATCTGAAGAAATAGTATTTTCATATTCTCAGCGACTCTACTACAAGTTATCAAGCTTTTTTCCAAGAAGCCTGTATTCTTCCAGTCTTTTATGTTCGTAGAGCCCTGCATTCGTCGCCAAACCAGAGTTTTCTTAGTGGCAGCGATTTGAAACCAACCACATCAGAAGCAACTTCACAGATGACCCGTTGAGAATATACCCATTGGCGTTCTACGGTTTGTGATTTGGGGCTAGAATATCCCCATATATTCTTTGCCAAATTATCTTAAGCAGCCGTGGTTTATTTCGGAATGAGCATCCACCCAACTCATTTGTTGAATGAAAGTATGCCCAGTAGTAAAGGGAACCTCAGCATCGCTTGATCAATTTTAAAGAGGGAAGACTCTTTGAAAGTTGCCAACAATGAAGAAATCAGTCTCCTTAATATCTCTTCTGTCATAATATGTGAATACTTGAAACGATCAGATATATACATAGATATATCTTTGGGGTGGCCGTGGTGTAGTGGTTCGAGTCAAGGTTCGAATCCTGCCCATGACAAGTCTTTCAAGTTTTTCATTAATTGTGTGATTGGAACTCAGACAGAAAAATTCTGCGTGTGAAGGCATAACACTGACACATAGATTTGGCTGTTGTAGAGTTTCAAGCACAAAAAAAATACTGCGAATTATAAATTTCGAATTATCCTGGAGAGCGAATATCGAAACCAAATACACCTGAGTTTCAAACCACTACAAAAAAAAAAATTTCCTTTCTCCTCCTTATACCTTTCCGCCCGCACCATGGCAACAGTAAAAGGGTATCTAACCCCTTAGGCGCGCGTAAATTATAAAAAAAATCTTACAACGATCAGATATTTGCCCAACGTTTGGTTAAGATTTCGAAAATTCAACTCGATACCCACTGCCTGTTTTTAATCTTTAGGCAAGAGATTATCTGCACAGAGCCTCATTTAGTTTCGGAATTCATACCAAAAGCTATCGATACAGAAGGACACACAGCAAAGTTTGTCATCCAGTATAACACCCAAGTACTTAGCTTCGTTGGAGAAATGGATGATTATGTCTTAAAGCACTAGATTAGTCAGAAGTGTTTTATAAAATCGTAATTCATTGACACAATAGTCGATAAGAGAGAGTATTCCATCTATTCAGAAATTCGTACTTGCAGATATGTTTAGGTGATCCATAGGACGTCATGTAAATTCTAATCATAATAGAATAATAATAGGTAGGAAGGGTAGAAGAATAAATAAAAATAAATATTTACAGAATGGCCTGAGGGCTCATGCCCCTTTGACATACTCTTAAAAAGAGTAAAACAGATTCGTATTCGTGACTAAACTGATACATAATCAATTCAAAGCCATAACGATTAAACTACCGAGGTCGAAATCAAGTTTCTGAGTTGAACTCACAACTATCAGTACACAAAACACGCAATTACAATTGTTCCAATTAGCTGTTCCCATATTCCCTTTTGAAAATTATCTATTTCTATTCTATCAAATGCCTCTTAATACTTCTGAGTAGTGCCAAAGGGAAAAGCTTTTATGCACGGATAGGTACACACTACCACAGAACAAGATGTTTCGAGACATTATCTCTTGAGACTCTAAATTACTCGTATCATGCACTTTGTTTCATTGTCAGTACTTGGCTGCATTACAAGTAAACCTTCCCTTGAGTACTATGTATAAAGGCAACTCATTGTCGGTTCGTTTCTCGTTCCTTTATTTACGCTCACTTGGTTGCCACCATATTAAACCTGGAATCAATTTCTATTCCACAACTCCTTTTGCCAGCAATCCTTTACAAGACCATTAGTAGTTCCTTGTGCTTGAAATGACTTAAGAATTGAACTTTACTAGTTGGCGATGAAGTGCTTAGGTTAACCGTAAACACTTTGAGATACTTTACCTGTATAAAGGGCAAACGTTAAGGTATTGTACTATATTTACCTATTTTCTTCTTTCTCCGTACACCTAAGTGGAACAAAATTGGGCCGAAAACTTTTAGATGGTGAAATTGGCACATCAACCACAAGTTGGAGTACGATTAACTTGGCACAAACCAAAAAAATAAAGTTGAAAAAGTTTTTAAGAGAAAGGGTAAGAGTGTGATTTATTAGTGGAGGAATTATTCACTACAAATAATTGCCATACAACAGCACGAGAAGCACTTAAATTTCGATTTAAGTTAGTGTGCTACGAGTAGTTAGCTAGTACACCGATTAAAACTCATTTAAAAACTATTCTACGAGTACCGTGGCCAAAAATTAATTTAAAAAAAATGCCCTTTTGCTCTAGTAAAATATTATTTCTTTGGGTCATAAAAGTTCGACTGAAGATGGTCGACACCTGCGGCAGTAGTTAAGAGTTATGACGTTTGCTCAACTATGATATTACGCCGTGGTTAGCAATGCACCTCAATGATTATTCTATGTTATATGTGCGGCAATGTTTCTCCTCTCCTTTGTCTCTACTTGCTTATCTTTTCTTTACAGCGTTCAATGTTTTTTAAAATACCAACCCTGGTGGAACCAAAGCATGTTAATTCCATAAAGGAAAAATTGAGCTTGTCAAAAAATGCACTCCAACTTCCATCCGCATTGGGGCAAAAAAATACAGGGATTCAATTATTTGCTGAATTTATAAACATTTTTGGGGGTTGCAATCCACTCCGAAGAGATTTTGTGGCACGAGTACGATAACTTTGGCGCCAAGAATTGATAACGGTATTTTGTAGAGGAGTTAAAAACTACTATGGGAAGGAGGGGTCCATCTCGTCCCGTTTAGGAGTTATGGGCAATTTAAAAACCAATGACTTAAGATGGGAAAAAAGTTATTAAAAAACAACGGTAACACTTACAATAAAGTACTACACAGAATATGAAAGCCCGAAACTTGTTCTTTAATATAAAATTTACATCAAATTAATCGTGTGAATAGTTTTTTGAATAATAATCAAACTCAAATTCTTGGTAAAAATTAAAAAAAAAAAAATTTTTAACAATATTACTCAAAATTGTGAAATAATGTGCCAAATTGGTTTTTTGTATTCAATGCGCGTATTAATTCTGAATCGAACATGAGAAACCGCATGGCTTTGTGTTCTCTAGTTTTTGAGAAAATTGAAACTGAAATTACTACTTTAGTTTTGTTTTTTTGGCATTTATGTACGTAGCCTTCCTTTGAATAAGTTAATGAGTATTATTTAAACATCTCGCAGACGCCTATATCAATAGTTTTCTTAATTAAGAGTACACGGGTAACCCGCTTCGCGGGATTAAGGGATTTCAACTCTCTTTCCGCAGGCGGCAGGTCCCGCTCACGCAACTTCGTTGCTCCGCTCGGGGTATGTGCTTTTCGTCAGGCAGGCGCCTATGTCATCAATACTCTTCGTCCACAGTACTGATCACAAAATTACAAAGTTCCCATTAATAACAAAGTTTCACTAATTCGCATTATAGAAAATTCACATGTTCCAATGTTGCAGTAAATTATTTACTTTGCGAAATATCTATGTTTGTACGTATGTCATATGTAATGCACCTGATAATGATGCAAAAATATAACCGAACAAACGTTATTACTTTTTGTTATAATTCGTGTAGTTATTGATATTCACAAAGATCACTCTGTGTTCAACCGTAGTGCGAATCAAGTGATATTTTTTGTGAATAAGCAATGACGGCTAAGCATCCTCTAATCCATCCTAAACTAAATAACTTCTCAGTGTTTTGTTCGTTCGGAGATTTGGTGTCGACCAACGAAAGAAGCATTTAATTTTTAGAAGAATCTGGTTTAATTCCCACTAAAAAATCCATCCCCCCACTGTGTTGCAACTTACCTATGAAGGTAGAAAAGTGTAGAAATGTAAAGTTCGGTTGGATGGACCTCAATGTCGGCTAGAGATTCGCGAGGTGCTTGCAATAATTATCGCTTTTGTTATCAAAATGCCTGTGAACACGGTTTTTCAGGTAAATTAATTAAACCTTAAGCTACAACCTAAGGATTTTTTAAAAATATTGTTACATGTATGTTATTATTTTAAAATTAGCATATAATCGCTTGGCGCCATCACGACAATAAAAGTGAGCTTACTAATTCTACTATAATAGATTACTATAACTATTGTCGTGAAATATCCGAAATAATAGCATCTCATGTCGATGTTAACATTGGCGGCGAAGGAAAAACTGACGAGACCTTTCTTACAAAAAGGAAATACCACAGAGGCCGTGTAACCAAACAAATTAAAATCGTAGTGTTGGGGTTATTTTGTAAAGAAGATAAGGTCGGACGCTTCTTTAAAGTTGTTGCGGGAAAAAGAAACTCAGGCGACTTTTCGTTTAGAAGGAATGAAACGTTTTATTAAAAGAGACTTCAATTTATACGTGTTTCTATGTACAATTTTGTTCTTATGTATATAAGCTAACAGAGGTGAAAAATAGGGTGGATGACAGTTACTGCATTGGTTATGTTTTGCTGATGTGAATGTATTAGAGTAAATAAGTAATTACATATGGTACGACATGATATTCAACACTACCCCTCAAAACTTAATCAATTAAAATTCATAGAAAATGTAACAATTCAAAAATTTTAATATTCATACAGATTAATTTTTTAAACCAAATATATCGGGTGTAGTGGTAGTAGCAAACGGTTCTCACTCGGAGGGTCCAGGTTCGAATCCTGCCCATGGCAAGTCAGTTTTTCATTGTGTAATTGGAACTCAGACAGAAAAATTCTGCGTGTGAAGGCATAATACTAACACGTAGATTTGGCTGTTGTTTCAAGCACAGAAAAAGATAAATATTGTGATATACCCCGAATCACTCTGAGTGAAGAAAAACTCTCCGTCCTATTCGGATTCCCACCCCTAGAGAGCAAACATAGAAACCAAACACACCTGAGTTTCAAACCACTACAAAAACAATTTTCCTTTCTCCTCCTTCTATCTTTCCGCCCGCGCCCTGGCAACAGTAAAAGGGTATCTGACCCCTTAGGCGCGCGTAAATTATATAAAAAAAAAAAAAAAATCGGAAAATTTAACATGTTTAATTTTTGACAAATTTTTCGTTTATATATCGGCAATGATATTTTCGGTTGAAGTATATATTAAGTTAATACAATTTTTATTGAAAACCTCTCTTACGTAATCAGCTCGTATACTTATATGTTTGCTGCGACTATGGTAGACTGGATTTTTGACCAGTGCATGCGAACTAAGATTGTTTCCGTGTAACTCAGTGTGTCCGTTCACCAGCTCGGAAAACCCCAGTTCTGTGATAAATGCACGTAAGTAAATTGCTTCTCTCGACGCCTCGGATATTGCCATGTACTCCGCCTCTGTGCTACTTAGCGCCACCGAAGACTGTTTTTTCGACTGCCAAGTAATTGCAGCGTTATCGTCGCCGATGGAGGAAACGAGTCCTGTGTAGGATCTTCTGTCTTCGCTACTGCTGGCCCAATCAGCATCTGCGAACCCTTTTAAATGTCCACTAGTTTTTCTGTAAAGAAGTTTAATGTTTTGTGTGTTATTTATATAGCTGACTATGTGTTTGGCGCCAGCAAAATGCCCAGGATGTGGATTGACGTTGAACTGCGAGAGTTTGCTAACGGAGTGTAGAATGTCCGGGCGTGTGGACATAGCCAAGTAGAGCAATGATCCAATAACCGACTGGTATGCTATTTTGTCCACCTTTCCACATTCAGGGCAACCACTGCACTTTAGAAATCTCTGGCCTGGATCCAAAGGAATGCTGCACTTGCGAGATTGCACCATATTTTGTTTCTCACAAAGATTACGAATAAATTGTTTATGTGAGATGCTTATATCTCCGTTGTCCTCTCTCGTAATCTCTATTCCTAGGAAATGGTCAGCAAGTCCTTTGTTCACGACGTCAAACTCCTCACCAATTCGCTGCTCGATGTCCATCAATGATTTTTGATTGGAGCACGCAAGTAGGATGTCGTCGACATAAACAGCAATGATGTTGGTCTCGTTGTTTTCGTTCGATGTATACACGCACGAGTCTGCATTGCATTGCACGAAACCCATCCTCTTCAACGTCTTCTCCAACTTCACATTCCACTCCCGTCCTGCCTGCTTAAGCCCGTACAATGCCTTCTTCAGCTTGCACGCCTTGTCTTCATTGCCTTTGACCACGAACTGTTCTGGCTGGCTCATGAAAATTTCCTTTTTTATCTCTCCATTCAGATAGGCTGCGGTCACATCCATTTAGTGAACGATAAGATTGAACTTAGCAGCGATTGCTAATATCAGCCTGAGTGAGGAAAAACGCATAACAGGGGAAAAAGTGTCGGTGTAGTCAACGCCAAATTTCTGGCTGCATCCTGTAGCAACTAATCGGCTCTTATAGCGCTCCACGTTTCCACTTCTGTCTCTCTTAATGTTGAAAACCCACTTGCATTTAATGATCTGCCTGTTTTCTGGTGGGTGCACCAGTTCCCACGTCCCATTCGTTAGAAGAGACTCATATTCGCTATTCATCGCTTCTAACCATCATAAATTACTCACGTGTATGTTTAATTTTTGATGTGACCGGATCGGGTATCGTGTTTGTTTCATATTACCAACATTTCCAGCATCAACAACATCGCCTGCTTGCTTATCGATCCTTGTTTGAGAACCGTAACCAGGAACCTCTCCATCAGGTAAGTCATCACCATCAGCATCTGGGCCCTCTTCAGATGCAGTATCAATAGTATAATGTTCAACTTCAGGTGCAGTATCCACTTTCACAGTCGGAACATTTTCCTTATTGGGAGTAACAGCAGCGACAGCAGCAGCATCGTTTTCCCTCTCCGATAGACTATTGGATTCTTGCAGGTCTGTGATGACGTAGTCATTGGATTCCCCGAGTGATAAGTTCGTTTCGCTATTCTCCAAAAATTTTACATCGCGGCTCTGGAAAATACTCTTAGACTTCGCGTCATATAGCCTGTAGGCCTTAGACTCAAAAGCATACCCAACCATAAAGCAACTCATACCTTTGGCACTGAATTTCCACTTACCAGGCTTTTTGTCTAGCATCACACCTTTGGATCCGAAGATTCGGAGATGCTGCACGGATGGTTTCTTGCCACACCAGGCCTCATACGGTGTCCTCATGTCAAGCGCTTTTGTATACGCTCGATTTCGGAGATATACGGATGTTTTTACTGCTTCTCCCCACAGCATCTCAGGAAGGCAGGAATTGAGCAACATACATCTCGCCATCTCCACCACCGTTCGATTGGCCCGTTCGGCAACACCATTTTGTTGTGGTGTATAACTTGTAGTGAGCTGATGAACAATACATTCAGAGTCTAAAAAATTTGAAAACTCTTTGCTGAGATATTCACGCCCATTGTCAGTTCGAAGTGACTTTATCCTTTTAGACGTTTCATGTTCTACCCGAGATTTGAATAATTTATATACATTAAAAATATCGCTTTTGTTCTTTAGTAGATATATGAACGATTTTCTACTATAATCGTCAATAAAGAGGCAAAAATATCTGAAACCGCCAGGGGTAGACACTCTCATCGGACCGCAAATGTCACTGTGGATCAAATCAAGCACGCCGGTGCTTCGATACTTGCTACTAGTAAAGGGTAAGGTGCAGATTTTTGCTCTTAAACAAGTTTCACAGTTCAATGACATTCCACTACTGATAGAGTCCATTCCGTATACCATATCACGGGAGTAAAGTCATTTTAAATCTTTTTCATTAAGTTGACCTAACCTCTGATGTCAGCGCATCAAACTGTCATTAGACGTTCGCGAATAGAGAAACTGTTTCTTTTCGAAAATAAACAGATTACCGCTCTTTGTAGCTTTCATAATTATTTTGCCATCATTTGACTTAATAACCGCACAAGATTTATAAAAAACCACCGTATGCCCGTTTTCCGTAGCTTTGCTTATCGAAATAAAGTTAGTTTCAAGCAATGGGACAAATAAAACTTTATGCAAATGCATGCGCACCGATCCCGCCTCAATCACAACGTCACCAATCCCGGCCGATTGTATTTGATGATTTGCCGCTAATTCGATTATTTCTGTATGTGGTGTGAGGGAAATGAATATACCTTTGTCACCACACATATGACTAGTAGTGCCGCTATCCAAAACCCATGAACTTTTTGTTAGCAGTGGGTGAGTGTTTGTGCTATTTACTGCACTGAATGCCGCGAAATGACCCGTAGACTTTACTGTGGTAGAAGAGCGACAAGCCGATGCATAGTGTCCCCTCTTGTTACACTTATAGCACTTTCCCTTCTTCGGCGTATGCTGTTGCTGTGTTTGTCCTTGGTTTTTTGACCTTATCTCTTTAGAAAAAAATACAGACTCACCACCTTCACCTCCATTTGCTGGTGTCTCTCCTTCACGCCGTCGCCCTTCCTCTAAAAGCTTTGTCTTAAACTTTTGAGTTGTAGGTAGATCGTCTCTGGATTCAATTGCAACCACGAAATTCTCGAAACCTTTTGGTAAGCTTGACAAGAGAATTACCGTGATCAAATCATCCTGCATCTTAATGTCGGCCTCTTTTAGTTTTTCAAACACATCAAAAAAATCTATTTAGATGACTAACCATGGATGAGTTTTCCGCCATTTTCAAATTAATGAGCTGCTTGAATAGAGTTACCTTCCTCCCTGGTCCTTGTGGAGCGTGTACTTCCTCCAACCTCTCCCATGCAGATTTCGACGTTTCACAGTTTTTGATGTGCAATACCTGTGAGGTTTTAATAGACAACAACATCATTGCTAGTGCCTTACCATCCTTTAACTTCCAATCCGCCGTAGCAGATGCTGTAACCGCTGATGCTGCTGGTTTGGAAATTTCTCCAGATACGTATCCCCAGAGCTCGCTATGGAACAGCACCGACCGCATTTGCACTTTCCAGCTGTTCCAGTTATCATCGTCCAGTTTCTCGATATTATACAACCCGGAACTCATTGCGTATTTAATTAAAATTTTTTTTTTCACAAATAAGGGACTGGGCCCATAACCTTTTGTTGCGGGAAAAAGAAACTCAGGCGACTTTTCGTTTAGAAGGAATGAGACGTTTTATTAAAAGAGACTTCAATTTATACGTGTTCCTATGTACAACTTTGTTCTTATGTAAATAAGCTAACAGAGGTGAAAAATAGTGTGGATGACAGTTACTGCATTGGTTATACACAAATACGTTAAACCCCAAAAGTAATCGTATTTGTACCGACAGCTCACGCCAATACATAGGTATTGAGAAAATGTTCCCTACTTCTACTACTCAGGAAATTACAAACCACAGCAAAGGCGAATATGTTGACAAGACCGATGCAACCAATACTATAGGCCCTTATTCCGGTTGTCACCTCACTTCGGTGACAAACCTCACAGTCATGTCACCTCAGTTCGCATTAGGAATTCTCGTTGTCGCGTGACGTGAGTCGCAAATGAAGTGAGTCCTGAATCGAGTATCGATTGTTTCGACGTTTGAAGTTTTAAAAGTTGACGCGACGAATTGAATAAAAAGTGTGATCTGTAGATCTTATAGACGTTTGAGGTTTTAAAGTTGCTAATAAAAAGAGTTAATTAAAAATGAGTTCAGTAGAATTGTGGTTTGACGATACAACTGATGACAGTGAGGAAGAGAGAAGTCGAAATTTAACATTAAGGAGGCGAAAAATAAGAGACAATTCAAATCCCTTCGATATGCCGGATACAATGTATTTGCAAAATTATTAACAATTTATTAGTCTGAAAAATATTATATTAATTTTCAGGTTTGTCAAATATTTTAGAGTTTCCAAGGAAGCTTTTAATTTTCTCTTTAACATACTCAATCGTAAAACTAGACCTGTTACAAGATGCTTTGTCGTACTTCCCATTATTAAATTAACGGCAGAACTTCGTTTCTTCGCAGAAGGAAGTTACCAAAAGGGAACGACTTTAATGTGGGCGTATCTCAATCTACATGTTCCAAAATTTGCAGCGAAGTTTTAAATATTTTAGAAGATGAAATTTGCGCAGATTTAATTAAATTCCCGGAGGAAGACGAGAGAACACAAAATAAGCTGGCTTTTTTTGAAAAATGTGGATTTCCTGGTGTCATTGGTTGTGTCGACGGCACACATGTGAAAATTATTTCTCCGGAGCATTCAATTCAGCATTTATATTATAATAGGAAAGAGTACCACAGCCTAAATGTCATGCTGGTATGTTTTAAAAATGTTACCTAATAGAAATAATTCACATATATTTTGAGTTATTCAGGTTTGTGATCATAAGATGAGAATAACAGTTGTAAATGCAAATAATCCAGGAGCATCTCATGATTCTTTCGTGTGGAATAGCGGCTAACTGCATAATGTATTGGAGAGAGAATTTAACGACGGCGAACGAAATAGTTGGGTTTTAGGTAAGTCTATTTATAAGAAATTTAGTTATTTTGAATACATCTCGTATAAATTTATTTAGGGGATGCAGGGTACCCATTGAAGCCTTTTTTAATAACTCCATTCAGAGCCCTTGGTAGGGAAACCAATACTCGTGAGGGAAGATTCAATGATATTCACTCTAAGACCCTAAGCATTATTGAAAGAACAATTGGGTTATTGAAAAATACATTTCGATGCCTTTTGAGAATTCGAGAGTTACATTATAAACCCGAAAAAGCAACCCAAATAGTTAATGTGTGTTGCACTCTTCATAATCTTCATAATCTGAGAATTAAATATAATGTTGAAATGGAAGACACTGAAGTCGCACCAGAAGAAATTAATGATAGCGAGGAAATTAACGATAATGAATAAAGTGCTAACAATATAAGAATAAACATTATGAACTCAATTCTGTAATATCGCTAATATAAAGGGTCCACCATCTAACATTTTGTTTTTCAACTAGTGATTATTTCGTGAATGGTAACACTTAGCTCATGTCTGATTTGACAGATAATTAGTTTTATCCTTCCGGTTAATAATGGAAAATAATTTCATTCAAATGGCTGCCTCTGCTGGCCAAGCAGTAGCCTACACGATCGGTCCAATTTTTAAGCACATTATCGATTGTGTGCAGCTATATTTCACCAATGGCTTCACGTATATTGTCCTTTAAAGCGTCAATTGTCTCTGGCTTGTCGGCGTAACACTTATCTTTTACGGCACCCCACAAATAATAGTCCAACAGTGTCAAATCGCAGCTCCGAGATGGCCAAACGGGCGCAAAACATCGAGTGTAGCTTCGGCTGTGTGGCACGTAGCGCCGTCCTGTTGAAACCAAATGTTGCCAATATCCTCCTCTTCAATTTTTGGGAACAAAAATTCGTTCAACATGGCCCGATAACGATCGCCATTGACTGTAACGGCCACTCCTTGCTCATTTTCGAAGAAAAATGGCCCAATTATGCCTCTGGACCAAAATCCGCACCAAACAGTGACTCGTTTTGGGTGTACCGGCTTTTCAATGTATGCGTGCGGGTTTTCTGTGCCCCAAATGCGACAATTTTGCTTGTTTACATACCCACCAAGATCAAAATGAGCTTCATCTGAAAAGATGATTTTTTTGGCAAAATCGGCATCTTCTCTAAGTCGATCGCAGGTCCACTTAGCGAAGCATTGTTCAAGCCTATACACAACCATATTCGCTCAGGGGAAGGATGAAACTAATTATCTGTCAAATCAGACATGAGCTAAGTGTTACCTTTCACGAAATAAGCACTAGTTGAAAAAAAAACGTTAGATGGCGGACCCTTTAGATATTTATATGTAAAAGCAAATTGATTTTTATTTACCAGTTACCATCAAAACTTCTAATTTAATAACTGTTTAACTTTATTTTTTGAATTCAGATATATAACAAAAAAATAATTTCAAAACAAAAAAAAAATATTTTCTTTCTAAATGTAATAATAACTTAATAAAATTAAAAAAAAACAAAAATATATTGCCAGCGTGTTACTTTGGCTTTTCTAGCAAATCTAATTTCATTTTCTTATAATCTAAAGTTTCTATTTTTAATTGTAGCTTTTCTGTTTTTAATTTTAGCTTTTCTGTATTTAATCGTTCTTTTCGTTCTTGCATATCCTTATATATTTTTAATTTTTCTTCTTTTAATATATATGTTTTTTTATATATGTGGAAATTTCCTCTGTCTCGCGACAAATTCTTTTTAAATAACTCATTTGCTTCTCCAATAAATCCTTCTTGTAGTCATTCCCTTTCCGCCTCTTTGGAGCCTTTAGTGGAGTGAAGTGGTGTGACTCGTGATGAGTATAAGATATATTTGATTCTTCTTGAAGCGGTGGTTCACCTGTTTTTTGAGGAATTAATGCATCATAATTTAGCCAGACTTCTTGAGGACTGCTGGTTACTGTCGTCTGTGATAGCCCGAACTTCCTCCCACTTTTACGGACAGTTTTATTTGGTCCGCCTCCTGTTGCAGATCTTTCTTTTCTATTTGGGCCAATTTTTTATTTTTATTTTTAATTTGTAGTCAGTCCACACCTAAAAATAATTAACATTAACATTTCTACAAACTTTGTAACGTTAAAAGTACCTTTTTCCAAGCAGTGGTTGTCCGAACAGGAGGCCCTAAACTATTCAAAGTTGTGGTTATCTCCTGCCACATACCGTTATATTTTACTTTATCAGTGTCCTCCGGCAAATTGCAATCCTCTGGCCACATCCACGTTCTGCTCCATAATAAGAACTAAGCGTTCCAATTGTTTTTTATTTGTTACCTTAACTCTTTAATTAAAAATAATGAGCAACTGTAATATAATTTCTATTAAAAAACCGCTTTATTACGTTTTCTCGTTCTCCATATTTCTTCTCACTGAAATTTTCCTACCGACTAAAATTGTCACTTCGTGACGATGTTAGTGAGAGCGAGAATACTACGACTCTCGATTTTTGTCGACATATACCGACAGATGTCATCCAGGGTGACAACGAGAATACCGAATCCGTACTCTCACGTCACATGGCATGTGAGGTGACAACCGGAATAAGGGCCATAAATGATCTTGAGAATCAGAACAAACTTCTGAAAAAATCAATTTCATGCCGCAATTCAACGCAGCACCTTCACCAATATATGGCACTTTTCTTTTACCGGAAATACTGCCTTGAAAAAAATTATAAGGACGACATGGGCTCCCAAATCACGGAATTTTTAATTGACGTAAAAAAAGTGTACCCAGGTTTTGTCAAAGGTAAAGAAAGTGTGGGTTTGCAACTGAAGGACTTCGACCCTCCGATCGTTCACAATGAGCACTTAGAAGGTATTTTACCACCAAAACAACTTCGGCTCTTCACCATCATCGACGAACTTAACAAACTCGATATTGACACCAGTACGGACGATAACTTCATTGACGAAACTTACATACCTTTTTAATATGTACTCGTACATTGAACATTTAATTGACTATTCTTAACTAACACCTAACTTACTCACAAACTGACTGACGCGGAATGCAATGCAAATGTACCTCCTCGTAGTGCATTCTGGGTCACGCTAAATGATTTGCTGTACTTTACTTACAAAGATGACCCTATCATCAATATTAATCCTCAAAGTGAGATCACCATAAATACAAAAAAAAAAAAAAACGTCTTATAAAAAATAGTTTTAGTAATTTTAAATTTTCTCAAAAACTAGAAGCCATGCGCTTTTTTGTGTTCGGTTCAGAATTGATATGCGCAAACACAAAAAACCAATTGGGCACATCATGTCACAAAATAATATTAATTTAAAAAAAAAATTTTAATTTTTTACCAAAAATTTAAGTTAAAATGCGAATTATTCAAAAACTATTCACACGAATAATTTGATGTAAATTTTATATTAAAGAGCAAATTTTGGGCTTTCAAATACTGTATAGTACTTTATTGTAAGTGTTGCCGTTGTTTTTTTTTTTAATAATTTCTTTAATTTTTTTCTAAAATTGCCCCCCTCCCCTAGTAAAAAATGCTAGTTTTTAACCTCTCTACAAAATACCGTTATCGTACTCTCCCCTCTGATAATATATGTGCTACAAATTTAGTGGGACGGTACAGTGACTACAATAACAAGCATTTTTTGTGGAAGCGAATTTGAATCTCAAACATCCCGGCCTCCGTGGAACGTGTTTGAGGATATAGGAAGAACTCCTATTTTGGCTATCGAACGAGTGAATGTTCCCTTTGATGTCCTAATTTTAGCCACTGCACCCGATTGTCTGTGCCTGGAAAAACGACTTCGATTCTGTCGTGAACCCATTTATTGTATTGTATTGTAGTTGGTAGTAGATTAGATTTCTTGATGATAATTAGATCGCCGGGTTTAACATCCAGATTAGTCCGCTGCCATTATACCATATGAAATGTGCGATTTTATAATAAAAATTTAAATGCCAATATTATTTTTCCGTAAATTTTTATTCCATCAAAATAGGATCCGTTGGCATCTATGACATCCTTCCAACGTGCTACAAGGTCAAATATTCCTTTTTCGTAGAAGTGCTGACTTTTTGAGGGAAATTTGAGTTGAAATCTTCAAACGCTTTTATGTACTCTGCTCGGAGACCTTCTGCCGGCAAAATGAATCAGGATTGCTTAAAAGATGGTAATCCGTTGGGGAAATCTCAGGAGAGTACGATGGATACGGAAGAATTTCAAATCCCAACTGCAACAGTTTCTGCACCGTTACTTGTGAGGTATGGGGTCTAGCATTGTCATGCAAAAGGATCGGACCGGGCCTATTGACCAACACAGGCTGCTTTTTAGCCAATTTGGCATCCAATATGTCGGATTCCTCACAATATTTGATAGCGTTTATCGTTTCTCCTGGTTGAAGCAATGAAAGGTGGATTGGTCCTTTCGATGTCCACGAAATTGTCACCATAAGCTTTTCTGGGTGAAGATCGGGCTTGGGGGTGTGCTTTGTTTTTTTCATCTGCATCCAACCACTGCCCAGATTATCATACAGTATCCACTTTTCATCACAGGTGACTATCCGGTGCAAAAACGGCTCAGTTTGGTTTCTTAATGTAAGCGATGCGCAGATTTCCAGGCGCCGTAGTTTTTGGGATTCGTTCAGTTCATGGGGTACCCACTTATGCTTATGGAGTTTCTTTACCTTTCGTATGAGAGAAAGGTGTCGACTTATTGTCATTGGGGATACTTCCATGCTTTGTGTAATCTCCCGCATTTCGTTGGGCCCGCATCCACCGTTGCTCCACATTTCATGTGGTAGAACCCAATAGGTTGCTCTTGAAATATCGTGATGTATTCCGTATGCCAACTTAACGATTTACGGATTTAAAATTATTAACTATCCCAAGTATTGTTACGTGTGCCATCGCGAGTTGGATTCCACACCCTTGAGGCCGCATATATAAACATTGGATCCCAGGACGTCATATCTATATCAAGGGCTGTGATTCCAATGAGTGTTTCACTAGTGGTGTCTACAAGTTTTTTGTAGTTAATAGCTGATTCATATTTGAATACAGTTAGGAGGTTGAGAAATGCTTCAAGGTGTGATAATAGAAGTACCCTCTTGTTGTTGTATCGAACAAATAGCATTTTCCATGCTTTCTGGTAGTTGTTTCCGGCTACTATAAGATTTTCGATGAGACGTCATGCTTCACCTCCGATAGACATGATTAAGTACAGCATTTTTTGTACAGCCAGTATCTAGGTATTTTCATGGGTATTTCGAAGAACGTGGCCCATCTCCTTCAAACTGAAATAATTTAACTCGCTCGAGACGCAGAACCTCTTGGCCTGCTGACATTTGGGCTGTCTGGACTATTTGTGTCGGCGGTGCCAATAGCCTGCTTAAAAATCGTGTGAAGACTCATCGCGACTTTTTCCAACTTACCGTATTCGGCTAGGTAATCTTCAATTAGCGTTTTATTATGAATCTGGGGATCGTAAACCTTTGGATGTAATTACTCGCAGCTGGTCCAAGGCTTCTTCAATTGGTCCAAGCGAATTTCGATGTACTGAAGATAGTAGCTATCCTTTGGATCCTTTTTGAAGTTGATCTGTAAGCGGTCTATGGCGCTAAAAGTAAATATCTCTACGCGGCTTTTACTGAAGGTTCGGCTATCCTGATGATTTCTTGCGTAGTATTTTGAATTTAGCTAAGCGGTGTAGCTGATGGCAATATTTTAGGGTTACGATCCGGCTCAAAGGACTAATATTGTGGAATCGAAATCGTAGAGTCACAATCAACAATCCTTGGGATAATTAATAGTTTCAAAGTTGTTTTGGGTGCAGAAAAGTCCGTAAGATATTTCTGCGCTAATTGAGGAATGCCAATGGCTACCTTAGCTTATTTATACATTGACTTAACTCTACTTAATTCTTACGTTGACATTTCTTTAGCCTAATTATTATTCTTACTCACTCCTACTGCTGATGCTGACGATTACTGGTTATTGTCCTATGAGAAGCGTCAGCATCTTTTGTATTAGTCGGGGTGAAATGTAATTGGGTCATTCATGTTTGCTGGTTATCGTTATATGAACTTCGTCAACACTTTTGCAATTGTTTGTCGGATGTAATGTGCTTGTTGGATTAGATATTCACTTTTCCGTTCATGAACTTGTACACATGCTATACGGATTGTATATTTTAGTGGTATTTTCCCATTGAAACTTTTAAACGTCGAACTTTTGGGGCCTTAGTTGACTTCATTGTGTCTGTGATATCGGCAATTGTACCCTGGCTTAAACAAGGTAGCGATCCGTGCCGATGTTGACTCCTATGGAAGTCCAGCCATCCATAATGTTGGAGAAGTGTCTAGCGTCATCTGGCTGACAGTTGGTTGACCAGAGAATAAAATAGATATTTTTTGATAGCTGAAGGAGATCTGGTAGAGGAAGGTAAAATTATTAACGGCTGCTTAAAATTCAAATTTGAGCGGCATACGACAGTTAGACTCTGTCATGCGCACCCCATCGGATCCTTATCATCGTAAATCATCATCGCAATAATTTGACCTCTAAGATGGCGTTGATAAGGCACGAATTTATTCTAAAGGGTTTTCCAATGGGGACTTGACAACTTTGAATTTAATTTGTGAACGCACTCTTTCACTAATCATCAAACTGTCACTGTCAATTTATTAAGTACACGAACGAGCAACGTCTGCAAATTATAAAAAATTTCTATCGAAATTCGGAGTCGGTGACTGCAACTTTAAGAGCGTTAACTCCAATTTTCGGTCGTAATTCTCGCCCTAGTAGACAGGCAATAACAAGTTTAGTACAAAAATTTGAGTCCACATATTCGTTGTGTGATGTTGCCGTATCAGTGAGACAACGGGTTGGTCGAAGTGTCGAAAATACCGCTGCCGTTCAGGCGTCCGTAGCAAACGATCCAAATCAGTCAATTCCACGGTGTTCTCAAGAACTGGGCATCGCTCCGACCACATTATGGCGTATTTTGCGTAAGGATGGTTTACACCCATACAAGATCAAGCTGCCTCAAGAATTGAAGCCGATGAACTATTTAAAGCGACTTACGTTCTCCGATTGGGTTCTGGAGAAGATGCGCCAAGTTGATGAATTTCATCGCAAAATCATCTTCAGTGACGAAGCTCATTTTTGGCTTAATGGGTTCGTCAATAAGCAAAATATGCGTTATTGGTCGGGTGAAAATCCACATGTGCTTCATGAATTACCACTTCATCCACAAAAAATAACTGTTTGGTGCGGTTTGCATGCTAGCGGCGTTATTGGGCCATATTTTTTTGTCGACGATAACGATCGTCACGTTACTGTGAATGGTCAGTGTTATCGCGCCATGATCACCGATTATTTTTGGCCCGAATTGGAAGATATGGACTTGGACGGCATGTGGTTTCAACAGGATGATTCCACAAGCCACACAGCACACACTACATTCGACTTATTGAAGAGTAAGTATGGCGAGCGTGTTATCTCAAGAAATGGGCCAGTCGATTGGCCGCCTCATTCGTGAGATTTAACGCCGGTTGGCTATTTTCTGTGGTGCTACGTTAAGTCATTGGTTTTTGCCAACACGCCGACGAAGTTGGAAGAGCTCAGAGCCAACATTGAACGCGAAATAGCGGCCGTTTCGGCCGAAATGTGTGGCCGAGTCGTTGAAAATTGGGTCCAACGAAACGACCGCTGCAAACGTGCCCGCGGTGGATATATGAACGAAGTCGAGTTCCATTCATAAATGTAAATAAAGTTTTTGAAATATCTCAAATGGTTTGCGTTTTATTTAAAAAAAAAGTTGTCAAGTCCTTATTGGAAAATCATATATCTCCGAAAAGTGCAACCAAAGCATATATCAATCTGGTGAAAGCGAGATAGTTGCACTTGATATTTCTAAGGCATATGACAAAGTTTGGCATCAGGGTATTTTGTCGAAAGTGCGTGCTTTTAAGATCGACGACTCACGTCTTCAATAATAATTGCTGTGTGTCCCAGGGCTCTTTTCTGTCTCCAACATTCTTTTTAATTTTCACCAACCACCTCTTGTCTCCCACTTCTAATCCAATATATTCGTTTAATGACGACAGTACTCTCTGTTGTTCATTTTCATTCCCGTTCCCACATCAAATTGTCAACTGACTGGGATTAATCATCATCATCATGTCACAATTATGTGGAATTATGTGTGAATTGCTCCCTAAAAAATGATCCAAATGATGTTATGGTGATCTGCAGTGGTCTTTGTTGCAAGTCGCTCTATGATCTTTGTATTGGCTTGAGTAACAGTTCCATCCTGTACCTAAGAGATTTTAAAAACAACTTTTTGTTTTATTGTGATGAGAGCAAATACATCACTCCGTCCCACATATTACTCGGAATTAAGTGTCTCAGTGATTCGGTCAATAACTTTGCGGCAGAAAACAACCATGCCTTGAAATCAATGCAAAATCAATTTACCAAATATAATGACATTTTGAAATCAGTTGCGAGCAATCTGCAATCTATAACAAGTGTCTATTTAGAAACTTATCTATGCAGTTGGCTCAAGATAGTGATTTAATAAAACAAAATGTCAAACATGAATTTAGTGAAGATTCAAAAAATTTTCTATCCCATTGTCTTAAATCAATAATAAAATCTTACATCCCTACAATAACACAGTCTTTAAGTTCTCTACGGTCTTCCCTCGATTTTCGTCTTCAAAGTACATCCAGAAGCAGCGCTCCCTCTCCGTCAAATAATGATCAGTTGCTCCTAAACATTATGTTCCAAATGAGCGATTTAAGCAACGAGATAACCGAATCACGCGCTGTTAAACGAAATTGCTGATCACATCCGGATAATTCCCAGTAAAGTCGAAGATATACTGAAGATAAAATAATCAAGCACCTTACCGATTCATTAGGGGATAGCCGGTATGTTCTCTCACGATTAAGAGACCACAGATTATATGATAATATTCGTTTATATCTCGCTTATCTACATGATAAGCCGGAGTCTGTCTGTATCGACGGTATAACGAAAACCAATGCAGGGTCTTCCATTCTGCGAGAAGGCCTCCCCCGCTAATCATAATAATCTACGGCAACTTTTTGTACCTTTTCATGAGCAAGTATTGATAATGTGACTCCTGATGACGTGGCCAATGATCTCTCTTCTTTTGCGTCTCACGTAAGTTTCAAACGCATACTACACCTTCAGAGAACACGGTCTAATTTCAAAAACTACCACGGGTCCTAACCCTCCTCTGAATTCTTTGCCAAAGCCTCCCAACAAATGTCTGTCCCTTTATTATCAAAACATAAAAGGATTACGAACTAAGATTTCTGTTAGATATTCGTAGATTCTGCCCTACGATATTTTTGCACTCACAGAAACCAATTCCACCCCTGATATTAAGAATAATGAATTATGTTCCAAGAGAAGAATTTATATGGCCGCGGTATACTTCTAGCTATACACTCTCGTCTCGAGTCTAGACCCTTCAAAAAATCGTCCACTGCATTCTTTGGATCTTTTTTCGCTTGAATTCTTATTTAGGAACGCAGACTATATATTTGTTCCTGCTAAATTCGCCCCTCTCAACCAATTCAAGGTTATCAGCTAGTTTTTGATGCAATCAGTTGTATTTTTAATGCTGCTGTTCCCAACGACGTTGTTATATTTTTTTGTGATTTTAATCTACCTAAGCTTCTCGGGGCCCAGACTGGCCAGTACTTCTTTACTGCAACAATTGATAAAGAAAATCTTTAAAATCTGACTCTGGTCTGTATCAGTTAAGTGGTGTCACCAATAACATTGGCAGAGAACTCGCCACTGATACAGATAACTGCGTTGTTGTTGGATAGTTACCACCCTCCCCTTTTTCTTTTACAGTTTTAATTTTCGTAGGGCAATCTACGCTCAACCGAACAACCTCCTCAGTATGCGCCAATTTTAACTTTCTCTACGATAATCCTAACCTTACGGTTAACAATGCTCTCTCATCCTTTTATACCGAATGTTTTCAAATGTTCCTCCCAATCTGTACCTTTTCTACTCAAAAACGAATCCCTCATCTTCACTACCCTAGTACAATAAAGAGCTGCTCTCTTTTCCTAACAAGAAACATACTCATATGCTCTGGTACACTTAAAATCACAATCCGACGCCGATTTCTTCTACTACCGGTCTGTCCAACTAAATTTCTCTATACTTCTTTTCTATGACAACTATTTAAACCGAACAGATCACACACTCATTTCCGACCCCAAACGATTCTTTCAGTTCATCGAAACTAAAATTCTCAATTTTCTTGATAAGTCCTCGGGCGATTCCCAAATTATTGCAATGTTCCTCCAAAAGCCAGAGCACTCTTACTTTTCCTACTTAAATAGCTGCCCACAAACAACTTCAGAATCAGTGCCTGTGACTTCAGAGCTGGACCTGATGATCTTCCCCTCCCTTTCAGCTTTCTATCACCCGGGAATTATTTCCCTCAACCTGTAAAAGGTATTTTTTTTTTATTCTCCTACATACTCGTAAAATGGTCGCAAAGACGATATTTCCAACTATCGACAAATTGCTAAACCTTGCAGATCCAAGCTTTGTGAGAGCATTGTTTATGACATAATGTTGTATCCCGTTGTAAATCTATAGTTTCCCAACAGCAGCACGGATCTCTCAAAGGTAGATCTACAACCAGCAATCTAATGGAATTCGTACCATGCTCTTTATGCGGACTTGAATCTGGAAATGAAGTTGACGTGATTGCCACAGATTTCAGCATGAACGACAGTACTATATTGTATTTAGGTCCATGGCTTCCGACCCAATTAAATCCTCCTCTGGTATGCCTCAAGGTAGCCACCTTTGTCCCCTATTATTTATTCTGACTAATAATGATGTTGATTGCATCATTGAAAATTTATACAATAAAATTCATAGAGACGATATGAACATCTTTAGACATATACCTTCTTCCTCAGACCATTCACCACAGCAGGAAGATCTAGACAGATATTGTACTTGGTGTCAAAAGAATTTCCTTAAGCTTAACGTCAATAAGTGTCAGGCTATAACTTCTACCCGTAAGCGCCCTCCTACTTCACTTCCCAAGCTTGATGCTCAGTTTCCAGGCCAGACAGAGCCGACTGACACAACAGCTCCTACCACTGAAGCTGCAAGTGAGCTGAACACGACGCAGCAGGTATTTGTCATCGGGAGAGATAAGGCCATCAAATTCGCTTCCTCTGATGTCTGCCTTTATTGGCAATTGGAAAAGATAAGAGGAAATTCAGACCAATAAGTGTGGTGTCCTTCATGTCGGTAACGCGTACGACCTTCGAGGAGCAGGAAGCTGACTAGTTTAGCGTCACCATCCGCTAAGCTAAGCATTTGAATGCCAATCTGGACAATAAGTTTCTTTAGATTTTACATGTCGTGTTGAAAACTCAAAGCGTTGTCGAATTTCTCGCAATGTAAAATAACTTTTTGCAAGACATGAGACTTATCCTCTAACTCTATACGGCTTTGATAAGAGCAATTATATCCTATCCGTTGGTTGTCTTGTTAAACAAGCTTTCTCGAAAACATATTACTGCTGGTTTACTAGACTCCATAGAATCGTTCCCTTCATGTCTGTCTCTGCTCTGAAAACACTAATGAATCCTCTTCCTTTTGATGTTAATATCATGGGCTACATCCCGAAAGCCATCTTTGAATTGGAATGCGGTCTTTGCAAATAGGATTTCGGTTATGGACACTCCGTTTGAAGTATAATACTACTCGTATAATACATAAAGAAAATATCAAATGTATTTATATAGGCTTACTATGTACATAACATTTCCTTGTTTTATTCACTTTTTTGAAAATAAATATGAGCATCCAGAGTGTATGCACAAATATGTTTTTTTTTTCAGCTAACGATTCTCTTGAGATGCTGTTGTTTACCTAATTTCAGCATGAAAATCCACAATGTACCAGCTGAATTGTGTGATGTAAAAAATATTTAAAGCATCGCTGTGAAGATGTATTTTTAAATGATGTGTCGACTTCTGAATTCAGACTTTTTTTTTTCAATAGAAAATAAATTCATTATTTCTGTTTCGTACTTTAGAGACTTTCTTTGATATTCAAGGAGACTCAGTTCTCTTTCAAATCGCTTTTAGTACCGATGTGCATTTTTAATGACCAAAGTGGATGCGGGACATGGATGTGATGTCTTGATGGATGTAGAAAAGTTGAGTTTTCTCGTGACATTTAACAGATTCATCGAGTTTCTCCATTTAATGATTGAATTCAAACTCCTTCGGGAAAACGTAGGATGAAATCGTAATTTAAAATATTGATTCACAAGTAGATTACATTATCCTGTTGGTGGTGCTCGTTTTAAGTATCTAAAGCTCTGGGATACCGATTCAACATTTTCATTTCCATTATCAATCGTTCGGTGGCGTATATCAGAAAAATAGGGCTATTGCAAGAGTTAGGATTTTTTTTTAAATAATTTAACGCAATCCTTTTCGGCGATTGATGTATCGAAATCATAAATTGAGAAATGTTGGTGTATTTATAGGGGAACCCGGCCTAAAATGGACCACCTTAAACAATATGTTTAAACAATATCTCGTCTGAAACCTAATAAAATAGATTCAACAAAATATCCAAAGTAAAGAACAATCAATTACCCATACTTTACAAGTTTCTCAATCTTAAAAAGTTTCAATAAGTGCTGAAAAAATGCATTTTTAAAAATTGCTGTGTGTGCTATTTCTATTAAATATACACGTATAAGATTTAAGAAATGGATTTAAATTTGCAACAACGAACTTGTATTAAATTTTGTGTAAAAAATGGATTTCATGGTGCGCGAACGTTGGAAATTTTGGAAAAGTGTTTCGACAACGATTCTCTGAAGAAAACCAGTTTACCAGTGGCACGAGCGGTTCAAAAGTGGTCGTGAGCCAGTCGAAGATGATGAACGCAGTGGCAGACCATCAATATCGAAAACCGACGAAAACATCGATGGAGTAAAAGAAATGTTGGTCAATAACCGCAAGTTAACCATCAGAGAGATAGCGGAGGACTGGATCCGTCCAAGACATTTTGGTTTCCGTCGTGTAGCAGCAAAGTTGGTGCCAAAAGACCTCAATTTCATGCAAAAAAGAGACCAAGTTGACGTCGCAAAAGAGATGATTTGCGAGGCTAAATCCGATCCCACATTCATCAAAAGGATCATTACTGGAGACGAGACGTGGGTTTATGAGTACGACACGCAATCCAGACATCAGGCAAGTGAATAACGTTCATCAAATGAGCCGAGACAAAAAAAAACACGTCGTTTTCAGTCAAAAAAGAAGGCAATGCTCACGGTTTTCATGGGTTATAACAGTGTAGTGTATCATGAATTTTTTTCCAGAAGGCCAGACAGTGAACAAAGAGTATTAATTGGGCGTTATGAGACGTCTGCGTGAAGCAATTCGCCGAAAGAGTCTAGAATTGTGGGCAGAAAACTAGTGGATTTTTCACCATGATCACGCACCGTCACACAGTGCCATCATTACTCGTAATTTTTTGACGAAAAATGCAACAAATACCATCCAACAGCCACCGAATTCACCTGACTTGGCTCCCTGTGACTTCTTTCTGTTCAATCGAGTTCAGCAGCCTAGAGGAAGTAATGGGAAAATCGCAGGAAGCACTGATGGACATACCGAAAACCGAATATAAAAAATGTTTCGAGGATTGGATCAAACTCTGGCATAAGTGTGTTGCAGTCGATGGGGGTTACTTTGAAGGGGACAATATAGATTTAGATGAATAAACCTGTATTTTTAATTTTCTGAATAAATTCTGGGAACTTTTGATCAACGTGGTATATCGTAAAATCCTGTCTACCATAATATGTTAACCCTTGAGACCTCAATTAAACAGCTTGACGAGCCCCTATCAGTGTAATTTTAGGTGAGAGATGTCAATGGGGCAGTTCCGACTATTGAAGCAGGAGCGGCATATATTAGAGCACAAATAAATTATGTATACCATATGTAGTCAATAAAGAGCGACGCACAACATCGATGACTAGGACAAAACGTCACCATAGGCATCTAAAACTTTGAGGCAGTAAGGGACATTATCTACCTTGGCTCCGCTATTAACTTCGACATATGCGACAAAAAGACATTATACACGACACTGATAATCCCAGTTCTGCTTAACGCGCAGAAGCGTGGACACTAAGGAAAGTAGGTGAAAAAGCTCTATTTGGTTAATTTTCGATCCCGTTTGCAACAATGAAGAATGGAGTTGACGTTTTAACAGCGAACTGTACGGGATATACAGCAACGCCGACCTCGTCACAAAATTCAGGATAATCCGCTCTAGATGTCTATGTCACCTTAAGCGCATGTGTACCAGCGTCCCGAAAAGGAAAGTTTTCAACTTCAACTCAAAGTGACAACGCAGTAGAGGCCGACCTCATCATAGGTGATGCAAATAATTGGAAGACCGTCCTAAAAGACGGATTACCCACTGTTTCCATTGCTCCCAAAATTCCAAAAGACTCCTCCAAGCGCTAGAGATCGTTAGAAGAAACCGGGTCGGTTTCCAAGAAGCCCAAAACACACAGTACCAAAACCCCTGCGCCATCCAACAGCACATCTCTGAGGTTTTTCAGTGAAGTCCTAAGGGACGCAATAGTGATAGCGGTAATTGATAGAAACGATACTGACGGTTCCATAATACCTGAACGGTGGCAGCTGGTTAAGCTGAAGTTTTCGAGCAACTTCTTGGCCATCATGCGGGAACACCCCGGACCACCTCCCATCACAAGCGACGCTGGCTGGCACCAAGGCCACGTCAAGCTCATCGCGTGTGCCAACCAGAGATCTCTTGATCTCTTTACTAAGGCCATAGGTGGTTTAGGAGAAAGTCGCGAAATTGGAGGAACTAAGGGGCTCAATAAGGAATCCCTTAACCCTCTGGCGCAGACGAAAGGCATGATTCGATTCGGATTCGATTGTCTACAAAAAGGATGAGCTGGATGGTGATAAGCAACCTCCTCTTGCTTTAACGGAGACACCACCAAACACAACCTTGGATCTTGGAGCATCGATATACTTTCCAGAAATGGATAGCGACGACTCCAATCTATCCGAGGTGACAATCAAGCCGTTGGTCTCCTCTTCTGACACACTGTCGGAAATGGAAACCGATGACGAAGGAAAAAGGGGTCCTATACGATCAGAGGAAGAAGAGCTCTTGATCACATCTTCAGAAACGGAGAACCTCAACAGCACCGTGGTGGAGGCTACTCTGGAAGACTGTAGCAATGATACGGTTTCTCCAGATTAATCTCCATCTCCATTAAACTCTTGTAGAAAACATAGCAACATAGCAAAAAGCACAAGAAAAGTGACTGACTGGGACTCATACACAGAATCCCTCAAATTATACAAAAAAGAACTGAGGAAGGCAAAGCGACAATCCTGGACGTCATTCGGTGACAAAATCACAGAAACCTCTGAGGCATCGCGGCTAAGAAAAATCCTCTCTACAAATCCTATGATGCCTAGCTGTTTGAAAGAAACCGATGGCTCTTGGACAACCTCAAGTGATGAATCACTCAACCTGCTTCTGGACACCCACTTTCCAGCTAGCACCCTACTGCAACCGTGACCAAAATTCATGGTCTATTTACGAGAGACAAACTGCTCTGGGCGCTGCATAGTTTCAAACCATACAAGTCTGCTGATCCGGACGGTATAATACCTACCGAGCTACAGATGTGTTCAAATATTATTCTGCCTGTGCTAGAAAATATTATGAGGAACTGTGTAGAACTAATCCATATTTCACTGTTATGGAGAGGAGTCAATGTAGTTTTCATTCCCAAAGACGGAAAATGTTCTCAGGTTGTTCCGAAGGACCTCATACCTGTAAGTCTATCATCTCCCTTCTGAAAACTCTAGAACGACTGATTGATATCCATATAAGAGCTAAAATTGATCCAAGACTTCTGTCAACGGCTCAACATACCTACTGTAAAGGAAAGTCGGTGGAAACGGCTCTGCATTCACTGCCTTTAACAATGTCAACACATCCGCAATCACGACCCGCTGCCATTTCTGCAGGTAGACGACTCACTTGGGGAGTTGATCAGTCTCATGCTAAAAAGCAGGATAATCAACTCTAAACTGGGTGAGACTTCTGCTAAAAGATGTGTCAGCAGAGGTACGCCGCAAGCCGGTGTCCTCTCTCCCCTTCTCTGGAATTTAGTATTTAATGAACTGCTGATATACCTGGAAGCGGGTGATAGCAGGGTGATTGCGGATGCGGATGACGTTGCTATAGCCGTCTCAGGTGAGCATCTGAGCATTAAAGAACTTTTTCAAGTAGATGTCAGCAGATTAGACATTTGGGCAGATCGCTGTGGACTGGGAATAAACCCCAATAAAACTGACCTTGTCCTCTTTTTCAGGAAATAGAAAATTCCAATCATAAACCCGCCTTCAATTGACGGTAACAGTTTAGTATTTTCCGATACAGCAAAATATCTGGGTCTCATTTTTAACATTAAACTAAACTGGAAACCTAACGCTCAAGAAAGAGTCAATAAAGCTACAATAGCTTGACATCCTTCGACATTTTTAGCAAGAAAGTAGCTGCGACTGCGGCTATTCGCCTTAAAACGACTAAACAGTGGACAAATAATTCATTTGGCCACGCCAACATTCTTAATACATTAAGAATCCTCACAGAGAACATCGATTACACCATACCTGAACTTTGGTTTGGCAAAAACTTCCATGTAAGCCTGCCCTCTAGATCATTCTGGGAGGAAGAAGCTTTCATGGAGGACAAGTCAATCCATTTCTACATAGATGGATCTAAAATGAATAGCGGGTTTGGTGGCGGTATTTTCTCAGATAAGCTAAATCTAAGCCTCTCTTTTCGTCTTCCAAAACACTCTGTCCTGGTTGAAGAAAAACCTAATATCTGCAAGGGATATCCGCATCTTTTCGGATAGCCAGGCGGGTATTAAGTCTCCGGACTCTGTCTCATTAAATTCTAAAACCGCTCTTGAATGTCTATCATCTCTTATGGGGATAGCAGAGCAGTTCAACCTTCACATTTGCTGGGTGCCGGGCCACAGAGACATTCCAGAGAATTGTAGGGCCGACTTATTCGGAATTAGAACCACTCTACCTATTCTACGGTAGCATAGATATACCTATCGCTACATGAAAATATATATTAAAGCTGGATGCTAATAAAAAAAACGGACCAACAGATCTGCCCGAAGCTAGATCCGAATCGCTCTAAGAGTCTCATCCTTCTAAATAGGAAACATCTCAGCGCCATCATAGGTGTCATCACTGCACACTGCCTTGTAGGTCAGCATGCAAGATAGCTTGGCGCTTTTACAAATAGTTCTCTGCCCAAAGAAGGAAACTTCACTTAGGAGCTTTCTTCTATAACGACCTAAACGATCTAGAAAATATAGACGTTAAAAGTCTCCTACGCTTTATCATAAGCTCTAACAGATCCATCATAATTGGCCACTAGGCCTTAGTGGATTGGTATTTCCAACAGCCACTATTACCTACCGTACCTACCTTACCTATCCTACCCTACGTCCCTTCATTCTAAGGTCATGGAAACGCCGACAAACCGTCAGCTCATGAGATATCTGGAAACGCGAAAACTTCTCAAAACCGGCAGTACGGTTTTCGTAGCAACAGGTCACTGGCGGTTTGATGTCTCTCCGAAAAGTGGAACCAAAGCATATATCAATCAATGCCCTGCCTGCCCTGCTCTCTATTTTCTAGTCATTAAAACTTACTTGCAAACATTTAAGACCAATGTAAAAACATTTTAAAGGTTTTAAAAAAGAAAAAAAAAACCTCTGGCTTCCTGTTTGAAAAATTTTAAATCTTACCAACCATTGCACTTTTGTATGTGTAATTGAGTCCCATCAGTCTCTTTTGGATTTGCCTCACTCTAGAAACAGAAAATTTAGTTTGTTCACAAATCCATTGGGCAAAAAGTGAACCTCGTAAATGAACATGATTTTTCTATAAAAATTGGGGTCAAACTTTAAAAAACGAGCCCAACCTGCATACTTCCGAGTGTCATACGGTCTTAGTTCCTGCAAAAGCTGGACCGTAGACGGTTCAAACACATTGGACGGGCAAAAGGCCATCAAAAATTATTTAAAATAATGCAGAGAGAAAGTTGCCACTCTATGGTTTCAATACAGTTTTCCGATTAATGAACGGTAGCTGGACAAACCAGTTGTGCTTTTGAGATGTACTATACATTCACATGTATTTACATACAAAAAAATGGGTAGCATATACACCTCGGTTTAAACAATCAATCAAACAGACTTTTCGTTTTCAGAATAACGACTTACTCGTACACTTAATTGAGACGAATTAAGAAGTCGATCAATCATTACGCCAATTACGAAGTTTCTCTGCCGGAAAACGTAATAGTTCATAATATGGCATGCATACGTACGGACGTGTAAGAAGAAACATTCATATTGCAGTTATTTTTTATTTTTTAATTTTTATTTACTTTTTCAGAGAAATCTCGTAACGTCTCTGCTTCTGAAACCACCCATAAGCTTATTGCCCTCTGTCACATTTTGCCACTTTCCGCCAGAACGGCGAGGTAATCTCTTGAAAGAAAACATTGCAACATGTAAAAATTAATTACAACACAGACACTCTGTCGCAAATACGACTATTTCAATTTTGACACAACCAACTATTGTATGTATGCATGTATGTCTTAACATAGCACCAGCTCCTGTCACTAGGGTTGTGTTGCGTTGAGTAGAAAAATTGGGATACAAAGGAAATGAACCACAAATTACAAGTAAGGGTGGAAAATTGTCGTCCCAAGGGAAGACGGAGAGATGGCTGTGGTAGATTATGTTTTAAACTGCACAGCATGTAACCATAATTGAATTGTGATGGAAGTTCATAATGGCTAGAGGGTCGTGCATACTATGGTAAAATGGACAGTAGTCAAAACATTACAGAGGGTGGTAATGTTAGCTCAGCTTTCTTTAATCTTGTAGTTTATGCCCTATACGTATTTGCACTGAACTTATCAGAGATTTAGTTTCCTTTTTAAGTCATAATGGAATGACGAAAATTGGTTTTCGGAAGGTATGGAGCTACGTCTAAGAAGATAAAGCACCAGGACACAAATAAATCATACTTAAATCATCAGAGTATTTTTCTTTTTTGGCAAGCGGTATTGTCATCATAGGGTGATAGATGTATAATGATACAAAGTTGATGGAAATTCGGATAAAGGCAACCTTACTCGAAAAGCAGAGAGGTCAATGATCCCATCGACAATGGTTATCACAAAACAACCAGCAGTCTAATTCAATTGTAATTGAAAAGACACAACAACCTAGCTAATGTTTGGAAGGTCACCCTAGTATAGAAAAGGAATTCTATTTCCCACTGAATTCGAAATAATAGTTAAGGAATAGTTTCTGAGATATTGTGATTTTTTTTTAATTTGTTCGTTCTCTTTTCACTTTAAATGTCATATCACGAGCTAGCAATGTCAGATTTGGCCGTTATTGCTATCAAATGAAAGACTTCAAAATGAAGAATAAACACATATAATGGGGTATTTAACTGGTTAAGCTGTTTAAAAGATGTCGATTAAAATAGGATTTTTTAAAAAATGAAATTTTAAAGATGATTCTGTGGTCACGGAAAAATAGAAATCCATGAAAAGTCCGGTTTCTCTTCAGGTAGCTGATATTTCATCATCATCATCAAACTGATACATTTAAGCTAAAAACAAGACCAACCAGCAGAAAATCGACTGTAAAATGACAAAGTTATTAGCGATTGAGGGAATAAATCCCAATCCCACATTTTCCTAACATACCACCTTGATCAAAAAGTTCCACGGAGCGAGAGTGTGGAGCTCCCATTATTCAGATTTGAGTCCTGCTTTTTTTTTGTTAAGTTGGTAGATATGTTTTTGACATTCCCTCTAAATTTTAACGTCATAGCTTGACATTTGCAAAAGTGTTGGTGATTTTTTACAATTTTTGAAATGGATTTAAATTTGCAGCAACGAATTTGTATTAAATTTTGTGTAAAAAACGGATTTAATGGTGCGCGAACGTTGGAAATGTTGGAAAAGTGTTTCGGCAATGATTCTCTGAAGAAAACGGTCGTTTACCAGTGGCACGAGCGGTTCAAAAGTGGTCGTGAGCCAATCGAAGATGATGAACGCAGTGGCAGACCATCGATATCGAAAACCGACGAAAACATTGATGGAGTAAAAGGAATGTTGGTAAATAACCGCAAATTAACCATCAGAGAGATAGCGGAGGACTTGAACATTGCCTATGGATCCGTCCAAGACATGTTGGTTAATGACTTGGGTTTCCGTCGTGTAGCAGCAAAGTTGGTGCTAAAAGACCTCAATTTCATGCGTGTTGACGTTGCAAAAAGAGATGATTTGCGAGGCTGAATCCGATCCCACATTCATCAAAAGGATCATTACTGGAGACGAGACGTGAATATGAATACGACACGCAATCCAGACATCAGGCAAGTGAATATCGTTCATCAAATGAGCCGAGACCAAAAAAACCACGTCATTTTCAGTCAAAAAAGAAGGCAATGCTCATGGATTACAACGGTGTAGTGCATCATGAATTTTTGCCAGAAGGCCAGACAGTAAACAAAGAGTATTATTTAGGCATTATGTGACGTTTGCGTGAAGCAATTGGCCGAAAGAGTCCAGAATTGTGGGCAGAAAACTAGTGGATTTTGCACCATGATAATGCACCGTCGCACAGTGCCATCATTATTTGTAATTTTTTGAGGAAAAATGCAACAAATACCATCCAACAGCCATCGAATTCACCTGATTTGGCTCCTTGTGACT
The DNA here is from genome assembly GCA_949129095.1 of Volucella bombylans. Classification (NCBI taxonomy): domain Eukaryota; kingdom Metazoa; phylum Arthropoda; class Insecta; order Diptera; family Syrphidae; genus Volucella; species Volucella bombylans. The sequence goes on along the minus strand of OX422143.1, from coordinate 106,482,720 downwards.
ACCGGAAGCGCTTTTCAGCAGCCGAGAGGAAGTAATGGAAAAATTGCAGGAAGCACTGATGTCCATCATGATGTCCGAAAACCGAATATAAAAAATGTGTCGAGGACTGGATCAAGAGCTGGCATAAGTGTGTTGCAGTCCATGGGGATTACTTTGAAGGGGACAATATAGATTTAGATGAAAAAACTTGTATTTTTAATTTTCTGAATAAATTCTTTGTGGTATGTATGTATGTAGATATTACTGTAGTTTAAGCCGACAAAATAAAAACAGGCATACGTTTCAATTAAAAGCAATTTAATGCGAGAAATAAAGTTAATTAAATATCAACTATACAAAACTAATAATTGATAAAAAATATGAAATTCAGTAAGGTAGCGTTACTTGGCACTTTGCGTTTCGTCTCGTGATCCGTTTTGTTTTAAGACATAGAAGAGAATGTTGATTTAAGTAGCGGGATACGTTTGGCATATCGAAGAGAAAAATATTACGGCTTTAACTTGGATTTGTAGTCGAATTAATTTAAAACAGGAATTTACTTTTGTACGTCACTGTTCTTAAAGTACATACACTAATTAATATTCTGCAAAAGTATCGGTTCATCTGATCGGATGATTTATCCGAAAAGTCTCAACTTCTGCACATAAGATGTTACTTAACGTAACACTAAGCGGTAACAGATCATTATTAAAGTAGACTTTGTAACGAGTGATTTTTATCTGTTAATGAGATAATCCAAAATTCGACCACTAGAGATTTGAAACTTAACATGTAAGCTTTACTTCAACTCTACATATATTATTTTTTTCGACAATTTATATATTAAGTTGGTTAAAATAAACAACACAATTTTGGTGGTTACCAAATTGTATTAAAATATTTTAGAAATAGTTTTGTCTGTTGCATCGTCGTTTGGTTTTGAACCATATGTAGTCTCCCAACGTTGCTTTATCCCAAAGCCCTTGATAGCGCCGCTCAATGGTCTTACTTTGTCGGTGAAATCTGCCACCGTGTTCGGTACTTACATCACCGGAAAGAAATTCAAACGCGAATGCAAAAAATGGATTTATAGAGACATATTTACTCCTGTTAGAAATTAATAAAATGGTAAAAAGAATAAAATAGAAAATGAACAAGAATGAAATGAAATAATGACATTTCGTTATCATTGTATCTTGTTGTATTTCTCCAGTAAATCGGTAATAAATTGGTAACAACCAGCCGATATGAATTCCAGGCCTAATTTTCAACAGATGGTAAATATGATGGAAACTCTGTGATTTTGAGCAATTTTTTATGTGTAGACCATCCAAAACGTCTTTCTTGAGTTTTAGTGTAGAAAGCTGCGGAAACGGGAATCTCAAATAGGAGAATACTTGGCCTTCCATGCCTAAGGCCGTCACAAAAAATTTTAATGAGGCCAAGTTAAATGTGCAATGCAAGAAAAGTTATATTTTCTTTCTTGGCAAGAGACACGTATTTAGTGTTGTATTTGCCCACTGTGCCGTGGGCCAGTTCCAGCCAGTTTTTTCTTCTATTATATGAATGTTATAATAGGTCTATTGCAGGACTCCAAATTTGTACCATTTCCCGCGTGAAAAAGAGAAATCATTTGAGAGAGTACAGTAAGCGAAATTCATTTATACGCACCTTTTTTTTCTAATTTTTTACATAAAATTGCTTTGGCAACACTTTTGTTTTTTAGAAAAGTGCATATACTAATTCTGTATTTTAAATAAAAAAACCATCATAATCAATCAAATCTGTTAAACACTATTTATTTAAACAAAATCACATTTTTCGCTACGAAATTCATTTATACGCATTTTAAGAAACTAGTAAAAAATATAAGTAAAACACATTTTAATTAAAAAAAAAAAACTTGTCAGTATTTTGTGTGTCCTCCATTTTGTTGGATAACGGTAAATATCCTATTCGATATGGAACTTAAAAGTAGATGGTGTCAAAACCTACAAGGTCCCATGTGCGCTTAATTTCTTCTTTAAAGCCCAGATGTTTTCAAACTGATGACCGTTTTTATAAACCTCTCGTGCCATTATACCACACAGATTTTCTATGGGGTTAAGGTCAGGACTGCATGCCGGCCAACGCTTAACTGGGATGTTTTGCTGTCTCAACCATTCCTGGGAGAATTTGGAAGCGTGAACAGCTGCGTTGTCCTGTTGAAAAATAAAGGCAGGGTCATCAACATTGTCTTCTAAAAAAGGAATAAGCGCTGTGTCCAAAATTTCACAATATGTTTCCGAGTTGATTTTAGTTGGAAAAAAACACAATTGCGCTTTTCCGAAAGAAGAAAAAGCTCCCCAAATCATTACACTGCCTCCATGGCAGTTCCTGCTCATTCTTGGTGAATTGTTGTGACGTAAGTCATGCCAGTAAGAACTGAAACCATCTGGTCCATCCAGGTTAAACTTTTGTTCATCAGAGAACTGTACTGTATAACTGTATTCCATTTTTCGTCGCAAGTCATATGCTCTCTGGCAAATGATAATCGAGCTGTTTTATGATGGATTTTCAGAAGTGGCTTTTTAAGCTGTTTTTTGTAAACCACGTTCGGAGTACTCGATAAAATTTGTTGAACTTGACGCTTTGTTATTGGCAAATCGAGATGAGCAACAATTTGGCCAGCAGTCATCTTGTTTTGGGTAGCTTCGATTACAATCCAGTTCCGTTCTCTTCAAGTTATTTTACTCCAGCCTTTCGACCATCATTCTTTCCATACGAATCACCTTTTTAAGGAAATTTCTGATGAGCTCTTCAGAACGATTGATTTCACGTGCAATTGCCCTATTGGAAATGCCGCGCTCTTTTAAGACCGTTATCTTAATCTTTTCTTCCGCTGTTAAATATTTTCCTTTTTCCATTATGGATTTAAATATTTATTTTTCTGAAAATTAGTTCTAAGATATTATTTTTTTATTTAAAAATATGTGATCTTTAACCTTTTTTAACTTTCACTTAAATTTTTCCACAGGAGTCAATCAATTTCACTGCGTATAAATGAATTTCGTGCTTTAAACAGCTGCCAATATTTTCTCTGCCTTATCTTTATCACAAAAAGATGCCGTTATCAAAACTGGTTCTTAAATCTACAATACCGCTTTAAAACCAACGGTCATGCAAATATAGATTTTTTTTAAAACCCTGAAATGACAGCAATTCTGTAATTATTTGATACAGTGTAGGGTGCGTATAAGCTAATTTCGCCCACTGTATTTGAGAGAGTAATTCATTTCCCCACCCTGCCAATTCCTACAAATTTCTTCACGAGATTTTTCTTTTGGTGGGAATTGTAAAAAACGTCAAATCAAAGAATTGTAAAACTCGTAAAAGTTTAAGTATATTTGTATGAATTATGACAATTTTATGAAAATGAACTCAAAAAAGGACTTGGACATGGACAAAGATGAGGAAAAAGAGCTTCAGATTGAAGTGAATTGATCAACTAATGCAATAGAACTCATAAAACGCGCATTTGATCAATAATAATGTTACTCTTGCTATGCAATTTCTTGCTTTGTTTGTTTTTAGTTGTTAATTTTGATTTTTCAAACACATTTTACACAAAAGCGTTCCCGCGAGATTTTGGGTTTAAGAGAGAATTCATCCCTACTCCTCAAACTTAAGCAAACAATTCTGTTTTACAAATTGTTACAAAAATCGAGCGCAACTCTCTCAAAGGCAAAAAAGGCAGCAATATTTTGTATAAACACCCATAGGTTAGGTTAGGTTAAATAAGAGTAGCTGTTGGAAATACCAACCCACTTAGGCCTATTGGCCCATTGTGATTCCACGTGGATTTATGATCCTCTTACTAATGGAACCAGTTTGAGCTTATAATAAACCATAGGAGACTGTTAACGTCTATGTTTTCTAGGTCCTTTAGGTCGTTGTGGAAGAAAGCTCCTAGATGAAGCTTTCTTCTCAGGGAGAGAGAAGGTGGAGGATTGTCTCCTCCTCTTCCTCGTCCATGCAGCTTCTACAGAAATCATTTGTAAAAACGCCAAGCCTTCTTGTGTGCTTGCCTATGAGGCAGTGTCCAGTGATTACACCTATTATGGCGCTGAGATGTTTCCTATTTAAAAGGATCAGACATTTAGAGCGATTCAGATCCAGCCTTGGCCAGATCTGTTTTGTCGCTAGATATATTTGCCCAGCAGTTCACCTAAGGTCTGTTCTTTTATTGGCATCCAGCTTTAATGTTAGTTTGCACGTAGCGATTGGTATACCTATACTACCCTTTTCCAGTAGAATAGGTAGAGTGGTTCCAATTTTGTCAAGTTCATCGGCTCTGCAGTTCCCTGGAATATCTCTATGGCCCGGTACCCAACAAAGGTGAATATTGAATTGCTCTGTCATCTCCATGAGAGATGATCGGTATTCAAGGGTGGTTTTAGAATGTAATCAGACCGAGTCCAGGGACTTGATGGCGGCCTGACTATCCGAAAATATGCGATATATGCAGATATCAAGTTTTTCTTCAGCCAGGACAGAGTTTCTTTAATCGCCAAAATTTCCACCTGGAACACGTTACAGTGTTTTTTAGATCCATCTGTGTAGAGATGGATTGACTTGACCTCCATGAAAGCATCTTCCTCCCAGAATGATCTAGAGGGGAAGCTTACATGGAAGTTTTTGTTAAACCAAAGTTCAGGTATGGTGTAATCGATGTTCTTTGTTTAAGAATGTTGAATTATTTGCCCACTGTTTAGTCGCCTTAAGGTTTTTTTTTTCCAATATGCAATAGAACTGCTTTCAATGTTGTGCTTAAGGCTTATGACGGTTTCTGTAAAATGTTCCATTGACGCCCGGAGCCAAGAGATTCCGCTGCTTCAGGCGAGATGCAACTTTTTCATTCAGACTGAATCAACTGAATCATTCAGTTCAGGCTGCGTGTAACGTTGCGACTGCATCTACGGCTCAGTTCTACTTCTTGTGCCTGCTTCTTGTGATGATTCGGAATATTTAACGGTTGAATCGAGGCACTCACGATGAGAGAATTCACTTGAATGTGGAACTTGAAGCGAAACAAATTCTCCAGTGGTGTAGTGCCATTTGACGTTCTTTCCAAAACAAGTCGATTTACTCAAGCTAAAGTAACAATGAAGCGTACGACGGAGCTGCTCTTTCCATATCATCGGTACACCGAATTTCATGTATAGTCTAATTTGGAATAATTAATAAAGTTATTAATGACATGTTCATATGAAATCATCTACAATTTGTTTATATTAATGTGAATTTACTGCGTTGAATCGGAAGGCCACGATGTAAGAGTTATTTGGCACGATAAACACACGATGTTTGGTCTCCTTCGCTCATGAATAATTGCAGGTGCTATTCCAAAATAATTGCAGGTAATTCTCTTTTAATGAAACCGTGAACCTACGTCTATTTGCCTCGGCGGTAAAATTACCACACCCATAACAGAAATTATTCGGATCCTTGTCGCACTGAGATTCTCTTGTTCTTTTAGCCATTTCGGTGAGCGCAATGAAATAATTTCACTGAAATTTGTATAAATTTAATTTTTTTTTTTCAAATTTGATGGCAAACTCATACAATAATTTTCCAAAATTCCTGAATATAAACAAGCCACAGTACGTTTTGTAAAAGCTGTCAAAGCGAAATTTCAGTTTTCGCTGTAGCAACATGACAGAAAGGTTCAATTCCTGCATGATCACCGTTTGCGGCGTGAATTCGCTGAGTGATATGGAAATTTGTTGATTTTGAAGCTTGGAAAGTCTAAAGTTGATCCATCAGCTACCGATGCACTCCGAAAATGTACAGTTTGATGCGGTTAATAGGCTGGCGGTACCATCGGTCCGTACTTCTTCAAAAATTCAAAAAATCGAAATGTCACCGGCTGGTTGGTATAAAACATGGATGTTGTTCCTTAACCTTTTTCTATCGCACATACATACGAAAGCATCACTCGCTGATATGTAGGAGTTTCATTACATAAAATTCAGTATCAGCGGTGAAGCGGAGAGACTTCTTCAGCATCTGGCCATCGACATGTACTATACAAGGTGGAGTAAAAGTAATATAATAATGTGAATGTGCCATATTTTTGCAATTGTCGTCAAGAGTCAGAATGCTTTGACATTTATGTTGTATACATGTAGAGAATTAGCTGACAGCGATTTCTAATCTCTTATTTTAACGCAGCGAAAATTTCGTCGTCGTTTTCCTCGTAGTCCTGTACCATATGCGAGTTTGGCTGAGAGATGTCGTACCGAGAAAGTTCTCAAACATCGACGAGATGACGTTATACACAATTTGGCGAACTGGTCGTTCATTGGTAGATTACTCGCCAGGATGGATACATTATATTCACTGCTGCCTTTAGGACGAGCTATTTCAACAACAGGAAGTTGAAATATAATACAGATGAAGGTGAAAAATACTACAACGTCACTGCCGGAGTTCCACAGGGATCGGCCTTAGGGCTCTTATTGCGCAACATCATTTACAACGGAGTTCTAAGATTGGTGTTGCCTGTGGGGGTGGGGGTAATTGGAATCGCCGATGACATTGCTGTCGTGACAGCAGGTAAACAGATTCGTACAGTTGAATCCGCTATAAACGAAGCTTTTGTCTGAATAAAGGATTGGCTAGCAGCCGCCCGCCTATAACTAACTTACAATAAAACAGCAGCTGTCCTCATAACCGGTCGAAAATCTGTAGAGTTCGCCAACTTCCAGATTGGTAACCAAATAATCAGGTCCAAAGAAGCGGTTAAATATTCTCTAATGATTCTGGACAACAGATTAAGTTTCAAAATACACGCGCACTATTTAACCAAGAAAGAATAGCAAATGTAGGGAGCTCTCTAGCACATTGGTGGACCTGGAAACACAAAAAGGATCCTACTTTCCAGAGTTGTAACATCAGTTCTGTTGCATTCCGCCATAGTCTGGGCGCAGGTACTGAGTACGACGGAGACTCTTTCTCTATGGAGAAACAGCGGATTTTTATTTATATCAGAGGAGGTCGCCTTTGTTTTAGTTGGAATGGATTCCATCGATATGCTTGCTGATTGAATGTTGAGGATATATTTATAACAGAAGAGCCTTAAGTCAACACGATGCCAATGGAATCAAGAGGGTCAAAATTGAAGAAAAAGCAGCGTCAGTAGCTATGTGGCAAGCTCAATGGGGTAATACAACGAAAAGCAGATGGACATACAAACTTATACCGACAATTTATACTGGGTAGAACGTAAACGTAAAGATGGAGATTGCAGCAGTTCCTGTCTGGTCATGGTGGTTATCGGAAGTATCTCCACCGTTTTTGGCAACACAGCTCACTACCTTGCCCCGAATGTCAAAATGAAGATGAAGATACGGATCATGCAATATTTTATTGCCTACGCTTCATGGCAGTGACTCTGCCCAGAACGTCGCTAATCCTCCTAATATATAAAAATTCTATGAAATGAGATAATCAGGCTAGCGAATCGTGCATGCTGGTAGCCCGGGCCACTGGTATCTATAAAGACTACACACCCCTCGGCGCAAGAAAAAAAAAAAAAAAAAACTCCGTTGGTCGAATTTTGGTGAAAGACCTGAAGATGTGAAAGTGCAAACCGTTCACCAATTGCTGGTGCGCCAACCTAATGTAAGGAGAGGATGATTTCGTATACAAAATCAAGATGAGCGACAAAGCCCATTTCCACTTAAGTGGTTATGCATTTGCATTTCTGGGGCACAGAGAGTCCACATGAAATCCCAGAAGAACCATTGCATCCCCTCAAAGTTACTGTTTGGTGCGGCAAAGAATATGTGAATGGCTCTCATTTTTTGAGGACGCCGACGTCATCATCAAAGTTTTGTTGGTTGCAGCAGGGCGGAGCAATAGCTCACACAGCTCGAACAACAATGGAGATTTTGAATCGCCAATTTCCAGGCCGTGTAAACCACAAACCTTGCAAGTCTTGAAAGCCAACATTGAAGAAGAAATAACCAATTTAGAGCCAGATGTTTTGGGAGCAACTATTCAAAATGTGCATCGACTCAGGAGTTGGTCATTTGACAGATATAATTTTTTTTTCCAAATTAATGTCATTAATTGGAACAATTTTTACTTGAGCTTGAAGATTAAGGCTTGAGGAGACTGGACAACATGCTCGTATAAGGTACTCTGTGCATTAAAGAAATGTCAAAAGCCTTTGTCGTTTGTTTCCCTAAGTCAAGCTGTTTTTCACTTTTAAGGCACACAAGCGTTTTTCAAACACACTATATATGTACAATATTTGTACTAAAGCAACATTTTTAGAAATAAAATAAATAACTAAAACAGTATTGCATCGTTTTTTTTTAAGGCATAGATTTTAAGCATGCTTTCATTAACACACTTGCCACCTACGAAAATGGGTGTAATTTTCGATGGATACCTTGTAATCCTGACTCCCGGTGGGTGATTCATAAGGACTAAACGGAGAAGAGTCCATGTGTTGGGAACCACTTGTTGCAAAATAACCGCCAAACATCCACTCAAGTTTATCTCAAGTTTTGTACTCAAAAATGATGAATCTATCATCCGCAGTGTGTCACTGCTTACTCCTTATTTTCACTCATAGCAATGAGTTTTGAATTTTCGTTTGATTATAACTCAAAGTTCAGTTTTGGTTCAGCAGTGGTGGGATGTTGTGCTTACATACTCGTACATAAATTGGCAGTCATTATTTGTCTATGAAAATTTACGTGTTAATTAAACAATCTCGCAAATGTGTTCTATCATTTCCTGACAGGTGACTTCGAGAGGCTATTTGTTGTGTGCGATGAGCATGGATATACCATACATGTAGCCCTAGCCGGTAGAACCCGAACTTACTAGCAGGAATGATTCCGTAGAAGATCTGTATGTATTTCTTTAGTGTGTTTGAGGAAGACATGGGATAAGGGTTCTCTCTCCAGGCGAATGTATACGAGTAAACCTTTTTTGAAAAAAACATAACTTGTTTGGAATATTTATTTTACAGATTTTGCTTAGTTTTAAACTGAGAGCAAAACCGTTTGTCTTATTTTCCTTCATATTCGAATAAAGTAACATTTTTATATAGCGGCGAATTCCCTACGAATTTCGCAGAATATTCAGAACAGTCAAAACATTGCTTGACTTTTTCTACTTCATCCATAAACGAGTATTTACCTCAAGCTATCGCTCTTTAAGGTAACTGAACACTGTGTGTGGCGGGAAATAGGTCAAGTACAACCTCTCGTTTTCATAACCCAGGGAAACAAGAAAAATCTTTTTTCTGCGTCCGTAGTTTTCGCAGTGAATTCTGTGAATTTTGTGCCGTGAAAGTAAAAGGGATGAACCGATACAAAAGCACTCATGGTCTTATCCAAACATAACATCTGCTAAGACATCAACGCTACATAGTGAAGAGTTGCCTTTATCGATATTTGCTGCCTTATCAAACGTGGACAGTAATGATAATGTTTTTCTCAGGGTGAACTTGCATCAAGACTTAAGGAAAAACACTTTCTTCATCCTGACGTGTCAATAACATTGTAGTGGACTAGAAGCGAAATATTCTTCCATATTTTACTGAGAACAATGATATCGTAGGTATATTATGTGGATATTCCTAGACTTTTAAATTTAAGCGCCTTTCAGTACATCAATAGCTCAAAAAAAAGTTTGAAATGTGTGTTGCTGCATAAGGAAACAAATTTGCTTCAATTCCGATAGGTCATTCAACGAAACTTAATGGCGCATTTAAAGATGTTAGCATCGTTAGCTTCCTATGTAAGTTCCATTTGGGAAATCTTAGATCGAAAAGGAACCACGTGGGAAACCAGAAACGGTAATTGACGACAATGTTTTAAAAGCAACGATAGATGGAGCCAAAGAAAAACAGTGCAGGATATTTCACCGAACCTGGGAGTATCTCCCATGACAATAAGTCGACACCTATCTCTAATAAGAAAAGTAAAAAAAAAACTCGTAAAGTGGATGGGTCACGAAAACTACATATGCCGCTTAGAAATCTGTGCACCGCTGAGGCTTAAGGCGATTTAAAATTCTTCCACTGTATTCACCTTTTTCGCAGTCTGGAGGCATTTTGTCGGCAGAAGGTATTCCGCAACCGAGCAGAGGTCACAAAAGCTTTTGAAGACTTTATAGAGTCCAAAAATCAAGCCTTCACGTTGGAAAAGAGTGATAGATGATAACGGTTCATATTCTGAATGAATAAAAAATTATACAAAAAAATATTGGCTTTTAAATTTTTACCTCAAAATCGGACATATCATGTGGTACAATTTAACAAATAAGTTAGGAAAAACATTTAGTATGCGACTTTCAGATGTATTTTTTTTATCAGCGCAGTCCTCAAGTAAGGTCCAATAATAGCCTGCCATCATATGGCGATCCCATCAACCTTGATATCTTTTTTCCACGGTCTTTATATCTTGATCGGACTGTTCCCCAGTTTTTGGAAATTCACAATCAATTTGGCGACTATTTCGAAATAATTTGCAGCTTTGTGGTTCCTCAAAAAGTTGCTCACAACTGATACGAAGCTCGTCCAGTTCATGCATCATGTGATTTTTAAAATCATTGTCTTTTGTAAGACTACGGATTTATTTTCCATAAAAGATGGTTGCTTTTGATTTTTCTATACTGAGGCCAGGAAACGATTGACAAATATATTTGAAGCAAACGATGCTAGCTTTTCCCACAGTCATACCTATTTTCGACGGCCAATCTTTTGAACTATACCTAGTGATATTTTTTTGCCCGACTATCCCAGGGGTGTTTAATGTAACCACTCTGCTGACCCAATAAAAAATTTACCATTTTTAAATCTAGACAATCTGCTACAGATATATAAAGGGTTTTCCAATAGGGACTTGAAAACTTTGAATTTAATTTGTGAACGTATTCTTTCACTAATCATCAAACTGTCACTGTCAATTTATTCAGTAAACTCAACATATTCATAATTACACGAACGAGCAACGTCTGCAAATTATAAAAATTTTCTACCGGAATTCGGGATCGGTGACTGCAACTTTAAGAGCGTTAACTCCAATTTTCGGTCGTAATTCTCATCCTAGTAGGTAGACAATAACAAGTTTAGTGCAAAAATTTGTGTCTACATATGCGTTGTGTGATGTTGCTGTGTCAGTGAGAAAACGCGTTGGTCGAAGTGTCGAAAATATCGCTGACGTTCAGGCGTCCGTAGCAAACGATCCAAATCAGTAAATTCCACGGCGTTCTCAAGAATTGGGCATCGCTCAGACCACATTATGGAGTATTTTGCGTAAGGATCTTGGTTTGCACCCATACAAGATCAAGCTGACTCAAGAATTGAAGCTTTGGACCATTTGAAGCGACGTACGTTATCCGATTTGATTCTGGAGAAGATGCGCCAAGATGATGAATTTCATCGCAAAATCATCTTCAGTGACGAAGCTCATTTTTGGCTCAATGGGTTCGTCAATAAGCAAATTATGCGTTATTGGTCGGGTGAAAATCTTCATGAATCACCACTTCATTCACAAAAAATAACTGTTTGGTGCGGTTTGCATGTCGGCGGCGTTATTGGGCCATAATGATCGTCGACGATAACGATCGTCACGTTACTGTGAATGGTCAGCGGTATCGCGCCATGATCACCGATTATTTTTGGCCCGAATTGGAAGATATGGACTTGGACGACATGTGGTTTCAACAAGATGGTGCCACAAGTCACGCAGCACACGCTACAATCGATTTATTGAAGAGTAAGTATGGGTAGCGTGTTATCCCAAGACATGGGCCAGTCGATTGGCCCTCTCGTTCGTGCGATTTAACGCCGCTTGACTATTTTCTGTGTGACTACGTTAAGTCATTGGTTTATGCCAATACGCCAACGAAGTTGGAAGAGCTCAGAGCCAACATTGAACATGAAATAGCGGCCGTTTCCGTCGAAATGTGTGGCCGAGTCGTTGAAAATTGGGTCCATCACAAATGTTTTGATTGTACTTCAAGCCGATAATAAAGTTTTTGATCCCAAATGGTTTGCGTTTTGTTTAAAAAAAAGTCAAGTCGTTATTGGAAAACCCTATACTTGGGTCGGTGACTTTCATTGTAATGCCGACTTATTTTAGGAATTTGACAACAGTATAGATTTAGCATCCGTATTAAAGCCATAATAGTGCGATGTTATGCATAATCAATGATTTCCATGAAACAATTTAAAAATGAAGTAAACAAGTTTGTGCGCTTAGGGAATTACACTTTTCAACTCGTACACCACATTGGTAATGTCTTCGAAATTTGTACACTTTCTACATGAATTAAGAAGAATTTGCAACTCAGAAAGCAAACATTCTTGATCTTCTTTAAAAAAAATAGGGGCTCCAATTTCACAATGGATTCCACAGCTTCTATTGTGCCATTGTCTCTGTCAACTGGAATTTCAAAAATCTTTTGAAAAGGTTTGAAAGTTGAAAAAGAATCTTTTAAATTATCGTTTATACAGCTATAAAGTGCAACTATCTTGCTTTCGCCAGATTGATGTACGCTTTGGTTCCACTGTTCGGTAAGACATGCCATCAAATCACCAGTGGACCTGTTGCTACGAAAACCATATTGCCGGTCATTGAAAAGTTTTCGTGTTTCGAGATATTTCATGAGCTGACGATTTATCAGCGTTTCCATGACCTTGTAAAGAAGGGACGTAAGTGCAATGGGTCTGTAGAAGGAGAGAGAAGATGATTCGCCCTTTTTAGGGACGGGCTGGACAAATGCTGTTTTCCATCTGCTCGGGAAGAGTCGTAAAGAGTAGGATTGATGGAAAAGCTTACGCAGTGGTTTTGCCAGCGAGGAAGAACACCTCTTCAGAAGAAGGGGAGATATACCATCTGGACCAGCGGATTTATGTATGTCGAGATCTTTAAGTACTCTTGCTACTACACGAGTGCGATAGTAGATTCGTCCCATTGAAGATTCGACGCACTCAAGTGTAGGCGGTGACAAAGCACAATCTGGAAGTGTTGAGCTATATTGCAGTAATACTGCAAAATACATTGCAGTATTTTTTGCCTCAGTTTTTGGTCGTATAGGAATCTCATTCCAAAGAGAATGGTCCCTGTAATCATATCAGCAGCGGCATCCACGTCGTTATCGAGGAAGCATAACGACCAGTTAAAATTCCTAACCGCTCCAGTTGGCTTTCTCGTATTGCCATACGGTTCTTTTAGGATTTTTTTCTCTAACTGTGTGGTCGGTGTACGAGAAATTAGCTGATATGACACAATGGTCCGACGAGCCTAGAGGGGAGAGCACATCAATGATGTACTTATCAGGGTGAGAAGTTAAAAACAAGTCCAGGGTGTTGGCGGTATGACTATCAACGTCTGGAATTCGCGTGGGCTCATTTTCCGCAGCGAAGATCTCAACACACCGTCCTTCGGGTGTTGTTTGTCCAGAATGTCGAAGCCACCCAGAATTGTGTATATTGAAATCGCCCGTAATAACGATTTCAGTATGAGGATACAGGGATACAATTCTTTGAATGAAGTCAGACAGCGCATCAAACTCGTTAAAAGTTGAATTGCTGTCCAGTTTGGGGCTTGTATAAATAAAGCAGTAGTGGATAATTTGCTTACGGAGATGGAATTTTAACCACATGAAGTTGAATTCCGGATTGGAACATGGATCACATTGTGGTGGAGTTTGGTAAGCTACATCACTACGCACATAAATGGCGAGACCGCGGTGAGAGAAGAATAATGGCACTAGTTCGTAGCCAGGTAGCTTCAGATCAGAATGATCTGAGAGGTGTGGGCGGGGATCTACCTGTGTTTCAGTGCCAATACAGCTGGTCTATACTTACAGACGTGAACGTACGCAGAAAAGTGATTACTTTTTTAGCCCGCGTATATTGGCTACGTCTACTCTGAATTCCCTAGTCATAATCACATACTAACACAGAAAACACAAACACCGACGATACTAAGCAAGGCTGCGAAGTGAAAATTCTGACATTGATTTACCGGATCAAATTGTTGTAGGTGTTATGCCCTTACAACAATATGAAACAGTGCACCAACAAAATTTTCACTCGCAACCCGCTATCCATCAGTTGTTACATACACTCAGCCACTGCCCGGGCGAGGTGGGATACCCGCACTGTGTGATATTTTTTTTTTTTTGTCACTGCACTGCACTTTTTGTTGTTTTTTTTTGCACACGCTCGGCGTTTTTTGTTTTTTTTTTGCACAACACACGACAATATTGCGAGTGCACTGGTTGAGTTGTGCACTCGACGGTGGTCGACTCGGTACTCGATGTTAGTTACACTTGTTCTAAATCCAGAAGAAATGGTTTCGCACTTTTTAAAAGGAGATGTTTTGAAAATTCAATAAATATTTTTGGTACTAATACTTCATATTACCTTCCGTATTCCTTCCAATACCATGGTATGTTATGTCATCTTTTCCTCTTCTTTTGTTGATATTTTGTTGTACTGTTATTTTGTAGGTGCTGTCGTTCCAATGGAATGCCATTGCAATGATTTCCATCTTGTGAAGTTATTCAATATTTAAAAATTCATCTGGCTACTGATACTCGTACGTTGTCGGTCGTAATGCTGTCTTGATTTTACTTGATGTAAGGTTTTGTGGATTCTTGTTTGGATTTGTTGAAGTGGTACAATATGGGGGGGGGGCTAAAAATTTTAAGTACAATGTACTCCCTACTTGAAAATAAATAAGTACTAGTATTTGCCTAAGTACTCTGTTCCAAGTACATTTACTTGGTATTCAAGTACATATAAATCCTTCATACCTATGCCTACTAGAAAAACAAAATTAATATACTAATTGGCAACATTAGTCTAATTTCCACATAAAGAAGATCTGTTTGGCTAATTGTTGTTTTTACAGTTATTCTCAGTACTTAACATTAATGTTCCTCGTCAATACTCTCATTGTGCTTAAGCGATCAAAATGGCAAGGAAACCACAAAACCATTTGGTCCTTTTAATTAATTAACATAAAATACAAAAGAAGGAAGTGCTATTTAGTATTAGATTAGAAAATTGGTTAAAAGAATAAATAAAAACTAAGGCACGGTGCACACATGCGTTATTTTAACGCGCGGTGCTGCATAGGTGACGCTTTTGAATCTTACAGTACTCACAAATAAATTGGGTGGTACAGACACGTACGATGACGCTGTAACATTCTTGCAGGCAAAAAGACTCGCAGGTTTCCACGAGACCGCTGCGTCACAGCAGACGCGGTTGCGTCTTTCAGTACATTGTTTGTTATTGAACAGTGCACACATGCGTGATTTTGCCGCTAATTAAATTCAAAAAGATGCCAAACATGGAAGAATTTGATATAGAATTACTTATCAATGAGATAAAAAGATTTCCGGAAATATGGAGTGTTTCTTCTGAGGCGTACAATGACCGGCAAAATAAAAGAGCGGCGTGTATAAGTGTTTGCTGAGTATTTTGTGAAGGTTTCGAGGAGAAAAATGATAAAGCCATAAACGAAATATGTAAGTACCTGTCTTTATTTTATTTTTAATCAACATTTATGTGTAACATAAGTGATTTAATTTTAAATTCAAGTTAAGTGAAAAAAGTGTTTCATTAATCTTCAAATAGAGTTGTTTTGCCATGGAACACTACCAACATCAGATATAAAATAATCTGACAACTGATTTCTTACTTCAATTGAAGGCCCTGCAGAGTTATGTTGTTGTTCAATAAATCCTTCTATCGTCAATACATCTTCGATACTAAACCCATCCCAGCACAGCATGTTTTAAGCAAAAGTTTTGATAAATTCAAATTTGCATTGATAGGTTTATGAAATATTTTCCATTTATTGGAAAGTATTCCAAATGCGCACTCTACATACCTCCTGGCACGAGACAACCTGTAGTTAAATATCCGTTTTTTGTCCGACAAAACTTTGCCGTTAAAAGGCTTCATTATGTTTTTTTGAAAGTGCAAATGCTTCTTCACCAATGAACATGTAGGGCATATTTGGACTTACAGTACCTGGGAGGGGCTGCCCCATGGGAATATTTAATTCATTTTTCATAAGTTTTTCATGAAAATCAGTCTTTTCGAATACAGTGCTGTCTGATTCCTTTCCAAAAGCTCCAACGTCATTGTAAATAAAATTATATTTTGCATCTACAACAGCAAGCAATACTATGGAAAAAAAATTCTAATATACTCGTATTCATGTAAACCTCTCTAATGTTAGTTCTGCCTACATGTTGCGAATTTGGTCAAAATTCAGACAAAGAGCAATTCGCGAATAAGGAAACAAAGATAAGAACAAAAACAAACTATTAAGTTCGAATCGCGTACAAATAATGATGCTGAATCTACTTATATATTAATTGTTCTACGGTTGATCTATCTAATCTTAAATGAGACTTAAAATCTATCTCGCTATAGTCGTCGGTTAGATGAATTTTGACGAATAATAATAGTTCCCCTTAAAAATATAGATTTAAACAATATGAGTAAATTTTGAAACGATCGCAAAATCGAAAATATTTAATTATGTATGCATACATTTCCACATCACCCAAGGAGGTAGAATGCCAATGCGTTTTTTTTTTTGTGTTTTCCCCAGTAGGCCTATTCCTCTATACATATAAATATAAAACAATAGTCACACCCAAAACCAAAGCAACCACCGTAAACCAATCTTTAAACTACATCTGGCTAACTGGGAAAAATACACCGAACTGATAAAACATTACAACAACACAATCCCACTTTCCGATAACATCAATAAAGAAACTGCCAACATCAATAAAATAGTCCTTCAAAGCGCTCACCATTCCATACCACAAAACTCTCCACATATCCTAAACCATGGTGGAACAAAACCTTAGAAAAATTAAGAAAACATGGCAAGCCCTAAAAAAATCAATATCCAGAGAAAATATTATAAAATACAAAAAGGCAAACGCCGTCTTCAGAAGGGGACTCAAAACTGCCAAACAAACTGCCATTTCAATATTTACATTCAATATTCAAGCTAATACCGCATCTAATAAAATTTGGACAAACATTAGACGACTCTGTGGACTAAATAACATAAAACACATAAATACCATAATAAACCCAGAAACCAACCTACCGATATCGGAAAAATTTACAATAACCACCACGTTTGCAGCACATTGGTCTAAACAAGCCGATAACAGCAACTTCTCTCATATTTTCATTCAAGCCAAAGCCTCTCTATCTCACACTCTATCGCCTGCATCCAAAACAGCTCAACAAATAGAAAAGGAGATCAGTATGGTGGAACTTCTATCAGCACTAAAATCTCTAAAGGGACATACCCCCGGAATTGACAGAATTTCATACCCCATGATACAAAACACCCCACATATATTCCTAAATAGAATCCTCATACACCACAATCACATTTTCGAATCATTCATCCCTCAAAGCTACAAAACCAGCCTCTCCATCTCGATTCCCAAACCAAGCTCAAACAAAACAGATATTAGCTCATACCGCCCAATAGCCCTAAACCCCTGCTTCAGTAAAGTCCTTGACAAAATTATAGCTAAACGTTTATGGTGGTTTGTCAGCAAAAACAAACTTATCCAAACTAATCAAACCGGCTTCAAAAGAGGTAAATCTATTACAGGCAATCTACTCTACATAGATCATCTGATAGCAGACTCACTCACGCACAAAAAACACATATCAATAGTGTCACTGGACTTTTCAAAAGCATTTGACCGTATTGGCATACACGCAATAGCCACCCAACTCAAAGAATGGAACATCGGTCCAGATTTTATGCGCAACAGGAAAATTAAATGCCGTGTATTCAATTCACACTCCGAACCATTTCCTTACCAAAACGGTATACCCCAAGGATCCCCTATCTCGGTCATATTATTCCTCATTGCCCACAATAAGCTCGCGAATATTATACATCTACACAAAAACCTCAGTTTCACAGCATACGCCGATGATTTTCGCATACTCGTAAAATTCAATAAAAATCAAAAAAAAAACCAACACAATCTTGACCTATTATTCGAACATATAAACGATTGGTGCTCCTTCTCAGGAGCATCCCTATCAACCAGCAAATGCAAGCAACTACACAAAAAACAACAACACTAAGAATCCTCGGTTTAATATTTAACAATAAATATAAATGGGACGACCACATCAATATCTTGACAGCATCACTCAACAAGAAACTGAACATACTTAAATGTCTATCTTGCACAAGATTTAATTCCAACACCAATACGCTAATAAACACACTAAAAACAGTCCTTGTATCTCAAATTGACCATGTCTTATCTTCTATGGAAACGCTCCAAAAACAACTTTACATAAACTCCAATCTATACTCAACACCTCTATCAGGATCGTACTCCGAGCTTTCCGAACAACACCCATTAAGAACCTACTTCTGGAAGCTAATATAAACACGATTACCGAACGATGAGAATTTCTTACATCTAAATTAATAAAAAACCTATCGTTAGCAACACAATCACCCATACACAAAATACTTAAAAAATTCAACGCAAACAAAAATAATACAAAAAAAATACCACCAGTCATATGCAATTGCCTAAACCTTTGCTCAAAACACAATATCCAACTTACATTACTACCAGAAACATTCCCATCAAAATCCCTGGACCTTACCAAAAAAATAAAACCAAACACATTATATGCTCCGACTCGCTATCAGCACTTAAAGCCATCGACTACAGTAACAATATTAACTACTACGAAACTTCAATCCGCAATTATCTTATCCAATACCCAAATATCAAACTATTATGGGTCCCAGGACACCAGAATATAAAAGGGAACGAATTACCTGACCACCATGCCAAATTCGCCCCAAATATCCACTCATCTATACGCAGAACTCCAACCTAACCGATATTACAAAACTTCTAAAAAATAAATTAGCTGATCAAAGAAGTAACCGTCTAACTCAAACCTCAACCTGGTACCAAAATCTAAATATAACACAAAAAGCGGACCAATACCACAAGACAAAATATCAAGATTAATGCAAACAAAAATTATTAGATTACGCCTAGGACATACAAAACTCACGCATAAACATTATATAAACAAAGACTTATCGAATATCTGTCAATCTTGCTCAACTAATACACAAATATCCATCTCACATATATTAGCCGAATGTCCAACTTTTACAAATCACCGTCTAACAACTTTCCAAAAAAAGGACCCGATATCTATGTTAGCTGAAACTACAACAGAAAATATACACAAAATAGAAAAATATTTGAAAATTACGAAACTAATACATGAAATATAAATATCCGTCAACGTAAACACTCCTGGGAACACCATCTTACAAATAAACACATCTAAGAAATTTAGCTGAATGCCCCGAAGCCATGCAAAAATACTTAAGTTAGGTTATTAGTTTTAACTTATACCTTACTGTAATAATAAAATAAATAAATAATATAAATACAAATCTTGTTAAACATTTCATGCATTAAAAATAACCAAAAAAATCAACAACGAAAAAAATTTGTAGGAACTAATAAATATAAATTAAATACGTTCACGCAACTATTGAATAAATAATAAACCATACACACATATTATTGCACTTGCCTGTTTTTTTTTTTTTTTGTAAAAAAGTTATTGCCCAGTAAACGAAAAAATATGAACAAGTTTAAAGCTAAAATTAAATTACGTACATTTTACAAGAATAATTTTTTTTTAAAGAAGCCACAGAAAAACATAAACTAAAGTTAGGTATTGTACTCGTATTTCCATAGGCAAGAAAGTTTAAAACTAAAAAGAGTGTTGCCTTATGGTGCTTTGAAAATGATCTTACGGGCCTTTATTTTGGCAAAACCTTCCACTAGAAAATTACTATCAAGCTCCGACATAATTTCTTTTTCAATTGATATGATTGCCAAAGATCCCAGGAATCGTTCCTGGGACATTTAAGAACGTAAGAATTTTTTTTTATAATCTTAAATTTGGAAAAAGAGCGTTCTCCTGATGCTATAGTAACTGGTAAAGTTAAAACTATTCTTAGGACTATAACAGTATTTGGAAAAACAGTCTACATATTTCTGTTATGAATGAAATTAAAAATGTCTATCGCGGAATCATTTTCATTAATCAAAGTTGACAACATGATGATTTCTCAAAAAATTTTAAATTAAAATTCTACCTTAAATCTTTCTTGCGGTTCTATGATGGGCTCATCTCCTCCTTCGTAGGAAAACCGAGTAGTCCTTTTTCGGGACCGCAAGACCGCGATAACTAGAAAAGTGCAAGGAACTTCTAGATCAACAGCTACTCGTATGATCCTAGCTTCCTCTAAAAACAAGGAGAATTTTTCATCATTTCTCAATTTTATGAGAAATTGTTTTGTTGCTAGCTTGCTGGCAATATTAATCCTATCTGAAATTGTGTGCCAAATTACAATGCAGCAAATAAATCTAAAATCAGTTACCTTGCCACCAAGGGACTGGGCCATATTTTTGGATTTAGGGTCGTCAGTTTGCGATAGTTCAACAAGGGATTCATAAACTTCTCCCAAGTGTAGGTATAATGGGCTGATCGCATCTATTCTGCTCTCCCATCTGGTCATACATAGGGGTCTTAGTGTTAAACTTATAAGATGTTTTTTCAGAATCGACCATCTATTTATAGAGCTAGAAAAAAAAAACATACAAACTCTTAACCGTGTCAACAAATGACACTGCATCAAAATAATATTGATGAACATAAAGGATTACTAGGTTCAGCGAATGCGAGAGCATGGGACGATCAAAGCTTACAGTTTGCAGGAGTTGCAGAAAATTGCCGTTGTCTTGCTCGAATAAAACATCGGAGCTTCCTCTAAATGCTAAGGATTGTGTAGCATTTCTCCAATGCTCAGTTTCCTTGGCTATTTGGTTTTGCATTCCAGAGTCTATTGTTTTGCCTTTTTGCAAACGTAAATCTAAATCTCTCCAAGCCCGAAAAGCTTTCATATGTAAGGGACTTGTCTCATATAAGAGACAGCAGAAGCAAAAGATAGGGTCCGAAGATTTCGAGTAAACTAACCATGCCCTTGATGTTTTCTCAGCACTTTTTAAATGTCTTTGGTAAAAACGGGTACTAAACTTTCTACTTTTAGTTACAAGGAAATCAAAATTTTCTACTTGAACAGGACCCTGCTCCACTAATACTCGTAATTGAATAACTTGGTCACTCAAATTTGGCCATAATTTAGGATCTTCAAATGCTGGTAAAACGACCCCCGCTCCGGCGCCCCGGCTACTGCTTGTACGGGAGAAAGCATCAAAGAAGTCGAAAAACTTGTTCTTGAGGATGTCCGAATAAAGGTGAAAATGATGGCAGAGAATTCTTCATGACCATCTTCTTCATCTCGTAAGGCTGAACTGGCTGACTGATAGATAGCAGTTTTTTGAGAATAATGACCCACTGAAGATGGTTTTCTTGATGATATCACATCGATTATAGTTTTCTTTTCCAAGTATCTTTGTATCGCTAAGTGAAGAAAAATTAATAACAGGTGTACTAAGTGGGGTGAAAAGTAACCTCCTTGGGAATGAACAATTTTTTTTTTAATGTTTTTTTTATTTTATTCAATATAGTCGTTTTTTAGCTTGATACACCTATTCCAGCGATTTTCCAACTCCTTGATCCCGTCCGAATAGTAATTTTCTGGAAGGTCTGCAAAATACTCCTCCGTGGCGTCGATGATTTCCTCGCGTGAGCTGAATTTTTTATTGATGAGCCATCTTTTGAGGTTTGGAAAGAGATAATAGTCCAAGGGAGCCAAATCGGGCGAATACTGTGGATGCGACAGCAATTGAAGCCATAAGTCATTGATTTTAGCCGTGGTTGCGATGCTCTTGTGCGTCGGCGCATTGTCTTGCCAAAACAAAATTTTTTTTCGGTTCATGTGAGGCTGTTTTGCAGCGATTTCAGACTTCAATCGCTCCAATAATGCACAGTGATACTCGCTGTTGATGATTTTTCCTTTTTTGAGGTAGTCCACGAAGAGTATGCCATGACAATCCCAGATAACCTTTCCGACCCATCGAGCCTCCCTCGGCCGCTTCGGAGAACTCTTGCCGGCTTCAGTCCATTGCCGGGCATTCATTCTGTTCTCTTTGCTGTAATAGTGGATCCTAGTTTCATCAACAGTTAAAAATCGACGCCAAAAGTCCGCCCGATTCCGCATCAGCAAGTCCAAAATTGCAACATTATTGACCATCACAAGAAGAAAGCCGCCTTTATAAAGATATGTATAAATCAATCATTGCGTAACCAACATATAGTTATGTCTGCTTCTCAAGATATCCGATTAGTAAAAAAAGGTAAAAGAAAATTTATACATAAACTGTTGTTAAATAAATAAATTTCTTTTCTTTTTCAGTGTTAGTCGAGATTTGAATTCATTCTTCTTGGCAACTGTACCACTGCGTTACGCCACCACATTTAAGAATATTTAAAGTGTCCAACAAACATTTCCCAATTTCTTCTCTAGGTAAAACAAACAAAACAAACTTCGGTGACTCACTCCGGTCTATAACTTCTAACAGAACTGAAGCTGACAGATAGCTTCCCCGAGTAGGTACTAAAATGTCTTCTGCCATTCTTCACATAGCATTATCATTCCATTGCTTTTCACCCAAAGGTATCTAATCAATTTCTGCAGTGGGGAGGCATTAATTCTGCTGAAGCTTTAGGTGATTGCACCTGTCAAGAATATTTTCATCACATGTTGCATATGACAATAAAACTGAATGTCATGGACGATGCTAGCATACTCGTTTGCACTGTTCATGTCACTCCGCATACGGGGGTAAATGTTTGCTAAATGAAAGCGACTTCGTTATATGTATCTCTTGTAGAACAAACATGGAATTCGTGCTGGAATCATAGCTGAGTTAAAATGTCGTATTGGAAAATTCTAAATGAATAATGTACATACTCATACAAGATCATTTTTCAATCGTACATCATACAGACTTCTGTTGCAAGTGTGTAACCATATTCTGAGGCGTTTTATTTGTAAAGTATCCATTATTAATACTCCCGCTGCATTTTTCTCCTACGTTGTTTCTGTTGAAAATAAACAAAGAACTAGTCCATTTCAACTGGAAACCTAACATTCAAGAAAGAGTCAATAAAGCTACAATAGCTTTATTCTCTTGCAAAAAAGCCATTGGGAACAAATGGGGCCTTCAACCTCGCATAACCCACTGGCTATATATCTCGGTCATAAGACCGATACTTACTTACAGGGTTGTCTGGTGGATGGCCTTGGAAAATGCAGTCAACTGCCTTAAACTAAACAGAGTCCAAAGAACAGCATGTCCATGCACAAGCGGAGCCTTGCGGTCTACCCTCTCTGCGGCATTAGATATTCTGTTTCACTTGACACCCCTCGACATTTTTAGCAGGCAAGTAGCTGCGACTGCGGCTATTCGCCTTAAAGCGACTAAACAGTGGACAAATAATTCATTTGGCTACGCCAACATTCTTAATACATTAGGAATCCTCACAGAGAACATCGATTACACCATACCTGAACTTTGGTTTGACAAAAACTTCCATGTAAGCTTCCCCTCTAGATCATTCTGGGAGGAAGGTGCTTTCATGGAGGACAAGTCATGACATCTCTACACAGTTGAGACTAAAACCGATAGCGGAGTTGGTGGCGATGTTTTCTCAGATAAGCTAAATCTAGCCTCTCTTTCTGTCTTCCAAATCACTGTTGCGTGTTCCAGGCGGAAATTTTGGCGATTAAAGAAGCTCTGTCCTGGCTGAAGAAGAACGTGATATCTGCAAAGGATATCCGCATATTTTCGGATAGTCAGGCCGCCATCAAGTCCCTGGACTCGGGCTCATTATACTCTAAAACCGCCCTTGAATGATCATCTCTCATGGAGATGGCAGAGCAGTTCAACATTCACCTTTGAGATATATTCCAAGGAACTGCAGAGCCGATGAACTCGCCAAAATTGGAACAACTCTACCTATTCTACCGGAAAAAGGTAGTATAGGTATACCAATCGCTAACAAACTAAAAGAACAGACCTTAGGTGGAATGCTGGGCAAACATGTCTAGCCACGAAACAGATCTTGCCAAGGCACTGCATCATAGGCAAATACGCAAGAAGGCTTGGCGCTTTTACAAATGATTTCTGTAAAAGCTGCATGAATGAGGAAGAGGAGGAGACAATCCTCCACCTTCTCTGCACATGTCCAGCTCTAAACGATCTAGAAAACATAGACGTTAACAATCTCCTATGCTTTATTATAAGCTCAAACTGGTTCCATTAGTAAGAGGATCATAGATCCACGTGTCATCACAATGGGCCAATAGGTCTAAGTGGGTTGGTATTTCCAACAGCCACTCTTACCTAACCTAACCTAACCTAGTCCATTTCACAAGAATTGAATACTCTTTTGTAGAAAGATGAGTAAGTGCTTATACAAGGTGGCGCAAAATTAATCATCCAATTTTGTTTTTGAATTACTTTTTTACTAAATAAAAAAAAAAATTATTTTGAGTGATGCAAATCTTTACTGGACCTTTACAATTATTTTGTTTAGTGGAAAAAAGATATCCGCCAAGTGGCTGCCGCCGTTATTGATACACATTTGTGCCCGTTTTTCGCATTTTCCATGGCTTTCCGCAATATTTCCGATGATAACTGTTCGCATTCCTGCGATTGTCTCAGGCTTGTTGGCATAAATCCGCGAGAAAGAAGTCTGAGATGGTTAAATCGGGCGATCTTGCTGGCCATGCCAAGTCACCAAAACGGGAGATTACGCGACCAGGAAACGCTTCCTTCACAATATCCATTGTGTGCAACTGCACCGTGTTTTTGAAACCACATGTTCACCAAGCCCCGCTCACCCAATTTCGGCAGTAAGAAGTCGTTTATCATGGTCCTGTAGCGTTCGCCAGTAACAGTGACCGTATTGCCGATGGCGTCCTCAAAAAAATACGGCCCAATCTCTCCTCCCGCGGGAACGCCGCACCACACAGTGGCTTTGAGTGGATGTAATGGCTCTTCGTGCATCACACGCGGATTTTCAATACCCCGAAGATTATTGACGTGACTGCTTAAGTGGAAATGCACCTCGTCGCTCGTGATGATTTTCGACACAAAATCCTCCTCTTCGTTGTTGAGAATGAGGATGGCTTTGCAGTAATTCACACGCGACTTACGGTCAGCAGGCATTAACTGATGCACTGTTAGCACTTTGTACGTGAACATGTGTAAGTCTTTCACTAAAAAATTCGCTGTACGGTCCGTTTGGTAATGCTCAATTGCGTGGCCCGTCGTCTGGTTGATGTTTCTTCGATCTCAGCGATATCGGCAGTCACAGCCGCGATATTCTCGGTCGATCGACTAGTCCGGTTGCGGCCACGCCCTGCATGGTCTCCTGTGGTTCCACTCTTTTCGCGTCGACTAGCTAAGCGCCGGAATGTTGGCGCAACAGGATTAGGAAATCGACGACGAGTATAGCGCTTCATTGCTTGTCTGTTTGTATACGTACGATCATTTGCAAAATTTATACCATCTTCCGATGGGGTGATTAATTTTGCGCAAACTTGTAGTAAAAGCACAACACAAACGCGATCGTAGCTTCAGCACTCATAGTAAGTGCTTCGCAATGTAAACACTTTAGCTTGGAAGTAGGGAAGACACAGTGCTTTAAGCATAGCGTGAATGTCGCTTACGCCTTCCTCGTCCTCGGTGATAAGCCCTATACATTGGTGAAACTTCCTTTACACTTGCAAAAGGTCGACAGGTTTTAACCCTAGTTTTCAGCCTCCTCGGAGAAACGGATGGTGATGCGTTTAAACAATTGATGCATCAGAATAGTCAGGATTGGCTGAAACCGCGGTCTTGCCATTTACGTGCGTAGTGATGTAGCTTACCAAACTCCACCACAATGTAGTCCCTGTTCCAATCCGGAATTAAATTTCATCTGGTTAAAATTCCGTCTGCCTAAGCAAATTATCTACTACTGCTCTATTTACAGAAGCCCCAGGCTGGACAGCAATTTAACGAGTTTGATACGCTGTCTAACTCCATTCAAAGACTTGTATCCCTGTATCCTCACACTGAAATCGTTATTACGGGCGATTTCAATATATACAATACTGAGTGGCTTCAACATTCTGGACAGACAACACACGAAGGACGGTATGTGGAGATTTTAGCTGCGGAAAACAATTTAACGCAGCTTATAAATGAGCCCACGCGAATACCAGACGTTGATAGTCATACCGCCAACACCATGGACTTGTTTTTAACTTCTCATCCTGGTAAGTACACCATAGAGGTGCTCTCCCCTCTAGGCTCGTCGGACCATTGTGTCATATCAGCTAATTTCTCGTACATTGACCACACAATTAGAGAAAAAAATCCTAAAAGAACCATATGGCAATACAAGAAAGCCAACTGGAGCGGTCTTAACAGCTTCTTTAGGAATTTTAACTGGTCGTTATGTTTCCTCGATAAGGACGTGGATGCCGCTGCTGATATGATCACATACACCATTCTCTTTGGAATTAGACCCCTTATCCCTCATCAGATGAAGAGTATCAGACCAAAAGAAAAGGCATGGTACGACTCGAGCTGTAAAGAGTCATCTGGTGAAAGCAAGATAGTTGCACTTGATATTTCCAAGGCATTTGACAGAGGTTGGCATTAGGCTCTTTTGTCGAAAATGCGTGCTTTTGGGATCGATGACTCTCTTCTTCAATGGATTAGAAACTACCTTTCGGAACGTTCAATTCAAGTCGTCTTGGATGGTTTCAAGCCTGGTATTCACAAAATAAATGCTGGTATGTCCCAGGGCTCCGTTTTGCCTCCAACACTCTTTTT
This sequence comes from Volucella bombylans, assembly GCA_949129095.1. Taxonomy (NCBI): domain Eukaryota; kingdom Metazoa; phylum Arthropoda; class Insecta; order Diptera; family Syrphidae; genus Volucella; species Volucella bombylans. The sequence continues at coordinate 106,455,798 of OX422143.1, read as the reverse complement.
AATTTTCATCAACGATATCTTTTCTGTTACTTCTAATCCAATATATTCCTTTGCTGTTGACAGTACTCTCTGCTTTTCATATTCGTTCGCGGACTCACGTCCTTGCTCTTCGGCTGTAGAACGGGAACGGCAGCGTATGTCAAGCTCATTAAATTCCGATATTATAATCATAGACTAACTATACCTAGATATCAAACTCTACTAATCCTTTTGCAAACGTTTAACTTTCGCACAGACACACTGTAAGTGAATCACCAACACATTCTCAATCTCTATAACCTGTCAGAATGGCTAAAATGACAACAAATTTCACGTAATGTTCGCTAAGTATATATAATAAAGGCAAAAATAAAAGGAAAAATATTTTTCGCTGGTGAATATTTAATTCAACGTGGTGAAAAAGTGAAGATAATAGAATATATTTAAAAAAAACCCTTTTTTTTGTTTCAATTGAACAAAAAGGGGCTTGTTTCAGAATAAAATTAAAAAAGGACCTAAGGATTATATTTTGAAAGTTTCATTTGAAGATATAAATGAATTGAAACTATTACAATTCTGAAATCAAGCTTAAGCTTGTATTGAGAGTCAATTGTAGAAGCATTTTTTATGTTTAGGCACAAACTCTGTACTGTGGACATCAATGAAAAGGATTATTAATTAATGGCAACTTTTAAAATCAATTTCCTTGCTGTTCTTTTAGTTTGAATGTGTTGAGTAAATAAATTAATTAAATAATACTGATAAGTACAATTAACATTTTTGATCATTTTTTAGTTTTTTAAGGAAAATATTTGTTTTTCTGTTTGAATTTAAAGCTTTTGCAAAATATTTCGAGAATCTTTTTTTTCACACATTATAAAGTACAAAAGCGGTGGTATTTTAATTTTTTATTTTTTAAAAATAATTTCCAGAATTTAACAAACAATGTGAAATGATATCCCAACTTAATTTGGTTTTGTCGAAGGGAATTTTTGTTTATAATTGTTTTCAACAGATTTTGCTACTACTTTGTTGAGTATTCTTTAATGCTGTTAACATCTTTAAGCCGGTCTGGCATAGAATGCGTCAACTTTTCCATATATTCACATATTATTTCTTGCCATTCCGATGATGACATGTTTTCGTAACCTCATCATTTAATGATTCCAAAGGCGTTCCAAAGAGAACGGGTTAAGATCGGGGCTATGTGGTGGCGTTACTAGCAAGTGAGGGACTTTATGTGGATATGGACTTATGCTTGAAATCATTGTCCTGTTGGGAGTAAAAAATGTTTCGCAATAAGCATTGTTTGTGTCCTTTGAAGCAAATTTTCGCTCTAAATATTTTAGTATACTTCTTTTTCTGAATTACTGTGACTAAATTACCGATCTCAACAGTGGATATTTAGCTCCATATTACACAACCACCATTTCCGTGCTTTACTTTTTGCCTTGTGTATTAGGACTGTAAGTTTCATTTGGTTGTCTTCAAGCTTTCGAAGGCCTATTTGATTCATTAATGCTAAATTTTGACTCTTCTGAAAAAATCCTAGAAGACAAATCCTTTGTTTTTTTATTTATTAGCAAAGTCCTTTTGTTTTTTTTTTTATTTGCTTCGCTGACGAAAGGTTTCTTTCTAACGGTATAAGATTTATACGCCGATTTGATGTCGTTGACATTCACGAAAATCCAGCCAAACTTTAGACATACAACGTGATATTTGTGAAACATACAGCGTTGTGTTTACATCGATTTTCTTCTTCTCGGAAATTTTTTGATGCAAAAATTGAGCAAAGTATATGGAAATGTTGCGTTAGTAATGGAATTAGTAATACAAAAGCATTAAATATGAGCTAAATTGTCCAGTCACATCCATATTTTTCAAAAAATAATTGGTCAATTCGCTGTCGTACTAAATGGACCTATAAAGCACTAATTTTCTATTTATTGTTCTATTTTCACAAATAAAAACAGTCAAAATAATCATTAATTATTATTTATTACTTCGTGTGAAAAGTTAATACAATATTTTCCATTTAATCTAATAATCCAATTTATTCATGAATTGTAATTTACATTTTTTCGGAACATGCTCTCCTGATGAAAACATTCATGGTGAAGCGAAAAACTTACCCACACCGTGGTGAAATGAACAAATGTCAATATTTTATTGAAGAAGCAGCAAATCCAAGAAAGAAAAAACAATTTCTTTAAATTTATTGTATTTATTGGATAAACAAAGCAAAATAAAACAAAAATCGAAAAAATGCTTTAAGTAGTATTTAGTTGTATATAACTTTTATTTTCATTTTAAATTCACATTTATTTGATCAGCACACGATGGTTCCACACTGGGAACGCTTTTCTTGAAACCATTGCACTTCAAATGTTGGATCTGCAAGGAAAAAGGCATTATATGTATAGCTATACGAAAATGTATTCTTTTTACTTACATGTAATTAGTTAGATCACTCATCCACATTTCTTAAAGCTCTTGAATGGTGCATTAGATTCATTTAGAAGTAAAATAAATTATTTTGAAATTAAAATGTAATGTACTCACAAGAAAATGTAAACAAACTTTTCCAACTGCTTTTGCCACCTCCAATCCAAGGCAATCTGTTCGTGGCCGCAGTATTCTGTGGAAAATGTTTTCTTCTTGGTCCAAATTTGTAAATTTTTCTTCTTTTGTTGTCCTAGAAAATATAATAAACAAAATTATTGTCCAAGATAAAATTTTTTTGCAACTTACACGAAATTAGATTTGTAAATATGAGAAATGTCAAAATCGAAATTCACCCCGTCATTTTTATATGGGTGACGTCACTCGTAAAACGTTTCGAATTTTGACATTGTTAACAATTCTCACGTATTCACGGACAGGTTCACACGGATAGGGACGATCAGTACAAAACCGGTTTTGATTTTCCAATATCTGGAAAGTTTGATATCTAGGTATAGTTAGTCTATGATTATAATGGTTCCAAAACACAATGATGTCTGCTGTCGCTAAGGCAAAATTTTAACACCCAGCCATTATCCATGAATGGCACTTGCATCGTCGAAACTGAAAACCTTTCCATTCTCGGTATGTGTGTCAATGACAACTTACGTTGTAATGACCACATATTTGATGTCGTCAAAAATGCTGCGAAACGTCTAGGTTTCCTCAAGCGGTGTAAGAAATACTTCACCCCCTCTGATCTGGCATCAATATATAAGGCATTTATCGGCCCGAAATTTGAGTACAATGCCCACATCTGGTCCCAAAACATCTCTGCACCTGCTAGATAGGATTCAAACCCGTGCGATAAAACTCATAGGTGATACTAATATCACTCAAACAATGGACACCCTCGAACACCGACGTGATGTCTTGTGCCTTACTCTGTTTTATCGCTATATCCACCACCAGTGCTCCATAGAAATCGCCAGTAGCATTCCGCCCCTTCAAACTTTTAACCGTAACACCCGTTTCACTATGAATGCTCATCAGTATACACTCATGGTCACTTTCGGACGTACTCTAAAATATCGTGATTCATTCCTAAGCCGTACAACTCACTATGGAATGCCTTGCCTACCTCTTTATTCCCTAGTCATTATAACCCCACAAACATTTAAAACCAGCGTTCACCGGTACCTCTCTTTCCATCCTCCCTGATTTTTCTTCGCCTGCGCTGTGTGCAAACATTTTAGGGATCCCTTGAGTGCGCGCAATTTATAAAAAAAAAACAATGTCTAGTACATAAATCGTCGATTACTTCCAGATTTACCTGTGCTACTGTAGTACAGCTACGTCATTTGCATATCCGTAGTCGTTAGAACCGCTGAGAGCATTAAGCAGTGAATCGACTACCATGCATAATAGCAATACAAACAGTTCCGCAGGAGCAATCTGGCTTCTGTTCACTAATATTGATTGATCTACTCTGGCCTTAAATTGTAGCGAGGCACCCTCAATGTCGATACAATTGCCAAACATGTAGGAAAAGGGAGGGCACATTAGCGAAACTACGTTTTTGTTTTATTAGAAAAATAAAACTGATTTTGATCAATTTCCGTGTGACTTTTCCAGCTTATTTCGAACATGTCTGTTGCCATAAAATGGGGTCCAGCTTAATTATTAAAGCTTCTTTTATCAGTAACGTTGTCTAATAAAAAGCGGTGGCAGAACAAATTACTGGTCTTATCGTAACGATTATCTGAACTTAACGCCTCTGAAGGTTGCTGCCGGTCATATGTCCTGTTGGTAGCAGGACCACCGGTAGTCCATACCAGTACTTAAATCACAGTACTATGGGAATTAGGAGCCCCCCGGATCTCGGTCCAGGAATGACTTGTTGAGGTAGGCCCCCTTGTAGGAGCGACATGGCGGCATGTAGCACAAAATCGCGGGAATGGTCCTCCATTGGGTTTAAACCCAATATAGGGTTGCAATGTGTACTGGGTGTTGTGACCCTAAGATCAGCAAGAGGTTTTAGATCGGCCTCCACTCATACTAAGAATGCAACTTGTGCCTCCAACACAGTTCCGAATTGGTACTCAGTAAGGCTGCCACATTGTGTCTTTTTTAATTAAATCAAATTGAGCCGCAAAATTCCAAGCATTTTTGGATGGCATTTTTGATGGCAACATCTGTAAACAGTTTCAAGAAATCTGGGGTCTGGCCATACGATTCATTAACCTTATCTGAAAGTTACTTTGCTCCTTCTTTGACAACAAATATTCCCCAAACTTAAATCGCTAGTTCTAATTTTAACCAATTGAGCAGAAAACACCGTAATTGTAACTGTAGGAACATCTACTGCCAATTCTGCAATCTTGACACCAAACCAAACTGCGCTGCGTGTTCTGCTTGTGGCAAATGAACTCAATGCAGCTGTCCCGGTCTAGAGGATGAAGACGATGAGACCACATTTGTGTGCGAGCTTTGTACAGAATAATAGGCTTGGGCCAATTAATACCCCATCTTAGCCCCTGGGTGGGACTTGTTTTACTTGTTGTGTTTTGAAAAAATGGGCAAATTTAAATTATTAAGTAACTCAAAATTATTAAAAAGCTCAAAATTACTGTAATTACAAAGATTAATTGCCAAAGATCCCTTACTTCTTCTTGTCGAATGGACCACCAGATTTTGAAGCTAAGGCGCGCAGGATATTCTGCAATGGTAGGCGTCTTGCACCTTGAAAAAAGATGCATTCGCAGAGTAGTTTTGAGCACATGAAGCTCAATCATTGACCCCATACTCTTCAACATGAAAAAAATCAGGCTGAAACGGCAGAAGGTCTTGGCGAGAGAAATTTTTGACGTTCATTGTTAATGAAGAGTTCTGTATGTTTAGAGGCTCGTTTATACCGCATTGTAAAATCACTTGATACAATATTTGCGGTTCGTGCCAGGCTACTTGAAGCCACTAAAACATCGAACAACCTTGTATCACAACCAATGACAGATACCAGCTACTGTTGGCTGTGTTACTCGTTTTTTTTTTTATAATTACAGCGATAGTAGCCGGTTATGAGTTGGATTTTTTATTTATTTTTATAATTAGCGCATGCTCATAGGGTCATTAGTACCATTAAAATCTTTGCTCACAGCACAGGCGAAGAAAACTTAGAGAGGAAGAAAAGAGAGGTACCGATGTACGTTGGACTTAAATATTTGCAAGTTACAATGACATGCAAATAGAGAGCTGGTCAGGGCATTCCATAAGCGAGTTGAATCACGGTATTTCAGATTAGCGTATACTGATGGGCATTCACAACGACACGGGTGTTACGGTTAAAAGTAAAGTTTGAAGGGACGGAATAATACCGGCAATTTCGGTAGAGCACTGGTGATGAAAGTATTGAACAAGGTAAGGCTGAAAGCACTACCTCGGTGTTCAAGATTGACAATTGTCCGTGTAGTAATGGTGTCAGCTATGAATTTTTTTCGCACACTTTTGAATCTTATCTAGTAAGTGCAAAGGGGTCTTTGGGGCACCTGACTAGATTTGGCATGGTACTCCAATTTTGTGCCCGTAAATGCCTTATATATTGAGACGAGATCAGTGGGTGAAAAATATTTCTCACAATGCTTGAGGAAACCTACACATTTAAGACTTTCAACCGTACAAGAAGTCTTGATTGGAGCGTTCCGAAAGGTAATCTCTTATCCATTGATTAAAAGACAAAAGAACCTGGTGCCAAACTCTTCAAATGCTTTTGAAATATCAAGCGCAACTATGTTGCTTTTACCAGATTGATGTATGCTTTGGTTCCACTTTTCGGTGATACATGCCATCAAATCACCAGTGGGCCTGTTGCTACGAAAACCGTACTACCGGTCATTGAGAAGCTTTCGTATCTCAAAATATTTCACGAACTGACGGTTTATCAGCGTATCCGTGGAAGAACGCCAGTTCAGAATTAGTTTGACCACTGGACTTCCTCGTATTTAGATTTTTGAGTAGTCTTGCTACACACGAGGGTAAGAGTGGATTCATCCAATGAACCTCCTACGTGCATAATTATACGTGGATACATGGCATAATTTAGAAGCGTTGAGGTGACAACAAAGAGCGCAGTAAGCGGATTGGCCCAGTCGAAAGAGCTGGTAACTGGAATGTCATTAATCATTATAAGTGAACGTTCTGATGGAGGATAAGGCAGATCTTATAATGTTTCTAACGAACAACGAACAACCTTCACTACCTTTGCGATCCTGCTTTGATGTATTTTATCTGAGGTGTGTGCGAGGATATATCTGTATTTCATTGAGTGTGAAATCAGTTGGTCTGCATTTGCAGACGTGAATGTACGCAGCGACGTGATTACTTCTAAGTTTGAGCATATTGCTATATGCAGTACAAACCAAACACCGTTCTTACGCCGAAGAGCAGAAACATGATTCAGAAAACTAACGAAGCTCTGTATTTTTTATGTGGAAGTTACTGATAAAGTTCACCACAGATTGCGTGTCCAAAGAATTGTCTACAAATTTCCTTGTAAGTCTTTTATTGAAATATCTAAACATCCTGCTTAAATAAACTTTCCTAAAGCCCTCAAATTCCGACAATCTCAAACATGACACATTAGTTACAAAATTTCAGTCATGTAGCGTGCCGGATAAAAATGTGTGTTCATCCTCTAAAAACATTCTTCTCTTTCCAGTGATGCCAACAGTAAATTGTGCAAACGATATTTTCGGGCTGAAGAAATTGTAAAATTACCCGCACAGTCATTCCGGCTGTGAAAATTACCAGAGAATTTTATACTTTACGTACACAGTCGAGACAGAGGTTCGTCCACAGCAAACAATTCCGCAGACATGGCCTTCTGAAGTTGTGCCTTCTTCCTGTGCCGTTTTAATTCAGCATAGGAGTTGTTAGTGAATTATTATTATTGCACTGGCGTTTTTGCCACAGTCGCAAGAGGAGAGTGTCCTCCTTGCAAAGTAGTGACAGTCCGGAATAATAGGGGAAAAGTCCGGTAAATTACTTTAGGCAATATCACCATCTTACATTGACTTTCAGCTTGTGGCATTTTAAATTGAGATATAGGGCACACCAGCCTTCCTTGCGATGTTCAGTTCTAATGCGAATACCAATGTGGTTTAGGGAAATGTATGTTAAAGCATGACATTAAGATGCATACTGAAATTGATTCAAAGGACAGTTGAAACTATTTCCTATGTCAAGTAACCAGTAGTCAAATGTACAATGCATGCTTTGATGACTGTTTTGGTCACGTCGAGTGGTACATACACAGAGGATGATTCAGAGGATTGTGTTTTACTCTTATGTTGAGCGCATTTTGGTATAATGCAAAGATGTTGAACAGTCATTTTGAAGTAGATGAGGATTATCTGGTGGGAAATTCTGACTAAGATCATCACGTGTATGTGTACCCGTTTCAATACCGAAATTCTTGTACTGCATAATTTTTGAGTGCTTGTTTCATTTTAAGGAGGTGGCTGTGTGTTGCACGATTAATGTCGGTACTGATCAGCGTCAACCTGGCGATGGCATAGATGCTGATACTATGACTTCAGATCAATTGTTCTTATTTTACCTCCTCGGATGAATTCGCGTTCTTATAAAGGTTTTCCATTGAGGGCAAATTTAAATAAGGACTAAAAACTAACCGAAAGACTTAAGAGCTAGGAACCAAGGTAATGGTGGAGGAGATCTTGTTTGAGACGAGGAGTGATTAGTTTGAACTAAAAAACGGAGAAGTTTTAGTTGACCTTTCGGAGCATAAGGGAGATTGGTTCGTTGGAGCCATAAGAGGTGCGATAGACCGGCAGATAGCAGAGAACCGAGGATAACGTTGGTGGAGGTGGAAGGAGAAGAAGGAAATACAGCAGTCGATGGAACCTGAGAGCAGTCGATGAATGAAAATAATGTCAGCAATATTCCTACGATATTCTATCGAATTCATATTGAGAAGTTTGAGGCGGTCCTGATAGGGAGGTAAGATGAAGGATCGTTCTAGGGTAGACCACGGAATTGAATACCCACGATTTGGGAAACACGAAAGGTGAAAGGGGGAACCAAGCTTGACTGGCATACTCAATCAGGAGGCGAACAGGGATAACTTCGAGAAATCTAAGTACAGATTGACGGATTGGAAAATTCCTTGAACCAAGTGATAAGTTGGCTTTAGGGATCATTTATCGATATGCGAACGTAAATTAAGCTCACAGTCGAATAATATGCCAAAACTGAACTAGGGGAATTGGTTGACAAATAAAGTCGGGGAGGACACAGGTGGCATTTACGAGAGAAGGTTATAAATTGACATTTGGCTATATTAAGTTCTCGGCAGTTTTTGAGACACCATATTGGAAAACGATCAAGGTCTTCTTGAAGAAGGGCAGAGTCATGGGGAGAATAAATAGTTTTCAATCAGTGTAAAGGGAGAGGGAGGAGTTTATAATGACCCTCTCAAGAACGTTAATAGTAAGAATGAAGAGAAGAGGACCATGATGGCTGCCTTGTGGGACTCCAGATGAGGCCAGGAATGGAACAGAAAGGGCGGGTTTAGATCCTAAATACTACAATTTCGGTAAGAAGAAATCCATTTTAATAAAAGACGTTCAACGCCGAGAGCAGACAATTTGATGAGATAACTTATCAAACGCTTTCGTGAAATCGGCTGCAATAACAACGATTTTTTGCCATTTTCTAAGGCTGTGAGAGTAAAAGACAACTAGGTTTGCGGTAGGGAATCTGCGGTAGGGTGGCGACTGGAAGGGAAAAGTGAAAGAAGAAGAGGAGATTGAAGGTTATCAAAACTCGATACTGCGGAGTTAATGTGATCAGTTGTTATAGTTATAGATGGAGACGCCATTGACTTGATGCAGACTAGAGTATGTTAATCGGTCTAAAAAGAGACATTCCTTAGTTGAAATGAGATGAGAAAAGATATGTCTTCTGATGGATTACAATTCAGCTGAGGCAGATTACAATCGCCGCAGATAATGATATCATCAAACGAGTTCGATAAGGCAATCAAATTGTCAATTGCATCAACAGCAAGTTGATAGGATTCGAATGTAGCAACGCATAACGTACAAACATATACGAGTAAGTGTTATTTTAACTGACACAAAGTCCAGCTTAGAAGAAGACGAAGTTGCAACGATAGAGGAGTCAAAATTATTGTGAATGGCCAGTAGGACACCTGGCCTATTACATTAAAAGAAAGAGGGAATAACTCCCGGTTTATTATGTTGGGGATAAGATTAGTTTCAGTCAGCGCGTAGATATCAAATGGGAGAGCATGTGTTTGACGCAAAGCTGCGTGGGTTTTAGAACGCAGCTCTCTTACGTTCTGGTAATATAGGTGAGAAGAAGGTTTCTGCATAACTTTTTAGGTTCAAAAGAATGTATTGTGATCAAGTCGACTGTGATTTAGGTGTTGGACTCTTTTGGAGTGTACACAGTGGTGGCATGTGATATGCTTTCCCCTATAGGCTCATCGGACCATTGTGTCATATCAGCTGATTTCTCGTAAGCCCCGCAATACGATGAAGCCAATTGGAGCGGTATAACAGCTTCTTTAGGAATTCTAACTGGTCGTTATGTTTCCGCGATAACGACGTGGATGCCGGTGCTGATATGGTAACAGACACTATTCTCTTTGGAATGAGATCCTTTATCCGTCATCAGATAAAGATAAAGGCATGGTACGATGCGAGCTGTAAAGAGGCTGTCAGGGTTAACGAAATGTTTTTTCAGTCCTTCAAAACCAACCCCACAGACAAAAAATGGGAAAAAATTCAAACAAGTCAGGAATGACTGCAACGTCTTTCTTAAGCATGCGAAACTTTAATGCGATTAAAAACTTAGGCAAAAAATACTACAATGTACCAAAGATAGTAAAAGCTTTTGGTCGTTCGTCAAAATCATCAGAAATTCTTCCCCATGCTCCATCCCAACGCTCATTTACATTGACATTACAGCTGTCAGCTATTTAGACAAAGCCAATCTGATTGCTTCACACTTTGAGGCCAGTTCAACACGTCCAGATTGTGCTTTGTCTCCGCCTACACTTGAGTGTGTCGAATCTTTAATGGGGTGAATCCACTTTCGTACTCTTGTACTAGCAAGAGTACTTAAAGATCTTAATATACATAAATTCACTAGTCCAGGTGGATTCCACGTGTTCTTCCACGCTGGAAAAATCACTGCATAAGCTTTTTCATCTAACCTACTCTCTAGGACTCTTTCCGAGCAGATGGAAAACAGCATTTGTCCAGCCTGTCCCCAAAAAAGGTGAATCTACTTCTCTCTCCTCCTACAAACCCATTCCACTTACGGTCCTTCTTTCCGGCAGTTCTCGTAGCAAATGGTTCACTGGTGATTTGATTGCATATCTCACCGACAAATGGAACCAAATCATACATCAATCCGGCGAAATCACGACAGTTGCACTGGATATTTTTAAGGCACTTGACAGAGTTGGGCATCATTCTCTTTTGTCGAAAAATGCGTGCTTTCAGGATCGATGACTCTCTTCTTTAATGGATTACAAATTACCTTCTGAAATATTCAATACAAGTAGTCATGGATGGTTTCAAGCCTGATATTCATAAAATAAATGCTGGTGTGCCCCAAGGCTCCGTTCTGTCTCCGACACTCTTTTTTATTTTTATCAATCACCTCTTGTCTGCCATTTCCAATATATTCCTTTGCTGACAACAGAACTCTCTGCTTCTCATATTCGTTCCCGGACTCACGTCCCTGATTTTCGTCTGTACGGGAACGGGAACGACAGAGTATGTTAAGCTCATTACATTTTGTTGTAAACAGCATAACCAATTGGGGAACTATCAACAGGGTGGAATTTAATGCTTCTAAAATACAATGCTGTATGTATGTCAAGGACAGCTTATGTTGGAGTGACCTCATATTCGATGTCGGCAAAAACGCTGTGAAATGTCTATGTTTCAAGCGATGCAAGAAATGCTTTGATCGATCTGGCTTCCATAGAAATCGCCAAAAGCATTCCACCCCTTCAAACCTTCAACCGTAATACTCATCACGCTATGAATGCCCATCAGCATACCCTCAAGCCCACTTTCGGACGTACTCTGAAATATCGTGATTTGTTCCTAAGCCGTACTACTCGCTTATAGAATGCCGAGCTCTCTATTTCATAGTTATGTAACATTCAGACATTTAAGGCCAACGTATCTTTCTTTCCTCCCTAATTTTCCTTCGCCGGCGATATGTTCAAAAATATTTTAGGGGCACCTTAACCACTTGAGCGCGCGCTATTATAAAAAAAGGAAAAAAAATCCTCAAAATTCAAACTACCAAAAAGCCCATCTCAAGCAAAAGCTGCTTACAAGCCATGGTTGTGAAAATAATGTTCGCTCCGTTCCTCAAAGTGTAATAACTTCTGTCGCGTAGGCCACACTAAGTGTTCGTGAACAAAGTGTATAACTAATATACATATAGCTATTTTTAGTTAAAATAATTATTTCATTTGTATTAAGATTGTAATTTATGTGAAAAATAAAATAATTTAATTTGAAATTTAATTTAATGTAACAAGGAAAAATTAACGTAACAAAGTGTAAATATATTATTTAGTACATTTAGTATGACAGTTTGTAAAGGTAAAAATGGAAGTAATTTCCGGAAAAGACTAATAAAACGAAAAGACGTGTTTCATTAAACCGCAGTTTTTTCTATCCGATTAACCCCACACACCCCAACATTTGGTCCTTATGAGTCGGATAAAAATAAAATAAAAACCCTCTTGCTCAGACAAAGAATAAAAATCCACAAGTGAAAATCTGCAAAGTGCAAGGACAAGTGCAAAACATACATATATATATACATAAAAGATACCTAATAGACTACACAAAACATTAAACATTTTAAACATTTAAAAAAGAAAGAAAAATTAATCAAAAAGTGCAAGTGCAAGTGCGAGAACAAGTGCAAACTGCAAGTGTACAAAAAATAAAAAAATATATGGTATATCTACATATATATAAAACTACTAAGTACATACATATATTTCCTCGCGGTCGGTGTCTTGCGCCTTGTCTTTCTCCTTTTTAAGACTTACAGACTCTCGGTGGTTGTGCAGAAATCGCATTTCCCGCGCCGTGTAAAAATTTAATTTCAACTTTAACCTCAACTGTCACCAGCTGGGCAAAGTTAACCAAAGGTCGTAAGTTGCTGAAATAAAATATTAATTAATTAATACTATTTTAATAAACAACTGTATTTAATAAAATTTAATAAATACTTGATACATACAAACATTGTTTTGTAATTAATTTTCAAATAAAAACCTTTAAAATGTCGAAATTGTCCACGGATGCAGATCAGAAAGGTGTTCTGCAGCAGATTCTTCGTGACCGCTCCAACTTCAAAAAGACTGGAGCATCACGTCGTACAGCCAGCTATCTGTCAGGTCGTCTTCTTATTCTAGAAGGGAACTTCATGAACGCGCTTGGTCTTCAAACGAAGATTCGACAAGGAGAAGTTGAAGAAGGTCTGGAAGAGGAAGATTTTGATGAAATTTTTGATCTGTTACAGGAAACATATTTCACTTACCGAGGTGAATTGGTCGATCCTATCGACAATGCCAAGTCAGCATCTAAGGAGAAGAATGTGGAAAGTGAATCCACAGGTGCTTCTTGTATTGAGCTTTCATTACCCCAAATTCAAATACCACTTTTTGAGAGCTCGTACACGAAGTGGCGGGCTTTCCACGATGTCTTTTTGTCGTTAGTCCACACAAATAAAAAGCTGGGTGAAATCCAAAAGCTTCACTATTTGAAGTCGTCTCTTACAGGTGAAGCTGCTCGTTTGTTGCAGCATTTAGGTTTGTATTCTGGCAATTATGACAAAGCATGGAAACTGCTTGTCGCCAGATACGACCACAAGCGAGTGTTGGTAAACGCTCATTTTCAGCTTTTTTTTGAGCAGCAGCAGTTGACGAAGGAGACGGCAAGCAACATCAAGTCTCTACTGAACACATCCCAGGAATGTTTCCAAGCTCTGGAAAACTTAGGACTACCGGTTGGTTCTTGGGATGACATTTTAATTTATATTCTATCGGTTCCCACTAGATCACCGAAATCAAGCAGTGTGGGCGCGCTTAAGTACCTAGATTGGGGACCACATGGGAACTCGGTACACCGCGTGCTGTTGACTAGCGCCACATGGGCATAGTACCCCGGCGTGAAAATTCCGGACTTTACAAATTCATTTGTAAAGATCCCTCGAAATAATAATAATAATAATAATTTATATTCTGGTGTAAAAATTACCTGCCTTTACTCAGCGTTTGTGGGAGGAGAAGTTGGGTAGTTCGAAGGAGTTGCCAACACTGAGACAATTTACAGAGTTCCTGGAGACACGTTTTCGAACCTTGGAAGCAGTAGCTGGAACGAGTGACATCAAGGTCAGCGGCTCTTCTGCACACAATGCTGTTGCGGTCGAGAGGAAAACGGTGTTGCACGTCGGGAAGAAGCAGTTTGCATGCCAGGTATGTGGTAGAGGTCAGCACTCCCTTCGAACTTGTCAGAAGTTTATTGCCATGGAGATCTGTGAACGATCTAAGGCAGTGGACAGAATCGGGGTTTGCCGGAACTGTCTAGCATACAGTCACCGGACTAGTCAATGTCAAAGCAGAGTGCGCTGCTATTACTGCAAGCAGAAACACCACTTTCTGCTGCATGTCAACTGTGGAGGGTCGAATATTGCAAAGGTTAGTACTAACACTACAATAGGTACACAAACTTTCCACATAACATCAAAATTTAACCCACCTATAGTAGCCTCTTCTGAAGTATATCAGCCAAGTGTTCTTCTGGCAACAGCAGTTGTTCGAGTCAGGTCATCAAATGGTAATTATTTTAATCTGAGGGCGTTAGTTAGATCTGTATCGGAAGCAACGTTCATTACTGAATCCGCTGTCCAGTTACTAGGGCTTCATCAGCGACGAACGATTATTCAGGTATCTGGATTGGGAAAAGTTAGCAGTGGTTCATGTCAGCGGTATGTAAGTCTTACCTTTGGGTCTCTGGTAACACATTTCGAGACAAATACCCGGGCCTTTGTGTTCAAATCGCTGACTGGTCTGTTGCCGTCCAAGCCTCTAGTTCTGCAAAACTGGAAACACATTCAAGGTTTGAAGTTAGCTGATCCACAATTTGATAAGCATGCGACTGTTGATATTCTCCTGGGAGCCGACGTTTACTCTGAGTTTATTCTAGGTTCTATTATACGTGGTGATGATGAAAGATCGCCAATCGCACAGGAATCAGAGTTAGGTTGGCTTATCCTAGGGAAGGTTATTTCACAAAATAAAGAACCTGTCCATAGCTTCTTACAGGTCCTTGATAACGACATTCAGCTGCGAAGGTACTGGGAACTGGAAGAGTTGCCTTTCAACACTAAGGAAACTGCGGAAGAGAAAACTTCTGAAAATAATAATGTCAACACAATAACGAGATCGCCTGATGGTCGATATGAGGTATCACAGCCATTTAAAGACGGATGTAAGCCGGGGTTTGGTGCCTTACGTAGGTTTCATCAACTGGAAGGAAGATTCCAGAAAACACCCGCACTTCACAAGGAGTACTCTAAGTGCTTAAACGAAAATAAGGAGCTTCAACAGATGACAGAGGTTGACGAAACGAATACCATACTGGATACACCACACCACTTCCCTACTCCTCACCATGTGGTATTCAATAGACCGGAATGTAAACCTGGGTTTGGTGCCTTACGTAGGTTTCATCAACTGGAAGGAAGGTTCCAGAAAAACCCCACACAGCACAAGGAGCTTTCCAAGTGTTTACAGGAATGCAAGGAGCTTCGTCAGATGCCAGAGGTTGACTAAAAGAATACCTTACTGGATACACCACACCACTTTTTCATTCATCAGCATGCGGTATTCAAGAAGTCAAACAAAACCACGAAGCTTCGTCGCAATTTTGTATACTACAAACGTTTTGTTCGAAACTGCCGGGCACAAGCTGGAAAAATAAACAGTGGTCCACTAAAGGTAGACGCAATCGGCACAAGACTTTTCGAAATTTGTCAAGGAGACACTGCCGTGGAGAAGTGGAGCGAAAAATATCTGCCCAGGATGAGACAGCGCCCAAAGTGGACCAGACGGAAGCCAAGATCAATACGCGAAGACTCAGTTCTCTTCAAGGACAAAAAACTACCGCCGTTGCAGTTGAGATTCCGACGAATTATTGGCGCACATCCCGAATTTGAAGCTTCTTAGTGAACACTTAACGTTATCCACAGAAAACACATCATTCATACCAGACAACGTTGCAGAGTTCCAAAATGCCGACGGGAATTGGAGAATCAAAACCCCGACGGCACTTGAAATTTTTCACTGAACACTCAACGTTGTCCACTCAACACAACACAACACTTTTAACATTTATCCTTCTTTTTTTAAAAACACATTTCAACATAAACACTCAATAATAGTAATATATCCCTTAAACTAATCTTAACATAAATTAAATAAATAAATATAAATAATAAACAAACAAATTAATATGTCAAAAAAAAAAACTTACTGGATGAATTGCAACAACAATTCAAAGGAATGCGGATTCTTGGCTTTACACAAAAATGTAAATACCACACACACACTAAGAAGGCTAATCCGGCCATCATCAAACACTAACTGTTGGCGAAAATCTCGTCGCACAGCATCGCACTGCACAACCAAAAATTGCGGACCGGAGTACAGTTATCGTACAAAATAACACCACAAATTGTACAGAGTTGTTGGGAAAATCATTACAATGAACTTTTATTTATTTTTTCATTTCCCATTTCTTTTTTTTCTTTTTTTGCACTGCACACGAAATATCACTTTCGCAAAACCAAAACCAATTGATGTACATCAATATGTACACACGCACGTATATACAATTGTGTACTCGCGCCGATGTACACAATTCAAAACGAAATCTTACTGCGCGAAGGAAGGGGAGCAGACAAAAAGGATTTAAAAAAAAAAATTAATTAACAACACTTACCTTTTTGACAAAAAAAAAGGAGAAAAACAAAAGAAAATTAACAACTAAAAAAAAAACCCCGAACAACACACGCGATAGTAAATTGACCCAGTTTTGGTCAACGATCAAAACAAACTATTGCACTATTGCAAACCAAAGTCAATGACACATATTTTATCTCCCTTTGTTGCTCGTTTGTTATATCGTCGTCCTTGTCACCTACATGTAATGTTTCAAATTATTAATTTACACGATTTTGTCTCAATTACATGCGGTCAACATACTCACACAACACACAACTTTTATGTCAAAAGAGGTACAGTAAAGTACAAGAGCGAGGACACTTGCGGACGAAATCCGTCCACCAGTGTATAATTAATATACATATATTTTTAGGTAAAATAATTATTTCATTTGTATTAAGATTGTAATTTATGTTAAAAGTAAGATAAATTAATTTGAAATTTAATTTAATGTAACAAGGAAAACGTAACGTAACGAAGTGTAAATATATTATTTAGTACATTTAGTATGACAGTTTGTAAAGGTAAAAATGGAAGTAATTTCCGGAAAAGACTAATAATTGGAAACGAAAAGACGTGTTTCATTAAACCGCATTTTTTCTATCCGATTAACCCCACACAGTAACCCAAAAAACCCTACACACCTCAACATTAAGAGAGTCTGACAATCGAAACATTATCAAAACTATCCCACCCACAACAAAACTAGCAAGCGTCCGGTTAATTCTATTAAACGTTTCGGAAATCTAAAGAAAATTGCAACATCCCCTAATAAACGTAGTCCAATTCGTAGTTCGAAGTTGAAACAAATTACACCATTATGTCGGAGAATAGTGCTAGCAGACTAAGGAGAAACAATCAGACAGAACTTGTTAATCTAGGTTTGAATTTGTTCGCTTATGGAAATAACCCTATTCCAGTTACAGGTTTAATGTACGTCGAGTTTTTGTATAATAACGATAGGATAAACAATTTTTCCCTCGTATGTTGTCTCGGGTGGTCTTACAAACGTCGTCGTGGGCTGCAATTGGTTTGACTATTTGGGAATAGCTTTGTAAGACGGTCATCATGTTTATTCCCCTATCAATCACTTACTCGAAAAATATAAACAATTGTTCTCCGAAGAGTTGGTCACTTATGTGGGAGAAGACTAGACCCATCACCATACCCGTTAAAACCATTGATAGAAGCAGAGATAGATAAACAAATGCGTCAGGGGATTTTAGAACCACCTGAGTACGGCGAGTGGCTTACTCCAATAATGCCTGTATTAAAACCTGATGTATCAGTGCGTATTTACGGTGACTACAAGTGCACCACAAACAAGGCTTTGTCACCACATTGCTTACAAATACCTGCAGTAGATGATACACTCGGAATGTTCGACCGAAGGGCAAAAAGTTGGCTAAAACGTCGAAAATACTTACAATTTCTACAGATATGGGTGCATACCGTGTCAAAATATTCGGAATTTCCGATACACCTGACGTTTTTTAAAAGCGCATACATGAATTGTTGCAAGGAATACCCGGTGTGGTGGTATACTATGCTGACATCATCATTTGCTTGAAACTCTCGATGAAGTTTTTCAACGATTACTCAAACATCAGCAATACATACATAAATCACAGACGAATGTACTAAGGAAGCTCATAATCTTCACAGCAGACCTGAAATGTTAAAGCTCATAAATAACTTACAATTTGATGAGCGCTGGCGTATATGGAGATATGGCTAGGATCTTACGATCCATATCCTAGTTGATGATTTTTGAAGAAAATATTTTCGTAAATTGGAAAGTTTCCAAAACATAGTGTTGATTGAAGAGGGACACTTTCTATACAAATACCATTTCTATCATACTAGTAAGAGTATACCTATTTGAAGGGGTTGAGTAGGAAAGTAGGAGGAAATTGTAGTATTATTCGGTTAAAATGTCCTATTTCCAAATGAAATGCCGGAGCAAATACGATTACAAGGCAACCATTTACAGTAAACAATGCGATGCACTGAAATTGAATCCCGTAACCCAGAATACAAAGCTAAATAGTAGAAGCGAACCATGCAGACGCGTGAAAAGCATATCAAACAAATTGAATTACCAGTTGCCCGAACACAGAATTATCAATGCAATTTACAAGAGGTGTTATGCATTAATAAGCATGTTCGTGTTTGGGCTGTTCCTAAGTACTACCCTGGTTTGCGGGGATTATAAACAAGCCCAAGTGGGATTAAATTTGTTATCACTGTAACACGAAATGGAATGCATTTTGTTTTACAGGTGTGAGCTCAGCGTTAAGTCCAACTTCTATTTAACGTTTTAAATTGAGAATGCTTGTTCAAAAATAATTACCTTTTTTAAGATTTTTGCTTTAAGATATCAAAATGTCTCCGACACGTATATAAGAATGAAGGTTAAATGTGACAACTTGCTTTTTGGTGTCGCGCAAGATTTTCTATCGAGACAACGAGGTCATGACAAGATTTTTCACACTTATTGGATACGTCCTATTGTTCTTATCCTCATTAGGATAATATTTTATGTACTTTGACTCTGGTGTACCGTACAAGTCTTCTCAAGTACCCCAATCGTTTCTATTAAATTTGCTCTCATATTGAACAGTACATCCAAATACAAGCCTAGGGCGGATGAGGGCCATGTAGCAAATTAACTTCACCTTCGCATCGAGTTGGCTTTTGGAAAACAGTCTCTTTGTAATGGCAAAAGCTCCTTTGGCTCTGACCAGAGCAACATCTATAAATCTAACTTTATGCAAATGGTTACCTTATTGTAACTTTTGCCAATTTTTTCTGGTATCTGTAAAAGCCCCAAAAAGAATGGTTTTCGACTACTGGAACTTCCAGCCATCGCAATGTCGCTTAATATAAACAAGGTAGGGAAAATGTAGTGTCATAATAGCTTTGTTCAGTGAGGAAAAACTAGAACAGAACAGCACAGATTTGTGAAAAACGTCAAATCAAATGAGAACAAATCAAAACAGCACAGCTGATTTTGACATTTTTCATAATTGTGTTCTACTTCGAAAGTAGGTGCAAGATTTTCTGTTCCGAAAAGATTGGAACAGCCTCACTGAACACAGAGTAGAACAGATTCGGACAGAAATTTTTCTCACTGAACAGGAAAACTTGTACTTTTCTGTTCGGAACAGTCTGGAACAGCCTCACTGAACAAAGCTAATGTGAATGTGCCATAATTTTTACAAATAGCTTCAAGTGTCACTGTTCCTTGACATTTAATTTGGATACAGATAGAGAATTAGCGGAGAACAAGTAATGGAGCGATAAGAACCCCTCGTACAAATTGGGTCCACTAGAGATGTCGCAAGAAGTGGTAGGCCCCGTATTGCTCGTTCGACCGAGAATGTCGCTGCTGTGGTCGATGACATCCGAGAGGGGCCACAAACATAGAGGAGAAAACGATGTAAACAATTTCTAATCAGCAGACATTCGTCGTTTGCAGTAGTAACGCTGGACTTTTAACTTGGCGAACTGGTTGTTCGGAATTCCACAGGGATCGGTCTTAAGGCCCTTATTGTGGAACATACTGTACGAGGCAGTTCTAAAATTGGATTTGACGATGACATGGCCGTCAAGACAGCAGGTAAATCGATTCGTACAGTTGAATCACATATAGCTCTCTCGCGCATACTGCCTAACATTGGTGGACCTGGGTACGTAAAAAGAATAACACTTTCCAGAGTTGTCACATTAGTTCTGTTGTATACCGCCTCAGTCTGGCGCAGGCACTCAGGACGGTGAAGAACAAAAGGAGACTATTGTCAAAATACAGACTCTGCGCGCTACAGACAATCAGCGGCTTTCGAATCATATCAGACGAAGCCGCCAATATTATAGTTGGAATGGTTCCCGTCGACATGCTTACTGATTAAATATGGAGGATATATAACAGAAGAGCCTTAAGCCAACACGATGCCAATGGAATCAAGAAGAAGTAAATTGAGGGAAATGCAGCGCTAATAGCTATATTGCAAGCTCCCTGGGATAATACAACAAAAATCAGATGGACATATAAATTTATACCGACAATCCATGACTGGACAGAACGTAAACATGGAGATTGCAGCTAAAACCTTAGGCAGTTCCTGTCTGGTCACGGTGATTATCTCCACCGAACTACTCTCCATGGAGAACTACTCTGCCCAGCTCGTCGCTAATCCTCGATCACATGTTCCAGAAAGGCTAAAAAAGAAAGCAAAAGCAGACACCTCAGAAGCTGCATAAACCTCAGAGCAGGTGACACAACACGAATAGCTTGATTTGCTTACCAGCCACGCGGGGAGAGTGGTCGAAATGTGCAGGATGCGGTTTAGTAACGCAGGGGTATTCTTGGAATCGGACAATCAGGCTAGCATATCGTGCATGCTGGTAGCTCTATGCAGATTACACATCCCTTGGACCAAAAAAAAAAGACATCCGTTACGTCGAATTTTGGTGAAAGACCTGAAGATTTTCTCTTATAATGTGTAAACCAAATGTTCACCAAATGCTGCCTTCTGACCGTCAAGTGAGGTTAACTTAGTTCCATGCTCAACAAAACCTGGTGCAAGAAGAGGATGATTTAGTATCCAAATTCATAATGAGCGACGAAGCCCATTTCTACTTAAGTAATTAAAATTTGCCTTTCTGGGGCATAGAGAATCGAAGTGACTGTTTGGTGCGGCACTCGCAGTGAAAAAGTGATTGGCCCTTATTTTTTATGGTGTCCTCAAAGGGTCCACCATAACCGTAATAAGTGGCCTTGCCGCAAGGTGCTGAATTGGGCCTGGAGCATTGTTGGTTTTAGACGAACGGATGATGATTTCACCAATTTCCAGGCCGTGTGATCTTCCGTTTTGGCGATTTGAACAGGCCGACCAGACTTATTTGTGGCTTTTTGAAAGCCAAAAATTTACTACAATGAATCACAAAATTTGCAATTCTTGAAACCCAACATTGAAAAAGAAATCACCAATTTGGAGCCAGATGTTTTGCGAGCAACAATTCCAAAATGCCTTAACAGGAGCACAAATGTTCATCAACTCAAGAGATGGTCAGTTGACCGATATCATTATTTCAACTTAAGGTCATACTCGTAATTTGTACACTTGCACATAAACTTTTCATGAAAACTAATTCCGTTTCTAGCAAAATGGCAGCCAATTCACATTATGACATTATAGTACATTACGAGTCTGCTTGTATTAAGGACCTCGATCTTTGGACCTGTTCTGTACGCGATCAAATCATCTGCTTTCGTTACGGAATTTTAAAGTGAGCTCGTATCATTTCTTATGTAGATGATCGGTGATATGCAGACTGTTCAGCTTGAAAAGTAGTCCCCACCATACGATGTCGAAGGCTGTCCAAATCAATTAAGCGGACACTGGTGCATTGGATATCAGATACACGTTCAGACGTATTCCATCGGTTTCTGCTGATTTTTTACTTCTCAGTAATTTGAAAATTATTTGGAGCTATTTCTTTCAAATGCACGGAGGTATAATAGTTCCATCTCATCGTCGATGACATTATTTGGCTTATTTTCGTCATAGAACTCAGTGAAATGTTTATCTCGCATTCCCAGTTGGCTATTTCATTATAATATAAATATTATAGTATATGTAAATATTGCAAAAGGTCATTGTTCGGGTCCAATAAATCATTTACCTTATATGTTTCCTGTTAAATCGCTCCTATGACCTCTACATCCTCCTGCGGAACTTCGATCATAAAGTTGTCATCATTCACAGTTTTCCTGTATCAATACCTGCTGTTAGCTGTTGTTCTAATATAAACTAACAGAAGGCCGGTAATTTTCTTTTAGTGGCATTTGCAGAACATGGCCTGACTGTCAGTTTGTCGGTATCGAGGTATCGTATTGTATATGGTTCATGCTTTTGTGCGGTTTATGAGTCCTAGATACTTGTCAATCACTTCGGTTGACGGTTGGTCCACGTGCGTAGCCTGTTTGTCTTTCTGATGTTGCAGCTGAGTCATATACCGTTGCAAAGATTGCAAAATAGCCATCATATCAGATAAAGCTTCGGTGTTCTAGGCGCTGAGGCTGAGCAGCTATGTTCTCCTTGGAAGACTTGCTCTATTGTATCCTTTACCTTTATGTTATATGTATTAAATGAAGGCACACTTTTTTTTGGTCTTGCTGCTGTTGTTATTGTTATCGCTGCTGTTTTTTTTTTTTTTTTTTTAGTTAAAATTTCAGTTTTTTTCGCTTTTGTTATGCACTAGTACGTAGATTGGGCTACCGCAGCTGAAACATTGTCTGTTGTTTCACTGTTTGCTTTCGTTGTTGCTGTTAGTGTGACTGTTTTTCATTGTCTGTCTGTTGTTTCTGTAGAGAATTCTAAGCCTCTTTCTGTCCCCCATTCTTCTTGCTTTTTTTTTGGCTCTCACTCTTGCAACTGCTTATGGGGAAATACTACATGATGCTATGTGTTGCCTTGATCTCTTTGCTCATTTCAACCGGCAGTTTTTCAGATGAAGCATATAGGGAGAAGTGTTTAACATACTGCATTTCTGTCAATTTAAATGCAGAGACGAAAGAAATAAAACGAGTGACAGCAAAATAGGCAAAAATGCCGTTTGAGTTTGAGCGTGAGTACATTCTTTTGGAGGTTGGTGGGAATTGAAGAAAACATAGCCGCCGTAGCGGCCACTATGGAAGAAGACCCAGAGATGTCGATTCGGCCTCTATCAGCTGAAATGGGCATCGCCAAAGAGTCAACCCGTCTTATTTTGCGGTTGGTTTTGGGCAGAGATTCGTATAAGATTGTACTGACGCAGACAACGCCGTGAGTTCGCTAATTGCGTGCTGGAAATGTTGGCCATAGATCCGGATTTTAGTCAAAAAATCATTTTCTCCACATCGATATATCCGAGCTGTGGTCCCAACAAGATGGCTCTAAACGCCATACAAGCGACGTAACACTCGGAGTTGTGAATAAGAAATTTGACGACTGGGTCATCTTACGTCGAGCGTTCATCAATTGGCCTCCGAGATCATGCGAATATTTTCTCTCGGCTACGTCAAGTCCTTAGTCTACTCTAACAAGCCAATCACTTTGGACGAGATCGAGGCCAACATTTGACACGCTATTGCCGCATATATAACGCCGCACATATTGGACCGAGTCATCAAAAATTGGACCGACCACATGAAGCACTGCCAGCGAAGCCGAGGCTCCCATTTGAATGACGTGCTATTCCACATATGAACGTAGCTTCAAAATAAAGCCAGAATCAATGTTGTATCTCACATCGTTGATGTTTTATTTAAATATCGTTCTCATCTGGTCATCCTATTCTTTTTTGTTATTCAATAATCCAGACCTAAGTATCTTATAGAAAAAAGTACTACAAACAATGTCAATCCTTATGACATTTTATGACTCCATTGCTCTCTCTACTTCAGTGGGCTTAATTACGAGAATCCGGTTGTATTAATTGAATATCTCTGATGCATATTGACTAACCAAACAGCTCTATGAAGGAAATACTCTTCCTATTTCAGGACAAAGCCTTTTCTATTTGCTAATGAACACCTAAGTCTATGAGTTTCTCGTTTTTTTTCTTTCTATTTATTGTACATACTCGTACCTATACAATACTCGGATACATGTAATCCCAGATCCTGATATTATTTGTCCCAGTATACTCGTACTGTTGGAAGAAGTTTTCCACAATATTGTGGTTGGTCTGCGTACCCAAACCTTATATGTAGGAGTTAAATGAACTTTTCCCCCAGCGCACTAGAATTACAAAACAGTGCAGCATTGACAGGATGTGCATTGGCCTCTGGTGGTTTTCTAAAGTGGGCTAGCAAAATGGGAAAACTTTTCAATGTGCGCCGTAGAAACAATCAAGGATCCTGTTGATGATGTGGTTGCAGGGTGTGAAAACTTAAATGGGGACCATGTGGTGTCCTGGTTACCTGAATGTGTGTTAGTTTTTTTTTCCTTTTTTTTCATTTTCTCCACATGATACAAAAATACGACCGACAATGATGTCAACTATGATAAATGAAATTTCCCTTCAACCTATTGTGAGGAATCAAGAAGAGTTTTCTTGATAGGAATGGAAATAGAATTTATTAAATAAATTTTTAAATTGAAGGGTAAAGTTCGCACTAAAATGAAAGGAACTTCAAGAGAGGATAATTTCATGGAAAGCCAACTTACTGTCTATACGAGTATGAAACAGTAAAGTAATTTTAATATTAAATTTTTCTCGAATTTATTCATTGAATCATTCATGTGGATAGTTTAGGCATCCTGCTCTACTTGTGTAGCAGTACATTTTTTGTTATAACGACGAAATTCATCAGAATTTTAGAATAGACGCGCATTTAAATAGAGAGAAGTTGGCGATTACGATGGAGATATTTATAGATAATAGATATTTGTCAAACGTATTATATCTGGATTGCTACTGCGCCGCTTGTGGGATTGGCTAAATTTGGGTACCTTAGAACCATTCTGTAAGGCGCCCTGTTTTAGATTACCTCATTACTAAGGTTAAGAGTTTGCTGGTATTCTTTCATTAGAGTGGTCGAATTATTTTTCTCTGTGCGTCTTCTTCAAACCTCGGCTGAAACTTGAGCCCTCTATTGCTATTTGGATTGGATTATCCTTCGTTGAACCTGGAAAAAGCAGCCGATTTGCTCAGTGTGGTGAGAGAAAAAATTCAAATATTTTAAATAATCATAAAGTAGACACGAGAATTCACGCTTCTCAGTCAAGGTTAGTAATGACAAAACTGCCAGGAGTGGGTCTCCGATAAGAAAATCTTCTAGTGTTAAAGAAAATTAAAAGTAGGCGAGAAATGTGGTAGGCCTCGATGCGTACTGCTAAAGTTTGGAGCTGGATGTACCACATATGTTGCCCTCCAACAAGCTGAGCTGAATATCGCTTTGTCATCTGGTTCCCTGGTTTGCTGGTGTCAGTTTGTTCTGCTGCTTTCCAAGCGGCCACTTCTTCTCGAAGAATACGGTTGGCACCCACAAACGCTGTGCAATTGTCACTATACAAGTTTTGGCAGTGTACACGTCGGCCAGTAAAATGTATAAACGCATCGAAGAACGATTGTGATGACAGGTCATCCACCACCTTAATATGTACAGCCTTCGTGACCACACATACATATGAAGTCAGCCATATGGGTTTTGACACTCGCACGTGACCTTTTCGTTCTATTGCGAAGTACAAAAGGACCATAGTAGTCGACACCTGCTGCTGAAAATGATAGAGCAGCAATAAACTTGTGTCTAGGCAGCAACGCAATTTGTTGTGTAAGTGTTGCTCCACAGTGATGACGGCCAACGACACAATTATGCAGATAACTTCTCACAGCTTGACGTCCTTGTAAAATCCAAAAACGACTGCGAAGGTTTTGGAGCATTAGCTGTGGGATTGTGCGATTATGAGCATCTTTGATGAGAACTCAAGTTAAGGCATCGGTTTTTTTATTGTCTCTGCTTTTTTTTAACGTAAACCACCTGTGGTGTAGACTTATGTTTACGGGATGCCCATACATCCATTGGGGTAAGGATACGCCTTGCCATCACTCTGCCGCCTTCCTGAGATACCAAAGCAGAACTTGTGTTGGAGGCACAAGTTCCACACTTGGTATGGGTCGAGGCCGATCTAAAACCTCTTACTGCTCTTAGGCTCTGTATTTATTGCAACTCTACATTGGGTCAAACCAAAAGAAGGACACTTCCCGCGACTTTGGGTTTAAACCACAGCCACCATGACGCTCCCACAAGGGGGACTACCTCAACAAGTCAGGCCCGGACCGAAATCTGGGTGATGACTACAGGTGGTCCTGCCACCAACAAGACATTTGACCGGCAACTTCTAATTGATCAAATCGTAGCAACCTTCGGTAGCGTCATCTGAAGATGTTTACGATAAGACCAGAACTTTGCTCTGTCAACTACATTGATGGGCGAAGCCTTTATAATTGGGCGGGGCCCCCACCAACTCTTAATATGCCATTTTCGGCCAGATATGGATTTAGAGGTAATAAACTGTTGGAACTGGGCGTACTCCAGTTGTATCACAGATGATGAATGTCCGCCGAAAATACATTACTTTGTTCAATGCGCAGAAGTACCCTCAACGCCACACTCTATTCATCAGCACCGATTATGGGTTTGCGTAAGTGTCGACGGCTCGGACACTAACTTAAGATAAATAAATACCACCGTATGAAGAAGTCAGTTAACGTAGCTAAAACGTTCGTTGAGTGCTATTATGTGACTATCTCGTCTTCTAGTGGTAAGTTCAAGTACCACTGTAGCCATCATTGTTTGTAAAGGTACCCTGCTGAGGTTACTGTTATCTTCAGATGGGAATGAGGTGTGCATATGCCAATACGGTCTCTGTAGCCACAAACGATGTTTTGAAAGTTGTTTTACTCCGATAAGACGACTGGGTGATGTATTTCACTGAATTTCATGAACGCAATTTGTAAAATATCGCTTAAGAATTGTGAGATGTTTACGAAGATAACAGAACACTATGTTAGAATCCGACCGCAAATAGTACGAAGCAGTTCTGTAGTCAAAAGGTGTACTGCGTATACCTCCAAGCGAGGAATGGTAGCGCCCTTGGGCGGAGCTACTTTGGTGCGAGCAGTTAGCAATGAAATATGAGCACCCTTGTGCGGACGAATAGTCTTTGCATAAATAACACCGGCATATCCAGCCATCTGAACAGACGAAAACGGTTGAGTGCTTGCAGACCACTGCGAAACGAGAGCCAAGTCTTTGACAAATCGGAAGGAGGATGGCTTCTTAAGTAATGCCCGCAGGCCAGGGTGTTTGAATAAAAATCTTTCCAGTGACGGCAAACAGCGAAAGTAGTCCTTTTGGATCGAATGGCTGAGCAATCCCACTAACTACACGTTTCGGTGTAGGGGATTTGACAAATTGACGGAAGATCACGCAGAAGATCAGCTCGTCGGTTGCGTAGGTCGATGTTGTAATCAGAGGTAGGAACTATTTCACTAGCTATATCTTGAATTACCTGAAGACTGTGAATTCAAATAGTCGAAGTTTGAAATGTCCAGCCGACAGAATTTTGTCAATATTATTAGCTAACAACGTCGAATCTTGGATGGAATTGCAGCTTGTGAAAAAGTCGTAGACATAAATTGAACTTAATATCGAGTCCTGCTACATATATCACAATATTTTTGAATTTTTTGAATGGACTACGTAAGTGACCGTGTTCAGTTGATAAACATCAATGTCGTTCTTCAGTGATTCTCACTACAGAATGTACTAGAATTGTCGATGCTCGGAAGCTACTAGTATCTGGCGGAACATTTTCTCAATATCTGCAGTAAGAGTGACGAAAAAGCGACGAAAGCGAAAAATTATGTTAAGTGACGAGTCCTGGATCGTGGGAGCAACTGAATGCGAATTGTTCAGTGAGACGTCGTACTAGTACGGGCTGAAGTGTTAAAAACAACTGCATGGTGTGGAATTGGAATATAATAACTGGCAGAATGGTCGCCAGTTTGACTAACCAATCCGATATGTCCAAGAGCAGCATATTCCTGCATAAAGGTTACGTACTTATCTCGCAATTCATTGTTCGCATCCGCCACCAACAGCTCAAAAACAATTTCAAGCAATGAAACACTTGAGAAGCATTTTCTTTGTGTCTTAGTATGACTGAGTTGCAACTTGCTATCTTGTTTATCTAATTGGCAAGAGCTGTCTGAAAGGCTATCAAGTAGTTACTTTGATGATAGTTCTGTCATCGGTAAAAAGAAGAGTAATCTTTGCGAACTTCTCAGTGAACGGCTTCAATTACAATGTATATTGTCTAACTTTAACTTCGAATTCTGCGGTCGTTCCCACTTTTGTTTTATTGTCATCCTACTGATAGCGTATCGTTTTTATTTGTATATGTCTCAAGTACGTTTTGACATGTTAGCGCCGTCCAAATGAGATCTCGCTAACTCTGTCGTATGCGTATTCCAAATGTGGTCCTTCAGAGCTTCGCGATGTTTTGCCATCATTATCCGTAAGCTTTGAATCGTGGGGTTTAGTAATGTTACGTTGTCTACTGCCTAGAACTCTCTCATATATTCTCATACTGTACGACATTAGTTTTACTGATCGATAGTTATTGTAATTTCTCATGTAGTGGGACATACATACAGTGGAACAAAGAAGCTTACCCCGCACTTGTTAGGCATCCGATCGTCTTGTTTCATTTGATTGAGCAATTTAGCAAGCCACTAAAATCGAAGATATCCGATTGTTGTCCATAGCTCGAAGAGTACTAGATGTGGTCCAAATGCATGCCTAGATTCATTCTTCATTACTTCTTCTCTTCGTTTCTTTTAAATTTTCCATTTTTCCTTCGTGTGGAATAGCCAAGGTAAAGATATTGTACGAAGGTTCTTCGTTTAAAAACACCATAAAGAACTACATCCAACAATTGCGAATTTCACTGTTTGAAAGTATCCCTGCTCATCTTCAATATATTTCAGCGATTCAATTTCTTGAGTGTTTTTTCCTCGTTTTGCCTCAGTCTGAAAAATGTTAGTCGCACCTGTTGCACGGCTTATACGAGTAGGTTGTACTCTAGCTGCCGATTGTTTCGCCTCTTTTTGTAATGATCATATTCCAACTCAAGTTGCACTTAATGGATTTAGCCATTTCTGCTGTACGAAGCTCATAACTTAAAGCCTTGCTTTCTGTTCTTCATAGGCATTTGCATCTCATGGTTCCGCCACAACGCTTTTTTTATTTATGTCGAGCCGACCTTTTGAAATACCGGACAGAGTTTTTGCACCACTCATTCATTCAAGTCAAATAATTCTGGTAATTGTACTCGTACACCCTGAGTTGGTTTCTTTTACAACATGTTCCAGTGTATTTTGTCGAGTAATGCCGGTTCTTACAGGTTTCTTCAGCAAAATTCGGTTGTGACTTGTTACTCTCCATCATTATCCAGATTACTATCTAATCTAAATGAGTTTGGTGTCCGCCTTTACAGTATATAATCGTGTACCGCTCTTACTTAATAAATAGTGTATTTAGTATAGTTAAACCGTGTTTTTGATTCTCATTCCGAAACCTTTTCTTCGATTTCACGTCGTGTCCGTTTAAGTCTTCACCGATGAACAGCATTTGCTACCTCGATATTGCTTTTAACTCTCATCAAAGTCGCGGCAAAATACATTTTTAGTTTTCTGATTGCGCACTGTCTGCGTGAAGGCCGAAGGCGCTAAGAATATCCCAAGTTTCGTGATCAGTTATTATCGGTTTATTGTCATTAATCGGTCGCTTGTTTGTAATGCGATTACAATCTTATTTGGGAGGTCAGAATTTGAAAATGATGGCAACTCCGTTCTGTAATATGTAATACATTTTGTAACGGCTTGGTTTCCGACATTTCGCCACTTTGGTTTTTAGCACTCTATCTTACGTTGTTGTAATACTTTTTCAATTTCCAAACTTTTGCACGTTATTGTGCTGGCATTCTATTCATAAACATTCTTTTCCGTGATGCCGTACTTTTGTACTGTTTCTCAGTTTAGTCCGTGTGGTTAATTATTTATTAATGTGACTCAGGCGCATCCTAAGTGTTAAGTGTCAGAATATGATTTTTATTTATTTAGCCGCCTTTTACGACCGCGATGAGAACAAACTGCAATATTCCATAAGCAGTTGCCGAACAAGTTTTACCGATAATTCGCTACCATTTGCATCTGAAGTTCGCGTATGAGCATTTTGACGAGTCTTTCAGCATTAAGATTGCAATAATCTGTAACAAATAAAACTGCCAAGTGAAGCTTTCCAAAATTACTAATTCAAACAATTGACTAAGTTCACTTAAAAACTTTTCTCTTTCAAATGGCAAGTAAACGAGGTCAACAAACAAATTAGAGTCAAATGGCAAATGGCTTGTGGCCATGCACATTATATGCATTCCGTAATATTAAGTAAACTTTTGGCTGTAAAGTCCAATGGATATGAAACAAAATTGAAGGAAAACCACCAGAAAAAAATTGGCAGCATTTCAATACAATTGAAGCAATTCACCTGCACAAAGTGACCTTTTAAGGGACGAAATACAATATATTGGTGGTTTGGTTTTGAGAAGGCTGCTACCTTCTGTTTGAATATACAATAAATGCCAAAAATGATTATGAAATAGACCTGATATCGATTGTTTGGAATTTCGTTGGGTGAATAGATTGTCTATAGTATTATGAAAGGAAAAATTAAGTCTTCAATTTTAATTCAAATTTTAAATTTTAGAATGAAATTAAGTTACAATTGTCTAGCCTGACTATTCGTATCAATATACAAAAACTGCAGTCCTATGAGAGGTCTACTATTTGAGTTACCTAAAAGTTCCAGCTATTTAAATACAAAAAATTGCTTCTTCATAAACCAAATAATACTCTTTCAACCGTCAGTATCAGTATTGGCACGGGGAACATCTTCAGTAGAACATGCAGGAAGAAAGTGCTGACAGGTTTTTAAGCACGTTTAGATATTTTTGCAGAGTCTGTTGGAACAATTGCCTTCTGAATATACATCAGTTTCGCTAAAGCAACTTCGACGCATGGAATGCAACAGTCACGTGATTTGTTGGCCATTTGGCAAAAAAAGGTAAGCCAAACCAAACGAACAAGTAAACCTTTTGCACTATAAGTAGATGGAAAGACATCCGATTCGGAAGAGATGGTTGTGCATAGGAACGCCAAAAGTGGGAAGATTTCGGGATTCTCTTTAATTAGGGCACAAGCTCTTATTCAAAACTGCCATTGTGAACATTTGTCTGATGGTTTGTCACTCAAAACTGACGATTTGATTCAATATGATGTTCAACATCGTTCCATAGATTTTCGATCGGGTTAAGATCGCGTGATTCAGCAGGCCATTTCAGGACATTGTTGCTTTCAACCTCTAAGTAACTCCTCAATAGTCTGGAAGAGTGCTTAGAGTCATTATCATGCAGGAAATGCAACAATTTTGGCAAATGGTATCATTTTGTTCTCAATAATTTCATTATAGACATGCCAATGCCATGCCAAGAAAAAGCACCCCAGATCATATCACATATACCGCCATGCTTAATAGTTTTTTATGATATACTTTGGGCTTTTGCTGTTTTTGAGGATGCCACACATTCGTCGCTCCAAGTACAAAGGGGTTTTTAATGTTCTGGTGGGAATTATGCACCATGTATATCATCTTCCTCAGACAGTCTACCACAGCAGGAAGATCTGGACAGAATTTCTACTTGTTGTCAGAAGAATATCCTTGAGCTTAACGTCAATCAGTGCGCCCTCCTACTTCTACTCACTACTATATAATCTTTAAGTTGCCTATTCCTTCAGTGAATGAGTTGCATGATTTAGGTGTTATCTATGATAAGAAACTCAATCTCCGTTCTCACATTGATAATTTGATAAAAAAAAGCCAACTCTGCCTATGGCTTCATGAAGCGCTGGTCTAAGGATCTTGCCAATCCTTATATTACCAAATCTCTTTACATAACCTTTGTTAGGCCTGTTCTTGAATATGCAAGCCAAGTATGGGCACCCTACTACAAAACTCATATCCTCGGGATAGAAGTTGTTCAACGCGGGTTTTTACGATTTGCTTTACGTGGTCTTCCATGTGTTGATAGCCAAAACTTACCACCGTACACTGATCGGCTGAAACTTATAAAATTTACAACCTCTTTCTATACGCCCATATTCTCTTTATATTTATTATTTACTACTAACCCACGTAATATTACATCTGTGCCACTTTTCTGGCTCCATCTTTACAGAACGAACTACGGACACATGGAGCCAATGTCTAGAATGCTTCGTGAAATTAACGATATTCTGCCTCTCTTCGACTACCACCTCAGCAAACTCTCCCTTAAGAACATTCCTATTTCCACTTATGGCTCACGTCCTAACTCTTTTTATCTTTAGTTTTAAGCGAAATTGTTGGTTTTAAGAACATGCTTGCAATAAGCCATAATAAATCTGTCCGAAGTTGAACCGGGCCTCAAATATAATACCCAATGTTGACTTAACCAACACAATTTTCTTGTTTTTAGGCACATATGGTGACAAACTCATATCTATCTGGAATTCAAATTGTAATCTTGTACATCTTGCAGATGGCATGACTCTTCAGAATGGCAGCAGAATAAAAGAATGCTTCCCGATGTCTTAGAAAGGGCAGCGGCTTGCATGGTGTCACTTAGTATGATGGGGTGGAGACTGCTTATGGTATATGTTTTTGCTATGCACCAGAGTGTCCTAGGAATAAGTGATAAAACATCTTGTGATGCTTGCTGTGCGCTGAACAAATCCGAAATATTCAGAAGAAATAACTACGGTGGCAGATCTATGTTTTTAGACGTGAATTAAAGAATAACTAAGCATGCGGATGCTATTATTTGAAAATGATATCGTTCAAATGCCGTCTAAACAAGCTGTTGGAAGCGGAACGCCGTTTTTCATGCCATGTACTGTAGCATGTTTATCTGGAAGTATTGAATTTCAAGGGGGATATTTTCCTTCATCTCCATGACAGACCGCGTGGACTTTACTTTCGATGTAACCCCATAGGGTAAAATCCACAGCTCCTAAATCTGAACATATCGGTGCTCGGTGGCGACTGATCAATTTTAGATTGCTCTCTGAAATTTTCAAAGATTTCGTTCGTTGCTAACACTAACACTAACTGTATAAGGCCATTGATGTTTAGGTCACGGATTACATGGAACCCACAAAAGTTTTTGTGTCAATTTAGGTCACTTTACTTAAGCTCTTCCACCAACTCAATCATGAATATGAACGATAATTTTGGGAGACCTAAAGCAGCCTTTCTTTTCCGCAGATTCTTGGATTTTCACAGAAGCTTCTTCCAACCTCAGTAGTGTTTTCGGTGTTCTTGATGCTCTTCTGGACCCTTACTATAGGGTATTCAGAGCTGAAAAAGTTTCGCGGGAGGTTTACGAATCCCAGTTTCAAATACATAAATTTCACACAAATTTCAAATGCAGCTCCACAAGTAAGAAGGATTTCGGCTGATGAAAGAATACTGGAAGCTGTTACAACTGATCCATCAATCAGCATCAGACGCTTAGCTTTGCAATTCAATGTTTTTAGATATAAAATTTCTAATGTAATGCGTGCAGAAAATATTTATCCATACCACCATACGCCGCCCTTGAATGCCGATCATCTCTCATGGAGATGGCAGAGCAGTTCAACATTCACCTTTGTTGGGTGCCGGGCCATAGAGACATTCCAGGGAACTGCAGAGCCGATGAACTCGCCAAAATTGGAACCATTCTACCTATTCTACCGGAAAATTGTAGTATATAAAGCTGGATGCCAATAAAAGAACAGACCTTAGGTGGATTGCTGGGCAAACATGTCTAGCGACCAAACAGATCTGGCCAAAGCTGGATCTGAATCGCTCTAAGTGTCTGATCCTTTTAAATGGCAAACATCTCAGCGCCAAAATAAGTGTCATCATTGGGCACTGCCTCATAGACAAGCACGCAAGAAGGCTGCATGGACGAGGAAGAGGAGGAGACAATCCTCCACCTACTCTGTACATGTCCAGCTCTCTTCCAGAGAAGAAAGCTTCATCTAGGAGCTTTCTTCTACAACGACCTAAACAACCTAGAAAACATAGACGTTAACCGTCTCCTACGCTTTATTATAAGCTCAAACTGGTTCCATTAGTAAGAGGATCATCGATCCACGTGGCATCACAATGGGCCAATAGGCCTAAGTGGGTTGGTATTTCCAACAGCCACTCTTACCTAACCTACCATCATACACCTGTACAAGAACTGCTTCCCAATGATTTGAGTTTTCTAACTGGTTGCTGGAGCGAAGTTTGTATGTCAACAAGCTTATTAGCAGAATTCTTTTGGACGGACGAATCTCAATTTACAAGAGATGAGATCAAAATATTTCATAATCTTCATACGTGGGCTGCGGACAATCCACATACAAGGAGACGTAAATCATTTAAACACAAATTCAGAGTCAATAAGTGGGCAGGGGTACTTGGAAACAATTTAATCGGCCGCTTCAAACTACCACTTAGGCTGAGTTCTACAAATTACCTGGAGTTTTCTCAAAATGATTTACCAGAACTTTTGGAGGATATTGGATTAGCTTCATACTATTCTGTGTACTGTGTATATATCCAACAGGACGGTGCTGCAGACCACTATGGTCATGAGGTTAGGAATTGGCTAGATGAAGAGTACGGTAACCGTTGGATAGGAAGAAATGGACCAGTTCACTGGCCTGCAAGTTCTCCTTACCTTACAGTATTGGATTTTTGTTTGTATGGGGAAGAATGAAAGAACTTGTTTATTCAACCAAAGTAGCAGCATTAAGTGAGGCAATAGTTAGCGTCAATAAGCATTTGCAGCGAAATCCAAAAACGAGCTCTAGCATGCATCCAAGACTAAGAAGGACACTTTGAGTACCTGTTATAACTGTTTTAGTACACACATAAATAAAAATTGTCTAAAACAAAACAAAATCATTTTTATGCATATCCTTTGGAGCTCAATCTATGGGTTTGCTGCAAACTTGTTCATGATTTGGTTCAGTTTTTTTCAGTTTTTATGCATTTTTATTTTTATAACTTAAACTACTCTAACTTAAACCTACCTAAAACTATGTAAGCCGGCCATGGCTAAAAAAAAATTAGGCTGGCCCACTTTGCTTCACATGAAGCTACATATCACTGGAGGAGTTCGACGACGAAGAATCCTCCCCTTCAACAAGCCATCAAAAGTGTTGGTGCTGCCGAGCAACATCCCTCATGTCGCGACTCCCTACCGACCTACTGAACCGCAGACGCTCCGCACTGCCATGTGCGACGTCTCTGTCGTAGTTGAGTCGCCTGTCCGCCGCTGTTCGAGCGACGTGGAAGATTAGCGGCACCGCCAATCTATCCTGGATCAGATCTTTGCTATCTAGATAGAGGAACGCTTCTGGAGGAATAAAGCCGTCGAAGCGAACTCTCTCGTGATACATATAATTGGGGTAGAAAGCCCCGGAGATCAGGTTGTTCGATGCGGTCATTACTCTTGCAATGTGCCTTGGAGTCAACTTAATGACGAAATTGTCCACTCTTATTAGGTTCGCCTTATTGTACAAAACCTCATTGGGATAGAATTTTATGTACTGAGACTCTGGTGTTCTGTATAAGCGAAGACAAGTCCTAAGACAAGCCCTCTCAAACACCCGACTCTTTTCCAATAAACTTGCTCTCACGTTGAACCACACGGGACATCCAAATACAAGCATAGGCAGAATAAAGGCCATGTAGCAGGTAACGAAGTCGCGCTGCAAAACCATATTAATGACCTCAATCTTTGAACCTGATCTGTACACGATTATGTCGTCTGCGTACGCTATGGAATGGTGAAGTGAACCTATCAGATCACTCGTGTAAATGTTGAATAGGATCCGCGAATTTACCGCACCCTGTTGCAGACCGTTTTTAATGTTAAAAGTTCCAGCAGATGTAACATCGCCATTCTTCACGATGAACTGTCTACTGAAGAGCATATCAAAAAGAATATACAACAGTGGTTTACTAATGCACAACCTGTCCAGCTTGAAAAAGAGTCCTTCTAACCATACGGTATCGAAGGCTTTCTCCAAGTCAATCAGGCAGGCACTGGTTCTTGCCTTTGTTCTATTGGATATCAGAAACCAGTTTAGACGCAGCATGAATGATATCATGCCCCACCTTGAAACCGAATTGATTATCCGGAACTATATTTTTGTCTTCAACCCACTTAGTCAGGACTCTATAAATCACCTTCTCGAAAACCTTAGTGATGCTTGGAAGCAGCATCATCGAGCGGAGATTCGCCGGATTGGAAGTGTCTTTATCCCTTTTGTGGATGGGATGTACCACCACAGTTTTTCAATGCGCTGGATAATGTGCATTATTCATTGCATTATTAAACAGGGTGGTATAAATGTTCACCGCTTCTAGAGGGAGATGTCGAAGCACAATGTTCGGTATTTCATCGGTTCCCACTGATTTCTTACTTCTAAGTGATTCGAAGATCGTTTGGAGCTCTTCCTTCGAAATGATCGGGGGTAGTACCCTATCGTTGGTGATGACATTATTTGCCATATTCTCGTCACTGAACTGGGTGAAACCCGAGCTCTCGAATCGGCAATTCACAATTTCATTTCGAAGGTAGAAATTGTGCACAAGGACTCGATTTTCCAGATCGTGGTTCGGGCCAATGACAACATTCGCCTTGTACACTTCCTGGAAAGTCGCTCCTATAGCCTCTACCTGCTCCTGCTGATGCTCAATCACAAAAAAGTTGTCATCATCAACAGCCTCATTTGGATCTATGCCCGCTGCTACCAGTAATCTCCTCGTTTGACAGATTTCTATTGGACGGTAGGTAGAGCGAATTCGAGGAGAGTGCTCTAGTTGTTCATGATTTGGTTTCTTACTATTATTATCTTCAAAAGAAGAAAATAGTAAAACATTATGTTTACTACGCATTTTCTGGAAGAAAGTGACCTCAAAGCTAAAAATTAGCATGGGCAATGAAAATGAAACAGGCTTAGAAACTGGATATATAAAGACTCAAACAAGATATCAACTTTATTTAAACGGCGTTACAAGGGCTGTTATTTCTTTTGAAAATAAAGTCCATCACGAAGTTTCTACCGTTAGTACTAACAGAGCAATTTCTTTTAACATGGGTTAGGGTACACAAAAGTAAACCTTTTCTTAAATCCTCGATAAATGATGTCAACTTTGGAGATAGACGCTTACTGTAGAACGATTTTTTTCTTAAATATACCCAGGAATCATTTCCAAAATTATCGTTGACGAATTAGGGGACACCTTGTGTATATATTTAGTACCTACATAATTTTCAGTAAGGTGTGAGAAACTTCGTTAGAAATGCAAACGGAGTTCCAGGATGCAATTTCAACAATATTTTTGGAATAGAAAGTGTGCGTGGGACTCGGAGACCAAATGAGGTTGTTTAAATTCTCTTTATGGTTGTGGGTATTTTTTTCAAGGCACCTTTTTAGCAACTTATTTTACGAGTTCAAAAATGGGTTTAAGAAGATCTCGTACTTCCTGCGAAAGGGCTGGTGTGCGTTCGTAAGGTTTTTTTCTGACTACGCTTGCAGTACCTGCAAGGTACGACCAAATAAAATCGATAGGAAAAAAAATTTAAATAAAACAACAACGGTGTGAGATATAAACTTGATTCTAGCTTTATTTTGAAGTTGTGTTCATGCTATTATGTGTGGAATCGCAGATCATTGAAATAGCCGACTCGACTTCGCTGGAAGTACTTCAACAGGCAAGTCCAATATGTGCGGCGTTATTCCAATAGCGTGTCGAATGCTGGCCTCGAAAGTGGTTGGCTTATTACCGTATACTAAGGACTTGATGTAGCCCCAAAGACAATAATCCAGTGGTGTCAAATCGTATGACCTGGCGGTCAATTGATGAACGCTCGCCGTTAAATGACCCAGTCGCCAAATTTCTCCATCACAACCTCGAGCATTGCATCGCTTTTATAGAATGTAGCGATATCTTGTTGGGACCACAGCAATGATATATCGACGTTGCTGAGCTCTGGCCACCGAAAGTCCTTTAACATTGCTCCATACCTGAGACCTTTCATTTCGAAAGGAATAAGGTTCGATAATGCCGCCATGCCATAAACCGCACCAAAACAGTCAATCTTTGTCGATGCATTGATGCTTGGCCGAACACTTGTAGATTGCGTTCGCTCAATAATGAGAATTTAGCTTGTTGACATAGCCGCTGAGCCAAAACCGGGCCTCGTTCGAAAAGATGATTTTTTCGCTAAAATCCGGATCTCCGGCCAAAATTTCCAGCGCCCAATTAGCGAACTCACCTCGTTGTCTATGATTGTTTGGCTTCAATTCTTACGTCAACATAATCTTATATGGATGTAGGCCTAAATCCAACCGCAAAATGAGCCGTGTTGACTCTCTGGCTATGCTCAATTCAGCTGATGGGCGCTGAATTGACATTTCTTGGTGTTCTTCGATACTGGCCGCTACGGCGGCTGTATTTTCTTCAATTCGCATAAATCTCTGTCTGGCTGTCCAAAAGAGTGTACTTATGCTCAAACTTTTCCACCGTGTGATGAATTGTCTTTACACTGAAGTTTTGATGACGACCGACCTCACCACGAAACTCACGTTGCATTTTGATATTTTGACAGCAAGATGTCATTGATAACTTTGACAAATGCTAAAAAAACAATTTAAAAAAACTATCATTGTCACCCTTTACTTGTACATATATCTTTAATGTATAACATTTTAAGGGGGAAGAATTTCGGCTCGAAGTTTTCGGAGAATATTTTAGATATAATATGCATCTAAAAAATTTAAAAAAAACAAAAAAGAAAAATGAGAACAGCCCTTAAGAAACGATTAATAAAATGGAATGAATTTGACAAGTGTGAAAAACGGAGGCTGCCTTACTATGAAAATTGTAAATTACTAATATGGAATTGTCCATAAACATATTGAGCCATTGGGCCAAAAGCTATGCTCCTCATTAAACACGATTTTTCTATAGAAACAAGGGTCGTCTTTAAGATACTCAATCACTCAATCAGCGAACTCCGTGGTATTATTTCTTGTACCAACTATAATTTATGCAGGTGTAGGCCGAGGTCATTTCGAAAAATTTTGTCATACGTTTGCCATTGGCGGATTGGCAATTTCTTATGTACGAAATAAATTCACAATTTACCTCTATACGCTCCGCGAATTAAAGACCGATTTTCAAAATAAATTTGGATTATATGGAAGCGTTGATGTTGATTTTTTAAATAATGCTGAACATAAATTTTAGCGAACAGAGTTTTAGTTTGAATTTTATATCTATTCAGATATAATATAGATATTCAGTTCAGGTAGGGACAATTTTTTAAATCCGAAGCACTAGTCTTCCTTCACATTTGCCTCTTTCTCTGAATCAATTTTCTCGTTAAGCCCAGTACTGTGTTCGATTCCACGTGAAATTTCCCGAAAAACTCCATATAAAAAAAACTGCTCGTGAAATAATTGTCAAAATTTCCAAATATTTCCGCCAAAGTAGTACTCTGTTCCCTCTCATGAAATGTTATCAACATGAATCTAAGCAGTCGCCTGCAACATTTTTTCACGCCAATTTAAATGCCTGTGCCATTTAAATGTACGTGAAAAGTGGCAGATAAGAGAAAAACTGACATTATCCGAGCTGAAGTCACAGAATTCCTTGATTTGTTTGTGTATTCTCTTTATTCTTTGTATTTTTTTAGTTGTTATATTTTTAACTTTCCGAAAAAACACAATTGCCGTATCCAGAAATACCAAAAAGAAAAACAATATTCATATATCAGATGCCAGATGTACCTATCTACCCCGCTGACTTTTCCCAGCAACATTTATTTTTGAAACGTCATATTCCACGACTGAAAAATGTATGTTGCCAGTGGATTTTC
Organism: Volucella bombylans; assembly: GCA_949129095.1. Classification (NCBI taxonomy): domain Eukaryota; kingdom Metazoa; phylum Arthropoda; class Insecta; order Diptera; family Syrphidae; genus Volucella; species Volucella bombylans. The sequence continues at coordinate 106,415,703 of OX422143.1, read as the reverse complement.
ACGTGAATGAACAGAGTACTAGCCTTTACTCTGAAAACAATTATCAATCTTCTTTTACTCCCCAAATCATTACAGCACTCATCTGAGCACTTATCTATGGTATGAGTGCCTAAAGACATGTTGTTCTTTCTCATAGGACATGTGGTACAGTACTGAAGCAGCGGATTTCCCAGAAAAATAACATCAATCAAAAATATTTGTTTCAAAAATATCTGGGTGTGCGATACCCAGCTTCACTTAAGCTGGATTAACAGACTTTCTAACAATCTGAGTGTAATGTTAATTTAAATGAATAAATGATTCAAATGGATCCCTTCAAAATTCCTCATCTGGTTTTTGTGCATTTTTCTTTCTCAATTAGGAAGATTCCTCACCAACAGTTACGAACAGCATTCACCTAATAAGCGAAATTTTCATTTCAATTTAAACAACGCAAATTTATTTTCAAACTTAAAAAAATTCTCTATCAACTAAAGTTTCGTTTTGTGATTTTTTGCATCTTCCTTCCTCTGGGAGAAAGATATCTACCATATTCTAAACGAATTCTTTAAAAAAGTTTGCACCACATCGCTTGGGCGTGATGTTTGCAATTTTCAGAAAGGGTACCTTCAGAGATTTGTATCTTAGCGCAGAGAAGAATAATTTTTAACAAAAAAAGCTGCAGCACTTTTTTATCCATTGTTAGGTTCAGGGATTTTTTTTAAACTTCTACCGGACAAATGTTGAAATATAGATAATTCTTTGCAGAGCGAAATTCTATTAAAGTTTCCGCACGCTTTTCCAGATAGTGTAGTTGGGGTTGAAATATTTATTACCAGCTCTTTGGACGTGTTGTCGTTGGTTATGAGGGTGCACAGTTACTATGTACATTTTAGAATTTCAATTGGAGAACATTTCTCTGATGACTATCACATGTTGCTTAATATTTACTGCATTTATTTCATGTGTTATACACTTAATCCATGATTATTTGCGCCGCAGGAGCGTGGGCTAAATAGGAGTAGGCATTTCTTCTTTGGATACTTTCAGAGATAACGACAATGACAAATTTGACTCTTCAATATCTGCAATTAATAAAAAATAGAATTGGAAAATGCATTAAAAAGTTTTTTTTTTTATACTCGATAGACCTTGTTCTACAGTCATGTTCACTTATAAAACATCCAAGTATCTGCCGTTCCTATACTCGTATATACGAGTATGTACTATACAATGATATTAAATGATATTTATTGAAAATTGGGTTACACTTTGTTAATGCCGTTATCAGTAGTACGATGGGTTAAACCGATACGAAGAAGACTTGCGTCGTTTTTTTCATTTCAACATTCTGTTGAAACCATTGCAATGAAAATACTACTCGTACATCCGAACTCAGCTAATCTTTATGGTTTCAATTTATTTCCCAAAATCCATACCGATTCCCCGTTGTTGCCTGATATCTGGCTTTTGGATGAGCTTTGTCTCTCATGGGGGAATAAAAAAATCCCAAATACTCCCAGATGCCATAATTTTGCCACTTTCTTCTTTCAAACAGAAACATAAAACAGAGTTATGTACTCGTACAATTTGTACAGCTGTAAGCAGACTTCTTGCAAAATAAAAGCATACGAGTCCTTTCAAGGAACATGTCTTTCTCGCTCCTATCGCGTTGGTATTAGAATTTCTGAAATTTACTTCAAATTTAGGAGAGTTAACAGGGAGCGCTCACAGAGTATTTGACTTCCATAAAATTTATTGCTATGCTGAAGTATTGTTGCATCCGCAGAATTATTATCAAATTAATTACATTGCTGCACTCTGATATAAGATATGCTATGTGACAACAAGGATGTTGCAGCTTGCTTGGTGCATCTAAAGATAATTTAGGCTAAAGTTTCATTCGCACTTTCATTAACGATACGTGCTTCGATATTGTTAATTCAGTTGAAAGTTGGTTTACGTATTGAAATAGGGATGCGAGCAAAATAAATTGCAGCAACTCCTAGAAGAAGAAGACACTACATTCGAAGCGGTAGAATACAGTGACATGGTACTCGTAATAGAATAACATAATTGTGGTTAAGAGTGTCATTTCAGTTTACTTCCTTTTGTCGGAAATAGCGCTAACCGAAATGTATCGATATTACTTAATGGAAGCGAGTACAATATCTATAACAGCGCATAGGTAGTAGCTGTAAGATACTTCCTGACATAATGGCAACATAAGAAAAGTTATTTTAAGAAATTTCAGGACAAGTTTTGAAAAAATGTGATAACATGTGTTGAGTTCGAAGTACAAAATTCTGATCAGGCATTATACCCACGTACTTGCACTTCATCATCTCTAGATCGATTTGAGGCCGGAGTCAATCTCGGACAGATTTGTTAAAGCCTACCATTAAATTCTTGAGTTAAAACTTAAATTACCCCTTCGGATAGGGGAATTAGAATATACTCGAGGTAGGCATGCCTGTCGTAAAAGGCGACTAAAAGGCACCCTCTGTATGCCGAGTGCGTAGGCATACAAAAAATGCAATGGACAAAACAAACGGAAGTAATACCCCAGGTGGCAATCCAGTTTCACTGGCAAATCCACCCTCTTCGCAGATAGGCTCTACAGATTTTAGGGAGAGCCATATATTGCTATCAAATCCCTTTGCAAAAACATCAAAGGTAGTCCGACCTCCACCATCTAGATCGCATATTTCAAGAAAACGAAGTCCGCCGGTTAATCAGGACTCAGTGAAATGTAAATGCTTCGAACAGAAGAACAATGAACTCCGAGCTAAACTCAATGAAATGCAAGAACTTTTTTACGAGCTTAAAAATGAAGTAGATTCACTTCGAAAAGAAAACGAGGTTCTAAAAATCTCTCGCTTATCTATAGAATGCAAGTCAGTGGAATACCTAATGGACGAAGGAAAACTTGCTAGCGAAACCAATCCGGTACTCATGAAAATGCCTAACAAAAAGCGTAAGGCAGGCTCATCTCCCGAAGTTTTATAACCAAGAGATGAAAATAAGCCCACCGTACAAACCAAGACAAAACCCCAAACGAAACCTCGCCCTTCACCCGCAATAAATGTGGTAGGGATTGCAGACTACGGAAAGTTACGGGACCTTCTCTAAAGAACTTCAATATAATTTAACTCCGTAATAACGCGTGGAAAATTAATGTCTGTGACTCCGATTCTTACCGCGCATTGTCGCTAAAACTTAACGCCGATAAAATTCAATGGTATACTTATGACAATAAGTTTAAAAGACCGTTACGAGTCTTCGCTAGTGGACTTCACCCGTCGTGCAAAATAGAAGACGTTCAAGCACAAGGTTTTATGATTACTGACGCCGTGAACATAATCAAGAAGGTAGTCAAACGCGGACTTCCTATTTTCATGCTTACTTTTGACCGAAACGAGAAAGTCGACAATATTTATAAAATTAAATCTATCTTAAATACCAAAGTCAAAATGGAGCCCACGCGTAAGGGCAAACAAACTATAATCCAATGCAAACGTTGTCAAGATTTTAACCACACGCGGGCGTATTGTCAAAAAGATCCACGATGCGTAAAATGAGCAGGCAAACACTTCTCGGAAGAGTGCAAAACAAATAAGCAAATCCCAGCAGTTTGTGCCAATTGCACAGGAAATCACGCAGCTAATTATCGAGGTTGCGAAATCGGCAAAGAAATTTAAAAGAGACGAAAAAGTCCCACGAAATTCATTCATCCGGACCTAAAGGTGCAATATCCTAAAACCGATGAGCCCAAGACAGCTAAGAGAGTCACAATGAAGAAACCGGTAACGCAAAAGTATAAATCTGCACAAAAAAACCTTGACGAATCAAGTGCAATTAAAAAACCTGTACCGGTCCGCGCGAGTTCATACGCTAAGGTCGCGTCAAAAGCGCCTCAAATTCTCGCAGTCATCTTAGAAAAACTAGATGAACAAATAAAAATAAATAAGCTCATGTTTGAAAAACTAAGCAAGCTCGAGTTCGTTGCTCGGAAAAAATCTAATGAAAATGAAAATGAAACAGTTAACTAAGATTTTAACATGGCCTGAAAAAAATCGACGAATTAGAATTTTTTCTATGGAAAGACCGTATTGACATATGCCTGATTTCGGAAACACACTTAAAAAAGGAAGTTAAACCCAAGATAAGAGGTTACTCTGGTTATCACGCGCATCATCCCTCAGAAAACGAGAGTCGTGCATCCTCACTTTATATTAAACACTGCAGTAAGCATGCCGAGAACGTGACAATAGAACTTGAATCTATCCAAATAAGTTCAGTTTCCGTAAACATAAATCATATAAACTATAATATAGCATCTTGTTATTTCCCTCCAAGATATAAGATGGCAGACGACGACCTCGATCACCTTTTTTACCAACTTGGGTCAAACTTTATTCTCGGTGATGATTTCAACGCAAAGCATAAATTTTGGGGTATTCATTTCGACGAAGGGCAGGCTACTGTATTAAGCAAGTATGAAACGTAGCTTGGACTTTTTTTCGAAGAGCAATCCAACCTATTGACCCACCGATACAAATAAAATATATCACCTGGTCGATTTTTTCATTACAAAAGGGGTCCCAAATATCTCACGACTTTAGAAGAATCCTATGATCTCTGCTCAGATCAATCGCCAGTAATCTTTAAAATCGGCAGGAGTATAGCAAAAACCGAAAGACCGCCCAGATTGACGATCAAAACTACAAGTGAAATTCTAAAGGAGCTACCTCGAAAAGCGTTTGCCAAGCTCCTCCACATTATAAATGCTTCCATGAGACTTTTATACGTTCCAAGCCAATGGAAACTCGCAGAAGTCATAATGGTTCCAAAACCGGGGAAAAGTCCAAACGACAAAAAATCATACAGATTTCTCTCCGGCCGATAATTTCAAATGATAATTTCTTCTGCTTAAACGTTTAAAACCGATAACTGAAGAAAGACGATTGATCCCGGATCACCAGTTCGGCTTTAGGATCAAACATTCCACAATCGATCATTTCTATCGGATAACAAATGTAATTGAAAACGCTCTAGAGGGAAAAAAGATATGTTCAAGCGTTTTTCTCGATTTATCGCAAGCCTTCGACAAGGTATGGTACGAGCGCTTGAAGTATAAGCTACAATAAATTTTACCGAGAGTAATGAATAGAATACTCGAATCTTATCTTGAAAATAGGTTAGATCTGGGATTGAATACTCTGAATTCAAGGAAATTTAAGCTCTCGTTCCACAAGGAAGCGTTCTGGGGCCACACCTATTCTTACTGTACACTAGAGACATACCTCTAGATGAAAAGACTGTGGTAGCCACGTTCGCAGATGACACGGCGATCCTCGCCACAGGACAAACAGTTGAATCCTCGCCTGCAAAACTTCAAGGAGCTCTGAACAAAATATTTGAGTGGACGAAGAGCTGGCGAATCGTGCCAAACGAGACTAAGTCAACACACGTCAATTTCACGTACAGAAAGATAAACAACTTACCTTTATTCATCAACTCGGTACAAATACCGTATGCAAACGAAGCAAAATATTTGGGGATGACCCTAGATACAAAACTGAAGTGGAAAACGTAAAAGAGAAACGTGAGGAGCTCGAAATCAGGCTAAGAGAAATGAATTGGCTTATCGGAAGATACTCTAAACTAAGCACATTTAACAAGCTGCTTATAAATAAGCAAGTGCTAAAACCTTCGGGGACTTATGGTATACAACTATGGGGTTGTACCAAACCAAACAATATGTTTGTCCTACAGACGTTCCAGAACAGAGCGCTTAGAGCAATCGTAAATGCTCCATGGTATATAAGGAATAGCGATATTCACAGCGATCTGGGAATTGCAACCGTGAACTACAAAGTAACAAGCTTTGCTCGTAAACTTCGCACTCGTCTTGTGCATCATTGCAACCAGGAAATAATCCGGAGATTGAACGAGACAAATCTTGTGCGGCGACTTCAAAGAACAAGACCGTTCGACTTAGCGCCGGTAATATTTAGTAGGTGCCTTCGCTGGAAAGCTACCTACCAAACGCGATAAACTACAAAATCTTGAGCTACTTGTTAAGGAAACTTAGTCGTAGCCCAGATGCTACAGGTTACATAGATATTGCACGCCGAAGGAAAAAAGCTAACCAGTTTTTAATTACCTGTTTTTACTTCGAACTTCAAGTTCTGAACAATTTGTATGAACAAAATGTATTAAAAAACTGAAGTCAATTCTTGCGATCGTATGTGTTGTATTGTGTGTACAGGCGACGACCAGGCATGCGCCGCGCCTTGCAGATGTGTCTGTGGTTTCTGTTTTCAACCCTTATCTTCATACATAAAACAACCACAGTTCACGGAGCTGTGCGGCGCAGCATCTGTGGTCGTAGTCATATAGAAAAAGAAAATGGGAGGTTTTTTGTGAGTAAGAATGTCACACTACCATGAACGCGTGCTTATGGTGGGCGCTGCTATGCCACTGTAGTAGGCAGTAGGTGCTCGTGCTTAAAGTGCCTGCTGTAGTAGTGTGGTGGTGCTCTTATGAGCGCGTGCTTATGGTGCTTATGAAGGTTTTTACCTTTTCACTTAAATCTATACTACAACCATATATAAAATAAAGGAATGCGAGCAGAAGGACAAGGAGCGTAAGAAGAGTAAAGGACATTTTAAGGGACAGATTGTTGAGCTGGAAGTCGAAGAGGAGATGAACATCTAATCTATGGATGGCTTCTCCATAGTACAGAAGTACAGTACAGCTACTCGTAAAGAAATACAGATAAAAACATTGTTCCAGAATATCTCAGAAAAAGATAGCTCGGCGGAACAAGTAGACATACATATGTAGCTATTATTTTGGTCCAGCAATTTCTGGAGTTAGATTATCCGTACAGGAAATCTGATTAACATGCCAGGAAAACTTTGACACAACATCACAAAATATGTATCTGGAAAGACCTCAAAAATAACAACTGAATAAGCCTCTATTATAGGCCAGTTGGATGGAGCTTGAACAAAAGAGAAGACACAAAGGCGTGGAGTAAAATAAACATCATTAATGTGACAAGTGGTTCAAAAAGTTTCTAGCCAGTAACAGCAAAAACATAACAATGGCGGCTAAGAAAAAATTCAGCACTTGGCCTAGCTAAGATTGCTTCATCACTTCAGAAGTCTGTAAAATATGTTAGGAGTCAGTAAAGAGCATTCTAATTCGGCAAATAAAGCTAGTGTTAGGATCTTTTTTAAAGGTGAGGAAATCTGAGCTCACTCCTTTAGACAGACGGCTATTCCCTTATTTGCATATATCGTCTATAAGCACAGACGATGTATCTGCTCAAGAAAACCATCCGTGCATCATAACCCAGAAACTTAATTTTCCTGGCCAAGCCTATTGAAACCCTCTCTTATACATATAAATATATATGTCATACCTATACTTATGCCCAAACTATCATAATAGAAAGGAATTTAATGGACTTTAGATCTAGAAAACCGCATGCAACACACCACATTAGGGGTATGTAAACATGTTTAATCAATCCCCCACCACCTCTAGCCAGCAGGCATTGCATTTTAGTGCACGGCTATGTGAAGATTTAGCTAATTTTTCATCCCGTCTATTTTGTAAAATGCAAAGTCACTGGAGGATGCAGGAGTAAGCTTAATGAATGCCCTTCTGGCAGTTCCCAGCTGCTCTATGAGCTTGTTGTTCCATTTAATGTATCAGGTGCATTAGTCTCCTTCAAGTGTTTTCGTAGCATTAAAGTTTTAACAGGAAACAGAAGGAAGATGACGATGAAAGTTGTAAAGGATACTCCACCTTCTAACGCCATCCTAACACACGATGGAAATGCTTAATTGATCTGTTTTAATTAATTTTGCCTGGAAGTGAAATGAGAAATGAATGCGAATTAGTTTGAGGAATGATTTTCATTCACCTGTTGGTGTTTCGTCAGGGGTTGATTTAAATTGGATTTCGGTTAGACCATGGAGTATTTTTCATTGAACTTAACCATTCTAATCTAACCATTTCACATAGATAGGCAACACAAGGACTCATCAACATGTTTTCATATTCAGAGTCAACCATGCACTGTCCTGAAATTGTTAAATTACAAGTATAACACAAATGAGTATAGATTATTACCTTTTGAGGAACTAACTCTGCTAGACGTCTTCTATAGTAGTCTGCAGTTCATCTTGGTGTCATTATTTGAAAGATGCATCTTCGAAGTTTTGAAGCTGTTGAATCTGTTAGAGAGAACTTTGCTGAAACCCCAATAGAAGAAAGGATGTTTTCGCACGTCAAATTAGTTGACATATTTCTTAAAAGCTTAGAAGGATGACAAGAGAACGTCGAGATTCGTATTGACATAGTCGAAAAGTCCATCCAATCTCTACACACACAAATACAAGAGATAAATTCACGAATATTTGATTTTTTGCCATAACATCGAATGTATGCCCCCGCCATTGAAAGGCATATTCCGTAGTCGGAGAGCACATTCAAACAGGGACAAAACTGACTCTCCCATCGTAGTCAAGTTCAACACTCCTCGCGAAAGAAACTCCGTCTTGCATGTAATGGATCTTTTTGCAAAAATCACGGGCAGCTATGCCTCCAAGACGTGGACATTAAAGCAGAAAACATCAACAACATCTATATGTACGGGAGTCTAACTAAAAAAAAACCGCTCCATATACCAGTGAGCTATGCGTGTCAAGCGCAGCAAACAGCTGTTTTCTGTTTACACACATTTCGATTCCATTTATGTGAGATTCTCTCTCTTCAGCAGAAGCTGAATCGATATTGGTAGAGAAAGAGCTATTTTTAAATGCCATTGCCGCGAGGCGCCTGCCGAAGAAGACGCAGAAAACAACAAATCAACACTGATCGTCACCAACAAGTACATACGGTTATTTCTTAGTTTTTGTTTTTTCCTTTTTCTTTCTTTTTTAACTGTTTTACTGATTTTGCTTGAAATTATTCCCAATGCCCCTTTTTATAAATTTATGTTGCTTTAAAGAAGAGGAAGTTTATGTCCATGATCTGCGTGTATTACTTGGTTCTCGAATTATTTTACATCTCACATATAGGATGGTAATATCCACTTAAAAGACAAGGGCACAAATTCATGCATTTGCTAATAGTTCTGAGCTTGCATACGGTACATGCATATACATACGTTAATTTTTGGAAGACGGGACCATTCAAATTAGACTGTTAGCAGCGAAGTCTAAAGTTGCTCCCACAAAGGCTATGTGTTTATTACGGCTGGAATTATGTGCTGCCGAAATGGCTGCTCAATTTACCCATCGCATCATACAAATTCTTAACATTGACTTTGAGAATATCTTTTACTGGACTGACTCCTCAATCGTGATTTCTTGGTTAGAGGCGGAATCTTCAACTTGGAAAACCTTTGTTGCCAATCGTATAGCCAGTATACAGGAAACAACTACCTTGCAGCAATAGCGACATATCGACTCACATTTGAATCCTGCTGATATCGTATCTCGCGGAGCGCGACCATCAGCGTTAATTGACTCAGACATGTGGTTTTTACGCCCTTCATTCTTAAGACAAGAGCAAGATCAATGGCCTTGTTCAAGGCCCCAATCGAGTGTTGATGATAGCATCGTAGAACGTCGAAAGGTTAGAATTGTACTCTCTTCACAAACGGAGTGCGACTTCATTGAGAACATTAAGTACCACAAGTCATATGGGCAGCTTCTTCGTGCTGTTTCCTATATAAATCGCTTCAAAAACAACAAAGGAAAATGGTTTCTCTCCCAGGCACCGCAGACGAATTAAACAAGGTTCACCAACAAGTCCCTCCAATAACAGCTGGAGAAATGAAAATCGCTCTGATGCTTGTCATAAGGTTGACTCAAGAAAGCTCTTTCTCTGTTGATCTCAGATCGCTACGTCCCCGACGAAGCAGTTTGCGTACACTTGCACCGTTCCTGGATGCAGATGGATTGATTAGAGTGGGGGGTAGAATAAAGAATTCCAATATTTCATTTAGCGCCAAACATCCTATCTTATTGCCCTCTTCGCATGTTTTCACCACCTGCAACATTCGATACCTTCACTATAAACACGGTCACTTGGGTCCGCAAAATCCCTTAGCTGTTGTTCGTCAACAATTTTGGCGAATAAATGGGAGGATAATAACTAAGAGAACTGTGCGCAAATGCATTCTGTGTTCTCGTTGTGAGCCTAAACCTCTTGAACACCTTATGGGAGATTTACCTTCATCGCGCGTACTGCCAGCAAAAACCCTTTTCAACAGTTGGCATTGACTTTTATGCCCCATTCATGTTGCACTATCGCAGAAGAGGATCAACACCAACAAAGGCTTACGTCTCTATATTTATATGCTCTATAACTCGCGCCATACATTTAGAACTTGTTGAAGACCTTACAACTGTTGCCTTTATTGCCGCACTTAAGGGTTTTACAAGCCGGCGTGGATTATGCTCAACTATCTACAGCGACAATGGACTTAATTTTATTGGAGCAAGAAATGAGCTACATGAACTTTATCAACTGTTTATGAACCGACAGAACAACATAGACATTCTAAACATGTGCGCAGAAGATGGAATAGAGTGGAAGACGATACCAGGAAATAGAGGCTATATTGAATTCGCGCCCCCTTACACCTTTATCCAATGATCCTAATCATTACACAGTTTTAACTCCCGGTCTTTTTTTAATAGGTGGACCATTGACGTCAATTTTGGAAAATAACGTAAAGGACGATCACCTTAGCAGACTTTCACGATGGCAGCGAATGCAATGGGTTACACAAACCTTTTGGGCAAGATGGTCATCGGAATATTTACAAGGTCTCCAGAAACGCACAAAATGGCAAAGCAGTCGTGAAAACATAGCAGTTGGCGCATTAGTAGTTCTTAAGGATGACAATCTACCACCACTTAAATGGAGGCTGGGCCGGATAACTGCACTACATCCTGGAAGAGACGATGTCGTTCGAGTTGTCACAGTCAAAACCTCTTCAACCACTCTCAAAAGAGCTGTTACGCAGATATGTTTACTACTAATTGAAGTGTCCTAGCCTCTTCAAGGTGGGGAGCATGTTGAATAAGATTACACTAATATTAAAATACATACATACGTAATATCATTTGAATCAATATAAAATGCCCATCAGGCACTTCTCTTATATTCTCAGGCTTGGTTATTTAATTGTAAGCCCTTCTGCCAATGCCTTTTACCAATTGCTAAGCGGAAACTAGTTTTTTCTTAGACACACATATGTATCTTCAAAATGTTAATCTTTCTTTTTCATTCTCAATAAAAACTCTCTCGTTCATCTTGGCGATCACGCCAGCTTCTAACTTTGATTTCCTAAATCGCGCCTTTCCAAAAGCATCATTGGTTTTTTTAATTAATCACAAGAAACAATCCTATCTCAGTGAACGAAAACAAACCGTATCACTTGACGGAAACCTTTCCGATTAACTTCTCTTAAGGCAAGGAGTTCCCCAAGGCTCTATTCTAGGGCCTCTATTGTTCTCCATATATATTAACGATATTGCAGTCTGTCATACTAAGTTCATCTAAGCATATCTATGCCGATTATATACAAATTCATCAAAGCTGTTCCTTGGGCCTAATTGAAAATTGCGTCAGTGTTTGAAATGAGGATCTGCAACGAATTTCTGATTGGTCACTCAAAAACGGCCTAATACTTAATCCAACAAAGTGTAAGTGTTTAGTTATTTCTAAAAAAGTTAGATCGGTCTTATTTCCCTCACCTAATGCTAAACGACTCTGAAATTGAATTGGTTGAGTCTTCGAAAAATCTATGTCTTGTCTTTAATAGAACCCTTACATGGAACAATCACATAAATTCATTAGTAGTTAAAGCTTACGGTATTCTACGAACCCTATATACTGCTCAAAAGTTTATCCTCTTGAAATAAGACTGCTACTTCCTAAAACGTTAGTAATTCCTGTACTTATCCACAGATGAGAAATTTTTTATGGATGTGATGCCGAGAGTAGAACGCGACTTCAAGTGGCTTTCAATACTACTGTTCGATATATATACGGTTTAAAAAGACATAATCACGTTTCACATCTTACAAAGCACCTAGTTAGTATGAGGGCGGGTCAATAAGTCCGTGACTTTTGGAATAAAACACAGATTTTTTGATAAAAAAATAATTTTATTTTTCAACGTAGTCTCCCTTGAGCTCTATACACTTTGCCCAACGCTTCTCCAATTTTTTTATCACTTCCAAAAAAAATGATTTGTCGAGGTCCTCAAAATAGGCCTTTGTTTGCGAGATGACTTCATCATTGGAGTCAAATCTTTTTCCACCAAGCCATTTCTTCAGGTTTGGGAACAAGAAGTAGTCGCTCGGAGCCAAATCTGGAGAATAGGGTGGATGAGGGAGCAAATCATAGCCCAATTCATGGATTTTTGCCATGGCAACTGCACATGTGTGCACCCTTGCATTGTCTTGGTGGAAAAGAACTTTTTTCTTGGCCAAATGAGATCGGTTTTTTTTCAAATCGTCATTGAATCGGTCCAATAAGTTGGCATAATATTCCCCATTGATTGTTCTTCCCTTTTGAAGGTAGTCAATGTGGATTATCCCGCGTGCATCCCAAAAAACAGTCGCCATAACTTTATTGGCTGACAAACCCACCTTGACCTTCTTTGGCGCCGATTCACCCTTAGAAACCCACTGTTCTGACTGTTGTTTGTTCTCTGGTGTGTTGGGATGGATCCATGTTTCGTCCACGGTTACAAAACGGCGCAAAAACTCCTCCATATTGCGATTAAACAACGCCAAACCTTCCTGTGAAGTGAAGCACACGAAATTCACTTTTTTCCATTTTCTCCTCAAATTAGTGAGTAGTCTGATAAAAATAGCTGTCAAACACAAACTAACTGACGCAGCAAGTTTAAATTTTGACAGGAGTCAACTGACAGATGCCTGTTGACAGGAGCAGTGTTGCTGTTTCAGTAAAGAGGTCAGAAATTCAAAAAGTCACGGACTTATTGACCCGCCCTCGTATGTCCTTTTGTACCTATATAAAATTTCGAACAGTCATACTTCTTTTCAATATCTAACAGATCTTTTTGTATGATTTTCCGCGTTTTTCTTGTCTAATATCTGAAAGACAGTTTTTTGTTGCTGCTATCCGCCTTTGGAATTCACTCTCACGTAGCTTACGAGAGCTAGCTGATGCACGACGATTTAAAAACGAGCTTCAAAATTTTCTTAGAAACTAGAGAAACTTTTTTCCCATCCCTATCCCTCTTCAAGCAATTTCAACTTCAATTAGAATCAATTTAAAATGAATTCAAATTATTATTATTCTTATATAAGCATAATTAATATAAAAAAACAATTTAACTTAACTTTCAAACCATTTATGTATATGAACTAAAAAATGTCTATCTTTCACAGACTTATAAGTGAATTCTTACTGTGTAAACATGTATGATACAATAAATAAATCTAAATCTAAAACCTTGTATCGCCGCCGATCTTAGCTATTAAACATCAGTGGGACAACTTTTAGGAGAATTGTCTTTCCATACGAAGTGTAGTTGACTCAGAGGTTTTTGGAAACAGACAATTCACATTGCTTGGCATACGCGAATAGCGTCATTCAAATGATTGAAACTGAGCCAAGTTACCATTTTGATGACCGACGAGGCTCATTTCACCCTATCTGGCGGAGTAAATAAACAAAATTGTCGCTTTTGGAGAACCGATTTGTTTGGGCTGGTATTTGCTTCAAAACTATAATTGCGCCACTTTTCTTTTAAGTTGGAGAGACGGTCGATGGCAGTTGGTATCGGTGGATGTTGGAACGCTTTGTGTGCCCGCAAAAAGGTATACAAGGCCTCTGGTTTCAACAGTGCCAACAATGAACTTTTTAAAGGAAATATTTCCGGAACGTGTGATGTAGGAAAACAGTGACATGCACTGGCCTCCAAGATCTCCAGATTTAACTAATCGGGACTTCTTCCTGCTCGGCTATTTAAAAAACTGAACACTCTAGAATCTATATTAACTCCTAAACAATATTCGAATCGAAATACCCGCGATATCATCTGAGACGTTGGCCAATATTATGCAAAATACCAGAAAAAGAGCCAAACTTTGTATCAATATTGTGTTCAAAAAAATAGCTCACAAATATTATGAAGGACTAAAATAGATAATTTGGTTTGCGGGGCTATATTGGAAGTTAGTCATGAGACAAAATCAAATTCATTGCCATTCGTTCAAACGGAATGTCCATAACACAGTTTCTTAACAATTTAAAAATTTGTATAGTTTTCTGCGAAGCCTTAATGGCTTTTCTGCAGAGGGTTGTTTTGCAAAAGTTTAAACTAAAAAGATTCATTTATTTTAAATTTAATTTTTTGAATTTACAATATTTTTAAGATCAGCAGGTAATTCATTTAATACTGTTGGAACGCTATACTATATTTGAGCTGCCTTTTACCATAGTTATTGTAGTTACAGGGCATTTGTAACATGCCCGTAGCACGTCTTCTGGTGTTGATTTCATGTTCGATTGGCCTTTGAAAGCGTATGTCACTATAGTATTCCAGTACCAAAGTCATCTTGAAGATATTTTTTATACCTCAAGTACCTTAAATCTTCTTTCGTCAGTAACATTTTCGCAGTTTATTAGCTTCAACGCAGAATTTTGGAGTTTTTGCAGCTTCTCGATATGCGTTTTGGAGGCCAGTATTCCATACCTTAATTTGGATTTAATCAAGGCGTAGTATACCAGCTCCAAAATTTGTGGTGTTGCATGATTTCTTAGATGCGCCAATGCAAATGAAGCCTTCCTTAAATCAGAGCGTATCTTGTTAATTTGCTTGTCCCAGATGAAATGGCTATCAATAATGACTCCTAGGTATTTATAGCTTTCTACGACGTCAATTAAGTGTTTGCTTGAATTAGGGTAAGCATCACTTTGAAAAAATACTCGCTCCTACGTAGCTCTATGATGTGGACTTCGGATATGCATCATTTTTGTTTTCGCTGCGTTGATTATTAAGCCATTGTCGTGACACTCTACCTGCATTAGTCTTGTTGCCGTCTCCAGAGACCTGTGGCACACAACTATCGCGGTGTCATCTGCGTAAGCAAATGAAAAGGAATTGGACCTAGTTTCTACCCTTGAGGAACTCAATATTGTACATGCTTCTTTTCACTGTAAACGTCCTTGATTTTTACACCAAAGGCCCTGGTGAGTAGGTAATCCTTTAGCCAGTCCGCCATCAATCCGTTTACGCGCTTTCAGTAACTTTGCATGGTTTAGTGTATCAAATGCTTTACTAAAATCCATAAATATGACCAAAATATGATGACTTCTATTTAAGGATTCATTGATTAGGAGTTAGAAGTTACCACCGAAATCCTATTTGCAAAGACCGCATTCCAATTCAAAGATGACTTTCGGGATGTAGCCCATGATATTAATATCAAAAGGAAGAGGATTCATTAGTGTTTTTAGAGCAGAGCCAGACATGAAGGGTAAACCCCAATGCAGTCAAGAGGAACCATTCTATGGAGTCTAGTAAACCAGCAGTAATATTTTTTCAAGAAAGCTTGTTTTACAAGACAACCAACGGATAGGATATAATTGCCTTTATCAAAGCCGTATAGAGTTAGAGGATAAGTCTCATGTCTTGCAAAAAGTTCTTTTACATTGCGAGAAAGTCGACAACGCTTTGAGTTTTCAACACGACATGTAAAATCTAAAGAAACTTATTGTCCAGATTGG
The DNA here is from genome assembly GCA_949129095.1 of Volucella bombylans. NCBI lineage: Eukaryota > Metazoa > Arthropoda > Insecta > Diptera > Syrphidae > Volucella > Volucella bombylans. The sequence continues at coordinate 106,399,920 of OX422143.1, read as the reverse complement.
CATTCAAATGCTTAGCTTAGCGGATGGTGACGCTAAACTAGTCAGCTTCCTGCTCCTCGAAGGTCGTACGCGTTATCGACATGAAGGAAATCACACTTATTGGTCTGAAGTTCCTCTTATCTTTTCCAATTGCCAATAAAGGCAGACGACTTGAAGCCATCAGAGCAAGCGAATTTGATGGCCTCATCTCTCCCGATGACAAATACCTGCTGCGTCGTGTTCAGCTCACTTGCAGCTTCAGTGGTAGGAGATGTTGTGTCAGTCGGCTCTGTCTGGCCTGGAAACTGAGCATCAAGCTTGGGAAGTGAAGTAGGAGGGTGCTTACGGGTAGAAGTTATAGCCTGACGCTTATTGACGTTAAGCTTAAGGAAATTCCTTTGACACCAAGTACAATATCTGTCTAGATCTTCCTGCTGTGGTGAATGGTCTGAGGAAGAAGATATATGTCTAAAGATTTTCATATCGTCTCTATGAATTTTATTGTATGAATTTTCAATGATACAATCAACATCATTATTAGTCAGAATAAATAATAGGGGACAAAGGTGGCTACCTTGAGGGATACCAGAGGAGGATTTAATTGGGTCGGAAGCCATGGACCTAAATACAATATAGTACTGTCGTTCATGCTGAAATCGGTGGCAATCACGTCAACTTCATTTCCAGATTCAAGTCCGCATAAAGAGCATGGTACGAATTCCATTAGATTGCTGGTTGTGGATCTACCTTTGAGAAATCCGTGCTGCTGTTGGGAAACTATAGATTTACAACCGGAAAACATTATGTCATAAACAATGCTCTCACAAAGCTTGGATCTGCAAGGTTTAGCCATTTGTCGACAGTTGGAAATATCGTCTTTGCGACCATTTTATGTAGGAGAATAAAAAACATACCTTTTACAAGTTGAGGGAAATAATTCCCGGGTGATAGAAAGCTGAAAGAGAGGGGAAGATCATCAGGTCCAGCTCTGAAGTCATCGACACTGATTCCAAAGTTGTTTGTGGGCAGCTATTTAAGTAGGAAAAGTAAGAGTGCTCTGGCTTTTGGAGGAACATTGCAATAATTTGGGAATCGCCCGATGACTTATCAAGAAAATTGAGAATTTTAGTTTCGATGAACTGAAAGAATCGTTTGGGGTCGGAAATGAGTGTGTGATCCGTTCGGTTTAAATAGTTGTCATAGAAAAGAAGTATAGAGAAATTTAGTTGGACAGACCGGTAGTAGAAGAAATCGGCGTCGGATTGTGATTTTAAGTGTACCAGAGCATATGAGTATGTTTCTTGTTAGGAAAAGAGAGCAGCTCTTTATTGTACTAGGGTAGTGAAGATGAGGGATTCGTTTTTGAGTAGAAAAGGTACAGATTTGGAGAAACATTTGAAAACATTCGGTATAAAAGGATGAGAGAGCATTGTTAACCGTAAGGTTAGGATTATCGTAGAGAAAGTTAAAATTGGTGCCATACTGAGGAGGTTGTTCGGTTGAGCGTAGTTTGCCCTACGAAAATTAAAACTGTAAAAGAAAAAGGGGAGGGTGGTAACTATCCAACTTAGAGAGATGATGCCTACTTTCTAAAACAACGCAGATATCTGTATCAGTGGCGAGTTCTCTGCCAATGTTATTGGTGACACCACTTAACTGATACAGACCAGAGTCAGTAAATAAGCCGATGTAAAGATTTTCTTTATCAATTGTTGCAGTAAAGAAGTACTGGCCAGTCTGGGCCCCGAGAAGCTTAGGTAGATTAAAATCACAAAAAAATATAACAACGTCGTTGGGAACAGCAGCATTAAAAATACAACCGATTGCATCAAAAACTAGCTGATAACCTTGAATTGGTTGAGAGGGGCGAATTTAGCAGGAACAAATATATAGGCTGCGTTCCTAAATAAGAATTCAAGCGAAAAAAAAAATCCAAAGAATGCAGTGGACGATTTTTTGAAGGGTCTAGACTCGAGACGAGAGTGTATAGCTAGAAGTATACCGCGGCCATATAAATTCTTCTCTTGGAAAATAATTCATTATTCTTAATATCAGGGATGGAATTGGTTTCTGTGAGTGCAAAAATATCGTAGGGCAGAATCTGCGACTATCTAACAGAAATCTTAGTTCGTAATCCTTTTATGTTTTGATAATAAAGGGACAGACATTTGTTGGGGGTTTCGGCAAAGAATTGAGCGGCGGGTTAGGAGCCGTGGTAGTTTTTGAAATTAGACCGTGTTCTCTGAAGGTGTAGTATGCGTTTGAAACTTACGTGAGACGCGAAGAAGATCATTGGCCACGTCATCAGGACTCACATCTACAATACTTGCTCATGAAAAGGTGCAAAAAGTTGCAGCAGATTCTTATGATTAGTGGGGGAGGCCTTCTCGCAGAGTTTTCGTTATATCGTCGATACAGACAGACTCCGGCTTATCATGTAGATAAGCGAGATATAAACGAATATTATCATATAATCTGTGGTCTCTTAATCGTGAGAGAACATACCGGCCATCCCCTAATGAATCGGCAAGGTACTCGTACTTGGTGAGGAAATTAGAACTTAGGTTAGTAGTTAGACTTAGAATTTGACTTATTTTTTATACTGGACTTAGAGGTAGTATCCTTGCAATGTCTCCAGTATTCGGTTTTAATTTTTCCATGGTTATCTTAACCAGATTGATGACGTTGGAAGCAGGGTTGAAGAAAATCTATTCATATCTTAACGGGGTGCTTACCTTGAAGGTGTTGGAGGAGATTTTACGGCAGTTGCTGAAATCAGTTTTGAATTTTGATTTTAATAATTTAGTCAGACTGGTACGATCGATGTGTACCTCTCATTAAAAAGTTGAATCAGTCTTGTTATTTCTTTTTTATTCTTTTGTTCCACTACGAAAGGGTCCATAATATTCCGAGTCGTGAGATTGTGCGTACAGGAGGTGGTGTAGTAACATGAATTTTCGGAGAAGATTGTAGTGGAAGAGAAGATAAATCAGGAGTTACTGTCTGGGATATCTTCGATTTTACTCGAAGACATCCAGGTGAGATCTGCGCGTGTGATTCCGTAATCTCGTTGCTTAAATCACTCATTTGGCACATGATGTTTATCAACAACTGAGAATTATTTGTTGGAGTGGGAACGCTGCTTTTGGATGGACGTTGAAGATGAAAATCGAGGGAAGATCGTAGAGAACTTAAAGTTCAGTTATTGTGGGGATGTAAGACTTTATTATGGATTTAACACTATTAGAAAGAAAAGTTTTTGAATGCTCACTAGTGTCGTGTTTATCGTTTCGTCTTAAGAAATCAATATTTTGAGCCAACTGAATAGGTTCTAAATTGACTCTTATTAAAGATCGCAGTTTGCTCTAGGGACCATGGAGCGACTTACTACAAAGCCCATTGCATATAACCATAACAGCATTTGGATGGGAGCAATTCACACTTCCACATAATTGTGACATGATGATGATGATTAATCCCAATCAGTCGACAATCTGATGTGTAGAATAAACAAAGACACAAAAGGCGCGTGAGTCCGGGAACGAATATGAAAAACAGAGAGTACTGTCGTCATTAAAGGAATTTATTGGATTAGAAGTGGAAGACAAGAGTACAAGAGCACGGATTTTCGACAAAATACCCTGATGACAAACTCTGTCATATGCCTTAGACATATCAAGTGCAACTATCTTGATTTCGCCAGATTGATGTACGCTATGATTCCACTTTTTGGAGTGATATGTCATCAGATTACCAGTGACCCTGTTGCTACGACAACCGAGTTGCCAGTCGAGATATTTTATGAGCTGACGGTGAAGGACTAAAAATACTTTTCTCTAACCCTGGCAGCCTTTACAGATCTTAATCTGATACTCTTAATCCGATGAGGGATGAAGGATGTCATTCCAAAGAAAATAGTGTCTGGATCATATCAGCAGCGGGATCCACGTTGTTATCGAGGAAACATAACGATCAGTTAAAATTACTAAAGAAGGTGTTAAGTCTGCTCCAATTGGCTTTTTCGTATTGCCATAATTTTCTTTTAGGACTATTTTTTCACACTGTGTGGTCGGTGTACGACAAATTACGGCCAGTCCATCTTATCGCACTTTCTGGATGCCGGTGATTTCTGCGTGATAGCAGTCAAAGGTCTCTGCTAATTGTTCGAACTTTCTACGTGTAGATTCAAATGTCATTATCCTTTCAAGCTTTCGTCAATTTCCATTTTTATCCGTGGCCACTGGTTGATTTGTCACATATTTTAATCTCTTCCGCATAGGGTTGCGATCCCTACGACGGCTTAGGGTAGTATAATGCTGCTGGGTGGGCATGCCCTTGGCATGAGTAAAGGCTTACTTTGATTATTGCGCTTCTACTCCAATCTAATAGTCAGTGGGTTTCTTATCAATCGCCACGGAGTTTTGGGCATGTGCCCAACATGGCTGCCTCATACAAAGCGCTTTGTAGAGGTCCAATTTTCTAAGACTTTTTCGAGCAATCGAGGGTGAATATTACGTATTACTCGAACAGCGTTTTGCTCCAAAGTGACAATCGTTGCTGATTTATCGGCTTGAACTAGTGACTTGACGTAGTCCCAAAACAAATAATCCAATAGCGTCAAATTCCACGATGTTTGTGGCCAATTGACGGGTGAATTTCTTGAAATGACCCGAAGACAAATCGTTTTTCATTGGCAGTACGTCGTGGAGTACCATCCTGTTGGAACCACAGTTCTTCCGCATTGATGCCGCGCAAATTTGGGAACAATTAATAATTGGCCATCACTTTGTATCGGTGTCTCTTGACAGCAACTTGTGTTCCGGCCTCATTTCTGTAGAAATATGAACTGATAATACCATTACATTTTTTAGGATGAAATGACATCTGATGAATTTCTTGAAGATTGTTATCGGTCCATATATGGCAATTCTGCTCATTTGCGTAGCCGTTTAACCAAAAATGAGCCCGATCACAATTTTACAACAAGAAAATGGGTCGCTTCCCAGTTGATGTAAAGCCAAATCACTGAGCACCCCATCCAAAAAATGGTTACGTGCTTATAGGTATTGCGCCAGTTGGAACTTAAAAGCCTTGTGACCAAGATCTTTCTGTAAAATTTTCCAGGCAGTGGACAAAGGCCATTGGGATCTTCTTCAATACAAGTTTCTTCGATATTTCTTCCGAACGCACTGTTATCGTTGTTGTAGGTGTGCGAGTATCCAATAGCGTGAATTGGGGGAGAAATTTGTTAATAACTGGATAAATATCGCGTTCAGATGGTAGACGATGCCTACCGCAAATTTCACGAAGTGCTCTTTAAGCTTCATGAACCAAAGTTCGATTTTGAAAGCAAATTTCAATGGGTTGCAATTGTTTTTGTGACGCCAGCCTTTCTATTAGGAAATGGCAAACTGTAACAAATAATCTCTATTGAAAAGTCTGACACTACAAACAAAAAAAAACCACCCACTGTATTTTGAACTGTTTCAGAGTATCAGAGTACATCTGATACTAATGTTACAAATTGAATCAAGTCCGCAGGGACAGGAGTATAAAGGACTGATTGTTTGTGTGAGTGTTCTACTATGTCGGAAAAAAGTCAGCCGGGAAAACGTAACTTTAATTTTAAAACCTTCTCTTCCTTATTACGCTGTCTTTACCCCTTTTGCCAACATTCCAAAAACACCCCATTTAAAACTAACCGAACGAAGTAATGTCAACACTACCCATGAAGTAACTCATGGGAAACTATTTCCTGAAATGACCAACTAAAGCACTTTGGAAAGCCTAGTTATTCTTAATGACAACCATAAATCTCAGACAGAGTGTGTATACTTCTATAATGTCTAATGTGCAAAAACCATCATTCATAATAGGCAAATCACGTTTCATTTAGGAACAGCAAAGCCACACCAACAAAACACAACCGCATTAAAACAAACACATCCCTTGGGGGGTGCGGATATTTTATGGAAAAATATTTAATAAGTTTAACAATGCACATACTTTGAATTGAGATTGCACAAGTAATCCACTACACAGGATGTTATGTGGAATGTTTGTCACGTGCGTGGTAGCCTTAGTATATTCTTCTATCCCTCAGTTTTCATCGCCTACTTACCGCCTGGCTAATTTAGGACGGGCGGTTTATGCCAAAGACGATAGGAGTGATCGACCTTAAAGTGAATTTCAAAATTAAAGAGTTGAAAATCAAAAGGATTCTAGTGCCAGTACTGTTTTCTGAAGTACGTTGTTTCGAAAAGATTTGTAAGCAACATACAGCCAGAAGGGTCTTCATTACTCCCAATAGCGCCCAAAAGATGGCAAATGTTACAATACAAATGTGACATATACTTGTAAGATTGCGGCCTTCAAGAGTGTTATCTGTCCTCGCCTGAACCAACAAATTGTCACTTTTTCTTGGTTTGTTTATTTGACTTCTACTCGTACAATATAAAATTGCTTTTATTTATTATGGAAAGGAGAAGAAATCGGGAAGAAGAAAAACGTAAAAAGGCTACAGGAGATGAGAAGTTGGTTTTATGTTATCACAAGTGACCAGCATGTACCTTCTGTCAAAGTTTCATTTCTCATGGAACTCAGTCCCCATCAAACATCGGTGGGAAATTACGGTTCGTCGGATACAAGCCGGGGTCAATACAGTGCAGTGTAAGTTATGTATGTTCTGTTTCTTAAAAACAGACACAGATTCAGGTTAAAAAAACAAAATAAACCAACGGCACCATCTATCATTATGTATTTTACTAAAATATTGATGCCTACCTAGATAACTGACTTCATTCAGGCAAGGACATTGAATGTTATGAGCTACATTTGGTGCTTTTATCTAAATTCTCTACCTGAACAGTACACAACATATTTTGATAATAAAATTCGGATTTACACCCATGTTTTGGACTAGTAGGCGTTTTGTGTCCAAATGTGGGAAAAACCGCTTCTGTGGTTTACTGAGAAGTGTTTAGGTTTTTCATAGTTATTAAATTTTTTAACTTCTGGTTGTTGATTCAGCACCTGTTTATGACTGCTTACGTCAAAAAGGTTGTCAAGTCCCGAAATTTGTCAACTTGGATGCAAGGGTTTTGCATATATAGCAGTCCCACTTTGAAGCCATAAGAATTTAATTTGCGTCAACATTTGCGATAGCAATAGCAGCGCAAAAAGAAAGACACCATGAGTCGGATGATAAATCCTCATACGTCTCTGATAGAATGAGACATTATAAAGGGGGTAAGAACCACTTTCCCTCATTGGCTACCTCTGAGTCGGAAGATGAAGTAGAGGAATTGAATGCCATAATAGTAATCTTGCAATTACAAAAAAGGTGCTTGCTATTAAAGCTAAGCAAATCGCCCGGAGACAAAGAGAGCAAGAAGCTAAGGCGAGCTCCCTACAGCAACAGCAACCACAAATGCACGAAAATAATGCGCAGGAAAAAGACCCAATAAAAACATAGCATGTGCAAAAACAGCAGAAAAATCAGAAAAGCAATAATCGCAGCAGCAAGAATAGCAACAGCAGCAGAAACAGCTGAAAAAGAAAAAAGAAAAGGTGACTCCAATCAACACCTACAACATGGAGGTCCAGGACACCAAGGACTTGTGTAAGTCGGTCATAGGTAAGGACTTTATCATTAAAAGAATAGGCTCAGACAGGCACGTCATCCACTGTAATTCAGTGGAGGGCAACAAAAAAGTGCAAAACCTGATGAAGGAAACGACGACGGGGTACTTCACGTACACACCGAAAGGTGATAAATTTAAAACGGTTTTATTGAAACGACTGCAACCGTCCACAGATCCCGAGGAGCTCTTAAAACTGCTTCAAGAGAAGGAGTACGGAGATCTCAAATTTTACCACTTCAAGAGCAAAAAGGGAGAAGCGGAAATTACCGTTCTTCCTAGTTACAGCCTACTCCCAGCAGCAAACTGGATAGTCCAAGGGTTGATACCCCTGGACTACCAGATTGTTCACTGGGAGAAATTAAAAGTAGCATGTGTGTGTTCGCTACCAAATGCAGCCTCGATGCGTGAAGTGTGGAAAGAACTACAATTCACAGGAATGTACTTTGGGTGCAGGAGAGAGAGAGTCAGAGAGAGTTCGTAAGCAGAAAGCGGAGGTTAAGCATCCATCCACTCAGCTTCAAACTACAGCTGTCCCGCCCCGAATTACCTTCGTCCAAATCGCGGCAGGTAGGGGTACAATGGTACAAAAAGCCACGGTTGCTGGCTCGGCTCCAGGACCAAGAGCACCGGAATCTGCACCCTACAAGCTAGCTATTTTGCTCTCTATTCAAGGGCAGATGGCTCAGCTTCAACGTCAAGTACAGGGACAGGCTAAGCGGGTGAATCAGATCTACGAGCTGCTGCCGGGTCTAACGCTCCTCTTGTCGTAATGGGTACGCACATGGTGGAGTAAACCCTGAAGGTTCATGCAGTGAATGTCAGTGAAAATGTTTGCATACATTCGTGTACGACAGTGACCATTGTGGTTTTAGTATCGAAATAACAATTCCTAACGGAATTACGGAGTTGGAGCAGTTCGCTCCTAAGTATTCTTACAATTACAGTAAGACTCTCTGGACACGCTTCTCCAGAACCTTGACAAGAGCACTCTCCTCGAATTCGCTCTAATCACCGTCCAATATGAATCTGTTCAACGTGGAGCTTGGCCGGTACCTAAAACAATTGGACCAACAAATTAAACAGACGATGGGCATTACAATACCTCGGTATGAATAAACACCCAATGAAGAGTTATTCCGTAATTGGTAGCATTATTACACTGATGTCATCAATTAAAAACTTCCAAATAATGATAAGAGAGAATTACAGAGCATCTGTAAGTTTGTACTGGAACAATAGAATTCGGGATGTAAATTCCAGTAACCCGAATATGTTCCCGCAAATAAATAAAATATTTCGGAGAAAATATCAAAACGACCTACGGTGTCTTAAGATTTCTCGAACGGCGGACAACGAACGAATACTGACTACTGTAGGCATAGATCCAAGTGAAGTTCTATATGATGACAATCTCTTTGTGATCGAAGATCCTCAGGTGAAGGTTGAGGCCATAGGAGCGACTTTTCAGGAGGTGTATAAAACCAATGATGTCATTGGTTCAAATCACGACCTGGGGAATAGAGTCTTTCTGCACAATTTCTACCTGTGAAATAATAAAAATGTCATTGCCAATGAAGGGGACCTACCTCCGCTCATCTCAAAGGAAGAGCTAAGAGGGGTAAAGATACATCCAACCCGGCAATGCTCCGGTCGATAAGGGTTTTGACTCAGTGGGTTGATGACAAAAATATAGTTCCTGATAATCAATTCGGTTTTAAAGCGGGGCATGATGTCATACATGCCGCGTCTAACTTGGTGTCAGATATCGAATGGAATATAAGCAAAAACCAGTGAACTGGGGCCTGCCTGGTTTACTTGGGAAAGGCCTTCGACACCGTATGGTTAGAGGGTCTTTTCTACAGGTTGACCAGACTGGGCATCAGTAAACCACTTTTGTATATTCTTCATAATATGCTCACATTTCACATTAAAAATGGTCTGAAACAAGGTACGTTTAATTCGCCAATCTTATTTAACATTTACACCAGCAATTTAATAGGTTCACTTCCCTATAGCATAGCGTACGCAGACGACTTGATAGCGTATAGAACAGGTCCAAAAGTCGAGTTCATTAACGTGCTTTTGCAAAGTGGCTTCAAACAAATTAGGCTATTTTGCGATGACTGAACGTTGAAAATCAACTTTCAGAAGTCTGAAACCATTCTATTTAGAACGCCGTTGTCTGTTGCCTCTAGAGACACCAGAAAGAATTGGCGAAAATTCTCGACCATTGGACAACACGTCCAGCCACTGGCTTGTCGAAATGTAGTCAGATACCTTGGCCAAAGGTGCTTTTGCCCTCACAAAGAGACTGTTTTATAGCAGTCAACTCGATGAGAGGGTGAAAGTTATCTGCTACATGGCCCTCATCCGGCCCATGCTGGTATATGGGTGTCCCGTGTGGTTCAACGTGAGATCAAGCTTAATGGAAAAGATTCGGGTGTTTGAGAGGGCTTGCCTTAGGGTTTTTCAAATAATCTAATAAGAGTGTCTTCGCTATTAAGTTGACCCGAAGGCATATTGCAAGAGCAACCTGATAACTCAGTTTGCGCTGAAAAGGCTTCGTCCCTTCTGAAGCGTTCCTTTATTTTGACGTGAAAGTGCTGATCCAGGATAGGTTTGCGGTGCCGCTAATTTTACACGTAGATCGTGCAGTTGATGAGAGGCGACTCAACTGCAACAGAGACGTCGGACACATCAGTGTTAAACGTCTTAAGTTTAGCAGGGCGGTTTCAGAACGGGATAAAAAAGATGTTGTCCTGCAGCACCAACATATTTGGTGGTTGGGTGAAGAAGACCCGATTCCTTCAAGTCCAGGTTAGCCTATTCAGAAGGCAAACTGGGCCATATTTTCCTTGCTATATTTAGCAAACGGTCGACTTACACGGGTTAGGGTAGTTTTAAGGTATGAAGGTTGGCAACCTTGGGTTTGCTAGCAATTATATTAGCAACTTGAAGTTTGCTAAAAATTAGGTTAAGTAAGATTGTATAGTTAGGCTATGTAGTTTAAGGTTTAGTATAAATTAGCATAGGTATAGGGTTTTCCAATAAGGACTTGACAACTTTTTTGTAAATAAAACGCAAACCATTTGAGATATTTCAAAAACTTTATTATCGGCTTGAAGTAAAATCAAAACATTTATAAAGCAACTCGACTTCGTTCGTATGGCCACCGCGGACACGTTTGCAGCGGTCGATTCGTTGGACCCAATTTTAAACGACTCGGCCACATATTTCGGCCGAAACGGTAGCTATTTCGCGTTCAATGTTGGCTCTGAGCTCTTCCAACGTCGTTGGCGTGTTGGCATAAACCAATGACTTAACGTAGACCCAAGTCAAAATAGTCAAGCGGAGTTAAATCGCACGAACGAGGCGGCCAATCGACAGGCCCATGTCTTGAGATAACACGCTCACCATACTTACTCTTCAATAAATCGATTGTAGCGTGTGCTGTGTGGCTTGTGGCACCATCCTCTTGAAACCACATGTCGTCCAAGTCCATATCTTCCAATTCGGTGACGATCGTTATCGTCGACGAAAAAATATGGCCCAATAACGCCGCCGGCATGCAAAACGCACCAAACAGTTATTTTTTGTGGATGAGGTGGTGATTCATGAAGCACATGTGGATTTTCACCCGACCAATAACCCATATTTTGCTTATTGACGAACCCATTGAGCCAAAAATGAGCTTCGTCACTGAAGATGATTTTGCGATGAAATTCATCACCTTGGCGCATCTTCTCCAGAATCCAATCGGAGAACGTACGTCGCTTCAAATGGTCAATCGGCTTCAATTCTTGAGTCAGCTTGGTCTTGTATGGGTGTAAACCAAGATCCTTATGCAAAATACGCCATAAAGTGATCTGAGCGATGCCCAATTCCTGAGAACGCCGTGGAATTGACTGATCTGGATCATTTGCAAGTTTTCGAAATTGAAGCATTTGTTTGCAACCAAAAAAAGGCAAAAATGCAATAAAAAATTAAAAAAGGGTATTTTCGTAGGCTATGGTGACAGTTTCAAAGGATATACCCTATTGCTGGGAACAATAAAATTGAAATCTGTCATGATGTTCGATTTTATGATTCCAAGGTGATGGTAAATGAGCATGAGAAGCTGCTCCGTGTCTTGGAAGTGGAAGATCTTCAGAAAAAGGGTTCAGATAAGTCGTCAATTTCGAAACATAACGATAATCGTCTTGCTAAGGCTGATGGTGATGCTGTTGATGATCCCTATAATGATGCTGTAGGAGACGAGTTGAATGTTGTGGAGCAACGAGAAACTAGTTCTATTAGCGGTCGATTAAGAAACAAAAGCAGGCAAGTTCAAAGTGATGCCAACTGTTGCATTCAGGACAGTTTTGTTTCTAGCAGAGTCTTATACAAGAGGTTCCTTTGAAAAGGCTATGCAATGTAAAGATGTTGACAAACGGAGAAGCGCAATGGATGAAGAAATTTATTCGCTGAATAAAAATAACACATGGACTTTGATGAAAGTGCATGACAATCGAAAACTAGTCGATACTAAATGGGTATACCAAATCAAGAACTCGATGGAGAATGACGGTGAAAGGTACTCGTATAAAACTTGAAGTTTTAGCCAGCAGTTCGGAGTTGATTACTTCCAAACGTTCAGTCTTTTGGCAAAATTTACTTATATTCCTTCAATTTTTGGTATAGCAGCATCTGCGAAGTTCCATACCAAGCAATTTGATATGAAAACGGTATTTTTAAATGGTGACATAAAAGAAGAAATTTATGTTCAGTAGCCAAGAGGATATGACGAGGGGGGCACTCGAGTATGCAAACCTAAAAAAGGTTTGTATGGATTCAAGCAAGCATCTTGATGCTGGAACCAAACCTTTTCCAAGCTTTTGAAGACGTTTAAGTTTAGTTAGTTAGTAAGTTAGTGATAGAAATGGGAAACAGGTGAGCATCTTAAAGTAGATTTTGAAATTGAGGTGTTTCCGGCAAGGCATTTCCTGTCGAATGCAGTACCTCTTTCAACCCCAGCTGATTCTCATCAGCAAAAGTAGGTTGTTCAGGGGAGCTATCTAAGAAGATAAATTTTTCTGACGATGTTACGTAGCTCGTATCCTTTTACGGGAAATGATCATAGCTCATTCCGTCCGAGTTAGTGCCCCACCACTCTCGGGGTGTCTTTTTGTTCCCTACTCCGAGTCTGTCGCCTTTTCATTCATCACATTGTCACTATGTCACATTCTGCCCGAGCTGTCTCACCACGCGACTTAACTTTTATGTGGCGTCCACATGTTTTTCTGGAACGGCCACAGGCCTAATAGTACTTTATTATTATATTATCTCTGAATTACAATTTTTAATCTATAAGTAACCCGCCGTCCTAAGCGCCGCTGCGATTCAAGTAATCAATAACATATTACTAAGCGATCACTATTAGTGTTGCAGCGGCATTTATACTTGGTAATTGCTGATGCTGCACTTTGGTGAGGTTCAATATTTCCTGATGTTGCATTTATCGATTGGCTAATTGATATTGGTTGAATTGCTGATGGTGCGATCTCTGTTTCTCGTGTTGCTGTATTTTCATATGTTACTCGCGTGCTACCCCTCCCATTTTCTGTCGCTTTTTCGTTTCATCGGAGTTCGGAGTTAGTGCCCAACTGTCTTTCAAAAAAGTATTCGAATATAAAGGAGGCTTTTTTGACGAAAAATCGATTATTTTTCTTCTTCCTATTTTCGTTTCACATATGTTCTCCCTTATGATATGATTATCATTCTACCAAAAAGCTTTTTCCGATGTTAGATTTTATTTTTCCTTTAAGCCCTGAAGGCGGCTTCAAACTTTTGGCCCGCAGTGTATGTGACGAAGGGAAATGTTACCGAATACGTGAAATACACAGTCGCCACAATGGATTAAGTCAGGTAACATGTCATATCTTTCTACCATGAGAAATCCACTAACACTAACCACAAAAGCTCAAAGAAATCGCTAAGTCATTATTAAGGCATAAACTGTGCGTCCACGGTGTTTAAAGCCAAACATGCAGGCAGAGAAGCATCGTATAGAATCTTATCATTCTTTTTTGTTGCCCATTGAATTTACGCCTAATGCTATACATTTCGCTCACGTATCTATTGTACATTGTTACTGCATAGCTTTTAGGTTTGACAAAATTTGCGGACCACATCGTTAGTGTTTGAGCATTTGAGGGATGCAAATTTTTTTTTCGGCCTTCCTCAAACCTTGCCGGGAACTAAAGCCAGTAATGCTGTTTCAACTGGATTTTTTTTAGCAATCTGGCATTGAACATGGCAACGGCAGTTGATTTGCGCAGCCAGAAATTCGTCTCCTATCGACTTCTTGATATGCAGATGTACGCGAGTGCGCGAACTTCTTATTCCGTAGATAACGTTGTGTCATATCCGCTGATTTTTATCGTATAATATTTTCAGTTCCTTCGCTGTCATTATTTCATTATATTTCTCGTTCATGAATGACAACCGTCTTTAAGTTTAAGTGGTTTTTCTGTTAGAAAATGCTACGGAGTTTTTCGGTTATTTAAGCAATCCCACAGTAAATCTCCAGTTAACGGCAACGTACTGAAATCTGTAATGTAAATGTACTATAATCCCTAGAAAATAAATAATTTAACAGATACAGAGTTATAAATGTCGAACTGCATACAAACGATAATTACGGTTCCTCAAATTAAACGTCAATAAGAAGACAAACAAATCAAACCTTGGACTCAGTAGCAAGTCATTAACTTGACATTTTTTGGTTGAAATATAAAACAACAGCCGGCACGAGGAAGTAGTGACGAATTATATGGCTTGTGAATGGCAGATTGCGTGCATTTAAATGTCGCAAAACGGTTGACGTAATACAGGATATAAAATTCCTAATGGTTTGGATAATTTTAGCAACGTCGTTCCGCTATGAATCGGTTCTTTATTTCCTAAATTCTTGACAAAATGTCATTCCACTTGAGAAATCAATTTGACTTAATGGATTAAGAATTGAGTTCAACGAAAGGTTAAGCATCTTGCTTTTGAACATAAACTTAATTCTATTTCTATGTCTCTTGGTTGTTGGCTTCACATAGTTGCTTTAAGTCTGAATGATATAAGAGCTCTTAGGAAAACAACGCGGACTGACCAAATCTGCTGCATGAATCCTTTGTGGAGTGAATTGAATGAATTTCATCTGGGAAATAATATATGATACCAAGTCTGCGGTTTAATGGATGTTTTTGAGATTTACTGTGTCATTTTCGCGAATGACTATCTTCTCAGGGGCGAACGATAATATGCACTCGTCTTCCGGAGTCCTAACTATCGTTTCACGATGATCTCAGCGTCAAGCGATGATCAAGGCAAGGCGTCCAAGATGATACGTTCAAAATACGATGCATATCACGTATATATGTCTTCCTGATTCAAGCCTTGCAAGTTTTTGTACCAAATGCTGATAGAATGTTAGCTGGTATATCTCAGGTATTTTGATAAATGTCTTCTACTAGAACTTTGTCGTGGGGTTCTGGCATTAATAGTGTATATTGTTATTGTATAAGACTTATGGCTACGATTTTAGTCCTGCAGTTAATGTCCATGTTGCGTCTTGCCTGTTATGCCTATTATCTAAACGCAAGTTTATCCTAACGATTATATTCATTCATTGTGATGCACTGTATTTTTGAATTATATGATTAGGTACGTCATGCTAAAACATAATGATTGAAATTCAGTAAATCACGTTTGGACTAAACAATTGAGGCGGTCTGTACTATCCTTTCTACATCATTTAAGGTCTTACAAGCAAAACTCTGGTTTGTGTAAAATTTGTCTGGCATTTTATCTCGATGTTATTGTCATACCTACTTGCTTACTTAGATGCTGCTACAGTCCATTGCCTCTCTCCGTCCAGGTAGTGCGATATTTTGGCAGCTGTCTCCACTTGCTTACACGAAGTTGGCTGAGGTCGTCCTCTATTGCGTTATCCATCTGGGTTGGACTACCGAACGGTACCGAATATTACCCGAAGAACTTTTTTCTCGAAGCGCGAATTTTCATCTGTTTTTGTATGTATCCACGCTTCTGCACAGTGAAGCAAGACTGGGATGATGAGTGTCTAGGATTCATAATGTTTTTTTTAGTTCCTCGAGAGAAAGCTTTACAACTTAATTGGCTTCTAAGCCCAACGAAGCAGCGATTATCAAGAGTTTTTCTTCGTATAATTTCCGCATTGGTATCGTTGTTGGAGTTGATAGCGAAGTCGAGCTGGATAACGTACCTTACTACCTCAAAGTTGTTGCTGCCGTTTTGGTGGTATGGTGACGTTTTGTTCTAGGCGTCGATGTTGTGTGTCTCTACCATATACTTTGTTTTTCCTTTATTATCCGCTAAACCCATCTTCGCCGCTTTTGCTTTAATAATCCTCCGTTGACAGCTCGCTGTGTTCCTCTCGTTATCTCCATATGCAAGTTACTGAACAGATTTTTTGAAGATGGTGCCTCTGGAGTTGACTTGTGAGTCTCGCACATTTCTTTCAAGGACAATGTCCTTTTCTGACATTGAAGGTCTCTTTTTTGTCATTACCTACCTTGACGGAGCAGGGTCGACATAGTCGAATGAGATTGGCAGTGATGCTAAAACTAGACATGGCTTTGTATAGTTCATTTCTATAGACGCTGGCTTTGAAATCGATGAAAAGGTGATGCATATCGATATGGAACTCTTGGGGTTTCTCAAGATCTGTGGTAATGTGAAAAATTGATATATGTCGGTCAGATAGTTGGCGATGGACCTTAGGCGATCACTTAATATGGCAAACAGGATTTCATGTGCTACGAGTATGTTGAAGGGAGTTATTCCGGTGTGCTTTGGGTAATTCAGAGGATCTCTTTTTTTAGGATCGGATAGACAATGCTAAGGTTCCATTGGTCGGGCATACTTTCGTCGACCAAGATTTTGGAGATGAGTTGATGTATGCTCCGTGTCAAATTTTCACCTGCTGCTTTAAACAGTTATACGGCAGTGAAGCCATCGAGTCCAGCTGTTTTGTTGCACTTAAGCTTGAAAATGGATATCTTGGCTTCATATTGGTCGAGTGGAGGGTAATGTTGTCTGTCTTCATCCAGGTCGAATGGTTCATTCTGTAGTTGTTCATCATCAGCATCATCAAAAAACTCTCGCAGTACCGACTGTGGTTCAACTATGAGGTTTCCTTCTCCAACATTGCAGAGTTTTGCTTTAGCATGTTCGTTTTATTTGTTCGTAAAACTTCCGAATTGCATACTTCTGGTAGCACCGCTTTAAAGTCTCGATCGAGCATCTACCGTGGTCTTTAGTTTTTCTTCTGAGGAGCCTATGTGCGTCTCTTTTCTGCAGGTCGTATACCACACAAGAAATTATTATCATTTTCTGCAGTGCCGCTCTGTAGATCTCCTATTTTTCTAGATTTACCTACGTCATCTAACGAGGGGTGTCTTTGGTAGGACAGGTTGGTAACCAATACATCAGGGGCGCCCTTCCTGATTGGTATTTGGCAAGTGCTAATGATATTTTATGGACTCTTCGAGAGGCTATGGAAAACTCGATCGGAAAAAGCCCTGACGGTCTCTAGCAATTGTAGCCGTTCGACGTTGAATTTACTCGTAATGATTCCGTGGTGCTGGACATCCAAAACACTGGAGGAGCGCCTTGAGTCGATCGCAATATGATCAATTTGGTTGACGATTTATTGATCAGGAGTCAGCCAGGTCCCTTTGCATTACATTACCTTTCCGGGCGTCATTGCATGGAGGCTGTTTCAACACTGTAAACAACACTGTACTAAAGATGCACTTCTTGTCTGTCTTAATTTAAGGAATTGCTCCTAGGTTTTGTCGAGAAGCTTGTATAAGCAGTCTGCGGTAAAGTCATCCTTCTAATCTGACGTGGCGTGGGCGTTTGTGAGACATATATTGACGAATGTACCCTTTATGCGAATAGCTGTTACTCTTACTGCGAATCGCCTGCTCAAGTCTTGTTCTCGAAGTCTTCCTATTACGGCTGCAACTCCTGTCTAATCCAGTCGTGGTTTCTCTACCTGTTTCTCATTATTTTTTGTGTTGTGCTTGCCTTAAGATGCCGATTTCGCATAAGTAAGAGTTTTCGCTCTTATTCTAGAAGACTATACTGGAATTCCTAGAAATCAGATTTTTTGTTGCATGCCGTCAGCAGCCTCCTCCAAATTTTGTTTGCAAGTTATGACGTCTAGGAAATAGAGAACTCGGCAGAGGGTATTCCATAAGCACAACACATAAGCACAGCGGCTTTGGAACGAATCACGATATTTAAGAGTACGTCCGGAAGTGGGCTTGAGTGTATAGTGAAGAGCATTCATAGCAAGATTAAAAGTTTGAAGGGACGGAACGCTACTTGCGATTTCTATGGAGCATTAAGGAAGGAGATTTGGGGAACCCTAGACATTTTGGTCAATTCAACGTAGGTTGTCATTAACACACGTACCGAGAATGGAAAGTTTTTCGGTTTCAACGATGCAAGTGCCATTCATGAATAATGGCTGGGTGTTTGGATTTCGCTTTAACGCCAGCAGACATCGTTGTGGATGTTTGTTTTGGAAGCATTAAGTTTCACTCTGTTGATTGTTCCCCAATTGGTGATGCTGTTTATATCGCAATTTAATGAGATTAGCATACGCTGGCATTGACGTTCTACAGCCGTAGATCAGGGACGTTAGTTCGGGAACGAATATGAAAAGCAGAGAGTACTGTCATCAGCAAAGGAATATATTGGATTAGAAGTGGTAGATAGGAGGTTGTTGATGAATAATAAAAACAGTGTCGAAGAGAGAACAGAACCCTGGGGCACACCAGCATTTATTTGACGAATATCAGACTTGAAACCATCCAGTTTAATGTCTCCCTCTATATTGACGGTGTCGACTAACTCCGGATACATGCGAAAACGGAATTCTGTGATCAACTGGATCAATTTGGATCAAGAATAGTCGAAGAGAGTGGCTTGTTTTTTTCGCAATGTCTAAAGTTAATAATTTAAAGTGTGCTCTCTGCCTTAACCCTTTACTTAATGAGGGTATAAAATGTGGTTTGTTTTGTGGAAGACCTTACCATAAAATTTGTACCGGAATGTCTGAAACAATTATTAAAGAACTCTTAAACAAAAAATCAAATTTATCGTTTAATTGCTCTGAGCGCCTAAAATTTGATTTCAAACAGTTAATTACCAAAGTGAGTAATTTGGCTGGAGTAGTGGAATTGCTCTGTGAAAAAGTGTCTGAATTAGACTCTCTTAAATCAGCTTTGAGTGATTTTGTCATTAATACTCCCCCAAACCCTTTAAACTCCGTAAACCTTTCTGCAAGCGACTCCTCCGTGGATGCCAACAAATCTTGCAATGCTCGTAAATCTGATTTTCTGCTTAACACCTCAAAAGTCATTGCCCCTGTTTTAAATACTTCTTCATTGCTTAATAGTGAAAATTCCGTATCTGCCGCTTCGACTAGTAAAAGTGTTTTACCTCAAAAAGTGGCTGAACGAAATGAATGGCATACAGTTGAAAATAAACGTCGAAAGCGTCGTAATTTGATCGTTGAAGTTGATGCTTTGCCTGACAATATGTATGTTATTACCCCTATAACATGGGCTTCATGTGTCTAAATGTTAACATATGTTTCTTCTAAGCTGAACATACCACCAAACAGAATTCATTGTTTTAAGTTAATAAAAAAAGAATCAGATGAATCAATGCTCAAATTTATCAACTTCAAAGTTGGTATCCCAGCTGACAGACTAAGCTCTGCTTTAAATGTAAACAATTGGCCTGCCAATGTGTATGTGAGAAAATTTAAATCCACTCCAAAAAACTCCAAATCGACAACAATAAAACAATAGTACAATCAGTATGTTCACCAACATCAGCTGTGAATGCAAAAAAAGTTCTCAAACTCATTTACAATTGATAACAAAAGACATTAGAGAAATATGTACGACTATGTATTATCAAAATATGAGTGGTTTCTCTTCCAAGTTAAGAGAACTTTCCTTTACCGTGGATGCTTGTGATAGTGTTATTTTTGCCTTCACGGAGACTTGGCTTCATAAAGGCATACGTGATGAAAAGCTCAACAGCGTTTTTGACATTTCTATATTCTCCGTTTTCCGCCGTGATCGTTTTGATATAACAAAATAATGTGGTGGTGGTGTTCTGATTGCAACGAAACGCATTCTTGGAGCTGTTGAAGTGGATATTGACGTGTTTTTTAGTGATCATCTGCATATTGACCAACTTTGTGTGGGCGTGGTTTCCCTTAATATGCTTCTAATTCTCAGCTACATTCCACCTAGAAGCTCAATGCCGATTTACAGCCAGCACTTGGAGAACATTGATAGGGGTGCCACTATGTCAAAGTATTCAAATTACAATATTTGTGTTGTTGGTGATTTTAATTGCGGTGATATAAAGGGTCCGCCATCTAACGTTTTTTTTTCAACTAGTGCTTATTTCGTGAATGGTAACACCTACCTCATGTCTGATTTGACAGATAATTAGTTTTATCCTTCCGGTTAATAATGGAAAATAATTTCATTCAAATGGCTGCCTCGGCTGGCCATGCAGTAGTAGCCTACACGATCGGTCCAATTTTTAAGCACATTTTCGATTGTGTGCAGCTGTATTTCACCAATGGCTTCACGAATATTGTCCTTTAAAGCGTCAATTGTCTCTGGCTTGTCGGCGTAACACTTATGTTTTACGGCACCCCACAAATAATAGTCCAACGGTGTCAAATCGCAGCTCCGAGGTGGCCAAACGACATCAGCTCTGCGGCTGATAATTCGATCTTCAAAAACAGGGCGCAAAACATCGAGTGTAGCTTCAGCTGTGTGGCACGTAGCGTCGTCCTGTTGAAACCAAATGTTGCCAATATCCTCCTCTTCAATTTTTGTGAACAAAAATTCGTTCAACATGGCCCGATAACGATCGCCATTGACTGTAACGGCCACTCCTTGCTCATTTTCGAAGAAGAATGGCCCAATTATGCCTCTGTCGTCTCAATGATGTCTCCGAAATGTTCAATTGTTGAGAACGACGGTGAATTGATGTTGATGGCGGTTCACGCACACTTTCTGCTACAGCAGCAATATTCTCGGGTGTACGCACTGTTTTTGGCTTTTCACGCTTTGGTTTATCGATGAGGATGCCAGTTTCTTTCACTTTTTTCACAAGATAACGAACATACGGAGCTGACGATGCTTCTCTTCTTCCAAAATCCGTACGCAATTTTCGCACACATTCTGCAACATTACCATGATTTTCAAAGTAATGTCGCAATATTTCCCAGCGTTGTTCCAGCATATACACAACCGTATTCGTTCAGCGGAAGGATAAAACTAATTATCTGTCAAATCTGACATGAGCTAGGTGTTACCATTCATGAAATAAGCACTAGTTGAAAAAAAAAAACGTTAGATGGCGGACCCTTTATTATGGACTCAATCTATTGACTCTTGATTATTGCCAACTTCGTTAAATTCTGACATAGATATTTTATTAATAGACTCTTTGTTATCAAATTTATCAGAGAAAATTAATACTTTCACAATCATTTTCAACAGTATTCTTGAAGAATGCGTTCCTATATATCGTAAAAAAATAAGTTCTCACCCAGCTTGGTACAATAAAAGACTATTAAATTTAAAGAACGCTAAAAATGCTGCACATAAAAAGTTCAAAGGAACTTAATCAAACGTAAAGAGTTTGTTTTCCTATCTAAATTTCTTTATTGTAACTATATTGAAAGTGATTTAAAAAATAGTCTTTTGCTCTTTTTGGCAATTTGTTAATGCAAAAAGAAAACGATCTGGATCTCCAACAACGATGTGTCTGGACGATAAACAGTCAAGTGATCCTAAGACCATTGCAAACATTTTTGCGTAATATTTTCAAACCATTCACAATTCTGCTTGCTCTACCTCTATTGATTCAAGCTACATCAATTGACTCCCATCTATTTTTGAGTGCTCACATTATTCGTTAGATGTTTGTGAAGTTGAAACTGTCTTAAGTAATTTAAAACCGACGAGTAAACGAGATATTTTAGGATTTTTTCCAATCGCTTTACGTTATTGTTCCAGCTCACTTTGTTTTCATTTACATGTGCTATTTAATCAGTCTATTTCAAGTGGAATTTTTCCCGATGAATGGAAGGTTTCGGCCATAGATCCAGTTTATAAGTCTGGGAATAGAAACCTCATTTCAAATTATAATCCAATTTCTAAGCTACCAGTTATTCCCAAAATATTGGATAGCCTTGTGAAGGATAAATTAAATTTTACAATTAAACAATATGTAAGCAAATATCAACATGGTTTTTGGAAGGGTATGTCTACTGTTACAAACCTAGCGGAATTCACAAATTATTGCATAAAAACATTGGAAAGCCATGAGCAGGTTCATGTGATCTACACTGACTTTGTGAAAGCCTTCAGTAGGGTTAATTTAGCAATACTTCTTAGAAAGCTGAATGCCTACGGGTTTTATGGTTCATTGCTACAATGGTTAAGCACTTATTTGTATGGCAGGAGACAATATGTTGCTATTGGTGACTATTTTTCTGATGAGATCCTTGTGGCCTCTGGTGTTCCAGAAGGAAGTCACCTTGGTCCTTCCTTAGTTATACTTTTTATTAATGATCTTCCGAATTTATTGAAATATTGCTCTTGCCTTTTTTTAGGCGGACGATATTAAACTATTTGCCAAAATAAAGACTATGAATGACTGCATGATGTTACAATATGATCTCAATTCCTTCAGTATGTGGTGTAGGTTGAACGATCTACAGCTAAATATTGAGAAGTGTGCTTGTATGAATTATAATAGATCTTTTTATCCAAGTTAAGGTAGTCGAGGAGTTTAGAGATCTTGGTGTAATATTCGATAGCAGGCTGACATTTCATTTACATGTAAATTACGTCGTCTCGAAAGCAAACTCACTTTTGGGATTCATAAAAAGGAACTCGGTTGATTTTAAAGATCCGTACACACTCAAAGCTTTTATTGTAGTATAGTGCGCCCTGTGTTGGAGTATACTTGTGTGATCTGGAACTCTTGCATTGCCTCAAATTTACGTAGAATTGAAAATATTCAAAAGAAATCTCTAAAGTTTATATTACGTCACTTTTTTTTCTAATGATGTTCACCACTCCTATCGTACTAAATGCCTTTTACTTGGTATGCAAACGCTTGAGTCAAGGAGAAAGATGTATAGCATTATGTTGGTTCGTGATATTTTATGCGGGACTTTTGTGGAACTTTTATGCTTCTTGTAGATCTTTAAGACCAAGACCGTTTCTTATGAAGAGTCGGCATTACACACTTTATGGTCAAAATGAACCTATTACTCTTAGTATCAAATTTTTTAATGAATATTGTTTAAATTTATTTGTTTGCCCAGAAGTTCCTTTAAAAATACTTTATTTTACTATCTTAATCAATGAATTTATATTTATACTTTGTTTTATTTAAATTTAAGTTACATATAAACTTCGAAATCTGTAGACTTAATATCGTAGATTGAATGAATAAATAAAATAAATAAAAGATAACTTGAATTGAACGTTCTGAAAGGTAATTTCTAATCCATTGAAGAAGAGATTCATCGATCCCAAAAGCACGTATTTCCGAAAAAAGAGTTTGATGCCAAACTCTTCCAAATGCCTTATAAATATCAAGTGCAACTATCTTGCTTTCACTAGATTGATGTACGCTTTGGTTCCACTTTTCGGTGAGACATACCATCAAATCACCAGTGGGCCTGTTGCTACGAAAACCGTACTGCTGGTCATTGAGAAGTTGTCGTGTTTCGAGATATTTCATGAGCTGATGGTTTATCAGCGCTTCTATGACCTTGGAAAGAAGGAATGGGTCTGTAGTAGGAGCGAGAAGAAGACTCACCTTTTTCAGGAACGGGCTGGACAAATGCTATTTTCGATCTGCTTTGAAAGAGGCCTAAAGTATAGGATTGATGAAAAAGCTTACGCAGTGATTTTGCTAGCGTTGAAGACCAGCGGATTTATGTATGTTAAAGTGTTTAAGTACTCTTCCTGCTACACGAGTGAGAAAATGGATTCGTCCCATTGAAGATTCTACGCACTCAAATGTAGGCGAAAACAAACCACAATCTGGAAGTATTGAGCTAAAGTGTGCAACAAGCAGATTGGCTTTGTCCAAAGAACTGATAGCTGGAATGCCATTGTAAATGAGCGTTCGATGCAGGATGAGGCAGAATTTCCAATGTTCTTGACGATCGACTAAAAATGTTTACCACCTTTGGGACATTGGAGAATTTTTTTCCTCAGTTGTTGGTCGTACTGAAATTGCATTTGAGAAAGACGTTGCAGTCATTCGTTTGTCCTCTGTGGGGTTTGCCTTGTATGACCGAAAAAACATTTCTTTAACCCTGAGAATAGCATCTCTAATCATATCAGCACCGGCATCCACGTCATTATCAAGGAAATATAATGACCAGTTAAAATTCTTTAAGAAGGTTAAAGAAATTTAGGAATTTTTTCTCTAACTGTATACGAGAAAATAACTGATATGACACAATGGTCCCACGACCCAAGAGGAAAGAGCACCCCAACGGTGTACTTATGAGGGTGAGAAGTTAAAAAACAGGTTTAACGTGTTGGAGTAATATACACAAAAATAAAATACAACTGTTGCTAGTAGCACCAAAACATGTGATTAAAATTATTTGGAAAAAAGGCGCCATGAGGACAGTTTTTTACTATTTTGGAACTCCTCAATATTGCCTCTGAAATATATTTACTTGCATAAAGTTGTAAAAATATTTTTTTTTTGAGAAGTGGATATCTGCTTAATCGTGATCCTAATGCCTAAGATCTTCGCAGCTCTGCTAATAATATTACGCCTCTATTCCCCCTCATAATATACATATAACTGTTTTTGAGTTATTATTCTGCTGTAGCACCTCGTATGTTTAATAATAAAGTACCTATTGAACTAAGGCGTTCTCGTAACATCCCTTTTTTGAAACACTAAGTTCAAAAGGTGGCTGTTTGATTGTGGCTTTAGTGAGATTGAAGATTTGTTAAAGGTAATTATTTAATAATAAACATTTCATCGTGTCACAGTACATACTAATATACTAAATTTGGGCAACTTGCTATATTCGACACTAGTGTTCCCCCCTATAGAATGTGTCTACTTCCACATTCTCTCATGAATTATGACAAATACTTTGAAGTAATATGTTTTTTTTTCCCCCAGGCAAGGGCAGGTGAAAATCTTCCATCAGACACTATGTAGTGTGAGATTCTTACTCACTAAAAACATCTCCCTTCGATAATTATGTTTAATACCACGCCACAACTAAGTAAAACTTATCAACAGTATAAGCTCGTTTGGTAGATGACTTTCCATTGTTCCGCTTTTTTAACGCGGTCTCAATTTATCGTGCCAGGTCCAGACGTTTAGTTCTTTGAAGACTTCACAGTAAATTTTGTTCGTCCACAATTTCTAGGACTGTATTATTAATATGCCCGTTTAACCGGATCCTATGTTTTCCAGTGAAGTTTCTTGCTTCATCTTCGACAGAAGTAACTCCAAGGTCACGATGCAGGTCATTATTTCTTATAAACCACGGTGCATGTACAATTCCTCTTAGCACTTTATTTTCAAAAGTTTGTAAAATACTAGTATTTGTTTTCTTGGGTTGTATACCATAAGTCCACACTAGTTTTATCACCTGCAGCTTGTTTTCTACGCAAAGCTTGGAATATTTACCAAGTAGCCAGTACATTTCTCTGTATTTAGTTTCTAGTTCTTTATTTGAGCTTTGCATCGAGTGTTATGCCCAAATATTTAGCCTCATTAGCAAACGGAATACAGACCGAGTTTGTGTGGATGGGCAGGTGATCTTTGTCCAATCATATACGTTATTTAGAGCGCTTTGCAGTTTCGCCGTTGATACTTCTATTGTTTTTCCGACAGCTAAGATGACAGTGTCGTCGTCAAACGTGGCAAGAACAGTCCCCTCGAGATACAGACCTAGCACACTTCCTTGCGGTACACCGGCCAATATATCTTTAAACTGTGATGCATCATTTCCGTAACTAACACGAAAAATTCTATTTTCAAGATGCTTAGTGAATATGTGGCAAAGTTTTGATGGCAAAATTTGCCGTAATTTTAACTTTAACTTTAAACATTCGTGCCAAACCTTGTCAAAGGCTTGGGAGACGTCAAGAAATACGGTTGAACAAATCTTTTTCTCTTCCAGAGCTTTTTCGATTACGTCGGTAATTCTATGCACCTGGTCAATAGTTGAATGCTTTATCCGAAATCCAAACTGATGGTTGGGGATAAGATTTTTGTCTTCAATAATTGGCATTAAACGTTTGAGCAAGATCCTCTCAAAAAATTTTGACAGGATCGGAAGGAGAAAAATCGGTTTATACGATTTTTTATCAATCGGAGGTTTACCTGGTTTTAACACCATAATTACTTTTGCAACTTTCCATTGGCGCGGAACGTATTGTAGCCTAAAAGCCTTGTTAATACTCGTAATATGTAAAAACTTAGTGAATGCTTTTAAGGGCAGCATTTTAAGGACTTCTCCGGTTATCAAGTCATGATAATATTCCTTGATTCAGGAAAAGTTGAGTTTGCTATTGTAAAGTTATCAGACACCCTTTTTGATATACTAGTGTAGTTTACTAGTTTCTTCTAGATAATCCGCAAAGAGCTTCTCTTTCTCCTTATCCTCCTTCGCCCATTCGTTGTTATCGATTTTGATTGGTGGCGCTGGGGTTTTGGGCCTTTTGAAGCCTTTAAATGCTTTCCTGAACACATGTTTTCGACATAAGTATTTACTACGCAATTTTTTAGGCTCTTTAGAGTCTCCTTCTTTAGAGTGTATAGAGCATATTACAAAGTCTATTTAGACGTCTTTTATCCTGCTGAGCTCGAGTAATTTTACCATTTCTTGCGTGCTTTCCTCTTTTTCCTTTTCTTTTATCTCTGGCGGGTAATTTGTGCTATATTTCGCCATTTTTAGTCGATGATGAGGTGTGTTGTTCCACGCAGCACATTGAATAATTCCAAAAAGGAGTGAACTTCGATTTCAAGTTCAAGTGGTGATCTTATTGAGACGCTTAATTCCACGTTATCTTCGATTACTTTCCTGAATCCTTCCCAATTGGTATTTCTTCAAGTTAGTCGAAGCGGTTCTTGTTTTTTGTCAGTGTGACTCGAGAATTGTCGGAGGAAAGATCGAAGCTTTCGTCAGCTTTTATATAAATGTTAGAAATTCCTTTAAAAACGGAAAAATCGACAAGATCGGGTATTTTCACTGTGTGAATTAATATATGATACTCGTAGTATCTAAAGTTATCTTTGAAAGTATTTTATGTTAAAGCTATATACTCGTGAATTTTCTTCTAATTTGAAATTAATTTGTAAATATTTATGTACTTGGAACACGTTTGTTGTATATAATGTATGAACGAATTAATAACAATTAATAAAAAAAAAAACAAAAGTCTTTTACCTTCCCAAGTCGTTGATGTTGGGGTGTCCTTTCTTGTCAAGAGTGCTGTACTTTGCTTGTTTTCTTATAGCCGCTTACAATCAAGAATTGTTTTTCGATTACTCGTAGTCAACGCATATACCTCAAGGATGTTCAGTCGTCAATACACTCTTAGCTAACATAACGGGTGGATATGTACTCGTACATCTAAAAATATTTCAAATCAAACCATTGATTCAAGTGAATCTGAAAAATGTGACATATTGTCTTTGATGTCTCTATAGGAAGCCCCTCTTATAAAAAGCAGCTACATATGATTAAATGGTAAATTCATCAATGGGAAACCCAACCCTATAGTCGCAGATACAAATGTGGAATCATGTAACATTTCGAATATTTCTCCAGTAAGTCATGCAAAGCTTCAGATCAAAATAATCTTCAACATCCTGATTTTGCAGGATATAGCTGAGCTGACATTTCCTACGATAACATGGGTGTGAGTTCCAATACAAGAACTACGCTATCATTCTGAATCACATGTTGTAGAGGCTTTCTTTTTCAAATGTCTTTAATTATATCTCTGCTGATAGAGTCCTTTTGATTTTCATATACTTTTCATATACATTGTGCTACTGAAATTCCTTGATTGTAAATTATCCTATTACTGTGTCTCATTGCTGCACTTATACGTATATATTCTGATCAAAGAAAAAAATTTTGGTTTGGAAGAAGATACTCATTCTTTCATAAATTATTGTGATAAGCAAATTGGATTGAAGTTTGTTTCATAGGAAAGAAAACACGGTTTGACTTTTTAACCTTGTTATTGAAAACAAAAAAAGAACCATTGTGAGTCCTTAGTGGAGTTCTGGTAGAATTTTATTCCCTTATCATTTCTACCGATTTCATATTGGCGGTCTGTTATTTCCTTGCGGGCAATGGCAGTATTGAGTTGCACTCGTAAATCCAAACATTAATCGATTTATCGAATACTGTGAGCGAAAGCAGATAATAAAATAGTCCTCAGAGACTATTTTTCTTATATCAAATGACGTACAGCTAAAGGGAAAAAGGAAGGGAAAGCCATAAACATATGTACTTTGGAAGAAAGGAGTGAACCAAGATTACCCCGATGCCATATACGAGTATTGCGGCGGTTTAAGTACAATATATTGGTGGATGAAACCTTATTTAATGATGAAGCGACCGTGCACGTCCTTTAAAGGGTGGTTTCACTTGATTTATATTGAAAGCACATAATTCCTTCTGAACTCCATTGTGGGGTTGGGAGATTTCACATAGGGTGCATCATTTGTGATAAAGCATCAATGCCACGCTCTTGGGGATGAAGTCGTGCCCTCTTTTGTATTACAAATTACCAACAAACTAAAGATTTCATTTATCATTTACAAAAATTTACTATCAAAGCAGATCTGTGAAACAAATGGTGCACGTGCATGATATTTCTAAAGGAAGATTATTTCTGATTTTATTATGTTTGTGGGAATGCCAGGTGTTGAGACGAAACTATTCACAGAAACTAAATGGATACAGCCGAAGATACGGCTGTGGTGATTTTACTTTATGGGAAGATTAAAACACTTCAATACATACAAACTGTGCAGGGGTTTTTATGAGAACAACATACGAGTATGCTTGTATATCTTCAGCTTACACGTCTATTCAAAACATGAACAAAGTTCTGGACAAAATGCCCTAGTATCGTATCACTACATCATCGTTCGATAAATATCTTCGTCGCATTTGGTTTTGCATATAAATACCGGAACTAATTGCAATGTAGAGATTAAGTTAGGCACACAGTCATTTTAGCACCACTTAAGTATTTAAATATTCGGAAATCGCTAAGGACTCATATAAAGAACAGAAGCATGCAGATATAAGGATAGGAACGTAGCAGTATTTGGTAGGATTCCTTCTGCGACAGTTTATCGGTGAAAATGACTATCATCTCGTAGTCAAACAGAATAAAATATTTAACGCCGATGATCAACGACATTAATTTTGCCAACCCGACATGGAAAGATATCAAAACTAAGGGCCAAAAGGCTGTAGGAGCAGATTAAGTATACATTTTGCATTTGTATCTATGCTCAGTGGAATGGAATTTCAAAATCGTTGGCCCGAACGTATGACACTCTTAACTGAACTAACTTTGATATAAGGAAATCAGTCTTCTTAATACTTCATACAAGGTTTTCCCCACCGTAATATGAGAATAATTGAAACCCTATTTATTTGTTTTTCTATAAAAACAGACCACCCAAAAGAAGAACGAGTTCACTTTGACATCTCTCAGTCTTTCGTAAAAAGCATGCCGATCATACCATCTTGATCAAAAAGTTCCACCGTGATCAACCACAGTGTGGCGCTCCCATTGTTCCGATTTGAGTTCGGTTTTTTTTTTTTTTTGTTAAGATGGTACATCTGTTGTTGACATTCCCCCTAAATCTTAGCGACATAGCTTGACATTTGCAAAAGTTACGTAGCCAAGAGTACATCTATCTCTGTGTGTGTTGGCGATTTTTTACAATTTTAGAAATGGATGCAACAACGAACTTGTATTAAATTTTGTGTAAAAAACGGATGTAATGGTGCGCGAACGTTGGCAATGTTGGAATAGGGCTTCGGCAACGATCCTCTAAAGAAAACGGTCGTTTACCAGTAGCAAGAGCTGTTCAAATGTGGTGGTGAGTCAATCGAAGATTATGAGCGCAGTGGCAGACCATCGACATCGAAAACCGACGAAAACTTTGATGGAGTAAAAGAAATGTTGGTCAATAACCGCAAATTAACCACCAGAGAGATAGCGGAGAACATTGCCTATGGATCCGTCCAAGACATTTTGGTTAACGATTTGGGTTTCCGTCGTGTAGCAGGAAAGTTGGTGCCAAA
Source organism: Volucella bombylans (assembly GCA_949129095.1). Lineage (NCBI taxonomy): Eukaryota > Metazoa > Arthropoda > Insecta > Diptera > Syrphidae > Volucella > Volucella bombylans. Next base: position 106,369,824 of record OX422143.1, on the reverse strand, counting down.
AGACCTCAATTTCATGTAACAAAGAGACCGTGTTGACCATCATTATTCGTAATTTTTTTGACGAAAAATGCAACAAAAACCATCCAACAGCCGCCGAATTGACCTGATTTGGCTCCCTGTGACTTCTTGCTGTTCAATCGATTTAAAAAAACCACTACGGGGAACTCGTTTCAGCAGCTGAGAGGAAGTAATCGCAGGAAGCACTGATGGACATACCGAAAACCGAATATAAAAAAGGTTTCAAGGATTGGATAAAGCGCTGTCATAAGTGTGTTGCAGTCAATGGGGATTACTTTGAAGGGGACAATATAGATTTAGATGAATAAACTTGTATTTTTAATTTTCTGAATAAATTTTGGGAACTTTTTGATCACGGTGGTATGCAGCTCAAGGGATTTGTACACCTGACCTGACGGATTAATGCCTTATATATTGTGCCCTGATCAGAGGGGGTGAAATAGTTATTACATCGCCAGAGGAAACCTAGACATTTCGCAGCATTTTTGGCGGCATCGAAGATATGGTCATTTCAACGTAAGTTGTCATTGACACACATACCGAGAATGAGAAGTCTTTCAGTTTCGCCGATGCAAGTGCCATTCATGGATAATGGCTGGGTGTTTAAATTTGGCTTTAATGACAGCAGATATTGTGTTTTGTTGGTGGTTTCCTATTTAGTGATGCTGTTTTAATGAGTTTAGCATACGCTACCTTTCCCATTCTACAGTCGAAGAGCAGGAACGTGAGTCCGGGAACGTATATTAAAAGCAGAGAGTATTGTCATCAGCAAAGGAATATATTGGATTAGAAGTAGCAATCAAGAAATCGTTGATGAGAATTAAAAAGAGTGTCGGAGACAGACTGGATTCTTGGGGCACACCAGGATTTATATTGTGGATATCAGACTTGAAACCATCCAAGACAACTTGAATTGAACGATCCGAAAGGTAGTTTCTAATCCATTGAAGGAAAGATTCATCGACCCCAAGTGCACGCATTTTCGACAAAAGAGCCTGGTGCCAAACTCTGTAAAATGCCTTGGAAATATCAAGTGCGACTATCTTGCTTTGGTTAGACTTTTCGGTGAGACATGCCATCAAATCACCTGATGCGAGAGTAGGCTGGCATTCGCAGAAGTAGTCCTTCGCGGTGTTGTCATCACTTTCATATCCGTCGCAATTTGTTGTGTCATTTATGTCAAGTACAATTAGGTGCTTAACAAAGCTTAGTGCCCCATCACGACGCCAATAAGCAGTATGCAGACTTTCCTATTAAGGGATAGCAGGAAAGTTGTTGACGTCGGTATGTCGACAACCTAAAAAGTCATGCTAGAGTCAGTTATGCTCATATGAAAGCCAGATGTAAATGGAAGCTCTAACCGAGGAAGCAGGCTATGTATACGCAGGAGGCTTTAGACTGCTTAAGTCAGAGTAGTCGGCTTCCACCTCTTCGTAAGAGCAGGCTTTCAAGCTACTAGGTATTGTTAAAAAGATAGTACAGCTGCATATGATTGAGCGTAGACGTTAGAAATATTGAAAGAGTTTGACGGCGAAAATGTACAAGGTGGGGCAAAAGTAACGTCACAATATGAATTGGCAGCCATTTTGTTAGACATGAAAAAAAATTGGGCTCTGTTTTACTTGAAAGTGTAAAATTGGTGATGTTAAGTTAAAAGAATGATATTGGTCAAATGACCACCTCCTGACTTGATGCAAATTTGTGCTCGTTTTACGGCATTTTGAATTGTTGCTCGCAAAACGTCTCGCTCCAAATCGGTGGTTTCTTCTTCAATGTTGGCTTTCAAGACTTGCAAGGTTTGTGGTTTGTTGTGTCAGTCTGGAGTCATAAGATCTAACGATTTGGCAGGCCTGTTCAAATTGGCTTCTCTGCAATTACGTGCGGGTTTTACAATCCCCAGATGCAGCAATTGTTTTTGTTAACATAGTCGTGGAGATGAAAATGCGCTTCGTCAGAAAATTTATTTTTCGCCCAAATTCAACGTTCAATTTTAGCTACTGTGAGGCCCAAACTGAGAAACGATAACAAAGCGGATGGTCGTTTGCCTTCAATCGCTGAGTCAATTGGATTTTGTAATTGAAAAATTCTCATCGGACTGATGCGTGAAATGTTGTTCGATATTCCTGGATTCAGTCGAACACTCTTGGCTACAGCAGCCACGTTCTCTTCGGTACATAACGTATGACGACAGGGGCCATGAGTGTTTTCCACAAGCAGTCTACGCACTGTTTGGGCAACACAGCACTCACTTTTAAAATAAGCTTCCAATATTTCCCAACATCATTCAAGCGCAAAGCGATTTATTTTGTTCAGCGGAGGTATGATACTGAATCACAGATAAGATTTTGAGCGAGAAAGAACTGTCAGTGTCAAAATAACATGTGATTCAAAAAGAAACTTGTATTTGGACCACCCGTTATACGCTGCCGACGAAAAAGACATCCAACACGAACTACTCGGAGAGCACGCCACAACAGAAAACCATACATTTATGTTGCAAAAGGCTTTGTATACCTTTGGCTCCGATGTAAATTCAAGCAACAACGCAAGGTTTGAGCTCAAGCGAAGTATCACTATTGCTAATCGCGGTCTTTTTGGACTATCGATTAAGAAAGCTCTGTGCAAGATTCTTACCGACTTGAACGGACGAATATGGCCTTTATTTCATCCTTTGATGGAAAAGTTCTTTAAAAGAACTTGAATAAACAAAATTTGGGAAAAAGGACGATGACTTTGTCAGAACGGTTAGAATTAATAGGCTTTGATGGCTGGAACATGTTGAGCAGATTAACACTATCGCTTCATATCCGAGAGACGAGGCGGTAAGGGAAGACCTCATCTTAATTGACCTCATCTTAAGTCGAAAATCAATAAAACCAACTTCCTGTACGCAGAACCACGCAATTTTTGTAATCATATAAGACGACCGATTAGATTTTTGAAGGTACGTTGATGCCAAAGTCAATTCCATCGAACTCCTTTAGATTGACTGTTTTTTGTAAAGCAACGCTATAGATCCCTGTTGATAAAATAGGAAGGATCATACGGAAAAGTGATGAAGTGGCTCCCAAACAGCCAGCGGCTTACAAGGATCGAGATCTTCAGGTTTGTGGCTGCTTTGCTGAAGTAACCATCCCACTACGTTAAACAACTTGTGTTTCGAACCAAAAAATAGTCTTCTATTCGAGTACTACTATTGACCTGGCAAATAGGAAAGGACAGCGCCTTTTGTAGAGCGCTTTATAGATCATATTCCGTCTTCAATACCGCTGCAGAAGTACAATGAAGGGGCTAGAAAAATAACTAATCGTATTGACAGTAGAGTATACGGCAGCATACACCCTATGAAGTTCTATAAGGCAATCTCTGAATTTGCGGTCACGCAAAAACTAACCCAGTCAGACGTTCCTGATTTATTTACTGCAATGGAAAAAATGTCCAAGAATATTGACTTTTCATCCTTAAAATGTAAAATACATCCTGTCAGCAAAGTATTAAAAGAAAATACTCTCAGTTTACCATAAGTCATTACCTCGTAGCAGGTATCAATGCTATGAATGTAATCTTAGCGCAGATTCGGTTGAAATGAGCAGTCGCTGCTATTTGAGTTCGACGGAATAGCTCTAGAAACAATAGCAAAAACGTATTGTACATAACCTTTAGGTTCGAGATGACCGAAGGCAGTTGTAATGACAAAAAGATAACGGTTGAGGAAACCCTAGGCCTGAAAAATTGATAATAACCTGCTCTTCCACCAAGAAAATGAAAAATACGTCACAGACAGCTTTTCATGGACATAGAGTCTGTTGAAATGTAAATTTTACTATAGTACCTTGCTTTCTTTGGTGTCTTGACAGGAGGCTTAAGAGTTAAAAATGTTGATAAGAAGCCAATTGAGATGTCGAATTAATCAGTTACTAGATCTTTCGACTCCGATACTCCTCCTTTTTTCTAAAATTGTTGGCTGATTTAGGTAGAACGATGCAGAGAGTACCACAGAGGCTTAGCACGTTATGATGAAACTCTCTCTTGAGAAGAAGAGAAGAAGACATAGATTGACTGTACTCGCAAACGATGACTGTAGAAGGCCGGTGTCACAACCAGCAAGGGTCGTCGTTCTGGTGGCGAAAGTCAGTTGATAGCCTAAGAAACAAAGCTTGTGGTAGCTCTGCTTAGTTACGAGGTCTATCTGATATCTGTGCTACATCAGTAATGTTTACATTTCGGATGGACGGAATTTGGAAATGCTAAAGAGAACGAAACCGTCTTACCTATAAGGATCTCTCCACTGTCCGTTGAATTAAGAAGGCTGGCAATAACAACAATCTGAACGACGCTGAGTATTTTTAATTAGAGGGCTGCAATATGCAAAATGAAATTCTTATGATGAATTGCTCAAAGCAACAAACTCTAGAATTGCTAAGCAAGTCCCGTCCTAGGAACTAAGATCTTGAGGTTTTCAAGCCCCGAAAGCTGACGGAGTAATGTTAAAGCGTCACGCTGCACTTGACACTGAAGAGTGAAAAATTAGTTCTTACAGAGAGTGCAAGAATCATAAAATTAGGGATGGCTCTTCTCTAGTTGTAGGCTTAGACAAAGCTATTGTTGAGATCACTATGAGCAGATTATGAGGGTTAATCTCTACATTATATGCAAATGAGTGCAGACTTGGTTTCCATGTCAGACCCTTGGTGTATCGAATTCAGAAACGTATGCGAGATCTCGAATTGTTGAAGAGGAGGAATTTACGAAAACTAACTAAACATGCTTAAGGAGAAGGTCGGTAATTCAGTCAATGCTTCACCTAAACGAGACACAAGGAAGAAGAATCTAGTCATAACTTGAACGGTGCCCTCACAAAATGTTTTGAACTGTCATGTTCCAGCAAAAGCCTTTCGCCCGTTCTGTGATGGAATACCTCATCTATAGTGTTAACGATGGCTTTAAGTTGCCTGGCATCGATGGCATATATTCAGTTTCTCAAAACAAAGTATAAACCATTTTCTAACCTGGCGGAGCCATTCCTACCGAATCCGTGACCTTCATACCGGAAATTGAAAAGTTCTGAAGCTTACCTACGAACACAAGACTGCGATTCAAAATCTGGTAGGTATAATTGAAGGCGCGCTCGACAATATGGAGTATGCGTTGGGCAATTTTTGACTTTGCGGATTTTTTTGACAACGCAACTTTTGATAGGATGCGTCCTCGGCCACGCAACACATAAATCACTTGTTTTGCGGATAAGACATAAGCTGGTGAATAGGATCCTGATTGCGCTTCAGGCTGCGGCCAATATGCTCTAAAGCGCAGGCAGCTCTATACGTGATCGATGATTGAATGACCGCAAATGGTAAACTGAGGTTTTTTTTTGACGAAAAGATAGAAACTAGCAGGTTTAAGGCATTTAGTATTAACTACTTGGGTGTTATCCTCGATAAAAAATTGCTTTGGACTAATCATGTCACGTCGCAAACCTCTAAGGTTGAAAGGCCGAATGCACTAAGATTAGTTTGGGTTCCAAATAACATCGCCGCTGATCTGCCTGATCATAGCTGCATGTTAAAAAATTTACACAATACAGGCTTTTCCATTAAGAACTATACAGTTTTTTTTTTGTTAAATGTGAATGCACCCTTAATGCTTTTTTGTGAACCAAAATTCAGAGTCGCTGGCTTCAACTTTAAAAGCGCTAATGCCAATTTTCGGTCTCGAAATTCGTAATTTGGTGCAAAAATTAATGTTCCGGTGAGAGAAAGAAATGCAAGGAGTGGTGAAAATATTGCGGCCGTAAATGCATCTGATGACAGCGACCCAAATCAATTCATTCCGAGTTGTTGGCATGAACTGGGCATCGCTCAAACAACATTATGGCGAATTTTGCGAAAGGAACTCGGCGTACACCCGTATAACATCAAATTGACTCACGAACTAAAGCTAGAAGATCATTTACAGCGTCGAACTTTCTCAAATTGGTCTCTGGAAATGGTTACATTTCGATTCGGAATCTTATCCAAGGATGATCTTCAGCGATGAAGCTCATTTCTACAAACTCACATGTGCTACATGAGACGCCACTACATCTACAAAAATTGACTGTTTGATATGATTCTCAACATTGGTGAGATGTGGTTTCAACAGGACCGCGCAACTGGTGACACAGCGAGCCAAACATTCGAATTATTGAAGTCAAAGTTTGATGAGAGTGTTATCACAAGAAACGGGCCAATCAATTGGTCGCCGTGCTCACGCGATTTGACACTACTAAATTGTTTTCTTTGGGGCTACGTCAAGTCATTGGTCTATGCCAATAAGCCAGGGACGTTAGACGAACTCAGAGCCAATATTGAACGCGAAATCGCCTGAAATGTGCGGAAGAGTGGTCGTAAATCGGCTTCAACGAATCGATCGCTGCAGATATATGAATGAAGTTGAGTTCTATTCATTATGGTATGAGATGTACTTTAATGGGAAATAAAAGTTTCTTTCATATATCATTATTTGCGGTCAAGACAGGGCCAACGTTAGATAGAGTCTTTTACCAGCTTACTGGTAAATCATACATAATATCTAAGATACGAAGTTAAGACTGGCTTTGGTGAATCTAAGGTCAAACTGAGAAAAGAGTACAATTTTTAGCTTATTTGGCTAATGCAATAGGTTGATATGAAATGTTATTGTTTCTACCAATATCTCTACAGCAAGATATTGATCTTTGATCGACTCAAATATGCAAATATTGACATAGACACCTGCCTCGTTATAAACTACCCATTATGGATGCTTGAAATCTGAGCAAAGTTCGATGCAATAGCCAGGGATAATGTTTATCAGTCTGCTGTCCATGCTTTTCCATGTCTAGAGAGAGAAAATATTGTTTTTCTCTATATATATATATTTTTTTTTTATTAATTCATATTTTCTTAACAATTATAAAGTTTTCCTTAAGTTTACAGAACGCAAAGCAAATAAAGGTATTTAAGAAAATAGCTAGTGACCTTTGTATTTTGCTAATTATATCAATAAATAGGATTAAATGCCGCTTCAAGAAGAAATACTTTAATAATTTTAATTATTGTGGGGTGACACTGTTTTAGTTGAAGATAAAGTAAAAGTTAGCAGTATTTAAAAATACAGAAGTTATAAATGAAAAAAGAAAAATAAAAATAAAAAACAGGCAGTGCGAAAATAATCCATTACACAAGGTAAGTGAGCAAAACTTCAATCTCATTATGATCGAAACCAAGAAGCCATGCTCTGATTTTATTTGAAAATGTACAAGAAGTCATGATTCTTATGTCGGCTGGAACACGGTTAAAAAGTTTATAAGATACAACTGGGTAGGAGCGTTGTGCGGTAAGCTGGGACTTAAACAATATGACGGTTAGTTCGACGTAAGTTGCGTGTATCAGATATAGCACTCTCTAGATAGCCACCTCTCATAAAAAAGATCTTAGAGACTCTAAAATAAAACAAGTGCCTTAATGGCAGTATTTTCAAGGACCTAAACAATACCATGGAATTAGCTAGGCGGTGAACGTTACAAATCCTACGTAAAACACATTTCTGCCAAACGAAAAGCGACTTTAGATTGGTAGTGTAAGCACCTCTCCAACAACTAATTCCATATTGCAGTTTTGAGTGGAAAATTCATTGATAAACAGTTTTTAGAAACCTATTTGAACAAAACTTTCGAAGACGATAAAAACACCGAATATAAGAACGTTTCAAGTCTAAAATATGCTCAGCCCAACTCACGTTTTGGTCGATTGTTGTGCCAAGGTACTTGAAGTTTCTAACAACTTCAACCTGAAAACAATTCGAGCTGCATAAGGAATTTGCATGGAAAGTTGGTTCCGACGTCTCAGTGGTACAAGCAGAACTAACAATGGTAAAGCAAGGCAATCCCAGGAATGGACCTTGATATCAAATTCTGCTGGCACAAGCGAACTTAAGCTGTAAAACATTAGTCTGGTTTTGCTACTAGCCACTAGCCTGTGAGCAGCAAACCATACCCTTAGCAAATGGATGTCATTATTTATATATGCTATTAAATAAATAGGGCTCGTAGCGATGCCAAGGTCATCAGCAAAAGCTGCAGCTTTGCCTGCCAAAGGTAGAGAAAAGAGAGAGTTAATAAATATAAGAAACAAAATAGGACCCAATACAGACCCTTGTGGTACACCTACGTTGATTACACACATTCGCCTTTGACAGCTTTTTCAAAAACTTTCGAAATTGAAGATAGCAAGGAAATCGGCCTGTAATTGTTTTTATCTTTACGACTACCCTTTTTAAAGAGTGTTAATATATCGGCAGATTTGAGCTAGTCAGGAAAAACTCCACTGAAAATACTCCTATTAAACAGATATGCTAATATGTCTACTAAGTTAGGCGTAATCTTCTTCAGTGAGACATTACAAATGCCATCGATTCCATACGACCTGGAGTTTTTGAGTGAGTAAATGACTCGTAAAATTTCTAACCCAGTAATTTCTTCAAAAACGAAGCTATTCATGACAGGCGTTCTTTCCACTATCTGAGACCAAACACAGGGGTTGCAAATTGTGTTACAGTTAGATTGAGATGACATAAACCCAACTGAAGCAAAGTATTTATTGAACTCATTGGCTACTGCTACGGGTTCCACTATTTCAGCACCTTCACTACACAGCACAATATTTTTGGAATAGTATGAAGTATTGGTGTTGATTATACTGTTAACAACTCTCCATTCCTTCTTAGGGTTGTTCTGTGCATCGTGAAATCTGGAGCAGTAGTAGTTGTCGCGACAGTTCAATATTTTCTTGTTTATGGTTTTGCTCATTTTCTCAATCCGTTTTCTCAGATTAGAATTAAGTGGGCGTGTAATACACAGTTTACGCAATTTGTTTTTTAATTTAATACTTTTCAGAAGAGAAGCGTTTACCCATGGCTTTAATCTAGTTTGAGCTCTATGTTTGACAAAAGTTTACGTAGAAGAACTGATATAGTTTTGAAGAATGTTCCAAAATAATTCGTAGGCTTTAGAAGCGTTGTCTTTGGCATAGACTTCTGGCCAATTTTCAAAACGAAGTTGAATGTTAAGTAAGTCGTACCTTATATTGTTAACCGTCTGAGAAGATAAGTTATTAGAGCGTTGGACTCCGCTTAGACCTTTAAACAAAATATCCGTCATACAATGGTCAGTTATTTGTAAGTAAAAATTAACACCGAAACAATTGCTTATCAACATTTTTGCAAAACGACCGAAAACATGATCAATGCATTTACTCGCTATTGGCCTTGTTATTTCATTGATAAAGGAGGAGAAACCATGCTCAGCAGTCAGGTTAAGGAGACAATCAGACGCACTGTCAATGTTGAAATCACCCAGAATAACCATATTCGAACATTTTCATTAATTAGAAAATTTGAAAAATCGTCTAGAAAAGATTGGAGAGATGTGGCTTGTAATCTGTATATACAAACAAATTCAAAATATACAGAGGGGAGACTAAAGAATATTTTAATTAAATTTGCGTTAGCCAAACTATGGCGTATCACTTTAAAGTCTTGAAAATTGCAAGCGTAGTACCAATCCCTAAGCCAAACCAAAAAAAACACCGTTTGAAGTCAGAGGATATCGTCCAATTTCCCTATTACCTTGCACAGGTAAAACAATGGAAAAAAGTCGTTTCCAAAAGGTTACTTTGGTACCTAGAAAAAGACATAAACCAGGTTGCTTTTAAGCACGGTCGGTGTACAACTAACGCACTTCTTCATATAGACCAATTTGTATCCTCCGCCCTTTCGTCGAAAAACCATGTCTCCATTTTGTCAGTTGACTTTGAAAAAGCCTTTGACCGAAACTCATCCAGTGGAGAGTGGGGCCCAAAATGTTAAACTTTACGAGTATTAAGACATTCTTAATAAATAGAAAACTTCGAATCAAGGTGAATAATATCTACTCCAATACATACAGTTTCGAAAATGGTATCCCACGGGGATCACCACTCTCAGTAATTTTATTCCTAACTGCATTCAACCATTTAAGCGATATAATGACAAAGCACAATACAATTCGACATTCCCTGTACGCGGATGACCTAATCGTATTTTCGAAATGCAAAGACCTGGGACAAGTTAACTCAACATTCTTAAACATACTCTCCGACATAAACCATTGGGGCAGATCTTCTGGAGCTAAGATTTCAATTGACAAAACCAAAGTGCTTCACATTTGTAAGAAATCTTGTTGCACAAAGTTGTTAAACCTTAATTTTAATAATTGTAATGTACGTAACGTACGTTACGTAATGTACGTAATTCACTTAACATTCTAGGAATCACTTTTGATTGTAAATTTAGCTTTAAGGAACATTGTATTAGCAATAAGAAGAGTCTAACTACTAGGGTAAATGTAATAAGATATCTAACATACAAAAACGGAAGTTCACACACCAACACAATTATAAGAGTCACCAAATCCATCGTTTTGTCAATATTGTAGATATTCCTTTTGACCTGCAAACTCGACAGACAGCATTATACCCACCGTGGCTTCTCTCTAAATCCTCCATCATTACTGACCTCTGCAAAGTCGCCAAAACGGAATTCAACAAAGACATCTTTAAAGGAATGTTTAATGAACTACACGACTACTTCAAAACAAGAAAATGGAACTTGATTTTCACCGATGTATCGAAGACAGCAGACTGTACATCTTTCGCAGCGGTGGACGAAAATGACCAAACCCTTATTAAAGGACTCCTACCAGAATTCTCATCAGTGTTCTCAGCGGCAGCAACAGCCATACTACAGGTATTGTTACGACAATAATAAAAATAATTTCAATTTATGATCTCGCACAACGCCTGGTCGCCAGTGTTGTTTTGTTGTTGCTCTAGCATTGCTCTTCTGCTGCTGCTCAAGGTGGCCTGTGACTGCTTTATCGTTATCATCACAGCACAACCAAAATTGTTTTCGGTCGGAAGTACCGCTCATCGAGGCACTATGGAAAAGGGTGTGGCCTGCGAACTTGCATTTGCATGTCGATACATTCGGTTTCAACTCGATCGTCGGCGCCGTTGTTGATAAGGGTGGATGTGGTTGTTGTTGCGCTCGTACCCAAAGACATCTGCAGGCCGAAGGATTGGTTTGTCGGAGGCTCCGTTGTTCTGCACGTAAAGACAATGCGCAAGTAGGTAATCTGTCTATTTGCACTCGATGGCACCGCTATGTAATTTTCTCCAATTCATCTTGCCCGATGATGTTATTGTATTTGATGGACGTGTTAGCGGCTTGTATGCTCTATGTTTGTGCATACATGCGCTGCGTAGGCCGCTCGTTGCCTTTGTCACGTACTTATGCACTCCACTTTTGATGTTAATCTTTAACACAATCAAAGATATTTCACGACCTAACATTACTTATTATTTTATATATCTAGCCTAAAGCCCTGGTAGCTAGTGCTCGAACCATGTATTATTAATGTAATTTATTTTACTTGATAATAAAGTTAATAATAATAATAATAATAATAATAATAAATATTACCCTTTTCCCCTTCCATAAATAAGGCAGCGTTCAGCTTCTCGGTTGCATTCCTCTTTCCTCTCATAATTTGCTTCTTCACAGCTTGTGATGAAAGATTCACGTATAAAACATCACGGAATAAACCTTTGTTGGACTCGATGAATTATTATTTCTGCGCACTCGTTTTACGAAACATTTCATTATGTCTGTGGATTCCACAGATATTTCTAACGCGTCACTCAAAATCTTCTCAAAACATTGGCTAGCTAGGCACACCAATGATCTCAATTGAATTCTCCAGAAATTGTTGTTCTCTCCAGTTAAGTCGAAGTTTAAGAGATGTCACCTTTGATTTCAACGGCTCACTTTAAGTTCCTTCATCATACCAAGAAAATCAGTGTTTATTTTTTTCAGCTGTATGATTTCTTCATAAAGCAGATCCAAGGTTATTGCACTGTGATAACATTGTGCATTAGAATTTACCGTCGCTGCTTCCGAAGCCGTTTGATTACAATTTACAACACTGGCTGACTCATGCATAATCGGATGTAGGGAAGGCGTTGTTGGCTGCTTACTAGAGAACTCTGCCTCTGGCCGTTTATCACTTTCGGCTGTTCCCGTTTTCCTTTTTCCTCTTGACGGTTGATGACGTAGAACTTTAGACGACGACGATGAACTTTGCACTATTGTATTTTGCTGTTGCTGTGATGCACTTGTGGGTAATGGCATTGCCTGTTGTTGTTGCTGCAACGATTTGCGACGAAGGGCAGTGCACCTGTCGCCACTATATTTAATATCGTTGGCGCTCATATACTCCAAATCAACTGAGTTAATATTTACACATTTGCAGTGGTAAGATGTATTGCAGTCTGCACAACTTATTTTAGAAGCACATGAGTGCTCAATTTTTTTTAGACAAATTAGGCAGTTCATTATGAAGTAAAATTATAAAAATAAAAGCGAGCACCCCACAACACTTAGAACTTACACTCAACTCTGTCACAATTACAATTTCTCTGACTAGTCAATCTTATTACAGTTCTTAGTATCATTAAAGCAGGTAAGCGACTTAAAGGACAATAAAGATATTTTGAGTGTATAAATTACAATAGATCCGTATACTGATTGAATACATGATGAATTTACTGTCATGGACAAAAGTTTTCACACAAAGTGGTATTAAATATATATTTAAATATTTAAGTAAAAAAACTAAGAGATTCTGGATTCATTCTTTTTTCTTAATAATAATCATACATAACGGTAATAAATTGCACAGAAATTAAAACTTAAAAATATTTCATTATCTTTTAATTTTAACAAAAACAAAAAAATTCAAGATTTTAGTGTGGACAAAAGTTTTCACACAGTTTAAAGAATTGTAAAAAAGTAATTTAAAAGAAACAAATTAATACTTTGTTGATAGTCCCTTATGTTTTTTTACTTCCTTAAGTCTATTAGGCATTGATTCCACCAGCTTTTTCGTGAAATCAGGTGAAATATTTGACCACTCTAATTGAAGGGCCCGTTTAAGTTGTTCTTTAGTGGAAACACTATGTTTTCGGACTCGATTTTCCAATTCATTCCATACGTGCTCAATTGGATTGAGGTCCGGTGACTGTGGAGGATGTGGTAAAACGTGTGCGAGGCTCCAAGCAACCCACATCCGTACATTATAAGCCGTATGCTTGGGATCATTATCATGCTGAAAGTAAAAGCTTTCGCCTAATCCCAGTTTTCTTGCACTTTGTATCACATTTTGCTTGAGTATGTTGAGGTACATGTACTGATCCATGTTTTGTTCAATAAAAACTAGTTCACCGACACCTGAGGCGGCCATGCAACCCCAAACCATAACGCCCCCTCCTCCATGTTTAACAGTGCTGACGATGTTTTTTAATTCTAACTCTGTGTTTGGTTTTCTCCACACGAGAATTCTCCCATCGGATTGAAAAATTTTGAACTTACTTTCGTCCGAAAACAATACATTATTCCAAAATTGTTCTGATTTGTTTCCAAAGTCTTCTGCATACTCCAATCTTTTTTTTTATTCACTTTACTAATTAGTGGTTTTGTCTTGCAACTCGTGCTTTGTACCCAGCACTATGCAGAACCCCTCGGACAGTTCTTGGGTGGACATCCTTTGAAAAATCTTCTTTGATTTGTGCTGCAAGCTCCGAAGATGAAGTTTTAGGCTTTTTTTTATTGTTCGCACAAGGTGCACCTCTTCCCTTGGTGTCAGTTTACGGGGGCGACCACTGCGTTCGGAGCTATTTAAACTTTCAACATTCTTAAAACGTTTAATGACGCTAAAAACTGTAAACCGACTTCTTTTGACAATGTCACCAATTTCTCTGAGCGACTTTTTTTGTTTATGCAGTTCTAATATTATTTTTCTTTCTTCACAGCTAGTTTCTTTCTGCCTTGATCCCATTGCTATAACTTTTTTTACTTAAGCCTTTAAATAAACAAATAATCAAATCTGTTTTTCCTCCTTCAAAAAAGTAACGGGATTTTCCCATTGCGTAAATTAAAAGAGTGATGCCAATGCGCAACATTTTTGACAGAAAAAGCAAAAAAAATACTTTAATTCAGTAGAACGATTCTCTTGTGTGAAAACTTTTGTCCACACTAAAATGGTAGTTATTTTTTACAATCCGTTATTTTTGTCAAACAATTGTATTTCTAGTTTTCTTTTTTGTTCTATTGAAAAGCCAATTATTCAGAGGTACTGATATAATCAATTAAATATAAAATTTCCCTTAATTTTTTTTGTTTAAGCTTGTTGAATTTCCAAAAAGACGTTGTGTGAAAACTTTTGTCCATGACAGTATGTTCTTAATAGTATTGACTCTCAGAGACTGCAATGCATATATTTCCTACTTACCAAAAGGTGCTCAAATTTATTAGGTTGTTCTATATGTGACTGCATTTTATACGTCAAGAAAAACTCTATGAGACTATTGCATCGAACGACAACATATCAAGGATAAGGAATGACTTCGTACAAATTTTCTTTACTCTCCTTTGAATACTGCCACAATTCCGCATCTTCTTCCTATACATAGTTCTTTTGCCAAACGCAAACGTTTGAGCAGAAGGATCATAACGGATATATGTATACTTACGAGTAGTAAACAAAAAAGAAGTAAAAAGGTCAAAGTGTTCATTGCATTTTAAGCAGCTCTTCAGTCGAAGGTGTAGTGCTTTATATTTGAATTTTATGACTTCACTAGACTTTCGAAAGACAGAAAGGATACAGGCAGCCATGCATCTTCCTTTACTATGCACATCAATGATTTTATTTTTTTTTTATTTAGTGGTACACCATTCCATGGTATGCCTCTTCTCAGGATGGGTAAATCGCAATTAAATGAGTCTTATATTGAATAATGTAAAAGGATATCGGGAAAGGCTCTTTATTCGAACAAAGAACTCTAAGCCTACGAATTGAGTAGTTTTTTGCAATCTCTGACTGGCGGCCAAGAGATTCCGATTTTTTCATTTCCATTCCATTTATTAAGTGCAGAGTTAGTTTTACTACTGACATTTACTTTGGGCAAATGAGCAAATGATCTCTGCAGATAGAGTCAACGCGCACTGTGCGCTGTCTATACCATAGAGTTGAAAATTTTTTGCGTGGTTTCTTTTCCGCAAAGAGGAAAGCAACTTTAAAGAGTAAGGCATTTACATTTGTAGGCACTAGAAAGTCCTTTAAGTCCTTTAGTCATGCAAACTTCTTAGTTCTGCACCGTTTAAATATTTTCAGGTTTTTAGATAAGAAACCATGAATACCATGGAAACAAGGACAAACAATTTCAAGTTTAGATAGTGGTAGGAAATTCTAATTTACACTTATAGGAGCCGTGCAATACCTGGGATATCTTTGCAGACTAATTTCTTTCCTCGAATAGAAGGGAAATGTTAAAAAAATGATATCGTTCCTAACGCAGTAACATGTGACCTAATGAACCTTGCATGAATGAACTCCAGAAGCTTTTTTTTCTTGCCATCCTTGGTCTATTAACACAATTTATGTACTTGTGGTACTTGAGGCATAAAAACCAGTAGTCGCTTGTACTTCATCGTTGTATCTTTCGTGTCTGAGAGGATTTCCCGTCAAAATGGTGGCAGATTTTATCGATTTCCTTGTCATCATAAACGTCTAATAGGAAAGAATAATTTTCCTCCTTTTTTCCTCTTTCTTAAATGGTGCTGAACATTTCTACATAGAACCAATGTACACACCATATAATAGTACAACGTCCCTAAACTCGTTAACAAATTTTGTTACATGATAAGCTCTAAAGCACTATTCAAGGACATTCTGCTTAAGGAGTTTTGTTGTAAAATACGTTTTTTACCCATCGTGGTATTGAAGAAGCCGTGGGTGATAGTTACTCGTACTGAAACAACAAATTTTTGCTAAATAAGTAGTGTTGTTGGCCAAAGTCTTCTCGATTTACAGAGTGTGAATTCCTGGAGAATTCATTTTAAATTTAAGGGAGCAGTGTGCCCCTTAGCGTCATTCATCGGATTTCAGATTTCAGATTCTACCTCTTGAACTCATATGTTTTTACTTGAAAGACATTTCCGAGTAGTGTTGGTTGGTTTTACCTAGTGAAGCGCATGATGAGCTCAGACTTTACGAAGTATCATAATTGTAGTTTAGCTAGTGACAATTACTTGTTCTAGCACAAGTAATGAGTGCCATTAGCTAGCGCCGAATGACATGGCTATACTAACAGCCAATTTATAAAATGTTTCGGTGAAATATGTTGTGCTCTTGTCAATGATTTGGACAAAGCTTATATTGAAGGCTTGAGGATATGGGTTTTAACTTACAGTAGGAACTTTTGTTTTATATGCGATGCAAATGCCACGTTAGCAATCATATATTTTGGCAATTCAATGTACAATAATGCAATAATGGCGTCACCAGAAACTACTCATAAACTTGGTCTCTTGGCCTTAGATCTCTATATGCAAGAATCGGATACGAAAAGTGCTCTAAAACTGAGTCAACCTAATATGTGGAAACTAAATCCTTTCAAATGAACTGGATTTATGCTCCAATATGGACTATATGATACACCGCCATGACTTATGAAAAATCATGCGCCTATAATTTCTCAATCAGAGAGGTATGGGACAGGAACCAAGTGGTAGAAAACTGGGTATCGATTTTCACAGATGGATCAAAGACGGAGATAAAAACCGGCTCTAGATCAATTGAACTTGCTCATGTCGCTTGCCAGAGTACTGCAGTGCATTGTAGTGTAGTAACCTTTGAAACTTAAAGACAATTAAGGCTGAAACTCAGTAAATCCACAAAAAGTAAGATTCTCTTAAATTGCAGAGCTGAACTGTCTACTCACATGGGATAATCTTCTCGGACGCATGCAATAAAGCTGTGTCTTCCCGAAGTCGTTAAAATAAGCCTAGAGAGTCTACTTCGTGATCTAACTGTACAGATGTAGATATTTACATACGAAGTGGCAAAGGCGACTTAATCCGTGAAACGAAATAGATATTCTAAACATCCAGGCGAGAAGCAGAAAATCGGTTCGTAACTCGACAGGAAATCAGGGAAGATAAGCCTGGAAAAAAGGTTTTTTTTTTCAGTTTTAAAGCATTTTATTTCCTTAATCATTAACTCTTACATACTAACAAAAAATGTTTAAATGCTAGCTTAAAATTACTTAACAATCTTATACTAACTTACTGGCCCCACACAGGCACTCTAAGCTACTCTAAATTCTTATATCTATGTCTTTCGACTTTATGTACATTTTCTTTACTAATATTTATTTACTATACTTAAAGCTAAGAAAAAAATTGCTAACAAAAACTTAGCCTATGGACATAATTTTTTATTTTTTATAAAAACTTAATATCTAACTTAAATTAAACCTTAGCCTACCTAACCTACATGCACAATACACACATACACACATATAGACATTATACACAATTATATACATATATTAGTATATACCTTTGTATATACTAATACATGTATATATTTCTTAGATGCTAACCTAAACCTATGTAAGCTGGCCATCGCTATTTACCGAGAAAACAGATCTGCCTCATTAGTGAGGCTGGTCCGTAATTGACGGAAACGACGACGAAACATCTTCTCCATCATTCAATCACCAGAAATGCTGGTGCTGCCGAACGACATCCCTCTTATCACGATTCCCCACCCCCTACTGAACCTGAGGCGATGCGCACTGCGTGTACGACGTCTCTGTTGTAGTTGAGTCGCCTGTCCCCAGCTGTTCGAGCGACATGGAAGATTAACGGCACCGCTGATCTATCCTGGATCAACCCTATCTGATCTAGGTAGAGGAATGCTTCCGGTGGAACGAAGCCGTCAGAGCGCACACTCTCGTGGTAAAGGTAATTGGGGTAGTAAGCCCCAGATATCAGGTTATTCTTCGAGGTCATTGCTTTTGCAATGTGCCTTCGAGTCAGCTTAATTACGAAGTTGTCCACTCCTATTAGGTTCGCCTTGTTGTAAAGGACCTCATTAGGATAAAATTTCTTGTACTCCGACTCTGGTGTTCTGTACAAGCGAAGACAAGCCCTAAGGCAAGCCCTCTCAAACACCCGAATCTTTTCCATTAAGCTTGCTCGTACATTGAACCACACGGGACAACCAAATACCAGCATGGACCTGATAAGGGCCATGTAGCAGATTACCTTTACCCTCGCATCGAGTTGGCTGCTATAAAACAGTCTCTTTGTAAGGGCAAAAGCACCTTTAGCTCTGGCCAGAGCAGCATCTACATTTTTGCCAAAATACAGAAACTGATCTAGCCAGATTCCAAGGTATCTGACTACATTTCGACAGGCAAGAGGCTGTCCGTGTTGTCCAATAATCGAGAACTTTCTCCAATTTTATCTGGTATCCCTAGAGGCTCTAGACAACGGCGTTCTAAAGAGAATGGTTTCCGACTTCTGAAAGTTGATTTTCAACTTCCAGTCATCGCAAAATCGTCTTATCTTATCGAAGTCACGCTGCAAGAGAGTATTAATGACCTCGATTTTTGGACCTGTTCTGTACGCTACCACATCGTCTGCGTACGCAATAGTATGGGGAAGTGAACCTATCAAGTCGCTTGTATAAATGTTAAATAGGATCGGCGAATTGACCGCGCCTTGCTGAAGACCATTTTTAATTTGAAATATTCCAACAGAAGTCACATCGCCATTCTTCACTATGAACTGTCTGTTGGTTAGCATATTATAAAGAATGTACAAGAGTGGTTTACTGATACCCAGCCTAGTCAGCTTATAGAAAAGACCCTCTAACCATACGGTGTCGAAGGCCTTCTCCAAGTCAACAAGGCAGGCACCAGTGCACTGTTTCTTGCCTTTGTTCCATTGGATATCGGACACCAGTTTAGACGCGGCATGTGAGATATCATGTCCCGCCTTAAAACCGAATTGATTATCCGGAACTATATGTTTGTCCTCAACCCACCTAGACAGAGCTCTATTGATTACCTTTTCAAAAACCTTACTGATATTCGGAAGGAATACCATCGGTCCCCACTGATTTCTTAGCCCTGGTTGTGTCGAAGATTTCACTGAGTTCTTCCTTCGAAATGAACGGGGGTAGGTCACTCTCTCTGGTCATGACATTATTTGCCATATTTTCGCCGCTGAACCGGGTGAAACCAGAGCCCTCGGATCGCCAGTTCCCTATTTCATTTCGAATGCAGAAGTCGTGCCCCAAGACGCGACTGTCCAGGTCATAATTAGGGCCAATGATATCAATGGCCTTGTATACTTCCTGGAAAGTCGCCCCTATGGTCTCAACCTTCTCCTGTGGATCCTCGATCACAAAAAAGTCGTCATCATCAGCGGCCTCATTTGGATCAATACCTGCTACTGTCAGTAACTGTTCGTTGTCTGTTTTCCGGGCTATTTTAAGACACTGAAAGTCGTTTTGATTTTTACTCCGAAATAGTTTATTTATTTGCGGAAACATATTCGGGTTGCTGGTGTTTACAGCCCGAACCTTGTTGTTCCAATACAAACTTACAGAAATTCTGTAATTTTCTTTTATTAGCGTTTGAATATTTTTAATTGACGACTTCAGTGTCCTAATCTCCGGGTCTTGTCGGTCAGTTAACTGTCTCTACAAGTTGTTAAGTCTTGTCAGAAGTCTACTTTTCTGTCGGTGCAGTGCATCAATAGTAGGATTGCGGAACAGGTCTTCGTTAGTCGTACGTCGATACCGCGGTATTGTAGTGTCCATAGTTTGTTTTAACTCGTCCATTTGTTTTAGGTAATTGTCGATCTCCTCGTTTGACAAATTCCTGGACGGTGGGTGGAGCGTGTTCGAGAAGAGTGCTCTTGTCAAGGTTGCGGAGAAACGTGTCCATCGAGTCTTACTGTAGTTGTAAGAATATTTTTGGACAAACTCCTCCAATTCCGCAATTTCGTTAGGAACTGTAATTTCGGTGCTAAAACCGCAATGGTCGCTGTCATACACGAATGTTCGCAGACAGTTTAGCGTTTGTAAATTCATACCTGTCAGTCGTATACGTTCGTCGTACAGCAGTAGAACCAAATAAGACCCGATTCTGGGAAACGACGGGTTATCCGTCGCTTTAAGACCGAGTCTGTACATGACATCGTGCTGACCCCACCAATCGAGTAGTAGGTTCCCTCTAGTATTTAGCAAATTATTTCCCCAATCTCTGTGTCTAGCGTTGAAATCCCCGCCGATTATAAAATAATTGTCTCCCGATTTCAGCCTCAGAAGTCGAAAAAGCGTGTCGAGCTCTGTAATGAATAGGGTGGATTGTGAAGCCCCAGGTGCATAAACAGAGGCCAAGTACAGCCGCTTTCCACTGCGGAGCGGGATGTACACGAAGACTGCCTCCAACACCCGGAACCTGCGCAACACGCCCTTGTACACTCTGTGAAATTTTATACCTTCTTTAATGAAGATCGCGACACCGCCTCCACGTTTGGATCTGGGCCGGTTTCTTCTTCTAACAATATAATTATTGTACTCCAGTTTGTGCTTGTCGGGTAGCTTGGTTTCGCACAAGCTAATCACATCAGGAGTTTGGTCTTGTAGCAATTTAAACATCGCGGCTCTTGTTCGATCCTAATCAATGAATTCACATTCACCGCAAGGACCTTCAAAGTTTGCTCCATCATGTGCGTACCCATTACGTCATGTGTTGCGTTAGGCCCGGTAGCAGCGCGTAGATCTGGTCCACCCGCTTGGCCTGTTCTTGCACCTGCTTTTGCAGCTGAGCCATCTGCCCTTGGATTGCGAGCAAGATGGCTAGCATGTTAGGTGCAGCTTCCGTTGTTCTCGGCATTGGCGCCGGAGAAGCAACAGTCGCTTGCTGTACCGTGGCCCCCCTACCTGACGCCATTTGGGCGTAGGAAATTTGGGACGTGACGGCTGGTGTTTGAAACCTAACAGGTGAACGTTTGACCTCCACCTTCTGCCGAGCCGAGCCAGTTTTGCTTTCTTAATGTCAGCGAACTTAGGACAACCCCGATAGTTTGCACGAGAGCTGCGACCTATCTGATGCTCCGTCAACACCCAGAGGACATTCTTCGGAACTGTGGTTCTTAGCGCACTTCACGCATCGAGGCTGCATTTGGCAGTTCGACGCGGCGTGACAGTACCTCTGGCAGCGAATGCATTGTATAACGTCTTCGCTCATTTTTAATTTTTCCCAGTGAACCACCTGGTAGTCTAGGACATTGATACTCCTTAGACTATCCAGAGGGCTTTCGGGACTGAGCTGCACCAGGAAGAACGGCAGACTCCGTTTCTCCCGCCTGGCTCTAGCTGTGGTAAATGGCTTTACCCCCACAAACTTGAGTCTTTCGCACTCCTTCTCTTTGAGCAGTGCCAGGATCTCTTCAGGATCAGAAGACGGTTCCAACCCCTTCAGCAGCATCGATTGCCGCTTTTCACACTTCGGTGTGAATGTATAGTGCTCCGTCGTCGTTTCCCTTAGGAGCTCTTTCACTTTCGCGTAGCTCTCCACTGTATTACAGTGGATGGCATGGCGATCGTTCCCCAATCTCTTTATATTAAAATTATTGTCAATGACCAACTTACACAGGTCCTTGGTTTCATTTACCTCTAATTTATAGGTGTTGATAGGAGGCACCTTCTCCTTCTTCTACTGTTGCTGCTGTTGCTGCTGCTGCTGCTTCTGTTGTTGTTGTTGTTGTTGCTGCTGCTGCTGCTGCTGCTGCTGCTGCTGCTGCTGCTGCTGCTGCTGCTGCTGCTGTTTTTTCAGCTGCTGTGGTTTCAGCTTTTGTTGTTTTTGCAGCTGTTGATGTTTCTGCTGCTGCTGTATTGTTTGCTGCAGTTGTTGCTTCTGCTTCTGCTGGTTTTGTTGTTGCTGTAGTTGTTGTTTCTGCTCTTGTGGCTTTTGATGTTGGGAGCTCTCTGCTTCTAGTTGCTCCCTCTGCCTGCGTGCAGTTTGCCTTTGCTTCATAGCAAGCACTCTCTCTGTCAGCTTTTGTATGCTGATGTTGATTTCCTTTATTTGCTCATCCTCATCTTCCGATTCGGATGACGCTAGAGAGGCAAAGTTGTTATTGCCCCCCTCATAACGCACCTCATCTGCTGTTTCAACGGCATTTATCCTTTTTTTTCTTAGGTTAGGAGGGGTTTTCAAACCCCCTCCTTTTAATGGCTTTAACGGCACTGGCAACACTATTACTGCCTTTTCCAACTCCCGTTATGGGAAGAACGGAGTGCTCTCCACCATCCATCACGTGATTTGTTAATTGTTTTTGTTTTGTTTTAATCACACTTTGTGTAGAACGAAGAGAAAAAAAAAAAAAAAAAAAACAGGTAATTTCCAAGTTTGACGTGGGAGCTCGAACCCGTATCCCACGCTTCGATGTCCGACGCCGCTAGCCGCTGGGCTACCGAGTGAATTAAAAAAATCACAGCTAATTATGTTTAAAGCTAAACTGAATTACTTATGAAGAAGCCGAATCACGTAAACACATCAACACGTCTATCCTCTGTCGAGGTCTATGAACGACTGGGAAAATTTATCCGTTTCGACTCCCTATTCACGTCCAAGCTAATCAGAGTCTTCAGCTTCACGTTTATCAAGTGCCCAAACATTTTCCTTTCAAAAACCACTTCTTCATAGCATAAATCAACATCGACGGCTAGTTCTGAAATTTTAACACGATCACCCTTACCGTCACCACCAATAAGATCTAGGAAAACTGAAAGGTCGCATTCTCTGTCGTCATTTGTTGACACATTGAACGATTAAGATGAAGTGACTATAAATGAAGCTCCATAAAATTTAATTTTTGGCTGCAATTTACCATTGAGATTGGTTGATTCTGTCATTTGAAAAATTTCACAAGAAAAATTCGGCCGGCATATGTAGAAAAAGGAAAAAAAAGGATCTCAGTCCTATAAGTCTATCATCTTTCCTTCTGAAAACTCTAGACCGACTGATTGATATCCATATACGAGCTAAAATTGAACCGTCAACGGCTCAACATGCATACTACAAAGGAAAGTAGGCGAAAACCGCTCTGCACTCACTGACTAGGCACATCGAATGATCCCTACAATATAAAGAGTACACAATGGTTGCTTCCTGGACATAGAGAGCGTCTTTAACAATGTCAACACATCCGCAATCACGACTGCGCTGTCAACTCTGCAGGTAATCGACTCACTTGTGGTGTTGATCAGTCTCATGCTAAAAAGCAGGATAATCAACTCCAAACTAGTTGAGACTTCTGCTAAAAGATGTGTCAGCAGAGGTACGCCAGAAGGCCGTGTTCTCTCTCCCCTTCTCTGGAACTTAGTAGTTAGTGAACTAATGATACTGGTGGCAGCAGGGTGATTGCCTATGCGGATGACGTTGCTATAGGTGTCTCAGGTAGGTAAGCACCTCAATGACAATAAAGAACTCCTTCAAGTAAATCTCAATAAATTAACGCGACTGGCAGATCGCTGTGGATTCGGAATAAACCCACATAAAATTGATCTTGTCTTCTTTTCCAGGAAATATGAAATTCTAATTATAGGCCCTCCTTCAATAAACGGTACCAGTTTAGTATAGGGTTTTCCAATAAGGACTTGACACCTTTTTTTTAAATAAAACGCAAACCATTTGAGATATTTCAAAAACTTTATTATCGGCTTGAAGTACAATCAAAACATTTATGAATGGAACTCGACTTCGTTCATATGGACACCGCGGACACGTTTGCAGCGGTCGATTCGTTGCACCCAATTTTCAACGACTTGGCCACACATTTCGGCGGAAACGGCCGCTATTTCGAGTTCAATGTTGACTCTGAGCTCTTCCAACGTCGTCGGCGTGTTGGCATAAACCAATGACTTAACGTAGCCACACAGAAAATAGTCAAGCGGCGTTAAATCGCACGACTGGCCCATGTCTTGAGATAACACGCTACCCATACTTACTCTTCAATAAATCGATTGTAGCGTGTGCTGTGGCTTGTGGTATCATCCTGTTGAAACGACATGTTATCCAAGTCCATATTTTCCAATTCGGGACAAAAATAATCGGTGATCATGGCGCGATAATGCTGACCATTCACAGTAACGTGACGATCGTTATCGTCGACAAAAAAAAAATGGCCGAATAACGCCGCTGGCATACAAACCGCACCAAACAGTTATTTTTTGTGGATGAAGTGGTGATTCATGAAGCACATGTGGATTTTCACCTGACCAATAACGCATATTTTGCTTATTGACGAACCCATTGAGCCAAAAATGAGCTTCGTCACTGAAGATGATTTTGCGATGAAATTCATCATCTTGGCGCATCTTCTTCAGAACCCAATCGGAGAACGTACGTCGCTTCAAATGGTCCATCGGCTTCAATTCTTGAGTCAGCTTGATCTTGTATGGGTGTAAACCAAAATACGCAAAATACGCCATAATGTGGTCTGACCGATGCCCAATTCTTGAGAACGCCGTGGAATCGACTGATTTGGATCGTTTGCTACGGACGCCTGAACGGCAGCGAATTTTTCCACATTTCGACCACCCCGTTGTCTCACTGACACGGCAACATCACACAACGAATATGTAGACTCAAATTTTTGCACTAAATTTGTTATTGCCTGTCTACTATGGCGAGAATTACGACCGAAAATTGGAGTTAACGCTCTTAAAGTTGCAGTTACCGACCCCGAAATGCGGTAGAAAATTTTTATAATTTGCAGACGTTGCTTGTTCGTGTTCCATGATGAAAATGTTGAGTTTACTGAATAAATTGACAGTGACAGTTTGATGATTAGTGAAAGAGTGCGTTCACAAATTAAATTCAAAGTTGTCAAGTCCCTATTGGAAAACCTTTTATACTACACTAATTCACTTAATTAAAAACCTTTTTTCAACTTTTTCTATGAATATACGTACGTATGTATGATACATGTACTCGTATTCTTATGCACTACTTCTCTAATTACAATACAATTGGTCTTCAATCTTGTTTTTTGTTCTTTTTTAAATCGCTTTTCCACTGTGTCTGTCACTGTTTCATTTATTTTATTGTTAAATTTGTTCTAAGAAGAACTAAAAAAAAAACGTAGGATTCGTATCAGGCTTACTTAAGGTCTCGGGTGGCAGACCCAGATTCCTCCAATCGTTTTCTTCTCTTTTTTTGAAAAAAAATTAAAAGCTTTCATATCAGGTGAACAATATCGGTATGTTATATACACTATATCCACGTGTCTCAAAGCGGTAAGAACCAACCCATTCCAACGAGCTTGTGCCGAGTAATCGCCAGCGTGCCACTGTTGCCTACTCCTGCATCGTGGATGCCTCCGTTGCTGACTACACTCCTTACAAACCCCAAGATACTTAAATTACTTCACGAGATCGAAGTAAAACATTTGTCGTTGCACATTGCAGTTCATCTTGTCACAGCTAGAGTGACGAGAGGTAATGTGTTCAATCAGGATGGTCGGATTTAACAGGGAGAAACACATCACTTTCGACTTTGTGCTAAGTATGATTTAATGGTGGCTAAGGCAGGTGGTAAGTATTGTAGCTGAAGATTAGAATTTATTTATTTGACCTCGAATATTTCTTACGGAATAATTTGAATGAGTGGGAGATCGTCTGCATAACTAATTAAATGACCATTTACAGGCAGACTAAATACTGAATTAATATAAACAAGAAAAAGAATTAGTCATAAGACTGACCCTTGCGGGACCCCTCTTCCTTGCTTACATATTCCTTCGGTTTCCTGTTGCATAAATACAGTAGGTAAATTGGATTTAAACCATTCAAATGTGTTTCCTCTAGCCAGCAATATATTAGTTTATCCTGCAATAGCTCATGGTTAATGAATTGCTGTCTAATGAATTGCATATTCTAGATACTTAAAATGGACACTATTATACTTCCCTTTCATGAAACTAAATTGGGACTTTTTAAAGAATATGGTTTTCTCCAGAAATTTCAGCATCCTACCAAATTCCGAAGGCAAAGATATTGTGCTATAGGTGTTCGGATCACTAGAATATCGTTTCTATCTGTAAATATCCACACTGGAAGCTTTGACTAACAATTGACTCTCCTATTTTCTTAAGTACCATGTTGCTGACACCATCTATTCTGAATGAGTTTTTGTTTTCTAAACTTATAACAATGGCGAGAAGATCCGAATTATTAACTGGTACAAAGAAGAACGTGAGTGGAGTCTCCTATTGCTTTCATTTAATTAAATACCCACATCCCGTATTACTTGTAAGTTTTGTTGGCAACATTTTAAAAAAAAAGAGTTCATCCCATATTCTAAATTCCTTAATACTGGTGGCGCTAACTTTGCCTAGGTAGGTAGGTAGGTAGGTAAGAGTGGCTGTTGGAAACCTCAACCCACTTATGCCTATTGGCCCATTATGGTGCCACGTGGATCTATGATCCTCTTACTAATGGAACTAGTGTGAGCTTATGGTAAAGCGTAGGAGACTGTTACCGTCTATATTTTCTAGATCGTTTAGACCGTTGTAGAAGAAAGCTCCTAGATGAAGCCTTTTTCTCTGGGAGAGAGCTGTAGAGTAGGTGGAGGATTGTCTCCTCCTCTTCCTCGTCCATGCAGCTTCTACAGAAATCATTTGTAAAAGCGCCAAGCCAGTGTCCAGTGGTGACATCTATTATGGCACTGAGATGTTTCCTATTTAAAAGGATCAGACAGTTAGAACGATTCAGATCCAGCTTTGGCCAGATCTGGTTGGTGCTGGACATGTTTGCTCAACAGTCTGTTCTTTTATTGACATCCAGCTTTAATGTTAGTTTGCACGTAGCGATTGGTATACATATTCTACCCTTTTCCGGTAGAATAGGTAGATTGGTTCCAATTTTGGCGAGTTCATCGGCTCTGCAGTTCCTTGGAATGTCTCTGTGGCCCGGCACTCAACAAATGTGAACGTTGAACTGCTCCGCTACCTCCATGAGAGATGATTGACATTCAAGGGCGGTTTTAGAGTATAATGAGACCTTTGCAGATATTACGTTTTTCTTCAGCCAGGACAGAGCTTCTTTAATAGCCAAAATTTCCACCTGGAATACGCTACAGTGATTTGGAAGGCGGAAAGAGAGGCTCAGATTTAGTTTATCTGAGAAAACACCGTAACCAACTCCGCTATCGGTTTTAGGTCTATCTGTGTAGAGATGGATTGACTGGTCGTCCATGAAATCATCTTGCTCCCAGAAGGATCTACAGTGGAAGCTTACTTGGAATTTTTGTCAAATCATAGTTCAGGTATGGTGTAATCGATGTTCTCTGTGAGGATTCTTAATGTATTAAGAATGTTGGCGTGGCCAAATGAATTATTTGTCCACTGTTTAGTCGCTTTAAGGCGAATAGCTGCAGTCGCACCTACTTACCTGCCGAAAATATCGAGAGAGTGGGTTATGCTATGGCTTCTTTGCAAGGAAATAAAGCTATTCTAGCTTTATTGACTCTTTCTTGAATTTTAGGTTTCCAGTTTAGTTTCCTGTCAAAAATGAGACCCAGATATTTTGCTGTAACGGAAGAGACTAAGCTGGTATCGTTTACTGAGGGAGGGTCTATGATTGGAATTTTGTATTTCCTGGAAAACAGGACAAGATGTCAGCAGTTAATTAACCACTAAGTTCCAGAGAATTGGAGAGAGGACACTACCTTGCGGCGTAACTCTGCTAGCACATATTTTAGCCCCACCCAGTTTGGAGTTTAGTATCCTGCTATTTAGTATAAGACTGATCAATTCCTCAAGTAAGTTGTCTACTTGCAGAGTTGACAGCGCACTCATGATTGTAGATGTGTTGACGTTGTTAAAGGCGCTCTCTATGTCCAGGAAGCAACCATTGTGTACTCTTTATATTGTAGGGATCGTTCGATGTGTCTAGTCAAAGAGTGCAGAGCCGTTTCCACCGACTTTCTTTACAGTTGAGCCATTGACAGAAGTCTTTGATCAATTTTATCTTGTATATGGATATCAGTCAGTCGTTCTAGAGTTTTCAGAAGGAAAAATGACGGAATTATAGGCCTGAGGTCCTTTGGGACAACATGAGAGTATTTTCCGGCTTTATGGCCCCGGTTACAGTAGTCCTGTTTAGGTTGCTGCTGGCCACGAATAGGGAGCTAAGTGGAAAGTGAGTGTCCAGTAGCATTTTGGTGATTCACCACTTGTGGTTTGTAGGATTTGTAGAGAGAATTTTTCTTAGCCGCAATAACTCAGAAGTTTCTGTGATTTTGTCACAGAATAATCTCCAGGATAGTCGTTTTGCTTTCCTCAGCTTTTTTTTTTGTATAAAAAAATAGAAAAAAAAAAAAAAAGTTCAAAAGTTTTCTGCAAATATTTCTAAGTGTTGCCAATACTAACGTCCACCAGTGCGGCTTTTCTTGCCTCTAGGTTAAATAAGAGGGTAGGAAGCGGCCATAGCCTAATTGAGAGCCAGGGTGAATTTCATGTCAAGCTCGTTGGTATCACGCGGGGGACTTGAGAATTCAGAGGATAGTGTTCTGATAGTATTAATCTGTATTTTGGCCAATCATCACTCAGGCTGAATTGGATGTATCTGTGGTCTAAAAACGAGTGTTCAGACTATACCATCCAGTTCGTTAGCATTTGAGTGATGTTGTCGGAGACAAGAATGCTATCTAGCACTTTTTGTCGGTTTCTTGCTATAAAAGTGGGCTAATTGCCAATGTTGCAAACAGTACTGCTAGTACTTACAATATAATCAAAAATTGGCTCACCTCTATTGTTGATGTGGGTATTGACAATACCGTGTGATGAGCGTTAGCGTCCCACCCGCTGATGAGACCAATTTTTAGACTTCCAGCTTCCAGTACCACCCTTTTTAGGTTATCACCAGGGAGAGGGCCCGCATGATCGTGGCCAAGATATTCCGATGCCAGTAAGTAGGAGACCTTGGCGACTGCCAACGGTTTAATTGGAGTCGTTGAGGTTAGGAAGTAAGAATGCATTAAGGCTACATTCCACTAATATCAAGTTCTAATCTTACGTTTGTCTCTTGTATAGAGCGGAGCGTATACAGGTGTACCAAGTCCATGAACCACGTCTTCTACGATCCATGGTTCCTGGATTAGGATTATGTCTTCTGCATTTTTAGAAAGACGCAGAATGAGTGCGGCCGAAGACTTTTTTGAGTTTTGAAGAAGAATCTGGAGAAACCGTATCATTTCTACAGTTTTCCAGAGTCGCCTCCACCACGGTGCTGTTCGAGTCCTCCGTTTCATAACTTTGCCTACCTTACTTTTCCTAATATACTATTAACAATACGTCTTTATTCTATTTGATTATATCTATTTTCGTCAAATTGTTTGCTTTAGTATTAAGATTTTCGTCTATCTATTAAACTGCGTGCATTTATTTGCTTTTAGTTGAAGGTTATTGATATAATTTGTGTGGGCTATACAGCGTTATCGATCTAGTCAGGCATATGCGGGTCCTACGGCTGAGATGGATGGGCCATTTTGAGCGAATGGACACCACAACTCCGATCCAAAGTGTTTGCCAGTCTAACCCCGTGATACGGTGTGGAAGTGGAAGGGGACTGCAACCAACTGCACTGAGAGCCTGAAGAAAGGTTTGATGGTTAACACCCAAGTTCACCACCAACAGTAGCGTCAACTAAGTAAGTAAAGTGAACTTAGCGCACAGTAAGTACCGCGAACTGAAATGGCAAACCAAACTGAATACAAGCCAGTTGTTAGCAGTTATATTGGCTATTGATGAAAAAAAGTGATGTGACTTCAAAAAATAAATTTCTAGTATTTTTGCAAGTTCTACTAAACCGGAGTTCATCCTTTATGCTATAATACATGTACGAGTATTGCATTAGATTTAAATGAACAAATACTACTGACACACCGGAAATCTCACAAAAATTAAAATTTTCTTAAAAATATCCATCTGAACAACAATTGTTTGAGGGTTTTGCTCCCAACTCTTCAAAAAAACTGTCACACATTTCGGTACATCATGAATAGTTAAAGTCACTTAAGATATAGTAAATTTCCTTAAACTTAGGGGTTATACATTCAGATAGATTCCTATATTCGTCTCATGCCACCGTTCGCTTGCAATCTGAATATAATAACATCTGAGACCTACATATGTGTCGCTGAATACCGATATATCCCAAATGACATCTATCGAATATTCGTATGCTTTGCGATTCCATGACATCCTTAAGGAATTGTAACTTACGAATGTTTCGTACAGCAAAACGGAATCAATGTGAATGTTGGTCTATTTGAATCACCTCATGCACCGGAATTTGTATTGCAGAACACATTCCTAAAAGTATTCCATGGACTCGTACACTACTCGTTTGTAGGGTATTTTCTGGTATTTTCTAGTATTTTCTGATTGTCAGCCCGAATAAGAGTTATGCTCATGTAAAATTTTGTATCCTGGTAGGATTTAGAAAAATCCCGGCACGTCAATCGTCTATTTCGCTTTCAAGAGTTGCTTTGGTTGTAGGTTAAGATCTTTTGTCTGGTAGTGAGTTTGCGAAATTTAGCACCATATTCCTTGGGATTTTGTGTCGGAGGAATACCGGTTGGACAGGATATTATGGTGGAGAAAAGGGTCACCAATCGTCTGGTTTTAAAAATGAAACAACTAAAACTGACACCTGTTCGTTTGTGAATTTGAATTGCATCTGCTTTGTGTTAGCGTATTCATTAGCACGTATTATGTACCATGACATAGATATTTCCCAGTAAATGATAGTAAGGGGGGTCGTTGCAACTATGTATAATCGCCAGAAAAGGAATATCAGGTCAGTAGTTGTCCCCAATGGAAATGCAGTATATTATTCCAGATAGATTGTTATTGTTTAAAGTAACGACAGAACTGCGTAGCTATTGTACATGTTGGCTGAAAATGAAAGGAACATTACTCCAGCAAACTGACGAAATACTAGTTTGAAAGCAATTGCAGCATACTCGCAATGCTCGTTCTCATTTCGAATTTCAGGAGCGAGACTTTTCTCTTTCAGAATTAGACAATAGGACAAAGTGGACGTTTTCCTTGAGAAATAAGGAATCTATTGTGATTGTTGCCTTGTCCCGTCTAGTGTATGAACGGTTTGTTCAGGTGATTTAATTGCACGGAAGCCATTAAGATATTTTCGCTGTGCAGTTGGGGATATAGACGTTGTATTGTGAGACAAAGTATACTGATATTGTACAAAACAAAACGTGCTAGATATTGGTACACCAGGATGTTCTGAATTTTCTAAAATCGGTCATGATAGTTTTAGAGTGCTAGTAATGTCCTTTTGCAAAACTCGAGTTCGTTTTTTATTTCGAATTTTATGATCAATATATTGAAAATGTTTTGAGAGGGAGCCGGACACAAAAGCACAACAATGAGACTTCTGAAAATGGGGAAAATATCTGTGTCATTTTATTACTGTACAACAGGTGTGAATCATTGAATGAGTATCTTCCCTCATGGAAAAGTTAATTGTCCTTCCGTCCTATACCACCTATACCTATAACGAATTTTGCTATTTAAATTCAGTCCCATTTGTGGCACAAAAACTATGTATTTGAATCTCCGTAAAACGTAGTATGACGAGGTAACACTGTATGTAAATGATTCTGGCTAATTGGTGGTTCCTAGATTTTCGATAATTCAGATGAATGCATGACTTGACACGTGCAACATTCAGTTATGCCTGATGAACGCAACTAGTTCACATTTAACGGGCTGGTAGACACACAAATTGGGTGCGGAACTTTTTCAAATTGATGGTATATCCTACTAATATTATAAACGTGAAAGTTTATATGGATGTTTGTTACTCTTTCACGCAAAAACGATTGAATTTATTTTTATGAAACTTTACAATAATATAGCTCATACACAAAATAACATATAGGCTATAATTTATAAAGCTATTGAGTAAATTGGCCAAAATATAGCAATAAGTGTCACGTAAGTCAGAAAAAATTCTCCCATCTGCGAGCCATTCTGACGTGCGCTGCAAAAACCGTAAGGGTTACACGAATATAATGTATGGTGGAAATGTATCTTTTAAATAGTTCTACAAAAAATTCCGAGACAGCATATATCTATCGTTGACGTGTAAGGCAATATCGCCAAAATATTATGAATCGATTTGATATTTGATTGTATTTATTATTTGACATTTCCAAAATTATCAAAACAAATACTTTTATCGTTTCTGATATTTAAAGTAGATAAACTTTGTCATTTACACTATGTCATTTAGACAAATATTTTAAAAGTTACGACGACAGAAAATTGAGTTCATATGTAGATGTCTCATCCAGAACAAACTTTTCCAGCCGGAAAAAATTCATGCATTTTTCGAAGCCCAACCATATAACCTATTTCAAACAGAACGTCATACAGCTGACTAAACAAAAAGTGAGCACTTCAGTGGGTTGCATGCCAAATATTCGCACAATACGAGGACCCACAAACTTTTTGGATTTGAAAACAGTTGAAGGCCAAGAACTTGAAACTTTTCGATAAACATGTGAGAAGTTGGGGTTGTTGGAAGATGACAAGCATTGGGATGCCACAATAGAAGCGGTAGTGCTGTGCCGCTCTCCATCCCAAATAAGAGAACTATTGCCATATTGATATGCACTTGCGGTTTATCCAATCCTCTTCAATTATGGGATAGGTATAAAACTGCATTATCAGAAGATATCTTTCATAGATTTGAAAGGATGAGTCAAGACAGCAGTGTTCTATGTTTCAATGAAGCACTGGGTCTTATCGAAGACAAAATAACAACGATTTCCGGAAAGAAGTTGTCCGACTTCGGTATGCCTACACCACAGCGTCAAGGAGAGTTATATACTGATTTGGTCAAAGAGCTAAGCTACGATACCACATTGTTAGATGCTCAGATCAGCGAAACTGAGTTTTTTGCTTTATTTGCTCGCGCTTTGTCTGCGATCGAAGCGCTCGATCGCTGTCTACAAGACATATAAAGCAATCGAAAGTTAATGGGTGGTGTAGTAGTGTTATTGGCATGGGATTTTAGACAGATTTTACTTGTTATCAAGAGAGGCACTGCAGCAGACGAAATTAACGCATGTCTGCAAGCATCATACCTGTGGACCAAAGTTGAAAGGCTTTATCTCACCACTAAGGAGCATATGCTCAAAAACTGCTAGAAATTGGTGAAGGCCGTCTTGAAACCAACCAAGAAGGTATGGTTCATTTCACACACCAATTTCGTCATGTTGTGGAGCCGGAAGACAAGTTTTTCCAAATCTGAAACACAATATACACGACGAAAATTGGTTGTGTGCAAGAAAAGAACCATACTAGCACCAAAAAATGAGACTGTTGCGAAAATAAATAAAAAAATCTTGGACGAAATAACTACCGAAACATCAGTGTACAACTCCATCGACACAGACATGTCATCCGATGACACTACGAGCTATACCGTGGAATTCCTAAACTCTTTCGAGTTATCCGGGGTGCCATCCCATAAGTTGGAATTAAAAGTAGGTATACCCGTTTTTTTAATGCGCAACTTAAACGCTCCAAGATTATGCAAGGGTACTAACATAGGTTGCGGGTCACGGAACTAGGAAAGAATATTGTGAAGGCCACAATCTTAACTGACGAAGCCAAGGGAGACAATGTGCTTATACCACGCATCCTTATCATATCAAATTACCATTTAATTTTAAGCGTCTGCAGTTCCCATTAAAAGTTGCATTTGCAATGACTGTTAATAAATCGCAGGGTGAAACCTTAAAAGTAGCAGGAATATATTTGGACACGCCATGTTTTTCCAACGGTCAACTCTACACAGCATGCTACATCCCAAAATCTGCATGTTTGTGCAGAACAAAAAAAAAACATATAACGTAGTTTATAGAAGTGTATTACAGGAACTACCTATTTTGCATATTATGAATCATTATCATAAATTCTCAGTTTCAATTTACATACATTACATAGACCAAGGGCCTCTCAAAGTAACTCTGTCTGTCTCTTACGCCTTCACAATAAACAGAAGAATCAATTTTGATGAATTTTAGTATAAAAATAGACGAGACCTAGGAAAAGAAAATAGGCTACTCGAAGTACTAATCCTGTGCAGACGAAGTCGCTGGCAGAAGCTAATACATAAATAAAACCACGTTCAATCCCAGGGTTTATGATGATGTTTGGGTATTATTTGTCCAATTTTTGAATTTAGTATGATGATTTAGATTCTATTCAATCTGGAAAACCGTCATCAGTTTATTTTTCGCCAAAACAAAAGTCGGACTTATGAACTGTGGAGTTGCGATAAATAGGGACGTATAGTCTCTATATTACCAGACAGTACAGTAGAACAGATTGTACTTCTGTCAGCATAACCTACTCCAACCTTTATGTCGTGGCATCTAGGAATTCTTTCGAAAGTTTTCAAATTGCAAATGACGAATGCCGAGCAATCATTCATTAAAGTAGGCGAAAAAATATTTAAAAATTAGCTCAATTAACCTACGCTATCTGATCTAATTCTACCTAAACTAATGTAAAAGTCAGCCATGACTTAAAAGTAACTCACATACCTACTTTGTCTGTAAATGGAGCTGCACAGGAATTAAATGAAATGATTAGGGAGGTTTTCCACTTCACGAAGCCACCAAAACTCTTAGTGCTGCCAGGCAATATACATATGTCGTATCGCGACTTCCTACCTCCCTACCGTAACGGAGATGCTCCACGCTTCCATGTGCTACAGTTGCCGTACGTGACAGCAGCTGTTCGTACGACACCGAAGTTGTTACTGCGCACACTCTTGTGATATACATACATATATAATTGGGGAATAAGCCCCGGAGATCACAAGCAGGCACATGTGCATTGTTTCTTTCTTTTGTTCGACTAGTTAGACGCTGCAAGTGAAATATTATGTATATATATATTTTTGTCCTCAACCTATGTCCTTACCTCTTTTGTGAATCGGATGCACGCGTATTACATACGTATCTCTCTGCACCTGACAAATACGACACATTTGTCCAAGCAATATTAGCCCTTGCTAAGTAAAAACAAAAACCGCGCGCTGTCCTGCAATGCGCTTGATAATGGGCATTTTTCATAGCATTATTATGCAGGTCGGTGAGAATGTCCACCGCTTTAAGTAGGAGATATCTAAGCACGACGTCTGCTATTCTATCGGTATCCACTGATTTCTTAGTTCAGATTGTGTCAAACATCGTTTAGTGCTCCCTCACATCGATGGTCACATTGCTCGCTATATTTTCGTCACGGAACTGGGTGAAAGCTGAGCTCTCGGATCAGTAGTTCTCATTTGATTTCGGAGCTAGAAATTGTGCAAAAGGACTTGATTTTCCGTGGTTCGACCCAATAACATCAATTGTCTTGTATACAACCTGGAAAGTCGCTCCTATAGCCTCTACCTTCTCCTGTGGATCTTCGGTCAGAGACGAGTTGTCATCTTCGAAAGTGTCTTTCGAATCTATATTTTCTGCTGGAAGTATTTGCTCATTGTTTAGGGTTCGGGCGATCTTTAGATACGGAAGATCATTGTGATCTTTCCCCGAAATATTTTGTATATTATTGCAGGAACATTTTCGGATTGCTTGTGTTTACAACTTTTTGTCACAAAACAAGCAATACAAACTTATACAAGCCCTCTAATTCTCTTTTATAACTATTTGGAGGGTCTGATCAACCCTTGGAGAGTGGCTCTCCGTAATCAATCTTGGCGCATAAGACAGTTAAGGAGAATGCAAGGTTGCTTCCACTTCTACACTCTAAAATATCTGACTTCTATATCACTTGTTTTCTTTATGCTTTATTATTTTCGTCCTATTAAATTGCTATACATAGGAAGCTCAAAATCCTCCTGACACCTCTTGCAAGCTTTCCCTTGTTATGTCATTCGTTCGCGTTGACTTATAGATATTTGGGTATCCTAGCATCCTGCTATAACACTCTCAACATCATCAATCATGTCCTTCCTGCGTTCTAATCTAAAAACGGTGGTTTTCCCTTTTTGTCAACTCTTAGAGCTTTTGAGATGAGGTGATCTTGTACAAAGCTGGTATTTAACGAGAGATTTAGTTGTGGGGCCGGATAGTACCTAGTACATCGGAGGAGGCATTAGTGATGGCCTATTGGCAATGGTATAAGTAACCTTCTGCATCTCCTAAGCTTAAGGAACATACGATCTGTAAAGGTTCTTGCGGTTCCCTAATGTTATTTGTGATTTTGATTGCGATAGCCTTATCTGGCTTTTTAAGTGATATCTTTCAACATACACGTTATTGGCTTCAACTGGATAGCTGTCGGAATTTAAGTTTGTAACCCGAAAGTAAGTTTGTGCTAACCTTTTGGAGGTTGCAAGTAAATCCATGGTAAATATCCTATGCCTATATATTGGAAGAAAGTTACTTGTACAGCTAACAAACAAATTTGTATCACCGTTTTTGTTGGACAGTAAAAATGCATATTTTGAAAAAACTAGACAGGTCATGCCGTGAGGCAGCGGTTAACAGTTTTTTTTCTAGTTGTCGTAAAAAGTATTAACGTATAGAGACACTGCTCGAGGACGAACTCTACATGCGTGATCCGGTTGTCACGTCTAGATACTATCGGGAAGTCGGAAACACATTCATATATTCACGCAAACCAGTGCTACGCGGATGAAGGCACAATACTCACAGTCGTTAAGTAAATATTGTAGTGTACACACGCGTCGAGATTAGCCTAAATAATTAAATTCAATTTACTTCTCAATTTTTAAAGTAAATTGAAGAAAAGTACATATAAAATAATAGTTTTGTTCAAGTCTTGTTTTTCTACATAAAATGATTTGTCTTTGTGAGAAAAAAGTCGAACGCAGTGATATTAAAATTGAGTGCAACGACTTTTTCAAGCAAACTGTGTGAATGTGTTAGTCGTTGATCTCGAATTTATTAAAACTATACTCGTAAGAGCTGGAAATGCATTCACTGCAATACATCGCGAAGAAACTCTTTCTATCGTGATATCCCACTTCCTGTTTCTCATAATCATAAGAGACAGCTGATAGAGTTGAAAAAGAAAAACAAACAAATGACAATGTAACAATTGAAATGGTTTTTATTGAAATACAAGAATTAAAAAAATTCAAAATCAAAACTAACTGTGCTAGAAAATGGAAACATAGAACTTAAAATGACAATGAATGTCTTGCGGGAACGTATTAATTTATTAGAACAATCAAAACTAAGTAATGCAATTGAAATCTTCAATGTGCCAGATGTTGACAATTCAACGGCACTACAAACCGCGTTGGAAATTGTTCATGACGGTGTAGGCGTCGAGTTGGATGAACGTGACGTTAACTCTTGTTGCGTAAAACAAGTCAAAGCAAAGAGAACTGCGCGTACTTCGAATAACTTGTCCAAGCCCACTACCAACGTCTTATCTATTAGTTTTACTCGTCAGCTTACAAGAGAGAATGAAACATCAGAAAAGGCAAACACTAACAATTAAACTGCTGGACGACAATCAGGATGGTTCTCAAATCTTCATCAACGATAGCCTAAAGTCTGGCATGCGAGAACTCTTCAATGCTACCAAATAAATCAGAATAGAAAAACAATTTAAGTATGTTTGGATGAGGAATAGCATAACATTTTTGAGTAAGAATGAGGGAGATTCTGCTATTACAGTGAGGTGTTTTTAAGACCTCAATAAATTATAAATCTATCATACCTTAACCCTCGGCCCGTGTACTGTAAAATTTGAAGTTAGCGTGTACCTGGGCACTCAGTGCCCTGTAAAATAAGTATGGAAGATTGCATTTTTAAAATAAGCTTAAAGTAAAAAAAATTTTGTTTATTTAAATCTGAATTATAAGTATACATACTTAAAAAACATAAATATAAATATACATATTTTGTACAGTTGAATGTACAGGTCGGTGATTGATTTCTGCTGCGCTTTGGTTTTGATGTAGAAGCGAATGTTTCATTAACATCATCCCGATGAGGAACGTCGATAGCTTCAGCAGGTGATTCATCTCTTATATAACATCGTTCGCAAGTTTTTATGTAGCGCTTTGTGCAGGTGGGAACATAACACTAATCGCAAACTGCAATTGTTTTGTTATCCTTCTTTTGTGTTTTGCAGGATTCACATCTTTGCTTTTTTACATTTTGCCGTTATGAAGGGAATTGTATAATAGTTTCTTTTTCACAGAATTTCGTAAACTTGGTTTTAAAATTCTTTTCTCTAAACGTTTAGCGGCTAATTCTAATGATAGTTCATTAGAATTTTTTCACGCAGAGGCTAATTGCTTTTAGCATCTACAACTTAAAATATTTTCAAACCATATCTGTCAGGTTTATTAGGCATATATTGCTGAAACAAATATCTGCCTCTGATAGCTACTTGTTGTTCGGCTATAGTAAGGTCTTTTGATGAATGATAGAGTGCAGTGAGATTTGATTGAAATACGTCCCAAGTATATCTAAAAGCTGTCAGCTTATCAGTTTGCATGCGTTTGCATGTCGAACCGAACGAAACGTGATATTTGTTCCAATCTATCTAAAGACATGGTAGCTTTATAAAAAGGCATATTGTGTTGATCAAATAAGTCCTTAGCTTCTTCTTTTGATGATTTTTCGGCACCTGCATACAGTAACACTGCAATATATACATACATCTCATCTGCATCCGTATCATACCATCGACGAAGTATCTTTGGTGTTGCTGACACACGATTGTCTTCACTTTCCTGTTTGTTTCAAGAACCATTGTACCAATAATTTCTGGGCTTATCAAATATCTAAACGCATTCGCTTTTTTTTTTAAATATTTGTTTGCATCTTGGCTCATGTTTCTTCCATTCGTTTTGATCATTTATTGCCATGGATTTCTGAAATTCATCTGGCATAGACCACCAAATATCAGAATGATGGACGTTCCTAGCTGTGTAGCGTATTCCTCTGTTTGGTTCAACAGGTTCATTCTCCTGAAAATCCTCTTGACGCCGCTCACCAGATTCAATTTGCATATGTATGTATTTCTTCTTCTTGTCTCAAGTCATCACCATCTCATCTCATCAGGAAGAGGTATATCTGAAACATAATTAGGGTTAACTTCTGAAAGTTCTCCAATAATATCCAATATCTGCTTCAGAATCTTCAGAATCCTATGAATAAGCACTTTGCTGATCAAAAAAGTGAGAGTTAGGTAATAAAAATAAATGGATGTGCAGGTCCTTTTTAAATTTTTTCTATTTCAGCGATTATTTTCATATATACTCGTATGTTGTTGTAAATAACCTCTTTTTTTGTCGAAAATTTAAATTTCAGTGAGATCAAATCTCGAAAACCACTATACTGGGAAATCCTGGGCACTGAGCGCCCAGGTACACGATAACGGTGTTTTTTTTAAAGCTCCGAGATACAAAAACAGATGTTGTAGCTCAACTGTAGTTTTTTATGTACTTCGGGCATCGTATTCTTTTGAAAATCATCCCTTCTTTGCATGTCATAGACCAATAAATACGTTAAAATTCGATTTGAAAATTCCTCTGGGCCCAGTACACGGGTCGAGGGTTAATGCTGATTTTATTGTTTTATTTGAGATTGGCTGTACGACTATGAAATATCTAATTATAGCATTCCTGGCTACAATCGTATCCGAACTGCAATAATTCATATAGCTCAGGTGGTATCTTTGTATACATAAAAAAAGAGTACTAATGTGACGCTCTAAAGATTAGTTTAAACAGTGCCGATATCCTGCAAATTAATTACCATACATACTCGTATATGTGACGAAAAGTTTACAATTTTTTTAGTTTATCAATTGCATAAAAACAATTTTAGCAAGAAATTTTTATAGAGCAGATGAATAGCTTACTTAAAGATGTAAATTATAAGAACCTCTTATATTGGAGCCGACTCGTTTCACAGACTCATCACAAACATGTATTGTTAATATTTTCATAAGGTTAGATAAACAATTTCTACATAAACTGTCTGCTGAAGTGCTAGACTACAAGATTACAGATCACTGCGTAACTAATTTAAATATAGAGAAACTCCAATTGAACAGGATAGATAGATATCTCCCTTTTACGGAAACTCGGAGAACTAGTTTCCATAATCTAGTAAGTTGTTTGACTTTTGAGTTCTGGGAGCCCGTTTATGCAGAAAATAAGTGGCTTACAATACTTTTGTTAATATTTTAAGAAATCATGTTGGAAGATGTACTGAAACACTGAATGCAAATAAAAAAAACGAGTTACGGAAAAAGTCCTTACGTCATTACGTTGCCAATCAATTTAACCAGTTCTTTGTGTCTGTTGCAAACTCAATCAAAACCCCTTCTTTTACAAAAATAATTGTAGCTGTAGTTTACGAGTATATGCAGGTGTAGTTGACGACATATTATAAAGCAATACTTTTGCTTTCAAACAGATTACCCCACTGGAAATCCATAAACAAATTATGTCCCTTGATAACAGAAACTTCCGACAATATCACAAACTGTCTTCCGAAAAGTATTTCACTGTTTATCGTCGATATGTTGA
Source organism: Volucella bombylans (assembly GCA_949129095.1). Taxonomy (NCBI): domain Eukaryota; kingdom Metazoa; phylum Arthropoda; class Insecta; order Diptera; family Syrphidae; genus Volucella; species Volucella bombylans. The sequence continues at coordinate 106,329,188 of OX422143.1, read as the reverse complement.
GTCACTTATTTAATTTGAGTGTCAATTGTGGTAGCTTTCCCTCGTCTTTAAAATCTGCTGAAGTTATTCCCATGTTCAAAAAACGTAATCGAAGTTCAATGTCTCAATATAGACTAATCTCTATACTCCCAACGTTTTGTAAACTATTCGAAAAACTTATGGGCATAGTATCATTTCTCAACAGAAATAATTTCTTTGCTAATGAACAATTTAGGCATCCGAGACGGGAAACCCACTGAATATGTAATTCTTAAATTGTGTAGTGAAATCAGTGAAGGTGTTAATAATAATAGAATGTGTATAGCTCTATTCATTGACATGACTAAAGCGTTCGATATGATGAATCACAATATACTCTTAGACAAACTGTACAAAGCTGTATTGAGAGGAGTAATACATCACTGGTTTTTATCATATAGGGTTTTCCAATAAGGACTTGACAACTTTTTTTTTAAATAAAACGCAAACCATTTGAGATATTTCAAAAACTTTATTATCGGCTTGAAGTACAATCAAGACATTTGTGAATGGAACTCGACTTCGTTCATATGGCCACCGCGTGCACGTTTGCAGCGGTCGATTCTTTGGACCCAATTTTAAACGACTCGGCCACATATTTCGGCCGAAACGGTAGCTATTTCGCGTTCAATGTTGGCTCTGAGCTCTTCCAACGTCGTTGGCGTGTTGGCATAAACCAATGACTTAACGTAGACCCAAGTCAAAATAGTCAAGCGGAGTTAAATCGCACGAACGAGGCGGCCAATCGACAGGCCCATGTCTTGAGATAACACGCTCACCATACTTACTCTTCAATAAATCGATTGTAGCGTGTGCTGTGTGGCTTGTGGCACCATCCTCTTGAAACCACATGTCGTCCAAGTCCATATCTTCCAATTAGGGCTAAAAATAATCGATGATCATGGCGCGATAACGCTTACCATTCACAGTAACGTGACGACCGTTATCGTCGACGAAAAAATATGGCCCAATAACGCCGCCGGCATGCAAACCGCACCAAACAGTTATTTTTTGTAGATGAAGTGGTGATTCATGAAGCACATGTGGATTTTCACCAGACCAATAACGCATATTTTGCTTATTGACGAACCCATTGAGCCAAAAATGAGCTTCGTCACTGAAGATGATTTTGCGATGAAATTCATCATCTTGGCGCATCTTCTCCAGAACCCAATCGGAGAACGTACGTCGCTTTAAATGGTCCATCGGCTTCAATTTTTGAGTCAGCTTGATCTTGTATGGGTGTAAACCAAGATCCTTATGCAAAATACGCCATAATGTGGTTTGAGCGATGCCCAATTCTTGAGAACGCCGTGGAATTGACTGATTTGGATTGTTTGCTACGGACGCCTGAACGGCAGCGATATTTTCGACACTTCGACCAAACCGTTGTCTTACTGACACTTCAACATCACGCAACGAATATGTAGACTCAAATTTTTGCACTAAACTTATTATTGCTTGTCTACTAGGGCGAGAATTACGACCGAAAATTGGAGTTAACGCTCTTAAAGTTGCAGTCACCGACTCTGGAGTTCGGTAGAAAATTTTTATAAATTGCAGACGTTGCTCGTTCGTGTACTTTACCATGATGAAAATTTTGAGTTTACTGAATAAATTGACAGTGACAGTTTGATGATTAGTGAAAGAGTGCGTTCAAGTCCCTATTTACTTGTCAGGAAGAACTCAACGAGTGAAACTTGATGGAAACTCTTTATCTTTATACAATTTTAGCAGTCACATTACAGCTTTTGCTGATGACATCTCATTTACGTACACAAAAAATAACTTTTTTGACTCAATAGTAAAGCTTAATAAGGACCTCCAAACAAATACTACGACAGTGGTTCGCCAAATATGAGTTACTTAGAAGTGAAAAAACAAAGTTAATGATTTGTAACTTAAAGGGTTCTTGTCCTAATGATTGTGACATTTTTTTTCCATTCCGTTAACTGTACAGAATTGTCCTTATCTGTTCACAAGTGCGGGAAAAATTACTTTTCTAAAGATTATGTGTGTAGTCCAAATTGTTTTAAAATCGAAACAGTTGAAAGTTTTAAGTACCTGGGGGTTTTAATCGATAATAAATAAATTGGAAAGTGCATGTAGTGGAGTTAAGGAAATATATGTTATCTGTTACGCGTAAAATGTATCTTTTGAAACCACATTGCTCAAAGAAGATTATGTTAATGATATACTACGGACTTGCTTATTCTAAATTACAATTTGGTATTGCAAGTTGGGGTGGAACTTACAATTGCACAACCCAAGTACTAAACATTGCCCAAAAACACCTAATAAGAATTATGTGCAAAGTTAACAGATGGACCAATAGTTGGCCTCTCTTTCATAGTCTCTGAGTATTACCAATAAACCATCTTTATATCTTTAAGTTTCTAAAGGTGTTTTTCATGCGAAGCATGATTTACAGCATTACTCTCAGAAGTTAATAATAAGACAATCGTAAGCATTCCGGTAGCTATAAAAACACAGTTTTCAAATTATTATACTGCGGCGGCACCTAAGCTCTTTCATAAATTACTACTTGAAATAAGAACAACAGTACAACTCAATTTGTTCTTAAGTAAAGTTAAAAAATGGCTTTTTAATATGGATAGCTCTGTAGTCAAAACATTGTTTAACTCCGCTTGAAATCTATAAACTATTTTATTTTTGTATATACCTTTCTTGAAAATATTGTATCTTTTAAGTAATTATCCCACAAAAAACACAAAATATTGGATATACTATGAAAGTGCGGCCTCATGAAAGATAACATATGTATATGGCCGTTTTCGAAAACGTCATTTGATCGTCATTTTGATCGTCATTTGCAATACTTAAGGGTTGCGAACATCAAACTGCAAACGTCATTTGATATCGTTGATCTGTGTCATCTACATGATTTTTTTCTTGCAAGAGCATTTGATGTTTTCGAACAGAGCAAAATTTTTTTAATGCACAGCGCAGATTTGTGGCTGCTTTTTTGCAGCGCAGTTGATGTTTATGAACATCTGCCCTGCAAACACTGCATTATCGAACATGCTGCAAATATAGTGTGATTTATGATGTTGTTTTCGAACAAATGACTTTCGCAGCTTGCGTTTAAGAACATTTTGCAAAAGCAATTTGATGCAGATGACGTTTTCGAAAACGGCCTACGACTACATTGGCTTGCTTCTGCTGATTCCGGAGTGAATGAAAATATTCGTTCGTGTCAGTACTCGAAGGTTCCCGAGGGCGAGCCGGGTAAACGTTTTGAACTAGACGTACTTCCACAATGTTAATTCGATATAATATGCGTTCATGAAAATAATTGGCGAATTGTCGAAAACAGGCCTGCTATTTGAGCTTGCAAACAAAAGGGTATAAAATGTATCAAAATGTATCAAAAATAAGCGAAAGGCTAACGCCAAAAAGGCTGATAATTAAATGCGAACCTTGGAATATTGATAATGTCTACCCACCACAAGTATACAGCGTCGATATATTTATCGAGGGCCTTTTAAATGAAAAGTGTCCCACAATTCACACAAGAAGTAACTTTGATAGAAAACTCCGATTTTTAATTAAAACTTGTAATTTTTTTGTTGATTCATAAAGTATGCATGTCTTACACGGCTTTGTTGGCACATACGCACACTTTTGTCGAAATTTTCCATGACAGTTTGCATAAGTGTGGCTGACTTTCATTGATACAACGATCAATTTGCTCCTACAAGGCGTGTGGTCATGGGCTTGGAAACTTCAAAAAAACCCAAAAGAAAAAAAATCTAACGGCGTTTAATCGCGCATGATCTGGGCGGCCAGTTCTAATAACCAAAGCGAGAAATTACACAACTAGGAAATCACTAATGCAGTAATTAAATTGATTGTTGTGCTGTGTAGCATGTGGCACTGTCTTGTGGAAACCACATATCGTCCACAGCCATATCTTGCAATTTAGCCACAAAAAATCGGATTATCATGTCACGATAGCGAACACCATTAACTGTTATTGCCCGCCCAGCCGCATTTTCAAAGAAGAATTGTCTGATGATGTTTCCAGCACAAAATCCGTGTCAAACAGTTACATGTTGTGGGTGCATATATTTCTCAACAATCACTCGTGGATTTTCTAAGCCCCAAATTCAACAATTTTGACCATCAACATAGCCATCAAGACGAAAGCGAGCCTGAAGTTGAATATTTGAATTGCGAACTGTAGCAGTCAAACATTCATTGTTTTTAAAATATTGTCCAACAATGAAAATACGTTGTTTTTTCGTGTAGCGCTCCATTTTTAATAACCCTCAAGTATCAACTGTCACGCTGTCTTTTTTTTACGTTGTCAACCCTTTACCGCACAAATGGTGCAAAATTCAAATTTTGGGTGAATTATGAGACAGACATCCTTTAGAATATCAAGGATGAAAATATTTTTGTCCATGAACAGTTATATACACAGACACGTCGGAGAAACGAACTCCTAATGCGAAGTCAGCAATCTAAGAAATGGTTTCCAAACGAAAGAAAAGGCTTAAAATCTGGCGAAGTTACCAAAGCAATCAAAAAACTAAACTCGGGGTTGCAGATGGGCCTAATCATCCGAAGTATGGCTGACAATAGTATGGCATGTTAACGTGTCGGTTTGAATGGCACGCAGTTCTGTTTCCCAAAATGATGAGAGGCGATCGAATGCCTAACCAGCGAAGGAAAGCTTTCTTGATTTATTCTATTAAAGCGGCACAACAATTACTGATCACTGTAACATGTATCGCATACTCTGAAAATATAAGAAAGAATTCTAGACAGTAAACAGCACAACATTAGACTCCATGACAGATAATTTATCGACATATGACGCTTTTCAAAGTTAACGGCTAATGATGCTTTGAAAGATATGCATATAATCATCTCTGTAAAATTAATAATTGATGGCTTTTACTAACCAATTGATAATGATCGGGTTATGAATCTTCTTTGATTCGAATCACTCTCCAGGCGCTGATGGGGTTGGTCCTGTCTAGTCTTAGCGGAATTACTGATGGTTATTTGCCTCAAAACAAATTTTTAAAACAAATACCATCTGCACTTCCTCATGAAATGTTAAAAAAGAAAAAACCCCTCACCTTAGCCAACATCCCTTCCGCACCTTTTTCCACTGGGCTGGATCAAGCTGTCATACGCCCCGTGCCGAAGATCAGCCTAGCTGAGGCACCAGCATCTCCAAAAATAGCTCTGTCGTGAACGGAGTATCCGGATACCTGGAGATCTCTGAATTGGCTAGCCTTATCTGTATACAGCGGATCTCTGTACAGATGGACCATCCTTTCTCCGTACTCATTTAATAAAAGGCGGTAGAACGTTGACTGCACCGACTACCGGCGAGGCTCCTGCATTGTCGAGCGGAGGTAAAACTGCAGCAGGAATTGGTGCATCATCCTCTAAAGGAAAACGCAATGACCTAAGTACCAAACCTTCAACGAGTGGTAAGATTGTGGCAAGCCGTGGTCCTATCATTTTTTCACCCCTAGTAGCAGTAAAATTCCTCCCTTAAAGGAGGAATCAGGGCCTTAGCTGCGTCAGCAAGTCCCATCCAAGGCGCTCTACCTAAGACGCCAAAATGCTTTACGCTTTATCAAAATCTTCGGATCCAGCTGATTGCCTATGCGGATGACGTTTCTATATTCGTCTCAGGTAAGCATCTTAATTCTATTAAATAACTGCTTCGGTTAGAAGACTTACCCGTTAGAGCGGATCACTGTAGATTCGGAATAAAGCCCCATAAAATATAAAATTCCAATCATAGACCTAAACTAAACTGGAAGCCTAACATTCAAGAAAGAGTCAAGGAGCACTATTCTCTTGAAAAACCCTATTAGGAGCAAATGGTACAGTCTTAAACAATGCAGTCAACTGCAGCAAACTAAGCAGAGTTCAAAGAACAGCATGTCTATACATAAGCGGAGCCCTACGTTTTATTTCCCCTGCCGCACTGAATATTCTGTTTCACTTGACATCCCTCGATATCTTCATATGGATGACAAGTCAATCTGCTTCTATACACATGGATCCAAGACTGATAGCGCGGTGTGTGGCAGTGTTGTCTCAGATAAGCTGAATCTAAGCCTGTCCTTAGGTCTTCCAAATCACTATAGCGTGTTCAAAGCGAAAATCTTAGATATTAAAAAGTCCTGTCCTGTCTGAAGAAAAACGTGATATCCACATCTTTTCGGAAAGTCAGGCAGTTATCAAGTCCCTGGACTCAGTCTCACAAAATTTTAGAATAGGGAGATGGCAGAGCAGTTCAACCTTCATCTATGTTAAGTTCCGGGGCACAGAGACATTCCACAGTGAATTGTAGGGCCGACGACTTGCCGAAATTGGAATCACTCTCCAAGAGTTTGACCTATTTATAAAGAAAACATCTCAGCGCCATTATTGGTATCATAACTGGACACTGCCCTATAAGCAAGCACTTTGTGTCTTTACAAATGGTTTTCAAATTACGAGTAGTTCCAAGAGTAGGAGGATCACAGATCAAAGTGGTATCCCAATGGGATAATAGGCCTAAGTGGGTTGGTCTTTCCAACACCCACTTTTAGATAACCTAACCTAACATATCATCTCTGATAGTAGTCGTTTCAAACTTGCGCACTTAGACCTAGTTTCTGAACTAAGAGCCTTTGGGTACATATTGTGCATTTCCGAAATGGTAATTGTTTGCCATTTTCTCGAAAATCAAAAAAATAACCGTTTTCGCAGCTATAGACTCTGTCGTACACCATCGGGTTAATTGTAATGACAATGTTGCACAAAGAGTGAATGTGGGGTGTCTTAAAGTTGGAGGAATCTTCGCAGTATCTTGCGGAAGAAAAACGCCCCTTTAACTTAAAGGTTTGTTACGAGTATAGCTGAGAGTCTTTCGTCCAGCATTATCATACGCACTGGAATGTTGGACGATGTACGAGAAGTATAAAGGAAAAATAACATAAAAATGTTACGAATATCAGCGGGTGAGAAGTACCCGCATTCATGGAAGCCTGCACGTTTCGGACCCCGATGGCGGACAAACTTTGGCTGAGGATATCAGTTCCAAGTACTTACAATTGATTTTTCGAATCATACAAGTACGAATTTTATTTTCCGATCTGGTTCATGTTGCAGTAAATTAAAATTTATCTGATTCAAAAGGAACTCGAACTGAACCGTAAACAATTCGGCCGTCCTTATTTATTTCCAATCTGGATGAGGTTAATTAAATAATTTTCTGAAGTATCCTTTACGCATTGCCAACGGACCTGGAAGTACTTGTTTGTGATGGAATTTCTTTACACACATTTATAAGGAAACATACGAGTACTTATATTCGTATGGATAAATTTATTTACGTAATTGATTAAATTGTTTCTTGTTCAATTTCATTCGAAGTATGCCTATCCATCCACGGAATGAATGAAGCATGTTGTATTTTGAATTTTATTTCTTCTTGAAGGATTCCGTATCGATAAACGATCAGCCAACGCAACGACCCACTATAAATGAAACCCATAAACGACAACTTGAAACATTGTTTTCAGAATGTACTCGTAATATTCCCGGTAACCACATCACCATCGAACAGGAAATTCGTTTCTTTTCAGATCCAATAAATGACGTGGACAGGGGGATTAAAGCTTAAAGGGTGAATGAAGTTAATTTACAATATACAGGCATTCTTGTTCTTTATTTATGAAAAGGATTCGATGTTTTACCTCAATAGTAAGCCTTGTGGAGTGGATTAAATCAACTTGAAATGTGCACAACTTGTCTTATAAGTGGCGTGCGGCTTGCAATCTTATACTCAGTTTTGCTTCAACATGTTATTTATGTATGTAATTTCCGGAATTAAAATTGCCTTCATACGAGTATGGGTATTTATTGTTCCTCGGTATTTGAAAAGTTTTCTTAAGGAACTCTAATATGTTTAATTTATTGCGAAGACAAAGTTTGATTACTTTTGGGAAAGTAGATCCCAGTACAAAATAAATTCTGCACGTCTGTCCATCAGTCCTGAACATGTCAAGAAAATTTGTATAGAAACATTCGAGTTTACAAAATCAAAGGGATTCTCTCATCCGGTTTGACCGTAAGTTAAGGGCTACAAATATGTTGGGCGACACTGCTGTCAAAAGAAGAATGGATAGAAATGCAAATTAGACGAAAGAATAACTTAATGGAGTGCCAACTTTGTCATTTTAGTTTTCGAAAACAGTCCTTACTTCTGGCTAACACCTTTTTGATTCATCACTATCCGGCAGTTCTTATATCGCCCCGAAAGTGATTTCGTCCATCTCTTCAGGAAAAAAGTGATAAATTCTGGCAGCATATTTAGTATAAATATTAATTGCGGAACCATAATCTGCTTTGAGTCAAATAGGTGCCAAGTTTCGACTTAAAATTCGTTGGGCTTTTCCATGATCTGTCTCAGTGTAAAGATTTGGTCTATTCATTTGTAGAGTCAGAAGTCGCACTGGTTCCTTCAGCTAGCTTCAAACTGAGGGAACAGCCCCTTGGAAATGTGCTCAGCGAAGCGGGCATGGGTTTGCTACTAATGGGTTTATACTAATATAAGTATTTTTGTATCTTCGGGTCGAATAACATTTCTAGTGTGGTCTTCAGAAAGTGTCCTTTTAAATTCATCCGGAACTTAATTGCTATTTTCTAGTTATCAAATTCGGTAGGTACATTTTAAACATTCATATTTAAGATCCTTGAGAGTGTTGGGTTTGATAGTGCGTTCTCACAACACGAACTTTTTAAGGACAGATTTACAGTTGATATATGAACCTTGAATAGGCCAACGGCGGATCTCATAGCTTCAGCGAGGCTACTGGCACCGGACCTTTTGTCCAGGGGCCCAGACTGGAGGTTGAGCGTGGGTGCATCTTTCCAGAGTGAACAAAAAAGATAGTTTAGAAGCAACCAACAGCATTCGTTTTACGGAATGAATTTCGGCTTTGCACATGGAACGTTAGGACCCTTAACAGATTAGGTGCTGCCGAACAGCTCGCAAAATCCCTAGATTCCTGTGAAGTATTTCAAGAATTGCGATGGCACGGGCTGATCAAAAAGAGGATGAGAATATACCACATTTGCTTCGGCATCAAAGACGACCTCTATGAACTGCCAGACCGAAGAAATGCTCGTACCCAGCTATCACACAAAGATTGTGTTAGGAGATTTTAATGCAACGTTGGGTAAAGAAGTTGTCTTTGGGTGGGTCATCGAAAAATACAGCCTGGATAACACCACGCCCGAAAATGGATTCACGTTTTTAGAAATTGTAACGGGGCGTAATCTTTTAATAGCCAGTGTGGGTATTTTACATTTCAATATCCATCGATAGAATACAGAGGGAACGGTCTCACGATTATATTCCAGCAAGTGTGGTAAGAAACAATGATCCCAAAGAGTGGTATAAAAGCCTCATAGACTCAATTCATAAAAAAGGCAGCAACTATGACTGTAATAACTACCGCCACATTAGTCTATCATCAAATATTTTTAAACTATGTACTCGTAAATACGGCCTGAAAGGCCTGAGGAAATCCATAGTGCGTAGCCCAGAAGAGGAGAAAGCGGCAAATAGGCGAGGAAGGCAAATCCTCACCGAAAAACCTATAAGAAAAAGCGAAACAGATTTATTCCCAGCTTTGTTGAACCTGTAAGCCGCCTTCGACCTGGTACCAAGGCAACACAAAAAAATGTTCTAGAAATGCAGGCAGCACCATCTGGCTGGAGAAATTAAGACGCTTTAAATTGAACAAATGAGAGGGCGACAGTCATAGTTCCCTGATATTCATCAAATTCCTGGGCGGGATAGCGAAAAATTGCAAAAGTCGACCAAACAACACATCAATCGGTATGATAAGACTAAGTCCCACTTAACTGCAGTTCTTTCTACGTACAGACTACAACAAACGCCTGAAATCTGGAGTGAAGATCTAAAAATGAAAGGAATGACATTCAATGCTGACAAAAGCAAAGTAATGTAGATATCGAAAGAAGACCATCCAAATATGAAACTAAACATCATCAGAGATGCATGGAATATCGAAACAGTATCAACCTTTGGTTACCTATATTAGGTGCAATTATTTCACTCGAAGGTAGATGCGACCAGAAAGTGTTAAATTGCACCATAAAAGCGATGTCGGCGTATAGTACTTCCAAATCAGCGGAACACTACTCAAGAAAAGATTAATTTCAGTAGACGGGAAACTAAAGCTATATAATAGGATATTCGCTCCAAAAGTCTTCTACGAAGTTAAGTCTCTACCACTACTTGATAAGCACCTGGGCCGTTTTCAAGCGACAGAGATGAAATTCGTGAAAATAGTTGCGTGGAAAACCAGAAAGGACTGGATAAGAAATGAGGGACTGAGGGAAGAAATAGGACAAAAGAAGTCGGTTATTATATAGGTGGAAGAAAAACATTTGAAGTGGTTCGGCCAAATACAACGAATGGCACTCAAGGATACCCAAGCAAATACAACAACCAAAAGCAACCAACTAAGATAGACCAAGGTAGTACATGAAACACATGGGAATAACGTATCCAACCAATAGGACATAAAAGGAGTGCCAACCAAAAGAAATAAGATAAATTTACATGACATGAAGACAGACATAAGAATAATTTACCTTAACAAGCAAAACGCAGCTTTATGTCCATTTTTACGCTGCATTTAATCTAAAATATATTCTACCGCGAGCATTGAACTTGTCGAGTTGTAGAGGCTGAGTAGGGTCAATGAAACTCCTCCCCCAAGGAGGAATCTGGAGCTCAGCCGCATCGGCAAGCCCCATCTAAAGCGCTCTATCTAAGACGCCGAAATGCTTCACGCATTATCAAAACCTTCGGATCCATTCCGGAGGTTGAGAGAAGTGCGGATATAGAAAGCAAGGTTGAGTGGGCTAAAAACATCCTAAAAGAATCCGTCTTTCCACTGTTTCCACTGCTCCCAAAATTTTAAAAGACTCCTCGAAGCGCCAGAGATCGTTGGAAGTTAGGCCGCCATCAAGTCCCTGGACTCGGTCTCATTATATTCTAAAACCGCCCTTGTATGCCGATCATCTCTCATGGAGATGGCAGAGCAGCCCAACCTTTGTTGGGTGCTGGGCCATAGAGACATTCCAAGGAACTGCAGAGCCAAACTCGCCAAAATTGGAACCAATCTACCTATTCTACCGGAAAAGGGTAAAATAGGTATACCAATCGCTACGTGCAAACTAAAATTAAAGCTGGATGCCAATAAAAGAACAGACCTTAGGTGGACTGTTGGCAAACATGTCTAGCGACCAAACAGATCCGGCCAAAGCTGGATCTGAATCGTTCTAAGTGTCTGATCCTTTTAAATAGGAAACATCTCAGTGCCATAATGGCTTTACGCATTCACAAGTGATTTCTGTAGAAGCTGAATGGACGAGGAAGAGGAGGAGACAATCCTCCACCTACTCTTCACATGTCCAACTCAATCCCAGAGAAGAAAGCTTCATCTAGGAGCTTTCTTCTACAACGGTCTAAACGATCTAGATAACATAGACGTTAACAGTCTCCTACGCTTTATTATAAGCTCAAACTGGTTCCATTAGTAAGAGGGTCTTAGATCCACGTCCAATGGGCCAATAGGCCTAAGTGGGTTGGTATTTCCAACAGCCACTCTTACCTAACCTAACCTAACCTAATCTAAAATATCTAACTTAAGTTTCTAGCTTGAGACCGGGTACAGACTTTGCTCTAACACTTATTTTTACGTGATTTTGTAAGTCAGTTCCAACAGATTTGGTGACAAGATACGAAGCCACAATCTTCGGAAGCGAAGCCATGATACCCCTGTCAGAACCATAAGTGAAGAATAGTATAAGTACGAGGAGCATTTTAAAAAGGATACAAGAATTGAAGATAAAAAATTCATCGTAAAATTGCCCAAGAACGGTTCTACGAAAATCGCTTGAGATGGCAAGAGGGAGATTCTAATCTTTAAAGAACAAAAAATGGCAAAAAAATGCTAAACTGAAGGATCGCTATGTTAAATTCCTGCAGGAGTATTCGTAGATTATAAATTCATGGCAAAGAGCGCCAGCAATAGGTCGCCCAATGTCATATTGATTGTCGGTACAACAGTCCAACCTGATTTATAACCCATTATTGTGAACTTCAGAATGCATAAATACGTTTCCGCCTGCGATATAAGCAAAATGTATAGGCAGGTCTTAATAAGTCTTGAGGATCGATCATTTCAGTTAGTCTTATCGAATGACTAGTATATCAATTAAACACTTTAACGTATGGAGTATCCTCTGGCAGACGATAATCATAACGAATTTAGCAAAGCTTCGTTTGCTATCCGGAATAGTATCTACGTTAATGACGTGCTTATTGGTCCAGAAATAGTAGACGAAGTACGAAATTTTGTAAATGAAGTAGTGCTTCAAATGTATAATTTTGAATTGAGAAAGCTCTGTGCGAGTGATCCGATAATCCTAGAAGGAGTGCCAGAAGAAGACAGGGAAAAACTAGTTACTTTTCATCGAGGTAATAAAAACATTGGCATTGATCTGGCCACTATCTCAGGATGTATTTAGGTATAATTTTACATCCGAAATAACTACAATAGTAAAATGAGTGAACAATTTTATAAAAGAACAGTTCTCGCTGACCTCCCAAGGTTAGTTGATAATTGATCCTTTGAGATTAATTTGTTCCGTAATACTCCTTGGAAGACTTTTTTTGCAAGAATTGAGGAAAACGAAATTATCCTGGGACGACAAGCTCTTACCTGAGCAATCTCATAACTTGAAGAAGTATCTTCAGCTGTTTTCAGCATTGAATCAACTCAACATTCCACACTATATCCTCACCCCTTCTGCAAGTGTAACTGAGCTACAAGCATTTTTCGATAGTAGTCTCAGCGGATATGGCTCATCGGTGTATATCAGATCTATTCACGAAGATGGCCAAATTTGCTTCCAATTACTGTGTTCCAAATCTAGAGTCGCCTTAAGACAATAAACGTTGCTCGGCTAGAACTACAATATGCTGTTCTGATGGTGGAGTTGGTAGAGAGATTATGTCAAATTAATAAAGTTCAGGAGTTGTATTGGTTTGAGTAAGATCACAATCATATACATGGGAGACTTATGTTGCTAATAGGGTAGCCAAAATACAGTAAATGTTTAGATGTTCAGCAATGGAATTATCCAGATGATCTTGTATCGAAGAATCAACTCTTTCGAAACTTATTAAGTCGGCATTTCGGTTCAAGGTACCAACGTTTCTAAAAAATTACGACATGTCGGACGTCGTAAAACAAAAATTTCATTACATCCCAATTTAGTAGAATTTCTGAATCACAAAAATTCGTTCAACACTTTAAAGAGAATATTCTTATTCTGCTACAGTTTTTACAACAATTCCAAGAAACCTCGAGGACTGATGAATAATGCCTTTCCCGATGAATATCAGTTATTGATGAGATACGGAGAGGTAAATAAACTAGCTGCTACATCATAATTTAATAAGAGTTGGAGGTATATTAAAACATTCACATTTATTACCCGATGGTTTGTATCTTGCTGGTATTCAAATTATTTTTGGCTCACACAGACCACTAATCGCCATATCAAGACAACAATACTAGATCTTAAGCGTAAACAGAATGAAGTGTTTCAAATCAAATCCAAAGAGTATAGAGCAATTGATTGGTAATCTACCAAAGGATAGGGTAAACCTATCACGGCCTTTCTATCATTCAGGGGTTGATTTTTAAGGACCGATAAAATCTCACCACAAGTTCAGAGGTAGAATACCAACAAAATCCGACTAGCCTACTTGGGAGATAGCCCAATAAGTGCATTGCAGGCCAACGGTAGATACATTAAACCATCGTATTGCTGTCATAGAACATTTTTTTTTTAAATTAGCGCACGTTCGAGGGATTTAGGTACCCTGTTTGCATACAACGCGGGCGAAGGAAAACTAGGGAGGAAAGAAAGTGAGGTACCCATGTACGTTAGTTTTGAATGTCTGAAGGTTATAATGGTCACTAAATAAAGAGCTAGGCAGGGAATTCCACAAGCGAGATGTACAGTCTAGGAAAAAATCATCATATTTCAATGTACGTCCTAAAGTGGGATTGAGGGTAAACTGATGACCATTCATAGCTAGACGGGTGTTACTGTTAAAGGTTTAAAGGGGCATAATGTTATTGGCAATTTCAATGGATCAATGGTGGTGAAAGTAGCAATAGAGAAAGGTGAGACAGGAGACATTTCGTAAGTGTTCCAGCTTGTCAGTTTAGTGGGTGATATTAGCATCACCTATGAGTTTCATCACACGCTTTTGAATCCTTTGTAGCTGTTGCAGAGAGGTTTTAGGAGCACCTGACCAGATATGGGCATTGTATTCCAAATTTAATTGGATGAATGCCTTATATATTGTCGCCTGCTAAGAGGGGGAGTAGTATTGCTTACATCGTTTGAGGAAACCTAGACATTTCGCAGCATTTTTGTCGACATCAAATTTGCAGTCATTCCAACTTAGGTTGTTATTGATATGATATGATATACATACCGAGAATGAGAAGTCTTTCGGTTTCGCCGATGTAAGTGTCATTCATAGATAGTACCTTTGTGTTTAGATTTCGTTTTAACGACAGTAGACAGCATTGTGTTTTGGAATCATTAAATTCCACTCTGTGGATTGTACCTCATTGGTGATGCAGTTTATATCGGAATTTAATGAGGTAAGCATACGCTGCCATTCCCGTTCTATAGTCGAAAAACATGGACGTAAGTCCGGGATCGAATATAAAAAGGAGAGAGTACTGTCGACAGCAAAGGAATATATTGGATTAAAAGTAGCAGGAAAGTGATCATTAATGAAAATACATAAGAGTGTCGGAGACAGAACGGAGCCCTGGGGCACACTAGCATTCATTTTGTGGATATCAGACTTGAAACCATCAAAGGCAATTTGTATTGAACGTTCCGAAAGGTAATTTCTTATCCATTGAAGAAGAGAGTAATCGATCCTAAAATGACGCATTTTCGACAAAAGAGCCGGATGCCCAAACTTTGTCAAATGCCTTAGAAATGTCAAGTGCAACTATTGGAGCTTGCTTTCGCCACATTGAAGTACGCTTTGGTTCCACTTTTCGGTGAGATATGCCATCAGACCAACAGCGAACCTGTTGCTACGAAAACCGTACTGCCGGTCATTGAGAAGTTTTCGTCTTTCGAGATATTTCATGAGCTGACAGTGTATCAGCGTTTCCATGACCTTGGAAAGAAGGGACGTAAGTGCAGTGGGTCTGTAGGAGGACACAGAAGAAGATTCGCCTTTTTTAGGGACGGGCTGAATAACTTCTGTTTTAAATCTGCTCGGAAAGAGTCCTAAAGGGTAGGATTGATGAAAAAGCTTACGCAATCGTTTTGCCAGCGAGGAAGAACACTTCTTCAGAAGAAGGAGAAATATATCTGGGCCAGCGGTTTTGTGAATGTTAAGATCTTTAAGTACTCTTGCTACTACACGAGTGCGAAAGTGGATTCATCCCATTAAAGATTCGACGCACTGAAGTGTAGGCGGAGACAAAGCACAATCTGGAAATGTTGTCTGGCCGCAAAGTGTGCAGCAAGTAGATTGACCTTGTCTAAGTATTCAAAAGCTTTTACTGACTTGTTTGAATTTTTTTCATTTTTTCTCTGTCGGGTTGGTTTTGAAGGACCGAGAAAACATTTTTCTAACCCTGACACAATGGTCTGACGAGCCTACGGGGGAGCACACATCAATGGTGCACAATAATGAGCTTCTCCATGGTTTTCATGTTCGAAAATATAGCCGAACAAGAATAGTAAGATCTCTATTGGACATCGTTGGGACGTTAACACATAGTTTGTTTGGAGTTCTTGATCAGGATGACGCCAGGTGCAAAGAAAGCCAGATAGCTGGTCTTAATAAAAACGACCAACATCTGTTTGACTTACTACGAAAACAAAGCTCTATGGCAGATCCGACATTGAATATTTTAAAGCGAAACTCCATAGAAATCAATCGGCAGTTTCCCACACTTAACGAATATCTATTAAAAACGCTGGATATTATCCAGAAAAGGCATCACTCTGAGTTGAGACAGAATATAGGCAGGTACATGCAGGGAAAATGACCTGGCTGGGAACATCCAAGATATAGTCAAAGGAGAGTATTCCTTATGCATGAAATCTCAGGATTGTTCATCCGATCCGCAAAAGAATAGGCCCTTCTGACTGTGGAAACTATTGACGAGTAAGCGTCTAAAACAATTCCTTACCAATTAGGCTGGTCCGTACCAGGCCAGGAAAATCCACCATCGATCAAATAGGTATTCACACTACTGCAGATCTTGAAAAGACCCGGGACCGACCATCTACAATATTTGTTCACTTCGAAGCTGCATATGTCAGCGTTAGCTATAAAAACTCCCTATCTGATGACAATGATGTGATTGGACGAACACAGCGAGCCGTTAATGAACGTTTTAGGCGAAAGCTGTCAACGAGGGCAAAACAAAGTAAATATATGCTGTTATCAAAAAATGACGCGGAATAACAAGGTACGATGGTTCTAAGGTCCGTAAAATAAACCAACCGAACAAGTGGCGCAGCAGTAATGCATATCTGCATGTTACGTGCGAAAGATACGAGGGGCGTTCAATATATTCTCGGTATCGATATGAAGGAAAATGCGAATTCAATTTAAATTGTTTTTATTTTTCAATATAATCTCCCCTAACATCAATGCATTTGTTACATCTTGAGATAAGCTTTTTTAAACCCTCAAAAAAATAAATTTCCTCTTTCTCTGCAAAATACCCATTTATTGCCGACTTGAGTTCTTCATCATCCGAAAATCTTTTTCCACGAAGACATTTTTTCAAATCCGGAAACAGGAAATAATCACTAGGGGCAAGGTCTGGACTATAGGGTGGGTGTTGGATTTCTTCGAAACCACAATCTCGCGCAGCAGCCTTGGAAACTCGCGCCGTGTGAACAGGAGCGTTGTCATGAAGAAGCAACACACCCGCTGCGAGTTTACCCCGTCTTTTCTTTTTAATTTCCTCCCGCAAATTATGCAAAGTGGAAGCGTAGGATGTGGCGTTGATGGTTTCACCTTTGTTTTTGTACTCAATGAGCAAGATTCCCTTTGAGTCCCAAAAAACTGTGGCCATGAGCTTCCCGGCAGACGGAGTGACTTTGAACTTCTTCGGGGGTCTGTTCCTTTTTTATGCCACTGCATGGACTCTTGTTTGCTTTCAGGGTCATGTTGTGGACCCATGTTTCGTCCCCAGTAACAATTCGATCCATAACACCGTTCGCGTTCTCACTACACATGTCCAAAAGCTCTCTACAGCATGCGATTCTCACTTTTTTCTGAGGCGCTGTGAGCATTCGTGGCACCCACGAAAGGTTAAGATGGTCATGAAGAATGGTGTGAATGGTACCAATTGAAAGCTTGGTGATCTCTGCCATCATTTTCACGTTTATTCGGGCATCCTCAAGAACAAGTTTTTCGACAAGCAGTAGCCGGGGCGCCGGAGCGGGGGTCGTCTTCAATGCTCTCTCTGCCTCAATTGAACTCACTTGACCACTTTTGCACAGTTGATAATGAAGGTGCGGAACCCTGGTAAACAGCCACCATCTCTTCATGAATAGTTTTTTGACTTTTTCCTTGCTTAGTGAGACATTAAATTACAGCGCGATGCTCAATTTCCACCATCATCGTCTCAGTTGCCATTATGATTTTGTTTAACTAAAGATAAAACGCGAATTAATAATCACATTTATATGAAATTTTACATGAATGCACTAAAATAATATTACTTGATAAATAAGTTAATTTATATATACAACCACAGCTTCACCCCGATACCGAGAATATGTTGAACGCCCCTCGTACACGCATGTATCCGTAGCATTAGATGTAATTATACTTGTCACATATGTACTCGTATATCAGAGTTTTGATCGAGCACGATATTCTATGATTAGTGCTGTTACAGTGCTATTAAACATCTATCTATAATTAGAAGATGTACTCGTATAGTAGCCAATGGTTCCTTCACTAAGTATGAGTCTGGTGGATTTTGATTTAAATGAAGTAAATCTAACTGGGGTTCATTCCTTTTGTTCTATAATATCACCAATTTTACCACGAAAATGAGCGTTCATTTTACCCACTTAGCCGTAATTAGACTGTAATTAACTAGCTTACTCGTATGCCAATTAAATCCGCTCCTTATTTGTTCAAACCATTAGCAAATTAATGACTGCGCGTAGTATTACAGAAACTTTACTCGACAGTTACTTGTAATTCAAATAAGTGGTATCATCTCTCCAAGAAAATGAAACAAAATTCACCAGAAAAAGTCAAATTCAAAAGAATTAGAAATGCTATTTGGGACAACTTTTACGATTTTTGCCAGAATACTGTGGTACATGGCTTTCGATACTTTGTTGATCGCAGTTTAACGCCTTGGGAAAGGTAAGTGAGAGATGTTAAGCTAACTAATCAGTAGGGTTCATCATTTTATTCAAAGATTATTTTTCCTTGTGTTCTTTCTCATCGTTTTGATGTGGCTGAGTGTACTCACTTCTAAAATATACGGAAAATGGGACAGAACACCGGTTATTGTTGGCTTGAGTCCTTTTCCAATACTGATCAACGAGCTCCCATATCCAACTATTACTATTTGTAATGTCAACCAAGCTCGAGCAAGTAAAGTTCGAAACTTCACAAGGTATGTTGGGAGTTTTTTAACAAAAAAAAAAAAAACTGTTACTCTAAAATTCTTGTCCATTTCAGGAACTCGATTGAATATTCCATGCTGCAGGCACTATGTGCTAGATCGGTTGATAAAGTGGATCCAAGCGAATTGACAGAAATTACAAACCATTCGAGGTTTCTGGATTTCATTCGCAAGGTAAGAAAATTGTTTGTGGAATGCAAGTATTTGAAGATCGACTTTGAATCAAAGAATGTACTTTGTTCGAACTTTGTTAATAGGGAATGAAAGCTAACTCTCATACAAATGAAGCTATTTATATGAACGAGTACCAAAGTTGAAGCCCTTTTAATAGTAACACGATGTAGCTCTAAAAGGCATTCCATCTTTCTATAAACATAAAGTCGTTAACAGCTCCAGACTTCTTCAATTTCAAATATCGCGCTCTGTGTTCTAAGCTAAGTCCAATACAATTTTGTAAGGATATGCAAAGTAGACAGGCAATGCATAACACCATCATACGGCATCAACACTGACTCAGTGCAAAAACCGATTGATAGCGGGTTGTGAGTGTGGATTAGGTTGGAACACTGTTTCTCATAGTTGTAAGCGCATACTCGTAACACCTAGAACAATTTGATGTGGTAAGACAACCTCAAAATTTTCACTTAAGAGGTTTGCTAAGCATTGTGTTTTGTGTTTTTTTGTATTTGCTTATTATAATGACTAAGGAGCTCAGAGTAGATATAGCAAATACTCTGCGTACGTCCACGTCTTCTCAACACGATTTCGCCACATACGTGACATGTGACATAGCTTACCAAACTCCAACATAATGTGATCTCTGTTCCAATCCAGAACTTAACTTTATGTGGTTAAAGTCCCATCTCAATAAACAAATTGCCCGCTACTGTCTTATTTACAGAAACCCGAACCTGGACGACAATTCGACCTTTTGCGGGTGGCCGTGGTGTAGTGGTACTAGCAATCACTTCTCACTCGGAGGGTCAAGATTCGAATTCTACCCAAGACAAGTCGTCTTTCAAGTTTTTCATTTGTGTAACTGGAACTCAGACGGAAAAATTCTGCGTCTGAAGGCATAACACTGATACGTAGATTTGGCTGTTGTAGAGTTTCAAGCACAAAAAACAAGTGTGAATTATAACCTTCGAATAACTCTGAGTGAAGAAAAAACTTTCCGTCCTATTCGGACTTCCTCCCCCTGAAGAGCTAATATCGAATCCAAATACACCAGAGTTTCAAACCGCTACAAAACAATTTTCCTTTCTCCTCCTTCTACCTTTCCGCCCGCGCCATGGCAACAGTAAAAGGGTATCTAACCCCTTAGGCGCGCGTAAATTATAAAAACAAAAATGAGTTTGATGTGCTGTCTGATTATAGAAAATAGTATACAAGTATCCTCACACTGAAATTGCTATTGCGTGTGATTTTAATTTACACAATTCTGGGTGGCTTCGATATTCTAGACAAACAACACCGTCCTTTGGGTGTAGAGATCCTAGCTTGAGAAAACAACTAACCCAGCGTGTAAATGAGCCGTCACAAATATGTTACTTGACATTGAATGTCACACCACCACCACCCTGGATTTGTTTTCAACTTCTCAACTTGACAAGCACACTGTAAATGTGTGTTCCACTGGTCCACTGTGCCATATCAGAAAATTCCCCGTAACCCACATTTGTTTTGTTTTTCTGTCAGAAAAGAGAATTAGTCCATTGCACTCCTTGTAAGTTCCTCGTTTTTTGAAATTTCCCAGTCTTTCGAAGAAAGATTTAGTAAGCACTTCCGTGATAAAGTATCATACCTACAACACCAGTACCCACTAAGTACCCGGCTAACACTACTCATGCTACTCACTTCACTGAAGAAGGTAGTACCCTCCTTGATGTTTTCTTTGTCACTGATGTAAGCGACATTCTCCTTTACGACCAGCTGTCAGCACCCGGTTTTTCACAACATGACCTACTGTACTTAACTTTTAATTTTAACTTTACGTCCTCAGATCTAGTATATGAATACCGCGACTTCAGAAGCATTAACTTAAATCAGCTGGAGGTAGATGCCGCACTCATTGAGTGGAATCGAATATTTTACATGCCTTCTTCTAGTGACCAAGTGGACTATCTCTGCAATAATGTTCGTCAATTATTTTATAACCACGTTCCACTGAAAACAAAACAAATAAGGCATGGGCAAAATGCTTGGTTTACTGGTGAAATTAGGGACCTAATCAAGCAACGTAATCGATGGTATGATGCATGGAAGCGTTACAGGTTGGACATCCATCTCCAGATGTATCGTTCCCTGCGCAACCGTGTAGTGGGAAAAATTAAAGCGGCAAAAAAAGAGCTCTATAAAAACAAACTAAATACACAGATTAGAGGAAAACAGCTTTGGAATAATCTCCGTGCAATTGGTATTGGCAAAAACAAAGAAGACGGCGATGTTAATTTTAACGTAAACGAGCTTAACAAAAGTTTTGTTAATCTTTCCCTCCCATCCTTAAATGTTGAACGTCCTACATCGTCAACTTCACATGAAGTAGGTAGCTTAGAGTTCGCCTGAATCGATGATGTCGAATTAGTTTCATGTCTGTTATCAGTCAAATCTAATGCCGTTGGTTTTGACGACATCCATCCCAAATTTATAAAAATCATCCTGCCAATTATTCTTCCCTACTTAGTTTATTCCTTTAATTCTATTTTAACGACCGGTTGCTATCCCACACAATGGAAAATTTCAATATCCCTATCCAAAAAAAGCCTAACAGTAACGACTTTCGTCCCATTTCAATTCTACCCTATTTGTCAAAAGTATTCGAGCGAGTACTACAAAGACAAATGAGCTCTCACATCCAAAAGTATAACTTGCTCTCTCCTTTACAGTCCGGCTTTAGGAAACACCATAGCTGTATCACTGCAACCATTAAAATTGTGAATGATATTAGAGAGAAGTTAGATTTTAATGAAGCGACGTTTTTGGTGCTCCTCGATTTTTCTAAGGCGTTCGACACCGTTGATCATGCACAACTGTGCCATAAATTGAAAACTTTTTTCCGCTTCTCTAGTTCATCTGTATCACTCATCTCCTCGTACCTGAAACTGAGAAAACAGGCTGTCGTAGTCGGACCTCAGACATCTGACTTTATTCTAAATAATAAAGGTGTCCCACAGGGTTCTATTCTTGGACCGCTTCTATTTTCCCTGTATATAAATGAGCTTCCTTCTATTGTTTCTTCTTCCATCCATATGTATGCAGATGACGTTCAACTCTACCGTAGTTGCCAACTAGGTATGATCGAAGACTGTTCGAGCGCAATTAATTCTGATTTAGAAAATATATCCAACTGGGCAAAAAACAATGGCCTTTTTCTCAATCCCTTAAAAACCAAATGCATTGTTATAAGCAAAACATTACTGGATATTACTTACTTTCCCGATATTGTGCTTAATGGCCTTGAAATTGAATATGTTGAAACTGTTAAAAACTTAGGAATCGTGTTCAACAGAACACTGACATGGAAGACCCATATCAATGCAACAGTTGGTAAGGTATATGGCATACTGCGACAGCTCTGGATGTCCCATTACTATGTCCCCCTAAAAACGCGTTTTTTGCTAGCCAAAACCTTAATATTTCCTATACTTAGTTATGGCTGCGAAATATTTTCCAACTGTGATTCTGCATGCCGGAGAAAGCTTAATGTTGCATTTAACAATACTGCCCGCTATGTTTTTAACCTTAAACCTTTTGACAGAATATCCTTGTTTTCCAAATCTCTATACAACATGTCACCTGACCACCTTTTTCGCTATCGAACTCTTATACTGCTATCCAATGTCATTCAAACTCAACAGCCCTCTTATCTCTTCAACATACTGCGCCCTTGCACCTCAAACCGAACTCTCCAACTTATTCCCCCCAGATTTACTTGCCTATCTTCTGAGCGCCAGTTCCTCGTTCACGTCATCCGCCTGTGGAATTCTTTACCTAGGCATGTTAGAGAGCACGGCGGCACTAGACGTTTTCGTGTTAAACTTAAGTCCTTTTTTGTCAACAACTCAATTTAGCTTAAAGTCCTGTTTATTTTCTATTCTTTTTTTCTCTCTTTTCTTTTCTTTTATATCTATTAAATTTAATTTAATGGAGATGTTCTTGGTTTTGGTTTTGTTTTATCCTAGTTCTCTTAATTTCACAAGAATACTTAGTTTTTAGTTTTCTTATTGATATGTTTGCTTTACGTTTATTCAGTAGTGTTTAATATTTTAATTAATTCTAGGCGTCACTAACATTTAAGATAATGATTTAATCTTAAAGTGTATGCTTCCAATTTACAAATAAATAAATAAATAAATAAATAAATAAGTCAACGCCGAGTACCTGAAGTATGATGCGAGCATAAGCCGGACATTCACAGAGGTAGTGCTATCATCACTTTCACGGCAAACGTGGCAGGATATTGCATCACTTATGCCCAGCACAGTTTAGTGCTTAGCAAAAGCGTAGTGAGTCGTCAGAACGCCAGTAAGTCTTAGTCTTTCTAACTAACGCTCAGCAGGAAAGCCGGGAAAGCCGCTGACCTCATACTGACGTCGGGAAGCAATCATTTGGTCTACTGGCAACCTGGAGAGTCATGCCATCTGTAGTTATGCTCATGCTCATACCAAACTGCCAGTAATAGCCCTAACCGAGGATGCTGATAGACCTAACGTAAATTCGTCTTGGAAAACTCTCCTCTGAGCTTTGGCTAGAAATTTCATAGGGGAGACCTCAGACCCAGACAAGGTTAAGTGAATTTAGCCATCCAAATACGCTGAGTGAATTCCTGAATTCTTCAACTGCCTTGGAAATCGTAGGATGCTTGGGTGTCATTACAGACGCAAGTGCCTCGCCCCCTGAACCAGTTTTTAAATTTTTTCAGGATTTCATATATCTCCCCTTGGAAGACGAATGCAAGTTCTCTTAACGAGAATTAAAATCTAATTTTGTTGACCTGCAGAAAAACACCAGCGCAACATTCTAAATCGGCTTTGAAGCCAACTGTCCTGTCTCAGATTCAGCCTGAAACCATTCCTGGGCACAGTGAAATCTGGTGTCATTGCGTCGGACGACAAGTTTATAAGATTGCAGACAAAATACAGCCGGTGCGCAGGGTCATCAAAGCTCCAGTGCGTATTGGATCATAGAACACTTCTCTTTAAACGGAAGATGCATTCATCAATGCATCCAGAGCAGAGTCAGGCGTACTAGGAAAAGCCCACAGAGCCGAGGCAGACCATTCTTTGGGGTATAATAAAATGACTTATTTTTGTAAGAGCTTGTTCCACCATACAACCGGATATAATTGGCTCACCATAACCATGTAGATCTTACCGACAGTGCCTTAGAAACTTTCGATGTAACATGTTTAGTCCAAAGATATTCGTAGTCCAGGATGAAACCCAAATAATTTACTACTTTGGAGAATTGGATGGCGATGCCTTTAAGCACTAGATGAGTTAGACCACCAGATTAGTCCTCCTCGTAAAGAGAACAACCTCAGTTTTGAGAGGATTAATTGAAAGTCCAAGCTGCCTACGATTTAGAACAGACAGTTGGTAGACTGTCTCTAACAGATAGACAGCTACATGATCCGCGTACGCTTGTAGAGCGCATTGAGCAGAGAGTGCACCAACATGCACTATTGCAGTGCAGACAGAACGCTACTTTGCAGGCAACCCCTTTTTACCCAAGCTATCACATATTGTTCGCAGCCAGCTTCGGCAATCAGTGTCTTATTCACCAGCATTGCTTTTGAAAACTAGTGATTCGTCTACATCATGTTACCTGACTGAGTTGCACATGCACAATTTGGTTAATAGGAGTCGGTTGTGAGCTGGTTCTAATTAGGTTACCTAGATAGTGAGTATGAGAAGGAGTGTCTCTACTTTCGACTCAGTGCAGGTGCCATCAGATTTTCGTGGTTAATTTTATCTTTCGAGGACCTTGATTAGGCTACTGGTTTCACCGACAAGAGTCCTTATAACGGGCACTCTTCGAAATGGCCTGTTTAGAAGTTTTCTGTTTTTTTTCTGTAGTCGGTGCAGATTTGCGTTTCACGAAGGAACAGGCGATCTGCTGAATTGCTTTCTATTGTAGATAGACATGCCATTTTAAACCATTTGGTGAGGGTATCGTTCAGCTTCCTCTAGCTTTTGTCTATCCCGAGCTTAGGGTGAGTACTGGTGGACTTGCCGAGCTCTTCCTGATGATGTATTCTGCGGATTCCTCCTCTTCAACAAGGTCGAGGCCTCGTATCCGATTCTGAATTTGATGTATGTATGATACATAATGCTTTCAAGCC
This sequence comes from Volucella bombylans, assembly GCA_949129095.1. NCBI lineage: Eukaryota > Metazoa > Arthropoda > Insecta > Diptera > Syrphidae > Volucella > Volucella bombylans. Next base: position 106,304,018 of record OX422143.1, on the reverse strand, counting down.
AGTAATATCATTAGCATATCTGTTGATTAAGCCGATTACTTGCTGTCTTACTGTCGTAAAAAATTTTGGCTAAGAGAAAACACTATTGACAATCAGGTCAGGACGTCGCATTTGTTACTGACCCAAAAAGTATTTTGAGCATGAACGTCGCTGCATATGATAAGTCCAATCTTCCTGGAATCCTTGTATTCAATAAGTTTGGTTACCGCCTTTATCACTGGTTCTCAATAAGCTGACACAATCATTCGTCATTATCAGTTCGCTTTCTAGCTTATGTCTGCAGCAACTGAATCTTGGTTGCAAAATTGCCCAAGTTTACATGGTGAATGGTGATGGTGGTGTGAAACTTACCCATGGTTTCTGTATAGATTTTATAATGTGTGAGGTTCTGTATTCAACACGGAAAGCCTCCTAGATGATTACTGGGGTGGTCGTCTTTTATATGCACTCATTTGTAAACGAAGTAGAAATTGATCCTTCCACGGGGAAGATAGGGACGCGAGTCACACCTAGATTTAATGTTGTTTTTTTTTGTCGTTGGGTTTAAACGCTTCATGTGATTTCTGTCCACTGGAACTACAGCTTCCGTTGATTGCAGCGCAGGTTTTATCAGGGCATCGTGCGCGGAAAGATCTATCAACAGAGGGAATGCCGGCAATTTTTTCCTCTTGGTCCTGTTCGGAACAGACAAAGTTGTAGATGTAGTATCACTTCCCATAGGTTGGTCCAAGCGGGTGTCACTGGTTTTTGAGTTCTACATGACCAACACAATAAAGGAAACCCGAAAAAAATTAAAATTAGTCAGGAATGACTATCTTTCTTAAGTGTGTGAAATTTCAACTGAAATAAAAATGAGTACAGGCTCCTAAATGTTGTCATTCAGCCTCATCCATCATCCTAACTCTCATTTATTAAAACAATCCAGCTTTGGGCTGCTTGGATAAGGCAGATCTGCTTGGTGCACAACTCAAGGCCACCTAAGCGCTTCCAGATCTACCACAGGGCGCTGTTCTGTCTCAGAAATTCTTTTTAATATTCCTTCATCTGACACTTGTAGTCCAGCATATTACTTTACTGACGAGAGTAAGTTCCCGAACTCACCTCTTATTTGAGGTGAGGTCATCCAACGAGGGGTGTTATTTTAAACTTCGCCCCATTATTGAACTGTCAAAATCCAATTATCACTGCGATGACTTTTGATAAGGAAAAACTAGGAGATTCTTAAACATGGATCGATACAAACCCGCACAACATACTAAAATTTCGTAAAATTCGTACTATTTTGGACATCATCAAGCGACTTCTGGCACAGCTATAGTAAATTTAATCGATCAATTTAAACATCTCGGCCAGGTTAGTGATGTCGAGACTTCAACTCATGTTCGTCAGGGAAGGTCAGCTGAAAACATCGTTGGCATATCTGAGAATGTGACTGAAAACCCTTTTGAGACGATTATAGGAATTGGACCTATCCACAACCACTTTGCAACACATTTCACATAAAGATCTTGGTCTACATGCTTATAAGATCTAGTTAACATAAGAATTGAAGACAGTAGACCACCACGCACAACACCGTATTTTTGCTGACTGGGTGCTGGAAATGAGTGAACAAAATCATGACTTTTTACACCTGGGTGATGAGGCTCATTTATCTGGGTGCGTAAACACACAAAACTGTCACATCTAGGGCTTCGGAGACCCAAGAGAAATAGTGGAACAACAACTTCATCCACAACGATTGATAGTTTGGTACGGTTTTTGGGCTGGATAGCGGTGTGATTGGGCCAAAATTTTTTCGAAACTGATACTGGTGCGTCTGTTTCAGTGAATGAATTGGGTTGCCAAACGATGTTGACTGACATTTTTTTACCTAAAATTGTTGCTATGGACATGGACGGACATGGTGAAACAATGGCCCTATGCGTGACAAATTTCCTGGACATGCAATTTCTCGAAATCGGGACTTCAATTGGCCGTCGAGATCGTGCGATATAACACCATTAGGCTTTTTCATTTGATTCTAGTATGTTAGGTCTTCATCAATGTTCCACCATGGATTCATTGACTAAAAGAATATATGAGAGCTGTACAGTTATGGGAAAACGTGGTGAACAATTTCATCAAAATAATGACTATTTGTAGCCAGAGCCGAAATGGACATTTAGCAGATATTGTATTTCATTACTAACCCCAGAGCACCTCTTGTTGGATGGCCCTATATATGACTCAAAATTTCAACGATGAATTTTTATTTCCAGAGTGCTCAACCGTGTGAACGACTTGTAGTTTCTTGTAAATTTGGAAAAGTTACGTACAAGTGTACGGACATTTTCAAGCCCGTCATTACGGACGAAGGTCTATGCTGCAGTTTTAATTCGTTACACACATCATTCATTTTCAGAGAGTAAGTAGATTATCAACATCGGGGCTAATCTTCAATATCAGAGAAAAATGTGTCTTCTTTTTTGCCTAGGCAAAGGCGGTTTGAAAGCTTTATTAAACTTGACGGAGCCGTCGGTGTTGATTGGGACCCAGAAAACGGATACGAAAAACGGCTGCCGAAACTTTTTTACCCCAGAGTTGGTCTAGGTAAATTTTGTCTCCATAAATTTAAGTTTAAACAAATTTTAAAAGTTAACTTTCATTTTTATACGAAATTCCAGGAACCGGAATAAGTATGGGATTGTCTATTGTCATCAATGCTGAAGTAGAAGACTATTACTGTACATCTACAAATGGTCCAGCCTTCAAAGTTAATCCTTAAATCCACTTTAAAGTTGCAATTACCAAGTCAGTTTTCGTTCTTTTGATTTAGCTACTGCTTCACAATCCGATTGAAATGCCATCGTTACGGGAAAATGGTCTGTACATGAAGGTTGGTTCCGAGACGAATTTTCGCATAGCTGCCGATCGAGCTGTAGCATCTAAAGATATCCGTGACTTCAATATCGACGATCGTCAATGTGTGTTTCAGTCCGAAAGATATTTGAGCTACTTTAAAACCTACATAGGACGAAACTGTGAATTGGAGTGTCTTGCAAATATCACAACTGAACTATGTGGTTGCATTAGCTATTATTTACCAGGGATATGGACCAATATGCCGGTGTGCGGTATAAAACATTTAAAGTGTGAAGAGTCCATCCGATATTGGACTGCGGATGTTGCTGCTAAAACAAAGAAACCAAGCTGCAAGGACTCATGTGTACAGGCATGTTTTGATTTGTCATTCACCCCGAATAGGTTTTCCATTCCACTATCTTCTGGTGGTTATATGATCAAGGAGCGAGCACTGGAAAAATACAATTCGTCGTATTTGCGAAAAAACATCGCTGTGGTGCATTTTTATTATAAATTTTCGCACTTTCAGGGTTTCATGCGGACACGATATATTGGAGGGACGGAATTTATGTGTAAGTAGTACTTGATACGAGTATAATCTAGGTTTATGCTTGGATATTGGTTTTGCAGCCAATACTGGAGGACTTATTGGACTGTTGGGCTTCAGCTTCTTAGCATTGGCCGAGTTCTTGTACTTTTCGATACTGAAGCCGTTCAAACAACTTAAAGCTTAGTTTTTGCAGAACATAATAAATAGAAAAAAGTTTAATTTATGAAATATCTACAAGTTCTTGTTCTTAATGTTCTTACAAACACGTATATATGTATTCAATGTGTAGTTCATTTAAATAATAAAAAATAAAATACTGAATAAAGAAAATAGTTATAAGAATTAATGATTCCCAACGAAGGTGTTCAATAACAAATCACAGGTGAGCTACTATCTGTTGCCTCAGTGATGAAGTGTTGAAGTGTATCTACCACATCAACGTCAACTACTTGCAAACTAATACGACCGTACACCGGAAACTCACAGAGATTGAGCTTCCCGTTGTCGGTATTAATCTGAGACAAGTGTCGTAGAATGCTGTGTTACTTATCTATGCCAAGCACACTCAAGTTAATTTCTTAAAAGTTTAGTGCTCCTTTACTACACCAAAAGCAGTATGCAGTCGACGGCAGGAGAGTAACTGACCTATTAAAGACATCGATAAGCATTGGTTTGTTATGTATGCTCCCAAGAAACATAAATCAACTAACCCTAGAAATTCTCCTCTGAATCTTACCTAGCAAAATCATCGGCGATATCATTTTCTGCGATCCCATTGTGACCTGGCACCCAACTAAAACTGGCTGAATTTATTCTTCTGACTGTCTTCTCAAACGATGATAGTTTGTTAGTGAAGAGGGGTGCAGACTGACCTTAAGGAGCTTACAGCACCATCGAGTTCTTCGACGTGAAATATTAAGTCTAAAGATTCGTTGATTCATTAAAGAAACGGCTGATAATGCCTTTCAGTAATTTGCGTTTCAGTCAAACTAACCAGTTACCTACTTCTAATAAAGTGAACAAACTCGATTTAAGAGCATTGATTGGCTGAAAAGCTATTTCTAGTACACCATTCGTCGATCACATCTACGGCTCTTAGTAGACATTCGCCATGAAAGCTGTTGAGTTCAACAACACGTACCATAGTATTGGGACAGAATGCAGAATCATCGAGTGCACATTGAATTCTTCCAACCAGATTTTGAAGCTCGATCTCAGGATATTCTGCGTTTGTCGGTAAGTTGTATCTTGAACAGAGATTGAGTCATAAATGCAAACTCCTATCCTATTGAACCTTGTTCTAAGTTGGGTATTCTCCAAATTAGAATACGTAGAATGACGAGTGTGTCACGTCTCTAACATTGTTCAATATGCAATTTGGTATAAATCTGTCCAAAACAGAGCTGGTCCTCTTCACAAGACAAACTGTCATCCCACTCATGTTAAATGGCACCTCTCTGAGATCCCTGAGGAGTCCTAGGTACCCAGGCCTCATCCTTGACTGCAAACTGAAGTGAAAATAAAATGTTACAGAACAGAGCAAACAAATTTTAGTTGTTTTCCAATCGGGAAATGGGGTGATCAACTCAAAGTCATGTACTCAGTCTATGCCATGGTCGTAAGATCAACAAACTCGTATGGTGGCATCAATCGAAAAGATGGACTAACACAAAGCTCTTAGTGAAAACATGATGAGGTTGTATCTTATTGTATAAACTTTGCAAATGCTGTTTTCCAAAATCAGCTTTTAGTGCTATCTATGTGATTTTCTGGCATGGCATTCTCCATTAACTCTGGCCTCATAGTGAGAGACACTCAGCAATGGGAAGTGCCAAATGTAGAGCATGCCAGACTATTCACATTACATCCGGGTATCCCAAAATCAACCGTCCTTTATTCCACTGAGTTTCACTTCAACGTCTTAATCTTCAAAGAGAGCTTCAAAACAGCCAAAGGCATTGCTGTAGCGGTCGTCTTTAAGGCCCCCCTGCATACTCCATTTCTGCAGTCTGTCCACATGCAATGTCGTCTTCCACGCCGAAGTGTCACATATTCATCATGCTGCTGTTTGTTTCAGCCTAAATTCTTTTTTTTTTACAGTTACAGGCATAAACTTTGGCACATACAACAATTATAAATCTTCCTTTATTCGGCCTTTTAAATGTTGACTTACAAGTCCATTGATCGGAAAATTACTGACTGTCCTATAACTTCGATTGGCCCAGAAACGCAAAAATCAAGTTCGTAGCGTGGTGCTTGCCTTACTTCCCAGTGGTGGTCCCCGGTAACAGCATGAGTAAATCCTTAAATATGCAGGCTTAAATTGCAAATACGTGCTCAACCAGTAGCATAATACTAGCTTAGAATACCTTAGTGCACACAACTCTATGTAACTCAATACCACCGACAGAGGAAAAGGACGACCGACTTTACCTAGAATTGCTTTTCCGAGCACCTCGACAAAATCGAAATATGATGTGGGGATTTAAATGGCAAGCTAGCCAAGCTGTGCATCTCTGCTAATACGGTCGGAAAGTACAGCCTCCATAACATCACAATCGGAAACGAACAAAGGCTTATTGATTTTGCGACGGGACCTAATGTTACCTTAGTCGCTACATGGTTTCCACACCTCGGTGTATTTGTACATAGATGGACCAGGCCGAATACGGATCAACATACCATTAACCAAATTGATCATATTGTGAAGTCACCTCTCCAGTCCGAATATCTGTATTAAAGATACGGATGCGGATATCGGTTATAGCCTAAAGCCAGTGAAACACGTCTAAAATCGAGGGAAACCACCATCCAGAGGCTTTTCCGATCGAGTATCCCTAAACTCCTCAAGGAGTCAGATATCAGCAGCATCGAATGTGTACTGAGTATCCCCCAACAAAAAAAGTTCCGGTTCGATGACGATGACAGACAGGCAAAACTGGAAAAAAACGAGAAGGGCTCGCAAGCTCTACGAGTAGAAAAGGTGGGAACAACGTACATAGGTTGCTCAATAAAAAAAAACGAGTCCTTAGAGAGGTACTATCAGAAGAATGAAGTTCGAGAGTCTACCCAACAAATAAAATGAATATACCAAAGCTGTCTCTCTTAGTAGAACCAAAGTAGGTGCTGAGAACTTAGAAAGCTTATTTTTGCAGACTATGATACGGTGATAACCGAACCACCGTCAGAAAGAATAAAGTATTCCATCTACCTGACCAAGATAACGTCAGGACAGCAATTGTCAAGCTCAACTCCAACAGAGCACCCGGACCCCATAAGTTCACTGCCGAGCTGTTTAAAGCAGCAGGTGTTTTTTGGGTATGGTGCATAAATCAACCTAAAATCTAGTACCCGACAAATGGAACATCAGCGTTGCTTATTCGATCCTAAAATAGGGAGACTCTCTGAACTACGCCAACCGCAAAGGAATAAGTCTCTTGGCAGACTGCCAAGAAAGTCCACAATAGATCAGATTTTCACATAATTGTAGATTTTGGGAAAAATCCAAGATACATTCGATACAGACCAAGTCTTCGTCAAGGTCGGTAATGATAAAACCGATAGTAGTGTCAGGAAAAGCTATAGGCAGCTACAATTTAGAGGTAATAAGCGACTTTATCTACCTCGGCTCCGCTATCATTGGTTTAGAATGCAATTAAGTAGTTAAGCCCTTTCACGAACAACCAAAAAATTTTTTTGTGGAACAATACAGTATAGGAAGCGGAAGTGGACCTCGACCTCAGTTAACTTCGTTTGCGCAATTAGTAAAAGACCGCGCTAACTAGAATCGCATGTCAACTGAAACTCTTGACAACTGCGTGTAGTGCCGTCTAGTACGAAACCAAAGTAAATCATTAGCAAAAGCAACGAAATTTTGATGAAGCAACAAATTTAGAATCGATGCGTGCGTAATAGAGAGAAAAAGGATCCAAGAATCGATCGCTGTGAAATACTTATAATCTCCGCTGGCTTCTGTTGGGATAAGAACATTCCCGCTGGATGGTTGACGAATTATTAAAGTTAAACCACGATACATCTCTATAGGAATCCTGTCTTGCTTCTTATTGGTGGAAACCGAAAAACCGGAAACGCAAGTTACAGAAAATTAACAAGTGGTTTCCATTTAGCATAAATTTTCTAAAGCCACATACACTCCTATATGATACTAACTGCTACATTAAGAAATTGGATTGAAATACACTTTCGACATGCGTAGTTTCATTTGCTCTTACTAGTTGTTTTCCATTAAAATGATAGTAGATAAACCATTCAATAATATTTCCTCTTTTCCCCTTATTATTGAGACAGACACCCAAATGCCGGAAAAATCAGGATGCGCTTGAAGTTGTGTTCCAAACTAATGTCATGAATCATTCATGAATTGAATAAAGAATATTTCTATCGGCAAGCTTGATTTATATTTCAAATGTTAAAAATACAATAATACATTTTTTCTACTGCGAAAAATTGCTGATTTTGCAGAAATCCGTTTTTAGAGATATCTAAAGGACAAAGAGCTTTGAAATATGTCAGTTTAGTGGAACAGATTTTTCTTTAAATTTCAATTTAAAGGATTTTTATTGAAAATGAACAAGTACGAGTACATACAATATAAGCGCAACAAAATGCACTATATACCGAAGAGGAACAATTTCTTTCGACAATCATTTTGAAAAAGGATTTCGTCGATGTGAAATTTAAATTCGAAAACTTTGCTTAGGTACATGGCATAAAGGGTGACCAGATAAGAATGATAAAAAAAAAGATTCGATAAAACAACAATGGCGCAAGATATAAAAGTAATTCTGAATTTATTTTGAAGCTACGTTCATGCCATTATTTGTGAAATAGCATATCATTCAAACGGCCGCCTCGGCTACGCTGGCAGCGATGCAAGCGTTCGGTCCAATTTTTGATGTATCGGTCTAATATGTGCAGCGTTATTCCAGCAATAGCGTGTCGAATGTTGGCCTCGAGCTCATCCAAAGTGGTTGGCTAGTTAGAGTAAACTAAGGACTTGATGTAGCTTCAGAGAAAATAATCGAATGATGTCAAATCGCTTGATCGCAGCGGCCAATTGATGAACTCTCGCCGTGAGATGACTCAGTCGCCAAATTTCTCCTTCACAACTTCGAGCATTGCGTTGCTTGTATGGCATGTAGCGCCGGCTTGTTGGAACCACAGCTTGGATATATCAATGTTGTCGAGCACTGATCACAGAAAGTCGGTTAATATCGCTCTATACCTGAGACCATTGACAGTAACGGTGTCTCCTTCCTCATTTCGAAAGAAATAATGTTCGAAGATGCCGCCATGCCATAAACCGCACCAAACAGTCATTTTTGTGGATGCATTGATGCTTGGCCGAACATTTGTGGATTGTGTTCGCTCCAATAAAGTCAATTTTGCCATTCGACGTAGCCGCTGAGCCAAGAAGATGATTTTTTGGCCAAAATCCGGATATCCGGCCAACATTTCCAGCGCCCAATGAGCGAATTCACGAAGTTTGCTATTGTCGCTCAGCATCAATTTTTGCGTCAGCACAAACTTATACGAATATAGTCCCAAATCCAACCGCAAGAGAAGCCGGGTTGACTCTCTGGCGATGTCCAATTTAACTGATTGGCCGCAAATCGGCATTTCTGTGTTATTTTTTGAAATATTTTTTTCAAAATTTCCGCACATTCGGAAAGCGTAAAAGGATGTATGATTAAATGACAGACCTTACCGAATATCTTGACAGCTGGATATCATTGGTAACTGTGACAGCTACTGCAACGTAGCAATTGGAAGAACTATCATTACTATCCGGTCCACACGAATTGTTGAACATGGGTTTAAGTTGCTCACGCTTTGATATGTAGCCGCTTTGAAAAAAATTTAATATAAGATATGCACATTTTATAAGATCACAATTTGTTACGTTCGTAATATTTTCGGTTTAGTAGCTGTAATTTGTCTTTTATACTTCTTGTACATCCTCCAAAATTGTGACGCGCATGGTAAAACTGTAACACCTGTGTTTCCGTGCCATTTAAGCCACTCAACATTGATTCTTTGCGCAATATTTTCATCGCAATTTGCTTGGCAATTAAAAATAGTCTATGTACGAGTATGATATTTAATGCTGCTGACTGTCCCATAACTTGGGTTGGCACTGTAGTGCAAAAATCAAGTTCGTAGCGAAGTGCTTGTCTCATTTCCCAGTGGTGGTCCCAAGTAACAGCCGAAGTGAATTCTTACTCATGCAGGCTAAAACTGCAAGTACGTGCTCGACCAGTAGCACAATACTGGCCTACGCCATCAAAGGGCTCAAACACTTTAGGTAACAGATTAAAAATAAAAATAAAAAAGTGTGACGAATTAGAACGAGTAGCCCGCAATCTCTCAGCAAATCCTATGCCACCCTCATCAAGTTTCGAAGGCCATTGAAAATTCTGATAACCTACCATCAGTGAAACCGCAACTGATGTGCTGGGTTTCACCCGACAACCACTAAGAAATCTCTGGTGTGATGAATAATGCCAATAAGCACATGCAGTTAAACAAGAAGCGTACAATGGCGGTGCAACGAAGGACGAGAGCCGCTCGTAAGACTCACGAGCAAGAGAAATGAGCCCTTCTCATGCGTGATCGACGATATTGAGAGACTGTACTCCAGAAATAACGTTCGGAGGTTCTACCAACAAGTTAAAGGTACGTGTTAAGATAACAAGACCTGTAGAGATGGAGTCACAGTCGGTGCTTGGAATATGTGTGTATATGGAGACTATATAATGTCGACTAAGGCGATGATAGCCAACAATTCCGTCCACCTGAGCAATATCCAAGAAAGCTGCTCGACCTGAGGACCTGAGGATAACCCAAATCATTTCTCAGATTTAGTCAGACGAGTGTACGCTTAATGAATGGAATCTCAGAATCGTTCGCCCGGTCCACAAAAGAGGAGAACCCCTCAACTGCGCCAAGTAAAGTGGTATAAGTCTCCTCAAAATTGTGTACAGGATCTTATCTGTCATATTGTGTGAATGTGAAACCCTTCATCAATATCCTGATTAGCCCCTTTCAGTGTGGTTTTAGGCCAAAAAAGTCCATAATCGACAAGCCTTTTACACTTGGACAGGTCCTGGAAAAAACTTAAAAAATCAAAATCGACTTTAAGAGCGAATATAAATTTATAGAGCTAAACGAGCTATATAGAGTTATGATTAGTTTTGGGATCCCTGCCAAACTCGACGGCTGTGCAGAATGATGAAGGAGAACTCTCGCTGCTCCATTAAGGTCGCTAGCGACTTAACTGAGACCTTTGAAGTCAAACATTTTAGACAAGGTGACGCGACACTTTTTATAGTATCATACTTGAAAGATTTGTGTGGAACTAGAGACACGACCTTTCAAAAGTCTGTGCTAACATAAATGTCAGAACTTAACGGGCTGTCACTGTTGCTTTTGCTTATATTTTTACCAAAACGAGTTAAGTGGAAATGAGCGCAAAACCAAGCATATGCTGTCAACAAGAAGGGACACACAACATTGACGATCTAGTCAGAAAATAGCTCATCAGTTGCCTGAGATGGCTAGGACATATAGAGCATATGGATATCAATGCTCCGGCTCGCAGAGTCCTCCAATTTTACCCGGGGGATAATGCAGTAGAGAAAAACTCCACCTTATGTGGCGCGTAAAAGTACAAGGTTACCTCAACATGTTTTGAGTATGCATCTGGATAGGCTTAGTTAGTTGAAGCGCAGATTCATGTTCATCGCCTTTATCCATATAATAAGTTACTTGAAGAGCAGTTACTTCGTTTTTCAGGTAATATAGAGCTATCAGCGGTAAACAAAGAAATGATGTAGTTCCGGATTCATCAATGTGGTGCTTTAACAAAAAAACATCCACGGCAATAAAAAAACAACAGGCTTTGTACACTGCCTTCGGGTGCTTCAATTTTGACTTCGAATATATGGCGTCTCGTGTACACTTTCAGATTATTTTCAAGTAAGAAATCAGGTCCGTCGAACTCGGGATGTTTTCCACCATTACCCGTAAACTTCGAATCTTGTTACATTTGTATGTATTTCAGCCAGCCGCACACACAGCTGCATTGACTGCCATGAAGTTTAATAATATTGCACGTGGAACATCTTAGTGGCTATAGGATTTTCGCTGCAATGATTGGTGCGGCTAGAAAGAGTTCCACCGAGATGCCGTTTATGCCAACTGCTGTGTTTTTCAATTTGTACTTTGAGATACGCAAAGTTTATAGATGAGCCGAGGTAAACAAAGTCCCTTACTACCTCGAAATTATAGCTGTCGACTGTGATATTCTGTCCCCAAGTCGACGTTGTATGAACCTTCTTGTTGACAGCACATACTTGGTTTTGCCCTTATATACTGCTAAGCCTATTTTGACAGCTTCAATATCAATACTAGGAAACACACGGTTACAGTCCATTGAGTTCTGCCAATCATAGCAATATCATCGGCTTACGCTAGTAGTTTCACAGACTTTTATTTGGGAAGATGGTGGCTCCGGTGTTCGTCCGAGTCGTTACAGACCTTGACGGAGCAGCGGGCACAGACGGATGAGTTTGGGAGGGATGCCAAAAACAGTCATTGCTCAACATAGTTGAGGTGGTCTCCTTTTTTGTGAATCGGGCGATTACTAGGCATTCACTCTTCTGACTAGAACTGAGAAATGAGCCCGTGTATGCTCTCCACAAAGTCACTTTCAGAAGCTATGCGTAGCTCGGCCGTTATGTCGTCAGGTCCAGCAGTCAGGCCAACGGAAGTGTTGACTGTCATTGTCTAAGTTGGATGATCTCTTTTACCTGATGCCAGGAAGTTGGGTTTTCTAGCCATTGTACAGTTCGCTGAAGAAGTTTTTAAATAGTCACAACACTGACTGTGACTCTACTATAAAATTTCGTTCTTCAACTCTACAGGTTTCTTTACGGGTCTTGTTGTCTTGATACTTTCTTTTAAAATGTTAGTAAAATTTCGTACATTGTTCCTGGTGTACAAACTCTCATTATATTGGATTGCGTACTTTTTTCTTCTTCTAGATGAACCAATGTTCTTTTTGTGTGTTCTGCTCGTAGGGCTCACGAGCGGTTGTCATCCTTCGTTGCACATCGACTTTGTAGGCTTTTTGTTTAGCTGCATATACTTGTTGGTATTTTTAATCAAACTAGGAATTTCTTTGTCGTGGAATCCAGCATATCAGTTGCGGTGTCTCCGATGGCGTGTTGGCAGCATTACCACTGATCTTCAGAACTTGATGCTGACGCCATAGGAGTTGTTGAGAGATTTCGGGATACAAATTCGGCAAAGAGTCTGGCGGTCTCTAAATACCAATCAATCATTATCGGCGTGACACTAGCAGGCATAGTGAGGGGATGTACGAAATTCCAGTGTCATCAACAAGTTCGGAGAAAGGCGTTTGATGTCCACCATAGTGCATCTATCAACACCATACTACGACATGCAAGGAACATCTGAATTGTTAGCGAAAGAGAAAGCAAATTTAAACAGCATCGTAAGTATTATCACAATAGAATTTCACAAAACGTTATTCTACTTTTCAAATACAATTTACTTCATATACATTAGTAAAACCTCAGCACCCATAAACTGTTGCATTTACATAAACAGAGGGTACGCTCTTAATGTTTAAATAATAAAATAATATTGTTGTAATAATGGAAATACAAATGTGCACACATAGTTAGATATGTGCATGTAGTTCCGTTGGATTCCTATTAATGGGAATGTGAATATAAAGCTTTACTGAGAGTAGCCTTCTTCATCACAAAGGACTAGCGAATGACTGTGCCAAGGAAATGTTGTCATGATATTTATTTCAAGGTTATTGCTTTAGCCCAGATTACTTAAAACAAGGATTGTACATCTCCTATGGCATGTGATGGTGCCACATTTTTAGATGTATGAGATATTCGTCAAGTCTTGTCATTTTGAGTTAGTTTCTCATTTGTTAAGAGTTTAGAGTAACATATTTCTGTGTTTTAATACGCCTTGACGTATCACAGTAACATATGTTATCTCAAAACAATAAGGTACTGTTTTCTTATAAAGGGTGCTTTTTTGATAAATGTACAGTAATGACAGGAATTGAGTTTGAATCAAAAATCTTTAATCACTATGAGAAATTGTTGGTGAATTATGATTTTCAACGCGGACTCTCGGACTTGACGAAGCACTTTCGATCCAATTTTGGGCCATTCTTTCAAGAATTTTGGTCTTTATGTTATTAAAAACGCTCTGAATATTGGCTTCCAAGGCCTGAATAGTCTCTGGATTATCAGTCCTACAACAAGCAATCGAGTGGTGTCAAATCTCATGGTATCGGTATATATCAGAAATTCAATGGTTCATAGTTCATATATCTGAAGAAATGATCACTCTTCAGTAACGATCGTCATTGTCTATAATAGAAGATCCGGGTTCATCCGGCTGTATCTTATTTTTTCGCACAGTTGCCCACATAGTGAATAGACAATGACCAAACTCATGCAAACGCTGGATTAACAGTTCGGGATCGTCCGCCACACTTTTACTCACACCGGCTACAGTTCCTATTGTACGCAAATTATGTGTATCATCTGCGTTATGCTTTTTTTATATTCATTATTCTTTTTCTGATTTTTATAAAAACTAAAACTTAATTTATAATAGCCTAAAGATCTGGTCCGCCAATTGCGGGGGCACTGCTACCTAAAATCTCAACACTTTTTATGAAACTGAGAATCTCTCTGGTGGAGATTTTGAGAATTTTCCTCCGGATTGAAATTTCTTTGAAGCAATGCGAGAAAGCCAATTGGAGCGGCCTCAATACCCTCATTAAGGAATTTTAACTGGTCATTATGTTCCCTCGATAATGACGTGGAGACACTAATGGAGTATCAAACCAAAAGAAAAGGCATGGTACGGCTCAAGCTGTAAAGAGGCTGTCAGGGTTAGCGAAATGTTTTTTCGGTTCTTCAAAACAAACCGGACAGAGAAAATATAAAATAAATTCAAACTAGCCAGGCATGACTGCAACGTCATTCTTGTGAAACTTCAATATGATCCAAAATTGAGGCAAAAAATACAACAATGTCGTTTGTCAAATCCCTCAGAAATTCTGCCCCATATCCCAACGCTCACTTACAATGACATTCCAGCTGTCAGCTATTTAGACAAAGCCAATCTGATTGCTTCACACTTTGCGGCCAGCTCAACACTTCCAGATTGTGCTTTGTCTCCGCCTACACTTCCGTGTGTCGAGTCTTTAATGGGATGAATTCACTTTCGCACTCGCGTAGTAGCAAGAGTACTTAAAGATCTTAACATTCACAAATCCGCTGGTCCAGATGATATATTTCTCCTTCTACGAAAGAGATGTTCTTCCACGCTGGCAAAACCACTGCGTAAGCTTTTTCATCACTGCTACTCTTTAGGACCCGTTCCGAGCAGATTAAAAAGAGCATTCATACAGCCCGTTCCTAAAACAGGCGAATCTTGTTATGACTAATCTTACAGACCCATTTCACTCACGTCCCTTCTTCCCAAGGTCATGGAAACGCTGATAAATCTTCAGATCATGAAATATCTCAAAACACGAAAACTTCTCAATGACCGGCAGTACGGTTTTCATAGCAACAGGTCCACTGGTGATTTGACGGCATGTATCACCGAAAAGCGGAACCAAAGTGTACATCAATCTGGCGAAAGCAAGATAGTTGCACTTGATATTTCTAAGGCATTTGACAGAGTTTGACATCGATGACTCTGTTCTTCAATGAATTTGAAACTACCTTTCGGAACGTTCAATTCAAGTTGTCTTGAATGGTTTCAAGTCTGATATTCACAAAATAAATGCTGGTGTGCCCCAGGGTTCCGTTCTTTCTCCGACACTCTTTTTAATTGTTATTAATGATCTCTTGTCTGCCACTGCTAATCCAATGTATTCCTTTGTTGACGACAGTACTCTCTGCATTTCGTATTCGTTTCGTTACTCACGTCCTTGCTCTACGGGTGTAGAACGAGAACGGCAGCCTATGTTAAGCTCATTAAATTCCGATATTAACAGCAGAACTAATTGTTGAATCACTAACAGAGTAGAATTTAAAGCTTCCAAAACACAATACAATCTGCTGCCGTTAAAGCGAAATTTAAAGACCCAGCCATTATCCTTGAACGGCGTTTGCATCGTCGAAACCGAAAAACTTTCCATTCTCGGTATGTGTGTCAATGACAACTTATGTTGGAATGACCACATATTCGGTGTCGTCAGAAATGCTGCGAAATGTCTAGGTTTTCTCAAGCGATGTAAGAAATGCTTCACCACCTCTGATCTGGCCTCAATATATAAGGCATTTATCAGCCTGTAATTGGAATACAATGCCCACATCTGGTCGGGTGCTCCCAAAACATCTCTGCACATCTCTGCTATAAAGGATGCAAAACCTTATCGCATGGTAATATTAGTATCCTCGAACACCGACGTAATATCTCGTTTCTCACTTTGTTTTATCGCTAATTCCACCGCCAGTGCTCCATAGATATCTCCAGTAGCATTCCGCACCTTCAAACTTTTAAACGTAACACTCGTCTTGCTAGGAATGCTCATCAAGCCCACTTTCGGACGTGCTCTGAAATATCGTGATTCGTTCCTTAGCCGTACAGCTCGCTTAAGGAATGCCTTGCTCTTTATTTCCTACTCATTATAACCTTCAAACCTCTCTCATTTCCTCCCTAATTTTCCTTCGCCAGTTCTGTGTGCAAGCATTTTAAGTGTACTCAAATCCCTTGAGCGCGCGAAAATTATATATATACAAAAAAAGAAAGTATCGTCTATTCTTAAGGCACTTGGAGCATTAACATAAAATGTGTTCCGCAGTTTCAGTTTCCGTAATAAGACCTATTTTGTGTAGGTGATATCGAAGGTGGCAGTGTCCGGTTAGAAATCAACCAGTCTTCTGATAGCATCCCCCTTTTTAGTAGTAGGGATTCTTTTGAAATTTTGTGAAGGATTTTTTCCCAATCGGATATAAACATTTTGTTCTTCCAACTCATTATTGCTGAGTTAATGGTTGAATTTGGGATATTACCGAATGGCTCAGGGCCGGTGAAAGCATACGCCGAAAGGTTTCTAAACAGTTCCTCGGCTATTTCATTCCCGTCTTTAATTTGTTTGAAGTTGTGCGTGACTGATTTGGAGTCAATGAGATTATAGCATAGTGCTTTAATGGCTGCTTGACTGTACGTTAGTATGTGGATGGGGACGCCCTTCATTCCCTTATCGAGGATGAGATTTGCGCACACCTGAATGGCATGTATTTTCGGTTGAAATTCACTGGGACTTTTTCACATTGGTTCCGGAATTCTAGTGTTTGGACTAAATATACCAACACCCAGGTGTCCATCTTCTATCCTTCCGATATCGGCTTGGGATAGCTATGCTGAATCTTTTGCCGAGTCTTAGGTAGGCGGCCATTTACCGTACAGATCATGTCAAGCTCGGGGATTTTGGAGAGAAAATTCATTTGATTCATGTGATCTGAGGGATTAATCTCTCCTGCTGGTAATAGATTGACCGTGCTGCAAATTATGCTAAACTAAAAACTAAAAAAAACTAATGAAGGCTTCTATATATGGTGTGAGTAGGCGATGATGGCTGATGCCGGTGTTAATCCCCATGTCTTACCATACATACGATGGCAAACCCACATGGCTTTAGTCGATTTGGTAATTTTATTATTAATATGTGAATTTCAATTTAGTTTTTTTTTATCGAGAACCATTCCAAGATGTTTTACTTCGTTGGGGTACACAATTACGGTACCGTCAAGGCTCAGATTTCTCTTACGAGGGAAGGGAATTAGTATAGGTTTACCGGGATTGACTAAGCGATTGTCGCCAACATACCAGTAGTTTTCTATCTTCATAGCAGTCTGCATCTTATAGCAAACGTCTTTAGGGTATTTTCAGTTCACTATTATGACTATGACTGCATATCCCATTATTTGATAGTCTAGATTACTAAGATTTACTAGTAAGTGGTCAACATTGAATAGTGACGACAGGAGCGATGTGGATAACCTTTGACGGCTGAGACAGAGATTTTAGTCTCCCCGGAAGATGTAGAGATTTTTCGGCTTACGAGCATCGCTCCAACCCATCAGTTAGTGTCCTTTTTTTGAAGATGGTTTCCGAAATGGATTCATATTCTTTATTATTGAAGGCACCTTCAATATCTAGGAGAGCACATGTTGTAATCTCCTTTTGTTGGTAGGCCCCTTTTAACTGTGTTACCAGATTTATTAGAGCGCCTCTCGTGGATCTTTCTGTCCTGTACGCATATTGGTGAGGGTGTGGAGCTGAATTTTATGTTGAGAAGGTCTTTGATGTGTGAATCGATAAGTCTTTCGATGGTTTTGAGTAAAGACGATGTAAGATTTATGGGTTGATAAGATTTAGATAGTTCATTCTGTTTATTTGGTTTGGGGATAAAAACTACGTTTATCTCCCCCTAGGCTTGTGAGATGTATTCCCAGTTGAAGCTATACCTAAATAAGGCAGTTAGGGTATAAAGAATCTTGACCAGACCTTGGGAAGATTCCACTGATCCAGGTGCCTTATATAGTTTAAATGAATTTATGGCCCATTTAACATTATCTAAGCTGAATATAGTATATTTTCAGATAGACAGTTAGTTCTTTTCTTGTAGGATAAGCTCGTGACCTCAGAATTGACATATTGTGTGTTGTTTAAAGATATCGGGTCTGGGAAATGAAGCTTATGTAAGTATTTTTTTATTTTTAGAGTTTTGTCTCGACTAGCTGTGAAAGTATCATCTTCTAAGCTATTTGAAGAGTCCTTTGAGTGAACTTTTTTGGAGACGCGAGATTTCTGGCTCTTTTTCTAGGTTCTCGCAATTCTTTATCCAGGAAGCTCTCATGGACTATCTCAGTTCTTTATTCAAGTTGGTTAAAGTGGACTTGTATAGGTCCCAATTACTGGTGTTTTAGGAGTTTCCATACATTTTTTTCCACACACCTTTTAACCATATTGCGGTTTAACTTGCATTTGCATTTAAATGATGATATAATGGCTTCATTTAGTAGATCCGCCGCCTCTTTTACGTCCCCAATGGCCTATAGTTCTATGATAGCTTATCTATGGATTCAGCCTTATACCTGATTTTCGCTGAGCAGACGTAGTTACTAGTGTTCATGTCATCTTAAAAAATTTTTTAAAAATAAATTATAAGCTTCGGAAGGTTTAACTTCATTATAAATTTGCAGCCAGTTTTCATAACGTAGCGCTTAATTTCCCGGATTAGGTTGCGCGGAATTAATTTTTGATACTACAGACAGTAAACTATGTTTTTTTTATTTTTCTTGATTACTAACTCATTAAACAAGATACCAGCCATGCAGTGATCTGAAACCGGAAGATCGAAATTGATCCCAACACACAAATTTGCCTGTATTCTACCGAAAAAATATGTTCAAGGATTGCACCCATAAATTGGTCTTGTGGTCTCATTTATGAATGATACTTATTAACCCCTGTTCTGCAATAAGTAACCGGTAATAAGCGAATGCATTATTAGCGCTCTATAGGTCTACCCGTAAGTTAAAGTCACTAATAAGGGTAGGATGTATGTGGTACGAACTTTATTCAGAACAATTCAGTTGGTCAATTCCGTGGGTTTAAAAAAATCAGAATAGTGTGCAAATTAGATATTTAAGTCTTTAGCTATTACATTACCTGCCTTTTCAATCGGTGATGCTGGTAGCGGATTCAGTCTTTCGATGGGTTAAATGTCACATCTGGACCTCATGGATAAGCGGTGTGAACTTTTTGTACGGAGTAAGATATATGTACTTGTTGATTGAGTTTCATTGCAGTCTTCAGTCCATACATCTGCAATATAAATACCACAAGATTTTGTCAGATTCCGGTTCAAAATCTAGCGAACAGAATTGAATATATGAGTACTCTGGACAAGAAAGACATTGAGGCTGAAAGACTTGGTGCCATTTGTAACACGTCAATACAACATGGTTTGGACAGATCACTTGATTTGTGCATAATGGCAGTATTGGTCAAAACTTTTGAATTGCAAGAGGGCCTTCGAGACCATAGACAGCAATAATAGCAGAAGATTGCAGACAACAAAATTTAATGGATCAATGTCTAACAGAATATTAACAACTCTGGGTATACCCCTAGCTCTGCTCTTCTCTTCAACATATATATATATGAACGATATAAATTCCCAAAGCAGATTCGCACAGACAGTCCTGTTTAATGACGACGCTCTTCTATTTATATCAAGAACAAACCTAGAGGAATGTGTTAACAGAATGCAGGAGGACCTACATAGTTTAAGTATATGGTAAAGAGATCATCAATGAACTTGCTAAGCTAGGAACTGCCAACGTCCTCTGTAGGGGCTAACATTGGGAGTTGAGTTTCTTATAATTACAACCCTAAGTAGAATGTCTCCCTAGGTTGTGAGCAGACCAAATGAATGCTTCCGGCCGTCTATAAGAAAAGTTATTTGTCATAATTGGGAACTGATATGAGAGTTATAACAACACCGCGGAACACTTTCTTTGTGAATGTCCGGTATGAACTCAGAACTTCAGGAAGTATCGTGCACTGAGCAGTGCACTCGGGTAAATTACCTTTCCGCTCTGCAAAAAAACAAAAAAACAGAAACCTCGCTCGCGTGTGAAAAAAAATTAAATAAATAAACAATAACAAAAAAAAAAACAGAAAACGGTAGTGCAGTGCAGTGGAGGAAAAAAATAAACAAATTTACACAGCACTGGTATCCCACCCCTCCCGCTCCAGGTCATAAGTACTGCTGCTCACTCAGTCACTGCCGTTGCTATATTTGTCATACGGCACGGGCAGTGGCGCTTAGTAACGTCGGTGTTTGTGTTTTTGGTGTTTGACTTTAGAGTGGACATAGCCAATATTCGCGGGCTTAAAGCGGACGTCCACGTGTGTAAATATAGACCAGATGTTTTGGCAATTAGTGCAACACAGGTAGATCCCCGCCCACACCTCTCAGACCATTCTGATCTGAAGCTACCTGGCTACGAACTAGTGCTATTATTCTTCTTGCACCTCGGTCTCACCATTTACGTGCGTAGTGATATAGCTTACTAAACTCCACCACAATGTAGTCTCTGTTCCAATCCGGAATTCAATTTCATGTGCTTAAGATTCCGTCTCCGTGAGCAAATTATCCACTACTACTTTATTTACAGAAGTCCCAAACTGGACAGCAATTTGACTTTTAATGCTGTCTGACTCCATTCAAAGAATTGTATCCCTGTATCCTCATACTGAAATCGTTATTACGGGCGACTTCAATATCCACAATTCTGGGTGGCTTCGACATACTGAAAAGACAACACCCGAAGGACGGTGGTTGAGATCCTCGATGCGGAAAACAATTTAACGCAGCTTGTAAATGAGCCCACGCGAATACCAGACGTTGATAGTCATACCGTCAACACCCTGGACTTGTTTTTAACTTCTCACCCTGTTAAGTACACTGTTGATGTGCTTTTCCCTCAACGCTCGTCGGACCATTGTGTTATATCAGCTAATTTCTCGTACACCGACCACACAGTTAGAGAAAAAATTTCTAAAAAAACCATATGGCAATAAAAAAGAACCCACTGGAGCGGTGTTAACAGCTTCTTTAGGAATTTTAACTGGTCGTTATGTTTCCTCGATAACGAAATTCCATTCCATTATTTAGTATTCCATTCTCTTTGGAATAAGATTCTTTATCACTCATCGGATGAAGAGTATTAAACCAAAAGAAAACCATGGTACGACTAAAGCTGTAAAGAGGCTATCAGCTTTAGAGAAATGTTTTTTCGGTCCTTCAAGACCAACTCGACCGAGGAAAACCGAAAAAATTTTAAACGAGCCAGAAATGACTCCAACGTCTTTCTTAAGCGTGTGAAATTTCAGTACACACAACAGACGAGGCAAAAAATACTACAATGTCCCAAAGGTAGTAAAAGCTTTTGGTTGTTTGTCAAAAACATCAGAAATTTTTTTTTTTTTACTTTATTCTTTTACAAAATAATTATAAATTCCAATAGATTACAAAGTTTTTTTAAAAATGCATTTTGTAAAGGAAAAAGATTAATGCGATTTCATTCTGTAGCCATTTAAGACTAGTGGCGAATTATCGCTACAAAAATAACCTAATTACTAGTGTGGGGTAAAACGCAAAAATTTCATAATATAAGATTAATATAATAATACAACTAATTAAATAAAATTAAGATCAATAACGAAAGAGCAAGCTTTACGAGAAATGTTACAAATTTGATAATACAATATTTTGTAGTTTCTCCAAACAATACTAACAATCAGGTTTTTGACTTCAGAACTATCTATTTTGAAAAAGCCAGTTCTTTAATTTGTTTGAGAATATGTTACATACATTTGTTACTCTTATGTCGTGTGGCAATATATTAAAAACCTAAGGCGTTGTGACGGTAAAAAAATTAGAGTATTGAGTCTTTTTGGATGTTGACAAATTAACAAGAGCTTTAGAACTGACTCTTAAATTGTATTCATTAGAGCTTCTGATCGTGGATGTGAAACCACTACGGATGTAGAAAATTTTTAGAACTTTATACACATAAATATGTTTAAGTGGTAAGATATGGAGATCTTGAAAGAGAGGCCAGCTGTTGACAAGTCTTCCTTTCTTGCAAATTATTCGAATAATATGCTTGTGTGCTATCACAATAGGCTCAACGGTGCTAGAATATGTTTCTCCCCAACTCCATATGCCGTATTGCAGTTTCGAGTGTACGAGTCCATGATACGTATATCATTAGCAATAGATTTCTTGAGCAGTATGGTTTTAATAAGAACATGTTTCGAGTTACCGACATCATATATTTTTTTAAATCTGCTGCATGTGTCTTCAAATTAAAGCAGGTCGAAGAACAGGGGGAATCTGTTATAAAATTTTTTCTCCCACATGTTTGTAAGCACATGCTTAGTTTTTCACATGCAGCAGAGTGAAAGTAAACTTTATAATCCAACAGTTCTATATTTGAAAGACCGCAACCCATAATCTTCGTTTTTTCACTTATAAGAAGTTCATGCTTTGCGAACCACTGCCTTAAAATTTGCAAATCCTTTTGTAGTTTTATTACGGATTCGAACAGATTTTTGCTTGTGTATGTAAAAGCCATGTCGTCCCCAAAAGCCGTAATATTACTACAAAAATTTTGTTCGAATATTGAATTTACATAAATAAGAAGTAACAATGGCCCCATGACTGAACCTTGTGGTACACCAGTGACCATTTTCATTTCCTCACTGTAAATGTTGTCCAATTTGACCCTTTGAGACCTTTCACTTAGGTATGAAGTAAGCCAGTCGTAGATTGCACCTCTAAATCCAGCTTTATAGAGTTTGTTTAGCAAGATGTTATGATCGACCATGTCAAATGCCTTGGTCATGTCTATAAATAACGCTAAAGTTTTTTGATTGCTATAAAAAACCTTTATGAAATCGAAGTCAAATGAACGAAATACCGAGACTTGAAGAAATATACATAAATCTTTATTCCAAATATGAGTGCGTGATTAACGAAAGATAAAAGCTAACTGAGTTGTAATTCAAAAAATGATATATACGGTATACAATATTAATACGAGTGTGGGTCAATAAGTCCGTGACTTTTGGAATAAAACACAGATTTTTTGATAAAAAAATAATTTTATTTTTCAACGTAGTCTCCCTTGAGCTCTATACACTTTGTCCAACGCTTCCCCAATTTTTTTATCCCTTCCAAAAAAAATGATTTGTCGAGGTCCTCAAAATAGGCCTTTGTTTGCGAGATGACTTCATCATTGGAGTCAAATCTTTTTCCACCAAGCCATTTCTTCAGGTTTGGGAACAAGAAGTAGTCGCTCGGAGCCAAATCTGGAGAATAGGGTGGATGAGAGAGTAATTCATAGCCTAATTCATGGATTTTTGCCATGGCAACTGCACATGTGTGCACCCTTGCATTGTCTTGGTGGAAAAGAACTTTTTTCTTGGCCAAATGAGGTCGGTTTTTTTTCAAATCGTCATTGAATCGGTCCAATAAGTTGGCATAATATTCCCCATTGATTGTTCTTCCCTTTTGAAGGTAGTCAATGTGGATTATCCCGCGTGCATCCCAAAAAACAGTCGCCATAACTTTATTGGCTGACAAACCCACCTTGGCCTTCTTTGGCGCCGATTCACCCTTAGAAACCCACTGTTTTGACTGTTGTTTGTTCTCTGGTGTGTTGTGATGGATCCATGTTTCGTCCACGGTTACAAAACGGCGCAAAAACTCCTCCATATTGCGATTAAACAACGCCAAACCTTCCTGTGAAGTGAAGCACACGAAATTCACTTTTTTCCATTTTCTCCTCAAATTAGTGAGTAGTCTGATAAAAATAGCTGTCAAACACAAACTAACTGACGCAGCAAGTTTATATTTTGACAGGAGTCAACTGACAGATGCATGTTGACAGGTGCAGTGTTGCTGTTTCAGTAAAGAGGTCAGAAATTCAAAAAGTCACGGACTTATTGACCCGCCCTCGTATGTTCAAGAAAGAGATAGCATGTTATGTGTTACATTATAAAACAAAGCAAATGTAGGAAAAGTACAACAATCAAATAATAAAGATAGTTAGTTCAAAGAAAACTATGTGTTGCCACTGCATAATTTTTAACATCCTCCGGCCTGGGAATATGAGTAAAGTTCCAATGGATATAAGAGCTGGACTGGTCTCCGCGTGCGTATGCCGTCTGAATACCTTATTTCCCAAGCTCTAACCTTTCCGTCGCGACCCTCGTGGATCCTCTCTATGAGGGCTAGTTTGATTCGAGGTCTCCCCGAGTCAAAAACGAGAACAATATCATTGGGTTGAAACTGCGTTGATGATCCCCCTTTATTGTGGTAAAAGGATCTTAAAAGTTGAACATATTCTGAACGCCAGCGACTCCGCAGATGGTTTGTATGTCGTAATCGTTGCTTCCACAGATTCTGAATATCGCTTGCCTCGATGTTGGTTATGTTAGGAAGATGATTGCAACTCAATAAAAAGTGTGCTGGAGTCAAAGGAGTTATCTCCAATGGATCACTTGACATATATGTGAGGGGGCGAGCATTTATCATCGCCTCTGCTTCCACCAGGATTGTTCTTATTTGCTCAAACGTTAGTTTCGCCTTCCCAATTACCACCTTGAGAATGTTTTTAATAGAACGAATAAGGCGCTCCCAAAATCCACCCCACTATGGCGCTCGTTCAACTATGAATTTCCATCGTTACGATTGCTGGTCAGAAACTTTTGAAGCAACTCGTCGTCGAAGGCAGTGCCTTCTAGCTCTAAAGCTGCCCTGCGGAATGTTCGAGCGTTATCAGAAAAGATGGTGGATGGCACACCTCTACGGGCGATAAAACGTCTGATTCCCATTAAACAGCTTTCGGTGTGCATACTCGTTACCAATTCCAAATGAACTGAGCGAATGACTGCGCAAGTAAATATCATAAAATATATCTTCTTTATTTCCCCTCCTATGTGATCGAAACAGTGAAGTGGTCCGGCGAAATCAACACCTACATTGTCGAAAGGATTAGACAATTGCAATATCTCAATTGGCAAAGGCCCAAATGGCTGATTCCCTGGCTTGCCCCAAAGTTTCTTGCAAACGACGCATTTCTTTACGATATTCTTGATTAAGGGTCGTCCTCTTATTATCCAAAATCTTTTCCGGAGCTGTGACAACACTAGAGTAACTCCTCCATGTAACGAGTTTTGGTGATAGTCCTTAGCAATAAGATGAGTGATGTACGAATCAGCTGGTAAAATAATTGCGTGTTGTAGATCCGCACACTCTTTTAAGGCTTGGAGTCGGCCACCCAGCCTCAATATTCCTTGCTCGTCCAGAAACGGAGATAACGGATAAATCTTGGAAGATTTCGGCACTGACTTATTCGCCTGCAAAGAACAAACTTCTTTATTAAATATACTGCGTTGAATATACCTGAATCATTTAAACCTGAATATAATTCACCACTCAATTTTAAGATTGCATCTTCAGTTGACATACCTTCCCGAAATCTGAATTGTTTTTCACTTAAAAACCCAGTTTTGTTTAAGAATTCTGCCCCATCCTCCATCCCAACGCTCATTTGCAATTACATTCCAGCTGTCAGCTATTTAGACAAAGCCAAAGTGATTGCTAAATACTTTGCCGCCAGCTCAACACCTCCAAATTGTGCTTTGTTTCCGCTTACACTTCAGTGTGTCGAGTCTTTAATGGGATGAATCCATATTCACACTCGCGTAGTAGCAAGAGTACTTAAAGCTCTTAACATTCACAAATCCGCTGGCACAGATGATATAGTTCTCCTTCTTCTGAAGAGGTGTTCTTCCACGCTGGCAAAACCACTGCGTAAGCTTTTTCATCAATCCTACTCTCTAGGACTCTACCCGAGCAGATGGAAAACAGCATTTGTCCAGCCCGTCCCTAAAAAAGGCCAATCATCTTCTCTCTCCTCCTACAGACCCATTGCACTTACGTCCCTTCTTTCCAAGGTCATGGAAGCGCTGATATATCGTCAGCTCATGAAATTTCTTGAAACACGAAAACTTCTCAATGCCCGGCAGTACGGTTTTCGTAGCAACAGGCCAACTGGTGATTTGATGGCATGTCTCACCGAAAAGTGGAACCAAAGTGTCTGGCGAAAACAAGATATTTGCACTTGATACTTGTAAGGCATTTAACAGAGTTTGGCATCAGGCTCTTTTGTTGGAAATACGTGCATTTGGGATCGACGACTCTGTTCTTCAATGGATTAAGAACTACCTTTCGGAACATTCAATTCAAGTTCTCTTGGATGGTTTCAAGTCTGACATTCACAAAATAAATGCTGGTGTGCCCCAGGGCTTTGTTCTGTCTCCGACATTCTTTTTATCAATAATCTCTTGTCTGCCACTTCTAATCCAATATATTTCTTTGCTGATGACAGTACTCTCTGCATTTCATATTCGTTTCCGGACTCACGTCCCTCCTCTTGGGATGTAGAACGGGAACGGCAGTGTATGTTAAGTTCATTAAATTCCGATATTAACAGCATAACCAATTGGGGAACTATCAACAGAGTGGAATTTAATGCTTCCAAAACACAAAGCTGTCTGATGTCGTTAAAGCGAAATTTAAACACCCAGCAATTATCCATTTCCATTCTCGGTATGTGTGTCAATGACAACTTACGTTGGAATGACTAAATATTCGATGTCGCCAAAAATGCTGCAAAATGTCTAGGTTTTCTTAAACAATGTAAGAAATACTTTTCCCTTTCTGAGCTGGCCTCAATATATAAGGCATTTGTCCGCTCAAATTTGAAGTACAATGCACACATGTGGTCAAGGGCGCCTAAAACATCTCTGCACCTGCTAGATAGAATTCAAAACCGTGCGATAAAACTGATTGGTGATGGTAATATCAGCCATTCAATGGACATCCTCGAACACCGACGAAATGTCTCGTTTGTGCCATAGAAATCGCCAGTAGCATTCCTCTCCTTCAAACCTTCAGCTGTAACACCCGCCTCGCTATGAATTCTCATCAGAATGCCCACTTTCGGACGTACTTTGAACAACTCGCTTGTGGAATGCCCTGCCGAGCTCTCTATTTCCTAGTCATTGTAATATTCAAAGATTTAAAAGCAACGTACATCGGTACCTATCTTTCTTCCCTCCCTAATTTTCCTTCGCCCGCGCTACTCGCAAACATTTTAAGGGCACCTTAGCCCCTTGCGTGCGCGCTACTTAAAAAAAAAATCTGAATGCACTTTTAAACTGAGCCGATTACTCATATTTTTTCGAAGGCCTGATAAATTTCTTTCAAGAAAACAAAGTACTGTAGATAAGTGTTCTCTTCTACAGGAAAAAAGGATACTCATATACTTGCCTTGCCAGTGTTTCCATTCAAAAGCTTATTGCAGACAATTTATAAAGAGTTTTGAAGAATACCCAGCTTCCATTAAGGTAAATTGTGTGTAAAACCGTCTAAAGGTCACAAAATGCTGAAGTACTCACCTCAATGTTCATCATTTTGGCTTTGAAACTTTATGTTCTGAAAATATAACAAAGGATATTCTTGGTGTACCTTAAGGATTTGTTTTTTCATTCTATGAATTTGAAATCAGTATGCTGAAATTTAATAAATTTATTTAGTGCTTAAGTGAAAATGAAATTTGTTTCCTTTGTCATCTTATCGCATATGGATGGGGGTAACTTTGGTATTTCAATTTGTTTTTTCTACTCGCATCTGGAAAATGTCCAGAGGTGAGTATGTTATATGTACATGATACGTCGTAACCTCTTATTCAATTCTGTTTACAAGACCCACATACCCTTATGTAATACACTTCACCAGCAACTACATGGTAAAATCAATCATCCACATTTTAATCGTTATTGGCTGAATGGTTTCGCCTCGCACAGAAGCCAGTAATTAACTTTCAAGAGGCCGTCGGTTGCTTATGCAGAAGCGCTACGTCAAAAAGGACACAATTATGGCTTTTCCACTGGAGGGATAATTATAGGGGCTTTAACATTATAAAGTTTTGTGAATACCTGTATATATGGCTCCAGCCACATGTTTGTACATATACTCGTACATTCACAGCATTGAAGGCAACTATTTGCTCTATTATGTTAAGGCATGGGATAAGGCATGTGAAAATAAATGGTGAGTGTGACAAGCGTTGAGAGTTTATACTTATTATATTTACATGCACGGGAATCGATTTTACAGGCCAGGAAGCCTGTAAAGATGTACATAGACAACTAGTAGAAGAGTCGAAGTTGGCGCTGATAATATGGAAAGACTATTACTGCTGAATACATAATCGTGACGAGAGGTGATGGACAACTATTCGTATTCCATCAGGCTCGGTTATGAATTGACTGAAACTATCAATATTAAGAGAGGTTTCAGGTAAGGCGAGACGCTGTCGTACGATTTTTTTAATATCGTCCTAGATAGATGACATTGATGTGAATTGACACAGCGTGCCGCAATGAAGTTTTCGTGAGTATTGCTGCCAAAATGAGTCTGATGGTAAACGAAAGCAAAAAACACTGCATGCAGTCATCAGAAATGGACACACATCACCGATGGCTTTTCCAGAACTTCACCATTGACAGTTATGACTGCGAGGTTAAGGACTTTGTTACAAGCAGCAACGACATCAGCGCAGATGTCAGACGTCGAATTGCTCCTGCCAATAGCTGTATGTATTGTGTAACAGAGTCCCCTATCGGAAGATCAAATTGATTTTTTTATTATACAAGGCCAAAATTATTCAGATCCTAGTCTATACCGAACAGGGTTGGAGCTTCGCGAAAAAAGTATGAAGGAACACTTTGAACACCAACTTAGAGTACCGCATTGGAGGCAGCTGGCGAGGAAGCATGTTAGTTTTGGAGGCTTATTAGTTGAGGTCTCCGATTCGGCACAACGGAACGGCAGTTTTACGCGCGAGTAGTGTTCGTACTAAAGATGGCTGGAAGTCTTTCTCAAACCTAAATGTTTGCAGGCCAATCATTCTTTCCTTCTTAGAGGAACAGGAAACAGGTTTCGATCTCTACCTTTAAAGTTCTGCTTTAAAAGAACGCCTTTTAAACGTATTTCAATTTGGATATTAATCCAGTAGATCGACGATAAATGCTTCGCATCTTCTTGTAAGATACAGTAAGATTGACAAAATTCAAGAAATCGCTCTCTGTGCCTTTCTAGACATTTATGAGGCCTTTGGCAGCTTAACCCTCCAATTTGCCTACTGCAGATGCCAATAGTTTTTACCTATAGAGTACCACCTTATATCTCCCATTTACCTTAGGCAAAATTGTATCCATAGTCCCTTTAAGCGGAGACAATTTTGTTCGAAATCAATAAATTCAGAGTAATAAGTCAAGAGCTCATTAGGGTAGGTACTGAGAGGCTTCAAGTTATGCTTATTTTACCTGGTCTCTGGTACTAGTCTTATCCAAACCCGATTGCCTTGACAAATCGATAAGAACGAGTGTTGAGCAGAATGCAATAATCTATATATATGTATAAAAGAAACTTCAAAAACGTATGTTCGCTATAGACTCTCAAAGTATACAACCGATTTTGATTCCGTACATGCTATATAAAGAGGACGTCACGGCGATGGTATTTGTCCGAAAAACAATAAAATTTTGGCTGATTTCTGGCCGTTTTTTGCACAATTCAGCCGATTTCGGCCAAACATCATTTGCTATGTTTATTGGTTTGGCAAATTCGAATTTAATGTTAATACATTTTTTGGACTATTTTTGGCAAATTCGGCCGACTTTGGCCAAACATCATTTTCTATGTTTATAGGGTCGGTAATAGGAATTTTATGTTTACAAAAATTGTTGGCCCATTTTGGCCCAATTTTTAGTCAATTCAGCCGTTTTTAGCCAAACTCAAGATAACGTTTTTTTCTAAGTTTTTAGTTTGTTTAATTTGAATTTTATGTATGAAAATTTTTGGAGCCGTTTGCGACCTATTTTCGGCCAATTTTATAAATCGGCTCAGTGGACTGGACAATACACACAAACGTGTATAGATTTTTTTCTCATCTCTTATGGACGACTTGATCTATTTATTACATTCACATGTAATCCATGACCATTTGTTCAACGGCCAAACGACGAAAGATCGTTATGATATAACAGCACGCGTATTTAAGCAAAAATTTAAATCTTTGATGAATTTTGTCGTCAAAGTTCAAGTATTTGGAGAAGTACGTTGTTGGATGTATTCTATTGAATGGCAAAAGAGAGGCCTGCCACATGCTCATATATTGATTTGGCTGGTGAATAAAATCAGACCAGAAGAAATCGATAGTATCATATCAGCAGAAATACCTGGTCCAGCAACTGATCAATATTTGTTTGATGTTGTCGTAAACAATATGATTCACGGACCATGTGGCGAACATAATCCGAATTCACTGTGTATGGCTGATGGAAAGTGTACGAAACGGTATCCAAGAGCACTGGTTTCCTACATTGTTACAGGCAATGATGTCTATCCACTGTATCGTCGTCGCTCAACTGATGACAACGGCAGATCAACAATTATCAGTGTAGTAAATGTGGATGTTGATAATCGTTGGGTTGTGCCATATTCGCCATTATTGTCAAAAGTTTCAAATCGATTAAATACATTTGCAAATACATAACAACGCCATTATGGCGTTAGTTCATGGTACTGAATTTTTGCATTTTAAATTCATGAAAGACATCCTACAGTTGTTCATTGGGAGTCTATCTCGAAAATGGCCAACGGGTGTATTTAACGGAAGCAAATGCATCGCGAAGAGCAGCAGCACAACCAGATACAACATTGACTGCTTTTTTGAAATTATGTCAAAATGATATATTTGCTCAAACGTTGCTATATGCTGAAGTGCAAACATATTTTACATAGAATGCGTCGAAAAGAGAATTTCTAAGACGTAAAGGAGGTACAGCAGTTGAAGGCCATCCAAATTTATTTCCAACAGCTTCATTAGGTCGGTTTGGCATAGTTCATCCGAACAGTGCTAAGTGTTTTTATTTGCGTTTGTTATTGATCAGTGTTCGTGGACCAACATCATTTGAAAATTTACGTACAACAGTTGATCAAAGAGTGTGTCCGACATATCGTGAAGTATGTCAGCAATTGCATTTACTGGAAAATGATACGATATGATAAATGATACAATGAAGTATTGATTTTGATCGAAGATCGAAGGCATTAGTACAATTGGGAATGACAGCGCTAAATCGTTCAATGCAGGCCTTATTCAATCAAGATCTGTAACGTGAACGACAATATGATAGTAATGAATAGAATACATTTTTTCAAGAAAACGCTGGAAAATTGAATGCTGAGCAAAGAATTGCCTATGATACAATCAATAATATTGTTGATGAAGATGGTGGTGGATTGTATTTTTTGGATGCGCCTGGTGGTACTGGAAAAACATTTTTGATTTCATTACTTCTAGCACGAATACGATCACAAAATAAAATTGAAATTGTGTTAGCTGTTGTTTCTTCTGGCATTGCAGCCACCCGAACAGCGTATTCAGCACTCAAATTGCCATTGAACATGCAAGTTAACGAAATATTCACATGCAATATTTACAAGTCAGCTAGAATGGGCAAACTTTTGCAACAATGCAGTCTTATTATATAGGATGAGTGTACTATGGCTCCCAAAAGATCATTAGAAGCTCTGGATAGAACATTGAAAGATCTACGTGGAAATCAAGAATTGTTTGGTGGTGCTTTGGTATTATTATCTGGTGATTTTAGACAAACGTTGCCAGTTATAGCCAAATCCACACCAGCCGATGAATTGTATGCTTGCTTGAAGTTTTCTTATTAGTGGGGACATGTGAAAAAACTCACATTGAAAACAAACGTGCGTGTTCAATTGCAAAACGATCCATTAGCCGCTGAGTTCTCCAGACAATTGTTGAAAATTGAAAATGGTGCAATGGCTGTTGATGATACTGGATTTTTAACAATACCACCAAATATGTGCACTTTTACAGAATCTAAAAAAGCTTAGATTGAAAGTGTATTTTCAAACATTGCTCAGCATTACAAAAATCGTGATTGGTTGAGCGATAGAGAAATTTTGGCACCCAACAAATAAAGATGTCATTGAATTAAATGCGATAATACTATCAAAAATACCAGGAGAAGTTGTTTCATATAAGTCAGTGGACAGTGTTAGAAATCAATATGATGTCGTGAATTATCCGACTGAATTTTTTAATTCACTTGATTTGACTGGACTGCCACCACACAATTTGCAATTGAAAGTTGGAGCAATGATAATTATGATAATTATAACATCAATTAACCAAAATTTTGCAATGGTACCAGACTCGCAGTGAAAATGTTAATGCACAATGTCATCGAAGCAACTATAGTATATTGAAGGGGAAATTCAATTTCCTGTTCGTCTTGCTTTTGCAATAACAATCAGGCCAATCGTTGGAAGTTTGTGAAATAAACTTGGAATATTCAGTTCTTTCAGATGGTGTCGCATGCTCATGAGTAGGAAAACCAATGGCTTTATTCTTTTATGCACAAGATGGAACAACCAAAAAATATTTTTTATTCTTTTTTTGAAATACAAATCAAAACATTAGAACTAATTCAATTTTTTAAAGTCCAAGCAAACATAAGTTTAAAAGATTGCATTCAATAATAATTACAGTTTTCAAGGTTCAAACACAGTAAATAAATTCATGTGTGAAATAAACATTTTTGTAAGTTTGTTTTGAATATTCATTATAGGTTGATTTACAAATGACACATGGACTTTGTAACTATTTGTTTGTTAAAGCAAACATTTTTTTCTCTCTATTCCACCCAATGGACACGTAGTGTTTTTTTTTTTTTGTATGGAAATGATTGTGTTGAACAATACACATAAACGTACTTATATACTCAAAGAGGCACAACGAAGCAACAAAACACAAACAAATGTATACCACCTTGATCAAAATGTTACCATGTGGCGCTCCCATTGTTCCGATTTGAGTTCTGTTTTTTTTTTGTTAAGTTGGAAAATCTGTTATTGCCATTCCCTCTAAATCTTAGCGTCATAACTTGACATTTGCAAAAGTTACGTAGTCAAGAGTACATCTATCTCTGTGTGTGTTGGCGAGTTTTTACAATTGTAGAAATGAATTTAAATTTTCAACAACGAACTTGTATTAAATTTTGCGTAAAAAACGGATTTAATTGTGCACGAACGTTGGAAATGTCGGAAAAGTGTTTCGGCAATGATTCTCTGAACAAAACGGTCGTTTACCAGTGGCACGAGCGGTTCAAAAGTGGTCGTGAGTCAATCGAAGACGATGAACGCAGTGGCAGACCATCGGCATCGAAAACCGACGAAAACATTGATGGAGTAAAAGAAATGTTGGTCAATAACCGCAAATTAAGCATCAGAGAGATAGCGGAGGACTTGAACATTGCCTATAGATCTGTCCAAGACATTTTGGTTAATGATTTTGGTTTCCGTCGTGTAGCAGCAAAGTTGGTGCCAAAAGACCTCAATTTCATGCAAAAAAGAGACCGTGTTGACGTGGCAAAAGAAATGATTTGCGAGGCTTAATCCGATCCCACATTCATCAAAAGGATCATTACTGTAGACGAGACGTGGGTTTATGAGTACGACACGCAATCCAGACATCAGGCAAGTGAATGGCGTTCACCAAATTACCGAGACCAAGAAAACCACGTCGTTTTCTGTCAAAAAAGACACGGTTTTCATGGATTACAACGGTGTAGTGCATCATGTATTTTTGCCAGAAGGCCAGACACTAAACGATGAGTATTATTTGGGGGTTAAGAGAAGTTTGCGTGAAGCAGTTTGCCGAAAGAGACCAGAACTGTGGGCAGAAAACTCGTGGATTTTGCACCATGATAATGCACCGTCACACAGTGCCATCATTATTTGTAATTTTTTGACGAAAAATGCAACAAATACCATCCAAGAGCCATCGAATTCATCTGATTTGGCTCCCTGTGACTTCTTTCTGTTCAATCGAGTTAAAAAACCACTACGGGGAACGCGTTTCAGCAGCCAATAGGAAGTAATTTAAAAATCGCGTAAGCACTGATTGACATACCGAAAACCGAATATAAAAAATGTTGCAGTCGATGGGGATTACTTTGAAGGGGACAATATAGATTTAGATGAATAAACTTGTATTTTTAATTTTCGGAATAAATTCCGGGAACTTTTTCATCAAAATCGTATGCTTCTTTCTCTCTTCTTTTTTAATTATACTCAAATGAAATAATTATAGTGTTTTTCTAATAACACTATAATGTGCTATTAGAAAGCAGACTCTTTATATGAGCTACTCGTACATCAGCTTATTAAAGCTAGTCAGCTTGCCGAAATAGTGATGGTGACAGATAGGCCCATAATCGCGGCTCCCATATCTCCGAAGCGGGTTGTAGACTCCAGAATATCAGCTCATTTTCATGCAGAGGTAAACTATTATACTTGGGAGCATAAGAACTCTTGTGTTGCGGAGCAACTAATAGTTCGAGCCTATTAGTAGATGGATTTAATGTTTACGATTCTGCATTAATTTTTATTTTTACTTTTTCTGAGTTAGTGATCCTTCCGAGATACGAGTACCCATAGCCCGTGCTATGTGAATATGCTAGATTCATATACCTGATCCTGATAATGTCAGCCGATATATGCCCTTCCAAGAGGCACTATGTGGACCGCCCGCGCGTGCTCATAGAATTGAGAGCTTCAATCTTTTCGTTTTTTCTTTTTTTGTTTATTACGACTAAGCTGCTGTAACAAGGCACCAAATAATACCGCCACTTATTTATTTATTTATTTTATTTTGTGTATGTATTGACAATAAGAATTCACTTATAAAGTTGTGAAAGGAAAACATTTAGTTATAACTTAAGTTTAATTCTATTAAAATTATTATATGTATTTCAAAAGAGAGTTACGTTAAATTTTATATACTATAACTACATCAATTTTATTTATATGGTATTTGATTTTTAAATGGAAAAATAAATTGGAATTGAAATTGCTTGAAAGGGAGGGGGTGGTGGGTGGGGGGATTAAAGTTAGTTGTTCTGTTTAAAGAAGTGTTGAAGTTCGCTTTTAAACCGTCGCCAAAAAGTTGGAAATAAATCAAAAATTGAAATTCTCTCTCTGGGTCCGTTTGTTTTACTTGCAAGTACTTAAATATCACACTCATCATAAAGTAGCTATCCTATGCCGTTATCTTAGTCACATACCATGGAAAAAGCATCAGTACCAGCGATACATGCTCACTGATAGCAAGTCCCTAGTTTTTGTATTTTTTGTGTGTAAAAATTTTCTGAAAACCTGAAGATTGTTAAAATTTTTAGTTGGAACCATCAAACTCAGGTATGTGTTAAGCTGACATTTTTTTTTTGTGTGAAAGTGCATTTAGTTGTAAATTACGGTAAAATTCACCGTACCAGGTTTCAGTGCATCTAAATTAGCGTTTGTTTTGTAAATATTGGTGAAATTAATTATGTACCAAAGCCGTCCAAGCTTTAGTTTTTTATTTTTTTGATTGTTTATATGGTGTACTTTGATAAACATTTAAAATTGGGTGCTACTTTTTGCAAATTTTTGTTGTACGATTTCTTAAAAAAAAATATACTTTCTGAAAAAAATAGTTTGTCAGTTTTATTGTAGTTTTTAATGAAATGATTTCAACTTTAGGGATTAGTCCCAACACTCTATTTATTACTCGAATGGAGCTTTTTAATATAATGAGATCCGCTGAACATACTGAAATGCAAGAGCAAGTTATATTTTTAACGGAAGAACTAAAAAATCGAACACGAAATTTTAATAATGAAAGCTTAATTAAATTATTATCTCATTTTAAGTCACAATATAAATTCCGTTGGGTTAAAGGACATAGACGACTCGATTTGTTTTTTAAAACAAATAGTACTTGTCTTGAAACTTCTATTTCTCTTCTTCGTTGTCCTGATCAAAAGCGTGGTCGACTAAGTACTCCTTTCGAAGGTTGTGCCGAAAGAACTAAAAGAATGAAAACTCAGAAATTGCGAGAATCCACACCAGTTGCCGTATTAAATTATGCTACTCAAATGAGTTTGAGAGCGGAAGGATAGGTAAATGCTTCCAAAGTTCTAAAAGAAATTACAAGTACCAACCCTTATAGAGCAAAGGAATATAGAAGCACTTATAAGAAGTCATTGGAAACAAATTCTTTGAAGATGTCAGGTGAAGATGCGCTTGCAGTTGCGGTTGATGCCCAATTATCTCGGCATCAATATAATATAATTAGAATGAGTGCACCAGAAAAATTTCCTTCTTACAAGATTATTCAAGTCGCAAAACAAGAATGCTATCTCCTTCCGAACACCTTGCAATTACCACAACTTCGGTAGATGTTACTGTGCAAGTCTTAGTTGACCACACTATTCAGCGTTTGTTGCAATCACAAAAAGATGTCATTTTCTTAAAAAATTAAGAATTAGATAAACTGTGCTTGTTTGCAAAGTGGAGGTTTGACGTAAGTTCGGGACATAGTTCCTACAAACAGGCTTTTCATGGTTTTGAAGCATCTGATTCGTCTGTCTTCATAACCTGTGTTGTTCCACTTCGACTAACCTGGAATGCAAAAATTGTATGGCAAAATCCGGGACCGGCTTCTACAGGATACTGCAGGCCTTTAAAAATCGAGTTCGTAAAAGAGTCAATAGAAAAATCCATTGCAGAAAAGAACAGAGTAGATCAGCAAATAAAAAAACTTGCAAAAGACAGCAGCGCTGATTGAGGGAAGATCGCTGCTTGTTAGTCATAACTTAGTTTTTACTATGATTGACGGTAAAGCGTGCAAAGCTCTTACGGACACGTCATCAATACAAAAATGCTATTTGTGTGGCGCAACTTCTAAACAGTTCAATTGTATAGAGGATATGATTGCACGAAAATTGAAACCGAGAACTTGGAGTTTTCTGTTCTTTATGGCTGGATACGATTGTTGCGGAAAATAAAGCGCGGATCCAAAAAGAATTCAGAGATAGATGTGGCCTGATAGTAGACAAATCAAAGCCCGGATTTGGTAATTTTAATGACGGAAATACAGCCAGACGTTTTTTTTCAAAATCTTCTTTCTTCTTCTGCAGACATAACCAAAGTTGATGTACAGCTCATTAAAAAGATGCACATTATTATTATGGTAGCTGTATCTAGTGGCTTTGAAATTGATGTCAAGAAGTTCAGGAAATTTTCGCATGATACAGCCAGATATTATGTTGAGAAGTATCCCTGGTATAATATGTCACCCACGGTCCACAAATATTTCATTCGTGGACCAGAAATAATATCGCATGCTTTATTACCCACTGGCCAACTGACAGAGGAATCCCAAGAAGCACGAAACTAGGACTTCAAAAAATATCGAGAGCATCATTCGCGAAAATCTAGTCGTAGAAAAACTAATGTAGATGTTTTTAACTCTTTTTTGATAAGTTCCGATCCAATAATCACCAGCAAGAGGAAACTACCCAACAAAAAAACATCAACACACACCCGAGGAAGTATTGTATTTATGACGAAGATTACAATAGTGAAGATGAACATGAAGATTCCGTTACAAATTATAATTAATAATAATAATAATATATATGCATAATATTAATAAATCGATTTTATACAAAATTGTGAAGCAGTGTTTTTACCTTAAATGGGGCGTTTTTGTGGGCGTGGCCATGAGTGGACTGGATATCTTCTTTTACACAGTTTCAATAATCAACAGACAAAATTTCAGGATCCTGGCCATATTGGTTGTATTTGACGCCAACTTTGAGCCTATTCTGCCCCACTGTGCATCGTGCGCTATCTAGCTCTCGTAAGCTGCATGGGAGTGAATTCCATAGACGGATAGCAGCAATAAAGAACTGTCTCTCAGATGTTAAACATTCAAATCGCGGAAGCAGTAAACAAGCAGATATGTCGGATGCCGGAAACTGGATTTTTTCGTAAAGGTATGTTGGTTGCCTACATTTAAGAATGCTGAAAAGAAGAATGAGCGTGCGAAATTTAATATAGTTTTCGAATGACATGTTCACTAAGTTTTTAGCAAGATGTGAAACATGGTCATATCTTCTGAGACAATAAACATATCTAATTGTGGTATTGAATGCTACTTGCAGCTTCCTTTTGCTCTCAGCGTCGCAATTATAAAAAAATTCGCATCCATAAATAAGTATAGGAATAAGTAAAGCGTTAGCAAGAAGCAGTTTTGTTTTGAATGATGTAACCTTTGGGACAATCCATAGAGTTCGAAGAAAACCATATGTCTTACCTACTATAGAATTTATATGGTTGTGCCATGTTAGTGTTCTATTGAAGACTACACCTTCATTTTTTGAAGAATCAACGAATTCATTATTTGAATCATTCAACATTATATCTGGAAAATATAACAAATCTAATTTAGTTTTAGAAATAATCAAACATTTAGATTTGCCTGGATTGATTACTAAGCCACATTTTAACGACCAATCTAAAATTCGTTGAAGCTCTTCATTTAAATCATTAGGGTAGCTATGTCATTTATGTAAACTGAAAATAAGAGAGGCCCTAAAATCGACCTTTAGCTAAGGCAAGAAAATCAGATAGAACACCCTTTAATAACACAGCCTGCTTTCTTTCACTTAGATAAGATGAGGTTAGTCAATTGCACAAGGAGAAACGGAAAAGTAGTGTCTTAATTTCTTGATAAGAATACAGTGCTCTACCATCTCAAAAGCCTTAGAAAACACTAATAATACTAAAAACGTAATATATTAATTATTCAGTCTATCCCTAATATGTTATCTTCAACTACATTTAACAGGGCTGTTGTACAACTATGTTTACCACGGAAACCTGACAGAACTGGAAGAAGCAAATTATTACGAATGAGAAACTCATTTAGTTGTTTATGCATGATCCTTTTACATATCTTGAAAAGAAAAGGCAGGATTGATACTGGTCTAAATTCATCACCTATTGAGTTTTTAGGGATCGGAATTGTTTTTGCCAATTTACTTGTTTCGGAAAAATACCAGTCATCAAAACGGTATTAATGAAGTGCCTTATAAATTGTAGCAATGTTTGCACAATTGCCTTAACGAAAACTGAATGAATCTCATGAATTTCACAACAATAGGAGAGTCTCTATTCTCTATTTAGCATCGGCTGCAATTTCAGGTCTCTCACAGGCTTCACATCGTTTTTGAAGTTCAGTCATTTCCTCTTCGAGGGTCTGCGATTCAGCTATCCGCAATTTCATCTCTTCATGTTGTGTTTGCAGAGTTTGAATGGGTCCTTCAAATGCGTTGACACGAATTCTCTTGTCATTCGTTTTAAGTTATTAAGAGATGTTTCAGCCGTTGAGATGCGATTAACGATTTCATCGGTTAGTTTTGCAAGATGTTCTTCCAAATCAGAAATCGTTACGGCCGTTGCAGGATTGTTGGCAGTTGATGTTTTGTTCACAGCGCCTTTCCTCTCAAAGGGGATGGTGTTAAGCTTCGGCGTATGTACATTATCTTTACATGGTGTTAGCGTTGACTGTTTCTCTTTTCCAAGATTTGTTGACCGCGTATTTCCCTCCATTATCTTCGTAAGAAGTGTGAATCAAAAGCGAGAGCGTACTTGCAAGATTATAATGAAATTAAATTCTTATTACACTATATAGGGTATGAAACAAGTTTAAAAGTATTTAGCACTGTGCAAGCCAGAGTTTTATATGTCGCTCTTTAATGGTAGCGTGAAGAGATTAGAGATATTGAAAAAATTTGCCGGACGAGACTATCGTCTAAGTCACGAAACCACATTGTGTGTGGTTTTATCTTACGGCGCTAGGTCGAATGGTTTTGTTATTTGTAGTTGACGCACAAGTTTTGTTTCGTCCAGAGTTCGGACAATTTCAAGGTTAAAATGAATTCAATATTTCAATTATCATGAAGACGAGCACTAAGTTTGCGAGCGAAGTTTGTTACTTCGTAACTCTCGATAGTAATTCATCGGCCTCTGTGAATATCACAATATCTTACGTACTGTAGGATGTTTGTTTGGGTCCAAATGATAGGACTCATTTCTTTCAACACAATCGCTTTATTTAACACAACTACAATTTATAATTCAATCGCTTTTCTCAATCACTTTTACTTAAACCGCTTAATCACTTCTCTTAATTCATCTTTCAAATCCCACTGTTGAACTCGACTCACCTCTTTCTGATACTTGTATAGGGTTTTCCAATAGGGACTTGACAACTTTGAATTTAATTTGTGAACGCACTCTTTCACTAATCATCAAACTGTCACTGTCAATTTATTCAGTAAACTCAACATTTTCATCATGGTAAAGTACACGAACGAGCAACGTCTGCAAATTATAAAAATTTTCTACCGAAATTCGGAGTTGGTGACTGCAACTTTAAGAGCGTTAACTCCAATTTTCGGTCGTAATTCTCGCCCTAGTAGACAGGCAATACCAAGTTTAGTGCAAAAATTTGAGTCTACATATTCGTTGTGTGATGTTGCCGTGTCAGTGAGACAACGGGTTGGTCGAAGTGTCGAAAATATCGCTGCCGCTCAGGCGTCTGTAGCAAAAGACCCAAATCAGTCAATTTCACGGCGTTCTCAAGAATTGGGCATCGCTCAGACCACATTATGGCGTATTTTGCGTAAGGATCTTGGTTTACACCCATACAAGATGAAGCTGACTCAAGAATTGAAGCCGATGGATCATTTGAAGCGACATACGATTAGGTTCTGGAGAAGATGCGCCAAGATGATGAATTTCATCGCAAAATCATCTTCAGTGACGAAATTCATTTTTGGCTCAATGGGTTCGTGAATAAGCAAAATATGCGTTATTGGTCGGGTGAAAATCCACATGTGCTTCACGAATCACCACTTCATCCAGAAAAAAATAACTGTTTGATGCGGTTTGCATGTTATTGGGCCATATTTTTTCATCGACGATAATGATCGTCACGTTACTGTGAATGGTCAGCGTTATCGCGCCATGATCACCGATTATTTTTGGCCCGATTTGGAAGATATGGACTTGGATGACATGTGGTTTCAACAGGATGATGCCATAAGCCACACAGCACACACTACAATCGATTTATTGAAGAGTAAGTATGGTGAGCGTGTTATCTGAAGAAATGGGCCAGTCGATAGGCCGCCTCGTTCGTGCAATTTAACGCCGCTTGACTATTTTCTGTGGAGCTACGTTAAGTCATTGGTTTATGCCAACACGCCGACGACGTTGGAAGAGCTCAGAGCCAACATCGAACACAAATAGCGGCCGTTGGGTCCAACGAATCGACCGCTGCAAACGTGCCCGCGGTGGCCATATGCACGAAGTCGAGTTCCATTCATAAATGTTTTGATTGTACTTCAAGGCGATAATAAAGTTTTTGAAATATCTCAAATGGTTTGCGTTTTATTTAAAAAAAAAAATTTGTCAAGTCCTTATTGGAAAGCCCTATATTTATACTCATTGCCATCTTTCGAGAAAGCTAATATTATATATGTATATTCGCTAAATCGTTTTCAAATATTTATCATTATTCATCCAATGGAAAAGTTTTCTGCTATTCAAGTATAGATGACGCTGTTCGCATTTTAAATGGGATACCATGGAATATTCGCGATTGCTTTTAGCGTTTAGTTTGGAAATATTTGCAATAAAGAGATATTGCTTGATTTGGTAGAACCCCAAAGTTGTATACCGTATGCCCCTGCAGAGCTCCCATGCAGCTGCAAGTCTGGTTATTATGAGTGTTCACCCGGTATCTCATAGGGAAATTACGTTTACGATGAACACTTTTCAGTTCAGGAGATGTCTGCATTGTCGGCGGAGATGTGAGAACCTCTGCCACAATTCGTGACCTTCCCCTATCCGTCGTCGCCTGAGAAGCTCGTATTTTATCCCAGCGGTACATAGCTAACAAATCAGTAGTTTTAATGTGGAGAAAATTTCTGTCCTTACGAGCACAAATGACATCACGTGTCCACCGAAACCGTGAATTTTATTAAGCCTACGATGTACACTTGAATCTTTTTATTTATATAACTTAAGCCGTTTTTTTTTTCATCGCCTATATATTGGTTGGCTTCGCCAATGCTATGAGGTCTTGTTAATAGTGTATGTTACATATCATACGGGTATATTTTTTCCTTGGGACATTTTCTGAAACTGTGGTTTGTGTCGGTCTCTTTCAACCTCTCAGCCAATTACAGCTGTATCCTTTGATATAAGTAGGTCAGCCTAAAAAAAGATATCTTTGTTAGTACAGCAAAAAATAATATCAGTGTCTAAACTCATCCACAACT
This sequence comes from Volucella bombylans, assembly GCA_949129095.1. Lineage (NCBI taxonomy): Eukaryota > Metazoa > Arthropoda > Insecta > Diptera > Syrphidae > Volucella > Volucella bombylans. The sequence goes on along the minus strand of OX422143.1, from coordinate 106,261,585 downwards.
CTATCAAAATATATTCGATCGACCTTCTACCCATTCTAATGAATCTATTTAAAAATATGTCGTAAGCCAGGAAATAATCGTGTCCCTTTTCCCTCAGAACGAGGTCTTCCGGCAATGTCAATCTGTATCAATGAATTTCTGATGCCAAAAAAGGCATTTGCCGTCTCTGTTATTATGTGCGAATTTCCTTCGTCATAAATAAGGACAACTTCCATACTCACTGTACTCCCTAAGGCCTTTGCTTTAATAAAAATCGATATTTCAACTACCACACTTTTGGTGTGTGGTGTATCCTTTGATTACCTTCCTTGCATCGTCGTTACACATCGGGCAAACATCCTTAGATGGAAGTGATTATATGGCACTTAAACTTGTATATTTGATCGATGCCGTAATATTTATAACTAATCATATATAGTCCTAACGAGGATATGCAAATCATAATGTACTAAGCTGATAATAGTGGATGTCCTCATACCTGACAAGACATTGATTATAGCATATATGTACAATATAAATAATTATTATTTAATACAAATATATGTATGCATATGTATGTATTTTCCTTAGTTAGTGATCAATAAATTTTTAGATAAATCATAGCCATAATCGATGTGTAACTTGTCTGCCATTCTTTGAGAATTGTCTTTGCAATGGTTTAATTGTGAGTCAAATAGCTTAATGCTCGTGGTACGTGCTTGAAAAACAAATACTTAAGCTAAGCTACTCGTAACTTCAGTTATCTCAATGCAAAACTTGGGTATTATATATGATACAGAGATCAATTTCCGCACCCACATTGATTCTGTAATTAGCAAAGCTATCTCTGAACTAGGCTTTGTTAAACGATGGTCCAAAATTCGATGACCTTTACGTCACAAGATCCCTTTATCGACACTTCTCGAATAGGCCAGCCAGCCACGCAATTTGAGGTCTGTATCTCTTTTTCGACCAAACAACCATCGAACGGCATACTGTTTTAACAAGCCAGTGGACCATTTGCTATTATAACAGCCAATGTGTTGGATTTCTGTTGCGAATTTGTTGAGTGGAGGGTCTTCGATGAGTACCAGTAGTTATTGACTGTCCGAGAGTATGTTGACTCTTTTATTTTGTTTACTTAGTAGAATTCATAATCCAATCCTATAAAGCAGTTAGTTCCGCTTGAAAGGTGGTGGTATTCTTACCCTAAATGAAAGGTGGCTTCGATCTACCAACGCCTTGAGACATTTACAAACCATCTGCCGCCCATTTGAATTAAAATAATCAAAGGACCACATAATAATATTCTGAATAATAGTGTTTAGTATCTGAATTGCAACAAAACGAATAAAAACTGCTGCAATCCAACCGAGGAAACGAATTTATTGAAAGGTATTACCGGTGTTGTGTCCAAGATCCAAATGGACGGGAGACATATTTTCTACATTCGATTGACCAATATAAAGGAAAATGAGCATTAATAAATCGAGAGCGCAATTACAATATATGTTTGTTATCATTAAATGAAGGGTAAATTACGTTAATTTTATTAAGTTAAACAAAACGCTAGCACATTTCAGTCAATCTTAAACATTCTGCCCCATCTGAATATCGTTCAGCATATTGGGAGTGTTGCCACCTTCTGATGTGGTGGTACTAAATTTCCGGTGGCTGTTTTCAGAGTGATGACGCGAACTTATTTACTTACTTAAGGTAGCGCTACAGTCCGGAGTGGACCTAGGCCTCAACCAACAAGCGTCTCCAGCCAGCTCGATCCTTAGGTAGTTGCCTTAAACTTCGCATGTTAAGTTGGCTGAAGTCCCCTTCCACTTGCGTACACTACCTGAGTTGCGGTCTTCCTCTACTGCGCTGTTCCTCGTTGGCGAGCTCGAAGACTTTCGAACCGGAGCACTGATGTTCAGTTGCACTACATGACCCAGCCCTCTCAGTCGTTGGACCTTCACTCTTCTGGCTAGGTAAGTTGGTAGGTAAAAGTGGCTGTTGGAAAGACCAGACCCACATCACATTGTGATACCATGTGGATCTACGAGTATGATCCTCTTACTAATGGAACCAGTTTGAGCTTATGATAAAGCGTAAGAGAATGCTAACGTCTATATTTTCTAGATCGTTTAGCTCTCTGGGAGGAAGCCGGATATGTACAGAGTAGGTGGAGGATTGTCTCCTCATCTTCCTCGTCCATGCAGCTTCTACAGAAATCATTTGTAAAAGCGCCAAGACTTCTAGAGTGCTTGCCAAGACGCAAAGTCCAGTGATGAGACCTATGATGGCGCTGATATGTTTCCTATTTAGAAGGATCAGACTTTTAGTGCGATTCAGATCTTTCTTTGGCCAGATCTGTTTAGTCGCTAGACATGTTGGTCCAACAGTCCACCTAAGGTCAATTTGGTATAGCTGTACTATCCTTTTCCGATAAAATAGGTAGAGTGGTTTAAATTTTGGCGAGTTCATCGGCCTACAGTTCCCTGGAATATCTCTGTGGCCCGGCACCCAGCAAAGGTGACGGTTGAACTGCTCTGCCATATCCATAAAAGATGATCGGCATTCAAGTGCGGTTTTAGAATTTAATGAGACCAAGTCCAGGGACTTGACAGCGGTCTGACTATCCGAAAAGATGCGGATATCACGTTTTTCTTCAGCCAGGACAGAGCTCCTTTAATCACTAAAACTTCCGCCTAGAATATGATACAGTGAGTTGAGATGTATAGCCAGTGGGTTATGCGAGGTTGGAGGGCCCATTTATTCCCAATGGCATTTTTGGAAGAGAATAAAGCCATTGTAGCTTTCTTGACTCTTTCTTGAGTGATAGGTTTCCAGTTTGGTTCCCTGTCAAAAATGAGACCCAGATATTTTGTTTTATCGAAAAAACTAAACTGGTGCCGTTTGTGTATATAGTGTATTTTGCATTTCCTGGAAAAGAGGACAAGATCAGTTTTATTGAGGTTTACACCCAATCCACAGCTCTTCTGGCTATGTCGATGTCGCTGTACAGCCAGTACAGCCTTCTTCCACTCACTGTCTATGCAGACGGGACCGAAAATCACCCGAAGAGTTTCCCTCTTAAAGCAACCAAGAGTACCCACATCCATTTTTGATAAAGTCAATGCCTCTGCTCCATAGAGCAGGACTTGGTATATTAAGGTTTTATATAGGGTCACTTTTGTTTTTCGACAGAGGACTTTGCTAGTCAATTGCCTTATTGACCCAAGGAAGCAGCGATTGGTAAGAGTTATATTTAAAGCTGGCATCGTTGTCTGAATTGATAGCGGAGCCTAAGTAGACAAAGTCCTTAACTACCTCAAAGTTATATAAGGTCGGTATTTCCATTGCTCCTACTATTTAGGACTCTTTCCGAGCAGATGGAAAACAACATTTATCCAGACCGCCCCTAAAAAAGTCGAATCTTCTTCGCTCTCCTCCTACAGACCCATTGCATTTGCGTCCCTTCTTTCCAAGGTCATGGAAACGCTGATAAATCGTCAGCTCATGAACACGAAAACTTCTTAATGACCAGCAGTACGGTTTTCGTAGCAACAGGCCCACTGGTGACTTGATGGCATGTCTCACCGAAAAGTGGAACCAAAACGTACATCAATCTGGCGAACGCAAGATAGTTGCACTTGATATTTCTAAGACGGAGTTTGGCATCAGGCTCTTTTGTCGAAAATGCGTGCTGAACGTTCAATTCAAGTTGTCTTTAATGGTTTCCAGTCTGATAATCAGAAAATAAATGCTGGTGTGCTCCGACACTCTTTTTAATTTTCATCAACGATCTCTTGTATGTTACTTCTAATCCAATATATCCCTTTGCTGATGACAGTACTCTCTGCTTTTCGTATTCGTTCCCAGACTCATGTCCCTGCTCGTCGGCTTTACAATAGGAACCCCAGCGTATGTTAAGCTCATTAAATTTTGACATTAATATCATAACTAACTGGGGAACCACTAACAGAGTAGAATTTATTGCTTCCAAAATACAGTGCTGCCTGATGTCGTTAAAGCAAAATTTAAACACCCAGCCAGTTCCACCGTCGAAACCGAAATACTTTCCATTCTCGGTATGTGTGTCAATGACAACTTACGATGAAATGATTGCATATTCGATGTCATCAAAAACGTTGCGAAATGTCTAGGTTTCCTTAGGCGGTGTAAGGAATATTTCTCCCCCTCTGATCTGGCCTCAATATATAAGGCATTCATCCGCCAGATATAAGAATACAAGGCCCACATTTGGTCGCGTGCGCCCAAAACATCTCTGCACCTACTAGATAGGATTAAAAACCGTGCGATAAAAGTCGTAGTTGATACCAGAGCTGTAAACTTTCAAGTACAAGTAGCAGTACCAGTACCAGTACCGGGACTTGTACTTCAGTACTTGGATACTGGTACTTGAAAAAGCCAAGTACCAGTATTTTTCAAGTACTTCGTCGCAAGGTACTTGAGCAGTACTTCCAAGTACTTGAGCAGTATTTCCAAGTAATTGACCAGTACTTTCAAGTAACCAGTACTTTCAAGTTCTTGCTCAGTTCTTCAATTCAAAGTACTTTATTTTGGTCTGTTTTTAAAAAATTTCTAAAAAAATGTTTATGTGTTTGATTGTATACAGTCTTGTAATTGTATAGAGAGTCTCTATTAGAGACTAGGTGATTCCTGAATTACCTGAATTTTTACCTTTCTTGTAGAATAAATAGTAAATAAATGCATTTATACATACATAAATGGCTAGAAATTAATCAATCACCAGAAAAATTGTTTAGAATCAGAAATTGGGTAAGTTGGGTAAGCTTCCCTTCGCCTTACGGCTCACGGGTTTTAAAATTTCGAATACATTAATTTTCAGCAGTCCGCTCGCTTATGATTGCTATTACAATAACTGGACTTACAGTTTCGAGTGTACTGCTCAAAGAAACACTATCTCCTGATGAAATACATAATAATTCTCCTTTACAAATTGACGTAGTAACAAATCTTACTCAATATCCTAGGAAGTACTTGAAAGTACTGGTCAAGTACTTGAAGTACTGCTCAAGTACTTGGAAGTACTGCTCAAGTACTTTGGTACTTAAGTACCTGATATTTGGTACTTGTACACAAGTACTTGAAAAATACTGGTACTTGCCTTTTTTCAAGTACCAGTACCAGGGTACTGAAGTACAAGTACCAGTACCTAGTACTTGTACTTGAGAGGACTGAAGTCCTGAAATACTTAAGTACTTTACAGGTCTGGTTGATACTAATATCTCTCAGATAATGGACACCCTCTAACACCGACGCAATGTCTCGTGTCTCCCCCCCCCCCCCCCAGTTTGACAACACCACCAGTGCTGCATAGGCATTTCGCCCCTTCAAACTTTTAACCGTATCATGCGCCAGTCTATGAATGCTCATCATTATAACCACAAGCCCACTTTCGGAAATAATACCTTGATCACTATTTCCGGAATAACCACCGTGTGGCGCTCCCATTGTTCCGATGTGATAAATCTGTTATTGGTATTCCCTCTAAATCATCATAGCTTGACATTTGCAAAAGTTACGTAGCCAAGAGTACATCTATCTCTGGGTGTATTGGCGATTTTTTACAATTTTAGAAATGGATTTAAATTTGCAACAGCGGCAGACCATCGACATCGAAAACCGACGAAAACATTGATGGAGTAAAAGAAATGTTGGTCAATAACCGCAAATTAACCATCAGAGAGATAGCGGAGGACTTGAATATTGCCTATGGATCCGTCCAAGACATTTTGATTAATGATTTGGGTTTCCGTCGTGTAGCAGTAAAGTTGGTGCCAAAATACGAGTACCTCAATTTCATGCAAAAACGAGACCGTGTTGACGTGGCAAAATAGATGGTTTGCGAGGCTGAATCCGATCCCACATTCATCAAAAAGATCATTACTGGAGACGAGACGTGGGTTTATGAGTACCACACGAAAGCCACAGATCAGACAAGTGAATGGCGTTCACCAAATGAGCCGAGACCAAAAATAACCACCTCGTTTTCAGTCAAAAAAGAAGGAAATGCTCACGGTTTTCATGGATTACAACGGTGTACTGCATCATGAATTTTTGCCAGAAGGCCAAACAGTAAACAAAGAGTATTAATTGGGCGTTATGATATGTTTGCGTGAAGTAATTCGCCGGAAGAGACCAGAATTGTGGGCAGAAAACTCGTGGATTTTGCACCATGATAACGCACAGTCGCGTCGCACAGTGCCATAATCATTCGTAAATTTTTGACGAAAAATGCAACAAATACCATCCATCAGCGACCGATTTGGCTCCCTGTGACTTCTTTCTGTTCAGTCGAGTTAAAAAACTACTACGGGGAACGCATTTCAGCAGCCAAGAGGAAGTAATGGAAAAATCGCAGGAATCACTGATGGACATACCGAAAACCGAATATAAAAAATGTTTCGAGGATTGGATCAAGCGCTGGCATAAGTGTGTTGCAGTCAATGGGGATTACTTTGAACAATATAGATTTAGATGAATAAACTTGTATTTCTAATTTTCTGAATAAATTCTTGAACTTTTTGATCAAGCTGGTACCCTAAATTATCGTGATTCATTCCTCTGTCGTACAACTTGCTTATGGAATACCCTACCTAGCTCTCTATTTCCTAGTCATTATAACCTTCAAACATATAAAAGCAACGTTCATCGGTAGCTCTCTTAGCATCCTCCCTGATTTTCTTCGACTGCGCTGTGTGCAAGCATTTTAAGAGTACCTTAAGTTTATAAAAAAAAACCTGGTTATATTGCACGAAAAGTAGTCCGGCTATTTAATTTTTAGATTAGGCAATATCAGTGTGAGGCCCTGAAACACCAATATCCTTAGTGTTATGAGTGTAAGTATCGAATTTAACCAAAACTCCCGCAACTCACATTAAATCGTTGTTGTGTTGCATACATAATGGCATAGAAGCAAATTTTAGAGAGTAACAAAAAGATTCATTGAAATCTTTACAACTTTTTGTACTTAAGTCTGCAACTATTTACAACCCTGCAACATCAATCAATTCTCCTACATGCCTGTACTCGTTGTATTAAATTGGACGTCAGTTGAAACGTTGACATATTTCTGCTGTTACAAAGTTTCATCTTGTATCTGTCTATTAAACAATGAATACAATTGTTTAATTGAAGTTACATCCCCTTATTTGAGATGTATCATACACTCTACACTCTGTGTACACAGTTAAACAGTCATATGCAAAAGTCGCAAGCCATTTATCTGGCACGCCTTGTTCCATGACCTTAAGTTCAACTACTCATTCTTGCTACATAACATACATTTGTATGTTTGCCTCGCAAGAAATTCCTATTTAGAGCAGAAAATCTACACATGTTTATACTGACTTTAGTTGAATATGTACAACAAGTGGCTTCGCTACCGACTGGAGATACAATACATCATCGGGACTCCTTTGACTTGCTTTAAGATTAAAAAAAAAAAATATAAAAAAAAAACCATGTAAAGAACTGTGCATTGTTCCTGATACCCAGATGATTTATTTAATTTAAGTCACTCATACTTCTGCCATGCGGCTGCTAGTTTTTATCTTCACGAGTTTTTACGTTCAGAAAAAGGCCAATCCAAAAAGTTGAAATCGATGCATACCACTTTGTCATGACAGCAAACCTTAAATGATCTGGTTTTGTGGGGAATTGTTGAGGATTCATTTTCCGGCAATTAAAAAGGATTCAGTGCGGGACTGACATGTCATTTGAGATGAAGAATTTTCTTAATAATTTTAAGTTGATTGTGAAAGAGAACCCTGGAAATGAGGTTAGTTTTAAGATGAAGATGTTCATTAAGAAGGTTAAGCGCTGCTGATATAAAAGAGTAACCTAAGGATGCAACCTTCAGCCGGCTCATAGAAAAATCAATAAAATACAGTAGACGAGACTTTCTTCAACTTTAAGTCTATTGTACTCTCTGTAATTTAATTTAAAATCTTTCAGTCTTTCGAAGAAAAATGAGAAAGCGCTTCAGTGATAAAGTGCAATACTTACAGTATCAGCAGTCAGCACGCACTGCGTCAGATTTTAATTTTTTTTTAATTTTTCGTGGGGGCTGACGCCTCCATTTATTTCGCTTAATACAATCTTAAACTAACTTAAAAAACTAGGACCTAAAAACTAACGACAATTAAGGGCTAGGAAATAAGGGAATGGTGGAGAAGATCAAATTTAAGACGAGAAGTGCTCAAGTTAAAATCAAAAAGGGAGAGGTTTGAATTCACCTTACGAAGCATGGGGCAGATTGGTTCGTCGGAACCATAAGAGATGCGGTGGGGTGGAATATAGAAGAGAGCGTAAATTACGAGGGTTAGTGTTAAATTAAAGAGGTCTTCCAGTATTGGGTATTGGGGTGAAGAAATAGCTTTGAAGAACTTAGTGTCGTCGGCGTAAATGGATAGGGGGCAGTGTATCATAATCTTCTCAAGATCGTTTATAGTTAGAATGAAAAAGAGGGGACCTAGATAGCTGACTTGTGGGGCACGAGAAGTGGCTAAAAACGGGGTTGACAAGGCTGACCTAAAACGAATTCTATAATAATGGTTCTGCAGATAAGTAGATATCCATTTTAACAATCGAGGGAAGACAATTTGAAAAGGATCAGTTGATGTGATATTTTATCCAAGCCCTTAAGGAAGTCATTAGCAATAACATCGGTTTCGCTACTATTTTTCAGAGCTCAAAGCGCAAAGTATACGAGTTCAACTAAGTCTGTAGTAATTGATCTACCTTTCAGATATCCATGCTGTCCGGGTGATATAAGTGACTTCGATTATGGAACCTCCAAGTACTATTGCACTTGGAAGGTGGTAGACACAATTTACGGGATGTGGCCAACCAGATCGTAAGTTGTGAGGTATTGGACCGCCCACTGGTCCAACGGTGGCCGTGGTGTAGTGATACTAGCAAACGCTTCTCACTCGGAGGGTCCAGGTTCGAATCCTGCCCATGGCAAGTCAGTTTTTCTTTGTGTAATTGGAACTTAGACAGAAAAATTCTGCGTGTGAAGGTATAACACTGACACGTAGAGATTTGGCTGTTGTAGAGTTTCAAGCACAGAAAAAAAAATACTGTGAATTATACCTCGAATCACTCTGAGTGAAGAAAAAACTCTCCGTCCTATTCGGACTCCCCCCCCCCTCCCCCCCCCCCCCCTGGACAGCGAATATCGAAACCAAAACACACCTGAGTTTCAAACCACTACAAAACAAATAATTTTCCTTTCTCCTACTTCCACCTTTACGCCCGCGCCCAGGCAACGTAGTTGGTTACTTCATTCTATGATCCCTTTTTGTGAACCGAGATTATGAAAGAGATCTTCCAAGCTTCCAAAACAAGGGGCAATTCCTCTTGTGTGCCGGACAGATGAAATAGGGTGGAAATTGGGTGCGAAAGATTGGAGGCACAGTTTTTGAGAAATATTGCTAGGAGCCCGTATGTTTGTTGGATAATCACATGCGATCGCTGCGAAACTGGAAAGTCAAATTTTCTGTAGAGATAGTATGGTTGGCCAGTTCGCATGACTTGGTGGATGCAACACAAAGCTTTGAATTTCAAAAAGTTAACAAAGGAACAGCCAACAATTTTTATTGAGTATTGTGAAACGTGGTCCCAACGTCGAAGATTGTAAATGTAGGTATCTGGTAATGTTGTGAAATATAACATTTAAAATTCTTAACGAGATAGAGTCGGTGTTACAATAAGCTTCGCAGCAGTACAGCAGAGTAGGTAGAGGAACTTTAGTTTTGGTTTTGATAGGGACGAAGTGTTTTGAGGCAAATAAAACGTGAATGGCAGCATAAACCAGGTAAGCGTGTCATTAAAAAAGATTCCAAGATTCCTTACTTTTTCAACGTAGGTGATCATGGAGTCACCTAGTTTGTTGTGCGGAAGCAGCGACCAATCTAATTTGGTATGTTTTATGACAATCTATTTACATTTAGCTGGATTCAGACTCAGATTATTACTGTGTGCCCACTGCTGTATACAATACAAATTATCGTTCATTGCTTTTGATGCCTGGGAAAGTTCACCTAGTGGGCTACTATTAAAGACCTATACATCATCGGCGAACATGAGGACGGTGGAGTGTCTGACCGTCTGGGGGAAATCGTTAATGTAAAGCACGAAAACAAAGAGGGCCTAAAATTTATCACTTTGGTACAGCACTGCAGACTGGGAGAAGACCTGACGTCTTATCTCCAACAACCACACATTGATGTTTCCCTGTAAGGTATGATTGAAAAAGTTTGTTTGCGGTTGAAGAGAAGCGAAACAAGCTTTTCGCATGATCGACTGAGTCAAAAGCCTTGGAGAAGTCGAGCAGAGTAAGCAAACTTACTTCTTTCCTATTCATTGCTATGCGTATCTCATCAACACTATTAAGTAGTACGGTCTTACAGCTCCGATTAGCTCTGAACCCAGACTGAGTACCATTAAGGAGATTATTGATATCGAGAAACCTTTGTATCTGTCTTGAGATCACTTTTTCAAAAACCTTTAACAAAAAGGGTAGGATAGAAATTGGCCTAAAATCTATTGAACCACTGCCACCCCTCGGAATTGGAATAATCTTGGCATTTTTCCAATCAACTGGGATCTAAGAGATTGCTAAGATAGAGTTGATGATAGATGTTTGATAGATGTTTGAGGTAGGGCAAAATAAAGGGTAAAAGCTATTTAACGAACCTGGGATCTATATTGTCAAAACCTATGACATTTGATTTTACTGACAGTAATGCTGCAACGACATCAGTATCATCAAGCAAGGTAGGGCTAAAGGGTCTATCAGCTTCTTCGGGTGGTACATTTGAACTGGTTTTGTTAAGATCCAGAAATTTTACATTCAAAATATTACAATCAATGTTGCCGGGGACTTTGCGGTTCTGTTTACGGATACCTAAATTTCTTAAGGTCTTCCAGACATTCTTCCCAAAACCCGTAGGGTTGAGGTGGTTTGCGTAGTGATTTTGTTTAGCCAATCTAATTTTATGCACAACTGTATTGCGAAGAGTGGAGTAGATTGCATGCAGCTTAGGAAATCTATACCGCTTCCATCTAGAGTACGCTAAGTTTCTCAATAATATCCCGATTTATTCATAAGAGAATTGTATAACAAATTACCTTCCTGCGTAATGGAACATGAGCTTCGAATAACTGCCCGATATTGCTGTTTAAAAACTACAGTTAATCATTGACTGAGGTGAGCTTATAGCTAGGTGCAAGAAGTTGATTATAAAGTAGCGCCTGTTCAGGATCGTTAACAAAAAAGATATCAAGTAAGGTGCTAGAGCTACTGGTAAAATGAATCGGTGCCGAGAAGTTGACAGGGGATAAGCCTATGGAGCCGATCATAGGTGCGGAGGTGCTATCTGAGAGGCTATACAAGAATGCTGTTCTAAGCTAACAAGCAGTGGTGCAATATCGACATTTTTATGGGGTCTGTAGGCCGTGCAGATTAATATTTGCAATGAACTGCAAGTAATCTTCTCGAAAAGATATTGCAGGGGGCAGTCGAGGTGCGATTTATGAACGAGATCACATGTAATGCCATCTCTTACATACATTGCGGCTCCCCCACCCGATCGCCCATTCCTGTCAGAAGGGAATAAATTGTAACCGTCGACCTAGTAAATTTTATCACAAAACTCCGGATCAAACCATATCTCAGAAACACAAACAATATCAACGCCAGACTTTATAAATAAATGCCGAAATTCATCCAGTTTTGGATTCAGGCTTTGTGCGTTCAATTGGCAAACTTTCAATCAATCGGGATCAATCACCGTCAATCGAATCTCTGCACGGAGAATCAACTTTAGAGAGGACAGAATCATTAACCATTATGAGAGAGTAATCGTCGTCTCAGAAAAACGCCGAGTACCAGTAGCTTGATGCGAGCGTAAGCCAGAGATTCACAAAGGTAGCGCTCCGCGGTTTCATCATCACCGTAACAGCATGCATCGCAGGATGTTGTATCGCAGTGTAGTGCTTCGTCACGACTCCAGTAAGGAACCTGCACTCTTTCCTCAGCAGGAAGGCTGCTGGCTCCCTAGAGACGTGAGGAAGCACTCCTTTGGTCTGCCTGCAATATGGGGAGTCACGCCATCTGTAATTGTGCTCATATGAAACCCAACTGCAGAAGAACCAACGCAGGTTCGGGTCCTAAAAAACTCTTCTCTGAACCTTGCCTGGCAAGTTCATCGGCGACTTCATTTCCCGTAACCCCATTGTGACCTGAGTCCCAGACACGTTCAGTGATGTCTTACATTCTTGAAGTAGATTGGAAGTCGTAAAATGATTCAGCAAGGCTTTAAGCGCAGCTTGGCTATTGCTACATAAGCAAATTTTTCAACTTAAATTACGCTGCGTTGAAAGAAAAAATAATTTCCACCTTTTTCCAATACTTTCATTGAACTAACCCACCGCGATCGCAACACAATTTTTTCTTTCGAGCTTGTTCTATCGTCATACTATCTGCCAAAGTGAAACAAAAGAAATTGTGTGTTTTAAGTTTATAACATTTTATTTTGTAATTGAGCTGGAAACGCCGCCAAGAGTAAAAGTAACCTATTATTCGGAAAACTTTCCTTTATATAAAAATCGTTCTAGGATGCTGCCTAGATTTGGAATGTCCGTTTTTTTTCATGATGATTTCCTTTGTTTGAAAGTAACCACAACTTTTGCCGCATCAACTTCAAGTTTCTTTGAGATTCCCACCATTGTAAGAACTTTATTTTAATAACTTGAAAACCCTTGTAAAATGTATATTTATTTTTAGAAAATAAAATCAATATTCATTTTTTGTACAAGAAACTTTATGTTAACTGCTAGACAGCACCTGAGATAGGACAAAATGTGGTGTTGATTCGATGAACCAACTTTGCCACAGGTTTATTGTATCCAGTACCAAACGGTGGTCGTTGGCTATATTTTATATTAATTTCAGCACAGTGCATATTAGGTCATATGTTCTCCAAAAAATTAATCAAAATAACCTCAAAAAATGTGTAATTTGCTTAAAAAACTTGCACTGGATCTCATCACGCTACAAACAAGATGAAAAATTAACTTGGCCAATTGCAAGTCTTCAGGTTCTCCTTGGACATATGTCCAAGTTGAATCTATTCTGCTAAACAAAAAATTTGCAAATTTGTAGAAGGGATAAGGACAGGAAGGCCAAAATCGGGTGTGGCAGTTGTCGAAACGCTCTTTGTGGAGAACATAGGCCGCCTGTGTGCCAGGCGTGTATTGATTCTGAACTTTGAGTTATTTTAAATTCAATTAATGGCGTTTTCGATTGGGCGGACAGAAGCCTTCGTTTTGTACTCCGGAGCAAAAAAAGTGACATAAAACTTTCTTCCTTCATTTTTTCAGAAACAAAATTTTGCTTCCGGCTTTCAGAATCAAAATTTCTCTCCTGGATTTTATTTCAAAATGTGCTAACACATATACCTATTCATAAACATCAAATAGTACTCGTATTGTGTGTCAAACTAGATTTCTGTGTTCGTGCAATCGGCTGTGTTTGGCCAATATATTATTCTGAGTGTTCAAATAGATTTTCAAGCAAATATTTTTAAAAGTAAAAATAAAATATATTAGGTGTGCAACTAAGTTCTCCCTGTTTGTTAATAGATGTCTCCATAAGTAAGTAAGATTGTAAGCTTATATATATGGCAAGCAAACCATTTTAACACATTAGCGATTTTGTTTTACAGTCATATAATTTTGGTTATGTGAAAATGTCTGATTTTGTGCCAAATAATCGTCATTTGTGGGAAGGGTTGATTTTCTTCTTTCATTCGAAGAAAACGGCAGGTGAAGCGCATAAAGAGCTCCAAAAAGTTTACGAAGATGCCGCTCCAAGAGAAACATGACCGTTCGCGTAAAGGAAGCAAGGCCACAATCCTTCGAAGACGCTAAATTGGAGGCATTGCTCGATGAGGATCCATTCCAAATGCAAGAAAAGCTTGATTCAGCATTGGGAGCTACCCGCCAAGCCCTTTCCAAGCGATTGCATGCCACAATACGAACAGAGGCACGAAAAAGTGGTTCTATAGCATAGCAACACCTGGCCTCACGTTGTCAAACCCGTAAAACCTACATAGAAACGCTTAAACGGGAAGTCCTACCCCATCCGCCGTAATCCCCAGATATTGCGCCATCCAATTATTACTTGTTCCATTCGATGGCACATGGTCTGGCTGATCAGCAGTTCCGCTCATACCGTAACGGTATTCGAGCTCTGCCCGAAAGATGGGAATGGTTGTACCTAGCGATGGGCAATACTTTGAACGATTCATTTATAACCATTTTTTCACAATAAAGTTGCATTGTCATCAAAAAAAAAACAGAGAAAACTTAATTGCGCACCTAATACCATATTTAAAAAAAGAGGAAGGCTTCTATCCGCCCAATCATAAAACGCCATAAGTGTGTGATCTCAAGACAATTTAAAAAGAAAATTTTTTTTATTTTCGAAATAAGAACAAAATTAAGTGGGGATCCTCCGGACCACAGGGTAGTAATAGTGCTTCTCCAGGAGTTGATAAAGTTAATCGAGTAGCATGTGAGGAAATATTCTGTGCTACCGGAGTTTTATGAACATCTGTTTTCCGCATTATTTGCAAAAAAGGAAAATGTCGACATTCACATGCTAGAGAATTCTCAATGTCTACACCCTAAGATCTGACAGCGGTAACCTGCGAAAGTGAGTCTGGCAAACCACTCTGTCTGACCTCAGCCTATTTCCCCCATGACTCCGAGGTAGTGATCTCGGAGAAGTTAAGGGACTTGGCAAGGCAAAAAAATTAGATGCTGGTAATTAGCTGTGACGCAAACGCCGTACAAACAAGAGGTGAGTGTTTGTATGATTTTATTTTATCTTCCATGGAGAGTAGTCGTCGATGGGTCAATGTCGAATCACCAATGGATACGCTTCAAGGTGAACTTTCAGAACAGGGTATGCAGTTTTCAAAGAAATCCTAGGAAGACTGATTGGGTCAAGTTTACAGAAGAATATACACCTGGATACCCAACCAATCACCTGCGATAATATTGTTAACTTAGAGAGGGCGGTAGAAAATATTAATAAAGCACTAACAATAGCGTTCGAGAAAGCTTGCCCGGCTAACAGAACACCTAAAAGGTCTCAACCAAAATGGTGGAATAGGGAGATAGGTTTAAAAAGGAAAGAGGTCAGGAAGCTCTATAATAGAATGAAACTTTTCAGAAGCGAGAGTACATGGAATGAGTACTAGAAATGTAAGAAACAATTCAAGTACCAAGTTAGAAAGTCTAAAAGGGCTTCATGGCAGAAGTGCTGCGAACCTATCGCGTTAACAGACTAGGTTTCGAAGGTACGCAAAAGGATGTCAAAGGAAGCGAGCGTTCCTAGCTACCTCTGGAAAATTGACTGGGTGACAAAAGGTTCTGGCAACGCAGATGGAAACCCACTTTCCGGAATTCACAGTTTCAGACGACCCTGGCATGCTACATTCATCTCTCAGTCCTTTCAGCCGTACAAATCCGGTCCGTTTGGTATTCTACCGATCATGCTACAGAAAGCACTGGAGGTAGCAATCCAAAAAATTATGGAAATTCATAGACACAGTCTAAAAGTAGGCTAAATACCAAAAGCTTGGAGGGAAGTTAAGGTGGTTTTTATACCTAAAGCTGGCAAGCAGGGGCATACGATTTCAGACTTATAAGTCTGTCATCATTTATGCTCAAAACCCTTGAGCGATTATTGGAGATTCACATTAAGAATTGATGCAGTAATGGCTTTTTGACTGAGTCACAGCATGCATACATGAAAGGAAAACCACGAGGTGGTAGGGAAAGTAGAGAAGAGTCTACACTTCGGAGAGTTTGCAATGGCGGCTTTCCTTGATATTGAAGGAGCTTTCAATAACGCGGAGTGCACCGCCATTAAAAGTGCTCTAGTAAACGCTAACATTAAACAGGGCATTACAAACAGGGTTTGCAGCAGGCTTGCAAACAGGAAAATAAACTTGGCAAAGCTTGGTCAAAATGTTCGTAACCAGGAGAACCCCTCAGGGGGGAGTCATATCTCAATTCCTGTGGGTGCTGGTTATTAATGACAAAAAGCGTAGCATAATGGGTATAAAGGCATACGCAGATGACGTGGTCATAAGAGTGCAGGGAAAATACTTAAATATTTTAAGCGGCATTATGGAGGTTGCCCTGAAGATGGTCAGCAATTGGGCAAAAAGCTGTGGTCTCAATGACAACCCTTCCAAAACGGAACTAGTTCTTTTTACCAGAAAGTACAAGATACCGCAATTCAGACTCCCAAAACTCAACTTAATGGAACTATCCATTTTGGACAGGGTGAAGTATCTGGATGCGATTCCCGACAAAAAAATTATTAGGAATCTTAATATAGTGGAAAGAACCAAGAAGGCATATCATGTATGCTCTTTTTATCTGCAAAAGAACAGTAGGAAAAAATTACGCCTTAATAACTGCTATGGTGTACTGGCTGTATACGGTGGTGGTAACACCCATACTTACATACGGCGCAATAGTATGGTTGAAAACAACAAACAAGAGAATGACTTAAATTAGCGACGGTTAAAAGAATGACTCACATAGCCATTACAGGTGAGCTCCGTACCACACCAACGGCAGCATTGGACACCTTTTTGAACCTACCACTGCTTGATTTACAGATCAAAAAACTTGCTGAAAGCAGTGCGATAAGACTCACTGATCTGGGTTACTGTTATGGCAGTAGTTTCGGACATGGCACGGTCCTAACGGAGTTACTGACAGGCAATCCAATTCTAACGGATGAAGTTAGTTCCCTGGTCGACTTACACATCCTGTACGATATAATTTATCCTGAGAGGGAGGGCTGGGAAAAAAATGCAATGTCAAATTGCAATTTTCACAGATGGCTCAAAAATAGAGGAAGGAACAGGTTCTAGTATCTTCACAGAAGACCCAGAACTTTGGGTGTCTATAAGACTACCGAACGCAAGTAGTGTCTTCCAATCAGAGGTTCTGGCTGTACTCAGGGCGACTGAGCTAATGCAGATTGGTGTCCGAAAGAGATATGACTATCTACATCGGTAGGTAGGCCGCACTCAAGGCAATGGAATCAACCAACGTCAACTCTGATACAATGCAGTCAGAAACGGGTGAAACTGTGCTGAGTGCCAGGACACTGCACTCGGACTCGACAATATTGCTGTCGCGAACATCAAACCACCATAGTGAGCATAGTGAGGGGCACTATCGAGGAAAAAATCACAAAGACTGCCAACCTAAGGTGATCAAGTCTTGAAGGACACATGGTATCCAAGGCTCTTTTGCCGATTTTTGACGGAAAAAGATAAGTTAATAAAATTAAACAGGGATAAGCTTAGGGCAGTAATAGGAATACTGACAGGACACTGTCTCCTGCGGTAACGCGCAAGGAGACTCTAATTTTCAGATACGGATATCTGCAGATTCTGTGGTGATCTTCAAGCTGTTGAGGACATAACACACATACTATGTGAATGCGAGGCAATATCGCGTAGTAGGGAAATACTTTTTCGAAAACCTAGAGGAAATAGATGGCACGAACTTCAAAGGCCTACTTGCCTTTTGCAGGGCAATTGTTTAGGTTTTTGCCATTTTAAGACAAATTTAACTGGTTCCACAGGGATCGCGATGGGCCCGTTTTGGTGCCTGGTGTCTGTGTGATGGCATATCCATCATACCCCTGTTTAACCTAACCTAAGTCTTGAACCTGAGTTAGGGCTACCAACGCAGTTGAGTTCTTTGCGAGAATATACATATGTACGTGTCCTATTTTCTAGGACGTAGGAAAAATAAATGAAAGTTCGCTGATATGTTGCTGTAGCTCCTGACTTTCTATTTCTTCAGAATCTAAGACGAAAACTAAAAAATTTACTAAATTAACGCTGGTATTTAAAAAAAAAATTCTTTTTTTTTGTGCACGTGCTGCAGAACACAATATATACTAGTGTTCTTAGCAAGACGTACCTAACCCCTCTCCCGGTTCAGTTTGTCAGATGGGAAAAGTTAAATTTAATAAAATGGGCAGATTAGAGGAAATGCTTTTTAGATGCAAGTCTCCTGGGATGGCAATACTCGTAGAAGAACGCACTTTACGGTGCGAAAAACGAATTAATTACGTCGATAAAAGTGAATTGAGGTTAATTGTGAGAAAGATCATTAAGGATAATTTAAGGCAAAACAGGATAACTACGCATGTACATACCAGTGCAAACATTCAATGCACAATAAGGCAGCATTGATTACTCAGTTGGTATTTCTCGGTTAGACGATACATGACGTCATGCATTTCTCTTCAGTCACTCCTTATTAATTTTAGATATTGTGGGCTGAGCTGTGGGGATGACATCCAACTGTGCAATTATTTTTTACTGAACAAAGTCAATATAGTATCCAGCAACGAACTTAATGAAATTCTTCTTTGATGAGTTAATGCAATTTAAGGCGATTTGCTTTCTAGTTACTTTGGGACACATGCAATATATTCGTAACATCATTTTCAGAATGCTATAGAAATATTGTTACCCATAAATTACTTTCCTTAAGAATATTTATTTTAAAGCTCTCTAAGTCATGCACGAGATTATAGTACTGGTGTTAATATCTAACAAGTTAACTTAAGTTTGCATCAGCAAAATCTTTCCAGACGATGGAAGTGCAGTTAAGGCCAAAGACTTTAGTGAAGTCTTTCGAATATTTAGGTCTTTCTGATATACAAATTCTGATAGTAGGATTCGACCTTCTATTTCAATCTTTTGTAACTTTGATTTCTAAGTGTAGAGCAGATCAGAAATTATAATCGTATTATACAGCAAAGTAACGTGCTAGAGAGTATAGATTTGAATCACAAGTCAGAGCAAAAAAACTCAAGCAGGCGTCATTAACCTTGTAGCATGAAATGGCAAGCCTCCAAAAGTAAAGACTTCTGCGTATCTCTCCCTCTCGCAGTTCGGAGTCGGCAAAAAACATGCGCTCTAATTTACAAACATACTTTGGTGGCGCTTCAGTTAGGAATGGACCTTTGTCTCAACTAACAAGCCTTTCCAGTTTGTCCGACAATCCAGTAAGACTGCATTAAGCCAGTTGAGTTCGCCTTCTACTTGTGTGCGCCACCTAAGGTGAGGTCTTCTTCTACTGCGTTGACCTCCGGGTTGAATTCGAAAACTCTGCGGGCCGGAGCATTGGTATCCATCCACTCTATACGCCCTATCCATCTCAGGCGATTAATCCGCAGTTTTATGACTAGATCGATGTCACCGTACAGTTCGTATAGTTCGTCGTCAAATCTTCTCCTTCAAAGCCAATCAACGCAAACGGGATCAAATATTTTATAAAGAATTTTTCTCTCGAAACATCTATACGCTTTCGATAGAGTCCATACTTCACCGCTATAAAGGTCCTACATAGGGCCTCCTTAGTTGTTCTTAATAGGACATTGCTACAGCCTTCTTGGCTCAAGTAAACAGCTATTGACAAGAAAGATTCTTTCTTTTATTTCTACTAGGGTGTGATTCCGCACTCGTGGAGTTGATAGCAGAGCCGAGACGTCGAGATTGTGGTTCCCGCTTTGTTGACAGAATATACTTTGTTTTTCCTTCGTTGACTTCCAAACCCATCTTTGCCATTTCTTCTTCCTTAGTTGAAAACACTCCATCAACAGCTCGTTGTGTTCTTTCCATTATGCCAATACCGCCTGCATATGCGAGTCAATGAACAGACTTTTGAAATATGGTGCCTCTCTGGTTGAAGTTCTTTCTTGGCATTAAAGGTCTTTGTTTTGTTATTACTAACCTCGACGGAGCGGAGTACATTTTCCACCTTCATCCATTTCTGTACAGTTCGTCCTTATAAACGGTGCCATATGCGGTATTGAAATTAACGAATATATCGATGTGGATCTCTTGGGTTATTCAAAAATCGGTCATAATGTGAAAATTTTATCTATGGTGGACTTTTTTGGCCTAAGACTGTTTACGAAGGATCTTAGGGTTTCGCATAATACGGCAGAGAGGATTTTGTATGCAATATTGAGATGACTTGTTTCCATCGGACAAATCATGCTGAGTTTGCGAGATCATCTCCAGCTTTAAACAGCCTCCCAGTTAAGCCATCGGGTATAGCAGTTTTGTTAGACTTGATCTTAGGAATTACAGCCCTTATTTCATCTTGTACGGGTGGACGGGAATGTTTTCTGTCGTAGTCCAGGTTGAATGGTTCACTCTGCCTGACTGTAGTATGTTGTTCGTTCATGAAGAAGAGATAGTGCCTTGCAGTAGTGCCTTGCGTCGATCGAAATATGATCAATTTGGATGATTTTTTGGTGAGCAGGAGTCAGCCGGATCACTTAATTGACGTCAGGGTGTGAAAGCCGTTTACAGGTTATACTTAAATTACCCAAAATCAATAAACCTGTATCCGTTTCCGGTGGTGCTGTCGCGAAAGCGCTACTCTCCGTCCGTATTACCGAAGATTATCTTCTTGCCTGCTATGGGTTTTAAAGCGGTAAGGCCCATGCCATCGTCTTCATGGTCTTTCATGCTTTTCAGCAGTCAAGGATTTGCGCTAGTTAATGAGCTGTACCCGGTCTCTTGAGGGTCCGAACATTTCATGCCCAGATCCGAAGAATGTTTTTCAGCGTCGTTAAAAGTGAATCCCTCATTACCCGAGACTATTAGCTGGTTCTTCACATTTTTTATCTCTTCCGCTTAGGGTTGTTAGCCCTTTGACCACGTAGGTCAGCATTATCGAGCACGTATTTACGATTCCAGCCTGAATGCTTGAGGATTAACTCAAGCTGGTACTGTAGACCACCACTGGGAGGTAGGGCAAGCATTTGAACTTGATTGTTACGCTGCAGGCCCAATCCAGGTTATAGGACAGCAGTTTGCCGATCAGTCCCCTTTTCTTTTCACTCCACTACCAGATGTAAAACAGCGACATAATAAGTTTTGCAAAACCGAGTTGCTTCAGAAATACTGTAATCCCCGGGTAATTTATCCTCGCTTGGCTGCGTTCCCCATTTAGTTCATCTTAAGACTGAGCAAACAAAATGCGTTACCATAGTTTTTGATCTACAAAGTTGCCGACAAGTATGACTTGGTATTTCGAAGTCTTGTGCACAGGCTATGGGGCTTAGCCTACTCCTAATAGATATCAAAGTTAAGCTCATGTTGTGTCGTAGTGCGCCTCAAATGTGGTTTTCGTGACTCAAACCCCTTGATGTATTGTGAAATAATTTTAGCGACTTTTTGCATATTGGTAGAAGTGGTATAAAATCGCTCAGAACTGGTAACCATTGTTTTGGTGTCTTTGTTTGTATGAGGATAATGAGTCAGATTATCGGTGGCTCTATGGAAAGGGCTATGTTTATCACTCGAAGGACAGCATCGCGTAAAGTACCAGGTAAAGTATCAGGAGCTAGATGTTGTTTAAATGAATGACGAAGCCCTATCC
This sequence comes from Volucella bombylans, assembly GCA_949129095.1. Classification (NCBI taxonomy): domain Eukaryota; kingdom Metazoa; phylum Arthropoda; class Insecta; order Diptera; family Syrphidae; genus Volucella; species Volucella bombylans. The sequence continues at coordinate 106,240,048 of OX422143.1, read as the reverse complement.
ATTGTTATCCCTAGTTATTTAGTATGCTTTTTGTTGCTGAACAACTGAGCCATTAAACTCAACTTCGAATGGGATATGGACCAACTGGTTGCTTAGGTGAAAAGACGCTAATTCTGCTTTTGTTCATACAAGGTCTAAGCTTTCAATTGTAGAAATATACGCGAATGACTTCTAGTCTTCTTGACCCCCTATCTTTTCGCTTTAAGAAGCTAAGAAGCAAGTAAACTTGCTGGATTGCATGCTTGGTATGCCATGGATTTATCAGAGATACTTGTGCTAACGCGAGTTATAGATTGAAATAATCGAACTGTTTAATTTCCAAAATTAGACTACAAAAGTTCGCAATGCATGCAAGTGGAAACGGGTTGACATTTCCGGTCTCACGCTGTATTCACTGTGGCATAGGATTATAAAAATTAGAAAAAGCTGATGTAGCGTCTGCTCCCACTATAAAACAATAAATTTATGATATATAAACGTAACGCACGATGTAACGCTGTCGAAGTTTGTTGGAGTTGTTGTTGATAAACACTTTTAAGAAATGGTTGCTAACGATACTTGTTATTTCACAATGCACAATTTTGATGTGCTTGCAGATCATGTTGTTTCGCCATAAAGATGGATATTTTGAATTTTTCAAAACCTTCATTAACAGGGATTATTTGAGCTTAAACTTGATATGTGCATTCTCTTCAGCTGGCATGATTTTAATCATGTTGTAGATACGGCATTCCAGAACTTCACAGGCAGACCATGGCGTTTTTTTCCAAAACTTTTTTGATAGATATCGGATAGATCCCGTCAAATATGGTAGCTATTCCTGACTTGCACCTTCCACTGCCGATATGGTAAAAGTGCCTGATAATTCTGTAAACCCTGTCACAATTGCTTGAATTTAACATAAAATGTGCTTCTCATGGTAGCGGCTGATAGTTTTCAACAATTAGAGGTATCCATCGGAGATTGGAGATCAGTTTAGTAGCAAAAGTTTGTCCTGAACCCTTAGTAAAGCTCTATGTCAAATGAGTGCTGAAGTTCGTTAATGACATTTTGATGCTGCCTGCATCTACGATCACTGACCGATTTTTGTACGTGAAAAGACAGGTAAATCTAGTTTAGATACGTGTTGTTGTCGTTTAACTTCAAGCTGAAATCGGGATTGATATCCTTGTACACCGGTTTTTTTCTTCTGCCGAAAATTACAAATTTGGTCCATTCCCATCATCCTCTTAGTATCGTCAGATTGTGTGGCGGCTGTTATGATACATTGCTAGATGCTGTCCCAAAGGCAGTGTTCCAGTATGCCACGACCTATTAGAAGGCTGGTTGAAGTTTAATTTCAACCAAGATCGCATTTTCTACATCACAACTTACATATGTAGCAGCGCCATAGGTCTGATGATGACGGGTGTGGGTAACCACTTGTTTTCTCTCGAGCCAAGAGACTTCTTTCCTCCACGCAGCGAATTTCTTGCAGGAGAATCATATGCCTTTCCAGTATTCTAAATACATATGTAACTGCTCGCATTTTGACCTACTGACGATATTCAGTTAGCTAATACTGCCTGATCTCCAGTCAAATAGCTGTCAGACGATATGTTAAATTATTTGAAATTGGGAATCTCTATAGATTTTTTATTTTAAATCGTGGTTAAAGCTTTTAAAAGCAGGAAAGTAGAGACCTGGCATGAATAAGACAGCGCGCTTGTTGATGTCTTATGTGCAGGAATTAAGTAGGTGAGCTGCAATCATCAACAGTGGCTTGATTGTACAGAAAAACCTTCAAAGAATATCTAACTATATAAATAACTTTTAAATAATATAATTTATAAAATTTCGTAGCTTGTGTATCTAGTAGATGGCGTTACAGAGAAAGCGTACTCCAAACGAAATTCGTTTTATTTTTATTTTTTTTTATTATTGGCGTGAGCACAAGGAATTTTGTGTACCCTTAAGATGTTTGCACGTAGCACTGGCGAGAGGAAATTAAGGAGGCAAAAAAGAGAGATACCGATGTGCGTTGGTTTTAAATGTTTGCGAGTTACATTGACTAGGAAATAAAAAGCTCGGCAACGCATTCCATAAGCGAGTTGTACGACTTAGGAATGAATCACGATCTTTCAGAAAGTGGGCTTGAGGATATACTTATGAGCATTCATAACGAGACGGGTGTTACAGTTAAAAGTTAGAAGGGATGGAATGCTACTGGCAATTTCGGTGGAGCACTGGTGGTGAAAATATCGATACAACAAGGTGAGACAGAAGGTCTGTGTTCGAGGATGTCGGATGACTGTGTAATATTGTCATCATCTATGAGTTTTATCGCACGGTTTTCGATCCCATCTATCAAGTGTAAAGAGGTCTTTACCGACCAGATGTGGGCATTGTAGTCCAATTTCGGGCGGATGAATTACTTATAAAAGGTGGCACGAAATTAATCACCCTATCGGAAGATGGTATAATTTTTTCAATTGACGTCGTATGTCAATCATATTTGACATTTGTGAACTAGACAACTGAAGTATACAAACAGATAAGCAATGGAGAGCGAGGAATAACTGTGTCGATGTTTTTGACCAATAATCGGTCGGTGCTGTTAGCGCAGCATGAATATTTACGTCGATTTCCTAATTGTGTAGCGCCAACTGGGCAAATATTCCGGCGCTTAGCTACACTACTCGAGCAAAGTGGAACCACAGGGGACCATGAAGGGCGTAGCCGCCACCGGACTGGTTGTTCGGCCGAGAATATCGCGGCTGTGGCTGCCGACATCGCTGATAACGAAGAAACATTAACCAGACGACGGGTCACGCAATTGGGCGTCACCAGAAAGCGAATTTTAGTGAAACACTTACACATGTTCCCGCACAAAGTGCAATCAGTGCCTCAGGTAATGCCTCCTGACCGTCAGTCGCGTGTGAATTACTGTATAGCCATCCTCAATCTGAGCAACGCAGAGGACGATTTTGTGTCGAAAATCATCATGAGCGACGAGGCGCATTTCCACTTAAGCGGTTACGTCAATAAGCAAAATCTTCGTTTCTGTATAAGCCGTGTATATTCCTATTTACGAGTAAATTGATGTTCTTCCTGTTCTTCACCGGAAGGTCTCTTTACGTGCGGGTGGTCATCATTAAGATGGCCAACGATAACGTATAATACACTCTTCTGTAATTTAAGTACGAATCATCCCAAATTACATCGATACGAATTAAATGTCGGTGTTGGTAATGATTTTTCCCAATTGCTATGTATTAAAGTGAATTCCACTAATTGACACACACATACAAAAATGGGGGGCTACAGGATAACCAAAAAATCGTTATAATAGTACGGTTTTTGCCGTACATACGACGTACGAGCTACTATATAAATTGTATTAACTACAAATACTCGCAAATGTGTATGTATTCCTATACAATTGAAAATAGAAAACAAAAAAACAAATCACTTCCATCGTGAGTAATGGGATTAAAAAAAACAGAACAAGGTCATTTTCCAGGTTTTCATTGGTTTGCACTTTCATTGAGCATACAAGGGGTAGTTTGTCTTACACCATTAAATCCATTCAACTCATTCAGCTTACTGAGTTTGACACTGAAAATCGATATGTAAAAGGTGAAAGCTTAACAAAGTTCCGAAATAAATTATTGAAAATCAAAGCAGCAATTCCATGCACTGCAGTGTCAGTGTAATGAAATTGATTTGAAAGAATTCCCTAACCTGGCAAACCTGAGAGATATACATACATTATTCATTTACTCTGTAGCAACAGCGTGCACTTGTTGTGGCCTAACCGAGATAAATAAATAAAAATTTCAATTGCCTAATGCCATTTAACTTTTGTTTTTTTTGTCGTTGAGTTGAATTTTAGAAATCCATCTTCGGATGGATTAATTACATGTTTTCAGTTCTAAAGAAAAAACCTTCCTCAAATAATCGCGAAACTAGTTGGCTTAATTTTAAGCCAATTATTCGCTAATCAGCTCTTCTCTTCCTACTTGAACATCATTGATTCCAGATGAAGGTTAGACCAGAATTAGTGAAAGAAAATATTCGAAAACTTCAAGATGATTGGTCTGCTGATCCTGTAAATTACTTGATACAACCTATCCCTACTCTATTTAACTTTGCATGGCATTTTTCCTAATACGCAGGCATACATAATCCATATTTATAAAAACAGACGAAATCCTCTGGTAAGTCTCTGATAAGCCTCCATTCCAAAGCTCTTCAAGAGCATTTTTCATTGCAAATTCATCCTTCGAAAAACCAACACGGATTCTTAAAGTATTTTCGTATCAAGCACCTAATTGCTATCAGTTACAGCAAAGCTTTCGACATCTATGACACATCTATTATCCTCTTCAACCCAAAGGCTTTCAATCTGATTTCATTACATCGATTACTTCCTACTTAAATGAGAGACAGAATGATGTCCTCTAGGCACACTCCGGCGTATCCCAAAGAAATAATCGCGGTTCTCTATTGTACATCCTGACCATTAACGATGTTAACTGTATCATTGTAACTTCTTTTATATGAAGATAACATCAAAATGGTTTGCCACATTTCGTCTTCTCTGGCTATTTTCTGCTGCAAGAAGACCTAAATAGATTTCTCACTTGATGGCAGAAAAATTTCCTCGTGATTAACGTCAAGGTGCGGAACTGTATGGTAAAGTCGTAGGAAGATCCCTAACAGTAACCGACATTGCATTCGCGGGGCGACCGCCGGGCAACGATGATTATTTCAGGGCTATCCCTTTGATATTGCAAACTATTTATACTCCGTGCACTAGCAGGCTTGTAACATAGAAGGGTTTCTCTCTATGTACCGGCAAACATGAGCAACGAAAAGGAGCTAACCACCTTTAAAAAACTCTAACTGCAAAGGTGGAACAGTAAGCGCCGAGGGATGCATGGCTAACATGGTTCTTATTCTCTAGTTTGCGAACTTTAACTACCAGGCGATCTATGATTTAAATCCCCAGCCTTCCTCTTTGCAAAACGGACTCAGCTGTTAGCTGACCTTCACATCCCGATTACTCGTTGGAATCAAAAATTAATCCAACAAAGGTGTTTGAGACTGTTGCTTCTTTAAAAGCATCAACTTATAGGGAAACACTTGCGCTCCCAGCAGCAGAAACTGTCAATTGGACTTCAGCTGCTAACTCTGTCGATGAAACGAGAAGCGAGGAAGGGAATTTGTCCCTTTAGAGCGACTCACACTCAGACACTTTGTGTGAAGACACAATTTTCATGCTATCGGATGAGTTATGTATACCATCCGTGAACACGAAAGTAACCGCAAATCCTGTGAACATGTCACAAAAACCTACCGACTACATTAAACTAAAAGCTTCGGAGAGCAGAAGGTACAAACAAGCATTGAAACGAGGTAACTCTAAGAAACGTGCTCTAGAGATTCCTACTGACCGACGTCGGAAGCAAACAGAGTCCGAACATTAAATTCTACAGTCGACAAGGTTCCATGTAGCAATACATATACTAGGCCATTTCAGGCTGGATGTAATCCCTGAAGACATTAATCTCAGCCTCCTTAGTGTTGAGCAAATGGCTCAAATACAGGAGGGAGTTATTGACATATCGATTGGGCTTTGAGATGAAGAGGTGAAGCCGTTTTTTGGAAGCTCTACAATTCGGGCTGGTTGGGTCGTGTCTGTCTGTTCTAATGAAGCCACTGCAAATTGGAGTAATTTCTCCAAAATCAAGGAGGAATGCTGTCGGAAACTGATGTTAGTGGAGGAGGATTCATTTCCGAAATGAGTGTACTTTCCGCAAAGTATCGACCTAGCTACCGAGAAAATTCTCAAGTTCTTGAATGCACAAAACTCAGGTATTAAGACCAGAACCTGGAGAGTCCTGCAAAAAATGGAAAAGAAAGATATTGTCACACGATTTTTGCTGTAAATGACAGTTCAGTCCACGATATAATGTGGATATCTTGGGGCTGAGAGAGGTAAGAGGATTCGATACCGGGCAATACCACTCGCCCAGAAAAAGTACCATCTTGCTCTACTCTGGAAAACCAGGCCGAAGGTCTCGAGAGTCCGGCGCAGCACTGGCGCTAACACCAACAGCAAGAAGCAGTCTCATATCTTGGAAACCGTGCAGTGAATGGGACATTTCAATGTCATTCAAGGCAATGACAACACAGTGCTCGAGCACAGCCTCGGGAACCGCAATGATAATGGAGGTACTGTGTTCGAGCAAAAGGCCTGCTACCGGATCAGTTAAGTCTCATCTGACGCACAGCGAAAGTCAAACTGAATCGACCATTTTGCGATAAGTCGACGTTTTAGAAATTGCTTCCTAGACGTCCGAAACAAACGTGGAGCTGATATCGGAATGTCGCGCGACCATCATCTTTTGTTAGCCACTATGCTCCTTCTTACTGCATCCGTTAAAAGCAACCCGTAAAGCTTGCCTTGAGTTACCAGATACAATCCGGCTGACTTGCATGAAGACGCGGATAACCATTGGAATGCTGTGAAAATGATTTTGTAACTGGGGCAGTTGCCTACATCGGTATAAGGCAGAAAAATCACAGCACATGGTTAGCAGCAGATACCTAGAGACTGATCGATGAGCGTACTTCACTTAAGGATCGGACTGCAGCAGCACCAGCAGTAGAAAAACCCGAGTAAGAATCGCAATTTCGTGTAAATAGGAAGGAAGTGCAGCGTAGTGTGAGACATGACAAGCGTTCATATATCAACACACTGGCCTCGAAGCCTGAAGCAGGTTCGAGAGCAGTACCGTCTACAACATAACAAAAAACTTTACTGTTGTAGACAAAACCCTGTGAAAAGTTTAGATGGCAGTCTGCTGATTTCGGATGAGGATGGAGGAAACATTTTTCGTTAGTGCTAAATAATTTAGGCGACAGCGTCATAGTCCCAAATACCAATGAACGTGCCGCAGCACAAAGATAGTATCCGCTGTCAGATCCCTCAAATAAATAAACCTTTTGCCATTGAAAGTATCCCTGCCGAGATATTTCAGGCGGCGCATCGTCAACTACATCGGCAGAGTTACTCCAATCGCTCATTTTTAGACTGTGGGAAAATAAGCGGTTCCCGGAGGAGTGAAAAAGAGGGATGGTCATCAAGCTGCCAAAGAAAGGCAATTTGTTCTCCCAGCCGTAGCCAATTTTAGAGCGGATAAGAGAGAATTTAGACTCAGCACTTGATGCCGAACAGGCGGGATTTTGGGGTGGATACTCTCGCGTAGATGACATCAAGATTTTGCGAATCATCATTGAGCAATGCGTCGAGATCAGGTCTCCCCTACATCTACTGTTCATTGTTTTTGAAAAGCCTTTCGACAGTTTAAACAGAGATGCTATCCGGATGGCCTTGTGCAGGAGAGGTATCCTGGGAAAACTTATATTACTAAGGCTCCTTACGAGGGTTTTAAGTGTCACGTTCTGCACAATGGTGTGGTGTCAGAGGACTTTGAAATCCATAGTGGTAGAGTACTTTCACCGTCGTCATTCATGGTAGTCATCAGCGATGTACTTCGGGCAGCAGTAACTGAAAGAAACCAAGGGTTGAGGTGGACAATGACATCTTACCTCAATCACTTGGACTACGCTGACGATGTTTGCCTTCTCACATAGAAAATAATAGATCTCCACCAAATGTCACAAAATATGCAAGATGGGGCAAACAAAATAGGGCTATCAGTACTTACTTACTGATCATTTCAAACTCCAACGTTCAACTCAACATTGCCGGGAAATAGGTCGAGAAATTCGAAAAGCTCCTATATTCAAGAAGGTCGACGGTGGCACCGAATTCGATGTGAGCATCAGAATCGGGAAAGCTATAGCTGCGTTAGGAATGCTATCAAAAATCTGGAAAAGCTATGTTCTCAGCACAAAAACCAAGCTGAGACTGTTCAGATTCAATTTAGAATAAGTACTACTATATGGGTGTTGTGCTTGGAAGGTCACCAACATTGTCACTCGAAGACAGCAAGCCATCGCAAATAGATGTCCACGTATCATCTTAAGGATTTTTTGCCCGAACTGCATCTCCAACGAACAGCTTTATCTGAGAATAGGTGAAGAATCTATTGACGTCACCATACGGAGGAGTAAGTGGTAATGAATTGGTCACACCTTACGACATGCAAAATGGCCCTATTGTAAAATATGTCATGCAGTGGAATCCACGCACCCAGTCAGGGAGAAGAGCGGTGAGACCTTAATACTTTAAGTATGAGATCTAGTTTACATCAGTCCAAGTATTGCGTATTGTACTTTAGGAATACATAGCAAGATATCTTTGAAGTCTTGAAAAGCATACGGCCGTTGTGCACCAACTTTTATATGATTCGAGGCCGCAATCTCCTGATTTTAGATTCTCCTCACTTGTGCCCCTATAGACATATGTAGTGTTGAATAGTGAAAGAGGAATCACGTTCTCTGTGAATAGTTGAAATTCAAAATGTTACTGCCTTATGATGACATATAATTCTGAGTAGCATTTTATTGCAAAGTATTTAGTCAATAAGAACGATTTGGGAAATTCACGAATAACTTATTCTTGGCTTTTGGGACTCATATGTACATAATCGCTTTAAACAGCAAGATAAAATCTACCAGAACAGCTTGATTTCTGGTGAAATACAATAGTTCAATGACTAAGCATTGCTTCTTTCAAATAAGTCATTAAAAATAGCGGTTATCCTCTTATATGAAGTAAACTTGTACCTTGTGCATGTGTGTGCAAAAAGCAACTTTCATTATTAGCACCAGTGCCTCCATTTGATGTACACTCCTCCAAAGTAACCTTCTATTTTTCATTAGCAAATAAGAACCTTTTAATGAGATTTCCAAAGTATTATGCTCCATGAATCAATAATCAAATTAAAGGTAATCCCCTGAATAATTTCCTTGAATTAAACGAAATTACTTTCAAGATTATTTCATTTGCTTTTCACATCACCATAAGGAAATTTTGCGAATCAATTCCAAGCAGTCTATAGATTTTGTAGGGTTAAATGAGAACTCAAAGAAGTTATCCAAGTGGAGCAAATATATATTATTAAAGTTATGGCTCCAGAAGATTATTGACCTACTTGCTAAACATGTCTACCAATATTTATATTTCTGGCTTTACTTATAATATACTATGTTTTGGGGCAAACGTTTTTCCTTAGGACACGAAAATACCAATTTAATGGTAAAGCTATGATGAAACGCTTCTCGAATTGTATAAGTTTACATGGACAAAAATTCTAAAATTTTCTATACCAGTATCTTTCAATTTTATTTTATTTTTCAAGTTCTTGCGCTTAACAACATGAAGTCAATTATATTAGTTTATCCAAACTGTTGTAGAGTTGCCCCCAACGGAGATGGACCAGCTAAACAGATTCGTTCAGACTGGATATGGCTCGATCTAGCTCATCTCTATTGATTTTCCCATTCACGAGATTTTAATCCGTTCTTTGATCAACTGCCTCCAGTTTCGCATTTCAAAATGGTTGAGGTTTCTTTGTACTTGCTCAAGACAGCTAAGGCGATGCCTTCTTCTTCGTAGTTGTTCCGCTGGGAGGAAGAAATCGAAGACTCTTCGTGCCAGACTTCTGGTAACGATACGCATTTTTCTGACCAGGCTGAGGCAGCCCGTCGATGCAAATATTACCAAAAACCACTCGAAGAATCTTGCATTTAAAACGACCAAGGATGTTTTTATCTGCTTTCCCTAACATCCATGCTTCAACGCCACAGTCCAGAACTGGAGAACGTGAGGGTTTATAAAAGTCTCCTTAATATTCCTCCTTAATATTTCGGTATTCCCGAATGCTGAGAGGTTTTTCTTGATTTTTACTTCATCCACAGCTACAATAAATCCATTCTAGTTGCTTCTGTTTCAATATCTACAAGCGCACCAGTGACAGCTCACTGTTGTACGGACTTTTGAAAAATTGTATCTCTAGTGTTGACTTGCGATTTTACAAAACTTTTCACAAATGTATAAATCCTTTTTTAATCTCAAAGTTTTCGGAGAGATTGTTTCCTATTTTTATGGAGAAACGAGCGTTTTCCATCGTCATTCTGGACAATCTTTTATACCAAGGCAAATCATGGCTCTGGATAGCTCGTTTATTTATTTTATTTATTTATATATTTCAAAGAATCTTTTACATTGGGCTCAAAAGCCTATAATTAACAGTAAAAGTTGTAAAAAGTATAGTTATAATCAATTTTAATTATTATTTATACATTCAGTTATTATTGATTTAAAATGACAAACTAAATTTACATATTCATAATGACAAAACAAAATTCTTTATTACACTAAATATTAAATTTAATTATTTACCAAGTATCTGAATAAAACCGTCTCAAATTGTGTGGTGCCGCGAAGTCTTCTAATGAAAGATGGTAAACTATTCCACTGCTTTATGGCATAAACGAAAAACTGGCGCACCGAGTTTCTGCAAGTGAACCTTGGTTGCAGTATCATAAAAGAACGAGATGAGTTAGTAAACTGTATTTCGTTTCCATTGTTGTTTTCATAAGCGGCCTTAAAATCGATAAATAGGTTTCATATATTGGTTTGGGTTTCTTGAGTTTTCTCTAGGATCTATCGTACTTTGAATGTACTAAAAGTGCCTTGATGGGGGAAATGAGATCGCTGACAAATAGTTTCAGACATTCAGACAATACGGCAATCAAGATCCGGAATGTGACTCTAAGCAGGTTAAGCAACCGTTTAACATTGAATTTCCTCACAGTATTTTTTCATTGTTGCGGCGTCTGAGATATCCATGAACGTATCACGGCTGCATCTGCATAGATAGTGGTCAGTCTCAATAGTGGCCGCAGAGAATGTTTAGACAGTTCCTTGCGTCAATCGCAACATGTTCAATTTGGTTCATTGATATCAATCTCAACTGGACCTAGGTAGATGTGGTTTCGTGTAGACAATGCACACCAAATGTGTTAAAAAAATGGTCATCTTTTACCAGTTTGGCGTTAAATCAACTTAAACAATTTTGTGAGGAGCTCATAGAAATATTTTTTTTTTGTGGCATCGTCTACTTCTTTTGTTGGGGCGCGAACGCATATATGGCAGACGTTGCTGAGTTTAGTCTTGATGCAAATTTTTACCAACACATTCGCTATGTGTTGAGAGCTTAAGACCTTTTGGCTTAGTCTGCTGCTAACAACAAATCCTCCATACCTAAGTAGAAGCTGACTTTATTCTCAGTAACAGTCACTGTAGTATATGAGCCACAATTTTTCATCCTCCTTTCGTGCTGCCAATGCTACCATGCTAACAGGATGACGAAGATATTCTTGCTTTATAGAAGTATAAGGTCTCAGCTGGTTTTTCAGCTGCACATGGCCTGTTAAAGGTCCAATCATTTCATGTGGCTATCCAACCTGGAGGACTGATATCCTTTTGGACCATTTGAATGAAAAGGGTAATTATTTCTTCCAGCATCCCCCGCTTTAGGAGTATAAATGATGTGGTTTACTCCATAGAGGTTCACCATCAGCAACACAGTGCAGTAGATTGAAAGAGAAAATACGTCCACGTCCATGCCGGCAAGTGAAACACAGTGAAACATAGATAGATTCTCGCCCACACCCAATCATTTAGATCTGAAGCTACCTGGATACGAAACAGAGTCAGTATTATTTTCTCACCGCGGTATTTGAATTATTGCCTGAGTTATATTGTTCCAGCAATCCAATAGCATATTCCGCAACGTAGAGAATGTGCATTCACTACGAACTCTTCTATCCACCTCCACACACAACAGCTCTATGGGGTTTAAATCTGGTGATTGTGGCAGCCATATCTTGATTTGTAAGATTTCTTCATCTTCCTTCCATTCCAGGTAATCTTAACAAAGTCTTATGTGTGTTTAGGGTCGTTGTCCTGCTGATATACGAATCATTCGCCAATTAGTCTTAGTCCAGAGGTCACAGTGTTTTCATTGATAGTTTCCTATGCTTCTTTATTCATTTTTCCAATGTTCCACTCCACTAGAAGAGAAATATCGCCAGATTATAACGGAAGCGCGTCCATGCGTGACGGTAGAAACCACACAGCCTGGCAGAATCCTTTGTTCAGCGGTGCGTCGAAGAAAAAGTTCCGTTTTGTGTCAAATATAATACATCGAACTTGGATTTATCGCTCCATAATACTAAGTTTTGGCCCATTCTAACCTTTTTTTGTGGCTTTGTGGTAGCAGCAGGAGTTTTCGAACTGAAACTCGCCCAAATGTCTTAATCTTTGTTTGACAGTTATCAAGACAGCGGTTTATTCTGAGTTTGATTTATTTCAGCGAGTATTTCTGGTGCTACGAGTATTTTTCGTCGACTTCGTTTGCTTGCTATGAGTATTAGCCGATTCTGCAGTTGTAGATCTAGGTCGTTCTGACCGCGATTTGGGGCCTCCATCTAATTATCAAGGCTTCGCCCATCAATGCCGTTGTGTAATAATAGACGGGGCAGAGCAAAGTACTGGGCTTATCGTAAACATCTTCAGATGACGCTACCGAAGGTTGCTACGATCTGATCAGTCACAAGTTGCCGGTCATAGGTCTTATTGACGGCTGGACCACAGGTAGTCCCTACCAGGACTTAAATCACGGTACCATGGGAGTAAGGAGCCCCCCGGATCTCGGTCCGGGTCTGTGGGAGCCCCTTTTTGGGAGCGTCATGGTGGCTGTGGTTTAAACCCAAAGTCGCGGGAAGGGTATTCCTGTTGGTTTTTTTCTAGTATGAGGTTTTAAGTCCTCCTCGACTCATACCAAGGGTGAAAATTGTGACGGGAACACAGTTCCGAATTGGTATCAATGGAATGACGGAGAGCGATGGCAAGGCGTATCCTTACCCCCATGTATGTATGGGCATCCCCTAAACATAAGTCTACACGACAGGTGGTTTACGTTAAAAATCAGACACTATGACCACGATTTATCCTCACAACTTCCGGTTTGAGAGTGTCCTGCAATGGTACACCGAAAGCAGTACCCTGATACCTCCACATGTGAAGCATCTCTCCGCTGCGATTTGTCTTCTTTAGGAAGGGTAATCATCGTTTATCGATTGTGTTTCCCGCAATTTTTCCCATTTTTAACGAGTTGTTTACTCTTATGCCCACGTCCACAAATTTCGGGACTTGACAACCTTTTTGATATAAGGAGTTATAAACAACCAAAGTCATAAAATTTAATAATCATGAAAAACACTTCTCAGTATACCACAAAAGCATTTTTCCCCCATTTATAAACACCTACCTGACATAATTCATACAAGGTGCGTTCCAAAGCAAACAGGACTTTTTGAAAATAAAAATAACAAAACGTTTTTTTTTGGCAAAATCGATTTACTTTATTCAAATTAGTCCCCTTCCGAATGAGTGTTTCAGGATGGCGGTACAAGCCTTTTGGATGGTTTATATCATACATCCACAAAACGCTTTCTTTTAATCGACAATTGCATTTGTGAGGGGAGTGATTGGCAGTTAAAATGCGATTTTTAGCTAATAATTCGGTCACAAGTGTCGATCGATGAAATGGCGCATTATCGTACAACAACTTCCTTCTGCGGGATAATCTGGCCAAATCCGACGAATACAATGCACCTAACGCTTGAAAACATCGAGTATACTCGTAATTGTGCATTAACTGTTTGTCCCGAGAGAACGAACTCTATGTGGACAATGCCCTTGGAATCGTAAAAACAAATCAACTTTGTCTTCACTTTTTTCTTCTCCAAACGAGATATTTTTGGGTTTTGGGTCATGTGGCGCCTTCTACTCGGCACTTGGCGCTTGGTTTCTGGATCATATTGAAAACACCACGTTTCTTCACCAGTCACAATGTTATTAAGGACCTTTTTGGTTTCATCCTTCGAATGTTGAATTCTGATTAATTTTGTTCGTTGCTCATTTTTGTACCGATAGCACAAGCATACTGTCACTTCAGACGCAATATCTCCGCTAACATCAGTGAAGAATCTACCTTTTCGACGCATGTAATTGCCAATAGCTGGCTTCACTAGAAATACCTATTTTTAAAAAGTCCCGTTTACTTTGGAATGGATTTTGTAAAATTCAATCGCCATGCTTGAATTTAGTTGTCTAAGGTGGCCTCAAGCTTATGGCCTGCAGTGTATATGGCACGAATGTGCAAAATCTTTGCATACTTCATTGCTGGTTAGAGATATGAAATGTAACAGCTATGCAGAGCATCTGTTGAAAGTGTAAAAACGCGATAAGGCATTTATGAAACTCTTATCCTTTCCTTTAATTTGATCTCAACCGGTTCATCGGATGCTCTAACTCTGTCCTGCCCAACAGCCTGTAGAACTATTCTTTGGTTACTGACAGTAAGTTACTATGTATACTATCGATAACCTCTCTGTTCAGATCAAATAATCAAATCAAATTTGTTTCAATGTTTTATGTTGAAAATCTTCTCTGTCAAGTCCATTTAAGATTTAAATGTTGCTGCAACATCTGTGTTGAGTGCCATAGCATTTCAATTTCACTCATTTTCTCTTCTTATGTGTAAACCGGTAAACTATTCACCGCCGATGGCGTTGCTGTGTTTCTATAATGTACTCAACAACAATGAGGAAAATTGAGTTTGAATTTTGAAAATAAAATCATTTTGAGCGACTTACCTTTCACTGGTTTCTATGGCACTCCACTCTATAACATCTGCTAAGCACTCAGTTTCATTACGTCTGCTGTATGATGCGTTGGGGTTGGTTAGTATTTTACGAGTATTCGTATATATGTACATAGTTGTTTTCGGCATTTTCATTCTGTTGTTAAAATAATAAAATGTCGGTGAGTGTTTTATGTTTCTATGAGTATATCAAGTGTGCCATATTTAAATATCAACAAACCACCAACTGCTGAGACCTTCATCTCTGAAGCTTTGCAAACATCCAAAATTCTTCTGAATCCACAGGTGGATTGCTAGTGTTGGTGGCAAGGAATATGAACAATTGAAGAGAATGTGGATCAATTTGTTGTGGGCGAAAGTTCAAATTCCTGTCCGAGAAATGTACGAGTATTTCTTCAAGAAAGGGAGTCTTCTCCAAAGTAAATGAAATTTTAAAACAGAACATCAACGTTCAAAGGATTACGAAATGTCTTACTTGCTCCTTAGTAAAGTTAGATCTTTTTTCGATTCGTCATAATTACCATTAATATGACTTTTGTCGACTGTTTCAATCATATGCAATTTGAGTCTTTTAAATCAGCATGCGACTGACCTATATTTGATTGATTATTTGGTTAGGTTACCAGATCCGATGACCCTTCTACTGGACTTCGCTAATTAAGCAAAACCATTCGGCGAATGATTGACTACAATATGCATTGTCCTCGAACTTCATGGCAATTGTCACCCTTATTATTCGTATGACTACGAGAGGTGGTCGAAATTGGGATTTTTCACAATCTCCCTGATTTAGGAGAACCACTTAGAACTTCTTATAAAATTTGTTCTGCTAAGGAGAAGAGTTCAGACTTTTGAAAATTAACTCCAAGACTGCAGTGTTATTTTGCTCTATTTGACGACCTTTGGATATTTTTCAAAAGAACCTTTGGAGTATTCCTGTGATAAAATGGGATTGCTGTAACAGTGTGCCTTTACGAATGTCGATACTGAAAGAACAGAATAAACATAAATCATCAAGAGCAAAGCCAAAGAAATCAATAACTGAGTGATCGACATTCACCAAACAAAAAAAAAAAAAAAATAAATGCTACTGAAAACATAAGCACTGAAGATTTTTCTAGTGCCTTAGCAATAAAAAAGGATCCTGAAAAGATGAAAGCTGATGTAAAACCAAGGCAGTGTCTGCCGCAAGTCCACTGCGAGTCAAAAGAATAAAAGAAAGCATGGTTGTACTAGATCGTAAGTACTATTACATAAGATAGTACGGTCTTACAAACTGTCGTACAAATGCATTCTATAAAATAAAGTCAATTATTAACACGTTTCCTTCCTTTAATATAATGCAACATGATGTCAGAAGTGGCAAACAAATTAAATTCGTCTTCATCTAGCGATCAACAAAGTGTTTCTGGATCGTCTAACGGTCTGTCCCAGATTAATTTCAAGGCAGAGAAACTCGTAGCAGCTTGGTCAAATTGGATTTGTCATTCCAAAATCTTTATAAGAGCTACTGGTCTTGAAGCTGAGTCAAATGCACGCCTAGTAGCGCAACTCCTCCACTACATGGGACCGGAAGCAGTGAGCATTTTCAATAGCTTCAATGTCGACCTGGATGAGGTTAAATTTGTTAAGTTGGTATAAAAGTTCGAGAATTATTTTACGCCAAATTTTAAAAAACATTAGTTTTGGTTGCGAGTTTGGCGAACTACGTGATAGTTTGACAGGATATACTGGCGTATGCATTTGCTGTTTGACAGAGCAACACGTTTGCATAAAGGAAGAACTTCTTAACGAAGAAGACATACCTTTTGAAAAAGCGGTGCAAATTGCTAAAATTTCAGAGCAAAGTAAGGAGCAAGTATGACAGCTATATGCCGAGACTCGTGAAAGCTTCATAGGAGGAGTAAAAAAAGTAAAAATGAAAATGCAATTGAAAACAGGAAAGCAGCAGCAAAAATATGGGCAGAATGGACCATCAATGCAAGCTCTTGTATGCGGTAGATGCGGCTAAATTCATAAATATCGCCGTCCTGCAGATGGTGTTGTGTGTAATAAATGTAATTACGTCAAAATATGTAGGAGCAGTGTCAACAAACGTGCTAACTATGAAACAGGCTCTGATTTCTCAGCACCGTCACTTTTCGTAGGTCAACTACGCATGGCATCGCTATTATCATTTGCGAATTCATCCCGTGATACATCGTCGTTATTTTTAGCTAATTCACACAGGTTCAGTCCTCAGCAAACTGAAGTCAACAAGCATACAATACCTGAATGGGTGCCGTGAAATACCGTCAAGTGCAATAATATTTTGAGAAATAAAATCCAACTTGGCTTTATTTCTCAAAATAAGTCGGCGTTATTTCACTTTGTTAAAGAGAAATAAGGAGAACTTTCAAAAACTGGTATTATTTCACTTTTTGAATGTGAAGTAAGGTCAATTTTTAAAAGTTGGAAAAATCAGAGTAGGTTTGGATCCGCGTAATTTGAATAAAACAATTCTAAGGCCTCATCTACGATTCCCAAACTTAGATGAATGCAAAGCAAAGATTTTTGGATACTACTTCCGGCTTCTATATGCTAACCCTTGATGATGAATCCTCTAAGCTTTGCACGTTTAGTAGGTTAACATATTTAAGACTAAGACTTCCTTTCGGATTAAGTGTGGCGCTGGAGATTTTCCTAACAAAATGGTAGAAAACCATAAAGATATTAGAAATTGTGTTAATTATGTTGTGGATTTCTTTATTTTCGCGGATTCAAAGGACAAGTGCGATGATTAGATTAGATTTGATACCCAGTCGCGCTCGGGCGATTAATTCTACAAAGATACTATAAATCAAATCTTGTAAAGTCTGAAATGCAACTTTAACGAAAGTGGTGTTAGTCTGGACAGGGAAAAATTAAGGCTATTTGTGAAATACCGTGTCCATCAAATGTTACAGAATTGTAGAGATTTCGTGGACTGGTCCAATATTTAGATTCTTTTATAAAACACGTATCGATTGAGTGTGAAAATCTGCGAAATTTGGTTAAGAAAGAAGTTGAATGGCACTGGTCAACAGCAAGCGTGAGAGAATTCACAGGCCTTAAACATTTAATATCAAATGCGCCTATATTAGTACTTTATAACCCTTTAAAGCAGCTACCGATGCAGTAATTTCTCACGATAAGTTCCCAATTGCATATGCTTCGGCAACAATAACATCAGTGGGTGGCCGTGGCTCAAGTGGTAGTGTGTTGGCTTCCAAATCGGAAGGTTCGGTGTTCGAATCCCAGCCTCGTCCGAAAGACATTCTTTCTTTCAGGCAACTTAATTCTCGTAAGACGAATGGTTGCCTCTAATACAATAACAAGTCCAATTACACTAATAATTTAGTCTTCCCATTAAATGTTGGATGCCACCCATGGAGCGAAATAACCACTGAGCCCAAAAATCTTTCTTTCTCTCTCTGTCCCATTTTCCTAAAAACTTAACACGTGCTCAGGCATTTTAAGTGTATTAATACCCACTTGAGTGTTAAGTTCTTTTAAAAACAAAAAAAAAAGTGCATCAAAATTATGAACAAATTGAGAAAAAGTTCTTTCCCATGGTTTTTTTGCCGAAACTGATCACAAACCCTCGCGAGCTTCATAAAATTCCAGTACGCCTTCAACGTTTCATGCTAAAACTTCGGTGCTACACACTCAAAGTCGTCTACAAGCTTGACAAAGAGCCATTTGTTGCTGATACTCTGTCAAGGTAAATAGGTAAAATTCATGAGAGCCACATAGGCATTTAGCGATGTAAAAGTCTAGCTTGGGGACATATTTATGGGCCAAATATTAACCAAGATATTGACAACCTCGTAGGTAACTTATATTCACAAAATAAATGCTGGTGTGCCCCAGGGCTCTGTTCTGTCACCGACACTCTTTTTAATTTTCATTAACGATCTCTTGTCTGCTACTTCTAATCCAATATATTCCTTTGCTGATGACATTACTATCTGCTTTTCATATTCGTTCCCGGACTCACGGCCCTGCTCTTCGGCTGTAGTACGAGAACGGCAGCGTATGCTAAGCTCATTAAATTCCGATATCAACAGCATAACCAATTGGGGAACTATCAATAGAGTGGGATTTAATGCTTCCAAAACACAATGTTGTCTGCTGTCTTTAAAGGGAAATTTAAACATCCAGCCATTATCTATGAATGGCACTTGCATCGTCGAAACCGAAAAACTTTCCATTCTCGGTATGTGTGTCAATGACAACTTACGTTGGAATGACCACATATTTGATATCGCCAAAAATGCTGCGAAATGTCTAGGTTTCCTCAAGCGATGTAAGAAATATTTTACCCCCTCTGAACTGGCCTCAATATATAAGGCATTCATCCTCCTAAAATTGGAGTACATCTCCCACATCTGGTCAGGTGCTCCTAAAACATCTCTGCACCTGCTAGATAGGATTCAAAACCGTGAGATAAAACTTATTGACGATACTAATATCAGTCAATCAATGGACACCCTCGAACACCGACGAAATGTCTCGTGTCTCACTTTGTTTTATCGCTTTTTCTACCAGCAGTGCTCCACTGAAATCGCCAGTAGCATTCCGCCCATTCAAACTTTCAACCGTAACACCCGTCTCGCTATGAATACTCATCAGTATACACTCAAGCCTATTTTCGGGCGTACTCTAAAATATCGTGATTCGTTCCTAAGCCGTACAACTCGCTTATGGAATGCCCTGCCGATCTCTGTATTTCCTGGTCGTTATAACTTGCAAACATTTAAAAACAATGTACATCGGTACCTCTCTTTTCTTCCTCCCTAAATTTCCTTTGCCCGCGCTGTGTACAATCACCTTAAGGGTACTCAAACCCCTTGAGCGCGCGCTCATTATAAAAAATAAAAAAAAAATCATAACTTATTGAAAATGAACTTTTGAGTGCTGGCTATACTAGCATAATAGTTGTTAATAAGTTCAAATCTATTTTCGCAAGATATGGGATAACAAATTTCATTATTTCTGATAGCGCCACCCTTTAATTCTGAACATTTTCAAAAATTTGAGGACCCTCAGTCCACATGGCAAAAATGTACGTGATTTCAAAATATAGCGAACACGTTCTTATATTGTTGAAAGCCATTATGACACGTGACGCGTAGTGCGCAACACATTTTAGAACCATATTTTCCCAATTCACGTAATAAATTAGATCATAAAACAATAGCCGAAACTAGCTCAATAATATTTCTGAATCCCTAGAGGCACAACAGGCTTGCAACCAGAGAGATTTCAGCATACAAGTATTTGATCTACTCGTATATCTGTAGTCGTAGGCTCAGAGTTTTTAAACATTGAATTTTGTTTTTTAGTTTCCTAAATTTGTTTGAAAAAAAAAAACAAAAATTACCATGAACTATAAGTTGTTGGTTTCTGTTAATAAAATATTATTTTACTTATTTTTATATAGGGTGGCCAGATATGAACGATAGGAAAAAAAATTTAAATAAAACAACGACGGTGTAAGATATAAAATTGATGCTAACTTTATTTTGAAGCTACGTTCATGCCATTATATGTGGAATAGCACATCATT
Organism: Volucella bombylans; assembly: GCA_949129095.1. Taxonomy (NCBI): domain Eukaryota; kingdom Metazoa; phylum Arthropoda; class Insecta; order Diptera; family Syrphidae; genus Volucella; species Volucella bombylans. The sequence continues at coordinate 106,219,765 of OX422143.1, read as the reverse complement.
CAAATGGCCGCCTCGGCTTCGCTGACAGTGCTTCAAGCGGTTGCGTCGGTCTAATTTTGGCCTCGAGTTCGTCCAAAGTGGTTGGCTTGTTAGTGTAGATTAAGGACATGACGTTGACCCAGAGAAAGTAATCGAGTGGTGTCAAATCGCATTATCGTGGCTGCCAATTGATAAACTCTCGCCGTAAGATGACAGACAAATTTCTCCTTCACAACTTCAAGCATTGCATCGCTTTTTTTTTGTTTTTTAAGGTACCCTTAATATGTTTGCTCACAGCACGGGCGAAGGGGAATTAGGGAGGGAAGAAAGATAAGTACTGATGTACGTTGGTTTTAAATGTCTGAATATTATAATGACTAGGAAATAGAGAGCTCCGCAGCGCAATCCAAAAGCGAGTTGTTCGGCTTAGGAACGAGTCACTATATTTCAGAGTACGTCCGAATGTAGGCTTGAGGGTATACTGATCAGCATGCACAGCGAGACGGGCGTTACTGTTAAAGGTTTGAAGGGGCGGAATGCTACTGGTGATTTCAATGGAGCACTGATGGTGGCAATAGCGGTAAAACAAAGTGAGACACGAGACATTGTGGGTGTCCATTGACTGGGTGATGTTAGCATCACTTATGAGTTTTATCGTACGGTTTTGAATCCTCTCTAGCCGGTGCAGAGATGTTTTAGAAGCACCTGACCAGATGTGTGCATTGCACTAAAATTTTGGGCGGATGAATGCCTTATATAGAGAAGGGGAAAATTATTTCTTACATCGTTTGAGGAAACCTAGACATTTCGCAGCATTTTTGGTGACATCGAATATGTGGTCATTCCAACGTAAGTTGTTATTGACACACATACTGGGAATGGAAGGTTTTTCAGCTTTGACGATGCAAGTGCCATTCATGGATAATGGCTGGGTGTTTAAATTTCGCTTTAACCACAATAGCCAACATTGTGTTCTCTGTTGATAGTTCCTAAATTGGTTATGCTGTTAATATCGGAATTTAATGAGCTTAACATACACTGGCGTTTCCATTCTACAACCCGGGACGTGAATCCGGGAACGAATATGAAAAGCAGAGAGTACTGTCGTCAGCAAAGTAATCTATTGAATTAGAAGTTACAGACACGAGATCGTTGAGGAAATTTAAAAAGAGTGTTGGAGACAGAACGGAGCCCTGGGGCACACCAGCATTTATTTTGTGAATATCAGTCCTGATAACCATCCAAGACAAATTGAATTGAAAGTTCCGAAAGACAGTTTCCAATCCATTGAAGAAGAGAGTCGTCGATTCCAAATGCACGCATTTTCGACAAAAGAGCCTGATGCCAAACTCTGTCATATGCCTTAGAAATATTAAGTGCAAATATCCTGCTTTCGGCAGATTGATGTTCGCTTTGCTACGAAAACCATATTGTCGGTCATTGACAGGTTTTCGTGTTTCGAGATATTTCATGAGCTGACGATGTATCAGCGTTTCCATGACCTGGAAAGAAGGGATGTAAGTGCAATGGGTCTGTAGGAGGAGAGAAGAGATGATTCTCCTTTTTTAGGGGCTGAACAAATTCAGTTTTCCATCTGCTCGGAAAGAGTAGGATTGATGAAAAAGCTTGCGCAGTGGTTTTGCCAGCGTGGAAGAACAACTCTTCAGAAGAAGGAGAGATGTGCCAGCTGGGCCAGTTAATTTATATATGTTAAGATGTTCAAGTACTCTGCGTACTACACGAGTGCGAAAGTGGATTCATCCCATTAAAAATTCAATGCACTCAAGTGAAGAGGGAGACAACACAATCTGGAAGTGTTGAGCTGGCCGCAAAGTGTGCAGCAACTAACTGGCCTTATTTAAAAAGCTGATGGCTGGAATGCCCTTGTAAGCGAGCGTTGGGATGGAGGATGAGGCAGAATTTCTAATGTTTTTAACGACGAACGACCAACAATTTTTACTACCTTTGGGACATTGTAGTATTTTTTGCCTCAATTTTTGGTCGTATTGGAATTTCACACGCTTAAGAAAGTCATTCCTGGCTCGTTTGAACTTTTTTTCGGTTTTCCTCTGTTGGGTTTTTCTTGTAAGACCGAAAAAACCTTTCTCTAACCCTGACACTCTCTTTACAGCTCGAGTCGTAACATGCCATTTCTTTTGGTTTGATACTCATTATCCGATGAAGAGAAATGTGCAGCATTAGATACGAGTATAATTATACGCCTTACGCGTTTCAACGATTAAAAAAAGATGAAGACGACGGAAATTTTCGAATGGCAGAAATTTATTTAGATTTATTAATTTTTTTATTTATTAATTCGGTACTGTCACGTTATGTTAACTTAAACCCTAATCTCATCTAAAGGAATTGCAGTAATTGATTACGCGAGTACAGAAGCGAGCCTTAAGCATTTTTTAGTAATGAGATTCCTATGTGGTGACACTGAAATCTGAGTTTTTTGTTTTCATTTAATAAAAAGCTCCGAGCACAGAAAATTGAAAAACAAAATTGCATCCAACTTCAGCAAATCCCAACCACGAACAGTCACAGCCACAACTTATCAGTTATCACAGAAATGTGTGTTAATTAATTATAAAGCTATGCGCGGTGTTGCGGTATTTTTGTTTGTATTTTGAAGGTGTGGATATGGTTTTTACATATATTCGAGAAGTTAAGTCGTTGCGTGAAACTCTTGGTTTTCAGTTTATGAATGGGGATCAAGTTCAATGTATTATTCATTGTTTCTCTGGCACATAAGTTAAACATGCGAAGAAAAATAGCGCATAGAAAACTAGTTGCAAATGATTCGAGAATCATACTGACCGCCATTCCGTCTGACAAAAACGCCACATTATATGCACTGGCATAAGTTGACTGATCAACTTACTGACTTACTTAGGTGGTGCTACAGTTCGGGGTGAACCTGACTCTCAACTAACAAGTCTCCCAAGTTAGGCCGATCCTTAGCTTACTGCCTCCAGCTGCATCCTCCTTGTTGTGCCGCTTAAGGTGAGGTATTCGTGTACTGCATTATCCCTCCTGGTTTGATTTGAAAACTGTGCGGTCCGAAGCATTGCTGTCCACTCGCTCTATATGTCCTAACCATCTCAGGCGACTAATGATCAGCTTTCTGACTACTCGTTGGTCGATGTCGGCCTACGTGACGGAATATTATATTATACGAGGATATTTGTATCCACTTTCGATAGAGTCCATGTTTCAGTGCCAGAAAGTAAGACTGGGATGACCAATGTCTCATATAGAGCCTCTTTAAATATTCGGGATAGGGCCTTACTACTCAATACCCTTCTTAGCCCCCGGAAACACCTATTGGCAAAAGTGATTCTTCGCTATATTTCTGCTAAGGTTTTGCTGGTAGCATTCATAGTCAAGGTAGGCAAAGTAATTTAGTCCAATTTGTCGATGTTGTGTGTCCTTTCTTGTTGACAGCATACACGCACTTGGTTTTGCCCTCATTTACCACCCATTTTGGTAGCTTCCGTTTCAATACTAGCGAGCGAATCGGTGGCATCCGGCTGAGATCTCCTAATCGTGTCAATTCATTGGCGTACGCTAGTATTGTCGTTGCACAGACTTTTGAAGACCCTGCCTCCTAGTTCCGCACAACTCTTTCAAGTATGATATTAATGATATCAGTGTGTCACTTTGTCTCAAACGTTTTTTGACATCAAAGATCTCGGAGACCTCGTTACCGACCTTGACGGAGCAGTGGGCGTTCTCAATCATCATTTTGCAGAGACGGACGAGTTTGTCATTGATTCCAAAACTTGACATGGCTCTGTATTGCTCGCCCAGCTCTATAAATACTGTGGCTGTCGATTTGCATTTCTTGAGATTTTTCCACAATCTGCAGGAGTGTGACTGTATGGGCGATTGTGAACTTTTCTGGCCTGAAACTACACTGATAGGAGAAAATCTGGTTGTTGACAAAGTGTTTCACGTTCACACAATATAGCTGATAAGATCTTGTACGCAATGTTGAGGAGAATTATACCCCTACAGTTGACGCAGTTAATGGGTCTTCTTTTTATGTTGTTCCATTCATCTGCCATTCACTCTTCTGAATGAAAAATGAGTTGGTGTATCCTCTCCACAAACTCACATCCAGCAGCTTTGAATAAGTCTCATCGTGGTGGGATATTGGCCTTCATCGTTGTTGTACAGTCTGGGGAACATGTTCTCCAATATTTGCAGCAACGACTGTGATTTTGTTGTAAGGTTTACTGCTTCATATTCACTGGTTTCTGTAGGAGTCTTGTTGCCTTGACATGTTCTTTTTATCTTCGATCGCTCTTTTTTTCTTCTGGGGAAGCCAATGTTCTTCCCGCCGCTTTTGCTCGTAAAGCTCACTAGCGATTCTCGTCCTTCGTTGCCGCTCCACTTTTTACACTTCTTGTTTATCTACATGTGATTGGGGACATTTTTCATCAAACAAGGGATTTCTTGGTCATGGTCGGGTGAAATCCAGCACGTCAGTTGCGGCGTCTCCCATGAAACGATAAAACGTTGGCGCTGGTTTTTGGTACTTGATGCTGGCGGCAGAAGAGTCTTTGAGAGAGACTCCCAGCTCTTGCGCTTGCAACTATTCTACTTTATATCTTCTTACGGTAGTTCTTCTTTGTTGTAGCACTTGGGAAATTCGCATTCGTACCTTGGTTATAACGGTAGTAATCGGGTGAAATGTTGGCTGCCCGGAAGACTCGGCCGTCCAGAATACAGGAGGCATGCCTTGATCTAGTACTTCATAATACGAAGGAAGCCATGCCCGCTTGTGTATATTGATATGAGTAAACCGTGTGCATGCTATAGTGCCTAAGACTGTTGCCAGTCGTGTCGCCTAGTACGATTTTAACATCATAAGGACATTGCTTAATAATCTTGTCGAGGAGCTGGTAGAAACATTCTTTTTAGCAATTTTTGCATTAATACTGATTGTCATGCTTGATCACGAAGCGTGTCGGAAGCTCAAGACTTCTTGCCTGTCACGTATGACAAATCCGTCTCCGAATAAGTGCCGTTTCGTTTCCCTATAGTAATATCCATTGTATATATCAGAGTTTTTCATCCTCTTAATGTTCGTCCCGTCCTATTGCACTTCCTTGATGCCGATGATATCTGCGCGATAGTATTATGCTCCTGGTCGAGGATGCTCTTGCTATTTTAGTCCGCAGTTTTCCGATTAAGAGATTGATGTACCTACTCTACTACCATTTTACTCTTCTACCTTAATATGGGTAGAACAAGCTGTGTCAGTAGTACCTCTATTGTTTTCTTATTGTCAGTGACCAGCTACACTGGCCTGACCTAAACTGTCTATAGAATGCCACCTCAATTTATCGCAACAAAAGTTTGGTATTTCCGGAAAGCAATTAATTATTTTAATTTGTTTTTCAAGTCTGAACAAAGCTAAAACCACATCTTAAATTTTTGACCGCACAACTATGTATCCCGAAGAAATAATTACAGAGAGGACGATTATCTTGTCTCTAACGAACAGTTTGTATTTTTCAGTTCCACCACATAGACATACTGTTAAAAGTGGTTTTCGCGCACTGGATCTAGATACGAATTTCTGCCAACACGAGCACTCCAAAGTTGCGAAGTATCCTAAATGGATACTATATGTACTACAGGTAGTTATGATGGGTCAGGTGTTGGTTGTGTTGCGGACTTTTCATCCAGGACAATGAATTTAATTTCATTTTCCTTTCTTATCGTTAATGTTATAAAAAAAATATTTGTGGGAGAATATTCGTTGGAATATTCGTTGCATCAGATACTTCAGAATCGAAACATGAATACGAGTTACAGGACGATACTTTTTGCCCTATTTCGATGTTATGTTTCGATTTTCTGGTCATGGGTACAATTCTGAGATTGCAGGCTGCAGTGGTCAGGGACGTTCCGTTGCAATCACCCAGATGTAATATCACTCTACAATGACCAAGTAATTATTGTATGTGCGAAGTGTAGAAGAGTTGGTGAATATGCCATTTAATCGGATGCTTTTCGGCAAGTGATTTAAAAAGGCATACTAGGGCACGAACACTCGACACAAAGGAGTTGTATCCACATCCTGTGTAGTACTCTGATATTAGATATACCAATGTCGATAAATTGTTTTCTCTGTGACACAAGAATGTATCAAAATACCTAAAGAGTGTTTGTATTACGTACTTAAGTAACTTGCAAATGTGGTTTAACCTATGCAGAGAGAAACTCTTTTGCCCTAATTTTTTTAAAAAACTGAATACGCAATTGCGTATGGAAAAATATTTATTATAATGCAAACTAGGAATCCAACGCATTGGCTACACGTTAAGTGTTACATATTTTTTCGATTTTCAATTCTGATTGGAGCATGTTTCATAAAACTATTGTAATTGTCATGATATTTTACGTCTTTCAAGGTTGCGATTTCAGGTTTTACTCGTAGTTTCTAACCAGCTTCTAATGCCGATAAATGTTCGTTGAATAAATTAAAAGGTTGTTTGTGTTTGTTAAAGTCACAAACGGCTCTCTAAGTTGGAATTGGGCCATGTGCATATGGTCAAACATATTCTAGCTATCACAGAACGTTCGCTCTGAGGTGTGCAAATTTATTTTATAATGGATATTCATATTTATTTTAGAAATGCACTAAAAGCAACTATTCTGGGATTCTGCGAATAATAATGCTCCACTAAGGAATTTTCTTTCATGAAGATTGTGCAGCAACCGTCAAATTTCGATTCTTCAGATATTTTTTTTATAATTGCCGCGCGCTCAAGAGACTTGGTAAATTTGGTAAACAGCGCAACCGATGCACGTTGGTTTTGAATGTTTTTGACTAGGAAATAAAGAGCTCGGCAAGACAGTCCATAAGGGAGTTGTATAGTTTATGATGAAATCACGATATTTCAGAGTATGGAATGTTACTGGTAATTTCGATATGGAGCACTAATGGTCTAAATAGCGATAGAACATGGTGAGATAAGAGACATAAGGTCGTTGTACAAGGGTGTTAATTGACCGTGTAATATTAGCGTTTCCTAGGAGTTTTATAGCATGCTTTTGAATCTAATCTAGAAAATGAAAAGAATGTTAAGAATTACATCATTTTATATTTGAATTGTAACGACCCTAGCGCTAGTGTGTGGCTCATGAAATGTCAAAATAGAAAAAACCTAAATAAACTGTCAGATTGAACCAAGTGACACCATTTTCGTTTATTATTTCCGATTTTCATTCCCTGTCCTGAAGCCCACGAGTCTGTTAAATAAGTAATGTAAGTACATACATAAACCAGTTTCGGAGATTTATTGCCGAGGGACGTTCATTTTACAGTCTCTCCGGTCGTTCAGATAGTCCAGATAGGACAACTTTGCGCCGCCGCGCATACTCAAGGAAACTTAGATATTTTACAGCATTTTTGGTGACATCGAATATATTCAACGTACGAGTAGGTTGTCATTGACACACATACCGAGGATCGAAATTTTTCGGTATCGGCGATGCAAGTGCCATTCATGGATAATGGCTGGCTATTTAAATTTCAATCCAACGACAAAAGACAGGCTTGGGTTAAACATTAAACTCAGTTTTATTAGTGGTTCTTCAAAAGTTATTGCTGTTAATATCGAAATTTAGTGAATATTAAATAGGATGTAGGAGACAAAACAGTCGTTCGCAGATCTCCACAGAGAACAGACGCGTCTCGGTTTTTCGTTGTGAAAAAGACAATTCAGTTCTTTTTTCATATAGACAATTATCGCAAATTTATTAGTTGACTCGATAGCCAAGCGGGTAGCGGCGTCGGTCATTAAATCGTGGGACGCGAGTTCGAGCCCAGGCCAAACTTAAAACTTTTTTTTTGTTTTTTATTTATTTATTTGTCACAAATTGTGTAAAGAAATAGAGTGTTATCAAAACAAAACCGTTCGGGAAATCACGTGGTGGATGGTGGAGAGCGTTCCGCTCTTCCCATAACGGGAGTTGTAAAAGGCAACAATGGTGTTGCCGGTGCCGTGGCGAAAGCCATTAAAAGGAGGAGGCCGTTAAAAACCACTCCTAACTTAACAAAGTTAAAAATGGGTGTTGCTTTGGTAGCTGAAACAGCAAAAACAACACAACAAAATAAAAAACAGACAGATGATACGTTCATGTGCATCTCTGATGAGGTCCATTATAAGGGCGGCAACAATAACTTTGCCTCTCTAGCGACATCCGAATTCGAAGATGAGGATGAAGAAATAGAAAAGCTTAACAGCAGCATACAGATGCTTAATGAAAAATTGCTTGCTATTAAGCAACGACAAACTGCACGCAGGCAGAAGGAGCAACAAGAATTAGAGAGCTCCCAACATCAAAAGCAGCAAATGCAGCAACAACAAAGCCATCAGCAGCCGAAACAACAACTGCAGCAAAAGCAAAAGCTGCAAAAGCAACAGCAGCAGCAGCTGCAAGAACAACAACAGCTGAAAAAACAGCGGCAACAACACCAACAACGACAACAGCAACAACAACAAAAACAACAACAACAGCAGCAACAACAACAACAACAACAGCAGCAGCAGAAGAAGAAGAAGAAGGAGAAGGTGCCTCCGATCAACACCTACAAACTGGAGGTAAATGCAACCAAGGACCTGTGTAAGTTGATCATTGGTAATAATTTTAATATAAAGAGATTGGGTAACGATCGCTATGCCATCCACTGTAATACAGTGGAGGACTACGCGAAAGTGAAAGAGCTCCTAAAAGAAACGACGACGGAGCATTACTCATACACACCGAAGTGTGAAAAGCGGCAATCGATGCTGCTGAAGGGGTTGGAACCGTCTTCTGATCCGGAGGAGATCCTGGCACTGCTCAAAGAGAAGGAGTGCGAAGGACTCAAGTTTGTGGGGGTAAAGCCATTTACCACAGCTAGAGCTAGACGGGGGAAACGGAGTCTGCCGTTCTTCTTGGTGCAGCTCAGTCCCGAAAGCCGTCTGGATAGTTTAAGGAGTATCAATGTCCTTGACTACCAGGTGATTCACTGGGAAAAATTAAAAAGGAGCGAAGGCGTTATACAATGCGTTCGCTGCCAGAGGTTCGGGCACGCCGCGTCGAACTGCCAAATGCAGCCTCGATGCGTGAAGTGCGCAAAGAACCACAGTTCCGAGGAGTGTGCTCTGGGTGTTGACGGAGCATCCGATAGGTCGAAGCTCTCGTGCGTGTTATGTGGGAACGTGGGACACACCGCAAACTATCGGGGTTGTCCTAAGTTCACCGACATTAAAAAAGCAAAATTGGCGCGGCAGCAGAAGGTGGAGGTCAAACGTTCACCTGTGAGGTTTCAAACACCAGCCGTCACGCCCCAAATTTCCTACGCCCAAATGGCGTCAGGTAGGGGGGCAACGGTACAGCAAGCGACTGTTGCTTCTCCAGCGCCAACGCCGAGAACAACAGAAGCTGCACCCAACATCCTAGCCATCTTGCTCGCAATCCAACAGCAGATGGCTCAGATGCAAAAGCAGGTTCAAGAACAGGCCAAGCGGGTGGACCAGATCTACGCGTTGCTGCCGGCCCTAACGCAACACATGCCGTAATGGGTACGCACATGGTGGAGCAAACTTTGAAGGCCCTTGCGGTGAATGTTAATTCACTGATTAGGATCGAACGAAGAGCCGCGATGTTTAAATTGCTACAAGACGAAACTCCTGATGTGCTTTTCGCTAGCGAAACCAAGCTAACCGACAAGCACAAACTGGAGTACAATAATTATATTGTTAGAAGAAGAAATCGGCCCAGATCCAAACGTGGAGGTGGTGTCGCGATCTTCATTAAAGAAGGTATAAAATTTCACAGAGTGTACAAGGGCGTGTTGCGCAGGTTCCGGGTGTTGGAGGCAGTCGTCGTTTACATCCCGCTCCGCAGTGGAAAGCGGCTGTACTTGGCCTCTGTTTATGCACCGGAGGCTTCACAATCCACCCTATTCATTACAGAGCTCGACACGCTTTTTCGACTTCTGAGGCTGTAATCGGGGGAGAATTATTTTATAATCGGCGGGGATTTCAACACTAGACACAGCGATTGGGGAAATAATTTGCCAAATACTAAAGGGAACCTACTACTCGATTGGTGGGGTCAGCACGATGTCATGTACAGACTCGGTCTTAAAGCGACGGATAACCCGTCGTTTCCCAGAGGCGGGTCTTATTTGGATCTACTGCTGTACGACGAACGTATACGACTGACAGGTACAAATTTACAAACATTAAACTGTCTGCGCACATTCGTGTATGACAGCGACCATTGCAGTTTTAGCACCGAAATTACAGTTCCCAACGAAATTGCGGAATTGGAGGAGTTTGTCGAAAGATATTCTTACAACTACAGTAAGACTCGATGGACACGCTTCTCCGCAACCTTGACAAGAGCGCTCTCCTCGAACACGCTCCACCCACCGTCCAATAGGAATTTGTCAAACGAGGAGATCGACAATTACCTAAAACAAATGGACGAGACAATTAAACAAACTATGGACACTACATTACCGCGGTATCGACGTACGACTAACGAAGACCTGTTCCGCAATCCTACTATTGACGCACTGCACCGACAGAAAAGTAGACTTCTGACAAGACTTAAAAACTTGTACAGACATTTAACTGACCGACAAGACCCGGAGATTAGGACACTGAAGTCGTCGATTAAAAATATTCAAACGCTAATAAAAGAGAATTACAGAATTTCTGTAAGTTCGTATTGGAACAAAAAGGTTCGGGCTATAAACACCAGCAACCCGAATATGTTCCCGCAAATAAATAAACTATTTCGTAGAAAAAATCAAAACGACCTTCAGTGTCTTAAAATAGCCCGGACAACAGACAACGAACGGTTACTGACAATAGCAGGTATTGATCCGAATGAAGCCGCTGACGATGACGACTTCTTTGTGATCGAGGATCCGCAGGAGAAAGTTGAGACCATAGGGGCGACTTTCTAGGAAGTATACAAGGCCATTGATATCATTGGCCCTAATTATGACCTGGACAGTCGCGTCTTGGGGCACGACCTCTGCATTCGAAATGAAATAGAGAACTGGCAATCCGAGGGCTCTGGTTTCACCCGGTTCAGCGACGAAAATATCGCAAATAATGTCATTACCAGAGAGGGTGACCTACCCCCGTTCATTTCGAAGGAAGGACTCCAAGATATCTTCGACACAATCAGAGTTAAGAAATCAGTGGGGACCGATGGTATTCCGAACATCGTGCTTCGACATCTTCCTCTAGAAGCGGTGGACATTTACACCACCCTGTTTAATAATGCACCTTATCCAACGCATTGGAAAACGGCGGTGGTTCAATCTATCCCTAAAAGGGGAAAGGATATATCCAATTCGGCGAATCTCCGGTCGATAAGTCTCCTTCCGAATATCAGTAAGGTTTTTGAAAAGGTAATCAATAAAGCCCTGTCTAGGTGGGTTGAGGACAAACATATAGTTCCGGATAATCAATTCGGTTTTAAGGCGGGACATGATATCTCACATGCCGCGTCTAAACTGGTGTCCGATATCCAATGGAATAAAGGCAAAAACCAATGTACTGGTGCCTGCCTTGTTGACTTGGAGAAGGCCTTCGACACCGTATGGTTAGAGGGTCTTTTCCATAAGCTGACTAGGCTGGGGATCAGTAAATCACTCTTGTACATTCTTTATAATATGCTAACTAACAGACAGTTCATCGTGAAGAATGGTGATGTGACTTCTGTTGGAATATTTAAAAATAAAAATTGTCTTCAGCAAGACGCGGTCAATTCGCCGATCCTATTCAACATTTTTACAAGCGACTTGATAGTTTCACTTCCCCATACTACTGCGTACGCAGACGATTTGATAACGTACAGAACAGGTCAAAAAATCGAGGTCATTAATACTCTCTTGCAGCGTGACTTCGATAAGATAAGACGATTTTGCGATGACTGGAACTTAAAAATTAACTTTCAGAAGTCGGAAACCATTCTCTTTAGGACGCCGTTGTCTGGAGTCTCTAGGATACCAGAAAAAATTGGCGTAAGTTCTCGATCATTGGACAACACGGACAGCCTCTTGCCTGTCGAAATGTAGTCAGATACCTTGGAATCTGGCTAGATCAGTTTCTGTATTTTGGCAAAAATGTAGATGCTGCTCTGGTCAGAGCTAAAGGTGCTTTTGCCCTTACAAAGAGACTGTTTTATAGCAGCCAACTCGATACGAGGGTAAAGATAATCTGCTACATGGCCCTTATCAGGCCCATGCTGGTATTTGGGTGTCCCGTGTGGTTCAATGTACGAGCAAGCTTAATGGAAAAGATTCGGGTGTTTGAGAGGGCTTGCCTTAGGGCTTGTCTTCGCTTGTACAGAACACTAGAGTCGGAGTACAAGAAATTTTATCCTAATGAGGTCCTTTACAACAGGGCGAACCTAATACGAGTGGACAACTTCGTAATTAAGCTGACTCGAAGGCACATTGCAAGAGCAATGACCTCGACGAATAACCTGATATCTGGGGCTTACTACCCCAATTACCTTTACCACGAGAGTGTGCGCTTTGACGGCTTCGTTCCACCGGAAGCATTCCTCTACCTAGATCAGATAGGGTTGATCCAGGATAGATCAGCGGTGCCGTTAATCTTCCATGTCGCTCGGACAGCTGGGGACAGGCGACTCAACTACAGCAGAGACGTCGCACACGGCAGTGTCGATCTCCTCAGGTTCAGTAGGGCGGTGGGGAATCGCGATAAGAGGGATGTCGTTCGGCAGCACCAACATTTCTGGTGGTTGAATGATGGATAAGATGTTTTGTCGTCGTTTTCGTCAATTATGGGCCAGCCTCACTAATGAGGCAGAGCTGACCAATTTATTTGCTCTGTAAATAGAGATGGCCAGCTTGCATAGGTTTAGGTTAGCATTTAAGAAACATATACATACGAGTATATCAGTGTATACAAAGGTGTATACTGATATATGTGTATGATTGTGTATAATGTCTATGTGTGTTTATGTGTGTATTGTACATTTAGGTTAGGTAGGCTAAGGTTTATTTTAAGTTAGATATTAAGTTTTTATAAAAAATTATGTCCATATGCTAAGTTTTTGTTAGCAATTTTTTTTCTTATCTTTAAGTATAGTAAATAAATATTAGTAAAGAAAATGTACATAAAGTCGAAAGACATAGTTATAAGAATTAAGAGTAGCTTAGAGCGCCTGTGTGGGGCCAGTAAGTTAGTATAAGTTTGTTAAGTAATTTTAAGCTAGCATTTAAGCATTTTTTGTTAGTGTGTAAGAGTTAATGATTAAGGAAATAAAATGCTTTAAAACTGAAACTGTAGGAGACAAAACGGAGCCCTGTGGCACATGAGCGTTTACTTTGTGAATATCAGACTTGAAACCGTCCAAGACAACTTGAATTGAGCATTCCAAAAGGTAGTTTCGAATACATTGAAGATGAAATTCATCATACCCAAATGCTCGCATTTTCGACAAAAGAGCCTGATGCCAAACTCTGTCAAATCTCTTTGAAATATGAATTGAAACTATCCTGCTTTCACCAGATTGATGTCGACCTTGGTTCCACTTTTCTGTGAGACATGCCATCAAATCACCAGTGTACCTGTTGGTCCGAAAACCGTATTATCGGTCATTGAAGAGTTTTCGTGTTTCCAGATATTTCATGATTTGATGGTTTATCAGAGTTTAAATTACCTTAGAAGGAAGGGACGTAAGTACAACGCATCTGTAGGAGGAGAGACAAATCTTGTTTTCTATCTGCTTGGAAAGAGCCCTTAGAAGTAGGATTGACGAATAAGCCTAGTAGTTTTGCCAGAGTGGAAGAATACCTCTTCAGAAAATGTATATGATAAGACCTTTGAAGATTCACCGCACTCAAGTGTAGCAAAGTGTGCAGCAAGCAGATTGACCTTGCTCAAAGAGCTGACTGCCGGGCATTGGGATGGAGGATGAGGCAGAATTTCTGATGTTTTTGATGAAAATAATTTCAGCAATATTCCTACGTTCTTCTAACGAACTCATAAGTTTGAGGCGGTCCTGATACTGCGGTAATATTAAAGGATCCTTCCAGGGTAGACCACGGAAAACAAATCGGAGGAATCGACGTATTAAGTTCTAAGCTGTTTTTGAGGCATCAGATTGAAAACCCATCAACGGCTTATATATAATAGTAAGAATGAAAAGAAGAGGACCAATATAGCTGCCTTGTGTAACCCCAGATGAGGCCAGAGTCTTAACTAAAAGGGCGGATCCAAACTGAATACTATAATATCGGTAGAAGAAGAAGAAGGTAAGAAGAAATCCATTTTAATAAAAGTGGTTTGAAGCCAAGAGCAGACAATTTGAAGAAGATCAATTGCTGAGATATCTTATCAAACGCTTTAGTAAAATGGGCTGCGATAACATCGATTTCTTTGCCATTTTCGTAGGCTGCAAGTGCAAAAGACACGAATTCAACCAGGTTTGTGGTAGTTGATTTGCCTTTTAGAAAATCAAAACTTGCATTTGCAGTTTAGGACTTCGTATAAAATGCTTTCGAAGGGCTTAAGGAGTTTAATTGGTAATTTCAATCGTAGATCCCTTTTTGTGTATCGGGATTATAAAAGAGGTCTTCCAAATCTGGGGTAATTGTCCCTGTGTAAGAGATAGACGAAATAGGTAGGAAAGGGGGAGAGACTGGTCTCGTCTTATAGTTTCTTCAATAAGAGCAGGATCGAAATTTTGATTGAGAAAGGGACCAACGGAGAAATTTGAAGGATCACTTGAAGATTTGGTTTCGAAAGTGAGGGAGGAAGGATAACCATCGGTCTTACTTTTGCAATTGACAAATTGAAAAAAGGACTTGATGTTATTTCCAATATTGGTTTGCTCACTATTTAGGAGACGTAGAGTTCGATGAAATGAAGACGTACACCTAGATAGTTTGAATAGTCGGAAGAAGAGTGGGTGCGAAGGAATACTGCCCATAACTTGTTTCTTTTGTTTCGTAGAGAGCGGAGCCTACGATTATACCAAGGAGGGATATAGAAGATATTATGTAGCCATAAAAATGAGATGGATTTCAATATTTCTCTGTAAAAAGTGGAGAGGGCAGCGATTAGCGATATATTGGTAAATTCAAAAGAAGTCCTGCTTAGATAAATATTGATTTTACTAAAATTAGCTCCATTAGATAGGTCTTCAGATGGAATTCATTTTAGCTGAGGCAGATTAAAATCGTCGAAGATAATGACATCATGAAGCAAGTTGTCAATTATACCAATATCAAGTTGGTAGGATTCAATAGGTTGGGCCGGAAGAATGTAACAACATATAACGTACAAACATCTACAAGTAAGTGCTATTTTAACTGACACAAAGTCGAGCTTAGAAGAAGACGAAGTGGCAACGAGAGAGGGGTCAAAATTGTTGTGAATGACCAGCACGACACCTCGACAAGGAAAGTCAATCCAAGAGCGAATTTATTTTATTTTTATTTAACATATGTTAGGTATAAATCAGTTTCAGTCAGAGCGTACTCGTAAATATCAAATGAAAGACCATGAGATTGACCCAAGGCGGCGTGGGTTTTAGAAGGTGAGAGGAAAGTTTTTGCATGACTTGTTAGGTTCGAGAAAATTTATTGTAGTCAAGTCAACTGCGTTGGAGTTGTGAGACTATTTTAGGAGTTTTACATAGTGACGAACAGCAGCACGATTGTCTGCAATTTTTTTGGGAGGCGTATAGAAAATCCCGTGATACTTTATATCGGTATTGAGGCCTTCCTGCACGGCCTACCCTCACAGCACGCCGAGTCTGAATTATCGTACAGATAGGCGAGATATGGACGTATGTTCTCGTATAAATTTTATCCCTAATCCTAGAGAGCATTTCGATATTCAGTGGTATCGCTAGTTTGTTGTGTTAATTTAACAGTAGGTGGCGAAAGGGGTTCAGTAGAAGAGGGAGTGATTACAGAAGGGGTTTGATGGCGCAACTGATAGGATGTCAGAAGTAGGGTGCGCGCGACTGTTTTTTTCTTTTACAGACAATACACGAGCAGCGAGGGTAAATTTGCGAGTGCACTGTGTTAATATGCGTGCACACGTCGGAGGTCAGCACAGTATCCAGCAGGATGCAACTAATACTATAGGTTTACTGATTTCAAAGAAGTTTAGTAAGAGGGTGACTTCAAGACCAGAACCTGTAAAATCTTCTATCGGGTTACATGAAATCGGTTGTTTATGTGGATGAACTAGCACCGATTGAAGCTTTAGTAAGTGGACCGAGAAGATACGCTACGATCATTTGTCCGAAACCATCTTCAAATGTTAAATGATTAAGAATTATGTTTCAAACGAAATAATTTGTTAGATTAAAAGCAAATGTGTATTTTTATTTAAAAATCAACTTTATAACATTAAAACAAAAACCATATCTATATAACAACTTATAAAATCTGTAAAAAGTATCTAGAAAACCAAGCAAGACTAGACCGGATACAAATCTCCAGGCCGTAACAGCGCCGTACGCATGAAAAGAGAACAGAACGACACCATGGATTGTATGTTATATACCACACTGTGCAATCGTTCTGCACAACGCATGAGTGATCCCGGAGCGAATAGGAATATTTGTTTCAGAGCTCGACCAATGTGATACTTTTCAGAAATAAATTATGTATCGCTACATTGATGGGTAAAGATTTGAACTGAAAAACGTATTACGAGCACGAAAAATCGATATCATCCGCGTTCAAAAAACTAA
The DNA here is from genome assembly GCA_949129095.1 of Volucella bombylans. Lineage (NCBI taxonomy): Eukaryota > Metazoa > Arthropoda > Insecta > Diptera > Syrphidae > Volucella > Volucella bombylans. Next base: position 106,203,007 of record OX422143.1, on the reverse strand, counting down.
GTTGCGAGATGTAGGAAATAGAGAACATGCGGAATAGTACAAAAATCTTGGCGTCTGTAATCTTAGATATGATGTAAGCGTATTTGCGACTGACCAATGAGCATAAGGTTGGTCATTAAGCATGAAACTTGGAATGTTATTAGCGCCCACGTACGGCAAGTAAGCAACTGAAAAAATAACTATTTACGCGCGGCTTCAGTGAGCTTTTAAATTAAAAATCTAAGGTAGAGAATGCTCTTCTTCGGTAATTTAAACGTATACATCATGGTATCCAACTACGAAGATGAAGATTGTCATGGAGAACATGGTATTTCAATCAATCCCAGATAAATTACCAACTATGCTGAAACAATGCCAAACAATGCCATTGACGGATTCTAAAGTGAAATTGGTTGAACCTGCGTAGAACAGCATCGACTCTTTCCGACAAAACGCTCCAAATGCAATAAGTTAAGAAGAAAAACGAAGTGGGCAAGATATGTGGAAGAATTTCCATTGAAAAGTAACAGTAAAGCAAGTACTCTGCTCGGTATTTGAAAAGACCGGCTTCACAAGAAAAAACGTGGCTTTGGAGCGATGAAACGAAAATGGATCTATGGCAAGCCTTTTAAGTGTGGACTAAGCACAGCGAAAATATTGAAACCATTAGGGCTGTCAAAATATTTACTAAGGTTTGCCAATTCATCATGCATTGTTTTACTGTTGCCGAACGTGTGGAATTTTTTAAAAAGTATTATTGAAATCCGTGAGGTTGGTCGTCATCATGGTTTCAGTGTTCAGGTAATTCCGCGCACGGTGGAAAAGTTTGAGCGTGAGTACACTCTTTTGGATCTCAAGCCACCAACCAGACAGAGATTGGAGCGAAATGAAGAAAACAAAGCCGCCGTAGCGGCCAGTATCGAAGAAAACCCTCATAACACAATCAACCAGTGTTCGACCAAGGATCAATGCATCCACAATGATTAACTGTTTGGTGCGGTTTATGGCATGGCGGTTTATGACCGTAATGTTTCTGTACGTAGGTGATGTATTAATGGCAAATGAAAAAAACGTTGGAGGACTGTTTCCATTTCATACGATGTAGATGAACTGAAAAAACGTTTCAATTAGGATAGGCTCTTCCATGTGGTGGATGTCGGAGAGATCTAGCTGTTGAGCGTCGTAATAAGAGGCACGCAATCCCAACTTCGAAAGAAGGTCCACCAAGTTCATGGCTCTATATTTTCGGTATATAAGCAGAACAATGCTGGACAAAATAGGGAATATGAAACATCGAGGGCGAACTGCAGCAATAAGGGCATGAGCTATTGTTGTAATTTTTTTTTCACTGCCTCTCGTGACCTTTTTTTCGGTGCAAGGCAGACTGTGAAGGCTGCGAGAGATTGAGGTATTAATTCTTCAGCCTTCATGCAGAAGCTAGCTAAAGGAGGATATGCACTGTTGTCGTAAGCCATGGATTCAATATCTTCCAAGATAATCTTAGCTGCTTTTCGTACAATTTGCTCACGTTCTGCCTGTTCATCTGAATACCTTGACGTGTACCATGTGTCGCTCAAAAGTTTTTCATCAGTTGCACGAAAGTAGACGACAGTTTGTTTGGTGCGAATTGTACTGAAAACAATTTGCTCCACATATTTTTCCTTCATTCTGCCTTTGATGGTTTTAACCGTTGGTGGTTCTCCCGTAATTTGTCCCAACAAATCGTTCATAGAGAATTGGCAGTTATCGATTCCTTCAGTGTAATCGTAGATTTCGTTCATTGCTTCTGAAACCCCTTCATCAATGGGGTGTCCAGCTTGTCCTTTTGAAGGTAGAGTGACAAGCACAAGCACATTGTAACAATCCACGTTACAATGAAGAAGAATTGTGAAACACAGTCGTACAAACTTTGACAATGGTTCGACGCTCAGACTAAGGTTTTTTTCTCTCAACCTCTTCATCATACGCTTCTGTGCAAAAAAAAAAAAACAGTTTCTTGCATCGAAATCACTTCGAATAATGTCAGGTTACACGACTGTGAACTTGACGCGAACAGAGGTACATAAATATGTCGCATTTGTTGCCTATCTGATGAACTAAATGGTGATTTACTCGTTTTAACCTCTCAAGCTCTGGCCGATTTTGGTGCCAAATCCGTCAAAATCAGCTCGCACCCAGCCACTTCACTGGCGGCACGCACTCCTCTACTGAGTCCTCTGGCGGCCGCGGCCCCACGTCAACCCGTTAGAATAAATTTATTCACAACTATAACACTCATTATATGTAGAATTGATTATAATTAGCTTTCCCCCTTAAATATCTTTTTAAACATTTATCCCAGCGAAAATGTGTATAGGATCTTTTTTGTAAAGAATTTTATGTGGATTACTTTTGCCTAAGAACATTTTTTGCTATGGGCTACCGTTTACGAATTATTTCCCCTATTTAACCCTAAGATCAAAAACTGATCTTCGTTGGGTGGCCTATAACCTCAAGAGTCTAAATCGCCGAAATACAATAAAATGAAGAAAAACAGTTGATTCCTGCTAACAGGGAACTATGAAATTTGCAATAGATGGAAAGAGCATTTTAATTCATGACTTAAGGAAGAATTCTCGCGGGCGAAAATGCAATGGCTTTGTTAATTAGCCACATTTGGTCAAGCGAGGGCAGAGGTTTCCCAACAGCAGCGATTGTATACAAAAATATTTACTTCTTGGTGACGTTTTCATATCGGAGGTATCAGTGGGCCTTACTTCTTCAGAGATGATGAGACGCCGAGACGGCTACAGTAAATTTAGACCGACTAAGTTCGGTGATCGTCTAGTCTGCAAAATTGATCCTGCAATTGACCGCTCTGGTCGTGTGACTTAACACTTCTCGACTCATTCCTTTGAGCCAAACATTCGACATGAGATTGCCCGTTATCGTGCAGACGTTCCAGCTTGCAAATATTTCTATTCGTTCAGGGGTGGCTCCTCCTCGGCAAGGTCCTGTGTTAGATGTTCAAAACCGACCCAATGTGTTTTAAGGTTTACGTTTAAAATACCATGATAGGATCGGAATTACGGGATTGAAATCTTCCAAATTAAGTAGTCACGTCTAAAGGAAATCCTTTTTTTTTTGTCAAAAAGTTAAAGATTGACATATAGTTATAGGACGATTTATCTATAAATACACTTACATTTAAGATCGATTTAACTCTGCATGAACTTTTTTTGTTTTTTAAAGAAATACTCCAAAATTAGCTGGGCACGAACTTGCGTGGAAGTAATAAAAATTAGAAGTTGTAAAACTTTGCGTGTTCTTCTTATTTTGACATTTGTTTTCCTTGTCGGATGTTATGACAACAAGTTGACAGGTAAGCCCTCTATTGTCACTTCCATTTCAGAAAAGGCACCATGTCTGTGCATAACCATTATATAGTGGTAGAACCATCTTTTTGAATACAAGTCACGCAAAACCGCCAGCAAAAACAGTTGCATTTGTGTGCTCTTATGGAAGTGAGAAAATTAATAGCTTCTCGTCGCATGAAATAAATAAAAAAAATATTTTTTTTAAATGACAATTCCCATAAAACCTATGCCCCATTAAAACTTTGATAATAATAACGGATTATGTTTCGAAATTCATAGATTTATATTACGTCAGAGTACATAACTGTTAATTACATAATAACTCCTCGAAAAGCTTCACAAATCATAGGGCTCTGAAGAGCCACACAAAAATCAACTTACTTCCATGAGTAAAATTTTGGAAAACTCCCTTCAACTGTCAGTTATCGAGGTATTCAATTATGACATACGACACCATCCATTAAATCGGCAAAAAGGGACAAAATGGGTCGCCTTCTTAAACAAACCTTCCATTATCGACTGAAGCAACAATCTCTAGTCGGTTTCAATTGCATATTCTCACTCTCTACCTCTGGCTTTCATGTGGCGCATACTGATATATGACATCAACTGTTGTGTGGCACAGAATTCATTATACCAAAGCGGCAATGGTACTCGTAATTATATTTTCAGGTTCAATTGGCATAGGATGAGATCGCTTTCTAAGAACAACATGCAACATGCATTCGAAATGTCTTTTGTCATTACTGAGGCAACTATAGACAAGATAGAATCCACAAGAACGTACAAGGGCCTTGAAGTACGAACCTCCACATACTTTAAATACGTGATTGAAATTCCCAAAAGCGCTATCTAAAAGAAATGTTCTTTGAACGAGCGTTTTACTAGTGTTCAATAAATGGTCGATTGGTCTACAGCGCTACAGCGGAAAAGGGGAATTTCGTATAGAAAAACTACCATGTCTCGTCAAGAAAAACCCTGCCGTTGAAATTCCATTACAATGACAATGGTGATGGTGACCAATGTGAGTTCCGTCAAGAATGGACGATGCAACAAAGTTTGCTAATCTGGATTTGAATAAATTATTCCTTAATCGATGGTTATATGGTTTGCGGATGAAGCATCCTCCATCAGAAATGAATCAATTTGCAATATCCATGCATGCGACAAAGATTGTGGTGTTGGCGAATTAGTATTCAATATGCGCTTTGAGAATGGTAATCGTATATGGATAGGGCGGATAGAGAGAGGATGTGCCTTGGAGATGCCATTTAATTAATAGGTGATTCCAATACAGCTTTGTTTTGCCGATTATACTTGTGTTAAGTATTCCCTAAGTGATTCGTTGATTCCTTGAACTTAAATTGCACTTAAAGTGCAAGTTACAAGAAGTATAATTTTCCTTACCAATGCCAATCGGCATGATTTACATGGTGAATTTGAATGATGATATATGAAGAACATCTCCTAAGAATATCAAGAATCTCGGGAATATCAAGAAAAATTTACACGATCCATTTTGCCAGAGAGGATTGTATTCATTACCAGTTTCTATCCGTCTTTCGTACTAAATTGAATTGAATTGGATTGAATTAGTCGCTTGTGGAGTAAACCAACTTTATCTAAATCAATTAAAGCAATCGTATGCATCTTCGTATTTGTTTGTGGCATATCTTGTGTGAAAAGTAGGTGGTAATTATTTTTGTTTATTTGAGTACAATAATTTACGGCGATCAATTTAAGTCACCTGATAATTATGTCTATCCTCACTTTTCTGCGCATGTCCACGTCAGGCCAGCTGTTTTGGCACGTAATGAAACACAGGCAGATCCCCGTCCACACTTTTAGGATCACTCAGATCTGAAACTACCTCGCTACGAACTAGTGCCATTATTCTTTTCTCATCGCGGTCTCACAATTTACGGTCGTATTGTTGTAGCTTACTAAACCCCACTACAGTGCAAACAATATTCCAATCCGGAAGTCAATTTCATGGTTTACATTTGTAGAACTGGTAGCCAACCAGTAGCTTTATTAGCAGATGAATTTTGCTGCTATTTGGCCTGCTATTAAAAAAAAACTAACACCACACGATAAAACCCTACTAGGTTAACCCGCGTGTGTAAACCCTAAGTTAATGAACTTGAGGCATTGTCTGAGTACAAACAAAGAATTGTATCCCTATATACACAATTGTGGGTGGCTTTCGTCAATCTGGACAGGCAATACTAGAAGGACGGTGTGTTAAGATCTGCGGAATACAACTTAAAAGAGCTCGAAAATGAGCCAATGCGAATACATGTTGTTGATAGTCATAACGCCAACACTCTTGATTTGTTTTTAACTTTTCACCCTGATAAGTACGCTGTTGATGTGTTTTCCCCTCCAGGTTTCACAGACCATTATGTCATATCAGCTAATTTTACGTTCACTGAGAAAAGATTTCTAAAAGAACCGTATAGCAATACGAGAAAGCCAATTGAAGCGGACTTAACAGCTTCTGGATGAGGCTTTTCTCTATGAAATGAGATCCGATGAAGGGGATTAGGAGTATCAAATAAAAAGATAAGCTGTGGAACGACTGAAGCTGTAACGAGGTTAACAATTTGACAAGACCAACCCGACAGAGGAAAACCTAAAAAAGTTCAAAGGGCCGAAGAATGACTGCAATGCATTTCTTAAGCGTGTGAAATTTGAATGCGACCAAAAACTTAGGCAAAAAGTACTATAATGTCCCAAAGTTATAACAAGTTTTTAGTCGTTCGTCAAAAACATAAGAAATTCTGCAACATCATCGAACTCAACGCGCAACGGAATGATATTCCAGCTGTCAGCAGTTTGGATAAGGCACATTTGTGCCCAGCTCAATACTTCCAGACTTTGCTTTGTCTCCGCTTACACTTGAGCGCGTCGAATATTCAATGAGACGAATACGCTTTCGAACTCATATAGTAGCAGTGGAAATTACTCATAGGTGTTACTCTCGCTGGTCAAGATTGTACATATTCTCAATCATCTGAAAACGTGTACTTCTACGCTGCCAAAAACAGTGGGTAAGCTTTTTTATCAATCCTATTCCTTACGATTATTTCCGAGAAGACCGAGAAAAACGCTCATCTAGCCCGTCCCCTTAAAAAGGGCGAATCTTTCTCTCTCTGCTCCTACAGACCCATTGCAGTTATATCCGTTCTCCCCAAAGTCAAGGAAGCGCTGATGAGCTCACGAAATATCTCTACTCCACCGAAAAGTGGAACCAAAGCTTACACCAACCTGGTGAAAGCAAGATAGTTGTATTTGATATTTCGAAAATATGTGCATTTGGGATCGATGAATCTCTTCTTAATCGGATTCAAAATTACTGGTATATTTCAGAACGTTTAATGCTGGTGTGCAGGATCTATTCTTTGATCTCATAAATGATCTCTTGTCTGACATTTCTTACTCAATATATAATACTACTTTGCTGACAATAATACCATAAAACGGATTGCTCTTCGGCTGTAGAACGGGAGTGGCAGCGTATTTTAATTATTTTTATCATTAGATTCCGATGTTATCAGTATAACTACCTGGGGAACCATCAACAGAGTGAAATATAATGCTTCCAAAGCACAATGCTGTCTGCTGTCGTTAATACAAAATTTAAACACCCAGCCCTTTTCCGTGAATGGCACTTGCATCGTCGATACCGAAAAATTTTCCTATTCTCGGTAGGTATGTGTGTCAATGATAACCTACGAGTACGTTTGAATAACCAGATATTCGATGTCGCCAAAAATGCTGGGAAATGTCCAGGTTTCCTCAAGCACTATGAGAAATATTATTCATCCTCTGGTCTCGTCATTTATCCGCCCAAAATTGGAGTACAAAGCACATATCGGGCCAGGTACCCCCAAGCCAAGCGTGCGATAAAACTCAAATGTGACGCCAATATCACATGGTCAATTAACACTATTGATCCGCGACAAAATGTCTCTTGCCTCGCTTTGTTTTATCGCTATTAGCACCAACAGTGTTCCATTTAAATTTCCTGTAGCGCTCCGCTCCTTCAAACATTCAACCGTAACACCCGTCTCACTATTACTGCGCATCAGTACGCCCTCAAGAACAATTCTCGTGTTAAGCTGACTCTTCATGATGACTTTGTTGACATCAACAAAATGTGTGATGTTCTGGAGCAGACAGAACTGGCAGCTGATGAGAATAGCATCCAGTTCCTCAGTTGCTCGAAGAAAACTTACAAACTATTTTTCACTATCTTTACCATACAATACAATGCAAGCCACCAGTCTTAAGAGCTCTTTTTCGATCTCGTCGAAGAGACAGTACAACTAGTCCCCCGATTATACTGATCTAGCGTTTATACCTGCGAGTTAAACGAGTAGGGTTTACATGTGTTGTATACGAGTATCTGTGGACGAGAGAGCGAATTTGTATCTTTAATATCAGACGAGTTTGGCCTGCGAGTAGGCTGCTAGTTGGCCTACTAGTAAATTTAGGTTAGTGTTTTGCTTTATCCTTTTTACTACGAGTACTACAGATGTTCTTCTGTCTCATTTGAGGATTCTCTTTTTTTCAAATAATACGTATATTGGACAATCTTTGAACTAAAGACTGTAATCACCCTACTGGTCAAAAGATTGTTTTCCGCTTCGAATTTCGGTCGGGTTAATAAAAACGAATTTGGACACGTAGTTCTCCTTATCTTTCGTCTGTTTTCTTGCTCTTCGGCATTTTCAACTTCTTCTACTGCTTTCAATTTGTTTCAATTCTATCTTTTCACTATCAATTGATAACGGCATTTTATTTTTTTATGATTTTTAGTTGACTAAACGTACTATGATTTTCTACATTTATATGAATGAGAGCCTTACTGAAAGGAACCGCTCACTTCTGCGCAAAGCCATTTGTCTCAAACATCCATCTTCCATCTCAACTAAACATGGATCTGTCATCGCAAGAGAATGCAGAAACCGAACGTACATAAGCATAGAAGACGAAGGAACATTGAATGCTATTGCCGCACAAAGTCAAGCCGTACCCAACGTTCAACAACTATGATGACCACTCAGCAGCATCCAGAAACTTATTATAAAGTAGTGTTGGGAACTATCGAATAAAAACAATCGAATATGTCGATTTTCGATATTCATTTATCCAAAGTTGTCAAAAAATCAGTCAATTACTATTTTTTAGAAATCATTCATTCAAACCAGTCGAAAGAAAAAAAACATTCAAATGTTCAATTGTTTATACCAATGAATGGTTTTTTCATTCAAATAGTTTATTCACTCATATGGAGTGTGGACTATCGCGCTGGGAGTAATGTTCCTTTGGCTTTCATACCAATTAACGATTTTTTGGACTATGGACTATCAGGGTTGAATATGTTTGAAATTTATATTAATGTGTCTAGGGTACATAAAATAAGGTTGATAAGAGACTTACTCAATGACTTCGCCTCGCAATACTAAAAAATCGTTATATGTGGTGATCTTAAATTTAATGTTTTATAGCAAAAAAAATAAAGCTTTTAAGTAAATGGTCGATTCTGAGCATATAAACTTTGCTAATCTTAACAAACCGACACGATATGATACACCTACTGTTAGGTGTATTTTCATCAATTGAAATTGAGACAAATTTCAAAATATACCAATATTCTCGAGCCAATAAAGAGAACCGTTTTAATGACTGTCTGACCTTGGATTGGTCTCCAATTTTTAATAAAATTAACATTCCAAATTGATTTGTTAAACAAGGAAATTATATCCCTTCTAAACGAACATGTGCCTCTGTACACATTTAAAAAGACCGAAATGAAACTACCATGGTTCACGCACGAAATACATATGCGACTTAATCAAAGCTCCATGCCAGATGGAGGCATTGCAAATGTTTAGAAAATTACAGTGTTTAAACTCGTCTATACGAAGAAACAAAACCTCCTTTTATAAAAATAAATTTCACGCTTGTCCTTCAAGTTCTGGCTCTTGGAGAAAAATTCTTCAGTTCGGACTTAAATCAGAAAAAAACATCGTTTCCCAATAGCGTGGATTTCACCGAACTAAATATGAACTTCGTTTATACTTGCAAAGTGTCCATGTCGTTAAACAATCTTAGTTCTCTGGATTAAAATATCAATGATCCCGGTTCAACAGATGGTAATATAATTTTAAGTGTTAAGTCAAGTGCAGTGGGGTCGGATAACGTGCCTCATTAATTTGTAAAAATTCTGCTTCCTTTTATTTTGCATAAAATCACCTACTTCTATTGCCTACTATCTATTGCGATCTTACCGTTTTTGAGTAAAGTTTTTGAAATTATAGTAAGTCATCAAATAAAAAATTCTCTACTCGTAAATGATAAGAATATGATAACTAAATATCAGTCTGGCTTTTGTGCGAAGTTTAGTTGTACTTCAGCTCTCTTAAAAATCAGTGAACATCTACGTGCTTTTTGCGACAATGCATGTTGGATTTCCTTAGATTTTTCGAAAACGTTTGATAGCGTTATCCTGAAATACCAATTCCTATTTAATGACTCTTTATGTAGACTATTCTCTTCATATCTTCATATCTTTATAAGAACGATTACTCATCTTGACTTCCTGTCTCCTCAAGTGTACCTCAGGGCTCTGTTTTTGGACAGCTACTATTCGCTTGTTTCATAAATGATATCTCTCAGTGTTTTCATAATTGCGACGATGTCCAAATATATATTGTACACTCTTTCCCAAAGCAAACAAACACCAAGCATTGCCAATTTAAATCGGCAATTAACTGAAATTCATAAGTTGTAATTAGACAGCAGTCTGTGGCTTAATCCAATAAAAACCAAGGCAATGGTTACAAATGCAGTAAGAAGCATAGAGTTGTTCCCCCCACTAAGTCTTAACCATTCCCCCATGGGATTCGTTGACAACATAAAGAATTTTCGAGTTTATTTTAGTGTTAACTTGAATTGAAGTGAAGACATAAACAAAAATGTATCTAAAATTTATGGAGCTCTTCGAGGACCTAAACCCACTACCAATTACCTTCCGACTAAGACAAAATTAAAACGTGTAAAGGCATTTATCCTTCCGATCATTCTCCATGGTTGCGAAAATTTTGCAAATATGGATCATGAGTCCGAGACCTTAATTGGTCTTATGAAATATCGAACCATTCTATTATTACACAAAATTCTAGCAAAGAAAGTACCAGAATATTTTTTGCAGAATGTAAGATTTCCGAGAAACTAAATAACTTTACAACTGATAGCACGTGGGTGAAAGTATTTAAACAAGTCTCGGCACTTTTTTGTAAAGGGTGTTTTTTTTTCAGAGGTTTGGTTTTTAAACTGGCAACAGTGTTTCTAAAGATTGTCAATTTGACAGTTGAAAGTTGATTTGTGCTTAGTACATTTTTCTATTTTACGATGAATAGATTAACACCAGAAGAAGGCGTTCAAATTGTGCAAACCATCTGAGAAAATTATTCGGAACACGATGAATCGTTTTCGCACCACGTACACTCCAGTGGTTAATACGCATCCCAAAAGACGACAAACAGTGCGAACAGAAGAAGTGTTGAGGAGAATCCTAATGAGTCGATTCGTCATCGTGTACAGCATTTGGAGCTATGTCCATCCACGTTGTGGAAGATTTTACGGAAAGATCTTGGCTTAAAAACTTATAAGATCCAGCTTGTGCAAGAGTTGAAACCGAATGGATCGAAAACATGATTCACTTCGATCCTCATTTTCAATGAAAATTTTTTTTCTCCTATGAGGCCCATTTTCGGTTAAATAGATATGTAAAAGAGCAAAATTGCCGAATTTGGAGTGGACAAAACGCAGAAACCTTTGTTGAGATGCCCTTACAGCTGTTAAAACTCACTGATTGGTGTGCTTTATGGGCTGATGGAATCATCGGCCAATATTTCTTTAAGGATGCTGCCGGCCAGAATGTTACCGTCAATGGAGGGCGCTGTAGAGACATGATTTCTGACTTCTTCGCTACTCACTTGAATGGCATTGACGTGACAGAGCTTTGGTTTCAACAACATGGAGCAACATGCCACATGGCGAGCGACACCATTAATTTATTGCGGGAAACATTTGGTAAGCGCATAATTTCGTGTAATGGACCTGCGAACTGGCCTTCACGATCCTGTGATCTCACACCTTTAGATTACTTTCTTTGGGGGTATGTGAAGTCACTAGTCTATGCCGATAAACCAGAAACGTTGGACGATTTTGAAGTCAACATTTGCCGTGTTGTCGAAAATTGGACTTCACCATTGCGCTTCATTCGAGTTATCCGTGGCGATCATGTACCCGATATTATATCTAAGCACCAATAGCATACAATTATCTTTTAAATAAAGCTAATATCATAAACATTAACAATAGCTTCAGTTGTTTTATTTCATATTGAACTTGTATAACTCAGTTGCCCTTAAGTATAGGGTTTTCCATTAAGGACTTGACCATTTTTTTTTGTAAATAAAACGCAAACCATTTGAGATATTTCAAAAACTTTATTATCGGCTTGAAGCATAATCAAAACGTTTATGAATGGAACTCGACTTTGTTCATATGGCCACCGCGGACACGTTTGCAGCCGTCGATTTGTTGGACCCCACATTTCGGCCGAAACGTCGTCGGCGTGTTGGCATAAACCAATGACTTAACGTAGCCCCACAGAAAATAGTGAAACGGCGTTAAATCGCACGAACGAGGCGGCCAATAGACTGGCCCCTTTCTTGAGATAACACGCTCACCATACCTACTCTACAATAAATCGATTGCAGCGTGTGCTCTGTGGATTGTGGCATCATCCTGTTGAAACCACATGTCGTCCAAGTCCATATCTACCAATTCGGCCCAAAAATAATCGGTGATGATGGCGCGATAATGCTGACCATTCACAGTAACGTGACGATCGTTATCGTCGATGATCATTATGGCCCAATAACGCCGCCGACATGCAAACCGCACCAAACAGTTATTTTTTGTGGATGAAATAGTGATTCATGAAGATTTTCACCCGACCAATAACGCATATTTTGCTTATTGACGAACCCATTGAGCCAAAAATTAACTTCATCACTGAAGATGATTTTGCGATGAAATTCATTATCTTGGCGCATCTTCTCCAGAACCCAATCGGAGAACGTACGTCGCTTCAAATGGTCCATCAGCTTCAATTCTTGAGTCAGCTTGATCTTGTATGGGTATAAACCAAGATCCTTACGCAAAATACGCCATAGCGATGCCCAATTCTTGAGAACCCCGTGGAATTGACTGATTTGGATCGTTTGCTACGGACGCCTGAACGGCAGCGATATTTTCGACACTTCGACCAACCCGTTATCTCACTGACACGGCAACATCACACAACGAATATATAGACTTAAATTTTTGCACTAAACTTGTTATTGCTTGTCCACTAGGGCGAGAATTACGACCGAAAATTGGAGTTAACGCTCTTAAAGTTGCAGTCACCGACTCCGAATTTCGGTAGAAAATTTTTATAATTTGCAGACGTTGCTCGTTCGTGTACTTTATTACGATGAAAATGTTGAGTTTACTGAATAAATTGACAGTGACAGTTTGATGATTAGTGAAAGAGTGTGTTCACAAATTAAATTCAAAGTTGTTAAGTTGGAAAACCCTTTATCAAACACAAGCAATTTTGACAAAGAAATGTTCCAATATTGTGCTGAAAATTTGTAATGAATTCCTCTCTTTATATCCCACAATTTCTATCTTCTTCTCCACTTTAGTTTTGTTTTTTTTTTTGCTTTCGCTAAGTACTCGTAAGTACTCTAAGCACAGATAATAAATCTGATAAGATATATAAGATAAGTAAGATATAAATCAGATTTATTATTTGTGCTCTAAGGTTAGCTTCTAAAAGCTTAACAAGTGAAATATTGTAGACTTTGTTCTATTCTTAAAAGATGTTATATACATATATGGGCAATTGAATTCAAATAAATTATACGAATATATGAAATATGAAAAAAAAAAAACATTTTCCGACAAGCCGTAGAACGCGCTTATAGAATGCCTTCCCAAGCTTTATATTTTCTAGTCATTATAACCGGCTTAGATGGCTCATCTTGAGCGATTGGGATAGTTTTGTGGAGGTAACTGGTAAAAGATCGTTCTAGCTGCAGAGGATTTTTGGCTGAGGGTCTGGGCCACCCTAAACTGTAGCGCCATCTAAGTATGTTGATCAATAAATTTTTATGTCCGGAACATAAAGTTATGGACGTGGGCGACGATTATTTTCAAGAAGACAAATTTTCCTGGCTGAGTTATTATGCGATTTAACACCGTGCAACTTTTTCCCTTAGGCCCATATAAAGGTTAAGATCTATGACAATACTGTCCAGCCAATTGAACCACTCAAAGCAAACATTCGTCCTATAAAATATGTAGAGCCGCAAATGCGCTAAAGTCTGATGAATAATATTAATAAACGAGTGTAACAGAGGTCATAAACTGCCGACTCAGTATATTTACCGTCGTTGTTCGTCGACTTAGTTTTGTCTGCCGATTTCATAAATTTCGATGTGCCAGTCGACCCAAAAAAACAAAATAACCCAAACAAAAATTAATAGGTCTGTTAAATGTTTGTCGACCTAATTTAACTTAAATAAGCGAATAGTGGAAAAGTGCTGTGCTAGTTTTTTGTGCTCAATTGTTAACCGCAACGCCGAATGGGTAGCCTACAATGGTCTCTGTGGAAAATCTTTCAATGCCATATGCATCGAATTTACCCGGAGATCCATTACATATCTCAATGAGTATGGCAGTGTCTTCAATTTTTACTGCGATGAGTGCAAAGAGATCACCTTGGCTCACGTTATGCTGGCAATTAAATTAAACAATGCAGTACTAACGGAGAATGTTCATATTAGTAGAACAATTCTTTACAGAATATAAAAGATTGAGTACTCAGTAAACTGCATTAACAGTAATGTGGAAGCTTACAAGTCCACAGGAAGAATAATAGAAAAGCAACTGGCAGCGATCCATAATCAGTCCAAAAACAAATGTAACCACGACAACGAGAGCGAAGTGATCAAATATCACTTCGACGGAATTAAAGCTTTCCTCAAAACAAATTTTGCCAACCTCCTTAAGTCCAACGAACTCACACACATAAACGACTCTATCAACCTTCTCCGTACTGATCTTGACTTGCTTTTTCAATCCTCCTCCAAAACAACACATCACATCCCGCATCCATCAGATTCTACGCTCGATGACCTGACCCTAAAAATGATTGATGTCAGCGAGGAACTCATAGCAACTCGGTTGACCGTTGCCGAAATCGGTAAAAAAGTGAGATTGGCTTCCAACAAAATCGATGGGATACCAGACCAAATTCAATTCCAAGCTAGTTCTCTGACTCAATTCAGAATGAATTAGTAGGCTCGGAGTCTCACATGCCATCACTAATCCTCCCGCCGCCCTAACAACAGAAACCGAAATCGCGATGCATTTATCAAACTGCATTTATCAAATTCGTAAGTTCATGGACCCCCTCCGAATGGAAAAGCAGACTCGAAAAGCTAAAAAAGGGGAAACCATGCGAGGTTCTACGTTGAAAGCGCTCCTCAACACGCTGATGCTTCTTGGGTGCGGTATTTCTTTTAACGAAATTTTGCTATCACCATTAGTGAGTGCCTGATGATTTCCCTTGCTGACTCCAACAGTCCCTGCAGCTTCAAAATCAACATCCCAACCAAATATTCATGATTGTTCCCTACTTCCCCTGGTAAGGGGAAGATAAGTATCACCAGAAAACCCACATCTCGACCTAAATCAAAGTTCTAAAAATAAACGTGGTTTTAATGATAAGCTTAAAAAAAGACCCCTCTCTAACTTCCTTCCAGAAGTAACTAAGAAACATGCTAGCAAAAAACGAAACTCTAATCCCGATCCTAACTGGAGCTTCAAGACAAACATATTCCCCAATTTTAGTCCTCTCTCCTCACTTATCCGACTCAAAGCCCTTACACACCAATCCTCTAATCCCCGAATTTCCCAGTTCTACCCAAGCAACCGCGCCAACGCGTCTCTTTCAACTTAACCCCAACCACCCATATTATCCCTTCTCAACCTTCTACGCCACCAAACTTATTTCGTAACTTCGACCTCAAAACTGGAGTTAAGTACCCTTATTTTATTAACTCCTATACTCTAAATCTCACATCCCATCCCTCATCCAACTCCATATCCCACTCGTCCACTGCCCCTATTTTTGATCACCTTTTTCCCTTACAGTTAAACTAATACAGCAAACCAGTTGCACTACAGAAAGTCGCTATGCACTCTCTAGGCTTAGAGAAAGAAAGAGATATGAAAACATTCGTCTCTTTCTTGCCTATCTACAATACATGAGAAATCGGACTCGGAAGACCAAAACTAGCGTCATGGTTTCCATCCAGCAGGTAGACTTCTCTAACAACGCTATCAGTGTAAGGAACCTTTATGTTAGGTGCCACGAGACTTTTAGCATGTCCCCTCAAAAAGTAGTAGACGACCTTGCTGTATTCGGCTACTACGTTTACTCTAAGCGAGTCTCACACTTACAGTGGAGCCTAGTCGACCACGATGAATTTTTTCATCCATAACGTGTCTTCCTTGCTAGCACCTAAACCATCCCATCTTACACCTCCATCCAACAACATCCCTCTTACATTTTACTAGCAGAATTTAAGAGATAGTCCCTTCAAAGCCAATGATGTTCTACGTTAATCGCATGCTCTTCCCTTTGATGTTTACTCCCTGACTGAAACCAATCTGATTCCCCACATAAAGAACCAGGAATTGTTTCCCTCTACTTTTTATGTGTTTAATGTGTTTAATGAATCATCAAATGATGATTCACCCTGTCGAGGCGTCCTACTGGCGATCCACAACAGCCTTAACTCTTCTCCCATTACAATTTCTTCATCCTCTAAAGTCGACTTTGTCGCAATAAAAATATCACTCCTTCTCAAGTCCCTTTACGTTATATGTTGCTATATCCTACCAGCTCAACCTATCGAATCTTACCAACTTGTTATCGATGCGATCGACTATTTAATTGACCTGTCTGACTCTATTTATGATATCCTCATCTTCGGCGACTTTAATCTTCCACAGCTACAGTGGACTCCATCAGATGATCAATCGTTTTTCATCGCTTCAAATGCCAGATCAGCTAAGGAATGTTTCTTCTTAGATCGCTTAACAGACGACTTCAAGTCTACGCCAACTCAGTGGTATATCCAATTATTTGGGCAGGATATTAGACCTTATTTTCACAACAGATTCAATTAACTCCTCAGTCTCACTTTGTCCCCTATCTCTCTCAACAATCGATAACTACCATCCCCCCCTTCTACTTTCATTTTTTCATAACTCTTCATTCCAGTCCACTCCCCCCACAACTCTCTCATCCCACGACTTTCATAAAGCAAACTTTCACAAAATCAGTGAATATCTCAGCAGATCCCTCTTTAACTTTCACAACCTAAGTTTAAATGATGCCTTATCCATTTTTTATAAAGAAATATTTAATTCTTTTTCCCTTTATGTTCCGTTTTCCAGCCTTAAAACATCATCTACTAGCCCTCCCTAGTAAAATCACAAGCTTCGTTCCAAGAGAATGTTTCTACTTCAATGCTCTTAAAGATACCACAGTGATAGCTCGCTGATTTTTACAGACTTTTGCGCCTTTGGTATTGAGATCCGCATAATACCTTCAAATGTAACATTGAGGAAATCTCATGAGGGTTCGGATTTTTATTTCGACATCAAATGTCGATATCGATTTATAGTTCATGGTTTTTGGAAGCTCTCCAGAAGGATACATTTCTAGGCGATACTGGATTTACAAGGCCTAAGACATACTGATAAGGATCAGAATCGGGTTGTTGGCAAATTGTTTCCGGTTGTCACTTGATTAACAAGATGTTAACGAAACTGATATATATGCATAGTTAAGAGTTAAATGTTCTCTACGGTTTCAGTCCAAATATTGTTTCTAGCAGCTGTCTCCACGACACATGAGGAAAAGCTGATCTCTAAATCTCTAAACATTTCCTCAATTCCCCTTGAAAAAAACAAAAACCTTTCAGTTTGATATCGATTTCCAACAAGCACACCAATGCGATTTAACTGCTGGCAAAGCTGGTTGTCATATTTAAGGATTGCCTGAAAATTGTACTTACGAGTTACTCCTTAAGTTAAGAACAATAAGGGAGAAAATTAAAATGTCCGAATCCGCGTAACCATGCCTTACTATGTTCATGAATGACGTACAGAAACAGATCCGCGTAAACGATTCCATTGAAGTGCTTGGTAAATATTTGAATTTTCGCGCCAAACTCATATTTCTCACCTTTAATCGCGAAATCGCGCAGAACATAGTAAACAATAACAAACAAACAGTAACATCGCACTGAGGATACTTTCGGAATTGAAATTTTTGGTATTTGCATTGCTGCCTACGTTGCCTTACTTACTGATACAACAACTCCTATCCAATTTGGGAATCCTCAACTAGGTACAATACAATATTTTGTTTATGTTTGTTTGATGTCGACTCTGCCTCTATGTTTGTTTTGCACATTTGCCATTCGAGTTGTTTTTTGTTTATTTGAATTGCTTTTACAATCACCGACTTTAACCTAAATTGAAAATGATGCCAAGGGGAACGGAGGAATATCAAATTTGACGTAAACGGACATAGCGTTATTAGGGACAGATATTTTATTTTTACTTTACGTAGAAGCTCCATGAGTTCTTTAGAAGAAATTGCAATATACTTGGGGAAGCAAAAAATCCTCCCTGTCAAACTGAGGAAGTAGAATGAATTTCAAATTAAAATGAGGATAAATGTGTAGGTTGTTACTTAAGTTTTAATAAAAACAAGTAAAGACAAATATTTATCCTTGAAAATGGCTTTATTGTTTTTGTTTTTAAATACTCTCCATGAAGATCAATCCACTTTTGCATGCATTTGAAGCAATTTTCGAACCTCTTTCTCCACTCCGAACGAGGCCGCTCCAAAACATACGTTTTTACCGCATGAACTGCCTCGCAATTTATATATTAATTTATTTATTGCGTAACATGGTCAATAGAGGGCGTTTAAATGGTTTCCCTAAAGGGAAGATTGAATTAATTATGGAATTAACGAATGAAAATTAAAAGTACAGAAGTGAATCAATATTTACCGGCGGCGTCCATATTTGGGACGGGATATTGTACTAAACGAGTACGAGAATATTTTTATCCGCTTTCGAGAGAATCCATTCTTCAGTGCCAGAAAGTAGGATTGGGATGATCAACGTCTCATGTAGAGCCTCCTTAGTTATTCGGGATAGGGCTTACTCAATTCCCTTCTTAGCTCACAGAAGTATCTATTGGCAAGAGTGTTTCTTCAATTCAATTTCTACTGAGGTGTTGTCCGTAAAAATGATACCAGAGCGAAGGTAGACAAAATTCCTTATTACCTCGAAATTATAGCTGTCCAACATCACGTTGGATCCAATTTGTCGATGTTGCGTGTCCCTTCCTCTTGACAGCATACACGTACTAGCGAACGAACGGATGGCATCCGGCTGAGATCTCCCAATAATGTCAATATCATCGGCGTAAGCTAGTAGTCGCAAAGACTTTTGAAAGACTGTGCCTCTAGACTTCGCTTGTGAGTTCAGCAAAATTCTTTCAAGTATGATGTTAAAGAGGTCAGAGGACAGTGCGTCACCTTGTCTAAAACTATTTTTGACATTAAAGATCTCGGTTAAGTTGTTTCCGACGGAGCATTGTCATTCAGCACAGAAAGTTAAGTTTGTCAGGGATGTCAAAACTAGATATGACTCTATATATGTATTTACGAGTAGCTCGTCTGTATAAATGCTCTTTTTTCAGAATCTGCCAGAGTGTGAAGATCTGGGCGCTTTTCTGGTTTGATGTCACTTCGATGGGGGCCAATCAAGCTGAGCTGTTGGCGAAGCTTTCAGATTCACAGGCATATCAGGCACATTCTCTTCTGAGCAGATCTAAGAAATGAGAGTTAGTGTATGGTCTCCACAAGGTCACTTCCAGCTGCGTTAAATAAATATTTCTGCCTTTAGGCCATCAGTTCCTGCCGCTTTGATGGATTTTATGTTCTTCCATATTACCAGCGCCGACAGTGGCCCTACTATCCACAGTTACCTGTACGAACCTGGCTTTCTTCACATATCTTTTATCTTGCGCTTCTCGTGCTTATTTTTCTTCTCACGAAGAAGCTGATGTTTTTTCCCATTTCTTCTGCGCATAGAACTACTGAATTGCACCCGTTGTTCGATGAAGAGCCACTTTGTATGCTTCTTGTTTCAATGCATGTGTTTGCCGGCATTTTCTTGATGGCTCGTTGACAACGTTCGGAACTACATGCTGGCAGCATGGAGTTGCTGAAAGATTTCATCTTTTCATGGACTATTCGTATATGTCCACGTTAGAGCATTTGACCTTAACGCGGATTGTCGTAAAACCCTTGCTCACAGGTCGGAAGCTCAAGACCTATGCCTGCTGCGTATGACAAATCCGCCTACGAATAAGCTCTGCTTCGGTTCCCTATAGCAACCGCGATAGTATATATCACAGTTTTTCATCTTCCTAATGTTCAGCCCATTCCATCGTACGATAGCGGTGATATCTGCGTGTTACATGCCTAGATTCCAGATAATCTTTATATGAAAGGCTACAGTAGGTCAATACATTATTGAAAAAAATTGGATTGGAAAAATTCAACAGGCTTTTGCAATTGAACGCTGACAATAGCGATAAATACTTCCATGTCATCTAAGGAAGCAATAGGCAAATGTTCGAAAGGTAGAACATGGCCATCATGGAGTCAGCATGGTGCCAAAGTTTACCAGCAAAGGGTGTTATAAATAGTTTGACCAATACCCTAATCAGAGGAGAGGGATGGTTCTGTCAAAATGACACAGGGTCTTATAGTACCAGAGGATTGGCTATTGGGAAGTCCAGATTGCATGTGATCGGCATTGGAGAGCACGTCTGTATGGTTGCGTAAGCACTTGCCCTCGAAACTATATTTGTCGCTATTGCCCAATGCACACAACATTCAAAAGTCTGTTAAAAAAGGTGAGGGATACAAAGACATCAGGACAGGATGATTTTTAAATAGATCTTTGAGCTTCTTCCTAAAACGCAGAACGTGCCAAGAGAACCTTGGTAAGGTAGGCCGACGAGCCACAGATTTAAATTCTACTCTTACCAGGTTTCAGCAAACCGACCATAAGTGTTAATTTAAAAATTAAAGCTTGATAACCTCTAGGAATGAAGGCCATGGAGTGCTTTTCGTTTTAAAATCAAGTTATAAAAACTATCAACAGCATATCAATCTGAGGCTGGTGAGAAATGTAGAAGGCTCCAAACGATTTAAAAAAAATTGATCTTGCAGTAGCTTACAGTTCTATACATTTGAGCAGCAAAATTATGGTCAAGCAAAGCAAAAGTCTCACGTTAGGAGTGTCTGTTTTAGGAGACGTGGGGCCGACAGTATGTTTTGAACTACATATATTTCAAACGATGATACACTAATTAATCACTAAATACAGAAGAGCAATGTAATCTTTCTTAGAAAGTAAACTTTTGCATAGACATGCCTATCAAAGGCGATTTGAACTATTTTAATCTTCCCGGAAAATTACCAAATTGTGAAAACTTGAGCGAATTCGAACTCTTTTAGTCGAAGACCGAATTGAAATTTTTGATGACAGACTTTAGGCAAAAACTAAGTTGGCAAAATCCCTGTTCTCCTGGATCGCTAACTGACTTAGAACCTCTCCAACAGCGGCTCCATTTGGTACCTAAAGGTTTGTATGGCAGTTTGCAAAAAGTTTTGCTCACAGGTTCAGAGGCACTCAGCATTCGGCAAGCGCTAAACATAAGACATCATACATCGGGCCTTTCCCCAATCAATTGTATTTAATTTTTAAATTTGGTGGAGGCGAACACCCCCAATTTATTCGGCTTAATACAAGCTATAACTTACAAATTAAACTTAAACTAAAACTTAAAACTAAGGTTGGTTGGAATGGTGAAGGAGAACGGATTTGAGGTAGGAAGTGGTGCGGTGGAAGTCAAAGACGGTAGGGTTTGAGTTGATTTGACGTAGCATACGGGAGATTGGTTCGTTCGCGCCATAGGAGGTGTGGTGGGTTGGTAGATAGAAGAGTCGAGGAGTACGTAGATTACGAGGGTTCGTGTTGAGGAAAATGGAGTTGTGAAGGGACGCGTGTTCAACGTGACCTGAAAGGAGTCGATGAATGAAGAGAAAGTCTGCTGCATCTCTGCGATCTTCAAGGGTGTTTAAGTTGATAAGGTTGAGACGGTTTTGATAGGGGGGCAGATTAAAAAGATCGTCCCAGGGCATGCCTCGAAGAGCAAATCGAAGAAAATGGCGCTGAATGCTTTCAATTCTTGAGATATGAACACGATGATATGGTGACCATACTTGACTGGCGTACTCTAGGAGGGGGCTAACAAAGGTAATATAGAGGGACCTGGTCACGTATGGGTTGGTGAATTCTTTGGACCACCGTTTTACAAGGCCTAGTGCAGAGTTGGCTTTGAGGATTATCTCATTCATATGTAAGCGGAAGTTGAGCTCGCTATCACACAAAATGCCGAGGTCGCGAAGAGATTGTACGGAGGAGATAGGTTGGTTATGGAGAAGATAGAGTCGGGGAGGAGATTGGTTATGCTTATGTGAGAAAGTGATGGATTGGTATTTAGCGATGTTAAGTTCCAAAGAATTTTTGAGGCACCAGATCGAAAAACTATCAAGGTCTTGTTGAAGGAGGAAAGAGTCATGGGGAGAGGAAATGGTTTTGAAAAATTTGGTATCGTCGGCGTAAAGGGAGACATACGAGTGTTTGATGATCATATCGAGATCATTTATGGTTAATATAAAAAGAAGGGGACCGAGATGGCTGCCTTGTGGAACTCCAGAGGTGGCCAAAAATGGAGCGGAATGGGCTGGCCTAAAACGAACACTGTAAAAACGGTTTTCGAGGTAAGAGGATATCCATTTTAACAGTATGGGTTCAAAACCGAGGGCAGACAATTTAAAGATGATTAACCGATGAGAGCTTTTATCGAAGGCTTTGCTAAAATCGGTTGCAACTACATCGACTTCATTGCCACTCTCTAGGGCAGAGAGGGAAAAGGATACGAATTAAACGAGATTTGTGGTGGTTGACCTACCCTTTAGGAAGCCGTGTTGTCTAGGCAAAATAAGTGATTTGCATTGGAAGCTTAGAGCTGCATATAAAATACTTTCGAAGAGTTTGGGTATATGGGAGAGTTTAGCGATGGGACTATAGTTGGTTATTTCATTTTTTGATCCTTTCTTGTGGATCGGGGTTATGAAGGAGGATTTCCAAGCCTGAGGAAATTCTCCTTGTGAAAGGGATAGACGGAAGAGATTAGAAAGGGCAAGGGAAAGAGAGAAAGAACATTTTTTAAGAAATATGGCAGGGAGGCCATCTGGGCCGGGTGTGAATTCGTCATTGAGTTGGTGTAATTTATATTCGATATAAGACGGGTCCAAAATATGAGAGAGAAGTGGGCCATTGGAGAAGTTAGGTAGGTAACTAAAATATAATGGATCTGGTACAAAGGAGTCGTTGGTGAATGATTGTTTAAAAAAGGTGACAAATAGGTTGGCAATGGTGAGTGGGTCGGTTGATGACCTGTTGTTGAAAGAGAAGGAAGGAGGGTAACTATCGGACTTTCTTTTGTAGTTAACAAATTGGAAAAAGGACTTAGGGTGGCTTATAAGGTTGACTTGCGCATTGTTAAGGTAGCGCTGGTAAAGGGAATCATAAAGTTCTGTGAAATGAAGATAAGCACCAAGACAGTTGGAATAGTCGGTAAAGGATCTGGTGCGCAGGAAAACAGCCCATAACTTATTTTTCTGATTTCGTAAGGAACGAAGCTTGCGATTATATCAGGGAGGACTAGTAGATGATGTTTTAAGGCTGGAAAACGGAACATAAAGGAAAAAAAATTAAATATTTCTTTATAAAAAATGGATAAGGCATCATTTAAACTTATTTTGTGAAAGTTAAAGAGGGATCTGCTGAGATATTCACTGATTTTGTGAAAGTTTGCTTTATGAAAGTCGTGGGATGAGAGAGTTGTGGGGGGAGTGGACTGGAATGAAGAGTTATGAAAAAATGAAAGTAGAAGGGGGGGATGGTAGTTATCGATTGTTGAGAGAGATAGGGGACAAAGTGAGACTGAGGAGTTAATTGAATCTGTTGTGAAGATAAGGTCTAATTGCCTGCCCATATAATTGGATATACTCGTACCACTGACTTGGCATAGACTTGAGTCTGTTAAGCGATCTAAGAAGAGGCATTCCTTAGCTGAGTTGGCATTTGAAGCGATGAAAAACGATTGATCATCTGATGGAGTCCACTGTAGCTGAGGAAAATTAAAGTCGCCGAAAATAAGGATATCATCAATAGGGTCTGACAGGTCAATTAAATGATCGATCGCATCAATAATAAATTGGTAAGATTCGATAGGTTGAGCTGGTAGGATGTAGCAACATATAACGTAAAGGGACTGGAGAGGCAGTGATATTTTTATTGCGACAACGTCGGCTTTAGAGGATGAACAAATTGTAATGGGGTAAGAGTTAAGGCTGCTGTCCATCGTCAGTAGGACGCCTCGACAGGGGGAATCTTTATTTGTGCGGGTAGGATCGTCGTCGCGGAAAACATTAAAAGTAGGAGGGAACAATTCCTGGTTCTTTATGTCGGGAATCAAATTGGTTTCGGTCAAGGCGTAAATATCAAAGGGAAGAGCATGTGATTGACGTAGACAGCATTGGTTTTAGAGCGAAGACCTCTTACATTCTGGTAGTAAAATGTAAAAGGGATGTTGTGGGGTAGAGGTGTGAGGCAGGATGGTTTAAGCGCTGGCAGGGGAGGCACGTTATGGACGAAAAAATTTTTCGTGGTCGGCTCGGCTTCGGCTTACTGCATCAAGTAATTGAAAGTGTCTTCTACGTAGACTTCAGTCACCTTGTTCCAGAAACAAACCAGTAGATATAATACTACGAGTGTGTCCTCCCCAGAAAGACGTCTCTAAAGCATTTGAACTCCTTGGTACTGGGGTCGTCTTTGATGACCTCGGCATATACAGTTTCTTTAATCCAACCACATATTGCTGCGACTTCAAAGCCAAAATTTCGCTACTCATAAGGCTTCTGACTGGCTCAGACTGAATTTAATAACTGCGACAGATATTTCAATATATACAGATGATCAGATGTCTAACTCTAAATACTATAAATTCGAAAGTGGTTAGAGGCTCTTTAAGGCCAGCCATAGGTGAAATCATCGAAACTACTGTATGATATCTAAAGCGATCAAGGGAGTTGATCAAACTCAGATGAAGCTATATCTCCAATCTACTCGTATATACGAGGACACCCCCTCCCACTGGTATAACAATGGATACACAATTGGTCTTTATGCACCCCAAGAACTCCTACCTAACCTAATATAACCCGTTCAGGCAATGTGGTGCTGAGAATCCAATATGTCATATGTCCATCTGTCTTCAGTGATAAAGTGCCGACAGTACAAGCAAGTCGCGAACCTCTTAGAGAAGTCGAGAAACATTAGTTTGATTTGACGGCAACCTGGAGAATCATGCCATCTACACCTAATTGTCAATAAAACCCCTTACTTGGTACGCAGGGGTTTCAACGAAAGTTTGTGTCCTGAAAAAACCTCATCTGAGCCTGTCCTAGCAGGTTCATTGTCGATGTAATTTTCCGTGATCCAATGGTGATCTTAGGCTCAAAAAGCTCAGTGAATTCAGCCTTCCGACTGGGTTCAGTGAAGTCTTGCATTCACCAACCAACCTGAAAGTCGTGAGAGGATTCACCAAAGCTTTAAGTTCAGTTGTCTGTTGCTTCGTTACCTTAACCTATTCTTCCTATTAGATACAGCTTCCTGTCATCACGTTTGCATATAGATACTTACGAAGTTCCGGTGACATTTCACCAGACGGCATTTTTTTAAGACTAGAGACAATCGGGACACAAGATTATGGTGCGTTGTACCAAAATCCACTTCTTTGTCTTGAAAAATGGAGTGCAGTTCACGATGCTAAGGGAAATTCATCAATGCACCTAGAGCAGCCGAGACAGACCGTTCTCATAGCCAGTGCTCCTTTACACTACCAGAAGGTCGAAAGCGCCTTAGAGGTTTTGGACGTGACATGTCGACAGAAGTCTGTTATCCAGAATGACACCCAAATACTAATCTTCGTTAGAGAAATGGACTATGATGTCTGTAAGTTCTAAATGCTTCGGAGTAGTCAGCTTCCTCCTTCTTGTAAAAGTAACAACCTCAGTTTTCACAGGACTGTCGGCATGTTGGCATGAATCCAACAAACAGTACAGAACTAGTGACAACGTTAAAAAGTCATTCGACCAACATGCACCAAGACAGTGAAGAGAGGACACCGCCTGGCGGGCAACACCTCTTTACAAAACTAATGATTCGTTTACGCCGTATTGTCTGGCCGAGTTATACATGCCGTCAGTACCAAGGATAAGCGTCACAAAAATATGATATCCCGGCGTAGCCCGTATAAGTACCGGCAATCTATCTTCACAAAAATATCGCATTCCAAGTATTCATTCCCGACGAACGTGCTGAAATGAATTTCCTCATAAATAAGGAGTTTCAACAGGGAGTTCCTAATAAATTAAACCGAATGAATTCAAGTATGTACTCGTATGTACTTGTAAGTAGCCTCATAAGCTTTGACAATGTCAGTATGCGAATGGAAGCTGGTGGATGACTGTCTGTCTGTTTGTCATAATTAAAATAAAAATACATATACTCGGTGAATAAATGAAGTAAAGAAGTATTGTGCCGAGTGCTGACTGAGACCTGTGTACTGAGAATACAAGTGCCGCCAAGGGCGAACGGAAGCACATCAACTCGTCTATAAAATCTCAGGTGTGTCGCCACATTTTATTTGCTGGAAATACACAAGAAGTACATACGAGTATGTATGTTACATATACCCTGTACTTCTACACCTTACCTAAGCACAATACGTGAGTATACAATACAACGTGGTAGCCTTCTGGTTGGCATACTGTTTAACAACAGCCCGGTACATGCACTGGTGTCATTATCCGTTTCCGGTCCTTACATTCCATCCAGGTATTCTTGCATGAAAACCCTTCTGGTTGTCGTTCATATAAGGCAAGAGCACACCTTTGTCATACATACATAGGTGAAGTGAAAAGAAGCAGCCAACAATGTATCCACAAAGAACCTCAAGTTAAAGACAAATGTTCAATTTAGTCTTTTTTTTTTGTTGTACTCGTATTCACTGTCTAGCTCAGAAGAAGTAGTTCTTTCCCTTTATGGGTTCTAAGTACGAGTATCCATTGGATACAACTAACTAATGTTACCCCTCGTGACTATGTGCTTCTCTGATATTTATTCTGGTTCTATGATCGGTTTTATCTAAGAGGTTGGCAAAAGTCCATCCTTGGGAATTCGGAAGACTACGCGGCGTTCCCTAAGCAATTGGTAGTGATATCCAGGAGAAACGAGCAAACGGTTTGACTTGGTTGGAAGAAGTTTAATTCAAGGTTTTTGCTTAAAAGCCGGTCTCTGGCTTAATCGTCTTGGGCATCAGATACGGATTACGTGCAGTGTTTACTTTTTTAGTTCATTTCTGTCGTTAGTCGGTGGTAGGTAACAAAGGAACGAGAGGAGGTGGATTGAAAATAAAAACAGAGAAGCCAGTTTGAATGGATGGGAAAGCAATTATATGGGAGTAGATTTATTTATGTAAATACACCTCCGATGAATAGTTGATAACGGTTGGGATGGGCGACGAATTAAATTGGAATACTCATGGACGAGCGACTTTGGTTTGACTATCAGTTTTGGTGCAGTGAGTGCCCAGTAGTGAAGGCGTGTATCTGTCAGATTCTCTCAGAAAAAGACTTCTTCGTGGCGTTTTTTTTTTTTCTTCTGAATCGGGATTTAAGATTCTACATTGATTGTGTCGTAACTCTTCTTTGTTGCATAGAAGGTGAAAATTCGAATAGCTCTGATTGCAGGACACTATTTAGGTGTACTGTAAGAAAGATCGAGAGTCTGTAATCGGCAGAAGCTGTCACAATCTTTTCTGACTGAATCGTCCTACCTACGAACGATCAATTAGAGAAGCTACAGTGCTCTAATAGATTTCAACCGATCTACAACAATGGAATCTTTGGTTTAATGAAGACTGCTTAAAGGTGAATGTTGCGAATATCAAAGTGTACAAGTGCTGCTTTCGACCTGCGACCAAAATAGATGGGAAGGACATTGGAGAAGTTAAAACATATAAAATGAACTATTCAAAATGAACGACGATCATCCAAGAAAGTGGATTGTATAGCAACATCCAATCTAAAGACCAGTAGAGTTGCTTGAGGATCTACGCAACCACCTACAAATTAGGTTGCGCTCCTGCAAAACAGAAGCGGCCAGGCATACATAGTCGAAGTTTTTGTGGTTTTAGTGGATCCTGGGGCCAAATAAAATGCCGAGCAGAACTCAAAACAATTAGAGAGATCCAATTCAAGTGCTAATAGTCATGAGGAATGTGTTTAGTAAAACGCTGCGATGTCCTATTAATTTTGCAGACTGGCGGATGGTGGGTGGCCAGAAGATGTACCGATTAGCTTTTAATAACCATTAAGCAGTCACCAATAAGATTGGGTGTAAAGGAAGCCGTGGCTGAAAATGTCATCGGAACCACTGAAAACTTTCTGCAGAATAAAAGTTGGCACAGAGGTGGCACCGACGGAAACTTTATCTCCGCTGCTACTAACCGATGGAATATGTTGACACCACCGCAATTGTAGACATTACATTCCAGTAAGGTGAATGAAAAATGAAATGGATTTCATGCTAATGCTGCAAACACTAATTCGGTAGACCCCAAAGTACATCCAATGATTCGTTGGTATTGTATCCAGTTGTAACATAACTTTGGCTTTGGCTCTATAAGGATCTATGTCAACCCTTGCAATCGGCTTGGAGTGATCGCTGAACTGCAATGATTACAAGAAATAATTAAATAGAGAATCCCTTCCAGAGGATGACAAGGCCAAGGAAGTCATCCAACACGGATGTATGAGCTTAATAATGAGTTGCTGAGCCTGTAACGCCAGCAAAAGGCATCCGCAGTCAAAGCGAACAGGATATAGTGCGGTAGAGTGTAACCTCAAAAAGACGGAACAACCAGGAACGCCAAGTCTAAAAACGCGGCAAATACACAAATGACTACGCTACAAGGAGCCAATAATCTCCTAATGCTATGAACGAAGAGCAGGCAAAGAACCAATGTATAACTTTCATACGCCGGACTACACCGCAGACGGCCCCAAAGCTCCAGAATCTGGGGAATAGGTCATAAAAATGAGACGAACGCAGAAGGGTTAATCACTGAGAGGCTTTTGGTGCAAGACCGGCAGGCCAAGTGCCCGGTACTCAAGAAAGCACCGGTCTAATTAAGAATATAGTCCAGATAAACTTAAACCACTTGTCAGTTACGTAGGACCTTCTGTAATAACCAATAAGAGAAAAAGGATCGATGTTGCCTTAATAACTGAACCGCATAGATGGAAGTAGATGGATATACAACACTAGGGAGAAGGCAGCAATATGGACCTATGGGAACCATGCTATGCTAACAGTCGATCACCGCGCTGAATACATTAAATTCACTAGGACGAAAGGTGTATGTTTTTCAAGTTGATATGCGCCTCTGAGTCTACAACTAGCGGTTTACATGAAGTTGCTGGACAACATCGGAACTGACGCGGGAGGGAAGCACCTGGTAATATTCTACCTATTGTGGCAGTAATACGGAAACTAAATGGGGGGTCCGCGAAGATAATAATCACAGCGATGACCAGGGGATATTACTTAACGTCGGCAAACAACAAAAAAGATACCGTCCCACCTTAACAGGGTTAAAGCAGAAAGATACACTTTTCAATAAAGACACGTTCGAAGTAATATTGAACACTAGCACTATAGTGAAGAACTAATCTGCGGAGGTCATTTCGCGTGCTTAACCAGGCCATCAATGCTCAGACGGACAACCAGTATATGGAGGGAGTATACTACATGAAGAAAGACGATATCGAATGTCTGAGAGCAAAGTACTTCCAAAAAGAATGCTGAACCTAGAGGTCTAGAGATAGGCCAGACACGACCTGACACCACGACATTAAAGAAAGTAGAACCCCATGCGACAAGACCGACTCAGACCTTTGGGGTACAGCTTACAAAATAGTGATAATGAAGCCTTCCAATCAACCTGCCTGACAAAGTTACAAACGATAATAGCTCATAGGAGACAACCGAGCGCCTGGACCGGATGGTATCCTGAATAAGGTAGTCAAGGATGAGTCTATTCGTATGATGAGCTATTCGTAGAATCTGTCGGCATTGACTAAGGCCTGTGTCATGACATACAGCAGCAAAATCGTAGATATGCGATCTTCCGGTGAAATGCTCGATAATAGTTTGAGCTTCAAAGCTTACTTCGAGTACGCCAGAATTCATCGCTGGCAGCACTCTCCTGGATGCTTCGAAAACGGTGACCGCCGGTAGATACACCCTCAGACTCTTGTGTCCAAAGCGATCAAAACGTCGCTTTAGTAGTGGAGGGTGGGTATACTATCAATGAACGAAATTTAAAGGAAAATCAGGATTATTAGCCGTTTTCAAACAGTCTCGGACGAAGCAACCTATGCGTTAGCCAAAATATTCACCGTCAACATCTACCCAACTTAAATTCATATTGTGTACCGTACATGAACCGTGAACAGGCAAGTGGCGGAAAAGTTAAAAGAGGAGAATATGTGAAGCAAAGTGGGACAACTTTACAAAAGGCAGGTGGACAACGAGGGCAAGAGGGCGGTATAACCACCACCTGTTCTAGAACAGCGACTATCGGCAATATCTCCATAGCTTTCAGCATGATAATTTGCCCCTCTGGCTAGAATTTCCAAACCAGGAGGAGGTTGCGGAGCCTGCTCGGTCTCACTATATAATAATTGTGAAGTAGTGCCTAACGTCAGTCACTGTCAAAGACTCTGTGTGACTTAGTAAAAAAACATCCTATTGAGTTGAGCTTAATCTTTTTTTAATTTCTTTTAATTTGTTTCCTTTCTTGTCAGCACTTGACAAGTCGTGGCGAATTTATCTCAACCTACTATTACCAAAATCGACACAACCTATACAAGCAAACAGCGGGTTTGCTGTAATTCATTTATTTAAATAAATCATTAGACGCAAGAGTATTTTATGTTGGTCAACAGCGATACATCGCGTGATTGCGTCCTCCTAATAACTACCAACTAAAGCAATTAATTATTAACCAATGGTGCATACGAATATCCAGGTAACGTGGGCTCCTTCTTAACCAAATCCATAATACAGTATTTCACCCACTTTGACTAGGACTTGGAAACCGGTGACCGTTTATAACAACAGTCCTGGCCTATAAACGCCATGAGTTACTCATTAGGAAACTTCATCGGACCATGCAAAGTAGTGTTTTAAGAATCGCTTCTAAAACGCCGTTGACTGAAGTGTATGGATAATTTAAAAGTGTATTAGAAGGATTGTACCTATTTATAGTATGATGTACGAGATTAAAATAAGATTAAAATAAGCTATTTATAATTATTAACTTTGCGATGTGTATGCTAAGGATGAATGAATGACTGCAAAATATAACAAACCTCTAAGTTTAAGTGGCACAAGATACTACAGAGTTTTCACGCCGTTCAAGCTTCCCCACACTGACACTATGTGCGACATCGGCATTGCAATTTCCTTGGTGGTTAATGACAGAGCCTAGGTATTTGTATTTTGGCACGATGACTCCTTCGAAATTAGAAATTAGATTTGTTGGAAAATCTACAATGCAGATATTTGGTCTTTTTTTCCTCCCTTATGGGGGGAGGAGAAATGCCTTACACACCATAAGGAGGTCTGTTGGCGTTGACCATCTCCGTGTGTCCGGCTCTCTCCGCATGCTTTCGGATCATACGGACTAAAACTCCTCCCAACCCTGTGGCTTCGGACACAACCCCCTGGGACCGCTCTTCGCATTACTTCAAGGAGCTGTGATCCTACACCCTTTCGGGTTTACGTGCTTTCCCGGTATTGTTCTTGTTCTCTTTTCCTTCTTCTGAGAATATCTTCCACAAACTGGCAAATTCTTCAGATCAGTTCAGATCACTCGTCAGCATTTTATCCACTATGTTTTCTGGGTTGAAGGCACCAATGCTGTTTTCCAGTGCTGTGCGTTGGGCTTCCCATCTTCTGCAGGCAAAAAATGTGTGATGTACGTCGTCTGCTGGGGAGTCGCCTTACTGGCAGGCTGGGCTATCCATTTTGCCGATCCTATGTAAAAAGGCTTTGAAATTTCCGTGTCCGGTGAGGAACTGGGTGACGAAGTAGTTGACCTCCCGTGTTTCCGGCCCTTCCACTCAGCCACATTTCTTATCAGCCTCGCTGTCCACCTTCCTCTGCTTTCCGAGATCCAGCGCTCTTGCCATTTCCGTATCGTTTGCTGCTCTGCTTGGTCGATTGCCACTTCCAATCCGATTTCCGCCTTGTTTTTGTGGACGTACTTCCTTTGTCCCGCTAGGAGATCGATGGAAGTCACTCCTGCGACTACAAGGATGGCTGGTTCCGACACCGTTCGGTAAGAGCTAGCCACGCATAGAGCTCCACGTCTTTGCACTGCCACCATCTGCTTCCGGTACTTTTCTTGTCAAAGCGCGTCTGCCCAGATCTCAATTCCATATAGGACAATGGCATGCGTTGTCGACATTAATAGCATGCGCTTACTTGGCGTTGGACCACCTATGTTCGCCATTAATCTATTGAGTGACGTTGTAACTCTAGAGGCTCTTTTCGCTCCGTACTTTATCTGTTGCGAAAAAGTTAGTTTTATGTCAAGCCTCAATCCCAAATACCTCACCGCGTCCTTGGCCTTAATGACTTCAGAGCCAATTTGGAAGTCTATTTGTGTCGGGATTTTCTTCTTCGTCAAAAGGACTATCTCAGTTTTATCTGTTGCCAAACGAAGACCGTGCTCATCCATCCAGAAGGTTGTTCGTCACATGACTTGGTTCAACTTTCTTTGCGCGTTTTCAGTGTCTCTTGCCGTAATCACTGCCGCTATGTCGTCTGCGTACCCAACGAGAAAGGTGTCTTCGGGCATCTCCATCCGCAGTATATCATCATAGGAGATGTTCCAGAGGTCTGGTCCCAGGATTGATCGCTGTGCTGCTCCAGATGTTATTTCCTTCCTTCGTAGGCCTTCTGTGGTATCGTAGATGAGCTCCCGATACCTGAGATAGTCCTTCATCATATGTAATAGATAGGCTGAGATGTTGAATCTATTTTCTAGCGCATTTAGTATATCACTCCACCTAGCTGAGTTGAATGCATTTCTTAAGTCCAGGGTTGCCAGCAAAACGATCTTCTTAGAGCGGCAACTTCCTTGTTGGGCGGTTTGAACAGACTTCACCATTTCTCCTTTGTACTGCATCTGTGATCCGTGATTTGAGCAGCTTTTAGATCAGTTTTCCCACTGTGTCCAGCGTACATAAGGGCCTGTACGCTGATGGGGAGTCTGGGTCTCCTTTTCCTTTGCTGATCAGTATCAATCGTTGCTTTCTCCAGCTCTTTGGGAAGACTCCTTCTTCGAGGCAACTATTGTATATGTTGAGCAGCAGGTTAGGGCATGCTTGGGCAGTCACTTTTATTACTTCTGCTGGAATTCCATCTGGGCCGGGTGCTCTTCTGTTTTTCATTGTCTGCACGGCTAATCCCAACTCTTCTTCGCTGAAACCTGGAGTTTCCTGTCGTCGGACTGGTGTGTTGTGGGGAGGCCTGACCGGATGAGTTGGCAAAAGGGTATTCACAATGCACTCCATCTTGTGTTCGTTTAGAATAGGCGGTGCCGACTGGGCTCTCAGTTTCTGCATTAATACCTTGTAGCCTAGCTACCAGGGGTCGCTGTTTATGTCTCGGCGGATATCCTCCCATTTCCGTTTTATGATCGAATTGATGGCTCTCTTGAGCTCGGATCTTTTGGTTCTGAACTCCGCTAGAGCTTCCTCTATGTTTTCAGCGTGTCTTCTCCTTCCCCTGGTGACTATACGCCTAAGTTGTAGGCATGTTCTACGGAGCTCAGCTATTTCGTCTGTCCATCAGTACCCTGTATTTCTCCTTCTGTTGTTGCAGCTTTTCCTGGGCACTGAAGCATCACATGCGAGCCGTATCAGTTGCATCGTGGCTTCAGCTTTTACTTCCGCGGATCCTTTTACTTGGAGCACGGTACTTTCTCCTTCTTCAATGACGGATTTGAAAAGCTCTTCGTCTAACCTGTTGATGTTCCATCTCTGTGCTGGTGAACGGTTCCAGATAGGAGTTCGCTGGTTTGCTTCTAAACCAAAAACAATGTATTGATGATCGCTGCCCGTATAATCCTCGATTACTCACCAGTTTTTTATTCTTGCGGATGTAGATACCGTAGCGATGGTTACATCCGGTATGGTGCCTCTTTGCCTTGGCCTCCCGAAAGTCGGGGTGTTACCTACATTTGGTACGTTTAGACCTTGTCTCGCAGCCATCTCAAGTATTTGCCTTCCTCGAGAGTATGTGGTTGGCATTCCCCACTCTTGAGCTCTGGCGTTAAAGTCGCCGGCGACCAGAATCTCGCCTGTTGTTTCATTTAAGAAGTCCTCCAGGTCATCCAGTTTTTGGCGGAAATCGTCGATCCTGTCGTTCGGGCTTAAATATATGCTTACAACCGTGAGTCCATCGTTCTTGGCCCACGCGAAACCTCTTTGTGTACCTTGGTTTTTCAGGGAGAATGACCTTATGTCTGGTATCCAGATTGCAGCGGTTCCTAAGGTGTCCACTATCTAGTTTGTCTCCATATTTGGTCTTAGAATGACTGATTCTGACCTGTTGACCTGTTATCTGCTAGGGCATTTCTTCAATTACTAAGAGTTGAATGAAGGGGTGTCATGCCGTTGTTTATAATAGCGCTTTCATCCGTGAAAAGGAGTCCTTCCAGACTGGACAATATGCTACTTCAATTGCAAGTTTCACGATATTAAAAAACAAAGGACCTTGTTCACTGCCTTGGTGTGCTTTGACTTTAATTTCCAATTCTCCTGTTTTTGCCGCTGGGCATGTAACTTTTGTTGTAAAGTCATCGCACAAATCGTGTATTATTCTAATATAGGTTTCGGATACATTTTGAAATTGAAGCGCCGTCCAAGTATAATAATATTGTATGAGTACTTACAGGAACTTTATCGAATGCTTTTTCCAAATCAATGAAGACTATATGCAGATGTTTCGGATTGTCGTGATGCTTCTCCATCATGATCCGTAATCTTTGAGTCGCGTTATATGCTTACCTGCACCCCACAAGGTAGCAGTGATAGCGCTGTCGGCTATCTAGAGTTCCCTCATCTATTGTCATAGTATACGAAATTAGCTCGATAGTTGTTGCAGTTTCTCGTGCCGCCTTTGTCTTTATACAGTGGAACAAAAAAGCTTTCTCTAAACTGGTTATTCATTCGACCATCTCTTATCACTTTATTGAACAAAATCACAAGTAGAGCCATCGGGCTCTACTGAAGTCTTTTGGCTCATTCTTTATACTGCTTTGATAACGTTTGCTTCCACGAAATCTGTCGTTTCCTTGGGAGTTTTTTCTTCGATATCCGCAATCTTAAATATATTATCTCGTCTGCCCGTGGTTCGACTTTGCACTTTCTCCAGTGCTTGTCGCCTGCTCATTGGTTGTGAGTAAACCTCTTCTAATTCCCAATGCAATGTCTCTACTTTTGTTGCTCTAGATACATCTAACAACCACCATCGAAAAAGAGCCCGTTCTATGATGATTGGATGAAAAAGGTAAGAAAATGTACATCCACAAGCGTTGCAGCAAGAACAAAGAAGGAAGAATATCAAGACAAAAAAAGGAAAAAAAGAAAAGGTGCTGAGTTATATCCCGGCTCAAAGGTATCGAAGATATCTAAAAGAAAAGCATTGTCCGGCCATTAACAATTGACCAAATTTATAGCCGCATTGAACGCCTTCAGCTCTTCAAGGTGATGACAGAATTCGGGATCTCTGCCAAACTAATCCAGCTATGCAATTTGGAGCAGTTCCATCGAACTATTCCAAATATGTATCCTTTTTAAGCAAGAAGTAGGATGGGATATTCAGCCTGCAGCTGCTGGGATACTTTCCCAAAGCGACGTCATATGTAGATGCTTTCACGGCAATTGAGAACAGTCGAAATGAGTTCGCATTGCAGTAAATAAAACCAAAACGAAATACGAGTACATGTTATCAATATACAAGGAAGCATCACTGCCTAAGAATGTGAATGTTGACAATAGGTAGTATCACCGAAGTGGTTAAGGACTACCTTGAAGTAAGCATCAATTACACAGTTCACAGATAAGTGGGGATTCGGTTAAGACCCATCCTAGGAAATCACTGCTACTTCGTTTTGGCGAAAGAAATTGTCTCAAAACTCCTAACTTGAAAGACGAAATGCTTGCTCTACAAAACATTCATCCTTCTAGTTCTGATACTCGTATATGGAGCCGGGTGCTTGGCGATAAGTAAGTAGCTTTTCAGATATTGAAAACTTTTAAGATAAACATTTCTCGTAGAATATTTGGCCTCTTATTCGAGTTATAGCTCGAGCTCCATGAGCTATAACAAGATGTGGATGCAGTCCAGAAAGATATAACAGATCGATTATACAGGATTGGCCACATCTAACGAATGAACAATAATGCTCCAGCAATGAGGATCTTCGAACTGCAGCTCGCGGGAAGACCGGACCTTCGTTTTTAGGAGCCCGTTTGAAAAGAATACCTTATATTGTATATCCAATTTGTTGAGTTGCATACTCGTTAGCAGTTACAACTTTCCTTGTTCTTCTAGGCACATATGAGTAGACTAAGTGTATCTTACTTATTAGAACCACGTCAGAATGACTTTTCGCAACTAAAAAAGCTTTTTTTTTAATAATAAAGGCTTAGAGGAATGTAGAAGCAAATCTGGCCACCTACAAAGCCAAACTGATAAACAGTCTTCTACAGGCCTGAGTATATAAATGTTTAGTCTCTTCTAGTCAATGTATTGCTCGTTTTGTCATTTTGTGCAAAGTGAGTGGAAGTTTACGACTTTTTGTTGATTTTGAACAGCGGAGAGTAACACCAATAAAAATTTTACTTTCCGAGGCCGCAATTATCAGCTTTTATTCGTTGGCCGAGATTTGAACTTAGACTACCTTGGACAGTACTCGACGAATTTATTCATTTGCACGCTTCTTTTATCGTTGAGTATCTTTTAAAACCTCTACGAGCCGGAAGAACACCGACTTCTTCAAAAGAAGAAAATAGAGAACGAGAAGTGCGCGAACGAAAGTAGAAGAGTATTAAGAGAATTTACTCCAGGGACAACGTACGGAAGCTTTGCCAACAAGTTAAAAGAACGTGTCAGGGCAAGAAGGCCCGTACAAAAATGAAGAAACAAACCATCTACCATCTCAGAACAATCGGTTCTGAGAATATGGAAAAACTTTTACTGCAGTCAGCAGAATAGGGCATTCAAACCTGACCAAAATGAAGTAAGAATAACAACACCTAAGCTGAAATTCGACAAAGCGGGTGGACCTGACGGCGTACCGGCTCAGCTATTCAAAGCTGAAAGAAAAGACTTTCTGGAGAGCAAGCACCAACTCATTCTTCAGATCTGGTCAGAAGAGTGTATGCCTAATAAATGGAAACCCATTATTATTTGCCCGATCCACAAGAAAGGAGACCTCCTCAACTATAGACTCATACGTCGCGCATACAAGATCTTACTTGCACAACAATCTGATTGGCCCCTATCAGTGCGGTATCAGACCAGGAAAGTCCACAATAGACCAAATTTTCACACTCAGACAGATCCTCGAAAAAACTCAAGAAGTCCAAAGCGATACCCAGCCCAGTTACCGTAGTTACCGTCAAAGTCGGTAACGAGTTAAGCGGACACCTGAGCCACACTTTTTCAAAAGGGAAGCTGCCAAAATAGATTTAACGGTAAATAAGGGCAAAATCAAGTCTATACTATCGACAAGAATTGGCACACAACATTGACGAATTGGACTGAATGTCACAGTCGATAGCTATAATTTCGAAGTAGTAAGGGACTTTGTCTGATCTGTTATAAATTCAGCCAACAACAGCCTAGTAGAAATAAAACGAAGAATCACCCTTGCTAATCGCTGTTTCGTTGGGCTAAGAAGGCAATTAAGTAGTAAGGCCCTATCCCGAAAAACTAAGGAAACCCTATATAAGACCTTGATCATCCCAGCCCTACCTTATGCCGCTGAAGCATAGACTCTATCGAAAACGGCTGAAGATAGCCTTAATTGTGTCGAGAGAAAAATCCTTCGAAAACGACGTCGATTGAACGACGGACTTTAAGGCTCTACAGTGACATCGACATAGTCAGAAAACTGTACATCAGTCGAATGAGATGGCTAGGACATGTAGAGCAAATGAACACCAATGCTCCGGCCCGCAAAGTCTTCGAATTTGCTCGGGAAAGACAGTACCGTAGAGGGAGGTCTCGCCTTAGGTGGCGCCCACAAGTAGAAGGGGAGCACAACCAAGTTGGAATACGGAACTAGATTCAGTTGGCTAAGGATCGGGCTAACTGAAGAGGCTTTTTAGTTGAGGCCCAGGTTCACCCCGAATTGTAGCACCACCTAAGAAAGTAAATAAGCATCTCTTAAAAGTATGAACAAAACATTGCACATATCACAAATTTGTAACTAAATTCGTTAGTTAAAATTCACTTGAGACTAAGCTACCAGGTGCAACTTGGTTTGCAAAAAATGGAACAGACATATTATTTTATTATTTATTAACTTTATTTCATTAAAAGTTCAAAAAGAATTATTTAAAAAAAAATAGCTTTTTAGCTTTGAAGTGAAATAGTTAAGTACTTTCTGTTGTCAGATTCTGACAAATGGCGAATGTACGATTCGCATTTAACAAAAATCGATGGGGCTGCGAATAAAATCAACTTCAGAGTTGAGATTCAAGTATTTTGAAAAGAAAATGGAAAGGAAAAATCATACCAAAGGATTCAGTAATTTACCAATTACAGCGTAGTTTAACGAAAAAGCCAATATTTAACGTTTTTAAGGAATACGGATTCAACTTGCTCACATCTTAGACTTGCAGGCATTTTATTAAATAAACGTGGCGCAGTAATAATATAGAAATGCGATCTATTTTTTGTGGGTACATGGACGAGATTTCTGGTGTTGACACGTAGATTGCGGTTTTCATAAACTCTAGAAGCGTTTGTACTTGAATTTTCAAAAAAATAATTTTAAAACCTTATAAAAGTACAAATGCCTTAAAAGTAGAAATCCAAGACTTCTAAACAGCTCAAAGGTGCGAGTACGACGGTTAACCCTGCATATAGTATAATACGAACAGCATATGTTTGTTTGATTACCAAAAGCTCTATTTTATTATAATGTGTACCACCCCAACAAGCTATACCATACTGGAGTTTAGATTTAAATAGACCGTTACAGACTAAAATAGGCAAACTGCAGTATTGTTTGAGATGATAAATCTGCCTAACAACACTATTTAGATATTAATTAAGAACATAGTATGTTCAATCCAACTAAGCTTATTATCCAAGGTAATATCTATGTACTTAAAGCTGCATACGCGTTCAAAGCAGTCGGCGGAGCAACTGGCATGTGAATCAAAAGTGAGTATGTGAAGATAGTGTGTAAGGTTAATCAAACGGAATGTATTGCAATTGGGCAAATGGTATTGTAGAAGCCTATCATCACAGATTTTATCCATTATGTTAAAGATCGTGAACTTCGTTTTGTTACTAATGACCAATTTATGAAGATTGAACCATCTCCGCAATATTTCAAGATCATAGTTTACATCCGCATACGAGTATATAATATTGTTACGAAACCTAAAGAAAAGGGAAAACTGCAGAAAAATAAAAAACATTTTATTTTACGACAAAATACTTAGCTGCTTCACGTTGTTTGTTGTGGGTTTTGTTTGAGAAGTTGAAGAGGTTTGTTCCCTTTGCCGAACATGGCGGAGCATTCAGCCGCACGAAGAGGACAAATAATTAAGTAGTAAGCCATAAGAGTAACATGAAGAAAGGAGATGACTACCGCAGAAAGGGGAGCAAATGATGAAAAGTCAACGAAAAATATATTTGCCGTTTCCTGTGACGTAGGATTCCTCTAATTTAAAACGGTTGGTGAACAAGCGGTGGAATCTTAGACTTCCTAACAGAGAAAGAGAATCGCGGGCAACGTAAAAATCGAGATAAAAATGAGAATTTTCGGCAGAATCAGGAAGTCCAAAGCGAGCAGTTGAGGTCGGAAGACTACGGCCATAGAAAAAAAAAGTTGAATTTTAAAAAAATAAAAGAATAAAAACAAAAGTTTACCTCTCGGGAACCAGATTTTTTTGGAGTTTTTTTTTTTGTCCTCTTTTATCCGATTGAAACTCGGCGGTAGTTTCGGTAGTTTTTTTTTACAATATGTTAAAATATCACTTACCATAAGACAAAGTACTCGTAGTGTCATCGGCAAAAGCTGTGAGTTTGCCCTTAAATTGTTGAATGAAAAGCGAATTTAAAAAAATTAAAAGCAGAATACAACCCAACACAGAGCCCTGTGGAACACCTATGTTGATGAGAATTTTTGCACTCAAACAATTTGGAAAGATACCCTTTTGTATACTCAAATTGAAAATATGACATAACACATCTGAAACAAGAAAAGATATGCTTTTCAAAATGTTGCTTGTAGTTTCATCACATGAAGTTGAATTAGATGCTTTAAGAGACTGTACGTAGGTGTGTACTTCAAATGGTGAAAAAAATTCAAAGAAAAAAACTTTGTCTTTGGAA
Source organism: Volucella bombylans (assembly GCA_949129095.1). Taxonomy (NCBI): domain Eukaryota; kingdom Metazoa; phylum Arthropoda; class Insecta; order Diptera; family Syrphidae; genus Volucella; species Volucella bombylans. Next base: position 106,162,518 of record OX422143.1, on the reverse strand, counting down.
TGGGTCAGGAGTAGAGGTGTTGTCGTCTAGACAAGCAGAATCATTTCTTATTGAGGAGTCCCGAATAGTCCAAGCTACATTGGAAAAATAGTCATTAAACACAGTGTCAACCATAAAAGGCTCAGATATAGTCTCATTGTTAAAAGTGACTGCTACATCCGCTTTAGATGAGGTTTTGTTTAGGATTTCCTAGACTACCTGCCATTCTTTTTTGGAATCACCAACATTTTGGGCTAACTTACTACCATATAAGTTATCTTTTTGAAGAGGTATTTCCGTTTTCAGCTCTTGATAATTTGTATACTTACGCGAAATAATTGCAATTGTAATCTATTGAGAAACAAATCAAAGGCAGTAGATGGATTCTGTGCTCTGTAAGCTTCATCCCAAAACTCTAAAATTAAAGCTGACTTGAGAGTTGTAAAATCAATTTTTGTAAATTTTTTATTTACATACCATTTTAATCTGGAGATCCGGAGGTCAAGTTGAATGGTTGTTTGGCTGTGGTCACTTATTTTGAGGCCAAATATAGCCGTTCTAAATTTAGAAAAATTATTTATATGTAACCTTCTTTTTTGACTGAAAACGACGTGGTTTTCTTGGTCTCGGCTCATTTGGTGAACGCCATTCACTTATCTGATGTCTGGATTGCGTGTAGTACTCATAAACCTACGTCTCGTCTCCAGTAATGATTCTTTTGATGAATGTGGGATCAGATTCAGCCTCGCAGATGATCTCTTTTGCGACGTCAACACGGTCTCTTTTTTGCATGAAATTTAGGTCTTTTGGCACCAACTTTGCTGCTACACGACGGAAACCCAAATCATTAACCAAAATATCTTGGACGAATCCATAGGCAATGTTCAAGTCCTCCGCTATCTCTCTGATGGTTAATTTGCGGTTATTGACCAACATTTCTTTTTACTCCATCAATGTTTTCGTCGGTTTTCGATGTCGATCGTCTGCCACTGCGTTCATCATATTCTATTGACTCACGACCACTTTTGGACCGTTCGTGCCACTGGTAAACGACTGAACCGTTACCGAAACACTTTTCCAACATTTCCAACGTTCGCGCACCATTAAATCCGTTTTTTACACAAAATTTAATACAAGTTCGTTGTTGCAAATTTATATCCATTTCTAAAATCGTAAAAAATCGCCAGTACACACCGAGATAGATGTACTCTTGGCTACGTAACTTTTGCAAATGTCAAACTATGACGCTAAGATTTAGAGGGAATGTCAACAACAGATTTACTAAGTTAACAAAAAACACAGAACTCAAATCTTTAATCAAGGTGGTACTTACCGTCTCGCACCTCCCAATTCCTTTGATGGTACGATTTATATGTTTCATTCACATTTTCTGATCCTTTAATCGTACACTTCTTAAATTATGTAAACAAACATTAAAATAAGCGGATTTCGCTTTCTAAATTTCTCATTCCTCTCGAATTGGAGTACTTTTCGTTAGGGACGAAATCCTAAAAATTCTATGAAAAACATCCGTGATTCCCCAGATCCAAGTGCACGTAAAGAATCTAATCACAATTAAGCGCCACTTAATCTGCAATTCAATTTCTTTCATTTACACAGAGAGAGCGACAGGGTATGAGAAAAAAAAGGGTCATCTTCGTTTAGAATAATGAATATAAATCAATCAAGAAACAACGAGTAAAAAGGAAACGAGAAGGGACGAATCCAGTGGGACACCTGATTGGAGACAACATTAATCATTCTCATTTTCGCTTTACGAAAACCATATCAAAATACGTAACGTAATCAAGAGATGATTGGGATCCTCGCTTGGGAATTTCAACGATAAATTACGCTATAGTTCATGTTATAGCGACAAGAGGAATGTGCTAATTACCATAGACATATTGCACAGCATATTGCTTTGTAGAAATTAGAAAATATTTATTTTCATAAAGTGTCGGCAGGATATATGTAGGTACAGTCGGATGGAGTACATCGCACCCTCACCGCAAATTTATCTTAAGCGACAATATTTCCGAAATTGTATTTTCCTTACCATTTCATAGTAAACAATTATCTTCGGCACCAACTGGAACTTTCCAATATGGAGTTGTAAGCAAAACAATTATGTCGTAAACTATAAACTTCACCTTCCTGGCAAATATCGCAAACGGTTGTGTAAACCAAAGCCATTCTTTGCATCAATCAGGCATACGGGGGACAGTCGGGGTTAATTATTGAGCTTTTATTAACTTGACAGTAGACAGTTACAATTTTTTTTTTCCAGTTTTTTGAAGGCAACGTCACACATATTTTTTCGTTTGCCTTTCGTTGGAGTTATTGTTCAAGGGTGAGAACAATAAAATCTTTTAACTTTCTAAATTCCAACAAATATGTCAAAGACAAGGATTAAAAAACAATCTGTATCAAGCTCATCAGCTCAAAATAAGCTTGTTCACTGCCGTCTTAGTGAGACAGCTAACTAACCAGATATGTCACAATAAAGAAAAATCATTATCAAAGCGACTTCGGGATAACATACAGTTTGTCCTGCTAAAGTGTGTTAAGCCTAACCCTTGTTTAAATTAACCACGAAGTGCGAAAATAATAGTGCTAATAAATTTACTGAAAATAATCGTACGAATAAATTTACATGAACATTATTGGGGAATGGCCAATGAAAGGCAAAAAGCTTGGTTACTTGCGTGTGCAAAACCAAAAATTTTCGTAGAAAAAGAACTCCAAACAACGTAAGAAATGGTTCATATTAGTAATTAATTAACTACAGACGAGACGACCGTAGGTAGGTAGGTAGGTAAGAGTGGCTGTTGGAAACACGAACCCACATCACATTGTGATACCACGTGGACCTATGATCCTCTTACCAGTTTGAGCTAACGATGAAGCGTAGGAGACTGTTTACGTCTATATTCTTTAGATCGTTTAGGTCATGGATTCCCAAACTATTTTGAGCAAGAGACCCCTTTTGCAAAATGAACTGAAATCTCGGACCCCCATAGCCAAATTATTTTAAATATCCTGTCTCTAGTTTTTTTCCTATTGATACTTATAGCTACTTACCAATTTAAAAACTTTGCGGTTGGTTAAGTGAGTAAACTTGACATAATTTTCTCATCAAAATAAATAGACATAAAATTCAGTAAGCATCAAGTGTTTTTTTTTTCAATTCAATTTAATTTGTTCAGTTTCTTATGTTCTATAATATAAAAATAATTATTAAAAACCTACAATTTACAATTTTATTTTGCACAAAATTTACTTAAAAAAAAAAAAAAGAAGAGAAAACCTAGGTATTTCAAATATTTAAAAAACACACTTTGTGGCCAAATAGGAGACCAGTGACAAGAGTGTTGTTTAGCAATAAGTTTATATCACGGAATTAAGTTTAAAAGCCTAAAGAAAAGGAGAAAAAAATGCGGTTTATGACATTCACTGAGCGAATTGGCGGTAAAAGTTGAGGTGGGAGGCGAAATAGAAAAATGAATTGAACGACATATGATGAATGAGAATGAAAGTTGCAATGGAAATATTTAGTACAGTTGACTAAATCGTAACTTGTAAAAGTGTCTCCACCTCAGACGTAGATAGCAGCCAAATTTTGAGCTTTTTAAGAAACCTGAAACCGTGTGTAATTTGACTGGATAGTTCCGACGGCAGTTTGTTGAATTTGAATGGAGCAATGAAATTAAGAAAACGCCTACAGTGCTCTTTGTTGACTGTTGGGACGACCACAGTGTTCCTATTTCTAAGCAAGTACACACACACCTATTCTGTAATCAATATTAGCACTCTTAATGAAGAACACTTTTAGTGCTTTATAAATCAGGGGTTTTCCAATAGGGACTTGACAACTTTGAATTTAATTTGTGAACGCACTTTTTCACTAATCATCAAACTGTCACTCTCAATTTATTCAGTAAACACTTTCATCATGGTAAAGTACACGAACGAGCAACGTCTGCAAATTATAAAAATTTTCTACCGAAATTTGGAGTCGGTGACTGCAACTTTAAGAGCGTTAACTCCAATTTTCGGTCATAATTCTCGCCCTAGTAGATAGGCAATAACAAGTTTAGTGCAAAACGGGTTGGTCGAAGTGTCGAAAATATCGCTGCCGTTCAGGCGTCTGTAGCAAACGATCTAAATCAGTCAATTCCACGGCGTTCTCAAGAATTGGGCATCGCTCAGACCATACTATGGCGTATTTTGCGTAAGGATCTTGGTTTATACCCATACAAGATCAAGCTGACTCAAGAATTGAAGCCGATGGACCATTTGAAGCGACGTACTCGTACGTTCTCCGATTGGGTTCTGGAGAAGATGCGCCAAGATGATGAATTTCATCGCAAAATCATCTTCAGTGACGAAGCTCATTTTTGGCTCAATGGGTTCGTCAATAAGCAAAATATGCGTTATTGGTCGGGTGAAAATCCACATGTGCTTCATGAATCACCACTTCATCCACAAAAAATAACTGTTTGGTGCGGTTTGCATGCCGGCGGCGTTATTGGGCCATGTTTTCTCGTCGACGATAATGATCGTCACGTTACTGTGAATGGTAAGCGTTATCTCGCCATGATCACCGATTATTTTTGGCCCGAATTGGAAGATATGGACTTGGATGACATGTGGTTTCAACAGGATGATGCCACAAGCCACACAGCACACACTACAATCGATTTATTGAAGAGTAAGTATGGTGAGCGTGTTATCTCAAGAAATGGGCCAGTCGATTGGCCGCCTCGTTCGTGCGATTTAACGCCGCTTGACTATTTTCTGTGGGGCTACGTTAAGTCATTGGTTTATGCCAACACGCCAATGACGTTGGAAGAGCTCAGATCCAACATTGAATGCAAAATAGCGGCCGTTTCGGCCGAAATGTGTGGCCGAGTCGTTGAAAATTGGGTCCAATGAATCGACCGCTGCAAACGTGTCCGCGGTGTCCATATGAACGAAGTCGAGTTCCATTCATAAATGTTTTGATTGTACTTCAAGCCGATAATAAAGTTTTTGAAATATCTCAAGTGGTTTGCGTTTTATTTTAAAAAAAACAAGTTGTCAACTCCTTATTGGAAAACCCCATACTTTGCAATTAAATGCACCAATTCTGAAAAGTTTCCTCTATTAATACTGGTGTTATTTCTGTATGGCCACGTAAGGCCAAATTTTGTTTGGCAAGGAATTTCATAATATCAAATATTTCATTTTTTTTGTTTCCTTTGCCACTAAGTGTTGCTCTTTTTTGTCTGTAGTTCTTGAAGTCTGCTCTCCAACTCCTTCCATTTGCAATAATTTTGATTGTGTAGTGCACTTGATTCGTGAGTTGAAACCCTAGGATTTAATTCCCACCGAGTATTAGATCCATCAGATGAGCAAAACTTTGATCCAATCGGTGTGTTTACGGTCTCAAATAAATGACAGCAAAAGTAAAATAATGATGTTTTGGAAGGAGAATAAGCCATCCAAGTACGTAAAACTTTTTCGCCAATCGTGGTTAAACCGTCTTGTCTCTCCTTTTGATGTTAAAGAGCATGAATTTATTATTGATATGCTGAACAACTTCCTGGCCTTGCTGAATGAGCTGCAATCGCATATTTTCATCAATGTGTTCAAGTCATTTTCCAATATCGTCAAAGTTTTGGTATTGAATAGCCAGACAATGCCGATTCTGTATCAGTTTCTGTTTCTAAGCTATCGAAATCCAGGTCTAGACATACAGATGCAGACTCGAATTGAGTAGATGTTGTTGGAATTTGATCTTCAGGTACAATGTCAACTTTCCTAGTCAGTACAGACGGTATTGCCAGTCACTACAATGAGCAAGATGTCATTATTATGCATTCATTTAAAGAAAGGGGATTCCCCGATTTTGGTAATATAAAATTCCGTGCTCATTTCAATCGGTCCGAATCGTAGGAGCTACAAAAATATGAAACGGTTCAAATATTTACAATATATTTTTAGTATTAATTGTGAAATTTTGACGGCCTCTAAAGATGCCGCCCTGGGCAATCCGGTATTAGGGCGCAGGAAACGAAGTTGTATTCGAATATTTACGTACGTGCACGTACGGATCCTTATGGGTCTGCCTTAACCAGAGTATTAAAGGCGCATTTTTAAAATATTTTAAAGTCGACTAAGGTCACACTGTTTTTTTCGCATTCCCCAGACGACTGTGTAGCTTAACGAAGATAAACAACTTACAGGGAAAATTCCAACCAAGTGGCATTTCGGCTTGTTGGGAAAGGTACTCGTATCATCTTGGTTGTGCCACATATGAAGGCAGAGAAGTGAGAAGACACCTGCAGGGACGAGGAATTCCTCTAATGGGAATGCATTCATTGATGGAAAAATCCTGTCAGGTGAAGGAAGATTGACATTTTTTTTGTCTTGCTTTCTTCGCCTTGGTCTGGTTTAGTGTTTTTACTTTAATTGCCATCCCCTGATCCCTGATGAAAGGAGAAAAATGTTCAATAATTTTTCTTTACCAGCATTTGTTAGGAGCACAATGAAGTGGTGTCCTGATGTCCTGATGTATGGGCATGTTTTCAAGAAATATGCGTCTATCATCGAAATGTTACACAGAAACTATCAGTGGGTCGACCTTTTATTTGAAATCGTCAACGAAAAGGAAAAGAAAGTACTCGTAGAAGGAAGAATCTAAAATCCTTGGCTTGCATTTTCTTCCTTAAATTTAGTGTCAGGATAAATTCATAAAGGGCTTTGCAATGTTGAATGTTGACAAGTGCATAATGTGGGTTAGGAGTTAGCTATAGGGTTCTAGGGTAATCCTCTGTAAAGATGAATGGGAATGGAAATCTTTCTTAACGAATTCAGCGAAAAATTCTTTATTGTTCCACTGACGTTAGCGTGTGATGTGAAGTGATAGATGGTAAAAGGATTTACTCGTACATATTGCAAAAAATAAAGCTGGGGGATTGGAGCAGTTTGCAGTATCCTGCTCAAAAGCAAACACTATGCCATTTAAAGGGATAGATGTGGGACGATATCATATTTCACGTCTAGAGCTAGTGACATATACTCGTATGTATAAAATAAAATCCTTTAGTCTTGGTCTAAGTGAAGAAAGCCTTATGGAGGTGTTATACGAGTCAAAATTTAACAAAAAAAAATAAAAACAAATATTGAAAGACAGTGCTCCGAAAAAATTAACAACATTTGCTTCATTAGCAGTGCGGGCATCCCACTAATCCTGTCTTAGTACTGTTGTTTGCACTCAGCCACAGTCATAAGTCAAAATCAATGACTAAAATGACTCAGTCCTGTTTTCTTTAATTCTACGTATTCCTCCCACGTATATAAATTGCTTCTGCGACGCGTGGCTAAATGAGCTGATCTTAGAACCATTCTACAGGCCGCTCTATTTTGGATCACCTCGTTAGTGAGAGCAATAGTTTCCTCATGTTTCCGCATTTGAGTGGAAATTCAGGCTCTCTTCAAACCTTCAAACAGGAACTTGAGCTTTTAAGGTTTTTTGGACCGTATTTTCTGAAGACCTTTGTTGAACGTGTCAAGTTTTTGCCCAAATACGCGTACTTTTAACTAAGTCCCGCTTTGCCACATCTGCTGTCATTCGTATCATTTTCATTTTCGTCACTGTCATTGTTAGTTAAAATATCTTTTACATCGGCCAACATTGCTATGCGTATGTTAGATCTGAGCGAACGGCTGTTGTGTCGTTCAAGTTTAAGAGTCATTTTTTTGCCACAAAATTCTACGGAACCATAGTGGTATTGAAGTGAACTACGCTACATTTATACCTATGTGACATTGTCATTGAAGTATCCTCGATTATCAGCCAAATATCATTCAGTTTAATAATTTTGTTTTGTAAGTTATCTAGAAATCTCCCGTTTCACCGATCGGTAAATGTTGTAAGTTTTCATGTCATTTCATACAGTGGAACAAGGAAGCTTCTCCGAAAATAGTGGGGCATCCGATTGCCACTTCAATTTCGTTGTTCACCATTAGTTGGAGACCTTCGACGGTTGATCTTCTTGCAAGTTATATCTTTTTTGCGCAGCAATCTTAAAAATGTTAGCTTGGATGTTCTCTTCTTTTGCTTTTCTCCTGTTAAAGTTTGTACGCCTTATAATTCCCAGCACCTAGCTATTGCTTAATTCGTTTTTTTCTTGTAACGTTCGCATTCCAACTCAAGACGCACTGTAATGGTCCACGGTTGAAAGGCTTCTTTTTTTGTTCCTTGTCTCAATTTTGATATGTGTGTTTTTTTTTTACACATTTCTTTACTTATAAACTGTCCGTAAGCACTAATAATATTTTAGGTTTCATGTTGACTACTCGCCTCTAATTGGTCATAGATTGTTGATACTCTTACGGACGTTACAGTAAGATGATGTCAACTCACTTCACATTATGCTCCGTTTGGTAATAATGCATTTCGTAGCTTTTGTTTCCCAGTTCATGGAGCGGATGCTGTTTCATGCGTTTCAATACTTGGTATCGTGAATGAATCTTACGTCGCTAAAACTCTTATACTATCTCTTAAAACTAAAAAATAAATAAATAAAGAAATTGTATACTTACGTCAGTATTAAATTTACCACCGAGATTGTCACAGTTCCGGGGAACGTAATAGCGTGCGGTAAAATAAGCGATTTGATTTAAACGATTTAAAAATGGAAGCGATATATAGATCCACATGTAGAGCGCAACTCACAAATCTGTGTAAAGCGGAGTCTGATTACGTCAAACCCTACCAAGTGAAAAAAATGGAGGTAAATGATCCAGCTATCAACGAAGCAGAAATATCTGTCTATATTGAGCGCATAAAAAATGCCCAAGGTAATCTACGAAAAACGGACGAGAGTTTATGGAAAACCACTACACCTGATGAAAAAGAATGTGAAACCGCACTGGAATATGATGATAAATCTGTGTGCATCATCGTGCAGTTAGAGTTCGTTCTTGGAACTAAACTTAATCATCCTCATGCCCCATTCATGAAACATTCAACGCACACACAAACCTTTAAAATATCATAAATCGAAAGAAGTGATTATTGTGGCGTAAAACTCAAAGGGTTTGAGCTCAAAAAAATTGATAGAAAATTTGAGAACTGGCTCTCATTCTGGGAACAGATGTCCCTTGTGTTTAACGTAGGTACCTGCCGTGAGGGCTTAAACCTACGGTGCGTCTTCGCACAAGATATCAAAACAATGCGTTGATAAGCGCCCTTCGGGTAATACAAGTACTACCACCAGTACTAGATTCGAAGTCGTGTGTAAGGCACGAACTTCCCCTTTGGTGAAGGGTCGAGGCCTATCTAATACCTCCGCCATTCTATGGGTCATGGCACCCGGTTGGAATGCAACTCCACATCGAATAGACCAGTTGGTCCAATAGCAATCCCATGGTCCAGCATAGGTCGTAGCAAACTACAACATATGCTAAGCCATGAGATGTCCAAGCTCCATTCGGTCTACTCTCCCCGCGATTTTGGGTATAAACCTACAGCCACCACGATTCTCCCACAAGGGGGCCAACTCCTAGGTCAGGCCGGAACCATAGTTCCGGGGGTTCCTGACCTCCCGTGGTACCAGAATATAGCTTCCGGTCAAGCTTCGCAACCTTGAGGTTACCTCCAGTTGGGCACCTCACTGCCCAGGACTGGCGGCCTTGCAACAAAAATCTCTACAACCTTCCCGCTAGCTGCCTACTGGGCCTTCTATTGAATACTTTTTTGCAAAACTACGGGTTCTTTCGAACCGTACGGTATCAGTGATAATTCCACTGACATCATAGGTCTCACCATTAAAGGTGATGCCCATAGCCTGCAAGTTCCTTACGTCAGCGTAATTGGGACACTCACATAGAACATTTGATTTTGATTTTTATTTTGATTTTGCGGCCCGGGTCAATCCCGGACAGATTTATTGAGCTTATTGCAAGCAAACATATACTTAAAACTAACATTTTCACTTAAAAACTAAAGGGTGGGAGCGGTTAAAGAAAATAAGAACGTGAGGCATAGGTGGAAATGAGTATATTCTTGAGGGAGAGTTTGCTGAGATGGTAGTCGAAGAGAGGCAGTACATCGTTAACTTCGCGAAGCATCCTAGACATTGGCTCCAGGTGTCCGTAATTCGTTCTGTGAAGATTGAGCCGGAAAAGTGGCACAGACCTAAGATTGCGGGGATTGGTGTTAAAAGAAATAATTTGAAGTAAGGAAGGACAGTCGATATTACCTACCAAAATTTGATGAATAAAGAGAATGTCGGCAACTTTTCGGCGTATAGAAAGGGGTTGTAAATTTATAAGTTTCAGTCGGTCAGTGTAAGGTGGTAAGTTTTGGCTATCATCCCAGGGAAGACCACGTAAAGCAAAGCGTAAAAACCTGCGTTGAACAGCTTCTATCCGGAGGATGTGAGTTCTGTAGTAGGGTGACCAAACTTGGCTGGCATATTCCAGAAGAGGCCTAACAAAGGTTATGTAAAGAGAATTGGTAACATAAGGATTGGAAAACTCCTTAGACCAGCGCTTGATAAAACCAAGGCAGAGTTGGCTTTTTTTATTATACTATCAATGTGAGAACGGAAATTGAGTTCCTTGTCGCAGATAACACCTAAATCACGCAACTCATTCACTAAGGGAACAGGCAGATTAAAGATTAGATAGCAACGAGGTGAAGTAGGGAGGCGTTTACGGGTATATGTTATAGCCTGACACTTATTGGCGTTGAGCTCAATAAAATTCTTCTGACACCAAGTACAAAACCTGTCTAGATCTTGCTGCAGAAGTAGGCTGTCAGAGGAAGATGATATATATCTAAATATTTTCATATCATCTGCGTAAACAGATATGTATGAATTTTTAATGATACAAGCAACATCATTAATGGTCAGAATAAATAATAAGGGACCAAGGTGGCTGCCTTGGGGTACACCAGAGGAGGCTTTAATTGGGTCAGAATCCATGGACCTAAATAGAACATAGTAAAGTCTTTCATTTAAATAGGATTGAATCCAAGTTATAAAGTTTATCTGGAAACCAAGAGCCTTTAATTTTAGAAGGATTATATCATGAGCAATTCTATCAAAGGCTTTGCTGAAATCGGTGGCAATCACATCAACTTCATTTCCAGATTCCAGTGCACATAAAGTGCTTGATACGAATTCCGTTAAGTTGGTGGTCGTAGATCTGCCTTTGAAAAATCCGTGCTGGTTTGGGGAAACAATAGATTTGCAATGGAAAAGCATTATGTCATAGATAATGCTCTCAAAAAGCTTATATATGCAGGACAACTTAGCAATTGGTCGATAGTTGGAAATATCGTCTTTTCTACCTTTTTTATGTAGGGGAATAATAAACGACCTTTTCCAGGTTGATGGAAATAACCCCTGGGTGATAGAAAGCTGAAAGAGAGCTGTAAGAGTTTGGGCTAGATACATTTGACATTTCTTTAAAAATATAGGGGGAAGGTCATCAGGGCCAGCAGAATAATCATCTTTGAGTTTTATTATTTTATCTCTAACTTGCTCTAAAGTTATAGACACCGATTCCAAAGTTGTTTGTGGGCAGCTGTTTAAGTAGAAAAAGTAAGAATGGTCTGGCTCTTGGGAATAGATGGTGAACGCTTGGCCAAAAAAGATTGCGAAGAGATTTGCAATAATTTGGGGATCGCCCGAGGACCTATCAAGAAAATTTAGGGATGATGGATAGTTATCCGATTTGCTCTTAGTTTTGATGAACTGAAAGAATCTTTTGGGGTCGGAAATGAGTGTGTGGTCCATTCGGTTTAAATAGTTGTTATAGAGATTTTGGCAAAGTACAGAGAAATTAATTTGGGCAGACTGGTAGTAGAAGAAATCAGTGTCGGAACGCGATTTTAAGTAAGAATACCAGAGCTTATTTCTCTTGTTACGAAGAGATCGCAGCTCTTTATTATACCAGGGTGGTGACGATGAGGGATTCCTTTTGGGTAAAAAAGGCACAGATTGGGAGAGACATTTTAAAATTTCGGTATAAAAGGATGCAAGAGCATCGTTAACCGTAAGGTTAGGGTTATTGTAGAGAAAGTTAAAATTGACCATACTGAGGAGGTTGTTCAGCTTGGCGTAGTTAGCCCTATGAAAATTAAAACTGTAAGAATATGCATAGGAAACGGGATTAAGACCATTGTCATATGTCAGCGTAAGAGAAAGGGGAGGGTGGTAACTATCCAACTTAGAAAGCAGGTGTTTACTTTCTAAAACGTCGCAGTTATCTGTATCAGTGGCGAAGACTAGGTCGAGTTGTCTGCCGATGTTATTGGTGACACCACTTAATTGATATAGACCAGAGTCAGTTATGCAGTCAATGAAAAGATTCTCTTTATCAGAGGTAGGATTTGTTGCAGTATAGTAGCACTGATCAGTCTGAGTCCATAGAAGTTTAGGTAGATTAAAATCACCTAAAAAAGTAACAACGTCATTGGGATCAGCAGCATTAAAAATGCAGTCGATTGCATCAACAGCTAGCTGGTAACCTTGAATTGGTTGAGAGGGGCGAATATAGCAGCAACAAATATACTCGTATAGGTTGCGTTTGCAAATAGGAATTCTAGCGCAAACGAATTCGAAGAATGCAGTGGACGATTTTTAAAAGGGTCTAGACTCCAGACGAGAGTGTATAGCTAGAAGTACACCACGGCCATATAAATTCTCCTCTTTATCTAGACCATCGTCACGGTGTAAATCGAAGTCTTGGGAAAATAATTCATTATTCTTAATATCAGGGGTGAGATTGGTTTCTGTGAGGGCAAAGATGTCGTATGGCAGAATCTGCGAATTAAGATATATAGCAGAAATCTTAGTTCGTAATACTCTTACGTTTTGATAATACAGGGACAGATATTTGGGAGGCTTCGGCAAAGAATTGAGTGGTGGGTTAGGAGCGATGGTAGTTTTTGAAACTAGACCGTGTTCTCTGGAGGTGTAGTATCCGTTTGGAGCTAACATGAGACGCGAAAGAAGAGAGATCATTAGCCACGTCATCAGGAGTCATATCTAACTGCTCATGAAAACGTATAAAAAGTTGCCGCAGATCATTATGATTAGTGGGGAGGCCTTCTTGCAGAATGGAAACCATTGCATTGGTTTTCGTTATACCATCGGTATAACATGTAGCCAATCCTCATAAGTAGCTCCACATGAGCAGCTCGCAACCTTGCTAAGCCCCCTCTTATGCAAGAATTCATTAAGAGAGCCATGCCCGGTCAACAAAATGCCCAGGCTGAGGTTAAAATACCGTTCAGAAAAGATTAGCATGGTTAGCACATCCCTTAAGAAGCCGTAAGTAACCCTGCCATTTTCGCTAGCATCCCATCTAGATTGCCATCTAGGTAGAACACATGCGTGTAGCAAGGTATTACGCTGCTTCAGGGATAGACCATCCACTTCTTCCGGGGAAACCCAATCGCGCTCATTTAGAGGGAGACCTTTTCTGATCTTGAAAGCAATAGCACAACGCATCACTTCCAGATCAAGAGGTGACACTCGAAGCAACACCTGCATTGCTTCTGTGGAGACAGTGTGGCACACAGGTAAACAGCCAAGCAAGGCGACTCTTTGACAAGTCAAGATCCGCCTTTGACCATCAACAGTCATAACCCTGTCGTACCATACCGATGCTCCATATGTTGCACAGGCAACAAAAAGGCCATCGTATATGATACGAACAGAACGCCTGTTGAGTCCCCAGTCAGATCGCAAAATGCGCCTTACCTGGCCTACAGCCCTCAACATGCGTAGTCTGGTTCGAACCAGGTGAGGCATGAAGTTCATACTCTAACCAATCGTTATGGCCAGATATGTGACCTCAGTCACACATTTAATGCCAATGCTGTCGTGCGTATTTACCACACTCGCTTTTCTGTCGGAAAAGTAGCTTCCCCAAAGCCCAATTTCCCGACAGCTCAATTCCTGCAACCTGGTTATTATTTTCTGCCAGTTCAGGTTATCAAAGCACCTTTAAAATCAATAAAGATGCCTATAACCACTCTGGCCCTGCTTCTGTCTATCTTTTAGGAAAGACCATGCATCCTCGACACACTTGCACAAGACCAAGCAGGTATTCTGGGACGGCCTTCCAGATTGCTCTCGCCATCTCTCCGGTCCTTCTGTCAGCTCCAGGAAATCTCCTGGAGCGAAGAAGTGAAACACCATACTCGACATTGCCGAAAGGCAATGCCCAGCTGAGCCAGGTTCTCAGCGTTAGCCCTTTGGAATCGCTTCCTTAGGTTTCTGACAACCCTTCGCTTTTCTGCCAGACAGCGGTTCCACCACCTTTTTTGATTCTCCCTACGGCTCCTCTCAAAGAGTTCGTCGTTAATCCGCCACACGCACTCATTAATGTGCTCGATTTGCCGGTCTATGCTTAAGCTGCTGTACACTTGCGGTGTCATGGAGGAAACCTCCGCAAGTATAGGCGCACCATAAATACTCCAATCAGCGCCTCGCACACACCATTTCCTGTCTGAAACTATGCTACTTTCATCTAATGCGTGAGCGATCTCAAACTGAATCCAGTTGGGATCACTCACCCCTATACTAACCCGCCACCTAAAGCTAAACGCCCTAAAAGCTGCCTCGTTGGCAAAAGTAACGTCAATGTCACTCTTGCCACCGTTGACGGCATTAAAGGTATACACCTCACTCGGCTCGTTGATAACATGGACATTGCGCGCGCCGACCCATTCACCAAGAACATTCCCCCGATTCTGGCTCCGGTTACCCGTTAAGGGTCCGGTTTCCTTGCTGAACCAAAGAGGGGAGGTTGCATTGGCGTCAACACCGATAATGAGGGGTTCACTGCCGGCAAGTGAAAACAAACCATCCATATACTCAATATATGGGTCAATTGCCTCACTGTATTTGCAGTAGACGCTGGCAAGAAAAATCCTGCCAAAAGCGCCTTCTACGCTTACGCAAACACCTTGTTCGCTGGAGGAAACAGGCACACAAACTAAATTGGCATCCATTATAACAGTCGCAGCATTTCCTCTGGTATCAACTAAGACCCGCATTCCTGCAGGCAAACCCCTGACACATCCATCAGATGTGTAGGGCTCCTGAACCTGCCTAACCATCTGAGCTCCTAAATCAACCCCTACCGAAAAAGCGCCCTGACAATTTTGTTGGACTATCTTCATAGTCCTAATTTCTGGCTGCCAACGTTGCCAACCCAGCTACATGCATGAGGCAGTCGGTTGACCCCATAAGATGGTCAGCCGAACGTCTTCTTACAGCACAGTTCCTGCACTGCATAGCTGCCTTGCAGCTAACTGCCTTATGGCCTTCCAGCCCGCAACGACGGCAAACATCCTCCTTATGAGGACAGTCAGCAACACCATGCCCCGGACCAAAGCAGCGGAAGCATCCCACTCTTGCTTTATATACCCTTACCGGAAACGAAAACCACTTAATGTAGCATCTGCCCGTGCTACGTAAGGCTCATTCTGGGAACAGCTAAAGCGGGCAGTTCACGACAATCTTAAGCTATCGACCACAGCCAAACTCAATTTCCTCAGCGAGGCATTGATAGATAAAGCAGCCACCGCCATTGCGGGATTCACGCCAACTGGAAAAAGCTACAATGAACCAACAAGGAGAATATGGCAGTACTAAAAAAATTGCTGAAAAATTAAATAAACATTAACTATCGAAGGTTGTCCGCCAAACACAAGCGCACTGACTGAGGGTGAGAGCGATAAAACATGTGTCCAAGAAGAGGAATTACTGATTCTGTGCGAGTTTAATTTAGAGCGATCCCTGTCATTATCCAGTGAGTCAAATCACGAATTATATATTTTTGCAGATGCAAGCCCAAAAGCCTATGGAGCGGTTGCATAAGTGCGACAAGTTTTAGCAGATGGAACTGTACATGTTTTATCAGGCCGATGAAAAAGGGCAAGGAACAAAGCGAACTAACTCTGCCCAAACTAAAGTTAACAGCAGCGCTAATAGCAGTAAGACTAATGGAATTGTTAGTCAAGTCTCTAGTTTTTAAAATATATTCTGCACTTCTATGACCGACTCCACGATTACGCTAAACTGGATATGTGGTCAAGTTAGGAACACAAGGCTTTCTGTTAAGGCAAGGGTAAGTGAAATCAACAAGTTGACGAATATCTACGATTGGAAACATTGTGAGGGTAAAACCAATCCAGCGGACGGACTTACAAGAGGTGTAAAGGCAACAACATTATTGGAATCAAATTTGTAGAAACGTGGACCATCCTGGCTGGCGGAATCACTAGATTTAGCAGCGGAGAATAATGTAAGATGTTCGATTAATTTGATAGCAAATCAGTAAGAAAGTCTCAGCGAAGAACGGAAAAGAGCGTTCGTTCTTCGAGTTTTTACAGCTTTAAGAACACTTTGATCAATAAAAAACAGACACAAATCTGATTTGAAGTGATTGAGCTAAGACAAGCTCTTAACTACACAATAATAAAAGGTTTCCATCACATTCCAAAATTACATCTTTAAATCCAAAAGTCGAAGATGGTATTTTGAGGCTTAGCGGACGCTTACCCACATCTGTATACGGTAATCTTTCCAATCCTATTATACTTTCAAACCAATCTCATTTCAGTCAATTGTGTATTATTGAGGCTTATCAAGCAACGCTAATTGTGGTGTCAATGCGGTACTCATACAAGTTCGGAAAAGATATTCGATTATACAAGGAAGGCAATTAATTAAAAACATCCTAAAACAAGGCAAACCTGCATCCGAACCATGAGCAGTATTACCAATGAAGCTAGTATTTATTAGCAGGACTTTCTAAACAACAGGAATAGATTTCCTTGGTCCACTTTATGTAGGGACGAATGATATGATTGGTAAGAGAAAAGTTTACATTATGCTGTTCACCTGTGCAGAAATTTGAGCAGTTCATCTAGAGCTTGTGGGAGACATGACGATGAAAAGCTGCATTGACGCATTGTGACGATTTGTAGCGAGACGCAAAGTGCCAGCTAATATCATATCAGATAATGCCAAAATCTACAAGCACGCGGACCTCGAGCTAGAAATACTAAAAAAACGTGAAGTAAAACAGCTATCGGCACATAAAGGTAACACTTGGAAGTACATACCAGAGCGAGCAGGGTGGTGGGGTGGCTTCTTTGAGCGCCTTGTCAGAAGCGTAAAGAATTGTTAAGATCTAGCCACTTTGCTAACGGAAGTGGAAAGCGTAATAAATCCTAGGCCACTAACGTATATTACAAACGATCATACCGATTTGGAGTCTCTCTCCCTAACATACTTCTTAAATAATAATAGTTCTGTCAATTGAGACAGTTGAAACTTGCCCGCCATTGTGCCGCTGTTCCTCTTTGCGTCACCATAGGCCTTAAGTTTCCTGAATATGATTTTTCCCCACATTTTATGGCGAATAAGGAAACGAGATGCGACAATATTATCTTTATAGCATGTTGCTGCAAGGGAAAATCAATGACTGAGTGATTGTAACAACTAGAGTTTAGTTAGCAATATTCGCGGGCTTAAAGCAACCACATTTCTACATACGTCCTCGTCTGTAAATATAGACCAGTTATTTTGACACTTAGTGAAACACATGTAGATCCCATGTAGCCCACACCTCTCAGATCACTCTGATCTGAAGCTACAAACTAGTGCCATTATTCTTCTCTCACCGCGTTCTCGCCATTTACGTGCATAGTGATGTAGCTTACCGAACTGCGTCACAATTTAGTCTCTGTTCCAATCCGGAATTCAATTTCATGTGGTTAAGATTCCATCTCCGTAAGCAATTTATCTACTACTGCTTTATTTATTTATTATTTATTTATTTAATCAAATAATTTACAAATAAATTTACAAATTATTTTAGTAAGACATCTGGGTAATAAAACCATAAGTGATGCCGTCTTTAATAAAAAACAAATTTAATTAATGAAATATTAGTTAAGTTAAGGGGCAGATAATATTAATTTTTACAAACAAGTTTTCAAAAATTTACATAGTAACAGGCATAAGTGATTATACGAGTATTTCGTTGAATTTGTTATGAAAATCTAAGGCTAGTTTTATTCGTTCGATTGTGTTGTAATCTGAGGGGTTAAGTATATTTGCTAATTGCTGTGATATACGTGTACTTTCCAGTGACGGGTCTATCTGACGTGATAGAGGACATTCGACAAATATGTGCCAAATAGATAATTCAGTCTGACAGGGTTCACATACTTCCGGGTTCTCGCCAGTTTACAGATGTTTAGTGGAGAATAATGTTTTCCCAACTCTGACTCGAAGTATTCTTATGCAATCTTCCCTGGTAAGCTGGTTATTGTATGGTATACGATGGTTGTCGGGGTTGTGTGTTTGAAGGAATGTAAGACAATTTTTCCAACTGTCAGCAAGCTCCTGCTTCTGCTGTGTTCGGAATATTTGTAGAGTCAGTTGGTAGAAGTTTGGGGACTCAATAATCAGCGGGTAATTTACAGCACCTTTGGCTCCAAGATCTGCAATTTCATTGCCTTGGATACCGATATGACCTGGTACCCATGCTAGTGTGATATCTCCAGTTAGATTACCTCTAAGACGTTCTAGTGTAGGGCATTTGTTGGTTTCATTTCTGAGGCCTTTAAGAATACTTAAGTTATCTGTCAATATTATACTACGTCCAGAGTAAATTTGTGCTACAGATATGGCCTTATTTATTGCTGCGAATTCTGCAATGTAGCTTCCTGCTTCTTTAGGTAGAATTCCTTGCCAGATCGAAGATGTTTGTGCATTTATTTCCCATTTAACTACAGCATAAGTCGAATGGCTGTCACTATGTGATCCGTCTGTATAAAAGATATGTTAAGCGCCGATTTTTTTTTTAAACTTAGCTAGATCCGTATTAATTTGTATTAAGTTCCCTTTCCAGGGCGGTGTACTATATGCTATTGAACTATTATCAGCAAAGAAGTTCTCTTGGTTAGCTATTAAGCTGAGTATTCGAGAAATTGCAGAGAGGGAGTTTTTTCGCTTACTTCCTCGTGAAGTTAAAATTTCCTTTGCAGTACCATAGAGGGGGTGTGTTTGATCGGATATTGCCTTACTGACCAAGTTAACAGATCTTATTTGGCAAAAATTTTGGAGAGCCTGATACCCAGTTTCAACACGTAAAGCTTCGATTTTAGTTGATTTAAGGCATCCTGAGGCTGTTCGGAAGCAATTATTAATTCCAGCGTCGATAGCGTTGCAGTTTTTTATTGTTGTCCACATGTAGGTGGTAAGGCCGTGCTGCAAAGTTCCTTCAACAAGGGTTTTTGCTATCATCAAGGCTGTTTCCAGATGGGGTCCTTTTTTCTTGGAGCATATCATTTTCAAAAGATTGTTTATTTTTTTTAATTGGTCAAGAATGTTTTTGACATGGAGATTCCATTTAAGATTCCCACTAAAGGTAACGCCTAGGATTTTCAATTCTTTTGAAGGTGAAATACAAGTTTTTCTTTTTCTGCATACGTGTAGCAAATCTACTTTTGAAGGTGGAGCAATTGCACCTGTGCCTTGGCACCATGTATGAATTGCTTCATCTGCAAATTCCAAAATAGATTTTACTGTCGGCGGATTTCCAGATGCGGCTACATAAATATTATCGGCGTATACTCCAACGAGGTCGAGGTTTAATTCTGGTTGTGATAATTCGGCTATTAGCGAATCTATAACTACTGCTTTATTTACAGAAGTCCCAAACTGAACAGCAATTGTCTGACTCCATTCAAAGAATTGTATCCATGTAACATACCCTCATACTGAAATCGTTATTACGGGCGATTTCAATATACACAATTCTGGGTGGCTTCGACATTCTGGACAGACAGCACCCGAAGGACGGTGTGTTGAGATCTTCGCTGCGGAAAACAACTTAACGCAGCTTGTAAACGAGCCCACGCGAATACCAGACGTTGATAGTCATACTATCAACACCCTGGACTTGTTTTTAACTTCTCACCCTGTTAAGTACACTGTTGATGTGCTTTTCCCTCAAGGCTCGTCGGACCATTGTGTTATACCAGCTAATTTCTCGTACAGAAAAAGTTCATAAAAGAACCGTATGGCAATACGAGAAAGCCAACTGGAGCGGTCTTAACAGCTTCTTTAGGAATTTTAACTGGTCGTTATGTTTCCTCGATAACGACGTGGATGCCACTGCTGATATGATCACAAGCACCATTCTCTTTGAAATGAGATCCCTTATCTCTCATCGGATGAAGAGTATCAAACGAAAAGAGAAGACATGGTACAACTCGAGCTGTAAAGAGGCTGTCAGTATTAGAGAAAGGTTTTTTCTATCTTACAAGACCAACCCAACAGAGGAAAACCGAAAAAAGTTCAAACAAGCCAGGAATGACTGAACGCCTTTCTTAAGCGTGTGAAAATAATTTTGTATTTAACGGGATCAAAGCAAGCAAAGAACAAACTAGCTACTGATTTCGAATTACAGCGTGTTTGCTGGTGGCCCGACTCGATAATCACTTCGAATTAACGAGCGTACCAAAACACATAGGTTTTATTCCATATATCAGGGTTTTTCAAGGACCTCACAATCAGTTCGAATTATAGAGTTTCAAATTATCGAGAGTCGACTGTATCTCGAAACACGAAAACTTCTCAATGACCGGCAGTACGGTTTTCGTAGCGGTCCACTGGTGATTTGATGACATGTCTCACGGAAAAGTGGAACCAATGCATACATCAATCTAGCGAAAGCAGGATAGTTGCACTTGATATTTCTAGGACATTTGACAGAGTCTAGCATCAGGCTCTTTTGTCGAAAATGCATGCATTTGGGGTCGATGACTCTCCTGTTCCAAGTTGTCTTGGATGGTTTCGAGTCTAATAGTCGCAAAATAAATACTGGTGTGCCCCAGGGCTACGTTTTTTCTCCGACACTCTTTTTAATTTTCATCAATGATCTCTGGTATGCCCCAGGGCTCCGTTTTTTCTCCGACACTCTTTTTAATTTTCATCAATGATCTCTTGTCTGCTATTTCTAATCCAATATAATCCTTTGCTGACGACAGTACTCTCTGCTTTTCATATTCGTTTAAGGGCTCACGTCCCTTCTCTTCGGCTGTAGAATTGGAACAGCAGCGTTCCCTTTCTTTGAGCTCATTAAATTCCGGTATTCAGCATAACCAATTGGGGAACTATCAACAGAGTTTATTTTAATGCTTCCAAAACACAATGCTGTCTGCTGTCGTTAAAGTGAAATTTAAATACCCAGCCATAATCCGTGAAAGACACTTGCACCGAAAAACTTTCCATTCTCGGTATGTGTGTCAGTGACAACTTACGTTGGAATGACCATATATTCGATGTCGCTAAAAATGCTTCGAAATATCTAGATTTCCTTAAGCGATGTAAGAAATATTTCACCTCGTCTGTCGTGGCCACAATATATAAGGCGCTTATCCGCCCAAAATTGGAGTACAATGCCCACATCTGGTCAGGTGAACCTAAGACTTCTTTGCACTTACCAAATAGGATCCAAAATAGTGCGATAAAACTCATAGGTGATGCTAATACGACGCAGTCAATAGACACCCTCGAACACCGGCGTAACGTCTAATGTCTCACCTTCTTGTATCGCTATTTTCACCACCAGTGGTCCTCCGAAATTGCCAATAGCATTCCGCCCCTTCAAACTTTTAATCGTAATACCCGTCTCGCTATGAATGCTCATCAGTATATCCTCAAACCCACTTTCGGACGTACTCTGAAATATCGTGATTCGTTCCTAAGTCGTACAATTCTCTTATGGAATGTCCTGCCGAGCTCTTTATTTCCTAGTCGCTATAACTCGCAAACATTTAAAACCAACGCACATCGGTATCTCTCTTTTTTCCCTCCCTAACTTCTTTTCGCCTCGCTGTGTGCAAACATCTTAAGGGTACATAAAGGGCTTTTTAAAGGACTTGACAACTTTGAATTTAATTTGTGTACGCACTCTTTCACTAATCATCAAACTGTCACTGTCAATTTATTCAGTAAACTCAACATTTTCATCATTGTAAAGTACACGAACGAGCAACGTCTGCAAATTATGAAAATTTTCTACCTACTCGTAAATTTGGAGTCGGTGACTGCAACTTTAAGAGCGTTAACTCCAATTTTCGGTCATAATTCTAGCCCTAGAAGACAGGCAATAACAAGTTTAGTGCAAAACGGGTTGGTCGAAGTGTCGAAAATATCGCTGCCGTTCAGGCGTCTGTAGCAAACGATCTAAATCAGTCAATTACACGGCGTTGTCAAGAATTGGGCATCGCTCAGACCACACTATGGCGTATTTTGCGTAGGGATCTTGGTTTATACCCATACAAGATCAAGTTGACTCAAGAATTGAAGCCGATGGACCATTTGAAGCGACGTACGTTCTCCGATTGGGTTCTGGAGAAGATGCGCTAAGATGATGAATTTCATCGCAAAATCATCTTCAGTGACAAAGCTCATTTTTGGCTCACTTTTGGCCGGCGGCGTTATTGGGCCATATTTTTCCGTCGACGATAACGATCATCACGTTACTGTGAAGGGTCAGCGTTATCGTGCCATGATCACCGATTACTTTTGGCCCGAATTGGAAGATATGGACTTGGGCGATATGTGGTTTCAACAGGATGATGCAACAAGCCACACAGCACATCTACAATCGATTTATTGAAGAGTAAGTATGGTGAGCGTGTTATCTGAAGAAATGGGCCAGTCGATTGGCCGCCTCGTTCGTGCGATTTAACGCCGCTTGACTATTTTTTGTGGGGCTATGTTAAGTCATTGGTCTATGCCAACACGCCGACCACGTTGGAAGAGCTCAGAACCAACATTGAACGCGAAATAGCGGCCGTTTCGGCCGAAATGTGTCTCCGAGTCGTTGAAAATTGGGTCCAACGAATCGGCCGCTGCAAACGTGCCCGCGGTGGCAATATGAACGAAGTCGAGTTCCATTCATAAATGTCTTGATTGTACTTCAAGCCAATAATAAAGTTTTTGAAATATCTCAAATGGTTTGCGTTTTATTTAAAAAAAAATTTGTCAAGTCCTTATTGGAAAACCCTATAAAATCCTATTATAAAAAAAAATCTAAAACTGTCTGGATCCGAACCCGTGCCATTACTCTACTCTTACCGCGGTATCACCAATTACGTGCGAAGGAAAGTAGCTTACCAAACTCCACAAAACTGCAATCCAATAGAATTCAATTTTCTGGGTTTAATATTTCATCTTCGTAGATAAATTATTCCCTACCGCCAAATTGGATAGAAATTCAACATTCAACGAGTTTACGGTGCAGTCTGATTCAATACAAGTTTAGGTAATACGAGAAACCAATTCGAGGAGTCATTATGCTTTCTCGATAACTTTGAAGGGTAAAGGATGTTAGGTAATTGTTTTTTTTCGGTTTTGAAAGTTGAAGCCGTATTAAAGGCCACAAAAAAAGTTCAAACGAATCAGGAATGACTGCAACCCTTTTCTTAAGCGAGTGAAATTCTAATTGAGCCAAAAAGTACTTGTAAAACGAAAAATACTACAAAGTCCCAAGGTAGTAATAACATTTGTCGTCCGCTAGAAACATTATAAACTCATTACCATCTAAGCATGATATCCCAGCTGTTAGCTGGAATTTGGTAAAGCAAACCTGTCAGCAGCACAGTTTGTAGTCTCTCTCTTCCTGAAGACTCAGTGCGTTCTTGTTCCGTCTTTTCAATTCCGACCCACCAGGTCATAAAATATCTCGCTGCACGAAAACTTTTCAATGAATACTAGTTGGTTTTCGAAGGCCTACCGGTGATTTGATGGCATCTCATCGAAAATTCTACACAAATCTGGTGACAACAAGATACGAGTATTTGCACCTAATATTTCAAAGGAACTTGTCAGCAGTTTATATTTTTCAGCGTCAGTGGATTATATAATAAATTATCTGCTAGAAACTCCAATTTAAATTGTTTAGAACAGGAGTCCGTTCAGTCTCTGATACTATTTTGAATTTTCAATAACGAACTCTTGTCCACTGCTTCGAATGCAGTATATTTGTTTGCTGACGACAGTTCTCTCTGCTTTTCATACAATGTCGGCTCATTAGATTCGGATACTAACAGCACAACTTATTGCGGAGCTACTGATCTAGTGGAATTTAATGATTCCAAATCACAATGGTGCCTCCTATCGTTAAAGCCAAATTTAAACACCTAGCCATCAGCCACGAATGACACTTGCATTGCAGAAACGAAGAATCGTTTCCATAATAGGATATGTGCCAATGGTAGCCTGAATAAATATTCAGTATCGTCAGAGATGCTGTGAAATTTCTTTCCTGAAGCGGTGTAGGTGACGCCAATAATGGCCAGTCAATAGACACAATCCAACACCGACGTTATGTCTCCTTCCCAGATTTATTATATCCTGCAGACATTCGAAATCAACACATGCCGGTATCTGTATTCCTTCCTCTGTGTAAAAAGATTTTAAGAGTGTTTATAACCCCTATGGGCGCAAGTTACAGAAACAAGATAACTGTGCGTGATTGGATAGAATTATGTATAGTTAATTGTCGTCATAGGAAAGTCACTCGTTAACTACATTCACAGCTTGGTACTTCGCGCAGAGTTTGCTGTTTCTAACGTAGAAAGATTTTGCTAGGCTGAAAATGCCTTCGCATTATTAAACAATTTTTGCCTCAGTTATGAGTCCAACAATTGCAATTATGATTACGTTCGGGTCCTTTTTCTTTTCAGCGCTGTTAGTGTAGTCTAAATATGTGAGATAAGAAGTAAGGATTTATATACTTATGCAGTACAGCAACAGAATCGGTGAGGGATGTAGGTATTCTGAGCTCAAGTAACTTTGAATTTCCAATTTCTTTAACAGTGTCGCCCTTCACTTGACTACTCGTAGTTTTCTTAGAAAACCTGATGAAAATTTCTTCAGGAAAAGAGTAAGGCTTTTGGTTGTTATGCGGGCTTTGAATCAGAAAAGTACTCCTTTGTTTCATTCAATTCCACTGTGATCTGGGACCTATACAAGACTCAGTAAATGCAGTCTTGCAGCTGCACTTAAAGACGGCTTGTATAGTTTAGAAATTATGAGAAGGTTCAGTGAAACTTCTAGCGAAGCTTGCTTATTCCTATAGGCGTAGAAATTCATTGTAATTCATTGCTATCAAGATTGCGTTTTTGTCCAATTGGAAGACTGACTTAAGTTTATCCAACGAGTAGTGAAATCTTAGGTTGTCGTCCCTCACAAAGATTTCGGCCCCAAGTTTCTGGAGCCATCGATGAACATCCAGCTAAATTTTTTTCCTGGCTCAGATTCTGGCCGATGACAAAGTCCTGAGTATGGCGAAATGAAACGCCATTTCCTTTTAAATAAAAAACGGTATTGAGAGTATAGTCCGTGATCTGAATATCGATATTTAGATGATTTTTTAGTGCGAGTAGAGCAGACACACGGGCTCTTTTGATTCTGGTGAAAACAGCAGTGACGTATTTGCATGAAAGCATGTTTCTTTCACCAAACAACTGAAGCGTTGTTGTTACAGAACTCCTTCGGTGACAAGATTTATGTTTTGCCGATAACTATCTTGCCAAAAATTCGACAGCATCTCGGAAGTCTTCGACGTGGCATGTTTAGCTCAAAGAATTATGATCTTATGGATGCCTCTCAGGTATTTAATTTTGCTGGAGTAGATTCTAGGTGATTCCTTTTCGAGAAGAGAATAATCTCGAAATGAAAGCCCATATAGTAGAGAAAGAGAGAAAGAGAAAATTAAAATACTCGCACGTCATCAACAGCCACTCTGTCGTATTTTATAACTGAATACACAGACCTCCTAAGTACTCGTACATCTGGATGAAATTAAACCCAACTTTGATTCGGACGCGATTCAACAGCTCAGATACCTAGGACAAGGTTGAATGAATACCTATTCTTCAACGGTATTACTTGGTATACTTGGTTTATCAAAAGAGCAATACGAGCTGATCGGAGAGTGCTCTTGGTTAAGGCCATGTTCCACCCCGGATTGTATCGCAGCCTTAGGTAGTATTCCTATCATAATTTGATACTCACTCGTATATATGACAAGGGTTCGCGAACTGTAAAGAAAAGACCACGCATTCAGGCTTCCGTGATAGCTTGATACGTAAAACGGAGGTTCGGTCTGATTGGTATTCTCAAATCTGGGAGCTGTGATTCAAAGATCCTTTTTGCTGGAGTATGATTGTCCATTCTCTCGATTTGTTAGGATGAGTCTTCAGAGAATTTCCACTAGGGTGTCATTCGTGCAGTTGATGTTACTATTGTCAATACTTGTATTTTGTCATAGGCGGTGGACACATTCTTCCTTGTTTGTTGACAACAAATACTTCGTTCCTTATATACTTCAACGCTCAATTCAACTCAATTCGTCTGTTCTTCAATTGCCCGGCCGCGCCCAATTATCATAACTACGCTCATAAATGACCTAGGTTAATAATAAACGGGGGCAGAGCAATACTGGTCTTATCGTAATGGTTTTCAGATTTTAACTCCACTGAAGGCTGCTATGATTTGACGAGTTACAAACGGTCGGTCATAAGGTCCTGTTGGGTGGCGAGACTGCCGGCAGTCCGTACCAGGATATAAAATTCGGTACGAGGGGAGTCAGGCCTTCCAGGACTTGAAAGAGGTAGGAAGCGTTTTGTTGGCCGTGGTTTAAGCCTAAAGTCGCACGAAGGGTCTTCCATTTGTGGTTGACTCGATGTAGAATTGCAATAAGTGCAAGAGGTTTTACGTCGGCCTCAAACCAAACCAAGGGTGGAACCTTCGCCTCCAACACAGGTTCTGAATTCGTATCAGAGAAATGGCGATGAACTCTGGCCAGACATATTATTGCTTCCATGGATGTATGGACATCCGGTTAAATTATGTAATTCTCTGACAAGTGTTCACGATTTTGTTCTTCAATTGCTTGTAAAAGCCTCTATGACGGCACTCTGGGAACGACCGATGTTGTCGATGTTCTTCTGCGTATTCCAACATTTGGACAGATTTGTTGACTATAGTGCCTTCCATGTTAAGACCTGCCACACGCTCTCATGTCCTTGTGGAAATCCGATGTACGTTTGGAATAGTTCGGTGGAACTGTTTACAAATTACATATTGCGCACATTTTTCCGCACCTTGCACATTTCAAGCGTCTTACACCACAGTTGGACTAATTTTCTAGTAACCCGATTTCGGCCATAGTCTGCTAAGGGCTCAAGACGATAAACTTTATCATATGCGACTCATAAGTCAATGAGGTGATGGTGAGAATCGATTTCAAATTCGTTGGTCTGTTTGTGAAGTTGGCCGATTTTCGTTTTGTTGGACCGGGAGTCAAGTGCCGATTATGGTATTACAGAATGCCTTAGAACGTTTACACTTTTAATATAATTTAATAAAAATACGCTTCTGTTGTTCTTACAAAACGCAGAATCGCATCTCCTGAAGATGGGGCATAAACTCGTACAGAACTGATAGTCCATTTATCGGAAATGCTTTCATATAACCATGCAATACGATAAGTCCAGAAATACTGATGAAAGTTTGGAAAAAGAGCAATGGAAAGTAGGTTTAACCACTTATGCCAGCAATGTGGGTTCTATTGTACTACACATTTACTAGTATTTAAAGAGATCTTTTACTTGCCTTGCAATTTATTTTTGTATTTGCACGGCGCACAGCCTTTTTGGTCTACAACCTCATAGGACCATATTTGTAACTCAACACTGTGATATCTAGATTGCCTTAAAAATGATAACTTTCCTTATTTTCCTATCCCTATCCATCAAGTTTATATTGTTACAAACCATGTATTCTCTCAATTTAGTATGCCAAACAGATCCTGTTCTGGTTGATTCCACTGTCCAAACAATTGACTACGTTTTTCTAATTCTTTTGTCAAATTTGACCTTGTGTACCTAAAATATGTAAAGTCGATAACAAAAAAACCATCGTGAACATAGAACAGTCAATTACCCCCGGTCCGTTGGATTTTGTTCAACACCTCCACATTCAAAAAAAAAAGTCCAAACTGCAATCCTGCATTGGACACCACAGGTTACGCGAGTTAGGTCAACACAATTCCTCAAATTGATTATGATTGTTCTGGATTCTAGACTCTGGACCTTTGCTTTGTTTGCTTTATTTTCGGTTTTTTTCTTTTTGCCCTATGAGGTTTGTTTGCTTCGAACAAACAGTTGCTTGGCACTATAAACCAATTGGCCAACGTGGTTTCGGATGGATGGCCACTTTTTTCGACCACATAGCTGCTACTATTGCTGTAGTGCTGAAGCTACGACTGCCGATCACAATGTGTCTGGTGGGCATGAGTAATTGTTCAACAGAAACAAGCCCAAAAGGAACTATAACAAAAGCCTTTAGACCGTATATTCGCCGGAGCACTTATCCAAAATGGAAATTGCATTCGTGTTTGCTGTGAGTCTATTTTGTGTTTCTGTTAGTTTTTCTTTTTGGCCACTTTTGACGTTCCATTGGTGGTGTAAGTATTCATACTGGTACGAGTAGTGCGATGTTGCAAGCCAGCAGCTGGAGGCTGAGTAATTACTCACTTGAGGGAGTTAGCCCCGGTCCGCTTATTGAAATTTCAATTCAAAGCAATCGAGTAGGTCACACAGAATTACACCCTCGTCTTGCATGGATTCCCATCCGATTCTGAGGATTTTTTTCTCTTCTTGATAAATTGCATGTAACCAAGAGTTTGGAAGGAATGTGGGCTTGGTTTACCGTAGATGTATCAAGGCCCTAATAGGATTGTTCTTGGTGATTTTCTTGTTGCTGGAATATTGCCGCTGTCTGGCATGTGAAATGCGAAGCTTGTGGGCTGGATAGAAACTAAGTCTGATGATTTCTTCTTGTATTGGAATCAGTTTAGAGAGGGAGATATCAATTTCGTTAAGTATAAATAGGAGCCACAGAGTTTGCGGTGTATGTTTAAACCGATAGTATTAAGTTGACACCGAATGGTTTGAAAGCGCGCTGTCAAATAAGTTGCATGCTAATTTGGTGAAGTATAAATTGAGTGTGAAGGATTTGTCAAGGATTAAGTTTCACTATTTCTTGCAATAAAACAAAATTCTGTAGAAAATGCGCTTTAAGTGTTAGAACTAGCTAAGATTTTCGTGTTGCTTATTTCTTTTTGTTATGCAGAATTTTATTAACTTTTATTAACGTCTGTTCTGGGGACATGTTGAATCTAGCTTAAGGGGACAACAGTTTGAAACTCAATAAAATTGCAAAACAGCTTGAGATACTGTAGGCCTGCGAGGCATTAGAGATAGATACACCTGTAGTACTAGTACTTTCAGAGTTTCAGATGTCGCGAATTTGGTTTGGTACAACAGCAAAAAATACCAACTTTAAACAATTTGTTTAGTTTTATTAAACTATTGAAGGCTAAGAATAACCACTACCAACATTCTAAAATATGCTGAGCCTGATTCACAAATGTAACTGAGCTCTTGGACTTGCATAAGCACAGGAGGGTGAACATCAGAGCATACGGTTGTTCCAGGAAAAGTATAATGCCGTTTGTCTTTATGTTGTTGCTACCTAACAATAACAATTAGTGGACCCCCAAATCACTATAAAGTGGATATCGCTGCAAAAGAAGGATGCAAACCTGTGACATCTACTATGCTGATTACTATAAGGAACAGAAGCAGGACCTATTTGGATATAGATTTATCATCAGAGGAAGTCTTATGTTAGGTTACGTTAGGTTACCGGATTGATGTGGTATCTGAAGCCAAAGACGCTCTATACCTCATCCCACTTCGGTCTGAGTAGACCAATTTTGATGTCCGGGAGAGGAAATTGAAATGAAATGGGAATTTGATTGCGCATCGGTCCTTTATTTGGTCCTTTAGCTTGTCTAAGCCATCTTGTTGCATCCGCGAAACAGAAAAGAGATGTAAATGAAGCAGCAAATAGCTCTGAGAGGTCGTTGAGCTAGTTACTTCCTAGAGTTCCTCGTGTTAAATTACTGAGTGAAGTAATTACTGTGAAGTGAAGGGTTGATACTTTGATGTAGCAGTTCTCTCTCTAGGGAGAATCCTTTTCGAGCTAACTCGTTTGGATGTTCGTTGCCTACCACTCCCTTGGGAAAGGGACCCAGTATAAGAGTATTAAGCTCTTCACGACAGCGCTTCACAAGCCCCAAATTAATTTCGAATACCGCGTCACTCGCATGGTTCTCATTGCATGAGTTGTGCTAATACATGCAATTCTCTGTACTTAAGGTTCTACTTGTGAATTGCTAATAGGTTAAGGTGGGTCAACGATAACCATATACATCCATACGATAATTTTGGGGTTAGGTCCCTATAATTTCCCAAATTTACGGCTGCAAGCAAATAAAAGCGATAGTTGTTCTTTACAATTTCTACAACAATGATCTTCCAATTCAGTTAACCATCTAGTACGACACCTATGTAGGTATTTAGCACTTTTAGGAAGGTCAGATTGTGGCATTATCTTTTATGTGTGAATAGAACAAGCTCTATTTTTTTTTGGGTGATTCCCGGCCCACAGAGCTTGGCCCACTCTCCGAGGATTCTAAGAGCATAGTTTAAAATTTCACTGATCGTGAAGAGGAATTTGCCGGTGGTCAGAAGCACCACAGATGAAATCATAGGTTAGAAGTTTTGAGCATCAGACATCAAGCGAAGACCCTATTACAATTCTTATCAAATCTAAGTTCTCCATCAAGGAGAAAGATGACTTTCTTTTACGGGCTCTTCGACAAGACTTATAACACACGTAGTTAAGAACGTCCTTGGTGATTTAAATGAAAAATTAAGAAAATAAAGAATCTTTGTCTGGACAGTTTAAAAATATAGCCTACACGACACCAGCTATGAGAATTGACTTAGACTAACTGACTTCGAGGCCGGGACCAATATTATCATAGCTAGCACACATTTTTATATACTTACATCTACAAAACGATAAGAGTGGTCGATGCTGTCAGGAGCGATGTTGTTGATTGTTTCTAAATTCGTCGTAAGTTGGTCCCTTATTTGTTGGTGCACTTTGGGATCCCGGTGTGTGTTGGTATTATACCTGGGTATCCTTTACAACATTGCTGCTAACAGGTGAGGTAAGAAGAAGTATTGCAGCTGCCAATAGATATTGATCTCTTTTTATTACAATATTAGCTATACGATTGTTAAGGATGTCTTGGATGTAGCATAACTTCTAAAGTGTAATTGATCGATATGATCTAATGCACGCAATCGTTTGGTGGACCGTAGCACTAATAATGATTATGTTGCTGTCCTTATCTCCAAAACTCGTCTTCAATATCCTATTACCACAAGGTGAAAAGCACAATAGTACAAGGGTAAGTAAGAATTTATTTTCTAGAATTTAGGGGAACCTCTTTTCCGTTGTCCAGGAGCGTCCTGACGTTTCAGAATCCATTTCTTGTCTGTTGTCGATAGCTAACGGTGGTGAAAAAAGTACCAACCGTACCTGAAGAGCGTTTTTCTGTTTCAAGACAATGAAATGTTTTACGGCTCTAGGTCGCTAGAATATGCAGAATAGCGCAAATCCTCGTTGCGTAAACTTAATTTCCCTATAATACGGTAATACTGCTACCACCACAGGCAGTATCTGAACTCATTTTATATCTATTATATGATAATTCCATCCGAACCATGGGCAGTATTACCAATGAAGCTAGTATTTATTAGCAGGCCTTTCAAAACAACAGGAATAGATTTCCTTGGTCCACTTTATGTAGGGACGAATGATATGATTGGTAAGAGAAAAGTTTACATTATGCTGTTCACCTGTGCAGAAATTTGAGCAGTTCATCTAGAGCTAGTGGGAGACATGACGATGAAAAGCTGCATTGACGCATTGTGACGATTTGTAGCGAGACGCGAAGTGCCAGCTAATATCATATCAGATAATGCCAAAATCTACAAGCACGCGGACCTCGACCTAGAAATACTAAAAAAACGTGAAGTAAAACAGCTATCGGCACATAAAGATAGCACTTGGAAGTACATACCAGAGCGAGCAGGGTGGTGGGGTGGCTTCTGGGAGCGCCTTGTCAGAAGCGTAAAGAATTGTTATGATCTAGCCACTTTGCTAACGGAAGTGGAAAGCGTAATAAATTCTAGGCCACTAACGTATATTACAAACGATCATACCGATTTGGAGTCTCTCTCCCTAACATACTTCTTAAATAATAATAGTTCTGTCAATTGAGACAGTTGAAACTTGCCCGCCGTTGTGCCGCTGTTCCTCCTTGCGTCACCATAGGCCTTAAGTTTCCTGAATATGATTTTTCCCTACATTTTATGGCGAATAAGGAAACGAGATGCGACAATATTCTCTTTATAGCATGTTGCTGCAAGGGAAAATCAATGACTGAGTGATTGTAACAACTAGAAGTTGGTTAGCAATATTCGCGGGCTTAAAGCAACCACATTTCTGCATACGTCCTCGTCTGTAAATATAGACCAGTTATTTTGACACTTAGTGAAACACATGTAGATCCCATGTAACCCACACATCTCAGATCACTCTGATCTGAAGCTACCTAGTTACAAACTAGTGCCATTATTCTTCTCTCACCGTGGTCTCACCATTTACGTGCATAGTGATGTAGCTTACCGAACTGCGCCACAATTTAGTCTCTGTTCCAATCCGGAATTCAATTTCATGTGGTTAAGATTCCATCTCCGTAAGCAATTTATCTACTACTGCTTTATTTACAGAAGTGCCAAACTGAACAGCAATTGTCTGACTCCATTCAAAGAATTGTATCCATGTACCCTCATACTGAAATCGTTATTACGGGCGATTTCAATATACACAATTCTGGGTGGCTTCGACATTCTGGACAGGCAGCACCCGAAGGACGGTGTGTTGAGATCTTCGCTGCGGAAAACAGCTTAACGCAGCTTGTAAACGAGCCCACGCGAATACCAGACGTTGATAGTCATACCGTCAACACCCTGGACTTGTTTTTAACTTCTCACCCTGTTAAGTACACTGTTGATGTGCTTTTCCCTGAAGGCTCGTCGGACCATTGTGTTATATCAGCTAACTTCTCGTACACCGACCACACAGTTAGAGAAAAAGTTCATAAAAGAACCGTATGGCAATACGAGAAAGCTAACTGGAGCGGTCTTAACAGTTTCTTTAGGAATTTTAACTGGTCGTTATGTTTCCTCGATAACGACGTGGATGCCGCTGCTGATATGATCACAAGCACCATTCTCTTTGCAATGAGATCCCTTAACTCTCATCGGATGAAGAGTATCAAACGAAAAGAGAAGACATGGTACAACTCGAGCTGTAAAGAGCCTGTCAGTATTAGAGAAAGGTTTTTTCTATCTTACAAGACCAACCCAACAGAGGAAAACCGAAAAAAGTTCAAACAAGCCAGGAATGACTGCAACGCCTTTCTTAAGCGTGTAAATCTCCAATACGACCAAAAACAATGTTCCAAAGGTAGTAAACATTTTTGGTCTGATTATTGCTGAAATATAAACGTATGTAAATCGCATTCCCAAAGGGAGCGAATAATTTAACGGGATCAAAGCAAGATGAGCAAAGAACAGAGAACAAAAAAAAACGAGAAACAAAAACTCGAATTACTGCGAGGAAACTAGCTACTGATTTCGAATTACAGCATGTTGGCTGGTGGCCCGACTCGATAATCACAATTAACGAGCGTACCAAAACAGATAGGTTTTATTCCATATATCAGGGTTCTTCAAGGACCTCACAATCAGTTCGAATTATCAAAAATTTAGAATTATAGAGTTTCGAATTACCGAGAGTCGACTGTATCTCGACACACGAAAACTTATCAATGACCGGCAGTACGGTTTTCGTAGCGGTCCACTGGTGATTTGATGACATGTCTCACGGAAAAGTGGAACCAAAGCATACATCAATCTAGCGAAAGCAGAATAGTTGCACTTGATATTTCCAGGACATTTGACAGAGTTTGGCATCAGGCTCTTTTGTCGAAAATGCGTGCATTTGGGATCGATGACTCTCCTGTTCCAAGTTGTCTTGGATGGTTTCGAGTCTAATAGTCGAAAAATAAATCCTGGTGTGCCCCAGGGCTCCAAATTTTCTCCGACACTCTTTTAATTTTCATCAATGATCTCTTTTCTGCTATTTCTAATCCAATATAATCCTTTGCTGACGACAGTACTCTCTGCTTTTCATATTCGTTTCCGGGCTCACGTCCCTGCTCTTCAGCTGTAGAATTGGAACAGCAGCGTTTCCTTTCTTTGAGCTCATTAAATTCCGGTATTAACAGCATAACCAATTGGGGAACTATCAACAGAGTTTCTTTTAATGATTCCAAAACACAATGATGCCTCCTATCGTTAAAGTTAAATTTAAACAGCTAGCTCTTTCTTCTTTCTTTTTAATGCATTTTATTTCTATAACTTAAATTACGCTTATATGCTAAACAAAAAATGCTTAAAAATTAGCTTAATTAACTTAAAAAATAATCTTATTGTAACTTACTGGCCCCATGCGGGCACTCTAAATTAAACATAATACTTAATCTATGTCTTTCGACGTAACTTACAGTCTAATTTTATTTTTATTTTAACATTTATTAGAACTAAGAAAATGAAAGAAAAACTTAATGTCTGGACTTTTTTTTTATCTATAAAAACTTAAAACTAAAACCTTATAGACTACCTAAAAATAAATCTTAAACTACTTAACCTACTTACGTCTAATACATACACATACATACATATATATATATATATACATAATACCTATATACGTAATATATAAGCATATGTATACATACATTTTTTTTTTTTGTGTTTTTGTATATTTTTTTTCTTAACACCTAACTTAAACCTACCTAGAACTATGTAAGCCGGCCATGGCTAAAAAAAAAAAAAATTGGCTGGCCCACCTTGCTTCACGTGAAGCTAATTATCATTGGAGGAGTTCGACGACGAAGCATCCTCCCTTTCAACAAGCCACCAAAATTGTTGGTGCTGCCGAGCAACATCCCTCATGTCGCGACTCCCTACCGCCCTACTGAACCGGAGACGCTCCGCACTGCCCTGTGCGACGTCTCTGTCGTAGTTGAGTCGCCTGTCCGCAGCTGTTCGAGCGACGTGGAAGATTAGCGGCACCGCCAATCTGTCCTGGATCAGACCTTTGCTATCTAAATAGAGGAACGCTTCTGGAGGAATAAAGCCGTCAAAGCGAACTCTCTCGTGATACATATAATTGGGGTAGTAAGCCCCGGAGATCAGGTTGTTCGATGAGGCCATTGCTCTTGCAACGTGCCTTCGAGTCAACTTAATGACGAAATTGTCCACTCTTATTAGGTTCGCCCTATTATATAAGACCTCGTTGGGATAGAATTTTATGTACTCAGACTCTGGTGTTCTGTATAAGCGAAGACAAGTCCTAAGACAAGCCCTCTCAAACACCCGAATCTTTTCCAATAAACTTGCTCTCACGTTGAACCACACGGGACATCCAAATACAAGCATGGGCCTGATAAGGGCCATGTAGCAGATTACCTTCACCCTCGCATCGAGTTGGCTGTTATAAAACAGTCTCTTTGTAAGGGCAAAAGCACCTTTGGCTCTGGCCAGAGCAACATCTATATGTTTGTTAAAATACAGAAATTGATCTAGCCAGATCCCAAGGTATCTGACTACATTTCGACAAGCAAGTGGCTGCCCTTGCTGTCCCACGATCGAGAACTTTCGCCAATTCTTTCTGGTATCTCTAGAGGCCCCAGACAAAGGCGTCCTAAACAGAATGGTTTCCGACTTCTGAAAGTTGATTCTCAACTTCCAGTCATCGCAATATCGCTTAATTTTGTCGAAGTCACGCTGCAAAAGCATATTAATGACCTCAATCTTTGGACCTGATCTGTACGCGATTATGTCGTCTGCGTACGCTATGGCATGGTGAAGTGAACCTATCAGATCACTCGTGTAAATGTTGAATAGGATCGGCGAATTTACCGCACCTTGTTGCAGACCGTTTTTAATGTTAAAAGTTCCAGCAGAAGTCGCATCGCCATTCTTCACGATGAACTGTCTACTGGAGAGCATATCGAAGAGAATATACAGAAGTGGTTTACTAATGCCCAACCTGTCCAGCTTGAAAAAGAGTCCTTCTAACCATACGGTATCGAAGGCCTTCTCCAAGTCAATCAGGCAGGCACCAGTGCACTGGTTCTTGCTTTTGTTCCATTGGATATCAGAAACCAGTTTCGACGCAGCATGAATGATATCATGCCCCGCCTTGAAACCGAATTGATTATCCGGAACTATATGTTTGTCCTCGACCCACTTAGTCAGGACTCTATTGATAACCTTTTCGAACACCTTACTGATGTTTGGAAGAAGACTGATCGAGCGGAGATTCGCCGGATTGGAAGTGTCTTTATCCCTTTTGGGGATGGGATGTACCACCGCAGTTTTCCAATGCGCTGGATAATGTGCATTATTCATTGCATTATTAAACAGGGTGGTATAAATGTTTACCGCTTCTAGAGGGAGATGTCGAAGCACAATGTTCGGTATTTCATCGGTTCCCACTGATTTCTTACTTCTAAGTGATTCGAAGATCGTTTGGAGCTCCTCCTTCGAAATGAACGGGGGTAGTGCCCTATCGTTGGTGATGACATTATTTGCCATATTCTCGTCACTGAACTGGGTGAAACCCGAGCTCTCGAATCGCCAATTCACAATTTCATTTCGAAGGTAGAAATTGTGCACAAGGACTCGATTCTCCAGATCGTGGTTCGGGCCAATGATAACATTCGCCTTGTACACTTCCTGGAAAGTCGCTCCTATAGCCTCTACCTGCTCCTGCGGATCCTCGATCACAAAGAAGTTGTCATCATCAACAGCCTCATTCGGATCTATGCCCGCTGCTACCAGTATTTGTTCGTTGTTCGTCGTTCGGGCGATTTTAAGATAAGGAAGGTCGTTGTGATCTTTCCTCCGAAATAGCTTATTTATTTGCGGGAACATATTCGGGTTGCTGGTGTTTACAGCCCGAATTTTACTGTTCCAATACAAATTTACGGATGCTCTGTAATTTTCTTTTATTAATGTTTGGAGGTTTTTAATCGACGACTTCAGTGTCATGATCTCCGGGTTATGTCTGTCAGTAAACTGTCTGTACAAGGTTTTTAGTCTTGACAGCAGTCTACTTTTATGTCGGTGCAGTGCGTCAATAGTTGCGTTGCGGAACAGGTCTTCTTCGTCAGTGTGTCGGTACCGAGGTATCGTTTTGTCCATTGTTTGTTTGATTGTCTCGTCCATTCGTCTTAGATACCTGTCAATCTCCTCGTTTGACAGATTTCTGTTGGACGGTGGGTAGAGCGAATTCGAGGAGAGTGCTCTAGTCAGTGATCTGGTGAAGTGTGTCCAACGCACCCTACTGTAATTGAAGGAATGCCTTTGAACAAACTCATCCAATTCCGCAATTTCGTTGGGGACAGTTATTTCGGTGCTGAGACCGCAATGGTCACTGTCATACACGAAAGTGCGTAGACAGTTTGTAGTTTGTTGGTTAGTGCATGTCAGTTGAATTCGTGAGTCAAGCAGCAGAAGATCCAAATAGGACCCGTGTCTGGGAAACGACGGACTATCCGTCGCCTTAAGCCCGAGTCGATACATTATACTGTGCTGACCCCACCAATTGAATAGTAGGTTCCCTCTAGTATTTGGTGTATTATTTCCCCAATCATTATGTTTGGCGTTGAAATCTCCGCCGATAATAAAATAGTTGTCTTCCAATTCCAGCCTCAGGAATCGAAAAAGAGTCTCGAGCTCTGAGATGAATAAGGTGGATTGAGTAGCCTTAGGTGCATAGACAGACACCATGTACAACCTCTTTCCACTACGGAGAGGGATATACACGATGCATGCTTCCAGCACCTGGAACCTACGTACTACACGACTGTATACTCTTTTAAAATGTATACCTTTTCGTACGAAAATTGCAACGCCACCTCCCTGAATGGAGTTGGGTCGGTTTCTCCGTACTATTTTGTATCTTCTGTGCCTCATTTTGTGTCTCTTGGTAAGCTTAGTTTCGCTAACCAGAAGCACATCGGGGGCTTGGTCTTTAAGCAACTTAAATAGTGCGGCTCGTCGTTCGAGCCTAATCAGTGAATTCACATTCACAGCAAGGACCTTCAGGGTTTGCTCCGCCACGTACGTACCCATTACGGCAAAAGGTGCGTTAGGCCAGGCAGCAGTGCGTATACTTGATCCACCCGCGCGGTCTGTTCAGTTAAATGACGTTGTAGCTGAGCCATCTGCCCCTGGATAGAGAGCAAGATAGCTAGCATGTCAGGTACTGGTTCAGGTGCTCTGGGCGCTGGGGCCTGAGAAACAACCTTCGCTTGCTGTACCGTATTTCCCCTGCCCGCCGCCATTTGGGCGTAGGTAATATGGGGAGTAACGGCTGGAGTTTGCAAATGCACGGGTGGACGTTTAACTTCCACTTTCTGCTGCCGGGCCAGATTTATTCTTTTGATGTACTGGAATTTGGGACAACCCCGATAATTTGCGGTGTGTCCCGTGTTCCTACATAAAGCACAAGAGAGTTGGCTTTTTTCAGACGCTCCGTCCTTACCCAGAGCGCATTCCTCGGACTTGTGGTTCTTTCCACACTTCACGCATCGAGGCTGCATTTCGCAGTTCGACGCGGCGTGCCCGAACCTTTGGCAGCGAACACATTGTAAAATGTTTTCGCTCCTCTTTAATTTTTCCCAATGGACAACCTGGTAGTCTAGGATTTTAATACTCCTTAGACCATCCAGATTGCTGGTGGGACTTAGCTGGACAAGGAAAATCGGCAGTTGCCGCTTCTCCCTTTTGGCTCTGGCTGTGGTGAATGGCTTGACCCCCACGAACTGGAGCCCTTCGCACTTCTTCTCTTTCAGCAGTGCAAGGAGCTCCTCCGGATCAGTCGACGGTTCTAATCCCCTAAGCAGCATTGTTTGCAGCTTGTCCCCCTTCGGGGTGTAGGAGAAGAACTCCGTCGTCGAATCCTTCAGTAATTTTTTTATTTTATAATAACGCTCCACTGTGTTACAGTGGATCGCATGCCTATCTAGTGATAATCTTTTTATAAAAAAGTTGTTGCCTATGGCCGACTTACATAGTTCGATGGTGTCCTTTAACTCCAGTTCAAAAGTGTTGATTGGTGGCACTTTTTGCTTGGTGGCTTTCTGCTCTTGCTGTTGTTGTTGTCGCTGCTGCTGTTGCTTATGTTGATGCTGCTGTTGGTGTTGTTGTTGGTGCAGTTCTTGTTGTTGGTGCTGTTGTTGTTGTTGTTGCTGCTGTTTCAGCTTCTGTTGTTGTCCTGGCAATTGAGTATGCTTTTGTTGTTGTTCTGTTTGTTTTTTATGTTTTGACTGCTATTTAAACAGCTAGCCGTCAGCCACGAATGACACTTGCATTGCAGAAGTCGAAATCGTTTCCATAATACGTAGGATATATGCCAATGGTAGCCTGAATAAATATTCAGTATCGGCAGAGATGCTGTGAAATTTCTTTCCTGAAGCAGTGTAGGTGACGCCAATAATGGCCAGTAAATAGACACAATCCAACACCGACGTTATGTCTCCTTCCCAGATTTATTATATCCTGCAGACATTCGAAATCAACACATGCCGGTATCTGTATTCCTTCCTCTGTGTGAAAAGATTTTAAGAGTGTTTATAACCCCTTATGGGCCCAAGTTACAAAAACAAGATAACTGTGCGTGATTGGATAGAATTATGTATAGTTAATAGTCGTCATAGGAAAGTCACTCGTTAACTACATTCACAGCTTGGTACTTCGCGCAGAGTTTGCTAGGCTGAAAATGCCTTCGCATTATTAAACAATTTTTCCTCAGTTATGAGTCCAACAATTGCAATTATGATTACGTTCGGGTCCTTTTTCTTTTCAGCGCTGTTAGTGTAGTCTAAATATGTGAGATAAGAAGTAAGGATTTTTATACTTATGCAGTACAACAACAGAATCGGTGAGGGATGTAGGTATTCTGAGCTCAAGTAGCTTTTAATTTCCAATTTCTTTAACAGTGTCGCCCTTCACTAGACTAGTTTCCTTAGAAAACCTGATGAAAACTTCTTCAGAAAAAGAGTCCGGCTTTGGGTTGTAATGCGGGCTTTGAACCAGATAAGTCCTCCTTTGATTCATTCAATTCCACTATGATCTGGGACCTATGCAAGACTCAGTAAATGCTGTCAGGAGCGATGTTGTTGATTTTTTCTAAATTCGTCGTAAGTTGGTCCCTTATTTGTTGGTGCACTTTGAGATCCCGGTGTGTGTTGGTATTATACCTGGGTATCCTTTACAACATTGCTGCTAACAGGTGAGGTAAGAAGAAGTATTGCAGCTGCCAATAGATATTGATCTCTTTTTATTACAATATTAGCTATACGATTGTTAAGGATGTCTTGGATGTAGCATAACTTCTAAAGTGTAATTGATCGATATGATCTAATGCACGCAATCGTTTGGTGGACCGTAGCACTAATAATGATTATGTTGCTGTCCTTATCTCCAAAACTCGTCTTCAATATCCTATTACCACAAGGTGAAAAGCACAATAGTACAAGGGTAAGTAAGAATTTATTTTCTAGAATTTAGGGGAACCTCTTTTCCGTTGTCCAGGAGCGTCCTGACGTTTCAGAATCCATTTCTTGTCTGTTGTCGATAGCTAACGGTGGTGAAAAAAGTACCAACCGTAACTGAAGAGCGTTTTTCTGTTTCAAGACAATGAAATGTTTTACGGCTCTAGGTCGCTAGAATATGCAGAATAGCGCAAATCCTCGTTGCGTAAACTTAATTTCCCTATAATACGGTATTACTACTACCACCACAGGCAGTATCTGAACTCATTGTATATCTATTATATGATAATTCCAGGAAGATGGGATTTCCTATACCAGCTTACAATCAGCTTCTACTAACTAAGCCGCAACTGAACTGGGTAACACCTGCGTAGTTGTTATCTACCATCGGTAGTACGGACGGATTAGGCCATCAATCACGTAGTTATTTCCTTTGATGAAGCCTTCAAGTCTTCAGTCGCATGCCACCAATGAAATATCCAGTTATGTTCTACATAGGTACAGACCAGCTGCTGGCTACTCTGAAGATCTTCTTAACTGTGTACTTGGCACTTGCATACAAATCGAATCCCTAAATTCTAGTATAAGTAGCCTGAAAATCGATAACGATGACTACACCCTCCACAAGAGCTTCAGACCTATCAGTCTGAATTACATCATATTTTAGAGGATGTGGAGAATTTTGACAGCATATGCAATTTCCTCTACTGCCTAACGTTCTCAGTAGACTTGTCATCCATTTTCAGGCGTATGCAGATGATCGACGATTGATGTACTGGTAATGGGCTTTCAGCTTACTTTCCCAAACCTGTGGTTTTTTCTTTGATCTTTAAGCACCACCATCTATTTCTCCATCAAAGATAAGTATTTGGGTGTCATCGTGGATACTTCTTTAGACTAGATATGTCACATAGAAAACCTGCAAGACCTTTTGGAAGTGTAAAAGAGCTTCAGCTATGGGACTTGTCACCAAGGAGGGTTATCTGGATTTACCTGGCAATGATAAACGCAATTATATCATCTGCGTCGGTTGTATGGTTGAATTCTTTGTGTTTTTATGGGGTCTAGGATGGGATCATGAGAAATAAGATCTATAATTAACTGCCTACGCGAGGCTTAGATAAGAGTTTTTCTTGACCTGAACCTGCGTTAGATCAGCCTGCAATCTCGGTTTGGCTTTTCATTGTCAATTGGGTTTCAGATAAGAATAATTGCAGATGGCATGATTGGCCACCAGACCAAAGCTGTGCTTCCCGACGTCTATAAGAGATCAACGACTCTGCTGTTCCTTCCTACAGAGGGACAAACAGAGATTGCGAACTTCTTACTCGCATCGGGACGGTGCACTACGCTTTTGCTAAGCTCGTAAATGTGCTGTACATTAGAGACACAATAGCCTGCGCCACTTACTACAAAAGTGATGACGACACCGAGGAGCACTACCTCTGTGAGTGTTCGATCTGCGCTCTTTTCAGACTGCAAGTACTCGGCGCTGATGTGGTGAGTGCTGGTACTGTCGGTACTTTATTACTGAAGCGCTTACTCATCTTTGAACATATTGAAAGTATATGCCAAATATCTGTTACATATCCAGAAGCATACATGTCGGAAGCAAAATGAGTAAATACTTGTAAGGAGAGGAAAAAAATACTGTAAAGGATATTGCCTGTCTCTGTCTGGCATATTTTCACATAAGATAGCTGAAGTTCTAACATATTTATGACTCGCTTTTCTCCGTCAATTAAGGAGAAACAGTAGTATCATACAATATAAAACACTGCTAGATATGTATAAATCAGTCGTTCGCAAATCTCTGCTGAGAATAGACGTCTTTCGGCTTCTCATTAAGTGAAATAAAAAAAAACAATAATTTAGTGGATAAACACAATTAATTACAACCTTTTCAATTGATTCGGTAGCCCATCGGTTAAGGGCACCAGTGAACAAATCAACAAATCGTGGGACGCGGGTTCGAATCCCGAGTGAACTTGGAACTTTTTTTCTTGTTTTTATTTTTTTTCCCTCCTAAAATTGTGTAAGATCAAAAACAATAAGAAAAAAAAAAAAAAAAAAAAACACGTGATGGATGGTGAAGAGCGCCCCGCTCTTCACATAACCGTGTGGAAAGCCAGCAAAAGGAGGAAGAGGTTGAAAACCCCTCCTAATCTCTCCAAGAAAAAAATAAGTGCTGTTTCCACAGCTGAAGAAGGTAATGAGGAGGGGGGCTCCAACAGCTTCGCCTCTCTGGCGTCATCTGAGTCGGAAGACGAAGATGACGCACTTAATCACATAAAAAGCAGCATTCAAAAGCTGGAGCAAGACATGCTTGCTATTAAACAGCGGCAAATTGCACGAAGGCAGAGGGAGCAATCAGAAGTAGAGAGCTCCCTTAAACAACAACAACAAGAGCAGAAACAGCAACTGCAACAACAACAAAAACATCAGCAGCCGAAGCAACAACTGCAGCGAAAGCAACAGCGGCAAGAACACCAACAACAACAAAATCAACAACAGCAGCAGCAGCAACACCAACAACAACAACAACAACAACAACAACAGCAGCAGCAGCAGAAGAAGAAGAAAGAGAAGGTGCCTCCGATCAACACCTACAAACTGGAGGTAAGTGCAACCAAGGACCTGTGTAAGTTGGTCATTGGTAATAATTTTAATATAAAGAGATTGGGGAACGATCGCCATGCCATCCACTGTAATACAGTGGAGGGCTACGCAAAAGTGAAAGAGCTCCTAAAAAAAACGACGACGGAGCACTACTCATACACACCGAAGTGTGAAAAGCGGCAATCGATGCTGCTGAAGGGGTTGGAACCGTCTTCTGATCCTGAGGAGATCCTGGCACTGCTCAAAGAGAAGGAGTGCGAAGGACTCAAGTTTGTGGGGGTAAAGCCATTTACCACAGCTAGAGCCAGGCGGGAGAAACGGAGTCTGCCGTTCTTCCTGGTGCAGCTCAGTCCCG
Source organism: Volucella bombylans (assembly GCA_949129095.1). Classification (NCBI taxonomy): domain Eukaryota; kingdom Metazoa; phylum Arthropoda; class Insecta; order Diptera; family Syrphidae; genus Volucella; species Volucella bombylans. Next base: position 106,118,831 of record OX422143.1, on the reverse strand, counting down.
AAAGCCGTCTGGATAGTCTAAGGAGTATCAATGTCCTAGACTACCAGGTGGATCACTGGGAAAAACTAAAAAGGAGCGAAGGCGTTATACAATGCGTTCGCTGCCAGAGGTTCGGGCACGCCGCGTCGAACTGCCAAATGCAGCCTCGATGCGTGAAGTGCGCTAAGAACCACAGTTCCGAAGAATGTCCTCTGGGTGTTGACGGAGCATCCGATAGATCGAAGCTCTCGTGCGTGTTATGTGGAAACGTGGGACACACCGCAAACTATCGGGGTTGTCCTAAGTTCGCTGACATTAAGAAAGCAAAACTGGCTCGGCAGCAGAAGGTGGACGTCAAATGTTCACCTCTTAGATTTCAAACACCAGCCGTCACGTCCCAAATTTCCTACGCCCAAATGGCGTCAGGTAGGGGGGCTACGGTACAGCAAGCGACTGTTGCTTCTCCGGCCCCGATGCCGAGAACAACGGAAGCTGCACCCAACATGCTAGCCATCTTGCTCGCAATCCAAGGGCAGATGGCTCAGCTGCAAAAGCAGGTGCAAGAACAGGCCAAGCGGGTGGACCAGATTTACGCGCTGCTGCCGGGTCTAACGCAACACATGTCGTAATGGGTACGCACATGGTGGAGCAAACTTTGAAGGTCCTTGCGGTGAATGTTAATTCACTGATTAGGATCGAACGAAGAGCCGCGATGTTTAAATTGCTACAAGACCAAACTCCTGATGTGCTTTTCGCTAGCGAAACCAAGCTAACCGATAATCACAAACTGGAGTACAATAATTATATTGTTAGAAGAAGAAACCGGCCCAGATCCAAACGTGGAGGTGGTGTCGCGATCTTCATTAAAGAAGGTATAAAATTTCACAGAGTGTACAAGGGAGTGTTGCGCAGGTTCCGGGTGTTGGAGGCAGTTGTCATTTACATTCCGCTTCGCAGTGGAAAGCGGCTGTACTTGGCCTCTGTTTATGCACCTGAGGCTTCACAATCCACCCTATTTATTACAGAGCTCGACACGCTTTTTCGACTTCTGAGGCTGGAATCGGGGGAGAATTATTTTATAATCGGCGGGGATTTCAACGCTAGACACAGAGATTGGGGAAATAATTTGCCAAATACTAGAGGGAACCTACTACTCGATTGGTGGGGTCAGCACGATGTCATGTACAGACTCGGTCTTAAAGCGACGGATAACCCGTCGTTTCCCAGAGGCGGGTCTTATTTGGATCTACTGCTGTACGACGAACGTATACGACTGACAGGTACGAATTTACAAACGCTAAACTGTCTGCGCACATTCGTGTATGACAGCGACCATTGCGGTTTTAGCACCGAAATTACAGTTCCCAACGAAATTGCGGAATTGGAGGAGTTTGTCCAAAGATATTCTTACAACTACAGTAAGACTCGATGGACGCGCTTCTCCGCAACCTTGAACAGAGCGCTCTCCTCGAACACGCAACACCCACCGTCCAATAGGAATTTGTCAAACGAGGAGATCGACAATTACCTAAAACAGATGGACGAGACAATTAAACAAACTATGGACACTACAATACCGCGGTATCGACGTACAACTAACGAAGACCTGTTCCGCAATCCTACTATTGACGCACTGCACCGACAGAAAAGTAGACTTCTGACAAGACTTAAAAACTTGTACAGACAGTTAACTGACAGACAAGACCCGGAGATTAGGACGCTGAAGTCGTCGATTAAAAATGTGCAAAAGTTAATAAAAGAAAATTACAGAATTGCTGTAAGCTCATATTGGAACAACAAGGTTCGGGCTGTAAACACCAGCAACCCGAACATGTTTCCGCAAATCAATAAACTATTTCGGAGAAGAAATCAAAACGACCTTCAGTGTCTTAAAATAGCCCGGACAACAGTCAACGAACGGTTACTGACAATAGCAGGTATTGATCCAAATGAGGCCGCTGATGATGACGACTTTTTTGTGATCGAGGATCCACAGGAGAGGGTTGAGGCCATAGGGGCGACTTTCCAGGAAGTATACAAGGCCACTGATACCATTGGCCCTAATTGCGACCTGGACAGTCGCGTCTTGGTACACGACTTCTGCATTCGAAATGAAATAGGGAACTGGCGATCCGAGGGCTCTGGTTTCACCCGGTTTAGCGACGAAAATATGGCAAATAACGTCATTGCCAGAGAAGGTGACCTACCCCCGTTCATTTCGAAACAAAAACTCCGTGAGACCTTCGACACAATCAGGGCTAAGAAGTCAGTGGGGACCGATGGTATTCCAAACATCGTGCTTCGACATCTTCCTCTAGAAGCGGTGGACATTTACACCACCCTGTTTAATAATGCAATGAATAATGCACATTATCCAGCGCATTGGAAAACGGCGGTGGTTCAACCTATCCCCAAAAAGGGAAAGGATATATCCAATCCGGCGAATCTCCGGTCGATAAGTCTCCTTCCGAATATCAGTAAGGTTTTTGAAAAAGTAATCAATAGAGCTCTGTCTAGGTGGGTTGAGGACAAACATATAGTTCCGGATAACCAATTCGGTTTTAAGGCGGGACATGATATCTCACATGCCGCGTCTAAACTGGTTTCTGATATCCAATGGAACAAAGGCAAGAAACAGTGCACTGGTGCCTGCCTTATTGACTTGGAGAAGGCCTTCGACACCGTATGGTTAGAGGGTCTTTTCTATAAGCTGACTAGGCTGGGGATCAGCAAACCTCTCTTGTACATTCTTTATAATATGCTAACCAACAGACAGTTCATCGTGAAAAATGGCGATGTGACTTCTGTTGGAATATTTCAAATTAAAAATGGTCTTCAGCAAGGCGCGGTCAATTCGCCGATCCTATTTAACATTTATACAAGCGACTTGATAGGTTCACTTCCCCATACTATTGCGTACGCAGACGATTTGGTAGCGTACAGAACAGGTCCAAAGATCGAGGTCATTAATACTCTCTTGCAGAGTGACTTCGATAAGATAAGACGATTTTGCGATGACTGGAAGTTGAAAATCAACTTTCAGAAGTCGGAAACCATTCTCTTTAGGACGCCGTTGTCTGGAGCCTCTAGGGATACCAGAAAAAATTGGCGAAAGTTCTCAATCATTGGACAGCACGGACAGCCTCTTGCCTGTCGAAATGTAGTCAGATACCTTGGGATCTGGCTAGATCAGTTTCTGTATTTTGGCAAAAATGTAGATGCTGCTCTGGCCAGAGCTAGAGGTGCTTTTGCCCTTACAAAGAGACTGTTTTATAGCAGCCAACTCGATGTGAGGGTAAAGGTAATCTGCTACATGGCCCTTATTAGGCCCATGCTGGTATTTGGTTGTCCCGTGTGGTTCAATGTACGAGCAAGCTTAATGGAAAAGATTCGGGTGTTTGAGAGGGCCTGCCTTAGGGCTTGTCTTCGCTTGTACAGAACACCAGAGTCGGAGTACAAGAAATTTTATCCTAATGAGGTCCTTTACAACAGGGCGAACCTAATACGAGTGGACAACTTCGTAATTAAGCTGACTCGAAGGCACATTGCAAGAGCAATGACCTCGATGAATAACCTGATATCTGGGGCTTACTACCCCAATTACCTTTACCACGAGAGTGTGCGATCTGACGGCTTCGTTCCAGCGGAAGCATTCCTCTACCTAGATCAGATAGGGTTGATCCAAGATAGATCAGCGGTGCCGTTAATCTTCCATGTCGCTCGGACAGCTGGGGACAGGCGACTCAACTACAACAGAGACGTCGCACACGGCAGTGTGGATCGCCTCAGGTTCAGTAGGGCGGTGGGGAATCGCGATAAGAGGGATGTCGTTCGGCAGCACCAGCATTTCTGGTGGTTGAATGATGGGGAAGATGTTTCGTCGTCGTTTCCGTCAATTACGGACCAGCCTCACTAATGAGGCAGAGCTGACCAATCTATTTGCCCAGTAAATAACGATGGCCAACTTACATAGGTTTAGGTTAGCATTTAAGAAATATATGCATGTACTGGTGTATATAAAGGTATATACTAGTATATGTATATTATTGTGCATAATGTCTTTGTGTCTGTATGTGTGTATTGTGTATATAGGTTAAGTAGACTAAGGTTTATTTTAAGTTAGATATTAAGTTTTATAAAAAATAAAAAATTACATCCATAGGCTAAGTTTTTTGTTAACAATATTTTTTCTTAGCTTTAAGTATAGTAAATATCCATAAAGAAAATGTTAATAAAGTCGAAAGACATAGTATAAGAATTTAGAGTAGCTTAGGGTGCCTGTGTGGGGCCAGTAAGTTAGTATAAGTTTGTTAAGTAATTTTAAGCTAGCATTTAAGCATTTTTTGTTAGTATGTAAGAGTTATTGATTAGAAAATAAAATGCGTTTAAAACTAAACTAACTAGATATGTATAATTGCTACAGCGGATAGTGGTGGCATCAAAATAAAAAAATCTCATATTAAAACCACGACACCTAATAATGAATACCGCTTGTCATTGTGTGTTTTGTACAGAAACTAGATTTCAATAAGTTAGGATCTTAGGACCATCTACTGGATTTCTGTAACATGTACTTGTACTTTCCGTAAAAAAACAATTGACTGTGTAGTAATTTACTCGGTCTACATTATTCAATAGTCGACTTGCTGCCTCTTTGAAACTTTTCTCTGCATTCATACTGAACGTTTCAACTCTTTGAAAGGCGTAGACAATGAATGTGTAAACACGCAAAAGCCAAACTTCATTCACATTGTGTTTTCTATCGAAAATTCAAGTGTCACAACATGTGGGCAAGAAATTGCAAAAACTGTTACCAAAAATAACTTTCAGTTTCTTGTTTCGAAAGTTGCAAATTGCGCCCAACGAAACTTTATACCATCCTCAACATTGCTTCAGCAAAGTTTAGTATAGGTATTCCTGGAACAAACAAAAAATCTCTCAATATTCCCTCACAAAGAAACTTTGTAAACAATCTTCATGTCGTTCTTCCAACTTTTTTCCTACTCTAGGTACAACTTCTCCAAAGATCTTGTAAAATGGATATGTTTTCGGAACGGTGCAACCGCACAAATAAAAGTTATTTTTCAGCACTATCTGAGGTGTATGAGTCTTTTCGTTTAAAATTTAAAGAGAATGATGGGTTCAGTGACTTCAGAGATGCAAAGTGAAAATCGACTTGACTGTAGAAGACCATTGTTAGTGTAGAAAGAAGGTTTTAAGTCATTTCGACACACCAGGTCTTTTGAGTCAGAACAGCTCATACAGTGTTTGCCGGCTTATCTGCCGTAATGCCAAAAAGCGAGAACTTGCATCCCTTGAAATAGATTCACGCTACAAATCCAATGACAATGCCTTGTATAGTATTGTTTGGACAAACATCATGCACAGTATTTAGTTCTTGAGTTTATTAGAACAATTTAGAAGGCATACCTAGCTAGTTCCTGGTAACATTTTAATTGTTTGTCATACTCTGCATAGCACTTGCATACATAAAGTGGAAACAATGCGAACAACATAATTTGATTACGCAAAGATGATTTTCTCAAAACTGGAGTCGCAAAATGCCATAGTACATAGTGTCCAACTTTTTCGGTTGTTTGAGCTAGATTCTTGTGGGAGTCAAACAGGATAATATCCAGATCGGACATTCTACAAGTCTTCCATTTGTGGTTTAAAGTAAATAGAATATTGTTTGAGCCATCAATAATATCAATATTTTGGATTGAAATACAATTGACAGGATTAGTTACGAAATATGGTATCATTGAAATATCCTCCACAGGACCGCTTGTATGTGCTGGACCCAACTCTCGATGAGATTTCGTATAATTCGCCCGATATTCCACACATTCATTTCTGGCTTGTTAGCATAGAACAGAGAGTTAATATGGCTTTGGAGAAAATAGTCGGTCATTTGTGCTCGACCAGGGAATAGTGATTACGATCGTCACGTAACTTCTAGCTAGTGATATTTGTTTTCTTTAATATATTTAGATTAGTTATAAGTTACATTTAGCACGTCTTGATTCAAAGAGACACGAGGAGGAAGTGTCTTCATGTTTACATATTCGTCAAGTACGTTTGTGTGATTATGACGTTTTTGTTAGGTGTTAGACTAAGTGCTACTTTTTGTTGAGTATGAAACGTCAGATGAAGAACTTGGCTCCGACCCGTAGTGCTGCTTAATCGGCCTGGAAGTGACTAGATCGGGTATAAGATGATCTGAAACTTGAGCCTGAATGGGAAGATCTTCACCTACTAAAGCAGCTTTTTTATTTAAAGAAGCATTTGAAACACACCCCCATTCCCACTCACCTTTAAAATCCACATTACTCTGGACATTTTATAAGCGTGGTCTCAGCTGGTCTATGTGAGGCTTCATTTGAATCCTTCCGAAAATTTTTATTTGCCTCTCTTGCTGTTTTAATACCTTATTCCTCATGTGAGAATTTTCTATTCTGTTCTTCTCTGGTCTCAGTAGATCAAGTTTTGTTCGTACCTTTCTTCCTAACAAAACTGAAGCACGTGTTTCACCTGTTGTGCAATGAGTCGTAGTCCTATAATCAAATAAATATCTCAGTAGCAGGACTTCCATTCTGCCGCTCTGACGGGCAAGCATTTTCTTTAAAGTAATTTTTACAGACTTTACACAATTTTCTGCCTGGCCGTTGGACGCAGGGTGGTACGGCGGTGTCATTTGCATGTTTTAAGCCGTTTTCTCTGAAAAGCTTCAGGAATAAAGGCGCTACCATTATGGGAAACGATTATTTCTGGAAATCCGAACCTACTAAAAACTTCGCGCAATTTGTCCATCATATTAAGGGTATCTGCCTTTTTGACCTCAAAAACTTCCAACCATTTTGAAAAGCCGATGTCGATGCAGACTAAAAACATTTTATTTCGAAAACTTCTGTCAAGGGGCTTAGTCTTTACTATACTGAAATGGGAGGAATATGTTGGAGTACCTCCTTCCTTAAGGAAGTTGGTATTACTATCCGGTATCCCCATTTTTTATGAAAATTTTTCATTTTTCTTATGACAATACGGTTTAGGTTCGCTTGCAACTTCGTTTTGCGAGCCATTCAGTACATATGTATATCATTACCTGACTAAGCACCTTATCCTTAGATGTTTCGTCTGCTACTGTTTGCACAGTAATTGGAATTTTTGACTCACTAATTATATAATTTATGTGCACTTGGTTGAACATGTCACTGTTGGCTCTCACATGTACATTTTCCTCAATTGGACGTTGTGAGAGAAAATCTGTCCCGTTTTCACTTGACTTAACATATTGGATTTTAAAGGTATACCTAGAAAGAAAAACAGCGTACCGCTGTAATATGCAATAGGTTTTCTTACATTAGATTGCACATTATTCAACACTGCACCAATACCGTAACTACTTGCATCTATCACTAACTTTAAAGGCAGTTCACTATTGTAATGTACCAGTACTTCGGGACAAGTTAAAATCAAAATTTAAGGATACCCAGCGAAATCAGTCTATTGAGCTCATTCGCAACCTTTTCTTTCAAACCAAAGCGCAAGGGACGCGGAGAAAGATATCACGGTGTGACATCTTCAACTAAATTTAGCTTTATTCGCGTTTTATTAAAAGTACCTAGTTCACAGCTGAAAACCTTTGAAATTTTTTTAACTAATCTCTCTACTTCGTTATGCAGGATTATTTCATTTATGGTGAACTCAACCACGAACTTTTTCATATGACCTTTAATGTCATAAATTTCCATGCTTTCACGCTTGCTATTGAATTGAACTTGCAAACAAATTTTACCAAGTGGTCCAAATTTACTTCCATCATAGTTAACCAAACTAATCAATTCTTTGTTTAACGGAACGGAATAAAAACACCGCACATAATTGTTCTAACCTATGCAACTAATAGCAGCACCACACCATTGACTTCCCGATTGTTTAATTTAATAGTTAGAACAATAGGGTCAACACTATTTACCGAATTAATAGAAAACAAATTTTCCTCGTGCTCTTCCATTTCAATAACATTTTGTTTAGCAAAACATTTTTTAGATTTTACATTTTCTGAATTCTTACAATTTTTTTGCAAATGGCCCACTTTATCACATTTATTACATTTGTATTGCTTATACTTACAGGTAGGAGACTTATGTCCATTCACCCACAACAATAACATACCAAAGATTGATTCCTGGGTCCTTTTTGTTGATGTTTAATCTGGCTGCATCCGAGAAACTGACTCTGCTTTCCACTGCATCTGCTGCTCAGGTTCTGTATTTCTCGCAACTTCAATTTGCAAAGATAGCTCTGTGGCACTGCCGAAGATTAGTTCACTTCCTCTTTCAAACAACTTCTCTTTAATTCATTTGTTGGCGATGCCCAGTACAAAGCGATCGCGAAGAGCACCGTTCAGGTTTGAGCCAAAACTGCAATTGATGGAGAGCTTTTTGATTCTTCTGGCCCATTCCTGAATTCCCTCCGATGACTCCATATGAGCTGTGTAAGACTTCTCATTCTCTATGAACATAGATGTTATGGCTTTGAAATGTCTGTTTATAATTTCAACAACGTCCGCTTCGTGTTGCTTCAGCTACCCTTCTACTACCCTTCTACCCTTCTACTACCCTTCTACTTTTTCTTCTATTATTTCCTTTATTAACCCTTGAAATATTTAACAGCATTGCTACTGCACCGCTTTTGGTGTTGATTAAATTTGCAGAACTTAGAATCGTTCTACAGGCGGCTCTATTTTGGATCGCCTAGTGAGGCAAAAAACTTGCTATGTTTTCGAATTTGAGCGATCCAGTCATTCTTTCGTCCTCTTCTTTGAACCTCGGCTGGAATTTCAGCTCTTTATTGCTTTTGGGAGTGGATTTTCCAGCGACCTTCGTTGAACATGGCAAAACTAGCTGATTTGTTCAGCCCAAAGTTTCTCTACAATCAGTTTCATACTGTGCAGAGATCCGCGGATGAGCGCATTTCTTATATACACGCGACTTACTTACGAATATTGCAAGTAATTTATCAGAAATGAAATTCATAGCATTTTCATTTCCGTCGCTGTCAGTTTTCCTTTATATTTTTCGTACATTATCCAACATTGTAATGTGTAGATTAAAGCTAGATGTGCCAATGCCCAGGTATTTAAATTTGCCTCACTTTGGCACGATGACTCCTTCTAAATAGATGTCAGGAGTAAAGTTTGCTGCTTCGGAAAAACAGCAGGGCAAATATCCGGCCTTAGTGTGACTGATTCGTAACCCGCTATCTTCTAGGGCCTTTTATCATTTTTTAAGAGTTGCTTAAAGGGCTGTCACGTCGTTGAGTACGATAGCGCTATCACCGGCGAAAAGCTGAGAAGTGTTTCCGTACTTGCTGATGAGCGGCTTCAAAAGAAAATCTTGTATGACATTAAAAAGTAACAGATTTTGGGCACCATCTTGGTACACTCCAAGTACATCATCGTACTTTCCGCGTATCATTCTTATTTTTATATGTCTTGGGTACAGTTTGAGATCTCTATCAAATGAGATCTCTCTCACGCCATAGGATCTTCGGCTTCCGTAAAATTTGCCGGCTGCTCTTCGTGTGCCGTAGTCGAGGGAATAGTACTGCGTTAATAACTCTTTCCATCCATTGCAAATTTCGTTGTCCCCCATTGGTAGGTTTCCTTATTCATCTTCAGAAATCATTCCCCGGTACAGTTCCGCATAGTCGGTTTTTGTATTCCATTTTATTCGAAAAGAAATGATCTCTTGATGCCACTAGCCCAGAGTCTAGGTTAAGACACTTTTGTTGCAAAACTCACCCATCACTTGTTGTCGTTCAATGAACCAATTGATGGTGACTATTACCAAGGTGCATTGTGATAGTGAAATAAGTTCAAATCTTAGCGTTTGGCTTTATTTTTACTTGGCCTTATCTCACGACACCCAAAAGATCACTAGTTGACAGCTTGACTACGCTATTAGCTCTGATATTAACACAATGTCTCAATTTAAATCAGGAGATACGCGTGCAATTTTGTTTGTCCTAAGAGGGAAATTTATCGATAATTTATATCATCCTAGTCTTGCTTTCTGTTGTCTTTCTGGTTTCGTTCGCATTACAGGCCTTGGAGAAAGAAATTTAACACGGAACACTACGAGATGTAGGGTGACATCGACAAGATTAGGAAAGTCTGCTTTCTGTCCTGAAGTAGCTAGGCCATACATATCAAATTGATATATATGTTTCGGACCCTGCCATCCAGCAACAGCCCCTCAGCGTGGCAAAGGGCGATTAAATAGGAAAATCATATATAGGCAATTTAGCAGCACAGATAAGGCGTAGATTCATTGACATCTAACTTAAACAAGAAAAGAGGTCTGCTTTGGGCCCTAAATTTTGCGAGAATGACTCCAAAACGCCATAAGCTTAAATCATTGCTTAAATCATTGTATTGTAGAAAAAAGGTCCCAAGTGGAGTTTTCTTCTTTGGGAGAGAACTGGTCATGTACACAGTAGGTAGAGAATTGTCTGCTCCTCCTACTCGTCCATGCAGCTTTTGCATCAATCATTTGTAAAGACGCCAAGCCTTCTTGCACGCTTCCCTACAAGACAATATCCAGTGATAATCCCTATGATGGCGCAGAGATGTTTCTTATTTTGCAAGATTAAACTCTTAGAGCGATTCGTATCCAGTTTTAGCTAGATTTGTTTGATAGCTAGAAGGTCCACCTAAGGTTTATTCTTTCAGTTCGAACGTAGCGATTGGATACCTTTTTCAGATGAGGTTGGTAGAGTGGATCCAATTTTGGTGAGTTCGTCGAGCCCACAAATCTCTGAAATATCTCTGTGGCCCGGCACCCAACATAGTTGTATATTGAACTGCAACTCCGTGTGAGCTGATAGGCAATTTTAGAATTTTGTGAGACCGAGTCCAAAGATTTGACTGCCTGACTATCCGAAAATATGCGAATATCTCTTCTAGATATCACGTTTTTCTTCAGCCAAGACAAGACTTCTTTAATCGCCAAAATTTCCGTCTGGAACAAGCTACAGTGATTTGGAAGATGGAAGGAAAGGTTTCGATTAAGCTTGTCTGAGAAAACACCGGCACTGACCCTCCTCAGTCTTGGCTCCATCTGCATGGAAGCAGATTGACTTGTCATCCATGAAAGCATCTTCCTCCCAGAAAGATCTAGAGGGGATGCTTATATGAATGTCTTTGTCAAACCAATGTTGGGGCATAGTGTAATTAGTGTTAAGAATATTAGCTTGGCCAAATAGTTTATTTGTCCACTGTGTAGGCGATTTAAGGCTAATAGCTGAGTTAACAGCCACTTGTCTAGTGATGATATCGAGGGGTGATAAGTGAAACAGGATATCCAATGCCGCGGACGGAATAGAACTTAGGGCTCCGCTTCTTTTTAGACATGCTGTTCTTTGGATTCTGCTTAACTTGCTGCAGTTGACTACATTGTCTAGGGCAGTCCACCAGACAACAACCCCGTAGGTGAGTATCGGTCACGGAGGTTGAAGACCCCATTTGTTGCCAATGGCTTTTCTGCAAGAGAATAAACCTACTGTAGCTTTCCTGACTCTTTCCTTCATGTTAGGTTTCCAGTTCAGTTTCCCGTCAAAAATGAGACCCAGATACGTATCGAAGTATCGAAGAATACAGTGTTTTAAATTTTACATTTCCTGGAAAAGGGGACAATATCAGTTTTCTGTGGTTTACACCTGATCTACAGCGATCCGCCCAACGAGTTTACTGGCTTTGGGAATGAAAACTACATTAATTTATCTCCATGTCAGGTGAATGTCATTTTTACGGAGATCCTCATGATATTCTCTAGTCCAGGCAGGATAATATCTGAGGACCTTTGTAGCTCGGGAGGTATTATACCGCAGGATTTTATGGTTTAAGGCTATGCAGTGCTCAAAGCAGCTTATCTCTTGTAATCAGACCGTGAATTTTAGTCACGGTTGCAGTAGTCCTATTGTTGTTGCTACTGTCTGAGTGTCTCACTTCTATTGTTGATGTCGGTATTGCCCCATACCCTGTGATGAGCGTTATCATCGCACTCGACGAACAGGCCAGTTTGTAGCCTTCTAGTTTCTAGAACCATCCTTTCTATGTTATCACCAGGGAGAGGGCTCACATGATCGTAGTCAAGATATACCAATGCCAGCCAGTAGTAGCTTTTGGCAGTCTCCAGTTTGGCAACGGTTATCTAGGGGTCGCTGAGGTTAGAAAGTAAGAATACATTAAGTCTACGTTTCTCTAATATTGAAGTTCTAATCTTACCTTCGTCTCTTGTATAGACCGGAGCGTATATAGGTGTCCCGGTTCTACGATCCACGGTTTGTATTATCCACGGTACCTGGATTAGGATGATGTCTTCTGCATTTTTGGAAAGACGAATAATAAGTGCGGCCGAGGCCTTTTTTAAGTGATTAATCTGGAGAAACCATATCTTTGCTACAATTTACTAGAGTAGCCTCCACCACGGTGCATAATAATACGTTTGTGAGAAAAAGTGATGTACGAGTAAGGAGAAAAACTCGCACTCGCGGAAGCCTCCACAATAATATCCGATAATGGACGCTCAGAGAATCTGCTGGTTTTGCCATGTTCAACGAAGTTCTTCGGAAAGCAAAATAGGGCTAACTTTCAGTCAACTTTCGAAGAAGAGGCCGGAAAAGAAATACAGGATCACTAAAATTGTAGCGTATCGCATGTATTCAATATCTGCAAAATTGTGTGTCATGATGATTGCCCCTATTTGGGCTGAACGCTTCCGAAATTAAACTACAGCGGGAAACCGCTGTACCAAGAATCTTTATACATTGAACTGTAGGCATAATTACCCAGTGAATGGGCCATGTTAGCCAACAAGCGTTCCTTTTCCTGTTTCCAATCTTTGGTGGTGCAGTGATTTCGGGAACAAGTCTCGTGTCTTTTTACAAAAGCTTAAAGAATGTAAAAAAATTAAAAAGAAATAAAATTAAAAAAAAATTAAATTTCTTAAGTTATTTGATGCCTTGACGGGATACTACCTGCCATTTTATAGAGAAGGCAAAACCTTACAATATCTTGGCAAGCGTCAATCTGCAGAAGCTGTTTAATACTGAACTACGTAGCTTACCCTTACACCAAAGGTAGGTAAATGCAGGCACGAGTTCTCGAAAGATTTCAGGTCGATTAGTTTAACTTCCTTTGTACTTAAAATCCCAGGGTGTATCTTAGACATGCGCATGCGAATTATTCTCGAGGAATCATCGGTACCCAAATCACAGCACGCCGACCTCAAGGGAAGATCCTCGGAAACAGCTCTTCACGAGGCACTGCGAACAATTAAACAATCCATACACTACAAAGAATATACCCTAGCTTCCTTCTTAGACATAGAGGGAGTATTTAATAACGTACCCACTGAAGCTATTCATAAATCTGTGATCAAGCTGGGCATAGAGGAATTTATTAGTCACTGGATAATTTCTATGCTCAGAACAAGGATTATTCAGGCAACATTAGGAATCAGTAACTTAACCAAATACAGGGTAGCGTTATTTCTGCTCTACATTGACTAATGGTTATGAACAATTTTTTTACCAAACTAGACAAAGAAGTGTACGCGTATTCAGATGACCTGGTGACCTGGTGATACCAGTGTTAGTGAAGTTGTCTTCCGTGATAAGTGAAATCATGGGGGCCGCTCTGGGTAAGTTAAACACCTGGGCAAGTTGTGTCCTTGGTGTCAACGCGAGCAAAACAGAATTGATTCTATTCACAGACTAACCAAAATACATATTTATACCGTTCCCTCTCTTAACGGTCAACTCCTCACACTATCCACTAGCGCTAGGTATCTGTGTATCATGTTTGATCCAAAACTTAAAACATCGAAGCCGCCCAGGTATCGCTATAGTCACGGCGATAATCACGGGGCATTGGCAAATTGAAGACCATGCCGCCAAACTAGGTATCTCTTACAACCCCCACTGCCTTAGTTGCAGGAATGAAAATGAGAAGGAAACTCTTCCTCATTTCCTCTGCAAATGCCCGGTTCTAGCAAGAACTAGACTGTGCGCAATAAAGCAACGATTCTGTGCTAATCTAATCTGTTTTCTTAATTCCACAGGCTGGTTCTAGGCACTGACCGTCTCACATCCTCAACAACACATATCGCCAACCAAATCACACGAGTCGTGGTAACAAAAAGGCTCATTCTAGTGCTATCTTTACTCATGGTGAACCGCCACCTCTAACCCCGAACTTGCAACATCAGATTTTCATTTGTTTTGAAGTGTACGAAACTTTTTTAATGGCAAATTTTTCATCAGTATTGATGATCTGAAATCGCATTTGACCCAGTTACAACAATAAACAATATTTTAGTTCGGTAAAAAATGTCTCCTGCTGCCTATCCTTTTTTGTTTTCTCCTACTCGAATTTGCAGCAGCGACCAGCTCCTCTTCGATACAAAGAGTTTGATTGTACTGAACATCATGGAGCTTCAGTCTTAATTTGTCTGGTGCTAAGACAGACGACTAAGTCAGCAATGAATGTGTCATCAGTTTCGCCGGACCTGTGCGATACCATGGTACCCCAGCCGTTGCTCTTGGCAAGCGAATGTTCCTTGATCGATTCGGTAACGGTACCGATTTGGTTTAACTTCAACAGCAGGCAATGCGCTTAGGATTGGTGACAGTCGAATCATCGCCGACAATTTGAAATGGTTTATTGGCAGTCATGTTGGTCCAGGCATCCCAACGATTATGATCGAAGGGATCTTCAATGTTGCAATTCCCCCTTGATGAATTCTTGGTACAAGTCGGGGGTCAACCATAATGACTTGTCGCTGTTGGGGTTCTTGAAGTCCAAATCAAATAGACTGTCCTTGTGGAATTTAGAGCAGCAACATCCATGCCGATTTCGACTTTACCGGTTTATCCACCCTCGGCGATGGCATCCTGAATCAAAATCAAAGCTTCCTTGTTGTTTTGAATGTTGGGAGCGAAACCATCCTCATCACATGACTGTCAGCGGTGGCATCCAAACCGAACTTATCCTTGACGACTTTCTTCACTTTAGAGTCAATTTTCATGACCTCAGGTAAAATAATGAATTCCTGCATATCCAATTTGTTGCCTGCCACCTTTGATGGCATTGGAAACTGGAATTGGCGGAGTGATGTTCTTGCCAGCCAAATCGACCAAGTGCTTGTACAACGGTACTCCCTTCTTAGCAAGAGCCAATGAAATACCCAAAATAGCATTAGCTCCGAGCTTTGACTTGTTCTTTATACCATCGAGCTTAATCATGAGGTTATCGATCTCCTCCTGTTGAGTAGTTAGCCGTGAAGACTTCTGACTCCAATGACTTGTTAATGTTATCCACAGCCTTATTGACACTCTTGCCATGGTAGTTGTTCTTCTCCTCATCACGGAGTTCCAAAGCCTCATACCAGTGGATGCTCCAGATAGTACATCTGCATAGTAAAGTCCCAATTCAGTGGTGAGATCAACTTCTACGGTGGGGCGGCCACGGGAGACAAATATTTGACGAAGTAAGATCAACTTGATTGGCATCTCCCTTAGACGGTTAATGATATTATTTCAAGAGGAAGAGTGTACGAAAATAATTTCTCCAAAAAATTGTCTGCACCCAGAAAATCTTTCCAACCAGAATTCTCGAATACTTATCTTAAGTGTATCAGATATGTGAAGCTCTGGAAGTCTGGTTTCGCTTGAAAATAAAGGGTTGGGCTCCGCCTGAACTGTAGTATCATCTACGCGAAGAAATTATAATCTCCAAAAAATTTCCTTGTCAAGTTTTTCCCCACTCACGCTTCTTGTTGATACATAATCGCAATGAACATATGTATCGAAGCGAACGTTTCAGCATAAAAACAAAAATCTTGTGCTACGTGTTACGAGTACTTATGTATGTGCAGAGCCAAAAACAAATATTTGTTTTCGAGTTCAGTATTTTCTTTTTTTGTTTTTTTAACTTCCAGGTTTCACTTAGCAGGCAACACCTGTAAGGCTTATACGAGTATTTAGCACTTCTTAGATTTGTGGCAACTGCTATCTCTCATGTGGAATGAGGATACCGTCAGAAGCGACAAAAGTAAAACACCTCTTAAATATTTATATTTAAATACAGCAACATACATTTTCCTTCTTAAATTTCTTCTGTTTACTTTTGGTATCCGGAAAGAAGGCAATGGTTAAAAAAACAAACAGTAAAATTCATCTTGTGGCCTTGTGCTGGGAAACATCCACCATATACCCCATCTTAAGGGTTGAAGTTGTGTTTTCTTACCCTCCGCTTCCATCTCCTAATTTTCTCTGTTCTTCTCTGACTATTTTTTTTAAAGGGATTTTTTTAAGGATGGATACGTTAACCAATCGTGACCTGAGGTCTTCGCTAAACCCTTAAGAGTTAATCCCAAGGATCTCAATTCTATTCTTAGCACAATGAACAGAAAACTGAACCAATTATATTTTGCTTGTAAGTATGGGTACTGTCCTTCATGGATATTAACTTTTACTCTTCGCGGAAGTGAGTTGTCAGGAAATCACATGAAAGGAAGAGGGCAAATAATTGCATCGGCTTGTTGGGAGTAACTTATGAATAAGGTTTCTTTCTGGCTTAATACCTTAATTGACATCCTGAAAGTGAACTATGTTAACCCAGCAGATAAAACGAACCTAAGCATCATTCTATCCAGTGTAATACAATATTTCCAACATCGAATGATGTGGTACATCAGAAACGTTACGAACGCTTAGGGAATAGAGGTTTTTCTTCAGATTATTATGCGACGAGATAAGGATCCAGGAAAAAGGATAAAAGGTGACTTTTTCCTTCATGGTGAACATTAGTATCATTTTTATTGCTGGGATGTGACATTATTACCTTTGAAGATAACTCATAAATGTGATGCAAAGTGAAGCCTGTGGTAATGAAATTGATGCTGCAGTTAGAGTTTATTGTGTGTCCTTATACTAATGGCATCGAAGTTGAATCTACAATAACATATTTGTGTTTTCTAAATTCGCATTCGAAGTAATACTGTACCCTTTTATCTCTTTATTATTTTGTCCCAATTTGTGTGAGCTCTTGGGCAAGGAAACTGCGTTTTATTGTATGAAAATTACTTGTATAAAAGCAAATGATTAAGGTAAACTCGGGAAATTTTGCAACCAAGATTTAGTTGGTACTGACATACGAGAGTTGCCTGAAAGGTTTCCGACCGAACAATGATACAAATTTTTTATTTTTTTTTCTACATAGTCTCCTCGTAACTCTACGCACTTCTCCCAGCGATGCTCCCATCTCTCTAACCCGTCCAAATAGTACTTGGCGTTTTTCTCTGCAAAATAATTGTTCACGAATGTGATTGCCTCCTCATTTATGTTAACGAAAATCTTTGTCCTCCGATCGCAGTTTTTAGATGGGGGTAGATCTGGTGAATAAGGCGGATGGTCAAGCAGTTCAAACCGTAATTCATGGATCGTTTTACAAAACCTTGTGCAGAATTGGCTTTGAGGATTATCTCATCCATATGTAAGCGGAAGTTGAGCTCGCTATCACACAAAATTCCGAGGTCGCGAAGAGATTGTACGGAGGAGATAGGTTGGTTATGGAGAAGATAGAGTCGGGGAGGAGATTGGTTGCGCTTATGTGAAAAGTTGATGGATTGGCATTTGGCGATATTAAGTTCTAAAGAATTTTTGAAGCATCAGATCGAAAAACTATCAAGGTCTTGTTGAAGGAGGAAAGAGTCATGGGGAGAGGAAATGGTTTTGAAAAATTTAGTATCGTCGGCGTAAAGACAGACGAGTGTTTGATAATCCTATCGAGATCATTCATGGTTAATATAAGAAGAAGGGTGGCAGTGGTGTAGTGGTAGTAGCAAACGCTTCTCACTCGGAGGGTCCAGGTTCGAATCCTGCCCATGGGAAATCAGTTTTTCATTGTGTAATTGGAACTCAGACAAAAAAATTCTGCGTGTGAAGGCATAACACTGACACGAAGATTTGGCTGTTATAGGAGTTTCAAGCAATGAAAAAAATACTGGGAATAATATCTCGAATCACTCTGAGTGAAGAAAAAACTCTCCGTCCTATTCGGACTCCCACCCCTGGACAGCAAACATAGAAACCAAACACACCTGAGTTTCAAACCACTACAAAAACAATTTTCCTTTCTCCTCCTTCTATCTTTTCGCCCGTAAAAGGGTATCTAACCCCTTAGGCGCGAGTAAATTATAAAAAATAAAAATAAGTAGAAGGGGACCGAAATGGCTGCCTTGTGGAACTCCAGAGGTGGCCAAAAATGAAGCCGAGTGGGATGACCTTAAACGAACACTGTAAAAACCCTTCCCGAGGTAAGAGGATATCCATTTTAACAGTATGGGTTCAAAGCCGAGGGCAGACAATTTGAAGATTATTAATCGATGAGAGATTTCATCGAAGGCTTTGCTGAAATCGGTTGCAACTACATCGACGTCGTTTTCATTATCTAGGGCAGAGAGTGCAAAGGATACGAATTCAATGAGATTTTTGGTGGTTGACCTCCTCTTTAGGAAGCCATGTTGCCTAGGTGAAATAAGTGATTGACATTGGAAGCTTAGAGCTTCTTAAAAAATACTTTCCAAGAGTTTGGGTATATGGGAGAGTTTAGCGAGTTTGATCCTATCTTGTGAATCGAGGTTATGAAGGAGGTTTTCCAAGCCTGAGAAAATTCTCTTGTGGAAGGGATAGACGAAACAGATTAGAAAGGGTAAGGGAAAGAGAGGAAGAACATTTTTTAAGAAATATGGCAGGGAGGTCATCTGGGCAGGTGTGAAATCGTCATTGAATTGGTGTAATTTATATTCGATATAAGACGGGACCAAAATATGAGAGAGAAGTGGACCATTGGAGAAGTTAGGTAGGTAACTAAAATAGGATGGATCTGGTACAAAGGAATCGTTGGCGAAGGATTGTTTAAAAATGGTGGCAAATAGGTTGGCAATGGTGAGTGGATCGCTTGATGACTTGTTGTTGAAAGAGAGGGAAGGAGGGTAACCATCGGACTTTCTTTTGTAGTTAACAAATTGGAAAAAGGACTTAGGGTGGTTTATAAGCTTGACTTGCGCATTGTTAAGGTAGCGCTGGTAAAGGGAATCATAAAGTTCGGTGAAATGAAGATAAGCACAAAGACAGTTGGAATAGTCGGTAAAGGATCTGGTACGCAGGAAAACAGTCCATTACTTGTTTCTCTTATTCCGTAAGGAACAAAGCTTGAGTTTATACTAGGGAGGGCTAGTAGATGATTAAACGGAACATAAAGGGAAAAAGAATTAAATATTTCTTTATAAAAAATGGATAAGGCATCATTTAAACTTAGGTTGTGAAAGTTAAAGAGGGATCTGCTGAGATAGTCACTGATTTTGTGAAAGTTTGCTTTATGAAAGTGGGAATAGAGTGTTGTGGGGGGAGTGGACTGGAATGAAGAGTTATTAAAAAATGAATGTAGAAGGGGAGGTGGGGGGGGCTAGTTATCGATTGTTGAGAGAGATAGGGGACAAAGAAAATAAGGTCTAATTGCCTTGCCCATGACTTGAGTCTGTTAAGCGATCTAGAAGAGACATTTCTTAGCTGAGTTGGCATTTGAAGCGATGAAAAACGATTGATCATCTGATGGAGTCCACTGTAGCTAAGTAGGATTAAAGTCGCCGAAAATGAGGATATCATCATTAGAGTCAGACAGGTTAAATGGTCGATCGCATCGATAACAAGTTGGTATGGTTTGATAGGTTGAGCTGGTAGGATGTAGCAACATATAACGCAAAGGGACTTGAGAGGAAGTGATATTTTTGTTGCAACAAAGTCGACTTTAGAGGCTGAAGAAATTGTAATGGGAGAAGAGTTAGGGCTGTTGTGGATCGCCAGTAGGACGCCTCGACAGGGGGAATTTGTGACGGTAGGATCTTTATGTCGGGAATCAAATTGGTTTCGGTCAAGGCGTAAATATCAAAGGGAAGAGCATGCGATTGACGTAGGACAGCATTGCTTTTAGAGCGAAGACCTCTTACATTCTAGTAGTAAAATATAAGAGGGATGACGTGTGGTGGAGGTGTGGGGCTGGATGGTTTAAGGGCTGGCAAGGAAGGCACGTTATGGACGAAAAAATTTATCGTGGTCGGCTCGCCTTCTCTCGTCTGATACTTTTTGAGAGGACATGCTAAAAATCAAGTGGTACCTGAATAAAGGTTCCTGGACTGATAGGGTCGGTAGGGAGGCCTTCCTGTTTGATGGCTCAAGTTTTAAGGTCGAAGTTGAAATGAGTTGCTAGCTGGGTTTGGAGGCGTAGAATGTTGAGAAGGGTGGTTGGGGTTAAGTTGAAAGAGACGCGTTGGCGCGAAGGCTTGGGTGGAATGAGCGGTATTAGGGGATTTAAAATATGGTGTGTAAAATTGGGGAATGAGTTTGTTTTGAAGCTCCAGTTAGGATCGCGAATAGAGCTTCGTTTTTTGTTAGCATGTTTTTTATTTGGAAGGGAGTTTGAGAGGGGTCTTTTTTAAGTTTATCGTTAAAACTACGTTTATTTTTGAAACTTTCATTATTCTCGATATGTGGGTTTTGTAGTTCCTCAGAGCATTTAGTGATACTTATCTTCCCAGGTTTAGTTGCCTTATCAGGGCAAGTAGGGAACAACCACGAATATTTAGTTGCGATGTTGATTCTGAAGCTGCAGGGGAAAACATCTGGCACTCGCTAATGGTGATAGCATAATTTCGGTGAAAGAAATTTCACACCCAAGAAACATCAGCGTGTTGAGGTTTCCCTTTTTCAGCTTTTCGAGTCTGTTTTTCCATTCGGGCGGGGTCCATGAAGTTCCGAATTGTTTGAGCAGTTTGCGTGGAGCGGCGGCGGGTGGGATACTAGTTGGTTAAGGCAAAACGGTTTCGGTTTCCGTTGTTATGGTGGCGGGATGAATATTTGAAAACGATGGCAAGGAGACTCCGTGTCTACTAATTCATTATGAATTGATACGTTGTATGGGGAATTAGCCTGGAATTGAATTTGGTCGGGTATTCCGTCGATTTTGTGTGAAGCCAATCTCACTTCTTTACCGATTTCGGCAACGGTCAACCGAGTTGAGTTCCTCGCTGATGTCTATCATTTTTAGGGTCAGGTCATCGAGCATAGAATCTGATGGATGTGGGGTGTGATGTGTTGTTTGTGTTGAGGATTGAAATAGCAAATCGAGATCATTACGGAGAAGATTGATAGAGTCGTTCATGTGTGTGAGTTCGTTGGATATAAGGAGGTTGGCAAAATTTGTTGTGCGGAAAGCTTTTATTTCATCGAAGTGATATTTGATCACTTCGCTCTCGTTGTCGTGTTTAGATTTGTTTTTCGACAGATTTTGGATCGCTGCCAGTTGCTTTTCGATCATTCTTCCTGTGAAGTTGTAAGCTTCCACATTACTGTCAGTGCAGTTTATTGAGTCTTCAATTTTTTCTATTCTGTCAACAATAGTTCTGCTAATATAACCACTCTCGGTTAGCATCGCATTAATAGACTCGTTGTTGCATTTAATTGCCGGCATAACATGAGCCAAGGTGATCTCTTTGCACTCGTCGCAGTAAAAATTTAAGAGACTGCAATACTCCTTGAGGTAGGTAATGGATCTCCGGGTAAGTCCGATGCATATGGCATGGAATGATTTTCCACAGAGACCATTGCATGCTATCCATTCGGCGTTGGGGTCAACAATTCAAACACTAGCACAGAACTTTTCCATTATTTGTTTATTGAAGTTAATTTAAGTCGACGAGCACTTATCAGCACTAACTATTTTTGGTTGTTTTGTTTTTGTTTTTTTTTTTGGTCAAAACTGGCGCAGTTGAATTTGAGGAGTCGGCAGTTTACGGGGCTTTGAAAAAAGTGGAAAAAATAACTGAACTCGATATACGGGGAGAAAAAGAAAAACACTTCCGCACAGGTTGACAATTGCAATTACAAAAATTAAAACAAACAATTCAATGAAATTATTATTTATTTTAATTTACAAAAATTAAACACATATCTTTTAACTACAGGAAGTCGTAAGAAAACTAAAAGAATACGAATTCATAGACGCACTACAAAGTAAATATTCATTATTTTAGAACGTCTTAAGTGCTTTACGAAGTAATATTATAAAGGGGCTAAGTGCGTTTATAAAAGATAATAAAAAGTTCTCAGGCTTCGGTTTGATTAATCAAATGTTCGTAGAATGCTTTATTTTCGGTGGGTATATATGGTAAAATGTCCTTCAAATCTTTCAATTTTTCTTTTGAAATATTATTACAATTACTGTAGTCTTTTAATTGGTTTTGAGACCTGCCTTTTTTGAAAATGTTGACACCGTCACACGGCATTGAATCATTTCGCGATTCCATTAAATCGAGATGAGGTAACTTATTTTTGTCGATACAAACCCAAGAAATAGTTGATATTTTAAGCTTTGTTGTATTTAAAAAAATCAAATTTAACGCTTCAAATGCATTTTTGTGGCATGATTCTCGTATCATTTTTTCCACATCCTTTGGTTCAAAACATTTAACGACTTTGTTTCTCTTTTGTATTTGAGCAAAATCTCGATTGCACGATATGAAGGAGTGCCCACTGACCAAGTTCTTATGATCAATAATATCATAAATACCATTGGCTACTAAATAGATCAAGGCAAAAAGAACCATTCTGTTCTTTCCAAATAACTGCATGCTTTTTTAAATTTTCAGAAGGTATCATCTTCAGTACCTTGAATATGAAAGAGCCGACCCTGTTACCACTTCTTCCCGCATATGACTCATTCCAGATACACATGTAAGCTTGTTGATTGTCAGCTTGTTGATTGAACGCATAAGTTGTAGCATGATAGTTGCCTGCTGTAAAACATTTGGCTATGTATTATTTATTGTGCTGCTAGCAGGAGACTGAGATTTTATTGAATCAGCTTACATGGCTTTTCATGCACTCTCAGCTTTAAGATGATGTATTTCAAGCTCTACAGTATATCTCGTCTTATATCTAGCCTTTTACTTTTGCTTGCAACAAATCGCACTTTGCACAGGTATCTAGTCTCGGACGTCCAAACTTCAAAGAAGGAATTTTTTTTTTTTAAAGTTAAGTACCGTCAACTGCCCTAACATTGACCGAAATCAGGAAAGTCTTTGCACCGACTTCAGAAAATTGTTGCCCTATGCACCCGCAGATGGCATGTTTATGGCGGGAAAATTGATTGTGTTCAAGTAGGCAAAATTTCGAGTGCGGAAAACTTTTAATTTTTAAATAAAAGGTGAATGGTCTGTGATATGATATTTAAAATTGCTAAAAATACATTTATTTACTGGAACTTAAACTGAACACTCTGACTACATTCATTAGTATGAAATACATTGAACTGCAATGTAATTATAAAGAAATTAACCTGAACTCTTTCTATAATAATAAATACTCTTTTTTTCTTTTCTGTCCTGGAATTCAAGCAGATCGGTCGTTTTATTTATTAAAAATGTTATTTTCTAAGGAAAAATGTTTCGAATATGTAATTTCAAAAATACGCATTCATTTATTTGGTAAATTTCTAACATTGGCCGAGTGGTGCGTAACATTGACCGGCGGTTCGTATTCATTATAAGAGGTGCAAAACATTGACCAGTTTTTTTTTTTAATACAAAAAAACAACCCAAAAGCGACGGTATAATAGCACTTCTGCTAAAGATATGGAGTTGGCTTGAAAGAAATTAGAGATAGGAATTGTATCATCAACGCCTGTGCCAAAAAGTACAACATAGAGAAGGGAACCTTGATGAACCGATGTAAAGAGTTAAGAGGAAAGAAGATTCGGGGCCCGGCGCTACTTTCAGACGTTGAGGAAAAAGAGCTGGATGATTCACCAATAACGGTGAGTGAGTGGGACTTTCCTTTCACTGGAGAGAATTTGAGGTGCCTCATAAAAAATTATCTCGAATAATCGACTAGGTAGAAAATGGTTGAGAGGATACCTTAAAATACACAAAAACGATCTTTGTCTCCCAGCGTCCCAAAATTTAAAGTCATCCAAAGCCAAGGTCAGTCGTGAAGATGTGGCTAACTTTTTCAATAATTTAAAAACAACACTGACCCAGAACAATGAGTTTATACCCCCGAAAACATTTTTAATTATGATGAGACGAATTTTTCCGAATCTCTAAAAATGAGTGTTTAAGAGTGTAAGTTACCCCGAAAATACAAAAGACTCAACGAAGGCTAATATTTCCATAATGTTTTGCGGATCTGCGAGAGGTGAGCTTATTCCACCATACGTTGTTTATAAAGCGGAACATTTATGGGAGTCTTGGATGTTAGGTGGTCTTTCGAAAACAAAATACAAATCATGGTGGTTTGACGAGACAATTTTTAAGGATTGGTTCTTAAAGCATTTTATTCCGAACACAAGGAGATTGAGCGGCCCTGTAGCACTTTTAGGTGACAATTTGGCAAGCTACTTTTCCCCAGCCGTTTTTTCAGCGGCTCAAGAAAATAGCATTCGCTTTGCTTGTTTATTACCAAATTCGGCACATTTTTGCCAGCCGTTGGATGTCGCCTTCTTTGGTCCACTTAAAAAAGTTTCTCGTCGAATTTTGGACAAATGGAAAGACAAGCGTGCCCACAAGGCTCAACCGCTTTCTAAAGATGAGTTCCCTGCCCTTTTACACAGATTAGTAATGGAAAGCGTGAACGAAGAGAATCGATCTCCGAACCTTGTATCGAGTTTCAAGAAATGTGGTATAGTGCCGTTTAATCCAAACGAAGTCATTTTACTTTACCGGACGAAACAATCTTCGAAATGAAGAACAATGAAGTACTATGGTCGAATATATCGGAGTCTGTTGTAGCAGTTTTAAAAGTAAAACTCAGCCAGGGCTTGGAATTATGCTTGAAGATATAGATGGTTATGAACAAGAACAAGTGAACAAGAACTCAAAATTGAATTTGTGGGATCCTACTCCGACGATGATTCGTCAATCGAAAACCTTTTCCACCAAGTCTTGCTGAGTTCAAAGCTCAATAATTATCTCGAAAATGATTTTTTTACTCTAGGTAAGGTACCTATATTTTATTTTTATTTATTTATTTTGTTTTTAACGTGATAACAATTTGAAAATGGAATTTTCGTTTTACTTTGCTTTGTTTTTTTTAAATAAATAACCTTAACCTTAAACAAAAGGCTATGAACTGTGGTTAATATTTAATTTGGGTATTATGTTGACTATAATATCTTTCCTGATATGGGAATGATTTTATTTGTTATATTACAAGATTTTCTATATCGGGAGTAAATTTTCTCGGCTTGTTTCCTGATCCACACTTGTCTTTATAAATATTTTCTCCACCCTTCTTTTTCTCCAACACAGTCTGTACCTTTTTATGGCTTATTGCAAATGTTGATTCAAACGTTTTTCTGCCTACCTGAATGTGATCACCGGTGTCATCAGGCAATATATAGGCTACAGATGTCGGTCTGCGGTATTGTTTGAATAAGACCGAGTAAATAAGTACCTTAAATAAAATAAAAGTATCAAGTGTGTTCGTGTAAACTTAGTAATAGAGTATTGTTTTAATTCTATCTACCTTGCTTTATGGAGTCTCCTTTACTGCAATATTCCTTAAAAATCTTCTCTTTTCTGTTGCAGATGAGAATCTTATATTCAAATTTGCACTTGCAATTCACCTAACCAGAGCAAAGAAACTTGTTAGGAAAACCATCAACAATTAATATTTCTTATAAATATTACCTACTATAGTACTATAATACCACCTAAAGTAAAACGAATTTAAAACAGACATATCTTCTGAAAGTTACCGCTGTGGCCATTTGAGGACATTAGGACAAGAAAATCAAAATATTAATAAAAACTTACATCTATTAATGTTTTTTTTTTTCGATTGTAACATTTTTTTATATTTTATACTCATTTCCATGTAAACGACGTTTCTTTTGCTCTACCTTAAAGTTCTGTTGATTACGTTTTAGGGCAACATGAAGCTTATCGTTATGTTTTAATCGGAGATGAGGCATTTCCTCTTAAGCAATTTTTAATGAGACCATTCCCTAATAGGCAGTCTAGAACCGGCAACCGTAATAAAAAGTATAATGAAAGGCTTTCCAGAGCAAAACGTAGTTGAAAATGTCTTTGGAATCTTAGCCAACAAATGGAGAGTAGGTATACCTTAGACCTATTGAAGTTAATATTAAAACTGCAATCTTAATTGTAAAAACAACTTGTATTTTATATAATTTTTTAAGAACAAAACAATGCAGCACTACTTATTACGAATATTTAGAAGGTAAGAGTGGCTGTTGGAAATCCCAACCCACTTAGGCCTGTTGGCCACGTGGATCTGTGATCCTCTTACATGGAAGTTTTTGTCAAACCAAAGTTCAGGTATGGGATAACCGATGTTCTCTGTGAGGATTCCTAATGTATTAAGAAGGTTGGCGTGGCCACTGTATAGTCGTTTTAAGGCCAGTAGTTGTAGTCGAGTGGTGTTAAATGAAACAGAATGTCTAATGCCGCAGAGGGGGTAGACCGCAAGGCTCCGCTTATGCATGGACATGCTGTTCTTTGGACTCTGCTTTGTTTAATGCAGTTGACTGCATTTTCTAAGGACGTCTACCAGGCGACCACCCCGTAAGTAAGTATCGGTGTTATGACCGATATGTATAGAAAGGGGGTTATGCGAGGTTGAAGGCACCATTGGCTTTTTTGCAAGAGAATAAAGCTACTGTATCTTTATTGACTCTTTCTTGAGTGTTAGGTTTCCAGGTTAGTTTCCTGTCAAAACCGAAACCCAGATATTTTGCTGTATCGGAAAATACTAAACTGGTATCGTTTATTGAAGGACGGTTTATAATTGGAATTTTGTATTTCTTGGAAAAGAGGACAAGATCTGTTTTATGGGGGTTTATTCCCAATCCACAGTGATCTGCCCAGCGGGTTAGTCTATTGAGATTTACATGAAGGAGTTCTTTAATGGTATTTAGACGCTTACCTGAAATGGCTATGGCAACGTCATCCGCATAGGTAATTACCCTGCTACCACCCGCTTCCAGGTATATTAATAGTTCATTAACTGCTAAGTTCCAGAGAAAGGGAGAGAGGACACCGCCTGGCGGCGTATCTCTCCTGACACATCTTTTAGCAGAAGTCTCACCCAGTTTGGAGTTGATTACCCTGTTTTTTAGCATAAGACTGCTCAGCACCCCAAGTGAGTCGTCTACCTGCAGAGTTAACAGCACAGTCGTGATTGCGGATGTGTTGACGTTGTTAAAAGCGCCTTCTATGTCCAAAAAAGCAACCATTGTGTACTCTTTATATTGTGGGGATAGTTCGATGTGGCTAGTCAGTGAGTGCAGAGCCGTTTCAACTGATTTTCCTTTACAGTATGCATATTGAGCCGTTGACAGAAGTCTTGGATCAATTTTAGCTCGTATATGGATATAAATTTGTCGTTCTAGAGTTTTCAGAAGGAACGATGATAGACTTATAGGTCTGAGGTCTTTTAGGACAACATGAGAACATTTTCTGGCTTTGGGAATGAATACTACATTGACTTCTCTCCATGATAATGGAATGTAGATCAGTTCTACACAGCTCTTCATAATATTTTCTAACAAAGACAGAATAATATCTGAGGACCTCTGCAGCGCGACAGGTGTTAAACCGTCTGGACCAGCAGACTTGTATGGTTTGAAGCTATACAGTGCACCGAGCAGTTTGTCTCTTGTAATCAGACTATGAAAGTTGGTCCCGGTTGCATTGGGCCTATTCGGGTTGCTACTGGAATTGGGAGCTACCTGGAAAGTGGGTGTCCAGTAGCAGGTTGAGAGATTCATCACTTTAGGTTGTCCAGGAGCCATCGGTTTTTTTCAAACAGCTAGGCATCATAGGATTTGTAGAGGGGATTTTTCTTAGCCACGATGCTTCAGAGGTTTCTGTATTTTGTCACAGAATGACCTCCAGGATTGTTGCTTTACTCAATTCTTTTTTATATAATTTGAGGGATTCTTTGTATGAGTCCCAGTCAATGACTTTTCTTGTGCTTTTTTCTACGTTTTCTACAAGAGTTTCTAAGCAGTCCTGGTGCTGATGTCCACCAATGTGGCTTTTTCTTGCCTCCAGTTCGAATAGGAGGGCGGGAAGAGGCCATATCCTGATTGAGAGCCAGAGTAAATTCCTTGACTTCCATGTCAAACTCATTGGTGTCACGCAGGGGACTTGATAGTTTAGAGGATAGTGTTTCTGACAGTATTCCTCTGTATTTTTGCCAATCAGTTTTCTGGTAGCTCCGGAATTCTGGTTGGCTGGGGGGAGCATCACTCAGGCTGAATTGGATGTATCTGTGTTCTGAAAAGGAGTGTTCAGACGATGCTATCCAGTTCGATAGCCTTTGAAGTTCTGTTCTTACCTTTGTCTCTTGTATAGAGCGGAGCGTATACGGGTGTCCTAATTCCACGAACCACGCCATAGTTCCTGGATTAGAATAATGTCTTTTTCGTTTTTTAGAAAGACGCAGGATGAATGCGGCAGAAGCCTTTTTTGAGTGATGGAGATCAATCTGGAGAAACCGTATGATTGCTACAGTCTTCCAGAGTAGCCTCCACCACGGTGCTGTTGAGGTCCTCCGATTCTGAAGATGTGCTTGGAGTCATCACTATCCATTTCTGGAAAGGATATCGACGCTCAAAGATCCAAGGTTGTTTTTTTTGGTGCCTCCGTTATAGGAGGAGGAGGTTGCTTATAGAGAGGTTGTAGACCTTCAAGTGTATAGATTCGAATACGAACCGAATCCTGCTTTTCGTCTGCGGCAGAGAGGTAAGGGATTCCTTATTGATCACGATCAACGCGCAACTATAAGATACCATTAGTTCCTCCAGTTTCGCGACTTTCCAGTTCTGAGTCGGAAGAGTCAGGTTACTGAGAACACTTTCTGGGGAGGAGGGTCTGCTGGGATCCAGGTACGAGTTCGAGGTCTGCTAGGGATGTCCTCCTTAGACACGACCTCGAGTTTTGCACCTGACCAAATATCTCCTAAGCCACCTATGGCCCTAGTGAAGAGATCAAGAGATCTCTGGTTGGAAGTGGTCCGGGGTTTTCCCGCATGATGGCCAAGAAGTTGCTCGAAAGCTTAAGCTTGACCTGCTGCCACCGTTCAGGTGTTATAGAACCGCGATCACTATTGCGTCCTTTAAGACTTCACTGAAAGAACCAGAGGTAAATGTGGGAGCTCTCACTAGCTGTATTAACGACCCAAAAAGAGGAACCAATGAAGCATTTAATGTACGTGAAAATTTTGTTACTTTCTTTAATAATGAAATTTAAATAAATCTTATTTTCGAATTATTCACCATCTTGTTTTAGTTCTGTACCAATTTCTTCCCATATTTCATCCTTCTTTCTTATATTTTTGTATTCCGGGTGTGCTAAATTCTTCTCTTTAATCTAACACACGTGGGACAGCGAAAAAACTCTGCAATCCCGCTATCGCCTCTCTGAGCTGACGCAGCTGTTTGAATGGTGCTATATCCCGCTATGTACTCGTATTTATTTCCCACGCGAAATTCGCTCCCGCTTCCGCGTTTCGCTTCGATTTGAGCAGTCAGGCTAATAATTTTGTGCTGGGCGTTTTTTCTGAATTCTCTTTTGGGCCTGAATGGTGCATTTACACCATTCAGTTTTCACTCTCATGCTCTTATGTCAACGTTTTTTTTTTTTGTTTTCTTCATTTGCCATTCGTTCATTGGCTCTGGCCAATTTTTGAAGTTTGGGTTAAACACGGGTTTCCCGCAAGGCTGCCAAGATGCGTGTTGGGCTACTCACTGCTAAACTTTTCAGTAATTCTAATACCGACTCTCAGTCATATGCAGATGTAGCAGCACCTTCTGTTGGTTCATTAGAGTGGTGCACTTGAGTGAGTTGGCTGGTCTGACTCATGCAGCAATGGAAAATAGTTGAGTCTTGACAGATAGCTCTAAAACCGGTTCAGGATGCGGCGATGGTATCCTTCTGGAGGACAGCAACGCTAAATTTTGTTCCACATTAGAAAAACTTGTGTCTGCCTTTAAAGCAGAAATACTAAATATGCAGTTGAACGCAGGCTGAATTCATTAAGTATTATTTAAGTTCCAGGTCCCAATGGGAGATTGCAGATGAACTTAATAGGCAAGAATTAGAGGATAGTTTCTCAAGATTCGAATCTACGTAAGAATTGCCTTCATCTGCGGTTAGAGTTTCCATTAATAATTAGGTTTCTTGTAACCCTAACTGGAGATGCCAACACTCTCTTTACTAATAAGAATCTTGATTTAAACTTAATTTCTGTCATTAACTGCTCAATGAATTTTAGAAATAAAAATACCCCTTACCAAGAAGTTTCCTTCTGGTGCAGTTGGCTGACCGGTGTTATCGCATTGTCGGAGAATAAGTCGCGTAGACTATATTTTTCTATCGTTGCCCATTCGTTTAACATTTTAATATCTCGGGATAAGCATCGCTCGTACGTTCACTTGAGAAGTGTGTAGAAAGCGTTCTGAACTACATTATCTCTCGAGGCAAGGACGCAGATGAAGCTAATGCTAAAAAATGTAGAATTGTAGCGAATGACGGTGATTAGCCGCCTATTTACAGCAGACTTTTTTATGAAAGTATGTTAAACAGACTGGCGCAGCAGTATCGGGAGGTGTCAATACCTAGGTCCCCAATAATGTGTATTACGTTATCATTTGCTTCTACTGTCTTCACGGAAGTGCTGAAGAAGTTCCTATCTGGTTTTGAAAAACACACTCGTATGACTGTAATATATATTCAGAGCTGCCTTTTACAGTTTTAACAATTTATTTGTCTATTCCATTTTGCGAATCGTGTCATATCTCCAAGTGCTTGCATTTGGAAACTCCTGCAATCCGAATGCCTGTTTGGACCAAAGTTTGCCTCCGGGCCTCTAGTAAAAATCAAACCTCAGTTTCTCTAAAAATTTGTTAGTGCCCGCAACGTCTTAAAAAATAGTTAAAAAGAGTAAGAGTCTATTGAAATTTTAATTGCATAAATTGGTTGGTATAATTGCATAAAAAAAAACTCGCCTATAAAGCGATATAGAATTCTTCATCTACACCTTTTCGGTTTGCCCGGGTCATGATGTTCTCGAATCATTTTAGATAGTTGAAAACGTCCCCAAACAGGCCGCTTAAAAAAGTTCTCTTCTTCCTAAAGTTGATCCCTTCATTTAAGTTCACCTAAAAAATGGGATAGGTAAACTCAGGAAGTCAAAGTCAGTTAGCAAAATCTATTAAAAGATTTTGTTACCTTCAGGCGAAAGCTTGCAATTCAAAAGTTTCTTACGAAAATATCTTCACTCAGACGCTCCTTCGAATGGAGAACAAAACAAATCGCTGAAGGTCATTTACTCCATAAAGCACTATGCCACCTGTTACCGCTACTGGCTTTGGTGACTAATTAAAATTAATTCGCCGAATACCCTCAAGTAAAAGTAACTCGTTAATTTCAAATGAGACCCCCATTCAAAGGCACAGCATCCCGAAAAGGGAATTCATGGAGAAAATTGAAAAAATCTATACTCCAGGAGTTTTTCTTTTCTCTTAGTTGCCATCAGCCCACGTCATCAGCTCATAACCCTACGGCCTTGCTAAGGTTGTTTTGGTTTAAGCCAGAGAAAATAACATTTATGAGCAACAAATGCGCCACAAGTCCCGAATGATTTTTACCCTCTCTCTTCTTCCTCGTCTTCTCAACTTCGTTCCTACATTTGTTATGGCAAACAGTTTGAATTGAAAAGAAGAACAATCAGAGATAATTTCTGATTGTTTTCGAGCCATCGTCAAAAAGGGCCGAATTCTTGGATTATGGCCACTTTACGCAAACTTCTCTTTGGGGTTTTATTTTAGCCTCTAGACTAGTTGACGGTAATTGCGTCAAATTGAAATTATTTTGAATAAAGGTGCGTTCGATCATTGGTATTGAGTAAAAGCTCAACACAATGGGACAGCTAAAGAAGACCAGACACATGTGTATAGTAAAATAAATAAGACCTCCTAGCCAACTCTGTCGACGGCAAATATTTGAGATAGTTAATTTCACTTTCAACTCCAAACATGAGAACGTCTGAGGTTGAAGAAATAGCTTATGATTTATTGGGTGAAATTTATAAGATTTATAAGTCTACAGAACTAGTAAAGGGTTTTCCAATAAGGACTTGACAACTTTGAATTTAATTTGTGAACGAACTCTTTCACTAATCATCAAACTGTCACTGTCAATTTATTCAGTAAACTCAACATTTTCATCATGGTAAAGTACACGAACGAGCAACGTCTGCAAATTAAAAAATTTTCTACCGAAATTCGGAGTCGGTGACAACTTTAAGAGCGTTAACTCCAATTTTCAGTCGTAATTCTCGCCCTAGTAGACAGGCAATAACAAATTTAGTGCAAAAATTTGAGTCTACATATTCAGTCAATTCGACGGCGTTCACAAGGCTTGGTTATCGCGTATTTTGCGTAAGGATCTTGGTTTACACCCATACAAGATCAAGCTGACTCAAGAATTGAAGCCGATGGACCATTTCAAGCGACGTACGTTCTCCGATTGGGTTCTGAAGAAGATGCGCCAAGATGATGAATTTCATCGCAAAATCATCTTCAGTGACGAAGTTCATTTTTTGCTCAATAAGTAAAATATGCGTTATTGGTCGGGTGAAAATCTTCATGAATCACCACTTCATCCACAAAAAATAACTGTTTGGTGAGGTTTGCATGCCGGCGGCGTTATTGGGCCATATTATTTCGTCGACGATAACGATCGTCACGTTACTGTGAATGGTCAGCGTTATCACGCCATGATCACCGATTGTTTTTGACCCGAATTGGAAGATATGGACTTGGGCGACATGTGGTTTCAACAGGATGGTGCCACAAGCCACACAGTACACGCTACAATCGATTTATTGAAGAATAAGTATGGTGAGCGTGTTATCTCAAGAAATGGGCCAGTCGATTGGCTGCCTCGTTCGTGCGATTTAACGCCGGTTGACTATTTTCTGTGGGGTTACGTTAAGTCATTGGTTTATGCCAACACTCCGACGACGCTGGAAGAGCTCAGAGCCAACATTGAACTCGAAATAGCGGCCGTTTTGGCCGAAATGTGTGGCCGAGTCGTTGAAAATTGGTCTAACGATTCGACCGCTGCAAACGTGCCCGCGGTGGCCATATGAACGAAGTCGAGTTCCATTCATAAATGTTTTGATTGTACTTCAAGCCGATAATAAAATTTAAAGTCAAATGGTTTGCGTTTTATTTAAAAAAAAAAGTTGCCAAGTCCTTGTTGGAAAACTCTAGAAGAACAAACGAAACACCACAGCCTGTGGGCAAAGGCAGGTGGAAATTATTCGTAGGGGAATAACTAATTTCTTAGCTGATGAAGCGAGTGAGACTGGAAGTAATTTTTTTTTTTTTGATGAAACGTCATAAAGTGCACTACATCTAATAAAAAAATTAAAAACACTTATAACATTTTATTCAGTGTACCTATTTTATTATTAAAATGTTTGAGGAATTTACAATTATTTGCAATATTTGTTATTTTAAAATTAATAAGTTTGTACATGTTAAAGTTAACAACTTTAAGTCAGCCGCAAAGCTAAGTCTTCGGGTCAGTCCAGTGGTATTACTCAGGATTGTTGGTTATTGGTTGACGTGCATATTGCCTCACCCGTATGAAGTGCATTCTCGCATATTTTGCGACTGTCTCCGGAATTTCTTACATACCATGGTGCCTTGACAATGTCTCTTACGACTGTGTTTTGGAAGTACACTATACGTCCATACTGGTTTGAGTATCTGTTCACAAATTAAAAGTTTATTTTGTATCGATAGTAACGATTTTCTACCAATGAGCCAATTAAGTTTTCTTTCTAACGTTTGCCTTTCATCTAAGCCTGGCATCTAGATTCAGGCCCAGCTATTTCTCTGAATTAGAGTAGGGAATTTCAACTCCAGTAGCAAATATAGGGAAATAAAGAATTTTTTATTTGTGAAGTTTACATGAGGTGATTTTTAGCTATTCAAGTGAATTCGGTTATTTTTGGTTCATCTTTGAAGGTATTCAGTTGACTCGCGTTCGGTTTTCGTAACTGTGTCATCAGAAAAAATAGATTTTGTACAATTTGAAGGTGTTGCTATGTCATTGGTAAAGAATAGATATTAAACTGGAACTAGGATACTTCCTTGTGGGACTCCAGTCTGATCCGATATTCTTTTGGAAAGAATGGTTTTATTTTGCTAAGGAGGCCATGCCATACATGCCAAACTTTGTCAAATGCGTAAATGAGTAAATCATTTTACTCGTATTCTCCAGAGCTTTTTCGATGACGTTACAAATCCGATGTAGATGTTCTATGGCCGAATGTCTATCTCTGAAATCAAATTGATATTGTGGAATCATATTTCGGCCAGTTATGAATGGACTTAGACTCTTTAGGAAAACCTTTTCGAAAAGTTTAGATAAAATGGCTAAAAGAGAGATTGGTCTGCGAGATGATGGTTCATGAGGGTGTTTGCCGATGAACGTTGTTTTTAAATGTTTGAAGGTCATAATGACTAGGAAATGAAGAGCTCGGCAGGTTGTTCCACAGCCTCGAAATTGAGCTTGAGGGTATCCTGATGAGCATTCATAGTGAAACAGGTGTTAGGGTAAAAAAAAAGTTTAAAGGGGAGGAATGCTACTGACAATTTCGGTGGAGAATTGGTGATGTAAATAGTGATAGAAAAAGATATGGCAGGAGACATTGTAGCGAGAATGGTTTCGACGATGCAAGTTCCATTCATGCATAATGCCTGACTGTTTAAATTTCGGTTTAACAACACAGCATTGAGTTAAGCATTAAGTTCCCTTTTATTCGTTGTTCCCAAATGCTATTGCTGTTAATATCGGAATATAAACGCTGCCGTTCCCATTCTATTGCCATTGAGAATAAACGTGAATCTGGAAATGAATACGAAAAGCTGAGAGTACTGTCGTGGAAGGAAATATATTGGATTAGAAGTAGCAGAGAATAGATCAAAATGGAGATTAAAAAACGTGTCAAAAACAAAACGGAGCCCAGTGTGTCTAAGACAACTTGAATTGAACATTCCGAAAGGTAATTTCGAATTGATTAAAGAAGAGATTCGTCTATCCTAAATGCACACAAAAGAGAATGATATCAAATTTCTTTGAAATATCAAGTGCAACTACGAGTAGGTATCTTGCTTTTTCCAGAGTGGACTTTAGTTCCACTTTTCAAGTTTCAAGGTATTTCATGACTTGATGGTTTATCAGAGTTTCCATGATATTGGAAAGTAAGTGCAACGGGTTTGTAGGGGGAGAAAAAACAAGATTCACCCTTTTTAAGAACGGGCTAGATACTCGTAAATGCTTTTTTCCATCTTCTCGGAGAGAATTGTAAGGAGTAGGTTTGATGAAAATGCGTACACACTGTTTTTGGCAGCGTAGAAGTACACCGCTTGAGAAGATTGAGAATATGTACAATATTGACCAGCGAAATTATGTATGTTAAGATCTATGAGTACTCTTGCTACTACACGAGTTCAAAAGCGTATTCGTCTCATTGAATATTCGATGCGCTTAAGTGTAAGCGGAGACAAATCAAAATCGGGAAGCGTTGAGCTTTCCACAAAATGTGCAGTAAGGAGATTGTCCTTATCCAAAAAGCTGACAGTTGAAATATCATTATAAATGCGCGTTGAGATGAAGGATGGAGCAGAATTTCTGATATGTTTGACGAACGACCAAAAATTTGTACTACGTTTGGGACTTTTTGCCTTAGTTTTTGATCGTATTCAAATTTCACTAACTTTGGGGAGGAAATACATGTAAAATTTAAAAAAAAATAAATTTTTTCATAAAATGTTAGTATCTATAACATGTTAGGAATATG
Source organism: Volucella bombylans (assembly GCA_949129095.1). Lineage (NCBI taxonomy): Eukaryota > Metazoa > Arthropoda > Insecta > Diptera > Syrphidae > Volucella > Volucella bombylans. The sequence continues at coordinate 106,082,822 of OX422143.1, read as the reverse complement.
TCACCAAATTTTGAAAACTTTATTTAAAGTATTTCTCATGTTATAACTTGTAAACGTGTCTCTCCTATACTTTGCGATCGAGCGCCGCCGTCAGAAGTGTAGTTGAGTGGTCTTCTTAGGGTACCTGCTCTTTGAGTTCCCTTACCTTGAAGCCTTTCTATTGTTAAAAATTAGGGTGAGCAGGTGTTTTAAAGTTTTTCTATATAATGCTTCCAAGAAAAGGACTGTTTTATAGTTATTATTAAATACAATACATTAGAGACGGCCAGAGCCGGCGTTGCTGTTAGTTCAGCATAGTTTAGTTTTGTAGCTCATTCTGTACGGAACGAATTTGAAAACGAATAAATTTAAAAATGAGTTCAGATCCTAAAGGAAATAAAAGAGAATTAGCTCGGCCAGCATGAGCGCGTAAACAAAAATTTTATGGAAATTAGTATTCCAAAAAGAAATATGAAACCGAACAATCGATCACAGTTTCAATTTCAGTTTATATACAGTTTATATTTATATCACTTAATTTATTCTTACATGCTAGACCAAAAATGCTTAAAAACTATCTTAAGTAACTTACAATTATCTTATACTAACTTAATGGCCCCATGTGGGCACTAATGTCTTAACTATAGCTCAAACTAAGAAAATATTTTTAAAAATTTAGTACATGGACTCTTTTAATTTTAATTTTATTATAAAACTTAAAACTAAAAGGCTACAGACTACCTAAAAATAAATCCTAATCTACTCAAGTTACTTATATCTAATACGTACATAATACATATATACTTAATATAAAAATATATGTAAGAAATAAATGTATTTTATTTAAAATACTTTTTAAAAAGAAGTCGAAGAGTGGAGCTCTTGATTTCTGAGTCTTTATTGTATAAGCGTTACTTAAGAACTAACTTGTGCTATCGCAGATAGCCAGTGTTTTTCATAATTCATCTTAGGTGCAAATGACTTTGTCAGCGTTTTGTTTCTTTGTTCTTTATATCAGAGTTTTATCTTAATGACAATGAAAGGAAATGGTACGAGTATCATGTGAATATTTGATAGTAAAATATGAGTGTGGTTGCATTTCCTTTGTTAGAAATAAAATATAGAGATTAAAAAATGCTTTTACTTCTTTCTGTGGTTATAACCCCTCCCTCCTTAGAGAATTCCAATGGCTTAAAAGTAACCGTTGGGAGGCTTATGTTTGTAATGGATTTTTTATTTTTTAATTTTATTCTTAAATAGATAATTACAAATATTACAATTATTATTACAACCGCAAATGTTACCAAGTTGTAAATATTGTGTTTATGTATTTTGGATTCTAACATTTCTATATTATCAATTGATTTAAAGTTTAATTCTTTATAGTAATCTTCTGTAAAGTTATAATTTAACAATGGTATAATTTTGAAATTATTTTGGTATAATTTTTTGTTATAAGTTTTATTTCCTATTTCTATTTTACAATCTTCTAATTCTAGAATATAATTTCCTTCTAGAGTGTAATCTAGATTGTTACAATTTTGTTTGATTTTTTCTTTTTGCAAATTTTTGATTATTAGATATTTTTCTTTATTTATGATTATATTTTCTTCTTCAAATTTTTCGGTTTTACAATCTAAGTTGGCGTTATTTTTAAATAAGTTTCTAATGCAATTGTCTTTTATTTCTTGTAAGTTTTTAATTTCTTTTGTTACATAGTAAAGAGTTTTGTTTGTTTCGATCAATTCGTTGCTAGGTAGTTTTATTATTTTATTCTTTACAGGGAATGTTTGTATATAAATTTTGATAAATAGGTTTTCATTATAAGTTGCCAAGGTTACCTTTAATTCTTTAAGTTTATCGAAATTTATTTCATTCTCAAATATCTCTTGAACTCTAAAATGTCTTGTGTAAGGACACCTGTTCTACTGGTCATAATGATGTCAGATATTTTTCCTATAATTTCCTGTACTTCTAATAGGTTTTTATTAAATTCGATTTCCATACGTAGGGAATTGATTTCGCTTTTGATTTCTTTATATTCATTTAATGTTTTTGAACTTTGTTTAAAAATATCTTTTAATTGTAGAAATTGTTCATTGAATTGTTGGTTGATTTTTACCTGTTTATTATTATTTTTCAATAATTCCTCGTTACTTTCTTCTAAAGCTTTTAAACTTTGTTCTATACTTTCCCTATCGTCATCGTCCATAGTTCCGTATACGAATTTCATTCCTTTTCCGATAATATTTATCAATCCTCTTTTGTGTATTATATGGTGGGGAATTATTGTTTGAAGTTTTATTTCTAGAGTGTCTAATTTTTGTTTTTGCTGATCATCTTTATCAGGTAAGGTTTGATATTGGTCTTTCAATTGATTAATTAGTATTTGGCACTCTGTTAGATTAATTAAGTGTAGGATTATATTATAGTCATTAATCAGTTTTACTTGACCTTCTTGTAATAGAAAGAATTCTCTATCTATTTTGGTTATCTCGAGATCAGATCTCACTAGGATGATTATTGAAAAGAGAGTTATTACTGTTATTGTCTTCATTATGGGGTTTGGTGAATTTCTTTTTCTTTCGAAACTGGTCCTTATGAAGTAACTGTTTTCTGATTAACTGAGGTTTAACTAATAACTTTTTATCGTTAATTTTAATTAGTTTTACTTTTTTGTGTTTTGTCTTTAATTTATTAAAGTTTTCAGGGCTGTTTACCTTCGTGAAATTTGGGTTTATATCTGTATCTATTCTATTTTTATTAATTTTCTCTAAAATTTTGTTTTTTGTATTTTCTATTCTTTCGAATATTGTTTTGTTATTTATTTTCCCTAAATGTATATCTATAGGTTTTTCTTTGGTTGTCAGATGTATTGTTTTGTTATAGATATTTAAAGATTTGATTACTAGATCAAAGATATTTTCTGATCTTTCCAGCAACCTGATGTGCTCGTTTAAGGTACTGTGAAGACGCTCTACGTCTGAATTCCCAGTATGCCTATAGGGGGTGGAAAAGTGAATTAAAATCTGTTTTTCTTTGAAATAACTTGTTATAGAATAGGTTTTAAACGTGGGGTCGTTATCTATTGTTGAATCATATAGCTGAATAGTTTTTCTAATGCATTCAATATGTCTTTTTGGTTTTTTGACTTCAATCTTTTTGCTGCTGCAAACTTTGAGAATTTATCAATGCAAGTGAGATACTTGTTTTTGTTAGACAAGATCCATATATCTAAGTGATAATGGATATGTGGTCCTAAAGGGGTTTCAGTTTTTTTCAAAAGGGAGTTTAATAGGATTTCGCTCTATCTTTAAGTTACAGGTTTCGCAATTATTTGTTATCTTAGTGATCTGGTTCTTTAGGTTTGGGAAATAATATTTCCTTTTCAATTCCAGATAGAGTTTCTCTATGCCTATATGATTGAATTCTAAATGCGTTTTGTGAATAATGTCTTCTATTTCCGGTAGGTCAAAAATATCTATTAAGAAGATTTTTGTTCTTAACAATCTCTGGTTATTATGTTTGTTTTTCCAATGATTTTGGAATTTCAGAAATAATTCATCGTCTTTTATGTAAATTGCGTTTTGGTGGTCTACATCAATTTCAGATATTATTTTTTCGAAATCTGCTTTACTAAAGGTTTTTCGGATAATTTCCATCCGGCGTTTATTGAAAGGAAAGGTGATATTCTCGCTGTTTTCTCTACCGATTTTTACGATGATTTGTCTAATAAATGAGATTAGGTTAGAACTGTCTGACTCGTTTGAATGTTGAGTAGAGACTAATTCTATGGCATTTATTTCATTTAATTTTATACGAGATAAAGCATCGGCTACTTTATTCTCTTTACCTTGGATGTACTCGATGTTGAAGTCATATTCTTCTAACTTGACCTTCCATCTTTGTAATTTTGAGTTAGGTTCTCGTAGGTTTTGTAACCATACCAGGGGCCTGTGGTCTGTAAATATTTTGAATTTCCTACCATACAAGTAATGGCGAAATTGTTTGGTTGCCCAAACGATAGCTAAGAGTTCTTTCTCTATGGTTGAGTAATTACACTCATGTTTGTATAAGGTTCTAGAAGCAAAACAGAGTGGACCATGAGATTGACTCAATACTGCACCAATTGCGTAGTTGGATGCGTCAGTTGTTAAGGTGAATTCTTTGGTGAAATCTGGATGTCTGTTTAGGAGGTCATCAGACATTACCAATTTTAGTTTTTTAAATAATTCTTGGTAGTCAGGATCATTTATATCTATTTTTTCATCTTTTTTGAGACAGATTGTCATTGGTTTTATAATTTTTGCATAGTCCTGGATAAACTTGCGGTAATATCCAGTTAAACCCAAAAATGACTGAATTTCTTTTACCGTTTTTGGCATTGGGAAATTTTTGATAGCTACTATTTTGTGCGGGTTTGGTTTGATTCCATTCTGGGTGACTATGTGTCCCAGGAATTCGGATTCTTTTTTTAAAAAGTCACATTTATTAAGCGAAACCTTGAGGTTTGCTTCTTGGAGTGTTTCGAATATTTTGTTCAAGGAATCTAAATGCTCTTCTAAAGACGTGGAAAAGACAATTATGTCGTCAAGATAGACATAACATTTTTTTCCAACAAAGTCTTTTAACACTTCATTCATCATCCTTTGAAAGGTAGCTGGCGCGTTTTTTAACCCGAATGGCATTCTCAACCATTCGTAGTGGCCAGACAATGTACTGAACGCTGTTTTTTCTCGATCTGCAGGATCGACTTCTATTTGGTGGAAACCTTTCGTAAGGTCTAAAGTGGTAAAATAGTTTGCTTTACCTAGTTTATCTAGAATGTCATCCATCAAAGGGATAGGAAATTTATCCTCTTTTGTAGCATTGTTTAGTTTACGGTAGTCGATAACTATTCTCTAGTCCTTTTTACCTGTTTTATCGGCTTTTTTTGGTACAACCGATATTGGGGCACTGTACGGGGAGACACTAGTCTTTATGATTTTTTGGTCTAGTAAGTCTTTTATTTGTCTATCTACTTCCTGTTTATGTATCTCAGGGTAGCGATAAATTCTAGTGAGGATGGGCACTTCATTAGTGGTGGGGATTCTATGTTTCACGTGGCTTGTGAAACTTAGATCATCACCTTTGTGGTAGAAGACTTTTTTATGTTTACTTAAAAGTTTCATTAATTTCTTATTTTCCTCGGCGTTTAGATGGTCGATTCTTTGCTGTTCCAAATTTTCGAACAGTGTAGAATCTGGTATCATATTTTCCAAGTGATTAATTTCTTTGTGATATTCTTGTTCATCTTCCTCGGAAAAGAACAGAGGAATTATTTCATTGTTTAATTTCAATGTTTTGCTCTTGAAATTAATTTCGATATTGTTTGGATATAAAATATTATTTCCAATCAAACCGTCAAATTGGTTATTAAAATTGTGAATTTGAAAAACACAATCTGTTTGAGTCTGGAAAATGAATTTTCCTTTGGGGATAACTAATTCTTCATTAATAAATATAGGTGTTCCCACAGTTTTGATTTCTAAAGGGGTTGTTCTTTTTCTTATTAAATGTGATGGCGCTTTTTCCCTATTTATCAAACTATTAGTTGCACCAGTGTCTATTAATAGTTTGACTGTTTGGTTTGCTTTCCTTAACACAATAAAGGGGAGTTGTGGGTTTGGTCCGAGGCTGCTTCCTGAAAACCCTGTTCTTCTTTATTGTTATTATGATTTACCTGAACTTTCTTTAATTGGCTTGATGTAGGATCTACTTCCATAGGTTTGATTTGTTTGGATGGGGGTTTATAATTTGGATTGTAATTTTGTCCTTTATAATTTGGATTGGGATTATGATAATTAAAAGGAGGTTTAATATAAGTTGGATTTTTTGGGACAAAATTATTTTGATGTTGTTTAAAGTGATTACCTTGGTTGTTTTGGTTATTTTGAGGTGGTTTTGGATCAGAATGAATTTTGGGCGTTTCAAGGAGTTTTTTGGTATGTCTTCTGACTTATCGCTTAAAAAGTCAGCTTGTGTCAGCTCATGAAGGGCTGCTTGCAGATTTGGTGGTTTTAGCGCGAACAAAACTGTCCTCATGTGAACGGGTAAGCGTTCTTTGAATATATTTAAAGCAGTTAGCGTATTGTGGGGAATTTCGTCGTTCTTCCCTTCTTGCACCGTCTTCTGGTTGAGGTCGCAGAGATTTTTCTGTATGTCATTGTAAAAGGTTATGACGTTGCCTTTATAAGGTGTTTGACGTAGTTCATCGTAAAGCTGAAATGAATCTTTAATTTCTTTCCACGTTTGCAAATGAGAGTGAATCTCAATGCAACGCTTCGCTTTTCCTATTAATTTGGACTTTAAAATGTTTATGCACATTGTTTGGGATTGACTATCATATTTATTTAAAGTAGGTGTGATTCCGTCTACGTTTGTAATGAACGTGTAGAGGTCATCCCTTCGTCCGTCGAAAGCATTAAGCTTCTCGATATATTTAAGGGGGTCAAGGGTTAGTGTAAGATACATTTTGGTATTTTTATCTAGTTTTGATTTGTCAGATATAAAAGTTTCTAAATTTGGCAAATTATTTCGTTCGATATTGGACAAATTTGGTTCTATAATATAACTTAAATTATTCTTAGAATTATTCTTACTATCGTTATTAGTTAGTTTCTGGTTTTGGTTGTCTTCGTCTGATGATTCGTCTGTGTATCCAGAATAGGGTTTTGGTTTTTTATTCTTCTTGAATGTTCTTTTTATGAAACTCATTTATTTTGTGATCACTTGATGTTTTAATTTTATTGTTGTCAACTAGTTATCTTCTATAGATTTTGTGGCATTACCATTTAGAATTGGGGTGAGTGACTTAACTAATTGATTTTAGAATTTTTAAAGTGTTCTAATAACTTAGCATCGTTTTTATTATTCACTTCGAATATACCGTGTTTAGTTGTTACTTCGTGTATTCTTTTGCGTAGAATTTTTGTACGAATATACTCGTAATTTCACTATTTCGAGACGGTAAAAACGAACGGTTGAATTACAAAACTTTAAAATCCGATTCTAATATTCCCTTTCGTGGGTTGACCGTAATTTTTAAAACTTTTTGTAGGTTTTTATTTGCGGATACCATAAATATATAACGGCATCCTACCGACTGCGCCAGAAATAAATGTATTTTATTTAAAATACTTTTTAAAAAGAAGTCGAAGAGCGGAGCTCTTGATTTCTGAGTCTTTATTGTATAAGCGTTACTTAAGAACTAACTTGTGCTATCGCAGATAGCCAGTGTTTTTCATAATTCATCTTAGGTGCAAATGACTTTGTCAGCGTTTCGTTTCTTTGTTCTTTATATCAGAGTTTTATCTTAATGACAATGAAAGGAAATGGTATCATATGAATATTTGATAGTAAAATATGAGTGTGGTTACATTTCCTTTGTTAGAAATAAAATATAGAGATTAAAAAAATGTTTTTACTTCTTTCTGTGGTTATAACCTGAGTATATATATATATAGTTTTTTTTTTCTTAAAACTAACTTAATGCTACCTAAAACTAGTTAAGTAAGCCATGGCTAAACAAAAAATAAAATTAGACTGAACCACTTTGCTTCAGATGAAGCTACCCATTACTGGAAGCATTCGACGACGAAGCTTCCTCCCCTTCAACTAGCCACCAAAATTGCTGCTTCTGCTGAGTCACGGCCCTCATGTAGCGACTCACTATCGACCTACTGAACCGGAGACGCCCCGCACTGCCATGTGCGACGTCTCTGTCTAAGTTGAATCGCCTGTCCCCAGCTGTCCGAGCGACATGGAAGATTAACGGCACCGCTGATCTATCCTGGATCAACCCTATCTGATCTAGGTAGAGGAATGCTTCTGGTGGAACGAAACCGTCAGAGCGCACACTCTCGTGGTAAAGATGATTGGGGTAGTAAGCCCCAGATATCAGGTTATTCGTCGAGGTCATTGCTCTTGCAACGTGTCTTCGAGTCAACTTAATAACGAAATTGTCCACTGTTATTAGGTTCGCCATATTGTATAAGACCTCATTAGAATAGAATTTTATCTACTCAGACTCTGGTGTTCTTTATAAGCGAAGACAAGCCCTCTCAAACACCCGAATCTTTTTCAATAAACTTGCTCTCAAGTTGAACCACACGGGACATCCAAATACAATCATAGATCGGATAAGGGCCATGTAGCAAATCACATTCACCGTCACATCGAGTTGGCTGTTGTAAAACAGTCTATTTGTAAGGGCAAAAACGCCTTTGGCTCTGGCCAGAGCAACATCTATATGTTTGTTAAATACAGATATTGATCTAGCCAGATCAACAAGTGCCATTAGTGTGGACATTCATTATAATTCTTTGCACGGCTATCGGCTTATTGAATTTTTTACGGTGTTTATTCCATTATCAGAACTAGTTATATGTAGTGAGTGTAAAAAGACAGTGAAATTTAAAGAGGATACCGAATACTATTATGCAGCGCTGGAATTGCTGACTAATCGGTAAATCACTTTAAATGCATTTTTCTCAAAAACATATTTTTTTAAATCGGCATGAGCGATAACTCAAAAAGTTTGTTGTCAATCGCGCTGAAATTTTGCACACATTTTTTCAATAATATTATTGGTTTTGAAAAAATTGGTTGAGAAATTTAGTTTAAAATTCAAATAATTTTCTTAAAGTGTTTCAATCGGCAAAGTTTTGTTTTTTATTTTTTTTAGGTTCATCTACAAAATATAACATTTTTAAACACTCAGAAATGTCTGAGCTGAAGCTAGAAGCTACGCCATTCAATAACTCTCGCTGCGACCTTCCAGGAAGACTGGACTGTAATTCGGTCATTTTGAAATGTAGAAAAAAAAACGACAATTTTTTTGTGATAATTAAAAATATATATAAACTATACCGCAAGTTTCAAAAACATCGAATGAATTATTCTTTAAAAAAAAAAAAATTTAAATCGAATAAATTTCACGTGTATATATGTATCTCCCCCCTTAAGGGGTTCCCCCGTGTGACGACCTGTTTTTGAAGCATTTTTTGGGAATTTTTTTTTGGCGTCTAATAACAGGATAGAACTTTAAGTTTTTATCATTTATTTATTACTATTTCAAGAGAAAGTAAGTTGCACCACTCCGAAGGCACCCTCCTTGAAAAAAAAGGACACTCACTCCCTCCACGATTTCGGCTGATTGGCTTATCTAAAAGAGAAGACAAAAACAGTGTTTTAATCTGTAAGCCTAAATGCATGGGTTTACTCCAGACATCATTTGAAAATATTGAAAATTGGGTTTTTGGAAGATTTCGAAAAAAAAGTTTCGAATTTCATGATTTGAATTTTAGGATGATTCACCAGAGTGACCGGTCTATATGTGCTAAGTCTACCATATAAATTTGAAGAGGAAAGTTTGAAAAACACAGTTTTGAGAGAAACGCGTTTTAAATTTCAAGTACGGTTAAAACTATGAAAATCTAAATTTACCATCAATCTGCGATGCGAAGTTTGACAAAACAAGTGGCCACAAAAATGTCATTCTATACTTGTATAACCATGTCTATAGTTGTATAAGTGCACATTTGTAAAGAAGGGTCGCAGAGCCGGCTTCCTACTTCTCAACTCAGCGCTCCGAACATTCAAATTTAAAATAAATCACTTTACCAGCATAGAATACACAAGCAAAAAAAAAAATTAATTTTTTCAACCCATCACACGGGGGAACCTCCTTCAGAAATGCCTTGTGCAGTCATTATAGGCCCTTTTGAACTTTTTTAAGTTTTCTTCTGTCGGGTTGGTCTGGTTACAGATTCAGTTATACCACGCCCTATCTTTTCCAGATTGGAACAGAAATTGTATTGTCGTGGAGTTTGGTAAGCTACATCATTACTCACGTAAATGGTGAGACCGCGGTGAGAGAAGAATATTTTGTAGTTTGTAGTCAGGTAGCTTCAGACCTGAGTGATCTGAGAGCTGTGAAAGGGGATCTAGCTGTGTTTCACCAGGTGGTAAAACAGCTGGACTGTATTTAAGGACGTGGACGTACACAGAGAAGTGTTTACTTCCTTGTCCGCGTATATTTGCGACATCCGCTCTGAAACTCTTGAGCCATTATGACAATTGACAAACATAAAAATTCACAAACACCGACGATACTAAGCACAGCTGTGAAGTAAAAATCCAAAAGTTGGTATACCGAATCAAATTGTTTTAGGTGTTTGTTAACATAACAAAATTAATACCCACAATCCGCTATCCGTCGCTTGTTACATACACTCAGTCACTGTCCACACTATATGGTAATGTAATAGAGCAACTGCTGGACTGAATGCAGGGATCATTATCACGTCAGCAACTTTCCAGTGACAGGACAGTCCCTAAGCGTGGCTTGGCTACAACTGCAGATACTGAGAAAGATTTTCCGCTCCTTCATTACTTAGTTCATAGTTATTGGCATCACGTATGCCTCCACTTTCGAGTTCGACCTTCTTTTTTTTGGCTCAGTATTTAGACGCACGTGTTTAGAGCACAGTGAAAGTAGGCATAATGTTTTTTTTTTTTGCACTGCCTAGAATTCTAGAGTCAAATGATACCAAAGACATTCTTATTTTATGACGCATATGACTTCGAGGATGCAGCTCGCTGTATGAATTTCAAGGAGAGGAAGATTCAAGATTCTAATAATAGCCCAATACATTCAAATACATTTCAAATATTCTTCTTTTATTAATCGTTAAAATGTGTAACGCTTACAATGACATATTTCTCCAATGCATCTGCATTGGTACTGCGCCGTTTGTGGGGTTGGCTGAGTTTGCGGACCTAAGAACTATTCTACAAGACGCTCTATATTGAATTTCCTCGTTAGTGAGCCTATTAGGCTGCTGGTGTTACTGCATTTGAGAAATCCAATTCTTTTTCTTTCGGGGTTTTTTTCGAACCTCGGCTGAAATTAGAGATTCAATTATTTTTTGGACCGAATTTTCCGACGACCTTCGTTGGATATTGTAAAATCAGCGGATTTACTTAGCTAAAGTTTTCCTACTACGTTGTGATAATTCTTTTATATTTCTCGAACTTCGCCCAAGATTACGATGCGTATGTTAAAGCTGAACGAACCAATGTCATGTACATATATCATGTTTTTGGTATCGCTCGGCTGATTATAAGCTATAATATGGAATATTCAGAGAAAGTGACAGTGACTGTTTACGGCTCTATATCACCCTTTTCTTCATTGGGAGTATCACCACGTGTATCTTCAACCGAAAATTGGAAAAATTAACAAATGAAAACAGAAAAAAGAAAATCAAATCAAATCCTATATAGCACTATTTAGTAATAGAGATTTTAAAAACCACTACACGATACATTATTCCAGTAACCAGTGGGAAATCTTTTATGAAACTCTTGTCCTTCAATCAAAAATGAATTAAGGTCTTTTATCCATGTTGCTCCAACCATCACTTATCTCTTAGAAACGAACTCCCCAGATTGTTCCTTAAAGTTTTGAAGACACTCTCTTACGACAGAGAAAATTAATGCACGTGTAAGTTATTCAATTCCCGGTTTTGTTGTATCCTTTTGCCCCACATTAACCTCACATAATCACCTACACTTGAGTTATCTCATAAGTGGAAGTAAGTACTAATAAATTTATGAACCAATGAATAACGAAGAACAAACTTTAGAATGACACTTTTAGCAAACTTAAATTAAACTCAAATCCATGGAGAGAAACTTTAAAGGAATATTGTTACCTTCACTATATGCCGACGTACCAGCTAAATCAGTCAACTGTTGAACGACATGTTCCACCCTTTTGAACCCGTGTCTTATTTGCCTCCCAGGAGAAGTCATCCTAATTTGTTTCCAAAAATAAGAAATTCCCTTGTTTCTCGTTTGCGTTTGCGGCCTCTGTTTGGCTGATGAAAGAAGAAACCTATACATAAATGGGAATACCCATACTTCATAGTTTACCTGACACAAGGACTCCTGTCAGTGTGCAAATGATGTAGAAGTAACTCTTTCCTTTCTACTTATTCGTAGTTTTTCATAAATTTTTAATGAAGTGAAAGTGACAGAATGAATCGGAATAAATCCAATTGGCAGGTTCCGATTTTACGCCTCAGAGTGCGTAGACAAAGTTAGCGATTTTCGTTTCAAATATCAGAAACGCTGTCTTAATTAATGGTCACTACCGATTTCCTTAAATTAGCAACTTCAAATACATTGGGATAATTAGTGCTGAAAAAGAGCGGTAAGAGGTCGGGCTAGACGCATTTCACATTTCTTTAGAAATTTAAGGGGAAGATCATCAAGTCCAACAGAATAGTTCCGAAGTCATAGACACTGATTATAAAGTTGTTTGTGGGCAGCTATTTAAGTAGAAAAAGTAAGAGAGGTCGGGTAAAAAAATTGCGAAGAGATTTTCAATATTTTGGTGATCGCCCGAGGACTTATCAGGAAAATTGAAATATGAGAGATAGTTATCTGTTGATCAACTGAAATATTCGTTTGTGATTGGAAATGAATGTCTGGTGCATTCGGTTTAAGTACTAGATATATCAGATCTTATTTTTCTTGTTATGAAGAGAGCGCAGCTCTTTATTATACCATGGTGATGAAAATGGGGGATGACTTTTTGGTAAAAGAGATTCAGATTAGCAGAATTCCGGTATAAAAGCATGTGAGAGCATTGTTATCCGTAAGGTTAGGATTATCGTAGAAAAAGTTAGAATTGGACCTATGAATATTAAAACTGTAAGAATACTCATAGGAAACTGGATTACGATAACAGGGAGGATGGTAGCTCTCCAACTTAGATAGAAGATGTCTACTTTCTAAAACACAAATATATGTACACAAAACGTGTACCAGTGGGGAAGAATAAGTAGGTCGAGTTTTCTGCCAATGTCATATTGTGACACCACTTAATTGATACAGACAAGAGTCAGTAAGGCAGGCGATAAAAAAATTTTCTAATCATCTTTGGATTGTCGTTACTATATATTTGTATTTGTCCGCAGGACAGCCTTTCACATACTCGAACTTTCAGCTTTTGTACGGGTGCGATTCTAAAGGGTTTCCCAATAGGGACTTGAAAACTTTGAATTTAATTTGTGAACGCAATCTTTCACTAATCATCAAACTGTCACTGTCAATTTATTCAGTAAACTCAACATTATCATCATGGTAAAGCACACGAAGGAGCAACGTTTGCAAATTATAAAAATTTTCTACCGAAATTCGGAGTGGGTTACTGCAACTTTAAGAGCGTTAACTCCAATTTTCGATCGTAATTCTCGCCCTAGTAGACAGGCAATAACAAGTTTAGTGCAAAAATTTAAGTTTACATATTCGTTGTGTGATATTGCCGTGTCAGTCAGACAACGTGTAGGTCGAAGTGTCGAAAATATCGCTGCCGTTCAGTCGTCCGTAGCAAACGATCCAAATCAGTCAATTCCACGGCGTTCTCAAAAATTGGGCATCGCTCAGACCACATTATGGCGTATTTTGCGTAAGGATCTTGGTTTACACCCATACAAGATCAAGCTGACTCAAGAATTGAAGCCGATGGACCATTTGAAGCGACGTACGTTCTCCGATTGGGTTCTGGAGAAGATACGCCAAGATGATGAATTTCATCGCAAAATCATCTTCAGTGACGAGTTCATTTTTGGCTCAATGGGTTCGTCAATAAACAAAATATGCGTTATTGGTCGGGTGGAAATCCACATGTGCTTCATGAATCACCACTTCATCCACAAAAAATAACTGTTTGGTGCGGTTTGCATGACGGCGGCGTTATTGGGCCATGTTTTTTCGTCGACGATAATGATCGTCACGTTACTGTGAATGGTAAGCGTTATCTCGCCATGATCACCGATTGTTTTTGTCCCGAATTGGGAGATGTGGACTTGGGCGACATGTGGTTTCAACAGGATGGTGCCACAAGCCACATAGCACACGCTACAATCGATTTCTTGAAGAGTAAGTATGGTGAGCGTGTTATCTCAAGAAATGGGCCAGTCGATTGGCTGCCTCGTTCGTGCGATTTAACGCCGCTTGACTATTTTCTGTGGGGCTACGTTAAGTCATTGGTTTATTCAGAGCCAACATTGAACACGAAATATCGGCCGTTTCGGCCGAAATGTGTGGCCGAGTCGTTGCAAATTGGGTCCAACGAAGCGGCCGCTGCAAACGTGCCCGAGGTGGCCATATGAACGAAATCGAGTTCCATTCATAAATGGTTCTCAAATGGTTTGCGTAGTATATCTGAAGAAGGCAAAATCCATAATTGCTTCCAGGCAAAAGCTGTTTATTGTGACATCTGTCACATCTGTTGATGTTTTGCTCCCTTCGTGTTGGCAGCGTATATTTGACAGATCGGTATGTTTTGCAAATGATTTCAATTTCATAAGCTTATACAAATTGTTGTACAAGTTGTTGCCTCTGCTCCTGGCTCACGAGATTCGTACAGCTTTCTCAAGTATAATGTTAAAGATATCTAAGGTTGCAGTTAATCTTAATGGATCAGCAAGCGTTCCCCATTCTCATGCTGAACAATCTGACGAGGGTGACAGTGATGCCAAAAGTAGATATACATGTAGCTTTGTAAAACTCGTCACGTGATCTGCAGTAGCTCATAAAAGTAATCTGCCGTGGTGACTGTTAATGCCACCGTTAACTAAGAATCTATCCGTAGTAGCTCTCCTTCGTTTTGGAAAGGCATTACAGTGTATTGTGCTATTTTCTTCTCCTCACCGCTGGCGCTTATCAGTTTGGCAAATCGTACAAGATCCAGCCAAATAAATCTGTTCTAGTCCAGAGATTATGATTGTGAATCTTCGACGCTAATAGTTTAGGGCAGATTAAGTTTTCAGTAAATGGTAAAAAATCTGATTTTTTAGGGACTAGAACTGCACGTTATCAGCAAGCAAATAAATATAAGCTATCTGCGATAATGCGATTCACAAATTCTATGTTAAAATAGCCCAACTGATTTGATAGTCGATAAATACAGTTGGAAGCTATTATATTAGATAACATAACTCTCACTCAGACATGGCGGGGCTTTTATCAATTAGATTTTCGTTGATTTTTTTAAATGCGTCGTCTCTGCTGACTTCCCGAAATCGTGTCAGAGAGTGAAGTTACAGCTTTCCTAATTAGCTTAAAAGTGTGATACCATGATTCCGAGTGTGCTGCTACTATTAACAATTTCACACATTGCGTGTCTGAAGCCAATCAAAACATTGATAAAATCGATTTGGATCGATTTATTTGCGCTTTCACTGCAAATCGCCTCAGATATTCTGGCAAATTTAGGACTTTTTAAGTCCCAATAGAAAGGAAGGACCATTGTCACGCAGGTTGCACGCATTGATGTGCATTAATCTCTCTCAATAACAATAAGACTTTTGACGAACCACCCCCTTGAAATGTACGAGTATATTCACCGATCCCTTTTAAATCCTCATTCTCATGCAATTCATTACGTCACGTGGCTGGAATCATAAATTCTCCCCCTGCGATAACATTTTCACCTGGCCACGAATAATATATGTAAGTCTGCGTGCTTTATATTACCAAAGTAAGTACAATTGACATGCAATCTCAGCACTAAGCTCTGACCACACTGACCAGTAGATTTTACAATTATGTAAGCGCTACCAGTTTGTATTGCGTTAAAAGACGAAAAGTGAGAGTTATGAGGTATCGGTTTCCGTTGGCCACCTCCATGACCCTTCCTAGCGCATTCTTGCTTCCCAAACTATTGACCATGCTCAAACAATAATTCTACTATTATAGCCACTCTATACTTACACGGCAACACTTTTTCTGGCATTTTACGTTTTTTTTCGTTCGCATTTTAATTATTACATGAGAAGGAACCCTGCGTCACGAAGAGCTTATGGCTAACAGAATTCTTTAGTTAAAGGGAATCAGGATATGAAATTTTCAGATAAAGTGCGGCGCATAATAAATTTTAATTGTGTGCTGCACCGGGCATGGAACATTGCCATCAGCTCACTTGGGCTGGACACGATGAGCAGGGAGTGTGAGAGGGAAATTCTGTTAATTTTATTGTGGTTATTTTCGTGATGAATTTTTTCAGGGATTGTTAATGAATTGGAATCGAAATAAGGACAATAGGATCGAGTCAGGCAAGACCCCTGACATTGGGGTCAAAATTGAAATTGAAAATGAATTGATTTTCCACAGGATATCAAGTGGAATATTGCTAACACTGACAGGATAGGTGGTGTCGAAAGTAACCCCAAGGAGTATTTTATTGTTGCAGGTATTTGTGGTAGGGATACGTAGAATAAAATATTGGAAATATGCGTGTGGATGTTTTGTTTGGAAACCGGAACAACGGACAGTTAAGCTGGACTAAATGAATTTAAATGCATTCAACCACATCAAAGGGTTATTAAAATTATGTATCTAGTTCCGGGCGGCGCATTGGTTTGCCAAAACGGAAAAGGTTTGATTTCTTAAGAATTGTGGTGTTCGGGAAGGGCACTTTCCTATTGGCTGTGTTTTCGACGTGTTATAAAGCAGTTTCCGGAACGCGAGGGAGTGGCAGAACAGAACACATAAATTGCTATTTATCATTAACTATTTAATCTGATTTAAGGAAGAACCACTCACTCACCACTAATGGACAGTTTGCGTAATGTTGAGTTTGTGAATGCAACAATTATATTCAATTCATGAATACATAACAATTATTTATTAGAACGCGTAGAAAAGTATAAGTGAGTACCTAAGAAATAGGTATAATTATTTCATGTATTCCACATTCATATCTTCGATTTAAGGCCAACAAAATTCGGTTAACATTGGCTATAGCGATGAGAATTAATGGTGATGACTACACCTTCTTCACGTATGGACTAATGACACCACCTGTGCTTTCTGTTGGGACGAAGGAAAATTGCAATCTCCAGCTCGTATTCAATATCAAAAGACGTATACCATCGGAAGATGGTATAATTGCAAATGGGGTCGTACGTCAATCATATTTGACATTTGTGAACTAGACAGCTGCAGTATACAAACAGACAAGCAATGGAGTGCTATACTCCGCAAGGGCGTGGTATAATTGTGTCGATGCTTTTGACCAATAATCGGTCGGTGGTATTAGCGCGTCGTGATTTCCTAATCGTTTCCCATCAACTGGGCAAACATTCCGGCGCACCATGCAGGGCGTGGTCGCTGTGGCTGTGGCTGCCGATTTCGCTGAGAACGAAGAAACATCAACCAGACGACGGGCCATGCAATTGGGCATCACCAGAACCTACAGCAAATTTTAGTGAATGACTTACGCATGTTCCCGTACAAAGTGCAAACAGTGCTTCAATTAATGTCTCCTGACCGTCAGTCACTCGTGAAGCGAATCTCAACAACGAAGAGTACGATTTTGTGTCGAAAATCATCATGAGCGATGAGGCACATTTCCACTTAAGCGGTTACGACAATAAGCAAAATCTTCATTTCCGGGGAAAATCCGCGTGTGATGCACGCAGAGCCATTACATCCACTCAAAACCACTGTGTGGTGCGGCGTTCACGCGGGAAGATTGATTGGGCCGTATTTTTTTGAGGACGCCATCGGCAATACTTTTCCGTTCCTTTGCTTTGGACAGATATATATAAGTGCACAAAATTATCCCTGAGACACGTGTTCCTGTTTAAATAATGTTTTATTTATTTTACAACTTTACTTCATTTATAAATTTTATGGCGATCGATATAATAATTCTGCTGCGCACACTTCCAGCCAGGTGGAGATCGAAAACGAAAAAGGAAAATAGTAAATGTGGAAGCCGGAAATCGAGAAAGAGCGAGAGAATGATGCTATTATTTCGTTTCATTTCCATGCGATTATGCGATTCTGTTAATGGCTGCATTCACCCCGATGAATTGATAGAATGCAATTGGTGACCACTTCAATACGGTCACTGTTACTGGCGAACTCTATAGAGCCATGATAAACGACTTCTTACTGCCGGAATGGGATGAGCGGGGCTTGGTGAACATGTGGTTTCGACAAGACGGTGCAACCGCACACACAACACACAATCAAAATGGATATTGTGAAGGAAGCGTTTCCTGTTAGCGTTTTTTCCCGTTTTGGCGATTTGGCATGGTCAGCAAGATCGCCCGATTTCTTTGGGGCTACTTGAAGTCGCGGGTTTATGCGAACAAGCCTCAGACAATCGCAGCCCTTAAGGAGAATATTCGACAGGAATGCGAACAGTTATCATCGAAAATCTTGCGGAAAGTCATGAAAAATGCGATAAAACGGGCATAAATGTGTATCAACACTGGCGGCAGCCACTTATCGGATATCTTCTTTTCCACTTAACAGAAACAATTGTAATGGTCCAAATAAAGATTTCCATTACCTCAAATCATTTTTTTTTATTTAGTAAAAAAGTAATTAAAAAACAAAGTTGGATGATTAATTTTGAGCAACCTTGTATAATACATTAAAAATATAATGAAACGCAACGTCATTAATGGGCGAAGCCTTGTGATGCACTCAGAACGTCTCTCGATTTGCATGGACACCTGCCTTTACGGCCTTATTCCACGGGATGCCCATACATCCATGGGAGCAAGGATACGCCTTGCCATCGCTCACCAATGATTTTCACTTTTTGATACCAATTCGGAACTGTGTTGCCGGCACAAGTTCCACCCTTGGTATGAGTCAAGGCCGACCTAAAACCTCTTACTGCTCTTATTGCAACTCCACATGAGTCAACCAAAGGAAAACCAAAGGAAAACCAACGGAAGACCCTTCCCGCGATTTTGGGTTTAAACCAAAGCCACCATGACGCTCCCACAAGGGGGCCTACCTCTAACAAGTCAGGCCCGGACCGAGATCCGGGGGGCTCCTGACTCCCATGGTACCGTGATTTAAGTCCTGGTAGGGACTACCGGTGGTCCAGCCGCCAACAAGACCTATGACCGGCAGCTTGTGACTGATCAAATCGTAGCAACCTTCGGTAGCGTCATCTGAATATGTTTACGATAAGAGCAGTACTTTGCTCTGCCCCCGTTCATTAGACAACGTCATTAAAGGGCGAAGCCTTGATAATTGGGCGGGGGCCTTGTGATGCACTCAATCCGATCACATGGGGCCCGATTGATGCTTCTAGCATCTTAATCTCGCTTTGTCCTTTCTCATTCCTAAGTGGTCAATTCAAGCGGGTATCTGATTCACAGTCTGCAAGTAGGCAGACCTTGGTAATGGGTCGCTTACACACCCCCGTCGACGTGCGTTCCGAAACTACTCGGACCAATCATCAGGCCCGAGATGAACTTCGGTGGTCCGATCGAGCTTCTAGAATATCGATGTGAACTGCTCCGGCTACCATATTCTTGTTTCCATCGATCCTTGCTGCATATTTTGGACTAGGGTAGGGTAGGGTAGGTAAGAGTGGCTGTTGGAAATACCAACCTATTGGCCCATTGTGATGCCACGTGGATCTATGATCCTCTTATTAATGGAACCAGTTTAAGGTTATGATAAAGCGTAGGAGACTCTATATTTTCTAGATCGTTTAGGTCGCTGTAGAAGAAAGCTCGTAGATGAAGCTTTCTTCTCTGCGAGAGAGCTGGACATGTACAGAGTAGGTGGAGTATTGTTTCCTCCTCTTCCTCGTCCATGCAGCTTCTATAGAAATCATTTCTTAAAAGCGCCAAGCCTTATTGCCTATGCGGCAGTGTCCAGTAATAACACCTATTATGGCGTTGAGATGTTTCCTATTTAAAAGGATCAGACACTTAGAGCGATTCAGATCCAGCTTTGGCCAATTCTGTTTCGTCGCTAGACATGTTTGCCCAACAGTCCACCTAAGGTCTGTTCTGTTATTGGCATCCAGCTTTAATATTAGTTTGCACGTAGCAATTGGTATACCTATAATTTCCGGTAGAATAGGTAGAGGGGTTCCAATTGTGGCGAATTCATCGGCTCTGCAGTGGCCCGGCACCCAACAAAGGTGAATGTTGAACTGCTTTGTCATCTCCATGAGAGATGATCGGCATTCAATGGCAGCTTTAAAATATAGTGAGACTGAGTCCAGGGACTTGATAGAGGCCTGACCATCCAAAAATATGCGGATATCCTTTGCAGATATCACGTTTTTCTTCAGGCAGGACAGAGCTTGGTTATTGGTGAAAATTTCCAAATGGAACATGCTACAGTGATTTGGAGGACAGAAAGAGAGGCTCAGATTTAGCTTATCTGAGAAAACACCGCCACCAACTCCGCTATCGGTTTTAGATCCATCTGTGTAGAGACGGATTGACTTGTCCTCCATGAAAGCATCTTCCTCCCAGAATGATCTAGACTGGAAGCTTATATGGAAGTTTTTGTCAAACACAAGTTGAGGTATGGTTTATTCGATGTTCTCTGTGAGGATTCCTAATGTATTAAGAATGTTGGCGTGGCCAAATGAATTATTTGTCCACTGTTTAGTCGCTTTAAGGCGAATAGCTGTAGTCTCAGCTACTTACCTGCTGAAAATATCGAAGGGTGTCAAATGAAACAAAATGTCTAATGCCGCAAAGGTGGTAGACTGTAGAGCCCCGCTTATGCATACACATGCTGTTCTTTGGACTCTGCTTAGTTTAATGCAGTTGTCTGCATTTTCTAAGGCAACCCTGCTACCACCCGCTTCCAGTTATATCAGTAGTTCAGTAACTACTAAATTCCAGAGAAGGGGAGAGAGGCCACCGGCTTGCGAGGTACCTCTACTGACACATATTTCAGTAGAAGTCTTACCCAGTTTGGAGTTGATTATCCTGCTTTTTAGCATGAGACTGATTAACTCCCCACGTGAGGGATCGTTCGATGTGGCTAGTCAGTGAATGCAGAGCCGTTTCCACCAACTTTTCTTTACAGTAGACATTTTGAGCCGTTGACAGAAGTCTTGGATGAATTTTAGCTCGTACATGGATATCAATCAGTAGTTCTAGAGTTTTCAGAAGGAAAGATGATAGACTTATAGGTCTGAGGTCCTTTAGGACAACATGAGAACATTTTCCGGCTTTGGGAATGAATATTACATTGACTTCTGTCCATGACAATGGAATATAGATCAGTTCTGCACAGCTCCTCATGATATTCTCTAGCGTAGGCAGGTTAATATGTATCTAAAGACCTTTGTACGAGTAGATCAGCAGGTATTATACCGTCTGGACCAGCAGATTTGTATGGTTTGAAGCTATGCAGTGCCCAGAGCAGTTTATCTCTTGCAATCAGACAATGAATTTTGGTCTCGGTTGCAGTAGGCCTGTTTGGCCTGCTACTGGCCGCGAATTGGGAGCTACCTGGAAAGTGGGTATCCAGTAGCAGGTTGAGTGATTCATCACTTGAGTTTGGCCAGGAGCCATCGGTTTTTATCAAACAGCTAGGCATCATAGGATTTGTAGAGGGGATTTTTCTTAGCCGCGATGCTTCAGAGGTTTCTGTGATTTTGTCACAGAATGACCTCCAGGATTGTTGCTTTACTCAATTCTTTTTTGTATAATTTGAGGGATTCTTTGTATGAGTCCCAGTCAATCACTTTTCTTGTTCTTTTTTCTACGTTTTCTACAAGAGTTTCTTAGCAGTCCTGGTGCTGATGTCCACCAATGTGGCTTTTTCTTGCCTCTAGTTCGAATAAGAGGGCAGGAAGCGGCCATACCCTGATTGAGAGCCAGAGTAAATTCCTTGACTGTCATGTCAAGCTCATTGGTGTCACTTGGGGGACTTGATAGTCCAGAGGATAGCGTTTCTGACAGTATTCCTCTGTATTTTGGCCAATCAGTTTTCCAGTAGTTCCGGAATTCTGGTTGGCTGGGGTCACTGGGTATCACTCCGGCTGAATTGGATTTATCTGTGGTCTGAAAAGGAGTGTTCAGACGATACCATCCAGTTCGGACACAAGAGTGGTATCTAGCACTTCCTGTCGGTTTCTTGCTATAAAAGTGGGCTCATTACCAATGTTGCAAATAAAGAGGTTAGTACTTAAAATATCGTCAAAAAGTGACTCACCTCTATCGCTGATGTCGGTACTGCCCCATACCGTGTGATGTGCACTAGCGTCGCATCCGATTATGAGGCCGGTTTTTTGCCTTCCAGCTTGCAGTACCACCCTTTCTAGGTTATCACCAGGAAGAGGGTCAACATGGTCGTGGCCAAGGTAAGCCGATACCAGCCAGTAGACGCTCCGAGATCCAAGGTTGTGTTATCAGGTGTTAAAGGAGGAGGAAGTTGCTTGTCAGCATCCAGTTCATCCTTCTTGTATACCCTTAAGTGTATAGACTCGCATCCGAACCGAATCATGCCTTTCATCTGCGTCAGAGGATTAAGGGATTCCTTATTGATCACGATTAACGCGCATCTATAAGAGCCCCTTAGTTCCTCTAGTTTCGCGACTTTCCAGTCATGAGTCGGAAGAGTCGGGTTACTGAGCATTATGATTTCTAGAATACTTTCTGGACAGTAGGGTTCGTCTGGGATCCAGGTACTAGTTCGAGGTCTGCTAGGAATGTCTTCCTTAGACACGACCTAGTCTTGCACCTGGCCAAATCTCTCCTAAACCACCTATGGCCTTGGTGAAGAGATCAAGAGATCTCTGGTTGGAACACGCGATGAGCTTGACATGGCCTTGGTGGAAGCCAGCGTCGACTGTGATAGGAGGAGGTTCGGAGTTTTCGCGCATGATTGCCAAGAAGTTGATCGAAAGCTTCAGCCTGACCACTTGCCACTGTTCGGGTGTTATGGAACCGTCGGTATTATTTCTATCGACCACCGCGATCACTATTGCGTCCTTTAGGACTTCACTAAAAGGCCTCAGTGATGTGCTGTTGGATGACCCAGGGGTTTTGGAACTATGTGTTTTGGGCCTCCTGGAAACCGCCACGGTTTCCTCCAACGAACTCTGGCGCTTTGAGGAGTCTTTTGGAATTTTGGGAGCAGTGGAAGCAGTGGGTAATCCGTCTTTTAGGATGTTTTTAACCCACTCAATCTTGCTCTTTTCGTCCGCACTTCTCTCAACCTCCGAAATGGATATGAATGTTTTGATGATGCGTGAAACATTTCGGCGTCTTAGGTAGAGCGCCTTAGAGGGAGCTTGCCGATACGGCTGAGCTCCAGATTCCTTCTTGCGGGAGGTGTTTTTGTAGCAGCGACACATCCGTGTCCCCCCACAAACTTGGTGCTGCTAGTGGTGGATGAAGTGATAGGACCATGGCTTGCCACAATCTTAACACACCCTGAAGCTTTCTTTTTAAGCTCGTTGCGCTTGCTTTTAGAGGATGGTGCACCATGGCCTGCCACAGTTTTACCTCCTCTCGACAGTGCAGGAGTCTTGCCGGTAGTCGGTGTGTTCTACCGCCCGGGGTTAAAGCAGTACCGGCCTCGGGTTCTGTTTGAAGTATTGTCCATAATATGGTCCCACGAGTAGGGGAGAAAGGGTGGTCCATCTGTACAGAGATCCGCCGTATACAGATAAGGCTAGCTAATCCGGAGGTCGCAAGGTATCCGGATAATCCGTTCGCGACTGAGCTATTTTTGGCCCTCCGGTTGATCTTCGTCACGGGTCGTATGATACCTTGATCCATCTCAGGGGAAAAAGGAGCGGTTAGATGGGCTGTGGAGGGGAGAATCCTTTGGTTTCAAGACTCGTCTAGAGAATTTCTTCTCGAGATTCATTGACCCTACTCAGACTCTACAACTCGACGAGCTCGTGTATTTCGGACTTAGTCGAAACAATTCAGTTGCCATCGAATATTAAGCGTTGTGTCAAGTAACGTTGTCTCAAGTGGTTCCAACAACGGACCTCCAATCAAAAAGTGACCAGGTTTCAAAGCCTCCAAATCATCCGGATCGTTGGTAAGAGGACACAATGGTCTTGAGTTCAACACAGCTTCAGTTTGGCAAAACAATGTTGACAACTACTCATCTGTGAGTGTTGACCGTCCAATGACTTTTCTCAGGTGGTATTTTATTGATTTGACACCAGATTCTCATTAGTCACCAAAGTGCGGGGAAGCTTGGGAAGGTGGGTGTTCGAATCCCATTCTTTTTTTCAGGAAACTTAACTCACGTAAGACGAATAATACAACAACAAATCCAATTACACTAATAATGTAGACTCCCCATTAAATGTTGGATGTCACCCATGGAGCGAAATAACCACTGAGCCCAAAAATCTTTCTTTCTCCCTCTGTCCCATTTTCTTAAAAACTTAACACGTGTTCAGGCATTTTAAGTGTAATAATATCCACTTGAGTTCCTTAAAACAAAAAAAAAAAATATATCGGCTTCTACGACTTTCTCCACACTATAAAATTGATCCCGTTGTCACTATATAGTATATGTATGTGTCCACAAAATTTCCTCCGAGCAACGAAACGCTTAAAGGCAGCGAGAAAAGACTGAGAAGATAGATGCTTGACAGCCTCAAGATATATGGCTTTGGTGCAGAGGCAAATCAAAATGAACACATATCCTTTGGTTATCACAATTTCACGGCCTTTCGATAGTCGAAAGAGGTTGGCTCAGTATAGCGGTTTCATCGGCCTCGATAGGCAAAAAATTGTCGCCTATTAATTTAAAAATATTTTCTTCGGTATTACCTACTACTGCTTACTCATTGCGGATTCTGACTATGCCTTGATCCCTTGATTGTCTCTAGTCTAAGAGTTCCCGAAATATCATTTAGAACGACAGGGTTGCTGAATCTAAAAATTCTTGCCACTCTTTGAACATTATTCTTTTTTCCTATCAGCACACAAAAAACAAACACTTGATTTTAGAAATTCCAAACAAGCCTAAAAAACGTGTACACTGCTCCCACAAAATTTTTCCTAACGAGCATAAGGGAGTTTAGAAAAAAACACTTGTCTCCTAATAAGGTCTCCTTTCTTATGGATCGGGAAAACTGTGCTAATTTTCCATTTTTCCGAGTTCCACGGATCTCTTGGTTTTCACCGTCCTGGTTAAATGGTTTATTCTGTCTGACAGCGGAATTTGGGTTGCCCTCGCCGTTTAACAGTCGGTTTTTCCAAGAAAGGCTTATACTCGAAGCTTAAAGTAAGACCAACATTCGATGACTATTGAACTCTGTTGGTCATTTATTATCATTCACCAAGTTGCAAAAAGATTTTATAATTTACTCTCACAATCTTCGGTAGCATATATTGGCGTCTAATTAGGATACCCCCTCCATACATTTTAAAGGAACTACCTATTTAATCAAAAATTAACCTGCAACCTTTAGTTATATGGCCTCAATTTGATTTTATTTCTTTTATCCGCATCATAGCTAATTATTTTGATTCACAACAGGGTTCTCATCACTGAAGGCACTTCAACTAAACAAAGGCAAACAATCTTGACATCATTAAGGCTCTTTTACCAGATGAAAATCTGGTGAGAAGAGATTATGTCCCCAATATGAAACTTGATCGAAGGAAAACATGTCTACACCCTTCAGACATCGAATTGAGGTCCTTTTGTATCGGTATAAGCTGAAAAAGTATGTTGTAGATATTTAAGAACAAATAGTACATCTACGATGAAATGAGCAGAAAAAACAAATCAATTGGCGATTCCCAACGAGTTAAGTACTCTCCAAATGTGGCAACACTTCTGGTGTGAAGTAGTGTATATTCGCAAATGTTTTGTAGTCATAAATCAAAAACATTACACAATACCGTAGCTCCTTCTTATACGACTTAAGTCAGTTTCGATATCCACCCCATGGTACTTTGATTATGTTACACATTTTTATGACACACAAAGAATCTCCAATTGATTTGTATGTACTCGTATATTAGGGTGAGATTTATCCCCAAAACATTTGCCATAATGTGAAGAAAAGTGAACTCAAACCGAATTATATCCATGGACAAGTGCTCGTACAAACCAAATCATAAGAAACATCTTCGAACACACATAAATCTCCTTGGCATACAGTCAACGTTCACATTTTAAGAGTTGTTGTTCCGTATCGGTATCATTGCACTGGATTATGCATACCATAACTGAAAATATTTTAGTTCTTCCTTAGTTGTAAGTGGGATGGATGATGTTATACATACTCGTGTATTTAAGTAGTTGTACTCATACTTTGTTTCATCTTAATATTTCGAATAAAGAAGAAAAAAAAAGTGGAAGTATCTGGGTTGCATGCCAACTATATATGACTGGCGGAAAGTTGTCGTGTTAGATCCATTTCACTGTCAACCAGTTTGTTGTGAAATCGATGAAGACAGCTCCTTCACGCCATTGCAATTGTGCAGTAGAACCAGTGTTTACTCGTATGTGTGTATGGTTGATTTGCATGAAATTTGTTGTCATTACTAATTGTACGTCGCTTAAATAAACACAAAATTGATTTATTTGTTCTGAAACCTCCTCTACGCTAGAGATGAATCAACTGCGCCACTTTAATCAGCCGACACGCAAATGGCTAATACAATTGCCAATGTTGACGTTGCTGGTGTGCGTCCTCTTCATCTTCGCTGTGTTTGTCCAATCACATCAATGCTTTCATACGCAGACAGTTGGGCTTTTTTTGTTCAAAAATCGCCTTTCTTGGCATCTAAGGTCTCGGTTGATTCGGTTAGCTTGATGGAGTAGCGAAAATTCTCTATGGCCATCCTACACAATCCGATGAGCTAGGCAGGGTTATCAGAACTAAACAAAGTGCTATGTAGCTAGTCCCTATGCAGACTGTCATATGGGGCTTGAGGTCGGTAAATACTGTAGATGGTCAGTATCGATATGAAATTGCAAGGTTATTACAAGTTCTCCCATAGTGTGAGTATTTGATCATTTGTGCACTTTCTTGGATCAAAACCGCTCTGATAGGAACCAACCAGTTTCAGATGCTCTCATAATACAACAGAAAAGTCCCTTTTCCCCTAGAGGGGATTAGGTCAAAACAGTCCGCTCTCTGATCATATCTTACTGATGAAATGGTGCATGTTTCCAACTAGCTAACCTAGCAGCATTATTAGACTTTAGCTTCGTTGTTTGTACCTTAACTTCTTCTTGGTCAGGGGGTAGAATTATCTGTCGGTTTCACCCATAGTGAATGGTTTATTCTGCTTGACAACAGCATTTTGACCATCGTTACCGAATAAGTCCGAATAAGTAGCCTTTCAATATTCTCAGTAGCGATCCAGTCGATGAAGAAACCCTTCTTTGGAAGTGTTTGTGTCTCAAAACCATCTTCCATTCAGAAATAAGTGGTCTTGCACTGCAGTTTTGGTGACTTTATCTCGGGTCTTATAGACTCTGGTATGATGCTATGGCTCCAGAACTCCAGTTGCTGGGAAAATATCAAATCGATTTTCTCTGAGCCCAAAAATTTGAACCAGCAAAGGAATCAAGTCGGATCTTTATGGATGGCTCAAAAAACCGATTAAAGATGTGACGATGGTGTCCCTCTAGAGGACGACAACGGTAAGAAAATTCCCGTTCATCTTCGAAGCAGAGATATACACA
This sequence comes from Volucella bombylans, assembly GCA_949129095.1. NCBI lineage: Eukaryota > Metazoa > Arthropoda > Insecta > Diptera > Syrphidae > Volucella > Volucella bombylans. The sequence goes on along the minus strand of OX422143.1, from coordinate 106,055,318 downwards.
ATAAGTGACTTACAAGCAGTTCACTTGGCTAGTTTTTTTTTTCTTAGTGCTCTGTTTCGACGAAAAACACATTTAGATAGAGTTTTGGACTTGCTCATCCGTATTCTAATCCTTGCACCTGAATTATTTATTTGCATTTCCATTTCAGTGCTGCGGTAGTCACTTGATAGAAATGTTACCATTTAATCGGATTGGGATGTATTGAATTACTTACAGTCGAACAAAAAAGGCTTAACCCCAAGGCACGTTAGACACTGAAATAAAAAGGTTGTATTTTTCAGTAAGATCTCCTTCTATGCATTTCTTCGATGGGAATACAATTTATTTGGTTCTAAATTTTTTTTTCAGAAAATCCAAAGGATTTAGTTGCAAAATGAGAGATTCAGAGAAACACGAGTATACTTCAGTTGAACTAGAGTACAAGCGAAGTATGTCATAGTGCAGCCGAGGACGGAAGTGGATAATAAAATCTGAAATATTTAGTCCTTTTCCACCTATGAAGAATGTACGTGTATTTATTTCAGTTATGAAATTTGCGGAAAATTTTTGAAAATACAATATAATAAATGAATAGATAATTATGGGAGTAATTTGAGAGTGGCGACTGTTTGGATGTTGTTTTTTTGTTTCTTTACAGGCAGTAATGTGATGTAAACACTCTGACTTACAACATGACCACTACTTTGGAAATTAATGTCAAACGAAAAAATATGGAATATCGCGTGTTGGGTAAAATTTCAGATTTCAAGCCAGCTATTTCATCACAGGTAGACTAACGCCTACACCTCTCATGTCACTCTGATCTGAAACTGCCTGTATAAGAACGAGTATCATCATTCTATTCTCAACAAGACCTCGCCAATGAAGTACTGAAGCTTCACAAACTCCACCACAATGTGATCTCTGTTCCAACTGAGAACTCAAATTCGTGTAGTTTAAATTCTAATTCCGTAAGCAATCTATTCACTGTTGCTCTATTTGCAGAAAACTCAAACTGGATAGCAATTTGACAGTATTCAAAGACTTGTATCCTTGTATCCTCAAACGGTAATCTTTATTGGGGCAATTTCAATATATACAAATCTAAGTGGTTTCAGCATACTGAAAAGATAACACGAAAAAACTGTGTATTTTGAAGTTCATTCCGGAAATTAACTGAATCCAGCGACACGAATACTTGATGTTTATAATCTTACCGATAACATCCTGGACTACTTTTTAACTTCTCACTCTGATGCGGTCTCCCCTTTCGTCGCATCAGAACACTGTACTACATCAGCTAATTGATCTCCTCTTTTCCTAGAGACCTTTCTTTCCAAGTTTATGAAACGCTGATAAACTGTCAGCTCATGAAATATTTCGAGACACGAAAAGTTCCCACAGTACGATTTTCGTAGTAACAGGTCCATTCATGATGTGATGGCATGTCTCAACGGAAAGTATTGTACAGCGCCTTTCAATAGCGACTTCCGAATGTTAACAGTTGATTGTGACCATATTGTTGAAGCAATAGCAACAGTCAAATTGGCTGCCATTTATTTAGTCTGTTTTGCCAGATCACCACGGACTTACATAGCGTTCAACAACACGTTCAAATTATAAAATTGTTTTATCAAAATGGGGCTTCTGTTCGGGCAACGTTTCGCGCGCTTCGCCCATTTTACGGTTACCATAATCGTCCTACCGAGAATACTAGTCGCAGTGTGGTGGATAAATTTGAGTCCACTGGTTCAGTAAACGATAAACCAACACCCGTACTTCGGCGAAAGATCTGCGGAAAACATCGCCCCTGTCCGTGAGAGTCTGCTGGAGAATCCGAGGCAGTCGATTTTGCGTCGCTCACAAGAACTAGGCCTTTCGCAGACTACAACTTGGCGAATTTTGTGTCGTGACTTGGGCCTGCACCCGTACAAAATTCAACTGATCCAGAAGCTGAAGGTAAACGACCATATACATCGACGTATGTTCTCTGAAAAAAACCCTAATTTTCATCGAAAAATCATCTTTCGCGGAGAGGCCCATTTCTGGATGAATGGGTCAACAAACAAAATTGTCGAATTTGGGACGATACCAATCCACATAAGATTGCGGAGCGTCCAATGCATTCTGAAAAAGTCACTGTTTGGTGTAAATTTTTGGTTGGTGGCGTCATCGGTCCATATTTTTTGAGAACGACGTTGGCCAGGCCATCATCGTCAACGGCGAGCGCTATTGATCGATGATTACCAACTTATTTTGGCCTGTATTGGATGATAAGGACACCAACTGCACAGCTCACGCCACATCGGATATTTTGTGATGTGAACTGGCCACCCAGATCGTACGATTTGACCCCGTTAGACTTTTTCTTATGGGGTTTTCTGAAGTCGCAGATCTATGCGAATAAGCCGCAAACCACAACGACTCTCATAGCCAACATAACCCATGCCATCAGTCAAATTCAGCCTGATTTATGCGCTAGAGCCATGGAAAAATGAAAAAATTGGACATTTCGGAATCGCATCAACCAGAAAAGCCGCGGCAAACATTTGAACGATGTTATATTCCATATATAACGGCATCGATAGGCCTTCCAAACGAATAAATCATTTCGATGATATCTCATATTATATATTTTGTTTTATTTAAATTTTATGAAAGATCCTTTATATCCAAAATCTGTATCAATCTGTAGAAAATAAGATTGTTGCACTAGATATTCCAAAGGCAGTTGACAGAAAATGCATACATTTGAGATTAGAGAATCTCCTCTTCAATAGACTGGCTATTATCTTTTGGAAAGCATAATTCAAATTGTTTAGGACCGTTTCAAGTGCGATATCCACACAATAAATTCTGGTGTAGCCTAGCGGTCCGGTTTATTTCCGATATTCTTTTCAATAAAAGTTAGGTATAACTCCCTGCTTCACACTGGTATGTAACGGGTGACCAGATAGCCATGAAAATTGTCCAATTATCATGTTCAGCTGCTGTCAAAGTTACCAATGACATCTAGCTGTCAAAATATTCAGTAAGGTTTGTCATTTTACCATGCACCGTTTTGCGCCGTGGCGGCCAGTATTAAAGGACACCCAGAAATGTGGATTCGGCGCCGTTCAGCTGAATTGGGCATCGCCAGAGTCAACCCGGCTTATTTTGCAGTTGGATTTGGGCCTACATCCATATAAGATTGTGCCGACGTAATAATTTATGTCGGACGACCATATAGAGCGCCGCTAGTTCGATAATTGGCTGCGTTAAATGTTGACCGGAGATCTGGATTTTGGCCAAAAAATCATCTTTTGGTGCGAGGCCCATTTTTAGCTCAGCGGCTATGTTAGCAAGCAAAATTGCCATTTTTGGAGCGAACACAATCCACAAGTGTTCGGCCAAATATCAATGCATATGCAATTATTGACTGTTTGCTGCGCTTTATGATATGGCGGCAACGTCGGACTTTATTTCTTTCGAAATGAGAAAGGAGACACCGTTACCGTCAATGATCTCAGGTATAGAGCGAGGTCGACAACATCGATATATCCGAGCTATGGTTCCAACAAAAACGTAACCCTCGAAGTTGTGAAAGACAAATTTGGTGACTGGGTCATCTCACACCACTCGATAATTTTCGCTGGGGATACGTCAAGTTCTTAGTCTACGCTAATAAGCCAACCACTTTGGATGAGCTCGAGGCCAACATGTGACACGTTATTGCCGAAATAATGCCATACGTTTTGGAACGAGTCATTAAAAATTGGCTTGAAGCACTGCCAGAGAATCTATTTTATACTTCACCTGAGAATTGTAAATTAACTAAGTTCAAAGTTAAATTTGTATGTTATACTTCAACTAAGCATAAGACATGGTCTTTCGAGCCGGATATGAACCAGCGACCTATGGGTATGCAGTCTGCTTGCTCAACTGATTACCTGCTGTGATCACTTCACTTTTTTGGCATGGAATAATACCCCACTCACTCAAAGTGGTCTTATATCCTTGGACATTCCCTTACTCGTTTTGGACAAGGATTCTGGTATGCCATTCTGTGTAAAGCAAAGTTTGCGTCAAATCACCGTTAACGACTTACCCGTCGGTCGTAATGTCTATGAAATTCTACATTTGGTACTTGCTTTCAAATTCACCGATGAGAATGGTGCAGTCTGGTCAGCCAACTGGAAGCCAGACAGTAAGACAACGGTTCCATCAAAATCAAAGGAATATTTTAATGCAGTCAACTAAGAGGACGCCTTACATAAAGAATCACCGTTCATATATTACAGTTTCCATATGTATAAGAATAGCTGGGCTATCACGAGTTCTACTAAATCTGAACTCCATTTCATGTTGTTAGTTTGTTCCATTTTTTTTAGTTTGTTCCAATCGGCGTATCCTTGAATATGCAAACCTTCTTTAAGGTCTGAGCAATCGGGAACCAAAAAGAGAATGAAGCATTTCGTCAAAACGGAGAAGGGTAGACCATTTTGAACAAAGGCAAAATTGGTTTGTAATTTGCTTATCTGTCTAAAACTTTAATTTATACGGAATAGTCAGAGTAACTTCAATAAGTAACAGCTTGGACTATGACTTGAAAACAAATCCTGATAATTCCCTCTAGAGGTTTTTGCAAATTAATCACAAGCTATGGCTTCACCAGTTCAAGCTATGTGTGTTGTGCAGAAGGTGGATATTTAAAAAAATTCTGAGTGCAACAAAAAGGTGTCTTGTACATTTTAAAATGCGCTTTGTATGATACGAGTAGTTATGCAACGATCACACAGTCCTCTTGTCTAGTCCAGTTTAGATCCGCTTATTTTAAAAAATCAAGTCACGTTGGTATATGTCATCATATACGATACTCTCAATCTAGGAATTCATCTATCGATCGTCAGCTCAAGCTCTTTAATTAAAAATATTACTGTATGTAACCCTGTAGTATGTTAGACCTGATATCTATCTATTTCAAAATCATGCTCAAAAACTCAAAGTTCATAAGCAGCGAGCTCAAGGACGTATGGCTATGTCTATACATGAAGAAATCTTAAATGAGACATCTTATCTTTTTGCTGCACAAATTTATTGAACCAACTTCCTACAAATCTGAGCCAAATCGATATACTTATATGTATGTTGGAGGAAATTTAAAAAAAAAATATTGGAAATATGCATGGAGTTGTGGGCTTTCCCTTTCACAAAGCTGAAATTTATCGTTAGCCGGTGCAATGGAAAACTTATCTGTTGTAATTTTACAGTCATGATTTCCAGATGAATTCGATTGCAAATGTCATATGTCATGAATAGTCGTGTATCCCCAATATACGATTTAACATGCCAGATGTAATGCGGGAACCAAGATGAATTGGCAGAGTAGGAAATGTGATCTCGAAAAAATAAAAAAGGTCCATTGGAAGTGTTAATGTAGTGTTTTCTTAGGAAATGTTGAAGAAGTTGTATTTTGTGCTATTTGTCTGAAAAATGTCTTAAGTAGACATACTCGTACCTAAACGAACTCTCTCCATAGCTTCTCTACAAAACATGGTAGGCCAACCGAAATCAAAAGCGCTTGTAGGAAGCTGATTGGAACAAGCCATGCTGCTTTTGTTTATATTGATTCCATTAACCAAGATATTAGTTGAATTCGATTGGCTTGTCTATATGGTAGACAGTCGTTGCTATTGTACAGTTGGTCAAAAAAGAAGTCGGACAGTTGATTTTTCTGTGTTTTAACCCAAAAATACATTAGCACCAATAATATATTCGTTTTTATTTTATACATTTTAAAAGCAAATACAAAGTATTTGTGCTTTTGGTTTATGAAATAATATTGAAGTTATTTTTATAGAACAGGAAGTAACATTTTTTTCTTTAAAAAAATCCAAAGAATTCCATCTTAAAAAAGAAGTAGGACACATGGCCACACTGAATTATTTTCAATTCTCTAACGGGATAGTTGCAATGTTTTCGTACTTTATTTTACAGTTTACTTTTTCTGCGTTCAAATGTCAATACCAGTTAAACAGTAAAGACAATATGGGGCGACAACTTGTCAAACATCATTAGATATCCGAAAAATTGTGATCGATCATTTTAATGGGGGCAAACCAGTTCGAGAAATTGGAAAAATAGTAAAAAGAAGCAACTCAATTATCGGAGTTATTATAAAAAGCTATAAAACCCACAATTTATTGAACAATTTAACAAAATCTGGAACGCCCAGGAAGATAACTGAAGAAGATGAACAATGGATTGTCAGGCAAAAATCCCCATCTAAGAGCTCCCAAGCTAACAGTAGAAGTTCAAGATTACTTTCATAAAGAGGTAAATCCTGAAACGATTCGAGTAGTGTTGCAAAGAAACCGTTCTTCAGCACTAGAAATAGAATTAAAAGAAAGAAGTTTGCCAGACATTATCTGGATAAGGATTTCTCGTTCTGGAAACGTGTTTTGTTTTTGGACGAGAGTAAATTTAATTTATTTCGTTGTGATGGGCAGACTTATGTGTGGCAAAAACCTAACAAGGAGCTAAAGGAAGAGAATTTGCTCCCGAAAAGTTATGTAGGTGTATCTGTTTTTGTGTGGGGTATGTCTGCTGCTTGACCCGGAAATCTCGTCATCATTGTTGGAGTCGCGGATCAATACAAATACATTGGCATGCTTAGAAATAATTATTATTTCTATTGAGAAAACGATCCCAAGCACAAAGCTCTTACCACCCGATTGTGGCTTTTTTACAATTTCAAATTTAAAAATGTTCCATTACAAAACGTCAGTCCCCTGATGTAAATGTTAAAGAACATATTCCGAGCTATTTGGAAAGCAAACTTAAGAACTACACAATTTGTTTGATTTAACATTTTTTCTTTGTATAATCTGTTTAAATATAATAATCCGAATATTGTGTTATAAATTCAAAGTATAAACACACGGCCTTCAAAATGTATTAAAAAGAAAAAATAAATAATACTAGTATAAATATATTTTTTGGACTAAAGGGGTTAGGCCACTCAAATCGATTTTTTTATTGCCTTCAATGGTCACTTAGCACCTCAAAAATAATATCCCAAAAGATTATGGCAGGGAAATATCTCGAAGTACTTGTATTTCAAAGTATAGTACAAGGTCGACAGGTAGGCTACGAGCCTTTTCAAAATTTTAAACGAGTTTATCTCAAAAATGCTTTTTCAAGTTGGCCGCACCCATAACTTGAACAATTTTTAACCAATTCAATTAAAATTTTAACTAGATCTTTAAAAATATATTGTCTAAATAAGCAAGTAGGGTTTCTTATTTATATGGCAAAGTTCATTTGGAAAATCTGTAGAAACCACCCTGCACGAGGTGGTGGGGAAAATAGGGAAGAGCCTACATTTCGGAGAGTTTGCGATAGCGGGTTTCCTCGATATTGAAGGAGCCTTCAATAACAGGGAGTGTATCGCTATTAAAAATGCTCTAATAGACGCTATCATAGAGCATGGCATTACAAACTGGGTTTGCAACACGCTTGGAAAATAAATTGTTCCAGTGGGCAAAGCTCGGTCAGAATGTCCGTAACCAGGGGAACCCCTCAGGGTGGAGTCGTATCGTGGGTGCTGGTTATCACTGACATCCTCAAAAAGCTTAGTACAATGGATATAAGTGCCACGGCATACGCAGATGACATGGTCATAATAGTGCATGGAAAATACTTAAATATTTTGAGCGAAATTATGGAGGTGGCCCTGAAGACGATCAGCACTTGGGCAAAATCTGTGGTCTCAATGCCAACCCTTCCAAAACGGAACTGGTTCTCTTCACCAAAAAATACAAGATATCGCAATTCAAACTCCCAAAACTCAAAGGAGTGGAACTGTCCCTTTCTGATAGCGCGAAGTATCTGGGTGTGATTCTGGACAAAAAGCTGTACTGGAATCTTAACGTAGCGGAAAGAATAAAAAAAGGCATATAATTCTCTTTTTATATGCGCTGCAAAGGCAGCATTGGACACCTTTTTAAAACCAACACCGCCTGATTTATAGATCAAAAAAATTTGCTGGCAACAGTGCGAAACGACTCACTAATAGTTTCGGACATGGCACGGTCCTAACGGAGCTACTACCAGGCAATCCAATACTAACGGATGAAATTCCTTCCTTGGTCGACTTCGACATTTCGATATAATATATCCGGAGAGGGAGGATTGGCAAAAAAATGCAATAATCCGGTCGAATGAAATTGCAATTTTCACAGATGGCTCAAAAACAGAGGAAGGAACATATTCTGGTATCTTCTCAGAAGACCCAGAACTTAGGATGACTATAAGACTACCGGAGTCAAGCAGTAGTTCTAGCTCAGGGCTGCTGAGTTATTGCAGATGAGATCGGTATCCGAAAGAGATATCGCTATCCACATCGATAGCCAGGCCGCAATCAAGGCAATGGAATCAACTAACGTCAACTCTGATATAGTCATGGGCTGTCGCACAGTACTCAAGGCACTATGCAGTCAGAACCGGGTAAGACTGTTCTGGGTGCCAGAACATTGCGATATTAAAGGAAATGAATAAGCGGAAAGAAAGGGAGGACTACTTGTGAGGTTCCCAATATCAAACCACCCCTTTGCATAGTGAGGGGCCATTTGAAGATAAATTCAACTGGTTCCACAGGGATTGCGATGGGCCAGTTTTGGTGCCTGGTGTCTGTGCGAATTTTGCAATTTTGACTTTGGAAATACGCCATTCGATCAAAAACCAATATATCAAAAAAAATCCTACGTACTCCTGTAGCTATTATATGTACAATAAAAAAAGATTTAGTGGCTCATAATAATTAAAAATTTGTAGGAGCTATTGGTACGGCCGCAGACAATAACAGAGTGTGCCATGAATGAAGGCTTCTGGAGTATTTATATTTAGGCCGAAGTGCCAAAATAGTTATGATGGTTGGACAGAATGTTCCCATTGGCATTTATACCTTGGAGGTAGTTAAAGACCTCGTCGACCATGATTTCTCTATTACAAGCAGCCATGACATCAAAAATCAGATGCGAAATTACACATGCAAATCGCTGTTTATCTACGCTCAGGAGCCAATTGGGTCACAAAGCCGTCTCTCGTAAGACCAAACTCGCTTTTCACAAAACCCTTATAATTCCGGTCCTACTCTATGTCGCACAAGCCTTGGACCATGTCGAGAGTGGGTGAAAAACACTTGCAAAGAAAGATACCGCATTTGATTGAGGAGATTGAACTACTAGTTGTACGGACTGTATGTATGTACCTACTCGTATCCAACGTCTGTGATAGCTGGGATACCACATCGGCGCTCCAAAGAGTACGATTATAACCCTGAGAGTTGACGCAGCGAAGGACGAACGCCGTCTGCGAGATATTTGTTTTTATTGGAATAGATCACTTGATCTGGATCACTTGGCCCGAAAAAGTCTCCTCAGAGCAAATTCATCTTTGATTTAATTTCAAGTGATCTGGGTGTGACCTGGAACGCAGACAAGACTCGGTAAATTTAGCCTTCCGACTTCATAGAGCTGTAATTAGACAAGCCAGTCCCAAAGAACTTCTAATAGCAAAACTACATCTTCGTCGAAACCTTGTATTCCTCCTCATAATCGAAGAAACCATACCAATGTGAATATTTAATTTCGAAGGCGTTTCTGAAAGCAGCCTAGTGATGCATAACCTTAATCGAACATTTTTGCTTTAATTAACATTGCTGCAACATTAATTCCTGAATACATTTTCTCTTGGTAACGGAATACTTGTGGGCTTGGCAATTATACGATTCCAGCCATTTAATCCGAAAAGACTTTAAGAGAAACACTTTTCCCAAGTTGGGTTTAAGTTGGAGTCATATAATCAGCTCATCGGTCATTGCTACATTGCGAAATCACTGAATTTCAAAATTTCCGCACATTCAGGCAAAGACCGTTTCCAAGTGAAAAGTAATCGCATGTGGCACTTTTTGACACATTTTACCTTCACCCTTAACAAGTGGAAATCTCCAAGTGTTACTCTTTACGGGTGCCATTACCCTTGTGGAACTACTACACTTAAAAAAAAAGAAACCTAGATTTCTTGCAGTGCACTCTACTTTATTCATCCGCAAAATACTAGTTCCATCGAAGATCTACGGATAGAAGCCATTGAGTGTGTTATTTGAGTTTAAAAATGGAATCGTTTCTGTTACTTAATCTCTGACAAAGTCCTAGGCGTTGCCAAAAAGTGCCAACTGTTGCAAGAACACTTTTTACCCGAACGACGCGACTTAAAGAGAAAAAAAACTTAAAGTTCGGTGACACTATTGCAAATCGTTGCTCTCCACTACAGGTGTACAGGACTCGAAAAATGCTATTTGGCTTGGTGATATCCTTGTAGAATTCAGATGACTTTAGGATACGTATCTGTATCTGGATGCTTGTGTTCACAAGCAACTGTGTGAAGTTGAAATGCATTTTCCTCTCAAGGAGAAGTGTTTGGCATAAAAAAATTACAAAAAAAAAAATCCAGTTTCTTCTTCTCAAAAGGAAAAGCTGGTTTTTCCTGATCCCAACTAGCATTGAGAAATCACCTGTCATGATGTAGAAAGATACATAAAATCAAATAAAATTCTTGAAATTGTATTTTGCATCATTTGCATGAGTCCCCGTCTTCTTGAAGTAAAAATAGTTTTTAAATAGTTTAAGCTGAGATTGGTTTGTTTGAGAGTCCAATAAGATTTTCTTCGCGGTGAGAAAAGGCCGAATAAGACTAAGGATGCGATTTTAAAGATTTGTAAATAATACATTCTGAACATGAGGGGATTTGCTTAGATGCATGTGGAAGAATCACCGCAGCTGATTAAGCTCCGTTTAATACTAGTATAAATTCACAGCTTTTTAAATGCTGCATGTACATGGTATGCAAGAGTCAAAGAATAAGTAATCCTGAAAGCAGTATGAACTTTAGATCTTTTCATCAACTACTCAAAAACCCATTGAAGAAGTGTTTGAAAAATGTTGAGTGACGTGTCCAATTGATCCGAAAAAAGGGTGTGTTTTTGAAGTGAAACTTTTTGTCGTTCATTGGGCAGTAATTCCGAACTCCAATGAAACGAAAAAGCGACATGAAGTTATTCCGAACTTAAGTCCCTTTTGCATTAATTGGCATTCAAAACCGTGCGATAATTTTTGCTCTCGATAATTCGAAATTCTTGATAATTCGAACTGATAGTGAGGTCCCTTGAAAAAACCCTGATAAATGGAACAAAGAACGAAGTGATTGTCGAGTCGGGCCGTCAGCAAGCACGCTGTAACTCGAAATCAGTAGCTAGTTTCCTCTCACTAATTCGATTTTTTTTTTCGGTTTTGGTTGAAGAATGGTTATTGAAATGGTTTAGTCAATGTAGAGGAGAAAACGTACTTGTCGAAGGTTGCATGCTGAAGGAGGAAACTAAGTCATTCGATGTTAGTTTGGGTATTGATGGATTCACTGCCAGTGAAAGATGGCTCTCCAAATTTAAAAAACGGCATAACGTCGTTTTCACAAAAATATGTGGAGAAAGCGCGATGATGTTACTGTTGGTTTTGCATGGAAAAATGACTTAGGTGGGCTGCTGGCAAATTACGATCCACGGAATGTGTTCAATGGGGATGAGACTACTCTTTTTTGAGGGTGTGTTCCTGATCGAACGATGACACTTAAAAACGAAAAATGCCATGTGGGGAAACATAGCAAGGAAAGGTTAACATTATTACTCGCAGTAAACACGGACGTTTCACAAAAAATTAAACCTCTTATGAAAGGGAGAGCTGCTAACCTAATATATCTTGCTAGAGATCTAGAGTGAGCATCATTATTTCAACTATTTATCGAGTTTCATGAAGTTTGACTTCTATCACCTAGCTTTCTAGGCTATTTTATTTTTTTTCGAAAATGTGAACGACATCTATTAGAACTATATGTATTGGATTGGATATATGGAATCGTGTTACGAATTTGGAAAATGAAGCTACATACTATCAGCAATCAAATAGATTCACTAGGCAGCAGAGAGTTCTCCACTGATGCCGTTTTGTTAAATGTTCATAAAGTGAAATCTGCAGCCCTTAATTTGTTTGCTCTACAATACAATACACTGTCAGCCACTCACCGAAAACCGTATTTCTGGAGATAGACTGTGAAAAAAAAACAACCTACCTTCGCCAATTATATATCTCTAGCTCACGTGAGAGAAACTTTTTTTTTCTTGCAGCAACAATGTAAATGGAATAATCTCTGTCTAGCTGATATTGGCATTAACTGTGAAGTTTTGTTACCTCAACTACTTATTACTTCTCAGACCTATCCATCCAACTTGCTTCATGTCGAAGAGCATGAAAGGAATGGGACTGCTTCGTGTTTTTAAAAATGCTTTGCAAATCCATCCGATGTCCGAATGCAAAGTGCATTTGATATAGAGCAGAAGATACTGCGAATCTAGTACGCAGATTTGAAGATCCACTTGACAAAAACGAGTACGTGATAAGGATTCTCATCGACATTCAGGACGCTTAGAACAAACGTTCTAACGTCTTTGCTCACGCATATGCAAATGAAGTAGCTATACAGTCTGTTGGATTATATCAAGCGACGTGACTATATTTTCAGACAATATCCTCAAAACTAAAGCTGTTTTCTTTACTATAAGTGCGAAGCATCCATCTCTCCAATGAGGCTAAGTATATGGGTGTCATCCTGGATAACAATCTTCTTTCGACTAAAAATGTCACGTCGAAAACCTCAAAGTTCGGCTTCAGCAAGACATGGTGCTTGTCACCGAGGAGGGATCTCTAGATCTAGATGGCTGATCTAGATATTATACGAGTATGTTGGTTTTCTGGTGGAACAACCTGTCATGAAAATGCGTCACTTCCGCTTTCACCAGACTCTAAAGAAGAGTCAGCCTCGGCTACATGAAGCCTTTTCCTAGTTTTCCCGGCTCTGATCTAGACGTACCGATGAATCTCCCTCCCCTTGATATTCATATCATGGGCTGCGCTCCCAAAGCCATCTTCAGTTTAATGAGAAGTCGTATTTTGTGTTGTACGCACTGCAGCTTTGAAGACCTTGTCCGCCGATTGTTTTTTTAGTTTGGTTTTATAGACTTGCCCTCTGATGCAATTACATCAGAACTTCTTTTGCAAAATCGAAATCGTCTTTCCCTGCACCCGGGAATTGTTTCGGTCAAAACTATTCTAAGATTTTACTCCTCAGTACGAAAACTTGCGGTATCTCAAGCGGAACGCAATCATGATGGCAATGAGAGCGGCGACAGCCTAGTTCGAGGATGCAAAACTTCTCTGTAGGAAGTCGAAATGCTAAATTGACTGAGTCTTGTTTGGGTCTCAGATCACAATGGGATAACCAATGACCTCTTTTGGGAAGGTGAATGTGAACCTGCAATAGGACTGGTTGCGTATTTAATAGGCTTTCACTGACGTCTTGAACGACGACAGACAATCAATGTTTCCTGACGTCTTTTTGAGGTTATAAACTTGCCTACTGATTTGCTGTCTTAATAGTTGGGAAGTACAGTGACGTTGAGGTGACAACCAGTTATCGTTTAAATTTTACTTAGTAGTCGAATAGCTTTCAAAATTATACTCAGATATCCAATAGACCGAGAGTGGTGTTTTCCTCCATCCTCTTATACATCTACTATACGATTTTGTGAGAGGTTCAGAAGCGATCTTCAGAGAAACGTTTCCTATTTGCAAAGAGTCTAGTTGGCATTTTGCTTAGGAGAATTAGGTGGAACCGATTCGCGTTATTGGATATTTTGACAGCACTGAACAATTTATTTAATTAGAATTAATGCATACTATTCACAATTGATCTGCTAATATCATTTCACTTGATTTCAATGGCTTTATAAGTGTATCCACGTTGTCCGAAAATTCCTGCCTCCATAAGCACTATCTGGTTTCATTATGGTAAACCCATGGTATATATCATGACATACATGAAGTTAAAAGAAGTCTTAATTTTATTCCCAATCTAGTGCATGCATCTACTGTCATAAATTTTCATGCCTAATCTGTCTAACAAATTCATAATCTCCATCAAAGCTGATTTACGGATAAGAATTCGCAAATAGGCATTCGTAAACCCCACCACGGGCAACAGCGTTGCCTCTGTATCCGATTCATATGGGCACGCAATTGAGCTACCAGCGTCATAATTACCTCCAAGGAATTGTTGCAGCAGGACTGTGAATTACCCGGTCATGCAATTCCATGTAATTGAGGTTAGTGAGGTTTTATATCGTCCAATCGGTATCACCAGGACGAGCAGTCCTGCTTATAAACCAGTCAACCGAGATGCGACGGCAGTTTGACCGCATGATACGAGTATGTATCCGTACGACAAATAAATTAGCCTTTTTGTGGAACAAAAATACTATCCGTCACCGAATGATGAAGTGTGGAGATTAAATGGCTCAAGCGACGTACGCGTTGCACATTTTACATGAATATCGAATCACTACACAATTGCAGTTGCACAACCAGGATACAGAACTAATTTGCAAGCACATACGAGTACTCGTATTTTACTCGCACTCAACTGGCAACATAACTTCATTTAGTTTGATTGGCGTTTGATGGAAGAAGAGGAATACGCGTGGCTCAAGTTAATCCTCGGGCTGGTATTCACATTCCGATGTCCAGCGGATGTGGATAATCCAATGAACTCGTTATATATTCATTATTTTTCGAAATCTGCCTAAAGGATGAGTTTCCCGCATTTTGACGGTAATGAGGGTACGGCTACTGTTGTACTTGAGTGAATTTGAATTCTGCTGGAAGTACGAGTATCTGATTCTGTTGTGGAAACAAATCGCAACTTGTAATATCAAAGGGTGTTTAGATAAATTGCATTCACTTACTTAACCCTGTAACAAGTTAACTGACCCATATCTGCCAACAAAAAACTACTCAATTGTAGAAAAGCTTCCACTTCCTCCAATTTAGACAGTGTTGGCGTTCTGTTAATTTGCAATGGGAGAATGCATGATCTGAAATTGGAAAAATTTAAAGTATGAGGGATAATCAATGTATATAACTTGGATCTATTTCCATCAAAGTTTAAAGTTTGTCCGGGAAATCTCATCAGAATGGTCTATTTAGGTAGATCTTTGTAAATCAGTTGATAGTTCTGCTTAGTTATTCTACGAGTATTTGCTTAGCTTTGCAGATTGTGTGAACTAATCAGCCGAATAAAGGGCTCGCTCTTGCGAGAGGGTTTACTTATCAGTTTTATCTACAATATAACCACCTCGGTTTCAACCATATAAAGTGTTAGTTTGTGTCAAGTGAGTTATCATCGTGCATCGGTTTATGGCAATTATGTAAGGAAAATATCGTATATGTGACGTATGGCTTTGATTGCGGGCTAGTACAATATCTTCGACGAAAATTTTCAAAATTAGCTGGACATCGGCCTCAACCTCAGGCATAGACAGTAATTTTCAAATAATTGTATAAAAAAAGTCTAACGGATTAAATTCGCATGATCTCGTTGGCCACTCAACTTCTTTTCGAAGTGAATTATGCTATCTTCGATGTGTATGCCGTAGCGCCTTCTTGTTGAAACCGAAGCCCATCCATATTCAATCCATATAATTTCGGTCACCATCTGTCGATATATTTCAATATTCACAGTTTTCGTAAAGTGGCCCAATGATGCCGCCAGACTACAAACCACACAACACAGTAACTTTTTGGAATGCAATGGTTTTTCATGACATGAGGGCTTTCCTTATCCTAGGTACCACAATTTTGTTTATTAATGTACCCGTCTATGCCAAAAATTTGATTTGTCACGAAAGATTACTTTATATAAAAGATTGCCACATCGTTCCAGCATCCAATGAGCAAAATGACGCCGTCGTATGCACCATGTTTGTGCTGTAAACGTATATCAATGGTCAAAACCCTGCGTAAAGTGTGTAAGCAATGTCTAATTGTCGACGATGATCCGATGTGCTTGGCTCATTTCGAACACTTTGTTTTTCAGTGGTAATGTTTTGGCGTGTTCGTACTGGTCGCGACTGTAGATATGTTGCTTGATCCACAACTGAACCACTTTTCTTTCTTCGCAACGTTTAACCGTTGGTCGGACTCGGGACCCAAAAAGGCAAACTCACGAACCTTGCTAAATGTAACTTTAAATGTCCTTTAATCAACATCCTCACCAACTGATGGCTTATCCTTTATTTTTGAATTATTCAAAAGAAAGACTTCGCTTAAAATCTTGCCACCCTGGTATAAATTCAGAATTCTCAGCCACCGAATTTTACTTACTCTGCAGTCTAAGATAAACCTATTCCTTTCTTAAACGGTAATCACATTTAGCATTTACATTAGCCGCTTCTGACCATCCATCAACGAGTGCACACGCACAAATCGCTGCTCGCGTGGAGAAAAAAAAACGTGCAACAGTGCCAACAACATCCACAGTGCAGGCATCCCAACTCCCCTGTCCTTGGGCATACTATTGCTTGAACTGTATGTAACAACCGATGCATAGCGGGTTGTGGGTATGTATATTGTTGATAAACTGTTTTACTTTGTTGTAAGGGCATAACACCTACAAAAATTTGATTCCATAAACCAACTCTGAAATTTTTAATTTTACTTCACACCTGACTCCACACAAGAAATTGTATCCCTGTATCAACATACTAAAATCGTGATTACAAGCAATTCCAATATATTGTACACAATTCTGGTTGGCTTTTACATTCTGGACAGACAACACTCGAAGGCCGTTGTGTTGAAAACTTCGCTGCAAAATATAACTTGGGCCAGCTTGTAAATGAGCCCACACGAATACCAGGCGTTGATTGTCATACCGCCAACACCCTGGAGTTGTTTTTAATTTCTCACCCTGATAGGTACACTGTATATGTGCTTTCCTCTTGGACCATTGTGTCATATCACCTAATTGCTCGTACACCGACCACACATTTACCGAAAATATTCCTAAAAGAACCGTACAGCAATATGAGAAAGCCAATTTGAGTGGACTTAACACCTTTAGGAATTTTAACTGGTTGTTATGTTTCCTCGTTAACGAAGTGGATGCCGCTGCTGATATCATCACAGACACTATTCTCTTTGTAACGAGATTCTTTATCCCTCATCGGATGAGGAGTATAAAACCAAAAGAAAAGGCATGGTACGACTCGAGATTTAAGTAGGCTGTCAGGGTTAGGGAGATGTTTTTACGGTCCTTCAAGATCAACCCGACAGAGGAAAACCGAAAAAAGTTCAAACGAGCCAGGAATGACTGCAACGTCTTTCTCAGCGTGTGAATTTCAATACTAATAAAAACTGAGGCAACAAATACTGCAATGTACCAAAGGTAGTAAAAACTTTTGGTCGTTCCCCAAAAGCATTAGAAATTCTGCATCATTTTCCATCCCTATGATCATTTATAATCACATTCTCTGCCTACACTTGAGTGCGTCGAATCTTCAATAGGACGAATCCACTTTCGCAGATGGTATACCTCCTCTTCTTCTGAAGAGGTATTCTTCCACGCTGGTAAAGCCACTGAGTAAGTTTTTTCATCACTCCTCCCTCTAGTACTCTTTCCGAGCAGATGGAAAACAACATCTCCTCCTTCAGACCCATTGCACTTACGTTCTTTCTTTCCAAGGTCATGGAAACACAGATAAATCGTCAGCTCATGAAATATGAAAACATGAAAACTTCTCAATAACCGGCAGTACGTTTTTCGTAGCAATAGGTCCACAGGTGATTTGATGGCATGTCTAAAATACAAATGGAACCAAATCGTACATCAATCTGGCGAAAACAAGATAGTTGCACTTGATATTTCTAAGGCGTTTGACAGAGTTTGTTGAAAATGCGTGCATTTGGGATCGACGACTCTATTCTTCAATGAATTAGAAACTAGCTTTCGGAACGTTCAATTCAAGTTGTCTTGGATGGGTTCCAGTTTGATATTCAGAAAATAAATGCCGGTCTGCCACAGGGCTCCGTTCTGTCTCCGATACTCTTTTTTAATTGTCATCAATGTTCTCTTGTATGTTATTTCTAATCCAATATATCCCATCCCTTTGCTTACGACAGTACTCTCTGCATTTGATATTCGTTCCCGGGCACACGTCCTTGCTAGTCGGCTGTAGAACGGGATAGGCAGCGTACGTTAAGCACATTAAATTCTTATATTAACAACATAACTAATTGGCGGAGTAGAATTTAAAGCGTCCAACACACAATGCTATCTGCTGTGGTTAAAGTGAAATATCAACACCCAACCATTATCTACGAATGGCACTTGTCATTCATCCTAATCAAGCATCAATATATAAGACATTCATCCGCCCGAAATTTGAGTTCAATGCCCACATATGGTCGGGTGCGCCCATAATATCTTTGCACCTGCTAGATAGGATTCAAAACCGTGCGATAAAACTCATTGGAGATACTAATATCTCTCAGATAATGGACACCTTCGTACACCGACGTAATGTCTCGTGTTTCACTTTGTTTTATCGCTATTATCACCATCAGTACTCCATTGAAATCGCCAGTAGCATTCCGCCCCTTCAAACCTTTAACCGTAACACTCGTCTCACTATGAATGCTCATCAGTATACCCTCAAGCGCACTTTCGGCCGTACTCTGAAATATCGTGATTCTTTCCTAAGACGTACAGCTCGCTTATGGAATGCCCTGCCGAGCTCTTTATTTCCTAGTCACTATAACTTTCAAACGTTTAAAACCAACGTTCATCGGTACCTGTCTTCGTAATTCGCCGTCAATTACGACTACATTACGTGCATTAATTCTAATTGTTGGTCGTTATAACCGTCCCAATAAGTAAACAATTGAGCCTTTTGTGAAACAATTCGAAACGACTTATTCACTCCATAATGCTTCCGTGCCAGTGAGATAGAAAGAAAATCTAAACTTTACGCTAGTCGGTAAGTCAAGACCGCAGGCAATCGATTCCGCACCTATTCTCAAGAGCTGGCATTTCTCGCTTGTTCGTCCTTGTGGCATATGTTACGAAAAGACTTGGCCTTATACTCAAGAGCTAAAGCCAAACAGACGTTGTTCGCATCGAACTTCCGCTGGTTGGGTTCTATTGAAGTTGGAAGAAGATCCGCATTTTTAGGAAAAAATCATCCTCGATGACGAAACACATTTTTTGGTTGAATAGCAATAATAAGCAAAACTGTCGCATTTAGTCAAGCGAACAGCCGAAGGTGCCATTGAGACCGCTATTGGAAGGCTTGGCGGATATGGGGTTCAGTGATCGTCCTATCTACAGAAATGGTCGCATGACTCATGCGAATTAACGCCTTTAACCTTTAAGATTTAGGCGAGGAATTTGCGTCCCCTTATGAATAGACATGTTCTTGATGTGTTCCAAGGTATATACTTATAAAAAGCCAATAAACTGTAGCAAAATCAGCTAGTGTACCTATATTTGTTTGTTTTCTGGATCATATCGCTGCTTTTGCATTAAGTAAAGTCGGTATAATTAATCACTCAGCTTAAAATATCATTTTTCCCTTTCTGCAAGGGGCATGGCAAATTGTACTTCGTGACACGAGCCGTTGCCCATAGATGGTGAATTTGATACATGCGGTAAAGTTACCACTACGAATGCTCTTCCGTTTCCTACATTACATGGAGGAAACTGTCTGCAGTATTGAAAAGATTATGGTAATGTACTGTGTGCAGGGGTAGAGTGATAGAAATCCTAGCAGAAACCCAGTTAGCAAAACAATCCAGACCAGCGGAATCTCCTAAAAATAAAGACTCCCACACTTCATCGAACTTCCACAATAAACACACAAATACATCAAAGGAAATGTTGAATGATTATGTAAAAACAGTGGAATTTACAAGTCCTAAATAAGATGAGCTAAATAGCGCTCTCGCAAAGTACACACGACTTATGCAAACACTAACGAACGAAATAACTGAAAACAAAATACAAACTGAACTAAAGGACTTGGACACTTGCACAAAAACAATTAGACAAAAACGTTGAAATTAAATGCATTCATATGAAAGCAAGTGATGATGTATTCGATATTGTTAATTCGATTGGCGAAACACTAGGAATTAACATAAAGTTAATGAAAATGATGTTGAAGAAATTCCATATACACCGATAGGAAAAATACAGAGCTAAAAAACCTATCTGTCTGCTTCACACGCAACCATATGTATGAAATTAGCGGTCATTGAAAAGAAAAAAACATAAAAATAACACTAACATGAGAAGAGATCTGCAAAAATGTAAACAGAGAACCGAACAATGTTTATACAAAACAACTAGACTATACATAAACAATCAATTAACTGCCCACTTCCAAAAACTCCTCAGGCTTAAAAATACGAAGGCTAAAACAATGAACTCTGGAAGTGTTGTTTGTTTGGATCAGAAGTAACAAAGTACTCACAAGAAAGAGCGATGGAGAGGCGGTGGTGGAAATCAAATCCGCTCTTGATATAGGAAAAATTGTTTAACTGAATTTTCTCTAATAATACACTTGTGACAAAAAGTTAATGCACACATGATGGATAAAATAAATGAAGAGTACGAAATTTTAAAAATTAATTTTCAAATTTTAAAAACTGAAAACAAAATGAAAATTAAGTGGAAGACGAAGTAAATGGAATATCCTCTTAGTTTTTAAATATTCCTTCTCTAAGAACTAATTGGGATAATTTTATTATAAATTGTTAGTCTAATTCTACAAAATATGGATGTTATTTCACTGTCCGAAATTAATATTAAGAACGATGAAAATAAATATTTTACAATCAATGGGTTTTATCAACAACCATCTAACAGAGAATGCAACGATCTAATGGTGTACTTGAAAGATATTTGTAATGAAAAAGCTGAACAAAAACAGAAGAGGACTGGAAGCCACCGTATTAGCAGTGTGCCGACCTCCAATAATGAATTAAGTCAAAATATGGACGAAATGGGCAAAAACAAACATTAGTAACACTGATCAGCAACAAAAGCAACTGTTTTTTTTTCTCATGCACAGGCAGAGATTTTTTTTGTTTTATAAAACACCCATTGGTGAATTTATTTTATAGCAATCTAGTAATTGAACACTAATAAACTACATATTTGATCTTGATTCTAATTAATACGGCTTTTGAAAATTACAAAATATTTATCCTATGATATTAATTTTGGTTTTGACAATTTATTTATTTATTTTAATGTGAACTGAGAATATATAACTTTATTTATTTATTTACATTAGTCAGAAAGGTTTGATTCGCTTTAATCTTCTAGTTAGACCATCATTATCAAGGAGCTGGAGAGCGTCAATATTGCCATGTTGTTGAAGTCTTTGTTCATGACTTTGAGCATACTTTTTGATGACTTTGTCGATAGTTTCTAGATTTAGATCCCTATGCAAATTATCATTACGGATGTACCAAGGTGCATTAACAATACCACGAAATACTTTATTTTTGAGTTTTTGAATAATTATTCTATTGCTTTGGATGGTACAAGCCCAGAGCTGAATGGCATAGGTCCAGATTGGTTTAAGGACTTGTTAATACAAGAGTAGCTTGTTGTGTATTGACAAGGCTGAGTATCTACCCAATAGTCAGTACATTTTTCTGTACTTTAGATTTAATTGCTCGTGTTTTTTTTAACATGTGGCTCCCAACAGAGTTTTGCATCAAGGGTCATGCCGAGAGATTTCCCTGTATTCTTGTACGGCACTATTTGTTGATTTATGTATACTGGCTTCTGCTCTATACGCTTATTGGTAAAGTCGATATGCACGGATTTAGTTGATTTTACAAATCATGTATTATTGTCGCCAACAGCCAAAATTGCAGTATCATCAGCAAATGTAGCAACAATATTTTCATTCAATTCCGGTAGGTCACTAGTGTATAGGAGAGAGAGATAACTGATCCCAATACATTACCTTGAGGCACGCCCGCTTGGATTTCCTTCAGTTCAAAATAAGCGTCCTCTTGTTTGACTCTGTAGTAACGCGGAAGGAACTTTTTGAGTTTATGGTTCAGTGCCTTATGCAAAACTTTATCGACAGCTGTGCTATATCAAGGCCAATTGCTGAGCATACTTTCTTTTCTTCTAATGATTTTTCAATCATATTAGTGCTTCTGCGAACCTGATCAATAGTAGAGTGTTGGTTTCGGAAGCCAAATTGATGATCCGGAATACTGCAGTTCAACCTTCACATTTGCAGGGTGCTGGGCCACAGAGACCTTCCAGGGAATTGTAGGGCCGACGAACTCTCTAAAATTGGAACCACTCTAAGTATTCTACCGGAAAAGAGTAGCGTAGGTACGCCAAACTAGATTTGAATCGCTCTAACAATCTGATCCTTCTAAATAGGAAACATCTCAGCGCCATCATAGCTGTCATAAACAGGACACTGCTTCATAGGTAAGCATGCAAGAAAGTTTGGCGCTTTTACAAACAATTTTTGTAGAAGCTGCATGCAGGAGGAAGAGGAGGAGACAACCCTCCACCTACTCTGTACATGTCCAGCTCTCTCCCAGAGAATAAAATTTCATTTACGAGCTTTCTTCTACAATGACCTAAACGATCTAAAGAATTTAGACTTAAACAGCTTCCTACGCTCCATCATAAGCTCAAACTGGTTCCATTAGTAAGAGAGTCATAGATTCACGCGGCATCACAATGGGCCAATAGGACTAATTGAATTGGTCTTTTCAACAACCACTTTTACCTACCTGCCTAGTGCCTACCTACCCTCTCCAGTTCAATCCATAGCTTTAGCGAGGTTTTTCATGAGGCCTAATTTGATGTTTAAAAATGTTAAAATGATATTGTTTGGCTCTACTAAGTAATGAAATTACTACTCATTGGCCATTTTTATTTAATGTAGTGTTGACGTCTAGCTCTGCTATCCCACTCGCACAAAAAAAAAAAACAACAATATTTCGTGTAGCCTCCTTGTAACTAGAGCAATTCCAATAACTTTAAGATCTGCACGTACAATATTTTCCAAGGATAGATGAGGTACAGATGAAAGATGAAAGATCATTGCCATTATGCTGTAAATCTGCTTTTAAATGAATAGTCTCAAATGATCTGGTGAAGAGATGTTCTTTAACAAAAAGTTGCAGATTCACTGAAGCCTGTATACTTGGATGAAGTGAATTTCATTGCTGGAGTTTAAAACCTAAGAATTCAGCTTCAGCTTTAGAAAAATTTAGGTTTCTAGCTAAATCATTTAGTTAGTTCACCTTGACGTATTAAATTTAGTCTGTTTTGAGATGTGGTTTGTGTTGAAGACTGTGATTCTATATCGCTTACGTTGTCCTCTGCATATTTTTCCTTCATTGGAGGATGCGGTGGTGGTCTATCAGTATGAGGAAATGGGTTAGTTACAGATTCCACATGAGAATATACAATTTTAATTCTTGTTTTTTCAATAATATCTCTCCAGTTTCGTTAAACAGAGATAACAGTCATTCACATAATCTTTTTGTTCCCTTCAAATTATAGGTTTACAAAAGGGAATTGATGATGACCTTTAAACCATCCTCTTAAATAGCGTACACATCTTGAACGAAAAAAGATTTATTGATACTCTCAGAAATGTTGAAACCGAAATATAAATTGTAAATGTTATTTATTAATGGCGCACAGTGATCGATTTAGGGTCATTAGCTGGACTTAATTCGGATTTAATTTTATTATTATGTTTGATTGGAAATGTGTTTTATAAACCAATCTAAAATCATTTCCATGACTTCAGGGGGTGGTTCTTGTGTTGTCGAATTGGTAGGTGTCGCTATTCGCTTATCTGTGGAACAAAAGATATCAACATGGTATGGAGCACATCAGTATTTGTTGCGATTCGGGAAATCTTTCTTGAAAATGCGCTTCGAAAAATTTATAATCTTTTTGATGGGCTTCTAAGACATCTTCCGAAAGCTGTCCGATAGGGATTGGAAAACTTTCAATGATGTCAACACCGTGCAACAGAATTTTGCGGACACTTACAGGCATTTTGTACCAATTGTATTTGGAAACAAATTATTTTGCTGTGTCCAAACAGTAAGTACGGAATTTATTGGTATCCATTTTCAAACCTGAAGTTGATGTCTTTACAAAAAGGGAAAAACGTTTGACTAGTTTCGGGTCTAAGCCTATTATTTCAGCAGTTTTTGCTGGGTCCTTAAAAAATTGGAGGGTCGTGTTGCCGTCATTTTTATTTTTTCCACCTTGTTGTGGAAAATCTACTAAGATTCCCATTTCAGATCTAAGTTCATTTTGTAATAATTATTTTCTATTTTTAACTGTTAGTTTCACTTCAGCTCCTCTTGCCTGCCAGTTTTCAAAGTTCAATATTGTTCATGTCCTTAGGAGATACCTTGCATATAGAGCAAACAAAAACAAAAGAGAATCCTTACACAATTTTAATGTTATTTGGAAATTAAGGTAATTAAAAGAAAACGCATAAGAACACAAAAGTATAACATAGTATTAACTGTCATAGAATATTTAGTACCACTTGCAAAAAGAGTATCTACTTTAAGTTCTTTAAACTGATTTGCATAACTCGCATACAAAAATAGCTTCCCTTGTTTTAAGACATTTACTGTGAGCCCAAACTAAGTCGCACCGCAAGCATGGTACCCATATCTTATGCTCCTTATCCATCTGGAAGGATTTATTACAAATGGCACAAGAAATGTCCCGGTTAGTCGAAGTTTCGGCACAAGGATCGTCGTCTGAGCTTGGTAGGTGTAAACTTTCAACCGAATCGCTAGAGAAACTTTCTATGGTTTGCTTTGTCCCTTTTAATTTTACTGGGATAGGTCTTTTCGTTTCTTGCGTTTTTCGATATTTTGAATGCTCTCTTCCAAGGCTATTTTATATGTTGATGTTGTTAGCACCGTTGCGACTGATCTTCTACCTCTGCCGCTGGTAGGTCGTTAAAATTTGGGTGGTGGTGAAATCTCCCAAGGTGTTATAAATTTTTTCAAAGCTGCACTACTAGTACTAGGAACGGGTCCTTCCGGTGTGATTACATTTATCATAGCCGCTTTACTAGTGCTGGAAACTGGTTCTTCTGGGTCAGTTTCCTGTCTGGAAAGCTCAAATACTTCTTTCGGATGCTTTTCAGAAATTTCACCAATAAAGTCGTGCTCCTGAAATAAATTTTTATCGAACGGCTAAATACCGGTACATTTGAATCCATTAATTGCAATCTGTGCTGTTTGGACTTTAAGATAGGCTTTGGAAAAAAGTTCGATGATATCGAATTGGGTTATTTTTCGGCAATGTTTTTGCATATATCTTCTGATTTCGTCATTGTAGTATGTCTTGAAAGGCCTCATAAATGCTCTATCCAGCGGTCATGCAATCTATTTGCCTCTTTCCCCTAGCCGCTAAGATTTTTGGTTGCTTGCTTTGAACAAGAGTCTCATCCACAATCCAAATACGTGTTGGGGAAAAATTATATTTTTCATATTCCTGTTCCAGTAAGGTGTAAAATCTGGAAACATTTTCAGCATTAAAGCCTTTTGCTCTGTCGATTGAGGTGCCGGTTGGTGTCCTGATGCTAATTTCGGATTTGTGTCTTTTCAGAAATACATACAACCAGTCCTTTCCGGAGCATTCTTTCACTACTGAAAATGGGTCCGGAATGCTATTTCTTTTTGCCACTTGGAATTCTAGTGAGCGAATATCACTGCAAGTTAGTCCCCAAAAGTGTGATTCCATTTCTTTAATGTACCTTACCAGCTCCAATTCTATTTCCAGGGTAAAAACAGGTTTGCGTCCCAATGGCGTGGATAAAATATCGTCGATTTCTTTGTTACTGCGAGCTAATCTTTGCAGTGTTGCAAATGGAACTCCAAATGTCTTCGACGCCAAAAGTATGCCCATTGCTCTTCTTCTTACTGCCAAAATTGCCTTTCGCGTTGCTTCCGCATCCCATATGCGTATCTCTCCTTTCTTTGGCATGATCTTGAAATAATTATAACTATCTTTTATAACTTATAATCAATGTGGGTAATGTGATATGGTATATCACTTTACCCTACTTTGACCATATCACATTAGCCGCATTTAGATTTTGAAAAAATCACGATTTTTTTATTAAAAAACACTTCGGAAAACTAAAAACTCACCCAAGTTGTGGCTACACATAAACAAACTTTAATATTTATGTTGAGAAATTTTAATAATTTTGGCTTAAAAAACAAATAAAGTGCACCACAACAAAAAACTTCGATCGTACCGCTGATTAAATTTTACCAAACTGACAACAAATAGAACGAATAATGGCGCGCATAAGACTGCAGAATTGGTTTTTTACCGTTACTATTATTTTGACAAAAAAATTTCTTGTTGTAACTTGCTTATTTCCTAAAATATTGTGGTATATCACATTGCCCGAAGTTACTCTAACTAAAACTGTTTTGTCGTTAAAGGTTACCCTTGTGGCTTCTAGACAAATTATTTCGGCTTCCATATGGTTGAACTCTTTTGTTATTGTCCCAATATTTTCCTTTGCGAATTCGAAACGTACTGAACGGCAGTATCTTAGAGGAGATGTTCTTGAATTTATCCAGATATTTTCAGTCCCAGAACCAACTTTACTTATTTCTAAAGGTACTATGTATGTTAGCACAATATCAGTATCATTCGCCTCAGGATTTACCAAAAGGTTTTGATTATAACGCAAGTGCCCTCCACTACCATCAGAGCCCCATTTCCACGAACATACTACAATAAAGTATCACCATTTTCTAACTGGTTCTCAAAAGTTTCAAGGTGTGTAGCAGACAAACCCTGACAAACTTCACATAAGGTTTCGGTAATAGTCAAAAATTACTTGTTGGATAACACTCTTGTTATACTTCTAAAATAGTATCGTAGTCTGGGTAAATATAGCATTTCTTTCTTTTGCGCTTTTTTGAAGTTGCTTGAATTGATGTTTTGTCAGTTTCAAGTGGGTTATAAGGGCTAGGGCTTCTTCAGGTGTATATGCCTTGATCGTATTCGGAGTTTCGGACTTCTTAAGCGTTTTAAGTATTTTAGGAAAAGACTTAACTACTTCGGCTTTAGAACGTTTTCATTCTATTCTAAGCTTAGGTTTCGAATATTTAGTTTTTTAGCTCTGTTTCCACATTCCTGGAATTTCTTTTCCGGCCTTCGTTGTTTAGAAGTTTTTAGCACATGAACTTAAAGCGATGGAAATAGGAACTCATTTTGCAGCCAAAACTCTTCAGCTTTTAAAAATCGTTCTGATGACACTTTATTTTCTTTATACTTTTTGAAAAGGTGTGATACAAAAGTTTTACTGTATTCGAGGCAATTTTTATGAATAGCTTCATCAAGATAGGTTATTGACTTTTTTGACATTAGGTATTGCAAAACAGCACTTGCACAAACCGTTACTGGTGACTTAAAAAGATTTTCACTCTGAATGAACAAAAAACTTCTCGACGTAAAAGGACTGGTCCCCCTGAAAAGGGCGGATTGATGTAGGAGAAGAAAAAAGAACGTTGCGCTGAGTTTCGGCACTTTAATTAAACATTATTTTAAAGGTAATAATCCAATCTTCACATGAAAAAAAAATATCACGATGTCACTTTATCGCAATTTTTTGTTATGGACCAACAAATAAAAAAAAAAGTTAGCTCGTCACTACAAAAAACTGTACCACCACATTTAGTTCATAATGACAGAGCCTTACTTATTTTTTAATAAAAATACTCTGAATTTAAAAATATTTACCAACAGCACACTCTGACATATGTATTTGCTATAAATAATTATCTCACTTTTATTTCCATTTAACACTTTATAAACACCTTTAGTGTGCGTGAGTTACGTCTTGGTAACCCTGGTCACCTAGCAACATAAATGCACTTGTCATCGTCAACCCAGTGTACTCACGTTTTCCTAATTCCTTGTTCTCCTATCTTTTTAAAGCATCTTTTTCCTAATTTTTCTTCCACCTATTTGTTTATGCGTCAATGCTAAGCATCAATTGTATTACCCTTTTCCACTTTTATAAATGTACCTACCTATTGTCTATTGCAGTTACCCAAAGCGTCTTTTCCTAATTGTCTATTGCAATATTTGTTTACTCGTTTTGTCCATATGGACCGAAGCGTCTTTTTGTATTCTCTTTTCCCTGATTATTTGTTTGTCCAAGTTCGACAAGTCCCGCTTTTATCTTGCAAGCGTTTCATGTTAAGCTAGGTTTCCACGGAACAAATTGAAGACGACAGTTTTTAGTTTTTAGAAGAACGCCCAAACTACATGTAGTGGCAAAATAATTATAATAAATAAAAATCTTGAACGAAAACTTTTAAATGTGTTTATTTGAAATAAAATATGTATTCAACGTCGTTTAGCATTGCCTCCCAAATAACTCGTGCGAAAGCAAAATCGAGAGTAAGCAAAGCTTTATGCATTGCATTGAAAAGCTTCCCATTGATCAAGCAATGGAATTAAAGATTTTTTTTGATGTTTCTCGTTATTTGGGTGGTTGACCTTAAGCCTACCGGTATTTTTTTTTTTAATGATAACAACTTTTTTTCACTTATGACTAGTGTTGTACTAAATCGGCCAGTGTGCAGCCTAGGCCGTTCTCGATTGGAATTCAAAATAAACTCCTCACAAACAAAACAAAAGAGATCCGGTGAATATGAGCATTTCCGATTAATATTTTAAACAATAAACCGTTGAAAAAAAAAAACACTAGAAATAGTACGTCGTTAACTGTAGTACGTGCTATAGTAATATTAATCGTTATTGATTTATTATCGTGTTGAAAATATACAGATATGAGGGTATATCGTTTACTTACAAATATCAATTTAGTTTTTGTTATAAAGCCAGTTACAATACTTTTTTTCGATATGCCGTCAAAATTATGCCAAATGTATAGTTCATGATACATTGTATATTTGAGTTTTTTTTTTGGCCTTTGTGCTTTAAATATTGAAGTTTTAAGACTAACTGGCGACGGAAGAATCGGCCACCTATTTTTATGCTTAGTTAGAAAAAGACCTGGTTTTGCCAAAAATTACCTAAATTGCAGTTTTTGAGAAAAGTTTGTCTAAAAAATCTAATTATTTCCCTTTTAGTTTGGGTTTTATGGTCAGTTAATGACTATTGCAGTTGTATTTTATTACTCTCTATATCGGTTTATGCTTTGATCCCGCTCCTTTTTCTTAAAACTCGTTAATTGTTTTGAGATGTAATAATGCCTAATATCGACCGCAAAAGGATTTGAAAGAATTTTGTTCATTCAAATCCTAAACAGATCACTAAATGGATAATTGTGCAAAAAAATCTTTTGTCCGGAAACTTATGGAAGGCAGTGTAATTAGATATTTCGATGTAATAAAATATTTTTATTATTTTTCTTTTAATACTTATATAGGGTTTTCCAATAAGGACTTGACAACATTTTTTTTTAAATAAAACGCAAACCATTTGAGATATTTCAAAAACTTTATTATCGACTTGAAGTACAACCAAAACATTTATGAATGGATCTCGAATTCGTTCATATGGCCACCGCGGGCAGGTTTGAAGCGATCGAGTCGTTGGACCCAATTTTCAACGACTCGGTCACACATTTCGGCCGAAACGACCGCTATTTCGCTTTCAATGTTGGCTCTGAGCTCTTCCAACGTCGTCAGCGTGTTGGCATAAACTAATGACTTAACATAGCCACACACAAAATAGTCAAGCGGTGTTAAATCGCACGACCGAGGCGTCCAATCGACTGGCCTATGTCTTGAGATAACACGCTCACCATACTTACTCTTCAAGAAATCAATTGTAGCGTGTGCTGTGTGGCTTGTGGCATCATCCTGCTGAAATCACATGTCGTCTAAGTCCATATCTTCCAATTCGGGCCAAAATTAATCGGTGATCATGGCGCGATAACGCTGACCATTCACATTAACGTGACGATCGTTATCGTCGACGAAAAAATATGGCCCAATAATGCCGCCGCCATGCCATTTTGTGGATACAGTGGTAATTCATGAAGCACATGTGGGTTTTCACCCGACCAATAACGCATATTTTGCTTATTGACGAACCCATTGAGCCAAAAATGAGCTTCGTCACTGAAGATGATTTTGCGATGAAATTCATCATCTTGGCGCATCGTCTCCAGAACCCAATCGGAGAACGTACGTCGCTTCAAATGGTCTATCGGTTTCAATTCTTGAGTCAACTTGATCTTGTATGGGTGTAAACCAAGATCCTTATGCAAAATACGCCATAATGTGGTCTGAGCGATGCCCAATTCTTGAGAACGTCGTGGAATTGACTGATTTAGATCGTTTGCTATGGACGCCTGAACGGCAGCGATATTTTCGACACTTCGACCAACCCGTTGTCTCACTGACACGGCAACATCACACAACGAATATGTAGACTCAAATTTTTGCACTAAACTTGTTAATGCCTGTCTACTAGGGCGAGAATTACGACCGAAAATTGGACCTAACGCTCTTAAAGTTGCAGTCACCGACTCCGAATTTCGGTAGAAAATTTTTATAATTTGCAGACGTTGCTCGTTCGTGTACTTTACCATGATGAAAATGTTGAGTTTATTGAATAAATTGACAGTGACAGTTTGATGATTAGTGAACGAGTACGTTCACAAATTAAATTCAAAGTTGTCAAGTCCCTATTGTAAAACCCTTTACATGAGACAAACCGAAAAAATATAATTGGATTAACGGAAAAATTCGTGTTGACCAGTGTTCGGGAGCTACATTCTTCACTTCTGTGCAACATAACTTACAACCCTGAATGCTTTCGGCCGCGTAATCTATTACATTCGTTCCTGTTAGTTATCAAATTGTCATACATATGCACAGTCCATTTCGCGCGCTCAGCCTATCAACACGTATTTCCAGTTTTACTAATTCGTAATTAAATAAAATAAATAACTCGATATTATACCTACAACAATATAGCTAATGCGTTTTTTTTTTCTTTATTCAGTTTATTTTTTACCTTGCAGAACAGGAATCAGCGCTTCGCTCGTGCGCTTTTTTTTTTGGTCCTTCGAGCCGGATTTCTGCAAGAAGTTACATTTAATAAAATTGTTTTCCTGTTACAAAACAAATTGAAAGAAAATACATTGTTTGTGTGGGATTAGGTTCAGTGCGGTAGTGCAGTTGGTTTGTTGGAGGAGTTCGAATTTTGTATAACGGGCCTCTATAACAGTATTAAGTACATATAACATAACATTTCGGTTTCATCGCGTGACAAGACAGTTTTTTTTTAAAACAGCTATTGTGAAATAGACAAAACTATAGCTTTCGGTTTTTTAAATTAATCTTCGTTAGAGACAACTGTGAAAAAGTTAGTACTTATTAATAAGTTCGGTTTTAGTAAGTTTCACATACAAAATTTATAGAATTTTTATTAAACACAATGGAGTTATTACCGAATCTTCATCAACAACGTGGTCAGATACTACGAAAATCTACACTCTTGCAAAATACCCTCGTACAAGCTGACAACGATTCTCGACAATTTTCTAAGGAAGAAGTTCAAGTGTTTTTGCAGCAACTCGATGAAAATAAACAGAAATACGAAGACTTACAGTTGAAAATTGTAAATGTCGCTGAAAATCCTACGGTTTCGGATGACTTTACTCACGAAGAGAATTTTGAAGCTAAGTATATGGAATTAAAAAGTGATTTGTTGGCTCGGTTTAACGCGATTAACTCTATACAGTTCACGCCTTCGCCTCGCCAACGTTTTTCCGCGGATATTCATAGTACAATGCTCGACTCGAATAATCAATTTTCGTGAATCGTGAAAACGGTGTCACAAATTTCAAATTTCCCTGATTCGGACATAGAACATAAACTACCCGCGATACATATCCCAATCTTTAGCGGTAGATATGATGATTGGATTTCCTTTCATGATTTATATATGAGTTTAGTGCATAATAACGATAACTTTGAGACTGATATGCCCTTGTTAATGATATTGGGATACGTTATACGAAATTGATGATGTTGCAACATCAAACTTCAGACAACACCTGCCTAATTTGTTAACAGACGCGTTTATAATATGAATGTTTGCTTTATTTTTTGTTCGGTGCTGTACTTAGGAATTGATTTTGATTTGCCTTTTGCTCATTTTAATATGGTAGGTCCTCCTTCGCACTAAAGTTATCTATGTGTACTTCAATCGAGTGTCGTCTACGAATTTCAATCGCGGAACAATATGTCCTATCTATTTACTTGTTTTTATCCATAAACGTCTACTTATGAAGTATTTCGACTCCTTAGGAAGCCAGAAATCTTATTATTATCCCTGTTTCTGACTTGAGGTTGAGACAATGCATATAGACCTGTGTCCACTTCTGACCTCTTCAGTTACTGTCCGTCCTAAACATGCCTTCTCTGTTACCACTTACAACTAGCATTGTCTTCCCCAGCATCTCTTGTTTAAATCCAGTGCATATCTGAAATAGTTGCTAGGGTGTGACCCAAACTGTGGATCTGAGTATTCTTCGTATTATCTATCACTCTTCTCACTTATCTTCATTAGATAAGTTAACGAACATTAAAAAGTTTCAATATTTAAAAACGCTTTTAAGGGACGATATGGCGGCGCTATTAAAACATACGTTAGTGTCGGACGCAAATTATAGTGAAGTGTGGGAAAAGCTGAAGCAACGGTATAGTAAAAAAATTCCAATTGTGTCTAAGCATATCCAACGTTTTTTTTACCAACCAGTCATTAAAGAACCCAATAAAGCGGTAGCGATTCGCCGTTTGTACGATACGCCTGACGAAGTCGTGAGAGCTTTACGGTCGTTAAATTCCGAAGGGCGTGGTCCGTGATTCCGACTGGCAAGCATTTACAGAATTTTTAGAAAAACATTGCTTTACACTAGAATCCTCACAGCAGTATAGCGGTAATAGATATCATTCTATTAATTCTTTTCATACATAAGCTAGCACTCAGAAGGCTGTTGCGACAAGGTCATTTTTAAATCAGCCTTTGAAATACAAAATGGACTACCAGGAGCTTCATGGAATAAACCACTGCCCGAGGTTCTTAGCAGTTACGATCGACGACCGCATTAAACATGTTAAGAAACTTAATTTATGCCTCAACTGCCAACGATAGTCACATAGTGTTAGTATCTGTAGGTCTCGAAATTGCAAATACTGTGACAAACAACATAGTATCCCTCTCGGTTTTTCGCAAAACACGACCCCTTCGGCAGCTACAGAACCGAATCATAAGTCGAATACGATTACAGCTGCTGCTACGTTTCCCAGTACGCCACGAACTCACATCCTTTTACCCACCACTATCGTTTTAGTTTTTGACTGTCAAGGATCGCCACATGCTCATCGTGCGTTGTTGGACTCGGCTTCGCAATGTAACTGCGTAACAAGGTCCCTCGTCATGAAATTGGGATTACCTAAAAGAGACATCAAATTTGCGGTACAAGGAATTGGACAATTTTCGCTGACTATTACAAAAAAATCGAAGATTACAGTTCATTCTCGTGCATTGACTTTTAGTAGCAACATCGAATTTCTTATACTCAACCACATTACAAGTGACATTCCTCAATTCGAATTGAACATAACTCAATTAAATATTCCCCTAATCTGAGGTTAGCTGATCCATATTTTAATGTACCAAACACTATCGATTTGTTAATAGGCGCCGAATATTTTTACAATATGTTGTTGCCTGATCGATTAAATCTGGTTATTGACAAGCCTGTTCTGCAAAACTCCTTACTCGGCTGGCTTGTCACTGGGAAATATGCCTTCAGCCAAGACAATCGTCCGATTGTCAAGCAGACTTGTATGTTAGTTTCCAATGAAGACCTCGTTTAACAACATTCTGGGAAGTAGATTATCGTATCGACATCAAGAGATAACTATCAAGAGAAGAAATACTACGTAAACACCAATTTCTTGAAAACACAATTCGTGCTGCAGACGGCAGATTTATAGTTTCACTTCCTTTTAAAGAGAAATATAACTCGTTGGGATGTTCTAAGGAACAAGCTATAAAACGCCTACATACTCTAGAGACTAGATTTATTCGCGACTCGAACCTAAAGGGTGAATATACCAAATTTATCCATGAATATATTACCCTCGGACACATGACTCTATTAGGCCCTCTACAGGAAGAAGTCAACGAAGATGTGTACTATCTGCCACATCATGGTGTTTGGAAGTTATCCAGTTCTGCAACATGGCTGAGAGTTGTATTATAAAACTGCTACGGGAATGTCATTGAACGAAACTCTATTGGTAGGTCGCCCATGTCAAGATTTGCTCTTTAACATTAGCATCCGTTTTCGCACCCACAATATTGTTCTAATGGCCGATATCGAAAAAATCGACAGATCTGGGTTAGGAAGGACGACAGACGTTTTGTTGTTTATGAGATGAATACCATCACTTATGGATTGAGTTGTTCTCCATTTCTCTCCACACGTTACCTACGTAAACTAGCAGAAGAGTCACAGTCATTTCCACTAGCTAAGCGCACGTTATTGGCTGATGTCTACATAGATGATGTACTAACTGGGTGTCCTACTGTAGAACAGGCAAAGGTTTTACGGCACGAATTGAAGCAACTACTTAGCCAAGGAGGTTTCAATCTACAATACGTAAATGGGTTCCAACTCACACGAAGTACTTGATTAAATTCCTTTAGAGGATCGCGAATTAACAGGCGTAGATTTTAATTTAGATGAGGAAATCAAAACCCTTGGTTTAAGATGGCATCCTTTAAAGGATAACTTTCAATTCAACGTTATTCAATCGACGCGAAGTCCTACGAAACGAAGTGTGCTGTCAGAAATTGCTAAGGTGTTCGACCCCTTGGGTTTGCTTGGGCCTACAATTATTACCGCGAAGCTACTGATGCAGGAGTTATGGAGAAGAAAATGTTCGTGGGATGATTGTTTACCAGATGATTTGAAGAAACAATGGGAAACTTACCAATTAATGCTCGTTCAATCTTCGAAATCTGTTATACCTCGGAAGGTTATTGGATCAAATGAATTTCTGCGCCTCGAACTTCACGGCTTTAGTGATGCTAGCGAAGAGGCTTATGGGGAAAGTCTATATTTACGTACAATTGATAGCAATGGTTTTATCTCGTCTCGATTATTGTGTGGCACCTATAAAACGAATCTCGCTACTTCGTCTCGAATTGTGTGGTGCCCATCTAATTTCCTTACTCATCAAACAAATCACAGAATCCATAAAACTTAAATTTGATAGAATTAGTTGTTGGTCTGATTCTACGATCGTGCTCGCTTGGACCTCCGGTGATCCTACTCGTTGGAAAACGTTTTTCTCGAACAGGGTGAATGAACTCATCGCTATTTGTGACCCATCAATATGGCATCATGTTTCATCAGGGCTGAATCCATCAGATTTACTTACACGCTCGAACTATACATCAACGTTCGCAGAGAACTCTTTGTGGTGTCACGGACCTCGGACCACTCACGGGGAGTGAGAAAACGATAGTAGAAAGCGAACTTAGGCCAACAACTAAGATGCATGCTCTTCTAATCGTAAATAACGATTACCTTCTCGACTTGCTAGTTAATAGATTCTCACGCCTTTCACGACTCATTCACATTTTTGCATATTGTCTTCGTTTTATTAACCGAACTCGTAAAATTTCGCAAATTCCTTCATCGTTGAACTTATCTCTCACAGAAATAGAAAACGTTGAATTTATCTTTATTAAACATATACAATTTAAGAATTTTGTAACCATAATCGAGTCGTTAAAATCAAATCGCAGCATCAATAAACAATTCCAATTACTAACCTAATTCATTGACAACTGCAATATACTCAGGGTGGGCGGTCGTGTATCTGGTCGAAATCCGATCCTACTTACATCAAGGGAAAAATTTACTCAACTACTATTCGAAGTAGAACACCGAAAATTACTTCACGCAGGGCCTCAGGCGGTACTAGCATATATCCGATTAAAATACTGGCCGCTCAATGGTAGGCAGTGTGCTCGTCGTACTACACGATTTTGTATGAACTGTTTTCACGCAAAACCATCTAATACTACGCAGGTAATGACGGATCTGCCAGAAGATAGTATACGGCAGAATAGGGCTGATGGTCCCCTTCCACTAGCGCGCCAGTTTTTTGACCAGGTGGATGTCGCTGTACAGCTCGTAGAGTTTATTGTTGAACTGTCTCCTCCAGAACCTCCAGATGAATTTTTATGTCAAAGCGACCAAGGATATCTTCATCCGCTTTAGAAAGGGTCCATGGTTGTTCGGGAGAGGACCTTACTACACAGTTGAATTCTCAGCCCAAAGAAACAGCGATTGGCAAGCGTTATTCT
This sequence comes from Volucella bombylans, assembly GCA_949129095.1. Taxonomy (NCBI): domain Eukaryota; kingdom Metazoa; phylum Arthropoda; class Insecta; order Diptera; family Syrphidae; genus Volucella; species Volucella bombylans. The sequence goes on along the minus strand of OX422143.1, from coordinate 106,018,916 downwards.
TCGTTTGATTTCTGAAGAGATGTTGTTTTCCGACGTAATAGCAGAACCGAGGTAGACAAAGTCCCTTACCACCTCAAAGTTATAGCTGTCGATTGTGATGGCCGATTCGTCGATGTTGGGTGTCCCTTCTTGAGCATAGCGTTGCCTAAATCCTTTTTTGATATCAAAGGTCTCAGTTAGGTCGTTACTGACCTTGATGCAGCAGCGAGCTTTCTTCATCCTCATCGTGCACAAGCGGACGAGTTTTGCAGGGATGCCAAAACTACACATGGCTCTGTTAAGCTCGTCTCTGTAGATGCTGTCATATACGACTTTAAAATCGATAAAAAAGTAGGTGAGTATCGATCTAAATTTCTTGGGTTTTCTCCAGATCGTTGACAAATGGTTTCAGGCGCCTTTACAATACAGCAGACAAGATCTTATGTGCTATGTTCAGGAGACTGATACCTCTATAGTTGGCGCAGTTTAGAGGGTCTCCTTTCTTGCGGACCGGACAAATTATGTTAAGGTTCTCTTCATCAGGCATACATTTTTCCTCCCAAATCTTGGAAATAAATTGGTGTATACTCTCTACCAAGTCACCTCTAGCTCCCTTAAATAGTTCGGCAAGTAGGCCGGCCGGCCCGGCAGCCTTGTTCGACTTCAGTTTAGATATTGCTATCTTCACTTCATTTTGGTCGACTGGATGGAATTCTTGACTTGCATTGTCAATATTAGTTCGCTCTACCTGACAGCGGAGTTTCTGTCATCTTCGCCGTTTAGCGGTCTGCATAAATGGTTTTTCCATATCCTCAGCACCGACTTTGACTCAACTACAGGGTTTCATTGTTTACCTCTAGAGGTTTCCATTCCGGTCTTTTTACCCTGACACGTTCTTTTATCTTTCGATAAAACTTGTGAACATTACTGCTGGAGTAGCACCTTTCTATTTCCTCGATCGCGTACTTCTCATGTTCTTTCTTTTTCGCTTAATAGGCATGTTGTTTTGCTGCATGTGCTTGCCGGCGGGTGAAACCCAGCACATCAGTTGCGGCATCCCTGATGGCTTCTCGGTATCTAAGCCACTGGTCGTCAGCACTTGATATTGGCTGCGAAGGACTTCTCTAGTGGTTGAGGGATACACGATCGGCAAAGGTTCTGGCGGCTTGTTGTCATAGCAACCGTTCAACGTTAAATCTGCTCCTAGTATAATCTGCCCCGTTGTTGTGGCCTCTGAAGTATCCGTAGACGTACCTCTGCTGCAACTAGGTAGTGGTCCGAGGCTATGTTGGCCGCTCGGAATATTCGGATATCTAAAATACTTTAGGAGTGTCTTACGTCGATCGCAACATGATCAATCTGGTTGATAGTTTGCTAATTTGGTGTCTGCCATTTTCCCTTGTGAATATTGAGGTGAAGAAACCGTGTATTTGCTATAGTAACGTTACGTCCCGCAGTGAAATCTAAGTCCGTTTCCACATGTGGTGTCGTGTACGCCATGTCTTCTGATTTTGCTACTAAAGATATCCCTCTTTCAAATTTTGGCATTAAAGTCGCCAAGGGCGATTTTAACGTCATACATCGGACATTACTGGTAGGTTTTGTCAGCTCGTTGAAACTTTCTCTGTTGGGGCGCGAACGCATATTAAGCTGATGTTAGCGAATTTACCTTTGATACGAATTGTTATAAGGCGTTCACTCACGTGTCCAAAGCTCAAGACTTCTGGCCTAAGTCTAAAGCTTAGTAGTAAACATCATTAACGTAATAATTCATCTTTCTTTTGCCCGGCCCATAACACCGCCCTTCCTGGATGGTGGTGATATCTGTTTTATAGCAGTCTAGAGCGTCCGCTAATTGTTCGGCTGCACGTGGCCTGTTCAAGGTCCGAATATTCCACGTGCAGATCTGAAAGTTGTTGTCCTTTGTTCGTTTTGCAGGCTCGCCAACAATGAATCCATTCTTATCCCAAGCTATTGGTCGCTTCGTAGCAATTACTGTCACGATATGGTGCCATGATAATGGGCGTAAAAAAAAACTAAAGTCATGCATGGGTGGCCGTGGCTCAAGTGGTAGTGGACTGGCTTCCAAATCGGAAGGTTCGGTGTTCGAATCCAAGCCTCGCCCGAAAAACATATTCATTTTTTCAGTTAACGTAAATCAAGTAAGATGAGTAGTTGACTAGAAATCAACATCAAGCCAACTTCCACTAAAAATTTAATCTCCCCATTAAACGTTGGATGCCACCCATCCATGGAGTGAAATAACTAATGAGTGCAAACATCTTTCTTTTTCATTCTATCACCCACTTGAGTGTTAAGTTCTTTAAAAAATCTGTCCACCTCTCATTCCAAGGTTTTGAGTACAAATAATGCACAATTCGGATTGTTTGCACACGGAACAAAGCCATTTGTTACTCCAAGGCTATGACGATTGCGTGCTATACTCGAAAACGCATCAACTTATAAATACCTGTAAGGAGTCAGTTGGCCACGGAGGCATCCATGATGCAGGAGTAGTTGGCAGTGGCACGCTCGCGGTTGCTCGGCTCTAGCTCGTCGGATTGGGTTGGTTCTTGCCACTACCCCGTACATCGCAACTCAACTTACCTTTTTGTTTCGTGCCGAATTGAAAAAAAAGAAAACAAGGATAGCCTGGAGAAAGCTACGTTACTTTACGGACGGACTTAAAAGATAGGAGGAGAGAAAGATGATAGAAGAAAGAGGAAATGAAAAGCAAGATCACTTCTGTGTGCCATCATCACTGTGCAAGACCGGGATTTTCGCGCTTACAACTAACTAATCCTACACTAACCTAATGCCTAACTACCGAACTTAACTTTAACGAATAATAACTAAACCTAAAACTAACTTAACCCTACGTACCCTACACCGAATAACGTGTCCCAGTATCACACAGCGATGACAGCTCGTTACGACCTGAAATAAGCCGGGTGTTATTGGCTGAGGATGGCCAACCCACCCGTATCGCACTTGGATGCGACCAATTGCTACCATTCTGGCCAGATCTGTGAATGGTAGCCCCTAAGGAAAGTTCCTCCCAGTCTCCACCTGTAAACAAAACAATCAGCGGAAGTCAGTCACGTCATATTCCATCCAACCATCAACCATGATAGCCTTTTAGCCGTCTAAACTAAAGAATTCACTCTTATTTCCAACTATCGACCAATTGCTAGGCTGTCCTGCATTCATAAGCTTTTCGAGATCATTATTTATGACATAATGCTTTTCCATTGTAAATCTATTTTTTTCCTTAACCAGCACGGATTTCTCAAAGAATAGATCTACGACCACCAACTTAACGGAATTCGTATCAAGCATTTTATATGCACTAGAATCTGGAAATGAAGTTGATGTGATTGCCACCGATTTCACCAAATCCTTTGATAGAATTTCTCATGATATAATCCTACTAAAATTAAAGGCTCTTGGTTTCAAAATGAAAGTTTACATGGGTTCAATTCTATTTAAATGAACGACATTACTATGTTCTATTTAGGTTTCTGATGCAATTAAAGCCTCTTCTAGTGTCCCTCAAGGCAGCCACCCTGGTCTATTATTATTTGTTCTGACCATTAATGATGTTGAATGCATCATTAAAAATTCATACATATATGCTTATGCGGATGATATGAAAATCTTAAGTTATACGAGTATATGATCTTCCTCAGACAGCCTACCACTGCAGCAAGATCTAAACAGATTTTTACAGAATTTTATTGAGCTTAACGTCAATAAGTGTAAGGCTATAACTTATACCAGTAAACGACCCCCAACCCCCTACTTCACCATGCTGCTATCTAATCTTTAATCTGACTGTTCTTATTCGGTGTAGGGTACGTAGGGTTAAGTTAGTTTTAGGTTTAGTTATTATTCGTTAAAGTTAAGTTCGGTAGTTAGGCATTAGGTTAGTGTAGGATTAGTTAGTTGTAAGCGCGAAAATCCCGGTCTTGCACAGTGATGATGGCACACAGAAGTGATCTTGCTTTTCATTTCCTCTTTCTTCTATCATCTTTCTCTCCTCCTATCTTTTAAGTCCGTCCGTAAAGTAACGTAGCTTTCTCCAGGCTATCCTTGTTTTCTTTTTTTTCAATTCGGCACGAAACAAAAAGGTAAGTTGAGTTGCGATGCACGGGGTAGTGGCAAGAACCTACCCAACCCGACGAGCTAGAGCCGAGCAACCGCGAGCGTGCCACTGCCAACTACTCCTGCATCATGGATGCCTCCGTGGCCAACAGACTCCTTACATACCTATCAGTCATGGTTGACTATAACTCCAAATGACACTAACATGTAATGGCGTTGACGAAAATCTTAGGCTATCTGCCTACGCTCTATTCCACCTGAGCTACAGATGTCGAACAGAAGTTCTCCGGCAATGTTATTTCAGCTTGGTGGTGTCTCACCTAAGGAATGAAATCCAGCTCCAAAAACTCAACATGCTACATAAAAAGACCACAACGTCAACAAGGTTGTGACGACAAAATGTACCTTTACATCAATCAGTTGTATTTATGTAGAAGTTATGCAGTAGTCGTTTCAACTATATTCAACGAAATACCGACCAATCTACACAACCTACAAAAATCAGTGTTTTTAAAAAAAATTTAAGAATGTACCTTAATAAAATAGTAACGACTGATGAACGAGTATGTATGTAAACTTATCAAATACTTACCATAGTTCTTCTTTTTATTAAGATGTGTTAATCTTGTATCTTTCCTTTTTAATCGTAAGGAAAACGATTTAAAGCAAATTCAAAATTTGTTGTCATATATTGATATATATAATCTCCTGCGGACAAGCCCATCAGGTTTTGCAGTTAACGCATTGCAATATGTAACTCTTTCGTAATAATAAAAATTTTAATTCAATTCAACAGGGGATAAACGATCTCATTCCGAAGAAAATAGTCTTTGTGAGCATGTCAGTAGCGCACTATCGACGATGTTGCCGAGGAAACATAACGCCCAGCGAAATATTCGATCGACACCTCTTGTAAGTGCCGATAGGAATACCGATATTAATGAAATATGATATTAATGGCTTCTTGAGCTTTTTGATAGGATTTGTTTGGTATATTCCCCGAATATGGCATCAGGTAGTTTTAAAATTTTAACCGGTTTTGCATCTTCGAAATACATATATACATATATACGATATATACTAACATATATCTGCACTTTCTATATACGAGTAGGATTGAAAGCCGTGCGATAAAATTTACATATGCCCTTCCACAGCGGCGTAATAATTCTTGCCTTACCTTTAGTTATTTCCACCAAACCTCATTAGCTTTCCGTTCCTTTTAACCATCAACCATGATAGCCTTTTAGCCGTCTAAACTAAAGAATTCACTCTTATTTCCAACTATCGACCAATTGCTAGGCTGTCCTGCATTCATAAGCTTTTCGAGATCATTATTTATGACATAATGCTTTTCCATTGTAAATCTATTTTTTTCCTTAACCAGCACGGATTTCTCAAAGAATAGATCTACGACCACCAACTTAACGGAATTCGTATCAAGCATTTTATATGCACTAGAATCTGGAAATGAAGTTGATGTGATTGCCACCGATTTCACCAAATCCTTTGATAGAATTTCTCATGATATAATCCTACTAAAATTAAAGGCTCTTGGTTTCAAAATGAAAGTTTACATGGGTTCAATTCTATTTAAATGAACGACATTACTATGTTCTATTTAGGTTTCTGATGCAATTAAAGCCTCTTCTAGTGTCCCTCAAGGCAGCCACCCTGGTCTATTATTATTTGTTCTGACCATTAATGATGTTGAATGCATCATTAAAAATTCATACATATATGCTTATGCGGATGATATGAAAATCTTAAGTTATACGAGTATATGATCTTCCTCAGACAGCCTACCACTGCAGCAAGATCTAAACAGATTTTTACAGAATTTTATTGAGCTTAACGTCAATAAGTGTAAGGCTATAACTTATACCAGTAAACGACCCCCAACCCCCTACTTCACCATGCTGCTATCTAATCTTTAATCTGACTGTTCTCTTAGTGAACGAGTTGCATGATTTACTCATAGGTGTTATCTGTGATATGGAACTCTCAATTTCCGTTCATATTGATTTAAAAAAAAAGCCAACACTGCCCTTGGCTTCATCAAAGGGTTTTCTAATCATTATGTTACCAAATCTCTTTACATAACCTTTGTTAAGCCTCTTCTTGAATATGCAAGTCAAGTTTGGTCAAGTTACAGAACTCACATCCTCCGGATAGAGGTTGTTTAACGCAGGTTTTTTACGGTTTGGTTTTCCGTGGAATGATAGCCAAAACTTACTGCCTTACCCTTAGAATGGCAAACATATTTTTTAACTCTTTATTGGTAAACTTCGCCTGTGAGGTGACTTTTATAAAAAAAAAAGCACTCATTTCAAGGTTAAAAAACAAAAAAAAATTAAAACAGAAAGAAAAACGTATTTATTACATGTTTGGTAACTAGAATGGACAAAAACAAAATTCGTTATTAAATATCTTAAAAATATTATAGGAATATTTGGAGATCACATATTTTAGCCTATGGTATTTTACTAAAAAAATGAAAAGAATAAATAAAAATCAGTTCGAGATCAAAAATAACGTCTGTACCTTACAGGCCTTATATCTAATTAACATATTTAAAAAATAATATAAAGTTTATAACTTCAAAACAGTCATCGGATGACCTCCCAACCGTGCAGACCTATTTCTTTGGTGCATAAAATGCTTGCATTTTTCTTAGTTTTATCACTTCTTAGTTTTATAACTTGTGAGTTTTTCCACATTTTCTCATTTTTCCCTTTCTTAATCCAAATAAAAATAGATACCAAGTGAATACTTTTGTTTCCGCAATAAAACACATTTTGTCAGTATGGCTCAAAAGCCTGCAAACAAATCGGTTCGGTAGTCTCGATGAGTACCACCTTTCAGACCCCCTTGAACCAGACAAACCTCTTTCTTCTGTCAGTGTTTGTGTGTAAAAAAAAATCAACACACATTATCAAGAGATCTCCCTGCTTAGGGATGGCTCTTTATTAATTCTTACAAAAGACCAGAATATAGCTGACAAATTTATAAAATCGAAAGCCTTTCAAACTATTTGCCCAGTTGAGATAAAACTCCACGCTAAGCTCAATCATTCCAAAGGCATTGCATCTGCACCCTGCCTTATAAAAGTTCCCGAACCCGAAATCATGAGTGAACTTAACCTTCATCTCATCCTTGTGTAGAAAACTACACAAACAATTTTTGTTTTCTTAATTTCTCAAAAACCACTAATTGCAAACTTCCGGAATTTTCAGACTTTGTTTACGAGGGGCGTTCAATATATTCTCGGTATCGATATGAAGGAAAATGCGAATTCAATTTAATTTGTTTTTATTTTTCAATATAATCTCCCCTAACATCAATGCATTTGTTACATCTTGAGATAAACCCTCAAAAAAATAAATTTCCTCTTTCTCTGCAAAATACCCATTTATTGCCGACTTGAGTTCTTCATCATCCGAAAATCTTTTTCCACGAAGACATTTTTTCAAATCCGGAAACAGGAAATAATCACTAGGGGCAAGGTCTGGACTATAGGGTGGGTGTTGGATTTATTCGAAACCACAATCTCGCGCAGCAGCCTTGGAAACTCGCGCCGTGTCATGAAGAAGCAACACACCCGCTGCGAGTTTACCCCGTCTTTTCTTTTTAATTTCCTCCCGCAAATTATGCAAAGTGGAAGCGTAGGATGTGGCGTTGATGGTTTCACCTTTTTTTTTTGTACTCAATGAGCAAGATTCCCTTTGAGTCCCAAAAAACTGTGGCCATGAGCTTCCCGGCAGACGGAGTGACTTTGAACTTCTTCGGGGGGTCTGTTCCTTTTTTATGCCACTGCATGGACTCTTGTTTGCTTTCAGGGTCATAGTTGTGGACCCATGTTTCGTCCCCAATAACAATTCGATCTATAACACCGTCCGCGTTCTCACTACACATCTCCAAAAGCTCTCTACAGTATGCGATTCTCACTTTTTTCTGAGGCGCTGTAAGCATTCGTAGCACCCACCTTGCACTGACCTTTGAAAGGTTAAGATGGTCATGAAGAATGGTGTGAATGGTACCAATTGAAAGCTTGGTGATCTCTGCCATCATTTTCACCTTTATTCGGGCATCCTCAAGAACAAGTTTTTCGACTTCTTTAATGCTTTCTCCCGTACAAGCAGTAGCCGGGGCGCCGGAGCGGGGGTCGTCTTCAATGCTCTCTCTGCCTGTCTTGAACTCACTTGACCACTTTTGCACAGTTGATAATGAAGGTACGGAACCCTGGTAAACAGCCACCATCTCTTCATGAATAGTTTTTTGACTTTTTCCTTGCTTAGGGAGAAATTTAATTACAGCGCGATGCTCAATTTTCACCATCATCGTCTCAGTTGCCATTATGATTCTGTTTAACTAGAGATAAAACGCGAATTAATAATCACATTTATATGAAATTTTACATGAATGCACTAAAATAATAGTATTACTTGATAAATAAGTCAATTTATATATACAACCACACCTTCACCCCGATACCGAGAATATGTTGAACGCCCCTCGTATATCCTTGATTACCGAAAATAAAACGTACGGTTACGAGTAATAATGCACTAATTACGTTGTCTACCCTCATATGGACAGTAAGTGCATGTCATATAAAAAGTCATTTGCGTTAAGTGTTTTAGCAAGTGAATATCGTTTGTACATTTAGTGAAATTTATAAAAATAATAAAAGATAACAATGTCAAAAGCAAGATATCTGACAGAGGAAGAAACGGAAACATTTTTGAATGTAGGCGATGGCGATATCAGTGATGTTTCTGGAGACAGTGGTGAAGAATTTGTGCCAGAAGAGAATATTGATGATGACGATAACTTATATTCAGACGATAGCGATTCTGACGAAGAGCAAGCGAGTGGCTCAAATGAAACCAACGAATCAATTGCTGAAGTTGCAAATGTGGATCCACTGCTTGTTTCGAAAGATGGTATTGTTTGACAACTACAGCCATTTCAGCATCAAAGTGGTAGATTGCGGAATGAAAATATAATTTCTCTTCATCCTGGAACAACAAGATATGCCAAAGCTCGTGTTGATGGCATCAAAGATGCCTTTTTGGTTTTCTTCCCACCACAAATTGAAAATACCATTTTGAAGCATTCAAATGCGTATGCACAAGCAACATATGGTAAGGATTTCAAACAAATCGATTCGAATATGTTTCAAGCATATATTGGTGTTCTGATTTTAGCTGGTGTTTATAGGTAAGTCGTAGTTGCTTTCTTTCTTATTTCAACTGATTCTTGACTTTTTTACTTTTAGATCGAAAAACGAAACTACAATTGAATTGTTTGATGATATTAGCGGTCATCCGGTGTTTAGGGCAATTATCTCGAAGAAAAGATTTGAATATTTGAATCGAGTTATTCGTTTTGATGATGTCATTAGCAGAAGACAGCAACGATCTACAAATAAATTTGCACCGATTCGGGATATATTTGATAAATGGTCCAATTTATTGAGTGACTACTACAATCCACATGAATATGTGACAGTTGCCGAGCAATTACTTGGTTTTCGTGGAAGATGTAAATTTCGTCAATATATGCCATCAAAACCAGTAAAATACGGACTAAAATTCTGGTTGCTGGTTTCTTCTTATACCTACTATATGTGGAAAATACAGTCATATTTGGGAAAGGCGAATGGAGCCAGTTCGAGTGAAAAAAGACAAGGCGAACGAGTAGTTTTGGATCTCGTTGATGGCTTGCAAGGTCACAACATAACAATGGATAACTTCTTTTCCTCATATGAGCTTGGGCAAAAATTGTTGTCAAAGGGCATTACAATGGTTGGCACGGTGAGAAAAAATAAAAGAAGCATCCCACCAAAGCTTCTTGAATGCAAAAATAGACCGTTGTATGAATCTACTTTTGCATTTACCGAAAACACAGCACTTGTTTCGTAGATTGGACGGAAAAATAAGTGTACCGTGTTGCAAGGTACTTTGCATAACTCAGTTGAAATCGAATCGACTCAAAAAAAGTTACCAGCGATTATAGCCTATTACAATAAAACAAAAGGTTTGTTCATATACTACTTTTTGAAATTTCAAGACTCTCTAACGTTTTTTTTTTTCATTCAATATAGGCGGTGTGGATACGGTTGACAAAATGCTCACTTGTTACAGCTGTAAAAGAAAAACTAACAGATGGCCAATGGCTGTATTTGCAAACATGATTGACATTTCTGCTTTGAATGCATTAATTATTTTCAAAGAAGTGAATCCGAATTGGCAAGCACCACAAAAAACAACAATAAGAAGGAATTTTCTACGTGAACTTGGAATATCACTTGCAAAACCTCTTATGGAAGCTAAAAGTGCGAAGCCAAGATCAGCACCGTCTGCTTTATTGCTTGCAACTGTTTTGGAAGAAAGTGCACCATCGTCACCTTTAGAGGATGTTTCTGCATCTAGCTGAAGCTAGACTCATTCATTCAGAACGGAACCCCAAAACTTTTCCCGTCTCCTCTGATCTCTATTCAACTAAACTCAAAATCGAACCCTCAAAATAAGCAATCATATTCCATCCACGTCTTCTTCTTCTTTCAGTACATAGATGAACTAACCTAGATGGCAAACTTTCCAGATATTAGAAAATCAAAACCGGTTTTCTACTGATCGCCCATATCCATGTGACCCTGGCTGTGAATACGTGTGAATTGTTATCAATGGCAATTTCCCACCTCCACTCCCATTTTACCCAAAAAACGTCATCCATTACATTACACACATTACACACACTCGTGCAAATCGCTCACATTCTAGCAGTTTTACTTGTAGATTGCTCTCATTCTAGCAAATTTTAACAAAACTATAGAGATGTAAAAGTTTTGGAATTCACTTACAGTGTGTCTGTGCAAAAGTTAAGGGTTTGCAAATGGATTAGTAGAGTTTGACATCTAGGTTAGTTTATCTATGTTTCAGTCACTGTACTGCCGCTGCCACTTCTTCTTCCAAACACTGCACTACCACTGATAATGAAAAAACAATTCCCACTAAAACCGGTTTATTATCACAAGAAAAAAGCTTTACACATAACCCACATAACTATTTAACAATACAAATTACAAACAACCAAAAACAAATAGGTGAATCTGCTTCTCTTACGAGCGAAAAATATCCACCAGTCTCTGCTTCAACCTCCTATGAAGTTAAATCTAAATCCTCCCTCGATCTACCACAATCACAACAAGCATATCTTACCAAAAATACTTCAGCATCAACACCAACAATTAATAATACCAATAACACTCAGAGTAAAATCTCTCATCAAAAACCCTCCCTTCTAACACACAGTGCAATGATTATAGACGTAGATGACAGGCCTTAACATAATAAATATTTTATCATCAGGCGGGGGAGCGCCTTCTACAGGTACATTAAATTGTACTGGTAACAAGGTGCCTTCCACCGCCTATAGCAATCTAAAAATACTACAATGGAACATGAATGGTTATTTTAATAACTATCACGAGTTTCAATTGCTTATCAAAGAAATAAAACCATGTATTGTCTCTATTCAAGAGACACATATCAAACATAATTTTCAACCGTTTCCACCAACAGGATATTCACCAAGGTTCCACAACTTATCCCACATCACAAATTCCAAACAAGGTACTGGACATATCTGCCCTCGCTGATAACCGGTGATTTTAATTCTTGGTCCCCCGCATGGGGTTTTCCTAGTATCAATAATCGCGGGAAGTTAGTTGAAAACTTCATCGCAAATTCCGGACTAGCAATTTTGAATGACGGGCGACCCACGGTACATACTCCCACATCGATCTTTCGCTCATCTCTCCCCACCTCACCCAAACATCTTCCTGGGAGGTCTCCGATGACTTAAATGGTAGTGATCATTTCCCGATTCTTACCAAAATATCTTTAGACACCAGTTCATTCCTACAAAAGTCACAACCGAAATTCCTTATAGACCTAGCCAACTGGGATCTCTTCCAAGCCGAACTCTCCACCCGAATATCTGCCCAACCATCCCCAGCTAACATTAACACGAATAAAGAATCCGCTTTTATTACCAAGATAACTCGCTCTGTGGCAAATTTGGCAATCCCTCAGACTACAAATAAGACCCACCACAAAACAGTTCCGTTTTGTTCCAAAACCTTAGCATTCTTCGAAGAAAAAAACAAGATACATTCAAACAATTCAAAAAGTTTCCAACCGATGTAAATTTAATCCTTTACCGGAAAGCCAATGCCCAATTTTAAAGAGCAGCTAAGACAGAGAAATTATCTTGCTTCACTAAATTTACTGAGAGAATAAATCAAAACTCAACCCCAGAAAAAATGTGGGCCGATATTAAAAGCCTTACAGGAAATTTTGTCCCCTACACAATTAAACTTATGAAAATCGATTCAGAAAACATCACATGCCCCTTTAAAATCAACAACTTTTTGCCAAATGTTGGGAAAACACTCAATATGACCCCAATTTCCACCCAAATTACGTTGCAGAGAAATACAAATGCTTAAAGGAAGTCGAGCCAACGTACACTATCTCTCCTTCAACAAACTTAATAGAATCTCCCAATAACATTAAAGAATTGGAAACCAGCTTGCGCGAATTACTTACTTAATACTAAAAAACAGTCCACCTTGTTTCAAAGATAGGTTTTTGTCATTGTATAACAACATACTTGATAGTAGAGTTCTTCCGCAAACATGGAAAGTGGCAACCATTGTGCCGATACGGAAAACCAACAAAGACCATACTTGTATCGAAGAAGGATACCGTCTGATCTCACTCCTGCCTTGCCTTTTAAAAATCTTAGAAAAAATAATTACTAAACGCTTATCCTGGTAGCTGGAAAAAAATAAGTTAATAAAGACCAACCAAACTGGTTTCAAACCTAGCTGCGGGACCCTAGATTCACTTCTTCATTTAGATAGAGATGAATGATCTCCTTGGCTCTCTCAGAAAAAAATCACATTTCGATTTTATCTGCGGATTTTGAACTAGCGTTTGACAGGTATCCATGTCATTTTAAAACAGTTAAAAGAATGGAAGATTGGTCAAAAAGTTTTCAGCTTTATAAAATCCTTCCTTACCAACCGCAAATTCCGCATTAAGACTTATAATAAACATTACTCACAAATTCATAATTTAAAAAATGGCATTCCCCAAGGTTCCCCCCTTTCAGTAATCTTATTCAAAATAGCGTTCAATAAAATAAGTAAAATAACTCGGGCATATCCCCAAGTAACACACCTATATTTAAGAATAATTAAAAACTTGATTGATTGGGGTAAACCTCAGGGGCGAAGATATCTTTTTCTAAATGTGAGCTATTACATATTTGTAAAAAATATAAATGTCCAAAATTAATACAAAATGTAACATTTAATAATATAAGTATCAAAAATGTGAACTTTTCAAAAATATTAGGCATATTAGTAAACACACTTGTTAAGTTTGTTCAATCTATAATTTTATCAAAAATTGATTACGGTCTACCAATTTATGGGGAAAGCTTGAAAGCATCTCTTCAACTAATTTCTACGCCATACCATGCCGCTGTAAGAACTTGCTTAGGCGCCTTCCATTCAACTCCCATCAAGAACATATTGGCCGAATCTGGACTCCCTAACCTAAAAGCAAGAATCGAGTTCTTAACTAGGAAAATCGTTCAAAAAATAAATGCATCATACAGAGCACCTGTACATGATGATACAAAAAAGCTACTAAGGCGGAAAAAAAACCCGAAATACCCATCCGTTTTGTACAAGTTCCTGAAAGCTTAAAATTCCAATTGATATAGGAAACAAAACTAACCTTAACTCTCCTCCATGGTATCTCCCAAAACAATCCATTTTAACCAATCTTTCGAATTATAATATATCAAACACCAACAATGATATTTACAAGGCATTGTTTAAGTTATTGAAGGGTAGCCATAAAAGTCTCGGATGGAATTTCCAAATCAAACGATGGAACCCCACACCCTGTAGTCACGGAAGAAGGCTGCGTTGTCAGTAAAGGGCTGCTCTTTTTTACATCTTCAACATATACAGCTGAGGCTTTTGCGATACTCCAAGCTATTAAATACACAAAAAATAAAAAACCATAATATTCACCGATAGCCTCTCATCTTTAGAAGCAGTTCAAAATATCAATAAATCCTGTGACATAATAGCCGACATCCGGGACAAACTAATTACCAAAAACAAAAAAGGAATATCAAACTGGCATGGGTTCCCGGGCATGTAGGGATAGTTGGAAATGAATATGCCGATTCTGAAGCTAAATTAGCTTGCAAACAACCGCTCATCTCTTTCATTCAATATAACAAAAAAGACACATTAAACTATATAAAAACCTATATGAAAAACGAAAATATGTATGATTGGCTCGAATATTCACACCACTATTCAAATATTAGCCCTATAGCTGTAAAGGCAACTTTTCCTACTGAACTACCTAGACCTATGGTAATAAAATACATAAGACTTAGAATGGGGCATACAATTACTACTCACAAATACTTAATGACCAAAGAACCAGCACCTCATTTCAATTTCTGCGGTCACGGGGCAACGTTAAATATTTTACATATCCTTCAATGCACACACATCAACTCAACCTCTTTATCTATCGCTAATAAAACTTTCAAAGAGCTTTCAACCGTAATATCATCAAATAACATAAAATTTGTCAACGAAATAGTTTCAAGACTGAACATAATCATTTAATTTAAGTTATTTCAATGAGACAAAGGCCCTGGTAGCTAGTGCTCTATTTATTTAACTATTGACTTGTAATTTTATTATTTGTCAATAAAGTTTTAATAATAATAATAATAATATGAGTACACACACAGACATAACAATTTAACGAAGCTAATACACCTGTTTTTGAATAGTTCAATCGAAATAAAACAAACTATCTTCAGATTTGAATGAAACGATTTTATTTAGTTGATGTCCAAATAACGAGTGCACTGTGTATCGATGGCTAAGTACCATCAGACCAGTCAATTGAGAAATTCACCACACACAAAGCACCCATACACACAGAATCTTCATATGGCGTGTGCAGTTGGTGTGATCGCGTGATGGCCAGCGTAGTAATTGTTGTAGGCACAAACTGCATTGGGATGGTCCGATGGGTTATGACGTAGATTCTATGATGCACAGTACAGTGAGTTAATGGCGATGATGAATAAACGAAGAATAATTTATGATTCCAAAACATTCCGCCCCCCCTGAAACAAGTTTCAGGCTACCGGAAGTACAGCAAGTTTCGTAATTGGTCGCACTAAAAATCCATTGCTTGTGATGACAGTGGCGACACGAACAAGACCATCTGTCCCCTTTGTCACCTCCTTGATTCGACCTAGTAGCCATTTGGTTGGTGGAATATTAGGCTCTTTGATGACAACAAGAGCACCTGGTTGTAGATCTGGAACCTGTCGCTGCCATTTTGGTCGTTCTTGAAGGGAAGTGGTGTATTCCAAATGCCATCTCTTCCAAAAACCCTGAACCATATTTTGAATATGATTCCAATGATCCAAACGATTTATCGGAACTTCGAGTTGATTAGGTTCTGGAACTGCTGTTAGAGGCTCACCTATGAGAAAATGTGAGGGGGTTAGTGGATTCAAGTCAGTATCGGATAATTGACATAAAGGACGAGAATTTAAAATACATTCGATTTGTGTGAGTAATGTATACATTTCCTCAAATGTCAAAATAGTGCTTCCGATTACGCGTCGAAAGTGCAGTTTCACGCATCGAACTCCCGCCTCCCACAACCCACCGAAATGAGGTGCAGTCGGAGGAATAAAATGCCATGTGGTTCCATCCTTTGCCAAGGCTGCAGCTACTTCCCGATTATGAGTTTGTGACATAATCACTTGCTGCATCTCGTTCAAGCAACGCCGGGCTCCCTTGAAGTTAGTTCCATTGTCGCTGTACACATTTGAACATCTTCCGCGACGCGAGACGAATCTCCGTAATGCAGCTAAGAAAGCATCTGTTGTTAGGTCACTTACCAGTTCCAAGTGTATGGCCTTTGTTGACATACAGATAAAGAGCGCCATATATGCTTTCGACTGCTTGGGGTTCCTACCCCTTGAAAGCCTGATGCTAAATGGCCCAGCATAGTCACATCCGGTGTTGGTGAATGGCCGACTTGCATGAATGCGCTGAATAGGTAAATCACCCATCAACTGAGCACTTGTATGTGTGCGTTGCATAAAACATATTTTACAGCTGTGTACGATCTTACGAATTAGATTCCTGCTGCCCAATATCCAGTACTGTTGGCGAACTATTACGAAGGTCTCAGTCACCCCTGTGTGGAGATAATTAGCGTGGATATCTGCAATTATAGCTAGTGAAATTTGACTATTATTAGGAAGAATTATTGGATGCTTAATGCTATAGGCAACATGTGCGTGTTTTATTCTTCCACCAACGCGAAGAAGACCGTGATTATCTATGAAAGGGCTAAGTTTGAGTAGAATGGACCTTTTGGGTAGTGTTTTATACTCTACAAGATGTTTTATATCTTTTTCGAATACACTTTGCTGAACGTATTGGAGTATCTTAATTCTCGCCCTTCGAATTTCTTTAAATTCAATGTCTAAGGCAGAACGTTCGGGTTGGGGTAAGCGACAATTTGAAGAAAAACGAAAGCAGTACGCGACTATTCGTTGTAACCGATTCCATGATGAAATTTTGTTTATTAGCTTTTGTAGGGGTGTTAGTTCCGATATTGCGACGAATGCGAGTCCTAAAGATCGTTTTTCTTCTTCATGGACTGCTGTGCTTACAGAATTACTCAATGTGAAATTCGACTGGGGCCACTGATCTTGACATTCAGACAACCAATCAGGACCGTTCCACCAACTTAAAGTCATACAGATTCGAAGGGAGAAGTCCACGCGATGCACAGTCTGCTGGATTATATTCCGATCGGACATGATTCCAACAGTGTCGTGGTATCGAATCCAAAATAGCAGCCGATCGATTAGCCACGAATGTATTCCACCGACGAGGTGGTGACGACAGCCAATGAAGGACAATCTCCGAGTCAGTCCACGCAACGACCCTAGAAATCCTTACGGATATCGATGACTTCACGAGAACAACCAACCGAGATAACAGCAAAGCAGCGCCAAGTTCTAACCGAGGAATGGACACTGGTTTTAAAGGAGCTACCTTCGTTTTAGCAGCAATCAACGTTGTTTTGGTTGCACCTTCTGCTGATTTATAACGAGCGTAAATGACAGCTGCGTAGGCTATGAAAGAAGCATCAGCAAATCCGTGAAGTTCTATACCTTCTGCATCCAGTGAATAAAAACTTCTTGGTATTTGAATCTTGTTGAAGAAATGAAGTTCTTTTCGATAGCTACTCCACTTGCCAGCAAGATGAACAGGCAACGGATCATCCCAACTTAGACCTAAATCAGAGGACCAAAGCTCCTGGAAAAGCATTTTAAAAAGTATAACTGATGGCGCGAGAAAACCTAGTGGATCATAGATTTGCGAAATTTCTGACAGTAGCGTACGTCTCGTGGGCAGAGCGTCCTCTCCTAACCGAAATGAAAACCTATCACTTGCAGGACTCCAGGACATTCCCAAAACCTTAATCCATGATTCTGATTTGATTAGATCCGAAGAAGTGAATTCACAATCCTCATCAGGTAACTTTGATAACAAGGCCCAACAGTTAGAAGACCACTTACGAAGCTGAAGATTTGCTTTCGCCAAAAGACTTACCAGCTCATTCTGCAACTCAATTAAACTATTGACGGAGTTGGTACCTGTCATAACATCATCAACATATATATCAGAAAGAATAACCTTTGCTGCAACAGGAAACTGGTGTTGGTAATCTTCGGCCAATTGTTGCAAGACTCTTACCGATAAGAATGGGGCAGAGGCAGTACCATAAGTCACGGTTCGTAACTTAAAATGTTGAACTTCGTCAGTTGGAGAGTTTCGCCATACTATGCGTTGAAAATCCGTATGTTCGTCTCGAATCCAGATTTGACGGAACATTTTCACAATGTCGGCTGTAAAAACGTAGCGATGTTGACGAAACCGCAAACATACCCCTAACAGATCCCGCTGAATTGGTGGACCTATAAGCAACTTGCTGTTTAACGACTGTCCGAACGAATCCTTTGCCGATCCATCGAAGACCACTCGCAATTTTGTTGAAGAACTATCCGGTTTGAACACGGCATGATGTGGTAAGTAAAAAACCCTTCCACTGCTTCCATCATGAGGAGCCACTCGTTCCATGTGTCCTAGTTCCACGTAGTCACGCATAAATTTTGAGTATGCCTTGAACAACTCAGGATCTTTCTCAAACCGACGCTCCATGCCTCTCAAGCGAGATATCGACGATTTTAAGGTGTTTCCAAACACAGGCGTTGAGTCTATAAACGGTAAGTCAACTACGTATTTTCCATCCGATGAACGAGAAAAGGTTCTGCGAAAATTAATTTCAGCTGGATCATCGTTAAATGCATTTTCTTTTGGAGAGCCCACATTTTCCAGCTCCCAAAATTTCTGTAACTGAACATCAACATCCATAGCAGAGTAAAAAGAGGACAGCGGATTAATAAGGTATGAGGAGGGATCAAAAACTTCTCCGGATATAACCCAACCAAACAATGTATTTTGCGCAACTGGTAAGCCTTGAGTACCTTGAACCTGTTCTCCTTTCAAAATGCTCCATAATTTGTCTGCGCCCAATAAAACGTCGATTGAACCGGGAACATTAAACCCAGGATCCGCCAGCTGCAAGTTTGTAAGTTCAGACCAAGAAGAAACATCTAATAAATACGACGGAAGGTTCGAAGTCAAGTTACGAAGGACAAAAGCGTCAATGGTCAAGCAGTCTGAGTTGTACAAAGAGTGTAGCTTCAGCGAGATGCATCCTTTTGTATACCCAGCTTCGGTTGCTGACAAACCTAGAACTGGTATTCGAGCATGCCTATGCCTACGGTTAAGTCCAAGCCTCTGTGCAAATGATTCACCTACAAACGATACCTGTGACCCCGAATCAAGTAGAACCCTGCAATTCAAAAATTGACCTTGAATGTCCTGAACCCTAGCAACAAGTGTTGGAAGAATTGTCTGCCTGCGATTACTAGGTTCAAGCGAATGGTTGTTCAATATTATTGAACTGGAGGGTGCATCATTCAACGACGAATTGTTTGTACGACTATTGGATGTAGATGGCACTTCTGAATCCAGGGGATGAACTAACGAATGGTGACGGGACTTGCATACTCGACAGCGAAACGTAGACCGACAGTTGCTGGCTGCATGTCCAGCTCTAAGGCAATTAAAACAAAGGGCACCATTTTTTACAAAGCTGCGACGTGAATCAACATCAAGGTCCACAAATAAGGCACATTGAGGTAATATATGCTCACCTTGGCATTTCGGGCATTTTGTTTTCCCATCGGCTGGTTCCGCAAAATGAACTCTTACCTGTCCTTGAGTTTTGTTACGAGACGGCTGAGGACGATTATATGATTGGCACGTCTCCAGAGCATCACACCTTGTTTGCAGAAATGTCAAAAGTTCTTCCACTGAGCAATCCTCTCGAGATCCGACTTCTTTTGCCCAAGCTTGCCTCGATTCTGCGTCCAGTTTTTCTATCAGTAAATAAATCACCCACGGATCGCGACCCGTTTGCTCAACCGCTTTCAGTCCCCGAATGACTTCATCCGCACTATCGGTGAGTTTACGCAAAAGTTGAGCGCTACACGAACTTATTGCCGGTATCGAAAGAAATGTTTGAATGTATGATTGCACGATTAAATGTACTTTATCATATCTTCTTTCCAACCGATCCCACGCTTCGATATAATTCGCCTCGGAAATTGGAATGTTTTTTATTAAATTTGCTGCCTCGTCACGTAAAAACGACTTTAAATAGTGAAATTTGTGTGTAGATGACAAATTTGACTTGTTGTCCACAGACCCCATAAACAAATCGCGAAACGATGGCCAGTCCTTATAATCACCCGAAAATGGTGGAACAATAATTTTCGGAAGATTAATCTCTGAATTCTGCTCCACTACAGAGTTCATAACAGTAGCAGATCTTTCACCGATCACAACACTAACTTCGTTTGGGCGCGGTTGTTTTAAACGAATTGCTTTTTTGTAAGCAGCATGCGCGGAGAAATATCGATTTTCATACTCAATGAATTCAGTCTCAAATTCGTCTATGTCTTCTTTCGTTGCAATTTGCAAAAGATCGTCATGCAACCGCGTAAAATCTAACCACGAATCATTTAATTTACAAAGTCTAATTTCAATCATTTCGATAGACGTATCTTCGTTTATTGTATCGCTGAAAGCCACTGCACGAGTTAGACGACCCTTCGCGTTTCCCCTTTTTGATCTTAGCACATTCATGTTAAACACAGATTGATGATCGCGATATTTCGACTGCTTAAGGATGAAGTGCTAGATGAAACGAAGTATGCAGTTAAAAATGAAATTAACACACGGACTCTTAACTTTGCAAGTACTTGCAACTACGAGTATCACAGATTTTTTATTTTTTATTTTTTTTTTAAACTCGATTCGGCTTTGAAGGACCACTTATGTTTTTGAATAGTTCAATCGAAATAAAACAAACTATCTTCAGATTTGAATGAAACGATTTTATTTAGTTGATGTCCAAATAACGAGTGCACTGTGTATCGATGGCTAAGTACCATCAGACCAGTCAATTGAGAAATTCACCACACACAAAGCACCCATACACACAGAATCTTCATATGGCGTGTGCAGTTGGTGTGATCGCGTGATGGCCAGCGTAGTAATTGTTGTAGGCACAAACTGCATTGGGATGGTCCGATGGGTTATGACGTAGATTCTATGATGCACAGTACAGTGAGTTAATGGCGATGATGATGATAATGACGAAGAATAATTTATGATTCCAAAACAACACCAACAATTAGAACTCGATAATGGACTCATCACGGATCACCTGCCATACTACAAATACCAATCAGCCCCTGCGCTTGAAAGCTCCACCAAAAAACTTTATTAGGCTAGAACCATAACAACAGACCAGCACATACCAGCTAATAGGCCTGATATAATCTTGTTCCATAAAACGGAAAGAAGGATGGATATCATTGGTGTAGCAGTAACCTTAAACAGAAACCTACAATCAAAGTACTCCACAAAGATTTCAAAATACGCGGCCTTAGCAATAGAACTAAGAGCAATGTATAATGCCTCGTCGATAAGCACTACTCCAACAGTTATATCTGCGACTGGATTAATACCGAAGCACCTATGCCATAACTTGGAAAAGTTTCAACTTGGACATCTTCTGTCGGAAATTCAAAAGGCAGTTTTGTTGGATACGTGCAGCATAGTCCGTAGATTCATAAACCTTCAAAATTAAATTCACCACAATAGCGCAAGGGCGTAGAACTGGGACTACGCTCCACCAGAGCATAATCCCTTGGTATCTTATCCCCGGGATATGTAAACTCCGGCTGAAGCCGAGATGTGAAAAATTCCATAATAATAATAATAATAATATAACTTCAAAAACTTATGCAGAGTAAAATAAATTTTGTGGTTTTTCCACCGACTTTTTTACGTCACATTATACGCTCATACGCTTCAATTTCGGAGGACAGAAATAGCATCTTTTGCCTTTGGCTATTTAGTAGAGCCATATTCAACATTCCATATAATATACAAACTGGCCAACGCTTGGTTTTACGGTTAGAGCTTATGGGACCACACATCTGGTCAAAAGCATCTACAGCACCTTTTGTTTAATTATATGAACTATTATTGGCTTACCGAAAACGGTGTCAACGAAAGTCTGGTCGTCTATCATAGATAGCAAACGAGCGGTCTTTTGAGGCTTTGGCTTGTAGCTAACAAGAGTGAGCTTTTCGTTGAATCCAAAAAGAGATGTACCAACGGGTCGGGATGAATTATGCTTGAACTCTTCAGGAATTTCTGGCTTATTATTGCGAATTGTTCCAATAAGAGTAAGGTTGTGCGGTGATTGAAGCAATTGCTGAGCTAACGGTATCGAAGTAAACCAGCTATCGCAAGTTAAATTGGGTTTTGTCCCATGTATAATCTTTTTTAGCAGCTTACAATAATAGGAGCCCAATGGTTCATTTATAGTTGAACTTGCCTTTTTACCCAAATACGGTCAAGCATCAATCATATTTTTCGATCTTACATCGCATACGAAAACAATCTTTATTCCGTATTTGGCCGGTTTATTAGGAATATGTATACGGTATGGACAATTTCCTTTGAACCCTAAAAGTTGTTCATCTATTGTCACGTACGAGCCTGGTTAATAAAGATCTCTACACTGTTTGATAAAAATTTCCCAAATACATCGGATAGGCGCACATTTATCAGATTTTTTTCTATCGTCTCGAGTATTACAATCATCAATTTTGAAGTAGAATACAGTTCAAAACACTTCAAATCATCTACAATGCCCTTCGCTCCTTCTTTTGACCCTGGCATAATATGGACTATGTTTCTCGAAGGAGTTCTTTTCGATACTTTTTTGGACGAAGACGGTTCGGAAGACCAAATATATTTGTTTCTAGCCACCATAATCGATACCGGTGGCGTAATTACCAAATTCTCAAAACCAGGTCTCGACGTGCCTACAGCTTCCTGAGCATGAGTAGGTGTGGATTATACATTGACATCATCTTGATGATACATGAATATTCTGCATGTCATCGTCTAAATCAGCAACGTAAGTGGGGTCAGCCTCACTATAATCTGAATCGAAATCTAATCCCAAATCGTCTTCAAGTTCACTTCCATCTAGTGATATCTCCTCCAGCTATTTAATTCGATGCGCTTCAGAAGTAATCATCGCAAAAAATTATAAAACTTTTACGCAAACTCAATTTTTTAGCAAAAAAAACAAAAAAATTGCACCAGCGAATATATTCAAAAAAATTACCTTTATTGGTAAACTTCGCCTCACAGGCGACACACGTGTGTACTCGTATATGTCGGCAAGGCAATGGAGAAAAACAAATCACGGTTGCGCATAAGCTCGTACAATACTCAACTGGGTTGGCACGAGCGCACGCTTTGATACGAGTAAGAGATTGGGAAATATCGCAAAAAAAAAAACATTTCTTCGCCTCACAAGCAATGTTTACCATTCTAGGGTTACACTAACCGGCTGAAATTTATAAATTTATAACTCCTTTCTATACGTCGAAAAGTTGCCGACATTCTCTTTATTCATCAAATTTTAGTTGTTAATATCGATTGTCCTTCCTTACTTCAACTTATTTCTCTTAACACCAACCCACGCAATCTTAGGTCTGTGCCACTTTTCCGGCTCAATCTTCACAGAACGAATTACGTACACATGGAGCCAATGTCTAGAATGCTTCGTGAAGTTAACGATATTCTACCTCTCTTCGAATATCATCTTAGCAAACTTTCACGTCCTAACTTTCTTTAACCGCTCCCACCCTTTAGTTTTTATCTTTAGTTTTAAGTGAAATTTTTAGTTTTAAGAATATGCTTGCAATAAGCTTTAATAAATCTGTCCGGGCCTGAGCACGGGTTAAGTTTTTTTGGAAAATGGGGTAGAGAGAGAAAGGTATCTCCCCTTCTTTAGTCTCTATTTCTCCTTCGTCCACATTGTGTGCAAACATTTAAAAGGTGTTTGTTGCTGAGATTCAGAGTAAATTCTAAATTGACAATCTGCTTGACAAAAACATCTGCTCAGTGAAGCATTCCGCTGTGCCGTGTTAGCCTTCTCGCCAACATTAAATAAAATGATGAAACCCGCTGGTGGGTTATAAAATTATAAAATTATAAAATTAAACTAGCATCGAACTATAAGCCTTTAAAACACATCTGCTCCGCTTACAACAATAGAAGATAAATTATTTCTGGAACGTAGAAATCATCATACGAATTTGAAACGATGCAGACTCCCGAAATATGCATCCACAAAATTAATTGAAAGTGAAAATTTAAGAGATAACCCATCTCAACATAAATATCCGCACAGTCGTCTTGATTTCTGGCAAAACAATGAACAGTGGATTTCGTATTTCGTATTTCGCTATAACAAGAAAGAACTACGGCATATATCTAGATTTCGACAAGAAGGAATACACGCTGCGCAGTTTTATCGACATTGAGGATGCTTTCGACAACGCAATTTACGATGGTATGTGTAGCTCGGCCAGACAACACAGTGCAGACGAACCACTAGTTTTGTGGCGGGTATAACAAAGGTTGTCCACAAGATGCCGTTCTGTCGCCAATGATATGGTGCATGTTGATTAACTCACTGCTTAACGCTGTCAATAGTTCTGACATCTATGCACAACGTACGTGTCTAGCGACTGTCTGCTCTAAAGCATAAGCAGTCCTAGACGTGATCGACGATTGGTGCACTAGAAGTGGGCTTTCAGTCAATCCTCTCAAAACTAATAATATGTCCGGAGAGGGAGGTCTGGCAAAAAGAGGCAATAAACAGATCGAATACAATTGCAATTTTTACAGATGGCTCAAAAACAGAGGAATGAACAGGTTCTGGTATCTTCTGAGAAGACCCAGAGCTAATAGTGCCTATAAGACTACCGAACGCAAGCAGTGTCTTCGAATCAGAGGTTCTGGCTGTCCTCAGGGCGGCTGAGCTAATGCAGATGAGATCGGCATCCGAAAGAGATATAGTTATCTGCATAGATAGTCAGACCGCACTCAAGGCAATGGAATCAACCAACGCCAACTCTGATGCAGTCAGGGGCTGTCGCACAGTGCTAAAGGCACTATGCAGTCAGAACCGAGTAAGACTGTGATGGATGCCAAGACACTGCGATATCAAAGGGGCTACTCAACAATAGTGAGGCTGTCAACATCAAACTACCCTTTTCATAGTGAGGGGAACTATTGAGGAAAAAATCACAAAGACTACCAACCTGAGGTGGTCAAGTCTTGAAGGACACGGGCATCCAATGGGCGTTTTTAGACAGCAAAAGATCTAGGAAGCTAATAAAATTAAACATGAATAAGCTTAGGACAGTAATAATAATCCTGACTGGATACTGTCTCCTGTGGCAGCACGAAAACTGACTAAAATTGATAAATACGGATATCTGCAGATTCTGCGGTGATCTGCAAGCTGTTGAGGACATAACATACATGCAGTGTGAATGCGAGGCAATATCGCGTAGTCAAAGAAAATTTAAAGGGAAATACTTTTTCGAAAAGCTGGATGAAATAAACTTCAAAGGCCTTCTTGGCTTTTGCAACAAAATTGGGTGTTTCACCAGGGCGATTGTTTAGGTTTTTGCCATTTGAAGACAAATTAAACTAGTTGCACAGGGATCGCGATGGGCGCGTATTAGTGCCTTTTGTCTGTGTGATGGCATATCCATCACACCCCTGTTTAAGCTAACCTAAGCCGCTAAGCCGCTGTCGGATTCCAGGCAGTGCAAAGTGGGTGTCCGTGGCTCAAGTGATAGTGAACTGGCTTCTAACTAAAATCAAGTAGGATGAGTAGTTGAAAAAAAAAACATCAATCCAACTTCTACTTACATTTCATGTTGGATGCCACCCATGGCGCAAATTAACCACTGAGCCCAAACACATTTCTTTCTCTCTCTACCCATTTTCCAAAAAACTTAACACATACTGTGGCATTATAGGTGTATTCATACTCACATAAGCCTGTCACTGAGAGGAGTCATTTGGATCTACAGGGCTATGATCAACAACAAGCTTTCACGGAAAAAAACATCATTACTGCTTTAAAAAGACTCCAGAGAACGGTCTGTTTCGGCTGGATGTGGGCTTCCCTAGCATGACTGGTGATCTTTGGTATAACACGTTGTGGAACTTTGATGACATTGCGCGCCGCCTGTCTTTCGACTCTGGTCCTATAGACATACCATCTGCTGCAATGACACCAGAACTCCTGCTGCAGAAAACATACAAAATGATGAATGATTTCAGT
Source organism: Volucella bombylans (assembly GCA_949129095.1). Lineage (NCBI taxonomy): Eukaryota > Metazoa > Arthropoda > Insecta > Diptera > Syrphidae > Volucella > Volucella bombylans. The sequence continues at coordinate 105,992,808 of OX422143.1, read as the reverse complement.
CATAATCTGAGCCTGAAAAGGAATGTAGTCGCGTCCTCACGGACTATGTTCACTGATCTCGGATGCGGGGCCAGTGTCCTTCAGGAGATCGATAACTTTAGATTTCACTCCTCATTAGGAAATCTTGTATATGTCTTCCAAGAGGAGATATATGCAATCCTGATGGCAACGAACTATATTGTGAAGAATTGGTGATGGGGACGAAGGCATCTTCATCTGAAGCGACAACTTCCAAGCTAGTTCGAGTATGTTCATGTTCACTAAACGCATTCGGAAGGCTAAATTCACTTAGTTTGGGTCCCAGGTCACAATGAGATCACGGAAACTGAAATCACCGATGAACTCAGAGGAGAGCTTTTGAGGACACGAATCTACATTAGGTCTACCTGTGTTCACTGTTAGGGCTACCATTGACATTGCAGGTGAAATAACTCGCCAGATTGCCGACAGATCAAACGAATGCTTCCCGACGTCTCTCAGCGATCAGCGCACTTCTTGCTGTCCCTCAGTAGGAAAGACTGGCGTCGTGACGATGCACTACACCTTTGCTAAGCACTTAATACTGCTGCACACATGTAGAACAACATCCCGCGATGCTTACTATGAAAGTGATTACGATACCACGGAACAGTATTTCTGTGAATGTCTGAACTAGGATTGCATCAGGATGCAGGTACTCGGCGTTGACGTGGTGGATGTTGGTACGGTAGGTACATTATAATTGAAGCGCTTTCTCATCTCTCTTCGAAGTACTGAAAAGTTTGATTAAAAGGAACAGTTCAGTTTTCAATGCATTTTATTTACTTAATCACAGGAACATACAGGAATACAATGGACTAGTTCTTTGTCTGAGTACTCTGTTCCGACAGAAAAAATCGTGCCTCGTTACTGCACTGCTTGTGTGGTTGAACATATTTCCGGGGATTAGAACAGGATCATTGCGGCACTGAGGTAAATAAATTGCTGATATTTTAACATTTGAGTGAGTCTATTATTTTTCTCTCTCCTTCTTCTTCGAACTTCGGCTGAAATTTGAACTTTATTGCTTTTTGGACTAGATCCTCTTACAGCCTTCGTTGTGCATGGTAAAACCAGCTGACGTCGCCATCGGCGATTTTCATGTAAGTAAGAACAGAGCCTAGAGCGCGCGCACAAGGGATTTTATGTACCCTTAAGATGTTTGCACATAGCGTGGTCGAGAGGAGGTTAGGGAGGGAAAAAAGAAACCTATACCGATATACGTTGGTTTTAAATGTTTGTAAGTTATACTGACTAGGAAATAAAGGGCTGCGCAGGGCATTCCATAAGCGAGTTGTACGACTTTGGAACGAATCACGATATTTCAGAGTACGTCCGAAGGTGAGCTTGAGGGTATTCATAGCGAGACGGATGTTACAGTTAAAAGTTTGAAGGGACGGAATGCTACTAGGAATTTCGGAGAAGCACTGAAAATAGCGATACAACAAGGTGAGACAGGAGCCGTAACGCCGGTGTTCGAGGCTGTCTTATGACGGTGTCCTATTGGCATCACCTATGAGTTTTATCACACTATTTTGGATCCTATGTGGTAAGTGTAAAGAAGCACCTGACCAGATGTGTGCATTGTACTCCAATTTGGGCGGATAAGCGCCTTATATATTGTGGCGAGGTCAGAAGGGGTGAAATATTTCTTACATCGCTTAAGGAAACCTAGACATTTCGCAGCATTTCTGGCGACATCGAATATGTGGTCATTCCAACGTAAGTTGTTATTGACACACATACCGAGAACGGAAAGTTTTGCGGTTTCAACGATGCAAGTGCCATTCTTGCTCGGTATTTAATTTTTGCTTTAAGGACAGCAGACAGCATTGTGTATTGGAAGCATTAAATTCCACTCTGTTGATAGTTGCCCATTTGGTTATGCTGCTAATATCAGAATTTAATGTACTTAGCATACGCTGGCGTTCCCGTATAGCCGAAGCCCGGGAACGAATAGGTGAAGCAGAAATAGAGTGTCGGAGACAAACCGGAGCCATGGGGAACACCAGCATTTATTTTGTGAATATCAGACTTGAAACCATCCAAGACAACTTGAATTGAATATTGCGAAAGGTAGTTTCTAATCCATTGAAGAGGAGAGTCATCGATCCCAAATGCACGCATTTTCGACAAAAGAGTCTGAGGCCAAACTCCGTCAAATGTCCTAGAAATATCAAGTGCAACTATCTTGCTTTCGCCAGATTGATGTACGCTGTGGTTCCACTTTTCGGTGAGACATGCCATCAAATCACCAGTGGGTCTGTTGCTACGAAAACCGTACTGCTGGTCATTGAGAAGTTGTCATGTTTCGAGATATTTCATGCGCTGATGGTTTATCATCGTTTGCATGACCTTGGAAAGAAGGGAAGGAAGTGCAATGGGTCTGTAAGATTAGAGAGAAGAAGTATCGCCTTTTTTTGGGACGGGCTGGACAAATGCTGTTTTCCATCTGCTCGGAAAGAGTCCTAAAGGGTTGGATTGATGAAGAAGCTTACGCAGTGATTTTGCCAGCGTAGAAGAACACCTCTTGAGAAGAAGGGGAGATATACCATCTGGACCAGCGGATTTATGAATGTTAATATCTTTAAGTACTCTTCTTACTACACGAGTGCGAAAGTGGATTCCTACCATTGAAGATTCGACGCAGTGTAGGCGGAGACAAAGCACAATCTGTAAGTGTTGAGCTGGCCGCAAAGTATGCAGCAAGCAGATCGGCTTTATCTAAAGAGCTGACGGCTGAAATGTAATTGTAAACGAACGTTGGGATGGATGAGGTAGAATTTCTAATGTTCTTGACGAACGACCAACAATGTTTACTGCCTTTAGGACATTGTAGTATTTTTACCTCAGCTTTTGGTCATATTGGAACTGTTAAGAAAGACGTTGCAATCATTCCTGGCTCGTTTGAACTTTTTCGGTTTTCCTCTGTCGGGTTGATCTTGAAGGACCGTAAAAGCATCTCTCTGACCCTGACAGCCTCTTTACATCTTGAGTCGTGTCATGCCTTCTCTTTTGGTTTTATACTCTTCATCCGATGAGGGATAAAGAATCTCGTTATAAAGAGAATAGTGTCTGTCGTTATGCACGTCGTTATCAGGTAAACATAACGATCAGTTAAAATTCCTAAAGAAAGTGTTAAGTCTGCTCTAATTGGTTCTCTCGTATTGTTCTTATTATATTTAAATCTCTCGCACTTTTGGCCGATGACCCCTGATATGTAAATAAATTGAAGGAGTTCGGTTTGCAGATTCGAAACAAATCCTCGGGCTTAGGGCGACTGATTCGATACCATATATCTTGCCGGGCCTTTATCCAATTATGGGCTATCACGTCGCTGAAAATATTTAGCGCTAACATTGCTGCTTCAAAAAAATCTTGCAAACTATAAAGTTCAGTTGATGCAAGAACTTAAGTCAACCGACTATCAGTTCATTTAAATTGATCCAGAATTTTACATTAACATCATTTTGAGCTATGAGGCACTTTCCATCTCAAAAAATTAGTGCATTTGGCGACTACAAGAATGTTTGTAAAGTAGCCTCTCAATCCACAGCGTTTTACGGCTTGTTGGAGCTTTTGTGCAGAAGGCACCATTCGACCTGTGGTGCGACTGTTACCGTGAATAGATTGTAATTTGCTACATAAGTAACGAAATCATTGGTCGTTTGGGACACAATTTTACAAACCGTGTCATTTCCTGAAATGCTGATCGATATTGGTTGACGAGATCATGTTAATTAACACCGTTTAATTTCTTTATTTGGAATCATGTGCCAATGCTTTCCAGTCACGTGAAGAACTCTAGTCTAACATCCGTCCTATTATATCATATAGTATCAGCAAAGACTAGGTGTTTCAGCCTCATTCGCATTGACCAACGTGGTTACGTCTGCCAGGTTTCAGAGATCTAATTTTGAAAGACATGTAAAGCTAAACATACTCTTGTTACAGCCCAGTCATTTCCCGTATTTGCTAGCAATCGAAAATCAACAAAGAATCAACCTATATCAAAGCTTAATTGTTTACGTTAAATTTCGCTAAATTCCAATCTAGTGGGCAGATTTGCTACATTTTGACATACGAAATCAAACCAAACCAAGAACCAAATGTCTTGTTTATGTTATCGAATGTGCTGACAGATAGGGACATCAAATCATATGTTACTTTCTTTGTTGGCATGTATCTCTCTATGCTAAAAGAGGTTCAGACCAGCAGGAAATCTTAACTGCTAGTCGGGCGCTAGCATACACATCAAACCCCTGCCAAACAGTAAGAGTAACCTTTACACCGACACCGAAAAACGATGATATGTCCGCCACGAGCCTCAGACATTTCAGTCCGACCTGTTTTATGTTGAAGAACATGGAGTGAAGAGAGCTTCATGTGTGCAAAACTGCTCTGCGAATTCATCCTTTGTCTAATTTACAATATGATCCAATAACACTTCAATTCAAAATCTGGTGAGCGGAACTGCAAGCGCACTCGACAAGAGGGACTACGTGCTGGGTATTTTGGTCGGTATTGAGGGTATCTTCCGCAACGCAATTTGTTAAGCCATTTGTAACTACGCCAGACAACATGGCTTAAAGGAAACACTCTGATTGCGGTTGCATGTTGCGGTCAAAGGTGATAGCGGATGGAAATAGCGGTTTCCTCCAAGGCGGTTTGCTCATACCAGAGCTATCATGTATGTAAGTTGACTTACTGCTTAATGCTCTCAATAGTTCTAATGCCTATGTTCAGGCATAAGCAGATGATGTATATTCTATTGGATCAGGTCCAGAGACTGTCTACTCTAAGTCGCTGGTAGCCCTAGTTGTGATCGACAATTGGTGCAGTAGAAATGGGATTTCAATCAATCGTCTCAGAACACATGTTGTTCTCTTTATGAGAAAAGCTTACTGTGCTGACTCAGCTTATTACTCTTGCTGTTTCAAGGCATCACAATGTCATCGTCCAATGAAGCTAAGTATTTTTGGTGTCATCCTAGATAACAAACTTCTTTGTACCAAATGTGTTATGTCATGTCGGAAACATCTTTCTGGTAGTATACAGCAGTTTTCGGAGAAAATATGGACCTTGTAAACGATGAGGATTCTTTGAACCTGCGTTGGTTTCCTAAACACATAGAATGCTAGGGAAGGGATGAAGTTGAGTCTTGAGAGATTGCTCCAATATCGATATTGGATACTGCACTTGTGTCTTTGTAGATAACGTCAACCTCACTTTTGCTAACCATCTGATTGTTGTAGGCGTAAGAAGCTTACAGTGAAAGTGATGCAGTTGACTAGTTGAATTTTTTCAGTAACTAATGAATAATAAATAATAATGAGTAACGGGTGAAGGCCCTAGGGTTTTCTGTCTCACTCACTCGTACTAAAGAGGGAAGGCCCCGAAACTAGGTAAATTTTTAAGAATTTTTTAGGCAGTGAAAAATTGGTACTTTTAAAAAAAAATCTTTTATTGTCGGATAGAAATATCCCCAGAATGCGGGGCACAGCACGGCGTCAAAGTCGAGTGTTTTTGAAAATGGCATGCAAGCTGGGGACTTTATTTTTCATTTGTAACAAAAACTCAAAATAGGTCTTGTTAAAAACATTGTTTCTCCTACTCCAAACCTTTAAACCCAAAAAATTCAAATTTAAATTTAAAAATAAAATTTAATATTGCAAAAATTATAGAGATCAGAAAAAAATTCACTTTTTTTACCAATTTGTTTATACAATTTATTTAATTTGCATTGGAAATTAAATTGAAGGTTTAGAGTATAGCTAAAAGTGTCAAAAAGATCTCCTCAAAATTTTAGACCGATCGGACAATTATTTTTTGAGTTATGTTGCATGCTGTTATGAAAAATGCAATTTCGAGAAAACGCGATTTAAAGAAAAAAAAGGGGCATACAAAATTCCTTCTGATTCTCATCTTGAGCTGCTCTTCCTTGTTTACGAGGTGTACGGGCTTCGTTTGAGGCCAAAGATGCCTCTTTGTTCTGTTAAGAAAAGGAGTGGCAGAGTGTCTCCTGTTCATGCTGTCGGAGCGCCTGCTGTGCGCTGTAAAATCGACCATGAGAATAAAGATTTTTCTTTGAAATTTAAAGGAGACATTCTTGAGATGTTGTAGAATAAGTAGAAAAATTCTCAAAAAAAAAAAAAATTCCCCCATAATTTGAAGTAAATTGATATTACATAAGTGCGAGTGTGTGATATTTTTATTTGTGGATCCATTACAGTCATATGCAGGTTGTTTCACGTCACAAAATATGCAAACCTCGAAACTACTCACAGATTACGGAGAAAATTGTATGAACTGCGTGGTATCGACCAAATCTTAATCTTCAGAACGACAGCTTCCTTGGAACGAAGTAATTAAAAACAAAATAAAGACTGACTTCTTCAGACTTAATTGATTCTTTATTTTAAGCGAAATTTTAAAACAACATCAAAAATGCAATTAAAATAATTTAAATTCCGTATACAATACATGTAAAGGACACAAATACAAATGCAAATGAGTCAGGTGTCAATTTTCAATGAAGATTAAGTTTCAAATGGCAATTTCAAATGGCTATTGCACCGAGTAGAAAAATATTCCGGTTCATTGCATTTTCGGATGTCTTGGGAATCACTAAATTCGCTCTGCACAATCGAAAGTCGATTATAACGACAAGGCAAAATGGTTGTGGAAAATATAAATAATAGACTGTGATCCAATAGTTTTCAAATCCCTTAACGCTCGTAGCCTAAGCATACTTCTTTGTACAATCAAAATAAATCGCTTTTGCAGGGGAACTATTTGAATATCCATTGATGCAAAGAAATGCTATGATATTTTAATGCTCACAATCTATAAATTATTTGTTGGGTGGTTATAGATCTTTCAATATGACATGTTGATATATAGAATGGTATGTTACTGAGAGAAAGAATATTCATTTAAATATGCAGAGTGGGTTGCTGCCAAGCCTGACCACTGACCAGGCAGCCAATTGAAAGAAATAATGTTCTACAGCAAATCGGAAATTTTCATTTTTTTCATAAGTGACTTCGAACAGAAGGGAATATTAATAACTTCTCCCAGAAAACATGTTTCACTATATTTCGATGAGGATAATATCACAAAATATTTATTATTATTGAAGTGGAACTTCTTATGGCTTGTTTTGCAGTAATTCCGAACTCCAATGAAACGAAAAAGCAACATGAAGTGTTTCCGAACTCCAATAAAATGAGAAAGGAACATGAAGTGGAACTTCTTATGGTTCGCTGGACAATAATTTTCCAAACTCCAATGAAACAATAAAGCTACAGAAAACGGGAGGGGTCAGAATAAGTCATGGGAGAGAAACGAAAATGCGACAAACTCGGAGTAGGGAACAAAAAGAGTGCACAGTACACGTGGTACGTACATAGCAAACACCATCAGGATTGTCATCATCATTGCTACCATCGTCGAAATACCTACCTAGACATTACTTGATGATAACACTAAAAGTATCATCCTCACGTAATAGAAAACTTCAGCTTAACAACAAAATTTGACTCTGCTTTTGTTTGTCAACGCCAAAAAAATAAGTAGCATAGAACAGCCCAGCCGCGGAATCGCTCCAGCGACATCGATTGACCTAGTTTTGGAATAATGGCATTAGCAATGCAAGCAAAACAAAAAGATTGTTAACCACTAACTATTAACTCCTCATTGAACAATGTAATGTTTTGTATTATTCTAGGTTAGTTTAAATAACAAGTCAGTCGTGTGAAAGACCTTGAAGTGTTATAAAAAGACATTATTCTAATAAGTTGTGTTTTATTTGTAAGGGCTAGACAAAATACATAACTCGCGCGCGGGATACCTACGCACCATCTCGTGTCCGTAGGAGAGGCATATAGCGTCATGGCTGGCTTCGTATGAGTATGGCGGCTTCTCTCATGTGAATTAGCTATTTTGTAGAGTATATCTAGAGAGTTTATACAGTTTATCGAAGTTATTGAGAAGTGTGAAATATGTACTTCCAAAAAAATTCATCAATGATAAAAAATGGCTTGATATGGGGCTAGCATCCTATGGGGCTAGCTTTCAAATAGTATTCAAATAGTCGGGTTGAAGGACTATCTTCATGGTAAATCCCTTTAAGAACTCAATTGCATTTCTCAACAACTTAAGTCGTACCTTTGTTTCAAAATTTTCTTCGTAATTCTTTAAATAGAACCAAAATTCAAGGAGTAAACATTTGTAGAGCCAAGTTGGTTCTTTCTTAACAAGTTGCCTTAATACAATATCTCACGAGACCTTAAAGTATTACGATTACAAGCCCTTTTGTATTATTTTAAAAAGCTTCATACGTAAGTAAAACTCCCCTTGAGTATTTTAAGAGGAACTTACTTAATGTCTTTCCTGCATCTGCATTCTCATGATGGCGCATTTTATTTACTCTCATGTTACGTAGTGGTTGTTTTTGCCATTTAGCCCGGAATCAATTTCTATCCCGCAAACCTTATAGGGATCCTTAAGCAAACAATCCTTAACCATAACCATTAGTAGTTTCTGTTACGTGATGTAACTTCAGAAGCAGACTACACTAGTTGCCAGCCAAGTGTTTAAGTTAACTCTTCCTAAGTTAAGTATTCCTAATCCTTGTTATGCACATGTATTCGTATTTAGGGTAAAGGTATTTGTTGTGTATTTCTCTTTTTTTTCGTATCTCTAACTGGAGGGAAAATTGTAGCAAATACTTTTGATAAGTGCAGTTGCCCCACTGTACACAAATGAGAACCCAATTGACTTGGCGGAAGTTAAATTGTTCAAGAGCTGGTTTCACTTTGCTCTACTGAATAAATTTAGTAAATTAGATTAGAATTTGTACGGCAAGATAAAACGCATACAATATATTATACGCATATACGAATACGTTTCATATTCAAATTGGTTGTTGTTATCGATTAAATTTGTGTCACTTGCCAGCTTACTTGGTCAGTTACTCTAAAGCATAGAATTTCTAACAGATGTGTTCATTATATCCACGTTTTCAATAGTGGTCAAAGCTAACAGTAGGGTGATTCGTTATGAAGCCCTTGCAGCCTCTGGTGACACAACTGGTCCTACCATTAATTCTGCTTTTGGCGTTGGAAGTCAAATACATTTTCGGCTGAACCTGCAACAAATTGGGGTGCCTGTTTTGATTATGCCTTTGAACGGCGAAGGTTAGGATGAATGGGTAAGGCTGGCCACGCTAGCTAAACGTCAATAAGCACAATTTAGACATTCTAAGCTACTTCGTTCTTGTTAAACGTCAGACCATGGGTGCAAATCAGGCTTATGTAATAAATCTAGTTATTGCGTTCGGGTTTTCAATGGCGATCAAACGTTCTATAAAGCGTCGTCACATGAGCCACTGCCCATCAACTCCTACTCTCACCACGTGCTGAAGCCTGAGTGCCTAGTATTTTTGACTGAAGGAAGCCGACCCAATCCCTGCAGGAGTCTTTTGCGACTTCAGGTGTGACACAGGCGGCGTTTTTGCACTAGGGCACCACCCTTCATCAGGCTCAAGTCAGCTCGATCTATTTGGTGCCCACTCCCTTTGGAGTTACTTGGACATATTCGCAGCCCAGGTTTTAAGAAAGCTTTATGATTGCGTCGGAACGCTGAAAGTGGCTCTCAAAATCCAGCAAGTCCAGTGGCACTGGACAAACAGTACAGAGGCAACGGATATAATGTTGACGACATTAGAAAATATATTCAGGGCAACGAATTTGCTTTCTAACATAAAATGTTAGAACTCTTAATAGATCACGTGCTACTAAACTACTCGCGGAGGCCTAGATCGTTAAAATTGAGTTGGAATGAGCCGATTAACAAGCGGATGAAAATCTATGACATCTTCTATGGTGATTGCTACAAAGATTCATTCAATGCAGACTAAGGCACACCCTGCAGTGGATAAGAATGATAACATCAAAGATGAATTGAATGACCTCCTTGAACGAACGTAAAGTAGCTGTGATGCCAAAATTGTGCTAAGAGATCTTAACACAAGTCCGGGTAAGCAAGCCGTCTTTGAACAGATCATCGGAAAATACAACTGGCATTACGTTTTCTCTAACAATGGGTTCAGGTTGTAAGAATTTTTAACGGGGAACGGGGTTCTCGCATCTCAACATCCATTAACGGAATTGGCTATCCCCTGATCAATTAACCGTCAGCCAGATTGATCAAATTGGGATCAATCCAGACTCCCTTCCAGCATTCTAGAGGTCAGTGCTGTCCACTAAAGTTCGACGTCGAAAATCTGCAAGAGTCGAAAATACTAGACTTCATACAGAAATCGTGGAACACGAATAGGCATTCAGTAAGTGAGCCCTCAGAAAGGCTGCTTCTAATGTGATTGGTTCAAAAGAAACTCTATGAGGAAGCATATAAAGCAGCCCTGCAGTATAAAGATTCTCGGGCCCCTGACCTACACCAAATTCAGGAACCAATATCGAAGCATAAGTTTAATAAAGCTGATGGCGCAAAATTTCACAACCTCCTCTAAGTTATGGTCAGTAGAAGGCATGACCGATGCACGGAATCTCGGCATTGTTTGTCCGATCAACAAAAAAAGAGAAACTTTTGACAGTGTCAAATATAGATAATAAGGTTGCTTAATATCATCTATGCTGCCATTTCAGATAAGCATCTGAAACCATTCATGGACAACCATGGTCGATAACAGTGCGGTTTCAGGTCAGGAAAGTACACCATCGATCAAATATTTACACTATAATCACTAAGATTAGCAATAAATTTGACGAAACCTTTAATGCCAAAAAAGGTTTTAGACAATCGCGCAATCGTGTGACCTTTTTAACTTCACCCTTGAAATAATCGTGTAGAACTCACTGGCCAACAAAAAGACAGGAGCTGTTTCAAGTCCCAAGAATTACTTGAGTATCAGAATGACACCGATGTGATTGGACAGACATAGCGAGCCATCAATGAAACTTTCACGAGTATTCAGCCAGAAGTATTCAGAAGAAGTATCTGACGGCAGACGAGGGCAAAGAAAAGTACATGCTGGCATTGCAATAGTAGGCACACCACCTACGCTTTAGAACATCACCATTTGCAGTTATAACGTCGAGGTAGTTAAGGACTTAACTCCGTATTTACAAGCAGCAACGACATCAGCTGTTTCATTAGGAGGTAATTCAATACCAGAACTCTTTCTCGTAGACCGAACTGACTTTATGCCATACCTTTTCCATCCCGATCCTCCTCTATGGCGCAGAGGTTTGCACCTTGTCAAAAGCAGATGAAAAAACACGTGGTTGATTCCAGAGAAATAACATATACTGCGCATGATTTCCGGTCCAGTTTGTATTAACGGGGAATGAAGGTGGAGATTCAAACACGAACTGTATACAGAGACATTGTTCTAGTCAGCTTCTACGGATCCAACGTCTGAAATGTCTAGGTCATATTGAGCAAATGGACATCGCAGGTCATAGCACTCAAAGAGTTTTCGATTCTAACCCTGAGGGCAGTAAACGGAATCTGATCGCATGTAAGGCGGCGCTCGAGAGTGGAAGTGGACCTCAACCTCAACATCCAGTGCTGCACACTGGAGGCTGAAGAGCCTTGCTGGAAAAAATGTATTACGAGCGCGTGCGGAGTTTGAGTTTTTGGTATATCTAAAATCTACATGTTAAATATTTATGTGTAAACCCTGTGTATTTTCTACTGCTTGTATACAGTGAAGTATTGAAGTTTTAAGACACAATTTGTAACATTTCAAATACCACGCGGAATGAGCCGCGAGCAAAAGCTAGTTAGAATATGTTAATCGAACCTAATCGGCCACATTGTGCGAATACGAATATTTCTGGTTAGAGAAAAACGTTATCTTAATTTGATGCACAAATTTTTGCCCGAGGGATGAGAAAGAGTTTAAGCCGCAACGTCAACTATGCCATTACAGTTCCAGAGATGGATATATCTACATGTCTATTTGTAAGCTCCATTACCCCGGCATTGGTGCGTATCATACCCCACAGCCTGAATTTTCATAAATAATTTCTATATCAAGTTAACATGAATGTTATTGATTCTAGTCGCTGTTTATAAATTCCATTCATTGAAATTTGCTATCCGTTAATAACCCCAAGGCAACCAGTTCCAAATTATATCCTGGTAAAAGTTTACTGAGTTATTACATACCCCACCAAACCTCTAGCAACGTTTTTATGGGTAAATATTTTTAAAGGCAAATTCATGTTCTAGATGATCTAGTAGTCGTCGATTTATTCAAACATTAATGAATGTTTGTATTTTTTTGCGCCTTATAGAAAAAATTCAAATGAATAAAGTACGAGGGTAAACCCAGAAGTACCCGACCTAATACACAAAACACAAAAACTGATGGAAAAAATATTTTCATTTCTCGACGTTGTCTTCTTTTAGCTCAATAAACTTTTGCCAGAGGTGTTCAATAACTTCGCTATGACGGATGTGTGAACTGGTGCATTGCTTGATGAAACAGAACTTTTTTCTTTGCCAAATGCGGCCGTTTTTTCTTGGTTTCATCTTTGAAATGCTGCAATAAGTTCACATAATACACTCAGTTGATTGATAATCAATGAGAATTATCCTATGAGCATCCCAAAACAACTGACGTAATGACCTTGTCTGCAGATGGAACTGTCTTCGCTTTCTTTGGAGTCGATTCTCCCCTATTAGTCCATTGTTTTGGCTGTTCCTTCGTCTGGGGTGTGAAGTGGTGGACCGATGTTTCATCCATAGTTATGAATCGATGCAAAAACTCGGCTCGGAAACTTAGCCAAACACTCAATTGAAACATCATCACGACGCTGTTTTTGTTCAATTGTGAGTAATCGCGGTACCTATCTTGCGCACTATCTACCATATCTGCTAGTTCACTCACTTTCAATCGATGGTCATCCAATAACATTTTGTGGATTTTTTTCAACATTTCTAGTGAACTCACTTGATGTAGTCGACCACTGCGATGTTCCGCTTGGCAACTCGTACAGCCTAACTTAAACTCTGTAACCCAATATTTTATTGTTGTAAACGAAGGAACAGACTTTCCCAAGAGTAGAATCCAGTTCCGTTTAGGTTTGAGGTTTCAAATGAAAGTATTGGATGGCTGCCGAACAAATACTAAACAACATAGCGTCGTCAAACTTCAAATTTAAGCTTTATAAGATACAATTGTCATTCTTTTTAAATAACAACCGCCGTGTATACGTCGGGTCGAGTACTTCTAGGACTATCCTCGTATTTACTATTTTCCAGGTGTGAAGGGTATGTTGAAATACAAGAAAAGTCGATAACAGATGAAACCGCTTGCCATTCATATGTGCAGCTAGCATCTATAGATACTAGTTATGAACAAAATCATCAGCGTTTGGTCAAGCAGGATGACCAAAAAGAAATAAAATCCATTTTTGCATTATTGTTTCAGGCTTTGGCGCATCGATTGAATCTTAAAGACCCATGGGAAACGATGGCAGTGGAATAGATCTGTTTCTTACAACGATCTCTCTACAAAGATTTAAAATTTGATAGTGAATACTTGGCAATTCCTGAAGAGTTAGTATCCTTTAGAGCCCGACTCCTTTCGTACAAACAAACCGGCTAAATATGCCATTAAAGCATTTGCCCGTGTTGATGCTGAAACGTTATGCTGAATTAACATGGAAGTTTATGTTGGAATGCAAGACGAAGGAAAGAATTTTCTCAAGAGCAACAATCCACAAGACATACATACGAGTATGTGCAATAATAGAACGTCTGATTGAGCCCCTGACAACGGAGTGGCACGCTGTCGATGATGATTAAAATTATATTATATTAAAATTAAATTTTAAAATTATACAAACTGTTAGGCCTACATATAGAGAGAGTTTTTAGAAAATATTGTAGATTGTTGATGTACTACGTTAAGCACGATTATCCATAAATCCGCTGGAATTTAGTATCCGCTTGGATTGAGTATTAAAGTTTTCGGCAGCAATTGGCATGGCGTTCTTTTGCGACTGCCGTTGCTGAGCTAGCGGAGTCTTTAGCGGCTTTAACGTCCAAACAAGACTTAAAGGCAATTCAAGTATGACAAGTCTTATAAGTGCACCAATTTTTCGATTTTATTAGCTCGTGGATAATCTTTGTTTTTTTTTTTTTTAAACCTGCTTAGATAACGTACGTCTGCTGGACATACGACGTTTGAATTATTTGCTCTCCCTCTCACAAGCGGCAAACCACAGCAATTTCACTCTCAGTTTTCTAAGTCGTATGCTGCAGCTTACCGGTGGTGGTTGTTTCCAAGAGATAAGCTTTTAATTTGCTAAAATATAAATGATTATTTTTTTGAGGTACGTCTAAAAGACGTATCGTTATCTTCTGTGTATCTTTTGGCCTTCTTTGATTGTATTTTATGAAACTCTGAGGTGTTTTATAACGTTTATGTTATATTCCAATACCGAATAATTAGAGTATAGAGTGTTTCAGCGATAAATATTGTTCGAACGGTAAGAGGGCCTACTCGACAATGCACATCGCTAAATGGCCCAATTGTGTGTTTTGATGTTTTTTTTACGGAGGAAATTATTTCGGAAATTGTACAGTGAACAAATGCTGAGATTTATACAAATCGCCGAAGAGATATGGCATCTGAAACATTTAGGAACACAAATGTCTTAGAAATTCGTGCATTAATTGGCATTCTTACCTTATCAGCAACAGGATAATCATCTATGAACGGATTAAATTTTAAATTTTCATTACTACGTATAGTGGAACGCGATATGCGGTAACTATGAGCCGTGATAGATTCGACTTTTTAATTCTATGTCTTAGAATGGGCGATAAAGCTTTCCACCCTGCCTTAAAACCAAATGATGCATTCACGCCTATCAGGGAGATATTTGACCTTTTCGTAAACTCCAGGATATCATACTACCATGATGAACAGCTTTTAGGATTTAGTGGTCATTGTCCGTTTAAAATGTACTCGTATATTCCTAACAAGCCAAACAAATATGGGATTAAAATTCATGATATGCGATAGTACTACGAAGTATATGTTTAATGCGATTCCGTACTTGAGAAAACCAACAAAAACTTCCAATCTTCCACTATACCTTATCCAACAAAACATGTCAGTACAGGGCTTATGGGAAAGCTTTTTTTCTAACAGTGGTACCTGTAGGTGGACTCAATGGCACATTACCACTGAAACACAAAGGAAGCCACTGAACTTTGTGTACAATTGTTGTTGTAATTATTTTCAGATTTAACCACAGTCACCCTATGACTTGCTTGCCTGATAGCCGTGGGCAGAATGATCATAAAATCACCATTCGCCATTACTGCTGGCTGTGCATTGAAAATAATCTCATCAAAACAGTGTTACCATTCTCAAATGTTAGCACATCGTGACTGATTTTTCAGTGTTATTGTTACAGAGCTCAAGGGATTTGAAGCTTTTGAGAACACAAAAATGAATTTGTGTGTAATAATATGTGTGGTGGTGTTGTCATTTGCGTTTTTTCTCCTCTTTTTGAGAAACCGTTAAAATGTAGTCAAACCATTTTTTTCGACTTTGTATTTTAAATTTTATTCGCGCGCTATTTTAATGCATTGCAACAAAGCAGTGCAATAAGTGATCATATTATTGTTGGACATTTAGATTTGCAGAGCAGAAGATGTCGATACTCGAAAAGCAGAAGATTTCGATACTTGAATAGCAAAATCTCAACCATTGATGACTGGAGAGTGGAATCGAATTTTCTAGCAAAATGGAAATTATATGGGACGCTGGATGGCAAGGAAAAAGATAAATGAAATTTATATGGGGAAATGGGGAGATGGTAACCCTAACCGAAATGCTCTTTCTCTTTGTGGTGATTCATCATATACACCATGGCAACCCTATGAGAGCTTTAAAGAGGGACACATTTATGCACGTTATTGCAAGCAGACTAAGAGGCAAATGTCCTAACTTCCCTGTACTGACATTTATTCTTGGATAAACTATAGGAGAGTATAATGTCAAGGAGCGACCTATTCATGGTTCAGGTCGAAACATTACCTGCGACAATTGGTTAACTTCTGTTGCTTTAGCAAGAAGCTTGCCAAAAAAACCTTACAAGTTGACGCTTGTAGGAACCATAAGGTCTAATAAAAGGGAAATTTCGGACGAAATGAAAAATTCACACGCTCGACAGGTTGGAAGTACCATGTTTTGTTGTGATGGGCCTTTGGCTCTTTTATCATACAAACCTAAACCATCAAAAATAGTTTATTTATTCTCTTCCTGCAACGAAAAAGGCACGATCGATGACAAAAGTGGAAAGCCGAATATGATATTATATTATAACCAAACAAAAGGCGGTGTGGATACATTCGACTAAATGCGTTCGCTGATGTCTTGCTCGAGAAAAACCAACAGGTGTCCTATGGCAATATTTTACGGAATGCTTAACACGGCATTCATAAACTCTTATATTATTTATTGTCATAACGCGACTTCCAATAATCAGAAACCATTAAGTCGCAAGGAGTATATGAAATCACTTTCATCGTCACTTTCATGGATGCAGAAGATCCTGGAAATTCCAACTCTGTCGAGCATACATACTACGCAGAAATATATAAAATTCCGTGCCAGATGAACTCAACGATGAATGTGGTAGCAGTGTAGGCCAGACTGCCTCAAAAAATAAGAGGTACTGTGGTGTTTGCCCGTCAAAAATCTACCAGTGTGTGGAGAACACAAATATTTAGTGCGTACTTCTTGTATATAATGTTATCAGAAGTTTATTTTTTTTTGCATTATATAACTTAACACATTGTCCTTAAAGGACGTTAACTTGTATACGTCTCTCAGACGTACGTTATGTTTTGAGTACAAAAAATGCCGTTATCTACGCAGGGTTAATATCAATTTTAATTTTGCGGCGCACTTATATTTGTTGGTCACTCTGCGGTTGCTAGTGAAAGAAAAAAAATGCGTAGGATGCCGGAAGAGTAGGTCAGCAATTGAAAAAAAAGAAACGTGGCGCTTAATGGATTTGACGTAAGCTTGAATTCGCTAATGTTACTTAAAAAAAAAAAGCTCTTCATTTTAAAGGAATTGCTACAAAATCGATTTGGATCCGAAGATCCAAAGATGGTCTTGTTGCAAAGAGACGAGAAACGTAGGTATCCCTAAAATAGACCCAAGGCCCATTATTATATATTGTTAATTTTTTAAATCCTTCGCATGATATACACCTTCCCCATATATTTATTTATTTATTTATTTATTTATTACTAAGTAAGTATTGCTTACACGGTAAGATAATGGAATCTTTTAAATGTGGAAGCCTTAAATTTTTCAAATATCAGATACAAGTATGTGCAAGTATATATAACAATAAGAATTCAGGAAGTGATAACAAAATAAAATAAAATAAGGTAAGTAAGATAAAGTAAAAGAGAGAAAAGGATAGAAAAGAACAATTGGCTTTACAACCAAATTGAACATTTTAAGCGTTTAAAATTCTAAATCTAATTAGTTTCATTGGCCAGGTATTTTAAGAGAGAGGTTTTAAATTGTTTTATGCTTCTAATTTTCCTAATATTTATGGGCAAAGACTGACGTCGTTAAAATTGAGTTGAAGATATGTGTTATAAAAGGCAGTAAATATGGAAGCAGAAGCTTAACAAATTTTGGATGAATTTCATCGATCCCCATAGCATTTGATTTGATCGATAGTACCGCTTCTGCAACGTCTTCCTCGCGTAATCTGTAGAATTCAAAGTATGATTCTCTACAATCATCCGGTGGCTGGTCGAAAGTAGTTAAGCTTACTGAGGGTGGATCACTTGACATTAAAAAAGTTGAGTTAAGGTGGTCGCAGTCTATATCATCGGGAGTTTTAGGCCTTTGTTTTCCTAACCCAAGTTCACGGATATGTTTCCAAACCTCTCTGCCTGAGGAGCAGCTACCGAACTTCCGATAGTAGAAGACACGCTTGGCGTTTCTTATTTTAGAAACCGCTTCATTACGTAATTTGCGATATATATTTAAGAACTCAGACATTCTGTATTTTTTCCAGCTTTTATAGGCATCATCACGCTTTTTCATAAGCTGTAGGATATTAGGGGTAAACCATTGAAGGTGAGGGGCCTATCAGGTTTTGTTTTTAACGGCACATGTTTGTTAAAGAGGAAAGCAATTTTTTCCTGCAGAAAGTTAGTTTGATCATTGACAAGGGGCATCCGATAAATACGCTCCCAACTTGTGCCTATAGTATCAGCTTGCAATTGAGCATAATTTAAGCTATGGAAATCTCTAAACATGACTTTAGATTCAACAAAGTCATTTTTAGCTTGGTAAGTTATATATATCAAGTCATGTTTAGAGAATGCAAGTGCTGAGAGTTGGCTATATAACAGGACTTTACCCATATCGGATACAAAAATTGAATCGATCAGAGTTGAAGCAGTGGTCGTAAAATGGGTAGGGGTAGACGTGTTAACTGGGTTTAGATCAAGCGATTTCATTTGTTCCAAAAAGCCTATGGAGCCGGATGTATCTAACAGATTACAATTAAAGTCGCCACATATAATGATATTAGTGGCAATGTAGCCTTTCTCCTCAAGGGTGGTAAAGAGTGGAGCAAAAGAGATGGAGTTATTTGGTCTGTAGGCTACACCAATCAATATTTTCTCATGACTACATTTGATGTTTATGAAATAGTATTCGAGAGGACAGTCCTGGCTTGATTTGCATACAAATTCAAAATTGAGAGTATTCCGAACATACAATGCAGCTCCCCCTCCGACGCGACCGACCCTATCAGACCGAAGAAGCTCAAACCCTTTTACTTTATAAATTTCATTTGGTACGTTAGCATGAAACCATGTTTCAGAAACACATATGACGTCAATTTTAGAGTCAACGAAAATATGCCTAAATTCATCTATTTTCGGGTACAAACTTTGAGCGTTAATATGGCAGATATGAATGCCCTTGTGTTGTGTCTGGAGAGCACGAATCATGCCAGCAATATATCCGTTAGCTCCAACAACTGCGTTTTCCTCAGTACCTGATATACTACCCATATTCATGATGGGTGGCTATGAATATATTTTTTGTAGGAAAATCAGAAGCCTTTAAATGACTAGTTAAGAATAAGTTTAAATAAAGTGAAAAACTTACCATGACCATTGAAACTGTTAAATTATTATGAGGGCTTATAATTGTTTTTGTGTTAGCAGGTGTGTTCAAAATAAGAAAGTGAATAAAAATAAACATAAATAAAATCTTTATAAAAATATAAAAAAAAAGTAAAAAAAAGAAAAATGAATGAATAAAAGTAGTGGGGCGAAAAACTACAACGGCAACTCCGTATTTTCATTGTTGGTTCTTTTGTTTTCTTTTTTCTGGGTGATAGCTTCCAATTCTTGGTGAGTTTGAACGACAAAGCTTCTTCCATCCTTTATTAACTTAACGTAAACTAGGCCCATCTTGGTGTATGCCGCGAATATTTTGTTCTCTTTCTTCAGTTTCACAGCAGAGCGTAAAATATCACGATTTTTCCCTGTGAGACTTTCACTGATAAAACAGCTGGAATCAGAAGCAATTCCTAAGTCAAGGAGACAAAGCTCTTTTTGTTTATTTTTTCGATAAAGGGCAGCAGCTCGAAGTATAGAGTCTCTTTCGTGTTGGCTTGAGAATTGCAGTATTATTGGTGTTGGAGAGCGATTGTTATGGTTTCCACGGGGGTGTAATCGGAAGATGTTTTTTAATATTGTTGGTGTTTGGAAGTCAAAGACAAAGCTCACTGAATAAATTACATAGGTTCTCTTCGTTAAGATGTGGGACCCCGAAGAGAACAGCGTCGGCGACAAACTCCTTTCTTTGCAAGGCATCCACATGCTGTCTTATATTATGAAGCTCTGCTTTCAAGACATTGATTTCACTTTGAGAGTTGGCTTCCATATGCTCAAGACGTTTGGTCACCTGGAAAACGTTCGATGTTATGCTATATCCTCGACTTCGTACAGCGATCCCGTCGTCCACATCTATAGCATCAATTTCAAGCAAAAAAGTCACTCAACATCGTTTGGGAATGCAATCCATTCAATAAAATTGTCGCACCAACATCGCTCCAAACTGACACTCGTTGTGGATGAAGAGGTTGTTACACCATTTTCCTCGTGTTTTCGGAACCCCAAATGTGACAGTTTTGTTGGTTTACGTACCCAGACCACATAAAATAAATTTTGTGTAAAAAATCATGATCTTGTTCATAAATTTACAGCACCCACTCACGCGAAAGTACGGCATTGTGCGTGGTCCGCTGTCTTCAATTCTTCTGTCAACTGGACCTTACAAGCACGTAGGCCAAGATCTTTATGCAAAATGTAGGGCATAGCTTTTGCGGATAGACCCGATTCCTGTGACCGTCTCGAAATGGACATACCTAGGTCTTTAGTCACTCTCTCAGCTACAGCAGCGATATTTTCAGGTGACTAGGTTCACTATAGTTGTACGATTAGGTGTTGCATGCAAAATAAAAGTATTATGAACTTTACGAAACATTTCCGCATGATTTTCAGTGTTTTTCATAGCGAATTTTCAGTATCTCACAGTATTTCAGTTCAGCGAGTGCGTATCGATCCATATTTAATAACCTCCTAGGTTTTACTTGATATGATATGATAATTTAGGATTCATAATGAGATTTTATCTCTATTGTACAATTAAATGTCCATGTTCTGATGCGTGCACCGGTACTGGCAAAGGACTGATAGAGCATGCCTTATCACTATATCACTGAATACAATTCCATGTATCTATACTCGTACATATATGCTGAATTAAATAAAAGTTCCCATAATATTTTTAATTGCTCATAAGTGCCCGAAAAGTATTTAACCCTCCTCTGGTCTTGATTAACCACAAATTTATTTCATCAACTAAATCAACTAAACTATCATAAAAAATAGGTGTGGGTATGTATTTTAATTTTTTACGAGCTACTCGAAAAGACTGATCATGTTCAGAATTCATAAAATTTTTATTATTGTATTTCGACATTTCATCTCAAAACTACAATAAAATAATGTTTCCCAAGCGGACGATTCCCTTGGGAATACACACACAGTTGATGGCCCAAATTCAGTATTAATAACAAATATTTTAGAACAGTAGGGCCATTAAATAAATCTGCCTCTTTCTTGTGATATAAAAATTATTTCGGACATCAGTGTTTAATGATGTGTCGATTTCTGCGCCCAGATTTTCTTTTAAGTTAGTAAATTGTATTATACAATCGATAAGCTTTGAAGTTATTTTGCCTTTTTTTCTAATATTTTGGTGTCAAGGGAATTTCTGAAAAAGGTTGATTACTTAAATTTACACCAAATGGTTTATCAGAACTGAAATTTATATGTACTAGTACGTATGTGCATGAAAGAAGGAGACGTTTTAGAATCGACAAAATTAATTTTATCATAAATTGAACAAACAACTCTGCCATCTTGCCATTTATCAGGCTCTCTGTGATCGAGAGTGAATTTTTATTATTTCAGGACAACTTTAGAGTTAAAAAAAAATTGAATTATTGAAAATATATCATTTTTTGTGGGTTTAATCAAGTACAATATTAAAAACGTCAATTCAACATGTTCATCATCTAATTATAAGACTATACTTACGAACTTAGGTGCGCTACAGTAAGGCGTGAAGCTGTTTTATAAAACATCCATAGTGAATTGAACACTAATAAACTACATATTTGACTCTAATTAATACGGTTTTTAAAAATTACAAAATATTTATCCTATGGTATTAATTTTGGTTCTGACAATTTATTTATTTATTTTAATGTGAACTGAGAATATATAACTTTATTTATTTATTTACATTAGTCAGAAAGGTTTGATTCACTTTAATATTCTAGTTAGACCATCATTATCAAGTAGCTGGAGGGAATCAATGTCGACATGTTGTTGAAGTCTTTATTCATGACTTTGAGCATACTTTTTGATGACGTTGTCGACAGTTTCTAGATTTAGATCCCTATGCAAATTGTCATTACGGATGTACCAGGGTGCATTAACAATACCACGAAATACTTTATTTTTGACTTTTTGAATAATTATTCTGTTGCTTTGGATGGTACAAACCCAGAGCTGAATGCCATAGGTCCAGATTGGTTTAAGGATTTGTTGATACAAGAGTAGCGTGTTGTGTAGTGACAAGGCTGAGTATCTATTGGGTAGATACAGTACATTTTTTTGTACTTTAGATTTGATTGTTACTGTTTTTTTTAACATGTGGCTTCCAACAGAGTTTTGCATCAAGGGTCATGCCGAGAGATTTCCCTGTATTCTTGTACGGCACTATTTGTTGATTTATGTATACTGGCTTTGGCTCTATACGCTGATTGGAAAAGTCGATATGCACGGATTTAGTTGATTTTACAAATCATGTATTATTGTCGCCAACAGCCAAAATTGCAGTATCATCAGCAAATGTAGCAACAATATTTTCATTCAATGCCGGTAGGTCACTAGTGTATAGGAGAGAGAGATAACTGGTCTCAATACATTACCTTGAGGCACGCCCACTTGGATTTTCTTCAGCGTCCTCTTCTTTGACTCTGTAGTAACGCTCTGATATGTATGTTTCCAAGATTTTCGAGTATTGTACAGGAAGGAACTTTTTGAGTTTATGGTTCAGTGCCTTATGCAAAACTTTATAGAAAGCTTGTGCTATATCAAGGCCAATTGCTGATCATACTTTCTTTTCTTCTAATGATTTTTCAATCATATTAGTGATTCTGCGAACCTGATCAATAGTAGAGTGTTGGTTTTGGAAGCCAAATTGATGATAGGGAATAAGATGTTTCTATTCCATGATTGGTTTTATCCTTTTCAATAGAAGTTTTTGAAACAATCTGGACTTACGAGTAATCGGCAGCAATGAAATTGGTCGATTTGACTTCACGTGGCTTCACGGGTGGCTTTCCAGGTTTGGGTATCATAATAATTTCAGCCATTTTGCATAATAATGGTATATATTGAAATCTAAAGGATGCTTTAACCAGATTAGTAATTTCAATTAATGCTTTCCTTGGTAGTCCTTTAAGTATTTGGACAGCAATCAAGTCAAAACCAGAAGCTTTTTGCGGGTTCATGTTATTTTTAATTTCTTTATTGACTTTAGTTGGAGTGACGAATGGTATTTCCTTAACTTCTTGTTCAGTAATGTTACGTAATAAAGTGTTGTCATTCACTGTCACTGTTTGAATGATAGGCCTCTTCAGACTTTAGCTCGACTTCCGAGCTAATATTCAGTACTGGAGTCATTTGTGAGCTCACGGAGAAATTCACTTTTATAGAGTTTTCCAATAAGGACTTGACAACATTTTTTTTTAAATAAAACGCAAACCATTTGAGATATTTCAGAAACTTTATTATCGGCTTGAAGTACAATCAAAACATTTATGAATGGAACTCGACTTCGTTCATATGGCCACCGCGTGCACGTTGGCAGCAGTCGATTAGTTGGGCCCAATTTTCAACGACTCGGCCACACATTCCGGCCGAAATGGCCGCTATTTCGCGTTCAATGTTGGCTCTGAGCTCTTCCAACTTCGTCGGCGTGTTGGCAGAAACCAATTACTTAACGTAGCCCCACAGAAAATAGTCAAGCGGCGTTAAATCGCACAAACGAGGCGGCCAATCGACTGGCTCATTTCTTGAGATAACACGCTCACCATACTTACTCTTCAATAAATCGATTGTAGCGTGTGCTGTGTGGCTTGTGGCATCATCCTGTTGAAACCACATATCTTCCAATTCGGTGATAATGGCGCTATAACGCTGACCATTCACAGTAACGTGACGATCATTATCGTCGACGAAAAATTATGGGCCAATAACGCCGGCATGCAAACCGCACCAAAAAGTTATTTTTTGTGGATGAAGTGGTGATTAATGAAGCACATGTGGATTTTCACCCGACCAATAACGCATATTTTGCTTATTGACGAACCCATTGGGCCGAAAATGAGCTTCGTCACTGAAGATGATTTTGCGATGAAATTCATCATATTGGCGCATCTCCTCCAGAACCCAATCGGAGAACGTACGTCACTTCAAATGGTCCATCGGCTTCAATTCTTAAGTCAGCTTGATCTTGTATGGGTGTAAACCAAGATCCTTACGCAAAATACGCCATAATGTGGTCTGAGCGATGCCCAATTCTCGAGAACGCCGTGGAATTGACTGATTTGGATCGTTTGCTACGGACGCCTGAACGGCAGCGATATTTTCGACACTTCGACCAACCCGTCGTGTCACTGACACGGCAATATCACAAAACGAATATGTAGGTTCAAATATTTGCACCAAACTTATTGTTGCCTGTCTACTAGAGCGAGAATTACGACCGAAAATTCTAGTTAACGCTCTTAAAGTTGCAGTCACAGACTCCGAATTTCAGTAGAAAATTTTTATAATTTGCAGACGTTGCCTGTTCGTGTACTTTACCACGATGAAAATGTTGAGTTTACTGAATAAATTGACAGTGACAGTTTGATAATTGGTGAAAGAGTGCGTTCACAAATTAAATTCAAAGTTGTCAAGTCCCTATTGGAAAGCCCTTTAGTATCATTCTTAAGTTGTTTAATTTCATTTCTTAACTGAGACGTTATATTATCAAGTCCAGTTTTGTCTTGTGGGGCTCTGGTTTGATGCCATTTTTTTCTCGCTTTCCTTTTTCCAGAAATAATTATCTTTAGGATAATTATTACCTTTCAGTTTTCCACTAACTTCAGGTGTATTTTGCCATGCTGAATACTGGATGTCATTGACCCGCTTTTCCAACTCGCAGTCTAGCTGTACTTAAGATTGTAATGGGACCGCTAATTCAATTCTTTCATCAAGCATAATTCTGAAGCTTTCCCAATCAGTTCACTTGCTAGTCAGATATGGATTATTTGGCTTTGTGATAATGTGTTCACTTAGAGTTTGGACAATAGGCGTATGATCCGAGTTTAGCTCTAAATTATCCTCTATTTGTATGTAATTGCTCGAAACGTTTTTCATGATAAAGAATTCAATCAGATCAGGAATCTTGTTTGGGTCTGTAGGCCAGTATGTGGGTTTGCCCGTTGATATAGTTTCGCATCCATATGCCTAAAGCGCTTTGAATAACTCTCTTCCTTTAGTGAACCTGCGGAACACCAAAAACTCCAGTTAGCCCCAACCTTAGCTAACTGTCTCCAGTTGCGCACTCAAAGTTGGTTTAGCTCCCTTGTTAACAGCATATATTTGGTTTTACCTTCATTTACCGCCCATTTTGGCAGCTTCCGTTTCAATACTAATGATCGCACCGGTTACATCTCGCCAAGTTCAACCAATTAATATGTCAACATCGTTGGCGTATACTAACAGTTGTACAAAAATTGTGCCTCCAGTGCTCGCTTGTGAGTTGCAAGCAATTCTTTGAACTATGACTTTAAAGAAGTCTGTCACGTCACCTTGTATAATAAATTTTTGATACCAAAGGTTTCGGTTAAGTCGTTACCGGCTTTTAAGGCGCAGCTGGGGTTATTCTTCACAGACGGACGAACTTGACAGGATTGCCAAAACTAGACATGACTCTATAGAGCTCGTCTCTATAAATGCTGTCATATTCGGCCTTAAAATCGATGAACAAATGGTTGGTATCAGTTTGGAATTTTTCGAGGATCTGCCAGTGTGTGACGATTTGGTGGATTGCGGACTTTCCTGGGGTGAAACCATACTGATAGGGTTTTAGACTTTCACAAAATAGAGCAGATAGATTTTGTACCCAATGTTGAGAAGACAGTTGAGTACAGTTGACGCAGTAAAGGGGGTCTCGTTTTGTGTAGATCGAGCAAACGATGCCGAGATTCCATTCATCGAGAAATGAGTTGACGTATGCTCTCTGAAAAGTCACTTCTAGCAGCTTTGAATACCTTAGCCAGTAAGCAGTAATTTGGTTGGATTTAAGCTCAGATATTGCTTTTCTTACTTCATTATGGTTAGGTGGACAAAAGTTTTGGCTAACATCGTCTACGTCTGACGAAGGGATTTTGGGCTTCCCTATATGGTATACATTTTCGCAGCACCGACTGTGACCCTATTATAATGTTTCCTTCTTCATCTCTACGGGTTTCTGTACGAGTCTTGTAGCATTGACACGTTCTTATAATTTATTGGTAAAAATTAAATTTCCCCAATATCTTCTCGGGCTCTGTTTTCTTCTCCTGGAGAAACCGATGTTCTTTTGCTAGTTTTTTTTTTTTTATAATTTACGCGCGCCTAAGGGGTTAGATACCCTTTTACTGTTGCCTGGACGCTGGCGGAAAAATAGAAGGAGGAGAAAGGAAAATGGTTTTTGTAGTGGTTTGAAACTCAGGTGTGTTTGGTTTCTATGTCTGCTCTCCAGGGGTGGGAGTCCGAATAGGACGGAGAGTTTTTCTTCACTCAGAATGATTCGAGATATAATTCCCAATATTTTTTTTCATTACTTGAAACTCTTATAACAGCCAAATCTACGTGTCAGTGTTATGCCTTCACACGCAGAATTTTTTTGTCTGAGTTCCAATTACACAATGAACAACTGATTTGCCATGGGCAGGATTCGAACCTGGACCCTCCGAGTGAGAAGCGTTTGCTACTTCCACTACACCACGGCCACCTTACGCTTACGAGCGGCGTTCGTCCTTCATTACAGCGCCGCTGTGTATGTTTCTTGTTTAGTTGCATGTGCGTGCCGGTACTCTTCATCAAACCAGGGATTTCATAGTGGTTGTCGGGCGAAACCGAACACATCAGTTGCGGCGACTCTGATGGTAGGTTAACAGCGATGCCACTGGTCTACGGAACTTGATATGGTCGCATTCGACAAAGATTCTGAAGGTCTCTTGCGGTTCTATCTTCTCACAGTAATTCTTCTTTATTTTGGCGTTTGGAAGATTCTCATCTGGACTTTAGCTGCAATAAGGTGGTGCTCTGAGCCAATTTTGGGTGCCCGGCAGGTTCGGACGCCTAGAATAGTGGAGGCGTGCTTTTTGTCGAATGATCAATTTGATTTAGCATTTAATGATCCGATGATCGCCATGTCCTGTTGTGTATATTGAGATGAGAAAACAGTATACTAGTGACATTTCATTCCGACGTAAAATAACAAAGCCTAAGTCTGTGGTCAGCCATGGTGTCGTTTAGGCTATGTTTACCAACTGTTCTACCGAAGATGTTCTCCTTTCTTACCCTAGTGTTTAAATTGCCTGCTACGATTTTTTTTTTTATAATTTACGCGCGCCTAAGGGGTTAGATACCCTTTTACTGTTGCCAGGGCGCGGGCGGAAAGGTAGAAAGGAGGAGAAAGGAAAATTGTTTTTGTAGTGGTTTGAAACTCAGGTGTGTTTGGTTTCGGTATTTGCTCTTCAGGGGGGGGGGGGGGGGGGGTGGGAGTCCGAATAGGACGGAGAGTTTTTTCTTCACTCAGAGTGGAAGGTTATAATTCGCAGTAATTATTTGTGCTTGAAACTCTACAACAGCCAAATCTACGTGTCAGTTTTATACCTTCACTCGCAGAATTTTTCTGTCTGAGTTCCAATTACACAACTGAAAAACTTGAAAGACCTGTTCATGGGCAGGATTCGAACCTAGACCCCTCCGAGTGAGAAGCGATTGCTAGTACCACTACACCACGGCCACCCCATATTTAGTATATTGCTCATATGTCTTATCGAGAAGCTCGTTTAATCATTCTTTGGTGGCGTCGTGCTTGTCTTCCGTAGAGGCATGCACACATATTAGTCTTGTGTTAGCGAATTTAGTAGGTATTCGCTCACGTGTCAGAAGCTCTTCTTGTCTTAGTCTGCCGGATATAACAAACCTGCATCCGACACAGCTGCTTTTCTTTTTTTGAAGCAATCACCATAGTATGCATCAGAATTTTTCATCCCCTTTTTGTCCGGTTCCTTCCGTCGCATTTCCTAGATGATATGATATCTGAGGTGATATCTGCGTGATGGCAGTCGAAGGGCTCTGCTAATTATTCGGCTGCACGTAGCCTGTTAATGGTCCGAGCATCCCACGTGCAGATCTGAATATAGTTGTTCTTTAAACGTTTGCAACGGTCATTATCAGTGAATCCGTTTCTAACCGAGGCCATCAATTGGTTCGTTACACCTTTTTAATCCCTTCCGAATAGGGCTGTGAGCCCTATGGCGGCGTAGGCCAGTATTAAGCTGCTTGGCGAGCATGCCTTTGCCATTTTAGCCTAGTTACCTGTGACTACCACTGCTAGGTAAGGCAAGCAATTCGCTACGAATTTGATTGTTGCGCTGCTGGTCCAGACCAAGTTATAGGACAGCCAGCAATTTCCCGATTAATCGCCGCACTATTTGCTTTTCTAGAACGGTTTGTAGATACGAGTAGTATCGGTACTCTTTTGATAATATAGTTTTTTTTTTACGAGGACATAGTAACATAGGACATAGACGGATGCATAAAACCATTTCTAAAAGTCGCTTTCATATTTTCTTGTTAAATGATTCTAGTTAAATGCTTCTACTGTTGCCTTTTGACTTTCTCTATCGAACCATTTTTGGTTGAAGAGATAGTTTTTCATAGGTTTTGTGATTTATATATATCGTGGATATTCGATTGGAATAGCTGCTCTACTAATTTAGTGTTTTGATCTTGTTGATATTTTTGTCAATTTTGTCACACTAGTCTTGAGGGCGATTTCATTGTCTTTATAGGCTCAAAGTCATGACCAGTACCATCAGAGATCAGAGATAGAACATGCCGTTCTACACTTAAAAGTATATTCCTCTCTTACATCATCTCCGGCATTTCTGTTTTCCTTTTTTTCGCTGGCTTCATACCTTGAAGAACGGGATGAGTATTATATTATTGTATTATTTCCATTTGTAAATAATAATAAACCAATTCTAGAAATAAAGTCACAAATTAGGACATCCGTAACTCCATCGAATGAATGAAGGATCTGTCAAGAAGAAAAGCACCCTTTTGTTCAAAGTATGAAGAATCCATTCTTGTTTCGAAAAAAATTATGATGGTCAACTCGGCTGTGCTGTAGGAGTGATAATCTACTAGAGTGTACATATGTATATATAAGTTGCGGAATATAATATAATCAGCAATATAACCTTCTTCTTTAAATAACTATGACCTCTATGCACTCTAAGCCTATTTCATCAAAGTTGGTTTCTGTTGAGTGAAAAAAAAAACAAAAGTAAATTCTTTGTTATAAATTGTTGTGAGTTAAAAACTTAAATGCATGCGCCCCACTTTTCATTAATCTCGATACACGATTTCTGAAATAACTGCCGGCATGCAGTGTTAATTATGAATTGAATAATTATATTTTTTGAAACGTCAGAGGCACTCTGCAAACTGTTGAATACTGCACATGATAGCGATTAATTCGTGGAATGTAATAGAATCTCTAACCTTGTGGCAGAATTGAGTTTCAAGTGGATTAAAGGATGTGATATCATGCAAATGATTTATCAGCAAAATGTGACAATACAATGTGGAAAACTATTTTCAATCAGATTCACTCTTTTTTTGATTTTAATTAACTTTCTGTTCATTGGCATCGACTTTGGATAATACGCCAACGAGAGTCCTTTGTGTATGCTCATTAAGGCTGAATATCAGCCGAAAGGCAACTGGGTTATTATGGCATTCAATGTGATATTTACTTCGTAAATGCATGCAGTTACACATTTTGCTTCCTGCAAAAAATATTTTATTCAAAGTTGTAGGTCTGCACTATGTCATATTTATCACGATCGCACCTTCTACAGAAATGCCCGAATAACCAATCGAAAGAGCCATACTCGTATTAATATAATTAATAACTCAGTTACTGTGTCGGGCATTGTATTTCATTTTTGAAAACCAACTTTTTGCAAATACTCGTATAGTAGCCCTTGGCTTCGTTTAGTGACAAAACAAACAAAGAACAAGAACAACACACAGAAAGGGACTATAAGAACTTAAACTGCATGGCAGTTACCATAATTGAATTGTGGTGAGTGGCCAAAACTGACAAATCTTAGTCCATGTTCATAAATTACAACTGTAGCTATGGTATTATAGGGAATTGACATAAAACAATAGTAGGCGTATGTAGTGTTGTCCTATGTACGGTGTTCGTGAACACAATATATAAATAATATACATACTATATATTTTAGTTTAAATAATTATTTATTTTCTGTATTAAAATTGTAATCCATGTTAAAACTAAGCTAAATTAATTGAAACTTAATCTAATGTAACCTATGAAACGTAACGTAAGACTACGAATTGCAAATATTTAGTACAAGTGTATGACAGTTGAAAAGTGAAATATGGAAGTAATTTCCGGAGAAGAATAAACTTTCTTTGCCGTAACTATTTGTCACGAAAAGACGTGTTTGATTTAAACCGCATTTGTCTACCCTAGTTAACCCCACACATAGTATAAAGAAAAAAAACTCAACACACCCCAACATTTGGTCCTTTACGAACCGGATAATTAGTAGACGCCGTGTGTAACACATTTAAAAAAGAAAAAATTAATAAAAAAGAAAAAGTGAACAAAGTGCAAGTGCAAGTGTGCAATATATATATATATAGATAT
This sequence comes from Volucella bombylans, assembly GCA_949129095.1. Taxonomy (NCBI): domain Eukaryota; kingdom Metazoa; phylum Arthropoda; class Insecta; order Diptera; family Syrphidae; genus Volucella; species Volucella bombylans. The sequence continues at coordinate 105,962,090 of OX422143.1, read as the reverse complement.
ATATAAAACAATAAACTTACGTACATTTACTCTCACGCGGTCGGTGTCTTGCCTTGTCTTGCTCCTTTTAAAGACTATTTCGGTGGTTGTGCACAAATCGGAATTCCCGCGCCGTGGAAAAATTAATTTTCAACTTTAACCTCAACTGTCACCAGCTGGGCAAAGCTAACCAAAGGTCGTAAGTTACTGAAATAAAATTTCATTATTTTAATATCATAATTTTATAAACATTATACTTGATACATACTCGTACATACATTGCTTTATAATTAATTTTCAAATAAAAAAATTAAACAATGTCGAAATTGTCCACGGGTGCAGATCAAAAAGGTGTTCTGGAGCAGATTCTTTGTGACCACTACAACTTCAAAAAGACTGGAGCATCACGTCGTACAGCCAGCTATCTGTCAGATCGTCTTCTTATTCTAGAAGGGAACTTCATGAACGCGCTTGGTCTTCAAACGAAGATTCGACAAGGAGAAGTTGAAGAAGGTCTGAAGAGGAAAATTTTGATGAAATTTTTGATCTGTTATAGGAAACATATTTCACTTACCGAGGTGAATTGGTCGATCCTATCGACAATGCCAAGTCAGCATCTAAGGAGAAGAATGTGGAAAGCGAATCCACAGGTGCTTCTTGTAATGAGCTTTCATTACCCCAAATTCAAATACCACTTTTTGAGGGCTCGTACACGAAGTGTCGGGCTTTCCACTATGTATTTGTGTCTTTAGTCCACACAAATAAAAAGCTGGCTGAAATCCAAAAGCTTCACTATTGGAAATCGTCTCTTACAGGTGAAGCTGCTCGTTTGTTGCAGCATTTAGGTTTGTATTCTGGCAATTATGACAAAGCATGGGAAATGCTGGTCGCCAGATACGACCACAAGCGAGTGTTGGTAAACGTTCATTTCCAACTTTTTTTTTGTAATAGCAGCAGTTGGCAAAGGAGACTGCAGGAAACATCAAGTCTCTACTGGACACCTCCCAGGAATGTTTCTGAATTCTCTAGAGAATTTAGGATTGCCGGTTAGTTCTTGGGACGACATACTAATTTGTATTCTGGTGCAAAAATTACCTGCTTTTACTCAGCGTTTGTGGGAGGAGAAGTTGGGTAGTTCGAAGGAGTTGCCAACACTGATACAATTTACAGAGTTCCTGGAAACACGTTTTCGAACCTTGGAAGCAGTAGCTGGAACGAGTGGCATAAAGGTCAGCGGTTCTTCTGCACGCAAGGCTGTTGCTGTCGAGAGGAAAACGGTGTTGCATGTCGGGAAGAAGCAGTTTGCATGCCAGGTATGTTGTAGAGGTCAGCACTCCCTTCGAACTTTCGAACTATTACTGCACACAGAAACACCACTCTCTGCTGCATGTCAACTGTGGAAGGTCGAATGTCACAAAGGTTAGTACTAACACTACTATAGGTACACAAACTTTCCACATAAAATCAAGGATTAACCAACCTGTCTCTCTTGGGGTAGATCAACCAAGTGTGCTTCTTGCGACAGCCGTTGTGAAAGCGAGGTCTTCAAAGGGCAACTATTATCATCTTAGGGCGTTAGTAGATCCTAGATCTGAAGCAACGTTCATAACTGAATCCGCTGTCCAGTTATTAGGGCTTCATCAACGGCGAACATTCATTGAGGTATCTGGATTGGGAAAAATCAGTAGTCGTTCATGTCAGCGGTATGTAAATCCTACCTTTGGGTCGCTGGTAACACCAATCGAAACAAATACCCGGGCCTACGTGTTAAAGTCGCTGGCTGGTCTGTTGCCGTCCAAGCCTCTAGCTCAACAAAACTGGGATCACATCGAGGGCTTAAGGTTAGCTGATCCACAATTCGATAACTCTTTAACTGTTGACATTCTCCTGGGAAGCGATATTTATCCTGAATTTATTTTAGCATCCATTGTACGCGGTAATGATGAAAGATCCCCAATCGCACATGAATCAGAGTTAGGTTGGCTTATCCTTGGGAAGGTTATTTCGCAAAATAAAGAACCTGTCCATAGCTTCTTACAGGTCCTCGATAACGGAACTCAGCTGCGAAGGTACTGGGAACTGGAAGAGTTGCCTTTCAACACTAAGGAAACTGCGAAAGAGAAAACTTCTGAAAAGAATAATATCAACACAATAACGAGATCGCCTGATGGTCGATATGAAGTATCGTAACTATTTAAAACCAGATCTAAGCCTGGGTTTGGTGCCTCGAAGTTAGGTGCCTCACGTAGATATCATCAACTGGAAGGAAGATTCCAGCAAAACCCCACACAGCACTAGGAGCATTCCAAGTGTTTAAAGGAATGCAAGGAGCTTCGTCAGGTGATACTTAACTCCTCACCATGTGGTATTCAATAAACCGGAATGTAAGCCTGGGTTTGGTGCCTCGAAGTTAGATGCCTTACGTGGGTTTCATCAACTGGAAGGAAGATTCCAGAAAAATCCCACACAGCACAAGGAGCATTCCAAGTGTTTAAAGGAATGCAAGAAGCTTCCTCAGATGACGGAGGTCCACAAAAAGTATACCATACTGGATACACCACAACAATTCCTTACTCCTCACCATGTGGTATTCAATAAGTCAACCAGAACTACGAAACTTCGTCGCAGTCCTGCGTACTACAAACGACTTGTACGAAACTGCCGGGCACAAGCTGGAAATAGAGACAGAGATCTACTAAAGGTAGACTCAATCGGCACAAGAATATCTGAAGTTCCTCAAGGAGACACTGCCGTGAAGAAGATAAGTTACCTAGAGCAATGGATCTGCCAATTGATGACCAACTACTTTTGCCGCAAGCGGAGCGGTGATGAAACAGCGCCCTAAGTGGACAAGACGGAGACAGCGCCGAGTTCAATACGTGGAGACTTAGTTATCTTCAAGGATGAGAGGCTTATGCCTTTGCAATGGCAACTCAAATGGACTTTGACACACATCCCAGGAAATAAGGATTTGTCCAAGTGGCTACGTTACAACCCGAAACCGGAGAACTAAATCGGTCACCTGGGAAAAGTTTCTATTTGTCATTAAATATCGCAAACTGAAACAAACACTTTAAATAAACTCAAAAACTTAAAAGTGTAATAATAAAATAGAAAATAATAATTTATATGCCTGAGGCCAGAAACAAACAATTAGATAGATATAGATGGAAACTAAAAAAAAGCACACATATATTAACAGAGGAGAAATCCTTTCAGAGCGCTAAATTAGTATCGCAAAGAACCACGAGTTGGTGTAAAGCCGATTGGAGTTTCTTTTTCCTAAAATTAGCATAAACTCCAGTCTATTACTAAGAATTTTATTTATGTAAAATATAAAGTTTCTCTCTAGAAAATGTTTGACAAAATAAGGTCATTTTGCTTCTTCTCGACCACCACTAAAAGGCAATATAGGTAGCATTCAAATTGAGGCTGATGTTGACTAGACTCTGCTAGTAGTTCATATCAAATTGGTGTATGAATCATCGGAAACTACAGGTTAAAATCAGATGAGGTAATTCAGTCTGGATTTATCAAATTTTAGAACAATTTGACTAGGATGCTACATGAACTGCTGGGACATATTTAAAGTTCATTAGATGACTGGAAAGCCATGATTACAAATTAGTTCCGGATTTTATAAGAAAGGTACTAGACCTAATAAATGTGCTGCAATTTGCGCAAATGCAAAAACAACAGCCTCCACTGACGAGATGATCTAAAATAGAAAGGTCTGGAGAATGGTCTTAAGTCTCATAAACCTAGGCGACCTCGCGAACGACGCAAACACGAGTGAGATTTTGGATTAAATTTCCAGTTAAGGTGTAAAAGGAAATATTTTACAGTTTTAATATAATATTATGTCTATGGTCTGTGTAACGGTCAACGAGTGAGATTGAGACGATACTCTGATAGGACTGCCCCAATGACAGGACATTTATTTGGACATTTTCCAAGTTGAGGGAGACAGAAACAGTGTGGAAATCAAACAGAGACTCACATCCTTTAACAGAAAGCATTCACAGCTAAGAAGACGTTAAATATTACGTCAAAACTACAAAAATATAAGTCTTAGGCAACTGAGCATGACTTACATCTGGAGATTCTACATTTTACATTTAGAAGGCATGCATGCATTCCATCTTATACCAGTACGGGAGCTAGAACCCGGGGACACAAAAAAAGCATTTGGAATTCTGCGATTGCATTCTAGAAAGACACTTTGCAGAAGACTACTTTATTGACCGGATGAGTTCCAATTCACCCGAAATAAAATCAAATTCAGTACTTTCAACTTTTTTGTGATTGACTACAATAGCCAAATCTTCTGCAGAGGCAAATATGGTGCACTCTTTGAGAGCTGACGACATATCGTTCTGGTAAAGCGGTAACTTCATAGATTGAATAATTTTCTTTGGTTACACTATCCTTTATTTTGACTTTGAATCTTCAGTTTCTGAAGTAAGTGTCTTTCAAACCATAATAACAGCAATGGGAGCCTACTGTTTCTCGTATGTTTTCATAGCATAGATTATCGAAAGTTTTTTTTTTTTAAATCAATGAAGAGTACAATTGAGTGTTGGGTTTTATCTTGGTTGGAGATTATTTTATCTAAATAATTTCCGAGAAATTTATTTATGCTTCTGTTATGCTTAAAACCCAATTGAATGCTTGAGAGGATTTCTTATTTCTCAAGGTAATCATATATCTTTTGGCCAACGACGTCCTCTAATCCCTTATCTACTACCCAAAACATGGATATCGGCCGGCAGTTTCCGAACGGACAATTGCTAATTTACTTCGATGATAGTCGATTGCTCAAAGCGAAATGAGTTCAAAATTGGAGATATATCAAGATGACGCTATATATATCCCTGATCCGTTGCAAGAAAGGCAAGCTAATATTTTTGCTTAAAAAAAAAATCCATTGTCGGGAGGGGTGATTAAAAACCGATGCGGTACCTCTGTGAGCTGTATCAAGATGTGAATCCAGTTGGAGGAGCTAGGGTTTGAAAACAATTTATCCCAGCTCGCACTTTATGCGCATATCTTTATAGATCGTTATTAAGGCCAACTTCCCGCAAATACCCGGAATCGATGAGGATGGAATTAAAGACTTCTGTATCTCAATGCATCTGGCAATCATTAACTAACGTGAATAAACTCAGGAGTATCAACACGTGCTTTGAGTCGTAGCATATACTCGTATGTATGTACAAGGACAGGATTCACGCTGCATGTGTTGTACTTAAGTGATCCAATTACTACAATTACTACGCTACAAATGGTTCGTTAAAATGTGAAACTCCAAGAGGTGGGACCAGTAATACCTCTTAGTTGAGACATTGGAGATATTTCATTAGCCACTCCGTAATTACAATGTTGGGTTTTAAGTTGGCAGTCACATGCAACTAGCTGCAGCTGTATTAGGAAATACCACTGTATTACAATTGATTTTCTCATGTTGTTTTGGAATCAAGTTTTCAACATTTGGTGTCTAAATAGGTCTGCAAATGTAGGGCAATAACGCGCGGTTTACCAAAGTATTGGTTCTACGCTTGATTCATGACTTACGAAAAATAATTCTACCGTCCATAGAATCAACTTTTAATGCGTGCCTGAAACTTTTACATCAATTTTCAGATCTGAAATCATTTCCTTTCAACGAATTTCTTTGAAGTGGTTCGTAAGGTAATGTTGAATGCTAATGGAAATGTAATAAATACCAATCGACCACCATAATAAAAGCTCAGAGAACGGGGTCGAGAACCATTCATACGTATGATACATCAGAATAAGGGTATGCCCATTCACTCGTGACTATCTATTGAAGGATAGAATCCAAACGATTCCTTTGTTTAAAAAAATGGCCTCTGTATACAAAATCTAATGACAAGTTCGACTTGTCATCACTTATTGTCATATCACGCATCCTAAATTGAATATATTTACATATGTACCATGAATACTTATGGTCACAATTCTTCCGATCCTTTTCGAATCTATGAGCACATAAAACCCCTGCATTGTATACAAACTGACTCATTTATATGATGGGCGGTAACTAAATCCTCAAACGTTCTACCCATGCTACATTTCAATTCAAAAGTTTCCTCATGGTAATGTCAAATCAACCACCACTGGCTTATGATGACACCACCAAGAAATCGCCTCATCATTCAGGTATCGTACGTACGTGAGTCCTTCGCCCATTAAGTTCAATTTCATTGACTGATTCAAGAAAAATTCTAAATAGAAAAAAAAAACAAACGTCCGCTGGCTTTAAGAAATTTGCTCACGTTTCCAATTACTTTCAGGGATAGAACTTAACAGGTAGTAAAATATCTACTGTCATTCATTCCATAATTTTTACTACCTTTGCTTGTCACCCAAACGTATCTTATTCATATGTGGGAAACCATTATATTTGTTGCAACATGAAAGTGGGACTTACAGTTCCTGCATTTGTTATGATCATTCCGAGTGCATGTACTCGTAGTATGTGTCAATTAATTTGAATGACTCTGCGAGCTTGAATGACTTCAGTTTGTTCTGTTGAAATTGTTTGATGACAGATACTCGTAGTCATTGCCACAATGGAAATAGGAGTCAACATTTTCATGTCAAAGCTATTACCAAAGTTGAATTACTCGTATTTGTTTTTGAGAGAAAATGAAAACTCTTTATGACTTAATGACATTTAATATCTACTATTGGGTTGGCAAGCTATAAGTTATGAACATCGTAAAAAAGCATTGGCCAATGATGATTCACCAAGAAATGAGATGATGTCCATGAAGAGGAACACCTACAGCACTACTGGTAAGTCAAACTTTAACGACTCGAATTGGCGCTTCAAAGGACTCCACTGCTCTTATAACCAGCGGGCGATTTCACGTGATAAAAATTAGTCTGTGAAGGAGTAACCAAAATTGCTTTTAGAAGGTTGGAACAAGCATCTTACCCTGAGAAACTGGTAATTCATTCCTGGTTTACTATGGGTAACTGATGAACATCATGCATGAATATGGGGTAGGGCTTTTACTTATTTCTAAAGCTAGAGACAAACTTATGTCCTACTTACCTTCTGATGATAGGATGTTGAAGACAAGATTCAATGGCAAGACAAGTAAGTTCTAAACGGACGATTTCTATAGCATATTTATCGCAGCCGACAATTCATCTCAATCGTGGTAGAAGATCTTGCTGCGATCGCAACGAGAACGCCATGACGAAACATTTAATGAGACCGCACAGCCTCGGGGAAGAAAGAGATGACAACATCGACTGTCTTTTCATTGAAGGCACATGAGATTCCATTCATCAGACATACACTCTTCTGATCAGATCTGAGAAATGAGGTGCTGCACCCCACAAAGTCATTTCCAGCAGTTTTGAATACGTAGGCCATTAAGCCGGTCTTATCCTTACATAATTTTTGTCAGATGGACGAAAGTTTTGGCTATCATTGTCTACGTTGAACGCTATATTCTGCCTGATGGCACTATGTTGCTCTTCGTCGCCGTTATACAGTCTGCGGAAAAATTTCTTCTATATTCTTGTCAACGAGGGTTTCCTTTTTCATTTCTACTGTAAGGGTATTGTTGCCTTGACACGTTCTTTTTACCTCGTGTTAAAACTTCCATACGTTATTCCTGGAGTATAATTTCTCAATATCTTCGATCGCGTGCTTCTCGTGCTCTGTTTTCTTCTTCTGTAGAAGCTCACGAGCAGCTTTCGTTCTTCGTTGCAGCGCCATTTTGTAGACTTCTTATTTAGCTGCATGCGCTTGGTGGCATTCTTCATCAAACCAGGTATTTCTTGGTTGCGGTCTGGTGAAACCCAGCACATCAGTTGTTGGCACGTTGGTTTCGGTTATTGATGCTGGCAGGAGTTGTTCAGAGATTTCGGGATACCCGTTCGGCGAAAATTCTGGTGGTCTCTTGCGATTGCAACTTTCCTACATTAGACCTTCTCATGGTAGTTCTTCGTTGTTGTGGCGCTGTGAAATCCGCATTCGCACTTTGGCTGCAATAAGGTTGTCAACGTTGGCTGCGCGTAATGTTCGGGTGTTCAGAATACTGGAGGCATGCCTAATGTCTATCGCAAAATGTTCAATTTGATTTAGCGTTTCATGATCCGTAGACCGCCATGTCCATGCTATAGAGATATTTCGTTCTGCTGCAAAGACAGTAAGCTAAAGTCCGTCGCCAGCCGTAGTATCGTGTAGGCTATGTTTACCAACTGCACTACCAAAGATGTCCTCCTTTCATATCCTGGCGTTAAAATCGCCTAGTACGATTTGAGCGTCATACATCGGACATTGCTTATACCACCTTGATCAAAAAGTCCCCGAAATAACAACCGTGTGGCGCTCCCATTGTTCCGATTTGAGTTGTGTTTTTTTTTGTTAAGTTGGTAAATTTGTTATTGACATTCCCTCTAAATCTTAGCATCACAGCTTGACATTTGCAAAAGTTACGTAGCCAAAAATACATCTAGATTCTGTGTGTGTTGGCGATTTTTTACAATTTTAGAAATGGATTTAAATTTGCAACAACGAACATCTATTAAATTTCGTGTAAAAAATTCAATGGTGCCCGAACGTTGGAAACGTTGGAAAAGTGTTTCGGCAACGATTCTCTAAAGAAAACGGTCGTTTACCAGTGGCACGAGCGCTTTAAAAGTGGTCGTGAGTCAATTGAAGATGATGAATGCAGTGGCAGACCATCGACATCGAAAACTGACGAAAACATTGATGGAGTAAAAGAAATGTTGGTCAATATCAATCAGAGAGATGGCGGAAGACTTGAACATTGCCTATGGATCCGTCCAAGATATTTTCTTTAATGATTTGGATTTCCGTCGTGTAGCAGCAAAGTTGGTGACAAAAGGCCTCGAGCTAAAAATCCACTAAGGGGGAAGGCGTTTCAGCAGCCGAAAGGAAGTAATGGAAAAATCGCAGGAAGCACTGATGGACATATTGAAAACCGAATATAAAAAATGTTTCGAGGATTGGATCAAGCGCTGGCATAAGTGTGTTGCAGTCGATGGGGATTACTTTGAAGGGGATAATATAGATTTAGTTATTCATCTGGTATTTTTCATTTTCTGAATAAATTCCGGGACCTTTTTGATCAAGGTGGTATATCTCGACCAGGAGCTCGTAGAAAAATTCTTTTGTGGCGTTGTCCTTGTTTTCCGTAGGAGCATGGGTACATGTAAGGCCTTTGTTAGAAAATTTACCTGTGGTACGAATTGTCTTAAGACGCGACGTCACGTGTTGGAAACTCAAGACTTCTTGCCTTTTCTTTTACCTTCTTTAAACGAATTTCGAATATGGTTTCTGTTGAACCATTTTGTTTATAATGTTAGATACTAGATTTCCTTTATTTAATTGGGAACGACTTCGACGACTTTTCCAGGTCCAAATCCACTGCGCTCAGTAACTTATCCTGTAGCCTCTTACCATGTACAGTATGTATGTATGCCTAGAACAATTCTATCGCATATTAGGGAGTCCTCCAAAGACGAAAATCCACAATTGTTTGCTAGCAGCTTAAGCTCTGTATGAAATGGTTGAATGTTTTCATACTTACTCGTATGTTAATTGGTTTCTGATGAAAAATTTGAAGCACTCATATTTTTGGTTTCTCCTTGGTAAGTAATATTCGTCGAAAGATTTCACCACACTGGTGATCTTCTTATTGCCATCATCATTCAAATTGAATGAACTAAAGAGGTCAAATGCATCTTCATTAATCGTATTTAAAAGCGTTTTGACTTGTTCTATCTTTCGAGGATTGTATAGTTTTGCCAGAATCTTTTCCAGTTTTCTGCCATGATACCTTCCAATTTTAGTGGATGGATTCTTTGAAAATAGTGGATCTCAAGCTGACTTAGAAATTTGTCCGGAACTGTATTCAATTTAGTTCAATTCATAAGACGCTGCTATCGGATAAATAACCAGTCGACGGACACAGGGGCCAAATGCAAGATTTTTTGGGAAACATTACAATCTATATACATACATAAAAATGGTGTGTATGTATAGTAATGCATCAATTGAGAACGGCTAGGTCGATTAGACTCAAATTTTTTTTCAGGTATTCGTAACTGCCAGGAGAAAGTTTTTACGAAAGAAAATTTTGGGAAAACCGAAAATTAATTTTTTATATGGAATTTTGTGTGCAACTGTTCCGGAATGGCTTTTCGAATTTAAAAAATAGAAAATTCCGGAAAAACGCGAAAATTTTGATTTTTTTTCGACGAAATTTTGCATTTTATCGCATGAGTTGATGATTTTAGACGATGTAAAAAATTCGTGGAAAATTCGTTGTGAAAATTCATTGTGATAAAAGACGTTTTGCATGAATTTTGGGTGAAGAAGGTAACGAGATAAATAATAGATGACGCTGTGCTGCGATCAATGCCACAACCCGATAGATGGTGTTATACGTTGACTTAGGGTGTGCGCAATTTGACAGGTGTTCTTTTCGCATTGTCATTTTCTATTGAGCATATTTTTCTTGTTGCAATTGATTCGAGTTTTGCGTATTACTACACTGATTCCGGATAGTCGTATATCGCGCATCACATCCGCAAACGGTGCAAGCATTCAATGCGATATTTATCAATTCGATAATTTTTTCAGAAAATAAGTTTGCTTGTAAAAAGTGAGGTCATCCAATTGGATTGTGGGCTTTCATTGCGAAACATTCATTCCGTAAGTTTTTTTTTTGAAGAGAATTTTCTTTTGAATAGGATATTAGTCAAAAACGTCTTTGTTGTTTTCCTTATTATCAAAATTAACAATTCTTCTCATTTTTTTCGAAATTGCTTCCAAACATTTAGATTCAAGGACAAATTCACCAGCGAGCGTGCGCCTTGTTACCACCACCAAAGGAAGATCATAAGTTCCTTCAGATCTATTTCGTTGGTGATTCAGCAATTCTGCATGAGCATAATGAATTGGTCAGATTGTTGAAAACCGCATTGGATACAATGCATTCTGACGACCAAAAAATCATTATCAGAGCAGACAAAATACCCGCTGGACGTCATGCAAGACAATTCAATGCTTCCAATGTCAATGAAGTCGCAGTGGTGATTGTTGGTGAGAATATGGAATCACGCGATATTGTTCTCAAGAGTCGGGATGGTGGACCATTGCAGCGCGTGTACGAGACTCATCGGTCATATGATGCACTTCAATACCCGTTGATGTTCTGTCGTGGAGAGGATGGCTATCACTTCAATATAAAGATGGTCAATCCAACGACAGGTTCGTTTACAAGTCATCACTTCTTTTTCATTCTACAACTAAGTTCGAATTCATATTTCAGGAGAAGAAACGAATAAGAAGGTCAGCTGAATTAATTTTTAAGCGTATCGATTGATGATTCGGCAAGATGTTGACAATCATCTGTTGAGATATCGCCGGTTGTTTCAACAGTACTGCGTCGACATATACGTCAAAGTCGAAACGGAGCGTCTCAATTTCATTCGTTTCAATCAGTCGGAGTTACGATCAGACGATTACATCTACTTGCGTGACGCCATCGCTACTGAAGGAGATGCGGCCAACATCGGTTGTTTGACCATTCTCCCAGCTACGGACGCCAGGATTTATTCATCACATTCACTTGCAATCCGAAATGGTCGGAAATTACGAATCTGTTGCTGACAGCACAAACTTCCAGCGAACATTCACACAAAAGATCAGAGTACATCATGTTGGATGTACCCGGTTAAATGGCAGAAGCGTGGTTTAAAACATACACACATTCTGCTTTGGATGTTCGACAAGATCCGACCAGATCATATTAATTCGATCATTTCTGCCGAAATACCAAATCCACAAACTGTCTCGGAGCTGCATTCCGTTGTGACAACCAACACGAACGGAGTTAACAAACCAGACTCACCGTGCATGGAAAACGTCGTTTTCCCCGTCCGTCGGTGGCTGACACAATCAGTGGAAAAGACGAATATCCATTGTATCGGCGTCGTTCTCCAGATGACAACGGCAGATCAATTGTGATGAAAGTGAAAGGAAACGATGTCGTCGTCGATAACAGCTGAATCGTTCCATATTGTCCGCTTTTGTTGAAAACGTTCTCAACCCACTGCAATGTTGAGTATTGCAACTCCATCAAATCCATCAAATACGTTTGCAAATATGTGAGCAAAGGGAGCGCCATGGAGCTGTTTGGCATTGCCGGTCCGAATGCAAACGAGGAGGTGACGAAATTTTAACTTGGAAGTTACGTGAGTTGTAACGAGGCAATTTGGCGGCTGTTTTCATTTCCGATTCATGAACGTCTCCCGACTGTTGTACATATGGCAGTTCACTTGGAGAACGGCCAGTGTGTCTACTTTACGGATGCAAATGCAGCGCAAAGAGCAGAACGACCACTAACGATAACATTGACAAATTACTTTTCGACATGCGAAAGCGATCCGTTCACAAGGACTTTACTCTATTCGGAAATGTCACGCTATTATACATGGAACGCTGCATCGAAGAAGTTTCAACGCCGGAAGAAATGTGATGCTGTGAGTTTTAGTTTTAGTTTTATATGCATTTTATTTACTTAATCACTAACTCTTACATTCTAACAAAAAATGCTTAAATGCTAGCTTACAATTACTTAATAATCTTACACTAACTTACTGGCCCCACACAGGCACTCTAAGCTACTCTAAATTCTTATAACTATGTCTTTCGACTTCATTTACATTTTCTTAGAACTATTTATTTTGTATACTTGTATACTTAAAGCTAAGAAAAAAATTTGTTAACAAAACTTAGCATATGGACATAATTTTTTATTTTTAATAAAAACTTAGTATCTAACTTAAAATAAACCTTAGCCTACCTAAACTAAATGTACAATACACACATAAACACACATAGACGTTATACACAATCATATACATACATCAGTATACACCTTTGTATACACTGATACATGTATATGTTTCTTAAATGCTAACCTAAACCTATGTAAGCCGGCCATCGCTGTTTACAGAGAAAACAGATTGGTCAGCTCTGCCTCATTAGTGAGGCTGGTCCGTAATTGACGGAAACGACGACGAAACATCTTCTCCATCATTCAACCACCAGAAATGCTGGTGCTGCCGAACGACATCCCTCTTATCGCGATTCCCCACCGCCCTACTGAACCTGAGGCGATCCACACTGCCGTGTGCGACGTCTCTGTCGTAGTTGAGTCGCCTGTCCCCAGCTGTCCGAGCGACATGGAAGATTAACGGCACCGCTGATCTATCCTGGATCAACCCTTTCTGATCTAGGTAGAGGAATGCTTCCGGTGGAACGAAGCCGTCAGAGCGCACACTCTCGTGGTAAAGGTAATTGGGGTAGTAAGCCCCAGATATCAGGTTATTCGTCGACGTCATTGCTCTTGCAATGTGCCTTCGAGTCAGCTTAATTACGAAGTTGTCCACTCGTATTAGGTTCGCCCTGTTGTAAAGGACCTCATTAGGATAAAATTTTTTGTACTCCGACTCTGGTGTTCTATACAAGCGAAGACAGGCCCTAAGGCAAGCCCTCTCAAACACCCGAATCTTTTCCATTAAGCTTGCTCGTACATTGAACCACACGGGACAACCAAATACCAGCATGGGCCTGATAAGGGCCATGTAGCAGATTACCTTTACCCTCGCATCGAGTTGGCTGCTATAAAACAGTCTCTTTGTAAGGGCAAAAGCACCTTTAGCTCTGGCCAGAGCAGCATCTACATTTTTGCCAAAATACAGAAACTGATCTAGCCAGATTCCAAGGTATCTGACTACATTTCGACAGGCAAGAGGCTGTCCGTGTTGTCCAATAATCGAGAACTTTCTCCAATTCTTTCTGGTATCCCTAGAGGCTCTAGACAACGACGTCCTAAAGAGAATGGTTTCTGACTTCTGAAAGTTGATTTTCAACTTCCAGTCATCGCAAAATCGTCTTATCTTATCGAAGTCACGCTGCAAGAGAGTATTAATGACCTCGATTTTTGGACCTGTTCTGTACGCTACCACATCGTCTGCGTACGCAATAGTATGGGGAAGTGAACCTATCAAGTCGCTTGTATAAATGTTAAATAGGATCGGCGAATTGACCGCGCCTTGCTGAAGACCATTTTTAATTTGAAATATTCCAACAGAAGGCACATCGCCATTTTTCACAATGAACTGTCTGTTGGTGTGATGCTGTGACTGGCTTCGCTGATGTCTATTCGACTGATTCCCTCGGACGAATATACACAATGCATCCACGTCAAGACGAATGCTTCTATCTTCGCTTGCTTTTGGTGAACAATAGAGGCCTTACATCCTTCGATTCCCTGATTACTGTGGATGGTGTGCGGTGCGCCACTTTTCGGGAGCGTTGTCGACGTATGAATTTGCTGGAAAACGATACACATTGGGACTCAACGCTCGCCGATGCAATCAAATTCGTACATTGTTTGCGATCATCATAGCCACATGTCATCCGCCGAACCCGGCCGTATTGTGGGACAAATATAAGAACGACGACGCTGACGACATTTTGCACAGAGTTCGCACGACAACTTTGAATTTCGATCTTGAAATTAACGATGAGATGCGCAACGAAGTGTTAGTTCTGATCGAAGACATGTGCATGCTCGTATTTGCTGTCGACATTGGGAATGCCAGCGCCAAATCGTTCGATGCACGATGCATTCAATCGCGAATTGAAACGGGAGCAAGACAATGATCGAGATGAGCTGGCCGAAAGAGTCCGAACAAATGTGCCGCTGTTGAATGCCGAGCAGAAGAACGTGTACGATTCACTGATGAAGGTTGTTGACGATGGAACAGGAGGCATTTACTTTCTCGATGCTTCTAGTGGGACAGGCAAGACGTTCGTCTTGCCTTGATTCTGGCAACAATTCGGTCAAGATCTCAAACTGTGTTGGCTGTTGCATCCTCTGGCATTACTACCACATCGTTGGAAGGCGGTCGAGCTGCAAATTCCACTTTGAAGCTGCCGATGAATCTTCTCAATGACCAAGAATTCGGCGACAGCGAAATTTATGCGAGAATGCAAAATTATCATTTGGGATAAATGCACGATGGCGCATAAACGAGCTTTGGAGGCAGTTGACCGAATGATGAAGAATTTACGAGGTGATTCGAGACGATTTGGTGGAGTGCATTGCACAAAATTATAAAAATCTCGATTGGATTAGTGAACTGGCAATACCAGCAGCGAATTATAAGGATGTCCATAGCTTGAATTTCATTATTCAAAGTCAAATCGCTGGAGAACTGCATTCGTACAAACCCGTTGACAGCGTGAAGAGGATGAAGCGTCCAACTATCCGACGTAATTTTTGAACTCGCCAGGAACTCCGCCGCATAATTTACAGCTGAAGGTGGGATCGATCATTGAAATCTTCAACGTTCCTCTCACACCTAACATTTCCAATACCGATATTGCTCTTAAAGTTCTGCGTGATGGTTTGCATGTTGATGTTAACCAAAGAGACATTGACTTCTGTCACATGAAAAAAATAACATCGAAACCAATGAGCGGCTCCACAAAAAAAATCAACATCCTTAAAGTGCAACTTGTCTCACGCTCTTGCAAAGAGAAAATATTGAAAGCGAAAAAGGAGAACAAAACAGAACTGATGACAACAATTATAAACAAGAATGCTGTGTCGCAGAGGATTTATATTAATGAAAGCAGATCGTATTACACACGACAACTGATGAAGGCTGCTGCTGAAATTAAAAACTCCAAAGGTTACAAATATTTATGGACGAGGAACGGGACGGTTTATATGCGAATGAAGGAAGGTGACAATTCAATTAAAATAAATACTATTGTTGATTTGGATAAGTTATGAGCTCAGTTAGCATAAATACGAGGGCGGGTCAATAAGTCCATCACTTTTTGAATTTCTGACCTCTTTACTGAAACAGCAACACTACTCCTGTCAACAGGCATCTGTCAGTTGACTCCTGTCAAAATTTAAACTTGCTGCGTCAGTTAGTTTGTGTTTGACAGCTATTTTTATCAGACTACTCACTAATTTGAGGAGAAAATGGAAAAAAGTGAATTTCGTGTGCTTCACTTCACAGGAAGGTTTGGCGTTGTTTAATCGCAATATGGAGGAGTTTTTGGGCCGTTTTGTAACCGTGGACGAAACATGGATCCATCACAACACACCAGAGAACAAACAACAGTCAAAACAGTGGGTTTCTAAGGGTGAATCGGCGCCAAAGAAGGCCAAGGTGGGTTTGTCAGCCAATAAAGTTATGGCGACTGTTTTTTGGGATGCACGCGGGATAATCCACATTGACTACCTTCAAAAGGGAAGAACAATCAATGGGGAATATTATGCCAACTTATTGGACCGATTCAATGACGATTTGAAAAAAAAACCGACCTCATTTGGCCAAGAAAAAAGTTCTTTTCCACCAAGACAATGCAAGGGTGCACACATGTGCAGTTGCCATGGCAAAAATCCATGAATTGGGCTATGAATTGCTCCCTCATCCACCCTATTCTCCAGATTTGGCTCCGAGCGACTACTTCTTGTTCCCAAACCTGAAGAAATGGCTTGGTGGAAAAAGATTTGACTCTAATGATGAAGTCATCTCGCAAACAAAGACCTATTTTGAGGACCTCGACAAATCATTTTTTTTGGAAGGGATAAAAAAATTGGAGAAGCGTTGGACAAAGTGTATAGAGCTCAAGGGAGACTACGTTGAAAAATAAAATTATTTTTTTATCAAAAAATCTGTGTTTTATTCCAAAAGTCACGGACTTATTGACCCGCCCTCGTATTTTGATAAGAATCGGGAAATGATCACTACCATTTAAGTCATCGGAGACCTCCCTGGAAGATGTTTGGGTGAGGTGGGGAGAGATGAGCGAAAGATCGATGTGGAAGTATGTACCGTGGGTCGCCCGTCATTCAAAATTGCTAGTTCGAAATTTGCGATGAAGTTTTCAACTAACTTCCCGCGATTATTGATACTAGGAGAACCCCATGCGGGGGACCAAGAATTAAAATAACCGGTTATCAACGAGGGCAGATATGTCCAGTATCTTGTTTGGAATTTGTGTTGTGGGATAAGTTGTGGAACCTTGGTGAATATCCTGTTGGTGGAAACGGTTGAAAATTATGTTTGATATGTGTCTCTTGAATAGAGACAATACATGGTTTTATTTCTTTGATAAGCAATTGAAACTCGTGATAGTTATTAAAATAACCATTCATGTTCCATTGTAGTATTTTTAGATTGCTATAGGCGGTGGAAGGCACCTTGTTACCAGTACAATTTAATGTACCTGTAGAAGGCGCTCCCCCGCCTGATGATAAAATATTTATTATGTTAAGGCCTGTCATCTACGTCTATAATCATTGCACTGTGTGTTAGAAGGGAGGGTTTTTGATGAGAGATTTTACTCTGAGTGTTATTGGTATTATTAATTGTTGGTGTTGATGCTGAAGTATTTTTGGTAAGATATGCTTGTTGTGATTGTGGTAGATCGAGGGAGGATTTAGATTTAACTTCATAGGAGGTTGAAGCAGAGACTGGTGGATATTTTTCGCTCGTAAGAGAAGCAGATTCACCTATTTGTTTTTGGTTGTTTGTAATTTGTATTGTTAAATAGTTATGTGGGTTATGTGTAAAGCTTTTTTCTTGTGAAAATAAACCGGTTTTAGTGGGAATTGTTTTTTCATTATCAGTGGTAGTGCAGTGTTTGGAAGAAGAAGAGGGAGAGGCTGTAGAGTGATTGGAAGAAGGCAGCGGCAGTACAGTGACTGAAACATAGATAAACTAACCTAGATGTCAAACTCTACTAATCCTTTTGCAAACCCTTAACTTTCGCACAGAAACACTGTAAGTGAATTCCAACACTTTTACATCTCTATAACTTTGTTAAAATTTGCTAGAATGAGAGCAATCTACAAGTAAAACTGCTAGAATGAGAGCGATTTGCACGAGTGTGTGTAATGTGTGTAATGTGGATGACGTTTTTTGGGTAAATTGGGAGTGGAGGAGGGAAATTGCCATTGATCACAATTCACACGTATTCACAGACAGGGTCACATGGATATGGGCGATCAGTAGAAAACCGGTTTTGATTTTCCAATATCTGGAAAGTTTGCCATCTAGGTTAGTTCATCTATGGACTGAAAGAAGAAGAAGAAGTGGATGGAATGGGAATGAGTTTAGTTGAATAGAGATCAGAGGAGACGGGAAAAGTTTTGGGGTTCCGTTCTGAAAGAATGAGTCTAGCTTCAGCTAGATGCAGAAACATCCTCTAAAGGTGACGATGGTGAACTTTCTTCCAAAACAGTTGCAAGCAATAAAGCAAAAAAACATATTGATAGCTGCACCGCTATGTCTTCACTTAGCTCTGGTAATAAGAAATATAAGCCTCTTAAACTTTGGATGACTTTTAACCTGCTGCGAAATATTAGAAAAAAGAGGAAAGTTTCATTAAAGTACAAAAAACATGTAAATAATTTAAGGCTTAAGAAATTCTATGACAGGCTGTGTAAAGACATTGATAAAGAAGTAATTGATTCGCGCAATAATTATTATACGCGAAAGATGGTAAATGTGAAAGGTAATAGCAAAGAAGAATGGAGAATTGTGGATGAAATTTTAGGTAAAAAGCGACAATCTACTTCTATTGATTTTTTGGATGTCAATGAATGTACTTTATTTGAGGCTAGTAGTATGGCTAACACATTTAATGAGTTCTTCATTGAAATCTCAGAAAGCCAAAAACCTTTGACAAGTTACAATTATACCTGTAACTGTGGTTCATATTCTGTGCTTGAGGATAAATTACAATCTAACAGCTTCCTTTTTATTCCTATTACTTCTCAGGAAGTCTTCAAACTTGTAAGGTCTCAAAAAGATAAAAGTTCATGTACAAGTGATGGTATTACCAACGTACTATTAAAGAAAATAGTATATTATATAGCTGACATTCTATGCTACTTATTTAATGAAAGCGTTTATAAAGGCTGTTTTCCACAATCATTAAAGTGTGCAGAAATCATACCTCTATTCAAAAAAGGAAATCACAGAGATATTAATAATTATCGTCCCATTTCCCTACTGCCAACCTTTTCCAAACTGTTTGAGAAACTTCTGAAATCACGCATGGTGTCTTACTTAGAGCATATAAAATTTTTCTCAAACAATCAGTTTGGTTTTAGATCAAAAAAATCTACAGAAGATGCAATTTTTATGTTGTGTTCTAAACTGTATGAGGGTTTCAATTATTCTATGCCTTCTATGTTGCTATTCCCAACAGCAAGCCGCAAGCCTCTAGTAGCTAGTGCTGTTATTTCTATTACTATTATGTAAATTTATTTTATATTGTAATAAATAATAATAATAATAATATGTCGCTATTTATCGACATGTCTAAAGCCTTCGATTTAGTTGATCACAGCTTGCTTCTAGATAAACTGTATGCATCAGGTTTTAGAGGTATTGTTCTAGAATGGCTTCAATCTTATCTTACAAATAGGAAGCAAAGAGTAAAAATAAATGGGACTTATAGCAATTCTCTTACTATTAAGAATGGTGTCACTCAGGGTTCTGTACTTGGCCCTCTGTTATTTTTAGTTTACATAAATTCTCTATTTCAACAATCTTTTAAAGGACAACCAACAGCTTTTGCAGATGATATAGCTTTTATATATCAAGAACTAAATTCTTTTGATTGCGTTGCCAGTATGAATGAAGATATACATAAGTTAAGACAATGGTTTGCCTCGCACAAATTAGTAGTCAGTGATAAAACTAGACTAATGAATTTTAAAATGATAGGCAATGATCATTTTGATCTAAACATGGTATTCCACTCACATGACTGCAAAAGGTTTAGTCTGTCAACTCATACTTGTGGTCAGGCAAACTATAATGATGCACTTTCTTGTTCTGATAAGTGTTTCAAAATCGAATCTGTTAACGAATATAAGTATTTGGGTGTTGTAATCGATTCAAACTTGAATTGGAAAGCACATATACAAGCTGTAAAATCAAATATGATGCACGTTATACGAAAATTGTATCTCTTAAAACCACACTGTTCAAAACAGATACTATCTATGATATATTATGCACTTGCAAACTCTAAACTGCAATATGGTATTATAAGTTGGGGAGGGGCTTATAATAACACTTTTGTTCCCTTATTTAAAACACAAAAATGTCTTATTAGAATAATTTGCAGTAAAAATTGCTTGACTCATTGCTGGCCGTTATTTAAAAACTTACATATTCTTCCTCTACGACATCTTTACATTTTTAAAGTTCTGAGAGAATTTTTCAAGCGCAGTGGTAACATCTTAAATAGGATGTCTAATTATTATGGCTTACGGATCAACAATCAGGCTCTTGTGAATATTCCTCTCGCACATAAAACCATATTTGCTCACTTTTTTACTGTTACTGCTCCTAGATGTTTTAATAAACTACCTATTGTGATAAGACAAACTAATAATCTTTATGTATTTCTAAAAAAGAAAAGGATTGGCTATTCAATATTGATTATGTGAAAATTGAATCTATCTTTCGATGTGTGCATTAAAAATATAACTTCGCTTTTTGTTAACATTATGAAGTCTGAAATGTTCTTTGTATTTCGCTATGTATTATGTATATCCTCTCCACGCTCCCATTTTTGTAATATTTACCCCACATTATAGTACATTTATTTGAATTGTAAGTTTGTTAAATCATTCGACACTAACTTCCAAAGTTATAGAATGATTATCTCTTCTTTCTTAAATTAATTTGAATTTTGTAATGAAATGGTTGTAAAAATTAAGTTAGAATGAATAAAATGAATGAATGAATGAATTGTGCAAACGTACGCGGTTGTCTGTCAAGAAACTGATGAACAATGAACAAATCGAAAAACATTGTTTCTCTCTACTGATTTCGATCACATTCAAATAAATCACATTGAAATTTGAACTATCTGTATTTTTTTATTACTCTGCAGTTTATCTAAAGGCGTTAAATTGGGGCGAGACGAAGTTCGCCGAGTCCGCTAATTATCCATAAAAATGTTGGAAAATTGAACATTTGAAAACATTGAATTTTATATTGGAAGATGATATTTTTAATTTATACACAAAAACAAGTCTGGATATACAAAAAGTATATAAAATATAATAAATATAGGAACAACTAATCGGAATCAGAAGAATCATCTGAGCTTTCACATATTGTTCCTATAGAATAGTGGTAGTAGTGGGACATCAGACGCCTGCAAAAAATTTAGAACATCCTTCTCAATAATATCTCCATGTTTATTAGGCAATTTCCGAAAACTCCTTATCAATGGTTCCTAGGAAATCAACCAAAAGTTCACAATATCTTCGCTAGTTCTTAAGCGCGGTATTTTTCGAGCGAACTTTTCTCTGTATCTTTTGAACTCTTTGTTTCTTGCCTCCTGGGCAATAAGGCAATAAAGTATGTTCTGTAATGGCCGGACCATGAATTTAAGTTTTATGAATTGTGGGAGGCATTGGGTACCAATGGTATTTTGGCACAAACAGCTTAGCAGTATCAGTGGCATGTTGTTGGAATTTCTCCATCTTTATTTCGTGTCCACTGGATATGGTTTGTAACACAGTTTTAAATCTTTGTTTCAATTCAATATCTGAATTTCTATCTGTGATGGCTTCCCATATCATTCCATCTACCATTCTTAATAACATTGTAATTGCAATATATATTTCAATGTTATTCATCCTATATGTATATAAATGGCTGTAGCACTTCGATTTGTTTCCGCATTATTTAACTCCATTCTTGCCAATTCTGTTTTTTTCATGTTGAAACATAAACTTTATGGGTCGGCAGAGTCGTGTGGATGAAGGTCTTCCATTTTGTACAAATTATGAACTGCTGATGTCCTGGCGCGTTCGTTCATTGTGAGTACTAGCGATTCCAAGAAAATGCTTGAGTCTTCAGAATTTGGATCAGAGAAACGTTGCTTCTTCAGTTCAATTTTCGCTGTTTCTAACTGACCAGAAGCTCAAGCAGCAAATGTTAACTCTTCAGTCGAGTGGTTTTTTCCTCAAAGACTCAGTCTTGTAACGTCTGCTTCTTTGCGAAAAATCAACAAAATCTTTTCTAGGACAACCAACTTTTTTACAAGTGATTATAGTATTACTCGAGCAGTTCTTAAACCCAACTGAAGTATCCAACCAAGTCTTATTATTACCCAGAAACCAATATTCTTTTCTACAACGTCTTGTCCACCTGTTCTTAAGATCATCCAAAATAAAAATAGAAATCTGCTTGCTCAATTCGAGTTTTAAATGCTCATTTCTTCAGATTTTCTACTTTAAAGCACATGAATCATTGTTAGATTGCCTCAAAACAACAAACGAGATTCGCCGTGTAATAAGAATATTAATTGAATCTGAATCTGAAAGAAATTAAGGAAATTCATATTTTGTCAAAAAAAAACAAAACATGTACAATACAATACATGTACAATTCATAATTCTTTCCTTAACCCATTTCAACCTACTGCGTATTTAAATACCCAAGAAAATGGTAACACTTAAAAAATTCTGGCGCGTGCCCGGTGAGAGATACCGCAGTAAAATTTGTTTTAATGGTAAAGAGGAAGGGTGCACCCACAAGAAAAAAATAGAACAATGTAATTTTTCGCGGTCTACTAATAGATTTTTACAGGTAAGATTCGCGGTTTTTTTTACGGAAAATTCTCATAAAAAGTGATATGTGAACACACCTGGTCTAATGACAATTGGTATTTAAATATCCGACAGCCGTGGGTGTGTACTATTAACAAATTTTTTTGCTATATTGAAAATTTTCATTTGGATTGAATTAAAGGCCCATTTAAATTGGATTTTTTTTATTTTATTAAGAATTATGCTGTTTACTGATTATTAAGATTTAGCAATCTTCTTCTGATCTGGGGCGACACCGTTGTGGTTATCCAGAATGCAAGGAGCAGGACGCAAGTTCGCCTGGCACTTCAAACCACCGTATTCAGTCTTGCCACCGCATTGCTTACAACGGTGACGAGTATTGAGTTTCCCAATGAAATGACCGGTAGGATCGTAACGCATTGCCAATTGTGCACCGGAAACTATTGATCTACCCGGATGAAGATAATTGGACTTGACCATAATCGATTCGCAAATCTCCACTCGGAATTCGTATTGAGACATCGATGGCTTCTTGTCATAACTGCGACAAAGACAATGTAACTTCCTCATATTGACCATAGCCGCGTCGAACGCATTTGTTATTAATGGCCAATACCATTTCTTTCCCCGAATCCGAATGCGGTAATTGTTGATGGCGTTGTCAGAAAGGTCCACACCTCCCATGCGATGATTATATTAGTTGATCAAATAGGGTTGTTCAATCGTAACCATTTTCTGTTGCATTCAATCATACCGTTTCGCGCGAGCGATAGTAATGTCACGACCTGAAAAAATAAGAAAATAAAAGGACAAAAAGATAAGAATGAACCAATGGACGAAATGTGTATAACTTACCGCATTATCGTTCCAACGCACCGCGAGTGTAGAATTGTTCATATCGAAACAAAAGTCAGACGTCCCGTTTTTTTTCTTAATATTCATCAGGGGGGTATGGTTGGTTCGATTATCACGAACAATTCCCAAGGCGAAGAATCCATCGTTTGACAAACGAGTCATTAGTCTGTGACTAGTAAAAAAGTTGTCAAACGTCACAGTGGGCTTGGCTAGGTCTTCCTGATGCGATAAAAGCTATAGGACAACCCTTTCTCCCACCCCGAATCCTGAGTCCTCCTGTTCCGATGCACCAGCATATGGAATGAATTGGTACAGTAGCCTTATGTGGATACCAAACACCAATACTTGTACCCGAATCGAATCGGTTTTCCTTTTATGAACATTTTGCACGAATGCCGGCCTTAATAGGCTATCATTTGTTCATCAATCGAAAGGTTGTGAGAGAATAAAACGAATTGAAGAAATTTCTTATTCAATAAATCGTTCAACAGTGCGACTTTTGCAAATTTGTTTTTCGGATCTAATGCTGAGTTGTTGCACACGTGATAGAATTGTTTGATTCGTCTGAATCTGTCCCTCGAAATGCACAAAAATGATTTCATTTCGCTAATTAATGTAACGAATGATGGACAATTGTTGGCCGCAGAATATTAGTTGGTGGTAGTGACCAAAATGTTCAACACCTCGTCATCGATGAACATTTCCCAAAGCTGAATATTATTCATGGCACCAATCTGTTCATACAACGCTTTGTATGAAGTGGATGAATCATCATTTGGAATCTTATCGAATTCATAATTCTGCCTGGTAGACCATTTTGGTTTTATTCCTTCATCGATCCGGGAACGCTTCTGTGCCTTCCTTGATTTCAGTGTTGATGCCACCGAATCATGTTCTTCTTCGGCATCTGTATCATCATCCTCACAGCTCGATAGAATGTATTCATTTGTGTCATCGTAAACACATTCGATTTCGAATCCCCCGGCAATCTTACGAGGCAGCTCCGGTTCATCGTGCAACAACGGAGAATTGTCGTCATATCCTCATTGTCACTAATAGCAAATGCCACGGAATCGGGTGGCTTTATGATAATGTTAGCGGCGTCTGCGTGTTTTCTTTCCTATCAGTATTTCCATCAGACCAATTATCAACAATAGCTTGCAGATCGGCATCAGTAAGAACTTTCTGTCGACGAATTATTCGGAATCCAAATAATCCAAAAACACTTTTTTTAACACTAGAACATAGAAGCGCGCGGTTTTTTTTTGTAAGTTTTAGCATTTACAATCCGTACTGAGCACCAATGAAGTGATTAATTTTCTATTGCATTCTTGCATACACATTTTCTAGCGGATTTCTTCGGATTAGCTGAAGAACTCAATATAACGAAGCGTGCCATGATGAACGGTAAATAGAATGACGAAAAATTGGCGAATAAAGGCGCGTATTCACACTAGCCCGTCAACACAGCAGCCCACGATGTCCTTCGGTTTTTTTTTTAAGTAAAAGTGAAAGCATCACACCAATGCCTGTTGGGTATTTAAATACCCACGTCATATCTGTGTGTGCTGGTAATTTTTTTTTTTTATATAAACTTCTATGGTCCCTAGGGTACAAATTTCATCAAAATCGTACGAGCCGATGTATGGGCAGCCTTTAAAGGGTTAATTTCTTTCAGATTCTACTGATATTCTTATTACACGGCGGATCTTGTTTGATGAAAAACAAAAACACACCCGATATTCACCCAAAAAAGGTTATGGTGACAATTTGGTGGACATCCAAAGGACCAAACCACTTTTCATGCCTTCAACCAGGAGAAACGATAAACGCTATCAAATATTGTGAGGAAATCGATATATTGCATGCCAGATAGGCTGAAAAGCAAGCTGCGTTGATCAATAGGCACGGTCCGTCCTTTTGCATGATAATGCTAGACCCCATACCTCGCAAGCTACGGTGCAAAAACTGTTGCAGTTGAGTTTTGAAATTCAACCGCATTCACCATTTCCCTAATGGATTACCATCATCTTTTCGATGGAATAAAGTCATAGATGCCAACCGATCCTATTTTGATTGAATAAAAATTTACGGACAAATAATATTGGCTTTTAATTTTTTACTATAAAATCGGTCATTTCATGTGGTAGAACCCAATAGTTTAAAGCAACGACCTGATCAATGTGTGCTTAGAATTCTCAAAATAAACATGCATTTGAATAGTTTTGTGATCTAACTGTACTATCGACTTGATTTTGTTTTTTTGCTTTCCTTTTAATTTTTTTTTTTAATTTTTCCAAGAATTCATGCATTTGGCCCCTGTGTGGGAAGAGTAGCTGAATAATTCACTTCTACTCGTAAGTTGTTTTTTACTTGAGCTTCCGATAGCAATAAGATTGTAATATAATGTCCAGCCAAAAAAATATTTGTTTTACGATTGTACCGCTAATTATATTTTACCAACAATATTTCGTTATTTTTAACTTTAATCACCGATTCTTCCCATAAATTTCAATTATCTTACTACGAGCGTTCTTCGAAGTACAACTGCGTCATGTGGCATTCAATAACTTAAACAATATAAGTAACCAAGAAACAATCGCTCAGTTCATTGTCTAAAATACAAGTGTTCTTTATTATCATGTAGTATATTGTACACTTAGAATGGTGAGAATAAACAAGAACCAGACAGCATTTCGAATAAATACTAATGTAAGCCGTTGAACGCCATTCTTTACCTTAATTCGTCTCAAAACAACATCACAAGTTTAATGTCTGCGATACTTGAAAAGCTAACATTTGTATAGCCTTCAATACCCAAGCGTGTCTGACTGCACATTGTTTATTTTATTTTGCCTTCTTAGACACTAAATATATCTTCATATAAAGACATGAACATCACTCAATGCTTCCACGGGAAACCAGAACATTTCGTTCAAGGTTGCAATGGTGCAAAAATTTCACTTTTTACACTTTCTTCACATCACTCAGCCAGGGCTATGCAATTACCTATTGCATGGTCCTTGATGTTTTAAAAATCCATTTCCCTTTTCCATGTCTACTCCTGCACAGTAAAAGTAAAAAACATTAAGTAGAAGTCAAATGTGCATTAGTGCCCTTCTTCCACAGCATACTACTGCAAAGGAGCACATACTTTCTGTTAAGAGAACTCATTTGCCTATTCCAGAGAGATCCCTTAGCATCAACTAATCCCTGTTGATGGAAAATAGACATAAGTACTCGTTGTGCTTTGGAGTTTCTTTGAAAAGGCCTGAGCTGCATGCGGAACTGTCTGTCAGTCAGGATTCTGCATTGCATTCGCTGCTGATGAATGTGAGAGATACAGGCACAAAAACAGGCAGTTGTCTTTTCTTAGAGTGGGTCTTTGATGCAATCACATAGAGTCGCTGAGTAATTTTTGACATTCTCCGTCTTGTTCTTAAATCAGAGTGATTTATGTTATGAATCATCTTGATTCGGACGGATCCAGAAAAAGCCCTATAGGATGATAATTTGTCTCGGTCACGTTTTTCTAATTTGTGAATGAATCTTAGTTTTCCAAATTTAAAAAAAAAACAAGAAATGACCAATTGCCATTAACTAATTCCACACAAAATTAGAACCAAATCGTTGCTCGATTATGTGATACTCATAAGTATGAAATATGGCAGTCATGCTAGCACGAACGAATTTTCAGCACCCGGACAATTTACATACATCAGCTCTTTTAAGAACTTATAAACCTGAATTTGATTTTATTTCAGTTTGATAAGTGAAACTTTGCGAAGCGTAGCCTTCAATGGTACATTTACGACAGGGACATGTGCATCCTTTTTGGGACACAGAAAGTGTTATCAAGCATATGCTGAGCCTAGTTTTTCAGGTTAAACTTTCTCAGAGGAGAAGTGGCAACAAAACAAATCTTATGTGGATTCTAATGCAGCATACTGTAAAAGTACACGAGTGAGTTCTAAGCATTCGACAACACAATATTATCAACACTCATGGCTGTCGACATTTGACGCGATTGAAAGTATACGGATTTTGATAGAGAAACATCGGCACACTTCAAGAGATCCGCACATCTTCTTAACCGGTTCGGATAAGACCGTTCGACACAGTTCTAAAAAGTCCTACATGAGCGGAGCTAACACCTACACTATCCAGAGTATTAAAGAAGCTGATTGATGAGTTTGCCCCCAATCAGGAACAAAATGTGTTGGACTGCCATCGCCAGAGATGAATAAATCTTTGAACATTTAAAATACTCGTATAATATAATATTTTAGTATTCTATATACGAGTATATGTTTAATTTCTAAATGTCGGGTTGAACCTACCTACTCTGAGCAGTAATATATATCAATAAACTTCAGTATATCGAATTAGGTATTGCCTCCCACTATCATTTACGACAGTTTGTGGAAGATGCACTGAGTCAAAAACAACAGTGAGATTTCAGTATCTTATTTAGAGCTTGACGAGTTCTACAACGAACTCATTTTCTGACTAATTCTTACTATTACCTCATCTTTTACTTACTTACTCACTCCACGAGCCATGGACTCTCTTGGAGTGCAATCTACAAAAAGGTATTCAGAAGGCTTATTCCTCAATAGTTAGCGCAGTCAGAAGGGTCTGCTTTCATGTGGATCGAACAAACAACGCTGAGAATCCACTAATGGATTGATTGATCAGGGGATAGCAAAATGTTCTTGTGGATGTTGAGATGTGGGAACCCCGTCCTGGCTATAAGGAGGATTTGCCCCGTTGGGGAGAAACACATTTAAATAGAGTTAATCCACTAATTACTTGGAGTGTACGTACATATATCTCTCTAGCAGAAGAAATGCTCTACATAATTTGCGAATAAACTCGAATAATTATGTCAATATCCCCGATCACAATAAAAATAACTTCAAAAGGGTTTTCGCATTAGTAGCCTAGTAGCCCCTACGGTTTTCAACAAACTACCTGACTATCCTGCATATCCGACGCTCAAGAAAATTGTCATCTGTTCTCAATAGAATAAAACCATGACTTAACTTCGGCACTTTTTACATTGAAAGAATATAATAATAATAAAAAAATACAATACGAGTTCACATATGCGGGGTGATCCCATAATTTGTCAAAGATAATTTAGGAAATGATCTTTGGGTCTGTCTCCAATTTTGACATCATTTATCGAGAATTTAACAAAAGTCTTACTTTGACGTACCCTGACCCATGTGAACGGAAATTTCCCTATTAATACTAACGGTAGAACCTTCGTTCAGGACCTCATTAGAAGAAATACTAGCTTTTATAACTGCGTTTAAATAAAGCTGATATCTTATTTGAGTCTTCAGATATCCAATTTCTATGCCTGTTCCATTTATCCTGCCCATGCTAATTTTTTATTTTACGGTCAGTTTTCTCCGGAAAATGTCTAATTAACATAACGTTTTACAGTTTTTTTCTTATGAAAGTGAAAATAATAAAAAAAAAATCATCAATAAGTTTGCTGAAAACCCCATAGACTTTATGATATTTGCAGCAGTAAAAAAATGAATTTATGATATTTTACCCACGTTTCTAACAACGGTTGACAATACGAGAGGTTTTCCAAGAATTAATAATATTTTTTTTAAATTTCATAGCTATTAAAAAGTTTTAGAGCGTGCTCGTTTATTTGACTACCTGTCAGAACCGTCGCGTCCATACCCTGTTCCTTAAAAGTTCTCCGAAAAGTTAGCTTTGTGGTGTGAACGCCTATTTCGAACATATACCAAACAAATATGGTGCAAAAGATTAGAAAGAAAAAAATAATTTAGCAGTTGATTTACAAACCAAGAATACGCAGACATTATTTACATTTATGGGCTGTGCAATGGAAGTTCAACTATAGCGCGAGAAGATACCAGGAACTTTATCCTAACCGACGACTTCTTAGTGAAGGAGTATTTGGAAATACGTATCGGAGGGCTCGTGAAACGGGATTAGTTTCAAATACACGACCTAACGCGGGAGCTCCACAAGTAAGAAGAATTTCAGATGATGAAAGAATACTGGAAGCTGATGCAACGGCATCACAAAATTTCTAATGTACTGCATGGAGAAAATCAAGAACTGCTTCCCAATGATTTGGAAATGGGACTTGAGTTTTCTAACTGGTTGCTGGAGTAGAGTTGGAAGACAATGAGTTCATTAGCAGAATTGTTTGCACTGACGAATCTCAATTTACAAGCGATGGGATCACAAATTTTTATAACGTTCATACATATGCTGCGTATAAGCCGCCTATAAGGAGACATAAATCATTTAAACACAAATTCAGCGTCACCTGCTCACATAGGTGTAATTGGAAACAAGTTAATCAGCCCATTCAAATTACCATCTAGGCTGAATTCTACAAACCATCTGGAATTTTTGCGAAATTATTTACCAGAACTATTGGGAGACAATCCACTGATTCAACTATCATAGCTCCATCATATTCCCAACAGGATGGTGCTCCAGCCCACTATGGTCATGAAGTTAACAATTGGCTAGATGAAGATAGCAAGAAATGGACCAGTTCTCTGGCCTACAAGATCTCCTGATCATACAGTAGTAGATTTTCTTATATGGAGAAGAATGAAAGAATATGTTTGTTCAACCAAAATAGCAAATTTAAGTGAATTGGAAAAGCGTATTCTCGAAGCGTCGGCAAAAGTGAGGCAGCAGCTAGCATCAATAAACATTCTCAGTGAAATCCAAAAACGGGCTCTAGCATGCATACAAAACTAAGAAGGACACTTTGAGTACCTGTTATAACTGTTTTAGCACACACATAAAATAAAAATTGTCTAAATCCACTCAAAATTATTTTTCATTCATAACCTTTGGAGCTTAAAGCAAAAAACAATTTTTTTTTTAAATTCTACCTGGTACAGGTTTTCCCAAGTATCATAAAATCTATGGGTTCTTCTGCAAACTTGTTGATGGTTTTTTTCTTAGTATATTGTTATCTTCAAAAGAAGAAAATAGTAAAACATTATGTGTATTACGAATTTTCTGGAGAAAAGTGACCTCCAAATCAAAAATTAGCACGAGTAAGAAAATGGAAGAGGCTTTGAAATTGGGACTCAAATAAGACATCAACCTTATTTAAACGCAGTTACAAAGGCTAGTATTTTTGCTAGAAATAAAGTCCTACTCGAAGTTTCTACCATTAGTACTAACAGGGCAATTTTCGTTAACATTGGTCAGGGTACACCTACTCGTAAGTAAGCCTTTTCATAAATCCTCGATAAATAATGTCAACATTGGAGATAGACCCTTACTGTAGAACGATTTTTTTCTTAGACCATACCGAAGAATCATTTCCTAAATTATCCTTGACGAATTAGGGAACACCCTGAGCATACAGTGACGACAAAATAAATAGCACAGTTTTATGAAAAACATTAATCACATATCAAGCATGTAATTTTATTGTTATAAAATAGTAATGTTGTGCCAAGTTATACATATATTGTTCGCTATCATTGCTTGCAAAATTATTTGTCATAAAAAATTAAAAGTCACCTTAGTTTACTACAGAGAAATTACAATAAATAGCAGACCTTTCTTATTTACTGATCTTTATGATATTTTAAGAGTTTTTTTTATCTCATTTTGCTGAGGTAATAATGTTCTGTTAGTTATATGGACAATTAAACTAAGTTTTTGGTATGGGACGTATGGATTTAAAGGATGGGAGCTTTTCAATATCAGCAATGTCACGTATTTTGGAGTATTCAGGGAAGAAGGTTATCAATGCTATTAACCTCTATAATGAAATAAAATCTGTTCAAAATAAAATGCGAACAAGTTGGAAGCGAAAAATCACAGAATGGACCGATGCATGGCGCCATTGTCCGTCTGACCAAAATGAATCCTTTCATAACCGCACCCAAAATAAAGCAACCAATCGAACAGCTAAAAATCACAAAGAAAAAAAAAAGTTATTCAGACGCAGTGCTAGGAAGAAACCATTGGTTTCGATGCGGAATCGAAAACGACGTTTGCAGTTTTTGAGGGAGCATCTTTACAAAGACCCAAATTGGGATCGTTTTTCGTGGTTCGGCATTGGACCGACTTATCTAATAGAAGATATTACCTACCAAACTAAATACAATGAGATCGTGAATAATGCAATGCTTCCGTTTGCGGGGGAGGAACTGCCGCTGAAATGGAAATTATAACACAAAATACGGCCATTGTCATTGAAGTCATTGAAGCAATGGTTACTGTATCAAAAAATGTACTTCTTAAGTTGCCCAGCACAGTCGCCTGTTCAATCAACTAGATTGAGAATGACCTTGACAAGACAATTCACAGATCTGTAGCTTCGAATCTAAACCAACCTTGGGCGGAGGTTCAGTGAGCTTTAAACACGATACCGCTAGGCCGTTGACATGTTGTCATATCATCAATGTGCCGCCGATGTACTGCTGTTAGAACAAATATGGCTTATCGCACAGATTACTGACGATACTCTTTTATGTTGAATTAAGTACTATTTATTTTGTCGCCACTGCATGTACGCGAATATAAGTATAAATAAATTAACTATGATTTCTCACGTACACATTAATATTTTTTTTTCGATTTTTAACTTATTTGATAGTGCATTGATACTAGCTGTAGCTTGAAGCTTAGCTATAGAGTGCACCCTATTTGATGTATTTCTTGTGGTTCCTTAAATAATTCACGCTTGCTTCATTATTGATATAATATAGGTAATTGTAGATCCATTTCATTTCTTCCAGCAATAAGCAACAGTTTTGAAAAATTTGTAAAGAATATAGTTACAGTATTTCTAAATAAAATTAAATTCCTTAGTTCTGTGTAATTTGGATTTCAAAAAAATAAATCTACTGAAAATGCCGTTTTACGCTTTTGTTCACTATATTCGCTAATCTAAGTCAAAAATGTCACTGCTGCCTGGCCTATTTATTGACATAACTAAGGCATTCGCTATGATCTTAACCACGATATGTTGTTAAATAATATTTACAACACTGGTATTTAAGGGTACATGTTCCGCTGGTTTAAATCTTACCTTAAAAATATACCCCAAAGGGTGAAGAGAGATTATATCAGAAGTGAAGTGAATTATCTAACTCTAGATGATCACCAAGGCTCTGTTTTGGGGCATCTACTATTTTTACTTTACATCAATTCACTTTTTAGGTTAAATTTTAGAGGCATACTCTCTGCATTTGCGCACGATGTGGTCTGTGCTTGTGGCTCAAACAGTCCTCTGAATATAATTTCCGATAAAAACTGGAATCCGAATTTATTGAACATCTAATTTACTGAGTTCTTTTTTACGTGATGTTTTTCAATTTATTGCCGCAAAGTTGTAACAAAACTGAGTTTTAGTTTCACTCACACTTGTGCCCATAGTTATTCTTTTTGCAGTAACACAAGTTTTCAATTTGAAAAAACTAAGATTTCTGCTATATATCTTAATTCGCAGATTCTGCCCTACGAAATCTTTGCCCTCACAGAAACCAATCTCACCCCTGATATTAAGAATAATGAATTATTTTCCCAAGACTTCGATTTACACCGTGACGATGGTCTAGATAAAGAGGAGAATTTATACGGCCGTGGTGTACTTCTAGCTATACACTCTCGTCTCGAGTCTAGACGATTTAAAAAATCGTCCACTGCATTCTTTGAATTTGTTTGCGCTAGAATTCCTATATATTTGTTGCTGTTATATTCGCCCCTCTCAACCAATTCAAGGTTACCAGCTAGCTGTTGATGCAATCGACTGCATTTTTAATGCTGCTGATCCCAATGACGTTGTTATTTTTTTAGGTGATTTTAATCTACCTAAGCTTCTATGGACTCAGACTGATCAGTCCTACTATACAGCAACAAATCCTACCTCTGATAAAGAAAATCTTTTCATCGACTGCCTAACTGACTCTGGTCTATATCAATTAAGTGGTGTCACCAATAACATCGGCAGACAACTCGACCTAGTCTTCGCCACTGATACAGATAACTGCGTCGTTTTTGAAAGTAAACATCTGCTTTCTAAGTTGGATAGTTACCACCCTCCCCTTTCTCTTACGCTGACATATGACAATGGTTTTAATCCCGTTTCCTATGAATATTCTTACAGTTTTAATTTTCATAGGGCTAACTACGCCAAACTGAACAACCTCCTCAGTATGGTCAATTTTAACTTTCTCTACGATAACCCAAACCTTAAGGTTAACGATGCTCTTTCATCCTTTTTTACCGAAATTTTAAAATGTCTCTCCCAATCTGTGCCTTTTTACCCAAAAGGAATCCATCATCGTTACCACCCTGGTATAATAAAGACCTGCGATCTCTTCGCAACAAGAGAAATAAGCCCTGGTATACTTACTTAAAATTGCGTTCCGACACTGATTCCTTCTACTACCAGTCTGCGGAAATAAATTTCTCTGTGCTTTGCCAAACTCTCTATGACAACTATTTAAACCGAATGGACCACACACTCATTTCCGACCCCAAAAGATTCTTTCAGTTCATCAAAACTAAAAGCAAATCGGATAACTATCCATCATCTCTAAATTTTCTTGATAGGTCCTCGGGCGATCCACAAATTATTGCAAATCTCTTCGCAATTTTTTTTGGCCAAGCGTTCGCCATCCATTCCCAAGAGCCAGATCATTGTTACTTTTCCTACTTAAACAGCTGCCCACAAACAACTTTAGAATCAGTGTCTATAACTTTAGAGCAAGTTAGAGATAAAATAATAAAACTCAAAGATGATTATTCTGCTGGCCCTGATGATCTTCCCCCTATATTTTTAAAGGAATGTCAAATGCATCTAGCCCAACCTCTTACAGCTCTCTTTCAGCTTTCTATTACCCAGAGATTATTTCCCTCAACCTGGAAAAGATCGTTTATTATTCCCCTACATAAAAAAGGTAGAAAAGACGATATTTCCAACTATCGACCAATTGCTAAGTTGTCCTGCATACCCAAGCTTTTTGAGAGCATTATCTATGACATAATGCTTTTCCATTGTAAATCTATTGTTTCCCCAAACCAGCACGGATTTTTCAAAGGCAGATCTACAACCACCAACTTAACGGAATTCGTATCAAGCACTTTATGTGCACTGGAATCTGGAAATGAAGTTGATGTGATTGCCACCGATTTCAGCAAAGCCTTTGATAGAATTTCTCATGATATAATCCTTCTAAAATTAAAGGCTCTTGGTTTCCAGATAAACTTTATAACTTGGGTTCAATCCTATTTAAGTGAACGACTTTACCATGTTCTATTTAGGTCCATGGTTTCTGACCCAATTAAAGCCTCCTCTGGTGTCCTCCAAGGCAGCCACCTTAGTCCCTTATTATTTATTCTGACCATTAATAATTTGCTTGTATCATTAAAAATTAATACATATCTGTTTACGCAGATGATATGAAAATATTTAGATATATATCATCTTCCTCAGACAGCCTACTTCTGCAGCAAAATCTAGACAGGTTTTGTACTTGGTGTCAGAAGAATTTTCTTGAGCTTAACGTCAATAAGTGTCAGGCTATATCTTACACCCGTAAATGCCTCCCTACTTCACCTCGTTGCTATCTAATCTTTTATCTGCCTGTTCCCTCAGTGAATGAGTTGCGTGATTTAAGTGTTATATGCGATAAGGAACTCAATTTCCGTTCTCACATTGATAGTATAATAAAAAAAGCCAACTCTGCCCTTGGCTTTATCAAGCGCTGGTCTAAGGAGTTTTCCAATCCTTATGTTACCAAATCTCTTTACATAACCTTTGTTAGGCCTCTTCTTGAATATGCCAGCCAAGTTTGGTCACCCTACTACAGAACTCACATCCTCCGGATAGAAGCTGTTCAACGCAGGTTTTTACGGTTTGCTTTACGTGGTCTTCCCTGGGATGATAACCAAAACTTACCATCTTACACTGACCGGCTGTAACTTATAAATTTACAACCCCCTTCTATACGCCGAAAAGTTGCCGACATTCTCTTTATTCATCAAATTTTAGTAGGTAATATCGATTGTCCTTCCTTACTTCAAATTATTTCTTTTAACACCAATCCCCGCAATCTTAGGTCTGTGCCACTTTTCCGGTTCAATCTTCACAGAACGAATTACGGACACCTGGAGCCAATGTCTAGGATGCTTCGCGAAGTTAACGATATTCTGCCTCTCTTCGACTACCATCTCAGCAAACTCTCCCTCAAGAACATACTTATTTCCACCTATGCCTCACGTCCTAACTTTCTTTAACCGCTGCCACCCTTTAGTTTTTAAGTAAAAATGTAAATAATTAAAACTAACATATGTATTTGCTTGCAATAAGCTTAATAAATCTGTCCGGGGTTGACCCGGGCCGGAAATCAAATCAAAAAAATCAAATCAAATCGAATCATTGAGGCAACACTTTCGGTCCATGGTTAGACATTTTTTTACCTGCGAAATATCTGCTCTACAAAGCTATTGAAAATAATTTACTACGGACTTTTTCATTCCAAACCACAATTTGGAATTGAATGCTAGGGGGAGCTTATATATGTTATATTAATAAAATTCAACCCTTGTTAATACTGCAAAAAAAACCGTTTACATTCCAGTTATCCGCTGTTTCGTGAAACGAAAATTCTGCCAGTACGTCATTTGTATTGTTTCAAAGTATTGAGAACGTTTTTTATCAGCTCAGGAAATTTAAATTTTAGATTATTCGACAATTATAATTTACGTGGTAATCCTTTGTATATGTATATGAATGTACAATAGTTTCTATACCCTATTATCGTATTACAACTTTTTGTAATTATTATACTATTGCTTCATGCCGTTTTTTCAATAAACTTTCTCAGTCAATCCGATCATTAACACTCTCCAATGCGTTTACAAAACAAGTAAAAAATTGACTTTTCGATTTGGCTTTTGTACAGATAGAATCTCATTTCTCAGATATTCTGTTGTGTAATGAAAGGTTTTTAGTACTTATTGTGTAATAACTAAATTGTTACTGCTTGTGTTGCCTATCTCCGTTTATACATTTTATTCATTTCTTTTGATAGTTAAATCTAATACTAGTTTTACCTGTATAGCATGTTAACTATAATATTTACTTAAGGGTCGCTCGACCCACTGCTTTGATTATTGAATATTAAGCTTGTTGAAGTGGCATTAAAATATAAAATGTCACTCATATTAAAACTAAATTTTGAATTTGAATTAAAATGTATGAATATTATGAGGAATACATTTTAATCTAATTCTAAAACCTAAGCTAAAAATATTAAATTATGTTTTGTTTTTTGTTGGATACTTTCTAGCTTAAAATGTAAATTATGTAAATTATTAATATAATTTAATAAATTCCTATGAATTGTTCAAAATATCTTCTATTTCTGTATGCCTATATAAAATAATCAAAGTAAATAAATTAAAACCTTCTCCTCTCCTCACTCGTCTGCTGACCCCAATGACGTCTCACATGAGTTACCCCACCTTCAGTCAATGGTAATAGCCTTCCGCTGTATCTTCACAATTTGGGACTAGGTATCTTATTATAGCAGCTATTGCGTGCAGAATCTTTCGAACGAATGTTTATCCAATTGGTCACTACGGAGTTTAGCTGGAGAGATGTGTTCAACCTACCACATACCACCTGCTTATCAATCAAACTTTCACAAAATCAGTGACTATCTCAGCAGATCCCCCTTTAACTTTCACAACCTAACTATAAATTATGGCTTATCCATTTTTTTATAGAGAGAAATTGAATTCTTTTTCCCTTTATGTTCCGTTTTCCCGCCTTAAAACATCATTTACTTATCCTCCCTGGTATAATCCCTAGCTTCGCTCCTTACGAAATAACAGAAACAAGTTATGGGTTGTTTTCGTTCGTACTAGATCCTTTTCTGACTATTCCAACTATTTTGGTGCTTATCTTCATTTCTCCGAACTTTACGACTCCGTTTACCTGCACTACCTTAACAATGCGCAAGTCAACTTTATAAACGACCCTAAGTCCTTTTTCCAATTTGTTAACTACAAAAGAAACTCCGATGGTTACCCTCCTTCCTTCTTTCAACAACAATTCATCAACCAATACACTTACCATTGCCAACCTATTTGCCAGCTTTTTTAAACAATCCTTCACTAATGATTCCTTTGTACCAGATTCATCCTATTTTAATTACCTACTGAACTCCTCCAATGGCCCACTTCTCTCTCACACCATAGACCTGTCCTATATCGAATATAAGTTACACCAACTTAATGACGAATTCACAGCTGGCCCAGAGGGCCTTACTGCCATATTTTTTAGAATATGCTCCTCCTCTCTTCCCCTTACCCTTTATTATCGCTTTCGTCTATCCCTTTCACAAGGAGAATTTCCTCAGGTTTGGAAGACCTCAACTATCGTCACATCGCTTAACACTCCCATATACTCAAACTCTTCAAAAGTATTTTGTATGAAGTTCTAAGCGTCCAAAGCAAATCACTTATTTCCTTTAAACAACATGGCTTCCTGAAGGGTAGGTCAACCACCATAAATCTCGTTGAACTCGTATCCTTTGCCCTCTCTGCCCTAGCGAATGGTAACGAAGTCTATGTAGTTTCGACCGATTTTAACAAGGCCTTCAATAAAATCTCTCATCGATTAATACTCTTCAAATTGTCTGCCCTCGGATTTGAACCCATACTGTTAAAATAGATATCCTCTTACCTGGAAACCCGTTTTTACCGTGTTCGATTAAATTCAGTCCACTCTGCTCAAATTTTGGCCACCTCTGGAGTCCCACAAGGCAGGCAGCACTATCCTCTTCTTTTTATATTAACCATAAATAGGATTATCAAACACTCTTCTGTTTCCCTTTACGCCGACGATACCAAATTTTTCAAAACCATTTCAACAAGACCTTGATAGTTTTACAATCAGGTGCCTCAAAAATTGTTTAGAACTTAATATCGCCTAATGTCAATGCTTCACCTTTTAGCATAACCGGCACCAATCTCAACCCCGATTCTACCTTCTCCAAAAATCAACCTATCTCTTCCGTTCTATCTCTTCGCCACCTCGGCATTTTGTGTGATAGGGAACTCAACTTCCGTTTACATACGGATGAGGTAATCCTTAAAGCCAACTCGGCACTAGGTTTTGTAAAACGATGGTTTGTCCAAAGAATTCACCAACATACACTTGACCTCAATATTACCTTTGTTCGCACTCTTCTAGAGTCACCAGTCAAGTGTGGTCCCCATGTCAACGTGTTCATATCTAGAGAATCGAATGCATCCAGCGCCGTTTTCTTCGATTTGCTCATCGAGGTATACCCTGGGAAAATCCTTTTATTCTGCCCCTATCAAAACCGTCTCAACCTTATTAATTTAAACACTTTTGAGTAACGCATAGATTGCAGCCGATTTTCTCTTCATTCATCGGCTCCTTTCAGGTTACGCTGAATGCACGTAGCTTCAAAGCTTTATTTTCCTCAACACAAACCCTCGTAATCTACGAACACCTCGTCTGTTCTTTCTACCAACCCAACAAATCTCCTATGGCGCGAACGAACCAATCATACGTATACTATCTTTGACTTTCACAGCACCACTCCCTACCTCAAATCCGTTCTCCTTCACCACTCCAACCAACCTTAGTTTTAAGTTTAAGTTTAAGTCTAATTTTAATTTATAGCTTGTATTAAACCGAATAAATGGGGGTGCGAAGGCCCCTCGATCGCCTGAAACTAATAGACCTACAACCCCTTACAACATGACATGACATACTCTATTGGCA
Source organism: Volucella bombylans (assembly GCA_949129095.1). NCBI lineage: Eukaryota > Metazoa > Arthropoda > Insecta > Diptera > Syrphidae > Volucella > Volucella bombylans. The sequence continues at coordinate 105,922,730 of OX422143.1, read as the reverse complement.
ATATTGATTCTTATCCTCTATTGCAACTCATCTCATTGAAGATAAATTTAGATCTGTTACTTTCTTCTCTATTAATTCTCACCGAACGAATTTCACCTAAGCAATCTCTCCCTCACGACTGCATTCTACACTTTCCTTGCCTCTCATCCACTGTACCCATCTCATAGCTTTTAACAAAATTGTTAATTTTTAAGTTTGACTCAAAATTTTGCCTATATTTAACATAATAAAGCTGTCCTGTCAATTAAGAGCACACCACTACAGAATCCAGTTAACTATCAATTCCACGACCAAGGGTGACATGGCCAATAATTCTCAGTGCGGTGCCTTTATTTACATCTCCATTAAGTTTTTTTTACTGTCCTTATAAAAATGATCCTAGGGAACTGAACAATATATCGAGAATTTTCACGACTGAACGATAGTTTTCCAATGCCCAATTTCCTTCTGTCATGTCGTCCAGCTAGATCCTCTAGGAACTATCAATGTGGTTGCCCTCAACTTCCTTAAACAAAGTTGTTTGATTTTATTGCATTAGAAACGGACGACACTGAAAATATACCCATGGGCAATTGATTGTTCTCTATGATTTAATTTTCGGGCTACTTCAGAAATGTGTGGCATTTAAAACCAAAACTCATAATTCCATACTACTTCTTCCTTCAGTAAACAGTAAGTCAAGCTATCCAATGTCTCAGAGAAGGTCCATGATTCAAATTTGAATTTCTTGCTAAAAACAAATGTGCTCGTATAACTCGTATTTTACTGAAATGAAACTAATTTGAACATGACCTACATAAACAATTTTGTTTGCTTCTTTTATACTTAATTTTTCAACAAAAATGTATTCTTAAATTTGCTCCATAAAATGTCTGTCACGTAGCGTGACAACAAGTAGTTTCTACAAACATTCCATTCTACCCACTCATGCCACCCGTTTGTGAAAATTCTCCAAACAACATTTTCGGTCTGTTAATATTGTAAAATTACTCAGCACAGTCATTTCGAATGCAACAACCTTGTGGACAAATATACTCCGACACTGACAATGGTTCCAACAACAAAGTATCCCGGAACCAACTGGGTATGTGGTCATGCTAGACATCTGTCTACCCCGTAGGTACCCAGCTATAGCAAACAATTCCACAGACATGGCGTTCAGAAGTTGGTCCTACTTCCTGTGCCGTTTAAATTCGGCAGCAGTTTTTGTGAATTATAATTATTGCACTGCGGTTGTTTCCAGTCACGCAGATGGGTTCTTTCTTTCGAGTAAGTAGGAAGTAGATTCAAGCCGGAGCAAGCTCATGAGAATTCCTTCAGGCAATATTGTACTTAATTGTATTAAATTTCTGATTGTGGTTTTACAAATTAAGACATAAGGCATATTGGAATTTCTTAACTGAATACCTACATATGTATGTACACAGGCGTATAAGTGCAATGTGTTGAAGAGTGTGGAAGCATCTTGAAATTCGAACAAAGGATAATTGAACATATTTCCTGTGTCAAGTGACCAACATTCGAGTGGCTAATATACACAAGATTAAATGTTTTGATTTGATGAGTGTTTCTACTCGTATTAGGCATGAGAGGACACAGTTCATCTTTAGAATTGCTTTGATATTGCTCGATATGGATTATTTGTTGGAGATACCGACTAGATTGAAGCAAACACTGTGAAATATTACCTCACTGCTTGAATCGAAATAATTGAAAGCACAACAAGGATGGTACTTTGTCTTAAATTTCAGAATTTCTTGGAATTTAGTTTTGTAAGATTCATCACAAGCAACAGAAAGGAAGTGTGGAATATCTTGTTAACAAGTGACTAAAGAACGCCAGATGTTTCAGTGACAACATACCCGCAAACTATAATACGAGTACATACTCTCAAAGATAAGGACAGTGACCGTGTTTACGTATTCGTTTTCAGTTTTAAGGATGAAGTGTATCATATTCCCCCTTTCAAAGACTCACTTAGGAAGTTTAAATGGGTTTTAAATTACAAACGGTTTTTAAAACAAGTTCGTTGGGCAAAGTAACTTTACCTGTGTCAAAGGCAATTGATTTATGTCTAAATAAAATATCATACAATATATTCATTGGCATCATTTAAATAAAACTCCAGTTACATGAATGAAGTGCTTGTCGTACAAATAGACTTAAAATAGAGGCAAAAGCCTCTGCCTATTAACTTCAACTCTCATCTCCACGTGATGAAGCCTGACAGAATAGTACCACTCCTTGAAGAAAGGTACGAGACGAGAGATGGCGGAGTGTTCGAAACAGACCACGGCGTCCAACGCTCTAGTCAGTTTGAATTATTTAAACCTTTAAAGTTACCTGGAAGTATTAGAAGCCCAGGTCTAAAGGCAGCTCAATAGTTGCGTTGGGTTCCTGGGGTAGAGATGTCGGCGCAAGAATCACCGAATCTGCTGGCACCGAATCGTTTAACCGGTTTGAAGGTGGAACTTTGCCACCGTAGAAAAAAGAGGGTGTTAAAATATCGGGGTACATGTTAAATTTTTTGGAAAATTGGACAGAATGAAAAAATATGATAGGCGCAGTGGGTATTTTGCTCCATGTGACGTGCTGTTGTTTTCTAGGCAACCACTCATCTCACACGATTTCAGATTCGATGCTGTATGAAAGTAAACCTGTACTATTAGGGGGGTAATTATTTTGGAATTACCCAAATTCTCATGCCGATCATTGAAAACGGCGGATTGATTGCGGCGGGACTTCATCGATTCCGCATCCCTTCACTTCCGCAGTTTAACCTTATCATTGAAAACGGCGGATACACAACATTATCGGTCGGTAGAACCTCATTACCGATCTTCTTTAATATCAGCTGTGTTATGTCATTGTAGAATTTTTGTAAAAGGTTTTCCAAATAGGGACTTGACAACTTTGAATTTAATTTGTGAACGCACTCTTTTACTAATCATCAAACTGTCACTGTCAATTTATTCAGTAAACTCAACATTTTCATCATGGTAAAGTACACGAACGAGCAACGTCTGCAAATTATAAAAAATTTCTACCGAAATTCGGAGTCGGTGACTGCAAATTTAAGAGCGTTAACTCCAATTTTCGGTCGTAATTCTTGCCCTAGTAGACAGGCAATAACAAGTTTAGTGCAAAAATTTGAGTCTACATATTCGGTGTGTGATGTTGCCGTGTCAAGGGCTGGTCGAAGTGTCGAAAATATCGCTGCAGATCAGGCGTCCGTAGCAAACGATCCAAATCAGTCAATTCCACTGCGTTCTCAAGAATTGGGCATGCTCAGACCATATTATGGCGAATTTTGCGTAAGGATCTGGGTTTACACCCATACAAGATCAAGCTGACTCAAGAATTGAAGCCGATGGACCATTTGAAGCGACGTACGTTCTCCGATTGGGTTCTGGAGCAGATGCACCAAGATGATGAACTTCATCGCAAAATCATCTTCAGTGACGAAGCTCATTTCTGGATCAATGGGTTCGTCAATAAGCAAAGTATGCGTTATTGGTCGGGTGAAAATCCACATGTGCTTTATTGGGCCATATTTTTTCGTCAAAGATAACGATCGTCACGTTACCGTGAATGGTCAGTGTTATCGCGGCGTGATCACCGATTATTTTTGGCCCGAATTGGAAGACATGGATTTAGACGACATGTGGTTTTCAGTTTTCAGTTTTAAATGCATTTTATTTTCTTAATCATTAACTCTTACATACTAACAAAAAATGCTTAAATGCTAGCTTAAAATTACTTAACAATCTTACACTAACTTACTGGCCCCACACAGGCACTCTAAGCTACTCTAAATTCTTATATCTATGTCTTCCGACTCTATTTACATTTTATTTACATTTTAGCTATAGCTATTTACAGAGAAAACAGATTGGTTAGCTCTGCCTCATTAGTGAGGCTGGTCCATAATTGACGGAAACGACGACGAAATATCTTCTCCATCATTCAACCACCAGAAATGCTGGTGCTGCCAAACGACATCCCTCTTATCGCGATTCCCCACCGCCCTACTGTGCAACTACTCTGTTATAGTTGAGTCGCCTGTCCCCACCTGTATAAGCCACATGGAAGATTAACAGGACCGCTGATATATCCTGGATCAACCCTTTCTGATCTAGGTAGAGGACTGCTTTAGAGAATACCAGCATGGGCCTGATAAGGGCCATGTAGCAGATTACCTTTACCCTCGCATCGAGTTGGCTGGTATATAACAGTCTCTTTGTAAGAGTAAAAGCGCCTTTATCTCTGGCCAGGGCAGCATCTACCTTTTTGCCAAAATGCAGAAACTGATCTAGCCAGATTCCAAGGTACCTGACTACATTTCGACAGGCAAGAGGCTGTCCGTGTTGTCCAATGATTGAGAACTTTCGCCAATTTTTTCTGGTATCCCTAGAGACTCCAGACAACGGCGTCCTAAAGAGAATGGTTTCCGACTTCTGAAAGTTGATTTTCAACTTCCAGTCATCGCAAAATCGTCTTATCTTATCGAATTCACTCTGCAAGAGGGTATTAATGACCTCGATTTTTGGACATGTTCTGTACGCTACCAAATCGTTTGCGTACGCAATAGTATGGGGAAGTGAGCCCATCAAGTCGCTGGTTTTGTTGAATAGGATCGGTGAATTGACCGCGCCTTGCTGAAGACCATTTTTAATTTGAAATATTCCAACAGAAGACACATCACCATTTTTCACGATGAACTGTCTATAAGTTAACATATTATAAAGAATGTACAAGAGTGGTTTACTGATCCCCAGCCTAGTCAGCTTATAGAAAAGACCCTCTAACCATACGGTGTCGAAGGCCTTCTCCAAGTGAGTAAGGCAGGCACCAGTACATTGGGCTTTGCCTTTATTCCATTGGATATCGGATACCAGTTTAGACGCGGCATGTGAGATATCAAGTCCCGCCTTAAAACCGAATTGATTATCCGGAACTACATGTTTGTCCTCAACCCACCTAGACAGAGCTCTATTGATTACTTTTTCAAAAACCTTACTGATATTCGGATGGAGACTTATCGACCGGAGATTCGCCGGATTGAATATATCCTTTCCCTTTTTGGGGATAGGTTGAACGACATATGGTTTCAACAGGATGATGCCACAAGCCACACAGTAAGAGTAAATATAGTGAGCGTGTTATTTTAAGAAATGAGCCAATGAGCCAATCGAAGTCGAGTTCCATTCATAAATGTTTTGATTGTACTTCAAGCCGATAATAAAGTTTTTGAAATATCTCAAATAGTTTGCGTTTTATTTCCTTATTGGAAAACCCTATACTTATGTATGGTGCAGAAGAAAAAATTGATGATCGATTGATCAAACGATTGTTTCTACACTATTTTGCAGTTGCAAAAAAGTGCCGAACTTTGAAGCAACAATCACTGTACAAAACCACATGTCGAGTTTCACCTGGAAGGTTTTAAAGTTAAATACACATGACGGGATCTCATTTCCTCCACGATTTGCTAATGCTTCGTGCCACAAATAGCATATTGGCTGTCCAGTATTACAGTCATGAACTGTTAAGTTATAGGTACACAATGGGTGTTTATAAAAAGAGACTGATGATCTCGCCAGATATTGTTGTAACTCAAACGTTAGAACTTTTATAGATGAGGAGTTCTCAGCTTTAGATTTGTCCATTGCTTTCGATTTATACGCAGAATCTGCTTCAAGATGGTGATCATTTTGCTCCTATGGTTCTCTCGTTCTTCCCCAGTAGCAACGTCAATTTTCATTTTTGAAACTTTACAAATTTTAAGTTCAGAGTGTTGAATGTTTTCGAAAACTTAGAAAATGAAATTGGAACATACGAGTAATTTTCTGAATAGAGCCGAAATAATTCTGCAATTGATAAAACGGTTGAAAAATACCTTTTGGATGTATCGCGCCTTGTGTAGTGCGATTCATAGGATGGGAAACTCTTTATAAATTCAATAATTTCATTTTCTTATTCAGGAGCGTGTTTCTTAGGACCAGGATGTTTTCCATGCAAATCACTTGTGAACGACCCAAAGACTTCCAGCTTTTTTTAACGACTGTTTTGATGAATTGTTCCGATACACAAAGGGTGTATCGAAAACATTTCAGGAAAATAAAAAACCTTTTCCCACATATATCCAAATACGAGTATATTCGTTGGTGTATTTCCTTTTTCTCGGATTGGTAAGGCTATTTTATTTTCTTACAAATTTGGTATCGCCAACCAAAATCAAGCCGGCAACAAAAGCTTCTCTCAACTCTTAAGAACCAAGTTCCCAGTACGATTTAAAAATAAGCTGTTGATTTGCAAACGATATTTTTTTCTACATTTGTTGCGACAATCATCCAATTTTCGTACGGTTCGTTCTCTTACAACTTTTCCAGTTGTAGATATGTATATAGTTCTTGCCGGAGTTTCGTTTTTCTTTTTGCTTTTTCTGTTTTTTTGGTGTTCTCTTCGTCGTTTTCAGAACATAGTGAACCACAATCTCAAAATAAAGGATTTTGTTCTATTTGGCTCCCAGTATTTCTGGTATCGAAGGAAATTTAAGAATCGCCAAATGAATCATCGTTATCAAAACACTGTTTTAAAATGGGGGTTAGATAGAATAGTTGTTCTCAAACTGTAGATTAATCCTAATTGAAAATCTGAAAAACCGCTTATGTCGACATAAGCTACTCTGTCTTATTGCCACAGATATGTATGTATATACAGTGAAACTTCTCTTAGGCTGATAGCCACGGTGAAGGAATTTGTGTCCGCCGAAGGGAGCTGTCCGTATAAGGGAAATATTAAAATGTAAACCCTTGTTTTACTATTCAATTATCACTAAATGATATTTTAATTTAATTATTTAGTTTATATGCATGCATGTCGGAAATTCATTCTACATATGCGTTTGTACCTAGTCCTGTCCTAGATTCTATTGCAAATCAAGCAAAATTTTTATATAATTTATTATATTAATATTAGTTATTAAAAAAATTGTGTGACTCAAAATGACTGCCTTTTTTTAATACAAACTTTCAAACGTTGTGACCATTAAGCAGTAGCGGAACGCACTGCATCCATGAATATCGATGATGCTGCTGCTCCCAATGCTGATTCGAACCCTTCCAACTTTCTGTGAGGAGTCTTAAAGGTTCTCTAGTTGTGAGCACAAAAAATCTAATTGATTCAAATCTAGTCTTCCCGACGGACAATCTTCCGCTCCTACAAAGCCAGTAATATTCGCACTGAGCCATTCTAGTGTGCTTTTTGTTTTGTGCTCCGGAGCAGATTCTTGTTAAGATATCCATCTTTCTCCATTGAAAATAATATTGGTTAATCCCTTCACAACACCCTCTAGTAAATCTTCTTGGTAAACTTTGGCACCAGTGTTCACACTTTTTTCGCAAAAATAGAGGGATGTGAAACTTTGGTGAGATACTCCCCACCAAACCATTAGGGAAGCAGGATGATGGCCACGTTGAATACTTGGAAAAACTTTTTTCGCTTCCTTTGATAACTTAGCATAAATCTTGTCATAAATGTTGACCGACTATAGGCTTTCAAGTGAAGTTCATACCGAATCAGTTTTGACATCTCTGGAAATAATTTTCTACTTCCGAAGGGGATTTTTGCGATTTCGTTAACTCACGCCTATTACTACCGCCCTTGTACGGGCGATATGTGGGCCATCGTTTCTTGGCATGTCCTCTACTTTTGGCAGTTCACCGAAGCGAGCCCGAAAAACAAACATTCTCGATATATCTACAGGTATCAACTATTCAAAACTTTGGCCAGCAGTTTTTCCACACTTATGCAACACTATTATCGCGATCCAATTTTATTTGACGCCCTACTCCATGTTAAAGGATCGCAAGCTGAAACTAAACTGGCTTCTAATCTTTGCGCAGCCATGCATTTGATTTGAGAAAAAATAATTCATGGAAAGACATGTCTTCATACATATGTACATCACACTGCACATTGACTCCTTATGACATAAGTATATAAGCGCAACCTTGTTTCCTGCATAACTAAATATGATCAATGAAAAACGAGTGGTACAAATAAGTATTTATGTATTCATTGATGTGCACATTAGTGTTGAGAACTATAGAATAAAAACAATCGAATTATTCGAAAGTTGCAAAATATTCACTTATTCGATAGTTATCCAAAAATCGTTCAAATACCACATATTTTTCAGAAATCATTCATTCAAACCAGTCGAATGCAAAAAACATTCAAATGTTCGATCGTTGTTCATACGTACTGATTTATTTATTCGAATGATTTTTTTATTCATATGATCTGCGGACCAATGAATGGTTTTTTGGCCTATCCAACTATCGGGGTTGAATGAATGATTTTTTCACTGTTTCGGACTTTGAACTATCGGGGTTGAATATTATGTTTGAAATTTATATTAATGTGTATAATGTATATAGGTTTAATCCCAGCCCCCTTCCCGCCACAGCGCTTTTGACAAAATGGTGTTGGGATGCATGAATATGGATGAATGAATTCGATAGTTGAAAACATTCAGTTATTAACATTCAGAGGTAGTTTGAATGGTTTTCAACGAACATTGCTGTCCGCTACAGCCCAAGGTAATATGAAACACATGCAATATAAATGGAAAAGGAGGTGTCCGTTTTGGGGAGTTTCACTGTACCATTGTCAGCTGTAGAAATTCTCACATTATGACATACATGACACTATAATAACACATGAAACCCTCACTTGTAGCTGTCATTTTGTATCTATTCAATAATTATTAAATTATTTGCTATGCCACACGTATGCATTTTTACCATCCAAGCGCTTATTTTCATTTATTATTTACCTATTCAGTTTCAAATCCTAATTGAATGACAAATATGATCCTATACGTTAATCTAGCCCAAAGCTCTCCAATATCCTTCAGTATCAAATATTGGTTGTACACCTATTCAAAGTTTTACCTTTAATCCAATTATTTTGTTTTTATAAAACAAATTCTCTCACCTACATATAGAGTAGCTCTACAGTGTGCACCCTTCAATTAGAAAAATAAACTGTAAATTGAATTTTTTTTAGGTTTCCACCCTGTTGCCTTGAAACAGGAGCCGAAATTCAATTTGAATCTGTTCGAGTGGAAATCCGAATAATTTAAAACACTGTAGTGATGAAAAGGATAAATGACTTACAAACATCAATAGGCGACTCATAGCTATACAAACATTTGTGGTAAAATCCAGAACCATGAAAAGAAATAAATATTTCCTCATCCATTGCCAGGACTACGAGAAGTTGTCACTATATCAGAAGCATGAACAAATCTTGACTGGACTACAAAAAGAATACTTGCTACGCCACTTAGATAATTTTATCCAAGAGTCAATGTTAAGATATTTATTTATTGAATCGCACTCAAAAATAGACTCCCAATACTTAAAAGGCAGCGCTGGCAGATAAATATGCGAGAAAAGCTCTAACGAAGAGCGAACGAAGGGAGAAAAATAGGTGTAAAGAACAAAGATAATCGAAACCGATAAAGTTCACCTTGAGTCAGACTGCGAACGGTGCAAAACAGAAGCAAATAAGGCGGCAAGAAGAACGCGTGTGTTAGCAGAAGACGCATTGTAACGGACAAGCATATTTCTTTACTTTTTCGAGACACCTTGCACTTTATCCAAATTCAGGTGGAGCTTCTTAAAAATACTCATTTGCAGCTTCTTCTTCCTCATAAAGACAACAACCACCTAGGACTCGACGAAATATTTCCAGAATATACAGAGTACCTACTAGGGTGTGAAGAAAACTCAATATCTTCTACCTAATACCAGGTGAGGCAAAAGGTAATGTCATAATGTAAATATGCCACACTTTTTGCAAATGGTGTCAGGTGTAATTGTGTTTTGACATTTATGTTGTAGAGGGATAAAGAATTTGTTGACAATAAGCAATGGGGCGATACACACCTGAAGAAGGCGGAATTACTGCTACAGTTTATTTGATCAATTCCCACTGGAGATGTCGCTAGAACTGGCCGGCCCCGTATTGCTCGTTCGACCGACATACAGAAATATTCGCAAAAATACTCTAAACCAGGGATTCCCAAATCACCCTTTGGGGTGATTACATAGCTAAATAAATTGAATTAAAATAAAGTGATTGAAAAAAATTTACAAAATCCATAACGTTACATTATGAGCGTTAATAGCGTAACCATACATTTCTGCACTTTATGAAAAAGTAACAGGGTAATTACCAAAAACACGTCTTAATACGTTTCTAAGTAGTTTTTGACATTACTTTAGAAAAGTTGTTCCCTAAAATTATAAATGTTCACTTTTATGATGGCAGACACGAAAAAAACTGCAGACAATACAGTTTGGACTACTTGAAATTTGGATATCAGCACTTGCTGATGTGTCTCATATGTGAAATAGTACTCAGTAACGATGCTATGAAGCCTTCAAAAATGAAGGACCACTTATCAAGAGTACATGCTGATAAAAAAAAGTAAGCCATTGTACTTCTTTCAAGCACTTAAAGAAAAAGTAGAAAAAAGACCATTCATAAGATCGATGTTTACGTTTTACGTCGATGGTTTACGAGCGTCCTATAACAAAGGGTTTTCCAATAGGGACTTGACAACTTTGAATTTAATTTGTGAACCCACTCTTTCACTAATCATCAAACTGTCACTGTCAATTTATTCAGTAAACTCAACATTTTCATCATGGTAAAGTACAGTGACGAAGCTCAGTTTTTGGCTCAATGGGTTCGTCAATAAGCAAAATATGCGTTATTGGTCGAGTGAAAATCCACATGTGCTTCATGAATCACCACTTCATCCACAAAAAAATAACTGTTTGATGCGGTTTGCATGCCGGCGGCGTTATTGGGCCATACTTTTTCGTCGACGATAACTATCGTCACGTTACTGTGAATGGTCAGCGTTATCGCGCCATAATAACCGAGTTGAAAGATATGGACTTGGACGACATGTGGTTTCAACAAGATGGTGCCACAAGCCACACAGCACACGCTACAATCGATTTATTGAAGAGTAAGTATGGTGAGCGTGTTATCTCAAGAAATGGGCCAGTCGATTGGCCGCCTCGTTCGTGCGATTTAACGCCGCTTGAATATTTTCTGTGGGGCTACGTTAAGTCATTGGTTTATGCCAATGCGCCGACGATTTTGGAAGAGCTCAGAGCCAACATTGAACGCGATAAAGCGGCCGTTTCGGCCGAAATATGTGGCCGAGTCGCTGAAAATTGGGTCCAACGAATCGACCGCTGCAAAAATGCCCGCGGTGGCAATATGAACAAAGTCGAGTTCCATTCAAAAATGTTTTGATTGTACTTCAAGTCGATAATAAAGTTTTTGAAATATCTCAAATTGTTTGCGTTTTATTTAAAAAAGAGTTGTCCAGTCCTTATTGGAAAACCCTATAGGTATATCCTTACTAATAGCGAAGTCGGGAAAACCCCATACAATTGGAGAGCAGCTTATTTTACCAGCAATTGCGGAAGTCCTCGACAATGTATTGCATAAGCCCGAACATGATATTATTAATAGGATTCCTTTGATAAATCACACCGTTCAGAGACGAATGGACGAGATGGATCGCGACGTGGAAAACATTTTATGCAATTTCTTACAGACCAACAGATTCTCTCTCCAGTTGGACGAGTCTAGTATATTAGGATATGTTGGATATATTAAAGATGAAAATATGTGCCAAGAACTGCTTTTTTCTACTTATTTAGAGACTGATACCAGAGGAGAGTCGATTTTTCAGGCCGTGGAATGTTTATTTATCGACAAAGCTATTCCATGGAGGAACATTGCTTCTGTTGCGACTGATGGTGCACCATCTATGGTTGGTCGTCATGGTGGTTTTATAGCCCACTTAAAGCGACAACGGCCTGAGGTACTGGTCATTCACTGTGTGATTCACAGATAGCATTAGTAGCAGAAAATCTGAGTCCTATATTCCGTCAGTCTTTACAATATGTTATAAATGCTGTCAACAAAATTCGAAGCAGTTCTTTGAACACTCGGTTATTTGTTTAGCGATGAAGTCTTTACTTGGTTACTTCTGCACACTGAAGTTCGCTGGCTATCAAGAGGCTCTTGCTTAGCAAGATTTTCAGCTATTTTTAATCTGTGTTGGAGTTTTTACAGGACAAAGATCCGAATTTGAAAGAAAATCTGAACAATTTTAAAACAGATATTTATTACTCGACTGATATCTTTGCTGGTGATCTCAACTTGATTAAAACAAAATCAATAATGTCGGCCTTTTTGGGTAAACTCATACTTTATAAACAAAATTTAAGCAGAAAAGAATATTCACAGTTTCTGCATTTGCCAAAATTACCCAAGAAATACTTCAAGACGATGTTATTTTATCATATGTCACTCACTTGGACGCATTACACACGGATTTTACTAAAAGGTTTGAGGATCTCTTAAATTTACAAATTCCTCAATGGATAACAAATCCGTACAATATCACAGCACAACCAGAATTTCAACTAAGGCTATCAGAAGTTCCGGTTGCAACGCAACATTGAAACACAGTATCCTGCATTGTGGAACATTGCTAAAAAATACCGTATCGCTTTTCCATCATCATACCTGGTAGAAAAAGGTTTCAGTGTGGTTACAAACATTTGACAAAACAAAGAATGCGGAGATTTAAGGCTGCAACTCACCAATATTGAACCGGACTTAGCTAGATTGGTAGAAAGTCACCAGGTTCTTCCATCACACTGAATTTTTTATATTTTTTTTTACTTTACTATTTTAATGTTTTTTTTTTTCAAAAAAAAATACTTACCAATTTAAGTATTTTTACTTAATTTATATTAATAATTATTAATTACACTTGATGCTTACTGAGTTTTATGTCTATTTATTTTGCTAACTTTTGATGAGAAAATTATGTCAAGTTTACTCACTTAACCAACCGCAAAGTTTTTAAATTGGTAAGTACTCGTATAAGTGTCAATAGGAAAAGAACTAGAGACAGGATTTTTAAAATAATTTGGCTATGGGGGTCCGAGATTTCAGTTCATTTTGGAAAAGGTGTTTAAGTTTAGTTTGTATTCAACTTAATAAAGCTGTCCGGTGTTAATAGGGTAAACAATTACTAACATCCATGCATATCTGCATACTTTAATACAGATCTTGGTACAGGCTATACAAGATATAATCCTTAGTTTGAAAATAAGAGTTGTAGACTATGCTTCGTAGGAGATTTGATTTAACAAAAATATGTATTTAACTTGTTCGAACCTCTAAACCATATTGATCACTGATTTACTACTTTAGATTGCACTAATAGAGCCGAATATACCTAAAACGGTGTAAGGATAATAGATAGATAGTTTTCTGGTCTATCGTCAACTTACAAGTCTTTCCTAAGAGTTACCTATCTCTACCGTGTGATTTCCTCCAGGTTGCTACCTTCCAGAACTGGTACAATTTATTTTACTCACATCATTCCCTAAACAACGAAGCTACTTTCATATGCAAAAATGATGTTGCAGGACGTGTCGTCGCAAGTCTATGAAGAAAACTTTCACATACTCGTAATCCGTTTTCCGAATACGATGTCGTCTAGAAAGGTGCAACACCGCTGTTGTGCTGTCTTACAGCATAACTTATGTCTGAGTGTAGCAATCTAATTAATTTAATGATAACTCTGCGGCATCCTCGTTTGCATCGTTCTATGCAGCTTTGCAATAAATTCTGAACTTAAATATTCTTTCAGTGCCTCCTCTGACTTTTCTGGGTGTGAAGTTACTCGTACGAGTATTTCCCAAAATTCTAGTACCCAAGAATACATAGAGTGAAGAAGTGATGGCACACGTGTTCTCTGAATGTTTTTGTTGTTTGAGAGATCTGTTGGTATCTGTGTAAATTGTACATCATCCCATTTTATTGTTCTGTTTACGTGCGACAGAATGTAGTGATAAGGTACTTGAAGCTCACAATTTTTCGATTTTGTATCCCCATCTGGTATGTAAAGCTCTTTGATAAAAAAAAACAGATATTTGTGTTAGTCGATAAAGTGAAATCGATTTGGGGTTTGGAAATAAGCTTGGGCCATAAATATTGGCTGCGATAAAGACCTTTTACTGCTGGTATTTTGTATATAATATTTAAATGAGAAAATAAAAAAATTCAACAAAAAAATGTATTGATCATTACATTTCACAAAAGATGTATTTAATAAAAAAAACGGAAAAGATTACAAAACATAGAGAATATTTCAGTATTATGGCTACCCTCACGTCCGCTCTAGAAAAAACATTAAATCCGATTTAAGTTATTACGAGTATGATGTAAATTATTATGAGCCATAGACGAACGTGGTCGACATTGGAGGTAATGCATGTACAATAGAAAAATCTTATCAAAGGGCAAAGCCGGTTTTTGACAGAACTCGTAATAAGATATACAACTCTCTATAAAAATAACATGGTACGCGACATGCATAGTTGACCTAGCCTACTAAATTAACCAGTCAAAAAGGCATCGTATCGAGAGCTAGTAGATGTACCCTGTCAACCTATAATCAAACGACAAGCAGTTAAAGAAGTGTAATGTCGAAACGCGAGTAAACGAGCTAACATTTTAAACATTGAAAAAATTCGTAAGAGATTCGCCCAGGGAATAAATGAGATTTTGCTACAATAGTAAAAGGATTTACCTGCAGTACCGTTCCCTTGCTTGTCACGAGTTATAAAATACATATATCCATAACATTTTCAATGGAAGAAAATCAAGGTTTCATTTCGGACAACTTTATTGATCGACAAACTACTTTCAGGTCGAGTCTAGTTTTACAATTTTAATGTTGGGTTTTTTTTTTACGAACTTAATACTCAAGTTTGTACGAAGACACATGCCGCAGCATGTGTAACGTTACATGGGATAAAGAAAATTTTTTTTAGAAGATGGGATAGAGAGAGAAAGAAAGATTTTTGGGCACAGTGGTAATATCGTTCCACGATTGTTATCCAACTATTTAGAAGAATCAGACTATCTTGGTTTGGCCAGATCTGTAGGTCCAACAATCTAGCTAAGGTCTGTTCTTTTACTGGCATCCAGTTTTAATATTAATTTGCACGTACCGATTGGTGTACATGATATCCTTTTGAGGTAAAATAGGTAGAGTGGTTCCAATTTTGGCGAGTTCATTGGCCCTACAGTTCCCTGGACTGTCTCCGTGGCCCGGCACCCAGCAAAAGTGAAGATTGAACTGCCCTGCCCATGTTATTTAGCCGAGTTATACAGCAGTCAAAAGCCATCGAATGTGCCTGCAATATTGATGAGTATGCCCAGCGCGTATTTTTTCTAATCGAGTGCGCCTACCAGATTTTTAGTCGGTATGCATGTTGCATTTAGAAACAGATGGCATTCGTAAAGCAGTTTTGCGTACATGGAGCTCAACCATTCTTTCCATCCTCTTCAATATGAAGAAATTCAGATTTATAGGTCTGTTGTGTGCAGTCTTCTTTTCCGATTTTTGATATAAAAGCTACTCACACTCTTCGCCAAGGTGTAGGTATAGTATGTATGCTAGTGCCAGGCTGGCATCCCTTCACAGTTACCAGCAGATGGTCTATTACCCAGTTTATATGACAGCTTAATGAGCATTGGTTCAATACGCTCATATAAATACCATTTCAAACCGCATTGAACATATGAGCGTATTGAAGCAATGCGCATTGAGTCATTGCGCTTTAAGCTGTCATATAAAGTAGGTATATATCGTTTTGGAACATGACTGGGTATATTCCATCGTCATTAAGGCGACTTGAAACCATCAAAAGAAGAAACAACATGTTTGATGGCCTCATATGATGCGCCACCACAACCTATGAAATATACCAGCTACGGCGCACAGTGTGTTATTTTGCAGATCTAGTGGAACTTAATTCAAAAATCAAAGTCGGTTGAATGATAATTATTTTTTTTAAGAAGAACTTAACACTCAAGAGGGTATGACTACTCTTAAAATGCCGGAGCACGTGTTAAGTTTTTCGGAAAATTGGATAGAGAGAGAGAGAAAGATATTTGGGCTCAGTGGTAATTTCGCTCCATGGGTGGCATCCAACATTTAATGGGGAGACTAAATTATTAGTGTAAATTGACTTGGTGTTGTATTTAGGCAACCATTCACCCCACGAGATTTCAGTGGCCTGAAAAAATGTCTTTCGGTCACGGCTGGTATTGAACCCCGAACTGTCCGAATGGGAAGTCAATACACTACCACTTGAGCCACGGCCACCCACAAGTAGATTAGATTATTAGTAGACATGACAAAGTAAATAGCAGGGAACCCAAACCATGGCAACAAAGCACGAACATTTTTTAGAAGCGATAAAATAAGCGCACAGATAACAGGCATCAAAATTGAACTCATCCAACATTTTCGAATTTAATTTGAAGCAATATCGAGTGAATATGAAATTGATACACACAAATTTGCAAGTTATGCCAGTGAAACCAAAAAAATATATCTTGAGCATTACGCTTGATATCATATGCCTGCGAGCATACATAAGCTTCTCATCCATTCAAGCTTTCATTCTCCCACTTGGGCAGTTGTCGGAAGAAGCGCTGGAAGCGAGCAATAGGGAATACAGACGTTTCCGCGAGCATTTCAACTTAAATATATTACATAAAGTAAATATCAAAAAATACATATTCATGCGGAACAAGAATAAAGTTCAGCTAGATCTGCAACATAAGACGAGGCTGGAGACTTCACCCATTTGGGGACTTTGACACATGGGACATATGGCTTAGTATTGAAATAATCTACTAAACTGCTTACTTATTACCTTGTTATATTGACCGGTCACTGTCAAGAGAGTGGTGACATGAGAAATCATTTTCTCGGTTTTAGTTATATGAACTGAGAGTCGTACTCGGCCACTCTAGCGCAATAGTCGACTGTCATAGCCACGGTACAATATCCACCACCAGCTACTACGCATCGGCTTATATATACTAAACCTCACCGAATATAGAAAAAAGGTGGAGAAAATGTGTCTGTTAATAATTTCAAAAAAAGGATTTCGCTTCCGTCTTAAGTTTTCGTACTAAAACTAGGGAATGTAACCCAATCATATATTCTATTGCTATTTCCGCTCTTTTTCCTGAAAGTTGAGAGCAACCTTTGTCCTTGTGTTCAGCGCAGCTTTACATGCTTCTATTTTTGTGCCCCTTATTACCGCATGCACTCAACATCAGATCTCAAATTGACAGTGCCAGTCAACGGTTTATGACAGTTAATGCCGGCAACAATGTCTTAAAGTCTCGGAGACAATTTTCGTTGTTGCGGAGATCACATAAATTTTAGAAATAAGTAATCTGAACTCACATAGTGTTAAGATTTCCTTGAATCGATAGTAATTTCTTTCCGTCAAAAATTACCATCGCACAGTCTGTAAGCCTCTATTATCAGATTTAGTAGCGAAAGAATTTTGTTCTCGAACTATTCAATCAGAAATTACCAAGTTTCCCTCGTAGTTCATCTAGGGTTTCCTTTCCAGTAGTATGTGTCCTTTTAGGCAACAGAGTCTTGGAGAGACCAACACTATTGTAGAAATTATGCATAATAAGATGATGGTATCTGTAGAGGCATGGAGACATAAGGCGAATAACTATATCACCAACTTTTAGAGATTTGTTATTGATTGCTTTCCCTTGTTAGATTTCGACATTTAAAACGTACCCGTCACTCGTTGTAAGCTCATAAAGCTTTATCCCATATCTCGCTCTCTTTCATTTAATATACTGCCTGAAACTATGTCGTCCTCTGAACAAAAGAAGAGATTCATCCACCGTAATATGTTCCTCAATACAGTAGGCTTTTTGAAAACCTTCCAAGAAAAGCTTCATCAACGGTTGGATTTTCCTCAATTTAGTTTCACCACCTTCCCCAGTAGAGCAGCTGAAGCATCTTAATAGTTGTTCATATCGCCGACCGGTCATTGTATACCGAAATATTGGGTGATAATATAACAGGGTCATTAGAAAAGAGATCACGAAGCTTTGTCAGTTTAACTTGTGCTTGAAGCAAGCAAAGCCCAAGGAACTTAAACACCTTTTCGGAATGCGTTGGCTTGAAAACAGTAAAACATGCAAGTCTGGTTTTATGACCATAGCATGAGCATAGTTTTTCTCCATAAGCATTTATCGAACTCACAATTTTGTCAACTATGTTCGATCCAAATTGTTGAAGTAAAACATAAATTTTAAGCCTTGATCTATATTTATTGGATATCGTTGATATCGGGCTAAAATTTCCTAGAAATTTATAATGTTATTTACATGTATTTATTTATATGAGTAAAATTCTTACAAATGTGTCTTAAAACAATATATCTACGTTTAATTCTTCAGACCATAATAGGATCCACATTCATCCTTGGTGTTCCCCATCCATCTCCCTGGTTGGCTGGCCTGCTTCAGATTGCAAAGTGATGCCAGGTTCGTCAACAGTCCCCCCCGGTAAGTCGGTTTAACCATCCGGCTTAGCGATTTCAGAAGAACCACTTACATCCAAAAGAGCCAATTTTGATACAGGTCTCAAGTAAACCCGTGTTTTTGTTTCAACGAATGCGCTTCTTATAATGCCATCATTGCCATTGATTGTTTTTATGATTCTTCCTTTAGGCCAAAAATTGCTGGGGTTATTCTATGACGACAACAATGTCATCTGTGGAAACTGCCTTCTGGGTTTGAAACCATTTTGTCCTCCTTGTAAGGTCAGATAAATAGGTACTCTCTTATCCACCTGGGCCAGAAGGAATACCCAAACTGTTCAATGATTATCCAATTTCGTTTTAAAATACAACCTTCATCACTGCTTCGCCTATAGGTTTCGTTCCATTGGAAGACCGTAATAAAAAGTGGTTGGGTGTAAGGGCTTCTTCATCTTGACCATTCAATGGAACATAAGTGAGTTGACATCATACGTAGTTAGCAACACTTCGTCCCTTGGATTTCTCGTTGACATAATCGCCGCCAGTGTTTGCTTGACTGAGCGGACTAAACGTTCCCAGCTGCCACCCATATGTGGCGATGCTGAAGGAATAAACGTCCACTTAATACTTCCTTCACCCATACTTTCGACTAGCCTTTTGCCATCAATTCGCTCAGCCGCTGCTCTAAGTTCCTGACTAGCTCCTCGAAAGTTCGTGCCCTTGTCAGCTTGTCAGTGTATCCTCTTCTCGCTATAAATCTTTGTAGCGCTAAAATGCATGAGTCTGCTGAGAGTGTGTGTGCGACTTCTATGTGGATAGCCCGCACTGTCAGGCAGGTGATAAGCACCCCCCCATCGTTTTTCCGTTCGCCTTCCTACCGCAACTGTTATTGGTCCAAAGTAATCCATTCCAATGTATGAGAATGGTCTTGTAAACGTTTTCAACCCCGCTGCAGGAAACTCACCCATCAGTGGAACCAAGGGCTTAACTCTTATATTGGAGCAATGTTGATATCTTCTCTGTACCCCTTTAAGTAAAACTCTTAGACGAGGAACATAAAACTTTTGGCGGATCTCATTAACGACTGTTTCATTATACTGGTGATGATACTTACGGTGATAATGGGTTATAATCAAGTATGTAATGTAATGATTTCGAGGCAGTACAATTGGTCTTTTGGTATCTAGAGGGGTATCTATGCACTCGTCAATTTTGCCCCGAATTCGTATCACGTCTTTGCTGTCTAAGTATGGCGTCAATCTGTAAAGTACACTAGATTCTCGCATACCTTTCAATGTACTCAATAAATTAATTTCATCAGAAAAGTTTTCTAGTTGAGCTTGCCAAAACAAATAGTTTTCAGCGTTTTCAGAAAATGTGAGCTCTGAATCCGATATATTTTTTTCGAAATTTTTGAATAAATTCGAAAACCTTGGACAATGCGATTAACAGTTTTCTACAGCATCAAAATCTGGCGATATCGATAATTGATGTTGTTTTTCGATGTTGGTGAAGTTGGATAATATCAGTGGTCAAATTTCTTGTAACCTCACATTGTGGCCAGTGCTCTTCTGACTTCCAATAAACCGGACCAATAAACCACAGATTTTCAGAAAACCCATGGAGATGCGTACGCGATCTTGTAGTTTCATCAGCAGCATTTAATTTTGAAGGAACCCATTTCCAAGATTTCATATCAGTTTTTTCGAGTATTTCTCAGACTCGAATTCCAATTGCCTGCTTATACTTCCGATTATCTGCTAGTATCCAGTGGATAACCGTCTTGGCGTCAGTCCGATACACATGTCTTTTAAAATCGATAGTGTGAGTAGATGCCAACCTCGTTCCTAACAGTGCTGCTTTCAATTCCATTCTAGGTATGGACAGTGGACGTAAGGGAACCACTTTTGTTTTTGATAATGTAAGACAGCATTGTACTTTTTCTCGATCTCGAATTCTGAGATAGGCGACAGCAGCATATGCCTCTTCACTAAAGTTACAAAATATATGGAGGTCAATTTCCTTAGTATTCGTGATTTTTACATCTGCTAGGTATCTTCTTTGGATTTTAATCTTGTTTATCATAGGAAATAATTGAATCCACTTATTCCATATAAGAAAATGTTCATCTTTTATTTCATCGTCCCATTCTATGCCAGATCTCCAGATATTCTGTAGTAATATTTTAAGGTTTATCAATACATTTGCGATTAAACCAAGAGGATCATAAATTTGCATCAATACGCATAAAACCTCTCTTTTTCTGGGTTTATTTTCGCCTGATAGCAACTCCTCTTTTATTTTTTGCTTGTCGAAAACAAAGAAAAACTCATCGCTATGTGGAGACCACCATAATCCAAGTATTTTTTCATCGTCGGCCATAGGTTCGAGTATATAAATTGCTTCATTTGACGAATGTACCTCAAGCTCTCTCATGACAGCCTTGGGATTTCAAATCCGCCAATGCTATGAACATAAATGACGTCCTTTGATACTTTCAATGCTTCCTCCTCACTGCTAAAGCTAGTAATGTAATCATCCACGTAGTGGTTTTGAATTATTGCATTTGCCGCATCTGGGTGCTGATGCATATGATCTTTTGATTTTTGTTTTTTACATACTGAGCGCAATATGGTGAAAAAGTTGCTCCAAATGTCATTACTAATAGCGTGTAAACTTCAATTTCATTCGTTTCACTATTTTGCGACAAAAAGTCTTGATCTTCTTTTGCGATTCTAATTTGGTGAAACATTTCCTTTATATCTGCGCGTACACCGATTTCTTTTTCTCGAAACCGAAAAAGGATCCCAAGTAATGGCGCAGTTATATCAGGTCCTGTTAGCAACATAGCATTGAGTGATACTCCATTTATTTTAGCGGCTGCGTCCCAAACAATTCGAATTTTACTGGGCTTATTCGGGTTAAATACCGGGAAAATTGGAAGATACCATGTTTTATTGCTGGCAAACTTTTCATCTGTTTTAATCTGTTCTGCGTAACCTCTGTTTATATAAGACTGTATTACTTCAGAAATACTGGGTCGCAGACTGAGTTCTCTCTGCATTCTTCTTTTGAGGCACAAAAGGCGTCGTTCTGCATAAGATTTGCTGCAGGGTAGTTGAACATTCATATACTTCCATAGAAGTGGCACTTCGAATCTTTGTCCAAATCTTCGACTTTTTTTCTCAAGTATTCTTTCCGCCTGCTCCTCCTCTGACGAAAGTAATTGCATTCTTTTTGTTCCAATGCTTTCAACAGCGAAGTACTGCCTAACAGTTTCGTTTACAATTTGGTCTTCTCTTTGGCACTCGCATATGTGAACGTGGCAACTAGTTTCACTTTGTTGGTTTTTGTATTGCCCAAAAACGACCCAAACCAATATAGTTGTAATTGCTACTGGCTCATTTCGATAGCCTTCCTTTATTTTAAGCGGCAATCCTAGCTTCCAATGTTGTAATCCAATTAAAATCCTTGGTTGCGCATGAGCGTATGGCCGGATCGGATATCCAGCAAGGTGTACACTGCTTTGACAAATATTCCCATTTAATAGTTAGGAGGGGCAGTGCTAAAGTGTTGACAGTTCTCACACCAGAAATAGTATATTTCTTCGTCAATGCCAGCGATTTCAATCTAAATGCTTCGAGAGTTTTCTTCTGTACGAACAGTATTCGATGTCCATTTTAAATTAAGGGTTGCGTATTTGTCATTTATATTCAAGTCATTTGCTAATTTGTCCTCTATTAATGTCACAGATGAACCATCGTCTAGGACAGCAAACGTTTCGATTGATTTATGCTCTCCGTACACAATTACTGGAACGATTATGAACAAGAGAGCATTATCTATTCCAGCCGTGTGATGGACTAGAGATTGGACCACAGCTTCGGATGTGAGATCGTTTGGCTCTTTATTTCTATGTAAAAGCCTATGGTGTCAATAGGAGCAACCTTGCTCTCCGCACACTTTCGAAGATAAGCATCGTTGTCTATGGCTTCGAAGGCAAATGCGCCACAAGTGTTTTTGCTCTATCAGCTCCCATCTCAGTCCCACTGTACAATTGGAGAACCACGCACACTGCTCCACAATTTTTATCACAAATGCGGAAATTTCTTTTGGTTGGTTCATGCAAGTTTAAGTATGATGGTTCATGGTTTCTTCTATTGACTTTAGTATCATTCCCGATACAGCTGAATGGAGTAACTTCGGTGGCAGCTTGTCCGACAGAGAAAAGCCATGAATTAAATGTTTGTTTATAAATACCCCAATTCAGCCGTATTTGTGGAGGCAATTTACCCACTAGTTCCTGCAGTAAAATCGGGTTATTTATGTGTGAATGCAGTTCGGTCATTTTCATTGTGGCACATACATTTTCCACGGCCAGTGCATACTTGACAATGGTGTCTAGTCTATCTGATTTCGGAGGTGGATCTTGACGAATTTTGACAAGGAGGGAATTAATTATTGTTTCAGGTCTGCCGAACAACATGCGCAGAGTTGCTATTATACTTGAAACCTGGTTAGGGTGGAGCAAACAGCTCCGGACGTCTTCTAGCGCTTTACCTTTGACACATCTTTGAAGGCGAACTTGAAGGCTGGTGGCTTGTCAGTTTGGGGTACTCAATACTCGTACTTCCTGACATAATTCCCTGGCTTTTCTATTGGGCAACTTCGAGTACCCCATGTGCCACGGCAGTATTAACTGGGTTAAGTAAGACTTACGGACCTGAATACAATCGTCTGTATTCTGTTTAGGAATAAGCCCAGTGCCCATGTTATGTTGAGGTTATGTGGCGTTTTTTCAGCATTTGGTTTGAAGGCGACATCGAATGTGGTGCATCGATTTATATGCGAAAAATGTGGGGCATCATTTACTTGTGTTTGATTTTCGTGTAGCGACACTGATTTTATCCATTTATCAACGCGTTGTAAAGGCTTCATAGGAGGCTCTGCTAGCTGCAGACTTTCGTCATCATCAGAAGATAACTCTTCGAGAAATTGATATTTTTTGGAGATGTATTCCCGGTCCCTCTGCTCTTGTAACATCCCTCTCTTCTTCCAGTTGCTGGAGTTGAAGCGAGATTTTTCTCTGTGCTGATGCTTTGGATTTTTGTGAAGAAACTGAAGGTGATTTTTTGTGAATACTTTCTGCACCTGCATTGGATTTGGGAGGTAAGTGGGCATTCGCTGAACAGCAAGATTGGCATTGTCTACAAGTCCAGATATGAGTTTCTGTATTTTCGGCGATTTCGGCGTAAGTTAGATGGTAGACATCTCGACGCACTTTCCATTCAATGCGATTAGTAATTGCATCACGAAGGCACGAAACACATATTTCGTTTATAGATACATGCTCAGTTTGAGGAATTGATGGCGAAGGGTTATGAATTTTTGATGGCGGAGGTGTGCGTTTCATATTAAATGTAGTAAATAGGATGTACTCAAAAAGAGCTGGATGAAAGTGGAATTTGGCGCAGGTGGATATTGAATATTTGAAATTTTAGTTTGTTGATGTAAAACAATTTTAAGCCTTGATCTTTATTTATCGGATATCGTTGATATCGGGCTAAGATTTCCTAGAAATTTATAATGTTATTTACATGTATTCATTTATATGAGTAAAATTCTTACAAATGTGTCTTAAAACAATATTTCTACGTTTAATTCTTCAGACCATAATAGGTTCCGCATTCATGCTTGGTGTTCCACATCCATCTCCCTGGTTGGCTGGCCTGCTTCAGATTGGCAAGTGATGCCAGGTTCGTAAACACAAATATTTGGTGGAAAACGTTAAGGGGGGTACATTTTTAGTCCTGCACTCCACTAATCCCTGCATCGAAATTGAACTGAGGTATTATATTTCCTTGGTATTTTCAAACCATTTGCCATCTAATTCGGTTTCTGAAGTACTTCCCTTCAGGATAAGTACTGATCCTTCAGGATAATCTTGAATGATTTCATCGCCAGATTCTGCCTCGGTGTTGTGCTGGTCATCTCCAACAACTTGGTCAACGCGAGTTACTTTCAGGCTTGCCGCTGGTGAAGTTTCTCGAGACTCTTCTAATTGATCATCCTGTTCCGGTTGATAATCAGGATCGTCGCTGAATGTCCCATCACCGCTAAATGGATGAAGTTGAGATTCGTCATTGGAATCATCCGAAATTTCACTAAATAGCTTCAAAATTTTCTACTTTTTTTTATTGTAATTCGATGAGATGGGCATCATTTACCTTATTTTCCACTATTTCTATAAGAGGGCTCAAATACGACCGTTGTCTGGGGACACTCTAAGCTAAATGCATTGAAAACTGACGGTATATGACGGCTTGATCACGCGAAATGCAACAAGTTTGTGCAAGTTTTGTAAAAAGATAAAAATGATTCCGCAGGTCACAGTGAAGTGAAAATTGGACTCCGGTAGACATATAACTCCGGTATGGACATATAATGTACATACCTCTAGTCGGGGTATCCCGTCTTGTCATAACAGACCTTAAATTCTTTGATGGCATATGCCGTCATGACCCGATACTTTCCTTAACCATTGACGGAATATGCCGTGTTAAGATCAATACCTTCGTGGGTAAAAGTGCCATTCAAACACATGAAGCTTATCCTTTAGATACGTCTCAAAGCCATTTTAATCACCAAAAATACTTCAATGTAATGAGAACGGATGGTTTTTGTATAGCTTCAGATACATAAGTTTTAACTATGACACAGGAATTTATAAACCCGAAATTATCACGAATTTTTACTTACCCCTTGCTTCATGCGCCACTAAATGCAAACACATAGTCAAACTGCCACATGCTGAGAGGATTATCCTTCTCATAAACACCCTTTTCGTGTTGTTCCGAATGGCAGAAAGTATTTCCTATACGGACATCGATTTCTCCCCTTTTAGTTCAACTGTCCACTATTAATTCCAAAGAAATCCGTTAAAACCCTCTGGCTGTGTTCTACTAAACGTCGGCAATACGAGTACTGCAACCTCATTCTGTATTAATTGCAAAGATTAAAGCGTCAAATTTGTCGCTGTCATTATCTCAGAGAAGAAGAAATTGTTGCTGCCATTTGAGAAAAGTCTCGACCACATTCCTCTGGTGCAAATAACATAGTAGCCAGACATGCTCAAGCACCCTTAACATGGATTAAGTGTACACGGAAGAAATGCACGAGACAACATGCGATGATCATCAAGAGAAACCCCTCTTGCTGAAGCACAAGGACTTAAAGGCTGACAGTGTGCCTTCTTGCATCCTCATACTGCACCAGATAACAACACGTCTAAGGAGGCGACGAAAAGTATGCAACGAAAGTCGGCAAAATCCAACTATGGACTTTCTAGAACAGCGTTCGGAAACTTTAAGCGAAATTCACTTTGCAGATTTTTTTTTATCTTGCAGAATTGGTACTTGCCTGTAGGAGCTCAAATATACTTTCTGTCTTTGGGAAGAAGGAAAACAAAAAGTCCTGCAAACTTTTTTTCTTTGAAATCATTCTTCGCTTCGTTTAGATACATATATACGTATACATATATCCATTAAGGGACACTAACTGAAAACGGCAAACATCACGACCATAGGACGTGCTGCAAACATTTTCAACGATTCATTCTGTAATCCTTTACCCGGCAGAAGCAGGAGGTGGAGACAAAAAATCACGAAACCAAACTTAAACTGATGTAGAAGTGTTTATGTTTCTTCCTCACTTTAAGAGGGAATAAGTTTGCGTTGTTTAAAATGAAATTATGTCTGCTAATTAGAGGAATGTTTCTCATCCAACTTTGTGGCTGATGTAGAATTTTTTCTTCAAGAGGGTTCACTAAAATATTTTCTGTTCTGCTCAAAGAAGATTATTAGCATTTAAGTTCGCTACAAAATCTCACTCAAATCTAGAGGTTTAAATTTACATAAAATTACGAATTTACATAAATCTTATAAAGTTGTGAATCTTTAAATTCCAGGAAAAGTGAAGAGAAGATTGATCTGACTTTGAAGCACAAACGGCAAAGCTCTATGATTAAATATGGAGAGGTCTACTTGTCATAGTCAGTAGCACCTTACTAGCAAAATAATCAGGCTTCTTCATTTGCCTACATACCTCCTTGATCAAAAAGTTCCAATTCAAAATTAAGACTACAAGTTTATTCATCTAAATCTATATTGTGCCCTTCAAAGTAATCCCCATCGACTGCAACACACTTACGCCAGCGCTTGATCCAATCCTCGAAACATTTTTTATATTCGGTTTTCGGTATGTTCATCAGTGCTTCCTACGATTTTTCTATTACTTCCTCTCGGCTACTGAAACGCGTTCCCCGTAGTGGTTTTTTAACCCGACTGAATAGAAAGAAATCACAGGGAGCGAAATCAGCTGAATTCGGTGGCTGTTGGATGGTATTTGTTGCATTTTTCGTCAAAAACTTACGAATAATAATGGCACTGTACGACGGTGTGTTATCATAGTGCAAAATCCACGTGTTTTCTGCCCACAATTGTGGTCTCTTTCGGCGAATTGCTTCACGCAAACGTCTTATAATGCCCAAATAATACTCTTTGTTTACTGTCTGGCCTTCTGACAAAAATTCGTGATGCATTACACCGTTGTAATCCATGAAAACCGTGAGCATTGCCTTCTTTTTTGACTGAAAACGACGTGTTTTTTTTGGTCTCGGCTCATTCAGTTTCAGTTTTAAATGCATTTTATTTACTTAATCTTCAACTCTTACGTACTAACAAAAAATGCTTAAATGCTAGCTTAAAATTACTTAACAATCTTATACTAACTTACGGGCCCCATACAGGCGCTCTAAGCTACTCTAAATTCTTATAACTATGTCTTTCGACTTCATTTACATTTTATTTAGGAATACTTATTTTCTATACTTGAGGCTAAGAAAAAAATTTATTTACAAAAACTTAGCATATGGACATTTTTTTTTATAAAAACTTAATATCTAACTTAAAATAAACCTTAGCCTACCTAACCTAAATGTACAATACACACATAAACACACATAGACATTATACACAATCATATACATATATCAGTATACACCTTTGTATACACTGATATATGTATATGTTTCTTAAATGCTAACCTAAACCTACTCGTATGTAAGCTGGCCATCGCTATTTACTGAGCAAATAAATTGGTCAGCTCTACCTCATTAGTGAGGCTGGTCCGTAATTGACGGAAACGACGACGAAACATCTTCTCCATCATTCAACCACCAGAAATGCTGGTGCTGCCGAACGACATCCCTCTTATCGCGATTCCCCACCGCCCTACTGAACCTGAGGCGATCCACACTGCCGTGTGCGACGTCTCTGTCGTAGTTGAGTCGCCTGTCCCCAGCTGTCCGAGCGACATGGAAGATTAACGGCACCGCTGATCTATCCTGGATCAACCCTTTCTGATCTAGGTAGAGGAATGCTTCCGGTGGAACGAAGCCGTCAGAGCGCACACTCTCGTGGTAAAGGTAATTGGGGTAGTAAGCCCCAGATATCAGGTTATTCGTCGACGTCATTGCTCTTGCAATGTGCCTTCGAGTCAGCTTAATTACGAAGTTGTCCACTCGTATTAGGTTCGCCCTGTTGTAAAGGATAAAATTTTTTGTACTCCGACTCTGGTGTTCTATACAAGCGAAGACAGGCCCTAAGGCAAGCCCTCTCAAACACCCGAATCTTTTCCATTAAGCTTGCTCGTACATTGAACCACACGGGACAACCAAATACCAGCATGGGCCTGATAAGGGCCATGTAGCAGATTACCTTTACCCCCGCATCGAGTTGGCTGCTATAAAACAGTCTCTTTGTAAGGGCAATAGCATTTTTAGCTCTGGCCAGAGCAGCATCTACATTTTTGCAAAATACAGAAACTGATCTAGCCAGATTCCAAGGTATCTGAATACATTTCGACAGGCAAGAGGCTGCCGGTGTTGTCCAATGATCGAGAACTTTCGCCAATTTTTTCTGGTATCCCTAAAGACTCCAGACAACGGCGTCCTAAAGAGAATGGTTTCCGACTTCTTAAAGTTGATTTTTAACTTCCAGTCATCGCAAAATCGTCTTATCTTATCGAAGTTACGCTGCAAGGGAGTATTAATGACCTTGATTTTTCGACCTGTTCTGTACGCTATTAAATCGTCTGCGTACGCAATAGTATGGGGAAGTGAGCCCATCAAGTCGCTTGTATAAATGTTGAACAGGATCGGCGAATTGACCGCGCCTTGCTGAAGACCATTTTTAATTTGAAATATTCCAACAGAAGTCACATCACCATTCTTCACGATGAACTGTCTGTTGGTTAGCATATTATAAAGAATGTACAAGAGTGGTTTACTGATCCCTAGCCTAGTCAGCTTATAGAAAAGACCCTCTAACCATACGGTGTCGAAGGCCTTCTCCAAGTCAACAAGGCAGGCACCAGTGCACTGTTTCTTGCCTTTGTTCCATTGGATATCGGACACCAGTTTAGACGCGGCATGTGAGATATCATGTCCCGCCTTAAAACCGAATTGATTATCCGGAACTATATGTTTGTCCTCAACCCACCTAGAGATAGCTCTATTGATTACTTTTTCAAAAACCTTACTCATATTTCCCTTTTTGGGGATAGGTTGAACCACCGCCGTTTTCCAATGCACTGGATAATGTGCATTATTCATTGCATTATTAAACAGGGTGGTGTAAATGTCCAACGCTTCTAGAGGAAGATGTCGAAGCACGATGTTCGGAATACCATCGGTCCCCACTGATTTCTTAGCCCTGATTGTGTCGAAGATCTCACGGAGTTCTTCCTTCGAAATTAACGGGGGTAGGTCACCCTCTCTGGCAATGACATTATTGGCCATATTTTCGTCGCTGAAACGGGTGAAACCAGAGCCTTCGGATCGCCAGTTCCCTATTTCATTTCGAATGCAGAAGTCGTGCACCAAAACGCGATTGTCCAGGTCGTAATTAGGGCCAATTGTATCAGTGGCCTTGTATACTTCCTGGAAAGTCGCCCCTATGGTCGACGACTTCAGCGTCCTAATCTCCGGATCTTGTCTGTCAGTTAACTGTCTGTACAAGTTTTTGAGTCTTGACAGAAGTCTACTTTTCTGTCGGTGCAGTGCGTCAATAGTAGGATTGCGGAACAGGTCTTCGTTAGTCGTACGTCGATACCGCGGTATTGTAGTGTCCATAGTTTGTTTAATTGTCTCGTCCATTTGTTTTATGTAATTGTCGATCTCCTCGTTTGACAAATTGCTATTGGACGGTGGGTGGATCGTGTTCGAGGAGAGCGCTCTTTTCAAGGTTGTAAGAATATCTTTGGACAAACTCCTCCAATTCCGCAATTTCGTTGGGAACTGTAATTTCGGTGCTAAAACCGCAATGGTCACTGTCATACACGAATGTGCGCAGACAGTTTAGCGTTTGTAAATTCGTACCTGTCAGTCGTATGCGTTCGTCGTACCGTAGATCCAAATAAGACCCGCCTCTGGTAAACGACGGGTTATCCGTCGCTTTATGACCGAGTCTGTACATGACATCGTGCTGACCCCACCAATCGAGTAGTAGGTTCCCTCTAGTATTTGGCAATTTATTTCCCCAATCTCTGTGTCTAGCGTTGAAATCCCCGCCGATTATAAAATAATTCTCCCCCGATACCAGCCTTAGAAGTCGAAGAAGCGTGTCGAGCTCTGTAATGAATAGGGTGGATTGTGAAGCCTCAGGTGCATAAACAGAGGCCAAGTACAGCCGCTTTCCACTGCGGAGCGGTATGTAAATGACGATTGCTTCCAACACCCGGAACCTGCGCAGCACTCCCTTGTACACTCTGTGAAATTTTATACCTTCTTTAATAAAGATCGCGACATCGCCTCCACGTTTGGATCTGGGCCAATTTCTTCTTCTATCAATATAATTATTGTACTCCAGTTTGTGCTTATCGGTTATCTTGGTTTCGCTAGCGAAAAGCACATCAGGAGTTTGGTCTTGTTGCAATTTAAACATCGCGGCTCTTCGTTCGATCCTAATCAGTGAATTAACATTCACCGCAAGGACCTTCAAAGTTTGCTCCACCATGTACCCATTACGTCATGCGTTGCGTTAGGCCCGGCAGCAGCGCGTAGATCTCGTCCACCCGCTTGGCCTGTTCTTTTACTTTTGTCTTGGCTCATTTGGTGAACGCCATTCACTTGCTTGATGTCTGGATTGCGTGTCGTACTCATAAACCCACGTCTCGTCTCCAGTAATGATCCTTTTGATGAATGTGGGATCGGATTCAGCCTCGCAAATCATCTCCTTTGCCACGTCAACACGGTGTCTTTTTTGCATGAAATTGAGGTCTTTTGGCACCAACTTTGCTGCTACACGACAGAAACCCAAATCATTAACCAAAATGATCCATAAGCAATGTTCAAATCCTCCGCTATCTATCTGATGGTTAATTTGCGGTTATTGACCAACATTTCTTTTACTCCATCAAAGTTTTCGTCGGTTTCCGATGTCGATGGTCTGCCACTGCGTTCATCATCTTCGATTGACTCACGACCACTTTGGAACCGCTCGTGCCACAGGTAAACGACCGTTTTCTTTAGAGAATCGTTGCCGAAACACTTTTTCAACATTTCCAACGTTCGCGTACCATTAAATCAAAAATTGAGAAATTAATTATAAGTGCCCTATCTTTTTAAATAAAGAACAGCGTATCTAATATGCTCTGCATTTTTTGTTATTAGTAAAATGAATGAAAAGAAACAAAATTTAAGAAGTTTATTGAAATTAATAAAAACTTAATTGCTAGGAAACAAACGAATATTTACACTCCATAAATATTTATTCTTGCTTTTGGTCTTCATCCGACCTTTGTAAATAAAACCGCAGGAAGATAAGGGCATCGAGAGTATCATCCCCAAGACGGCTTCTAAATTTGTTGCCCATATAACTGGCCGCTGAAAAAGCTCGCTCTGCTTCTACGCTTGTTGGTGGAATGGACAGTTAATATTTGTGAATTAAATCCAGATGATGTTCTCGGGTACCTCCATTTTTAAAGAGGCACGCTGTTAAATCCGATTCTGTTTGTGTTTCTTGTACAATGGTTTGCATAGTTTTTTTTATTTCTGCTTGTAGCTGATCCTTTAATGTAAGTTGGATGGGTGGTTCTTCTTTATCATTGACAATATTAGAAATGTTTTGGTGTTGGTTACTAGCAGCAAGTCTCTCAATTAATGATTTTATCTGTTTTTTAATCGTAGCTTGACTAGGTGAGAAGAATACTTCACCAGAATATTGTGTTGATGGATTTTGGAGATAGTTTAGCAAACCAGTTAATTCCTTGCGACGTCTTTGTTTGATTCTTTCTGACAATGATTTTGTCATTTTTTTGGCCAAAATTATATTTTTGCTGACCAATTGATCGAAACAAAATCTTAATGCTGCATCAGCTGTACACAGATTTGATTCTTGGATTCGGCAGATTGCTTCAAGAGCTAGTTTTAATGGAGTAAGAACATCGACGATTTCACCTGCTAAATCAAAATCAGCATCTTTTAGCTGAACAAAATGGTTGAGATCAATTAAGGCCTTTTGAATGCTAGTTTTCAGAAGGACGAATCGTTCTAGCATAATCAAAAGGCTATTCCATCTAGTCTTGCAATCTAAAAGTAATGACAGCTCTTTTCCATGGTCAGCCTTATTTTTTTTTTTTGGAGAATCTCATCGTTTTTTGTCGGCGACCTCTTGAAGTACACAACAACTCTGCGAATTTTTTGAATGACTTCATTTATATTTTGCTCGTTTGTGAAATTTGGAACATGTTCGATTGCATTATGTGGGGAAATCACAACTAAAGCTGCTTCTGAGTCCTCGAAATCCTCGATGTCATGGCCGTTATTGTCTACATCTTCAGTATCCATTGTATCGTTTCTTGATTCATCCAAAATTAATTCTAGTTCGTTTTCGACTAATGATTTTTTGTTGTAAAGGACGTCACAAACAGCCGAATGTATACCGTGCGCAAAGCAAATTTGATGTTCAGTGTCAAGCTGGTTTAACACACTTATCATGACATTTGGTCCATCAGTGACAATTGCGACTATATCTTTTTCAAGAGCAAGTTTGTGAAGGGCGGGACGATCCTTAAGCAGCTTTATACACATTTCCGCGTTTAGTGATCCAGGATCACGAATTATTCCCAGACTCCAGATTTTATTACGCGAGTGCACATTAATGTTCATGTATCTCTTAATGGCATGGGAGGTCTATTCATCGAATGTCAAGCTAAATCTTTCATCCATCTGCTTTAATTTATTAATTTCTGTGGTAATCTGGTGCCTTATTAGAAGGCTATAGTCAACCACACGTTTCCGAATTGTCGCTGCCGATTTAGGTAAATCTGTATAACCTTTGGAAATCAGCAGTTTTCTCAAGTCTGCTGATTTAATAAAAGTGACAAACGCCAGTCCGTCCAAAGCCGTCATACGTGACAAAACTTTATCCAGGGTGTCAGTATCAGTTTTTAAAAAGTAATCATCCATTTTGCGTTTAACCGGTGGTCCTGCCGTTTGCTTCTCTCTTGATTGTCGACTAGTCGAAGCAATACTCAGTTCACCTCCAACTTTGGATTTATGGATGGTTAATAAGTGCGTGTGTAAACCTTTAGTTGAACCTCCCAAAGTCTTCAGCACAGCCTTACATTTTTTACACTGTGCACTTTTTCCATCTTTTGATGTGTAAAAATGATGCCAAACTGTTGGTGACGGGTCAGATTCACAATCTTTTTTATGCTTGGTAAAATGAGTTTCACTTGACATTTTTCAAATCACACAATAATTATAGGGACTAGTAACATACTTTATTTAAAACGCATGCGTGAACATCACAAACACAATAGAAACCAATCTTATAACTAAACTTTTTTCTAATTCTCCTTTAACCAGACGAGAGTGTGGCTGCCGGCTGGGTATGACATACCCACCCTGTTATTTACATAACCGTAATTTTTTAACTGATCACACAAACGCATTGTCTGGCGTTGAAGACAAGCGGGAGGGGATAGTGGTGTGTTCGCAGTGACAAGCTAGTCATCGGTGTAAATGAGATACACGTGTGCAAACATCTGTTGGGTACAAAACACGCATGTACAGCCTGTGGAAAGGCTATACATGTATCGAACATGTAATTTGTGTTTTAAAAGTTTATTGTCTTCAATCCCGAAAATCCCGGGATTGGTGACTGGCAATCTAGGGATCGTTTAAGAGCAAAAATCGTCCGGGATCCCGGGATTGATTGTTCTGGTTCCAATCCCGTAATCACTCTCGAGCCAATCCTTGAATTCAGTAAATCGATGGTATTGATCGCAGTATGACGCGTAGCCCCATTCTGCTGGAACTCCATATCGTCCGCAGCGATGACAAATAAATTCCAACAAGTTCTGACACATGACTATGACTCAACCTTGTGAGAGATTAGGCCAAGATACTGTTGCATAATGTTCCATGTTAACATATATGTTAGACGGAAAGAGCCCAATCTCCTTTGCATAATATACCTCCGAAATAACAAATTCTGGTTTTGCGGGGTCAACTGCGGCGATATTTTCTTCGGAAATCACTGGTATCACATTTGCCATGTAGCATTCAATTGTGCAAAATCGATACACGACAAGTAGCAAGTTCAAATAGACAACAATTCGGTAAATAAAACTAACGAAGTACTCTCTAAATTTGATTAATTTAGCAGTAATTTCCAAAATAATATATCACGGTTCGATAGATCTTTCCAGGATGAATTGAAAGACTTTACTGAGAACAAAGAACATTAACACTTAAAAAAATTCAGCTAGCTTGTCATCGTAAACCCGGCTCTTCCAATCCTTTTAACTACGAAGGCTGGTTGAATAGCGATTGTTTTTGATAAATGTAGATCGCGCTACAATCCCGAGTGGATTTGAACCCTAACACAATAAACCTCTTTAGTTAGCTCGGTCTTTGACTTAATTCCTTCAGCTATGCTCTCCAAGATAATCCAAGATCACTACCACTTGTGGGTGCCACGTAAGGAGAGAATTGGCCATATTTGCATCTACGAGTAACACAGGGGTTTAAAAAACGGTGCCTCTGTTTTTTGACTCTCTAGGTTTTGGTAAGATTGCTTTCGTCATGCAACGGACGTTTTTTCACACCATTCTGCACAATGAATTTGGAACAAATATGAAATTAGACGTTCGACTTTGGGCGCCCTCGTGAAGATTGGTCATGAAACTGCTGAGTGCCTTATAACTTGGATTGGGCCAGCAGCGCAACAATCAAGTTTGTAGTGAAGTGGTCGCTCTACCGCCCAGTGGTGGTTACTGGGGCAAAATGGCAAAGGCAAGGCCGCCCTGTAGCATTATACTGATCTACGTCATCGTAGACCGCACAACTCTATACGGAAGTGACTAAAATATGTGCGAACCAACTAATGGCCTCGGATAAAAATTGACTACCCTAGCAAATGTTTAAAGGACAATGACCTTCGGATGTGCAAGTGGAATGTTCGGACCCTTCACAGGCCAAACAATTACCAGAGCCCCATGACTGCTATCACACAGATATCACCGCATCCAGAAATCGCGATTCGATGGGCTTGACATAAGGAGGATGAAAAAGGAGATATATACTATGGTAATTGCTATGGGAGAATAAGCAGCGCTTGTTCGGTTGCGGATTTGCCAGTGACACGTGAGCGAGAATATTATGATAAACCGCATCAAGGCTAAATTCGCTAACATAAGCCTAATATAAGCCCATTCACCTACGGAAGACAAGGTCTACGCCACCAAAGAACATTTCTACGAGCTCCTCAACAAGACATATGAGGATTGTCCGAAATATAACGTTAAAATCGTACTAGGCAATTTTAACTCCAGTATAGGAAATGAGGACATTTTTGGTAGGACAGTTTTTAAGTATAGCCCAGACGATACCACGTTTGGCAACGGACTTATTGTCTTTGCGGCTGGGCGAAATGTTACTATAGCAAGAACATGTTTTCCTCATCTCATTATACACTGAGGAAAATATTGGTCTCGGGATCATCAAACCCTAAATTAAATTGATCATTTTGCGATAGATGTAAGGCACGCTTCCAGTATTCTGGACATTTTCAGCAGCCAACGTTGACTCGGATTACAACCTTGTAACAGCCAAGGTGCGAATGCGGATTTCCTAAGCCCCACTAATGTGAACAGACATAACGTAGAAAAACTACAAACGCCAGCGACCACCAGAATCTTCGCCGAACGCGTATCCCGATTCTCCCAACAACTCCTATGCCGTCAGAGTTAAGTACCCGAAAGCAGTAGCAAAACTGCCAACATGCTACCGCGTAACCCGATAACCACTAACAAATCCCTGGTTTGATGAAGAATGCCGGCAAGCACATGTAGCTAAAGAAGAAGCGAACAAAGCGGAGCTGCCACGAAGGCCGAGATTTGCTCGTGATCTCTACGACTAGAAGAAACGAAGACTTTGAGAGGTTGTACTCTAAGAATAACTTACGGAGGTTTTATTAACAGGTAAAAAGAACATATCAAGGCAAGAAGACCCGTAAAGAAGCCTTTAGAGATCAAGAAAAAAACCTTGTAGTAGAGTCGCAGTCGGTGCTATATAACGGCGAATATGACCAATATTCCACCTTTAGGCAGAATAGGTCATTCAACTTAGACGAAGATAGAAATATCTAATCTAAAATCCCGGAAATCTGCTGGACACAACGGCTTATCGGCCGAGGTATTCAAAGCTGCTGGTCAGAAGAGTGTGTGCCTGGTGAATGGAATCTCAGCACCGTATATCCGATCCACAAAACATTAGACCCTCAGTCTCCTCAACATCGGATACAAAATCTTATCTGAATGTCTGAAATCCTTCGGCAATAATCTGATTGGTCTCTATCAACGCGGTTTCAGACCAGGAAAGTGCACAATCGACCAAATCTTCACATTTTGGCAGATCTAGGAAAAACCGTAGAAGTCCAAATCGATGTCGATCATCGATTTTAAGGCCTCATACGGTTGCATTATAGAGACGAGCTCTAGAGAGTCATGTCTAGTTTTGGCATTCATGCCAAGCTCGTCCGGCTGTACATAATGATACTCTCTGCGCCTTGAAAGTCCGTTATGACTTAACCGAAACTTTTGATGTCAAAAATTTATTATACAAGGTGACGTTACAGAATTCTTTAACGTCATATTTGAAATAATTGTGCGGAACTCAGAAGTGAATACTGGATGCATAATCCTTCAAAAGTCTGTGCGATGATATTCGACATACATAATTGGAAGAACTCAGCTGGCAAAATGGATTTAGCAGTAAATGACGGTAAAACCAAGTATGTATATGCTGTCAACAAGAAAGGACAGACAACATGAATAAACTTGACAGATCGTCACAATCGACAGCTATAATTTCGCGGTAGTAAAGGACTTTGCCTACCTTGACATTGCTATGAATTCCACCAATAATAGCTCAGCCGAAATACATAAAACGAAAAATCAATCTTATCAGTCGCTGTTTCTTTGAGATAAGAAGGTAATTGAGTAGTAAGGCCATATCCCGAAAAACTAAGGAGACTCCATATAAGATCATGATCATTCCAGTCCTACTTCATGGCGCCAAAACACGGACCCTATCGAAACCGAATAAAGACATTCTCAGTCGTTTTGAGAGAAAAATATTTCGAAAAATATTCGGTCCCGTTTGCGTTGACGGGTTTTGGAGGAGAATACTCTGCGAGGAACTATACGAGCTGTACAAGCAACATCGACCTAGTTAGAAAACTGCGCATTAGTTGTCTACGATGGCTAGGACATGAAGAGCGAATGGACACCCATGCTCCGGCCCGCAGAGTTTACAAATCTTACCCGGAGGGACCACGCAGAAGAGGAAGACCTCACCTTAGATGGTGCGCACATGTAGAAAGGTACATCAACCGACTTGGATTGCGCAATTGGAGGTAGTTTGCTAAGGACCGAGCTAACTAGACAGGCTTGATAGGTGAGGCCCAGACTCACCCCGGCGAAAGATTATAATGAACTTTTTTATAATGAATTTTTCATCTACACATATGCTGCCTATGCTGGCAACAAGACGATCTATCAGTGGCTGCGTGTGGCGGCAAGCTGATTTCACGGTCATCTCGAAGGCAGCAGTACACAGCGCCCAGCAGTACAGAAGCCGAGTATATTGCATGGTCATAAGCAGTAATATGGATGATTTGGTTAAGTGACGTTTTGAAGGACCTTCTCAAATCAAGACACCCCAAACCAACCCTATACATTGACAACCAAAGTGCCCTGAGTTTGGTGAAAAATTTGAAGTACCAGGACAAATGACATCGATGTTCAAGTACATACGAGTACAATAATGTTTCGGTATCTGCTACACATCATCAAAAGACCAGTTTGCCGATGCCTTAAATATTCATTAATTTTCATTGGTTTCAAGAGTCAATACGAAATCATATCTAAAGTAATTTGCAATGAATATGAAATTTTGATTTCCTCATAATTTGCTAATTTTCCTATAATAAGGATCCTCCCTTGAATATTGTTAGAATAGTTTCATACCCCACTCCGTTTATACAAATAGTATTTACAGAACCCACTGCTTATGTACAACTCTGCTTATGTATAATATATACATTTATATTACACAACAGCACGTAATAAAGTTCAATTGTCATCCGGCAGCCGGATGGTGTAACCCGCAGAGTAGTCTTTTATGTATTTCGTTGGATGCTACCCCCAAAATGTTAAATAATAATTATTTTTCGAGCATCTATGTTACATAGGATAGAACACACAAATATATTCATTTGGAAGTCTCATTTATTTGCGATATTTAAATAGTTTTGGCATTCAAAAGAAACTCCCTGCTTAGCAGTTATTCTCCTTTTAAAAAGACATCTTATGTAGCTGAAACAATGGGCAAATATTTCGTGTCCACTGAAGTCCTGCCAAATTGTTCTTCTCGTCTGGCTCAAATTTCGTGTCATATCTTTTTGATTTTATGATCAAAGGCTCACTGGTGGACTTTGACTTGAAGTCACATAATGATATCAGATATTGATACACATTTGCCTGTCATTTGAAAGGGTAACTTTTGGGTCTCATTCAAAAGTTTTAGTCGTTTTTGTGGCATTGTTAGCATGAAAAAAAACTCCTAAGTTGCATTCACTGTCATTACGTTTCTTCTTCTTGAAAAACTCCCTTCAATCAACTGTAAATGTTATGAGGTGGTGACGCAAGGATATAATGTCCCTGATTTTCTACGAAGCGCGAATGGAAACATTATACCATAAACTATCGTTGACTTTGTCTTTTGTTCTATTTCCTCCGTATACTGGATTAAAATAAGAAAATAGAAATATAACATCAGTCCAGGTAGTTAGGGCACCACATGGTTTAAATTTAAGTTTATACACCCTGCAACCACATCATCAGCACGATCCTTGATTGTTGCTACGTTGCACATTGGAAAGTTTTTCCATTTCGCTAGCCCACTTAACAAAACTACCAGAGGACAATGCACATCTTGTCAATGTTGCTCTCCTTTAGTAATTCTAGTGCACTGGGGGAAAAGTTTCATTATTACACTTCACTGCAACGCTGTGAGTACGTAGCTTACCACAATGTTGTGGAAAACTTTCACCTTCAATATACTGCCACAAATGATATCACAATTGGAGAATACCAGTAGAGGAAAAAACAAAACATGCGACGCCGTTGCATGCTACTGTGGTGTTCAAAGCAAGTAAGCAAGTGTTAAAAGTGAAGTAGAAGTATATTTTATCAATTTTTTTTGCCCTCAAGTAGTAGGCTGTGTTATGTACAAATTTAAATTAAATACCCAACTGGACATTTTCAACTAACATGACTGGAAACTCATGGTTTTCTCGTAGATTCCAAAATATTTACGATGTTTATTCCATTTCCCTCTGCAATATTTATTAAAGAAACAAGAACTAATCCTTTGAGATATATGCACTAGTTTTACTATTGATCAATGCCGATTCGTCGAACTCTGATCGGAATGATTCCATTGTTTTTTTTTTAAGGCCAATATTTCTAAGAGATGTTTGTATTGTATAAGAAAATGACATCAAAAGTTATGTTGAACTTCTCAGGGAGGCTGTTCACCATCTTGAAACCAACTGTGTAATTGAATAAAAACAACGAAAGTACCTCGATTGGTGATGATGGCCTTCAAATACATACGTTCAGTGGATAATTTTGTAAGCATATGCACCTGATATATTTGCGGTGCTTCTCCACTGTGAGATCTTATGTATGTTAAAAGCCAAGACATTTGGAGTTGAATTCGTGAACAAAATCATTACTTCCTTACTTAGATAGCACTACAGGCTGGGGTAAACCCGGACCTAAACCAACAGGTATCTCCATCTCTCACCAGCTGTCTTCAGTTGAACTCCCCTTCCACTTGTGTGCATCACTTTAGACGCGGTCGTCCTCTGCAGCTTCGTCCTTCGGGGCTAGAATCAAATTGAGTTGTGGTGTCAATTTGCCCAACATGTGGCAACCACCTCGCCCGTTACTTCACACTCCGTACAGTTTTTGGTGGAACCTCTCCTTGCAATCCATGTCAATACAAACGGGACCGAAAAACCACTCAGTATCTTCCTCTTTAAATGGTCAAGTGCTTGTTCATTCGCTTTCGACAGGCACAGATATGGAGTAGGACCGGGATAATTAGAGTCTTGTATAAAGCCAGTTTGGTCTTACAAAATACTACTCAATTGATTCATAAGCCGAAAGAAACAGCGATTGTCAAGAGTAATCCTGCGTCTGGTTTCTGCCCTGATGTCGTTGCTGCTTGTAATTCCTGTGCCAAGGTAGAAGAAATCTTAACCACTTCAACGTTATAAGTGCCAGAAGTGACATTTTGGCCAATCCGTCGATAGTGTGCGTCCTTTTTTTGAATGACAGCATGCACTTTGGTCTTTTCTGGTTTACCGTCAGACCCCTTTTGGCCACTTCCGCCTCAATATTAGCGACAGCTTCACTCAATGACATCAATATTTTTCACTTACGTTAGTCAGTATGTATGATTTTTTTCTTCTTCTTCCTTGTTGGAGCAGCAAAAACCCTCATGTTGAAACTCGCACTATTCTTGTTTACCAAGCAAACGATGGTGAGATTCCATACTTCGCGCATGCTTTCCTCTGACATATCTTATAGATAAGCTGGGACGTGCACCCAACCAGATCATTTCCAGCACTTTAACTTCAATATTGCTACCTTCACTTCGTCTAGGTCAGTGGTCTGGTTATACAGTCTGAATCTGTTCACTCTTAGCTGACAGTGTTCATTGTTGCAGGTTTACACTCTGGTTTTGTAGCCAAGGCATCTTCGTTCAATGCTTTGATAGAACTTTTGAACGTCATTCCTCAAGTAATATTTCTTCATCTCTCTATCGCGCTCTTTGAAGGTTTGCGGAGGTGACACAAACTGAAATCAATTAACCTCTCGGAACTGAAACCGCGCACTATTCTTCTACCGCGAACAGGGCCAAGAGGAAGAAAATTTCTGGCATTCCATCTGCCGATGGATCTTTTCGCGCACGATGCGCGAATGAAATCGATGCTACAACCGAAAAAAACAAAATCTGTGGCGGTCTTAAGAGCACACGATGTCCGGATTGTGCTACAACTAGCAGAGGCGGTATCTCTTGACGACGGAAGTTGGTTAAGAAACAATTCTGGTGGCTAAGAAAAAATTGAAGTTCGGGTGTTGCCGGAAAACCCACCTCCAAGAAAGCCCAGAAACGCCAAAAGGAATTAGACCGGTGTACTTATAAAGATGGCGTTAAAATCTATTTGGCGCTTCGAATTGGAAATTCTAGCAATGACAACAGTCTGAACGGCGTTGAGTGCAAACACTACTTCGATTAACTGTGGCGGCTAACCAATGCAGAGAATGTTCGCACAGAGAGCAACATTATGGAAAAAAATTAACTTTTAAAGTGATGTACTCCACGCAGCAAACTCTTGTGTTGTTAAACAAGTCTGTGCCAAGAGTACCATCCCTGGAAACTAGGACTTTCGAGGTTTTCAGGCCACCAAAATTGACGCGCACCATCTTCTGGATTCCGGGGTAACTGCGGGAAACAAAAGATGTTCTGATGCGTATTCATACGCAGAACGATGGACTCGATACTGAAAAGTGGAAAATCTACTCTCACAAGCACAGAAGGAATCGGGAAAACACGAACGGTCCTTCACTTGTGGGCGCATAAAGTTTCCGTCCATTAAATCTAGGTATGCAATTGCTAAACCCTATTACACCTTCGAGAATGCGAGTCATCACTGAACTCCGTCGGAAGGTTGAGTTCACTGAGTCTTGTCCGGCTCCCAGGTCACAATGGGATGATGGGAAATGATATTGCTGATGAACTTGCCGGACTAGGCGTAGATAGAGTTTTTCAGGACCCGAACCTACATTAGGTCTGTCTGGGTCCTCGGTTAACGCTTCCATTGACTATTGGGTCAACTGCAGATAGCGTGACTCTCCAGGTTATCGGCACACCAAACGAATGCTTCCCGACGTTTCTAAGAGGTCAGCGCACTGCCTGATGTCCCTCAGTAGAAAAGAATGTAGGTTGCTTACTGGCGTCGTGACGTGACACCACACCTTTGACAAGCACTTACATGGCTGGGCAAAAGTGCTACAACATGCTGCGATTCTTGCTGTGAAAGTGATGATGTCTCCTCCTAGCACTACCTTTCTGCGGTCGTATTAGGCTGCAGATACTCGGAGTTAACGTGGTGGATCACTGCTGCGCTTACTCATCTTCCTTCGAAAAACAGATCTATGCCATTAAAAGGAACATGCAAAGAGTACAGTGGACTAGTTCTTTGAAATATTTCGAGAAACGTTATTTGACAAACATGGTTAAAATTCATCAAGTTTTGAAAGATTGTAAACGAACAATTTGAAATGAAGTTGCATTGTGCAACTTCAAGATTTA
Organism: Volucella bombylans; assembly: GCA_949129095.1. Taxonomy (NCBI): domain Eukaryota; kingdom Metazoa; phylum Arthropoda; class Insecta; order Diptera; family Syrphidae; genus Volucella; species Volucella bombylans. The sequence goes on along the minus strand of OX422143.1, from coordinate 105,880,211 downwards.
AGATGGCTTCATGGGTCACTTTGATGTTGTTTTGTATACAGTGAACGTTACACCTGACATTTGAAGAAGAAAATAATAAAATAAGTCTTTGGTACAGCCTACGACGTTTTTTTTTTTCTCTGAAATTTCCGGCAAATCACATTTACTTATTCTTGGAACTGGATCACTTGTAATATTGCTAGGAAAATTTTAATCTACAACTTCAGTGGTTGTGGTCGCAGACAAGGGACGCATAGTATTTATCCCAAGAATACTGGATCTAATAGTTGAGTACAGTTCTTTTTCAATAAGTATTTCACTGAACGACTGTCACTAAGAATGGCTGGCATCTCATACTTTCTCACGTGAGTTCTTCGCCCCGTAAAGGGCTAAAAAAGTGGCTTACAAAGAAGTAAGGTGAACCAACTTTTCGGAGGTTTTTGTACATTTTTGAAGCATAATTTATTTTAAATTTATCACAGAATTTCATACCACTATAACCTTATAGCTAGTCAATACCACTTGTTTAATGATATCGGCAAATATTGATATATTCAACGCTGTTTTCAGTAATCATATCGTAGGAGGTAGGTTTGTAGGTAAAAGTGACTCAGTCGCATGGCCGTACTCAACTACTTCAAATAAGCTGTTATGATACCAGATCTCAATTGACATCGTTGTGAATGTGCTATTGTGCAACCATCCTGTGAAGTTAAGAAAATAGATGATGTTACTTACATAGGTGGCTCTTCGCTCCTAGGTAGACCTGGTCCTCAATCTTCATGCCTCTGAAGCTAAATCTATTGTTACTAGCTGCTTTTAACTTCGAAAATTTCACACGCCAAGTGACCCCTTTACTTGCGCGGGTCACCTATGGTGGAGCCTTTTCCTGCTATGTTTTTGCCTCCGCTTAACATATTGCAGCTATCGAAGCCGATGAATTCTGGTGCTTTTATATAAATCTGTTTTGCTGTGCAGTGCATAGGGTTTATACATAAATCTCTTTTTCCATTTACTGTCGATGTAGACAGAGCCATAAATCACTCAGAGCAAAATAGGACTAGCAAAAAGAGAACAGCTAGGACGAATAATGTTGGATTCAATCAATTCAGTGATCCCTATTTCTTACAATTTACCTTTCATCAGGGGTAAACCGAAAAGGTCGCCTTTGAACAGTTTTGCTTGCAGCGATTAATCGATAAACGGTTTTGAAAATTCTACTAAGATTGAAAATAATCGTAACGATATTATTTAAATGTATGTACATCATCGGATTCAGAACAGACATCTACTATTTTAGTTCTTAAAATATTAAAACTGTTCAACGTTATGTTTATTACGCTTTTTCTGGAGAAAAGTGACCTCAAAGTCAAAAATTAGCATGGGCAAGGAAAATGACCCAAACGTTGAGATTGGACATCTGAAGACTCAAACAAGATATAAACTTTATTTAAACTCAGTTACAGTGGCTGGTCTTTCTTCTAAAAATAAAGTCCTAAATGAAGATTCTGCCATTAGTATTAACAGAGGAATTTCCGTTAACATGGATCAGGGTACACCAAAGTAAGCTTTTTCTTAAATCCTCGATAAATAATGTCAACATTGGAGATAGACCCTTACTGTAGCACGATCTTCTTCTTAGAATATAGCCAAAAATCACTTCCCAAATTATCCTTGACGAATTTAGTATGTTATCAACGAATTTCTGATTTGCCGCAACAAAGATTTTTTTTGGTTTGAAGACAAGGGTAGACGGGTGTACAAGTATGAAGCCAAACAAGAATTATATAAAAATGTGGTGCATCGAGGAACGAGAGCTCCTCGTGAGCTCCATGAGCAGAAAATAAGGAAAAAAGATCCCAGACTTTCGAAAAAGGCACGAAAACGGGAAATGGAGATGTTGTACTGCAGGAATGATGTTCGCAACTTCCCTGAATCTCTCTGACAGAACCTCTGCCTGTTTGCAAATCTTTTTTCCGACTTCTTTAGCCAGGCCTTTGTCCATCACAGCCAAGAACCTAACCATTTTTACTTTTCGTGGTTAAATAACTGTTCGCAAACAACGTTGGAATCAATTAATATAATTTTAGAACAAGTAGGTAAGAAAATAGAAATTCTAAATGATGATTACTCTACTGTACCTGAGGGGTTGCCTGCAATACTATCGAAAAAAAACTTGCGCTTTATTTACTCAACCTCTTAAAGCTCTCTTTCAGCTTACTATCTCTCAAGGTATCTTTCCTACGACATGGAAGACTATTAGAATATAATTTCTCTGCACAGAACCGCTTCAAGGACGAAATTCAATATTTTTTCATTGCAAGTCTATATTTTTCCAAAATCAACATGCATTTCTATAAGGTCGATCTACAACTACTAATATTAACGAATTTAGGTTAAATATTTTATGAGCTATTAAACGAGGGGTAGAAGTTGATATGATCTCTCATAGGTACTAGGCTTTTAATTTAGTTTTATAAGATGGATTAAGTCCTACTTAGAAGATCAATATTCTATTTAGGTCCATGGTTTCAAACCCCATTAAAGCCTGTTCTGGAGTACCTCAAGGTAGCCATTTGATTATCAACTCTATAATCAAAAATTCGTTCAAGAATTCTTCAACTCTTATGTCACTAAATCCTTCTACTTAACATTTGTCCGTCCTCTTCTTTTACGCTATCCAAGTTTGGTCACCTTATTACAAAACACAGATTTCTCCGAGTCACCTTATGAGGCATTCCTTGGACTGATGAGATGATGACGTACGATCTCTCTCTGTATGCCGAAAAGTTTCCAGAATATTTCTTTTTCATCAGATTTTAGCTGGTAACATTAATAGCCCTTATTTACTTCAAATTATGTGTCTCAACACCTACGCACTTAATCCTAGGTCCATTAGCCTCTTTTGCCTCAATCTTCATCGAACAAATTACAGATAACTTGAACCAATTTCTAGAATGGTACGCGAAGTCAACGATGTCCAACCTCTCTTCAACTTCCATCTCAACAAACTATCCCTAAAAAATGTCTCCCTCACCACCCACCCACCAGCTCTTCACACCATGGTTGTAGTAATGGTGTAGTTTTATGTTAATTTTGTTATTGTAGTTTCAGGTGCAGAATTTAAGCATGTTTGTAGTAATCTTTAATAAATCTGTGCGGTGTAGACCCGGGCCTGAAATCAAAATCAAATCCACAAAAGTTTTATTAGAGAATTAGTGAATATTAGAGAATTAGTTCCTAGGAAGACAGAATGGTTGAACATTGTTAAACATTGATATCTAGTAGTAGAGTCACAGTCGGTGCTGAAAATATGAAAAAGAATATTTCTGCAGACTGTATAACGTTTATGATGATCAAAATACGGAAAATGAAACATTCACCCCAGGCGAAGGCCTGGTTGAAGAACTGGTTGGTCCATAGTAGCGTGGTTTCTGATCACCATCGATCACATATTTGCACTACTGTAGATATTGGGAAGGACCCAAAGAATTCAGATCGCCTCTCACGCTCTGCCAAACTCCTCAGGAATCGAGAATTTTTATATCTATATTTTTATATCTGGCTGTTTTAGCATCGTCGATGTTATCATGACACGATAACATTTTTCGTCGTTTTTCCGGTCCGATTTTTTATGTTTAGAATATGATGATGATTTTTTTTAAACTAAACACAATTGCTTGTTAGCCTAAAATGGGTCTGACGGTATACAGAGGCAAAACAAAGTACATACTGCCATCAGAGAAGGACCCACTACACCCGACGTCCTAGCTAGAATTTAACTTTTGGCAGTTAAAACTTCGAGGCAGTTAAGAATTTCGTTTACCTTGACTGCACAGTTACAAGCAGCGACGGCATCAGTGCAGAAATCAGACGAAGATTTAACATACTCACGCCATTAGCTGCTTCTCTGAGCTCAGAAGGCTCAGTAACAAAGTCATATCTCTGGCTTTATATTTACAATGATCTAATGTAGCTGCGTCATGTTGAGCGAATGGAACACAGCCCAAAGGGCCTTCGAGTCCAAACCCGAGAGACGGGACAGCAGAGAACAATCACATGTTACATAGGTAGCGTACGTAAGTAAATGTGAATCAACGTGGAGTTTGGCACTAAAGGTAGTTGGGGGCAGATCGTTCAAGCTGGAGAGGCTTGTTGGTTGAGGGCCAGGTTCACCTTGTATGCACATATGTAATATGTAGGAGGCAGTGTAGCAATGCAGATACGAGAAAGACTACTAGATTTATATTTGCTGACTTCCCCTTAACTATACGAGTATATCCCCAGTGTTTTAGAAATTAGTTGTGGGCGATCTGGAAAAATCACATTTTCCTTTTATTTTTTAAATTACCAAATCAACAGTGCCCCGAGCAGGTCCGTTACCTCTCACTATAAATCGTGTTCTCTTTCTATAAGGGAAGGGAAGGTTTTAGATAAGATTTTTGTATATACCCCTTACTCTTATAAGACCTCATTTCGAACAAATTTTAAAAACCATTAACAATTATTTAATCCGAAATTTTGATTGTACCATGAATAGATATGAGATATAATTCCCCCAATATACAAGTCATTACAGCTGTTTGAAGCATCCAACTGGAGGTAATCCTCGCCAGCGGTGCATTTCCTCAATGAGGGCAGGTAGGCTCAATACGAGTAGAGACCTAATTATAAAATCCATCTGGCTACGACTGGTGCGTGACATTTTCACATTTTCCTGACTAAATTATGTGATTGTAATTTATAGTTTCTCAAGTGTAATTGTATCTGTCTCTTGAAATGGATTTTAGTTTTAAAATGTGACCTTTAGGCGTGTTTAATTGATAACTCAGTCGGATAAAGCGAACAAACGATATACTCGTATAGGCTGCGCGGTTTTGTTGAGATATGTTCATACTCGCATATGGCTTGATAGTTGGAACGTAGAATAAAATCCTTGTTCACAATAAAATCAATTTAAAATCAAAATTTTGCAATTCACATACTATTGCAGTCGATTTCAACATCCATCTATTCTATGCTGTCATAAAAATTTTATTTTACGTGTTACAAAAAAGATACAACTTTCGAAAAAAAAGAAAAAGTGTGCAGATACGCACTTTATGTTTTTGTGCCGGGACTGAATTAAAACAAAAAAAACAAAATTGTACATTCAAATTATCTACGAGTATACACATTTTTAATGGATCATAGCTTCTGGGAAGCTGTCGAAAATCTTCTTCCGGTATGCTTCGTAGCACCCTTGTGACATTTGGGCTCAATTCGGTGGGTATGGTGAGTGATAAATCATAGAAACTAATTTCTTACCAAAAAGAAACGAAAACACGAATGCATAGTAGCGTTTGTGATTAAACTGTGTATGACCTTTTTCTCACCAAAATTCATGAGGATCATAAAGAAGGAACATATGCATACACACCTATTGCTGGTATATTAAGTGTAAAGTTCTTGTCGAATTTTTGTACATCATTTTGGGGGTTTTTCAATTTCTAATTGGCTTAGACTAAATATTAGTATGAAACTAGTGGGTCAATTCATCATTGTCTGACATCCCGTCACACGAATACATTGTGAAAATGGCAGAAATGAAGTCCCTTGACATCAGCAGATGCCTTCCCAAATAAAGTATCTAACAAGTGTATCACCTGACACTGTTTATGTGCAAAATAACCCTCATACAATACATTAAACCAGATAGTCGTAACGGGATGAAGTTTGAGATAAATTAAGTAAGTTAAGACCACCGCTTACGTGAGAGTCATTACGCATAGCATTTTGTGTCATGAGCTTCTTTTGCTAACCAAATTCAAATTATCCCTTTCGCATGTGCAATATTCAACTTTTTTTAAAGAAAATACCACCCCGGGGTTGTGTTTGCTTTAATGTGACCTCATAATGGTTTTGTTGTTCCTAAGTGAAACGTGATTTGCCAGTTATGAGTGATCGTTTGTGCACATTAGAACGTATGAGTTCTACCCTGTACCCTGTCTGGGAGTTACGATTGCCATTAAATATTGCAGGGCTCCCGGAAGTGCTCAATTTGGTCATTTATGGAAATAGTTTTTTATGTGTTACTTAATGTTACCATTTACTCGGTTATTTTAATATGGGGTTCACTAAGGCAGTTATGAAGAGCCACTAAATATGAATTATAAGGCGGGGTTAGGGGTAAGCTACCCATTCCTTATGCAAGCGCTTGAATTGAAACACAATTATTTATTACAGATTTTCCTGCTTTCTTAAACTCTTAAACTCTGCAATCAAGGGCTGCAAGTATGTGTAAACTGGGTAAAACTAATTTTATCGCCCTGAAACAGGACACAGCATTTTCAATGGTATTTGCAGGAGATGTTATAACATGAATACGCATGTCATGTTTGTAAGAATATCCTCCGGTGGCAGTAATGGCACAAGCTAAATACAATAAAATAACTTAACGAGAAAAACTGTATTACAAGTTGGAAAGGAATCAGACTGGATTGGACTATATGCCGCAGTGTTGGATAATTAATGTTGGATTGTTTACGATTTATTTCTATAATGTTTAATTAAAGTAATAAAATAAGATAATAAAAAATATAGAATAAGGGCCTTTATGTTAAGTTTGTCAAGAGCACTGTTATAGCATGTCAGTGTATTGTAGCAGGTAGGTAGGTAGGTAAGAGTGGCTGTCGGAAATACCAACCCATTTAGGTCTATTGGCCCATTGTGATGCCAGGTAGATCTATGATCCTCTTACTAATGGAACCAGTTTGAGCTTATGATGAAACGTAGGAGACTGTAAATGTCTATATTTTTTAGATCGTTTAGGTTGTTGTAGAAGAAGGCTCCTTGATGAAGCTTTCTTCTCTGGGAGAGAGCTGGACATGTACAGAGTAGGTGGAGGATTGTCTCCTACTCTTCCTTGTCTATGCAGATTTTACAGAAATCGTTTGTAAAAGCGCCAATCCTTTTTGCATGCTAGCATATGCCCAGTGATGACACCTATGATGGCGCTGAGATGTTTCCTATTTAGAAGGATCAGACTCTTAGAACTATTCAGATACAGCTTTGGCCAGATCTGTTTGGTCGCTAAACATGTTGGTCCAAAAGTCCACCTAAGGTTTGTTCTTTTATTGACATCCAGCTTTAATGTAAGTTTGCACGTAGCGATTGGTATACCTATGCTACCCTTTTCCTGTAGAATAGATTGAGTGATTCCAATTTTGGTTAGTTCACCGGCTCTACAGTTCCTTGAAATGTCTCTGTAGCTCGGCACCCAACAATGGTGAAGGTTAAACTACTCTGCCATCTCCGTAAAAGATGATCAGCATTCAAGAGCGGTTTTAGAATTTAATGAGACCAATTTTAGGGACTTGATAGCGGCCTGACTATCCGAAAACATGCGGATATCCTTTGCAGATATGACATTTTTCTTCAGCCAGGACAGAGCTTCTTTAATTGCAAACCCAGCTGCTTGCCTGATGAAACTAAATATCGAGGGGTGTCAAATAAAACAGAATGTCTAATGCCGCAGAGGGAGTAGACCGTAAGGCTTCGCTTATGCATATGCATGCTATTCTTTGGACTCTGCTTAGTTTGCTGCCGTCTAAGGTCGTCCACCAGACAACCACCCCGTAAGTAAGTAACGGTCTTATGACCGAGATATATAGCCAGTGGGTTATGCGAGGTTGAAGGCCCCATTTGTTCCCAATGGCTTTTTTGCAAGAGAATAAAGCTATTGTAGCTTTATTGACTCTTTCTTGAATGTTAGGTTTCCAGTTTAGTTTCCTGTCAAAAATAAGACCCAAATATTTTGCTGTATTGGAAGATACTAAACTGGTACCGTTTATTGAAGGAGGGTCTATAATTTGAATTACATATCTATTTCCTGGAAAAGAAGAGAAGATCAGTTTTATGGGAGTTTATTCCCAATCCACAGCGATCTGCCCAACGGGTGGATCTATTGAGATTTACTTGAATGAGTTCTTTAATGGTATTAAGATACTTACCTGAAACGGCAATAGCAACGTCATCCGCATAGGCAATCACCCTGCTAACACCCGTTTCCACATATGTCAACAGTTCATTAACGACTAAGTTTGGAGTTGATTATCCTGCTTTTTAGCATAAGACTGATCAACTCCGCAAGTGAATCGTCTACCCGCAGAGTTGGCAGCGCAGACGTGATTGCGGATGTGTTGACGTTGTTGAAGGCGCCCTCTATGTCCAGGAAAGCAACCATTGTGTACTCTCTATATTGTAGCGATCGTTCGTTTCCACCGACTTTCCTTTACAGCAGGCATGTTGAACAGTTAACAGAAGTATTGGATCAATTTTAGCTCGTATATCGATATCAATCAGTGGTTCTAGAGTTCTCAGAAGGAAAGATGATAGACTTATAGGTCTACGAGGTCCTTTGGGACAACATGAGAGCATTTTGGGGCTTTGGGAATGAAAACTACATTGACTTCTCTCCATAACAATGGAATGAGGATCAGTTCTACACAGCTCTTCATAATATTTTCTAGCGCAGGCAGAATAATATCTGAGGACTTCTGTAGATCGGCAGGTACTATACTGTCCGGATCAGCAGACTTGTATGGTTTGAACCCTTTCTAGGTCGTGACGAAGGTAAGCCGATGCCAGCAAGTAGGAGCCTTTGGCAGTATCTAGTCTGGCAACGGTTAAGTCGGGGACGCTTAGGTTAGGAAGTAAAAATACATTAGGACTACTTTTCACTAATATACAAGTGCTGATCTTACCTTTGTCTCTTGTATAGAGCGGAGCGTATACGGGTGTCCTAAGTCCACGAAACACGTCATGGTTCCTGGATTAGGATAATGTCTTCTGCGTTTTTTGAAAGACGCAGAATGAGTGCGGCCAAAGCCTTTTTTGAGTGATAGAGATTAATCTGGAGAAACCGTACCATTGCTACAGTTTTCCAGAGTAGCCCACACCACGGTGCTGTTGAAGTCCTCCGATTCTGAAGATCTGCCAGAGAGCTCATTTTCTTTCTCTGATCGTATAGGATCATTTTGTACTTCGTCATCGGTTTCAAATTTGCATTGCTTTCTGACATTAGGATGTTTTCTCGTGTTCGAATTAGCCATGATTGGTTGAGTTGTAGAATGTCAACTCCCTCCAATGAGATCGGTTACATGCACCGAGTTCTGTATCGAATATATTCGTTGTATGGCTATATTCGTTGTTGCTTATTGTAATACTCGTAACAGGAGTTATTTTAATCAAATCACATGCTGATGTCTCCATGATTTGTAGGAAGCCGCTTACTGCTATGTGAGTTCCATTATGTTCTACTTCGATCGGTTCGATGGCCGTTTCATAATATATAAGTTAGTTGGAAGTTTTGCTCAAACAGTTTTTAATTTAGCTGCCACCTCATTCAGTATAGCTATTGATAGATGGTACGCTGCGAGAATTTGCAATCCGACTTTATTAGCATCCACTTCTCCAAACCATGTGAAGTTGACTTCAGAAAAAACGTTATTAAGTTTGTGTGTTATTGCATCCATTCGTTCCTTTGTTTTTGAATGAAGTTCGTTAACTGAAGTTGTCGTTGATATCACAAGTGTATGTTGTTGATGGACTACGTTTTTTAATAACTCTTTGCTATGATCCAAATTGTCTATACTCGCGTATACCTCATTGTTAGCTCCGAACACAAGCTTCAAAAGTCTTCCGAATTATCCACGCCTAGATCGACTGTTGAGCTGTTTTTGTTTTGTACTTAGTATGTCTCGTTCACGCCGTCTCTTCCAGATGATTCAATATTTACAGAAAATACAACGAATTTCGCTGAAATCCTGCACGATACATCTTCAACTTTTAGCTTTCCGTGTTCCTACTCACAAGTTCCTACTCACAATAAAACTACACTAATGCGAGTCCTAGGACATAGAGGAATCCCCGGTAAAGAAGCTGCTAACTCGTGGCCTACCTGCAAACCAAACAGATCTTGAGCTAAAACAATGTGATGATTTAAGTGAAGTTGAAACTTTTTCATCGGACATATGCCGACTCTGCCTAAAGGATACAGAAACAGACTAACACCTTTTGCATGAATACACTGGCATTCTTATACTGAAGTCGTTATTGCCGGCGATTTTAAGTTACATAGTTCTGGATCGCTTCAACATTCTGCACAGACAACACCCAAAAGACGGTGTTTGTTATCTTCAGTCTAAAAAATAATTGAATCCATCATAACCTGATAAGTATAGCATTAATGCACGGACCACTGTCATATCAGCTAATTTATCGCATTTTGACCAAACTCCTAAAAGAAGTCTGAGATAATAGAAGAAGTGTCCTACGAGTATATATATGTACTAAAAATGTTTGTTTGTTTGTCGAAAATGTGGTGAATTTTGGCATATTCTCTATTCCAACGTTGCTTTACAATAATATTTCAGCTGTCACCTACTTGAACAACACCAACCTGCTGTCCACTCACCTGGCAACTAGCTCAACGCTTCTAGATTGTTTCAAGTCTTCGCTTATACTACTCGTACAGCACTTGTAATTCTAATTAATGGGATCAATCAACTTTAGCACAGAGAGGCCTTGAATTTAAAATTTTGGGGGCTGAAGCCCCTATTTATTTGGCTCAAAAACGGAGAAGTTTGAGTTGACTTTTCGGAGATTGGTTCGTTGGAGGTATAAAAGGTGCGATAGATCGATAGATAGAAGAGGCGAAAACAACGTAGATTACGTGGTTCGGTGTTGAAAGAAATAGGCTGGCGTATCATAGCACGGGGCGAACAAAGGTAACATAGACAGAGGTTAGAAAATTCCTTGGACTACCGTTTATTAAAACCAAGTGATGAGTTGACTTTAAGGATCATCTGCGATATGCGAATTGAAATTAAGCCCACAGTCGAATGGTGCTGAAAAGATTGCAGCGACCAGAAATAGATTGATAAATTCGAAAGAAGCCCTGCTTAGATAGGTATTAATTTAATGGAAATTAGCTTTGTGGAAAATATAAGAAGAGAGAAAAGAGCGAAAGCTGTGGAAAACTGAAAGAAGAAGAGGCGGATGAAAGTTATCAATAATTGAAAGAGATAGGGAACAACACTATAGTGAGGAGCTGATGGGATCAGTTGTGAAGACAAGATCTAATTTCCTTTCCATATAGTTGGAAATGCCACTAACTTGACGATCTAAGAAGAGGTATTCCTTTGTAGAAATGGGACTAGATGCGATGAAAAAAGATAGGTCTTCAGATGGAGTCCATTTCGCCTAAATCAGATTAAAATCGCTGAAGTTAATGATATCATCAAGCGAGTCTGGCTTATCGGACTTTAAATTGTCATTGCATCCATAGTAATGTGGTAGGATTCGATAGGTTTGGCTGGAAGAAGTAGCAACATATAGATGCTTATCTGCAAATAAGTGTTATTTTAACTGACACAAAGTCAGAGAAGAAGAGGCAGTTGCAACAAGAGAGGAGTCAAAGCTGTTGTGAATTGAATGGTCAGTAGGACACGTCGACAAAATAAGTCAATCAAAGAGGATGTGCGATCATCATCCCGAAAAGCATTAAAAGAAAGAGGGAATAACTCCTGGTTTTTAATGTTGGGGATAAGAATAGTTTCAGTCAGAGTGTGGATATCAAAAGGGAGATCATGGGATTGAGGCAAAACGGCGTAGGTTTTAGAATGCAGTCCTCTTTATACGACCTTTTGGGTTCGAAAAAATTTATTGTGGTCAAGTCGACTGCGTTGGATGTGCGAGACTCTTTTAGAGTGCACATAGTTGCGAACAGCGTCATGATCATCTGCAACTTTTTGGTGTGGTGTATATAAAATCTTGTGATACCTTTTTTAAAGTTTCCTGAGACTGGTAATATCGGTAGGGAGGCGTTCCTGCTCGATGGAAACCATGACGCCTTTTTGTTTTACCCTCGTAGCACACCGAGTCAGATTTATATTTATATTCTCGTATATATTTTTATCTCTAATCCTAGAGAGCGCATAGCGACATTCAATGGTATCGCTAGTTTGCCTCGTTAATTTAACAGTGGGTTGCGAAAGGAGGTATATAGAAGAGAGAGTGATTAAATAAAATGGGTTTGGTGGCTTAGGGGTTAATCGAAAGAGACCCGCTGACGTTGGGAGTTGGTTTGAGGTGGAATAGAGGGTGTTAGGGTATGGGTGGGAGGCCTAAAACAAAGAAAAATGTTGGTTTTGAAACTCCAATTGGAGCTGGGTTTGTTGTGGGTGGTGGGTCCTCGCAATTTAGGTTTACTTGCTAACTTATTAGCTGGTTTAGGTATGACGGACTGCTGACCATTTGCAGACACGCATCTTTCCAAGATTGAAATTGTTGTTAGCTGGATTTTGGATTTCAAACTTAATCTTCCGACTAGATATGAATGGTTAATATTTAGTCGGAAGATTGAGTTTGAAGCTGCGCTTTCTTCTGTGATGAGATATTGGAAGCAAATTGCAGTGGCTAATAGTGATACCATATTTCTTTTCGAAGAAATTCGTTATCCAATCAACATCAGCGTTTGGGGGGACGCCTTTGATAAGCGGCGTAGTAACCAATTGATTCTTCGAAGCAAGCTTGTCAAGTCTGCGTTGCTATTCGGAAGGTGTCCACGTTGAATTAAAGCATAAACTTCTGTGGGGTAACTGGAGGAGTTAGTATAGATCTCTTCTCTGTTGTCAAGTTGGAAGAAACTTCACAGGAATCAGTAGGTTGACTTATATGTATAGGTGATCGTGAATACACTTCAGGTTCCATTAATTCAGCCATGAGCGATGTATTATAGTGGAAACTTTAGTAAGGCTACGAGAAGTTTGGTGTGTCATCGAGTTGGGTGTTTATTGTTGCAATGTGATGATAAATATCACACACGAGTGATCGAGTCGCAATAAGTTAATCACTTTATCGAAGATAACTTCGAGCATAGAATCACATTGTTTAAGAGAGAATTTTTTTACGGAAGTGTTATTTGTTTCACGAGGATGGAACTGAATGTCAATGTAATCACGCAGGAAGCTTATCAATTCGCACGTTTTTTGGTTGGATATAACCTGGGCAGAACAGATAGCTTTGCTGTCACTCAACACTTTATCCAAGTGACGTAAAGGAATTTCTTCATTTTTCGATCTCATGGAGTCTAACTTGATGAGACCTGTAATTTATCCATATACATTACTTTGGATTTTATAAGATCGGCTGAGTTCTGGACTAAGTTACGTAACTCTTCAACACTTTTGACACAGTTTTCAATAACCGAGATTCTGTCCGTAATCTTTTTGGGCGAGTGCCTCTTGTTAAGAGTCATTGGAAACGCTTAGGCATTTTATTGCTAAAAGCACATGCGAAAGTGATATAAGTTATATGCAGGGGAATTCTTTGATAATCACCGTATTTTTTTGTCTAGCCCGACACAAACGGCATGAAGTAAGCTACCCAGTCAGTATTGTTGTCATCGATTATACAATACAATTAGAAATCCGCAAGACATGGTTACAATTTGAAATGAGTGATGTTGCACTAAATACGCGGTCACGTAAATAAATTAGTTGGGTAGGTCAGTGAGGGTATAAATATATGTAGGTCGCAATTATTTTTTGTATTTTTTTTTTTTTATTATTTATTTGCAGTTTACTATGCAGGTGGCTTAGCCAGCAGACAGAAAAATAAATGAATTCAAGCACTGGGGGGTTAAGAACTGAAAAATGCAATTTGAAAAAAATTTTAACAGAAAATTGAACAGGTGAATAGGGAGAACAAGAAAAAGGCGTCTGACTGGTTTCAGTAACTTCGAAATAAATGAAAAGTTACTATGAGCTAGGGGTGCTTTGTGGCTTTTTCTTTCCTATAATATCGCTTTGTAAAGTATTACCACGGCTTCTAAATTGGTAAAGAGAAGACCTAGGAAGCATTTTCTGCGATCTACATATACCTGTCGTGAAAATATCGCCATGAGAAATGGCTATTTATCAAGGGTATTCCAGGTGTCAGTAATATTAGAAAATCGGAAAAAAATCCACGGAGAACTCAAACTTTTTGTTGTTAAAGCAGTTGGCATTTCACTTTCATTTCAGAACAGATATGCCGTTTAAATATTATTATTTTCTGGATCTAATAATGCTTGAGAAATACGTGACCGGACAAATTTTGTGTTGCAACTATTGTATAATTTTGATATACATATATCCCATGGGGTTGGCCAAATGGGCACGCGTTTTTAAGTGTACTTTTTTCAATAACACTGTCTACACATTCTTTCGGACATAGTTGAACTTCTTGTCTTGTCAATAGCAGATTCTATAATATATAACAGTTGTTTTAAAGCTACTCGTAATGTGTCTGATACTTTCCATTTCTGCACGACTATAGTATTGGAGTTCAATTTCTGTTTTTACTACAAATAGTTTTGGGTATTTTTGGCATTCCGGACAGCCCATCATTCGATGGGCACATCATTCGATATACAAATATAAAATTGTTTCTAAGTAATGGAAACTCTCCAGTCGCAATGCCTGATTTAAAAAACCAGAAAAAGAAAGAAGCTAAATCCTCTAAGGAGAGCTATCTAAATACAATATCATGTATCCAGTTAATCACAACATTTTTCAGTAGAGTTATAAATGTCAAGAATATCAGTAAGTTAATTACGGTGCTTAATATGAAACACCAATAAGAAGACAAATAAAAACCGCCATCAATTCAAGTTACAAATGAAACTTGATCAACTTGACTTTATTTTTTATTGGAATCATAAAACATTGACGGCACAAAGAAGTTGTATAGAATTATGGGCTTTACGACAGGCGGATTGCGTGCAGTCAAATCTTCCAAAACATTATTCATAACACCGGATATAAAAATGCTAATTTCGTGAGTTCTCTTGGCAAAGAAGTGGGAATACGTTTTACATTTCAAATATACTTGGCAATAGTTCTAGACTGTATCAATGTATCCATCCCATTGAATACAAAAATTTAATTTCACATATACCAACAATATGTATATTTAGGCTACAGCTTAATCCGCATCCTCCTACCGATACATTATGTAACATCAAAATAAATTGAATCGAAAACTACCATAGTAGGTTTTTTTTTTTTTTTTTTTTTTTTTCAAATTGTTGTCACGTGATTCTGTTTGTCCATCTTTCAGAATTTAGTCTTTTTCATGCAAGTTTAAATCGTAAGTATATGTTTTTCTTACCGAAAGTTTAAATTTTTAAAAAAGTTGAGAATGTGCAGTAAAAAGTAAATAATATATTATTTACTTATTGATTTGCAGATAATTTCTTGCATTTTTTGTATTTACGAACAATGCAGCTGTAAATCCCAAAAGTAAAAAGAAATATTACTGTAACACAATGTAGCAGTAGGGGCACTACCATTACTTTTTGTTTTTATATTTTAAGATTTTTGAAAGTTCACGAAATTCAGGATGTCCCAGAAGAGGACAGTGAATTAGAAAACGAACAATTTTACGTTTTGCCGCCCAATAATGCCAATGACTACATAACAGATGAAGACTCCGATGATGACGATAATGTGACTGTTAATAATTTACCAAGACAATACCTCGAGGCCCCGGCGCTATTTGTACAGATGAGAGATGATGACAGTGAGAGTGAATGGGAATCCGAAGATGAAATTCCTCTAGCTATTCTCAAGACGTCCATTCCAAGAATCCAGAAGCCTTATCAGAAGCAAACTTACAAATGGAATACACAAATTAACTTGAAGAGTGGAGTAAGAATTCATGATGCAGATATATTTTTTTTTTATAATTTACGCGCGCCTGAGGGTATCTAACCCTTTTACTGTTGCCAGGGCGCGGGCGGAAAGGTAGAAGGAGGAGAAAGGAAAATTGTTTTGGTTTCACTTTGGTTTCGATATTAACTCACCAGGGGTGGGAGTCCAGAGTGATTCGAAGGTTATAATTCACACTATTTTTTTGTGCTTGAAACTCTACAACAGCCAAATCTACGTGTCAGTGTTATGCCTTCACACGCAAAATTTTTCTGTCTGAGTTCCAATTACACAAATGAAAAACTTGAAACTTGTCATGGGTAGTATTCGAACCTTGACCCTCCGAGTGAGAAGCGATTGCTAGTACCATTACACCACGGCCACCCCCGTGGCTTTGCCAAAAAATCAAATACTTCCTAATTGAGGAATTTTCGCAATTTTTTGACACGGAAGTATGGTATACATCATGCCAATGTTTACGCTGCGCAGAAGAATTTAATTTCAAATATAACTCTGGCTGAAAAGAAAGACCTGGTTGGGATTATTTTGCTTAGCGGTTAAAATGGATTTTCCAGCCGATCAATATATTGGGAGAAAGGTTTGGATACTTACTCAAAAGAAGCTTCAGAATCTTTGTCTCGTGATTGCTTTAACTTTATCATGTCAGCATTACAAGTTTTCGATAACAATAATCTTGAAAACAGTGATAAGTTTGAAGTACTGAATAATAAGTTCCTAAAGCTTGCCCACTAAAAACTGCATATAGTGCCGACGAAGCCATAGTACCTTACTTTGGTTGCCATAGCAAAGCACAGTTTATAGACCAAGAGCCCGTCTGGCAAGGACTTGGCGACAAGTAAAACATCTTGGACATGTATTTCTATTCCTGGTATTTCATTTTGTAATTTAGAGAGATTTCGTGTGGTTACTTTTAATAATTGGGGTCCAGTTGTATGTTTTATGTCGATAAATAGGGTATTTCGGAACTAATTTCGATCTTTTGAATGCGTCTGGCAAGGACTTAGCGACAAGTAAAACGTCTTGGAGTTATATATTTGTTATCAAGGAGTGTTTCTCTAAATTGTAAAAAAAATGAAGTGGATACAACAATTATTCAAAATTGGAATTTCAAAAGCGTCTGGCAAGGATTTGGCGACAAGGAAAACGTCTTGCACCGTCAAATTTGTGTTGTATGTTTATTCAGTTATACTAGAAATTTGAGTGGTTACATAAATTATTCAAAATTGGGATTTCGTACAAATTTCAAGTATGTCTGGCAAGCCCTGGGCTACACTTAAAACATCTTGGACGTATGTATATATCCCTATTTAAGCGGTTCGGTACTGTTATTTATGACTTCAATCATGTGGTTACCCTTATTATTCCGTTCTTCTGTTGCTCTGTTAAGCTACCACGATATGTTGCCAGACAGTAAGATTTAAAATCACTTTCATCAAGGCTTAATATTAATCTGCATATCGTTTGGTTACCTTTCACAACCAAAAATTACTGCGGCCTCTTAGACTATTATGCAGAACAAACCTGTAAGATGGAGATACAAATTTTGGGTAGATGCAACTGTGAATGGCTATATAGTTTGGTTTGATACCTATCAAGTAAAGCATTCCACTATGAATGAATTTTACAATGGTTACTCACTTGAAAGTAGTTCGGAATTTTTGTAACTGGCTGTGGAAGGATAGACCATTCAGTTTCTTTCGACACCTCACTTACGTCTATCGAACTTATGGATGAATTAAGATCGAGAAATATTGGGGCCATTGGAACCATAAGAAAGAATAGGATTAGAAATTATCCCTTCAAAAAAATTAATACAAAAACTAAAAGGGACTTTTATGATTATGCTTCTATCGAAAATGGAACAGTTGTACTCATTCAATGGAATGATAACAGTGAAGTCCACATTGCCTTCAACATAGTGCCGACTCTACCAACACAAATGGCCAAACGATTCAGCAAATCAGATAAAAAATACGTTATCACAGAACAGCCGAAAGCTATAAGTACTTACAATAAGGAAATGGGAGGCATAGATCGATCAGGTCAAAACATAAACCTTTACAAGTGTGAGATCGAGGAAAGAAGTGATATTTCCCTTTAATAACCCATTGCATAGAAATGGCAGCTACTAATGCATGACAACTACACAAGTTTAATGGGGGAAACTTGACCAGCTAGATTTCCGTCGTCGCATTGTTCTAAGCCTTATAGAAGAAAATCTTAACCCTTTCAAGAAGATGTCATCTCGCCCATCTGCTGTAGAAAATCTTGCTGGTAGATACGACCAAATGAATGACACCATAATAAAGCACGATAAATGGACAAGATGCCATCAAAATGCACCATCCAAATGTAATACATGCGATGTTGCACTGCACAATTTTTTTTAGACACAATATTTCTACAGTGACATAATGTCACATCTTAAAATATCACTTTTCAGGATAGTGTTTGCTAAATTTAATAGAAAATAAAATATCCAGTAAATGGGGCAAATATTAAGGAAAAAAAATATTACTCGGAGTTTTAATCGAATTTTATGTGTGAATAGCCTACGTCTCTGATTGGGAGGAAAGACAGTATATAGGTGACTGCAACAATTTTGCAATTTTGCATTTCTGGCTGCCTCTGAACCAGATGGAAGTTGAATGTCTTAACAGTAGCATAAGATAGCCAAACTAGGCTAGTGGCCAGACGTCAGAAGGAGACGTCGGGAAGAATTTCAGTTTTTAACTGAGCTACAACTCCAACAACACAAACAAAAACAGCAGCCTAAAGTGCAGTTTCTAGCAAAAAAAAAAAACAACAGCAGTCACAACAGGAACAAAAAGTCGGACAAACAAAGGGTGTCCTCAATAATGGCCTTTAAAATTGAATTAAAGGAAACAATTAAGATGTGTAAGTCCGCCATGGGTTACAATTTTTATATCAAAAGATTAAGTCAGGTAGACATGCAGTTCACTGCAATTGAATGAAACACTTCCAAAATATTAAAAAATTATTAAACGAATGATAAAAAGGTGCAAAACATGATGCCGAGGACAATTGAAGCGTTTACCGATCCAGAGCTAGATCAAATTGGAAAAGTTGACGAACTCACTTTCGCACGGGTCAAGCTCTTCACAAGACAAAAGTGGAAATCAGTTTTTCTAATCCAACAAGAGTCCCAAGAGCAAACTGGATGATCAAAGGAGTGTGATGATTATTCGACAGCAGAAAATTAAAGAGAAGCGAAAAAATTCTACAACGTGTTCGCTGTCAAAGGATCGGACCGGTCGTGTTGAAATGCAAAATTCATCCATCTATGCGTTGAATAAAGAACTACAAGCCTGAGGAATATGAAGGCTTTGTGTAGGGATGAAAAGTATGGAAAAAGCCAGCTTTTGTGCGCGTTATGTAGGAACAAGGGACACACCCTACTAACTCGGCAACAAATGATGGAAGTCAAACGATCACCAGTGTTTTGACAATCACCATTCATGATTTCCCAAATTTCATACGTCTAAATGGTGAAAGACAGAGCAATCACGGTACAGATCCCAGCATCCAGAGCACCGGACGTTGCAGCTGAAGTGCTGGCTTTTGTATTTTATATCCAAAGTCAGATAACTTAGTGCAATATGTCTTTCCGACAACGAAAAAAAGCAGCAGCTCACAGCAGTTGTCGATATCCTTTCTATAATCACAGATGTGTTGATAAACTAGAGCTAATATCCAGGCAATGTACAAATCGAATAATGTTAGTAGTTTAATTGCACGGAGCTGATCATCTCGTTTGAATGGTTTCTTTTGTTATATTTTGGAACCTAAACCAGTTCTGCCATATCTCAGTTTTTGATCACTTGCTTGCTACCGAAAAAAGACAAAGCGAGCGATCGCTTTACGCGACACTAGAATTGATTCAGACAGTCATGTGTTTGTGAACGAAAGCTTGACTCCACGAAATCGGACTCTTCTCCAGCATTCAGTACGAATAAAAAAAAAGGCCAACTGTTTTCCGTGTAAACGTACCTTGGGTCTGTGTTGGTGAAATCTGCTGTCGACGGTAAGAGTGTAGCTGTTGTCGACCTTGACTGTTTAAACGCCGTTGCCGAAAGATGTCAGATGAATGACGATGATCAACAAAGAAATGCAGTTAATCGTAAATAAAATTGATTTGTGTTTACCTCTATCTTACAACAGTTACAGTAATTATCTTTCTCTTTGTATTTTTAAATATTCTCTCTTTTACATTTGTACATCAATGGCCAAAGTCTATTTATCTTCCCATTTTATTTATTTCCGTTTTGCCTGTGTTTTTGCTTCTCCTGTGTTTGGTGGTTATTGCGTCCCTGCATATGGAATTAAATGCTCATAATAGTGGGTTTAGTTCTAGCGAGAGTGATATGGATGTTAGACTATACGAAATGATTCGTGTATTGCGTTCACAGATAAAAGGCATCCACCTCTGTCATATCAATGCTCAGAGTCTGAAACTAAAACTGGATGAATTTCGTCTGCTGTTCATTAACTCCAGCGTTAACTTAGTTTGTGTATCCGAAACTTGGTTTTATTCCGAGTTCCCGAATAAGATCTATAATATGGATGGCTATAAGCTTCTTAGAGGTGATCGAATTGGCTCGATTGGGTGGGGGTGTGGCTGTTAATGTGCGGAATGTATTACGAGCCAATGTTGTCTGCAAATCAACTGCACATCCGATTACTTTTTTGTTAATGTTGAGTGTTTGCTAGTTGGAGTAATCTACAGACCAAATAAACAGATAGATAGCTCGCCTATTTTTAGTGTACTGGATGGGATTTCTTGTTCCTATCCTAATATTATTATTACCGTCTATCTAAATTGTAATTTACTAAATGTTCGTGCTTCCGCTCAGTTAATTATAAGATTTAAAACCATTGACTTGACATCTGTAAATATATCGACTGCTAAACATTTAGCATACTACCCTGCTACCTTTATTGATGTGGTCTTTGTCAACGATAGTAGAAAAGTCCTGCTCTATAGTCAACTCACAGCGCCTGGCTTCTCCAAACATGATCTGATATTCTTAACATATGATATCCAATTTGACGCAGCTAATCATGTCATTGCTTATAGAGATTTTCAAAACATAGATTACCTAAGTTAACGGTACTGACGTTATCCAAATTCGGTGGGACTATATTTATTTGATGACATCAGTTAATCAGCAAATATCATTTCTGGAGAAAAATATCAAAACACTCTTTGATCAGCATGTCCCGTTACGACATAGGGCCCCTGTTACCAGATCCTCCTGTTGGCTCAATAGAGATTTACTAGATCTGATCCACAATCTTCGCAACATATTTGTTCTTCGTATAAGGGCTGCCAAGCGGCGCCACTATCAACATTTCCTCAACCCTGAAACCCAGCCTGGGAAAGTTCTATGGCAAAAACTGCGCAAACTAGGCATTGGGAGACAACGTCCAGGTGCAACTGACAATGTAGACTGTAATGCTCTCAATTCGCAGTTTGGGTCGGTCTCTGAGCCGCCAACTCAATATCAAGACTCCGCACAGTTTACGAATCAGTCTAGCGACTATGACAATATAGCAGATTTCAACTTTATTCGCTTTACGGATGAAGATGTAGTTGAAGCCGTGGTATCGGTTAAATCTGATGCGATAGGTTTGGGTGAAATGAATCCTAAATTTTTAAAACTCCTGCTTCCCTTCATACTCAAATACATAACACATATTTTTAATCACATACTTACCACTTGTGAATACCCCCTTTCGTGGAAAATGGCTGGGATATTACCGATACAGAAGTCACAAAGTCGAACTAACACTGAGTATAGACCAATCGCAGTCTTACAGTTTTTACCCAAAGTATTCGAGAAGACAATGCTAAAGCAGATGATAGCGCACCTAAGCGACAACTCGCGCAAAAAGGAGTTGAAAAACTGCACTTTTGCTTGTTGTCGACGACATCCGCAATGGCCTGGATACTAACTGTCCAACGTTTTTGACGTTGTTGGGCTTCCCGAAAGCATTCGACACGGTGGACCACTTTCTCCTCTGTAAGAAGCTGCGGTATGAATTTGGATTTTCGTCTCTGGCAGTCAAACTCTTCCATTCATAGCTCACGGGGCGTCAGCAACGTGTGACAGTAGGAAGCCAAATGTCTTCATTTCTTGGAGTTCGCGTGGGAGTTCCACAGTGTTCGATTCTTGGGCTCATACTATTTTCACTTTATGTGAACGAAATCCCACAACTTATTAAACATTGTACTGCCCACATCTTCGCTGACGACGTTCAATTATATAGTACTTGTGCTGCCCGCTGGATATGCTCAGTATTGCCATTGAAATGGTGAACGAAGATCTTGAGATCATACAGCAGTGGGCCCTCAAACACAATTTATCACTGAATCCAGCAAAGTCCAATATACTCTGTATTTATAAGCAGTCACTGGAGATACTACCACATTTCCAAAAATAAAATTAGCGCAATCATCCATAGAATACGTCACGAAGTCTCGAAATCTGGGTATTGTTTTCAACGATACTCTTACCTGGACAGATCATGCTGCAATTACAATTGGAAAGGTATACAATGGTCTCCGACTGCTATGGGCAACGCAAAATTCTTTGCCGATCAAAATTAAGATGCTACTTGTTAAGTCCCTCTTATGAGGTACCTATATTGCTATATAGTTGCGAAGTTTTCTGCCTTGTTGGCTATAATACTAGGCGTAAACTAAATGTCATCTACAACAACTTAGCAAGATATGCTTTTAGTAAACGATACTTCGACCACATATCAAGTTACTCTCTACAAATAATGGGCCTCAGCTTCGATAACCTTATTAAGTTTAGAATGCTAATCCTCTTGCAGACCCAACAGCCTGAATATTTATATAACAGATTAAATTCTGCGAGTTCACAAAGAACAGTCATCCTTATTCGGCATCGAACCCCTTGCTTGCAATCTGAGCCCTCATTATTCGTCCATGCCTCTCTCCTATGGAACTCATTACCCATTACACTAAGGAGAACCACAAACACAAGCACATTTAAAACTTACCTTTTCCAATATATAAATAAAAATTTAAAAGGTTTGTTAAATGCTACATATTTTTATTGTTTTTGTTATTAATTAGTCCAATTAAATTAATTATATGTAGTCACCTATTTATAATGTTAAATTTGCTTTCGAACCTAGAATTTTTGTAAGGCCTACACTAACTATAAGATGTAATCTTACTGTGTACATATTCTTTAAATAAATAAATACAAATAAAAATACAATCAGGCAGCGATCAGGTCTCGCTAACTTCGAACACTGGTTTGATAATGCCGCGCATCTTTCAACAAAATGGCTAAACTTGTGCTGTTCGCACTCTGTTAGGTTGAGGGACACTCGGACTACCTATAAAACTCCATACGTAGCTAACGAGCTAACAAGACTCAAATTATTCTAGTAGGCTGTCACAGATATAAAGGGTTTTCCAATAGAGACTTGACTACTTTGAATAATAATTTAGTCTCCAACCACCGATCCAAAATATCTTTATCTCTCTCTCTATCCAATTTTCCGAAAAACTTAACACATGCTCCGGCATTTTCAGAGTAGTCATACCCTCTTGAGTGTTAAGTTCTTTAAAAAAAAAAACAAAAAAACTTCATCCACAAAAAATAACTGTTTGGTGCGGTTTGCATGCCGGCGGCGTTATTGGGCCATATTTTTTCGTCGACGATAATGATCGTCACGTTTCTGCGAATGGTCAGCGTTATGGCGTCTTGATCACCGATTATTTTTGGCTCCAATTGGAAGATATGGACTTGGACGAAATGTGGTTTCAACAGGATGGTGCCACAAGCCACACAGCACACGCTATCGATTTATTGAAGAGTAAGTATGGTGAGCGTGTTATCTCAAGAAATGGGCCAGTCGATTGGCTGCCTCGTTCGTGCGATTTAACGCCGCTTGACTATTTTCTGTGGGGCTACGTTAAGTCATTGGTTTATGCCAATATGCCAAAGAAGTTGGAAGAGCTCAGAGCCAACATTGAACGCTAAATAGCGGCTGTTACGGCGGAAATGTGTGGCCGAGTCGTTTAAAATTGGGTCCAACGAATCGACCGCTGCAAACGTGCCCGCGGTTTCCATATGAACAAGGTCGAGTTCCATTCATAAATGTTTTGATTGTACTTCAAGCCGAAAATAAAGTTTTTGAAATATCTCAAATGGTTTGCGTTTTATTTAAAAAAAAAATTGTCAAGTTGGAAAACCCAATACTTTACTCTATTTACAATTTACACTTTTGGTAGGTGGCTGAGCCACCATTTATTTTCCTTGTTACAAGGTTAATCTAACTTGAAAATTAGGACTTAAAAACTAACAAAAATTAAGGTTTAGGAATCAAGGGAATTGTGGAGAAGATAAAGTTTGGAATGAGAAATGCTCAGGTTAAAATCAAAAACCGGGAGGTTTGCGTTGATCTTACGTAG
This sequence comes from Volucella bombylans, assembly GCA_949129095.1. Lineage (NCBI taxonomy): Eukaryota > Metazoa > Arthropoda > Insecta > Diptera > Syrphidae > Volucella > Volucella bombylans. Next base: position 105,856,001 of record OX422143.1, on the reverse strand, counting down.
CATGCGGCACATTGGTTTGTTGGAACCATAAGAGGTGAGATCGGTGTGAATATAGAAGGCGCAGTCCACAGAGCTAGAGATCAGGCGATGAATGAAGAGAATGCCAGAATCTTTAGATCATCGTTTAATATAACCAAGTGATGAGTTTGCTTTAAGGATTATCTCATCAATATGCGAACGGAAGTTTAATTCTCAATTCTCAATAATTCTCCAAGGTAGCAGAGGGATTGAACCTCCGATAGAGGTAGGCCATGCAGAAAATAAAGTTGGGAATGAGATTGATTGGACTTACGTGGCAAAATCCTAAATTGGGCAGTGTTTAATAACCCTCCCAAGATCGTTCATAGTTAAAATGAAAAGAAGGGGACCTAGATGGCTGCTTGTCCTACAAAGCAGAAATTAAGGTGGACTTATCGAAATAACTGTGAAACATATAGACTAATATGGCCCGTTCTCAATCCCAAACGGTCAAGATAGCTGATCAACCCCAAAACTCACGAATATAATCACGAGGCACTGTGTTACTGGAAGACGCGTGCAGCAATTTAGTATTCCTCAAAAGCATGTCTGCAGCAAAGATAGAAAGAGGGAGATAAACTGAGGCGCACTCTCCTTCTAATTGCTCTGCCTTGATATGCTTGGAATGGAGTCCTTATGGAGTTACTATTTCAAAATTTATGTAAATGGTCTCTGCTCTATGAAGATCACCAATTTTAACAAAGTATATGAAAAATCTCTTTGGTTCCAGAGTCAGCTAGGGCATCAGCCTCACACACTCTCCCTGTGGTATCTCAATGGAGTTACAGCTGGTCGAAGTGCACCTCAACGAAGATCACTCTAACCTAACTTAAGCGCCCACTACACTACCATTGTCCTGAGAGAAATTCAAGTTAGATCGGCCACAGGCTGCGTAACAAAAATGGGACGAATACACTTGTATCACAAATACTGAAACGATAGACGAATTTTACGCGGAATATCAAAGTTTTGTGAATTTCACATCCATTAGCAAACGACTACGTTAGAAGTCTGAAGGACACAGCATTCACATGTAAATCAATACGTTCAATGTTATATGATATAAAAAGGCCGTGATGTTTTGATATTGCCGGAAAAGTCAAGATGTATACCCTCAAATTTGTATGGTTAAGTTCGTAGAATTTTTCCTTCCAGCAATTTTTTTTTTTTTTATAATTAGGATCGTACACGTAACTTATGTCCGCTCTGATAAGGGGTATGCCGAAATATTTTAGATAACTGATAACTTTTCTGGATAGGGTTTCTTGTTTACCCTAAAATTACGAACAGAATTCCAGAAGTTAACTACGTACACGTTATGCGCAGAAAATATTTCCTAAACTTCGCCAGTTTACAGGACATAGCTATCGATGGTATCCAACGGTGGGATAAGGATAAGTTCCAATATAGCAGCCATGACATGGTTTTGGTTTTGCCCACACATTAGAAACTAGAGGTTTGCCTTTACCACATGTCCCTAATTGTTTCTCTAATGTACGTATGCACATACTAAATAACATACATACTTACAACGAACATATTCACGGTAGTATGACATAGTATCTGCCAGATGCAATTCCTTACTCATCCAACTAAAAGAGCTTTTATTAGGGCGATGTTTTTGGAATTTTTTTATGACAACCAAACGGTTTACAGCTTAACTTCTTGCATGCGGATATGGAGAACATGATAAGGGTGCAATTTCTAAGGTGATTGTGTAGAAGGGGAAGTGATGGGCGGTTCGATTTTCCTCAATACTTAATTCGTTTATCTCTCCCATTCCATATTACAGACTTTCTGTGAATTTCCTGAAAATAATGGCATCGTGAAGTTGTGTGTTGAAATAATAATCGACTACGTGCTTATTTACTGTTATCGTAGGTAGCACATCTTAAAGGAAAATCATGAACATGATTTGAAGAAAGTTGATAGACCAAGATATTTCCATTGCCATATGTGGAGGAGTGTAAAATACAAAAATAAAGTGGTATGAAACCAGATTTCATGATCATGCAATCATGCGTATTCTTAAATGGATGGTGGGTGAGTCCTTCTAGATTTATATTAAAGATGTGCATCTGTTTAAGCAACAATATGGGTGTGCTGCACTATGAACCATGTTTTCTCAGGAATGAAGTCATCCCCTATTTTACACTGCACATTGGCAACATATTGGCGGTTGTTATGTTACTAAATTTAATATACCAAAAGTAATAAATGCTGCACGTGCATGATATTTCAAAACACAAAATACTCTCTGTAATTATGGTATATGCCTTAGATAACATAGGTGAGGGAAGAATTAATTGTAGAGTTTAGTGTAGTTAAAGTAATATTAGTTAATAGGTTAAAAGTGCCAAGAATAGGAAGAGATAGTGTCTTATAGATTTTACAGATTTTTTACAGTCCATTTTTTTAAACCATAAAATATGCATGTTAACTATTCCTTTAACGCTTACGAGCTTATTGACCGTTTACACTCGAGGCGTTACTTCCCGCCTACCTCCAGGCATGCTAGGGTCAGAGAAAACCTTGCAGTCCCTTTTTGGGCTTTTTAGTATAATACTATGTGAAGCTTCCCATTTAGGCGGATTTCATCGGAATGTGACGTAGACGCTTGCTCACGATGCTGGCGATATGATCCTCTCAATTGTTCGACAAGTGTTTTTAGAAATCGCAAATGTCTGAGTGGCTTTTCACCTTTTTTGATATTTTCTAGTTTATACAGAATGTAGAAATTGATCAGGCAAATTTCCATGCCACAAAAAAAAGCTTACGTCACCATTTAATCGATTTTGGCAGAAAACAATACGTTGACGCACATTTGTCCGCCTGATCAACACCACCCATAGGTATATTTTATATAATTCAATAAAATATCGGTTTTTTGACCATTATTTATACATTACACTACCTCATGTAATCCATTTGACCGTCGACATTCCTGTGTCACCCCTTGTAGTCAAACAAGTGACAATACTCTTATCTTTCCACCCTAAAAGTAAGGTGTTGCCCCGTCAATACGCGACCGTGGATTTTTTCGAAAAATTTGGCTTTTATATTTCCTTGCGATGAAATTGAGTTTCAATTAGGCTAGTTCTTGAGCTAAGACATAAATAGTATAGTAGCGTTCACAGCACATGGAATTTTCTCCATAATACGGCAAAATCCAGCAAATGTAGCCAGTCTTCGTCTCAGCTAGAGTATAAACTCTGATACCCCATTTTGTTGATAATCCAAGAACTTTGAGTTGATAAAGTCCAAAAAGCAACTTACTCATTATAGGCGCGTTCTCGGATTCTTGTTGCGTGTTGAAATAGTTTTCAGATTCAGCATCTAGAATATTTGGCTAAATCTGTCTCTTGTAAATGTATCCGAATAGAAAGCAATATAACTGACGATATTCCTCGACTAATATTCTTCCAAATCGGCGAACGGCATTGTGCTCATATTGATTATAACAGCAATAAATGTCCAGATTTCTGGGTTGTTCACATCACGCCAGGTTCGCGATATCGAATTGGCAGATAGCGTCTTCGTTTCAATTTTTGTTTTGCATATTTTCCCCACGAGGTCAAGTGTGATTCCGTCGGGAATTAAAATGTAATATCTTCATCCAAAGTCGCGGCAAGATTGAATTCGTCCTAACTTGAGCTATCCATATTTTTAGGGCTCAAAAACTTTTCAACTGCTATATTAACTGCCAAGACTGTTTCAAGCGAATACTATGCTGAGACTAACTATTTTCGAGAGGAATATCTTATCGCACATCGTAAATAAGCAGGTCGATTTACAAAAAACCGTAGCGCCGTAGCAGCGCTGCTCGAGTGCAAACGGTTAAACTTTGGCTTTCAGTCTTAAAACTATCCTACTACTAAAGTTATCTATCATAATGGAATTCATTATGGAATTTCTAAGAATATTTATTTGTATAAAAATTAAAACTATGTCCTTATTCTACTTAGCCTACCTAATCTATTAGCCTAACTTGACAAAAATCAAGAAGGTAAGCACTCGTAGTGTCTCGTTCCTAACAGTCTCCATCTTAATTGCGTTTTTGGCCTGCTGGAAGTTAATAACTAGTGCACACGCTTGGACTTCAACAACGTCATAAGGTCTCAGTCACCACTCGTAATCACCCAATCAATGATAACGAGCCTGGTCTTACGCGAAAACCTCCTATATATCCTTAGTTTAATTTATACTCGTATCTAAGGGGCAATTGAAGGGGAGAAGAAATCGTTAGGCGCGCCCATCCCCAAAAGACAGCAAGTACTGTTGAAGACGCGAGCGCTAAAGGTTTCACTAATCCACCGTCTACTGAGAAGATACGAGTAAATAGATAGGCGGAAGTGCCAACTACTGAAACCGATTAGGCAAATGGAACTAAAACTACATCCTTTCTTTCTTTCTGTTAAGAGGAAGAGAGTTTTTGGTTTGGATTTTCCCGCAAAGATCATAGTTCTAGTGGACGGAAGTTGGGTCAAATCCACCCTGCACAAAAAGCGCGGTTGCATTGATGCAACCAGTAAGTTTTGCAATTCGTTTGGGCGAACTTTGAAAGTCACGGGGAAATCCAGCTTCAAACGCCAAAGAGGATGACAGTAGCGTATCTATAAGGAAGTCGTTATCACCTCTCCGATGCTTCGAATCAGGAAAGCTGGTAATGACAACAGTCTGAACGACATTGAGTGCAAACACTGTGTTGATCAACTGTGGGAGCAGAGGGCTGTAATATGCAAAACAGAATTCTTTGTGTGAAGTGCTTCTCGCACATCAAACTCTAATCCTAAGCAAGCTTGTGCTGAATAATTAATAAATGATTAAGACTAATTCGGAGGGGGTTTGGAATGAAAACACCAGCTACTAGCAACTCTGAAGAATATCTTCATTGCTCCCCTGACATTAGTACCGAAAATCTAAAAAAATGACTATACGCTCGCCAAATACTTTAGATCTATCAGTTTGGCTTCCATGTTGAAGAGCATAGAGAGAATTAATGCATCCTTTGTGCAAGATACAAAACACCCAGCAGCGCGTCTTATAGGACTGGGATGGAAAGGGTCTTATATTGTAGAGTATTTTCTTACAAGAGTGATTTTTTCGTTGAATTATGCGCTGGTACCGTTGTTTGCAGTACTAAAGGGTTTTTAATATGAAATAAAACACTTATAGCTAATGTTAATGTCTATGATATTAGCTGCATTTAATAGACAATTTTATGCCATTAGTGCTTAAATATGATATCGGGCATATGCACGTCACAGCTAGCTCGAATGAAGCCCAATCATGAGGACCAATCTTCGACTAATTTATCGAGCAACTGGGGACGTATATTAGCAATAACCTAGCGAATGTTGACTTCCAAATCGTCCAACGTTTCTGGTTTATCGGCATAGACTAGTGACTTCACATACCCCCAAAGAAAGTAATTTAAAATTGTGAGATCGTTTTCACGAGGAACGAAAAAGTCAGAAATCATATTCCTATAGCACTCTCCATTGACGGTAACATTCTGGCCGCCATCGTCCTTAAATAAATATGGGCCAATGATTCCACCACCCCATAAAGCACGCCAAACAGTGAGTTTTAATGGTTGTAAGGGAGTCTCGACAACGGCTTCTGAGTTTTCTCCACTCCAAATTCGGCAATTTTGCTTGCTTACATTTCCATTTAACCAAAAATGGGTAGCTCCGCTTTATATGACTTCTGTTTCATTGCATTTGTTTGTTAGCAGTCTCAATTGAATCCTGAATTTTGTTGTGGTGGCCTCGGTTCAGGCAATATAGCCCTGGCCTGATGAGCATGATGTTGCCAATGCCAACATTTTTAGGGACCCACAACTTGCGGCTTTACCATTCTTTTGTTACTGCAACCATCCAACGCTATAATTTTTCACAGTACTTTTTCAATATTTTCTCCTTTGGTATAACTGAATTCATACAGAGTAGTAATTCGAATCAATAACTTGCAAACATTTAAGACCAACGTACATCGGTATCTCTCATTTTACTCCTTCCTAAATTTGATTCGCCCACTCTGTGTGCAAACATTTTAAGAGTACCAAAAACCCGTTGAGTGCGCTCTAGTAATATGTATAAAACAAAGGTGAATCTCTCTTGCTAACCGCTGCTTCCTTGGAAGGCAATTGAGTAGTAAAGCCCTCTCTTGAGCAACTGAAAGAAAAGTTCTTTTGGAAATTGTCGGTCCCAGCTGATAACTGGTTCACCAGCGCATCTGCAACGCATGGACACCAGCGCTCGGACCCGGAAAGTTCCAACCTTTCCAATACTTCCAACGAAGTATAGTAGGTAAGTAAGTACAGTACACCAAGAACAGCTGATTGGAGAGAGCTATCAAAAACCCGAGGTAGCTAGAGAGCTCTGTTAGCTAGGCCTGGTCAATCTCGGAGGGTGCGCTATGTAAGTAGGTAAGTTCATAAGTTATTTAGCTTCAAATTGCTCAGAGGAGCTCCATAACTCGACAGGAAAGCACAAAATTGTTCCTTCCCAATGTATGTGCAGGGTGTTATAGGACCGAGGTTTAAAATAGAAAATTCTGATTTATCTACTATCATTCTTCCTTCTGATGGATCATAGACAGTTTCAAAGTTTTAATGATCGATCTGTAAGCGCCCGGCATGATGAAAATATCTTCCAGGAGTAGAAACACTCTTCACCAAGTCTGCGCTGTACCATCCCGGTCATAAATGAAATAAAAATTCTAACGCTCGCAGTGAAAAGTGTTAGCCATACGCTCCTATGGTTTGTGTTTAAGTGTCAAATAACTAAGAGATGGTATAAATTTTTCCCATACTCCTACAGCAATCACTGGAGTTTACCGGAAAGCCCTTCTTATTCAAACTACAAATCTTCTTCAAATATAAAAAGTAGCTTGAGACTTAAGGTACTCCTATACTTTAGAGTGATTAATTATCAACTAACTAATCGAGACAAAGCCGACACTGCTTATCGACTAGCCCTGCTACTGCTCATCTCATCATAAAGTAGCGGGGAAATTTTTCCAGATAGTTCCACTGAAAATAATGTTCCTGACAGTAGATAATACTGCCACTCGTAAGTTCTAAATCTAGGACAATCTCAAGAAAAACAGTCCCATCTTCATCTCGAGTTCAATTGCAGTTGCTTTGCCCTTATTTCAAAAAAGTAATATAGGGTTTTCCAATAAGGACTTGACAACTTTTTTTTTAAATAAAGCGCGAACCATTTGAGATATTTCAAAACCGTTATTATCGGCTTGAAGTACAATCAAAACATTTATGAATGGAACTCGACTTCGTTCATATGGCCACCGCCGGCACGTTGGTAGCGGTTGATTCAATGTTGGCTCTGAGCTCTTCCAACGTCGTCCGCGTGTTGGCATAACCCAATGACTTAACGTAGCCCCACAGAAAATAGTCAAGCGGCGTTAAATCGCACGAACGAGGCGTCCAATCGACTGGCCCATGTCTTTAGATAACACGCTCACCATACTTATTCTTCAATAAATCGATTGTAGCGTGTGCTATGTGGCTTGTGGCACCATCCTGTTGAAACCACATGTCGTACAAGTCCATATCTTCTAATTCGGGCCAAAAATAATCGGTGGTCATGGCGCGATAACGCTGACCATTCACAGTAACGTGACGATCGTTATTGTCGAGGAAAACATATGGCCCAATAACGCCACCGGTATGCAAACCGCACCAAACAGTTATTTTTTGTGGATGAGGTGGTGATTCATGAAGCACATGTGGATTTTCACCCGACCAATAACGCATATTTTGCTTATTGACGAACCCATTGAGCAAAAAATGAGCTTCGTCACTGAAGATGATTTTTCGATTAAATTCATCATATTGGCGCATCTTCTCCGGAACCCAATCGGAGAACGTACGTCGCTTCAAATGGTCCATCAACTTCAATTCTTGAGTCAGTTTGATCTTGTGTGGGTGTAAACTAAGATTCTTACGCAAAATACGCCATAATGTGGTCTGAGCGATGCCCAATTCTTGATAACGCCGTGGAATTGACTGATTTGGATCGTTTGCTACTGACGCCTGAACGGCAGCAATATTTTCGACACTTCGACCAACCCGTTGTCTCATTGACACGGCAACATCACACAACGAATATGTAGACTCAAATTTTTGCACTAAACTTGTTATTGCCTGTCTATTAGGGCGAGAATTACGACCGAAAATTAGAGTTAACGCTCTTAAAGTTGCAGTCACCGACTCCGAATTTCGGTAGAAAATTGCTCATTCGTGTACTTTACCATGATGAAAATGTTGAGTTTACTGAATAAATTGACAGTGACTGTTTGATGATTAGTAAAAGATTGCGTTCACAAATTAAATTCAAAGTTATCAAGTCCCTATTGGAAAACCCTTTAGTTATGGTTGAAATTCACGAATCTAAAGTAAGACCTTACGGTCCCTTGGTAGTCATTTCATTAGCCAACAGCAGTGTACATAAGCCCAGTTAGAAAACAATTGCGAATAAACTAACTTTCAAGTGCATAATTTAGTCATTCTATCCAGGAGTGTTTCGTGGCTTCAATTGACGTCAGTTTTCATTTCCATGGCAATCAAACAAATTGCCAAAACAAAAACAAATTGCAATTTCCCACCATCATCCGAACTTAAAATTGTTTGCTCTTGTTTTGTCGGTATCCTTTCAACCGAAATTAAGACATAGACCTGAATTAAAAAGTTTTCATGCTACGCCTGTAGGACTATGTAGGACGTAAAGTGTAAGTTGTATACTTCTTAAAGTTGCTAGCCTCTTTGCTATGTTCATTATCCGAAAAAGAAGAAAGAACCAAAACTTTTCAACTTTTCGAGGAATAATGCATTTCTCGCACTCTGACTCTATTCTATCTATCTACAGAGACCTCCTTTCCTTAAAGTAAAAGTCAATTACAAAACTTTGAATGAGTTTGCACTTAACCAATAGAATGGAAAACTGACAAGTCTATGAAAAATCTATTCGCCGTCGGTTGGACTCAACTGAGACTGATGTAGGCAAGGGACTCTGTAAGACTTTAAAGGCCTTTCCAAGTGAACTTGTACATTATTCAAATTAAAGTCCATTTAATTCCGATTTGTCTCCCCTTTCAGGAGACTGAAATTTGAGAAAAAAAAAAACATACATATATCACACCGGGGTTAAAATTATTTTGAAAGTCAGTCAAGTGGATACTAAAGGGAGAACCATGACTACTTTAACCCCTCACTGCACATCTCCACCTCTTCAAAATTCATAAAATTCAAATGTGTATCACTAAACCTTAGGTTGCTTAAAATGCAATGAATATTTTGAATTTTTCTTTTTTTTGTGCTAAGGATACGCCATTGACTTTATGATGCGCCTTCTTCAAACGTTTGCGTTTGGCAATCGAATCGTAGTAAGAACACTTCCATTTTTGGCAGCCTTTTCAGTATGATAACGCAGACGATGTCAAAGTCAATGGGAGAGGCGAATCACTTCATTTCTCTATAGAAGGCCGCAGGAGTATGCTTGTGTATATTCGACTTTTTTTCTTGATTTTGGGCTTGCATAAATTAAAAGATAAAAGTATCTGCTCACGTGACAGAACGACTCTTACGACGAATGTTTACTTTAGCTTTCATGATAGATTATGACAGCTAGAGGAGAAATGTAAGCACATATCAGGAGATTGCAATGTCCTTTTCTTTTAAGGAGAAAAGACTTCTGACAAAAGTGGTTCACTAGATGTTTTTAAACACATACTCTTGCACAAAAAGAAACAAAAATGGGAAATGTGACATGCCTGTAGGAATTTCAAAAACATTCAGGAACTTGTACAGCAGATGTGGTTAGAACAATCTTAAGGACAATCTCCCAGAACGCTATTAATTAAATCTGAAAACTGCAGGCTAAAAATGTACCATTTTGGTTTTCAATCGTGGCAACGGTCATTCCAAAAGTCTTCTAGTTAGAAAATTCATTTTTTTAGCGGACTATCTGGTGTTTTCTAAATAAAATATTGCCTTAGACATTACTGAAGACGTAATTGTGAATCTGATAGAAATATCTTCAAATGGTTCGAGGATTGCGCAATATACTGGTACTTGCAAGCAATTGCCAGATGTTTCAATTAAACAAAGCCCGTTTCAAACTAAACAGGACTTGTTAAAAATAGGTATTTCTTGTCAGGCCATTTATTGGCAATTATTCGTACATGAGTCGATGAGTCACTGGTGTACTGTCAAAAAATCATGACATTTGGACGAATCGAAGAGGAGTTATTGCGTCTGAAGTGACAGAATGTTTATGCCATCGGTGCAAAGATGAGCATCATGCAAAAATTACTCAGAATTCAACAAACGAAGGACATGATCAGGGAGGCCAAAATGAACAAAAACTTCCTTCCCAATATTGTCACTGGTGATGAAAATGTGGTGTTTTCAGTATGATCTAGAAACCAAGCGCAAAAGTGCCGAGTGGAAGGCGCCAGACGAGCCAAAACCCAAAAAATCTTGTCTGGAAAAGTCAAAAGTGAAGACAGTATTAAACAAGGGCATTGTCCTTATCATCCATTTTTCTTGATGTTTTGATGCATTTGGTGCATCTTATTCATCGTATTCGCTTCATTTGGCACCATGCGACTTTCACCTTTTTGGAAAAATGCATTAGCAGATGAAAGCATATTGTGGACATGGAAGCCATCCAAAGGCTTGCACCGACATCCGGAAGGTCGATGATCTAAAACACTAATTTGACACGCTTTTAGACCGTATTGAGTCGGAAATAAAAAAATTTTTGTTGTTCTTATTTTTAAAAAGGCCTGCTTACTTTGAAATGCACCTTGTAAAGCAAAATGAGAAGATTCATTTCTGGGAAGAGCGATCCTGGGGCGAAAAATAATATTTCGATTAGAACTCGACAGTCTCCGGGGACAAACATTACGATGCTCTCATTAAATAAATTACGTTTCGCAAGCTGGACAGTCAGTATAATAATAGGCGAGAGTTTCGAACTAGAAAACGTGTTAAGGCAATATAAATCGATATAAGTAGATGAAGGATAAGTAGGCATACAAATAAACATGAATGATAATATCGCATGGCGATACTTTCATGAGCACTTGATTACGAAGGGGGGAAATCGGCAAACAGGTCGAAGATTCAAACTACGAATACGAGGACTGCCATGCGGAAACCGTTTCGGAACCAGAAACTCAGTGGAAGAAGATATACTAAATTCATGCAAATCACAAGGTCTAACTACAAGAACCGCACTCAATAAAGTTGGAGGCCAAGCACAGGTAAATCACCATCTATGCTGGAATAACTTGCAACAGTGAGTACAAAATTTTAAAAGGATCTCATGCAAATCTCAAGGAAGTTATCACTGATTTTCGTTGATACAATTTTTCATGAAGAAACCAGGGCAAAACCATCGAAAACTGTCAAAAGAGGAAGAAGAGAGAATGGCCCCAAAATGCCATAAACCAAGAAGAAGAACAAGATATGTTGAGCAACTTCGAAGAAAAATGGAAGAGTAGAGCAACGATTTTGCCGACTCCACATCAATAAACAGGCATGGTAGATGAGACGAAAAAACAGACGAAACAAAAGGAAAGCCTTTCAATCTTGGACTAAATACAACGGAAATTGGAAAACCAATAAAGGGCGTCGAAGTATGAACGAAGTATGAAGACTATGAAGGTTGTAAATGAGAAGAAATGAATGAACAGAGGAAGCGGTATAATAGAGTCGATCATATAACCTAAGAAGTGTGTTTGACTATCAGAAATCTTCTGGTTTTGTTAAACGAAATGATGAAAGCCGATCGGATGCCTTGAACAGTACAGGTTCCACTGTATAAAGGCAGAGGCCACATGGGAAATTGCAACGGTTACTGGTCGTTATAATTTATATAAAGGGTTTTCCAATAGGGACTTGACAACTTTGAATTTAATTTGTGAACGCACTCTTTCACTAATCATCAAACTGTCAATGTCAATTTATTCAGTAAACTCAACATTCTCATCATGGTAAAGTACACGAACGAGAAACGTCTGCAATTTATAAAAAATTTCTACCGAAATTCGGAGTCGGTGACTTACAACTTTATGAGCGTTAACTCCAATTTTCGGTCGTAATTCTCGCCCTAGTAGACAGGCAATAACAAGTTTAGTGCAAAAATTTGAGTCCAAATATTCGTTGTGTGATGTTGCCGTGTCAGTGAGACAAAGGGTTGGTCGAAGTGTCGAAAATATTGCTGCCGTTCAGGCGTCCGTAGCAAACGATCCAAATCAGTCAATTCCAACGGCGTTCTCAAGACTTGGGTATCGGGTATTTTGCGTAAGGATCTTGGTTTACACCCATACAAGATCAAGTTGACTCAAGAATTGAAGCCGATGGACCATTTGAAGTGACGTACGTTCTCCGATTAGGTTCTGGAGAAGATGCGCCAAGATGATGAATTTCATTGCAAAATCATCTTCAGTGACGAAGCTCATTTTTTGCTCAATGGGTTCGTCAATAAGCAAAATATGCGTTATTGGCCGGGTGAAAATCCACATCTGCTTCATGAATCACCACTTCATCCACAAAAAATAACTGTTTGTTGCGATTTGCATTCCGGCGGCGTTATTGGGCCATATTTTTTCGTCGACGATAACGATCGTTATCTCAAGACATGGGCCAGTTGATTGGCCGCCTCGTTCGTGCGATTTAACGCGCTTGACTATTTTCTGTGGGGCTACGTTAAGTCATTGGTTTATGCCACGGACGATGGAAGAGCTCAAAGCCAACATTGAAGGCGAAATAGCGGCCGTTTCGGCCGAAATATGTGGCCGAGTCGTTGAAAATTGAGTCCAACGAATCGACCGCTGCAAACGTGCCCGCGGTGGCCATATGAACGAAGTCGAGTTCCATTCATAAATGTTTTGATTTTACTTTAAGCCGATAATAAAGTTTTTGAAATATCTCTAATAGTTTGCGTTTTATTTAAAAAAAAAAATTTGTCAAGTCCTTATTGGAAAACCCTATACATATATTGCATACTATGATATGATATTCTCGTATGAGAGAATTCTATACAGTGGATTATATCCAACTCAAAGTTTACGGATAATGATGGAGACACATCGTGAAGTTTCTAAAGATCTACCAGAGATCTCAATTGGACGGCTAATCTTGTATTGTAGCCGAGACGTTTATAAGAATGATACGCCATATATATGATGACGTTAAAAAGGAATTTTGTAGTTAGATAAAATTGTTTGAAGACGCATTAGTCATACTAAGACCGCATATCTAGATTTTGCATACGAAAAAAATTATATACTTAACCAGCAAGGAAAATCAGGAACTAGTGAAAATGATGTAGCACATTAAATTAGTTGGGTTGCCTTAGACAGTACGACAGAAATTATGATAGAAAAATGCTGCTTAGATTTCAGACAATCGTACGTCCAGCTTTAATGTAAACATCGAAATGTTGGATGATGTACGAGAAATGTAAAGGAAAAATGACAGCGACGAAAATGGAAATGTTACAAATGTCAGCCATTGTAACAGAACGTGGTCTAAGTAAAGTATGCGCATTGGCATTGGTGAAAAAGTGAAAAAATAGATAGTGAAAAAATTTCACACTGCGCAAGTCAGCTAGTTTTGTACTAGTTAAACAAGTTCTCCAGAAGCAGTCGGCAATAGAACTCAAGTTTCAGCCGAAGGACAAAAGAAAGATAATTAGATCAGTCAAATTCAGAAACATCGGCAAACTCTTAACCTCAATGACAATAACAAAGGCCTGCTAAGGTCGGTAAATATAGCCAACTTCACAAGCGGTGCAACAATAATGCAGATACGTTGGAGAAATATATACCATTCGATGTAATTATACGCATTACATACTGCAATGGATAATAAAAGAAGGAAAGAACACTCCGAGTTGGAAAGAGGTACTGAGTAAATAACTTGCCGTATTGTTTTACTAAGCAACAAAATATCAGTCTGCAGTTAGTTCTTCCCCAATCTGAGGGAATATTCGAGTAGGATTCTGAGCTCCTTCCTCTAGTGATGCTGCACGACCAGGAATCTCATTATAGTACATATTTTATAATTAAAGATGACATTTCAGTTCAGAGTCCTGGGATCGATTTTTGCTTTAGGACCATAAGGGTTTTACAGCGCTAAAATAAAAGCAAATTAGTGTTTATTAAAGTTTCAGCCTATAGTATTGTGACTGACTGTGAAAATGGCATCACAGTTACAGTGTGTGGGGTTTCTTGATATACTTCTGGAGTGAATAACATACGCCGCAACACCCAATTCGGTTGCAAAGACTTCTAATGACTTCTATATAGATAGATAAGATACTTGTGGCTGGGATAAATTGATCAAATCTGACATCATCCGATAAATCTTGGATTCTTGATATAGAAATTGTAACACTGTGTCATGCTTGCTGAATGCTGATCTCCTTTACGTCTCAAGTATAATAGTAAGTTGTTAGCTTAGAGTTAGTTGTATGCAGATTGTCAAAGGGTAAGGATCAATAAAATACGAGTATAAATGAATTAAAAATATACTTTTATTACATATGCCCATTCAACAATGCTCACTCAAGAACTGGTGTCTATGGCAATGATTGTGACGTCATGAAACAGTTTCCTTCAATCGTCAATCCAATTAAAAATTAAAGCCGCCATTCAATCAGCTCTATGTATCTTACTTCGAAATATAGTACTTTTAGTTTCGTACAATTAACTCCTGTGCGAGGTCTGTTCGAATATACCATGTTTTTAAACACAAATTGAAAAAGCTTCTGCCGCACGCTATTGCCACTGGTATTTGGCGACAACCAAATTAGAAATTCCATCAGGTTAATTTCACAGATACTACACTTGGTGAATACTTAACATTGAAGATTCGTACTTGTAACGTATCAGAAACGGCTGTGCTATTATTCGGATAGAAAGGGGTTAAAAGTTCAGCTAGACTAATTGGAATACGTCACCGTAATAATTTCTTAAAGACCTAAACCCTATTCAAAGGATGTCGAATTCGCAGCATCCTTTAATCAATAAGGCAACAGTTTTTAAATAACTTTTATATTTCATTCATAATAATTTCACAAACTGCTATTTCTTTTACTCTACGCGGTACTACATACATACACAGGGTGTCCCCTAATTCGGCAACGATAATTTGGAAAATGATTCCTGGCCATATTCTAAGAAAAAAATTGTTCTAAAGTAAGGGTCCATCTCCAATGTTGACATCATTTATCGAGGATTTAAGAAAAAGCTTATTTCGGTGGACCCTACCCATGTTAACGGAAATTACTCTGTTAGTACTAATGGTAGAAACTTCGTGACGGACTTTATTTTTAGAAGAAATGCCAACAATTGAAACTGAGACAAACTTCAAAACATATTAATATTCTCGAATCAATTTAGAGACACTATGTAATTACTGTCAGACCTTGGATTGGTCTCCAATTTATAATATAAATGACACAAGCTTCCAGGTTTCTTTTTAATTACCAAATTAAATATATTTTTACTAAACATGTGTCTTTGCGAAGTTTCAAAAATACCCAAATTAAATTACCTTGGCTCACTCAGGAAGTCGTTGAATTGATAAAAGCTCGAAATTTGCTATATGCCAGATGGAGACGTTACAAATGTTTGGAAATTTACAGAGAGCTTAAAACCACTCGTAATGCTGTAAAATGTCTCCTAAGAAAGAGCAAATCTTCTTTTTATAATAACAGACTTGAATCATCTTCTTCCAGTTCTGACTTTTGGAAAAATATTCGCCAAATGGGTCTGCAGAGAGTCAATGCCATTAGATATTCGCAGCTGTCAAGATCTTACGAGTAATTTTACTTATACTGATTCAGCTTTTTCTCTTTTTTGTGTAGATGTAGTAACTGTCAGAAATGTTATATTAGGTGTAAAGTCAAATGCAGTTGGTTCAGATAACGCTGCTCCTAAATTTATAAATTGTGTCTTGTCTTGCATCCCATCACTCACATCTGTAATACCATTATAATGACTTCTGTTTTTCTGAAAAACTAGAAAGCAGCAAAAGTTCTACCCTTTCCTAAATCGCCATACAGGAACCCTATAGAATAGCGACCTATAGCTATTTTACCGTTCTTAAGCAAAGTTTTTGAAATTATAATAAGTCGACAAATAAAAGCACATCCAAACGCTAAGAACTTGATATTATAATACCAGTCAGGATTTCGTGGAAATTTTAGTTGTACTTCAGCTCTCCTAAAAATCTGCGAAGATTTGAGTGCTGGTTGTGACAATGACAAATTAGGTTTAATAGCATTTTTAAACTTTTCAAAAGCATTTGACTACGTGAGTCAAGAAAGTAACAAGCAATCATCGTGTCTTCCTGTCCATTCAGGTGTACCTCAAGGCTCTGTTTTGGGGCCGCTTTTATTCACTTGGTACGTAAACGATATCTCCAAATGCTTTTCTGATTGCAGCTACCATATATATGCTGAAGATGTACAGATACATACGATCTTTCCAAGTGCAAACAAGCTGGAATTGTCCAACCAAGAATTAAATAGTGTCTATAAATGGTCTCTAAACAACGACTTTGTGCTAAATCTAACCGAAACAAAGGCTGTGGTAATAAATGCCGTAAGACGTACAGAGTTTATGCCTCTATTATTTCTGAACCATTCCCCAATAGAATACGTTAACCACATAAATAATCTTGGAGTTTCTTTGAGTTGCAATATGAATTGGAACGTTCATATAAACAAAAATTGTTTCAAGAATTTATGGAGCACTCCGAGGTCTTAATCCCACTGCTAACTATCTTCCAACCAATACTAAACTAAAACTTGTAAAGGCATTTATTCTCCCGATTATCCTCTATATTGCTGTGAAATATTCGCAAATATGGACTATGATTCTTCCAGAAAATTAACAGTTGCATAAAATGCCTGCGCGTCATACATTTTTAATGTAAAAAGATATGATCACATTTCTGCATATAGCAAGCAAATCGTCGACTGTTCCTTGATTGGGCTTTTAAAATATTGTTCAATTTTATTTTTGCATAAAATTCTATCAAAGAAAACCCCAGAATATCTGTTCGAAATTGTAGGCCTTCCGAGAAATAAAACATCTTTACAGCTGGTAGCACCTAGGTGCAAGTATTTAAATACATCTCGGCAATGTATTGTACGTTCAATTCAACTTTGGAATCGTTTGACCTTAGCCATCAAGCGCATTAATAACACAAGTTCTTTCAGCAAAGAAGTTTTTAAATATTGAGCTGAAAACTTCTAGTAAAGTCCTCCTGTGTATCCCAATTTCCTGTACTCACAAATTTATTTAAAAAAAAAATTTATATGTATTTCCCCCCTCACTTTCCTTATTTTCTATCTTATCTTCCTCTCTATATTTGTTTTCTATCTTTCCTTCTCTATCCATTTCTTAATTTACATGTGTTTGATAGTATCTTATTGTTTCATTTTTTTTTTGAATTTTAATCAGAAATATTGTTTAAGCTTGTTCCATTTTTTTCAAAAGATGTTATAAAAATCTTATGTGAACAATGAATTAGAAATAAATAAATTTGTAATTTTTAGATATCCAAATTCCAAGCCTATTCCATTTTTCTCACTCGTGCTAATTTTTGACTTTGAGGTCACTGTTCTCCAGAAAATGCCTAATTAACGTAAAGTTTTACAATTTTTTTCTTATGAAAGTAACAATAATAAAAAAAAATCATCAATAAGTTTGCAGAAAAACCCACAGATTTTACTTGGAAAACATACAGCCGATAAAAAGAGTTTTTTTTGCTTTAAGCTAAAAAGGCTATGATTAAAAAATGATTTTGTGTGGTCTTATACCTTATCCAACAAAACAAGTCAGTACAGGGCTTATGGGAAAGCTTTTTTTCTAAAAATGGTGCCTGTAGGTGGACTCAATGGCACATTACCACTGAAACACAAAAGAAGCCACTGAACTTTGTTTACAATTGTTGTTGTAATTATTTTCAGATTTAACCACAGCTACCCTATGACTTGCTTGCCCGATTGCCGTGGGCAGAATGATCATAAAATCACCATTCGCCATTACTGCTGGCTGTGCATTGAAAATAAGCTCACCAAAGCAGTGTTACCATTTTCAAATGTTAGCACATCGTGACTGATTTTTCAGTGTTATTGTTACAGAGCTCAAGGGGTTTGAAGTTTTTGAGAACACAAAAATGAATTTGTGTATAATAAAATACGAGTATATGGTGGTGTTGTCATTTGCGTTTTTTTTCTCCTCTTTTTGAGAAACCGTTAAAATGCAGTCAAACCATTTTTTTCGACTTTGTATTTTAAATTTTATTCGCGCGCTATTTTAATGCATTGCAAAAAAGCATTGCAAAAGCATATTATTGTTTGACTATGTGCGTTTTCGTGATACTGTGTTAAATAATAGTGGTTCAAATTACAGTGTTGTGTCGGTGTAATGTCTTCTCTGTTATGGAACGAACTACGAGTATATATAGGCTTTTAAAGAAAAATAAAATTGAAGGCCACAATTCGCCTTCAAAGAAGAAAAATAATTCTGGCCGCAAAAGCAGGGTCGATGATTTTGACAAATGTGCCATTAGGTGCATAGCCCATAAGTTTTTCATGGATAATGATTCACCAACTTCTCGATAAGATATTGCACGAATCCCAACAAAATGCAAATATTACAAAAATAAACAGATCAACTTTACATACTGTTGGTTCCCAACAAAACAGCGCAAACCATAAAAAACTCAATTACACTCATATCTTGCATTCGAAAATGTACCTATTGTAAGGCCGCGCATATTTGACACTTGAGGCGATGAAAAGATGAAAGGGTTTCCTGCTCGTTGGACTGGTCGTCGAGATATAACTAGAACGCTGGTTGCAAATGCAACTTTGATATCTTCGACGACTAGTTTTGAAGAACATGAAAACACAAATTGTAAGCGCGTAGATAAAACCATAACCAAAATAATAGAAAATAACTAACAAAAACACCTGAACTGTCAAATGTGCAAGGCCAGATTGTTAAGATGCATGCTTTCTCTCTCTAGCATCGTCCAAAACCAATATGACACATCTAGTGTCGCTAGTCATGCTAGGTCAAAAACCTTATATTAATGGCCGACTTAAAAAGAGAGAAAGCATACACCTATAGCTCCATAAGGTTAATACGAGTAGTCACAGCTCTAACTTCATAATTTATATATGGGGCATTATAAATTTTAATTGGTATAAACATAATGTACAAACACATAAGTGTCATTACATATTATATGAATATTTAAGAGTTCATTGACACATGTATATAAAAGAAAAGCATAACAGCTGTTAGACACCGAGGTTTCTTCATTTCATGAGACAAGTTTTCCTCGACACTAATCGCCAATCACTTGAATCGGAAGAATAATAAAATTGTAACGTCTTTATCTCTTGCGTTTCATTTTAAATCCAAAATTATATTTTATACTTCATCTAAGTATAAAACACATACAATCTTAAAAGAAGATCTTAAATTTAAATTCGTCAAACGTCAGCGTAAAAACTTGTTGTTGGAAAGAAGTGATATTATTTCATGGAGACGAAGGTATTTACGTGAAATAAAAAAATTTCGAGAAGAGAAAAGAGAAATATATTTTACTGATGAGACCTGGCTCAACGAGGGACATACTCGGGAGAAAGTGTGGGTGGATCCATCCATTACAACACCACGCCAAGCTTTTAATGAAGGGTTGTCAACTGGACTGCGATCACCATCTGGAAAAGGAAAGCGACTAATTATAACCCATATTGGAAGTTCTACAGGTTTCGTAGATGAAGGGCTGCTATGTTTTATTTCAGGAAAAACTGGAGACTACCACGAAGACATGACTGCGATCTAAATCCAATAGAATTGGTTTGGGCTCAAGTAAAAGAATTTGTAGCAAATCAAAACAAGTCATTTAAAATGACAGAAATTAAATTATTATTAACAACAGCACTTGTAAGGGTTGACAGTGAGAAATGGCACTGATGTGTGCAACACGTTGAACAGGTTGTTGAGCCAAAGATGTGGGATATGACGTTTTCGCCGAGGAAGCAGACGAAAGATTAGTAATAAATATAAATAATGATAGTAGCAGCACTAAATTTTCATCAGACTAATAGATTTTAATATTATAAATTAATGAAGTTATTTTTATTTTAAATTAATGAAATTTTATATTTTTACATTATACTTTACTATATTTATTATGAATTATGTTTTTGTTTACTATATTTATCATGAATAAATGAAAATACATATATTTTTTAGTTCTTTTTTCTGTTTTCGGAAATTTTTTTTTAAACAATCTAAAAAGGGACTAGGCCTACTGGGGACACCCTTAGAAAAACGCGCCAAGAGATAAACGAAAAAGATAAATGAAATTTATATCGTTCAGCAATATTTTTATTTGTTTATTTTAAATGGGGAGATGGTAACCCTAAGTGAAATGCTCTTTCTCTTTGTGGTGATTGATTATATACACCATGACAACCCTATGAGAGCTTTAAAGAGGGACACATTTATGCATGTTATTGCAACCATACTAAGAGGCAAATGTCCTATCTTCCCTGTACTGACATTAATTCTTGGATAAACTCTAGGTAATTTTTACTTTTTGTGTGTACTAAAGCAGTTATAACAGGTACTCAAAGTGTCCTCCTTTGTTGTAAATATATGCATGCTAGAGATCGTTTTTAGATTTCACTGCAAATGTTTATTGATGCTAACTTCTGTCCTCCAATTCAATTAAAGTTCCAGTTTCAAGGGGCTGATTATTTGTGAATTTGTGTTGAAATGATTTATGTCTCCTTGTATCTGGATTGTCCGCAGCCCATGTATGAAGATTATGAAAATTTGTGGTCCCATCTCTTGTAAATTGAGATTCGTCCGTCCAAAGACTTCTGTTAGTTAGAAAACTCAAGTCTCTTTTCTAAATCATTGGGGAGCAGTTCTTGTGCAGGTGTATCGTGGTATGGATAAAGATTTTCTCCATTCATCAGCTTCTGATGCTGATTGATCAGTTGTAACAGTTTGCAGTATTCTTTCATCAGCCGAAATCCTTCTTACTTGTGGAGCTCCCGCGTTAGGTCATATATTTGAAAATTATCCCCTTTCTCGAGGCCTTTTTTACGTATTTCCAAATACTCCTACACTAGAAAATCGTCGATTAGAATGAAGTTGATGGTCTTTTTGTTGCGCTCTAGTTGTACTTCGATTGCACACCCCATAAAACCCCATGGTTTGTAAATTTCAAATAGCGTTTCTGTGCAACTGTAGCCTGAATTAATTATTTTTTTCTAATCTTTTGCGCCATTTTTGTTAGGCAAAATTTTCCAAATAAACGTTCATACCCCAAACCTTACTTTTCGGATAACTTTTAAGTAATAAGGTATGGAAATGAGGGTTTTGACAGGTAGTCAAATAAACGAGTACACTTTAAAACTTTTTAATAGCTACGCAATTTTAAAAAAATATTGGAAATATATTATTAATTCTTGGAAAACCAATCGTATTGTCAACTGTTGTTAGAAACGTGGGTAAAATATCAAAAATTCATTTTTTTACTGCCGCAAATATCATAAGGTCTATGGGTTTTTCAGCAAACTTATTGATAATTTTTTTTTTATTATTGTTACTTTCATAAGAAAAAAATTGTAAAACGTTATGTTAATTAGACATTTTCTGGAGAATAGTGACCTCAAAGTCAAAAATTAGGCAATGAATATCTAAAGATATCTAAAGACTCAAACAAGATATCAATTTTATTTAAATGCCGTTACAACGGCTAGTATTTCTTCTAAAAACAAAGTCCTAAGTACTATATAGCATTAGTACTAACAAAGCCATTTCCGTTAACATGGGTCAGGGTACACGAAAGTAAGCCTTTTCTTAAATCCTCGATACTGTACGAACTGTAGAGCGATTTTTTTCACAGAATATACCCAGGAATCACTTCCCAAATTATCATTGACGAATTAGGGGACACCCTGTATATGTAACGACATTTTCCTTTGCATGTCAACACGAGAAGTTCCCACCACTACTGCTTAGTAATTTTCTTTTTTTGAAAAGGAAATCTGTAAAATACACTTTTCTGACAAATCACTCACATATTTTGTTTGTTACACAATCTAACAGTCACAAAGAATTTTTTTTTGAGGAATACCTACTTTGCTATTGTATAATATTACATATTCTGGAGAAAGAATATCGCCGCTATGCTATGCTACAAAATGAGCACACAAGTTAAACAAGCCTTTCCAACTCAGAGCTCGTCAAAATTCTAAAGTATCTTTGCTTTCATTTCCAAGTATCCGTAGCATGCACACTGGTTACGCAGGATTGTCGTTACTTTAGACAATGCCAGTGAACCTAGAGGGAAGTGAATTTCAATCCACGACAGCTACTGGCCTGGTATTCCTTTTCACAAAGTCACACGTTGCTCAGTCAGATTTTCCTGCCGCCTGCCGCCTGCCGCCTGCCGCGTTCCCCTGCTGCCTACCGCCTCTTGTCATCTGCAGTTTCTTTAGCGGTGAGTAAAGTTGTGCCAGTTTTCATTTTCTGGTCAGTAAGCACCATGACAAGTCGTGCTGGCATTCTCCCACATAAATTGTAGTCTGGACTGCGTTGACCCAAAAATCGGACTTCGTATGAGAGGATAAGTGTTTGCTTGGATGTTGGATAAATTTATTCGTAAGTCGAGTGAATGTTTTTGTATTCACCACGATACGAGTATTGGTCTGACATAAAAACATAAAAACCCAAACGGATGTGGTGTTCAATTTCACAAACTCACTTGCCAGACAAACGACCTTAACCAAAGGCATAAACAAATCCTGAAAGCAAGAAAAAAAAACCAATAAGATTGACTTTGCTGGTATTTTTCAAAATCCAACCAGGATGCGAAATTTTTCATGAACAGATACATAATTCTTATCCTTTGTGACAGACAGTTAGGACGCAAACTTGAAATATTTTGTCAGGTATCTCAGGCTAGACTATACAGGGGAACGCTAAGAAATTGACATTCGGTTGACTCAGTTCTGTTTTTGTATGCACACAAAATACAAGTCCTTGAGGATGTTTCACAGTCGTTGAGCATATGCGATATATGTACATATGTAGGTATATCCTCAGGCAGTTTGTACAATATTTTGTATATTGAAGCAAAAGGACATATGAGACTCAGACATTATTATCTACAGATTGGAGATCAACAATAGCATGTATGCAAAAAGATGTACATACATATGTACATATACTCGTATGAATCAATCGGAATGAAGAATCTCCTTTCTATGAAAATTATAACCAGGACTCGGGGTAAGCCCTCTGGTTATTAGTAATAATGAAACGTTCGCTTTATGATATTGATTTTTTATGAAAATCAAAATATCTGTCAGTCTTGATGAAGGATTGTATGAAAATTTCTCGAATAATTGCCAAGCAGATCGATAGTTCGGGTTTGTTACTGAAACCGTTTTTGTAGGTATGATGCAAGTAGAAAAATAAAAAAAGAAAACAAAAAATAAATAATTTTAATTACTATGATCCTTTATCAATCAAATGCCAGGTTTTAAAATTGAAGACTTAGTATACAAATCATCTTCTTAGAAACGATATCCTTGTCGGATTTGGATGATAGAGGTGATTCGAAGAATAGTAACTAGTACCTAGTAGTATATATGTAGGTACTCGCCAAGCCATTTTTTCATGTTTGGAAACAGAAAGAAATCCCATGGGGCCAAATCTGAAGAATAGGGTGGGTGAGGCAGCAATTCGTAGCGTAATTCGACCAGTTTTGCTGTGGCGATTACGGACGATGACTTTTCTTTTGCCAAGTGGGGCCGTTTTTTTATTAATTCAGCACTGAATTGGTCCATTTAAATCAGCATAGTACTGCCCCATGATTGTTCTTCCTTTCTCTAAATATTCTGTGAAGATGAAGCCTTGCGAGTCCCAAAAAACGGTGGCAATGACTTTTCCGGCCGATGGAACCGTTTTCGCATTCTTTGGAGCAGTTTCACCGGGTGAAATCCATTGTTTTGACTGTTTTTTCATTTCTGGCGTGTACCTAGTGATCAATCCATATTTCGTCAACAGTCACGAAACGCCATTGAAACTCTTTCGGATTGCGCTTAAACATGTCCACACAGTGTTTCGCAGTTGTCATCCGATTTCGTTTTTGCTCTGGCACTGTTAGCAAACGCGGCATCCATCTCGCCGATAGCTTTCTCATCCTCAATTTTTCGTGTACGATATTTTTACCTTCACCCAACGATCTGCTAGTACGATATCATGGATTTTATTAACCATATCCTCCGTAGTCACCTCAATCGCACGGCCTGGGCGCTCTTCATCAAAAACGGATGTTCGGCCACGCTTGAATTCATTAAACCAATATCTGATGATAGTCATCGAAGGTGCATGGTCCTTATGAGCGGCATGCGACTTCACTTGGATTTCCTCGCTGATCACTGATCGATATTGTTCTTTCTTTGTGTTGATTCCTAACACAACATAAAACATTTAAATGCGTACGATTTTACATATAAATTGACAAAACTAAAACACCACCGAACACCACGGATAAAAACACGAAATGTTAACAAATGTTAACATCCTCGTAGCAGATGGTCGCCCTCTAGTACACGTATGTACGTAAAACGAGGTCAGCAGTCATCTCACCGTCACCAAATTGACCATGGCTGACTTCAAGACAAGGAGAAAGGATGCACTTTTGAGGCGATTACTTCCTGCATACATGTTTAATAGGGGGGATTAATAATTGTAAATGTATAACACTTATGAAACACAATACATGTAAACATACACATACTCGTACATAAATGTAAAATCTTAACATATTAATGTATTGGAAGAAATTGAAATTCAAGTTTATATGGTCATTGCCCTTCTTATGTAATATCATAATTCTATGTTAATTTTACAGTAGCACCCAAAAGCGAGGTTTAATGGGAACTAGATGAAAATTATATAGTCACTTGTCAGTTAGCATTCAATAGACAAATACAGTAAAGTTTATAACGTGGATACATAAGTATTTTATTTTATATTTTTTTTGAAATCAATTAATTCTTGCGCCAAGACAACATTGCTTGGCAATTATTTGTAATTCCAACTTGAATTAGAACATGGTCCTTCGAAGCCTTGAATAAATCAGGCCAAAACGAAGTTTTTTTTTTTGTGTTCTGGACAACTATCCAGAGATCGTGATAATTATCCAGAAATCATCAACGGTCAGAAGACCAAAATTTTGTACATCTATCCAAAAATCCTCCGTTCTTTCAACGGACATCTGCGAACGGAGATCAACGGTCAACGGACACTGCCACGGTCGTCTCCTACGGGTGCAACGGACTTCAACGGTTTGCATCAACGGACATCTACGGTCAACAACGGACAACTACAACGGACATACACATGCAAATTAAACATACACACCTGCCATAAGAACAACGTATTGCAGAACAGGAAAAGGCAAGACACTGAACCGAGTGCAAAACTAAGGTAGGAAATCCAATTTTTTCTTCCTTTTTTCTTAAAATTAAAACCAAAATAAAAATTATAATAAAAACTTTAATTAAATAAATATAAGAAGTGCTAGTGTGAAATTTATTACATTTTAATCATGTCGAAATTGGCTAAGACAATCGAAAGACAAGAACAGTTTCTTGAAGAAATTGCATCTGATTTCGAGGAATACCAAAAACAAATCGAAACTCGTAAATCAAGGGGTTACGTTAACGCGTGTTTTTCGGACGTAGACGAGTTATTCAAAGCGGTTAAAGGCTTACATTCGACAATTGTGAATAGTGCGGCAGATCCACTAAAAGACAAATATATTTCGGACGAAATTTATACCAAAATTAAGCGAGTTTATTTTCAATTTACTGGTATGATAAGTGATAACATTGAACAATTTTCGCACCAGAGGACCACTGATTGTGATATCTCGCGACTAAACGTCACAAAATCGGCTGTGTCTGACATTCGTCTTCCGCGGATTAACATAAAACCATTTTCCGGTAAATTTGAAGAGTGGAGTGAATTCCACAACATTTTCGAAAATTTAATAGACCAAAACACTGATCTATCTGAAATTCAGAAATTACAATTTCTAAAAACCTCATTGTGTGGAGAGGCTGCACGTCTCATACAACATCTTCCCATCGATAACAAAAACTATGCATCAGCTTGGGAAATACTCACTGATAGGTTCCAAAACAAAAGGAAGTTAGTAAACACGCAATTAAGAATTCTTTTAGAACAACAAAAAATCACCCATGAATCCGCCGAATCGTTAAAATCTTTGCACGATACCAGCATTCAGTGTATCCATGCCTTGGCTAATCAGGGATTAAATGTAGAGGCATGGGATTCCATCCTTATATACATTACATATCAAAAACTTCCGTTCACAACACAAAAAGATTGGGAGACAAAATTAGGTACGACAAAGAGCTTACCCGATTGGAAAACGTTCCTAGCCTTCATTGAAGGGCGTTTTAGCTCTCTTGAAAACATGAGGGAATCCAACATACATACAAAACCTCCACAATCGTCTTCATCGTTTCGCAAGACTTCCGCTCCTCATATGTATCATGTCAAGACTGAGGCTGAAAACAAACAATTTCGCTGTAGTCTCTGTAAAGGTGCACACAGTTTACGTCACTGCAAGCAATTTTTAAGGATGGACGTCAAAACTCGCATAGAGACAACCAAAAGAAATTCAGTTTGCTCAAATTGCCTTGGGCTCGACCACCATACATCCAATTGCAGTAGCACTAACCGCTGTTTTAAATGCAATTTAAAACATCATACGCTGCTACACTATGATTCGCAAAAAACTCAACAAAATGCACACCAAAACGTACAGAGTCACCATTGTCAGCACTCTGACACTACTCTCCTCACGGTATCAAAGACGCATCAAACAAGGGCACTGCGACAAAACAAAATCAAATCGTTGGAAATCAACTCAATTATAATGCGAGTACCTATGTTCCCAGCACATCTCAAACCGCAATATGCAGTCATCCACATTGCAACATCAACACTCTCCTTATTCAAAAGACAAATAAACTAGACGATACAGATACTTTGCATTGTGGACACAGAGATCAGAACCAAATATATTATGCGCTAGCTAGTCAAGTCCATACCAAGGCACTACTAGCGACAGCATTGGTCAAAGTTTTTGCAGCCAATGGTAGTCAGCACATTTTAAGGGCATTTATCGACCCTGGCTCAGAAGCAACCTTTGTCACCGAAAACGTCACACAACTTCTTCAATTAAAAAAGAACAAGACTTCAGCACAAGTCACTGGTCTAGGTCGGACTTCTACTGGCATATCGAAGTACGAAACAGAACTCACAATCTTTTCATTGACGTCGTCAACATTCTCACTCGAAGTCAAGACATTTGTCTTCAACCAACTGACATCAATGCTACCAGTGCATCAGTTCCAAACCAAAGACTGGACCCATCTTGCCAACCTACCCCTAGCAGATCCTTCGTATAGCACTCCGGGCAAGATTGACATTCTTCTAGGTGCTGATGTGTATGCATTCATTATTCTACAGGGTCTTGTAAAAGGAAAAAAGGAACACCTGTTGCACAATGTACCGAGTTAGGGTGGATTTTGACTGGCAACATATACAATGCTGCTCAGTCTACAAAAATAACAATCCAAAATCAATTTACTGGATACTCAATTAAAAAGATTTTGGGAATTAGAAGAGAATTTAGAAGAAAGAAAATTAACCCAGGAAGAAGAAAAATGTGAACAACATTTCCAAAGCACATATAGAAGAAGAGATGATGGTAGGTACGAAGTACAACTACCCTTTAAAAACAATATTCGCCCAAACCTCGGCAACTCCCTAAGGCCTGCAATGGCCAGGTTTTTTCAATTAGAAAAAAGGTTCATAAATAATACAAAACTACAAAAGGCATACACCGACTGTATCCAGGAATACCTCACTCTTGGTCACATGGAAGAAGTAACAAGAAGTAGGCGAATCTCAACAACCCAACATTACTTCCTTCCACACCATGCGGTTAGTAAAGAATCGAGTAGCTCCACAAAATTACGCGTAGTATTCGATGCTTCATGTAAGTCATCAAATGGCAAATCATTAAACGACAATTTAATGATTGGGCCACGCTTACAGGCAGATATTATCGAGCTAATCGCACGGTGGAGAAAGTATAAGGTGGCATTTGTTGCGGACATCAGCATGATGTACCGTCAAATATGGATGGCATCCGCTGATACCCCTTATCAGCTGATTTTGTGGAGAACGAATCCTACAGAGCAATTAAAAACCTTCGCCTTAAGGACTGTAACCTTTGGCACTGCATCAGCACCATACCTTGCCGTACGAACTCTACAGAAGCTAGCAGCTGACGTAAATAAATTATATCCTCACGTTACCAAGGCACTCACTGAAGGATTCTATGTGGATGACCTGATTCACGGTACAAATACCGAATCCGAAGCGATTAAGCTTCAAGCAGATATTCTGACCACCTTGAAGTCGGCTGGATTTCCGCTCAGAAAGTGGGCGAGCAACTCACCTAAAGTACTAGAACAAATACCTGAAAATGAAAGGGAGATCAATCTTCCACTAAATCTCGACTCGACTGACAGCATAAAGACCCTGGGAATCAGATGGCACCCAGCACAGGACGTGCTTAAATTTAAAATCAACTTACCGAGAGTGAAGGAATACACTAAAAGATCTCTTTGACCCCCTGGGATCAAGGTGGATCTCGCCTTGCATTATCAAGGCGAAGCTTATTTTGCAGCAACTGTGGCTTCAAGAGCTAGCTTGGGATACCCCAATCTCTAAAGAGACTGAAAATTGTTGGGTAAATCTACGCAATGGATTTAGCGTTCTTGAGGAAATGCAGATACCGCGTTGGATACAATATGGAGATGCGGCCAATGTTCAACTGCATGGCTTCAGCGATGCCTCGGAGAAGGCATACGCAGCCGTTGTATACGCGCGAGTAACAGAAAACGGCAGAGAACACATTAGCATCCTAGCGTCCAAAACAAGAGTTGCCCCAGTCAAATGCATTTCACTACCACGGTTAGAACTATGCGGAGCCCTTTTGTTAGCAAAATTGTTGCGTCTCATATTGCGAGCAATGCAATTCACCAATCTTGGAGTCTTCGCATGGTGCGACTCAATGATCACGTTAGCTTGGATCAAAGGGAACCTGCTAACAAGAACAACCTTTGTGGCCAACCGAGTAGCTGAGATCCAGACCCTCACTAGTCCGATGATGTGGAGACATGTAGCATCAAAGGAAAATCCAGCAGACATCGCATCACGAGGACTTCAACCCAAGGAGCTAATTAACAATCAGATGTGGTGGTCGGGTCCCAATTTTTTAAAAAATTTTTCTCTTACCGAATTGCCAGAAGTAAATCCAATTGATACCAATCTTGAAACCAAAGGTATAAACCAGAAACATGAACTTCGATCATGCTTCTACCATTCACAGCTAACACCCATAAAACTTCACTTTACACAGCTCATTGTACCCTAATAAATGTATCATTTTTTGAAAAATTTTCAACATTAAATCGACTCGTGCGCAACGTAGCAATATGGAGAAGATATCTTGTCAGCATAAAAAACATAACGAACAAAAAACCACTCACAACGTTCCCTCTTACCCACAATGAACTGACGTCAGCACACGATCAACTTATAAAACTTATCCAAGAAGAGCTTTTCGTCGAAGACATCAAGTCATTGAAAACAATGAACACTCTTTCAAAGAAAAGTATAATCCTTAACCTAAATCCATTTCTCGACGCTGAAGGATTGCTACGAGTAGGAGGTCGATTGACAAACTCATCACTTCCGTTCAATCAACAGCACCCTTTGATATTAAAGGATTCGCACCATTTCGCGAAACTTATAGTAAGTGACATCCATCAACGCACACTTCATGGCACTCTACAAATGATGATGGCAGAAATTAGGAAGGTCTATTGGATAACAAACATAAAGCGACTGGTGAAATCCACAATACACAAATGTGTGAGATGCCATCGATACAAAGCCAAGATGCAACAACAACTCATGGGGAGCCTTCCTGCTGAAAGGGTTCGTTGTTGCAGACCATTTACCAACACGGGTATAGATTATGCCGGGCCCATTGAAATAAAGCTGTGGAAAGGGCGATGCAGACTAAGGCTATGCACATAGAGCTTGTAAGCCAGCTTACAGCCACTGCCTTCATAGCTGCCTTTAGAAGATTCGTCGCGAGAAGAGGTACATGTGCAAACATATTCAGCGATTGCGGCACAAATTTTAAAGGCGCATACAACGAGATCAAGAGAGACTGCAAATTTCTCTCGTCCGAATGGTGCATTGAAGTTGCCTATGAATTAGTTTCTCTAAAGACAACATGGCACTTCAATCCTCCTTCGTCACCACATTTCGGGGGGCTCTGGGAGGCAGGAGTAAAATCCATCAAGCACCACCTCAAAAGGACTATAGGCAACTCCAAATTAACATTTGAAGAGTATTCGACGTTACTTAGTCAAATTGAAGTATGCCTCAGTTCTAGGCCACTGTGTCCTATGTCCTCAGATCCGGACGATTTGACGGTCTTAACACCAGGTCACTTTCTCACCGGGGGCCCAATACACACTGTCCCAAAAAGAAACTTAATCTATCACAACATTAGCAGTCTGGATAAATGGAGATACATTCAACGCCTTCTGCAAGAATTTTGGAAGCAATGGAGCGTATCGTATCTCCATCTTCTCCAACAACGACCAAAATGGCTTCAAAGGCAGCCAAACCTCAACGTAGGAGACATCGTGATCGTGAAGGAGGATAATCTACCGCCCTCGTCATGGGCACTCGCGCGAGTAATAAAATTACATCCCGGTTCGGACGGTCTAACGCGCGTCGCGACAATAAAAACGCAAAAATCGACACTCAAACGACCGATCGTAAAATTATCCCCCTTGCCGGTATCGGAACCCATGAACTCTTAAAAAATAAGCCATAAAATAAAGAGACAAAATCTTAAAATTGTATCAGTATAATAACATAAACTTAAAAATAATCATACTAAACAAATGATTACAGCAACTATCAACTCACCCTAGGGCAAATACTCGTAAAACCTCATCCCTCACCATAAAGCAGGATTCCCAATGCGAATAACTAAAATTTTGAATTTCAATTCGGTTTAATTTGTATTTTTTATACATGTAACATACATATGCTCACTAATATTTTTCTTCCAATTTCATTTACATACCGATGGGAGTCATTCAGCTTTGTCACTTGGACTCCCACGAATGGCACCCGAATTTCGGCAGCAGGAAGGATGTCGCTTCCAGGAAATCCCCACACTGAGGGCGGGGAGCATGTTGATTCCTAACGCAACATAAAACATTTAAATGCGTACGATTTTACATATAAATTAACAAAACTAAAACACCACGGATAAAAACACGAAATGTTAACAAATGTCAACATCCTCGTAGCAGATGGCCTCCCTCTAGTACACGTATGTACGTAAAACGAGGTCAGCAGTCATCTCACCGTCACCAAATTGATCATGGCTGACTTCAAGACAAGGAGAAAGGATGCACTTTTGAGGCGATTACTTCCTGCATACATGTTTAATAGGGGGGATTAATAATTGTAAATGTATAACACTTATGAAACACAATACATGTAAACATACACATACTCGTACATAAATGTAAAATCTTAACATATTAATGTATTGGAAGAAATTGAAATTCAAGTTTATATGGTCATTGCCCTTCTTATGTAATATCATAATTCTATGTTAATTTTACAGTAGCACCCAAAAGCGAGGTTTAATGGGAACTAGATGAAAATTATATAGTCACTTGTCAGTTAGCATTCAATAGACAAATATAGTAAAGTTTATAACGTGGATACATAAGTATTTTATTTTATATTTTTTTTGAAGTAAATTAATTCTTGCGCCAAGACAACATTGCTTGGCAATTATTTCTAATTCCAACTTGAATTAGAACACTTTGCAAATTGCAAATAAACACTAATTTGATGGCTTTCAACAGCTGTCAAAACAAAACTGCTCGATACATCTGTCTAAAATTTTGACAATCATCGTTGTAAAAATGGCGCTGTATGGTGGCGTACGCATTTTGCAACAGTGGTGCCATTAGTCGGTGAACCAGGGTAGTTACATACAGCCTTCGTATATAGGTACTCATGTTATTTACAAATCCTTGTAATACAAATAGGTGATTCTAAATTTGCAATAGTCACTAAAATTCCACTTTAATTCTAACGTTGCGCAGAATATCCATACATTGTTAATTGTTATGATCCAATGTACGTGAGATATTCCAAAGATACAAGTACTACTAGCTCAAGCCACTTACTTCTCTTTCTTCGCTGGGAGCATATTTTGCCGAGGTTCTTTGTTATCATATCAGGATGACAATTGGGGCTAGAGTACGATAGCTTTGGCGCCAAAAATTTATAATGGTTTTTTGTATAAGGGTCGAAAACAAGCTTTTTTTATTATTATATAGTCTACCCCGCCCCGTATGGGAGGTAGGGTCAATTTTAGAAAAAAATTACTTAAAATGAAAAAAAAAATATATGAAAAAACTAGGGAAACTCTTACAATGAAGTACTATACTGGTTTTGAAAGCCAGAAACCTGTTCTTTTATCCTAAATTAAATTGTTTATGTCAATAGTTTTTGAAAAATTCGCATGCAAACTCAAAATATTGATAAAAAAAAAAGTTTAGACTATTTTTGTTTGTTTTTTTTTTGGCATTTACGTGGTTTTTTGGTAAGTTTGAGGTAAGTGAATGAATAATAGACTAAACATCTGGTAGGCGCCTATATCAACAGTTTTCTTAATTAACAGTACCCTGATGGTCAGCTTGGCGGGATTAAGGGATTTAAACTCTCTTTTCGTATGCCGCAGGTACCGCTCCCGCAACATCGTTGCTCATTTCGGGATAAGTGCTTTTCATCAGGCAGACGCCTATGTCATCAATACACTTCATCTACATTCATATTCGCATTATAGAAAATTCACATGTTCGAATGTTGCTGCAAATTATTTACTTTGCGTAATATGCATGTTTGAACTTATAAAATATGTAATGCACTTGATAATGATACGAAAATATAATCGAAAAAACGTTTGACTTTTGTACCGTTGTTTTTTTCCATACACATGTGGTAAAGTTCACAAAGGTCATTCTGTGTTCAACCTTAGTGCGACTCGAATGTTATTTTTTGTGAATAAGCATCCTCTAATCCATCCTAAGCCAAATAACATTTCAATATTTTGTTCGTTTGGGGATTTGGTATCGACCAACGAAAAATCGCTGTTTTAGAAGAAATTGGTCTAATTCCCACTAAAACGTCAACTCCCCCACTGTGTTGCAACTTACCGATGAAGGTGGAAAAATGTAAAAATATTAAGCTCCGATGAATGGGGCGATGATCAAAACAAAGCTTCAAATAGGTGACAAAAATTGTGGGAATACAATCAACCCATCTATCGACACATTTTTCCATGGGCTTCAATGTCGGCTAGAGTTTCGCGAGGTGCTTACGAAAATATCTCTTTTGTGGTCAAACTGCCTGTGAACGCGGTTTTTCAGGTAAATTAATTAAATCTTAAACTACAACTTAAGGATTTTTTTAAAATATTATTGTATATCATTATTTTAAAATTAGCGTTTAAGCCTTGGCGTCATCGTGATCATAAAAGTGAACTTAGTAAATCTACTATAATACGAGTAGATTACTTTAACTATTGTCGTGAAATAGCCGAAATAATCACGTTGATGTTAAATTGGAGGAGAAGAAAACACTATACAAATCGACGAGAATTTTTTTACAAAAAGGAAATATATGGTTTTCCAATAAGGACTTGACAACTTAAAAAAAAAAAAAAACGCAAACCATTTGAGATATTTCAAAAAACTTTATTATCGGCTTGAAGTACACTCAAAACATTTATGAATGGAACTCGACTTCGTTCATATGGTCACTGCGGGCACGTTTGCAGCGGTCGATTCGTTAGACCCAACGGCCGCTATTTCGCGTTCAATGTTGGCTCTGAGCTCTTCCAACGTCGTCGGCGTGTTGGCATAAACCAATGACTTAACGTAGCCCCACAGAAAATAGTCAAGCGGCGTTAAATAGCACGAACGACGCGGCCAATCGATTGGCTCATGTCTTGAGATAACAAGCTCACCATAGTTACTCTTCAATAAATCGATTGTAGCGTGTGCTGTGTGGCTTCTGGCATCATCCTGTTGAAACCACATGTCGTCCAAGTCCATATCTTCCAATTCGGGCCAAAAATATTTTGCCTCACTGACACGGCAACATCACACAACGAATATTTAGACTCAAATTTTTGCACTAAACTTGTTATTGCCTGTATACTAGGGCGACAATTACGACCGAAAATTGGAGTTAACGCTCTTAAAGTTGCAGTCACCAACTCCGAATTTCGGTAGAAAATTTTTATAATTAGCAGACGTTGCTCATTCGTGTACTTTACCATGATGAAAATGTTGAGTTTACTGAATAAATTGACAGTGAAAGTTTGATGATTAGTAAAAGATTGCGTTCAGAAATTAAATTCAAAGTTGTCAAGTCCCTATTGGAAAACCCTTTACCACAGAGGCTGTGTAACCGAACAGATGACAATCGTGGTGTTGCGGTTGTTTTGCAAAGAAGATATGGTGTGCGCTTCTAGTGAATTCCAATATTTGTACGAATTCCAGTCGTATTTGTACCGACAGTGCACGCCAGTACAAAGGTGTTGGGAAAATGTTTCCTAGTTCTACGACTCATGAAGTTACAAACCACAGTAATGGCGAATATGTTAACAAGACCTATGCAACCAGCACTATTAATGATCTGGAGAATCAGAACGACTTTGAGGAGACTTTTCCTCCTGTAGTTGGCAGTTCTTGGCACCCGCCTTCTTAACTTCGGGCAAACAATCCACCTTTAAGCAAATTTTAGACTTAAGCTTGGAATCTATTGTCCTGACTTGGAATCGGGCGGGTTTATAGAAATGTTGTCTGTCTTTTGCCTAACGCTGTAATGTAGCTCGTCCTCACAGTTTAAAGGTCTAAAGAAATAATCTTTCCAGATTTTCAACAGCTATTTTGGTTCTACTATGGGTTTCGATCACCATCCTTGCAGATTTCTGTTTGGACCTTACAGCTTTAGCATGCTCGGTTTACAATATTTTTCGGTAAAAACCCCCATACTTCATTCTGCTGGTAACACCTCTCTAAGACCTCGACCGAGCACTTTTCCTGCTCCATTTTTTCTGCAAAGGCGCATCGACAAAGCCTACGAGCAATCTCGCAAACTGCAGCGAGCATACGATTCCTACGCCTTGATATATATGAGTAGCTATCAAGAGACCTGAATGACTAAATTGGTCATAGTGTGATCGACGAAAGGCACCCCTCTGGTGTATTGGATGCCCGAAAGTTCCGAGTAGCTAACACCAACTCTGGTCATTAGTTTTAGCCAAGATACGGATGCGATAATGCAACGTCATGCATGATTTTGAAGAAGTTCAACGTCTAATGGCTAAAATCATAAGAAACCTACAGAGATTTTTCTGATCGAGTTTCCCTTAACTTATCGAGAAGTCCAATGCCGCCAGTATCTAACGTGGAAGACCAGTGAGCAATCAGAGATGCTGCCTCTGATGTATTGGGGTTTCAATCCGTTCCAACAAATAATCCGTAAAATGTTTCTGTTTTCTATTTATTTATTTGTACCGAATAATTTGGTCCCTTCCTCACAAAGAGTCATTCTCAAACCCTCAGCCCAACCAATATCAACATGTAATTATTAATAAATTTATGACTCTTGGAAGTATATCCTCTATCATAAATAAGGCCAATTTCTATACTCCGTACACTCTGTGCTACTTAATCTTTTTGCCCTGAAAATCGATATTTCAACTACCACATTTTGGGTGCGAATCCTTCGATTCCCTTAACCCCTTTAGGCGTCAGGGAGCGATTATTTGTCACTTAGACTTGTTTCTAATTTCTTAGAGGGTATTCGACCGCGAAATTTATTCAATATTATATGATATAATCTAATCAGCTCAAGTTGTGATACACAAATTCATTTTAGAACACGTGCACAACATACATACCATACCAAGTTGATGAGGATACTGAAATTATAATGTACTAACATTTAAGCAGCCCATAACATGCTTCGACAACTATTATTTCTCTACCCGGCAGTAAAATGAGCTCCTCCTAAGACAAATGCCCTAGAAGCAACGACAAATGGTTTTGTTTATAATCTATTCAGGTATGTAGAGCAAGTTGAGCAGATTGTATATTTTTAAAAATAGCACAACAAGCCTGGATGTATTGTATCTTTTTGTTTTTGTCTTGTCTGGAAATTTACGCTGGCGTATACAACGAGACAATGTGTTGTTTATTGTCGCCCACAATTCAGGCTACACCATAAAACTTCAAGAAAAGTCACGTGCCATCTGTGTACGAGTATTTACTTGGTTAGGCGGCGAACAAATTTCGAAATAATTCTACTATAGAGACAGAGGCAATCTGTTGTGTATCTTCAGCCACTCTGAGGCACCTTACTTACATTCTTAATGGATTAGGCCATAGTTAGAGATACAAACTTTGTCGATCGATAGTGGCAGAGAGTTTACAGCTTGGAAAATGCATGGCTTGCGAGTGACATATATCAGCAAATTTATATATATGTACATATGTAGAGCATATGTGTGTATAGCACTATGATAGTGCACCCATGACATCAATGTCACGTCATAAATTTGTCTGCGAACGAAAATAAATCTACAGTGCCTGTAGAGTGCACTATGTAGATTGATTTAGTACTATATTTTAGAATCGCTTTCCTAGCCAATGGGTATTGACGCATTCGTGAGTTGTAGAATCGCAGCAAGTTTTCAGAAATATTACTAAAGCAATGTATTTAGTCCAGGGTTTTATAATTGTAGCTAGGCTTTGCAAGATCTGGGTCAATCTGGCGATGCACGCTCTGTAATTATGATAAGACATCAATTATTCTTATTTAGCCACCGGGTATCTCCGCGGCGAATGATCGGGCAACTGGTGCCTTTCCTATTACTTGGATTGGGATAGAAGCGCAATAATCACGTTCGTAGCATATTGCTTGCCTTAACCCTGTAACTGCATATGTAATGCAGGCTTAAATGGACATGCTCGACACTGGCCTACGCCATCATAGAGATCACAACCCTAGATGGAAGAGATTTGAAAAATGTGATGAACCAGATAATAGCATTGGATGATTACGGATTCAATATTGACGACCCTGGCAAACACTTAAAAGACAATGACCTTCCGATTGCAGATGCCCCTGACTGACACCACGCAGATATCACCGCCATCCAGAAAGTGCAATAACATGGGCCGAGATAAGGAAGATGAAAAAATCATAACGATTGAGGAACTGCAAAGTATCTCCACCAGAGTGATTCTCAGGTTTATTAAAAGAACTTCAGACTCATCTGACATCTTAAACTGTCTTTGCGGCATATTAGA
This sequence comes from Volucella bombylans, assembly GCA_949129095.1. Classification (NCBI taxonomy): domain Eukaryota; kingdom Metazoa; phylum Arthropoda; class Insecta; order Diptera; family Syrphidae; genus Volucella; species Volucella bombylans. Next base: position 105,818,283 of record OX422143.1, on the reverse strand, counting down.
TCGGTTAGGCCACAGTGCCCACCGCAATTAATGAGTCAGTACCCCTCTAAAAACGAAAATTCAGTCCTCCCAAGAAGATTTTTGAGTTAATTTTCACAGAATTCCCACAAGCTTATTCCCAACTGAGAATTGAATTAGTGCTTCAAATTATCCTTTTATCTATTAGGTAACTATTGCATACTTACTAAGCAATATAGATTAGAATGCTGAATCCTCTAACTCACACAGGAAAGGAAATAGGAACCTTACATTTATTATTTTATTTTTGCTCCTTATTCAAAGTTTTATAAAATCACTTTTGCGTGAACATATGTGTATTCTATGCTATCCCAAAATGACACCCTCCTATGGTTGTTCGCTCTCATTTATTCAGTCACATTTTTACATCTAATACATTATTACAACAAATAATATTTTGTCTTCCCAACTATGTGGGTTGAGGCAATATCCTTAAAAATACTAAGCACATTCTTCTCTAAATATTTCTATATTCTGTGTAGTCTTGCATAAGTCTTTTAAGTAGGTCCCCCCCCTGGCAATAGAATTTCACAACAATACCTACTCATAACATTTTTTCAGAAAAAAATTTATTGGAACAATGCTCTCTGTTCATAAATTACCCCAAGGCAAAAATATACAATTAATGTTGGACGCGTTCGAAAGAAGGAAACATATTAACAAGCCATCGAGTGCGAGTGTACTACTGTTGCTGGCCTTTAATTATTCCATCACAAACATTAAAAATAAATACCAAACTTCCACATATTGGAGAGAACATACGTATGTATGTCAGCGCATGCTTCTGGGCTTTTAAAAAATAAAAAGCTTAATTTAATTGGCTTCTAGAGACTATAAAGGCTTATTTGTTCGATGCGTCGGTAAATGATGAAAATGCGGAAAATTGACTTTTAACTGCGGTTACCTATTTATGTCTTTTCTGTAAATGTTTGGTTTAATTGTTAATGGTTCACTTGGGGTAAGACAGATCCTCTATGGTGAAATCGTAAAGGCACAATTAATGGAAGCAGTCTTAATTACTGTGGTAAACGACCATGCGAACACACCAACACCCATCTCATTTCCCTTAGCCTGGCGGCATGCAAAAAAGTTCTCATTCTATATTAATTTATCTCTGACACCTTCCATATAAAACATACATACATATGTATGTCTCCTTGGTAACATGAAACATGTGAAGATACAGCATAGGAGTGACACAGATACCTTGTCTGATGGAAAGTTATTTCCCATAGAACGGCATTCAAGAGAAATAGAAAAAAATCCATTTCCGATCTCTTTGGTTGAGTGAATTCGAATTTGTGAGATACCCTTGAGCAATATCCTGAGCAATATCCTGAAAAATGTCTAAAACACCCACAAATCGGCATATGAAGAATATTAGCTTACAAAGGAACTTCAGATGTGTGCAGGCCAAACCAATCGACCTTCAGATTTGAGTACTATATATCACTCAAAACTGACTTCAATATGAAGTAGATTCGAATATCAATTGAAATTCGTTAACTTTGTATTTCCGGTTATTTAAAGAATTTCGGTTGATATACTCGTACACGTGTAACTACATACGAGTATATGGACGAACATTTTCAAAGCTCAAGATTTTGGATAAATTTCTTAAAATAGATTAGTTCGTGGTGTGCTAATGTGAGGATAGGTTAAAGGCCCTTCTGCACTGCAACCAGATTGATCTATTGCGACTCATTCATGCATTAGCATTAGATTCAGCCTTCAGACCCTCTTCATATATTTGTTTTGAAATGATGCTTGTCTACATGCCAGTGCCGGTCTGTTGCCTGTTGGTGTTTCAGTGTTCCATTCACTACTAAACGCACTCAATAGTTCTAACATCTATACACAAGCATATACATGCGGATGATGTAGCTAGTAGGACTGTGTCTACCCCTTCGCTCTAAAGCGCACTCAGCCCTTAACGATTGATACACTAGAAACGGAGTTTCAGTCAATACTGATGGAAGCGGAGTGCCATCCTAAATAAAAAACTTCTCTGGACTAAACATGTTACGCAGATAGCGCATTAGAAGCCTTTGGTAGTGCAAAGGAGCTATCAGCCAGACATATGACCTCTCACAGAGAAAGGTCTTTGGACCTACATGACTACGGTAAAGCAAAATACTCATATATCCTAAGCGACGCTTGTCTGGTGAACAAGCTCACATGAATAAGCATCATTGCTGCTTTTAACAGACAACAAAGAATTGTATCTCTTTATGACGGCTTTCCCTAGCACCCCGAGCTCCGCTCTAGATGCATAAAGACACTAGAACTCTTGCCTTCCGGCTGCCTTCCAAGCGGAGATATATGTAAATATTCCTGATGCCAACGAACTAAACTACTCAAAACAGAGCGCACTAAGTTTTTTAGCTCTCATTTGGGTCTCCAAAACGGTAAATTCCGTGAATGCATGGGTCGGAAAAACGTTCACCTTGTCTTCTCCACACGCGTACTAAAAAACTTGACCTTACATTCGTCTGAAAAGAGTCGCGCTGCCCTATGTGCCCTTGTCAATTTCTGTCGAATGGTGCGCACTCTGGACCGTTGACCATTAGAGTGGATTACGTACGGTTTGATGTCTCTAAGGGGTCAGCGGTTGTCGTCGTTATGGTTCACTACACTTTTTCTAAGCACTGGGCAAACTGGTATGATAACCTGTGATGCTTGCTGTGAAAGCGATGGCGACACCACAGAGCACTCACTACCTTTGTGAATGTCCGGCCTATGCTCGCATCAGGCTGTAGGCAATCGACGTTAATCTGGTGGGTGATGTAGGCACTTTATCACTGAAACTGTAACTCATTATTTTTTTGAAAGGCCGAAGAAGTTTACAAAAAGTGCAATGGACCTTCCCATTGATGAGCAATGAAGTGGTCTGTTCCGAAAGAAAATTATAAATATAAAATACGCACAATGTATCCCGAGAATAGACTTTACCGTATCAGACACGGTAACGAGTTTTCGCGGTCCGCTTCAATATCTCGTATATATCCGTGATATAATACACGAAAAGAGGATCGGTTTAGCCACGTTTGCTGATGACACGGCTGCACTAAAAGTAGGTAAAACAGTCGAAGAAACACGAGTTAAACTACGGCGCTTTAAATAATGTAATATGTTAAGTTAATTGAGACTAGCATCCTGGAACTAGGAAATGATAACATGAAATTAAGAGAAGAGGTGGCTGATCTACAACGAAAAGAGCGTCTCAGAGATGTTATTGTTCGTGGCATTCCGCAAATACCGGGAGAAAACCCCATCAAACTGGTGAAAAATATTGCTGAAAAACTGCACCACAACATCACCTCTCACTTCGATGCTTTTCGATTGAGAAATACACCAAGAAATGGTCACAGCCCGCTACTCATCAGACTCTCGTCTCAGACAGAGCAAAGTTCGCTGCTCGCTGCTTTTCGTGCAATCAATGGCCTTACGCTCGCTCAGCTGGATAATGAATTGTTTGCTTCCGACAACAGCACAACCTCTGCTCGCACCACCACCCGTATTTATATTAATGAGAGCTTAACGAAAGAGAATAACTCTTTGCTTCGACATGCTCTCCAACTTCGTCGTGAGGGCCTGCTGTTCTCTGCCAAAACGCGCAATGGCTTTGCGTATGTAAATTGAGCTATTTAAATGAGTTAAACTTTGAATTTCTAATTTATTATTACTAGTGAATTCTTGATTTATTTTTACTTTATTTTTTCTAATAATATTATCTACTAAATGTTGTAATTATACTATTTCCTCTTTCCTCCTTCCTCTCTCTATTTCTCTGTACGTTTCGCACTTTTCTTTCCAATAGATTACAATTATACCTTATTAGTTATTCCAGTTGTGCTACTATTTCTTGTTTGTGGTGTTTTTCATACTTATGGCTCATAGTGGCTCTGTGTCTGAGACGCTGAATGAGGTTGGGGTTCAGACGCTAGTAAAAATTTTATTAAATGCCTATGAAGGATTTAAAGCCTGCAACTTCAATGCTCGTAGTCTTAGCCTATCAAAACTTGACTACGTCCGGCATATTTTTAATGATTCGGGGGTTGACATTATTTGTGTAAGCGAAACATGGTTCAAAAGTCTAGATGATGAAAATGGTTATAACCATATTTATGGCATTCCTGGGTACTTCTTAGTTCCGCATAACAGAGTTACTGAAACTACTGGTGGGGGGATAGCTATTTACCATAAAGCAGGTTTGACTTGTAAAATGTTGGAAAAGTCTTTGGGAAATGAAACTGAATACATCCTGGTCGAAATTTCCAATGGAAATGTGAAGTGTATTATTGGTTTAGTCTATAGTCCCAACCGTAATTGCTCTTTCGATTCATTGTTTTCTACTTTACAACTATTTTCCGCATCATACGAGCATATTATACTATGCGGTGATTTTAATGTGGATTTGCTGAAGAATGACAGTAGATCTCGTTCACTCCTGGATGCTATTGCATCGTGTGGCCTTGTGGCCGTTAATTCTTATGCTACTCGCTTTGGCCCTGACACCCCTCCAAGTTTTCTTGACTTGATGGTTGTCTCAGGCCATACAAACGTGCTACTCCAAGACCAATTGTCACTGGAAGAAGTCTCAGACCATGATATTTTGTTTTGTAATATGACATTGATTTCTCATTGAATCCCCTGCAGAACACCTTTCAATTTCGTGATTTCGCAGCAATAAACCCTAAAATCCTTCACCATAATTCGAGCTCTCAACCATGGCATTTGTGCTACTTTCTATCGGACATTAATGATAAAGTAGAAATCGTTCAGACCTTAATTAAAGATCTTTTTAATATACATGTTCCTGTTAAGACTGGGCACTGTGACAGCCCAATAGTAAATGCACTTGGTTTACCACTGAGATGCATAATGCTATCAAAACTCGTCGAAAATTATATGCTAAATTCAAAAAACTTTCAACTTGTCACAATTGGGAAATGTTTTGCAGAGCAAGAAATTACTCTTCACTTGTCACCAGAAGAGCAAAAAAAAACATATTTTTTGTCGAAGCTCAGCATTGACCAACCGTCGAAGAAACTTTGGGCAATTTTACGTTCTATTGGGATAGGAAAGAGTCATATACAAACTAAAATGCCAGATGCAGATGAGTTAATTGATGCCTTTTCCCCTAAACCTACTCGTAGTTGCAATTCTTCGTTTTCACCGGAAAATCAGCTTTTCTTTGGTGGATCACAGTTGTTGGAATTTGAAGTAATATCTGAATCGGACTTGATCCTACAAGTTTGTGCTCTCAAATCTAAAGCGATTGGTGAGGACGGAGTAGGCTTGCGTATTATCAAAATAATACTTCCCCATCTAATAGGCTCATTAACTCATTTATATAATTTCTGCATTACCTCGTCAACCTTCTCGGATTGTTGGAAAAAAGCAAAGGTCATCCCAGTGCCCAAGAAGAACAACCCCTTATTATATTACAACCACCTCAATCGTTTCAATCTTTTATCGTCAGTGCAGTCAGGTTTCCGATCTGGCCATAGTTGTTCTACAGCTATGATCAAAGTGCTTGATGATATTAGAATTCAATATGACAAGGAATATCTTTCACTGCTCTGCTTACTTGATTTCTCGAAAGCCTTCGGCATAATCAGTCATGAGGTTCTTTGCACTAAACTGAAACTTTACTTTGGTATGAGTGATTCCTCAGTGTGTCTAATTAGGAATTATCTTACAAATCGTGTTCAATGAGATATTGCTAACTCAAAATACTCTCAACCAAAAAATATAGTTTCTGGAGTTCCCTAGGGTTCAGTTCTTGGACCAATTCTTTTCTGTCTTTTCATTAATGATTTACGGCAAGTATGTCGAAATACATATGTACATATGTATGCGGATGACGCGCAGATATACCTTTCTCGACCACTTGGCCTGCTGGAAGATCTTGTGGATAGATTTAATTCGGACTTGTCTTCCATTGCAAAATGGTCTCAAGACAATGGTCTGATTCTAAATCCAAAAAAGAGTCAGATAATTTTCATTTCAAAAAAATTGTACAACGTCGAAGAGTTACCGCCTACTTTTCTCTGACACCGTGATGAGTCTTGGATATAAAGTAAATCCGTCTCTTTCTGCCACTGATCATGTAAACTTAATTATAGCGCGTGTATATGCAGGATTGCGAAAGCTTTGGCTGTTTTCTAGTTTTACACCTGTTAGCACCAAACTGAGGTTGATTAAGTCCATTCTTTTGCCGATTTTTGATTATGCTATAGTTATCTACTGTAAGCTAGATTCTCTCTACCAGCACAAATTACTTGTCGCTTTTAACGATATAGTTCGATATGCCTTTGGAGTAAGAAGATACGACCATGTAACCCTTTGCCATAAGCATGTCCTTGAGTGTTCATTTTCTGATTTTTGGACAATAAGATGCTGTGTGTTTTTACATAAATTAATACATAAACAATCACCACCGTATTTATTTGAAAAATTAAAATTGGTTCAGTCACCTAGAACTTTCAATCTTATCTCGCCCTCTTATAAGTATCTGAACTCGTCTCGCCTCTTCCTTGTTCATGTTTCCACAGTGTGGAATTCACTGCCTACCATCATTAAACAAGAAATAGGAGCTAAGCAATTTAAATGTGCCATATTTGCACACTTTTCATCTTTGTAATCTATTCTTCTCTTCTTCTCCTTATTTCACCTTTCTTTTCAGCTTTCTGCTTTGCTCTCCTCTTTTCCCCCTTTGCTCCCTCCATTTTCTCTTTCCTTTCCACAGTATTAGTAACGAATATTCTTTAAGTTAATTTAAGATTTGATTTAAAACCTGTAAATTTAGTTTTTTCTTTCATTTAATATTTTAATTGTGCTCTTTTTTTTTGCATAAGCTAATCTAATGTTGTGAACTACTTTAGATGAGCTTTCATGTACCATTGAAAAAAAAAATGGATAAAGGCCCAGCGGATTTGCTCTGAAACGAAATTGGTTCAAGTAAATTTTACTTACAGATAAATGAGAGTTGCCTACCCTTATAAACTCGGTCTGAATTTCGTTCGCAAACGAGTTTTAATATCTCGGAATGACACTCGACCCAAAGTTAAAATGGAAGAGAAACGTAAAGAGCTCCAAAACAAATACAGAAAAATATCCTGGTAACTTGGAAAATGTTCTAAGCTTAGCATCGAGAGCAAGCTGCAATTATACAAGCAAGTGTTGAATCCGGTGTGAATCTATGGGATACATACAACTCTGGGTTGTACGAAGAAACAATATGCCAATATTTCACGAAACTTTGAAAATTAAAAAAACAAAAAATTTTGCGAGAAAGCACAAAACTCGACTAAGTAGACATATCAATAATATAGTCCTAAAGATTTTAGACGAAAGAAATCATTTGCGTAGTCTTCAAAGGTCCAAATCCTTCGACCTAGCGCGATAAAATCTACCCGCATTTAAATAGCAAGACATGAAGGAACTTTCATTTGAAAGACACCTGCCAAATACGATTATTTCGATTATTATACTCGTAAATGACAAATTTCAAAATTTGTTTGTATGTACGTGCCCAGTATTGTTATTACTCGATTTTCTCGATCAATAAATTTGGATGAAATTTTTTCTATGATAGTTTATAAAAACAGGGCTTAAGAACTTAAATAAATAACAAATGTAAATATTATTGGCAATTGTATGTGTTGGACGTGGTTTCGCATTGGAGACTATAGTGCGAATTATTGTAAATAAATCCATACTTGAGAGAAAAAATAGCTTTGTTGAAGGGTTTAGCGGGTCTTCTATCAACTTTCTTTTATGAATAGGCTTCAGTTTGATTACACTAATTTGCATTGCGAAGATTTACAGTAATAGTCATTTCAGTATGAAAACAACGCAAAGGGTTTGTGGACGAATCACTTCAGTTTCCACTGCGAATGCAGTCCTTTCGTTTGTGTATTTTATTACCAACATTCAATAATTGTTAGATACTAAGAAAAACCTGCCGAAGCGAACAATTAGTACATATGGGCGATCTGCTGTAAAAGCAAAAATCAACGTTTAGCATTGCAACAAGGATCTGGACAACAACAGGATTGGCGCCTTTCTCAAATAAGGGAACGCTCATGTGTCATTCGAGCTTTAGAAACTCGCTTAGAAAGATCGCCTTGCTTATCCGCACTGAAAAACAATAAATCCAAGAGACGGACTGCTGTAAGAGAAACGCTGTTATCTCAAATGTGGCAATATGGAACTACGAGTCGGAATAAACACCTTCTATTAGACAAGATCGACTGCGTAAACCAAAATGTGAATGACAGAGGGGCTTACATGTGCGAAGTGTATCTGAATTACAAGAAATGTTACATCAGAATAACGAAGGTATTAAATTCTTGAAAACTACAGTAGAATCCAACCAAAAAATTGCAGGAGCTTCGAATAGCTATTCGCACAAATAAATCTCCTACTGGGCAGCATCGTAATAGATATAATGCGCCTACATCGAATGAATTTTCAGTAGTTTTGGCTGGACAAGAATTTAAAAGTATAGATATTATTTTGCATGGTCGAAATTTTAGTTTAGTTTAGTTTATTTATTCAATTTTCATTTTCAACTTAAAATAAGAACAATTACAATTTTTAATGGAATAAATAACAGCTATCACTCTGTAACTGGGAAGTTAGTATTGAATGGTACATTTATAAATTAAAATTTTGCAATAACAATAAACTGTAAATTATTGTGGGGTGACAATCAGCAACGTATAATAGTATATCAATATTTGAGAGAAAAAAAGGATAGCAAGAAAATGATACATATTTTTTTATTTTTTTGTTTGTTAATAATAAATTTTCAACAATAGTTATCAATACAATTTAAATCAATCGTGAATAGCCAGTCTTTTACCATTTTTGAGAAGGATTTACAGTTTGCCTTATAGACAGAGGTAATTTATTAAAAGACTTAGGGGCTACGACAGTATAAAAGTTAGAGAAATGAGTATTGTGAGCAGTGGGTACAGTGGGTACAGTGACCAGGTGCATGTTCTTTATTCTCAGGTTATATAATTGCGAGTTTCGGCTGGGAATATTGCCACTTCATTTAAAAAATTCTTTAAGTACCTTAAAAATATAAAGATGTCTCATAAGTAGAATTTGCAATTCCTTGTGTAAAGGCCAACTTTCGGTATAACGATTTTTGTTGCATATAATTCGAATAAGATGCTTTTGAGCAATTATTAAAGGTCTAAAAGTATTTGCATAGGAACCACCCCAACTAACTAACCCATACTGTAGTTTAGAGTCCGCAAGGCCTTAATATATTGTTTTGAGAATCTTTTTAGAGCAAAATCGCTTTAAGAGATACATTTTTCGTATTATAAGCATCTAATGATTTTTAATATTTTTACTATGGTCTTTCCAATTAAGGTTAGAATCAATTGTAACACCTAAATATTTGAAATTCTTCACTAAATTAATTTTGAAACACGAATCAGAACAAGAATTTTTATGTTGAAAGTTGCGTATACCACAGTCATGAATTGGAAAGCTAAATTGAATACAATTCGGAGCATGAAAAATCAGGTTGTAATTTATTTACAAACTGGATAACCAGGGGTTTTAAAGGTCATGAATTTAGTTTTTTCACTAATTATTAGTTTATAGTATGAAAACCAAGTTCTTAGAAATTCTAGGTCCTCTTCAATTAGTAAAATACAATTAAAATCAGAATTTGACTGATAGGTAAATGATATATCATGTGCAAATGCCGTCGAAAGACCGTTTAACGGGAGTTTAAAGATTGAGTTAATATATACTAAAAAAAACAAAGGGCCGAGTACAGATCTCTGTGGCACTCCAAAAGCCTAGTTTCACTTTGTGTGTCGTTTAAAATAACTTTTTGCACTCTCTCTTTTAATTAAGATTTCAACCATTGAAAACTCTAAATCCTGCACTATATAATTTGCCTAGTAGTATATCATGATCAACCAAGTCAAACGCTTTTGTCATATCAATGAAGAGTGCCATAGTAGATTTATTACCATTTAAGCTGCCTTAAAGCTGACTGCATAGCCGAAGAATTGCATCTTCGGTTGACTTCCCCGGGCGGAAACCAAATTGATTATCGCTAAAAAATCTTATTTTATTTAGAAAAGAAGTAATTTTATTGACTATAAGTTTTTCAAATATTTTTGAAAAAGTAGGAAGGATTGAAATAGGTCTATAGTTAGCCATATTTGTTTTATCTCATTTTTTAAAGAGTGGAATAACCTCAGTACATTTCAATTGTTTTGGGAAACAGCCATGTTCCACACTTAAGTTAAATATATGACTCGAAACATCTGAAATATAAAAGGCAATTTTTTTAAGAAGATTACTAGATATTCCATCTGACGTACAAGAGTTTTTATTTTTTAAAAATAAAATAGCTTTGTAAGTACAATATCAAAAGATGTGATAGGATTAAAAGCAAAACTATCTGGATGTGAGAATTCAGTATTTATACAATGTTGATTAAAACAATTACTATCACCATTAATATTAATGGACTGATTCAATATTGCAGGTACTTCTGTAAAATATTCATTAAATTTGTTGGATATACTCTTAAAATCTGTAAGAGTAGCATTATCAACTACAATGGTTTCTATTATACTAGGCTTAGAAGTTTTCCCTAAAATGCTTTACAAAGTTTAAGGTAGTACTTTTTTAATTTTTCGTTGTTGGGATGTTTTTTCAGCTTTATACTTAGTTTACTCTTTTTTTTAATCTGCTTAAGGGGGAACCTATTCATCCAAGGCTTGAGAAACTTATTTCTATTAGATTTTTTTAGAGATATAGAAGTGCATGACTCTATATGTTTTTGAAGAATTGTAATAAAAAAAGCGTATGAAGTAGATGGGTCCTTTTCCGAATAAACCTGATCCCAAAATTTATGTTTCAAAACATTTTGTAATGAAATATAATCTACTGTATAATGCTCTTTTGTTTGAATTACTGAAGTAGGTTTCGATATATTTTCTGAAATAAAACGATAATTTTGTGATCAGTAATCTTTAAATCGAGAACACTGCCAGAAAGTTTTGGTTTATTACAGACTTTTAACGGGGTGAAAATGTGGTCAATGCAAGTACTTAAAGATTCTGTTATACGAGTAGGGTCATATATATTACATTTGAGTCCATGCGAAGCCATAAGGAACAAATACTTATCAGTGTCAATATTGGACTCGTAAGAAATATCAATATTAATATCACCAATTAAAATTAAATTGCATGTTTTGTTCATTAAAAGAATTTTGCTAAGTTCCTCTATGAACAAACTTTTACTAAAGGCGTGCAATCTATACGACCACTTTACAACATCCGCACTACGTACGACAAGTTTGGAGAACTTGTGATCAATACTCTCATCAATATAAATTGCAACACCACCTGACGAATAAGATTCATTGCAACAACTGCAAGGAGCATAACCCGGTATATTATACAATTTCATTTCATCCTCATAAACTCAAATCTCTGTTAGAACTACTAACTCGTATAATGGCTGGCTAATAAAATAAATAAATAAGTGACTCAATATGAACCAAGAAAACAGATAAATTTTGCCTTAGGCTGCGGATGTTTTGGTGCACACAAAAGCAATTATCAATAAAACTACGAAAAACTGGCATATCACATATATTTTGAACTGAAGAAGGAATAGGATTAACAATATTCATATTTTATCAAAATCAGAGATATAATTAATTCTAACGGAATTGTCACCCTCGTTCTTCCTTATAAAAATATTCCCATTTCTAGTCCAAACGTATTTGACTCCTTTTGTATTTTTTAGTGTTAGCGCAGTATTAAGAGGTTGACGCCTCTACTGTGTTAAACAATCGTTGATGTATACATTCTCTGGTTTACCTTGTGCCCCAAACATTTTTGTTGTTAGATGCTCTCTTTTCTCTCGTTTTATTTTCATTATTTTCTCTTTTAGGTTATGAGAAACGAATTTAACGAAACGTAGATGAATCGTTACGTAGAATATGTTAAACATTGTGGGAACGAATTTCAATGTTCTAAGAAACTCTCTTGGTTTTGTTGATAGTATAGCTCGACAATTTCAAGTTGTTGAAAAGTTTTTTTTCACATGTCATCATACGCACAATATAATTGCAGAATATAATTGTTTATTGTAACCTAACCTCGATCGTACGAAAATCGTATATGCCTCTTGTCTTTTGATGAGAACAAGTTGATGGATAGCAACTTACGATACAAGGGCTTTCGGTGTTGTTGTTTTATGCCTTTTCTCCACCCAATTTAAGGAGAGATATATACATATGTATGTATGCAAATTACAACTATAGGCCAACTCTCGGAGTTTAGACCAGATTTGCCTTCTGGTAAGATAAATGTGGTAGAAGGAGAAAGCAAGCCATGCCTAGTAATTGATCACGCTATTTTTCACCGAAAATTCGGTAGTTTTTTTTAATCACGCCATTGAGGGGACCAAAAAAAAAAAAGGCAAGCAGAGTTGTAGAGCATTGGGGTTGGCTTTAACAAGGCAGTGAGAGTAGTTGGCGACTCGGCATCAAAGTCGACAGGAGGGCGAACTCCATCTTATCATATGTAGTTTAATTAAAAGAAAGAACTTACAATAAAAAAAAAAAAATACAATAAATAAAATTTTAAGTGCCAACCAAAAAGTTTTAACCATGTTTAATATGCATGTGAAAAATATATGTGTAAAAGAAAAATAAAACTGCACTACCTCGATTGTCAAGACATGAAGCCAGCGCTTATGCAGTAATCCACCAGTGTGTGGTCTAATCTAACCGTGAACCGTAGCCTAGCTTCAACATTCAATGGGCGTAAGAAAAGAATTGTACCGGCCACAAGACTTAATATTCTCAACTGGTCAAGATAAAATCCCGGTTCTTGACTTCTTGAACCTGCACGAATTGGAGGAAGCAGCTCGATTGATGTGTGACTCTATATTCCAGGAATGAATAATTTGCCACCAGCTCATCTCTAAGATGCCATACACCAGCACCCAGCGAGTAGCAGATGTAACCTTTTTGTTTTTATCCCCACCCCTTGTCCCGGACATTTATTATTTTATTTTTTGCTTTCCGTCCTTAAATCCCACCAAAAAAAAAAAAACAAAACAAAAAAAAATTAAAAATACTATATTGAATTGGATGAAGTATGTATAAAAATTTTTTTTCTGTAAAATATAGTATATATCTAAGGATGACAAATTTATTACTTTTTGGTTCCTCGCAGCATTAAATTCAGTAAATTTATAACTAATCACCAAATAATTCGTCACAAGGAAAGGAATGTGCACATATCCGGATCCGAACAGAAAAAAAGGAATTGAAACAAATGTCGTTATCGCTGGTGAGTGATTTAGACTAATCTTTTTATACTTTTTAATTTTGTATCCGTTTTGACATACATATATGTAAGTAAAATTATTAAGTTCAAACAAAAGACCAAATTGAAGAAATGGCGATTAGTTTTGAATTCTATTTCCAACCTTTTTTTTTGAAAGTATCTATTGTGTTACATTTCGTTTATGAATTTTTATAATTTTCATGCCTTAGATTTTACTCTATTTCAATCTTATTATCCTATAAATACGATTAGATGTAAAATTTTGATAGAGTATCGAACCTTAAACAGGTTAATTTTTATGATTTTATAACTACCATTACTTTATTAATGTTTGGAACAGATAGTTTTGTTTTTGCTTTTTTTTTATTTATACGAAAATTATGATCTTTGGTTTGAGATCCCCGATCCCTTCCCCTACTATGATTTTTTTTCTTGAATAAAATTTGTTTATATTTTTCCAATTGAAGTAAGCGATGTCTTTTCTATTGCATTTACTTAATTTTATTTTTGGTGACTTCTTGGTCAGCTTCATGAAGAGGTAGATACTCTTATATTCGGATGTGAGTTGTATTCGGAGTTTAGTATGAGTTTTCTTTAGAGGGGGTTTGTACCCCCTATTTTTAAGGGGTAGCTAAAGTAAATTTTTGAGTGGATTTTGGCTGCCACGGTGTTGGACCTGACTTCTCACTACCAGCATAGGGGTGGGTTACACTCGAGGTAATATTTCCATCTTATTTCCTCTCCTAAATACGAGTTGTTTGATAATTGAATTGGAATATGAGGAGATGTCAAAATAGGGTAAAATCATAAACACTGGTTAAAGATAATTTCAGGACAATTTCGGGTTCCTTTTTATGAAATATTTTCCTCAAATAACATCGTCGAGTAGGCATGTAAATACAGTAACACAGTTCGGTGAGGCAGTAGCAAGATCCCCCCCAATCCGGCGAGCTTATTTCACGGAGCACGACTAGCATGCCTTCCGCTACTTGCAGCCCGAACGCCCTTCCATTTTTGCCCGAACTGGCTATTAGCTATGCCTGTATGCAATGGTCATAAGGGTCAATTTAAGGTGGAAGGTTAAGTCCATGGTGGACAGAAATTTTTTTGTTACAACATGTAGAACGTAGGATGCGTAACAATATCCACTTTTATTATGTAAAGGAGAAGATGGTTATTATATTAAAATTCCTCAAATAAATCCTACTTGAAAACAACCTGAAGCGAGAAAAACTGTTTCCTGTATGAACTTTTATGCTTATTGTATGCACAAGGCACAATAAGTTCAATTTACTCCATCGATTTCACCAGTTGCTCAATCGGTACTGAGTTCATATGTACACCAAAATTGAAACAGAACGGCTAACCCATATATGCGTTAATCAGAAAATTCTTAGAGTTGAGAGTTATTGACATCTACGATATATGCACGAAAAGACGCAGGATGCAATGACATACATTAGAGCTTATTGTCGCCCTGATGTCTTTATAACAATGGCATGCAACATCAAATGGACGTAAATAACAAATATTGTATAACAAATAATTTGCTTTGGGGTAACAAAAGTTATGATCGGCATGATATCATTGCGAGAGTTTTCAATGCCAAAGTAAAGAAGCTTATGAATCTTAAAAGCGAGAAAAGATTTTTAGAAAATGCAAATGTTATATGTACAGTATTGAGTGGTAAAAGAGAGGTCTGCCCCATGTACATTTGCTACTTTGGCTTTCAGAAAGAAATTGAAATTCCCGACCCAGAAAAATATAAAGAATTACACGATATCGCAATAAAAAATATGATCCATAGCCCATGTGGTCATCTTAACACAGCGTCGCTATGTATGCGTGAAAATGTTTGTACTAAGAGATATCCAAGATAAATAAATACCTGCTTCATCAAACGGTGGGAGAACTGCTACAATAAATACAGGCAAGCAAGATATGATTATAGATAATCGTTGGATTGTACCATACAATCCAGTTTTGTTTCGCATTTTCAGTGCCCATACTAATGTTGAGCTATGCAGCTCAGTTAAATCTATTAAATATCCTGGCAAGTATTTTAATAGATGAGATAGATGTGTATCGAAACGGGCGATATATAAGCACTTCGGAGGCTGTTTGGAGAATATTATCTGAGAAAAACCGCCTACTGTCGCTCACCTTGCAATACATCTTGAAAATGGCCAAATGATATTCTTTGCTCTGGGAATGTTCGAAGGTGATTCGCATTGGAATGAATGCCTAATGTATCTAATCTAATATAATGCATCTCTCTAGATCAACCAATATCATTACGGCATTTTTTCGCTGTCATTTTAGTTTTTTGCAATGTCTCCGAACCTTTGAGCTTTTGACAGCAGTTTAAAAATAATTTGGCCGAAGAGATAGATCTTAAATCGCGTGTGAAATATTCATTTCGATATTAAGTCTGTTCGAGGGCCCCAAATTTGTATAAAAATCTGTTGCCGCGAAAAAAATACAAAAAATTTGTAAAAGAGAACGCATTTGAGAGAGTAATTCATTTCCCCACCCTGCCAATCATAACAAATTTCTACACGAGATTTTTCTTTGTACTGCAATATGTCTAAGCAAGCGCGACGGTGAAGCTATTACAGGAAAGTTCCTTAATCCTCTGGGATGAATGTACTATGGTTCACAAAATGTCGCTAGAACCTAATTATTATTATTAACATTAATTTAATTGGACGAAGCACAATCCACAGAACCAGAGTCGATAAATGAAAATAATATCAGTTACGTCTCTGCGTTTTTCGATGGTATTCAGGTTAAGAAATTTAAGGCGGTCACAATAAGGAGGTAAAATAAAAGGGTCATCCCAGCATAGTCCTTGAATGGCAAATTGAAGGAACGGACGTTGAATAATCTCAATTCGATATACCATACATGAACTCGCAGAAAGGGGGACCACACATGGCTGGCATATTCGAGAAGGGGCCGGACAAGGGTACTATAAAGTGACCTTCCCACATAGGGGATGCAAAATTCTTTAGAAAATCGTTCGATAAAACCAAGTGATGTGTTGGCTTTAAGGATTATCTCATCAATATGCGAACGGAAGCTCAACTCTCTATCGTATAATATTCCAAGGTCGCAGAAAATAAAATCGAGACGAGATTGATTGAACTTACGTGACAAAGTCATAAACTGGCATTTGGACACATTAAGCTCTAAACATTTTTTTAGATACCAAGTGGAAAACCTACCGAGGTCTTTTATTGTATTGTAGAAGGAGAATAGAGTTTTGAGGCGAAGAAATAGTTATAGAGTACTTTGTGTCGACAGCGTAAATGGATAGGTGGCAATGTTTAATATTCCTCTCAAGAACGTTTATAGTTAAAATGAAAAGACAGGGACCTAGATGGACTGATGCATGCACGTGTGTGTATATTTTACAATTGCATTCGATCTTAAACCAAAAATTTAAGACGTCCAGCTAATCAAATTGTATATATTAATTAGAGAAGTTCGATTGCATTGCACTAGAGGAGAAGTATTTGGTTTTATTTGATGGGAGAACCTGAAGGAGGGCGTAGGGTGGGCAATTAAATTGCCAGACAATTGCTTCATGCGGTTAAGGGCACTACTGGCTTTGAACCATTCGATTTGTTGGTCGTTCAGCGTGTGTCAAGCCGCTCAAGACGCGCAGGGTTTAGATCTTATCGTAGTCAGCAGAATTGGAGAATGTGAGAGGAAGGAAACCCTGTTTCTTCAAATTTGTTTCATGAATATGAACAAAGGATTTCACAATTATGGCACTACCACACTCGTCCACCTCGACCACCCTGGTGTAATATTGAAGGTGATCTTTGACTTAAGACCATGCTTCATGGCGGTCTTAGCAATGCTGGCACAGCGACCCATGTACTCGTATGAAGAGTTGGTACATGAGCAGTATTAAGTCGACCTTGATGTCAAGTGGGGATCCATTGTTCTTACCATATGCACCCAATTTGCTGATAGGGCTTGCCAAATCTGGAGTAAATGGACCGTTTATGTGTGGTTCCAATGTATCCAATTTGACATCAATCACTTGATCGTATTTGCAATTGCTGTCTAGGGACAAGAGTTGTTTCTGGTATTTGGCGGCTTCAAAGGCGATGCCTGATCGGCCAGAAGATTTCAAGTAGTCAGACATGTGCCTGTTGATGTGGTGGAACCGATTTCATGACGCACGTTACAGATGGTGGTCGTACCAGTGCAAGAAATCAAATTAACACCGGGTTGTGGTATTCAATGATGGCAGCAGTGCCACCCTTGATGGAGGGACTATCAGCTACCTTCAAGATGATATCCTTGGGTGAAGTCCATCCTAAACCACCTCCATTGGGTGTGTGGGAATCACTACCGATTATGAGCAGACCGGGGAAGGCATAATTTTCCAAAATGATCTGATGGATGATACCACTGCCTGGTTTCCAAAAGCCCAAACCGTACTTGACGCAGGCGGAAGCCAAAAAATTTTTAATACCTTTGGCAAGAGCCAAATCCTTGACACCACCGACTTGAGCTTCAATCAAATGATCACAATGCACTGTCGAGGGTACAGCTACCTTTTTCAATCCAGACGAATTGCAACAGAGCCATTTGGGCAGTAGCATCTTACATAGCAATATGATCGGGACGCAAACAAAGATATAAAGTTCCACGAACAATTTCTTCTTTCTGAGAATACAGGATCTTCTCAGACAATGTCAATGGACGGTTCAAACGACCACGAACAGCTTCAAAGCTTTTGTTGAGTTTTTCACAAAGAAGATAGATGTCGCTGTCGAATTTCGATATAGCCACTTTCGAAGCAAAGGCACATGACGCATGGAAGTTACGTGCCTGACTATCAACAGCATATTTACATTCTTGGCTGACCTGGTTCTGCAAAATTCTCAACACACCCATTCTGGTGATTGGTTATCGAAATCCTTTTTGTTTTTTGTTTAATAGAAAGACACACATCACTTGTGAACTGGATTTGCTCATATTAACTTGGATTTAAATGGTTATTATATTGTTTAAACAAATTTTTGGCAACACCGGACGATATCTTCAGCCCTCTCTGCTGGAAGATTTTCAATTCTATCTGAGTGGAGTGAGAAACTTCATACTGAAATTAGAAATTAGAGAAACTGCTATTCGTGGACCTAGAAACGATACTAATGAGCTAATTTTGATAAATTTACAGACAATGCAAGTGACTCGGTACATTTGCCAACTGATTTTGTTAAAAGTTGGAGCTCCAATGATTTTATTTGGTTAGGGTAAAGTCCACGGGGTATATGGCACTCTTTCAATATCTCCCACTTATTGAATTATTTTCAAAATAAAGACAACAACATATCATTCAGTCAGACGTAAGCTCTCGATGGCTACAGACAAAATTGCAGTAGCTCGTGGTATTTATTATTTACAGTCGGAGAAAAAGAAAAGGTGAGTGTAAGCAAACATTTTTTTTTTGTGTTAACTGAAGTACGTATAGATTCGAAACTATTTGCTCCAAATGTTCGTTTTAACAAAAAAAGAAGAGTTAATCGTATATTTGTGTGTTTGCTAACAGTAATAACTGAGCGTTCGTGTTTGTTTTCATGTTATTCTGGGAAGGAAGTTTGCCAAATGTCCTACGGATTGGGAAAAAAGCATTTGAAAAGAGAAGCTGGAAAGCACTTTAATCGCTATCCTGATTTAGCAGTTCCAAAATCAGAAGTAGTGTGGCGATGTCCAGAACAGAAGTGTCTACATACTTCCAATTGCTGGAAAACACATTAACCGAAAATGATTTGCTAGACAAACCAGGTCATATTAATAATATGGACGAGACTGGATATCAACTCAACAATCGACCCTCGTTTGTGATTGCAGAGAAGGAATCGCTCAACGTAACCGCAATAACATCTGCAGATTGAGGTGAAACAATAATTGTAATTGCATGCTGTACCGCAGAAGGAAATTTCTTACCACCAGCCTGTGTTTTTAAAGGTCACTAACTTCAGAGAGCGGTTTTAATTCCTACGTATTAATTATTTAGTTCTTTTAAGGCTAAAAGAAAAAAGATGAATTCGAAGACGGAATGCCACCGGGGTCTGTGGTTTACATAGTGACATATTTTTTACATGGCTCAAGGATCACTTCATTCCAAGGAAGCCGGAGGAAAGACGATTCTCATCTTGGATGGCCACTCATCACATTGTA
Source organism: Volucella bombylans (assembly GCA_949129095.1). NCBI lineage: Eukaryota > Metazoa > Arthropoda > Insecta > Diptera > Syrphidae > Volucella > Volucella bombylans. The sequence continues at coordinate 105,798,700 of OX422143.1, read as the reverse complement.
GCAATCAATGAAGACATTTTGGAATTCGCCATAGATCACCAAATTATACTTCTGTGCTTAGCACCACACACCACACAGTTGGACCGATAATTTTTTAAACCATTCAAACACTTTTATTATGAAGAATGTAATATATTTGTTATTACCCAAGGCGTTGACGCAATATGCAAATCCTGGAAATGGAATTTCTACCTTTTCAGCAACTCGAATTTTTCCACTGAATCCAGATATTATTCTAGAGTACGTGTATATGAAAGTAACATCATATCAAATGAAAATGAACGTAATATTCATGAAATGCAAATGCAAGCTCAAAGTACGCCACCCTTGCAAACTATTGCAGTGCAAGGTCCAACTAGACCACAATTGCAAATCACCAGTAAGGTAATGTTTTATCAAAATTTAACTATTTTTAGGTAAATTTTCCAATTCAACTTTCAACAGCAAGAGGTTCTAGAAATGCCCAAGGCGGATGTAAGTGACATTACTTCAGGGAAAATGCTAAATATAATTTTTCAAATACCTTTCACCTCAAGAAATATAAAACCAAATAATCTTTAAAAAGACTAAAAGAGAAAAAGGTGCCAAAAAAGCCAAAACATGCCAAAATGAACACCAATGCTGAGACTAGTACTTCAGAGGACGAACAAATTTCCTTGCATGATGAGTCAGATGGACCAGGGTACTTTGGAGACAACCTTTATTGATTGTGGTGAAGTTTATGCTTTGACAACAAAACCGGATGAGTAGACTAGGTGTCACTTTTGGTCATATGACTCTTTTAATAATACATCCAACGAATGTTGCAAAAGAATCAGAAGGAAATGTAAAGTTCCTCCACATTTTAAATAGATTTTTTATTTTCGAAAAAAATGAAAGTATGTTTAAATGTGAATTATCCTTATGTTCCTATTTTTCGTTTGTTGAAAAGTTTTAAAATAAAGTAGTTTTTGTTTAAAATAAAAATCTTTTGTATTTCTTGAGTTACAGAGAAAAACAGAAATGGGTGCCATATCCTCCGACTTTACCATAAAGCTGTGCAATGGAACAAGGTTCAATGTTGTTGCAGCAACTATTATAAGAGGACCAGGGACAAATGAGGATGTGATCATTCCAAGAATACTAATGATAACTATCCATTTGTTTTTAAATGACTGCAGTTGAACAGGAAAATTTATTTATATTGTCCCTAAATTGTAACACCGCAAATGTTATGTACAAAGAATTACTTTAGCTACAGAAACCGGATATAGTATATGTACTTACATATGTATGTATTGGTCAAGTATGTATTCGCATTTGAATCTGATATAATATTGTCATTCTTTTAGTAGCAGACCTCAAATGAGCTTATTTTCAATGTGCAAGAATTTTTAATCAAACTCGATTCATACAACAATTTGTTCATCCTCATCCAAATAAAACAAAAAAATACGAATGATGATTTTCTTCAAGGAAAAGCTATATATTACTTGATTTATTACAAAAAAAAATTATATAGAAAGAGAATATTTTTGTCTGTGCTGCGTACCCGTTGCATCATATAGTTGCTTTATATATCGAAACTTGGTTCCAGTAACAAACGCATTGATCTAGAAGGGAGGCGATTTTAGTGAGTGAGAACCGCAAACTTTAACACAAAAGGCTTAGACTAATTAATTAAATGTTAACTAGTGGCACGGACGAGTACTGCTCCATGACCTTTTTGTTGCATTACATGCTATGTAGCATGTTTGTAAAACTATGTACAAGTATATCTGACTATTTATCTCGAGAAATTGCTATTTGGAGCGCAGAATCTACATAACTTTAAGATGCCATGCCACTACATAAGAACATCCATATAACCTACATGTGAATAAAAGTTCAACCAACAAGTGGCTCCACTAACCGTCTCCATTTACTTCATCTGAACTGTCTTGTCTCGACTCCAGATTAAATGAAAAAAAAGGAGATACGAACAGTGCTACGCATTGTCCTCAATGCTCGGATGATTTATATCTCTAATTGCACTTTCTTCTTGCCATGCTGCTGTATGTGGTACTCGTATTTGTCTTCAGATACAATACATGAGTTCTTACGCGCAGGAATACTGGAATCCAAAGTCAAAATGGATGTTATTGTGCGCTTGCTGCTTTATCGTGACGCTAAGTGACCTCTTTTCGTAAAGAATTGTTTGCTGTCGGAATCAAGCACTTCTGTACAATTAAAAAGCATTTCAGTCGTGAATGGGATGTCACTTTAGATGAAATCTTTCCTAAATAAGTTCGAAGTGATAAGGAAAAGAGGGCAATGAAATGACTGTTTTAGAGTGCTAATTCTGTTAATCAAAGTTCTTTTACATGGCTGTGTGCATGACTAAGTGAATAAATATTTCTTGCTATTTTTTATTAACGGATTATTCATAGATTATCATATATGTAACTAAGACGTTGTGAAGCAAATATTCAGGCATTCAGATTTGTTCAGTCGTGATCATTAAACAATCGAACTTCGGCAGTGCGGCGACTAAAGCGCTACTGCGACCTTGTGCTACTGCACCAGGGTAACGAGCATACCTTAAATAACGTCATACGAGGTTGTATCATCTATTAAGCCCTCCGCAATATTGCACCCACCGCAATGATTAAAAAGTTGTCCTGAAAGCCATAGAGGCTGAAATATTTTACTCTATATATTCACAACTCTTATAAAGGGTTCGCCATCTAACGTTTTGTTTTTTCAACTAGTGCTTATTTCGTGAATGGTAACACTTAGCTCATGTCTGATTTGACACATAATTATTTTTATCCTTTCGGTTAATAATGGAAAATAATTTCATTCAAATGGCTGCCTCGGCTGGCCATGCAGTAGCCTACACGATCGGTTCAATTTTTAAGCACATTATCGATTGTGTGCAGCTGTATTTCACCAATGGCTTCACGAATATTGTCCTTTAAAGCGTCAATTGTCTCTGGCTTATCGGCGTAACACTTATCTTTTACGGCACCCCACAAATAATAGTCCAACGGTGTCAAATCGTAGCTCCGAGGTCGCCAAACGACATCAGCTCTGCGGCTGATAATGCGATCTTCAAAAACAGGGCGCAAAACATCGAGTGTAGCTTCAGCTGTGTGACACGTAGCGCCGTCCTGTTGAAACCAAATGTTGCCAATATCCTCCTCTTCAATTTTTGTGAACAAAAATTCGTTCAACATGGCCCGATAACGATCGCCATTGACTGTAACGGCCACACCTTGCTCATTTTCGAAGAAAAATGGTCCAATTATGCCTCTGGACCAAAATCCGCACCAAACAGTGACTCGTTTTGGGTGTATTGGCTTTTCAATGTATGCGTGCGGGTTTTCTGTGCCCCAAATGCGACAATTTTGCTTGTTTACATACCCGCCAAGATCAAAATGAGCTTCATCTGAAAAGATGATTTTTTTTGGCAAAATCGGCATCTTCTCTAAGTCGATCGCAGGCCCACTTAGCGTAGTTCAAGCATATACACAACCACATTCGTTCAGCGGAAGGATAAAACTAATTACCTGTCAAATCAGATATGAGCTAAGTGTTACCATTCACGAAATAAGCACTAGTTGAAAAAAATAACGTTAGATGGCGGACCCTTTATATTCACAATGTTACAATGTTACCAAGTAAATATCCCGAATGTGCAATGCAAGAACAGGACTCCGAAATATTAAAGATCTTGCAAAAGTAAAAGTTTGAAATCATAGCCCGAACAGCATACTAAAAGCAGTTAACTAACTCAATAAAGCTACGCTGGTGATTGTAACATGCAGCCTGTCTTCGAGTTTCGAATCACCCTGATTGCTAGTAACAACAAAACAGCTGAACATGCCACAAATAAGGAATCTCTAGAAATAATGGGTATTCACAGAATAGAAAACACACCAAATTCTATTACAGAGGATAGGATACTACTCTACACAACAAGCCTTGAAGAAAATGCAAGCACCCACCGCAATTGTAGCCTTTGTATATGCTTGATAATTTATGGAAAGTACTCATGAAAATTATAGAAGAAATGTTGCTCCAGCACGCCGAAGAAAACACACAGCTTTCCAGGGCAATACTGCGGCTAAATAGCCTATGTAGCGGAATAAATACAAAATTTCTCATCACCCACAACTACTTTGTTGGAGCATTATTATCCATTCGCTCGACAGGATCAGACCGAGCCAGTGTATTAGACGTGTTTCGGTGTCGATTTCGATAGGATTCCGAAATTGCAATCACCTTGTAGATCTCAAGACGTGTCAAGCTATCTTAATGGGTTTCGATGTCATTGTCAATGCAGATTCTATGATCTTTCCCAGATTTCCTAACTACGTAATAGTGTGTTGGAGAAGGGCTTGAGATTTTCACACTATACGCTTGATAGGATTTAAGATATAACATCAGGAACGAATATACCTGGATAGTAACATCTGGAGATGCTCTAAATGTGAGAAATCACGTAGAAGCTCATTCTCTCTAAATAGTCCTCTCCCTCTCCCGGCTTCTTACATTGAGAGGAAAACAGCTGATCAAGAAAAACATTCCAGTGAGACTATAACAATTGAAATGGTGTTCGAAGAGTTAAAAAAAATAAACCAGGACTGTTTAGTTAATATTAATTTTTAACAAAATGAAAATAAAGAACTAAAGGGGACTGTGTATGCATTGCAGGAACGCGTTAATTTCTTAGAGCAGGCACAACTCAACAACTCTATTGAAATTTATAATGTGCCTGACGTCAATAATTCAAACGCAGTGCAAGCTACACTGCAAATTTTGCGCGAAGGACTAAACGTACAAATAAGTGAAAGTGATATTAATTCTTGTTTCGTGAAACAAATAAAAAGTAAGAGAGCACCATCATCGAGTAATAACTCAGCTAAGTCCATAAACGTTGTGTCAGTAAGTTTCATTCAGCAATTAACGAAAGAGAAAATAATGAGTGTAAAAAGTGTAAAAACTCAAAACTTAACGACAAACTTGTTAGGAAAGAATGCAGACGGCTCCCGAATTTATATAAACAACAGCTTAACATCCCACATGAGATCTCCCTTCAATGCAGCACGGAAAATCAAAAAAGAAAAAAATTATAAGTATGTGTGGATGAGAAATAACATAATATTTCTGCGTAAGAATGAAGGTGATTCAGCTTTTAAAGTGAGGTGTCATGATGACCTCGATAATCTTTAAACATACATATTCAATCATAACTAAAATGAATAAAAACAACTCAACTTACGCAGAGAATTATGATATTTCCACCAATTTGTACACTATAGTCTCTCACCAAAATATACGTAGTATGAGAGCAAACTTTAATCTGTTTTTAACACACTTAAATGCTTGTATCTTTGAACCAGAAGTAATTGTTTTAACTGAAGTTTGGCTATTTGACTATGAACTATCCAATTATAACATACATGGCTATGATCAATATGAAAATTGCAATAATTCTTACAGATCTGGTGGTACCATAGTATATATAAAAAAAAGAATGTGAGTGTGAAGTAGTGAAAAAGAATTTGAACAGTGCCGATGTTTTAAAAATCAACTGCCATATACTTAACGAACAATTTACAATTATTTGCGTTTACCGGCTTCATAATAATAGCTCAAATAATCTAAGCAAGGACATTTTCGTAGATGAAATGAACACGTTATTTAAAGATATAAAGAGTAAGAATTTATTAGTTGTGGGTGATATTAATATAGATATTTTGAAAAGTACATATGACGCCGATAATCATATGCTTTTAATGTCATCTTATGGCTTAGAACCTCTAGTAATGGAACCAACTCGTATCACAGATGACACGCGGACGTACATCGACCATATTTTTGTAAGATTAGGTAATAGTTTTCCACATCGTCTTTCTGCTGAGGTATTAGACCTTAAGATTACTGATCATTGCATGACCAATTTAAACGTGGAAACAGTATACTTGAGTTCCACAGATAAGTATGTTCCATTCTCTACAGCTCGCAAAATAGACTTTAGTAAGTTAGTTTCAAACTTGACTTTTGAATTCTGGGAACCAGTTTATGCAGAAAGAAATCCTTCGGTGGCCTATGTTATTTTTCTTGATATCCTACAAAAACATATTTCCATTTGTACTCAATCGTCGGCTTCAGGCAATTGTAAGTTGAAGCGTTTAAGGCCTTGGATCAGTAGAAATCTTTCAGAAAAAATAACGAAAAAAAATACTATAAGGAAAAGATGTCTACGTCAGCCTCATAACAAAAGTTTAAAAGAATATTACCTAAAACTGAATGAAGAGGTAAAAGAACAAGTACAAATAAGACAATTATTACGCAAATAAATTCCAAAACTGTAGAGGAAGGGTTAAGGAAGAGTGGAAAGTTATAAATAATATTCTTAGTAAGTCAGAAACTAATGATGAAATATACAAAATAGAAGTTGGAGGTGAAATGGTAGCTGATCAGTTGGTTATTGCCAACCATTTCAACAAGCTTTTTGCGTCAATTGCCAACCAGTCAAATCCTATTCCATCTCCATATGATTGTAGCTGCAATCCATATGCAGACGTAATTGACGATAAATTCGAAAATAGAACTTTTGCTTTCACGCAATTCACAGGTATGGAAATACATAAACAAATTATGCAACTGAACAACAAAAACTCCAGTACTTCTGACAATATTACTAACTGTCTTTTAAAGCGTATATCGCTATATGTCGTTGATGTGCTATGTTATCTGTTTAATATGAGTGTAAATTGTGGTGTATTTCCATCGTCCTTGAAGTGTGCTGAAGTAATTCCTTTATTCAAAAAAGGTAATAGAAACTTAGTTTCTCAATATAGGCCAATATCGATACTGCCTACATTTTCTAAATTATTCGAAAAATTAATGAAAGTTCGTCTAGTATCTTTTCTTAATAAAAACAAATATTTCTGCAATGATCAGTTTGGATTTCGAGAAGGCAAGTCAACCGAAGATGCGATCCTTAGACTATGTAATGAGATCAGTGAATGCTTCAGCAAAAATGTTAATCCCTCAGTCCTTTTTATAGATATGACAAAGGCTTTTGACATGGTTAACCATAAGATACTCTTGGATAAATTATACAAAGCTGGACTGAGAGTAGTAATTCACGATTGGTTTACTTCCTATTTAGCTGGTCGAACTCAACGAGTTAAATTGAGAAACGTGTACAGTACAGAATTAGAAACATGTATTGGAGTGCCTCAAGGATCAGTCCTTTGCCCCATACTATTTCTAATTTATATCAATTCCTAATTTCCCCAAAATCTTAATAGCCATATTACAGCATTTGCTGATGACTTTGCATTGTCCTATACAAATGAGAGCTCAACAAACTTATCAATAAAGATCCTTAATGATACACATATACTACGACAATGGTTTGGCAAGCATCAACTGTTAATTAGTGAAAAAACAAAATTAATGTCTTTCAACTTAAAAGGTCCTTGTCGTAATGACTGTCTCATCTCGTTTCACTCCGCTGCATGTAAAAAGCTGTCTTTATCTGTTCATACTTGTGGAAAACCTAATTTTTCACAAGAATATGCTTGTAGTTCTAGTTGTTTTGAAATTGAAAATGTAGATCGTTTTAAATACTTGGGAATACTAATTGACAGGAATTTAAATTGGAAAAAACATGTCAAGGAATTAAAAAAATATATGTTAGCTGTTACACGTAAAATGTACCTACTCAAACCATATTGTTCAAAAAGGATTTTGCTGATGATATACTATGGACTTTCACACTCCAAACTACAATATGGGATTACAAATTGGGGAGGTGCCTACATCTCAACAACAAAAATCCTGCACATAGCTCAATAGCACTTAATGAGAATAATTTGTAGGGTAAACAGATTTACAGCAAGTTGGCCTCTTTTTTGTAATCTTAGAGTACTTCCACTAAATCACCTTTATATCTTTAAAGTACTTAAAACATTCTTCTTGCGAAGTGGTTACAGCTCAACTCTTAGAAGCCCAAATATTTACGGATTAAGAGTTAATAATATGGCGCTTGTAAAAATCCCGGCGGCTAAAAAAACGCATTTTCAGAGGTCTTTTATTGTGACAGCACCCAGACTTTTTAATAAGCTACCGCTTGAAATTAGAACAACTATTCCACCAACTATATTTCTAAAAACAGTAAAGATATGGCTTTTTAATATGGATAGTTCTGCAGTCAATTTATTAATTAACCAAAATTAACAAATATTATTATTATTATTATTATTATTATTATTATTATTACTATTATTATTATTATTATTATAATATATATATATTTTTTTCTTGTACTAAATAATTTTGAATTGAATTTAGAATACATTTTTATCTTTTGTATCTACCCCACAAATACACAAATATATTGGTAAACTGAATTTATGGATCATTCGCCACAGCCACGTAAAGTGCTATAGAATGATTCAAGTCATTAAAATTGTTATAACACAATTAAGATATGTATATAACGCAATGTAAGAAATATAAAATGTAAATGTAATAATTTTAAGAAAAAAAAAACAAAAAAAAAAGTTCATACAACACATAGACGCGCCTTTTTTTAAATAGAGTTTACCGAGCTAATAACCAACATTGGCGCATGCACTCTACGAAAATAACACCCCTATGTTTGAAAAGCCCGGCTCATAAGCTATTAAGGTCGGCGGAATTGTTGTTGTCTATCTCTTCGATAGCTAGTCCAACGTCTTCTATACTGGGGAAAGAGATGGTCCTTTCATTTGCTGGAAAGAAGTTCTCTTCTAGCCCTATCACTCTCTTTAACTGATACCCATTTAGTAGCTGCTGGATCTTTTGCCTAAAAATATGTATAATTCATTGCCCATTGGTAACTACGTGTCTTTCACGATTTCCTGGAAAACATCGGGATACTGTTTCTATTGATATCCTTGAGCTGGGAGTTTTCGTAGACCAGGATCTTCTTTTCCTACTTTCTTCCTATGTACCACAATTCAGTGTTGGCTGCGGTGATCTCGGGCGTTGTCGCGATACTGATTCCATAGACTGTTGGCGTTTGTAAATGGTGAATGCAGAGCGGAGAGCTTCTCAGTCAGGCGTCTGTAGGCCCTGGCTTTTCCTGTAATTCAACGCTTCTCCAGGCTTTCAACATGGAATTTCTTTTTATCACCGATTTGTAGTTGGATAGTCAAATTCTAAGCCAAATTGTAGCAAAGAAGTGGCCAGTCTCGAGGTTTGCCCCTTTAATTATTTCTACATTCGATTAGGTTAGCGATTCCACCATCTGTACAGCGCCAATTTCATGTATGATTTGGGAAACCTAGTGCTACTTATCCCCGTATTGCGGATTGATGGAAAATCTATTAGCTGAATGTAGTTATCTTTAGTCATCTCGTGGAGGGAAAGCACAGCCTCAGACTAATCCACCGGAGATGTTTTCCTTACTTATTTTGACACTGAAGTCTCTGAAAACGATTTTCGTACTTCACACCGGTCTCTTAGGCTTTACCTCCTAGATCATAGAATTCCTCCTTGATAGAGTCTTCAGTTTCATCAGTAGGGCGTGTGCACATATTGTACTATGTATTGGAATGTTGGCGCGATACAATAGCCAGGCGATCGCTTATCAGATTTAAGTCATAAACAAGGTGGGGCAAAAGTAATGTGAATATGCCATAATTGTTGCAAATGGCGTCAAGTGTTATTGTGCTTTGACATTTATGTTGTAGATAGATAGAAAGTTAGTTAGCAATAAGCAATCGAGCTATACACATCTGAAGAACTCGGAGTTATTGTTACTGCTTATTTGACCAATTTCCGGTCCTAATTTAACGCAGCGTTAATTTCGTCGTCGTTTTCCTCGTCGTCCTACACGATTTGCGCGAACAATTATGCGTTTGGCTGAGGGTCTCGTACAAACTGGGTCCACTGTCGACATCACAAGAAGTGGCAGGCAGCGGATTGCTCGTTCGACCGGTAATATCACTGATGTGGCCAAGGATATCTGAGAAAGTCCAAAAAACATCGACGAGACAACGATGCACAAATTTTGGCATCAGCCAACATTCCTTACGTCGAATTTTCATGAAAGACCTAAAGATGTTCTCTTATGAGGTGAAAACCGTTTACCAATCGCTGCCAACTGACCGTCAAGTGAGGTTAACTTACTCCCATGCTCCGTTAAACGTGCTGCAAGAAGAGGATGATTCCATATCTAAAACATAACAAGGGAAAAAGCCCATTTCCACTTAAATCATTATGTGAATAAACGAAATTTGCATTTCTGGGGCACGGAGAGTCCACATGAAATGTGTGAAGAGCCATTGAATCCCCTCAAAGTGACTGTTTGGCGCGGCATTTGCAGTGAAAAAGTGATTGGCCCTTATTTTTCTGAGGACGTCGAAGGCACCACCGTAACCATAGCTGGTGAGTGCTACAGACAGATGTTAAACGGTTTTTTTTGCCACAAGTTACTCAATTGGGTTTCGAGCATTTTTGGTTTCAGCAGGGTAGAGCAACCGGTCACAGGACTCGGGCAACGATGGAATTTTTGAATCACAATTTCCAGCATTGAAAATATTCATTGAAAATATTCAAAACAAAGTTTGAGACAAACACTACTAATCTTTTCTGCCTTACCAGCGAGTTTCAGAAATGAGCCCATCTTTTTAGGGACCAGCTTCTTTACATACCTTTCTATTTGCTTCATGTAACTAATTCTTTTTGTTGATTCGTATTTTTCAAGCCTTGTCCTTTTTTTTACGTGTCAGTTTATTCAACAAGGAAAACAACAAAAAATATTTGGACGGCATTGTCTTGTATTAAAGACATGAATCGCATTGAGTTACCCCTAAAAAACCTTCCCATAATGAACTTCACTTCCCTTTTTGTGACCTAGTTCATTGTTTGTCGGCATCACAAAAAGCGATTCCATTTTGCAGTCACAGGAGCCTTGTAACCAAAAAGCATTTTCGCTGTTTCATCCTCTTTATTAGATTAAACTTTACTCAACTAAAAAACTGAATCGAGACCTAGGTTGGATCCTTTTCTTTCATTTTAAAAACTGGTAAATTCGTTATGTTCACATCACAATGAAAAATGTTTTGTTTTCGAACTGGAAATTGTCCTTCCGTACGTGCATTCATAAAAGGACATGTGAGCAGAAAGGGAGCTTCAAATTTATTCTGCACATACGAGAGACCCTTTGTGCGTGCTCTTCTCCTTAAGTTGTTTATAGAGGTAACACAAGCGCTTTGTTTTGTTATAATTCATAAGAAAAGTAAAGTATTTTAGGACTCTTCTATAACTTACATACGAATACGTCAATTAATCTTAAATAAACAGAAAGAGTAAGCCAAAATGAGTTTTAAAAAAGTAGTTACCACAAAAACAGTGTGAAATGTCTGACAAGTTTTAACGTGACGGTCCTGATGTGGTACGAATTTTTAATTTAATCAATTTCGGCATAACTCGCAAGACATCGTAAAGAGAACTTCTAGGAGTTAACAAGATTGTGTTGCAATTTTACAATGATGAAGATTCATTTTTATTTCTGGTAAAATCAAAAAGATAGCGCCACATGTGATATTTATGGAATACTTGTCGAGTTAATTCCAATTTTTGGTTTCAATGTAGGTATAGTGAAATTGCATACCACCTTTACGAATAATGTTGGAAAAACCTCGATACTGATCCCTTTGTGGAGTTCCAACATTTGTGGACTTAGGAATCATTTTAATAGCTTTTCATCAGATAAGCCGCATTTTTTTTTTTGAAATAAAAAACACCAACGAAATTCTTACTTTTTTATTTTGAATTTAAATATGATTGATACCATTAGTTTTGAAATACACATGAAATCATTCACACGTCCTTCATGGAACTCTTTCTCATAATCCTTTCTTTCTTTCTCATATTCCATCAATTTCACGTCAAATGTTCACCTGCTATATCGGCACAATGTTGCGGTAAACTTTCCCGCAACAAGTTTGGCTCTCTTGTTCCTTGCAAGTCCCTTAGGTCATTATTTTCTTTGAGTGGGAACACCGAGTTCTGGCAGAGGTGGAGAGCAGCCACGGTCCCATCAGCCAGTGCCCCACCAACCTCAGACCTCGGAAAACAAAACACATAGGTTCGCGGGAGGAACCCCTGGGTGCGACAGGAGGTCCACCAGGAACACCGTTGTCGGAGCCCATAAATAGACGGGAGACTCGCAACGGGCAGCATCAGACAAGATATCTGAAAGTCGCCGACGGGTGGGGACGGACGGTCCTTTCAATCCAAATACCCCAACACGATGATGACGGGTGAGGGAAGGCGATCACTGTAGCATGCACCCCAACGAAAGCCAACGACAGGAGGCTTAAAGAACACACCATCCTGCTACCGATGTGGGTGCTGACACCAGCATCACATCCCACAACTGATTTTGGTACAGCTAGCCAGAGCTAGCAGCGAGCCAAGTGATCGATGGGTGAAAAGACGACGATCTCTTTTATAGCAACACCCCAGCGAGGGGGCAACAGAGGAGCAACAGTGCAGGCAGGCTGGACAGTATAATCGGGCACACCCCAATGTCGTACCAGCTTTAAAAGTTAGGTTCGATGGGTGAAGGGAAGACGACCCCTCATTAAGCCAGCATCCTACCAATGGAGCACCGAAAGAGCAGCAGAGGCATGTAGGCGGACGGCCAAGTATTAAGACAGCATCCACCGAGAGAACAGACAAACATACATACAACATACAACCATGCAACAAACCAGAACAACCAGAACAGATGTCTCTTGTGTTTAACGTAAGTACCTGTCATGTAGGCTTAGACTTACGGGATGCCCATACATCCATGGGAGCAAGGATACGCATTGCCATCGCTCACCAAACATTTTCACTCTTTCAGATACCAATTCGGAACTGTGTTGCCGGCACAATTTCCACCCTTGGTATGAGTCGAGGCCTACCTAAAACCTCTTACTGCTCTTAGGGTCGCAGCACCCAGTACTTATTGCAACTCTACATTGGGTCAAACCAAGGGAAAACCCAATGGAAAAACCAAGGGAAAACCCAAGGTAAGATCCTTCCCGCGATTTTGGATTTAAACCACAGCCACCATGACGCTCCCACAAGGGGGCCTACCTCTAACAAGTCAGGCCCGGACCGAGATCCAGGGGGCTCTTGACTCCCATGGTACCGTGATTTAAGTCCTGGTAGGGACTACCGGTGGTCCAGCCGCCAACAAGACCTATGACCGGCAACTTGTGACTTTTCAAATCGTAGCAACCTTCGGTAGCGTCATCTGAAGATGTTTACGATAAGACCAGTACTTTGCTCTGCCCCCGTTCATTATTAGACAACGTCATTAAAGGGCGAAGCCTTGATAATTGGGCGGGGGCCCAACAACCAGAACAACCAACAACAACAATCACCCACCAACAACAACAATCACCCACCAACAACAACCAACAAACAACGATGGCACAAAAAAATACAAAATGGCAGAGTGGCCAGGGAGCAGAAGGGTCCAATTACAAAAAAAAAAAAATAAATAAATAATTGTAAGGAGTGACACGCTATTGGTCAGTCCCCACCCCCCCCCCCCCCAAATCAGAACGCCGATTCACCGGAGTAGTTAGGGACCCGCGGAGAGAATATATAAAAATTTTAACAGGCACTGGATTTAGCTTTCGTGAGGGGCGGCGATCCAACGGATGGTTGGATCGAGATACAATCCCTTCTGGAAGTGGGAGCGAAGACTGAGGAGTTTAGTATGAATGGGGAAAATGGTATGTGTGAGAGGCCTAGTCGGACACGGGTTGACACACTAGCAAAGCTTGCTAGTGTTGAATGCGTGAGAGAGTGGGCGTGTGAATGTGTGTGTGTGTTGAAGAAATGAAAAGTGGATTGATCATTTCGATGCCCACCGAATTGCCACAATAGCCTTTTTTGGCTGAAGATCGGGCTTGGAGGTGTGTTTTTATCTGCATCCGATTTTTTGCGATTATCATACAGTATACACTTTTCACCACAGGTGACTATCCGGTGCAAAAACGGTTCAGTTTGGTTTCTTAATGTAAGTGATGAGATTTACAATTTCAGGTTGACTTGAGAACACCATACCATATTGTGTTTCAGTAGTGGTAAATTAAAGTGACAGACAGGAGATCATTCCTGATCTTATGATATCCTGAAATGGGTCATTGCCATATAAAGCATCACATGACAGATTTTGTGGTACGTACGAGTATTTTGAAAATCTATAAGTACAATATATACTGAGGTTTCTTGCATGTGACATATTCGGACCTTAACAGGCTACGTGCAGGAACAATTAGCGGATGTGTTTACTGCTATCACGCAATAAGTATGAAAAACAGTGACGCCTACTATGATGACTGCTACAAGGAATAGAAGAAGGGCTTATTCGGATGCGTATTTGCCATATGCGGCAGACTTAGGCAAAAATTCTGGAACTTTCGGCATGTGAGCGAGCATCTTAAGACAATCCGCACCAAGGCCAGATTTGCTAACGTAAGCCTAATATGCGCCCATCTACCTACGAAAGACAAGGACGACGCCAACAAATAATATTTCTACGGGCCCTCGACAAGACATATGAGCAATATCTTAGGTATGACTAGGAGACTTTAACGTCAGGATAGGAAAGGAGAGCATCTTTTGTAGGACATTTGGTAAGCATACCCTCCCTGACCGATGCCACGTCTGTAAACGCTGAATCAAATTATTCACATCGTAACAGACGTAAGGCATGTCTCCAGTATTCTGGACGTTTGAACGTTATGATTCAGTTCACTATCCAAACTTACAATGACTTACCAAACTTACCAAACAACATGTTACATACCTGTGCAGATGAAGAAGGATATATTATAGTACAGTCACAGTCAGTGCTGACGCTATGGAAAAACTTCTTCTGCAGACTGTACATCGGTGAGGAAGACCAACATCCCGCGATGAGCCAGAATAGCTCATTCAACTTAGATGATGAATGCCAAAATGTTCATCCACCTGACCACAATGAAGTAAGGATAGCAATATTTAAACTGAAATCCAACATAGCTGCTGGACCTCATGCCTTATCGGCCGAGGTATTCAAAGCCACTGGAGATGACTTGACTTGAATCAGATCTGGTCAAAAGGGAGTATGCATGATAAATGGAATCTCAGCATCGTTTGCCTGATAAACAAAAATGGGAGACCCCGTAAACTGCGCCAACCACACAGGTACTCGTATAAGTCTCCATAACATTGCATCCAAGCCAATATTTGCGATATTTTGTGAACGTCTAAAACCGATTGGCTCCAGGTTACAGCACAGACAAATCCACAATTAATCAAATTTTCACACTCCCACAGATCCTGGAGAAACTCAAGAAATCCAAATCGATAACCACTATCTCATCATCGGTTTTAAGGCCGTATATGACATCATTTATAGAGACGGGCTATGTAAAGCCATGTCTTGCTTCGGCATCGCTGCCAAATTCGTCCATCTGTGCACAATAACGATAGAGAACGCTCCTTGCTCCATCAAGGCCCGTAACAAATTAACCTTGACCATTGGTGTCAAAAAAAGATTTTAGACAAGGTGACGCGCTGTTGGGTGAGTTCTTTTACATCATACTTGAAAGAATTGTGCAGAACTCTCAAGCGAAAACTGGAGCTAGAACATTTCAGAAATATGTGCAACTACTAGCGTACGCCGATGATATACATAATTGGCAGAACTCAGCGGGCGGTCTCCGGTGCGATCTCTAGTATTGAAACGGAAGCTGCCGCAATGGTTGAGACCATAAATCACTCTTACCGATCGCTGTTTCTTTAGGCTAAGAAGGCAAGTAAGTAGTAAGGCCCTATCCGAAATAACTAAAGAGACTCAATATAAGACCTCGATCATCCCAACCTACTCTATGGTGCCAAAACTTTGATTCTGTCTAAAACGTGTGAAGATATTATGATCGTTTCGAGAGAAAAATTCTTCTGCGAATCAGTCGCCTGAGATGGCTAGGACATGTAGAGCGATTGGACATCAATGCTCCGGCCCACAGATCTTCGAATCTAACCTCGAAGGATAACACAGTGGAGCCAGATCCTACCTTATATAGCGTGCACTAGTAGAAAGGGACGTCAACTGACTTGAAGCGCGCAACTGGAGGAAGTTAGCACTTGCAAAATCATTTGAAACGCTCATAAATTTTTACAGGCATCGAGTTCTTCATACGCTTCTCAAAGTTTGGACAAGCCATTGTCTTCATTCCGTGAAATTATGGGGACCATAACAGGGGTCTAGGCGGTGCTCTACTCTTATTCCCACACCTTACTGACTTCATTGATGACTTCATTATCTAACATAAATCACATCTCGAACGACTATGTTGGCTTTTTGAGAGGTCACCGGGTCTATTTGACGGACTTGGGTTTCCTCTCGGTAAAACGGATTGACTTATGGAATTACGAGCATCTTACGTCAATAACCGTGATTTTTTGTACATCCGCTATAACACAGAGATGTACGATACACGTATACGCTATCTACTTAGCGGATGTAAAACAGTGCTTCCAAATCCAAATTTTTTTCGTTTGCGATGAACTCTCCAATGAATTTTCAGAAATGTCAAACATTTTCCAACAAAACTTTTTCAAAACAAATTCATTTGCTAACCAACTGAACTGATGAACTGCCATTAAACGCCATAGATATATCTAGGCTATCAAGTTTTATGATGAACCCTTAAGCCGCGTAGGAAAATCGCTAACATGCGTGGAAAAAAACACAACTAATGTGTCAAAAATCTGAAGAAGTACAGCACTGTAATTACAATACAATATAGTTCTTAATCGACACTACGACATAAACCCTACAACCTATCTCCGTGTCAAAAATAAAAGTTTTGGTTGTCAAGAAAAGTGACCTTCTCCCTCCTTTCTATTCGATCTAAGAACTTCAGTTCGAAACCGACAAAAGACATAAATCGAACTTTGACCTGCGGTTATCCTCAACATAGGGAAATGAAAATTTATGAGATAGTAATCTTACTCCCAATAGAATTAAAAGAAGACGAAAACACCTATAAAGGCGAATGCAGTTGCAATTCGAAATGTATAAATTGCTCTGTGCTTACAGTGGGGTTGTGTAGAAATGTGGATTTTTCTATAAAAATTTATCTCAGTTCAATGGTATGGAGCAATGGACATATTTTATTTATATCTCCCGGTTAAGTGACAACGCTGTTGCTGCAGAGTAAAATACAATAAATATTTAATCCTTTCCCAGAATAACTAGGTTGGAAAATTTACTTAAATCAATTTTGTTATACAGGCAATACATTCCCTGCAATTGCTCTAGTTCTGAATAATTTATTCGGAAACTTTGAAAGGTTTTCAACTTTTACACATCGCTGGATTTGCACATTTAAGCTGCCATAGCATTGACAGTAGCTGTAAAAAATAAACTTGTAAGCTGATTGGATTTAAAAAGATTAAAAGTTTCAAACGAAAGTGTCTACATAATTGGAGAAATCGATAAAAACAGGGGTGACCCTGTTCTGCTTTTAAGATGGTTCTAATCACCATTGAAATATTTTTGTTTCGTGTTTCTTTATATCTATTGATTGAT
Source organism: Volucella bombylans (assembly GCA_949129095.1). NCBI lineage: Eukaryota > Metazoa > Arthropoda > Insecta > Diptera > Syrphidae > Volucella > Volucella bombylans. Next base: position 105,781,083 of record OX422143.1, on the reverse strand, counting down.
TCGTAGTTCAATACCTTAAATAATATATCTCATTGGAATATTGGGGGTTTTATCTTCCACCTACTATTTTACGGTGTATTTAGATGCTCCTGCTAATAAGTGAAACTTTGAAACGGTCATATAGCAAAAATCGAAATTTAACCGTCATCGATGTACAATATTTGTTTGTAAAGATTCGTTTCAATTGTGGGGCATTTTTTAATACAAACCTTCTCCTTAACTCTAGGTAGAGACGCAGCGAATATTCGAGCGGAATTAGGAATTTGTATTCTTTCTATCAGCGATATAGCCAATCGCTCAGATTGATCCCGCTAAATAAAATTGAGTTTTTTTTTTTTAAGTAATTCGACCACGAGGCCGATTGGAGTTGAGAAACCCGAATAAAGATAATTTTCTTAATAATTTTGTCTGTGTGTCTATTCATAGGTCTTTCTTACAACAGTTGTTCTGTTCATGCATTCAAGGAATAGCTCCTGAACCAGACGCCAGCGGTATAAAGAAGACTTGTGCGGTTGTGATATCAGCTGACTCGAATTGTTTTCAATGACTGTCCACCCAAAGCACAAGACAAAATTTCGTTGATGCAGTTTCTTGATGGAATATCCGACCGCTCTGTACAAGATGCTGTTCGAGTGGCTAATCCAGTAACGCTAGCTGAAGCTTTAAATAAGGCGATCGCTATCGAAGCAGCACACATTTCTACTCAGCCGGCTTCGGAAAACTTCGAAAAGTCAGCGTCGCGAGGCAAGCGTTGACTCAAACACAAAGGCCTCAAATTTTCCGCACTAACTTCAGTGATCAATCCGGTGGATTCCTTGTACCAGTTTACATCGGAAATGTCGCTTGTAAATTGTTAATTGATAGTGGCTCGGGAACCACTATACTAAGTCGAGATGTCATCCCAAGCGGTACACAATTACTCCCTAGCAAGACCATCATAATGACGTTATGTGGAAACACTCTTCCAGTTTCGTACGACTGGAGGCCTGTTGTGCAATTAGGAAGGCTCAAGCGACGTGTCAAAGTTAAAGTTGTGAATTTTCCCCTCTCTCTTACTAGCCAAGGAATCCTGGGCATCAATGTTTTGAGACCAAAAAGCGTTTTAGATTTTTCGTCAAATGCGTTGTGCGTATAACTGATCACATCGTCACGCTCCCAGTTCAAACAAGAGTAACTACATTTGAAGAGGCTACCTACATGGATCCTAGTTATGCGGACACTAATGCCATACCTGCTCATCTAAATGAACTCTATGATGAGGTACGGAAGGGTCTGTTACCATCGCAGTCGGAAGCCCTTAGGTCCTTAATCGAATTTTGTGACATTTTCTCAACAGGTCCCGAGGATTTGGGGCAAACCAAACTGGTATAATTAACGTCGGCTCTGCAAAGCCAATTAAACAACCGCTCCGGCGACTACCAAAGACAAAGCATGAAGAATCTCGGCAAATCATAGACTCAAACGAAGTCTCGGCAATATGCTCAAACGAGATATAATCGAGCCTTCGTCTAGCCCTTGGGCATGCCCGATTGTCATGGTGAAAAAGAAAGATGGATCTACCCGATTCTGCGTGGATTATGGCCGGCTAAATGATGTCATAGTAAATAGAAGATTCGTTCCCGTTGCCAAGAGTTGACGACACTTTGGATGCGGTGGCCGGATCTTCCTAGTTCAGTATCGTCGATTGTTAGTCCGGTTATTGGCAGGTAGAGATGTAGAGAGTGATAGAGAAAAGACGCCCTTTGTTACTCGTGATGGCTTGTGGCAGTTTAAAGTCATGCGTTTTGGACTCACAAATCTCACATTTGAACGGCTGATGTCTCATGTTCTACGAGGTCTTCCGATAGAACAATGTCTAGTGTACCTAGACGACGTGTTTATTCATGGTTAAAGCTTTGAAATAATGTTATCTAATTTAAAAATTGTTTTCAGTCGTCTGCGTGCTGCGGGATTGAAAATTAATCCATCTAAATGCCATCTGCATCGAAGAGAAGTTCGTTTTTTGGGATATATCATCAACGAAAGGGGTTTGCGTCCCGACCCATCAAAAATAGAAGCCATTATAAATTGGCCAACGCCAATGCTTCGGAAGTAAGGAGTTTCGTGGGTTTATGCACCTACTATCTCCAGTTCGTTCCGAACTTTGTGAAACATTGCACGACCCTTCCACAAGCTTATAGTCCAATTTTAGTCCATGCTCGTGCGGATACTGAATTTATCCATGATTGGACGCCAGTGATCGACGCCAGTGTTAATCCGTCGACTGATCCGGAGGAGCTCCTTGCACTGCTGAAAGAGAAGAAATGCGAAGGGCTACATTTCGTGGGGGTCAAGCCTTTCACCACAGCCAGAGTAAAAAGGGAGAAGCGGAAACTGCCGATTTTCCTGGTCCAGCTAAGTCCCACCAGCAATCTGGATGTTCTAAGGAGTATTAAAGTCCTGGACTACCAGGTTGTACACTGGGAGAAATTAAAGAGGAGCGAAAACATTTTACAATGTGTTCGCTGCCAAAGGTTCGGGCACGCTGCGTCAAACTGCGAAACGCAGCCTCGATGCGTGAAGTGCGGAAAGAACCACAAGTACGAGGAATGCGCTCTGGGTAAGGACGGAGCATCTGAAAAAAGTCAACTCTCTTGTGCTTTATGTAGGGACACACCGCAAACTATCGGGGTTGTCCCAAATTCCAGTACATCAAAAGAATAAATCTGGCCCGGCAGCAGAAAGTGGAAGTTAAACGTCCACCCGTGCATTCACAAACTCCAACCGTTACTCCCCATGTTACCTACGCCCAAATGGCGGCAGGTAGGGGAAATACGGTACAATAAGCGAAGGTTGCTTCTCAGGCCTAAGCGCCCAGAGCACCGGAACCAGTTCCTGACATGCTAGCTATCTTGCTCTCTATCCAGGGGCAGATGGGTCAGCTACAACGTCATTTGACTGAACAGACCGCGCTGGTGGATCAAGTATACGCGCTGCTGCCTGGCCTAATGCACCTTTCGCCGTAATGGGTACGTGCGTGGCGGAGCAAACCCTGAAGGTCCTTGCTGTGAATGTGAATTCACTGATAAGGTTCGAACGACGAGTCGCACTATTTAAGTTGCTTAAAGGCCAAGCCCCTGATGTGCTTTTGGTTAGCGACACTAAGCTTACCAAAAGACACAAAATGAGGCAAAGAAGATACAAAATAGTACGAAGAAACCGACCCAACTCCATTCAGGGAGGTGGCGTTGCGATATTCGTTTTAAAAGAGTATACAGTCGTGTAGTACGTAGGTTCCAGGTGCTGGAAGCATGCATCGTGTACATCCCTCTCCGTAGTGGAAAGCGGTTGTACATGGTGTCTGTCTATGCACCTAAGGCTACTCAATCCACCTTATTTATCACAGAGCTCGAGACACTTTTTCAATTTCTGAGGCTGGAATTGGAAGACAACTATTTTATTATCGGCGGAGATTTCAACGCCAAACATAATGATTGGGGAAATAATACACCAAATACTGTTCCCAACGAAATTGCGGAATTGGATGAGCTTGTTCAAAGACATTCCTACAATTATAGTAGGATGCGTTGGACACACTTCACCAGAACACTGACTAGAGCACTCTCCTGGAATTCGCTCTACCCACCGTCCAACAGAAATCTGTCAAACGAGGAGATTGACAGGTATCTACAACTAATGGACAAGAAAATCAAACGAACAATGGACAAAACGATACCGCGGTACCAACACACTGACGACGAAGACTTATTCCGCAACGCAACTATTGACGCACTGCACCGACATAAAAGTAGACTGCTGTCAAGACTAAAAACCTTGTACAGACAGTTTACTGACAGTCATAACCCGGAGATTATGACGCTAAAGTCGTCGATCAAAAATCTCCAAATATTAATAAAATAAAATTACAGAGCATCTATAAGTTTGTATTGGAATAACAAAATTCGAGCTGTAAATACCAGCAACCCGAATATGTTCCCGCAAATAAATAAAATATTTCGGAGAGAAGATCAAAACCGACCTTTCTTGTCTTAAAATTGTCCGAACGACGGACAACGAGCACATACTTTTTGCAGCAGGCATCGATCCAAATGAGGCCGTTGATGATGACAACTTCTTTGTGATTGAAGATCCGCAGGAGAAGGTAGAGACTATAGGAGAGACTTTCCAGGAAGTGTACAAGGCGAATGTTATCATTGGCCCGAACCACGATCTGGAGAATCGAGTCCTTGTGCACAATTTCTACCTTCGAAATGAAATTGTGAATTGCCGATTCGAGAGCTCGGGTTTCAACCAGTTCAGGGATGAGAATATGGCAAATAATGTCATCACCAACGATAGGGTACTACCCCCGTTCATTTCGAAGGAAGAGCTCCAAACGATCTTCGAATCACTTAGAAGTAAGAAATCAGTGGGAACCGATGAAATACCGAACATTGTGCTTCGAAATCTCCCTCTAGAAGCGGTGAACATTTTTACCACCCTGTTTAATAATGCAATGAATAATGCACATTATCCAGCGCATTGGAAAACTGCGGTGGTACATCCGATCCCCAAAAGGGATAAAGACACATCCAATCCGGCGAATCTTCGCTCGATGATGCTGCTTCCAAGCATCACTAAGGTTTTCGAGAAGGTGATCAATAGAGTCCTGACTAAGTGGGTTGAGGACAAACATATAGTTCCGGATAATCAATTCAGTTTCAAGGCGGGGCATGATATCATTCATGCTGCGTCTAAACTGGTTTCTGATATCCAATGCAACAAAGGCAAGAACCAGTGCACTGGTGCCTGCCTGATTGACTTGAAGAAAACCTTCGATACCGTATGGTTGAAGGACTCTTTTTCAAGCTGGACAGGTTGGGCATTAGTAAACCACTGTTGTATATTCTTTTTGATATGCTCTCCAGTAGACAGTTCATCGAGAAGAATGGCGAGGTGACTTCTGCTGGAACTTTTAACATTAAAAACGGTCTATCAACATTTACACGAGTGATCTGATAGGTTCACTTCACCATGCCATAGCGTACGCAGACGACATAATCGCGTACAGATTAGGTCCAAAGATTGAGGTCATTAATATACTTTTGCAGCGTGACTTCGACAAAATTAAGCGATATTGCGATGACTGGAAGTTGAAAATCAACTTTCAGAAGTCGGAAACCATTCTGTTTAGGACGCCTTTGTCTAGGGCGTCTAGGGATACCAGAAAGGATTGGCGACAGTTTTCTATCGTCGGATAACACGGACAGCCACTTGCTTGTCGAAACGTAGTCAGATACCTTGGGATCTGGCTAGATCAATTTCTGTATTTTAACAAACATATAGATGTTGCTCTGGCCAGAGCCAAAGGTGCTTTTGCCCTTACGACTGTTTTATAACAGAAAACTCGATGCGAGGGTGAAGGTGATCTGCTACATGGCCCTTATTCGGTCTATGCTTGTATTTGGATGTCCCGTGTGGTTCAACGTGAGATCAAGTTTATTGGAAAAGATTCGGGTGTTTGAGTGGGCTTGTCTTAGGACTTGTCTTCGCTTATACAGAACACCAGAGTGTCAGTATATAAAATTCTATCCCAATGAGGTCCTGTACAATAGGACGAACCTAATAGGAGTGGACAATTTCGTCATTAAATTGACTCGAAGCCACATTGCAAGAGCAATGACCTCATCGAACAACCTGATCCCCAGGGCTTACTACCCCAATTATATGTATCACGAGAGAGTTCGCTTTGACGGCTTTATTCCTTCAGAAGCGTTCCTCTATCTAAAGGGTCCGCCATCTAACGTTTTTTTTTTCAACTAGTGCTTATTTCGTGAATGGTAACACTTAGCTCATGTCTGATTTGACAGATAATTAGGTTAATAATGGAAAATAATTTCATTCAAATGGTTGCCTCGGCTGGCCATGCAGTAGCCTACATGATCGGTCCAATTTTTAAGCACGTTATCGATTGTGTGCAGCTGTATTTCACCAATGGCTTCACGAATATTGTCCTTTAAAGCGTCAATTGTCTCTGGCTTGTCGGCGTAACACTTATCTTTTACGGAACCCCACAAATAATAGTCCAACGGTGTCAAATCGCAGCTCCGAGGTGGCCAAACGACATCAGCTCTGCGGCTGATAATGCGATCTTCAAAAACAGGGCGCAAAACATCGAGTGTAGCTTCGGCTGTGTGGCACGTAGCGCCGTCCTGTTGAAACCAAATGTTGCCACTATCCTCCTCTTCAATTTTTGTGAACAAAAATTCGTTCAACATGGCCCGATAACGATCGCCATTGACTGTAACGGCCACTCCTTGCTCATTTTCGAAGAAAAATGGCCCAATTATGCCTCTGCACCAAAATCCGCACCAAACAGTGACTCGTTTTGGTGCCGCTAATCTTCCACGTCGCTCGAACAGCTGCGGACAGGCGACTTAACTACGACAGAGACGTCGCACATGGCAGTGCGGAGCGTCTTCGGTTCAGTATTGCGGTAGGGAGTCGCGACATGAGGGATGTTGCTCAGCAGCACCAGCAATTTTGGTGGCTAGTTGAAAGGGAGGATGCTTCATAGTCGAATGCCTCCAGTGATAGATAGCTTCATCTGCGGCAAAGTGGGTCAGCCAAATTTTTTTTAGCCATAGCCGGCTTACATAGTTTTAGGAAGGCTTAAGTTAGTTTTAGGAAAAAAAATATATAAAAAAAAATTAAAATATATATATATACTGAAAAAAAAAACTGCGGCTGTTATTCCAGTGTTCCATAACACACCTTTTGAAGGACATTTTGGATCAAGAAAAACTCTCGTGAAAATCCGCAAACTATTTTATTGGGTCGGCGCAGGTCAAGACGTGGCCATTTACTACAAGGCTTGTGACATCTGTGCCTCTAAACAAGGCCCTAGAAGCAAGATGAGGGCAAGGCTGAAGCTATATTTGTCCGGCGAGCCATTTTAACGACTAGCAGTTGAGTAGAGTAATCTGATATCTTAATAAGTTTGTAATTCTGTTGTCTAAACGAGATTCACGTTTCCTACTAAAATTATAAAATGAGCCGAAAGAAGATTAGTATGCAACAGACGAATACGAAAAATTGATACGAATTTCTTCTGATGAAATCAAGTACTCGTATATGATTTCTAAACGACCAGAGTACTGTGAAGAGTAATAAACTATACGAGTATGTATAATTTGTTTCAAAATGTTGCAAAGCAAGAGTGTTAATAGGGAAGGTTCTTATCCACTTAAAAACCACAGTGGTAAATTAAGATGATGAGAGCTGATACCAGTTTTCCAAACAGCTAATGAAACTACCACCGAGTTTGAAAATAAATGTACGGGAATGTATAGCTAATTTTATTACTCGTATTATTAAGAATTGATTAGTATCCAAAGATGTTTAATTTATTGTTAATCCAAGCCGACGAGAGTTTTTCTTTTTGATTGAGACGTGCTGTTCAAAATTCTTACTTACAGAAGTCTTAGCGGTATATTTTGAAAATTTGTCAAACCCCCCAACTAGACCAAAATATCACTTGTTTGATTTAACTTACGCTTGCAAGCTGAATAACTCACCAGGAATAGACCGTATACCATACGAATTTTATAAGTACTCCACGGAGAAAATTCCACAATACCTTACTGGGTGTTTCAATCAAATTTTCGATGAAGGAGTGGTAGATGAAAACTTCAGGAAAAGCATTATCTACCCAATCTTTAAAAAAGGGGGTGCAGAAGACCCAAGCAACTATCGAGGAATATATTGTATTTTTTAAACACAGCAATGAAAATCTTCTCTACAATACTTCTCAGGCGTTTAACAAATTGGATAACGGATAATGGACTCCTTAGTGAATTCAAAGCAGGCTTTCTCAAAGAATATTTCACTGTGGATAATATTTTCACGTTAACAAACATATCTAAGACATACCTTAATAATGGAAAGAAACTATACGCCTTTTTCGTGGATTTTAAGGCTGCTTTCGATTCCATAGATAGAAATGCTTAACTAAGCAATGTTGAGGTTTCAACGAAGTTCCACAAAGTATTACAAAGTGTATATGAGCAAAACCAAGCGGCAGTGTCTGATGGGACCCAAATGTCTTACTGTTTTGATACAAAAATGGGCGGCAAACAAAGATGCCTACTGAGCCCTTTGCTTTTTTCAATATTCTTTGATGACATTATTGCCTTTCTTCCAGGGGGAATTGTTTTCAATGGAATAAAACAGCATTTGACGCTTAACGTATGCAGATGACATCGTGCTACTGGCAGAAACGCCAAATAAGATGCAACTCATGGCCAACAAATTACAGCAATATTGAAGCAAATGGAATTTAAAGGTTAACACCGATAAATCAAAAATTATGGTTTTCAGAAATGGCTCCGGACTTGGGAAGGTGAGGAACTAGAAAAGGTCAAAGAGTACAAGAGAGTACAATTACATGATGCTAAAATAGCCATCAACTGCAACTGGAAAGGACTTCTTGGCAAAAATAACGTCGCAAAAAGTGTGAAGTACAAACTGTTTGAAGCAGGAGTAAGAACCATAATGCGTTATTCTGCACAGGTCTGGGGATTTTTAAAATATGATGTCGTTGAAAAATTGTTAAGATACTTCCTAAAGAGATTTTTTCGTCTACCCGAAAATACTCCGCAAAATTAATCAACCTGTCGAAAGACGGTATAATTTTTGCATATGGCACCGTACGTCAATCATATTTGGCATTTGTCAACTAGACAGCTGCAGTATGCAAATAGACAAGCAATGGAGCGCTATACTGCGCAAGATTGTATCTATGTTTTTGACCAATAATCTGTCGGTGGCGCAGCGTGAATTTCGTCGTCGATGTCCTAATTGTTTCGCGCCAAACTGGGCAAACATTCCGGCGCTTAGCTAGTCGACTCGAATAGAGTGGAAGTGTGGCTGCCGATGTCGCTGAGAACGAAGAAACATCAACCAGACGAAGGGCCACGCAATTGGGTATCACCAAACGGACCCTACGGCCATTTTTAGTGAAAGACTTATACATGTTCCCGTACGAAGTGCAAACAGTGCATCAGTTAATGCAACCTGATCGTTAGTCGCGTGTGAATTACTGTCAAGCCACCCTCAATCTCAACAACGAAGAGGACAATTTTGTCTCGAAAATCATCATGAACGACGAGGAGAATTTCCACTTACGCGGTTAAGTCAATAAGCAAAATCTTCATTTCTGGGGCACTGAAAATCCGCGTGTGATGCACGAAGAGCCATTACATCCGGTGCAACCGCAGACACAGCACGAGTCAAAATGGATATTGTGAAGGAAGCGTTTCCTGGTCGCGTAATCTCCCGTTTTGGTGATTTGGCATAGTCAGCAAGATCGCCCGATTTAACCATCTCAGACTTCTTTCTTTTGGGCTACTTGAAGTCGCGGGCTTATGCCAACAAGCCTCAGACAATCGCAGCCCTTAAGGAGAATATTCGACAGGAATGCGAACATTTATTACCGGAAATCTTGAGGAAAGTAATAGAAAATGCGATAAAACGGGCACATATGTCTATCAACACTGGCTGCAGTTACTTGGTAGATATCATCTTTTCCCCTTAACAGAAACAATTTCAAAAGTCCAAATAAAGATTTTCATCACTCAAAATCATTTGTCTTTACTGAGTAAAAAAGTAATTCAAAAACGAAATTGGATGATTAATTTTGCGCAACTTGTACATGCTTCATATGGAGACTGGACTTCCTCCTCTCTACATATATACTCTAAAATTTCACTTCAGCTACGTCAGAAAGATAATGGAATACCACCCGTAAAGACTTCCTAAAATAGTGGCATCCCATATAGTGCAACGAAAATCTCAATTCTTTGGCGTGTGGACAGCGACAACCCTGAAACATGGGAAAACCTATGGAATATTAGCAAGGAAACAAAATTTAAACTTTTCCACGAACGAGCAAGGCAAAGTGAATCCAGGAACCTATATCGAACGCTGGAGCACCACCTAACAAACAATTGTTTTCACGACAACAACAGTATTGAAACTATTTCCACAATATTCAAAGCGAGAATAGAGCTTTTGTACTTAAACTATATGCCCCATCGAAGCGACAGATCCACTGAATGTACACTTTGTAACCGATATACAGTAGATGTGATGATATACTTTATCGGAACCTGCCCCATTTTTAACGCCATTAGACGCGCCCACTGGGGCAAAATTAGGCTAATTATGGATGAATTAAATAAAACTGACTTTAAACGGCAGTGACAGCTGGCTAACTCTAGTCAGCTACGTTAAAACTGCACGGTAATACCGTTCACATATAATAAACGAAAGTTTCTGATTAAGTCCTAAATTATATGTTAGATATTATTATATGTTACGACAGTATTATAATAACTATTTCTTTTTAATTCGATGTTACATTAGATATTATATTTTCTCCTTTTTTCGGCTGATGGCTAACGCCATGTTCTAATTGTGAACCATGTCTGCATGAAAATGAAATGGATATTGAATAAAGATCACATCGAGCTAAAAAAAAAAAAAAGTCTTACTTGTGTTTCGCTCGTCGATTTTTTATGGTTACGTAATTCGCCGTCGCTTGCCCGAACATTTTGGATATCCACAAACCCTTCAACGGTGGGAATTTGGATATTTTTTTTTTTGAGGAAAACTGCAATTTTTCAGTCAACGATAAGAAATTCGCTCATATTACAAAATGATGCATAGTGGATGTAGAGTTCGTTGAAACACCTACAATGACTCATACAATTTTTGTTTCGAAGTGGCTCTCATGTTCTAGATCACTTCCTTCTTTTCCTGCATAAATTTTTCCATGGGACATCACTGCTGAAGCCGTTGTGATTTATAGAATATTTTCAAGGCCTAAGTGTCAGTAGGTCAAAGAACTTGGAAAAATGGTATCGTAGGAAATAACTTAACACGAACATTTTTTTCCCAAATGAAGCTTTTTGGCAACATACGACATCATCAAACGCAAAAGTTAGAATTTTATCTGAATTTTGAATGTATCTACTTAATCGTAGAGATGATGCAATGATGCTTCGCCTGGACCAAAAGCAGCAACATCTTGGATCTCAATTAAGTACAAATTTATACAAAGAATTTTCGGGAGCAACTCAGTTTTTATCTTAAATTCGGAAGTTAAATAAAAAGTTGTATCCAATTCAACGGTGCATTAACACAACCATTTTATTGTAATGTATCTCATTGTATTAACAGAGCCGTTCTGTTATCGTCCGCTTTCAAAAATCTTTTAATGGGACTTCGTAGCAATTATGCCCAGGGTTCAGTAATTAAACGAAAGGTAATCCTTATATACTTTCTTTGAATTGAATGAAATGACTTTAAAGATTATTTTTATCGTTATTGACAAAGTTTTCGATGATGTTTTAAATGGTATATAAATTACAACTGTACCAGGAGCAAACAATTAGGGCAACATCGTTAAAGCTAAAGCTCCAGGTAATTATCGTCATGTTTTATTTTTGTTTTTTTCTATTTGAAAATTACTTCATTGTTTATAGACAAGACATTTATTGGAATGGATTTTAGCTGTAATAAAAAATTTGAATATCTTTTTAATTGTAAGTCAATACCACACAAATTTCTATGCTTATGTCTGCTTATTTTCCCTATAATTCGTTACTGCCGCCACCATCGGAGGCAGTAGCAGAACTCGTTGAGATTGAATATGATGATACCAGAAAAATGGGACTTATCCTATGCTGTGATGTTAATTCTCAGAGCAAGCAAATGCAACGTGAGAGGTAATCATATCCTGCACTTCATACTATCGTTTGACCTGGCTGTCAATAATATTGGCTGGAAAGTACTATCGGAGATCTCCATGTCAGACCATAGACACATCGAATTCAGAATCGGATGCGAGTTCTCGACCTTGTTGAAGAGGAGGAATCCATATAAAACTAACTGGACACGATTTAAGGAGGAGCTCGACAAGTACAATAGTGCTACCCCTAAGCTGAGGACAAAACAGAAGCTTGAAGAAACTGTTCAGAACATGAACGGCACCCTCACCAAGTGTTTCGAAGTGGCATGTCCAGCTAGTAAGCAATCCTGCATATCGCCCGTTCCTTGGTGAGACGCAGACCTGCAGCGTCTTCGAAAAGAATCCAGAAAACTTCTAAACAGGTCACTTAAGACTAATTTGGAGGAAGATTGGTATCTTTACAGATCAAAGAAAAAATACTTTAGGAGGCTATCGGTGAAACCAGTAGGCTAATCAACGTCCTCAGAAAATCTGACGGTGCCTATACTAAGTCGAAACCAGAGACTCTCTGTCTCATTCTTGAGTCTCACTTCCCAGGTAACCTAATCGGAACCAACTCACAAGTATCTCCTATCAACGAAGCTGGTAGTGAACTGAACATCACAATACGCCGTAGCTGGTATATCTCATCGTCTGTGGTGACGGATGAGACCATTAAACATGCTGTTGCTTCCTTTGATTGGTTCAAGCCGCCTGGCACCGATGGTATTTACCCAGTTATGTTACAAAAAGGTATAGATCAGCTGCTAGCAACTCTGAAGATAATTTTCACTACTAGCCTGGCATTGGCATACATACCGGAACCCTGGCCAACAGTGAGAGTGGCCTTTATAACGAAAATCGGTAATTAGGACTACTAGCTCGCCAAGAGTTTCAGACCTAAGAGTCTGACTTTCTTTATGCTGAAAAGCATCGAAAGAATGGTCGAGATCTGTGGTCGCAAAACCGCCTTGCGAATGCATCCTCTGTCGGCGATGCAACACGCCTACCAACGCGGAAGATCCTGCGAGAGTGCCCTTCAGAATCAGGTACGCAGAATTGAGGGTGCTTACGACAACGCAACTTTTGACGGCATGTGTAACTCGGCGAGGCAACACGGCGTAGATTAATCATTAGTTTTGTAGATAAAAGCAATACTGGTGAATAGGACATTGATTGTGGAAGCTGACTGCGGGCTATACATGCATGGTGGCGGTGGTAAACAGGAGTCCACTGCTATGGTGCATGTTGGTCGACTCACTCAATTGTTCTAACGTCTATGCACAAGCATACCCTGATGATGTAGCAGTGTTGTCTGTTGCATCGTGTCTAGCGACTGTCTGTTCTACTGAGCAGGCAGCCCTACACGTGATCGATTGGTGCACTATTGTTCAATTTACGAGAATGAGGAAGATGCCTGGCCTAATTCAATTTTCCAAAAAAAAATCTAAGTGTTTGGGTGTAATCTTGCATAACAAACTTCTCTGAGCTAAACATGTTACGTCGAAAGCCTCTAAGGTACTGTCGGTCTTCTGCAGTACAAAGGAGCTGCCGGCAAGGCATGAACCCTGTCACCAAAAAGGGTCCTTTGGAATTGCTCGTCTATGATAAGGCCAATTAGATCCTATGCGTCGGTTGTCCAAGAAAATAGCTCATAACTCCATTTCACGGACTTCAAAGAACGGTCTGTCATGGCTACATGGAGGCCGCAAAACGCCTGGTTCTGCTCTAGACATACTGATGAACCTCCCTCCCTTTAATGTTCATATCATGGGCTGCACTCTCAAGACCAACGACCATATAAAGAAGTGGTCTTTGCCTGGTCTTTGCCTTTGGACTGCCTCTTTACTCTGGTTTTAGGATACAACGACAAAGGAACTCCTGCTGCTGAAAAAATACGCTCAGAAATGGATATGACTGGAATCTGAGCCAAGAAAGGTATGTAGTCGCGTCTTCATGTACCGTTCCGAAATCGATATAGGATATGGCGCTGATGTCTTTGTTACACGACGACAACGTTAGATGTCACTCTTCGTTAAAAAAAACTTTTTTTTTCCTCTCTGAGCAGGGTCGGAAGGTTGAATTAACTGAGTCTTGTTCGGCTCCAAGGTTCCAATGTTATCACGGCAGTGATAACAATCCATACGATATTTTTCTACGAAGCACCGAGAAATGTCGGTAGAAGAAACATACACGGAGTACAAGGGAAATATCGAAATAAACGTGTCAAGATCTCCATTTTCTTCTTCTCAACAGCCAAATACAAGTTAAATGTATCATAAGTAGGAAGATTCGAGCTGTTCACCGAGTTCGACCTAGTCAGAAATCTGCGTATCAGTCGCCTGAGATGCCTAGGACATGTAGAGCGAATGAACACAAATGCTCCATTCCACAGGGTCTTCGAATCCAACCCAGAGGGACAACGCAGCAGAGGAAGACCTCACTTTAAGTAGCGCGCACAGCTAGAAGGGGACCCAAGCTGACTTGGAGTGCGTAACTCGAGACAGTTAGCTAAACACCGGACTAACTTGAGGCCCAGTTTCAGTTTGAACTGTAGCACCTCCTAAATATGAGGTGGTGCGTCAATAAGTCCCTGAAAATTGAATTAAGGAACCCTCTTTTTGGCAAAAAAAAATTTTTCACTTCTCAACATAATCTCCTTTTAGCTCAATGCACTTCCTTCAAATAATACGATTTCTCGAGGCCCTTAAAATATTCGTTTGTTTCGTCGATGACCTCTTCATTAGATCTAAATCTCTTACTTCCGAGCCATTTCTTCATGTTTGAAAACATGAAACATTCCTAGTCACAGCGGGCTAAATTTGGAGGATATGCTAGATCAGGAAGTAATTCGTAACCAAATTTATGAAATTTTACCATTTCAACAGCGGACTTGTGCGCCGGTGCGTTGGCCTGGTGGAAGAAAACTTTTCTCCTCGCCAAATGCGGTCGTTTTTGCTTCAAATCGGCGTCGAATCGATCCAACGGCTCTGCATATTAGGCGCCGGTGATCGTTCTAACCTTTTCAAGGTAATTGATGTGAATGACACCGCGCGCATCCCAAAAAAACTGTCGCCATGACCTTTTTGGCTGGCAGACTTTCCTTGGCCTTCTTCGACTTCGATTCACCAGGAGAAGTCCTCTGTCGATTGTTCCAAGGTCTCTGGTGTGTTGTGATGAATCCATGTTACGTCCACGGTAACGAAACAGGGCACAAACTCGTTCGGCTTGTAATTGAAAATCGCCAAACACTACTTGGAAGTTGTCAAACGATTGTGTTTCTTATCAATTGTAAGCAAACGCGGCACTCATCTGGCGGATAGCTTTTTCATGTCCAAATATTTTTGAAAAACGGAAATCACTGATCCATGTAAATATGCCAGTAAGCTCTCGCCCCGATAGTCTAATATCATACAGTGGAATTTATCGACCATTTCTGGTGTAGTGACCTTATTTGGGCGACAGAACGTTCGGCGTCACTTGTGCCGGTACGACCGCACCGAAATTGAGTAAAGCAGTGGTGAATGTTTCCAATTGATGGTGAAGAGGACCCATAATACTTTTCAAGCTTTTGTTTGGTTTCACTTTTTCCCATTTTTACGAAAATTCTCGTAGGCTGCCAAAACAAAACTAATTGACAGATCTGTCTGAAAATTTGGGTGCGTTCTTTTGAAAGATGCTTCTTGACATGCAAAATGCTGACTTTGAGGTGGCAACGCCATCAGTTTTAATTCTGAGGGACTCGTTGGTAAGTGAGTAGGAAGATACGGCCTACCGTGTTTCATTTCTTCTGATATAGACAAAAACTTTTCATAAAAATCATTTCCAAAATAAAATTTTTAAAGTCCGAACCCTGGGCAGAGGATCTTTTTTTCGGAAATTTGCTATTGCCTGCCGATAGAGCGATGAGACGTCAGAAAAGTTCATTTTTCCTGTGTTCATTATTGATATGTGTTTCGAATGCAGAGCATCTGCCGAGGTAGTCGAACTTAAGAAAGAACTTACTATTGCATAGTTTATGGCTTAGTCAGGTATCTACATACATAAATCCAAGAGGAGGCAACAACATTTGTAATTTTGGTGGAATATTGGCATTGGACTAATATCGCATCCAGTGTAACTACATTGTTACCAAAAAAAAGGTGCTATGTGCTTGTTGGTGCACAAGGTTTGCTATTACATTAGTAGATTCAAGAAATCAAAAAAAACAATAACAATAACTTTCATTAAGGAGAACCTCCTGAATCATAGAATACAAAGATGTAAGTTACATAAACCCCCAAGATAGACGTTTTCGTTTAAAAAAAATCATTAATTGTCCTCAACACTCTGCTACATATTACCAATATTTCACCAACAAAATGTATCTTTTGTTAAAGAATCTTGTGCTGCTGAAACATTTCTCATTCCAATATATTGAAACCACTCAAACTGCGCAACATTTCATTTCCACTCACATAGTGTTTGTTTACCACCAGTTACTTCCATTCACCACGCACAGCGCTGTTTGTGCCTGTTTCTCCATCGAAAAATTCAAGATGTTGAGTCATGAAAATAATTCGGTTTGAGTGGTTTCCTAGTAACCGGTTTCTCATCGCATTACACTCAACAACTTGACTAACCACTCAGTTTGGTTTCGTCTGTCGTTGCGTGATGTGTTTGTGTGGCGCGTTTGGCTTTGTTCGTCGTGTTTCAGGGGTTAATTAAGCGTCGGTTGTTATATTTTAAATCCCCAAAGCGTATAACGTGCTTCGAATACATTTACAATCACTAGAACCCACCGCTTTCCAACGGATAACAATCTGCGAAACCTCTATGGAAAGGTTAGCCTACCACCACCCGTCCTAAAAGGAATTCACCAAAAATCCACCGAAAGATGAATCCACAGGTGGCTTCCTATTGTCTGTAGTTTTTAGTGCATGCCTGGAGTTTAGTCTGTGTCATGTGAATGGTGTTCGTATCTGCTACTGGGAACCAATTTTTTCAATTCGATAAATAGGTGCAAGAATGTGAATTAGTAGAAGAGTGGTCTAAAAAGTTAAAAAGAAAATCCCAAGGAGCAACAACACAACTCAGTTTTCCTTGTTTACAAAGTGTGTCAAAGGTGAAAGAGGCAACAAAGTATCTCCTCCTCCATCAAGAAGAGTTCAATAAATTTACAAAAAAAGGAGAAGGAGAAAAAAAAAGAGCCAATTTCGTTCGCTCAGGTGTGTCGATCACTGCATACACAAAAGCCAACACATACATTGAAATTCCATGCATACTCGTAAATGTGAGTTCTTTTGCTGCATTCATTGTTCTATCATTCGGTCTTCGGCCTTCGGTACACGGCAAAGGTGCGAGAGCGCGCAATTCAATAAGTGTGAGTGAGTTAAGTCGTTGATCGTTCGTCTCCCATCTATTTCGTGCGGTTGGCAAAGCGGTCAAACGACTGAAAAAAACGTGTTTTTATATTATGAGCAAAAGAGAGAGCAACAATAGGTAATTATCTTAATTGTGCTAAAATGGCTACGTCACTAGAGTAAATAAAGAAAAAAAAAAATGTTTACTCAACATGCTTGATCGAAAGTGAAGGAAATTTTTTTCGAAAAAATATTTTGTGATACAGTGTTGATAGAAAATTTAATAAAAATTCTACAAAATAAGTGCGACAAAATCAGCATATTTTATCAAATAAATAAATTTGCAAAAAAAAAACACATCCAAACATCCAACTAGCACATTCAAATAATGGAGGAACGAGAAAGGCGGCAAAATATCACCCTTCAAAGGATAACAAAGGCTCATATGTGGATTACCTGTTTTACGATCGTTGCTGTTGGAATTTCCCAGTGTAGTTGTACAGGTAAGTGATTGCCTGTGTATTAGTTCGGAACTTGAGGGTTTTTTTGTTTCTCTTCGTTGAGGTTTGTTCGTGAAAATTTGGATAGATACCTACATCCATACAAAACATATTTCTACCTAGCTATCTCACTGTAAACTAGGGGCGCTACTCTTTGGATTCATTTCCCTTCAAGTGATAATTTTTTTTGTATGTTTCTCAGTAAATCTCTTGAGTTTTTCATCGTAGAGTGGCGAATTAACCTTTTGGCTATTGGAAAGGATGCTTTCTTTCTACTCCCACCAGCATTACCTTCGGAACTGTCAATTCTGACTTCGCAAACACTAATGGCTGCTCACCATTCTTGTCGTACGTAACCATTTTGGCATCACCAGTTGTGACCCGTTTCAGAAATGGTTTGAGTTCATTGCATTTCAATGTTAACTCTGTGCTCTTTTGTTTTGTGCCCAATTCATGCCGAACCCATACATTGAGCATCTTTCTGTATTCAACTCTCTGTAAAAGGTTTAGGACAATGTTGTGGTTAATGCCTAACTTCTAACCAATATAAAAAACTGTGCTGATATGCCTCTTCAGCTTTTTGGGTAATTGAATGACCAGAGTTTTGCTTGTCATTGACATCAAAACTGTCAGAATGAAAGCGAACAAATCATTCTCTGCAAACAACACAAATTTATTTACAAGCCTTCATACCGTTCTTCCCCTTGTCGTAGTATCATAGTATTGCGAAATTTCTCACTATAAAGATTTCTTCACTCATCGCCAAGAAATTAGAGTTTAAACTGTCACGGGCATCTTTCAAATGAGCGCTATTTGGATTTAACGTCATCTTCGCTTGCTGCAGACCGTTTTTACTCGTAATGTCAAATATTTCAGCAGAAGTCTGATTTTATAGCTATTTTTCACGTCTACTGTTAAGCATATTAAAATAATGTAGAGCAGTGATTTTCCTATGCCCAGTCTGAAGGATAATATATCTAACTGTAAGGTGTCGGAGGTCTTCTGCGAGTCACCGAGTCATTCAAGTAGGCTCTCGTGCGCCATATGACGCGCCTGCAAACCGAATTTTTCTATCCCGAACTATGTTTCTCAACCTACTTAGCCAGGACTCTATTGATCACCTTTGCAAATACCTTGCTGATATTCAGAAGGTGACTTTTCGACTGAAGATTTGCCGGATTGGCCGTATTTTTATACATTTTAGGAATAGGAGGCACCATCGTTCTTTTCCAAGGCGCTGGATTATGGGCATTATTCAAGGCATTTTAAACAGGCTCGTGTAGATGTCCACCATTTTAAATGGGAGATGCGGGAGCACAATGTTCAGTATCCCATCGGTTCCCACTGATTTTTTGTTTCTAAACGATTCGAATATAATAAGAAGCTCTTTCATCGAAAAAACGAGAAAAAACAGTGAAACGTGAAATGCATCCATAAAATTGGGGTGATTGTCAGTGGTCATCACCCTTGCGACTTGCCTTCGAATCATCTTACTCATTAAATAGTCAATCTTGTTTAGTCGAGTCCCATCGTAAAGGGCTTTTGTTCAATCCTCTAAGGGATGCTCCTAGAAGCTGCTTCAATAGAACACTCGCAAACTAAATGAAACACTGTAATTTTTTTCCGGTTTGAAAAAATTTTCTTAAAATTAACCCAACCGTTTATTTTAGCTGTTCGACTAAGACTTACAATATTCTTTTTGTGCATGCATTGCAAGATAGAAGAGAGTACAAGAGGAATATAAAATGAATATGAATAAGGTGAATAGGTAACATGAATATGAAATACACTCGTGTGCAGATTGTTGTATTCTCTACAATCTAAGACAGGTTCTAAGACAGAGCCTTTCTACCATCCGAATTGTTTCCATAAAATACGGCGCTACATTGAACCACACGGGACAACCATAAGCGATGATTGACCTAATTAAGGTCACGTAGCATATTATCTTTACATTGGAGTCAAGTTGACTGCTCTAATACGGTTTTCTTGCCTCCAGATAAGCAAGCATTTGTATTTTTGTTAAAATACCAAGGTATCTAACTACGCTTCTCACTACCAATGGCAGTCCTTGCTGCCCAATGAGTTCTAAATAATATTGGAAAAGACCTTCCTATACGTTTTTTATTTATTATAAAAATACTTTATTTCCATTTTTATATTACAATTCATTGTTTTATAAATATAAATATGAAATAGTTAGGTACAATCTGGACAATGACAAGAGTTGAATGTTGAAATCAATTTACGGTTAATGACTACATATGGAAACTGTTGATGGGGAATTACAAAAAGAGTTGCAGATAAAAATATGAATTTAGTTGCGCTGTGTGCAAACATCTTAAGGGTACATAAATCCCTTGAGCTCGCGCAAATTATAAAAAAAAACTGGAGAAACTATTATTTACATTAGAGTAATCGAAAGCATTACAAATTTTCTAATATTATTCAGAAATATATTTTTCACTCTCTCATATCTTACAGTATCTGAAAGTAAGTTAAATAAACGGGACACGTTGTCATAGTAAATTCATCCAAAGTTTCTTTTAACAATTGTAGGAACAGATACAAAATTGCTAGCATTTACTCGCAAATTATAGCTTTCAATTTTTCTAACCAAGCAGAAATCAGAGTTTTGACAAAATATTTTTATAACTTTGTAGTAGTAAAGATGCCAGATCTAAGCTCTGCTTTTCTGCGATTTACTCTACATATACATATTCCGTTTCAACTCACCCTGCAATTGGAAAGCAGCTCAAAGAGAGCCTAGAAGCGCATGCTACTCATCTGCTCACTGGAAAATGATATTTACGAAACGGCTGAACTTTCTCCACTTCCTTTCATATTTAACCCATTGGCATCATACGCGCATATATCTTCTTTTCATTATTTCTTCTTTTCAACACAATGTGAAGAGAGTGCTTTCCATAAAACTGCCATTGCCAACTCCACGGAAAAAATATAAAATGGACACGCTTTCCACGTCCATGCATTCTCTCTGCACTCTGGTTTCGCATCTGTCAATACAGGCTTCTTATCTTTTCCAAAATGCCATTCAAGCAGATAATCAATACCCGCTGAGACTCAGTGCAATCAACATCAAAGTATTGTTACGCTCGAATTTCGTCTGGATCACTTCCAGGATTACTGTATGGTTATACCAATTAAGATTAGTATCTAAAACAACTCATAAATATATAAAATTTTGCCTTGGGTAGGTAGAACAAATAGGGACTTCACGTACATATATCAGCAACAAAATGGGATCTAAAACTAAACCCTGAGGAATACCGAGTTTAATGTTTTTGGGAGAGCTGCAAATAATGATTTTTTTAAATATGACACAAACCAATCATATATACGAGTACAACCCCTAGAACCCATATGGAAAAGTTTTTCTAATAGTATAGGGTGATCCACCATATCTCGCCTCTTGATATCGATAAATAAAAAAGCCGGAATTTCTGATACATTTAAACTGTGATACAATTCAAAAATGAATTTTAACAGTACGGTCTCAGTAGACTTTCTGCTCCTAAATCCGAATTGGCAATCACTTAAAAACGCGTTTTATCTATAAATGACAGTATTCTTTTTTTTTTTATTCCCCTCTCAAATATTTTTGAAAATACCAATAATAAGATCGCTAAATATTTAAAATATTTAGTGTTAACACCTTTTTTGTGTAGTGGTATTACTATTGCCATTTTTAAGGCTTGTGGAATAATTCCTAATTGAATACAAAAAAAAAAACATAAAACATCCGAAATTTGAAACGAGATTTTTTTTCAACGTAAAGCTTGAGATGTTTTGAAAAGAAGTAGAATTTGGTGTCTTAAGAGACAAGACAATTTTTTGAATCTTAAGAGCAGTGAATGGCTTGCTGAAAAAACTTTCTGCTTTACTTTCCATAGCTATTAATGCGTGATTATTTTCGAAATTGAAATTATTGTTAGTTGAGCTCTGAAGACTAATAATGTTCCAAAGGAATTTATTAAATAGACTAACAACAACTAACAGTTGAGTTGTTAACATTTAAAACTATGTCCATAACAAGAATTGAAAAGACTTGCTGTTAACTTTCTGCCGAAATAATTATCCCTAGTCAGAGAGATTTCTACTACTCGTATATTTTTAGCTGTTTACTTAGCTTTACGTAGTCGGACTTGGAACAATGCATTTGAATAATAGTTAAGCCGTGATCGGATAGTTTGAAATCATGTGACGAAGTTTTGAACTCCATTCAGTTATTTCGATGAGCCCTTACAAATATGTGGTCCAGATACGAATTAAAACGACTAGGCTGAGTCAGCAAGGAGTTAAAACTGAACGCAGAAAGAATTGTTAAGAAGTGATCAACATTTGTCGAGTTCGGCAAAATATTAGTTTTGAAGACACCGAGCAAAATTATATTCTTACACGTTTGTATCTCTAAAAACTTGGAAAATTCTTTTTATTGTACATTTTTACTGTACATTTATGTAATCTATAAACACATAAAAAACAATAAATTGCAAGCACCAGTAATTTCGCAGCTAAAACTTATTATGGCAACGCTTTGTAAATTATATATATCGATTTTTTTGCCACTACTCGTATGTCACTTTGAAAATAAATACTCCACAACCACAAGCTGGATAAGAATCATTGTACGCTGCATGGAATAAAAAATTAGGAATACTGAAATCAGAAGTTTCATCTTTAAAGATCCAAATCTCAGAAACAAAAATAAGATCTGGTAAATAGGCTAAAGAGGAAAGATGAGTGAAAAATGTATCGAAATTCTTTCACAAACAGCCAATGCTCTGATGTATTGCAGAAAAACCTTCATTGTAAGAGTAAATTTTCAGAAAAAGAAGAAGTGTTTAACATTGATGCTTTCAATATTTTGAGAAGATATAAAAAAAATGTTATTTGAGTTATAATTAGAGTTAATCATGTTTAAAGAAAAAACAAAAAAATAGGTAAAAGGTTAATTTTGTATTCCCTTAAACTTTTGTGAATCTTCAAACGATTATATTTTTGTTACTTTTTCTGATGAGAGCGGTTGAGTTTTTAATTCAAACAAATTTACGTAATTCTATCTTTGTCTACACGCATTCTTCTCATTGCATTGTTTTTCCGCGAGATTGACGAGAACTTTACGAACATGTTGGTCGATTTGTAAGGTATTAAGGATTTCTGAGGTATTTTTTTCTCCCATTGCTGTAAACAAATTGTTAACTCTCTCTCTAAAGTTCGAACAGTTAACATCAGGAACTCCAATAATGTCAACAGCGCATTGTTTCTCCCTCTGCTCTAAAAAAAAATTATTCTATTTTCCAAAAGCTCCACCTGTTTACATTCTCTATGTAATATTTCGACATGCGTAAGTTGCATAATTTCGTTATACAGCATTTGAAGTGTTATCCTCTTATACAGATAATACGTATTAACCCAAAGGCTTAAACCAAATTACCACGTGGAACTTTCGCTGATTAGGCTCTAAGCACAATTTTTCAAGAAAACTTGGCGCATTCAGTCAAGCGAACAGCCGGAGATTTTCCAACATCAGGCTTTGTATAGGTTAACGTTGCAAACATTTAAAAACTCCACATCTGACATTGTTATCATTTTCCCACGTCTAAATAACAGAAGTGCATGCAATCACACCTGTCGGTCGTTACGTAACACCTTACACATGCCGTCACCAGATTCATGGGAAACATTTGGAGAAGAAGCTGCTGACAACGCGTCTGCACCTGAGCAATCAATACAATTAGTCAAATACTGTATACTCGTATGTAGAGCATTACAATTGTTTTAAGTCTGGTTTTGACAATAAAGAATTGCGGTCAGTCTTCCACTGATCGTAATAAACAATTTTTTTTGTTAACGCAAGCACACATAAGACAAAGTTCGGTGATTATTGTATCGCCAGAAATGGCCTTGTCAGTCATTCCTTTAGGGCTATATTCAGGCTCTGGTCTTTGCCAACAAGCAACTTCTGACGAAATGGAGGCGAATATTCGACGTGAAATTGCTGTAATATCGGCCCAATACATAAAAAGTCATGTAAAATAGGGTCCAGCGTATCCATCCACTCATGCAAGCTCTTCTATCGAAGACATGTGCATGCAGTCATATTTCATAGCTAATGGTATCAATTAAATTGTAATCCAAAATAAAAATTTCATTGACACGTTCTTTTATGTAAAAAAAAATCAAATTGCGGCGCCTCTAATGAGAAACGTTGTTGAAATTCGGTTGAATAACTCACCATAGATAATAGTAAATATGTAAGTTCCGGTACTTAATGGATTTTTCTCTCTGCCGGTCAATTTATTTATTTTTTGACTTTTTACCTTTTCCACAACATTTTTGGCTGAGACTTTCATCCATATAAAAGTGTTTCCTTCAATTTTTCGTATATGTAATTAAATATGCCAGGCCACGATATTTATTCTAAACACACATCTCAACACACCCTCCGCATTAAAAGGAACAGCTGACCTGAACACTTGACATTGGACAGTCTATTCAAAAATATTCAATAATATCCCCTCATTAATATTTCTTAAAAGACCTACGACTTATTTTCTCTCTCCATTATCCTTATTTCCCTAAACACTAAGACTGCATGTCTTTCCCTTGAAATTTGCAAACAAGGGAAGGAACACGAGTAAAACAATATTCCTGCGTGCACCTGGTGTTCCAATGATTTACCAAGGGATAGAGAATACGGTTCTTTTCTTTCCACTGAAAATAAGGTATCGAGTGTCAGAGATTCGTTTCAGATTTTTTTTTCCATTTTTTCAAATAATACACCTTTCATTTCAATATTAATTTTCAAGGACAGGAATGCCATTTAAGAGAATTGACAAGGCTTCTTAATTCTCGTACTTGTCGGCCCCTATGTATTGGTTACAAATTTTACTTAAATAAGTCTCTGAATTTATGACAAATTGTTTAAAAATGAAGATGGGAGTTGGAAAATGCATGGGCTATTACCGTATAAAGGATTTCATTGAGGTGCTTGGCAAATATTTGAATTTTCGCGCTCAAATCAGATTTTTCACCTTCAGTTGCGAAATTTGTGCGCTACGCACTGTAAGTAGCGACAAGTAAATGTGTATGTAGTAGGTAACACTGAGCTGAAGATACTTTTTGAGTTACAATTTACGTTGTTTGTCCTTCTGCCTACGTTACGTTCATATTTATATACATATGTACATACTCGTATTTATTTACGGACTTGTGGGTACGGACCAACACTCCTACTCTTCACTTACGGATTTATCATGCAATTTGAAAATTCTGAATAAAATATTTTGTTTGTGTTTGTTTGAAGTTTGTTCGCGTGTTTATTTTGCACATTTGCCTTTTAAGTTGATTTTCGTTTATTTTAATTGCTTTCGTAATCACCGACTTATTACTTACCTGGTAAATTCGAATGAAAAATTATTGAAATTCACGAAAAATGACATAGCGAGGAGGACGAATGAGGGTGCAAGAAGAGTCTTAGAATCGGATATTTGCTTCAATCAGAATTAAAAGTAAACGTAAGGGTGATGACACCAGTAGTCAGTCCTTTAACTCGTTTTTTATATTTAAATGGGTTTCAACTGTTTTTGCAGTTCGAAATGTATAGATTGAAAAATGCTAAACTTAGTAAGTCGATTTAATACCTAATGCAAACTATTCACAAAAAAAGTAACGCAAGTGGGATTCTGGAGTAGTCGGCTGCGTGAGAATCCAGTAATCAGCCCCAATTCATATTTCTACATTGCTATCAATAATAAAAAAAAACTTTTTATTGTTAAATAGTTATCTAACAAAAATAAGGGAACATTTCTTTCAGTCATAAAAGAGTAAAAATGAAATGACATTTCACATACAGTATTTTATAAAATAATTTTATATAACTTAACAAAACAAAGTATGTATTAATTAAATTAAAATTCATTGCAATTTTCACAGAAAAATGTTTCGTCTCGAACTTCTTAAAACGTTGTCCAATAAATGGTGTACCTACATTTCAAATAAAACCACTTTGAACATGAATTCCAATTCCAGCCAATATTCTGTTTTGAATTGTCTGTTTGGTATTCTGATTTCATTTTCCGGTTAGTTTCCAATTTTCGGTTTCTAAACGCTTTTGCAATCGATTCTGTGTTCTAAGTTCTACATTTTCGACTGTTAAGATTCCGAAGAGTTTGAAGCGCCATCTCCTAGACATAATCGCAAACGTCGAACAGCAAGTTCTAGTTGAACACCTACAAAACAAGTGCGAACGTAATGACTACGATGCAACAGAATTGAATTGCAAAGACGATAAAATCATATTCACTGGAGCGACATTCACAAACTAAATTAGAAATTGCCCAAATTATAATGACTACAGCTGCTAAAACACCGATCCGAAAACCCATATTTTCCGAAAAGGATTCTATAATTCACAGCCACATTCCGTAATTTTCGAGTTGGAGCATCGACAGAAAATTCGTTGGCTTCTTTTTTTTCTCTTTACAAAAGCGATTTGTAATATGTTTACACTTACTGTATCAAAAAAAAAAAATTAAAAAAATATTTATTGGTCTTACCTTAAAGCGATTGCTAAATGCTACTCGGAAGGAATGGGTTCTCGGTAATGTGTGCATTTTTTTAATAAAATTTAAAACTTCATCAAAGCAATCTGGCATCATACGAAAGTACATGCAAAAGTTTAGGTACTAGGGTGTAGAATTCTCCTTTTTGTTTTCTTTCTAAATTAATTTCGTGAATCCATTTCTTTTTGTTAGTTCTTTTACCAGGGAATTTATTTTATATTGAAATAAATATATTCATTGAAACATTAAACTCATTTGTTGCGTCACCTGGCAATAACGCTGACAAAATTAGTTCATCTTCATCATGCTACTATCACTCAGATAATGGATACCCTCGAACATTCCGCACCTTCAAATTTTTAACCGAACACCCGCCACGCTATGAATGCTCATCAATATACCCTCAAGCCCACTTTCGAACGTACTCTAAAATATCGCGATTCGTTTCTAAGTCGTTACAACTCGCTTATGGAATATATGGAATAACCTGCCTAGCTCTTTATTTCTTAGTCATTATAACCTTCAAACATTTAAAACCAATGTTCGTCGGTACCTCCTTTTCTGTCCTCCCTGATTTTCCTTCGCCCACACTGTGTGCGGTACATAAATATCTCGAGCGCGCGGAAGTTATAAAAAATAAAATTTGAAGAACACATCCCGTCCATCCTGAAAACAAGCAACTCCTAATGTGAATACCGCATAAAAAATATCGCCAGTGTGAACGGACAAGTGGTATACCGCTACCGCGCACCGCTCTGGTGTGTGAGCTCTCTAAGATACAAGTTTTAAAGTTGACTTTGTTGTAGGTACGCCGTTATTATTTTACGTTTAGGATTCTAGGACAGAGAAATGTATACAGGTTCACATGTACATGCATAGCGCACAGTAAAAAAGTCGAGAATTAAAGCCGAATGAATGAATTTCAATACTACCACTTTACTCTAATTTCAGAACTTTTCAATCGTCTTTCCTCTCGGAGACATACTTGACATCCGTGGTGGTACATATGTCCTTACGGTTAACACTTTTGAAGACTACTGGAGGCTGTCTTTGAACAATCAACTGAAGATTTCCCTCTATAACGACATACAAATGTAGCATAGATACATACTTTTCTAAACTGGAATTAGTACATTTTTCGCACTGCTTCTTTGGATGTATATGATTTTCTAATTGTAAGGTATTGCTCGATAAGTCTGCTCCAAACCAGGAGTTGCGTACTGAAATCGTGCACGAAGGAGGCCTTGTGCCTATATTTTATTGCACATCGTGCTGGCTAAAAGGTTTTTCCCACACGCATCGTATTTCATTTCACTGTACCTAGGAGGCATACTCGTATATTTTAACGTATATTTAGTGAACACTTTTTAGGTTTTGATTGCACTTATTTTTGATTGGAATTCTGTTCAGCAGATCGGTCACGGGAGCACCATATTTTTCTAATGCATTCTGGGAGAAATTAAAACTAATAGAAGAGCAAACTCGCCAGTTCATACCTTCCTTCATCGTCATGTCCCTCGTGCCAGGTGGGCAAGTCTCCTTGTTTTGATATCACAACATATGTATATTGTGAAATTATGTGCTGCCAATCTGGGCTGGGGCAAAGTATCAAAGTTGGAGCTGGTTATTCTGGCTGGTTATTTTTTTAGAATTCAAATCTATGCTCATTTTGGCCATTAGTTTTATTTACGAAAAAGTCGTTGAAAACCTAATGTGAAGGAAAACGTTTCACCGCGTAATTGATTGCAAGGGACATTTACTCGTACATAGGGAAACTTGGATATATACTGACATAAGTGACTTCTTTCCCTAAATGTGTGATAAGCTTTCCACACTTACTTAAGCTGTGTGCTTCCCCTACACACGATGTAAACAAAGGATAATATTTGTTCGTAAGGCAAACTTATTTGCGTGTTCAACTTTTCTACTTTATTTCGGTGTCGCGTGTAATGCCAGAAAATCGACTAACTGACAGCTTGGTTATCTGTCAGTTTTTTTCCCAAAACAAACGCCACAATCAAGATTTGTGAGTAACTGTAGATACACAGGGCGAATAGCTTTTATGTGAAAACTTGTCACGCAAAACCACCTCTGACAGATAAAGTTGTTTACGTTTGTTCCTAGATTAGTACGACAACTATGTATTAATTCCCCAACATCTGCGAATGATACCTTACAGGGACAGTCAAGTCTTCGCCTATCTCGAATATACATATGTATGTAGGTAGTTGGCTATGTTATTTTTATTATAAAACCTTTGATTATTGGTGGTGAAGTTGCTTAACGATTTTTTTATACCGGGAGTCTCATGAAATTTTATCACGCCAATATAGCCGTTAATTTAACAATAAACCTTCCAAAAACTTCAAAATTTTATATCCCAATTGCGGTAGATTTCATTGTTTAGAGGCACAGAACACTCCCTAAATTGTATAGTTTCAGACCCAATGATATGAATAACTACATGTGCATACTTGTATTTAAATAACATTTTTTGGAGGGAATACCGTTAACTAAACGTCTCGAATTATGACATATGACACCAGCAAAAAGGGGAGAAGTTCTCTAACGTACGAGTACAATGGCTAATGGAGAGGGTTCCCGCATAAAAAGGTAAGCATTGTCGCCTTGCTTTCCTCCCATTCTCTGAGCATCAAGTGTCATATGGCGTAGTTCTTATGACATCAAATCGAGAATGATAATTAAATTTACTGTTGGATTTGGTTGGGTTGCAGCTTAAGACCCTCGAGAACAAGGTGCATGCAACTTGCGTTCTGAATGTCTGTCGTCGGTACTGAACATACATACGAGTATTCTTAGATTTCGGTGGTGCTACCCGTTTTAACAAAAGACAAAAACACAAATGCACGAGGGGGCCTTGAAGTACCTGCGTATATAAAAATACGTGACCAAATTTAACAAAAGGTGGAATGCATCTTTTAACAAACATTCAACTTAAATAAATTGTTGGTCTGCAACGGAAAAGTAAATAAGTATAAATGCATGAAGTAACCATGACAATGATGATGTCGGACACAGTGACAGTCACGGTGACGGTTGCGGTGATCGTTGAAAATGAACCGGGAGGCGAAGATGGTTAATCGAAATTTTCTTATGAACTAGGTATGTGGCTTGTTCATTTTGGATCAATCAATTTGGAGAATATAGGCATGTATGTATGTACGTTGCCGTGTTTAAGTAGTTAATTATTTGATTTGTGAAGAACACTGAGAATATATGATATGAAGGCACAACAACTGTGTAGATATTTCTTGTCAAATTGTGAAACCTTTTTTCTGGACGCTCTGGACAATCATGTGGACAGAGACTCAAAGTAAAAAAAGGCTTAGACCTCTTCTGCTTTGCAGTACCCACCTATCACTTTGGTTTTTGAACGAGTTTATCAGGCCTCAGTTGCAGTGCACTCTTGCTGTTGGTAAATGCAATCCTCTCTATTGACTGTCCTACGGACCCCGGTCATTTTCACTTAAGCGGTATCACCAACAATCTTGAAAAACAGCTTGATCTCAACATCTATACCGATGCGGATAATTGCATTGGTTCAGCGAGTGAGCATTCACCTTCTCTCTAATCTAAATCTTTGCCATAACCGCTATTCTTAACGTTTTCATATGATAACTATCTTTTAGAGCAAACTACGGAAAATTGAACAAGTTATTAAGTATGACCAATTTCAACTCTCTCCATGTTAGCTCTAGCCCGTCCATATTTATATGATATTCTTGCTATAATATTGTACTTTTCATACCAAGATTGCCAACTGTATTTTACCTCTACCCCGGTGCAGTGTAACAGAGAACTACGTAACCTTTAATAACCCTCAAACAATCGCGAAGCTATTTGCTCAATACTTAAGCAAGTCGTTCTCTAACCATCCCGAATGTGCTGATCAGCCCTGCATCTACTACTTGAGTAGTTGCACACAAACTCCAGAATTAGTGAAACAAAATATTGAAAGACTTAAACATGAATACTCTCTCGGTCCAGACGGTTTGCGCCCTTCTCCTTATTATAAAAAAAAGAAGAATGTGAATTACTTGGCACAACCTTTCATAGCTTTCAGCTTTCCTTTTCATAAAACGTTTCTCCTAATTCCTGGAAAAGCGCATACATAAGCCCTCTCCATGAAAAAGGACGAAAAGACGAAATCCTAAATTATAGACCAATCGCAAAACTGTCCTTTATCCAAAATCTCTTCGAGAGCACTCCGAATAACCGACGCGCATTCTTAAAGGAAATATTTACAAATACAAACCTGACAGAATTCGTATCTAGTACTTTGGGCGCTCCTTAAGATGGTAAAGAAATTGACTTTAGAAAAACTTTCGACAAAATTTGAATCTAATTTCATTATGTAGATTATTTCATCCTTAAAAGAAAACAAGCCCATAAGGGGGTGTCGGCGTACCTCAAATAAGCCATCAAGGTGGTCTGTTCTTCATCCTGACAATAGAAGATGTTAAATGTATTATTGCCAATTTGTTTATATCAATATTTGCAGATGAGATCAAAGTCTTTCGTGCCGCTGACAAGTTTTTAATGCTAGAAAAATTTAACGTCAAAAAATTCCAATTTATTATATACACTCGAAAACGTCTTACAGTTTAACCGTGGACTTACTTATCTTTCCATAGTGACATAAATGCGCAATTTAGGTGTTATCTGTGATAATGAACTCGCCTTCCGTTCCTACGTAGATAGCATCATAAGAAAAGCCAACTCCGTTCTCGGTTTCGTCAAGCGCTGGTCTAAAGAATTTTCCAACCCATAAATTGCTTTATGATTTTTTATGCATTTGGCTTTTAATTGCAAAGAAAAACAGGAAAACTGGAAAAGTGTATAAAATTTGTATTTGAGTTGATAAAGCAATACTTGCCATTTACTTTTTAAAGATTATTTCATGTAAATGTTGACCACGACTACGTTTTAAGTGTCAGAGTCCAATTTTGAATGACTTTTTCGAGCATATTGGCTGGTATCTCGCTGTCTTCCAAGGCTGTAATTGATGCTGGTTTATTGGCATGGACGAGTGATAGGACGTATCCCCATAAAAAATTGTCTAAGGCGCCAAAATCCTTTCTCAATTGGTCCATCGATTCACGTGCTGTGTAACATGTAGCGCCGTCTTGCTGGAACCACATGTCTATCAGGTTGAGCTCGTGCATTTTGGGCAAAATAAAGTTTGAAATCATAACGAAATCGTAACGTTGCTCTCACGGTTATCTTTGAAAAAATACGCGCCAATGATTCTGTATGACCACAAATCACACCAAACAGTGCATTTTTCCGGGTGCATTGGCAGCTTTGTTTGTTAACATACCCATTCAACCAGAAATGAGCCTTGTTCCTGAAGACAATTTTTCCATAAAAAAGCGGATCGTCCTCCAGCTTTTCTAAGGTCCACTCACAACAAATTCGACACTGTGATAGGTCGTTCGGGTTCAGTTGTTGCACGGACTGTATTTTGTAAGGTCTTAGACCAAGACCATTGAGTAAAATCTTCCACGTAGTCGAAGACAATCCCAATTGCTGCGAACTGCGGCGAATGGACAAATCACGGTCTTCGTTAACACTGGCGGATACAGCATTAATATTTTTCTCTGTACGCATTCTACGCATACGGGTACGTGGCTTGATGTCCAATAGCGTGAAATTGGTGCGAAATTTGGTCACTATGGGTTGAATTGCTTGCTCAGTAGATTGATTATGACGGACGTAAAATGGTCGAGGTGCACGAATTTTGATAATAAAATTCAATAATTTGTAATCGTTGTTCGGGTGCAAGTCTTTCCATGATGAAATGCTAACTGAGCATATTTGATTTGTCACGAATCACACGTGAGCTGTCAAAAATAGAACAATAAAAAACCAAGCAGAAAAATCACCCTGTTCGGCCTTTTCCCGAATATGCCAGTCAAGTGTGTTCACCTTATAACAGCACGTTATATATTGCGCGTAGAAGCAGTACAGTAAGGGTTTATTCTGGGCCGACATCTTCAACCTACTACCCTATCTCGCTTGAAACTGATAGACTTACAACCCCTTACAGCACGTCGTGAAGTTGGTGGCATGCTTTTTGTTCACCAGCTTTAAACTGACAACATTGACTCTCGTGCTCTTTTGAGCAAGCTTGTCTCCAATGGGTAAGATCAAATCATTTCTTTCTAAGTTCCTTAATTAATCATCACTTAAGGACCAAGCTTCCGCATTCCGGAGGTTTTGTCTTCCTTTAATGATCCTCATATTACTTGTTGCTACTAAAACATCTTCTGAAATCAGTAGCTTTTCAGCATGAAAATAGCCGCCTCTGCGAGAGGGTTTATCTGCTCTAAGGCAGGCTCTAATTAAAACTTGTTTATATGGCGAGAAGTACGGTTTACGCTTTTTTCTTTTCGTTAATAGAATGGGTTTTATAGTGGCGACTGTTGCTGGAAAAATCTCATCTATGTTAAACACTTTTGCGCCTTCTTTCAAGATAAAAAACCTTAAATAAGTAAGCAGTCTGATAAAAGATATTTTCAGAACCCCATTTCAAGGAAGTCTATTTTATGCGTCTATTCAAAGAAATATACATCCTTTTGATGACATGGTATTCTACTATTAATGCTCCATACTCCCGGAAATGTATCTGATATAGGTTCTACACTTGTGTGACAAAGAGCCTTCCTAACTTTTTTAACAAAGATATACTAGGAGGAAGTGGAAAGCGTTATTTATTACGATGGGAACTGCGACCTAAAATATCTATTGTGAAACAGTTAAAAGCAATAAAATCAGTAAGGCAGCGTTGTATTTCTTTTTTTTCTTGCTCATAGTGCACAAACTCGAAAAGAAATTCGTATCTTCAACTCTCAGATATTTAAATTAAGGACTATCCATTTTTTCCATTAAGAACTATACGTGGTTTGTTTTAAAATTGTGAGCGCACCCTTAATGTTTTTTTGTGAACCGTCATTACAATTTTGCTTGTCAATATATACCATTTAGTCATGGTTCAGTCGAACATTCTGGAAATGGTTACAGCTGATTCGGAATTTCATCGCAAAATCATCTTCAGCGATGAAGCTCACTTGTGGCTAAATGGTTATGTTAACAAGCAAAATATGCGCAATAGGATGGCTACAAACCGTGGTTTTAATGTTGAACATGTTGAAAGGTTATTTTTGTCCGCAATTGCGTGCACTCAATATTGGAGAGATGTGGTTTCAACTGTACGGAGCCACTTGCCTCAAATCGGGCCAAACAGACGAGCTATTCTTCTATATGTATAGGTGGGATTACATATGTAGATTTAAGTCATGCTTAGGAATTCATCTCATTTTCTAAATAATTGAAGAAAAATACCTTCCTCTGCCAATGATATAAAAACGTCGGCATACCCTAATTTCCTTGACGAACAGCCATTGGCAGCTTAAACAGTTAATGACTTGGATATATTCCACCATTGCAATTGTTGTGATGTCAAAGCAATCTCATTTTTGTAAAAATGTAAAAGCCTTTTTCCATGGTACCAGTTTTTGGTACCAGTTTCAATGTGGTTTTCCTCGGCTTTCTAACAGTCATGAATACGCACGGTTTGCTTTAGTCCAACATTAGTTCTGCAAAGACTCCTGAAAATTTAAAAAAAGGAGCACCCTTTTCGGCAAAAAAAAAGCTCGATACGCTTCTCCTATGCTTTTCCAATTTTTTGATGCCCTCCAAATACTGTGATTTCTCGAGGCTCTTAAAATATTGTCTCATCGATAACCTCTTCATTCGATATACAATAAATCTCTTACTGCCGAGCCATTTCTTCATGTTTGGAAACAGAAAATAGCCACAGAGGGCTAAATCTGGAGAATATGCTGGATAAGAGAGCAATTCGTAACCAAATTTATGCAATTTTGCCATTTCGACTGCGGACTTGCGCGCCGGTGCATTGACCTGATGAAAGAGAACTTTTCTCCTCGCCAAATCCTGTCGTTTTTGCTTCAAACCGGCGTGGAATCGATCCAACAGCTCTGCATAATTGGCGCCGGTGATCGTTTTACCCTTTTCAAGGCATTCGATGTGAATGACACCACGCGCATCCCAAAAAAAAACTGTCGCCTTGACCTTGTTGGCCGACTTGGCCTTCTTCGACTTCGATTCACCAGGAGAAGTCCACTCTCTCGACTGTTCCTTGGTGTTTGGTGTGTTGTGATGAATCCATGTAACGAAACGGTTCAAAATTTCGTCCGGATTGTAGAATACTTGAACTTCGCCAAAGACTCCTTTGAAGTTGTCAAACGATTGCGTTTGTTATTACTTGTCTGCCACAACAAAACTAATTGACAACTCTGTCTGAAAATGTGGGTGCGTTCTTCTGAAAGGTGCTTCTTGACAAGCAAAATGTTGGATTTGTGGTGGCTACGCCATCTGTTTTAATTTTCAGAGACACGTATATGCACTGATGGTGCAGCTTTCTTAGACTAGACTATAGTGCAGTGCAATACTTCCATGCAGTGATCCGTTGTTTATGAAAGTTTGAATTATAAATGCCAACGGTTTAGTTTAGGTTAGTATTCATCATCGCGAGAGTTAAACTGTTAACGATACCGGCACAAAATCGGGCGGGTCATCCTCATGTGGAAAGGTAAAATTTAACAATCGTGGGCTCAGATATGTGAGGTTCAAAAAGTGGAATGACAACGTGAAACGATTTTTTGATTTTTGGAATAATTGATCTTTTATCGGATTCCAATAGATTTATTTCGGTGAAATGCGCGCTGCAATCTAACTACTATGACTCGGGAAGAAAATGTTCATTGGGATTTTATGTATCACCCTTGGCCCCCAACTTGATCATGGTGTATTTTAGGAAGTCTGTAAATCCAGGCATTGCGGTGTCTAAATAATTCTGTCCAATTTTAACTCTTTACCATGGCCAGTCCTAAAACTGGTTGAAAAATGAGGACCCAAGCCGACTTTGTTGGAAATGCAGCGTTTGAAAAGGGAAGTTCTTAATCACAATTGTGCCTTTGATAACATTCTATGCCCGCGAACATATTTAAACGTGCTTCCTTCACTTTTACCTTTGATGACAGCTAACAGACCGCCAGTTCGATCCAAAGCTTTCTGGATACAGCTTCGGCTGCCGTGTTGATTGAGGTTCCGTCCCTAACGTAAAGTCTTTACGTACTACGGTGAAAGAAAGTTATGAATTGTACCATCCTTCGGGGTGGAGCACTGGTGTTCGGTTATCGTTCTTACTTGTACGTTTTCCCTCACATTGTGCCTACTAGCGAGCGAGTGCTGGCCGGCAGTTATCATCGACTTTTGGGTTTGTTGTATATGAACATCCCGGGACACCTATCACCTATGACAAGAGGCGGCACTTCTAATGTCATCTTAGCAGCATCGCTACAATTACTCTGTTGCACTTAATACTGATGGTGCAGAGATTTTTTTTAGTGATATGTGATTTTCTTAGCATAATGGATGGAGTACGAGTACTTGCTTGAAGTTTCCCGTGTGTTTTGGTGGTAATCTGTTGCAGTGAAATTTCAAAAACAGTTGGGGAGGTGTTCTGAGGGCACTTTTTGTACAGAAAATGTTTGAAGTGGTTAAACAATATCAGCAAGATTTCAATACATTTACATATGAATATGCAGGAACTTATTACTTCTACGAGTAGCACACAGTCCATTTGCTGCTTTAACCGTTCCTTGTAAGCCTGCCTTGAAAACTTATTTTAAAGGCGCCTTATCAAATACATCAAACACGTAAGACTATTTTTATTGTCATCAAGGATCGTAGATATTTTGTTGGCCACCATTCCTAGAGCATTGATGAAAATTTTCATTATTTCAGTGTGTAACCGGATGCCGAAGATGGATCACATACGAACACACCCTATATTGTTATGAATTCATCATATTCTCATGTGTGTACTTGACGAAGTAGTGACTACGAGATCAAATTATTCACAACTTAAACCAAGCCCTAGTTTTTCCTCTCAGTTAATGTATTGTGAGTCTTCTCAGTTTATGCCCCATAAGAGGGCACTTACGATTTTTTCCTGACTCCGAACGGCGAGGCAGCAAAAGATATTTCTTCAAACCGAATGTCACTTCTGGAGGTTTGTCATTGTTCGCCAAAAGGGTGGTGAGCCAGAAAAGTAGATTACTTCTTCTTCGTATTTGTGTTGGTCGAGTATTGAACCTAGTAGTCTTCGAAGGCATTGTGCTTAATTTACTTGACAGGCCAAATTAATAAATAACTTCTGACTTCGATATCACCGCTTGCTATTTTAATGCTAACTCCTTTGAATAGCTCACACGAGCTTTGCTTTACCCTCATACTGTTGAAGTGAATGCTAAACGGAAAACTCAGTGACGACCACTTCCAACAGCAAATCCTTCTTATCATATTCTTGCTTGAAGTATACAAAGATACGATTAGTATCAATATTATATTCCGACATAGAAGAGGCTACTACCAGTAGTGAAAGCTAATTTCAAGAAGGATCTCCACTGGTTCGTATGATTCCCTATTTCCAGGTCATATCCATTAGATATCTAATCCATTTTATTAAAAGGTTCAGCTAGTATAGCATTGGAACCTGGACATTTATTGCTCTCTAGGCTTTTTGATTTCAGTGAGTGAGAGAATTACTATTTTACTTTGATCTGGTCTATGTTATGAACCATTATACTCTCCCGATTATGCTATTTGCAGACATGAAATCTCAACTTTCAACTCCTAGTTCCTTACTGACAAGCGACAGTACTAAGTTCTATTTCTGGAAATAATTAATAACTGTGGAAGACAAGATGATACGTCTATGACAGAAGTTAAAGTTCCACAGCAGTGATACACATCACCTATGCGAATTGTATCTTGCCATTGCAGACGTTTGTAACAAACTAACACCGTATGTGTACATGTACGTGTCTTAAGCACCAATACTAAGTTCTTGTGTTATCTGAGACATCTTAAGACTTATCAGCCAGTAGTCTTGCCTCTGCCTGGATTATACGGAGTAAACGACCGATATAAAATTATTGCCGAGATTGCAAGACCAAATTCAATCCTTCGGTGTGGTGCTACATAGAAAGTACAAAAGTGGGCGACGATTTCTGAGCTCTTAAGCCCCTTTAAAATCAAATTGATTTTTACTACAATACCAGCAAGAAAGCTATTAAAAGCTTCTGCATATAAGCTTTCCGAAAATATATAAAATTTGCTAGCAATTGTTTCTTAATTTGTTTACACCTTACGGTGTAGAAACTCATTCATTTTACCCTCGAAAGCCTCCCGACTTTCATTGCGGCCTTCTTTTTCGTTTATTGTGTCTTACCTTTCCATCACTGAGAAGGCTTTTAGCATTCTATTTATGTCTTACTGACTGAACTTGACTTGGTTTCGATTTATATTGCTGTAACGGTAATTATTTTTCAACAAACAACCATGGCTATTTATCTAGCGGAGCAAATTATTTGCTAGACCATCTGACCTTTGACCAGGATGTCGTTGAAATGAGTGAGAAGGTTAAATTTGAAACCAAACACAACCTCGTTGGAGGCAAGGTAAGCTATAAAAAAAGCATGCCAATTAGTTTTCATGTATGCCAACGAATGACCAAAATTCCAGGTCTAGACAGTTAGATTCCTTGTAACACTCAACCTCAAACTAATCCATGTACGAATTCCATACCCAATTTTCCGAATTGCATTCACATAAATCTTGTCCAGCAAGCGTCCAGAAGTCTTGTTGCACATTCAGGTTTTCTTACAGCAAAAAAAAAAAGAAAACGACAAAAGCAGAAAAGACAAAATATCTCCCTGCATAGGTTCAGTTTAAGACTTGAATTCCAAATCTGTTAAAGCCATCCAGTGTAACCACTCTTAAGCCATTTTGATGCATTCCTCTGTCATAGAGTAACAAATTCACAGACGTACTCGAACTATCCACCACAAGGTACAGCTACGGGTATCGCCACGACCATGGCTATAGTTATATGAGTACCTACGAGTGCAACTCGTATCTATGTGATAGCCAAGAGTACTGAGTGTGATTTTGTGAACGGTCTGGCCCGGCCTAGCTGGTTAAGTAACGAATTCACTGACCTGAAATAACATATCCGTACAACGTTGTTTCAGAATATGCACTGCAGCATTTGTGACTTTGGCAACACACGAGTACATACGGCATACGGGCGGAGGTATCTTAGCGATTGGATTGGAATGCCACAGATTGTTTCGGATATGCAATTCTATAGTATCTGGACTACTGCAGCGTGCAAACAAAAGATTTGGTTACTTACATATGATATTTCTCCATTTCTCAGAACTGTGTTCGTGACAAAAATTAAAAAATAAACGAAAAGCTGAAATAAAAACAAAAAAGTATTTGTGTACCCCCACCAGCTATCGTATTGTGTCTGTGCATCGGTACTCTAAAGTACTCATATATCCGTACCTACGCCTTGGATTGGGTTTTGATTTTGCGAGATCAAAAGATAGCGATGAAACTTTATTCATTAGCTTGGACGGCGGGAAGAAGACTATCCCAAACACCTGACTTAGCGAATTCAAATGAAATACTCGTACTCGTATCTTCTTCGGTAATGTCTAAACTTTGGAAATATGCGTCGGAGATCTCGTTTCTGGCACTCGATTCCGATGTCAACGGGAACTCGTGTCGTTGATACAATTTGCAAAACAAATTTCAGTCACAGATACGGCGAAACTGAAAACTAACATACAAACTGCATACAAGAAACTTTCAGTTAGTGTGCCATCTTAATCGCCTTTTCTGTCACTATTTGGGCGGGACACACCGTTATGCAATGAGAAATTCAAAAGTGTGACACTAGCTCTCTATTACACTGTCAGGGATAAATTTGCTGAAGTACGAATGCAAACTTCAAATAATTAACTGCTTTCCATAGATACGAGTACCATAGTCTGTTGGATTGAGTTGAGATGTCATTGTTTAGAAAGTTCAACGCGGTCAATCATCATTTGGGTCAGTGCGGCCAGATAGAGAAATTTTCTGACTAGTCATAGTCACTGACAAAAAGGAAACAATAAAGAGGCTGTAGCTATAGATGCAGTGGTTTCCATCTACCCATATGGGAGTACTCGTATCTGTAGCTGATACTACATGTGGGCTCTTTGGCTATACGGAATGTCGGTCAGTTAGAATGACTAAGGCTTTTTGATTCATTTCATTTCATTCACCGGCAGCCTGGTCTGCGAACTTGCTGATTAAGTTAAACAAATTTTTTTTGTCTGATTTTATGTGTCAGAGAGACTTTTGCTGATAATTACAATTAGTTATCCAATAAATTGGCGCCGCATAAAATTGAAAACAATTTAAAATAACAACCCAACTGGATAACAACATTTCTCACACTAGCAAACATACTCGTAACAAAAAAAATATGAAAATGCTGCGCATAGCTTTTTAACACGATAATTAATTAACACGAGTTTATGTAATAAGTTGTGGTTGAGACTGGCAGTGGTTGGCCTTTGCTGAATTTGGATCCATTTTTTTTTTAGGTGGAAGTGCTTTTTTTTTTAATCCGGAAATCTTTATCATAAAAAACCGGGAAAGTAGTTTCAGTCGGTTTTATTGAAACTAAAAAAAAAGTGCAAACTGATTTCAATTAAAGGGAGGGGTATCAAAGCGAAAGTAGGGTAACCGAGTCGACATACGAGTATAAGTATCCATAGATCCATGTCTAGGTTGATTCGGGATGCTATGGATATGAAAGCCTTCTAACTCTTCAACTAAAAAAAATTCGACTGGAAAGATGCAAGCAACTTTTGCAGTGGCACGCGGACCATGACCATGCTTACATTCTGCTTACGGATGAGAAAATTTTTACGGTGGAAGAAGTTTTCAGCAAACAAAATGACAAAATTTATGCCACTTCATCTAAGGAAGCGAAAAAAGTTGGACGTGGACGTCATCGCGCTTCCGTAATGGTTTTCACGATGGTGTCACATCCATCCATTTCTGTGAAAAAGGCGTAAAAACTGGTGCAATGGTTTTCCAAGAAGATGTGCCAGAGGGTGTTGTAAATGGTTTGACCAATACCCTTTTCAGTGTATACAGATAGATCTTCCAACAGGACTCTGCCCCAGCGCATAAAGCCAAAACGACGCAGGAGTGGCTCAGAAGAAGAAGTGTCCAAATCTAAATCCACTGGATTATGGTTTGTGGTCAGAATTGTAGAACATGGCCTGCAAGACATGAATATTGTGGTATAATAAATTAAACAATTTTGAATACAATATGTTTACTGTTTTTTTTTACAGCGTTTTATATTTGTAACAGAACTTATGACAGGACTAGGTACATCTAAAGTCAATAAGGATTTTTTCAGGACTAGTCAGAACGCTGAAATAGAGGTGGTGGCGGATTAACTATTAATGGGTCAAATGCAGCTTTCATATTCCCGAAGGTGGGGTACTTTCTCAGGAATATCCGACCCTTTTTGTCCAAGTGGTCACAGAAAGCCTCTTTCGTCCAGGTGCAATATTATGCGTGTTGCTTACTACCAGGGGTTGCAAAGCAACTCAACCTCAGAGTGATTTAGTGTTGAACAAACCGCAAAAATAAAAAAGGACAATGGCCTTCCATTCTGCACATAGAATGTTCGGACATTGAATAGGCCCCGTGCAGCCAGACTAGGCTAGATACGAGTATCACCCACAGAAGGATCAAAAACGGAGACGTATACGACGGTGACTGCTACAGAGAACCGAAGCAGCATATATTTGAGTGCAGCAAGCTAATGCAAGAAGTCTTGAGTTTTCCGCACATGATCAAAAGCACTTCAACAATTCGGGTAAACAATCCGCCAACATTACACTATTTGGCATGCCCCTTAGGAGGAATATCAAAGACTTTTGTTCCGAGATTCTCAACAAAACCTCATTTAAGGTGATTTCAACGCAAAAATTTGAGAAGATTACATCTTAGATAAAACAATTGAAAAGCATAGCCTACACGGCACAACGTCTGGAAATGACCTTAGAAAAATAGTACTTCTCCAGTATGTATTATATACAATGTGGCCCCTAATCCGTCCAAGATAATTTGGGAAATGATTCCTGAGCATATTCTAAGAAAAGAATTGTTCCACAGTAAGACCAAGGAAATTTGGTAGTAGAGCCACATTCGGCGTTGAGAATAAGGAAAGCCACTTCTACCGACAAGATCCTGGCTGCCGTATTGTATGAATGCCCCTATCAGTTTGGTTTTAGGCTTGATAAATCCGCAATTGACGAAATATTCACACCTCCTGATCAATTTCAAAGTCGCATATAACAGCATATCGAGAAGCGAGCAAATTCTAGTTTTAGCATCTCTGGAGAAATCGTTACATTATGCAGGATAACGGTGACGCTGCTACATAGGGTTTAAAGGAAATTATGCGATGTCATGAGTCTTCTTTAACATCAGATTCGAAGAAATTGTGAGAAGCTCCAGAGGCATAGTTTTCCAAAATCTTCTGCATCTATATTATACTTGAATACTCTGATGTCATACTGAAATGGGTTAACCCAATTTAGCCTAACGTAGCTAAATGTAGCACTCGGGCACCTTATTTTATTTTTTTAAAACAATTACTGTTTGTTTTTTTATCGACTATTGAGTTTAAAGTTTATGCAAAAAACAAAAATGCTGCATTGTGCTTGTGACTTTGTTGACATAAGACGCTTTTTTAAATATCCGAATTTGAGTTGATAGCATAATGGCGTCGAGCAGAAGGTAGACATTTGTTTGCTTATACTTTTATTGAACTTATTGTAGATTCTAAAAAAAGATATGAGTGGTGTGTTATTGTACCATATATACTCGTATAATAGTTTGTCTGATTGTTCAGCTTTTTGGGTGCTGTTACATATATGTAAAATTAGTCCGCTTATAATTATAACATAGTTTGTGATGGAAAATACATTTATGTAACATTAGTCGGTTGCAGCAGGCCTTGTATCTGATTACTTTTTGTATTATTCGGCTTGATATTTGGAATTTGATTCGGATGAAGAAGAAATCGATCGGATATAATTAGGACCACCAGTTATCTTCAGAACTTATCTGGAGAAGATTCTGGTGAGTTCATAAATTTACCAGTCTAGCAATTGAAAGCGCCATGTGAGATCGTGTTGCATGGAAATGTGGAAGAAGACGATGGAGATCTGTAGATGTTGGTGAAGGACTGATAAATTATTTGAACGATGTTATCGATAACTCATTTCTTAATTTGGATGCCGTCCTCCTAGAGCAATCTTTAACTCCATCAGCATCTATTCGTTTAGTAACACCAGATGCATCAGGAGGGGGGGGGGGGGGGAGATTTGTCTACCGTTATCTACCAATGTGACAAAAGGTTCAACAAACGAAAAAACGCCAACCAAAATTAATGTTCGTAAACGTAGTTTGAAAACGCAGGCAGATACTCGACTCACTTCGAGGGCACAGGCAAATCGCCGCGTTCGAAATTTCAGAGGTTAAGCTAACGAGGAACCGCAGCAAAACTTTGCGAGGAATCGGAAACAGAAAAGGAAACTCAGTCTATCCCAAAAAGAAACAGAACTGAGAGAACAGCAGAGCTTGTTTAGACCAATGAAGATTTAGACCAAGGTACCGCGCTTTCCTGAAGTTATTACACCGATTGCCAAAAACTTGAGTCATATCAACAATTAGAGAAATTTGTTAACGAAGAGATATATGGTATAAGTTGGTGTGTCGGAAAAAAACAAGTGCTGCTAACCCAAACATCACTACGAACAAAATGCGCGTGTATATTGGCATATTGATAGTCACTGGTTATAATACTCATAAAGCAAAAGAGACTATTGGGCTGAAGATGATGATATAACGGTTGGAATGGTTGTACAAGCAATGAGACGTGACAGATTCGAGACAATCAATCGTTATTTGCATTTTATCGACAATAATTTGCAAGACCAAAATGAAAAAAATTGGAAAATCCGTCCAATAACTGATGGCCTGAAAAAAAGTTTGCTCAAAATTTCCATCCGGAGAAACACTTTAGTTAGGATGAATCTACTATATGTTGGGGTATTAGGGCAGACATGACTGCAAACAATTCATCAGGGGAAATCCACAACGTTTCGGCTATAAAATGTGGTCACTAAATACGCCTGACGGATACCTTATAAACTTCGAGATGTACCAAGGTAACAACCCAAGGCTAAACCTGTATTATCCTGCAAAATACAATAAGAACGCAACACCATTGTATTGTATGTTCGACGAATTCAACGATGTTATAAAGCCTTTGCCGTTTTGTATTTATTTCGAT
The DNA here is from genome assembly GCA_949129095.1 of Volucella bombylans. Taxonomy (NCBI): domain Eukaryota; kingdom Metazoa; phylum Arthropoda; class Insecta; order Diptera; family Syrphidae; genus Volucella; species Volucella bombylans. The sequence continues at coordinate 105,737,551 of OX422143.1, read as the reverse complement.
AATTTTTTTACGTCAGTGCCTGTCCTACTTGGACTAAAACAAAGAGGTTAGAACGGGACCGGCACCATCCGGGAAAATCGCATTCCGGTTTTTTGTCCTCTAAACAATAAAAAAGAATTGAAGAATACAAAGTGGGGTACAATTTAGTTCTCGAAATTAGTTCACAGCAGATATTCATGTAACGAAATGGGTCGACAATTCATTTGTGAGTGTTGCGTCTACACTTTTTGGAAAAAGTCAAGTTACGAAAGTGTCCAGATATTCCCGGAAAGAGCATAAGACTATTGAACTGCCACGACCCTATGCAATTGCACGGTATAATGCAAATATGGGTGACACGGGCCCTATCATCAAAATGTAAACAACTATCAGCAAACAACAGGTGCTAGAGGGAAGAAATGGTGGTCGTCCATATTTACGTGACTGATAGATGTTTCCATTCAAAACGCTTGGGTACTCCACAAAAAAGCTGGCTCAAAATTACCCCAACTTCAATTCACGCGTTTTATTGTCGGACTCTTGGTGAACCGAAATCTCCCGTTGGTTTTCGTAGACCTAAAATGAAATCGGAATATGCTAATGCATACGCTACGATCGAGTGGACCATTTTATTATAAAAATCCCCAATGAAAAAAGACGACGATGTACAGATTTGCTATGCAAATCCCATTGTTCTAAGTGCGATGTAGGACTCTGTTACCCAATTTATCCGACAGCTCAATGTGCGTTGAAGCAATCCGCATTGGTTCAATACCCGTAGAAATGCTGGTATTTATTGAGAGAAGTTTAACAAACAGCTGATTGAACTGACACTTGACACTAACACTGATACATTGTTCTTATTTCTTTGTCTATCCAAATATTTCGTTTGCAATCTCACATTTCAAATACACAACTAATACCTGCCCGATGATGAAAGAATGATGAGAGCGCGAGAGGGTAAAATGTTTCAATGCGGTTTGAAAACGTTTATATGGTATTTCAAAGCGGTTACAAATTTTCAATGCGTTTTACAAGCAGGAGTGAACGTATGCGTGTTGAATATTTCAATGCGGTTTGAAGTGGTGTTTATATGAGCGTATTGGACTGCTTCAACTTGGGATTGCTTCAACGCACATTGAGCTGTCGGATAAACTGGTTATGTGTATCTTGCTTCCAGAAATATCATTATATATCTTTAAATTTGTAAAAAAATAAAAAAATAAAAATAAATTATTTATTTGCATATATACAGTGTTAATATTTATACGATGTTTGGAATATCAGGACTAACGTTGCATATACATATGTATGTAACGGGCTAGTGTGTCGAAACCTTATCAGAAGAAAAAAAAAATTCGATCTATGTTTCCACACCCAATAGAAACCACGCCTGAAAATTTCAGGCTTGTATCCAACATTTTGGACTCTCGTCATTAATGGGTTAACATCAGATTCGAAGAAATTGTGAGAAACTCCAGATGCACAGTCTTCCAAAATCTTTTGCATCTACTTAATACTCTGATGACATTAATAACTTTACCAGAACGCAGCAAGCTGTTACTGCTGCGTTTACAAATATAATGTTCAACTTAAATAAGAGCCTTACAAATGGTGTCAACAGCCTTCTCCAAGTCAATCAAATAGTCATCCATACATTGTTTCATGTTTTTGTTCGAGTGAAATCGCGCTGACTATCTGGAGCTTAGTTTAGTTTTAGTTTTAAATGCATTTTATTTACTTAATCATTAACTCTTACATACTAACAAAAAATGCTTAAATGCTAGCTTAAAATTACTTAACAATCTTATACTAACTTACTGGCCCCACACAGGCATTCTAAGCTACTCTAAATTCTTATAACTATGTCTTTCGACCTCATTTACATTTTCTTTACGGATATTTATTTTCTATAGTTAAAGCTAAGAAAAAAAATTGTTAACAAAACTTAGCATATGGACTTTTTTTTTTTTTTTAATAAAAACTTAGTATCTAACGTAAAATAAACCTTAGCCTACCTAAACTAAATGTACAATACACAGATAAACACACATAGACGTTATACACAATCATATACATATATCAGTATACACCTTTGTATACACTGATATATGTATATGTTTCTTAAATGCAACCTATGCAAGCTGGCCATCGCTATTCACAGAGAAAACAGATTGGTCAGCTCTGCCTCATTAGTGAGGCTGGTCCGTAATTGACGGAAACGACGACGAAACATCTTCCCCATCATTCAACCACCAGAAATGCTGGTGCTGCCGAACATCCCTCTTATCGCGATTCCCCACCACCCTACTGAACCTGAGGCGATCCGCACTGCCGTGTGCGACGTCTCTGTTGTAGTTGAGTCGCCTGTCCCCAGCTGTCCGAGCGACATGGAAGATTAACGGCACCGCTGATCTATCCTGGATCAACCCTATCTGATCTAGGTAGAGGAATGCTTCCGGTGGAACGGAGCCGTCAGAGCTCACACTCTCGTGGTAAAGGTAATTGGGGTAGTAAGCCCCAGATATCAGGTTATTCGTCGAAGTCATTGCTCTTGCAATGTGCCTTCGAGTCAGCTTAATTACGAAATTGTCCACTCGTATTAGGTTCACCCTATTGTAAAGGACCTCATTAGGATAAAATTTCTTGTACTCCGACTCTGGTGTTCTGTACAAGCGAAGACAAGCCCTAAGACAAGCCCTCTCAAACACCCGAATCTTTTCCATTAAGCTTGCTCGTACATTGAACCACACAGGACAACCAAATACCAGCATGGGCCTGATAAGGGCCATGTAGCAGATTACCTTTACCCTCGCATCGAGTTGGCTGCTATAAAACAGTCTCTTTGTAAGGGCAAAAGCACCTTTAGCTCTGGCCAGAGCAGCATCTACATTTTTGCCAAAATACAGAAACTGATCCAGCCAGATTCCAAGGTATCTGACTACATTTCGACAGGCAAGAGGTTGTCCGTGTTGTCCAATGATAGAGAACTTTCGCCAATTTTTTCTGGTATCCCTAGAGGCTCCAGATAACGGCGTCCTTAGGAGAATGGTTTCCGACTTCTGAAAATTGATTTTCAACTTCTAGTCATCGCAAAATCGTCTTATCTTATCGAAGTCACGCAGCAAGAGAGTATTAATGACCTCGATTTTTGGACCTGTTCTGTACGCTACCAAATCGTCTGCGTACGCAATAGTATGGGGAAGTGAACCTATCAAGTCGCTTGTATAAATATTGAATAGGATCGGGGAATTGACCGCGCCTTGCTGAAGACCATTTTTAATTTGAAATATTCCAACAGAAGTCACATCACCATTTTTCACGATGAACTGTCTGTTGGTTAACATATTATAAAGAATGTACAAGAGTGGTTTACTGATACCCAGCCTAGTCAGCCTATAGAAAAGACCCTCTAACCATACGGTGTCGAAGGCCTTCTCCAAGTCAACAAAGCAGGCACCAGTGCACTGTTTCTTGCCTTTGTTCCATTGGATATCGAACACCAGTTTAGACGCGGCATGTGAGATATCATGTCCCGCCTTAAAACCGAATTGATTATCCGGAACTATATGTTTGTCCTCAACCCACCTAGACAGAGCTCTATTGATTACTTTTTCAAAAACCTTACTGATATTCGGAAGGAGACTTATCGACCGGAGATTCGCCGGATTGGATATATCCTTTCCCTTTTTGGGGATAGGATGAACCACCGCCGTTTTCCAATGCGCTGGATAATGTGCATTATTCATCGCATTATTAAACAGGGTGGTGTAAATGTCCACCGCTTTTAGAGGAAGATGTCGAAGCACGATGTTCGGAATACCATCGGTCCCCACTGATTTCTTAGTCCTGATTGTGTCGAAGATCTCATGGAGTTCTTCCTTCGAAATGAACGGGGTAGGTCACCCTCTATGGCAATGACATTATTGGCCATATTTTCGTCGCTGAACCGGGTGAAACCAGAGCCCTCGGATCGCCAGTTCCCTATTTCATTTCGAATGCAGAAGTCGTGCATCAAGACGCGATTGTCCAGGTCGTAATTAGGGCCAATGGTATCAGTGGCCTTGTATACTTCCTGGAAAGTCGCCCCTATGGTCTCAACCTTCTCCTGTGGATCCTCGATCACGAAGAAGTCGTCATCATCAGCGGCCTCATTTGGATCAATACCTGCTATTGTCAGTAACCGTTCGTTGTCTGTTGTCCGGGCTATTTTAAGACACTGAAGGTCGTTTTGATTTTTTCTCCGAAATATTTTATTTATTTGCGGAAACGTATTCGGGTTGCTGGTGTTTACAGCCCGAACATTGTTGTTCCAATACAAGACTATCTGAAGCTCTATTATTGATAATGGCCATTATTCAAAGCATGATTAAACAGGGTCGTGTGTTTGTCCACCGCTTTCAATGGGAGATTCCGAAGCACAATGTTGGATATCCTTCCAAAGAACGGGGGTAGCTCTACTGTCGACGATGTCATTATTTGCCACATTCTTGTCATTAAATACAGTGAAACCCGAGGCTTTGAATCGCTAGTTCTCAATATCATCTGATCAGGGAGAAATTGTGCAAAAGAATTAAATTTTCCAGGCCTCCACCTTCTCCTTCGGATCGTCGACCACAAAGAAGGTATCATTACCGACAGGTTCTCCTGGACCTACAGCTGCACTTAGAAGTATTTGATCTTTAGACAAGGAAGCTCGATTTGACCCTTTCTTAGTTTTCAACAAAAATATACATTTGGTTATTGTTACCTCACTACTGATTATTCATATATTTAACATTAACAAAGTTATTGCATATATTTAATAGAGTATTCAAGGAAAAAACCTTATTACAAAATTGAGGATCGAAATGAGAGAAGTGGTGGTATGTGTTATGATTTCGATTGCAAGTAAACTTGTGCGGTATAAATAAATATTAATAAATTAACAAAAATAAATAAATACATGAAATAAATAAACAACTAATGAACAATAAATAAATGGATTAATAACTTAATTTAAAAAAATAAACAATAAATAAATAATGAAAAAAACAATAATAAATAAATTAGGTAATGAATATCATAGAAAATAAATAACAATAAATTGACAAGTAGGAAACAACAAACGAATTTTGAAAATTGGTCTTATGTTAATTTGAAATATTGTAGTAAACCTGAAATCAAATGGTTATCAGATAATCTGCAAAACCAGTTGTAGCGCTCAATTAATTTGTCCAATCTTACGAATATCATTTCAATTCTGAGTCTTCAGTCAAAAAATGCCAAGGAAAGTTTAAAATCATTTTCAAGAGTTTACGGAGGTGAGCTTTGGCAAATGTCCAAATCCATAAAATATAACCGCTTGAAAATTTTTGAAAATTATGAGTTTAATTTTTGATTTCCGGCTTATAAATGGATTTAGTATTTTTACTATGGTATTAACTTTATTTAATCGTTTTTTTGGACATGAGGACAAAACGGTAGTGACTTGTCGTGGTCTTGCATTCGATTTCCAATCTATTTGTAAGTTGTTGAGTACTAGTCTGCTGTTGCGTAAGAAGCAGGCTTTCTTTTTCCTTGTAAAAAAGATAGCCTGTGTTTTTATTTTAATCTTCCAACCGCTGAAGTATGTTTGGATTACATTTAAACCAGACTGCAAATTAGCTTCAATATTTAAACCAATTGAATCTGTAGAATAAATGCATGTACCATCGACGGAGATAGCAGATTCACAATTATTCAGTTGTGGAAAATTATGAATGCAAATATTAAAAAGGGTTGGCCCGAGCACTGAGCCCTGGGGTACACCTGCTTCAATTAGGAACGCAGTTGATAGCAAGTTTTTTACTTACACTAAGAAAGTACGATCTGATAAAAATGAATACATTAGGAAATTTAGGCGTAGTAATTTGTGCAGCAGACTATTGTGCCGTAGAGTGTCGAAAGCTTTTTCAACATCGTCGAGTACCAGCCAGGACTTTTTCCAATTACAAAAATTATTTTTTGTGTGATTAGCGATGAATTTGTGCACTGTGGAATGAAACCAAATTGTTCTGCAGTTCATTGTTATCAGTTAGATGCGTTGTTAATTTCATCTTAATTGTTTTTTCAAACCACTTGCTTTACGAACTAAGTAAGCTTACAGGGCAGGTAAGTGCTCTTACCTGGCTTCAATATGGGTATAATCTTTGCTGTTTTCCAGTTAAGTTAAAGAGCTTATGTAATAAATAAACTTTTGTTTAGATGATCTAGTTCGAACTCCACATCTGCAAATGATGCAAGTTCTACGGTCCTTAAAGCGTGAGTGTTAATTAAGCATGTATAATGTTGAACTGTACCTAATCTCTTCACTGCTAAACATATTTGGACTTATTGAATGGTTTGCAAAGAATACATTCGATTTTTCGGCACTAGATACAATATATACTGTATTTCCTTCCTTTAATCCTGGAATAATATAGATTTTCTGTTTAATTAACTTTACTACATATATTCCACAATTTCAGAATTATTTCGCTTGATCCTTTCTTAGAAATATTTTATTTATTTGTCAGAATATAAACGTATTTGAGTTCCTAGGATTTTATTGTTCCAAACCAAACTTACAAGAAGCCCTGCCATTTTCTTTTGTTAATATTTAGAGGATTTTTGATCGACGACTTCATCTACTTGTATGTCCGCATTAATACTTCTCAGTCTGTTCATTCAGAGGTATCATACAATCCATCATTTGTCTTACGGTCTCGTATATTTACTTCAGGTACCTGTCAGTCACCTCGTTTGACTTCGTTCTATTAGACGGTAGGTAGAGCAATTCCAAGAGAGTGCTACTGCCAAGGAATAAATTCCCCCATTTCCGCAGTCTCGTTTGGAATTCGGTCTTCAATACTGTGGCCGCTGACGGTTTATAGTACTGGTATCTTGGTTCGTGCCTGTCAATTGCACTCCTTTATCGAACAACAACAGATTCAGATAGGAGCCGTGTCTGGAAAACAACGGATTATCCGTCACTTAAAAACCGAGTAGGTACATAATACTATTCATATGCTGACCCCACCAGTAGAGTAGTAGTTTCCCTCTATTGTTTAAAGTATTATTTCCCCAATCTCTGTGTTTGTCGTTGACTATAATAAATGGTCATCCAATTCTAGGTCCGAATCTGACATCCCTGTTTCAATCATATTCGTCAAACCGAACTGTCATCCGTGACTGTATATGTTTAGTTTAAGGTTTGCCACTTTACAATTTGGTTGGTTTAATAACCGCTGAATGTGTTGAAATTGTGAAAACTTGCTACAAAAAAAGTGATTCTGTAGTAGGTACGTTTCGGGCATTGCGAGCAGATTATCGTCCATCTGAGCGTACTATAGGAAAAACTGTAAAAAAAAAAATTGAATAGACTTCCTGCGTTACAGATGTCGCCTATCATTTATCGAAATGCAGGCTCTACAGAAAATATGGCTGCCGTTAGTTAAAGTGTTGAAGAAGATCCAAATCTATCGATTTTACGACGAGCACAGCATTTGGGCTTGTCTATCGGCAGATTATGGCGTATATTGCATTTAGATTTGCATCTACATCCTTATAAAGTTCAACTCACTCAGGTATTGGAGCCAGTTGACCACGGAATGCGTAGAACATACGCCAACTGGGTGCTTGAACATCAGCGTTTGGATGACCAATTTTCACACTACATTTTCTTGAGCGATGAGGCTCATTTTTCACTCGGTGAATATGTTAGCAAACAAAATTGGTACTCGTACATATGGAGAAATGACAATCCACATGTAACTGTCGAGAGGCAATTGCATCTACAAAAAGTCACTGTATGGCGTGCAATTCTTCGAAAATGAGGAAGGTGTAACCGTCACCGTAAATTCTCATCGCTATAACCAAATGCTAACCGAATTTGTTTGGCCGCAAATCAAAGATATGGATGTGGAAGACATGTAGTTTCAACAAAACAGTTCACACAACTTTATTGCAATCTCACGTTTTGACTCTATTGCAGACAAATTGCCTGGACAAGTTATTTCGTGGTTTGGTGATATAAACTGTACATCAAGATCGTGTGATTTGTCGCCGTATTATTTCTTTTTGTGCGGCTATGCAAAAGATCATGTCTATGCACACAGTCTGCAAACTCTTGACGCCTAGTCAAATTATGGCCGAGTTATTGCCTGATATGTGTCGAAAAGTCATCGAAAATTACCTTGTCAAAATCGAGTCCTGAAAGAACTCCCGTGGAGGATATTGGATATTTGACATATGTTATATTCCATTCATAATGGCAAAGCCCAAACAATATATTGAAATAAAAATTTTTATCGAAATCTTAATCATAAATGTGTTTCAGTTAAATTTACTTTCGGAACCACAAATTGAATGACTCTGTATACGAAGTGTGTTCAAAACATCTCCCTCGGATATAATACACTTGTACCAACGCTTTTTCCAATCCTCGCAGCACTTCTCATACGCATTTTTTGGCATAGCCTTGAGCGATGCCAGTTGTATTTCCTCAATCGTTGCAAATCTCCGTCCTTTCATAGGTCTCTTCAGTTTTGGGAACAGGAAAAATTTGCATGGCGCCAAATCCGTCACCAGTTATGAGCCTTTTGAGCAAGTCAGGATCATCATTGATGTCAATCAAGAGCTCCTGAGCGATGCTCATGCGACGGTTCTTCTGATCAAATTTAAGAAGTTTCGGAACAAACTTCGCTGACAAACGTTTCATGTCCAAAACATTCGAAAAAATTCCATAACGCGAGTCGACCGATATGCCAACATCCTCAGCAACTTCTCTTATAGTAATTCGACGATTTCCTAAAACTATTTTCATCACAGCTTCGACGTTCTCATCTTTTGTTTATGTGCTGGGGCGTCCAGAGCGAGGTTCGTCATTGGCATCTTCTCGGCTATCTTGGAAGAGCTTGTATCACTTGTAAACATTTTTTTTTTACTTAGAGCAGACTCGCCGTATGTCAGTCACTGTCAACATTTCAAGTGTTTTATTGCACTAAATTCCATTTTTTACACAAAATTTGATGCAAATTCTTTGCTCTATTTTTTATAATAATTGAAAATCGCCGAACACCCCAAAACACGTCTAACCTTTCTATGTGCCAAAAAACAAACTAAGTATGCTATATACTTGAAACTGTGAACGTATGTTCGGGACATATGTACCAACACAGCAAAAAAAAAATCGATAATCGAATGTACGTTGCCCGCGAAATTTCAAAAGTCACCTTACTTTTTGAACACACCTCGTATACTCGTGCATATGTTAATCCGGTATACTCGTATAGGAATTCTCTCGTCCACAGAAAATATTAGATTATTAGATATCCTATGTTATAAGGCCTGTGAACAAGTGATTTTTATACTTTTGGAATAGTAATAACCCTTGTCCTTCTACAAGTATCTATCTGGTATAAACCCAGCGGTACCTGCCCGATGTATTGAGCTGACTTTGGCTTTCCACCGAGCCGTCTTTGCTACTGAGTTTTTTCTATTTCCACACAGAGGTATGATTGACATTCTACGAAGTACATATATACTCGTATATCGTGATGAGAACTTACTTTCATTAAAACTGGCTGCGTATAAAGGCTATCTCTGTTACAGAGTGTCCCAGATTTATTGTAAAGGGTTTTCCAATAGGGACTTGATAATTTTGAATTTAATTTGTGAACGCACTCTTTCACTAATCATCAAACTGTCACTGTCAATTTATTCAGTAAACTCAACATTTTCATCGTGGTAAAATACACGAACGAGCAACGTCTGCATATTATAAAAATTTTCTACCGAAATTCGGAGTCGGTGACTGCAACTTTAAGAGCGTTAGCTCCAATTTTCGGTCGTAATTCTCGCCCTAGTAGACAGGCAATAACAAGTTTAGTGCAAAAATTTGAGTCTACATATTCGTTGTGTGATATTGCCGTGTCAGTGAGACAACGGGTTGATCGAAGTGTCGAAAATATCGCTGCCGTTCGGGTGTTTGTAGCAAACGATCTAAATCAGTCAATTCCACGGCGTTCTCAAGAATTGGGCATCGCTCAGACCACATTATGGCATATTTTGCGTAAGGATCTTGGTTTACACCCATACAAGATCAAGCAGACTCAAGAATTGAAGCCTATGGATCATTTGAAGGGACGTACGTTCTCCGATTGGGTTCTGGAGAAGATGCGACAAGATGATGAATTTCATCGCAAATTCATCTTCAGTGACGAAGCTCATTTTTGGCTCAATGTGTTCGTCAATAAGCAAAATATGTGTTATTGGTCGGGTGAAAATCCACATGTGCTTCATGAATCACCAATTCATCCACAAAAAATTACTGTTTGGTGCGGTTTGCATGCCGGCGGCGTTATTGGGCCATATTTTTTCGTCGACGATAACGATCGTCACGTTACTATGAATGGTCAGCGTTATCGCGCCATGATCACCGATTATTTTTGGCCCGAATTGGAAGGTATGGACTTGGACGACATGTGGTTTCAACAGGATGATGCCACACAGCACACGCTACAATCGATTTATTGAAGAGTAAATATAGTGAGCGTGTTATTTCAAGAAATGAGCCAGTCGATTGGCCGCCTCGTTCGTGCGATTTAACGCCGCTTGACTATTTTCTGTGGGGCTACGTTAAGTCATTGGTTTATGCCAACACGCCGACGACGTTGGAAGAGCTCAGAGCCAACCTTGAACGCGAAATAGAGGCCATTTCGGCCGAAATGTGTGGCCGAGTCGTTGAAAATTGGGTCCAACGAATCGACCGTTCCATTCATAAATGTTTTTTGTTCTACTTTTTCATATTTTGCTACTTGTTTTAAGGTTTCAAGCAGTGACATGAAACCGCGACAATTTCGGTTATGTGTCCGTTTTTAAAACAAATATCCTTGGCAAGGGACACATGCCACCTAAAATCATGTTCATATGGAATGAATTGGATTGTTTTTCATCCAGGATAGATGCGAGTAATTGTTGTTTTGATCTTATCTGTGTAGGTGACTCTGGTGCGCCAATTAACTTTATGCTGCTTTCCCCATATAATCTTCGTCTACCATGAACTTCACATACATATATATGTGTATGCGTTAGTCACATATGTATCTAAAGTACCATAACTCCACAAAGTTATATGATATTTGTGATGTGCATTTCGTGTATGGAATGTCGAACCAAGTCTCTACCATAGACCACCCACTGATAATAACCGCATGAGGGAAATTTCGGAAAATTCTCGTTAACTGGCAATTAAAAAAATCTCCAATTATGGTGGATGAGTCCACCCATCCAGCCAAAAAAAAAACTTAAAACATGTTCTACGACGACTTAACAAAAATAAATTCAAACAAGAAATTTATCATTAGAGTTGGCTTAAACCGTATCCTTCGGAGTAGTGGCGCATATTAAGGCATGACACTAAATGTTAAATGTCATATGGCGTCGAATTCATTATACCAAAGCAGGAATGGTGATTACATTGCTTACTTCGATCGGGTTGAGGTCTTAAACACTATACGGAATGCATTTAAATCGCCTGTTATTGCTACAACCCAGGTTGTTTCCAGAAATATTTACTAAACATCCGATGTATAATAACAACAGATACCTATGAACCCAACTGAAGAAGGAGGTTTTGAAGTACTTGATGAATCTGCGCATAGATACGTGACCAAACTTCTCAAAATCACTGTCCAAGCAGAATGTATCTTTTAACAAACGTTCAATAAATCGTCGGTCTGCAACGGAAAAGGGACATTCGGTCCAATAACTATACAACTGTGTGTGTCTGTATGAAGTAACCATGACGATGACATTCGATAACGACGGTGACCAACGAGAATTGTCAAAGAGACAGACGAATATGGTTAATCTGAATTTGAATAATTTATTTATTTTTTTTTAATCCTTTCGATGGTGGGATCGTTCGTCAGGAATGAATCAATTTGTAGAATGTATTCGTTTATGAACGGACAACGGCAATGTCCGATTATTATTCGATGTGCATTTGGATAGTGGTTTTTGAATTCAGATGTGCGTGGAGTAGTGAGGAGACATCGTTTATATATCCAATGAGTCAATAGATATAGTAACTCAGTTCAGTATCAGACTTCAATCGGTCTGAAAAGAAAACAATTAATTGCCACTTCTTTAGAAAAAAGAATGATGTCAAGTGCGCAATGCGTATCATTGACAAACAAATTGTTCTACTCAGGTTTTGAGTTATTATCATAATTTATCTTTCACGAATCTCTCCAACTAATCACACCTGCATAGCACAACATACCAATTAATCAACGTTTACACCGAAACAGAAATGAAGATTATGTGTCAATAAGATTACAAATGTGACAATTTTATTATGATGACGACGTTTTACAATTTGATGTGATAACGTTGGTTGTATCCGTTCTCGTAAATCGCTCATCAATTTCCCTTCAGTAAACATGGCTAAGTAATTTGTCAATTATAAGAATTATTGACCTTCGTAAACTGTGTCTATGTCGTCTTAATTAGAATGTTTGGTCGGCACACTATTGGAACGATTTCTTGTGCAAGGCATTGACATGAATAGAAATCCAAAAACTACTCGTAATACGCCCAGTTGCAGATTTGTGTCGATAAATGCGATATAAATTCCATTTAATCGATAACATATAACCTATTCCTACGTATAATTTATGGTAGTAACGCACTTTGTTTTGGGTATCTTTTGGTAGAATGTGCGTAAATGGGATAGGTAAGGCACAAGTGAATGAATCCAAGAGAGACTAGCTGTTTTAATTGGGCTAAAAGGTATCTTTTTTCTGTTGTGTGTGTTTTTTTTATCTTTTATTTGGAACCGATAAAGTGTCCTTTATTCATTCAGTTGGCGAATCAGTTTCTAACCAACGCCAACTTTAAGTAATTATGTCAACATGCCAAAAATATAAAAAATGTATACATTAATACGAATATACTAAGTTTACCGTACTAGATTCTATGTAAAGGTGTTGGTATTTGTCGAAGAATGCGGTTTTTGTTATTTTTTTTTTACAGTTGAGGGCGCGATAAGATTAGATTAGATACGAGCTTATTTGAAGTCGCTAGAGCAGAGAGGAACACATTTTTTTTTCTGACAAAATCTGGTTGGGCGTGGAGTGGTTATTTTTTCGTGATTAGGTCGTACAATGCTTTCCTTGTACCATCGAGCAGAACGTACATATGTAGCTGGGATTTAATGACTTCATTTATGAGTCTAAATTGGAACATCTGCAGATAATGAATGCATTCTTTGGGAAGCGCATTATCTGTCTGGGATGTTTGTTAATGGGAGCTTTTTATATGATTAACGTTCCTTTGAAGTAAATTTATAGGCCATAGCACCATGGTACCATGACGTCCAGTGTTTTGTGAAGAAGTTGTAAGGCGTTTGCATCCGGTGATGAGTAACGTATATAACCTATATATATATATATATTATAAAATAAAGTTTTCTTCTAAATAAAAAAATTTTTCAAGCGGAAATAATTTCTTTTGAACTGATAAATTAGTTATTAATAGTACTAGAAGTCACTTCAAAGGAAACTAATAACTGCAGCAGAAAGCCTTATCAGAAGCGAAGCTAATTATTCCAATACTTGAGTTAAAATTCAAATATGCCTATGCGACGCGGAGTTTTTCTCATTATTTTGTTTTTCGTTAAAAAAAAAAAAAAAAAAAAAAAAAAAAAAAAAAAAAAAAAAAAAAAAAAAAAAATCTTTGCACGAAATATGATACCGAAAATACTACAGCAAGTAATTGACTTAACTCTATCCGACAGGGAGGTACCTACACTAAGGAAATTACCGACTGGAAGTACTATCGAAGGCTTCCATGTCAGACCGTGGATACATCGAATTCAGAATCAGATGCGAGGTCTCGGCACAGTTGAAAAGTGAGTCCGTTAATGTTCGGCCAAACTCGTAACAAAATAAAAGTTAGAGGAAACCGCTAATATTACCGAAGCTACAAATGAGCTACACAACACACCATAGCTGGCAAGAGTATCTGTCATTGGTTGCGGGAACGGATATATATCCAGTTATGTTACAAAAACTTGTAGACCAGCTGCTGGAAACTAACATATTTACCGAACCTCTGTCGAACAGTAAGAGAAGTCCTCATACAGAAAATCGCTCGCCAAGAGCCCCAGACCTATCAATCTGACTTCCTTTCTGCTACAGAGCATGAGATCAATTGTCACGCCTAATGTATACAAAAATGATTTGTAAATGCATGCTTTGCCCAACGTGGAAGATCCTGCAAGATTGGCCATCAAAATCCTATTGTCAGAATTGAAGGCCCACTCTACAAGAAGGAGTACCCACTGGGCATTTTCATAGACATTCAGGGTGCTTTCGACAATATAACTGTGTATTTCATCCAGAAAATATTGCGAAGATGAAGCACTAGTTTTGTGGATAAAAGCGATGCTGGTGAATAAGGCCTTGATTGCGGATGCTAATATCTGATGGCGTGGGTAAACAGGGGTTGCCCCTTAGGCTGGTGTATGCAGGTCGACTCAGTGCTTAAAGCTCTCAATAGTTCTAACATCTACGCTCAGGCATATGCAGATGATGTCGCTTTAACCACTTTTGGATCATGCCTAGCGACTGTCAATGCTAAAGCGCATGCAGCACTAGATACGATTGACGTGCACTCAACTAAGGCTGATGTGACTCATTTAGCGCTCAAAGAACACATCCTGGATAACAAACTTTTTTACACTAAATATGAGACATCAGAAACATACAAATCGCAGTCGGCTTTTTGACATGTGGTAAGACATGGGACTTGTCACCATGGCCCACCCTCTGGATCTACACAACTATGACATCCTGCACGTCCATTGCTTGATGGAACAATCTTTCAGGAAAATAATCATCGCTGATTTTATCAGATTCGAAAGAACGGGCTATCGCAGTGCTATGGTGACTTTTCCTTGACATTTATGTCATGGTCGGCACTCTCAAAGCCATCTTCCGTTTAAAAATAACTGGCCTTTGCTACAAGACACACTGAAATTTTGATGAATTTGCCCGCTGACTGCCTTTTAACACTGGTCTTATGAACATGCCATCTGATGCAATGATACCAGATCTCTTGTAGCTGCAAAAATGCGAAATCAACTTCCCCTCTGATCACGCATGATTTTGGCCAGAATCTTCACGGAGGTCGATAACACTAAACGTCATTACTCGTTCAAAAATCTTGCGTCTGTCTTCCAAGCAGAGATATGCGTACGCAATATTTATTATGTAGAATCGGTGGCGGGGCGAAGAATCTGCTTCTGCTGGAACAGTCAAGTTGTGCTTAAAAACTTGTTGACCCCTATACGATTTCCATACTCTGATCGCAGTTAGAAGGAGTCTTGTTTGGGTCCCACGCCACAAAGAAATCGTCGATTAAATTGCTAGGCAATACTCAGGCAAGTCAAGAAAGTTGGAAATTTGTGTTATTATTAAAACTATTGTTTGGGTTGACCGTGACTGAACGTGAGCAGCAGAATCGAGAAATGTAAAGCTGTTGTTGGGATTTTTATATTACATCTAAAAAAAAAACAGTCATAACCGCTGAGTTGAAATTATTCTCTTCCACCAGATGGTTGTAATATCTGGAAGGAGACTGACACTGTCACTTACTTAAAGTAATTTTTGCCTAATTGGATCTCCAATCACCACTGTAATAAGGAATGAAACTCTGACGTGCTAAGGTAGAGATGACATGTTGTACTTAAGATTGCGGTGGCAAACAAAACAAAACGAGCGCAGAACGATTACCGAACATAACTATAGAACCAGGTAAGGCAACCAGGTACGCCGGTGCTTGAAGGTGTCAATTGAATGGGCAATATTATCGTGGCATATGGGCTTTATCTCACGGTCTTAAATCAAATTTAGCAAGTATAAGAACGTTTTTTGGCGCACCTAATCGAATACTGATTTCGGCCTCCAAGTTTGAGCGGATAAATCCAGTTTATACTGAGACCATATAACACGGCGTACAATATTTCCTACAAGAAGTATAATGTAGCAGAAGTAGCTGACAATAGTCCTTAGTGAAAACTAAAAAGAATATCGGAGACAGAACGGACGCTTATTTTGTGGATATCAGACTCGAAACCATCCAAGGTATCTTGAATTAAAAATGAAGATTTGCCTTTTTTAGGATTAGACTCGACCAATAGTAGTTTCTGTCTATTCAGAAAGAGTATTAAGAATAGGGTTGCTGAAAGAGCATATGCTATGATTTTGGCGGCATGAAAAAAGTCTTTTTGAAGAAGAGCAGATATACTTTCATTCGTATTCAGATACTTTATAGTACGAAAATGGGCACTGAAATATGGTATGCCTCTGTTGTGATTAACACAATTTTCAAAAATGTTCAAGGTTTCCAATAACCTTCTATTTCAACTTTTCTTAAGGAAGACACATATACTCGTATATATGCAAACGAAATACTACTCGTATTTTTCGATGCAAAGAATCAAAGAATCAAAAAAAAAAAAACAAGTTTCTGATCCAACTCAACCTGTTTATGTCTCCTGCTATTACCTACCAACTGATCATCGGAGGAGTATTTACATAAATGATTCTCCTTCCAGGTAATTGCTTGTCCATCCATTCTGACTGACTGCTCTGTTTTGTTTTTTTCCCGATCCACCACTGCCCATTCGTTTGTTACGAAGAACAAAAGAATAATAATAAAAAATTAAATACCCTCCACCTTATTCGTATCTGATGCACACGACGATTAAACTGGAGAGAACGGGCTTTAAGCAGAAATCTTCTATTAAACTTCTACCAACCAAGTCAAACCATCTTGCTGGCTCCTTCCGGCCAAACTATGGGCATTGTCTAGGAGGAGGAGAGTACCCGTTCTCGGTGATGGACTTTTGCCGACCGTTTACAAAGCTAAATCAATTTAGAGAAAAACCTCTTAGATTTCATAGAACCGGAATGAGCATGAAAGCAGCACATAGTCACGACAAGGAATACATAGAATCTTGTTTCCACTCAGCAACACCAGTCTTTTCTGTTCCATTGGATACATACGAGTAGGAATAGAAGGGATGATGGGAAAGGATTACTCCTGATGCGGACTGTGGTGTTTGCAGCAGATAAGGCTTAAATGCGCATTTGTCTTCCACTTGAGGTTCTTTGTGGAAGCGTTGTTAGTTACTTCCCTCACTTCACCTTTGACAAAGGTGTACTAAAGCACGACTGTGGTGACGGCCAAAGAAGCTATCATGGAAGAATACCTCGATGGAATGCTGTAAAGACCGGAAACGGATAATGACAGTACTGCATGCACCTGGCTCTGTGTGCCAAACGAGAGGGTGGTACAGGTTGGTTGTTTGTGAGTTTCTGAGTATGTATTATAATTTTCAGTATTCATGGGTTTACATACCTACATACATACACGCCCTTCTAGATGGTTTGTTAAAGAGGTGTAAAGTGTAGATATGCAATTCTGATGTATTTCTAGCGAATAAAATGTGGCGACGCACTTTAGAATTTGCAGACGAGCTGGTGCGTTCGTCTGCCCTTGGCGTCACTTGGCATTCCCCGTAGTTCTAAGCACTCAGTATTCAGTACCCAGCAGTTGGCACTCGGGACTTGGTACAGCAGCGTCACAGCAGTTTTTCACTTCATTTACCCACCAAGTATATTGTCGTTTTAATTATAACAAACAGACATTCAGGCGAATGGTTATCCACTTGCTTCTAGCCTGCCACGGGTTAGTACTTATGGGGCTGCTTACTTGCGTTCTGGGGGAACTGCAACTGCATTCAACTTAATTTATGATGAACTTCCTTATAGAGCCTTGACATGATAGATGGCCTTTTGTTATGAGGAAATTCTCTTTTGCTCTTGTGCGTTTAAGCGGAATTCTTGTAGCTAAATTGTTGGAATAATCAGTTTGGCGGGATTCGTTTTTTTTTTTTGCTAATAAAACTCGTCTACAAAGCAGATATTGGCGTACAGAAACATTCAAAAACAAAAAGCAAAAATAAAACAGTAAAGTGGTTGCTGAAAAATGCTCAAGAGAATAATCTGCATAGGTTCTGAGAAATTATTTGTTACCATCTGCTTGTTCATACTGAATCTCCCTCAATGAAAAAAAATATGTTTTCAAGATTTCTTTGAACACGAGGTGGATAATAAAACTAACAATTTTTGGAAGCCCATACCTTATCGCCTCCTCCTCCTCCTTTAAGTACTCCATATAGGAAATCAAATGATATTCCACACTTTTCACATAACGTCTGTGTGAAACCAGTACAATTGGGCACTTTACAACGAATTATCTTCTCTCCCATACTGGCCAATGGCTGGTTTGATCCTGTCGAACTTCCTTAGGCGGTGCGTCTTGAGCAGGGCCTTTGGTTTTTTTTTGCCTGAAGACCTTGCTCAACATCTGATGTTCTTTTAGTCGACCTTTGTTTGATGCCCATCTTGCTTAAATTGTCAGATCAACCAGTTTGACACGGCGGTAGAGTAGCCACGCATTTGCCATAATTATGTCAAGAAGATGGTAAAACAAACGCATATACCAAAACTTACTTCTTAGTAAAATTTTGTGCCTAGCAATGTTATCCATCCAAATGCTATCCACCAAGTCCACGCCACCCATATGACGGTTGTATTCGGCTACCACAAATGGTCTCATATTGAATATGTGTTGTAGATAATTGTAGAACATTGGATGTAGGGTTCTTAAATGCAAAATTTGACGCCAGTGAAACAACTTTGTTGTCTTTCCAAGCAGTTGTTGAAATAGGAATCCCATTGTGATCGTCAACAAACTGAACTGAAGTACCCATGGGCTGTTTTGTGAAAAAGGATTCGTCAGGAAGCCTACAATTCGGAACTTTATTTCTTCTCACTCTTCCAAGACTATGAATGCCTTTCCTAGTCAAAAATTCGATAAGCGGCAAGAAGGTATAATAGTTGTCGAAGTAAAGCCTTTAGTTGCAATTGCTTGGTATTTGCCTCGCTAAAGGCACAAGTACATTTGAGGCAGCACCCAATAAATCTCGAATCTGTAGCCAAAGCCACTAACCCCGCTCAAAATAAATAGTTTGTGTTAGAATACTTCGAGCCCTGGTTGAGCACATCTGCCCATCTACAGCATAGTACTTTCCCAGGGCAGCTTTTAAAAAGCGTTCATTGAGCCTTCCAATTAGTGGTCTTATCTTTTAAAGCCTATCACTTCCGGGCTGGGTGTAAGGCAAAATTTTGGAATTGTCATTGAAGTGCAAATTTTGTTGCAAACGCGCAAAATTTTTTAGCGGAATAGTTTCTTCTGTGAAAAAATAAGTAAAAAACTGGTATGGCGTTTTCAATTCCAGGAGTTCATTTGGAAGATCCTCGTTGCCTAAAAAATTAAGCTGATCTAGATTAAGTTCAAGATTTTTTTCCTTCCATATAACATTAGCTTTTGCGGCTGAGGTGGAGGAGATGGGACAATAGGCTGATTCAAAGTTTCTGGTGGTGGGGGATTGTCCGATTCGTTCCTTGATGAGCTTTTTTCCTGGAGGTCAAATGTAGGATCCTCATTACATTCATCGGACGAAAAATCAAGTTCGTCTTCACTTTCGCACCATGAACAGATTATTTCCTGCAGCTCTTGGTCAATTAGAACCAACCAACTGAGACACGCATAGAAATGCGACGAAGACTTATCATAGGAAACCGACAGTTCTGCTTACAAATATAAAGGGTCCGCCATCTAACGTTTTTTTTTCAACTAGTGCTTATTTCGTGAATGGTAACACTTAGCTCATGTCTGATTTGACAGATAATTAGTTTTATCCTTCCGCTGAACGAATATGGTTGTGTATACGCTTGAACAACGCTGGAAAATATTGCGACATTACTTTGAAAATCATGGTAATGTTGCAGAATGTGTGCGAAAATTGCGTACGGATTTTGGAAGAAGAGAAGCACCGTCAGCTCCGTATGTTCGTTATCTTGTGAAAAAAGTGAAAGAAACTGGCATCCTCATCGATAAACCAAAGCGTGAAAAGCCAAAAACAGTGCGTACACCCGAGAATATTGCTGCTGTGGCAGAAAGTGTGCGTGAAGCGCCATCAACATCAATTCACCGTCGTTCTCAACAATTAAACATTTCGGAGACATCATTGAGACTAATTTTGCATAAAGACCTTGGTATGACGCCATACAAAGTCCAATTGGTTCAGGAGTTGAAGCCAGCTGACCATCCAATGCGTTTTCGCTTCGCTAAGTGGGCCTGCGATCGACTTAGAGAAGATGCCGATTTTGCCAAAAAAAATCATCTTTTCAGATGAAGCTCATTTTGATTTTGGCGGGTATGTAAACAAGCAAAATTGTCGCATTTGGGGCACAGAAAACCCGCACGCATACATTGAAAAGCCGATACACCCAAAACGAGTCACTGTTTGGTGCGGATTTTGGTCCAGAGGCATAATTGGACCATTTTTCTTCGAAAATGAGCAAGGCGTGGCCGTTACAGTCAATAGCGATCGTGAACGAATTTTTGGTCACAAAAATTGAAGAGGAGGATATTGGCAACATTTAGTTTCAACAGGACGGCCGAAGCTACACTCGATGTTTTGCGCCCTGTTTTTGAAGATCGCATTATCAGCCGCACAGCTGATGTCGTTTGGCCACCTCGGAGCTGCGATTTGACACCGTTGGACTATTATTTGTGGGGTGCCGTAAAAGATAAGTGTTACGCCGACAAGCCAGAGACAATTGACGCTTTAATTTTTCTTACAAGCTCTGCCATTTTGTTATTTTTTTTGTTATAATTGGCCCGCGCACAAGGGATTTTGTGTACCCTTAAGATGTTTGCACATATCGTGGGCGAGGGGAAGTTAGGGAGGGAAAAAAGAGAGAGATACCTATGTGCGTTTGTTTTAAATGTTTGCAAGTTATAGTGACTAGGAAATAAAGAGCTCGTCCATAAGCAAATTGTACGGCTTAGGAACGAATCACGATATTTCAGAGTACGTCTGAAAGTGGGCTTGAGGGTATACTGATTGATGAGCATGCATAGCGAGACGGGTGTTACGGTTAAAAGTTAGAAGGAGTGGAATGCTACTGGCAATTTCGGTGGAGCACTGGTGTTGTAAATAGCGATACAACAAGGTGAGGCAGGAGACATTACGTCTGTGTTCGAGGGTGTCGAATGACTATGTAATATTGTCATCACCTATGAGTTTTATCGCTCAGTTTTGGATCCTGTCTAGCAAGTGCAACGAGGTCTTAGTAGCATCTGACCAGATGTGAGCATTGTACTCCAATTTTGGGCGGATAAACCCCTTATATATTGAGGCCAGATCAGAGGGGGTGAATATTTCTTACATCGCTTGAGGAAACCTAGACATTTCGCAGAGTTTTTGGCGACACCGAATATGTGGTCATTCCAACGTAAACTGTCATTGATACACATACCGAGAATGAAAAGCTTCTCGGTTTCGACGATGCAAGTGCCATTCATGGATAATGGCTGGGTGTTCAAATTTCGCTTTAACGGCAGCAGAAAGCATTGTGTTTTGGAAGCATTAAATTCTATTCTGTTAGTGGTTCCCTAATTAGTTATGCTGTTAATATCATAATTTAATGAGCTTAACATACGCTGGCGTTCCAGTTCTACAAACGATGAGCAGGAACGTGAGTCAGGGAACGAATATGATAAGCAGAGAGTGCTGACGTTAAGAGATAGTTGATCGTTGATGAAAATTAAAAAGAGTGTCGGAGACAGAACGGTACCTGGAGCACACCAGCATTTATTTTGGGAGCATCGGAGTTGAAACTATCAAAGACAACTTGAATTTAACGCTCCGCAAGGCAATTTCTAATCCATTGAAGAAGAGAGTCATCGATCCCAAAAGAACGTATTTTGAACAAAAGAGAATATTGCCATACTCTGTCAAATGCTTTAGAAATATTAAATCGCCGGATTGGTGTAGACTTTGGTTTCACTTTTCGGTGAGACTTGCCATCAAATCACCAGTGGACCTGTTGCTAGGAAAACCGTACTGCCGGACATTGAGAAGTTTTCGCGTTTCGCGATATATCATGCGCTGACGACTTATCAGCGTTTCCATGACCTTGCAGTGCAATGGGCCTGTAGTAGGAGAGAGAAGAAGACTCGCCTTTTTAGGGACGGGCTGGACAAATGTTGTTTTCCATCTGCTCATAAAGACTCCTAAAGGGTAGGATTGATGAAAAAACTTACGCAATGGTTTTGCCAGCGGGGATGAACACCTCTTCAGAAGAAGGAGAGATATACCATCTGGACCAGCGGTTTTATGTATATTAAGATCTTTAAGTACTCCTGCTACTACACGAGACCGAAAGTGGATTCGTCCCATTGGAGATTCGACACACTCAAGTGTAGGCGGAGGCAAAGCACAATCTGGAGAATGAGGCAGAATTTTAAATATTTTTGATGACCGACCAAAAGCTTTTACTACCTTTGGGACATTGTAGTATTTTTTGCCTCAATTCTTGGTCATATTGAAATTTCACGCGTTTGAGAAAGACGTTGCAGACAGTCCTCGCTCGTTTGAACGTCGTAATTAAATTGATAAGAGAAAAGAGAGATGTACATGGTCTTCAATCAACAAGCCTCTCCAATAGATCCCCCGCCAGCTGCCTCCAGTGCCGAACTCCAAGGTACGAGTTGTTTAGGTCCCCTTTCACTTGCGTGCACCACTTGAGATCTGCGATGCGGTCGTCCTCTGCTGGCAGTCCTTCAGGGTTGGACTCGTAGACTCTCTGGATCGGAGCTGCGGGGTGCATTCGCTTAACATGGCCCAGTCTTCATTGGATCCGCCACTATGCAGCTCATACAGTTCGTGTTTGATCAAAAATTACAAGTAATATTTTTTTCTCGAAAGCTCCAAGTGCTTATTATTACGCTTCCGACAAGGTCAGCGAGTTTTGCACGATTCTTTCTAGACCGAAGTTAAAAACGTAACATGACAGCGCGTCGCCTTAAGTTAAACCGAAGGTCTCGGTTAGATCATCACCGACCTTGATGGAGTAGCTATAATTCTCCATAGTCATCCTGCATAACATGGCATGTCGAATTTTGACTAGACGAACAACACAATTAGTAGAGGCTAGAGGCTACCCACACCGTTTAGTCGCGCCTTCAATTTATAAACAAAAAAATGCTCCAGGCGGCAAGATTTTCTTTTCCTGGTTGGTCGCCAGATTGGAGACAGAAAATTTGGAAAAGAACGTGTCTGTACCGTGTTTTACTCTTGTCTCGCATCTCCATCAATGCTCATAGTGTACTCATGTGTATGGACATTGAACCATAATAAGGTAGAATACTCTAAGCAACACACATTTGAAGACCATCCTTACATTTCCATATAGTTTTTTTTTTATTTTTTTTTATTTCATGGCATTCCATTTTTCTCTGAATATTTAAAAATTATCCAGATGCATATTTGACTTCACCACTGCATATACATATGTAGGTCTTCCCCACTATTCTCGATAATTCATTTCCAAGAAATCCTAAAATCCGTCTAAACAGCTTTTCCTCAATTTTGAGATGTTTTCGTTGCTGCTATTGCATTTATTTTCACATCTCACATAGAACAAACCCTGCAACGGTTGCATTTAAAAATAAATCACTGAATCGCTAAACACCTCGTAACGATATTTCACTTGCTAATTTTCACTCTTGCTGACGTTTCTACAGTTAGATCTCCACAATACCTCTTCCGTATGTGCTTCGTCTAAAATTTGCAATAGGAACTCACCAACTGGCAAGACGCAAAAAGTTGTGAGAAAATTGTGTAATTGCAACCATCTGATAGAGTTTGTTCTAGATTCATTTCTTTTGATTTCTTTAAGTTCTAAAAATAAGCATGCATTCGTTCCCGGAAACCAGAGGTGAGCTGAGGGGCACCCATCTTTAAAAAGTTTCCTATTCACAATTCCCAACTTCTGTCTGGTCTTTTCCATTGACTCTAGTCAGTCTTGTACCCGATTATGTGGTGGGGGAAAAATATCATAAAATCATTAGACTTGTGCGTCCTCCTGGATGAGAGTATTCCCAACAGCGCATCAGTGCTGATGATGTATTAAGTGCGCGTCAATTGACATGAGGGATATGTTCAATACTAGTTTTTCAATTGGTTTCTTTCTCAGTTATTTTTATGTTTTTCTTGCTCATTCTATTACATATTGTGGACGTCGTAACAAAGGTTTAATGAATTTTGTATATCTCTTATCTTTTTAGGTAAGTTATCAACAGGTTTTGACGGAGCTCATACTTCAATAATCGACACCTGAGAAATGCCTGCAAACTCCAACAGAAGGTCTTTGGTAAATTATTGATACTCGTATAAACAAATTTTAACACTCACAACTTAACAAAGAACTTAAGCTACACTAACAGTGCTTGATGTTGGCATACAACGGTATATCGCGTGTTTGCGTTCTCTTTATAACAATCAGGTTAAGGAATTAATTATTAACCATTTGTGCTAACCAAAAACCAGGTTACCTGGTCTTCTGTTTATTCACCCCATAGATCACTATACCACCCACTTTGACACAATTTAGACATTTGCAAGCGACAGGTAGACACAGACCAGGAACTAGAAAGCAGTTATGCACACATACGAGTATATATGTATATCCACAGTCCAAGCCATAGCGCCATGAATTACTAATCAGGAAAGTTCAACGGACCATTTAAAATAGTGCTTTAGCCATCAATCCTAAATTTCCAATTCATTTCAAGTCGTACAGAGATGCTCTTGAAGTGGTGAAAAGATTATGCCGAACTATGGCCTATTGCCTGGCCTTTGAGGGTAATTGAGTGGTTTTCAGATCTGTTATACAATAATCGTGAGCATCTATTCGGTGCTGCTTAAACTGATGATTGAGATACGAGTATCTGTATACGAACACTGTTGTATTCACTTAATGGTTGGATCGTTAGGGTAATGCTCGTAAAAGTGTGCCAATAAATAGACAGTAGTGGGTGTCCCAATTGAACTATGTTCGTCTTGTGTAAAATTGCCAAACTAATTGTCCTTTTTTTCTCTAACACTTTTTGCAGAAAGAGTACGGGGCATTGATGTGGTGTGGAATGTGGTATTGTACAGAAATATTTAATGAATGCAGCCGTAATTAGTCAGAAATAAAATTCCGATTTGGATGGTGTTGAACTTATGTAAGTTTTCTAATGAAATGTAGGTTTTCTCGCAACATCATCATCATTAGAGAGGTACGTTTTGTAGCTGCTGGATAGCTATGTATCTACGTTAAGCTTATGCTGAATCTCATTGTGTACTTACTTAGATGGCGGTGCAGTTCCGGGTGAACCTGGTCCCCAATTAACAAGCCTCTTCAGCTAGCCCGACCCTTAGCTAATTCTCCAGTTGCGCACTCCAAGTCGGTTGAGGTCTACTTCTACTTGTGCTATCCATCTCAGCCAACCCTGTCAACGCAAACGGGACCGAGTATTTTCCGAAGAATTTTTCTCTCGAAACAACCGAGGATATATTCATCCGTTTCGATGGAGTCCATACTTCAGCGCTATAAATTAGGACTGGGATGATCAAGGCCTTATTTAGAGTTTGTTTAGTTGGTCGGGATGGTGCCCTACTACTCAATTGCCTTAGCTCAAAGAAACAGCGATTGACAAGAGTGATTCTTCGTTTTATTTCTACTGAGGTATTGTTGGTAGAATTGATAACAGAGCCAAGGTAGACAAAATCCCTCATTACTTTGATGTTCTGTTTAATTCGTCGATGTTCTGTGTCACTTCTTGTTGACAGCATTTCCAATTAAGTGGTTATGTGAATAAGCAAAAGAGAATCATTTGTGTAATTAGAACTCAGACAGAAAAATTCTGCGTGTGAAGGCATAACACTGACACGTAGATTTGGCTGTTGTAGAGTTTCAAGCACAGAAAAAAAATACTGTGAATTATACCTCGAATCACTCTGAGTGAAGAAAAAACTCTCCGTCCTATTCGGACTCCCACCCCTGGAGAGCGAATATTGAAACCAAACAAACCTGAGTTTCAAACCACTACAAAAAAATTTTCCTTTCTCTTCCTTCTACCTTTCCACCCGCGCCCTGGCAACAGTAAAAGGGTATCTAACCCCTTAGGCGCGCGTAAATTATAAAAAAAGCGACTGTTTCGTGCAGCATTTGCAGTGCAAAAGTGATTGGCCCTTAAATTTTTGAGGATGTCGACGGCGCTACTGTAACCGTAACTGGCTGGTGGGCGCTACAGACAGATGTTAAACGAGTTTTTTTTTTGCTGCAAGTTGCTGAATTGGGTCTCGAGCAGGACGTAGCAACCGCTTCTTCACGTAACTTCTTTCTTTGTGGCGTTTACCACAATAAACTACAAATCTTGAAAGCCAACATTGAAAAAGAAATCACCAATTTGGAGCCATATGTTTTGCGAGTAAGAATTCAAAATGTCATAAAACGAGCACAAATGTTCATCAACTCAGGAGGTGGCCATTTGACCGATGTGGTTTCCTTCAATTTGATGTTATCAATTTTACGCCTTCAAATAAACTTTTCCATGAAAACAGAGACCAAGTTTTTGCATTTCTAACCAATTGACTGCCAATTCACATTATGACATTACTTTTGCCCCACCTTGTGCTTCGTCTGGCCCTCATTGACCCTTAATCCCATCATCGCCGCTTCCGTCTCTATGCTCGTCTGACTCAATGATCAATACCATCGGTGTATGCGAGTAGTTGGACGGACTTTTGAAAAATTGTGCCTCTTGTGGGCGCGTGAGTTCTGTTTCATTCAAGAATATTGTTAAAGAAATCGCATGACTAAATCATCAAAGGTCTCGGTGAGTTCTTTACCAACAGCAGTGTCATCCTGCACAAACGGACAAGTGTATCGATTTGGAGCATTCCAAGATCTGCCGTAGTGTGAACAATTTGTCAATGGTGGACTTCCATGGCCTAACGCCACACTGATGTGAACCGATCAGGTTGCTGATGGATCTTGTAGGCGATGTTAAGATGACTGATGCCTCTGCAGTTGGCGCAGTTTAGAGGGTCTCCTTTCCTGAGGATCCGACAAATAAAACTACATCGGGCATACTTTCGTCCTACCATATTCTACAGATGAGTTGGTGTATGCTCCTTAATAAATCACCACCAGCCGTCTGCATCAGCAGTTTTGTTGTACTTAAGCTTAGATATGGCTATCTTCACTCCATCCAAGTCGGGTGGACGGAAATGCTGGCCTACATCGTCTAGGTTGAAAGGTTCATTCTGCCTGCCAGTTAACAGAAATGCTCTTTCCAAATGCTCATCATCGACTGTGACTCTACTCCCTGTCCGTGGCATGTTTTTTTTTTAACTTTTGGTATAACTTCCGAAACTCATTCCTGCAGTAGCGGAGAAATTAATTCCTTAGAGAAATCTTGAAATCGTGACTGAGGAACTGCAGAGTATCTTCGCCAGAGTGATCCTATAATCTTAAACTGACTTGTTGGCACATTAGATCTTAAGATGCTTAAGATCAGCAATTAAGAAAAAAACTCTGTTGAAAGGAATCATCGCCAGAGAACAGGCTTCCAAAGCAACTTAACTATCTGAACAGACCGAAAAAAGTTTTCGTGTGCGACATTTTTAAAAAGGCTGAAATAGGATCTCAATTTTTATATGAACAACATACTTTTCCTGAGTGGTAAAGGTGTGCTCGTTAACCTTATTTAATATGAATAATATATATTTAACTGTATAGAGAAAGTAAATTAAGTAATGAAGAGTTGCTGCTCATTTATTCGTGCCAGTGCCTCACAAAACTCGACAGTGTCCGTGGTTATTAAGGCTGACGATGAACATTTTACATTCTCACGCATACGCTCATTAATAAAACGAATTCGGTTGCGTTTGTTGATCGGATACCAGGTTTGTGGCATTATCTGCCTAGGAAAACTTGTCGCTGTTTATTTTAGATGTTGTTTTCAAGAGTGAACTGTCTTTTTTGAATGTCCCCTACCACTCTATAATTACTGAAAACAAAAGACAAATTCTACAAACTTATGAAGTACCACACGAACATTTATATGTGTTCTGTTCCTATACGAGTAGATACGAGTATGTACATATTGTTTTAACCCATTTTCCATTGCTGCTGGCAAAACAGATCAAATGACATATAGTAGTTTCCGAGAAGAGAACTTAAACCAACAAAGTGCCTACTGTCTTTGGGAAAGAAACTGCCACCACTTAACAAAAAATAAACTTGGTGACACCGATCTTCTCCAAGGTTCAAGATACAAGTATCATACTCGCGCACCTAAATACAATAATTTCGTCTGAACCATCTGTTTAAGTTTGCCGTGGGAACGCATATTTACTCGTACTCACAATGAGTTAGAAACAGAATTAAATTTATCAATCCACTTTAACATAATCTGACGTGGCTTTAACGACAAATTCGGAATCTGAAACCTAAACCTGAATCTAAACATCAACCTAAACAAGTATTCAACAACGTAGACAATAGTCGCAACTATTTCAATCTATCGACGCTGAATCTAACCGATTCTAACCGAAATCATGTATCGCTAAGCGTAGAAGAAAACCGATCATCATCTTGAGATCGTGGAGCAATTTATTACGCCATCGTGATTACATAAATTAAATCCCAATTGAGACCTAGCCGACAGTCCAGAGAAAAACGGTCACTCCGTCATCATGTTGGTCGCATTCGGAGATGCTCCGAAATGCTTTGGCAGATGCACTTGAGTCGTGATAACCTCGGGCCCTAATGCTCTTCCCTCTCAAGAGACACTTGACTCCAAAGAGCAGGCAATGAATTGTTGTTTATCATTCCGAACCCTGGACATACTCGTATATATGTACATACTAGTATGTATGTGGCCTTAGTGGAGGTTCATAAGAGGAACGCGTTCGTTAAAACTAATTTTTTTTTCGTCTTTCGAAAATAACGAGTTTGGTTGTTGTTTTCAGTTCTTGTTTATCTTTTCCGTTCCACCCTAACCATCATGATTGTGTTCTTTGTGATTCTATTTCGTATGAAATAGTTCTCACTGTAGGTGCTCGGCCTCTTTTTCTGTTGAAATTCCAAAGAAAACGAACAAAAAAACGCCGAAGATACATTCATAGGGTCTTAGCTTGGTGTGTTGGGATTATGCATTTGAAAACCGTAGCCAAGAAATTTCTGATGACAGATGGTGGCTTGTTCTTCGTTGCTAATTAAGGTTTCGGGTGTTCGCTTTTAAAATTGTGACATTCATTACAATGTGAGGTTCGTTAACAACTGATTTTCAAAGAAGAAGAAAACGCTTCTTAGGGTGTGAGTAACATTTAGTGATTTTTGCTTGATCTTGACATGAGAATTCATAACACCTGTCTAATGAGTAGAATTGCGAGTCGCTCACATTTTGTTTGTTTTCTTTGAATTGTGCGAAATTTCCTTTTTTCTGCACAAAGATCGGGTTGACAAATTTTACCTGGATTTCTTAGAAACATTTCCGAATCAATGGGAAAATTTTAACCAAATGCATACTTTCTTGAAAAGACTGCTTTCCTACCTGCACAGGTGCACAATTCGTTTTACGAGTAGGAGTGGGTACCGGATGCAAGTTGACATGTGAATGATTTATCTCAATTCGACAAGAGAAATTTCTAGCCAGGCGTTTAGCTCAGTCGCCTGCAGTTGCAGAAACTAAAAGTTGCTGAATGGCCCAATGTAATCGTTAGTTAAAGACGGAAGTATCTCTTTTTGAAAAAAATTATGTCCACATGTATCTTATCTCAGTACAATACTCTACTTCGTACACTTAATCAGTACTGTTTTTATTAAAATTTCGAAAATAACTTTCTCGTAAAACCAACTAAACGCTACCTGCCAGTTTGGAATGCTCCTTAAGTTGAAGTATTTTTGTCCATGTGTTCGATCAAGCTGCAGGCAATGAAGACGAGGGATGCGTTCTACAGTCCGGAACGCTACAATTGAAAGTATGCGTTTAGCGTGATTTGGTGCCAACTGCATCTGGATTCGCACACTAATCTGATTAAGTTCCATTTCCAACCGCCGCCGGTTATTTCATCATTCTTTCAACATATTTTGGACAAGATCAATTTACAGTTCATATATACTAGATCTTTGTGTTTAATCGATCGAATTTCACTCGAAAGACGTTGCCATCAAAGTCATTTTCGTTCACCTTTTATAAAACCCGTGCTTCGATTCGCAAGAGTGATTTTTCTCTTTACTACCTCAACGTTACGTATGTTACGGTGTAATGTACGAGCCGTTTCTTTGGGTATATTTTCTAATCGATGGCATCCCATTTACATATGTACATATGTAGTATGTCACTTTTGCCTCAATGCCCGCAAACATGCCTACACAAAAGGAAAACGCTGCATGAACTTGTTAGAAAGGTTGAAAGAAGAACGATAAACAATACAGACTGGCTGCTTTCCTTGACTTTGAAGGAGCCTTTAACAGTGTTAAAGTTTCCGCTATAAATAGAAACTTGAAAAATGTCAGTTAATCCGGCACTAACGAACCTGATACCCTGCATGCTCAGCAACAGGAGCATCAATGCAACACTAGAAGTACCGTACTAAGGGTGACTACGTCTAGAGGCACCCCTCAAGGAGGAGTGATACCACTTCTTCTGTGGACCCTAGCTATTACATTTATATTTCTGAACCTAAGACGTGATGGAATAAAAGTCATTATGTACGTGGATGATGTCGTTCTTTTGTCCGCTGGCCAGATCCTTCCCACAATCAGTGAAATCCGGAATTATGTCCATAGAATCCTCGGTGAATGGGCCAAGTTCTGTGGACTGGGAATCAATCCGCAAAAAACAGAGCTTGTCCTATTCACACTTAAAAGGATAATTTAACAATTTTACCTTCGCTCCATAGATAGGACAGCCCTCCGACTATCCAACAGTCCTAAATGTTGAAGATCGTGCAAGGAAAGCAGTGATTTTTTTCTGCATCTGCAGTCGTATATTTGAGAGAAGTTATGGATATACACAGCTATCGTCAAACTCACAAATAAAACTAGTAACCTTAAGTCAATAGCAATAGTACAGAGTCATGAAATGAGAACGACAGCGGGACTAGAAACTGTACTTGGTCTCCTGTCAAGTCAAGTCAGCTTAATGGATGGAAACGAAATCCGGAGGCCATGCCCCAATCCTTTTAAGTGAACTGACTTTGAAATACCATTCGCCTGTATATTCTCAAGCAGAGAGGCATGGGACAAGAGCCAAATTGCAGGACACTCGATATCCATTTTAACGTATGGATCAGGGATGGAGATAGGAACCGGTGCTGGAATCTTTTCCGATCAACTGAACCTAAGATGTCCATGTCGCCTTAAGATTACTGCAGTGCTCTCCAGGCTGAGATATTGGCGATAGCAGAAGCGGGCAGACTTACGACAATATTGGCAATATCCCACGAGGCTATTACCGTAGGCATCTTAGTCATCGCTGCAGTCGATATTAAATCAAATCGTGTGAAGCGGTGTCGTGAAGAGCTTTAGGCTCTTTGTGTTAAGCTCTGCTTGGCCCCTGGCCACAAAGAAGTGGTAGGCAAGAAACACACAGACGAGTAAGCTCGAAAATAATCTTCCTTTGATAGAGAACTGGCGGATAAAAATATCAAACCTCCATTCTCCAGCTTACGAATCCAAATGGAGAAAAATATACAAATCGAAGCCAATGAAAGGTGGAAAAACCTACCAACCTGAACCAGTTATGCTTTGGAATTCCTCGAAATGTCCGATCCTTCGAGCCTTCAACCATCTCGCTATAAAAGATCATCAATTTAGCCTCAGCCCACTTTAGGACGTACTATAGAATATCGTCAGTCTTTTCTAAGCCTAAGTCATTCTTATTGAATGAACTTCCGAGCTCAACCGATCTAGTCATTACAACCAGCAAACATTCGAAACCAACCTACATAGGTAAGGTGTAGGGGAAATAATAAAAAACTTGATCCGTAATTTCGGCTTGTACAATTTATATTTATTTGCTTCGTCCTGTAAGTATGACTGCTTGCCACGAGTACAATTGAAAGATAAAAAGATCACAAAGGCCTAGAAGGAAAACCAAGCGGAAAAAGCGAGAAACAATTACATAAAAGGAAAGAGCAAAAACGATGTTGGCCAGAAGGGCATCCAACTGTCAGATATCAAAATGCAGAGGTGCTGTCCAGGGATGGCACCGATCTTAGACATAAAGTATCTCTAATTTTTGACTCATCTTACTTCTTAAGCACGCAAATTATAAAAAGTAAAGTAAGTAATTGTACCTTGGTTACAACAGATCGGCCAAATTGTTTGCTACCTCTTAAGTAGTCTTTGTAGCAAGGTTGTTGAAAAATTTCAGAAAAAAACTTTGGAATGAAAGTGTGGCGGAAGATTCGAAATTGTTGGTTTCTGTCCAATCTCTACGTAGAAAATATTGCTAAAATATCTCGGCTATAACCCGTATACGATCCATCTGGGGCATTATCTAAAGCCACGACGCAGTTGGACTCAACATTAGCTCGCGAATTAGCCTCTTGACCACATTGAATTCGACTTTTATTTCTATCGATATAGTGTCATAGTGCCCATCAAGCCACTGATTTACTGAGAATTCGATTCACTTTATACAGGGAGGCATATGTCCAAAGCCGACGGCGCTACTGTTCTGGGTAGACTAGGGCGTCATCTAACATGCCTCTTCAGCTAACGCGGTCCACCTAAGATTAGATCCTTCTCTACCGCGTTGTCCCTCTATGTAGTAGTCGAAAACCCTCAGGCCGGAACACTGGTGTCCATCCGCTTTCGTTGTACTGGAATGATCAAAGTCCGTTTTGATTGCTCGAAAGGTGAATTCTGAGCCCAACGAAGCAACGGTTAGTAAGAGTGATTCTTTAGATGATCATAATTAAGATCCCTTACTACCTCAAAGTTATAGCTGCCCATTACGTCATGTTGCCAGCATATACTTTGTTCTTCTTTCGTCGACAGTTAAACCCATCTTTGCCGCTTCTGCTTCAATATAGTAGACAATGCCGTCTGCATATGCGATTAACTGAACAGGTTTTCCAAAGATATGAAACCTCTAGAGTTGGCTTTACAAGTTTCGCACAATTGTTTCAAGAACGATGTTGAAAAAGTCAAATGGCAGCGCATCGCCATGTTTAAATCCTTCTGTCAAATTGGAGGTCTGGGTTTTGTCATTACTGGACGTCGTCGTCGTCCTGCACAGTCGAATAAGTTTGGAAGAGATGCCAAAATAGAACATGGCTTTGTACAATTCATCTCTATAAACGGCGTCATGGCTTTGAAATATCCAAATGAAGAGGTGGTGTGTATCGGTTCGATACTATTGGATTTTTTCCAAGATCTGATCACAATGGTTAGCAGGTTTTGGCTATATCCACATCCGTAACTTGACTACAGCAAGATAATGGTCCGAAACGATGTTAGGTGTTCGGAACGATGATACACCCAAAACACTTTAGGAGTGCCTTTCGTCTATTGCAAAATGATAAATTTGGTTCACAGTTTGTTCATTTCATATCGACCTGTGGAAATCGTGTGACATATATTGCCTACGCCCCGCTGTATTTTCCGGCCGTACTACGAAAAATGCCCACTGTGCCTAGCCTGGCAATAAAATCGCAAACGATGTCTTATTTAGAGCATTTCTCTAAAGTTTTGTCGAGGAGGTCGTAGAGCTTTTGTTGGCGGTTGCATCTTTTTTGCAAATTACCGTTTAGCGTTGGCTTTCATACCTAAATCTTAAGACTTGCTCTCTAAGTCTGCTTAAAAATTTCATTAGTTGGACTAGCCCAACATTGACTCACTGCAATTATTACACTCGTTCTCATAAAAAAATTCAAAAAGATCTCGGTAACGTATATCTAGTTTCGTAAGGCATTCTTTCAGTATATAGTAATAAGGTAGGAAGTCTTTAGGTTTATTTTGTTTGGGTTAATGTACGCTTTGAAACTTTTTCGGTCAAAATTCAGCATTAGTGTTTTTTCCTTACAGCTTGTCTTAAACTCTGAGTGTTATGTCAGGTGCTGGTCATTCTTAAATTCATTCACGAGGATGTGATTGGTATTCAAACCTAGAAAACGAATTGTCTCTCAAGAACCGCTCCGATAATATTATATAAAGTCAAATGCCAGTTGGTCGGAGTTGATTGGAACACCATGGTCGGTCCATAGACGTTTCTCCTTTTCGGGGCTTGTATTTGCTTTTGAACCCTGTCTTATCTGTTCTATGTCTGTGAGAAGAAGGCTTCTCTTAGGTACATACCATATCCAACTCGGAAGGCAAGGTCCTTCATTGGTCCATTCGCACTTAAGAAGCCAAATATACCAGAAACACATGCTATTCTGAACAACAGATAGTCCATTGTTACTGCAACTGTTAATACCACCGTCGTTGTCATTCAGGCTCATTTTCCGCTACAACCTGAATACCAGGATTATAGATTGTGGTTTGCTTCTTCACACGAAGCCCTTCAGTCAATCAAGGCTTTATGCCACGACATACCTCATCCCGTGGGGATTATTCCATCTCCCGAACTCTCAGCAAATAAAAGATAATGTTTTGGAATACGTTTTTCAATTCACCGGGAATGACAATTTCCTTATTTATTTCCTTCCGAAATGAATAAATTTATTGAATTCTACATAGCAATATTCGTGGTACAATGCGGCTAATTAAATCATTCCAGCTGTCATGTCAAGTAAACGTTAACGCAATTTCTCCTTGAAATTCTCTGGCTGAATTCCGGAATTTCCTTCAATTAGTTTACGCATTTTGACAAGTGAAAATGAGAATGACTAATGCGTTCCCCAATCTGGTGTCCTCCTGGGATCATCCGTTTTTATTTTGTTCCCTTCATTCTTTCTCCACTGCCTGATTTATTTTCATTACTCTAAGCGTAGATGACCCTTTTTCTTTTCTCTTTCCCTTCGTGTTAATGAGAGGCAATTGAATTGCGGATTAAGTGTCACTTGATTGTGATTACGTCTTTTACCTGAGTACGTGGTGTATAGATACCTTTAACGAGGGTTTCCTCCTTATCCGTAAAATGGATATCTTACAAATTTCCTCACACGCCAAAAGCACTCAACACTGATGCCAATTTGAAGCAAATGTGAGTGCGATGAGGTAGATTTTATTTTTAAAAATAAAATCCACTTGCCTCTGTTTACATGCTTCACAAACTTTGCTTTTATACGCAATGCGAAAACGCGAACGTGATAATCAAATCGGTAAAATACAAGAGAAACAGCTAAGGGTGGATTTCATATGGGTACTTGTGTGGGAAATAAAATTGCTCAAAGTAAGCAAGAAACGATTTTTGAGAAAAACATTATTTGCGGTTTTCGGTTTCAAAAAATGCGTTAGATATCATGTTTCGCAGATTGTACGAAATGCAAACATCTGCAAACATTGTGGGAAATTTATTTCATGATGACTCTCTTTGAAGGCTATAAATTAATTTGAGGTACGACGGCACATAAATCAGCCCGGGTATTGGATGTTTTCACTTGCAACCCAAATGGATTGACTGTTTCCATATTGAAAACTAATTGACACCAAGTATACAGGGATATGCTGGGTTTGGTTTCGATTTTGATCATTATGGGTAATAAAGGTGATTTCTTGTCTATTTTTCCTTCGAAATTGTTTAAAGAATGACAGAATTGCTAAAGTTAAGTAGGACCTACTCGTATATCAAATGGAGTCGTAAAAGCTTATTGAGACTGTATTGCTATCGATAATTGTCTTTACCTATTTTGTAACTACTGTGATTCATGGTCAACTTAACCTTTAAACGACAGAGTTGTAACATTCCAGAAAGGTCGAGGTCTCGACCCTGTGGAAGAGGAGGAATCTGCGAATAACCAACTTGTTAGTGCTCACCCTAAATTCAGATTAAAGCAATAGATAGAGGAAGCTGTTCAAGACCTAGACAAACAAACAAATAATCAAATGTTTGCTAGCGGTTGACTCACCATGGTCGAAAGCCGAGCTACAGGGACTATCTAATGGAACCAGAAAACTTCTAAATAGATCAATTAAAACTTGGAGCCGACTGGAATCTTTACAGATCGGAGTAAAAAGAAGCGTATTCGGATTTCGAAGGGTGTCTCATACAAAGTCCGAGCTCTTGGCGAACAATAAGACAAGCCTTTACCGAAATCAGAAAAGTTGGTCATACCCAAGAGTTTCAGACTTATGAGTATGCGCATAACTTCTTTGCGAATACAAAGCTAATTCTATCCAAGATGCTACACTCCTACCATCATCAATTCAAATCTGGTAGTTGAATTGAAGGTGAACTCGACAAGAGTCCTCAGTGTTCATTTTTATTGGCTTTGAGGGTACTTTTGACAGCGTAACTCGGTCCGACAACTCGACGTGGACGAAGCACCAATATGAGATTGTGAGGTAAAACGAGGTTCCCCACAAGGCGGCATCCCGTCTCTCATGTTACTATACTCTGCATGGTAATCGACTCACTACATGACGCTCTCAATAGTTATAGCTTCTATGCTCGGGCATATTCTGATGAATTAGCTGTCGTGTGCCTGGTGACGTGATCGGGGATTGATGCTCTAGAAATGGGTTTCAAGTCAATCAACTCAAACTTGAGGTTATTCTCTTTACGAGAAGGAGAAATCTGGCAGGTCTGACTCATCTAGAGCTTAAAGGCACCATCGCCAGTTTCTTTAACTGAGCTAAGCATTGTGTCATCCTGTCATCCATGGATCTAAGGAAGCTTTCGGGAAAACATGGTGTTTGTCATATATCGGTTGTCTGCTGGAAATAGTTTTCGCCAAAATACGTGAATGGCTCCAGACTCCAGACGCACTGATAAATCTGCCTCCCCTTCATATTCACATCATGAGCCTTACTCTCAAAGCCGTCTTCCTTTTAAAAGAAAGTTTTTAGTACAACATGCACCGGAGATTTGAATATGTCGCCTTCTACAATGATAATGAACTCCGGTTGCTGCAGAAATACGAAAACGACGTTTCCCGTGCCCAAGAATGCCTTCGAACGGATTCTGTTCTGGAGGACAACAGCGTTAGATTTCATTCTTTGTTAGGAAAATTTGCATCTGTCTTCCTGGCGGAGATATACGCAAACCTGATGGTGGTGAACTATATTGTGAAGAAGGCAACGAAGTATCGACATCTGTACTGATCTGAGCTTAAAGCTTTGCGACCACCAAGCTACTCGTAGTTCGGAAATGCAGGACTTCACTGTACGCAGTCGGAAGGCTGCATTAGGTCTTTCTTGGGGCGCAAGGTATTGTGGGATCACGGGAAACGAAATCGCCGATGAACTTGCTCGGCAAGGCTCAGAGGAGAGTTATTCAGGACCCGAACATGTGTTACTACTGCTTGCGTTCTGGATTAGGGATTCCATTGACAGTTGGCTTAAATAATCCCAAAGTAGACTCAAACAATAATCGAAACAGCAGGTTTTTAGCGGATTTTAACCTTGGTTATTTCGACTCTTGATCAATTTAAGGTTGTATATAGGTTTTTGGTAAACAATTTTTGAATGAGGAAAATTAGATAACTTTTGACAGTTATAAGCTGCATGCTTTTTAATATTTTTTAAGACTTCCTCGTTTTAGAGAGCTCGGCAAATAAGTTTTTTCTTTCTTATACGCCCTATTTCTATACCATGCGTAGAAGAAAGTCTGCAAAAAACTTCTGTGTTACTTTAAATAGCTTAAGTACTTCTTTGGATACTGGACCGTGAGCTGTAATAAAATGTCACCTTGCCCAGTTCGTACTCATTCTTTCTATCACTCAAAACTAGTGTGCATTCTGTCACCACCATCATGTCTACCATGTAGCTGATTTTCTTGACACTAAGCAAACCGACCAAGTACTTATTGATGTAAGACTTGTCTCCATTTTATTGGAAAATCCCGCTTTCAAATGTGCAAAAGTAGACTGAACAAAAAGCTTAACATTGGACATGTAAGGATAGCTAAAATGGCTTGAGCCTTCAGTGAGCCCGGTATTCTCATATATACCACCGCCTTTCACTCAACTCCAACACACCATGAATCAATGCCGTAGAATCTTTATGGAAGTACACGAGAAAAATGTGGGCTACCAAACTCCCCAGTGACAAACTTTTGAAATTACTTTGTTCAAACGTTCCCGGAAAAGCTAAGTGTGAAACTCTCGTTTGGCCCACAAACAGTGGTTTACTATTATACCGCAAATTAGCAGTTATCAGAGATGACCAAAATCTCAGTTCTATCAACGTATCCTTTCTGGTGGCGAAACATTTATTTATGAGTACGACATGCAAACCTGACATCAAGCGAATGAATGGCGTGCTTCAAGTGAATCAAGACCGAAGCTCACTACCAGTAAGGAGTAGTATTTTAGCAATGGGAAAATGTGTTGATTATGCGGGATTTCTCTCTAAAAAGAACACAAATACCATCCAACAGCCAACAAATTCACCTAATAGGTAACGTGTGACGTTTTTCTATTCCCCCGACTCAAAGCACCGCTTCGGAGAACGCGCTTTAACAGCCGAGATGGAATAATGGAAGAATTGCTGGGTGCATAAAAGGATCTAGCGAATCTCGAGTACCAAATGTTTCCAGGGGTGAACAAAACACTTACACAAATGCGTTGTAGTCAATAGGGATTATCTTAAAGGAGACAATATCGATTTATATCAATATCGAACAAATTCCGGGAACATTTTGAGGTAGGATTAAGATAGGAGAGGCATACTGAAGTCAAATAGTAAAAGGCAAAAAGACAGATTCTTCTAAGGATGTTAAGAAAATCCAAAAGTCGCGCTCTAAGAGTCTGAAGTTGTGTAAAAAGGCGAATTAACTGAAAACTGGCCTTCAATTCGAACAGTATTCTTTTGTCTTAGATTTACAGAGAATTGTAGATGTATTTTACCAGCATGCATTGCTAGCTTTTGTTTGGTTGACATGAAGTAGAGGGTAGGTTTCGCAGAAAGATATTCCTCATCATGGCCGAGGTCAGGTTGGCGCAATAGCTTAGAGGCTGAAAAAGAATAAGACCGCCGCTTATAACATGCTAACTGTGGAACTACACGTATTCAAAGCTGAAGGTGATAGGGAATTTTCATAAATACATCAACAGAATCTGAGAATATAAATGCTTTCGCAAAGCTATTTTCCTCATCTAAACGAAAGGAAATTTCTGTTGCAAATACTCTCATGGTCATCGAAATTCTAAACATTTACGATCTTACGCCTATGGATCAAATTTTCACTCTCAGTCTAAAGCCCTACAACGCGATGACTGATTTCGTGATTTCCCTAACACTGATTGAACCTAGCGATCAGAACACTGAACTCAAAACTCATTGCTTAAGAGATCAAGTTAATGGTCAGCCCCGAATGTTGGACGATAAGCCGGAAAACACAGAAATATCGGTGTAATTCGAGAAATATTCATTCCGTGGCATATTATGTAACATAGGTGCTGTTAGCGAGAACGAGGTATGAAAAAGCTATAAACTATGTTTATGCTAGATTGTACTTCATCATCTAATGAGAGTCCCTGATCGCTGGCAATAGTACAGAATTGTTTTTGGATTGAAATATATTTGATGTCATTAGTTTTGAAACATGGCATAATCCAAATATCCTCCGGGAACCGTGAAGTTCCGTCGATATACCAGCAATTTCACGTCTAATGTCTTCGCCCAGGTCGTCTTAAGTTCCTGTTTTGGTTGGGATAGACCAAAAACTTAATATATCCCGTGGATATAGGCCTTGCTGGCCATATTACGATCATCGAACTTTGTCTTCAATAAGTCGATTGTGGCACGCGCTGTACTATCACAATATTTATATAACCTTATTATAGAGTGGGAACCTGCATGGCGATTTACCGGGAAACTGCTGACTGTGCTATATCGTGAATTGGGCCAACAGCGCAACAATCCAGTTCGTAGTAAAGTGCTTGACTTACCTTCTAGTTGTGGTCCCCGGTAACTGCAGGAGTAAACTCTTACTCATGCATGCTAAAATGCCGCGGGCATCCTCATCTATTAGCATAATACTGACCTACGACGTCATATTGCTTCCAACCCAACACGGAAGATATATTATGTAGCGAGCAAACTAATAGTATCGGATAGAAATGGACTCACCGTTGCTGACCCTTGCAAACAGAGCGTCTTGTGACAATCTTATGACATGCCCCTACGGAAGACAAGACCGACCCCACCAAAGAATACTTCTATGAGCTCCTCGACAAGACATATGAGCAATGTCCGAAGTATTATTTTAACGAGGGGATAGAATACCAGTGGCACTGCTAAGAAGCCTGTAGATATGAAAATGGAAACCTTTGAATAGAGCCTCATTATGGAATATGGGAAAACTTTTTCTGCAGACTGCATAACGGCGAAGTAGACCAATATTCCGCCATCAGGCAAAGTAGACCGTTCAACTTAGAGGATGATAGCCAAAACTTCCGTCCACCTGGCCAAAGTTAAATAATAAAAGCTGATATCCCACAAAGCGGCTGGACCTGATGGCTTAGCGGCCGAGGTATTCAAAGCTACTGGAAATAGCTGTGGAGAGCATACAGATCTGGTTGGTAGAGTTTATGCGTGCTGAATGGAATCTCAGTATCGTTTGCCCGATCCACAAAAAAAAGAGATCCTCTCAACTGCGCCAACTATACAGGTATAAATCTTCTCAGCATCGCATTTAACATCTTATCTGTCATATTGTGTGAACGTCTGATACCCCTAGTCAACAACCTGATTTGCCAATATCAGTGCGGTTTCAGACCACGATAGTCCATAATTGACCAAATCCTTACACCGGCAGTTCCTTTAAGGAAGTCAAAAGTCCAAATCTATACCCACCATCTTTTCCTCGATTTAAAGGCCGCATATGACAGCATTTATAGAGACGAGCCATGTCTAAGTTTGGTATTCCAGCCACGCTAGTCCGTCTGTGCAGAATTACTATTGACAACGCTCGGTGTTTCGTCAAGGTCTGTAACGACTTAATCGAAACCTTTGAAAGGTTTATATTTGAAAGATTTGTGCGGATCTTACAAGCGAACATTGGAGGCACAATCTTTTAAAAGTCTCTGCAGCTACTGGTCTACGTAACGCGCTGTCGTCAGTGCGTTGGCCAAACCAAGTATACGCTTTAAACAAGAACGGACACTTAATATCGACGAATTGATCAAAACGTCATATCGACACCTTCATGAAACTTGGTGCTATATATGTACATACTCGTACATATCTTTTGATATAAACTATTTCTGTTTCGATACACCAAGTTATCAAGGGCACTATGTATCTATACCCCAATGCCGATATAATCGGATTTCAAATATACATATATGCATGTATCTGACGTGACTTCAGAAACGAACATGAAGTTCTTATAAAAACAAAATCGTCCAATGAAATCCCATTAAAGCTTTAAGGCACCTAAGGTGAATAAATCCGGCGTTCCTCCTAGACTAACCAGTAGTCTGTGTAATTTATTGATGGGGAAGCCTGATTGAAATGTATGCAAGACGAAAGTGTTATTCCGTGTGACCTATTCGATTGCTTTGAATTGAAATTCCAACGTCCAGACTAGGACCTCAGTCCTTCGTCTGAGTAATTAAAAAGCCTCCAACTGGATGCTTGCAACATAGTATTACGACTTCGAATACCGTCAATGGAATTCCATCACTTGCCAAACAAGAAACAAGAAACTGATTCACAGCAAACACGAAGGCAATTTCCATTTTGGATAAGTGCTTCAACGGACCAACGATTTGAACAGCACCTAGGCTGAGCTAAAGGATGTTTTTTTTTTTTTTGTTTTTGTTTTGGTCTGTCTTTTTGTTGATCAATTACTCATGCCCATCAGAAGCATTCTGATCCAACGCCAGACCAAATTCCAATACGAATACTACAACCAGCCAGCGATGTGCTAAAAAAAAGTGACCACCACGACAGACGTTGGTCGATAGGGGCATGGTTCTGCCAATCGAAAAAAGAAAAACAACACTTAAACAAAGCTCCAAAGTCCAGAACGACCAAAATCAATTTGAGGAATTGCGCTGACCTCACTCACGGAACCGTTGCTATGCTTTATACGATGGCCAATGTAAATTGCATTTTTGGCATTTTTTTCCCCCACAAAAGTGGAGGTGTTGAGCAAAGCTCAGAAACCGAACGAGTCGACGGTTTTATGGTTTTTTCGTTGAAACTGTATACTAAATTAATGTACCCCATGTTCAGTAGGACGAATCTGACAGGTAAACAGAAGAAGAAGAAAAAAAAAGGACTTATTATACATTGCCAATTCACTGCGCAGCGGAAACAAATAAACACTGCACCAGGCAATGGATGAAATCAGACAAGAGAGGGTCTTCTGTTTTTACTGACTTTCACGTGGAAATGTTTGGAAAATAAATATTGAGACATATTGGGACTAAGGATTATGCTCCCACTGTCGTGGTTCTTTCGTTTTGGCCTGTAGATACTTAAAAGTGATGTTCTTGGTGTACGAGTGAATTTAAAGTGTTATCCAAAAGCACTATGTTATCGTTTTGTTTAGAAAACTAAGTGATTGTTGTTAATTGGACTAATCTGAAGGACCGTCTGATATGAGGGGTAATATGTAATTAAAGTGGCCACATGGTAGGAAGTACTGAGGAGAAGCAAGGCACTACTATCCTGCAACCGAGAAGTAAGAGGATTCATCAAATGAATACATAGTTCAACAGAGTATCTTTTAAGTCGCGATCTTAAAT
The DNA here is from genome assembly GCA_949129095.1 of Volucella bombylans. Classification (NCBI taxonomy): domain Eukaryota; kingdom Metazoa; phylum Arthropoda; class Insecta; order Diptera; family Syrphidae; genus Volucella; species Volucella bombylans. Next base: position 105,694,713 of record OX422143.1, on the reverse strand, counting down.
TAGCGCAGATTCAGTTTGGACTCAGAAGAAGATTGTCGCGACGTTGTGAAGGGACGGGACAAATCAGCTTAGAGAGGCTTAGCTTACTCTATACAATGAGATTATTTTATTTGTACGTTTTAAGCTGACTCTCAAGTCGCCTAAGAGCGCCGAATATCAGCACCGCTTTATTATTAACAATATTATCGGTAGGTGAGCTACTCTAAAAATTGATCCCGAAGGGCTATCCTCTCGGTTTCGCGTCGTGTGCAATGAAGAAATACATACGTGTTTTGCCCTTTCTAAAACACTTTCAAAATATGGACGGCTTGGAATATTTTCGTGTTTTCGATCACTGGTATAAGATTTTATATCTTTCTTTTAAGGATAAGTTCCATTGTGGATGCCAGGTTACGATACTATGGTTCGTTTCGTGTTTTCTTTTTTCACCGTTTACCCGTGAGGTATTTATTTATTTGTTTAATTAATTTATATCATCTCTCTACATATTTAAGTTATGGCAACTTTTTATATTGTACAGGTATAAAGTTTACAAAATTTAAATTAACAGTTCACACGCTTTAAATATAAAAGAAATTACATAAATTTGATAGGTATAGGAAAAATAGAAAGAGAAGAACAGATTACAGAAAGGTAAAAGATGTAAAGCATAGAAGTACTCATAGGATAGTAGTATTGATTATAAAAAAAAAACCTCTAATTGCAAGTTGCGTTTGATATTAGTGGTAAGATTGTTTTTTTTTATGATTTGCGGCCGGGTCAACCCCGGACAGTTTATTGAAATGTTTAATACAAACATACCATATAACTTAACAAACTAAACTATAGTTTAAAGACTTATAACTACTATTTTTACTTAAACTAAGGTCTAATGACGGGAATATGGTTGTTCATTGAATTTCGAAGGGCCAGTGGAAATCGAAAACTTGGCGTATCCGATTTGTTTCACGTTCCCTGTTGTCCTGTAATTATTAGGACGAAAAAGGTGGACGGATCTTAAATGACACGGGTTGAAATTGAATGGGATTTGGGAGAATATTGTGGGACAGTCGATGATGGCGATTAAGAGTTTATGGATGAAGAGAATATCGGCGGACTTCCGACGTTTTTCCAAAGACAGGAGGCCGAGTAGTTTGAGTCGATTAAGATAGGGGGGTAGAATATTGTGGTCAGCCCATGGTAGCCCGCATAATGCGAATCGTAGAAATCTCCGTTCGACAGCTTCAATGCGCACAATATGTAAATCGTAAAGGGATCATATCTCGCTGGCATACTCGAGAAGTGGACGAACAAAGGTTATGCACAGGTATTTGGTAACATAGGGGTCGGATTTTTTTATAATTTGCGTGCGCTCAAGGGATTTAAGTACCCTTAAAATGCTTGCACACAGCGCGAGCGAAGGAAAATCAGGGAGGATGGAAAGAGAGGTACCGAGTGGCCTTGAGCGTATACTGATGAGCATTCATAGCGAGACGGGTGTTACTGTTAAAAGTTTGAAAGGGCGGAATGCTACTGGCAATTTCTATGGAGCACTGGTGGTGTAATAGCGACAAAACAGAGTGAGACACGAGACATTACGTCGGAGTTCGAAAGTGTCCATTGTTTGAGTGATATTAGTATCACGTTGCATATTGCATTCACTCCCAATCCCCGTAATCTAAGATCTGTCCCACTCTTCCTGACCCGAACTCACCGCACCAACTACGGTCACTTTGAACCCATATCCAGAATGTTGCGTATAACGAACAACTACGCCGAAGTCTTTGACCTAAATAGCAGCAAACAAGAAATAAAAACAGCGCTGCTCAATATGCCACTCCCTTAACATCTCCCCCGTCCACCATTTCTCCTCTCCCCATTAGGTTAAGTATATCTTTGTTAGTTTTTAAGTCTAGTTTTAAGTTTGGCTTGTTAATAAGCTTAATAAAGTTGTCCGGGGTAGACCCGGGCCAATAGCAATAACAATAGTATACGATTGGTTGCTCAATGCGAATATTCATTGGATCTTTAGAAAAAAAAAAACATTACATTGAAATAGCCTGACGGATAACAAGGCATAGTCATCCGTTTTTCGGTGATACTTTATTAAAAAAAAAAAAAGAACACCGCTCCCAGGCTGATTCTTTCAAGATTTCAAAGAGTACGAGACTACTATTGCTGTGTCGAAATCTTTCAATGCGATATTGAGATCTCTTTGTTCCTTGGCATCTTCGATCAGAAGAACGACGTGCTGAAATCTGAGGGCTCGTTAAAGCAAAGGTGGCTGTAAGTTTTTAAATTACATTATTTAGACCTATTGTGATATCCTAGAGTTACAGGTTAGTCCTGATGTCAGTCACATTTATAAATTGTTCGACTAAGTGTTCGAGCGAACTGGAGGTAATGTCTTTTGTTTTAAAATCAGGTTTATCTAGGAGACCTAGATATATTTTGCTTAGGCCGTTACAATGGCAAAGTACATATGTATTTGCTCTGCGGTTTCTCCTTCGGAAGCTGTGTATCTGACTTCTAGGGTGTTGTAGAGGTTGCTTTGCTTTAATAGAGTGTCATAGTTTTTGACAATTATTGGTGCAGCTTTTTGTGGATCTGATTAGACAGTATAGCCTTGACGTCATAAATATTGAGGCTGATTCTTTCCTTGCTAGTTCGTCTCCTCTTTTATTGTCATCATAGCCACTATGTTCTGCCACCTAGAATAAATTAACTCTATTTATGCTGACTAGTGTGGTAAACAGTTTGATGCAGTTGTAAACTGTTTTTTAAACTGTTCGAGGTTATCTCAAATGCATTGTTTGTAAAGATGCATGTTAGCTGTCGAAAGGAATGTAAATGTTGTTCTTTGTGGAAGATCTGTTTAGATTCTCTATAATGCAAGACTTCATTGCTTGTATCTTAACCTAACATACAGAAGTGCTGCTGTACATGCAAATACTACATTACAAGCAAATTTTGGTAGTCCCTCCATGGAACTCCTGCCCCAACTCCTGTTTTAAATCTAGTATCTAGTATCCAAATCCATTGAGTAATAAACCCTCAACATTACGGATGCAGGGCGGCTTAAGTTGGAAGCTAACATGACTGACTGAGTGTAGTGTTTAGCACCTGGCTAATTTTGTAAAAGTCACTACCATGAAGAGAGGGCTAAATGGTATGGATTTCTTCTCGAACTGACGGTTCTCTGTCTGCAAATTGCACTAAATCAAAGCGCATACATATGTATGTTTCTGCACTGATCAACGCGGAGAATTGTCATAGAGTTTGGGATACTAATAATTAAGGTAGAACATAGAAAAGAGAACCGAACCGAAAAGGTCGAGGTTCCAAGGTTTCTATCCTCTGATAAAATGTGCATCAGTTGGCGATGATGCCCCAATTGGTACTAATTAGTACTCACATTTCAAAGACAGGAACTTACTGACTTAATGCTCCTCCTGCAAAGTGATGTAACATTACTCTTATCTATGAAATGAGTTACGAAAAGTTACCAACGAACTAAGGGTAAATATCTTTTGTATCACTTCCGAACTTTGACGAAATCATTCTACCGTTACCCTCTCAGCATCAACTCTTGCAATTTTATTCCTTCATGCTGTCCCCAGTATCCTCTTATATTCCTCAATGGAACAATACTACATTTTCTTCTCAGGACTCGTAAGAAGACATTCACATTCATCTTCTGTCTTAAGTCATACTCCTTCTTCCTTCTCTCCAGCAATAAGTGTCTTTCGACAAGAAAAAGTTCGTTTTGCATTTATCACGGCACTCAATTTGAGCACAGAAAAGAAATTGCTTACCAAAGAACTTTGCAATTCATATCCTCAAACTCTGCCGGCTTCTTTGCATTTTCTTTCTTTTCTATAGTCATTTTCCAATCAAAAGAAGACCCAATGACATCTGTGTCCCACATGGCATAGTCTTAGGTTACATAACGATGACGGACGCCTAGTTTGATCACTTTTTCTTGGAACCATGCCCACCCATCATCAGGACAAAGACATCATTTCATTGTGCAACTACTAAATACTTGCAAAGAAAAATTATTGAAAATTCCTCGCCCTCCATCACAGGACGACAATTAAAGGACGAACAACTAGAACAGCCCGGAATGAAAACAAAAAAATGCGGAAAAAAGAAATGCCTATCTTTACCTGACAGGAAAAAAAGGACATCTAAGGAATGCATGCCCATTAGAAAAATTCCTCTTCTCTACACTTGTTTGTTTCCTTTTCCGTTTACGAGTAAGAGACACAGAGGCAGGAACACAGACATGAATCCCTGTCATGTCCTTATACGCGTCACATCCAGGATGATACCTTCTTCACAAGCACTAAGCAAAAACCACTTCGTTGGAGTTTTCTTTGAAAGTTGTTTATCTTCTTGGTCGTTGTTGCTAGTCGTTTTGAAGATGGAATAATACCAGTGTGACCATACTGGGTGTCCTATAATTTTGTTTTTAAAATTTTTGTAAGCATGTTCATATTCATATTGAACCTCCACTCGAATTTCATTAATTTGGCCACACTGTATAGGAAATCACATCCTTTTTGTTCCAGATACAAACATGTGCATGAAATTGGATACCACATCCGTCGCACCTTATCTCCCATATCCGTTCAGTGAGAAAAACATTCATTTTGAACACGAAATGAGGAGAAAAGACAAAGAACAAAACTTTTCGAGATAAATGGAATAGGACACGAAATGCATTTAAAAATAATGAAACTGCAAACCCTGTCAATTAGTGATAGCTTGGCCCATCTCTAAAAACAGTTCTCGTCTGGAATGGAAAAAATTGCAAGACACCTGTTCCAGCTTATAACTTGTTTAGGTACACATTCGTATGTATGTCTTCGTAGTTCCAAACCTCTGCTTATCCCTTTGGATGGCCTGAAATTTAATTTTTTTCCTTTTGATGAAAGAAAAGATACAATCACATCGTCGCTTATAACTTGGCATCTCATGAAATACCTACTCACAGTTCTTATGGAAGAACAAAGCCTCCAAAGTGATTGCCTCCATAAAAGGGGGACAACGACTTCGACAACAGCTTCCAATGACTTGAACGACGGACGCATTGCAATTGTAATTCTGCTGAGATCCTGTTCATGTTGTTGGGGCAAAAGCAACTAAAACAATTTCAATTCACCACTACTATTCACAATACATAGCTTGCTGTTGGACTGTGTTGTAAAAGGTGAAATCGAAAACAAACATCCAGGAGAGAAGGTTGCCATGCATTAAACATGTACGGATACCTACAATACGGATAGTTTTGCTGTTTGTCGATTGCATTTCGTGACATGTAAGGATACGTTGTTGGTTTGCCCAGGTTGTGTGTCTTTTTACAGATGACAGTGATTGCTTAGTTCCGACATTTAAATGTGTAAGCGAAATATCGATTTGAAACCTATAAGAGGATGGTATTCCAAGAGCAATTACCTTGAAATGGAATTGTCTGTTGAAGGGAATTATAAATTGTTTGCTGGGAATGATGTATAAAATTTAAGGAGGCACGATGATATGGACATTCCTTTTGTCAAATATGGGTCGTGACAAGAGTAGGAAATCCAAGAAAAGTCGAAGCCTCGACTTAGAGATTACATTTTCTTTTTTTCTATGCATCTACGTCAGTTTGTGTGGATGGCTTGTCCAATTACAATTCCAAATAATTTCTAAAACCTAAACCTAAGATCGTTTTTGTGAGTTTATAAATGGTAAATAAGAAAGCGCCCCGACGTCCAGTCTCCGCAATGCTCCTTATAATGACGTTGATGGATCTCCTGACAACCGAACTCCAAAGGGGTTTACCAAGGGCATTACTGTTATTACCATTATTTTTATGGATCAATGCCGTCGAGTCTTGTGGCCTTATAACAGACAGTAAGAGAACTGAAAATGATGAAAAGATGGGATCACATAAAATTCCGACAACCTGAAAATTGGCAAAGCCATGAAAATGGGATCTGACACCGGTCGTCATACAGAGTCTTGGGCGCGACCGCAGCGTTAGTTACATATTATATTATATTATATTATATATAATGCCACACTCACCCAGGATCGAAGCCCGTACTGCAATTTTGGCTCGGATTGAGCGGCTATCTTTTAATTCGATTAAACCTAATGAAGCAGCGGTAGACTTGTGGAAACCTAACATAGCTTCTGGAAAAGAACGATCAGCAATGCGAAGACAAACACGCAACAAAATACTGCTTTTGTAGCGCTAAACGGTAAAAATCACATCAAGTTCTGCGGATTTCCAATTTATTATTCATTGTCAACATATCTTTCAAAGTTTATTTCAAACTATTTCATCGATAGAGTTCTCTTCTATAATCCGACGAAAAGGTGTGCCACAGGATTTGGAATGTGATGTACAGCGGTCTTTCCTGTCTGTCAATCCTGAAAAAATTTGCAATTATCGTAGAAAGTGTTTGAAAGACAATTATTTATGATTTGACATTTTAAGATAATTTCGGGCATATGGGCACCATGACTGGACCCTCGGTCCAATTTTCGGCAACTTTCACCAAAATCAGTGGTCGCATTTTAGTTGTTGGCCAAATGTCATGAGGCATTAAATTAGTGCGAAATGGATTCTCCAGAGGGAAAATGTCCTCATGAATCAAAACAGCGATCCATTAACCTGATGATGGACTGTGAGTTTGCACTCCAGGCCCATACCAACATTAACCTGATCTGTGCTGATAAGATTTACAGTTCTTAGATCCGAATGTAGTCTTGGATGAGACAAGACTACTACTGCAACGCGTACTATATTCCTTAAAGCATCAATTTTCTGCTCGCCGACTTTTAATTCATTCGACATACTATATGTACATAAGTATATCAAACCAAAAGAGAAATCTAAAATCTCTGCACTTGCTAAATAAGACTCATACGTGATTCTAAATTATCACGTCCAGTTAATTGACACAGTTGAACGCCGACGTCATGTCTCTTCCCTTGTCTTGTTCTTTCGCCACTTTCACTACCAGTGCCCCACTGAAATTGCCAGAAGTAATGCGCCCCTTCAAGGCTTCAACTGTAACGTCCGTATCGCTGAGGATGATCATCATCAGTTTAGCTCCAGCCCATTTTAGGACATATTGTAAAATATTGTGATTCTTTGCTACGTCATACAACTCGCTTTTGGAATGCCCTCCCAAGGTCTTTGTTTCCTAGTCATTACAGCCAGCAAACATTCAAAACCAACATAGATACATCGATACCTCTCTTTCTTTTCTTCCCTCCTTCACGCTATGTGCAAACACTTTAAGAGAACACAAAATTCCTCCAGTGTTCTCCAATTATAAAAAAAATTACAATTATAATGTCGGCGCTGTATATAAACCTGCAATGGAAATTTATACAACAGAGTTGTGACAGTTTGTCACGGGGTCGTCAAACAGCACAACGTCACACTCTGTTGTGCCATTATGACTCACATGTTATCAATATTAGTTTTTTTTTTTTGTTACGCTAAAGAATGTTTAATCTTCATAGCTACCAGTACCAGGGCTACCAGCATTCACGATTCGCTAGGCTGATTGTTCGATTCCAGGAATACGCCTACATTACTAAACCACACCCTACACACTTCGACCACTCTCTGCCGTTAGGTATTACTTCGCGGGGGTGGTAAAGCTAATCGTGTTATGTCACCTGCTTCTGAAGTTTTTGCAGCTCCTGAGGCTTCTGTTTTAGCCTTTCTATTATCCGAATCTCATTCTGTGGAATTGTTGTAAAAGTTCCTATTTCCGCCCAATTTTCCACCGACTGCAACGTGTGATCGAGGATTAGGGAAGGGCTGGGCAGAGTAGTTGTCCATGCCATGAAGCGTGCGCAATAAAAAGCTGCGAACTCCGTATCTTCATCTTCATTTGGGCATTCGGGGCAATATGGTGAGCCCTCGTGGGCAAAACGGTGGAGATACTTGCGATAACTACTGTGGCCAAACAGGAACTGCGTAAGGTTGTAGCTGCAGTCTCCATGTTTACGTTCTACCCCATAGTTCACACTATTGCACAATAATGGTCCTAAGACCGATCCCTGTGGAACTTCGGCAGTGAGGTTGTAGAATTTTTCACCTTCATCTCGTCACTATACGTAGCAATTGGCAAGTGATCTTCTAAGGAACGACCAGTTCGCCGAGTTAAAAGCATTTTTAGCGTCCAGCGTTACCACTGCACATTACTCCTTTATGCCGTACAGCCATCTTTCCCATGGTGTCGAATAGGCATATTGGCCGGTGGGACGATGGTTTTGCTAGTAGCCTCTTTTTGGTTTCAGGACAAAATGTTGCATTTTTCATTTTTCGGGAAACGTTCCATCACTTGTCTTATCCCCCTTTTTAGCCGCTATTATTGCCTTGTTCGGGATGCCGTCGCGTCCGGCGCATTGTTGTCGCCTATCTTATTGCATGCCTGGAGCAGCTCCACTGGGTAATTAGTGGAATGTCCACGTCACTAACTTCTGCTACGACATTGCACATACTATAGTAGCTGGTATTTGGTGAAAAGGTGCTCTACTATGGATTTCAGCATTATTGGATATGTTATTGGCGGCAGCCCAAACTGAAGTCCTAGTTTGGTCATTACCATTCAGAAGCGTTTAAAGCACGCGGATTTGCTCTCCTTTATGACTCTCTTTAAATTTCGGCTTGCCAGTTTAAAAGCGTCTAGGCATTGTTGGAAGTCTGGTCTGTTTCTGGAACGATGGACCTTGTGTCTGACTTGTAGGCATCTTGATACTTCGGGTATCTTTATTTCTTCGTTCCACCAGTAACGCGGTGGTACCTTGCTGTTGTTTGTTCTTCTATGCATGGATACATCGCACAGAGTGGTGATGGTATTGTTAGACGATGTGCGAGGATTTCCTCTGTTCCACTTAATGTTCAACTTCAATGTTTCAATGTTTCCTTATCGAAAGTTCTGTCGTTCCATTTTGGACCCATAAGTTTTGTAGGCAAGGTTGTAACGTCGTTATCGTGTTTAAGGCTACACACACACAGGAATCACAAAGTTTTAAATCGCCGAAAAATGATCTTCGTCAATTTTACCTGCTGCACATTGCCTCTGTACAAATTAAAAGGCCTGAAGCATCGGTGTTATTTGGGTTAGACTCACAGACCAAACACCGAAAAAGAGATCAAATAATTCCTGACGTCACTCCTCTTATAGCAGGCAATGGCAAACCCATGAAAGTGGAATAACGTAAATCTAATTTTTTGGATGTTTGTAGTATGTGCTCTAGGCACCACCTATAATTGAACAGCCTATAAGAAAAAGAGCCGAAGACTAAATCTTCGTTTTAAGCATCAGCCTACCACAAATGCAGAGGCTTTAACAGAATAATTGGTGGCATCACCTCTTTGTGAAATCGAAGTCCAAAATGGTAAATTACCAATAAGCTTTCGTGTCCTTTCCACAAGTCAACTGTGTATTGTACTGTGGAATTTGATGTATATCTGGTTTTACCAAAACAGGTTGCAGGCACTGAAATACTTCAATGTTTCCCATTTCTTTAGGGTTACACAGTTTTCGTAGGTAGTGCACCTCTGATATTTCTTAACTCTTCGAAATTTGCAACAAAAAGTAACATAAAAGCGACGATGTAATGTTGCTATGCCTACGAGTAGGTTATGTCTGTTGTTGAATAGATGAGGGAATTGGCTCCTTGCATCATTTCATTGTTTAATGGGATGTACTGAATAATTTTCGAACAAAGAAGTCGTCCATAAAAACCATAACTTGCGACTCATAATGGTGGAGACAGCAGACTCGTACGTTCATATATTTTACACGTACTACCTACATATATCTGCAGGTACGTACATATAGTATACGTAAATATGAAAACGACATCTCCATGAATAGTAACATAGAGAACTGCCAACAATAGAGAGATGATTTGCGGGTTCCTGCGGTATTGCGGTTAATTGAACACAGAATAACTTTTGCATCCAATGGCATCATTCAACCATGAAAATGAATCGCTTATTAGATGGATTTAAAGAAACCATATACTTCTATTGTGGCTGACTTGACCACCTGGCGGTAGGTTTATCTTTCAAAAGACAAACCTACATAAATTCATGAGGACATACAACAAAGCTTACTCGAAATATCTATGTGTAAAAAAACGTTGTTGTGACTTAAAAAAAAAAAAAAAAAATAGAAACACATATCAACATGCAATTCAACGTGGTGCGTTCTTTTCCTTTTAATAAAAATGACAGAGTCTAATTAAAAATACACGATGATTGTATCTATCCATACAGCTGTCGGTGTTTCTTTCAGAACCTTCCACAATAAAAATAACCCTTAAAAGAGAACGCCCTACTTGCTCGGGCATTTGCATGCTGCAGTAGTTTGAATTGTCAGATCCATAGTTGCAACCGTCATACTTGTAACATATGCATGCGTATTCATGAGGGGCAGTTGCATACAAAAAAAAAAAAAAAAAACAGAAAGAATTGGTGCTTCCAGTTCAGTTACTTAGTAGTAGTAACCCTTCAATTTAAAATGCACATAAGGCCATTCAGTTACCATACAGAAATGAAATATGAAAGAAGAGAACAATGTTAATTTTCTTAATGGTGCATTCGCTGTATATTTTTTGTTCACTAAAAGCAATTTCATGCAACTATATCGAATTTAATTGATCTCATGTCGGTTTCGCTGCTTAAGCAAATTGGGAGTTCTCCTTTTGTTCTCCTTTATGTTCGCGTTCATGTTTCATTGGGTGTCCACGTATGTACTTGTCAAACAGATTCTATTTAGCAAATGTCAAATTAGCTATGCAAGGATGTCGCCACATGTATGTGTTGATAGACATCACCGACTAAATTGTATTAAATTCTGTTAGTTAAAGAATTTCACGCTGCAATGGAACAATTCAGATGTTACTTAGATATCAAAAAAACACAAAACAATTATTCCGAGCAAGGATCACACGATCCTTCCGTGCCTTCGGAAGAATGTCGGATAATAGACAAATACTGTTAAACGGAGGTTTAGATCCAGGAGAATCTACCGATCCTAACAACTTCTTTGTAGTCGAAGATCTAGAGCTAGTTAGAAGTCACAGCAACAATTTTTCAGGAAGTGTACAAGGCGAACGATAACATTACTCCGACCTATGACCTGAAAAATCAGATTCTTTAGCAGGATTTCTACCTTCGAAATGAAATGGATAAGTGAGGTTGTGTGAACTCAGATTTCACTGAGTTTAATGACGAAAAGATAATAATAGTTCCAAACTATCTTTGTATCATGCTGGACGTTCTGGAATATTTGATGTTAAAAAGCGTCTGCAGTAAGGTGTGGTTAATTCGCTGATTATAATCAACATCTACCCAAGCGACCCTGTGAGCTCACTTCACTATGTCATAGCGTACTCAGACGACTTGATCCCATACAAATCAGGTCCATAGACAATGGTCATTAATGTACTCTTGTGAAATGACTTCCATAAGCTTAAGCGATATTGCGCTTTCCCTTTAAACACCTTTGTCTGGGCGCTCTACGGATACCAAAAAGAGTTGAAGAAAGTTTTCAACTTCCACACTTGCTTGTCGAAATGTTGTCAGACATTCTAATCACTATCTACATTTTAACAAACATAGAGACATTGTTCTGACGAGAGTAAACTGTGGTTCTGCTCTTACAAAGAGACTGCATTATGGCATGCAGAAGGCAATCTGACCCTGCGTACGTTGCACTTAATCGGCCTGTGCGTTCAATGTGGTGTGGTTCAATGTCTGAGCAAGTTTATTGGAAATGGTATGATCTTTTTGACACGGTATTTGACTTCATTTGTATAGAATACACAAGGCTCTATCCTACTGATGTCCTGTCGAGCAAGGACAATTCCGTTATTAAGTTGACACGTAGTCACATTGAAGGAGCAATAACCGCGAAAAATAACAAAATCTTCGGGGCTTGCTACCTCAACTATATCTACCACGCGAGTGTTCGCTAAAACAGACTGCGAACAGAACACTCAACCATGATGGAGACGTCCCACATCGTTGCGGAGTATCTTCCATTCAATATAAAAAGCCTAGAGGTCAATGTTTATGATAAAAAAAATTTAAAAAACCGAAAGTATGACTAGAATGTGGATTGTGCAATCCACCACCACTCCCATCCTACTATGAATACTTATCATCTAATTTCATCATCAGACGTACTGTGAAATATCATGATCTTTTCTTAAGCCATACAATTCGCTTATGGAATGGTCTGCCCAACGCTTTACTTTTTAGTCATTATAACCTTTAAATATTCAAAACCAAAGTGTTTCGGTATATCTGTCTGTTCACAGTACCAATCGCGCGGGATAATTATAAAAGGAAATGTTGCAATTAGGTTTTTTTTCACAGACTGAGGTTGATTTCTAGAATTTTGTGACTCCCATTTTAAAGCAGAATGTGATACAATTCGACATGTCTTTGGGGTCTTTTATATGCCTGAACCATTTTCATCGCTTCCAGTGCGGATTGGACTTAGTTATCTTCTTGGATCGGCTGGTAGATCTAAGTAAATGTCAGATAAGTGGCATTTCCTACATGAGTAGGCAATTCCACAACATTTTCCGATAAATCCTCAGTAGCCCCTATCAACAACTTCTTCGTCCACACCTCGATATAATAGAAGACTTCGTTCCTTACGAAACAAAATAAATAAACTATGCGACTATTCCAAATGACTTTCTCTTCCACTTCCTCCACCAGCGCTACATAAGTATGATAGTAAGAAAACCCTAAAGAGCCCTATAGACTATGAAATAGTCACTGACTCTTGGCATTAGTACGATACTAAATCCTGGGCGTACACAGAACCAAAAGCCATGCTGACGAAAGACCTTTGCATCGAAATTAGACTAGGTGAGTGGTATTTTTCCTGCGACCGGAAAGATAGAAGGAGGAGAAAGGAAAACATTGTTGTGATGTAGTGGTTTGAAACTCAGGTATATTTGGTTTCGATATTAGGGGTGGGAGTCCGAATAGGACGGAGAGTTTTTTCTTCACTCGGAATGATTCGAATGTTATCAATTTTCACGCTTGTTTTGTGCTTGAAACTCTACAACAGACAAATCTACATGTCAGCCTTATGCCTTCACACGCAGATTTTTCTGACTGAGTTCCAATTACACAAATGAAAAACTTGTCATGCGTAGGATTCGAACCTTGACCCCGAGTGAGAAGCGATTGCTTGTACCACTACACCACGGCAAGATGCGCTTAGGGTCTTGTCGAAACCATTTTTCAAACTATCAAAGTTCGAGAGTGTAAAGCTCTTTTGAAAGAAGGCATTATGAGTGTTAAGTTCTTTAAAAAAAAAACACCCATGGGTTCTAGATTCGAAGAGACTTTGGAATAGTTGGAAGGTTGTCGACTATATCAAGTGGGCCAATATATGTTATTGTAGTTCTTTAGACTGCGTCCCCGTCTTAAAACACTGGATAGGACACACAGCAGCGCCGTCTCCTTTTAAAGCATCCTAAGATTAGATCCACATTATCATGCAGTACTGGTGACCAGTAGTAGACGCTTGAAAGCTGTACGAAGGGAATTGACAGAATCTGGGTTTCTGTTTTTTTCAATTATTAGCTATTATTGATGCGATGATGTCAGTGCCGTACAGTTAAACGTACTGGTGCCATTGTATGCCATTGTACGCCATAAACGTATTAATTTTATCGAGATCTCGCAATCAGTCATCGCCCCGTAGAACTACAAATACATGACGAATGCTATCATATGCCGCAAAATCAAGCAAAAGATAATACGAGTATGTATTCGTATGTATCAACTCGAAATTTGTTGCTCTAATCGAAACTTAGATTAGCATTATCGCAAATATCTGGTTTATTGTCGATTTGCCGTAGCGAAAGGCACATTGATTTTATACAATATATACGGATATTGTTCTTCCCTTCTCCTAGATTGGCATTCCTACCTCCCTGCTATAGATTTTCATTGCAACGCGTTCTCTTTCTGTCTTGCGTGTACCTTAGACTGTTTAGGGTGTGTTTGGTAGCATAGAATTGTCTCGTCTACTACGTTGTTACTTCTACGACACTGGCTCTATTTGGTTGTGTTGAATTTTATCCGCTACACTCCTTCTGAGGAATTTTTGCTAGACTCCAACCAGAATAGTACTTGTTCTTCAGGTTATGAACAAATCAATCTCATGGGATTTTTTATCAAATAATGTTTGACCGACAGTGAAATTTAGGCCTACCTTCCAGACTATTTAGGAGGAAAAGGCTCAGAAGGTATCTGACTGCAACACTGTAGTAACCCTTCATATCTATCTAGGGCGCACTGCTTTCACCTGTACAAATCAAACCTTATGCCATTTGCGACAGCGGGCTTCTAATAATTTTGACGCTGAAAGGTTTAAATCTACACACTAATACGCTTTTGGTATACGAATATTCTTACAACAGATTGTTGGTGGAAATACATAGTGCGCTGCTGCTGATGTAATAATATTTCTTAGACCCACATTTCAAGGAAAAACTGCCGGAAGAGCCATTAAACAATTCTCGTAGCATCTATTTTGGTATCTTTCTTTTTTTTACGCTACTGCACGCGACCTAGGTTAAGGTTAGGAGTTTTTTTTTTTTTTTTTTAAGGATTTAACATTACTTCTGCTATAACCATCCCCTTAATAATTTGAAAAGAGCATTAAATTCTATCTTCAACACTTCCGCAAAGTAAACATCACCGCTGTTGTTATACTCGTCTACGACCTCGAACAGCACGATGTGTCTCCGCCTAGGATCTAGCCCCAAGTCATGTCTGGATATAAGGATACATAAAAAAAAAACAATATCGCATCTAAAGTACCTTTAGAGTCACTTTATTTCGGTGGGCTGGCTGGTTTGAAGGAGGATCCCCAAGAAATTTTTCACTACTCCCGACTTTAAATATTTACTTCCATCGTCAGTGCAACAAAACAACATACAAGACAGTTCATGTATGAGTATAGGAACAGTGTGGTGCTACGAAAAAAAGAACAAAAACGAGGAGCTACAAATAAAAATAAATGCTCTTATCCCCCCGGGATAAAACAACAATCAGCTTATCCCATCCTGAGCAAAACGAAGTGTGGAATGAGGAAAAGTCACTTATTATGGGCGTCTGTCAAGTGGTTTTACTTTCTTGGAGTCTCCCTCCTGGTCGACATATTTCAGACAGCAGTGGATGAGCTCTGCGTGTAGTTTTATTTTTAATTAACAGATGTCTGCATGGTTCATTAAATAATTATCGTTGGCAAAGAGTATGGTGCAGGAGAACCGTGTCTAAGAATTGCATTAAAAATATTATTTAGCTGATTTCCGATGACTGCCATTAAGTTGTGCTAAATGTGCTTTTACTCGTAAATTGTTTCAAGATCTCCTGCAGAGGTCTAAATAAATTGGAAATTCCTACAAAAAAATCTCAACTCACATAAAGCATCACAAATGAGCATCATTTATGCGTCGATTGAGAACTGTCAGCATAAATTTGAAGCCCTATTATTTGAAAAAGCTAATTAACGTGCCTATTAACTTAAGAGATGATATCATGTTTCAAATTGAAATATGCTGTGTGGTGTGTTTAGTAATGACTTTTCGAACCGGAAGTTCGCTCTGTAACATTCTGACCGTGATGAGATTTGTTTCCAAATGTTTCTATGAAATCGACAGACCTACGCGACATTTGCATTATATTTCATTTGACGATGACACATCATTGATGTCAAACTGTGAATGTCATCTCGTATATATTATTTTGGCCATTGTCAAATGTTAGAACCGACCTTATAGGTGAAGTAAATCCCTCATCTTTGTTAATATCTGATATTCAACTATCACTGTCATTTCTACATTGGCTGCAAAAGATTTTACTTTTATGACAAAATGACATCACCAATCACTTTCATTCGTTTGGAGGTTTTAACCCTTTCATCGTAAAAAATCATTTTCAGTATTACCCAAAGA
Organism: Volucella bombylans; assembly: GCA_949129095.1. NCBI lineage: Eukaryota > Metazoa > Arthropoda > Insecta > Diptera > Syrphidae > Volucella > Volucella bombylans. Next base: position 105,678,714 of record OX422143.1, on the reverse strand, counting down.
TTTGAAATCACCAGTAGTCACTCAGTGAACTGTCAAAGAAGGAGTGCCATTGGTTGCCTGATTGACAATCATTTCCACTTCAATAGCATTGCAATGTGGTACGAGTATATGCAAAACGTACAGACTTCGAAAACGGGTGGGGTCGTTTTTATTTATTTATTTATTTCGCAACAAAAGTCGGTATCTCCTGAGTGATATTGCTTCCGTATTCGTATGTATAATATGTACGTATGTCCAAACGTCAGATTAATAAAGGTCAGTGCACTGTGTTTAAGTAGAAATTAATGAACCAACAGCTTTCAAGCGTGTACTACTGCTACAGTCATTATGACTATATCGTGAAACTGTGTGTATCCGCATCTCTCTATATGGACAAGTGGTCACAATGACGTGCAAAGTGCATCTAACACTAATGAGAGTGTATCATCTTGTAGCCTTTATAAATTCATAAATAATCATCTCGACTGTCAGTTTATTTTTTCGGTTTTTTCTTTCCCCCATTTCGTCTATAATGAATACCAGGTGCTCCGTGAAAAGCGTTACCTGAGAGAGGAGTTTTGCTTGGTTTCTTTTGACATTATGGTTTGCTCTAGATATGTAGTCGCTGCTCCTCTCTTAGTCATGACTCTTAAGTCCTTTGTCAATCGTTGATGGAATCGAGGGTTTCATGTTCGTTTAATTTTTATATCTTTAAGTAAGAGACTGATTAAACGGTTGACGTAAACTTTGGTAATGAATGCGGTTCTATGATTACTTTTTTAGGTCCTATCTTACTCGTATCTATCACATATGTATAAAAATAACTTAACCAATAATAGTTGTCCTTTAATTATTTGGATGATGTTATTGGATCGGGAGAGACTATAGAAACATCTGGTTCATTTGAGTCTGACGCACTAAGTTCAAATGTATTCAAAGATGTGTTATACGGGAGCCACATTGTTCTACTTTTAGACCTAAGCTCTTTGAAAGCTATGGTGAATTCATTATTACCCATTACAACTGCTCTTACTTATGAGTATTTTCCCACTCAAAACCTGCTCTCCTCGCACCACCCCAACCCTTAAGTTCAAAGATCTCAACAGGCCTGCGTTATAATCATATATCAGTGTACATATAAGTATACTCGTTTGTATCTGAGGGTCTACTCAAAAATCTTTAACTGAAAATGAAAAGATTTTCATTCGAATTTCTTTGGAAATTTGAAAATACTGTGAAAGAAAGGGGGAAAATCATGAAGCCAAAGTTATTTCATGCATTTTTCGTTGCATGCCAGACGCATTTTGAATCTCCATCACAAGTCGAAGTCTGAGGAAAATTTGATTTTCATTGCACTCCACCCTTCTCGTGGAATTTAAAAACCATGTAACGTCAACAATGGTTTTATACCCAAGTGATTGATACTTTCAAGCAAAGTAATTATGAGGAGAGAATTCTGTTTCAAAATCACTATACACATCGCCATGTGGATGTAGGTACGAGTATACTGATATTTTATATAGAACGCCATGAACAAACGCAGTTTTAAACACAAGTTCATGACAAACATGGTAATGAAACAATTACCAGACCCAATGGATTTAAGAAAAAAATGAATTAATTGTGGACGTCACATAAATTGTATCTTATATCTTGTAGCGTGCTGGTTCTGTAGGAACAACTTGTTTGTCATTTGTCATTTAGGACGAGTTACTGCAACTCGGAATCAATCACCTTCTAATTCAAGTTAATAAGTGACCAATTTCGGAGTCGATTGCGTTCAAAAACTTTCGACCTACATACACCCGAATTATTAGATACTTGTGATGCGCATGTAACAGATTTAATTACAATATATCCATAAGCACACATAAGTATGGTGACCATCCGTCCTGTCTTTAAGAGGACAGTTCTTTCTTTTCACTTATGCCCTGTATTTTTTGCTTTTTAATAAAGAACGGTTTTTGTCCTTTATTTTTGAAACTGTCCATGACAAAAACATACATGCATCGAGCATTAATTTTTGAGCAACAAAACAGTTTACGTATGTCTCATATGTAAAAAAAGACAAAAAAAAATAACAATGTAAAATTCTTGAAAATGTGTTTACACACTCAGTCCATGCTCAAGCTTATAGGAACACAGTCTGCTACTAAATCGCAGCCAATGGAAGAGGTGAAAGCAGCCTTCCAGTTTTTATGGAAGCACCCCACTTTTCATTGCTTAGTTAACTTTGACATGTGGCTGTTTGACGCTCGCGTTTGGTTGGATACGTTTGTTGAATGGTGCTGAAAGTTTCTGGTTACTGTTTGAAATTTAATTTTTATTAGGATTTTTTTTAGAAAATGAGAAGCCACCAAAAAGAAAATGTTACTTTAATAATGAACTGGAAAGTGAATTCCCTTACATCAAACTCAAAATAATATATAATGAATTGCGGTGTCATTTACTCGTACATACTGTTCAACATTTTCCATATCAAATGGTGGAAGATCATCTATTACACTGCACCTTCAGACAGCAATACATAAGCGCGCTGGTTTATCTGCAGCATCAAGAAAGGCCCTGGTCACATTGGTGAGGATTACAACCTGTACAAATTCTAGGAAGAGATGTGTCGCGAGCAACAATTCAAAATGCCGTAAAACGAGCACAAATTTGCATCAGATATAATTTTTTCAACTTAATGCCTTCAATTTTACACCTTCAAGTGAAGTTTTCGTAATAACAGAGCAAAATTCTTTAATTTCTAACAAAGTGGCAGCCAATTCATGGTATGACATTACTTTTGCTCCAACTTGTATTTGTCACATACATATTTATGTCCTTCTGATGTCACCACGATCGTTACCGACAGTCGATTTTTTTCAAATTCGTTTTGGATATTATCTATTGTCCTTGCTTGAGTGATACCTTAACCTTCTATCGTCTAAATTATTGAGTGGGTTATGTTGCCATCGTTATCCATTCTATCATGAATATCACTTTCCGAAATAAATATTCACAACATGTTATGGTCAAAAAGATCCCCCTAACAATTCCCTAACAATTCAAGTACTTGCCCTAGTCTCGGGAGTTCATGATATCCATCATACAAGGTGGTTCAAAATGAATCACCCTATCGGAAGATGATATAATTTTTGCAAATGGCGTCGTACGTCAATCATACTTGACATTTGTGAACTAGACAGCTGCAGTATACAAACAGACAAGCAATGGTCCGCTATACTCCTCAAGACCGTGGAATATTTGTGTCGATGTTTTTGACCAATAATCGGTCAGTGGTGTTAGGTTAGCGCATCGTGAATTTTGACGTCGATTTCCTCATCGTGTCGCGCCAATAGGACAAATATTCCGCCGCTTAGCTACTCGACTCGAACAGAGTGGAACCACAGGAGACAATGCAGGGCGTGGCCGCCACCGGACTGGTCGTTCGGCCGAGAATATCGCGGCTGTGGCTGCCGATGTCGCTGAGAACGAGGAAACATCATCAGACGGACCCTACAGCGAATTTTAGTGAAAGTACAAAGCGCAAATAGTGCATGAATTAATGCCTCCTAATACCTCAGTAGCGTGTGAATTACTGTAAAGCCAATCCTCAATCTCAACAACGAAGAATACGATTTTGTGTCGAAAATCATCATGAGTGACGAGGCGCATTTCCACTTAAGCTGTCAATAAGCAAAGCCTTCATTTCTGAGGCACTGAAAATCCGCGATTGATGCACGAAGAGCCATTATATCCACTCAAAGCCACTGTGTGGTGCGGCGTTCACGCGGAAGGAGTGATTGGGCAGTATTTTTTTGAGGACGCTATCGGCAATATGGCCACTGTTACTGGCGAACGCTACATGGCCATGATAAACGACCTCTTACTGCCAGAATTGGATGAGCGGAAATCTTGCGGGAAGTCATGGAAAATGCGATAAAACCGGCACGAATTTGTATCAACACTGGCGGAAGGCACTTGGCGGATATCAGCTTTTTCACTTAACAGAAACAATTTTAAAGGTCCAAATAAAGATTTTCATCACTCAAAATCATTAATTTTTGTTATTTAGTAAAAAAGTAATTCATAAACAAAATTGGTTGAAGGTGGCAACTTGTATTATATATAAAGAGTTACGTGCATGGTGTCACAATGCAATTATGCAATACAATTTGAAAGTATCAAGAAAAAGGACAATTTAACTTTTTTTTTTAGAGCTAAGCGAGGGTATAAAAATACAATAAGAACTTAGATTTTTTGAAAGCTTTTCCATTTTTTTTTTCTTGCAACAACAGTCTAAAAGTATCTAATATACATATATTACCTCTATTATAATAACATATGTCGATCGTGTTGACAACAATTTTCTGAACAGGCTCCTATCGTTGTCCTTACATGCCAACTCACCGAACGTGGTATAAAAGAAGCTGCTGGAACCTTGGGAATTGGAACTTTTTTGTCAGTATATGCAAAGCTCTGCAGAATCGTAGCCCTGAACGTAATCTAGTAGACCAACGGTGGCTTATCGCTATTGGCAGAACCCCTCTGAGTAATATATTCCTTAATTTAAGCCAAAGAAATATTACCCAGGATCGTGTCAGCATACTTGCCTCTTCCTGATCAGCTAATTTCCATAACTCCACTGTAACAAGTTCTGCGACCCACTCCTTTCACCCATTGTCAAACTTACTAAACAATTCTCAGTTGTAAGTGATGACAGCCATTATGCAGTGGCTCGCTTGAGAGGCCGCCGCATTTATGAAAACCCTCACAATCAAAACCAATATAATATTTTCCTCTCAAGCCTTACGAATTGATGCAAATTTTCGTTCGCTACCATTAGAGCTTCGACATTTGTTCTACTGAAATTTAAGAAGATCTTTTTACGTTTGAAAACCATGCTGTCTTTTTTTTTCGAAAATATGGATTTGAAACCAATATGGCTGGGTTGTATTACTCGCAATCCATAACGGTTTTCATACCTATAACTCCTATTGGCATGTGTTAATGTTACGCTCTCCAAACGCTGCCTTTACGTACTCAACCAATCCTATCGACCTGTAGTTCACTCAGTGTACTTTGTGATTGATGCTTCACAACCCAAGGACTGTTTATTTTAATAGGCGATTTGAACTTTCCTCACCTGAAATGAGTGCCTTGTGATGATTCGTCATATTTCGTCTCACTCAATGCATTTTCTGAAATATAAATCTTGATGTTTGACTGCCTAACTAACTCAATGCTATATCAGATTACTGTCATTGTCTGAAGACTGAGCAAGGAGCTTAACAATCTTTTTAGAAACATTATTTTTGACTTCATTCCTGAGACTACAAATATTGATCTTTCCCTAACTACTTTTTGTTCATTAATTTTCTCCTGCATTGCCCAATCGGTTTCATATTCCTTCCAAGAGAACTGCTCATCATCTCCTCCCTGATGCAAAAAATAGTTGCTTGCCCTCCGAAACTTCAGAAACAATTTAGACTGATTTCGACTACAGTAACTATCGATTTTTTTTACAACCTCCCGAAAGGATCTTATATCATCTCTATCCATAAAAAATGAAGGAAGTGTTAGCTCAACTATAGAAAAGTTTTCTTAAAAATCAAAACTATTCTCTATAGATTTGTACGGTTTAATGAAACGTAGATCAACCATCTTTAATCGAATTGAGTTCGTCTCTACGGCGCTTTGTGCTTTAGAAGATGTCAGCAAGGCAACGTAATTCCTATTGATTACAGGAAGGCATTGTACAAAATTGCTCGTTTTGAAACTCAAAAAACTCATATTCATATCCTCAACATATGCCTCTATTGAAGAAATATCTGGTATCCCTCAGGGTAGCTATGTTGGACCAATCATCTATTGTATCTATTATATAATTTATGACAGAAAACTTCATTTTCCCTCTAATATTGACAGCATTACTAAGAAAGCTAACTCCGTACTTGATTTTATTTTATTTGCGAGATGGATTCGAAGACTCATCGGGCCGAAGCGTTAGTGTTCATTCGCTCAACATGACCAATCCATCTAAGCCAAGGGAATTTAGCCCTTCCAAGAAAGTGAAATTTGCTCTATAGTGCATGCAGCATACAAAATTCGGTCAAAAAACTTGTTTCTCGAAGCAACCAATGCCATTTTAATATGCTTTTCTTATACAGGGTGTTCAAAATTTATTTAAAAATAAAGCAAAATGAACAAAAATCAATTATTTTCGGTATATAATGTTTTTAATGGGAAGAACCAACATTCCCATTAGTTATGGAATACGATTTCATTTATATGACTACCTCGGTTGGCTTTGCAGTAGCTCATGCTGTCAAACCAATTTTCCAAGTATTTTTTGACTGTTTCTGGTTCTATCTCACAAATATTCGTTTCTGGATTGTCCGGATAGCATCGACCGTTAAGGGCATCCTGTATAAGCATAAGAGTGATTTTTCGCTTGATCTCTGCAGTTGTTTCATAATACGGGCCTACAGTGGAGCACATGTGAACTAGTCTTTTATTTACTTACTTAGGTGGCGCTACGTTTCGTGATGGACGAGGGCCTCAGCTAATATGTCTCTGTTGCCAGCGCGGTCTATTAGGAGCTACCTCCAGTTGATCACACCAACTTGAGATGTCCTTCGATGTGTTGTCCCTCTGGGCTGAAGTCGAAAACTTCCCAGCCCGGTCCGCTGGTCCATGCGTTCAAGTCGATTTGGCCATCTAAGCCAGGTTATACGAGCTTTTCTGACGCTGTTAAAATGTTTCTCCATTCTCCATTGATGCCCGAGAGCATTTTCATCCAACCTTCAGCGCTGTAAAATTATAATTTCTTGTTATCGCATGCTGTTGAAGCTGTTGTGTTTGGTGTCCTTGTCTTGTCGACAGCATATACTTTGTTTGAACTTCATGGTGGTAACACCAAGTTCAGCTTTACGGCTTCTGTTTCAATCGCCGCAAGCGCGCTACTGACGGCCCGGTGGGTATCAGCGTACGCTAGTAATTTCACAAATTCTTTGAGATTCGCATCTCCGGTATTCCTCACAGGCAATCCGAACAATTCTCTCAGGTATGATGTTGAACTAATCATATAACATCGCGTCGCCTTGCCAAAATCCTTTTTTGACATCAAATGTTTCGGTGATGTCATTACCGACCGATGACAGTCTTTAATTTCCAACTGTGTGGCTAAAGATGCTCTCTTTTGATTGAGTATTTTATGTGGTCGGGCAGTTAACCCGTTGACACAACCCCCAACCTTGAGGATAGTACTGGTATTCCAGTACCGGGGTTTGAGGGCTGGAAACTCTTCCATCGTCATCTCTAATGCCACGTTCTGTCTAAATAATAAGGATAAATCCTCAAATGAACTGAGCTACGAATATGTCAAAATAGCTTAAGTGAGGACCTTAAGTTGGACCTGCGTCCACATTGGCTCCATCTTGGGAATTCCTCTGCCGAAAAGTCCGTTATGTGCTTAGTCTTGGTCATTACATTTGCATGGTTAGACTCAGCTTACTGCAAAGTGATGTTATTTCAACGACCACCCTCCTGCTTTCTCAACCAAGACTTGGGACGCGTTGTGGTGGAGTATAGCAGCAAATGATCAGTCAAAAAGAAATCTGTTCAACATGCTGCTCCCTTTCTCAGCCCTTTAGCTAGTTTTTAAGTTTGGATTTAAAGCTTTACGCTCCGATGTAGACCCGGGCAATAGTAATAACAATAATATCATTATAAACACTCTCAACAGGACACTCATCATAAGAAGTTTGCAAATCCTTTCTCCCATATTTATTATTGTTTTGTGATACTTTGTCCCTCTCATGTTTTTCCATATTTTAACTTTTTTTAAATGCGTAAACAATAAAAGTTTAAACATTCAAAACTAAAAATATCAACACAAACACCAACCAACAAAATTAAGACTTCATTCACTTTGTCTTCTCTTTCAGAAATTCAAGTGTCACAACATGTGTGTAACAAATTTCAAAAACTACGACTCAAGATAACTTTCAGTTTCTGGTTAGAAAAGTTGTAAATTGCATTCAACGAAACTTTACATCCCCTTCTGCATTGTTTCGAGGCAAATTTCACGGTTTACGATGAAGTTGAAGCAAAAATATCATCGACATTATCATGATTTCGAAGATGTAACTATTTCCTGCATACAATCTTCATACCTATATCGGTGCATTCATCTCAAAATAGAAAATTGAAAAGTTCAACGATTCGAAAGTTGAAATTTTGAGATATGAAAAGGCGCTGTGTAGGCAGATAGCTTGAGCTTTAAACCCTTTAAACGCTTCCAGTTCCATCAACAACATTTCCACATCAATCTGTTAGTGTTTCCATTAACACTATAAATCACAATTCGAGCAGCAAAGTGAGCAATTTCCGGCGAAAATTAGGCATTCGTTGTGTCAGAAAGTCATAAAACTGGTTTCCCTCGGAACAGCTATGTGTCATAAACCCGATGACTTTGTGTTGCATATCTTCTCAATCATGCTATCCAGCGGTTTCATAAATTACCTTCACATTCCATCGCAGCTACACTGAGTAACCTTCCATAGGTGGGTTGGTGAAGCTGACTCATTTATGAACATTTCGGTGGAATTCATGTGGTCAAGCTCCTGCGTACAAATTCACTTTAGATTGGAAATATATGTATATACGAGTATGTATCGAAATACCATAGCATGGAGCTTTAGAGATAATTCTACAGAAGGTATCCATAGAAACCATGAAAGGTATCCACGCAGGATGCGTACAAATGTGCTTGTGCATGGATGTGTACATTTTGACCGATAAGGAGGTCTTTAGGTCAGATTATGGTAATAAGCTAGAATTAAGCCGTGAAATTTAAGCTTGTGACTTGTTGGATGCTCATATAAGGTGAAATCGAAAAGACAATGACTAAGAGGATGACTAAGATGACATCAAAGGCAGATGGCTTTCACTAGAAAATTCAATCATCAGTGAATAGTTGGAATCACAAGATACATTTACAAACTATTGTATAACGTGTCTGAAATAATTTGTTACTCTTTTTATTGTTGCTACGAGTATTCGATGTGTATGAGGACGCACCACGACACGGTTCAACGCCCTTGAGATGCACATCTTCAGAAATGAATACGATGAAATCACACTTACACACTACAGCTACAGCTAGCACTTACGAGCTGCAATTTAAAAAAAAATGATTTTGCATTTACCATGATAGTGAAATTAACACTAAGTATCCGCACTTTGCAGATACGAGGCTACTTACTGATGCTTGTGTCTCCCTTTATTAGTAGCCAATTGAATCCAATATTCGAGAAAAACTACTTGAGCAACAACAAGCACTTGAATCGTGATACACAATCATCGAATTGGTTACCCCTCTTCCCATCATCCCCCCATTTCGATTAGATTCAGATTTCAATTTAAAATAACCTTCAAGCAGAAGTGTGTACAGTGAACAACAACTTGCCACAAACTGACGGGTAATCTTATGAAAGTAGAAAATCAATTTGAAGTACTATGCCGCTATAGGGTGATGAGGAAGATTGTGGATTCATTTACTTGATGTAAATGCTTAGAGAGTAGTCTTAGTTTGAATTATCTTATAAGTGGAATAGTATCGGTTGTAGTGTCTTACTCGTACCTTTAAGGAACTGTCATATATGTTTTGAAGAAGAGAAAAACAAAACATTTTAGCAAATCAGACAGGCAAATCAGTTAAGAGCAATTCTACTATCTTAACGATAGATAGATACGTAAAAACTATGCTTAAGTTAACAGTGAAGGCCCCATCGTAAACGAACGCGCTGTTACTATTGCAGATGGTTCAACACAACGTTCTGGGCGATAAATTGGTTTTGATTCAGCTCCTTCATTCGTTTTTCTTTCAAATTGGGCCAACAAATATCCGGCAAAATGTATATCAGACGGCATCTTGTCTCTTTCCTTGAATTCGGTACTAGTTTGTACTGCAATACTTGTTCAAGAGATATTTCATTTAGTTTTTCCGGGATCTTATCCGACCCTTTAGCGATGAACGCTTCCTCACCTCAAAATTGATTAATAATGACGTTTTTAACATGGAAATTGTTAGAGTTTTCCATAAGTCAGGCTGTTACTTTTCAATGTCATACAGAATGACTTAGGATGTTCCCTCAGTATTTTAGACAGTATCTTGTATAGGACATTAAGATTTTCCTGGATAGCTTTAACGAGATAGAGGTTCACGTTTCTCCAAAATAATGAGTACAGAGTTGATATTTCAATCTTTATCATGTTTTCGGCTGACCGTACTTTGAGTTCACAATCAAATAAGACTTCTATCATCTCATCATCAGTACTTGCATCTGCGGCTTAAGCTTTTATCACGAAATTCCTTAATATTCTTCCTCGGAATTGTGTTTTTCGGCATATGCTGGCATCAACCCAGCAAAAGGATACGCGAGACGGAGTCTTTTTCCACTGAATACTGGTGAACACAAAATCTGTGTGTAATATTTTTAGGAAAAGTTCAAAGGCACTCATTGTAACAGGCGTACTTAAAATAAAACTTGACAACTACAATACTTTGAAAACCCTCTGCATCTAATTTCTGTCAGTATGTTCGGATAACTCAAAGAAAATAATACAGAATTGAGTCTACCATCCCATTTTTTTAATATGCTTCATAGGCCATAACTTGCTGTAAATGAGTTATGATGATCGATTCTATTGATGATGCTGTTGATGATTTGTGACTTCTTTTTGCCCATGTCCATGTCCCTTCCTTCGAATTTTCCTGGCCACCTATTCTCCAAAACATATAGGCCCATGAAACCACATCGTACAGATGTGGTATTGTTTTGAAACAGATATTCCTCTTGAAACGACATCAGCGGGATTTTGCTTAGTCGTTATATTCCGCCACTGCTGAAAAGTAGTCCTGATTCTGATTGACCTTATTCGATTTGCTATGAAGCTGTGTTAGCTAGACACCACTCCATTTATCTAAGCTAACACGATGTCCGAATCCGTCCAGCAGAATGCTTGAAGTTATCCTAGCCTTGCGGGTGGCCGTGGTGTAGTGGTAGTAGCAAACGCTTCTCACTCGGAGGGTCCAGGTTCGAATCCTGCCCATGGCAAAATCAGTTTTTCATTGTATAATTGGAACTCAGACAAAAAAATTCTGCGTGTGAAGGCATAACACTGACACGTAGATTTGGCTGTTATAAGAGTTTCAAGCAATGAAAAAAATACTGGGAATTATATCTCGAATCACTCTGAGTGAAGAAAAACTCTCCGTCCTATTCGGACCCCACCCCTGGAGAGCAAACATAGAAACCAAACACACCTGAGTTTCAAACCACTACAAAAACAATTTTCCTTTCTCCTCCTTCTATCTTTCCGCCCGCGCCCTGGCAACAGTAAAAGGGTATCAACCCCTTAGGCGCGCGTAAATTATAAAAAAAAAAAAAAAAAAATCCTAGCCTTAGGTACCTTGTAACCGATGCGTGAGAACCATGGAGCCAATTTGGCTGTACATAGTTCTAAGTGTGGTATAGTTGTGGGAGTAATGACTTCCTCGTCCGTTTCCCGTTTAATTGGAGCTACTCTGGACTGGAACAGAGTAGTTGAATCGCCATTGTACTGGCTCTAAATGCCTTTCTGGATGCTCGGCAAAAGCATTTATTTGGATGTCCTTTGTACATTTTTTTGAGAACAGATATCTCTGTTCTGTTATATCCTTTATAGCCGCCGAGTCTGTTGGGAAATCGGCAGAGTGGCGTCCAATTCAATTTTAGTTTCCGCAACTGCTAAATAAAGGTCTTTGGCGTAATCGCTATTGGGTGGAACTTTCCAGATACTAGTAGCCAGAGTGCTACTTGTATGCAAACCTGAATAGTCTATGGCAGGGTACTAAACACACATCTACACTCTTCAACCACTCTCCCAGCAGAACTGCCGTGAGGTAATTACTTCGCGGGGTTGCTTAGCAAATCAAGCTATTCGTGTTGTGTCACCTGCTTCTGAGGTTTGTGCAGTTTCTGAGGCTTCTGCTGTTGATTTTCTTTACCTTTCTATTCTCCGTAGCTCATTTTGTTGAATGGTTATAATGCATATTTCCGCCCAATTCTCCTCCGACTGCAACGAATGATCGAGGGTTAGCGCCGGGCTGGGCAGAGTAGTTCTCCATGCCATGCCATGAAGCGTGGGCAAGAAAATACTGCGTGCTTCGTATTTTCATCTTCATTTAGGCATTCGGTTCAAGATGGTGAGCTGTCGTGCCCAAAACGGTGGGGATACTTGCGATAACCACCGTGGCCAGATGAAAAGCTCTGTACTTTTTGTAAAGGACTACCCACTCGAATTCAGTCTCTGCCTAATATACGATAGCCTTTAAACCTCTTCGATCCTACGCGTGATGTTCCCTATTCAGCTTCGAATTTTAAGTCTCAAAACTTTTTTTGACAAACTCAGGTTTCCCAATTTAGGCTTTCGTTCAACATACTCTAAGGTGCTATAAATGGCTTAACAATCACGAACGCCCTGTTCTTTATAGTTCGATTTTGCTTTAGGCGGTCCACAGATGACCATTTCAACTTTTTTTAATGGCAACTTGTTTCGCCTGTTCTCTGTCGTCATCTATGACTCCGGTCACTATGGATAGAATTCTTGAAGATATTACCTTAAGTGTAAACAAGTCTCTAAATTGAAAATTTCAAACTACGGCGCATCTCCTCTTCTTCAGCATTAGGCGACATTCTTAGGTCAAATTTCGAACTCAGGCATCGTTCTGTTAAACTCAGGCGATGAATACTCTTATATATGGTTTGACAGTCGAGGAATTGGTGGTAAATTTCGCCTTTAAATTCGTTGGTCTTCTGGCTCAGATTCAAAATTTGGCCATAAGTGTTGCAGAAAGATTTGAAATCTTCACATGTTTAGGTTTAGCTAACCATTTCGTAGAGCTTTCGTTCCGGCTTTGTCCTATAAAACTGTTGGTTTTCGTGAAGGCTATTCGAGACTTTTTTTTTAGTAGATTTGAATTTAGCTGTGGCGAGATTCGACATTTGCTATTTTGAAGATGTGAACATCACATCTATTTGGTTGGCGGTTCGAGCACCCAGCGAGCGTCAGTTTGCTGCATGGATGTGTAGCTTCGGAGACCAAGTGCTAGTTACTGTGATGGGACAACTTTCACTCTATAGAACTAGTTACATTGTGAAAACCTCTTTGAGAATTGGTCGGCTGAAACCGCTGTCAATCCCATTTCTAGGAGGTGAACGTCGCCGTTGTATAGTACGAGATCCTCTTCAATCGTACGGTACATACACATATCTCCCACGTATCTACACTGCCACTGCGTCGCTTGTGGTATTTGCTAAATTTTGCGGACCTTAGTATCATTCTACGGCCCACGTTCACCTTGTTACTGAGGCCAAGAGTTTCCTAGGTTGTTAACATCGGAGTCTAGATTAGGTGAGGTTAGGTAAGAGTGACTGTTGGAGAAACCAACCCATTTAGGCCTGTCGGCCCATTGCGATGCCACGTGGATCTGTGATCTTCATTCTGTTGGAACCATCACAGACAGTGTCCATTGATATTTTGAAACATCAAACTCTTAGGTCGATTCAGATCCAGATTTGGCCAAACAGTCCATCTAAGGTTTGTTCTTCTATTAGCATTCAGCTTTAGTAATAGTTACTTTGCATGTAGCGATTGGTATATCGATGCTACCCTTTTCTGGTTGAATAGGTAGAGGCGGTTCCAATTTTGGCGAGTCCGTTGGCTCTATAATTCCCTTGAATGTCTGTGCGCCTGCACCCAATATCGGTAAAACTAAAACTGCTCTGCCATCTCGGCTGTTTTAAAATTTTGTTAGACTGACTATCCGAATACATACAAAGGTATAACCTTTCAGGTATCACAATTTTTTTCAGCCAGGACAGGACTTCGTTAATAGCTTGGAACACGCTACAGTGATTTGGAAGGCGGAAAGAGGAGCTACGATTAAGCTTATCTGAGAAAACACTACCACCAATCCCGCTAGTCTTGGACCCATCCGTATAGAAGTGGATTGACTTGTCATCCATAAAAGCAGACAGATCTAGATGGAATGTTTACGAGTACATCAAAGTCTTTTTCAAACCAAAATTGAGCTGCGTCAGCAGCTACTTGCTGGCTAAAAATGTCAAGGGGTGTCAGGTGAAGCAGAATATCCAGTGCCCTGAGGTAGTACGTAAAGCTCCGCCTATGCACAGACATGCTATCCTTTGGACTTTGCTTAGTTTGCTGCACTTGACTGTATTGTGAAAGACCGTCCACCTGACCACCACCCCATAGGTGAGTATCGGTCCTATATCCGAGACGTATAACGAGCGGTTGACACATCTTTTAGAAGAACCCACACCCAGTTTTGAGTTGATTATCCTGCTATTTAGCATAGGACTGATCAACACTCCAAGGGAGTCATTTACCTTTAGAGTTGACAGTGTTGAGATTGTTAAATGCACGTTCTATGTCCAGGAATGCGACTATTATTTAGTTTTAGTTTTATATCGTATAGGGATATCAATCAGTCATTCTAGAATTTTCAGAAGGAAAGATGATAGACTTTAGATCTGAGGTACTTTCGGACAACAAGAGAACATTTTCCGGCAGGGTCTAAGTATTTACATATTTCGCATTTTGGACGATGACCCCTTCTAATTAGAGGTTAGAAGTTGGGTTTCTGGATCCGGTAGTACGACTGATTCTTAATCTATTATTTATAAATAGCCACCCGAAGGCTTAGTTATTCTCGTTCTTCACACGTGGTTGGGAGCTTCTTAGCCAAACACAACACATCTGCGGTTCACTAACCTCCGAACCCTCCTGATTTAGCTCCCTGTGACTTCTGGCATTTTTTCAAACTGAAAATGCCTTTCAGCGGAGCTAGATTTCAGACATCAGAGAAGACATCAAGCAGATCGCGACGGACGACCTGCTCGTCATACCAGAAGAGGCTTTCCTGCAATGGCTAAACTGTTGAAGTCAAGGGAGGTTATATAAATGTTGATTTTATGAATAAAAGTAGGATACTTTTTGAACACACCTCTGGGTTTAATGTCCTCTGCTGAAGTACGAGTATGTAATCAAGTGGCGCTTTTGCTCAGTAAATATCGTATTCGGTATAGGTCGGTCGCGTAATTTGCATGCATTTGATATATCTTCTACCGCTGAGTTCCACGTTCAAAAACTTTTACCTTCATATCAGTCTACGGTGTCAGATTTGTGCGTTTTAACCTGCATCGATGAAAAGCGCTTCATTGCTTGATGTTCGGTTGAAAGCGAATCAAGGTCGTTCCAAAATATTTCCTTTTCTAATTGCTCACTACGTACTTGTTAACATTATTCGTGTTCCATTGGATTTATTGCCATTAGTCGGTCGCTTATTTGTGATGCGGTAACGATTTTATCTAGAAGTTCAGCTGTCAAAATGTTGGCAACTACGTTATTATTTTGTACCGCTCCGTAGTAATACATTTTATACGCGTTCGTTTGCAAGTTCAAGAAGCGGGCCGTGTTTTCAACATTTCGCCACTTGGCTTCATATAGCGGTCTTATGTCGTCGCAATACGTTTTGCCCTTCATTCTGCTGACGTGAAAGTATGAAAAGCATCACCGCTACCGGCAACCGTCGGAATTTTTTACACCAATATTTCTATTCGCCCCCGGGGTCACTCCTCTGCCGTGGAGGAAAAGCACCCGACAGGGAAGTGTATTCATGTGAAAATTCCGAAACGAAAAAAAGTACGAAAATCTCACACACAAGTGCGCCCCATTTAATTGATTTGAATAATCAAACATTCTTAAGTAAAAACCAAAACCTTTTCGTAAGTGGTATATGCGGAGCCCAAGACAAATATTTGCACTTGAGCTGTAGAATTTTGTTTGTTGTGTTATTTTTCTCTACTTCACCGTTGAGATTTTTCTTAGAATCCAACACCTGTAAGGGGTTAAAGCACCCCTTATCGTACCAGCATACCATGGCAATACCAAAGCCGGACAAGTCAGAAGCAAGAACAGTAGATATGCCCTTAAGCAGCAACTTGCTTTTCATCCTTTCTCCGCAGTACTTTTGTTTACTCTTCATTTCTTACAAACAAAAACAAAAACAACAACAAACAATAAAAACCTAAAAACAAAAATAAAAAAGAGCCGTCTCGTTGTTTAGATTTGTAGAGCACATTCACCTTGCACGCATCTTAAGGGTTGAAGTTGATGGGTATAAATAATCCACCTCTGTTTTTCCTCTAATCCTTCAGCTCTTCTGTGCCTAATTTGTAATTCTTTAAGTGTGTTTTGTAAAAATGTTTACAGTAACAATTTCTTCTTTTTTTTAAATATAAAAAATCGTGTGTCTTTGGAAGGCTCGGTTGAACCTTTAAGTAAAGTCTCAAGACCTCATTTTACCACCATTGTTTGTGGAACAAATGCGAGTACATAGAGTATAAAATCGCAATTATTCGTTACTTGTTTTATTCACTGTGGTTTCTTTTCCTTCTATTTGCAGGTGAGTTACGAGTATAAGGAGAAAGACATAGAGAAAGGGGCTAGAAACAACTGCATCGACTTAATGACAGTAGTTATGGGTAAGGTTTCTTTGTGTGTTAGTATTTTAATCGACATCCTGGAAATAAAATCTGCTAACCCAAAGAGTAAAATGTACATAAACGTCTTTTTATCCGGGATAATATTGCCAGGATCGAATGGTATGTGTCATGTCACTGACGTCAGGTACGTCCTGGGATTTAAGGTTATCTCAGATTATTGTGCGACTGGATAAGGATACGGAAAGGACTTTTTTTGTATGAACTTTAATGTCGTCCTTATTGCGTAGGATATAGCATTATTACCTTCGAAGATAAAACCCAAAGGTAATATGAAGTGAAGCCTATGATACTAATGATGATGATTT
Source organism: Volucella bombylans (assembly GCA_949129095.1). Classification (NCBI taxonomy): domain Eukaryota; kingdom Metazoa; phylum Arthropoda; class Insecta; order Diptera; family Syrphidae; genus Volucella; species Volucella bombylans. Next base: position 105,661,808 of record OX422143.1, on the reverse strand, counting down.
AGTTGGAGGTTATTGGATCTCCTAATGGCTACTGAGCTTTAGTATGATACTACTCGCCTTTAAGTCCATTTTTATTAGAGGTAATCATTCTAAGAACATGAAAATGGCACTAAATGGTGTTTCAACAAGAGGAGTACGATTTGAATGGTCGATTATTTTACAGTTGATGCACGCAGGGTTGGCACATGGTGACAGATGTCATCTAAAAATTTTGGAAATTTACGCTACACAGTGAAAGAAAAAATCTAAATCGTTGAACTTCATTATGAAAAATTCTATTCAATCGCGGCAACGATGCGAGAAATTCGTGTCAATTTTGCACGTACTGTAATCATATGCATTTCGGGACGTGTGCGCAACTTAATAAAAAAATTCCAAGAATCGGGCTCGTGTTTCTCTAAGGCCCATTTCCACATTGACGGCTATGTTACTGAGCAAAATCCACAAGTGATTCAGGAAATGCTAATGCACCCAGAACTAGTATTAGGTGCGTAGGTGTCATAGAGTAGTACTTTTTCGGTCAAGGGAGCGCGGTACCAAGACATGGTAAATAAAATTTTGCGGCCGGAGCTCGAGGATATTTAGATTTATTTCATCTCAATACAAATACATTTTTTTACAATATTAATTGGTGGGTATTAATGATATAAAATTCAGTAGTTCGAAAAGTTTCAGTTGTATTAGTTTATATGGTTTTTACAAACTTTATTTATTATAGTTATACATATGATTTGTTATTTGAGAAACTTTAAGACGCAAACATTCTAGACCCATAAATTAAGTAATTATATTAAGTTGGAATGGTTGTTTTTATACATTTTGTAGTAAAAGAAATACTCGTACCAGTGACAAGTGCGTTGATTGTTTAAAGGTTTTGAAAGCCGCGCTGAGAAAAAAAGTCTTGATTTGTGAAGCAAACGAGAAAAACATTATTATTTGAAATAGTAAGAGGGTAAAGAGGAGGAAGTAAAGGAAAAATATGGAACACATAGATGGGTAATTACATTTAATGATGGCAAGCAAGAATAGGCAAAGAGCTTATTAGATTAAAATGTGCATTAAATCCTCTACACTCGATCTGGATAGTAAGAAGATTCTTAAATTCTTTATAAATCTGGATTTCCATTGAACATGACTTAATATATCAGGGGCAGTTTGGTATAAATAAAGGGAGATATATTCGTAGCAAAGCGTCTGCAGTGTTCCTTACTTACTCGCGGAACTACTACCGTGGACGTTGGTCTCAGTGAATAGGCTGTATTTCTACTTTGAATAGTATAATTGCTTCGCAAGTAGAATGGCCTTAATACTTTAAAGACGGATAGATGTCTGAGTGGTAAGGCAATGAGATATTGCAATAAGGGGAATGAATGTTCCCATCTTGGCTGTAAAAGAGTAACCCTGATTATCTTTTTCTGAGCTGTTATAAGGGCTGGAGGTTACTCTTGAAAGCACTACCCCAACAGCAAATCCCATATTCTAGCCAAGAATTAACCAGTGTGTAATATATAGTAGACATTAAGCTAAGAGGTACTAAATTTTGTAGATGAAATATTTTTTTAAAGCTATATATACACATTTTCTAATGTTTGTTATATGTGCTTTCCAGTTTAGCTTGGTTATATCCAGATATTTAAATTCGAAAACATATTCTAATTTTATGCATGTATCACTGCATTTAGCATATGTACAATTTAAGACATAGAGACCTACCCCATCAATGCAGTATTTACTTGCAAGGGAGAAAGGCATGACTTTCAATTTGTTACTTAGCACCATTTGATGAAAAATGAACCAGTTATTAATGATAGCTAGGTCATCATTCATTTGACGTCGTATAGTGTCAACACAAGAAGCTTTATATGAGATCGCCAGATCATTAGCAAAAGCACGAATTTTACCCTTTAAAGGCAATTTAAAAATTGAATTTATATAAATAAGGAACAGCAAGGGTCCAAGGACTGAGTTTTGGGGGACGCCAGCATTTGGACTTAGTAAAGGTTCACTCAATGTTTCATTTATACGAACGTGTTGCCTTCGATGTTTTATATGTGACATAAACCAATTATGGGTGTTACCTCTAAATCCAAGTCTTTCAAGAATCTTGAGTAATAACTTATGATTAACTAAGTTAAATGCCTTAGTCAGATTTAAAAAGCGACCAGCACATTTGTTGTTTTTATTCAGCGCCTCGTGAATATCCTCCAAGAATGAAAGCAGAGCTTCTTCGGAAGATTTACCTTTCAGCCAAGTTGGGATGCATTTAAGAGCTTGTATTTATCTAAATACTTGTACATTCTTTTCGCAATTAATTTTTCCATGATTTTTGAAAAAAAATTACAACAAGCAGATTGATCTATAATTGTTAGGATCCTTTTTGTCACCTTTTTTATAAATTTTTACTATAATGGATGTTTTTAGGCACTTTGGAAATATATCCCTTTCGAAGCTTTGGTTGAAAAGGTACTTTAACGCCTTAATAATTAGGCTACTAATGTTTTTAAAAAGTGAACTACTATACCGTCCATCCCACAAGAGCCTTTCCGACACCATTCCAACGAAAAATGACGAGATTACTACATCATCAAGGAGGGAATTATGGGAGGGTGTACTTGTAGGGCTTGGATGAGTGGGTTTTGCATTTTCAGCAGCATTTTTAAAAAACAATTTGAAATTGTTTCCCATTTCAATATCCGAAGTGATTTCATCTCCTTCAAATTTTAAACATCTTATGGTATTTATTTTACTGATTTTACCTTGCAAATCATTTAAAATATCTCATTTTGGATTAGACCTATTTTGCTCAAATTTGTTTTGATAATATATCTCTTTTTGCTTTTTTATTCGAAGGTGTCCTTTCGCATCTTACAGTAAGTATTTCTTATGGACGGTAGATGCAAGTTGTTTTTATTCAAAACATAGAAGTTATTTTTTTCCCGAATTCTTTGGCAGAGATTAGAAGTCATCAATGGTTGGATGTTTTCTAACTTACGTCCCAGTTTTTTTTTTTTTTTACTTACATTTATAAGGTTAGATTTTTTATTTTTCGAGTCGGTTAGATTTAGGTTAGTATTATTTTTGCTGAGTAGATTTGAAACCTATATACCAGTAGCAAAATGGTCAGTTATATCCCATTCCAGTACAAACGGACAGACATTGGACAGATTTTTCGCTCGAACAAATTAATGGTCAATACATGTTTTCGTTGCATCAGTTACCCTAGTTGGAACGCTTATGAGTGATTCATAACCCAGGGAAGACAGAAGAAGTAAATAGTTATTACAGCTCAGAGGCTGTAGTTCCGTAGGAAAATTACTTAAACCTAGTCAAATTTTCACTTTTAAAAAACACAGTACGTATTTATAATTTGTACACCTCTTCCACATGCTCAGCCACATACATAGCTTTAGGTTAAAGCTGCCAATTAAATCCTCGACTTGACGTTTTGCTATGAAGAGCTGAAACATTCCTAACAAGATTCTCTGTAGCTTACGCTTACGGCATGTAAGTGAACCCTTCATAGGCTAAATTCGGAAATATAAGTATGGTTTGCGTTTATGCCCCTACAGAGGATAAACAAGACATCATCAAACACCAATTCTATGATCTCCTCAAAGAAACACATGTTCAGTGCCCCAGCTATAATACAGAAATTTAGATCGACAATCTGGGTAAGAAAGCCGTCTTTGTAGCGATTCTTCAGAAAACACAGCCTGCAAAACACCACGCTCATAATGGATTAAGTTGTTTAGAATTTATAACAGGGCATAACCTTTTAGTAGGCACACATCTAAAAGGAATTGGGTATTCTATTGGCCATATTGCGATCGACGTCAGACACTCTGCCAGCATTCTGGATGTCTGTATTTTACGAGAAGCCAACATCGACTCGGATTACTAGTGTGCGTACATATGTGGATATCACAAGCACAAAGGAGCCAAGCCTGGCCCCAAAGTTCGACATTAAAATGCCACAATCAGAAGAGATCACTAGCAACTTTGCCGCTCACGTTTCCCTCGAGCTCCCTCAAAATACTAGCCACAATACACAAGTCATAGAAAACCAATGGAAATGTTGCCAACGAGCCATCAGAGGTTGCTCCTGATGTGATTGGTTTCAAACCGCCGCCACAAAAAAATCTGCCGTCTTTGACAAACAAAACTCAGGTTTGCCCATGAGTTGCTCGCGAGCTCTACGAGCAAAAAAGAATTGAAGAGCACAGGTTTCACGGAAAGTAAAGGAAGGACCGCGATCGGGGATATGGAGAGATGTTACTACTTCAGGAATGATTTTAGGAAGTCTTGTCGTAGAATCAAACAAACGTGCCAAGGCTACAAAGCCAGACTGAAAGCCTGTAAAAAGCAACATGGAATACTAGTAGTTAAGTCGCAGTTGGTGCTAAGAATATGGAAGGACTTATTCTGCAACTGCCTTACGCCGATGATGGTCAAAATCCCGCTGTCAGTCAGAATGAACTATTCACACTGAAAGAAGCTAAATTTTAATAAAGCTGCTGACGGAAACGGACTGCCTGTTGAGATATTTAAAGCAGCTGGAAATGACCTGGCTGGAGCATGCTCCAGCACATCTGCAAGATACGGTTAGATGAAAGCATGCCCGAAGCATTGTTTGTACGATCCAATCCATAATTAAAGAGACACTTTTCTCTGCGCCAACTATAGACGAATAAGTCTCCTGAACACCGATCTGTTTTGCTGTATTATATGAGCGGTTCAAACCATTCATAAACAATCTGGTTGGTCTATACCAATGTGGCTTCAGGCCAGGAAGGTCGACCATATTCGCACTACGGCAGATCTTGGAGAAGACCCGAGAATTTCAAATCGACAGTCACCATCTAAAGCGTGCATACAACTCCGAGTCTAGTTTCGATATCCCTGCCAAACTCATCAGGTTATTTTGGATGACTATAGAGAAGTTTCTCTTCTCCAACAACGTCAGTAATGAATTAACCGAGACCTTCAGTGTCAAAAAATAAATTTAGTCAAGGCGACACTTTGTCATGTGACTTTGTTAACAATCGTGCAAAACTTGATGGCCAAGAACATAGGCACAAGCAATAAATCATTCTCCGTTGCTGTTGTGGTCTTTGAGTGCTCCTATTTCATGTTGGAGTGTTTTACGTCACCACATAGGTAGTGTTGAAACTCTCCAATACGAAGTGAGATCCGGTAGCATGGCAACATATGTATATTCAGGTGACGATTATTGTTAATGACAACTATGGAAATCAAACTCCTACGTCAGCCTAAAGTAAGCAATAATCCATCTCCTAGTTTTATAACGTAGACCAAGTTGAAGGATGGTAGTCTTTTAAAGAGCTTGTATCTCGCAGTCGAGAAAATTTGAAACAGTCGTATTAGTTCGTAAAACATTTGATTCAGATGGTGTTGCGAGTATATGTTTAGTGGTTGTAGAAAAAGGTGCAAGGATTTAAGCAGTAGGTCTGCTTCCCTGAAGCCAGTTTTAGTCATTAAAAATTCTCAAAACCGGAGAAATTCAATATCGTAAGACAATAGCCATAGAAAACCGACTGAAATTAATGTCGGAACTAATGCAAGTTTAAAATAAGACCGAAGGTGCTTGAACCATTGACATGTTCAAAGATAAATGGTTGGCTGGTGATCTGCGAGAAATGTTTACCATAATTTATAAAAACTGCTACTGATCACTTTCCCAATGAAATTTTCCACGAACAAACATTGTTGTCGTGGTAGAATTTGATCGGTTGGGGAGTTCTAAAATCAAATTTATTGCCTGAGATAAAGTCTGGCGTGATATATTATACATATACCAAACTGCTGTTGACATAAAATTGTTTGATTTGTTGAAGAAACACCCAATTACTGGTCACGTTTTTCGGGAGCGGAGGTTCACTGTTTCACCTGTTTCACTGAAAGTCTTCTCATTTTCGAAAGGGACATGGACTTTTACAAGGTCCGACAAAAGTAATGTCATAATGTGAATGTGCCATAATTGTTGCAAACGGCGTGAAATGTCATTGTGCTTTGAAATTTATGTTGTAGATAGATAGAACATATGTTAGCAACAATCTGTGGAGCGATACACACCTGAAGAACGCGAAATTATTGTTACTGCTTATTTGACCAATTTCCGGTCTGTTGTTTTAACGCAGCGTGAATTTCGTTGTCGGTTTCCTCGTCGTTCTGCACCGAATTCTGTGCGCGAATAATTAAGCATTTGGCTGAGCGTCGCATGCAAAACCGAGTTCACTGGGATGTAACAAGAACTGGCCGGCCCTGTATTGCTCGTGCGGCTAAGAATATCACTGCTGTGGCCGAGGAAGTCCGAGAAAGTCCACAAACATCGACGAGGCAACGATGCTCCTTATAAAGTGCAAGCCGTTTACCAATTTCTGCCTGCTGACCGTCAAGTGACGTTAACATGCTCTGTTAAACTTGGTGCAAGAAGAGAATGATTTCGTGTCCAAAAGCATAACGAGCGACGAAGCTCATTTCCACTTAAGTGGTTATGTGAATAAACGAAATCTGCGTTTCTGGGGCACGAAAAGCCATTGCATTCCCTCAAAGTGAGTGTTTGGTGCGGCATTTGCAGTGTAAAAGTGATTGGCCCTTATTTTTTAAGAATGCCGACGACACCACCGTAGCTGTAATTGGTGAGCGCTACAGACATATGTTAAATGAGCTTCTTTTGCCGCAAGTTGCTGAATTGGGTCTCGAGCATTGGTGCCTCCAACAGGACGGAGCAACCGCTGACACGTCTCGGGCAATGATTGACATTTTGAATAACAAATTTCCGGCCCATGTGATCTCTCGTTTTTTCGATTTGAGCCAAATCGCCTGATCTAACGCGCCAATATGGAGCCAGAGGTTTTGCGAGCAACAATTCAAAATGCGTGAAACGAGCACAAATGTGCATCAACGCAGGATGATATAAAACACCTTCATATAAACTTTTCGTAAAAATACTCGTATAGGGTTTTACATCCTAGTTATTATACTTAAAAAGGTCACACTAAGTTTACAAATTCGTATTACCTATAATTTTTTTCCGGCGTACGTCAAGGTAGCCGCTGATATTGTTCGGGGATGCAACATATCTGCCCCGCGACATAAATATCAGTCAAAGTGCACTCTCTGTGTTTTGTCTTTTAGTAAATTTTGGGTCAACAATTCATCATAGAGCCCAATGGTTACAAGTAAACCTCTCAATCTTTTGTCAAAACGAGATATCTACAATGGGACAAAACATTTCCTGCTCTCCAACTGCTCATGTGTAATACATACGTACGCGTAGAATTAGTCCAAAAATAGATTTCCTTCTGATTTCTTCCTCCCTCACATACTCCTTCTAAATCCTAAAATGTTCTTAACAAACAATCGGTTTCAAATTGGGTATGTAAAGATGACAGCACAGAAAGTGAATGAGATTAATTCCTTTCTGGAAATATGTAAGGAAACGCATATGCCAAAACTTAAGAAAATACAGTAGGGTCTAGTCAGAAGCAAGTGACGTTTTTACTCTATAATGTTCAGTCGTTATCCTAGTTCTTGAAAGTCCATTAACATCAATAAAGGCTTCGTCCCGATAAAAGCCCAGTAATTTAACAACTTGTTCCGCCTCAAAGAAGCCTATCACCCTAAACCAACAACATCTTAAACTGATGTGATTACTTACGAGTACTTACTTACTTAGGTAGAGCTAAACTTCGGGGTGAACTTGGGCTTTAACTAACTCCTGCCTCCAGTTGTGCGCTGCAAGTCAGTTGAGTCTACTTGTGCGCGCCACCTAAGATGAGGTCTTCCTCTACTGCCTTGTCCCTCCGGGTTTTATTCGAAGACTCTGCGGGCCAGAGCATTAGTGTCCATTCGTTCAGGCGACTGATGCGCAGTTTTCAGACTAGGTGCGATGCGGCTTTACAGCTAGCATAGTTCGTCGATGAATCTTCTCCTCCAAAGCCCGTCAACGCAAACGTGACTAAATATTTGTCGAAGGATTTTTCTCTCGAAACTACTGAGAATGTCATCATCCGCTTTCGATAGGGTCCATGCTTCTGCGCCATAAAATACGACTGGGATGATTAAGGTTTTATTTAGAGTTTCCTTAGTTTCTCGGAATATGGTCCGCACAATTGTTTCATGTATGATGTTAAAGAAGTCACATGCCAGCGCGTTATCTTGTCTAAATCAAAGGGCTAGGTTATGGTTATCGACCTTGAATGGAGCAGCGAGTGTTCTCAATCGTCATTCTGCACAGACGTACGAGTTTCGCAGGTATGCCAAAACTAGACGTGGTCCTATATAGCTCGTTTAGGTTAGGTTAAAACAGGGGTGTGATGGATATGCCATTACCCAAGAACTAGACACCAAAACGGGCCCATCGGTATCCCTTCGGAACCAGTTGAATTTATATTCAAATGGCAAAAATCTATATCCAAATTCTTTGCAAAAGCCAAGAAGGCCTTTGAATTTCGTGCCGTCTATTTCCTTTAGGTTTTCGAAAAAGTATTTCCCTAAAAATGTTCTTCGGCTACACGATATTGCCTCGCATTCACACAGTATGTGTGTTAATATGTGCTCAGCAGCTTGCAGATCTCCGCAGAATCTGCAAACACCCGTATCTGACAATTTGAGTCTCTTTGCGTGCTTACGCATGAGACAGTGAAGTGTGCGGCCTTAAAATCGATGAAAAGATGGTGGGTATCGATTTGGACTTTTAGAGTTTTTTTTTTCCCGGATCTGTCGAAGTGTGAGGATTTTATCGATCTTGGACTTTCTGGTCTGAAAAGGCACTGATACGGACCAATCAGGTTGTTGGCGAAGAGTGTCAGATGTTCACACAATATGGCAGATAAAATCTTGTATCCGATGTTGAGGAGACTCACACCTTTATTGTTCTCGTAGTTGAGGGAGTATCCTTTTTTGTGGATCGGGCATACAGTTCTAAGAATCCATTCATCACTCTTCTGACCAGATCTGACAAGTGAGTTGGTGCATGCTCTCCACAATGTTATTTCCAGCAGCTTTGAATACCCCGGCCGGTTAGCTCTCAGGTCTAGTTGCCTTGTTGGTTTTCAGCTTACATATGGCTATCCTTACTTCGTTCCGGTTAGGTGGACGAAAGTTTATGCTATCATTGTCTAAGCTAGATGGTGTATTCTGCCTGCCTACGGCATGTTGGGCTTCTTCGCCGTTATGCAGTCCGCAGAAAAAGTTTTATCATATCCTCAGCATTAAGTGTGGCTCTACTAAAAGGTTTCCATTTTCATCTCTACAGGCGCATGGATCTTCTTGCCTTGACATTTTTACCGGCTGGTAAAGCTTCCGTACGTTATTCCTGTAGTACAACTTCTCAATACTTTCGATCGCTCGATTGCAGTTTTTCTGAGTTATATCTTCTCACAGTATCTCGCACCTTGGCTGCAACAATGTGGTGATCCGAGTCTGTTTATTTATTTTCAAATCAAACGTCACTTGAAAACAATTGTAATAGAATGGAAGAGTGAAATTTAATAGCCTTTTAAATAAAGTTCAATCCTTTTTTGTCAGTCAAAGCACGAGGTTCATCTTTCTTTTTCTTCATACTACGTATTTGCTCAATTTTTAGACACTATTTCCGATCTTTATTTTAATGATATTTATTTGTGCAAAACAGAGAAAAGATATTTAACAAAAATCTAAACAGAGTTAATGTCCGGAACGTTCGGAAGTCTAGAATACTGGAGGCATGCCTGACGTCTATCGCAAAATGATCAATTTGATTCAGCGTTTGATGATCCGAAGATCGCCATGTCCCCTTTTGTGTATTGAGATGAGGAAACTGTGAGCTTGTTATAGTAATATTTCGTCCCGCCGCAAAGCCAATGTCGTGTATCGTGTAGGCTATGCCCACCAACTGTCCCACAAATGATGTCCTCCTTTCTTATCCTGGCGTAAAAATTGTAATACTTCGGACATTGCTCATATGCCTTGTCGAGGAGTTCACAGAAGAATTCTTTGGTGGTGTCATTTTTGTCTTCTGCAGGGGCATGGGCGCATATTAGCCTTATGTTAGCGAATTTAGCCTTGATGCGGATTGTCATAAGATCCTCGCTCACGTTTCGGAGGTTCAAGACTTCAGCGCATCCGAATAAGCGCTGTTTCTTTTCCCTGTGACCGAGTTAATGCAACTATGCCTTCCGGTTCTATGAAGTCTCAGTTCGGCTTTCATATGCTGTTAGTACTCCTTTATATCTGCGATTTTGACTAGCCTGTTGCCGTAACCTTCAATATCCCATGAGCCACTCAAAAAGATGCTAAGCGAAGCATACTCGGTGACAACCTGACAACCTCGTATTGTCCCGAGATTGTTGGTATTCAAGGTAACAAATAACTAAGAATTGACCTACCTTTACTCCATCTGCAACTCTGTCAGTCTTTCCATTCTGCATGGACTTAATTCAACTTCAAAGTTGTACCGTCAATGTTCTATTTGCAAAAGCCATGCCATACCATACGTTTCACATGAGGTGTAAATAACCTCAAGCAGATGACTTCGAATGACAGGTCTCTCCCACCCACATTTACCCCATTTAATTCCACCTAAGGAATGCTAATTAATGGTGAATGCCGTGCCGACTAAGCTAAGCTGGTGGCAGTTGGCACAATCAATAAAATAATCTCGTTGCCTTTGGGCGGAAGCTTACGAATACTATTCGAAAGCTACTAACACAATGTCAGCTACTCAAACACACTTTCGATTAGAAGGAATAAAAAAAACAAAAAAAAGGAAAACGTCGCTCAAGGTCGTGTACTCCATAAAACACTGAACCAGCCACCTGCTATCGTTATTGACTATGGTAACTAATTAAAATTAATTCGCCAAATACCCCCGAGTCGAAAGTAACTCGTTAATTTCAAATAAGCCAGCACCCCATTCAAAGTCATGAATTCAAGAGAAAAATTCACCTACCAACCCCATTAACTGAAAGAAAATTGAAAACTGTTAACGGCAGAAGTTTTTCTCCACCCTAATTTGGCATCAGCCCTTCGCAGTCCCACGAATTTGAGATAGGGTAGATTTTCCTTAAGCCAGACAACAGTAACAGTTCTTGTTCGTTTTTTTTAGTAATTTTTTTGGGACTACTTGCGCTGCAAGTCTTGGGGGGCTTAATTTCTGTAATTGTTTTGGAGAGCAACATCTTTTTTTTTCCCCAATTGAGAACGCAAAAAAGAGCAGTCGGTGATAATTTTTGGCAACTTTGGGACCGTCGAAGTAGTGACTTAAGAAGGGTTGGATCAATGTTAATGTTAAGAAAACTTCTTTGAGGGAAACCTTCCTCCTCTAGAATAATCGACGACAAATGCGGCAAAACGGAATCATTTGGAGCTTGTCTGTATTTACAACGAACATGCGCCACGGAAGTATGGTCTTGAAAGAAAACAAAGAAAAATGGAACAGCTTACAAGAAATATAACAAGAAGCCACATGTGTGTCGTAAACGATAGTCTACCCATCTAACCAACCCTGTCAACGACCTCCCCTTGAGATGGGGAATTTCACTTTCAAACTGGAAACCTGAGAACGTCTTCGATAGAAAAAAAGAAATGCTAACGGTCCGTTGGATAAGTTTAATTAGCTAATCAAGCGTAACTGACTACACAAGAAGACGAACAAACGATATAAAGCCTTATGCCATACGTATCCGTAGGTAGTTACCATATATAGACGGCGGAAGGAAGAAGGCATTTTGATCTAATGAAGGCTCTTGTAGTTGATGGTTTGGCTTAGTTCGCCCTTATACGAACGACTACATATGCATACTTTACAAAATTATTGTTACTGTTGCTGTATAACACCCCCTAACACATCTTTTTTGGAAAAGAGTTATCTCAAAATGATATGCTCGTATTGTAGTATCACCAAAATGTTCATAATAAAAGCGGCCAACAAAAGAAAGGCCAATCAAGTGACTTCACTTGATATTACCCCGATGTGTGATATTACAAAATAAAATAGCTGCTGCTTTCACTAGGATGTGTGTCCAGATGGAATTCGGATTCAACTATTCATGTCACGGTACCACTTTAGTAACACTTCAACTAACATTAGTCTTCTACGTTTATAAACTGTCGCTTGTTCCCTTTTAAAGCTGAATTTTTTCAAATTTTATCCTCTAAATGTTTGAACGTCCATAATAATGGAAGGATGTTCGGTCAATCGTATCTTTATTATACCGGTTGAACTTGAATTGATCAGAAGATCTATCAGTGCCTTAATGTGCTCCATGGTGAAGAAATTATGTGCTGCGAATTACGAGTAACCACTAGCTAAAATTGTACTGAGAGCCGTTATGAGACATTTTTTTCAATAACTCGCTGAGAGCTGGCCTTATTGAGTCGTTGCTGTTTTATAATCATTCCGGTCGTCGCAGTAGATATCATAGTCTTTATACGCTCTTTGCTGAGACGGTGCTGATGGTTGTTAACAGTCTGTTAACAACTGCGTCTGTTTCTGAACTTAGACTTTTTGTTAATTATTGCCAATATATCTGCTTCGACACAGTGTCCAACTTGCATAGTCAAATCCTTGCGATAGCTAATGCACTAGGCCAAAGACCAAATTAATGCATGCCAGTAACCTACTTCAAGAATAATTGATCCATTAAGAATTCATCAGAGATCATCGCTTGTCTCTTGACACAATTTTCCTTCGAATTAAGGTTGTGAAGTTCTGTGAGCCCTCAAAACTTTGGGTATGCAAATGCTACCTCAAAGTTCTTGGTCGAAGTCGCCATGTCTGAGATATTCCTGTTCCACGATTCGAGGCATGCTAAACTACTTGAAGTCAATACTCAATGATCTTCTGCAATACTTTTTTTGTTTCTTCGACTTTATTGTGGAACTTGTGAAACGTATCTAAGTCCATCCCGCGAAGTTTATGTTTCCTTGAAAACGTTTCCTCAAATTGAAGAACGGTTTGCCGAGTGCTCGTTGTGGATTAAAATTTGCCCCTCAATTGCGACGTTGAAGTGACACAGTTTGTTAGGTGAGCTGCCTACGCTAGCTGCGGTGTCTCTCATCGGCTGGTGCCTTACGCTAATCGCTTTTACTCTGACTATATCTGAAGGGGTTGTCCAGGGAATTGTAGAAGCTACATACCTGATGGGCATCAGGAACAAAGAGTGATATAGCAAGAAGAGAATCTAGTCAACGACGAAATAATTCCACCTCCCAGTATATCAAAAGGCCCAAGAGATTTTTAAACATAAAGTGCATGCGCCAAATCACCACCCAGGTTTGGCAGCATGAAAACATTCCGGATAGCTCTACTCGTATAAGTTAACACAGTGGGTTCTCAGCAGCCACATGTCGCTGACTAAGCATCTGGGCAGTCATCGTCGCCAACAGCTCGGGTAACCCAGCCGCATTCCAGGTAATCTTCGCCAGCGGAGAATGTGAGCTCGCAATATGATATTTGGCACATGTGGCAAGATAAGCACATCGTTCGAGTGTCACTAAATAGAAGTGTCTGTATCCAACAGAATTGTTAGGTATTTGTACTCAGATTTTATTTGAGTTCGCACTGAGCCACACCAGCGAGTGCGGGAATAATGAAACTTAAATAATAATTATTCTTGAAGTTTTTATTAAAGTTCTTAACAGTACAAAACTCAAACTTATATGCCACATCTTCAAGAAAGACGATCATAAGTCTTGTAAGATCTATCGAGCCGCATAGAACATACATACGAGTCCCAGGCCTTTCTGCAATAAACTGTTGGCACATATCAGCGTGGCTTCCCGCCCGTCAAATTGACGATCGGCCAAATTTTCTCATTAAAGCAAATCCTGAAATAGACCAATGAGTAAGTCGAGACCAACCATCTCTTTATCGACTTCAACGCCGCATAAGGTACTCGTAGCATTGATCGTCTTCCGCTTTATAAGGTGGTGATGGCCGGAAAAGTCGTGTGCCGCTGAAAACCACGCTTTGCAATGTGCAATTTTTAAACAGTTTCTCCAAACTGTTCCAAACGTATACCGGATTTTGGTAAAGAGATGTACTGTCATGTGATTTCCTCAATCTAGCGCTAGAACAGATAATGTATATGGCAGGTGTTACAACGGAGGGCACTGTACTCATGGAAAATGCCATGTTAGGGGGATACGCAAATGGCATCAACATCATAGGTCGCTCCTAGTGTAGAGGTTTTATATCGCACTTGAAGAGTGGGTGAAACGAGTTGGCGTTGAAGTAAATGAAGACAAAACTAAAACACTGTTGTCTACAAAGAAGAACTTTTGGCAATAGTTACGTCGAGGTGGTTAAGAAGCGTACCTACCTTCAAATAAACATCAACTCCATGACTGACACTCTGGTGAAAATTCGACGAAAACTTATCCCACGAAACCGCTGCTACTTTGATTTAATGAAACAAAGCTGCTCAAAACTTCAAAATCGAAAGACGAAATGCACGCTCCACAAACTATTGATCCTGCTAGAAGAATGCTGAGCGATAACCAGGAAATCAGAGCGGGAAACAACCGCGAATTCTGTGAGCTGTACCGGGAATTGAATGCAGCCCAAACTACACTAGCTCGGACACATTGAGCGAATGGACAATCGAATCACAGCCCCCAGCTATACGGCAAGTGAGACCATATGTTACCTCCTTTAAGTATAAGGCATCGTGGATGCCAGAGCAATCATTCTAGATAGCTGGCAACAGCGTGCTTTGGATCGGAAAGAGTGGAGAGCTGTCGTGTCATAGGCAATAAAGTCCGCTACTCTGGTTTTGAGGTTGAAGTCAGTGCATCTATAAACTCGTGGTTAAATTCAGAGGGACATTTTTTTTTTAGTAAAAAAGTTAAGGTACGCGATCATGTTTTGCCCAAGCCCTAATATTTAACTTGAAAGAATGCTTAAAATTTCCAATTCGAAATTTAGGAAGACCTGCTCACCTGAAGGCATGTGTAAAATATTCAATTCCCATTTTCGTCATACCATGTCTCCTACATATGCAACTTCCCTTGAGTTACCTCAAACTCAGAAGTGAGTACTAAAACACAATAATAAATTGATGAACCAATGAATAACGAAATGCCAACTTCACAATGACACTTTGGGTAGACTTAAATTGAACCTAAATCCATAAAGGAGGACTCTGATGGTACGTATATCGTTGCCCACACTAAACTATAAGTTGCTAACCAACAAAGCAAGTCATCTTGTAAATGACTACCCTTTCGAACCCATATCTTGGCTTTCCTCCCATGAGAAGTCATCCTAATTTGTTTCCAAAATAAGAAACTCGGCAATTTAATTCACCCTTGTCCTTTAACTTTCCTTTTTGTTCGCTTACCTTTTTACCAAAATTAAGGGGAAAACTATTAATGGGACGGAATACCCACATACCACATACCACATACTCAGCATCCCATGTTAAATTGAATTAGCAAAGGTAAGAGATAGCCCTGTTTTGTGAAAATTATTTGCAAAATACTCGTTTCCGGTCGATTTACCGCACCAACCCGTAGCCTTTAATAAATTTTCGATGAAATGGAAGTGACAGAATAAATCGGTTAGGCCAATTGAGAAAATTTTGTTTCTGGACCAGAGTAGCCTCCCCCAACTACTCATATGTACGAGTATGTTGATGTGACCATTGTTTATGAATATCTGAAAGATCATTTTATTTAAGGTTCGGAACCAAACGATTCTCTTCAATTAGCAGACTCAGATACAGCCGTGTGGAACATACGAGTACCTACATAGAAATACTCATATATGGTATGTACTCCGGCGTTGTTTGAATCAATTAAGATTAAGAGCGGCGTGTGTGTAGTGTACATTATGTCATTCAATAGTGTGGCACATATCCGCGTATTCGTGGGCGTCCTGCGTCTGATGGATATTTCTATTTGAGCACTATGCCTTCGGTAACAGCCCATTCTCCGTTTCAAAAAATAATTGTCAAAGCGAACAATCCCAAATATTGCCTTTTGGTACATCATAATCGTAATACAAACGACATTTTCTGCTCTGAGGCTGCTGGTTTGGGGCGTGACGCGTGACACTGTCACGATTGACAAGTGAAATGGGATTTAAATTTTGTAATTCAACTCATAGCTTCAAGACCGATAGAGATAGAGTAAATATGTACGTTGTGCTAGTTGTTCATTGCCACGAAATAAGTGAGAAAATTATCTAAAGATTTGAATTAAAAGACCATGCCATTGACCTTGTAATTTTGAGTACACGGATGCATGGCATGGTTTATAGATATTCGAGCGCTAAGTTGGACAAGTGGTTTTGGAATTGGTGCTACTTGCTATCGAACTATTAGAATGTATTTTATTTTAATGTTGTCCTGCACCTCCTTGACGATAGTATGTAATTTAATCGAGTGTATGCCATCTCAAAAAGCGGTATTTAAATATACATACCTATAGCTGTATTGTATAATACGAAGGCCGGGCAAAGCCCCTTCTGCACTATGACCAGATTGATTTATTGTGCCCTATCTTTCGTTAGTTGTTCAATATTTCCAAAAATTGGATCAGTCCTTCGTGCGCGATCGGCTTCAGGTCGTATTCATGAACAAGATGTGTATTTGTTTAGAAATGTCTTTCATCTTAGTGACAGTGCCGGACAGTTGATTATTATTGTAAGTTTCACAGCATAATCTACGTGTTCAAGTAGGATACATAATTCCTCATCTGTACAAAGTTTATTACAAGGAGAAAAGGTAATTCAGCCTTTTTGGTAATATAATTTAGGAAGTTATCTGAATGGTTAAGACCATATTGATCAGTCTAGTATTTGACTGTACATAGTCTTACCCAGTGTTTTATTTATTGTTTTAGGTCCAAGACTAAAGCCAACGCTTGGATAGAGTCCGATAAATGAATTTCTGCACCTTTCTTGATCTTCTGTTCGGCCTTTTCAATGCTATCGTAACTGGTACCCATACTAGTGAGACTTTGCTCAGGATGGCGAGGTTGGTGAGCGCTTTATGACACTCTAAAAGGTACTTTAGGGACATAATACCATCCAGATTCACTTTTACTAAAATTGTACCTGTTCCTGTCTAGAAATCCTGCAACTGGCAACATTTCAATGTCAGTGTCTACAATTATCGCAGCACTTGGTCTGGCTGTGTTAGCAATGTTACAACGACCGCAGTTGCTTCTTTAGCATGTTGGAGGCACCTCATTTTATAGGTTGTGTTGATCCAGGCTTCTTGTGATAGAACTGTGTTAGAAATGTTACTAAAAAACGACCACAGTTGCTTCTTTAGCATGTTGGAGGCACCTCATTTTATAGGTTTGTGTTCATGTCGTAATTACTGGGAGAGTTATCCTCTCCTTTAGACTCCACGGGGTCCATTTTTTTAACAGTTCCTCATCACTATTGCTTGTAGCCTTTAGACTCAGGATAATCTGGACAAAGCTGTAGCTGACACTGCATTTCGTCACTTCTATTTTAAATTTTTGGTCTATGAATAGGGCCAACATCGCATGGAAATTCCAACGGTAATTGCTAGATATTACCAAAGATAAAAGGTAAACCAAGCGATTCCTCTTCTAACCGTCATATCTTGTCGACTCTGTCGCAATTGAAATAGCAGAAGGCCTATCAGAACACCAATAACCTTTTCGTTAGTCTTTGTCAACAGTGCACACAACTAACGTGGTAATAACTAGAGCATGGGATGACAGAAAGCAACAGCAGGAAATACTGCTTCATTGTAACTCTGGACGTGAAAAACCCCTTATAATTCGTGGAATTGGGAACGTGTTATAACATACACAATCTTTATCGGATTGGAATGCCGGACTGTCTCATTAAAATGATAATGAGCTATCTCCCTAGTAGAATCCTTCTTTCTGATTCTGACGATGGATTTAAAATGTACGAAGTTACTGCCTATGTGCCACAAGGCTTGATCTTAGGCTCTCTACTATAGAGCATTATGTACGATGAAACTTTACGCCTACAGATTCTATGAGAAGCTGATGACATTGCCGAGGTGGTTGTTGTAAAACGCAAGAAGAAGTTCAACTCTACAGCAACGAAACAATTGTTACCGTACGTTTTCAGTTTCCTAGCACCGATTTAGTGCACTAAGTGTCGCCAGTGTGCTTCAAATTATTTTGCATGATGCTATACTCTTCGTACGCTTAATGGCATCTGTCGACATTGTTCTTGAAGAAATGGTAAGACTCAAGACCGAGCAGTTCACAATGTCCGTCCGGGTAGGCGAGGAAAAAAGGAAATACATAACGAACGGTAGTATTGTAACGCTTCTTCTTATGCTAGTGGTCGATGTATGGATTAAACGGTTGTTTCAGAAGGTATCTGCTTAAATCCTATTGTTTGTAATAAAGCGGTGCACTTACTTAGCATCTTTAGAAGGCTAAATCGTCAGCGTCAAGTGAACAGGTAAAATAATCGAATCGTATAGAGTAAGCCAAGTTTATAAACTGAACCGATCTCTTTAGGTGGAGGTGGTTTTAGCCACCACGAATCCGGCACTGGGAGTTAGCTCATTGGTGTGTCATGCAAATTGTGTCCTTCCAATAAATAAAAAACAAAAACATCCAAGAAATCTTCCACGTTACCTCACTTTCATGTCACCTTCCTTCCTCAATTTCATTCCGTCCAAAATTGGAGTACAATGCCCACATCGGGTCCAGCCCCCCTAAGACCTCCTTGCACTGGCTAGATAGGATCCAAATCCGTGCGAAAAATTCATATTACACAGTCAATTGACACACTTGAACATCGACATGTGTCTCGCTATGAATTCTCATCAGTATACCCCCAAGCTGACTTTCGAACGTACTCTAAAATATCGTCATTCTTTCCTAAGTTGTCTCGCCTATGGAATGCCCTGCTAAAGTCTGTATTTTCTAGTCGCTATAACTTGCAAACATTTAAGACCAACGTATATCGGTACCTCATTATTCTTCTTCCTTTAGTTTCCTTTTGCCCGCGCTGTATGCAAACATTTTAAGGGTATAATAACCCCCCTTGAGGGCGCGCTAATTATAAAAAAGGATTTTCCCGACTTACATTGAGGTGTCTGTTAGTTAGAGCAGTTACTGGCATCTATTAACCTTACATATTACATCCATGTGAATTGTTAAATATTGAGCTTTGGCGATTACATCAATACCAATTAGTTGGCAGTAAGAATTACCGCTAAGCCAATTCTATAGTACTTTAATACAACAGCGTTACTAAGCCTTGCATGATCTGCCATTTTCTGAATATATCAGGCTGTGTTCACAAGATCTCTTATTTTCATAAACCCTAACCTAAATTACAATAAAGGCTGGCTACGTAGACCAAGTATACGACGAAAGCTTGCACTGTAGTAGGCAAGTAAAGGGTATTCTCGTGTTGAATCACACTATAGTGTATATTCCACCAAAGCCTTCGAGATGTATTTCGCATTCATATTGAACCATAGCTTTAGGCAAAGTTCTTATGTTTCTGTTTTAAGTAAGCTTTTCATATCCAAAAAGTTCGAGTTTCGAAACACAATTCACAATGTGTTAGCAACTAGTACATCGCTCAACCTAACTAAGACATTTGGCATTTTGAAGAACATCAAACATTACAAATACAGCTACCAACTGTACAGGTGGTGCAATGCAAACATAAATGTTAAGCCTCAAGCAATTTATAAAGACAAATCATTGTTTATGGCCCAACATCATCCTGGTGTTTCATCAATTAAATCATTTCAATGCACAACGAACAAGATTAATATCTACTGCATCCGAAATAACGAATAGCTACAGCGTACTCCCCATGTATCTCATCATTTCCTCCAGCTTCGCGCTCCCGTTTTGCCATTATAGATACTTACCACCAGACCAAACCACAGAAATCCGTCTCTGCAGTTCATGCAGCATCTCTGACGTAAAATAAAAGAAAACTCCGCAGGCAACATGGCTAATGGCAACGTGGCAATCATTAATTTTTCCTCCTTATTTCCTCCATCAGGTCGGGAATTACTATGATCATCTATCCCACTGGAGATGGATATAGATGATAGATTAAAGAAAAGAACTTGGTAAACAACTTTATGAGGTTATGATGTGGTATGGCATCTAACCCAATCTAGAGACGGGAAATTTCATAAACAAAAACACTCTGTTGACTGCGACTTCAGAGCAAGAAGACTATTGTTGTATTGAACAATTTTAACATTAGCATTAACGGTCGTGTTCGCTTCCACGTAAGCGTTCAGGTTAACATTATGTCTTGAAGCTATTTCAGCTTATGGTTTGGCTTTCCTTGGTCCATGGTCCGTTTGGCTTTCACGAACCATGCCTTGCTTCTACCAAAAAAATGTTTATATTTCATGAACCACTGCACGGAAGTCATAAATGTACAGATTCAATTTTTCTTTTTTTTTTCTTTTTGCTTTTGAACGTCATATGGTCAACATGTTGCAGTGTATTTTATTTAATTAAATTTTTCTCTGGTTTTTAACCGCATTGTGGAGTTGAGAAATAACAAAATATCTGAAGGAAATACGATTGAATTGAGTTGATGAACAGCGGTGAGGAAAAGTTTATCATATGTGTCTGAAAATGTTCACTCTCATAGTCAAACCATACAAACAGCCTATCTCACGCTAAGTTAGGAAGAGCTACTTCTTTGAGGTTTGCTAAGGGCTTAAGTAGTCCACGGTCTTTTAAGGCTTCTCAAACAACAACATTATTCCAAGGTCAGAACTTTTCCCAATATGACTGAAGAAATACCTAGTCTATGTATACGTCTGGTTAATTCGTGAAAGAGACATTCATTTGCTTGAATCCATATATTGTACTTTCGGGGGCATTATTATCGATTTTACAAACAGTGAGACCTAGACTACCTAGACTAGGTTATCTTCCAGTCCTGGTTTGCCTCAGAAATCTACCTCGACTTGCTTTCAAAGCCACACTCTTTTGTAATAATAGATGGGCATTGGCTTTAGTAATGCCAGTTGAAATAAAAATACCTCTTTCTGGGCAAGACCTAATCCAGAAAATTCTGTATTTGATGCTATTCATTCCCTGAGGTCTGCCTCAGTCTATGCTATGAGTTGCGTTTCAAAATTAGCAGTAAATTCAACTTCAAGATCACCACGTTATTGTAAATACTCGTATCAACCTATTTCAAGGATATTCACGTGATAAACTAGAAACGTCGAATGAGGAGAAGGAGGAAGAATACGAATCCAGTTGAAACCGACCTATGCGTTTTAAACCACACCAAAAGCGATTTAAAATATATTCTGAGTCTTGATTTCCAATACGGACGGCGTTAGCATCTGTTGGATGTGTCTTTTCTCCATGAAGAAAGTGACACTCAGAGCTGACTGAAAGCTTCCCTTGTATACGCACATGTGTGTGAACGAGTATATACTATGAGACTGTACATAGGCGTCTAATGTCTTTCGCGACTTTCGTACTCCTAAACGCTTAAACGACATCCGTTAAGCTTCGCATAGGCTATTCCATTTCATCGTGATGCTGATGATTCTAGCTGCACTTTCACCCAGTTTTCAGCTGGTGGTGGCTTTTTATATAAGTATCTATTGTGTTGCAGTTTGAAATGTGTCTCATTGCTCTGGTAATATTCAAACATGTGCATCCTTCTGAGAGATCCGTCTTTGTTTGTTTCAGTATTCTCAAACAATTGTAGGGCTTATTGAAACTATTTTGAACTTATTACCTTGCACTAAGAACGAAGGCTTCATTGTGTGTACTTTTAATATATTGCCGTGAAGTTTTTGCACCGAAAGAAATAATAACTGACTAGCACCTTTTCGAATGATTAATGATTCTGGTGTTCTTCATGTCACTTGGTGTCCGTTTAAGGGTCACTTTGATCGCAGTTTACAAAGCCGTGAGATATACAGATCTCCACCATTAAATAGGCATCTTCTCACGATTGTGGTAATTCGAAATAAATTATGGGTTTCCATGCTATTTGGGTTGTGAGCAATTAGTTAATATCACTATTGCTTCCATCCTGCTAAGAATGTGGAGGTATAATACCGACAGGCTCCAACCTTCCCAAAGTGAGCCAACAGATAAAGGTCCACCTTGCTACAAATACCGAAATAATCAGCATCTTTGTCCTGAGAGCATCGACTATGACTCCCCGAAATAGAATTTTAGTACAGCATGAAGAAAATGGGTGCGGCGTCGTGTATTACTAAGGATGGTCAAAGTTCAAAACTACGTCTACGAGCAGTAAAAGGAGTGTGTAGAAATCTCTTAGCATTGAAAAGGGAATATTTGGACTCAAGCTCCGATGAGTCTGTCGTACCAACAAATATTTGTATTCGCACGTCAGTGTGAAGCTGAAAAAGCATCGCCGATAAGGACACTGAAGAAAAGCAAGGCTATTGACATAGATGAAAAGAATTATTGTTAAGTTACCAAGAAGGAAAACCTGACGGTATGTGGCAACTAAAGAAGTATATGCTTTCTTCGGGCTGTGGCTATACTAATATTTAAAATAATACTGAATCGTGTGAAAGAACATTTTGATTCAATGATCGACGTCGAATTGGCGGGCTTTCTTTTTTCACAATATATTGAGTAGGCATAGATCTCTGCTAGGTTCTTTTGTTTGTCGCTTTCGACAAGGCTTTCAACTGCTTAAATTAAGAAGACCCAGCCGCTATTATAAAAACTAGCGATGACGGCAGTAAATGTCATGTTTTACTTAACCAAAAGGTGAAAGGGGAATTTAAAGTGCAGAAACGCTGTTAGATCTGCTAGTAGAGGCCTCCGAAGCATGCTTATAAATTAGGTTCTCACAAGAAGAACCATCACCATAAAGTTAGAAGAATCCTCGAACATATGTCAGTTACGAAAACCGCACCGTGGTGCTCTCTCTTCTTTTCTACTGGAGGACGCTACTTAGATTTCTGTAAGAAAAAATTGTAAAGTGTGAACAATTGGTATCACTGGCAAGTACCTAGATTATACTCTAATTATGCCCAAAAACCTACTTCTGCATCAACGACGCTTTTAGATTACTGCAATAGACATAATATTCAGCCTTTTACCCATTGGATGTCTATGGTAAGCAGATGCCAAAAGTGTGAAATCTTCCTCGCAGCTTACTGCGACAAAACTGCAATTTTAATAAAATTTCCGGAAGTGATATAATCCTAGGTATCTTTCTTAAGCGCGTGAAATTTCAATACGATCAAAAACTGAGGCAAAAATACAATACAATACAAATACAACGTCTACAAGACTAAAAATCTTAACATACTTCACTTCATCTGAAGAGGTGTTCTTCCGCGCTGGCAAAACTGCGTTAGCTTTTTCATTAATCCTACTCCTTAGGACTATTTCCGAGCAGATGTAAAATTGCATTTGTCCAGCCCGTCCCTAAAAAAGGTGAATCTTTTTCTCTTTCCTCCTACAGACCCATTGCACTTACGTCCCTTCTTTCCAAGGTCATGAAAACGCTGATAAATCGTCAGCTTATGAAATATCTCGAAACACGAAAATTTTTCAATGACCTGCAGTACGGTTTTCGTAGCAACAGGTTCACTGGTGATTCGACGACTCTCTTCTTCAACGAATTAGAAACTACCTTTCGGAACGTCCAATTCAAGTTGTCTTGGATGGTTTCAAGTCTGATATTCAAAAAATAAATGCTGGCGTGCCAAAGGGTTCCGTTCTGTCTGCGACACTCTTTTTAACCATCATCAATGATCTCTTGTCTTCTAATCTGAACTCATGTCCCTGATCTTTGTTTGTAAAACGGGAATGGCAGCGTATGTTAAGCTCATTAAATTCCGATAGAGTCGAATTTAGTGCTTCCAAAACACAATGCTGTCGTCAAAGTGAAATTTGGACTTACAGTCGCTATCCCTGAATGCCAATTGCATCGTCGAAACCGAAAAACTTTCCATTCTCGGAATGTGTGTCAGTGACTACTTACATTGAAATGACCACATATTTAATGCCATCAAAAATGCTACGTGATATCTAGGTTTCCTCAAACAATGTAAGAAATACTTCACCCTCTCTGATCTGACCTCAATATATAAAGCATCCATCTGCCCAAAATTGGAGTACAATGCCCACAGATGTGGGCATCTGTGCACCTTTTAGATAGATAGGTGATGCTAATATCACTCAGACCCTCGTACATCGACTTAATGGTCTGTTCTATCGCTATTTCATATAAATCACTTTTAACCGTGACACCCGTCTGGCAGTGAATGCTCATCAGTACGCCCTCAAGCCCATTTTCGGACGTACTAAGCCTGACAAGCTTTCTATTTCCTAGTCGTTATAACTTGCAAACACTTAAGACCAATGTACATCGGTACCTCTTTTTTTCTTCCTAAATTTCCTTCGCCCGCGCTGTGTGCAAAAGGGTATAATAACACCTTGAGCGCGCGCCAATTAAAAAAAACTTACATGCAAGTGATGAGGAATAAAAGAAGTCCACTCAGCACCTGCTTCGAAATTCGTCATCTTGGTCATTTCTTCTTAAAAATCTCGTGTAACTGTCTAAAATATCGGTCAACAGGCGGCTCGGGTTTGCTAAAAATACCAGCAGTATGGGTGAACCCAATGTCTAGCCTTGCTACGCACCATGCTGTTTGCTTGTCATTTTGTATACAGAGAAGCTAACAGCTAAAAAAATCCCTTAATAGGCAGAGCTCTCATTTCAAGGTTGTCATTGCTTAACAAAAAGGTGGCAACGTCAGTGTTTCATTCTCCCTCTTTTCTGGAAATTGCACTCTGGCGTAATGACCGGTGAGCTAGCCAGTGCCCCAAAGCCGTTGTGACACCTATTTTTCAAAAATTAAAGGTAGTGCAGCCTAGTAACACTGAGCCCTCAGATTGACACCACTTCCAGTTGGAAATAGTTGGATGACTTCAAAGACGGCTCAGTTTTCTTATCATATTCAGTTTGCATAATTTATATATTGCAGCCATGCCATTGAAACCGCTAAAAGTGAACATCACGAGGATGCGAGGAATGATAAAGATGATTGCTATCATCTTTTGCTAACGATCACGCTAATAGACTAAAAGTCTTTCAATCTCATATCGCTCATATTCGTATCCTGATTTACGGGTGAACATTATGAAATTCTCAGACCTCTATCATCCATATCATATATACGAGAATGAGCCTTCTGTCTTGGGCATCATACTATAATACATTCTGGGTCTCCTGGGATCATAGGCCAAATATTCGAAGAATTTTTCGTTGAAATAATATCAGTGACTGCTATGCTTTCTCTCACTACGCCGCCGTCTATCAGAAATGACAGAATCAAAGTTTTGCCGAGAGCGTGGACATTGTTTTCCGAATTCGTCCCATTTGTACTAGGGTGTCTTAACCACTTCGAAGTTAACGATGACGTTTCGTCATAAGCAACGGCTTGATGCATGGTTCCATATACTGAGTGATCATGTACCCTATCATAAGGTCATATTTTAGAAACTCTTGTTTTCCATTTTTTAACGTGAACTAGGGATCACTTCTTAGTTGATTTGATTTGGGTTCTCTTGCTATTCCTCACTATAATGACGAATCCATGTCCCAGGCTTGTTAAATACTATATGGGTACATTGGGTTCCATTCTTGCGTCGGCAATTAACCGTGCAAAGTATGTGATGATGTAACAACAATGGATCTACATAGTCGTATTGTTGACATTCGAGGTTACTGAATATGGCGCTCACTGTTTTTTGTTATTTTTTTTTGCGGCACAAGACAGTGGAGCTCTGGTGTGACTGCTGCAAGGTAGTGTTCAGATTCGACGAATTTTTCGGCTTGACGAAGTATATAGTCGTGAACTACTATGACGGACCTTACAAAATTACCATGATATCTGATTTTACCGGAGTGTTTTCTATAAATTCTTGGGGGCCGTTCTGATCAGAGACGTTTATGTTAACTCCATTTGACAAATTCTATCTCCTAGAGTTGTCCTAATACGGAACCTTTGCTCTATATTCATCTCTAAGTTAACTCAACAAAAAATGCTGATAATGATACAGTCTTCAACAATAGAAAAGCATGTTCCTGAACAACTACTTCCGACAATCACTGTATGGATTCTACATGCAAGAGTCTGTCATTCGTTGTAAATTGTTTATTGATCACATCTCCGTTTGATTCATCTAGTCGAAGTTAATTAACCTCTTACAACTCGAAATGAAAACAAAGTAATTGTAGCATCTTGTTCTAACATATACGTATTTGTTTGTTTATTTGTTGTTTTAAAATCAACTCGATACACTCGTTTTCTTTACTCACTTGAGGAGCACGTGGATACATGGGAGTAATCATCCCTGTTTTATGCATGTTATATCCCCTTCCTTAATTGTTGCCCAATTTGAACTGAACTACCGCCGTAATGGTATCTGAAACTAAACAAACATAAATTCATCTTGTAATCTTATTTCGAAACAAACTCAATTTCTACTACATTTCCAGAGGTATAAAAATGTTTAATGACCGATGAGACACCACGCGCGTATCTCTACCACGTATATCCCATGTGCTCCAGAGGCGAACGAAGACATGCATAATACCTTTCCGGCGCGGCGATGGAAGGAATTCTCGTTTGGAAACCATAAAACGCAGAGTCAGTGAAGACATTCAGTTCCATTTCTGGACGTGAATCTTATGTCAGAAATTAGAATCACCTCATTGCGTTAAGAAACAAAGAGATGTCTGAAGGTTTAGTAAGTGTTGGGTATGTGGGCTTGGAACTACTGCAAGAGCTGTAAGTGGATAAGACCTTCACTATTCCAGAGGGTTAAGTGACACTTAATACGAATTAACACACACGAGCTGAACGTGCAGAGATGTATTTTGTTTCAAAGTCGTAGTCGAAGCTGGAGTAGGAGTATTTCAAAACAAAGTCTTAATGAATGCCATGGATTGAATCTTTAGTTGTGGTCAGAATGTATAGTAATCCATCAACACTCAGATGTACTGCAGAGCTAGAGGAGGTTTGTACACCAGTGTCTGCATTGGTGTCGTACATATGAGTACTTAGAACTAGAAAGCCGTGGTTTGTTGTCATGGTGGTGTAATCTGATCGATTTGGACGATATTTGCATATGAAAGCGAACCGGAGATTGGCAGAGACAACAGATGTTTGCAATTGTGCTGAGTGTAGAGATGTGAATCGATTGGTTTCAAATGTCAAGTGGGTAACAATTTTTCGTTTGGCTGCATTTTCCAACACCAGATGCTGCTGACCAAGAGGAAATATTGACGAATGGCTATCCAATTTCAAAACAAAGGAGATGAGTAAAGTTGAGCAAGAATTTTGCTTTGTATGTGGTGAACTGAGTTATATATGATTGGCTGTATTTCGGCTAGAACGATTTTTCTTCATATTTGTTTAGTTTAAGTGGTCTATAGTGTTGTAACTGTTCCGGAAAACTCTTCAAATTAAATCACACAACGAACATTTCGATTTAGCAAATGATGTCCAAACCATCCATTCATTGCTTACAAGTGTATCAGATGGGGTGGTTCCTGTAACCAATTATTCATATTGCGTGCTTGAGGCCAATTGAAACCTTTGTCGTTTGCCACAATTCGTTCGGATCAATTAATTTACGTTTGAATGACAAACCATTTCAAAATATTTCGACAATTTTACAACTATCAAGTAGCGGTGGAGAATTTTGTTTATGTTTTTGTTTGTCAGCTATCTTCAATGACAGACGACCACTCCTATATGCCAAACAAACATTCTGTGTGACTCTGTTATGACACCTATCACACTCATGAATTAAATGATGGCAATTAAAATCAATAAATAAAAATTGAATCTTCTAACGTGTCACACCCTTGAAAGGTATTACTTCTTTGAATCCCCCTGTTATTTACTGAATTAAGCTTTTTTTCATTGCAATTTGGTGCGTCATCGTACCAGTGGTTTGAGGTTATTAATTTCCCCTTAACCATAACGCTTTCTCACATCTGAAAGCAATTGCAGTTGGCGTGCTTCAAACAATTGCCAAAGTACATTTGACACGCAATCTAAGCACTAAGCACTAGCACCAATCTCAAAGACCTGACCACTCTGACCAGTAACTTGAACAGATCTTCGACTCACTGAAGGGCGACCACCAGTCACCGTGTTACGAGTGAAAAAAGAAAAGCAAAAGTTATGAGAAGGTATCGGTTTTCGTTATTCACCGCCATGACGATTTTCTACCGGATTCTCGCTTTCGAAGCTGTTGACCATGCCTGACCAATAGTGCTGCCATCATCGTTCTTATTCTTCTTCTACCATAGAACTGATACAATGGCAACACTGTTTCTGTTGGTTTAATTTTCCCTCGTGTTAATTATTGCATGAGAAGTATCCGTGCATCACGCAGAGACTTACGGTAGTTAAATAGAATCGGGAAATGAAATTTTCAGATATGGTGCGTCGTAAAGTAAGAAAAACACAAAAAAACATTTCAATGGCGCACTGCAGGGATTACGAAACATTGCCAACAGCTGACCCGAGAGGGAGCCAGAAAGGAAACGGAATGGGAGAAAAAATTGTGTTAATTTTGTTGAGGTAATTTTCGTAATGAATTTTTGCTTCTCTTGATTTTCATTTTTATTTTTTTTTAAATGTTAATAGAATGGAATCGTAAAATAAGGACGATTGGATAACGTCAGACACGATCCATGATGTAAAGTGGAAATTAATTCATTTCTCCACGAGATATGAAGGAGAGAACGTGCCCAACATTTACGCGTTGGGTGGAGTCCAAAAAGTAACCCCAAGGAGTATTATATTGTTGTAGGCAGTTGGTATAAGGATACGCGGAATGATTTATTGTAAATATGTGTGCGTTAGCAACTTTTTTGTAGAGATTCCTACATGCATTCATGCAGGTCAGTAGCTTATTGAGTTATATTTGCTGGTGACGCAATGACAAGCGAAACAGGAAAGGGTTGGATTGTTAGAGGCTTATTGCTTGAACTTAGATCTTGGGAAAGACAGACGAAGACATGTATTACTATGAGTAAATATATATACTCGTACTTCACAAATTATAATCGATACCCATAATATACTCGTATTTCGATGTATTTTAGGAATTCAATTTCGACTGCCGCACAATCCTGGATTACATGACCCATGATGGCTCAAACTGTAGTCCAGAGTGTGGGCAATTTGATACATAAAATTAGACTGTTGTACCTGAACATAGTATACTTCGATGCGATTGAACTGTTGTGAAATTTTGGCTTTACGATGGCAATGACTTGCACGCTAACTGCATGTAGGTTTCGCCAATCCCGGCGAGGAACTGCTTTCAATGCGTCAATATAGCAAATATGCCTCCAAAACATTCAAATCACAGAAGTCCATCGGTTTTGCATCTGATAAATCCGTGAACAAATCTTCTGCTGGAATGAAGTGCGGAACGTTGTTATTCATTTGACATTTAATCCCTATGACATTGCAAAAAAATTACTCATTATATGGTTTGAGAGGCTGAATGAGATTTGGATTTCCAGGTTTTACGAAAGGGTGCTGGTTGCTTTTCGCTTTTATGTTTTGGACTCATTTCGGGTGGTCCATCGTAGAGGTCATCCCTCTGTTTTGCTCAGTGTCAAATGTCTAAGCTTTCATTGAAATTCATTTCTATAGGCAGTTGATGTGTGCCGCTGCACGCTTATTATGTTGGCATAAACCAACTTTTCTGTTTTTAATCTTTTCCCACAGGTCAATCACGCACACAATTAACCCATATTAGAAAATTGGCTTAATTACGGTAGTGTTCCGAAATATAAAGCTAACTCATTATGTTGTTTTGTAGCTACCACCCCATCAAAACACTTGACGTTCGTTAAGATTTTGGTTTCATTGTTTGTTTTTCGGTTTAACAGACTACGGATTGAACTTTATCAAAAGTAAGATATTGATCCGCTCTATCGTTAGGTATCTATATATATTTATATATGTAGATTATCTGGTATTCGAAGATTTAACAACAGTATATCTTGTTACTAAGAAACCCGGTGAAATTCTCACCATCTTGCCGATGAAACTTCTCCAGAATCCGTCAAAACAGACAAGAAAAAATATTTTGGATATTTTTAGTATACATCAGCACTTCAGTTCAGCTTTCATTGAAATCGGTTCTTTATTATCAATCCAATTGTAGAATTATTAAATTACATGAGACATCTGGTCGGATCGGATAACGTACGAGTTACTTTGGAGGTCATGGCTTCTGATTTTGTTCAATAAAATGATAAAAGAAGATTGGATGCTTAACTAGTACACGGATATCTAGATTTGTGCAAGATTTGTGGTCTATTCACTTTTACTTTTACCAACGTTAATAAAGTAGTGTGGTTCTTGGTGTTACAGACACGCCAGTACAGTCCATAGATCATACTTAACAGAGATATACCTCTCTTATCTTTAAAGGACTTGATTTTGTCCTTCATGATCTGACGCTGGTTCGGAGTCTTTATGTCAGAGGCATTTTAACTTGTTTGCCTACTTATATGACCAGCGAATCTTGGAGGTTTATAACCTGGGTAACACTTTTCTTCTCTATCCTTTAGTTCCCGGGAGCGTTACTTCCAGTTTGTTAGGCCGACCGTGTGTACCAGCTGCGATCACTGGACGTTTAAACCGGATGTCTACGTTTTCTAGCCGGATTAATTTTTTATAAACGGAAACCCTTCTTCCCTGGAACACCGCTGTCCATCTGCTCGATATCCCAAGAAATGACGAATTTTTTTCTTTCTGGCAACGTCCACATCTTTATCGAGATTATAGAGCTTATAGCTGCCATCTTTCATCCAAACGTGGCTTTCGT
The DNA here is from genome assembly GCA_949129095.1 of Volucella bombylans. NCBI lineage: Eukaryota > Metazoa > Arthropoda > Insecta > Diptera > Syrphidae > Volucella > Volucella bombylans. The sequence continues at coordinate 105,630,956 of OX422143.1, read as the reverse complement.
AGATAGAATTAAATATCCACCGAAGTAGTTTTCCTTCAAAGCCACCTAAAGTCAGTTTATTTGCCTTGCTTTTCATCCTCCATACAGAACATCTCTTGTGTTATGCATGACCACCTGTCAAAATAAAAACTCAAGTTCACGGGGCGCCCATACATTTATGGAGCAACGCTTACCCAGATTAGTAGTGTAATAGTGTAATACTAAGTGCTGAGGGCACAAGCTCCACCCTTGGTATGAGTAGAGGCTGACGTAAAATTGCTTGTCGAACTCTACATCGGATTAAAACCTTCTTGCATCTTTGGTTTAAACAAAAGCTACCGCGACGCTCCCATTAAGGAGCCTACCTCAACAAGTCAGTCCCAAACTGAAGTCCCAGGGGGCCTGTCACCCACCGTTCCATATTTTGAGTCTTGATGTGGTCTACCTACCGGTAGTCCTGCCACTCAACAGTATGTACCTATAACCGGCAGCTTGTAACTGGTCAGATCCTAGCATCCCTCGGTGGCGTCATCTAAAGATGTTTATGATAATACCAGTATTTGCTCTACCATTGTCTCTTGTGTTTTAATTTAACTCATGTCTGTATATGACTTAATTGCACTGAATATCCATACATTCATGGGAGCCAGGATACGTCTTGCTATCACTCACTGTCAATTCTCATCTTTGATACCAAAATGAAACCCATGTTGGAGGCAAAAGTTACACCTTGGTCTAAAACCGTTTACCGTTTAGGGTCGCGGCACACAATACTTATTTCAACTCTTCATTGGGTCAACCATAATAATAACCCCTTGAGCACGCGCTAATTATAAAAGAAAAAAATTCACAAATGGAAGAACTTCATGCGACTTTAGGGCTAAACCACAGCCACCATGACGCTCCCACTAGGGGGATTTCTTCTTTCAAGTCAGGCCCGGACCGAAGTCAGTACCGTGATTTAAGTCGTGGTAGGGACTACCAGTGTTCCTATAGTTATTGAAAAACACCTCTTTAAATCGGACAAAAAGGGCTGACAGACGCGTATGCTTACATCGTCCCAGATTCAGATTTATAAATTTTGTGCGGTAACCCGTCAAAGCCATCGGCCTTGATGTCCTTCTTCGACTATTTCGGACCATATTACAGTCGCCAAATTGGCTAGAACTTGAGGCTTTATTGCTTTTTCGACAAACGTCTTGTACTCGAACATGGCAAAATCAATTGATGCGCTCGGCTTCTAGTTCGATAGCTATCAGTTTTTTTTTAATATGGAGACTTTTAGGTTTAAGCAGTTGTTTTTGCTATCACAAAATACACCTGGGTTTGCATCATATTAGCCACCCTATACTGACTCTATGTGCGACATCGTCATCGCAATTTCGTTGAAGGTAGACAACACATCCTTAGTTTTATTTTATCATTTTTCGCACTTCAGTAGGACAACATCTAAAGGGATGTCAGGAGTTCGGTTAGCGGCTTCGGAAAAACGACAACGCAGATATTCAGCCTTAGTACGACTGATTCGTAATCCATAATCTTCCAGCTCCCTTATCCAATTATTAAGAGTTGCCTGAAGGGCTTTAACATTGTTGTCTATGGTAGCGCTATGATCGCTGAAAACATTATTAGTCGCTTCGGTATTGCTCGTCAAGGTATTGCTGCAAACAAAATATTACAGGACACTTCGAACACTGTGCATTTAACTCTTGTTTTCACGTCATCGCCCGTTCCGTACCATTTTTTTTTTTTATAGATCTCGAGTGCATTTTAGGATCTTAGCGAAATCCAAATAAGTTTAATAGTATTGCGCTGTCAAGTATCTGTCTGTCACATCTGTCTTTTAGTCTTTCACTGCAATGATATCTATTACGCTGGATAGTTTCTGATGTCAATCAGCAGTCATAAAACTTTCTATTGACCATTGTGGTTGAGCTATTCGTAACTGCTTACATTTGTGGATGTGCTGGACCCAATTTTTCATCACTTTTTTACTTAATACGCCCGGTATTCCAGCAATTTCGAATTAAAGTTTCTGGCTTGTTGTCACAGACCAGAGCCTCAAAGAAAAGAGTCTCGAGGTCTTAAATCGCACGAGCGGGCCATCTGTTTGACAGGACCATTTTTGGTGCTAAAACGATCACCGAATTTCGTCTTCAGTGAATCGATTGTGGCATGCGCTGTGTGAAAAGTAGCATCATCCTTTGGTTATCACAAATACAAATTATAACACTAAAATTTGGTTAACATGGAGTGATAGCAGTCTGAATTGACTTGTGCTGACTCTCCAGAGAAGTGTGCTACAATGACGTCTATCTAAATGGTTTCACTGCATTCTTTGATTAGTAAAAAAAACTCTTTATTTCTGCCGATTTTATCAGCAATTCATTTCGCATCGTGCTTGAAATGTCTGTAGTTGGTCTTCTCTATGAAAAATATGAGAAATTACGTTTAAATAATGCGAAAGTGGGAACAATAAGGTCTGCACAGCACCACCTGTTATGCTGACACAAAATTTGCATACAAAAGGTCCGATGGATTCGATTAAAATTCCCTTTGGAATGGAAAATAATGAAAGAGAAACTCTCAGAAGCTATCAGAAAACAAAGACTGCTTTCTTCAGAGTTGATTCTGTTTTAAATCAAGCTACAACTCTCAGATACACTATGCACAGCATCGTATATTTTTTTTTTTGATTATTCAAATAAAATCCTCATAAATTATAGACGCATTTGTGCATTCACGTCTACTCCATGGTGTAAGGAAAGTCATAAAAACAGAATCAAAGCAAAAGAACGTGCTTCTTTGGCAATAACACCAAAGAAAACATCATCTGCTGGTGATTGCGTCAAGAGTGGTACATCCTGGCTATCCTGTATTCCATTAAAGACTCATAGTAAATCTGTTAATTACAGCGTGTAGAACATGGATTAAAGAACTGTCTGCGACCTGTGATGCTTCCAGGTGCGAGTTCATAAAAATTGACCATTTAGTTGTTGCTAATCCGAATGACTTTTTGAGATAATTTAAGAGCTAATAGCAGGACTCAGATTGTGTTACTTCTCTGAAAGGCACACGATTGGTTTTGATGTACTAATAGAGTGCTTAAACAAAACATTTTTATTAGACAAACTCATATACAGTTATAAACTCGGAAACGTCGAGCTGCAGAAATTCGTTTCTTTTTCAAGCAGATTTATCGATTTCAAAAACGTAGGAGTAATCATTTCCATTGAAAATATTTCCATGATGCAATTAGAGAAGGTGGGTCGATCATATGATTTATTGGCCTAGTGTTACATACTCGTAGTAATATACATATATGTATACTCGTATAGATAACCGTTTGCAACAATCGAACTAATCGATGGTAGAGGAATTAATGCCATTTGTTTGTTATCGACATCTGAACTAAATTCATCTCAAATGGACTTTAATTAAGGGTTCTGATTTGCATTTTTGTTTCCGATTGCATTGACGGTGGATTTGAAGTTAATTATAGGCTAGCCAAATGTGAAGGGGATATTGATAAATGTCCACTAATTAAATTTGAATTAGATATTGTCGATAATATTGATCTGTCCCGCATTGTAAACAGAGAATTTTTGTATAAAAAAAGTTATTTGTGGTTGGATTAATCATGGTCATTCGACAATATAATATCATAGCTTTGTTGTCTTTATCTGAGTTGTCAATTAGACCTACTCAGTGATGTACGATATATAGCATATACGTATGTATGAGGAGGCAATCAGTGGGCTTTGAGACGGAAACGGGTCAAGATCTACTCTACTCTTGATTATCCCTAGCAAGAATATGTAACCACGCCCTTATCAGACAAAAAGTTATGGATTTCTAAAAGAATTAATCTTTCATTTGAATGGCTATTCAAATTAGTCAAAACAAATAACTTTACGAGAGCGTTATTCGGATAGCCTTAATTCAATGCCCTTTCAACCAAGACAATTCCTAGGCCATTTCATATGATTTGCCAGTTAACGCCATCTGATTAGCAACGACCGTTGAGTTCATAATATCTATTGCGGAGTCAGAAATCACAAACTTACTGGTCCTAAAACTTTGAATGAACTTTTTTTTCGCAAAACATTAACAACCCATCTGGTTCTCAATTTTCAACGTATTTGTTCTTAATGATCATACTAAGGACGGTTCGGTAACAAGTTGTAAATTCCAGAGTTCACTGTTTGAAAAATAAATCTATCGAAATGATTTCGCTGTCCGCCAGTATTGGTGTAAAGTCCTAGGTGTCTATAATTATCTGAAAGTAAGCAATTTAAGGAGGAATTCGATTTCACACGATCCAGCAGACAGCAACCTGGAAACCCGACCCACTGCGAAGGTCACAGTGGGAATACTTTGCATGGGAACCTATGCTGACGAATCACACGCGCCTCCGATGGATTTCATATACATGCATGCCCCGGATGTACTAAGTCAGAGTATCGCATCAAGTGGAATCAAGGTAACTAGGAGCTGTTGTGTGGATTGGTGTGGCAGTCTTACTTCGGACATAGACGTGTAAACTATTTTAATTTTAATAAAGAAACCTTTTAAATTGAATCCGTGTTTTACTCCTGAATAGTTGGAGTTCGGTTTTTTTTTTCAGTTACCCCGGAAAGGTAACTTTAACTGACGCCCGAGCAGGGACTGGCTTCTAAAATTCGTATCCTTTTATCCCGTGTGAATTGTTGTGTCCTTTAATATAGGACACTGAGCGCACGTTGCTGTACGCATGGGAACACAGTAACTTCTCTAACTATCCAGCAGCAGAATTCTGTCATACCCATGGGAACATGACAGATTTCGCCTGTGGTTAGAAGGATTCGAATATGAATTTGTATGTGCCATTAGTAGGTTGCTTGCAATCATACACGCTTGCGACTAAACGGGATCAATACAGCAATTCCAGAGGCTGGTTTCTTAGTTTTACCTAAACGAATTTTTTTGTTCTAATAGTTGCGAAACAATACCCGAAAAGAAGAAAGAAATATAAATCAACAAGGAAATACAGTGACAATAAAAAATTACAGCGACGATAAAAAATTCCCCACTATGTTTAAATTAATGTGAGTGAGAAAGGAATAATAACGAATGATCAAACTAAGACAATAAAATAAAAATACCCTAAGGGTGTAATACGTGCTTTGTAATTTCAGTGAAAATTTTGTTATACAAGTTATAAAGCAAATAGTTAAATAGTGTAAATTATACTGCGGAAATCAGTGCTTGAGCGTTGCTAAAAAGGAAATATACAGTGTCAAAAATATAGGCTTGGGCTAAGTATTATTTTTCATTCTCCACCAAGTTGTAGAATATATATATTTTTTCCCCCTGTTAAAACAAATTTGATCATTTTAAATGGAAGGTGTTACTAGGTCCCTAACGGAATTAACCGGAGCGATTAATAATATCCTCGCCCAGCTTATTGGAATCGAAGGGCGCCTTAAGGTACTTGAAGACAAGCAAGTGCCAAAGGCGGTGCTAGAGAATCCAGTAGAGCTATGCGGTCCTAAGACCGAGTCCGACTAGCAGGTCATAAGTCGCCTGCCGGACTGTGTTAAAGAACTCCAGCCTTTCGACGGTAGCCCTACCCAATACATTTCGTTTTGCAGCAAATAAGGCAAAAGGTTGGGCAGCGCTGACGCACGAACAAGGAACACTTACTCGAGAAGTACTACATCCCGCGAATGAATAGCCTGATGAAGGGATACACTAAATCATGTGAAGCTTGCATTGCTAATAAATATGATAGACACCCAATTCATCCCGAATTTCAACCAACTCCCGTTCCTTCCTACCCCTGTGAAATCCTTCACTTGGATATCACTGAAGTCCAGAATGAAAGATTTATCAGCTGTATTGACAAATTCTCAAAATTTGGCAAACTTTTTCACATAAAAAACAGAAGTGTCCTTCATCCTCGTGAAAAAATCCTAAAAATTATTCATTACACAGCACCGAAACTATTGATGACCGACAACTTGAGTAGCCTCCTAAGCTCAATCTTAATTAACTTTATAGAGATGTTAGGAATAAAGGTCTACCACACACCCGTTCGTCGATCTAAAGTAAGGGGTGGCCGTGGTGTAGTGGTAGTAGCAAACGCTTCTCACTCGGAGGGACCAGGTTCAAATCCTGACCATGGCAAGTCAGTTTTTCATTGTGTAATTGGAACTCAGACAGAAAAATTCTGCGTGTGAAGGCATAACACTGACACGTAGATTTGGCTGTTGTAGAGTTTCAAGCACAGAAAAAGAAAAATACTGTGATATACCTCGTATCACTCTGAGTGAAGAAAATCTCTCCGTCCTATTCGGACTCCCACCCCTGGAGAGCAAACATAGAAACCAAACACACCTGAGTTTCAAACCACTACAAGAACAATTTTCCTTTCTCCTCCTTCTATCTTTCCGCCTGCGCCCTGACAACAGTAAAAGGGTATCTAACCCCTTAGGCGCGCGTAAATTATAAAAAAAAAAATGGTCAGGTTAAAAGGTTTCATTCAACTATACTTGAAATATTTCGATGCCTCAGATTAGGATACAGAAACTTGCGACTGAAGGAACTGCTTTATATAGCGATCGATAGGTATGATAACTCAATTCATTCGGTGACAAAGCGAAAGCCAAACGATATCTTTTTTGACCGCACACAAAAAATTAATAACCAAACCATGATAGATTTCCGTACTAAAGTTAATAGAGAATTAAAGCACGAAATAAAAAGAAAACAGAGAGAATCAAATCTCCATAGAAATAAAAAAAGAACGCCTCCAAGGGCTTATAAAAAAGGTGATGTTATATTCACAGCTTCAAAAGGCATTCAGGCTAAAAATAAGCCACTTTTCCGAAAGGAAGAAGTAGCGCGTGATAATAAAGTCACCGTTACCACTGCAACAGGCAGAAGGGTTCATAAAACCCACATAAAAAATATAAAAAAATGTGTAATGTACGAGTATATTATAAAAAAAGAAGGAGTATGGATTAGATCCTTGAATACACAAAATTTAAACCCTATAAACTTATAATTATTAAGTCTAACATATTTTTAAGATAATTTTGTAATACCCAAATTCAAGAAAAGATTTAAATATCTCAGTACCTAGTATTTAAAAGTAAAATGATTTTAAGATGACTTAATACAGATTTAAATAAATACAGCAAAAGTAATGTCATTAGCGCAAGACTAGTTGTGCTTAGCGTTTTATAACCTTTGTAATCCTAAATTTTTGTCATAATCCTAGCCATAAAAGGCAAGTTGATATTTACAGACTGGCCTGCCTAATCTGCATAGCAATGTCCCATGGAGTCCAGATATTCGAATACGCAGCTCCAGTAGTTTCCATCAAGGCAGGTAAAGCGTGGATAGTCAACGGTAACTTCAACCTCGTGCATGTCATAGATCTGAACCAATTCAAAAAAAAATTTGGAAAGGTCACCGGAAGGCACATCAAAGTCAAAGATACGAAAGCCCTTATTAATTTCTACCTGGCTCAGATAAGCGATCGAATTAATCTTCAAAGGAACAGACCACGGAGAAGACATTGGTCCATTGACTGCATCGGCTCGGCATGGAATTGGGTCGCTGGGAACCCAGACACAGCAGATTGGAACAAAATTCTGGGAAGTCAACAAGACATTGGGGAGAACAACAACCACCAATACAAGGTCAACGAACAACTTTTTGGCGTCATTATGTATATGACAAGGAAGAAAACGACGGATATTCAAAAATTCCAGCTAGACGCTATTAATCAAATCCTGCTTATTAAAGATGAAATCGACGAGATGGTAGGAGCCTGTCAAAAGGCGAAAAGTGGTATTATTAACACGAACCTGCTGAATCATGCCGAGATCAACACTCTCGTATCCGAGTTAGAAACTTTCCCCTACGCCAATGAAATTGAAGCACTCGAGTTCGGATCAACATCAATCAACATATGGCGTACTACAAAACTGTCTTTCTATTTATAAGCAACTCCATCGTGTGAAAGGAAGAAGCGCTAGTGAAGATTCCGGAGAATCATTGCACGGCGAGGTTATTGAAAGGCGGTCACGCAGCCTGCAGTTATAGTACGAATAATAACGAGGTCATTGAGCTTATTGGTAAGGATACGATAATTCTTATAAACTACAATGGAGATCTTGCGTCAGGGAATTCCACGCAAGCCTTAATGGGTACCTTTGTTATACGCTTAAAAAACGAGACAATACATCTAAAGAACCATACATTCACGAGAGCCAGCTTAACCAGTTTACAGGCCCTACCTCCAACGATGGCGAAGGACATAAGATAGACCTTCAACACGTTCATGGCCTGAAAAATATAGAACGTCTTCGCAACCTATCAAATAAACTCAGAATATCCACGGCTTCGGGCGCGGTAATCCTTATGCTGTTAATCCTTCTAGCATACATTATGGCGAAAAATTACCGGAAATTTGAAACTCCCTTCTATTAGCTTGCCTCAGGATAAACCGGCTGGTACAACCTGTACAACCAGTTAGTATAACTAATTTCTGAGATCACTGCTCTACGGGCCGTGGCAGTCTTACTACGGACATAGACGTGTAAACTATTTTAATTTTAATAAAGAAACATTTTAAATTGAATCCGTGTTTTGGAGTTCGGTTTTTTTTTTTTCAGTTACCCCGGAAAGGTAACTTTAACTTTCGACTAGCCTGTCAATGTAAACACAAAACAAAACAAAAGATTGAAGAAACTGTCGAGGAACTGTGGATCAAAGAAAAGATCCTCCTGCCTGCCCCATGTTGGAGGCAGATTTGCAACGACTAGTTTAGGGAACCCTAAGGGGTGAAATATTTCTTACATCACTTAGGAAACCTAGACATTTCGGAGCATTTTTGGTTGTCATTGTCACATGGAATGGAAAGTTTTTCGGTTTCGACGATACAAGAGCCATTCATTGTAAATGTCTGGGAGTTTAAATTTCGTTTTAACGACAGAAGACAGCTTTGTGTTTTGGAAGCATTACATTTCACTCTGTTGGAGGTACCCCATTTAGTGATGCTGTTTATTGTATATCGTCGCCCTACTTGTCATATGGCACGGACAATGACAGAGCGTATGTAATAACCGATGGATAGTGGGTTATGGGTAAAAATTATGTTAATGTACTGTTTCCTATTGTTGTATCGGTATAACGCCTACAAGAATTTGATTCGGTAAACCAACTTCTGAATTTTTTGCTTCACAACTCGGTGTTTGTGTTTTCTATATTTGTGAGGCATAATGGCTCGCGAATTTAGAGTGGATGTTGCAGATATACGCCAGCTAAAAGTAACCAGTTCTCTGCGTACGTCCACATTTGTAAATACAGGTCAGCTGTTTTAACACTTAGTGAAAAAAGGTAGATCCCGACTACACCTCTCGAATAACTCAAATCTGAAGCTATCTGGCTACGACCTAGTGCCATTAATCTTTTCTCGCCATTTACGTGAGTAACAAATCTCTGCGAAAAACAACTTGACCCAGCGGATACTAGACGCTGATAGTCATACCACCAACACTCTGGACTTTTTCTTAACTTCTCACCCTGATTAATACACAGCTTCGGCGGACCTTTGCAACGTATCAGCAAATTTATCATCGGGGGTGGAATCGAAGACATTTCGGACCGGAGCATTGATGTTTATCCGTTCAACATGACCCAGCCATCTTAGTCGTTGAATCTTCACTCTTCTGGCTAAGTCAATGTCGCTGTACAGCTCGCACAGTTCGTCGTTGTATCTCCCTCCTCCATTCACATGCAGACGGGACTGAAAATCACGCACAGAATTTTCCTCTCAAAGCAGCTAAGAGTACTTCTATAAATTTTTTATAAAGTCCATGTCTCTGCGCCATAGAGCAGAACGAGGATTAATAAGGTCTTATATAGGGTTACTTTTGTTGTTCGAGAGAGAGCTTAACTCTGTATAGCGCGTGTCTATAGATGCTGTCATACGCGGCGTTAAAATCGATGAACATGTGGTGTGTATCGATTTGCACCTCATGCGTTTTTTCCAAGATCTGCCGTAGTATGAATATTTGGTCGATGGTGGACTTTCCTAGCCTGAAGCCATACTGATATGAACCAATCAGGTTGCTGACGAACGGCTTTAGGCGTTCACACAATACGGCGGATAGGATCTTGAAGGCGATGTTAAGATGCATCTGATGCCTCTGTAGTTGTCGTAGTTCAGAGGTCTCCTTTCTTAAGGCTCGGATTTTTGCCAAACAATACTGAATAATAGGATGTTGGCAGTTGTCAGATTAACTATCAGTTGTATGAATGTTTTTATAGTGAAAAAACTACCAAAAAAAAACCTTTTTACATTTCGGAGCCATAATTTCCTATTCACCTTCCATATTACTCAGAATATTAGTAGTAGTAGTATTATAGTTGTAGCAGTAATAATAATAAATCGCCTTTAAGTATGCTCCGACGAACGTTTCGCAGCCTTCACTTGACCTATGAATTAGCTTTGGAAGAGATATCCTTTTAGCAAGAGGGAAAAACTTTACGAACGGAGTATTGAACGCGAGATACTCGTATGTATAAACTATTAATAATGATATATAGATACATTGCAGTGGGTAGTGTCGCTTACACCCCATTTTCATTGTCAGAAGGTTATAGATTCTAACGAAATCATGTTTCCCTGAATACTTTTTCAGTGCACTCAGTGAGCCGCATTCAAAATGTGAAAACATTCAAGTATCTCGAAGTCTTTTCTATGAAGGTTAGAAGGAGCAGTGCTGAGTAATCTACTCGGATAAAAGAAACTGAATTTGCATGCGAAAAATAAGTTATGACTAGAAGCTGTTATGCTGTGTCTCTGATCTCGTGTAGAACTGGCGCAACCCATATATGGAAATGGAAATCTTTTAAGAGCAAATACCTCTGGGTTTATTGCTTCGAAAATATCGTAATCACCGATTGCACTTTTACTGAACAAGAGCAAATATCTCAACATCATTAGGACTATCAATTACATGAAGATTCCCACACATACTCGTATGTATGTACTCGTACTAGACAAATTTTGAGTTCCTTCCTAAAAGATTCAGTTCCCAATCCAAAATATGATCAGAAGCAAACTTATCTACATCCTGCCACAGAAATTTGTGGTTATCAAATCCTTATTAATGACATCTGCTACATACTCCAGATAATTCCGGGCAAATGGTGCATTTGGCATGAAGTGCTGGAAAATGAAACTCAATCGGATGATCCCATAACTATAGAACGTACTCTCATTGCAATAATGTTTTAGGGTGTAATACAAAATGGATATTCCTGGGTCATAAATCAAAGAATTTACACAGTACATACGGCCCTTTCCTTACGATTTGAGTCATTTATACTCTGAATTATCCAGATCCACCCTTGAGTACTTCGATTATGTAACACATTGTGTCCTATGTAGAGTACTTGTAATTGATTTTCATTTTCACAATCCATTTTGTGAAAGGATTTGTCTCGGAAATCTTGTGCTTGAAATCCAACATCGAGAAGTAAATCAAAGATACGAATACCTTTTGAAATATCTGCAAACGGGTGTTTTTTTTCCATGTTCTGAATCCGACTGCATACCGAAACAAAACAAAACAAAAGTGTTTAAATAAAACAAATCTTTTTTGGCTTAGTGCCAGTACATATTTTTGAAATGTTGTTCATCTCTATCTGTAAGTCTTTCGTTAAAAGAAACTATGCACAGCATATCACACAACCCGGAATCGGAGTTGCTCCCTAAATTGGAACTAGGACGGTGTTACATATTTTCTTAAATAGCTGTACATTGTCTCATTTAAATATTCTAAGAAATTCATTGTATATATACATAGCAAAGAGACACAAGACTGTACAAAACTCCAGACATTGTCTGGTTAGGTGTCCTTTTAGATAAATTTCAACGTCAACCACTTTGTTGTGAAAAGGCGACAGCCCTTTTTTTGCCGGTGTAGGCATGTACATAATTGTGCAAGAACTAATGTTTATGTTCGTGTGTGTTTTTTTTTTCCTTTCTGCCATAAAGTTTATTGCCTTTTTGAATTTTGTTGGCTAGTCACTCTGAAATCGATTTATTAAATTTGGCTTAGTCGAAGAGTTCTCTGGAAAGTGACCTTGATTACAAAGTACTCGTACAATATTGTAGATTCAAAATCTCTCTCTGACTTGAAGAAAATATTTACAAGTTGATCAATAAGTACCTGTGTGAGGAATGAAAACGCAAACGCAATTTTTTATTTTTAAACGGAATCTCGTTTGAGGACGATAAACTTTTTCCAATGTTCCCGTCAAACTCTTTAAAATAGGTCTCCACCTCGCTGATGACGTTTGAGCTGATTGAATTTTTTTTCCTGCGTTTTCATATTGGGAAACAAACAAATGTCACAGAGAGCCAAGTCGGGGGATGACGCTAGATGCGACAGCAATTCGTACCTTAATTCGTACAATTTATCCACTGCGATTCTGTATGAGTGAAGTGTGCGTTTTCGATGTGTAACAGCACCTTTCCTTTGCCGAATGGGACCATGTCTCCGTCAATTTCTTATTATCTCCTTCTTACCCAGGGATCGTGCTTTCTTTCTTCAAAAAACCACGAGGATTTAGCCATGACCTTTCTACCCGGACTTGGTCTTTGTTTATTTATTTTTTATTTAATCTATCAAGTACACAGCTTTCTTAGATTGACTAATTTGCAAAAATTATTAAAATAAAAAAAAAATAAACAAATATAAATGCGAGGGCTGTATGATAAGTACCCGTGATTACCGACTGATGGCAACACTGAGGCAAAATGTGTATACCATCATTAGCGCCATGTTTACAACGATGACTGTCAAAATTTCAAGCAGATGTATCGAGTAGTTCTGTTATGACAGCTGTTGAAAATCATCAAATTCGTGTTTATTTGCAATCATGGAGAAAGAAGACGTTTGAGGAAATAAAAGTGAAGTTGCATGCCGTTTATAAGGACCATGCACCTTCGATGACTACCATCAGATATAGGTTTAATGAATTCAAGCGTGGCCGAATATCCGTTTTTGATGAAGAGCGCCCTAGCCATCCGATTGAGGTGACTACGGAGGATATAGTTAATATAATCCATGATATCGTGTTAGCAGATCGTCGGGTGAAGGTAAGAGAGATTGCTGACATTGTACACATCTCAATTGAATGCATCCAAGATATCCTACACGAAAAATTGGGCATGAGAAAACTATCGGCGAGATGGGTGCCGCGTTTGCTAACAGTGGAGCAAAAACGAAATAGCATGACAACTTCGAAGCCACAGCAAAACTGGTCGAATTACGCTACGAATTGCTGCCTCACCCACCCTATTCTCCAGATTTGGCCCCATGTGATTTCTTTTTGTTTCCAAACATGAAAAAATGACTTGTGATATTATACTATGAGCGTCTGCTCGACTTAAAATCTATTAATTGTGAAACCGTATTAAAGTAATCTGAAGCGTTAGTTACGGGATTATTTTGACAATAAACCGTGTCGTATGTCTAGACGAAATTTTCTCGAGGTCTGAGAGTACGCGAAGTTGCACAAATATTTAACAGAAACGAGTAAGGCGGGACAATCAATGCGACTACATAAAATGCCAAGGGGAAAAGCAAAGAAAAAATAAAATCTTCTTTTAAACAGAGGTAATATACCAATTAATTGACTATACTCAGGAACATTATAAAAATAATATACTTTACGAAGTGCATATTTTTTAAACCTTTTCTGTATTCTGTCTAACTTTAAAATACTATTCACATGATAGATAAACCAAATTATGGAACAATATTCAAGTAACGAAAGAACAAGGGAAACGTACAGAGATTTAAGTGTATACGGATCAACAAAGTCCTTAGAAATTCGAATAAGGAAACCAAGCATAGAATTAGTTTAAGCTATAATGTAGGCATAGGTATTTTAACTGGTTATCAAAAATAACCCCTAGGTACTTTTAAAACAAACAATCCTATTATGAACTGTATTGCCAATGTTATATTCGAAAATTATTTGAGTTGATTTACGTGTGAACGATAATACCAAAATCATTATTGAAATGTAGTACGAGTACATTTTTGTCGCACACAATTCCAAATACTACAATATTAATATCAGACCGCAATTGAATACAATCAAATATCTTGAATATTTTTAAATCATCGGCATAAAGTAGGCAATACGAATAAGAAACACATAAGAGTAGGTTTATTATGAAGAATTAAAATAGAAGTGGACCTAAGTGACTCACCTGTGGCACACCAGAGTAGTTTAAAATAATACGAGTATTCGATGGCTGGAATCCTATTTTGACAAATTGATAACTTTTAAATCATTTTAGTAGGCTGGAATGAAAAACAAGAGCAGAAAGCTCTAAGTATAATGTACGGATGTGCAGTCACCTAAGTTTTCCACAGTTTTCTTTGCAAGAAGTGAGCCCATGAGAGGCGTGCCACAAGCCGTTATGAGGTTTGTTTAATTGTGATGAAACATCGAAAGCGCTTTGAGGCTTGCCAAGGCTATAACGTGATTTTACTCTTGTTTACTCAGGCAACAGAATACTATAAACGTCAACCCTCATAGTTATCGTGTAATTCATTCTATTAACATAGCAAATTTGAAAAATCTTGGCGGAGAATTGTCTAAGTTATTTAAGAATTAGTAATAATTTTATAATTATTTCACTTCACTGGCGTAAACGCGGTATAAAATCACAGAAAAGTGCTCCTGCCAACTTTTAAGCTGGTCCTCATCCGAAACTAGCAGAAATTCGTCTGCGTCTTTTACCAGGTGTTGTTTTGGACACCTGTGAGCTCTGTGATAATTCTGTAGACGGTCCTACTCTCACATCTCATAGCGGCCTTATCTGCTTCTGTAACCAATGCGTTGATATAGTTACGCTTATCACGATTCATTCTACGGTGAACTTCTCTCATCTTAGCTTGTTTGTCCCTGCTACTGGATTAGCTGCGATGCGAACTTTGAGGTGTTTTCTTTCTTCGATCTTTGCTCAAGTTTCTACAAAAAGCCAAGCACTGTTTCTTCCTTGTGGCCGACCGACTATACGTTCAGCACCAGACATTTTTCACAGCACACCAATGGTTTTCGATATAGGTATGTTCCGTGCTAGTGATCGCTCTCAATCCTTGTGAAAGGTGGTCCCCTAGTTGTTGGCGGACTTCGGGATACTTTAGTCTATGGGTATTGTAATTCGGCAATCGGGTGTTTTCTTGGCTTACATAGCTGTACGTAATCTTACGGTAGCAACCATGGTGGTACCGGGCCATTCCCATGTCTGCAGTTTTTACAAATCCTCTGAATTTCCATTATAGAAATTCTCTGCAATTTTCGGCCGTTATATTCGTCAAAAAATATGAATCGGCTTTTTCACTCACTTTTTTTCACTTTTATAGGACCGGAGTTGTTATTTTACCGCATTTCTTTCGAGATGTTGCCGGTGAGTCAGTTTAAATTAATCGAAGCCGCTATTGCTCCGTGTTAACTAATTTTTTTTGGGATTTGTTGAAACTGGAAGGTTTGGAGGATATGTGGTTACAACATAATGAAGCCTCTTATCAAACAACCCTGGCGACAATCGATTCAATGGAACAAACCCGAAACTTTAGACGAATGGGAAGCGATTGTTCGACGTGAAGTTTCTGAAGTATCGGCCGAATTATGCGAAAAGTTCATGGACAATTGTGTCCAGCGCATCCACTTATGCAAGAGATTCTGTGGAGGACATTTCAATGATGTCGCAACTTATATTGTAGCTAATGGTATCGATTATATTTCAATCCAAAATAAAAAAAATATATAAACAAATTGGGGCGGATCTAATGGTGTTTTCGATCGACCAATTTAATGTCACGACCTTCGAGTTACATATGTCTGTTACTAAACTGACTGTAATACGTTTTAGGTCTCGACAGCAGTATGCTTTTGCTTCGGTGGAGCACGTCAGTAGTTGATTTGCGGAATGTGCCTTCGTTGTCAGTCTGTTGA
Source organism: Volucella bombylans (assembly GCA_949129095.1). Lineage (NCBI taxonomy): Eukaryota > Metazoa > Arthropoda > Insecta > Diptera > Syrphidae > Volucella > Volucella bombylans. The sequence continues at coordinate 105,614,936 of OX422143.1, read as the reverse complement.
TACCGAGTTATCGCAGTTTACACCATTTGTTTTATGTTGTTGTCAATTTCCTCGTTCGACGAATTTCTATTGGGCTATAGAGCGAGTTCAAGGAGAGTGAAGAAGACATTCTGGAGAAGAGTCTGTCCAACAAATTCCTTCATTTCCAGAATTGTGTTGGCAACTACAATATTATGTTTGTTCGTGCCTCTTAGTTATATCCTTGTGTCGAATCGAGATAGGCGTGGTACATCGAACTTGTCCATAAGAAAAGTGTATGTTTAAGTCTCTCCTAAATATGAGGTATCGTCACTATGTCACTGTCAGAAATACAATTAGAAAATCTTCTTTCCTTGAAATACAAACAATCGACCTATTTTGGACACAAATTTCTTTAACAATTAACCCATACCTAAAACTATATCAAAGACAAAATTCTAGTGTCGTTTGAAACTTTAAAGTTAGCTGCTTCTAGGCGAATATCCCCTTTATCTACTAGAAGGGATTCGCACCCAAAACCACAAACACCTTTAATCCTTTCATCTGGATTATTTATTTATCCAATTTCACCTTAAAAGGAATGCCATTGCGGCGGTCATTCGACCTGAATAAATAAATGCAAAACTAAATATCCAATCGAATTGGAGTGCAGTGAGTTTTATAGAACCTAACAGCCGGACAGACAGACTTAAGCCCCCAATGCACATGGACGTTTTAATGGCTTTGCCATTTTATATGAAAGTTGTCGCTTTGCTGTGACCTCTTCTCCTTTACTCCATTTTGCCGGTGAGATACAATTTATGTTGTTCAATATTTTTTGTTTCAGAAAATCCAACGGACTAAATGAATGCAAGAGATATATATCTTCCAATTGGATCGGTTGTATAGGTAGAATGTGTTTGGCTTAGTGTAACTTAAGTCTAGGAAGGGGGAATAAATTTTGAAAATATTGGTCGTCTTCCAATTGCGAATTATAAACTGATTTCGGAATCTTTTCGAAATAGCGAAATAAAGGAAATGCGAAGAATATTAATTTTTTTTTATTAATTCAATTTTAGTGACTAATTGCTTTTGTTTTATTTTTTTTATTTTCAGATGGCCCACAGTTGCAAGCACCAAGATTTACAACGCAACCTTCATCTTCTGGTTCAATAGTGAGCGAAGGAAGAACGAAAATTCTGCAATGTCATGCTTTGGGTAAGATTACTTGTTTTTAACGCTATTTAAATTAGTAATGTTGTATCATCGCGATGGCAGTTGAAGCTCCAAGACATTTTATACGGTCTTGTTTCAGTATATAGGGCAATGCCACTCTTGCAATTATAATATGCTTTAGAGTCTTGCCTTAGATCACACCCTCGCCTTGGGGTTCCAACATAAGTTATTACTTTGAAGTATTTTCCTTTCTACACTGTCGTTCTTCTCTTTGTTTGCTGTAGTCGTATGTAACTTACTAGTGAGTCAACTGCTTTAAAATTGTTCTACAAACTTATCATTGTGATGTTTTAGAAAAGACCACTTTCACAGGAACCTCTCTTTGACATTTCTTTATTTCTTTTATACTAAATTCACAGTATAACATTTATTATGCAGTGTGCTAATGTACTAGATTCTGACTGTTCCTTCAGCAGTTAATGAGAAATCTTCATTTGCCTCTGTTGAAATGGATTTATCCACTGACACCACCGCTCCCCTTCCGTCACTATCGTCAAGTTTGATCGATTTGTACAATAATTTACATGATTTCGTATTTGATTAAGATGTCTTTTTATACAGCGATTAGTACGAGTATACGCAACAATAATTTCGTGGGCCGAGCTTTTCTGTACTACTGCTGGTGTCCAGCTTGGCTGGTTAAGATTTGTATAATCCCGAATGTATATTTTTTTGACCTTCTTTATATTCTATTTCGCGCAGACCCTTTTTTTTACGTTTCTTACCTGATTTTGTTCAATTATGTCTCTCGTAATAGGTGGTTTTACTTGTGAAAATCTTGTTTTTATTTCGCGACCAATAAATAATCTTGCGGGTGACTCGTTAGCCGAACTATGCCTAATGTCTTTATAAAGTTTTCAGTTTGGCCATTCGATGCAGGATGTCCTGGCGCTGTTAAAACGTGATCAATACTGTTAGCCCTTACGAATAATTGAAAATCCTCTGAAGTAAATTGGGTGCCGTTGTTACTTACTATAATATCTACTAAGCCAAAACGACAAAATGTTTCACTTAATTTACTTACAACAAATTCGGATGTTGCGTTCTTTGTTTTAAATACTTTCACCCATTTAGAAAACGAGTCGATAATAATGAATAATTGATACCCCTTTACTAGGCCTGCAAAATCACTTTGTATGCGCTTCCAAGGCCCGTCCGTTACCTTCCAGGGTATTAAAGCGCTTTTCTCAGGGCTAGGTTGTGCCACTTTTCTAACTTTTTTAACTTTTCTATGTCATCATCTAGCTTGGGCCACCAAGAGTATGATCTAGCCAGTGATTTTGTTTTGACTATTCCTAAATGAGATTTATGAATTTCATTTAGTACAGTTCTACGTAATTTTTCTGGAACTATTGTTCGGTAACCCCATAAAACACAACCGGATTCTACCGACAGTTTGGTACTTTTCTTTTTGAACGGCTCAAAAACTGAGTCAACGAGCTGTTTAACTGAACCTCTTTGAATAGCTTCTTTAAGTTTACCTTACCATCAATATCGACGTAGTTAATATAATTGCTTTCCTTAGATTCTACCCCAGATTGGTACTGCGCATACGTGATAAGCTATCGGCCAGATTTTGAAAATCTTTTACATGTTTAATTTGGTACTGAAAGCCCGAAAGCAAAAATGCCCATCTCTGCATGCGTGCTGCTGCCATTAATGGCAACCCTTTTCTTTCACCGAAGATGTCCAGAAGAGTTTTATGGTCGGTGCGTAATTCGTATAATTTTGAAACGCTAAAAATAATAGCTAGTACTTCCTTTTCTATGGTAATATAATTTTCATTTTTGTTTAGAGCACGAGATACAAATGCTGTGGGCATAAGAACGGTATCATTTTCTGTGCGTATCCGGGAATAAATTTGGAATAGTGATTGACCATCCCAATAAAAGTCCTTACTCGTAGTTCCGATACATTTGTTGGCACTGGTGCCTTCAAAACCGAAATAGGAAATTTTCTTTTGGAAGAACGCGCACTTAATTAAATTAAGTTTAAGCCCCGCGGCTTGTAGCTTTTCTAAGACCAATTTCAGATTTCGCACATGTTCTTTATCTGTTTTTCCGGTGACGACTATATCGTCAATGTAAAAAGTCACATTCGGTATACCTTTCAATAACGACTCAATAGTTTTTTTGGAAAAGCCGGCTTTACACCAAAAGGAAGTCTTTTCATTTTAAGAATACCGATATGAGTGCTCTAGGCACATGACCTTTGGGACTCTTCATCCAAAACTAATTGATTGTATGCATTCGAAATTGACGCGAAAATCTCCTCAATCCTCGGAAGAAGATATTTAAAATCCGTCAACCATTTATTTAAAGTGGTTTTATAGTCCCCACAAATTCGTAGGTCCCCGGAAGGTTTCACAATAGGACCCAGTACCCCACTCCGCATTATCTATGGGTTCTAGCACCTCATTTTCACTAAATTCTTTAACTGCTTCTCGATAACGGACTTCCACGCTAACGGAATCGGTCTTGGCTTGCAAAATACCGGTATAGCCGCACTATCAAGTGATAATTCAATAGTCCCGTATTTGAATCTGCCTAACATACGCGGAGTTTATGTTTAGTTTATCTACGACTGAGCTCACTGAATTAATCACGTTATGCGAATGATACACTTGAACCAACTCAAAGCAAAATTCACGCAAAAGATTTCGACATAATAACGGTGGGTCGTTAGAATTTGCAACAACAAACACTACTTCATGCTCGTATCCCCAGTAATTAATCTTGACATCAAACTCACCCAGAACATTGTTTTTATTTCCCGCGTGCCCTCGTAACTGTATTCCGCATGGTCTCAAACGATTCCGCCGGTAAAACTTGTCGAACAATCCTACTGGAAGTAATGAAATGGGAGCACCCGTGTCACATGTCACTTCCAAGGTAAATCCATCCATTGAAACCTTTTCCACATAGGTCCGGGAATTTAACGGAGCACCGCTGACAACTGTATGAACAGGTGCTCCTTCTCTCGTGCTAACTGAAGAGACATTGAAGTCCAAATTAGAAATACAATCTTCAGATCTATTTACACTAGGAGTTGTATCTACGGAATGATTAACAAAATTGATCTTATCTTTTTCTTTTTTTGTTTCGGCATACGAAGGCTAAATGCCCCACCTTGCCACAAGTGTGGCATGTACAATTTTTGAACCTGCACGATTTTAGCTGATGGTTTTTCCAACATCAGTGCACACAAGCTGCTTTGCTTCCACTGGCTATGCCTTTCTGGATCGGACAATTGGACTGGACGAAATGCACCCCAGATTCAGCATCCTCTCGCTTGGCAATCACCTTTGTCTCAATCACTAAGGCCTTTCTGTAAGCCTCCTTCAAGGTGAGGTTCTCGTCTTCCTCGCACAGATTCCTCGCGAAGATTCTTCCATCGGTACCACATACTCATACAAATTTGCTTAGCACCAATGCTGCTACTCACTTCCCCTCTTCCTTCTGAGCGTTGAAAAAAGTTTTCCGTTCCCGAAAGGCTATTACTGTCGGCATAAACTGGTCCTCTAATAAGAAAACTAACTTCTGGTAAGTCTGTATTGTTGGTTTAACTGCGTCACAAAGACTTCGTATAACCGCATATGCCTTTGGTCCGATGGACTTGAGTAGAATCGCCTTTCTTGTTTTCTCCTTCTCACAATCTACTTCCTCAAAGTGAATTTCGAGCCGCTCCTTCCAAAGCTGCCAATTGTTTTTGTTGCGATTGAATTCTGCGATGCTATGCAGAACCTTGATTATCTATGAAGTGTACGACATGGTTTTATTCGGAGTTTGATCCGTCGGCATCGATGGTCGCTTATTATACTTTTTGCGATTTTAACACTTTTAGTAAAAACTGGCAAACCGAATAAAAAAGCGGTAAATTGTTTTTTTTCTTATAAATTCCTCGACGCCAATGTGATGTTTTAGAAAAGGCCGTTTTCATAGGAAGTCCTCTTTGACATTTCCTTATTTCTTTTATACCCAATTAACAGCATATCATCTATAATGCAGTGCGCTAATGTACTAGATTCTCTGGGGTGCTTCTAACAAGTATTCTCAAACTGTACAATCATCTACGAGTATGTTTTCATCTACGCTTTAGTTTTTTTCTGCAAGAACCTTGAGCCGGATTCTGGTCACTCATCCTGAATGTTCCAATAAATCATCTAGCCTAAAGCGGAAATGTTTGTTGTCACTATCTTAGTGATATTATCCTTCAAGTAAATCAATCAGATTTACGACGCTTTTCATCTCTGCTGTCGCAGTCGATTGGCTTTGATCTGCGCATCTCACATCTCTTGCTTAAATTTGATTTATACCTAGAAGTTGTTGATTACTTCTAGATGTCGGCCTTTCCGGTACTTTAGATGTACTGGTTCTCCTCTTTTTATTCCTCGGATAGAGTCGTGATATTATTTTTACTTTATTTTTAAACTTTAAATAAGATAAACCGTCTTGCAGTTGTCTGCAATTTTTCGCTAATCAGGCTCTTCCTATTCCCTATTACATATGCATTTAGAAGGGGTGAGGGCCTGCAAGAGGCTCTCATTTTCAGTCATTGTTTACCGACGACACTTTACGTAAATTGGAACTTTCTCTGTACCGATAAGATTCTGCTAGCTAAATTTTATCTATAGCATGTTGGAGCGATGACTTGCAATGGGTGCAGGACCAACGATATCAAATCGTATGGGTACCTAGTATGGAATATGGAATTCTTTGTTTTGGGACCTGACATTGCGGAGAAACAATTCTTATCTAATGGACAGCAGAAAAGTCATTGAGTTCTTAAAGGCATCGGAAATCATTCATACAAAACTCAACTATCGGTCGAAGCCCTAAACGAGGACGTAGGCAGCCCCGACATATAGTTGGACCTTGAGAAATCTTTGAATTTATATTCGATCTCATTTCCCGTGGTCCCATTGTAATCTGGGACTCGAACAAGACTCAGTGAATTCAACCTTCGGACTTCGTTCAGAAAAACCTTAAATTCTCGAACCATCTGGAAGCGGTGAAAGTTTTCAACAAGGCCGAAAGCGCATATTAGCTGTCGCTATAGACGCAGATATTTCTCCGTCTTTCACCGATTCTTCACAATATAGTTCTTTGCCAAGACAAGCACTCCTAATTAGCGTCAACCGTCACCCGTCAACCCGGGGGAAGCTACTGCAGAAAGACGCAGTATATTAAGAAGTTTGTTAGACAGGATGACATCCAAATATTTAGTTTTATTTCAACAAACCGATTTTGATGCCTTTAAGTACTAGATGGATTAGAATGGTCAACTTCCTTCTTCGAGTAAAGAGAACAACCTCAGTTTTGTGAGAACTGACTGAAAGCCAATAGAAACAGGCACCACCAATAGTCGATTACATCTGCCTGCACTTTAGAGTAGTTAGTCACTAGGCATCATCCAACAGTCAGTACTATGCCTGAGCGTTAGAGTTAGAACTATTCAAAGCGTTAATCAGTCAGCATCGCCAATCAGGGTCCTATTTACCAGCATTGCTCTTATCCACAAACCTAGTGATTCGACTACGCCGTATTGTCTCAATGTTGCGTCAATTAAAGATAGTTATTAAATTAAATTTACAGACCCGGAACTTTATTGATAGCCGATGAAATTTTTCGCAACCATTACACTTCTTCTAAATAGTAAAACAGCACTGCTTGCACATCATGGAACTTCTTCGATGTTGTGCAATATTTCATATTCAATATTTATACGAGTATTAACGCAGTGATCTTTGTTTGGCGATCATGGAACTCTTTGAAAGCTTAAATTACTCTATTAAAAGAAGGCATTATGCTCTCTAGAAATGACCATTGGCTCAGATTTTTCTGTATGCTCCCTTGTTCTAGTACCACAACGGATGTGTACAAACCTTGGTGGTAGATACGCCGGGTATCCTAAATTGTTGAGCCATGTGTAAAACCTTCATTACTCTCAGATTCTGGTAACTCCTTATCATTCCCTTTTACGAGTAAAATAACTTTTCTTCGGAAAGAGATACTTATCTTTTTCAAATATTTTATCTAAACTTCAGCTCCCACTTGAAGCATTCCAAAAGAGAAGTAAAATAAAAGTATCTACAAATAAGTGACAGTAATCAATGGATTTCTTGCAGCTTGCAGGATATGTCCTCGTATCTTTTTACCGCACAACTAATTGATCCACACTGCACCAAAGAATGTCGGTACATAGACGGAACCTTATCCTTTTTTTTCTATTTTAAAACCAACAACTTGCAATGAATTGCCATCGCGTGTTGAGGAAAATCCTACATACAAGTACGAGTGCGATTACCCGTATTGCACTCTAGAAGAAAGAAACATGCAAGGAGATGCAGGCTTTTCCTGTCAACCAGTTTAAAGACATCCTTAGTCGGTGAAGTGAAGCATTTCTTCGTTGTACTTTTACTGCCATGGTTTTCAGATTAAGGACGCTATGTACATACGACTGCGGCTGTAAGTGGCATATGTCACATGCAATCTCTTTTTGCTTCAGACTATTGTATATTTTTACGTGCAAAATGCAATCCTTGGCACCAAAATGGGTTAGACTTCGTTCCGAAGTTGGGTAAGGGACGGAAGAAAAATCAAAGAAGGAAGTTAGAAGTATAGGTGTCGTTTTTGTTTTTGTTGTTGATGAAGAATATGTTGTCTTCGGCCTTGTTAGATTAGCACTTCTTTTAGAAAGATTGCATTTAAGAGTGCACACGGTTTCCTTTATACTCGTATGTAATAAGATCGATAAAAGGCAAAAAGTTGCTGACAAAGTTAAATAGATTAGAACCAATCATCATTCCAGTGTTGACCTTCCCATTGACATAAAAATCATACCCCATTAGCTACTTACAAAAGCCTTAGTATATCAATACACGCTTAAAAGATATTTCCTATGATAGTTTTCTTATAATATTTTTAATTACTCGTAAATTCAAAATGCAATGTAGAATTGCAAAGCAGAATAATTAATCCGGTAAACATAAACAGGCAGCCGGTGATTAGCGATTTCATTCAACCCACGCATTACACTTGCATTGCAATACATGTTTGAACTAATTTGGAATATACGAGTAAATACGTATATACAAAATATATAAAAAAAAAACAAGTTTAAAATTATCATAAATAAAAAAGCCAACGCATTTTGCGGAAACACATTGAAACAAGTTTTTAGCATTGCAAATGAATAATAATGCAAAGCAATGACTAATGAATTTGAGTCAGGCTAACCGCCGCCGTTTTAGCCGCAACAATACCAAACGCCCAACGATTTAGAATTAATTTTTCTCAATTACAAATTGCATTGTTTTGGAAAATTGCAAAATTGGAAAATTAATTTTATTTACTTTTGGTAATATAAATTTTCATATTTGGTATCATGACCAAACAGAGTTCGTAAACTAGATTCGATTTGATGAATTTATTGTATGTTATTTGCGGACAGGGACTTTTATGGTAGCAGAACTTTGTTTTTCTTAGCAAACTGTGAAGAGTGAAATGGTTAATAAATTTTAGTTAAGCTGCATCTATAGATTGGTCTTCTTGTACCAAATATGACCAGGAATCCAACATGTGAAAGCAGTTTTGCTAAACATTGTTTGTATCCTCAGGCATTTTGCAGTGGATAACTATTTGAATTTTCAGGCCTCCTTTGCGTAGCATGAAGGATAACTGAAATTTTAAAAAAATCAAAACTGTTAGGAGATTTTCAAGATTTTATTTGATAAAGTGTGCATGCAAGCAAATGTAACAAAAGAACTCGATTATGAAGAGGCGTTGAATAGACAAACAAGAGCGGCTCGTGCCATCTGCGAGCAAAGGAGGAGGGAAAAACATCTTCTTCTCGGGAAAAAAGAAAAGAAATAGCTTGAGAAGTGATCGATCGAAGCAATGAAGAAGTGCTAGTTCAAATGGCCCCAAACAGAAATCTGTCGAATTGACCAGCGAAATTAAATATCATATTAGAGTCACAGCTGATGCTGTGGATCTGCAATATATGTACTAAACGTCAGAGACGCCCCAAATTGTATGTCAAGTAGAACTGTTCAGCTTGGACGATGAAAGCTAAAATTTTCACCCCCAACCAAAATTACGTAAATATAGCAATGTCTTCAATTCATCATAACTATACTGACGAACCGGACGGTCTTTCCTCTGAATTATATTAAGCAACAGCAAATGATGGTAGAAGCATACATGTTTTCATTTCCACGTCCACAGGGGAAACTGTGCCATACGAATGGAAACGACCCACAAACCAGGAAACACTCTTAATTATGCCAAGTAACAAAGTATTGTGTGAACGCCTTAAACTGGTTGACAATGATCTGACTGATCTCTTATTGTATATGTGACCAAATATTCACACTGAGGCCGATCCTAATGAAAATTAAAAAAACCCAGATCGATGCAAAGCACTTTTTCATAAAAGATGTTTCAGGATTTGTTTTTTTAAAATAAAACGAACAGTTGGGGATAACTTATGGAAAACAACATATTCCAAATGACCGCAACGCCGTACGTTCTCGGATTGGATCAGGGAAAACACGCATGCTGATATTGGTTTTTGCAAGAAAATCGCGTTTTCAGATGAGGCCCATTTTCATATTGGTGGCTACTTTAATAAGCAAAATTGCCGCATCTGGGGTACCGAAAATAAACAACGGGTGATTCAGTACAGACCAATATAGAACAAGTAACTCTTTGGTGTGGTTTATGGATAGGAGGTGTCATTTCAAAAATGAGACCGAAAAAGTTATTACGATCAATGCAACGCGCTAACGCGATATGATACAACATTTTTTGTGACCGGAACTCGAGGATTAGAATATGAACGAACTCTACTTTCAACAAGATGGTGCCACGTGCCATACAAGTCGGGTTGTTTGGCACGAAATTTCCAGGCCGCGTAATTTCGCGTGTCGCGGAAACTCTGAAAGCCGCCAATGAAAACTTCGAGAAAATGATGAAAAGGTCTTCCAGCAGAGCCGAGTTGGTCATTTAGAAGATATTGTGTTCCGTACATAATCCCCATTTGTCTACTTTATAAAGTCATAAAGGTTTCAGACATACCTCATCTATTGCTTGTTTTATTCAAAAAGTAAATCCTACACCCCTTGTTGAAACACCCTTCAGATTTCAACAATAAAGGTGTATTTTATCAAGAGTCCTTGCAATTATTTAGACACGCTGATGTCATTGGGACTTAAGCAGCGATCTGGTGCTTCGGCAAGAATCGAAACAAAAGCACAAAAATGGGCTAAGATGCGGATGAGGGCGAAATTAGTAAGTACATTGTCTTCCAACAACAGGTATGTTTTTAAATGTCGCACCATTGTTGAACTGTCAACTTACAACTTACAAGAAAAAAAAAATGTTTGGCCGTTCATCAAAAATAGTAGGAATTCTACCTCATCCTCCATCCCAACGCTCATAATGACATTTCATCTGTCAGTGCTTTGGACAAGGCCAATCTGCTTGCTGCACACTTTTTAACCAGGTCAACACTTCCAGATTGTGCTTTGTCTCCTCGTTCACATGAGTGCGTCGAATCTTCAGTGGGACGAATCCACTTTCGCACTCGGCTAGTATCAAGAGTACTTAAAGATCTCAACATACATAAATCCGCTGGTCCAGATGGTATATCTCCCCTTCTTCTGAAGAAGTGTTCTTCCTCGCTGGCAATACCACTGCGTTAGCTCTTTCATCAATCCTACTCTTTGGGACTCTTTCCGAACAGATGGAAAACTGCATTTGTCCAGCCCGTCCCTAAAAAATGTGAATTTTTTTCTTTCTCCTCCTACAGACCCATTGGTCCTACGTCCTTTCTTCCCAAGGTCATGGAAACGCCGATAAACCATCAGCTCATGAGATACTCGTATCTCGAATCACGAAAACTTCTCAAAGATAGGCAGTATGGTTTTCGTAGCAACAGGTCCGCTGGTGATCTGATGTCATGTCTCACCGAAAAGAGGAGCCAAGACGTACATCAATCTGGCGAAAGCAAGATAGTTGCAGTTGATATTTCTAAAGCGTTTGGCAGAGTCTGGCACCAGGTTCTTTTGTGGAAAATACGTGCTTTTGGGATCGATGACTCCTTTCTTCAATATTAGAGATTACCGTTTGGAACGTTCAATTTAAATTGTCTGATATTCACAAAATAGATGTTGGTGTTCCCCAAGAGTCCGTTTGTCTCCGACACTCTTTTTAATTTTCATTAATGATCTTTTGTCTGCTACTTCTAACCCTATATATTCCTTTGCTGACGATCGTACTCTTTGCTTTTCCATTTCGTTCCCGGACTCACGTCCCTGCTCATCGTCTGTAGAACGGGAACGGTGGCGTATGTGCTCGTTGAATTCTGATGTTAACAGCGTGACTAATTGGGGAACCACTAACAGAGTAGAATTTAATTCTTCCAAAACACAATGCTGTCTGCTGCCGTTAAAGCGAAATTTAAATACCCAACGTGTATCCATGAATGACATTTGCACCGTTCAAACCGAAAAACTTTCCATTCTCGGTATGTGTGTCAATAGCAACCTACGTTGGAATGACCGTCAAAAATGTCGTCAAAAATGCTGCGAAATGTTTGGGTTCCCCAAGCGATGTAAAAAAAACTTCATCCCCTCTGACCTGGCCTCAATATAATATAAGGCATTCATCCGCCCGAAATTGGATTACAATGCCCATATCTGGTAGGGTGCTCCTGCTAGATAGGATTCAAAATTGTGCGATTAAACTCATAGATAATACTAATATCACTCAGACAATGGGCACCCTTACACCCGTACGACTCGCTTATAGAACGCTCTGCCGAGCTTTTTATTTCCTGATCATTGTAACCTTCAAACACCTTAAAACCAACGTTCATCGGTACCTCTCTTTCTTTCCTCCCTGATTTTCCTTCGCCCGGGCTGTGTGCAAGCATTTTAAGGGTACTCAAATCCCTTGAGCGCGCACAAATTATAAAACTGATGTGTAACACATCGTGTTGGAATAGTGAAAATTTACTCCAATAACGGTGACTGCATTTTGTCATTATCAAAGGCCTTTTCGCACAGCTTTAGTGCATTTAATCGATAAATTTGAACGTTTTGGACAGACTAGCGATATGAAGACTCCAACTCATGTTCGTCCCGTAAGGTCAGTTGATAATATCGCCGCCGTAGCTGAGATTGTGACTGAAAACTAAGGTGTGTCTATCTCGAGGCGATCCAAAGAATTGGGTCCATCTGCAGCAACTTTGTACAGCATTTTGCATAAAGATCTTGACCTACCTGCTTATAGGATCCAGTTAAAGCAAAAACTGAAGCCAGCAGACCACGCACAACGCCGTACTTTCGCTAATTCGGTGTTGGAAATGAATGAACAAAGGTTTGATTTTTTACCCAAAATTATTCTGAGTGATGGGGCTCCTTTCGTTTTGTACGTAAACAAACAAAACTGTCGCATCTGGGGCTCCTAGAACCCAAGAGAAATAGTGGAGCAACCTCTCCGTCCACAATGAGTGATAGTTTGGTGCGATATACCGGTATCATTGGGTCATATTTTTTCGAAAATGCTGCTGGTGCGAACCCTTGAGTGAATGGGATGCGTTACCGAACAATGGTGGCTGACTTTTTTTTGGCCGAAATTAATGTTATGCACGTGGACGACATTTATTTTCAACAGGATGGCGCCACATGTCCCATAGCTGATGAAATATTGATTCTATTGCATGCCAAATTTCTCCATTTCACTAAAAGAAAATTTTAGAGATGAATACAGAGAAATACAGCCGCAAATATGGGAAAACGTAGTGAAATATTCCATCAAAAAAATGATTATTTGTAGTCAGAGCCAAGGCAGACATTTGGCTGAGTTTGTACTTTAGACCAAAATAAAAACATCGACACTTTTCATAAAATTGTTGCGTGTTTCTATTGATTGAAAACGACACCTCTTGTTGGATTACCCCATATATGCATGTTATCAACAAGAATCGGACAGTACATCATAAAAGACAGCTATGACTTTGAGGTAGGTATGCTCGGCTAATGGCTATGGTAATCAGAAGTCAAGCGAAGCCTTACATTTTCCAAATGCATTCTTTTTCCTAAGAAGCGAGTAATAAGGCCTATGGCGTAAAAGCATGGATGACTGCGAAGACAGTTTAATATGTTTAAGGTGTTAAAGTATTTGGCGCCGCTAGGTCGTTGCTGTAGACACAGCTGCTTTAAAAAATCGAACTGTTCTTTACAAAACACTTACATATATGTATGTATTATTATCATTAAGTGGGCAAAAGGGAAGAGGCCGTAGGCGTATGTATGGAAGGCCAATAAGCATTTTACATGATAACTCATACATGAGTAAGCAATCGCCCCGATCGGTGCCGCATTCCATTATTACGCGCCAGAGACCAATTTCAATTTCAATTTATTTAAAGATAAAGGTTTGTACATTAAGATTATAATCTTTTATAGTACTTAGTACTTTAGGTATCTAATATGTACAAATGTATACATTCATACAAAAAACAATTTTTTTTTATTTTTTTATATGTGGTCAGAGGGGAATGGGAAGAAAATGAAAATGTATGAAAATTGTAGAAAAACAGATACGTAGAAAAACAATTTAATAATAATGAGAATTAAAGAAAATTTGTATTGAAGTAGAGTTGGTGAAGAAGGATTGCACTTTTAAAGTTCGCGGTACTAGAAATTGAAGAAAGCTTCTCTTAGGTAACATGTTCCATAATTTAGCAGTATAAATGAAAAATAAGCGGGAGAAATATATTTGAATTTATTAAAAATATACGGTGGTATTCCGTTATTTATAATTTTATGCAAAAAAATGTAGTTCCTGGCTTTTAATATATAAAATCTTGACGTGTGAAACCAAGTACGTTTCTTGAATATGCGGAGATGTGGTCGTGTCTACGGAGGCCATACATATACCCCACAGCATCAATGGAAGCCGTTTGTTACTATCTTTGAATCAAGGGTGCATTAAAAAAAACATCAGCGTTATAAATGATAGAACTAGAGTTCCTGTGGGTGTAAAACTATAGTTTACCAAGGCGTCCGTAAAAACGGCCAATAGCTACGTTGGTATGAGTATAGACCGACAGAGTTTTATGTTGAATAGCCAAAGCTTGTTACTTATTCCACAGATTTGGCAGAAGATTGAGATCTAATGATCTATTCGAAATCGGAAGGAATTGCAATTTGTCTGATTTTAAGTATAACATACATAGACCATTTAATATTGACCACCTATGTATTGTATGTAATCGATTCAGATCCTCATTCGGTTGGAAACTTAGTTCTTTCAAACTTGAAAGTTAAAGTTAAACATCTGCAACAGGTGGTAGGTCATTTACAAATAGGCAGAACAAAATCGGTACTAAAACTGATCCCTGAGGTACCCTTTGTAGAATCGGCTTAAGAGCTGAAGACTTTTCTCCAAATATGGCTCGTTGCATCCTTAAAGAGAGGAAACTGCGAAAAAATCTTCCAGCTCTGTTACTGAAGTCAGACAAATTTTTTAGTATTTTATGATAGACCTTATCAAAGGCCTTTGAGAAATCAAGTTGATATACAAAAATCACTAAGCCCTTGTCGAAGTCTTGTACAATATAATTTCTTCGGGTATGTTAACCATTGCCGTTGAACTCAGAAACCAGCCTGGCCATGTCTTCGGATATACTTTGCTATGAGTTTCTGAAAGACCTTTGACAAACAGGGCAGAATGTTGATTCGCCTTAGATTGCCTGGAGTTGTTGCGTTCGCGTTTTTAGCAATGGGTAAAACTTGGCGATTTTCCACGACTATGGAAAAGTGGACGCCATAAAACAATAGTTGATGATATGAATCAAATGACTTACAATTAGAAGAAAAATCATTTTTTTATGACGCAAATTGGGATATCGTCTTCTCCGGTAGAGTTAGACATAATTGTTGTGGCATAGGTAATAACGTTATTTTCTGTTATTACTTCAAAATTGTCCAATGTAGGCATTGGTAACTCTAGGTCTTCCCCAGAAATAAAAGATGTAATCTTATTTACAGTGTCCAGAAAAAAATGTTAGGGTCGAGATTACTTTTCGCATTTGTATTGCTACCCGATTTTCTCGCAAATTGTACAACTTTTTTGGAGGCAGCGACATACTTCACTTAGATGCGTAAAAGATTTTTTTCAGCATTCCGAATAGTAACTGTCGATTTGTTACGCGCACTTTTATGTCGTAGTCAATTTGCATTCGTTGGTTTGTGTTTCCATTTGCTATAAATTTTTTTCTAATTTTTTAAAGCTTCGAGTTTTCGAGTTAAACCAAGGACAGATCTTCTTCCGGATAGGAAATGTAGGTACAAAATAAAGTAAAAGAAGCTAAATAAGTTACTGAAAGGTATCTAGATTTTAATTTGGATATGTAATCAATCGGCGTCGGCATCAATGGAAGAACGATTATAGCATTTTGAAAAGCTTCAAAACCAATAGAGGAAATATCCTTAAACGAATAATACAAGGGACAGCAGAGTTAGCGAATTGGTTGTCATACATATGTATGAAAAATGTGATCATAATCAGAAGAGAGATCCATTGAGAGTTTATCAAATAGAACCACTAGTGTCGGATCAGAAACGTATAGCAAGGTCCAGATAGCTAGAGTGTGTTCTTTAGCAAGGCGTGTAGAATAACTTGCATATATAATTTCCATTCAAACAGAGACCAGTTCCCTTAACTGAAAGAACCGCAAACCGACTCTGAGTAGATCCGCATTAAAGTCTTCTCAGATAATATACTTATACAGTGCTGAGAGAAAGCTAAAAGGGCTAAGAAGAAAGATGCAGGAGAACAACTACGATTATTACTACGAACAGATGATACATTACACTTAACATTCCCATCATGGACTTCAACAATAATGCAAGCTACACCTGATTCAGGAGACTTATCAAGTTAACGTTCCTAGTTCTTACGGATTGATAGAGTGGTCCCTACTCGGGCGCCAGTTAACGTTTTTTTTATAAACGGTGAATTAAAAAAATAATTACATTACAACCAATGTTGCTTTATTCACTAACAAATTAATTCTGATTACATTTATTCCTTAGGTTCTATATTTATTTCATTTATTGAACAAATAATCGAAAGAATTTGAATTGGAAAACAAAAGTATACAATTATTACACTTTTAGTTCAAGTTACTTTTAGAACGAGTAACTGATGGTTACAAGGTTTGCAACCTTGTAGCTGTCGTTGACTGTCAATCGCTATGCACTTTAGTGTGAATTTCGCATCCAGGCGAACGTGTTCCGAAGAAGGCAAAGAAAAAACCACTGTTACACGATAACAGCGCACCAGCTCATTCACCATGGCCATACGCATTCACCGTACTCACCCGCCCTGTTTATAGTCCGAAAAGATGATTACGTTTAAAATAAAAATAAAAACAAATTGAAGAAAATTTGTATTTTTATTCCAAGCACACTAACTAACTGAAGCACCTTCGCTATATTTTGATGTTATACCTGTGCACATTATCACTATCACTACAGAACTGTCAACGCCTTGCGGGATTGCCCGCGTTTGACTCAGGAATTACATATTGCTAAAATCAGCATCTTGCTTTATCAAGAACGAAGTCAAATGGATCTGAAACTCATAGCGAATGAGAAGTCCTTTTTACAGATTTTCGATATAAATGCTCTTTCCACTGTTCATCCAGAGGTCAGTCCCGTTTAAAAGTTGGTAGCACCTGGTCTACACTTTCTTTTCACATAGCTGGATTTACACTGACAATATCAGGCAACTTTGAGCCATTAAACGACACAACGTCATGCCCTTATCTGTCACCACAACCGATAGGTATAAAACCAGCCATTAGGGTTTCGAAAAATCAGCTCATTTGCAATAGCAATCGATTTTAATCGGGTTTTAGATATTTACGAATTTTTGATTTCCCAAGAAGTGCATTCCAAAATCCGCCATTTTTGGTTTTGCTTTGCTAGGAACCATCAAATGGTACGCTGCAACTTTGTTGGTGTGCACTGTGCAGTTATCAAAATTATGTTCTCCCAGTTAGCGGGAGGTATTTTTGGCACATAATTGGCTAGGCACTGAAGGATTTGCTGCGTTGAGCACTGTAAGCATCTTAACTTTCTCCGCGCTTGACTGCGAGTCTTCGCTGCTTTGATCTCTACAATTTTTGTGTTGTACGTCGTAATTATAAGCGTCACAGAGAAAAAGTAGCTTCCTGATAGGTAAACTCACTTTCTCATTTTTTGAGTCCTCGTATTTCAGTTCACTCGACCTCTTCCTTCGGCCCTACGACCGACATCTATCAGAATTTTATGTAACATTTGCTAGTTTTAAAACAGCTGCTGCGAGAAAAGTATTACCTGCCGAGGGAATGTGGCTTTTAGCCAAGCAAATACTCAGGCAAATGTACAATGGCTCTGATCTTTTGAATTCATGCTCTGGCCCAAGTCGAGAAGATCACAGGATGTCATCATTGTTGCAAGTTCCAGCTGTACATAATTCCATCTACAATATATGTTATTTGTAACGTTTTTAATAAATTCATTGTCTCACAGCCAGAAAGTGGATAGGAAAAAAGCGTCTCTAATAAATAGATACTTACTTTTGTCCGTACTGTGTGCCAATATTTTAGGGACTTTCATACTACTTCAGTGTTTTTCTACAATAAAAAAGAAAAAATATCTTTTGACTTTTTAAGACCCAATCGATGGCTAAGTTCTTTGCCATGTCTTTATTGAAGATAGCTTGGTGTTGAGACCATTTTTTTGAAGTTCCTAACAAATGTTTTTATAGCACAATACGCTGGTATACTTCGTCTATCAAAATCTCCTCCTCTTCCTCCTTTTAAAGTGGGTCTATATCCTAGAAATGTTCAATACTTATCAAAGTAAAACCATCCTCATCAAACTATAAGCAATTTCAATGTGGTTATCACTTGTCCACCACATGGATTAACCTAAAGCTAAGTCATGTCAGATGAATAATAAAATCATTAGGTCCAAGTGACAATATTCTAAGGTTTCTTATCAACTTGCCAGCGAACCCACAAACCGTTTGATAAATAACAGACATCCCAAACCAGACATTCATCTCTACAAAGTTGTGCATCAGAGTCTAGTTTCCCGCCTTCCCTATGATTAAAACTAAAAAATTAAAAAACACAAATAATATACTCGTAAGAACCTTACTGAAAAGCTGACATTTTCCTGTCACAGCTCATTGCTTACGTCAAAAGAGCGACAAAGATATTTCCACCTAATAAATTCCACCAGTAAAAAAATAAAAACAAAAATAAAAAAACGACCAGACATCCATCCAACTGAGCCAGAATGAAGGCACAGACAAAAATCTTCTTGACTGACGATGCATAAGGCTATAGGTCACGAAGTACAACTACTGCACCAACAAAAGAATCCTTTCGGTTACATTGCGCGCTTCATAAGCCACTCGCCTAAAGGCAAAGCAAATTCATTCATTCAAAGTGAGGTGAGCCTTTACGGCACACCACCTCTATTTGCATTCCCTTCATTTCTTCCACAGGCAAAAAGACTCTCTTCTTGAATGGTAGAAAATGGTGAAAAAAAAAAATACAAACAGGAAAGTAGAGTCCTTTCAAACTAGAAGAGGACCAGTAGAAAAAAACAAGAACTTGGGAGTATTATAGCCACTTACATATATATCCAAAGGCAAATAACATACAAAAAAAAAGAATGGAAAAAGCCTTTGAACCTGTTCCCAACAGACATCACCTGAACTGAACACAGAGATCCTTTATCTTAAATGAGGGGTAAGTTCCATTCCAATGCCAGACAGCGTTATGTTGTAGCAGTTGGTTAGGACTATAAATGAATGGTTTGACCGCATGTCACCTTAGTACGAGTAACACTGCAGTCTCTGCCCTCACACAAGGCCCTTCTTTCTGTTAATGATCCCGATAAATAATAAATGGACATCCTATATCGTCTTTTCTCGTTTCCATTGGGCTCTGGGTTTATTTTGTTGTCCAATACAGAAACCCGGTTACTCATTCTGCTTGCTCTACGTACGTTCTATGCTCAGTGTCCTGCGTGTTTTCTCCGTGGAAGGAAATTTTTTTGTTGCTCTGAACTTGCGGTTAAATGAACTTTCTCTGATGAATTAGAAAAAAACAAGAACAGAGTCAATTATGGTTGGCTTTTTCCACAACGAGGAAGGAAGCCCAATTTTGAAACGTAACATACATATACCTATGGAGCAATCAAGGATATACCATGAGTTGCACTTTTGTCGTTAAAGAACATTGAATTGAAGCTAAAGGGAAGTGTGATGAGATTGCCCGTATGGATGCTGTTTTAAACATTTTTTTTTTAAATGCCATTATACGAAGTATCATGAAAATATGTGACATGAAACGGAATGGTGTTTTAAAAGTGGCGTTTGGTTCATCTATATTTATAAACAGGCCATTTGATTTTATCCTGGTGTGTATTTTTCAATTTGGCTACGTCTTTTCAATTTTTGTCTTCTCAATTACTCGGCAGACTTAGACAAGAAGTCTTGAGTTTCCGACACAAGAGCGAGTATCTTATGACAATCCGCATCAAGGCTAAATTCGCTAACATAAGGTTAATATGCGCGCATGCCCCTTCGGAAGACAAAGTTGACGATTACAATTTTAACGCATGGATAGGAAAGGAGGAGATCTTTGGTAGGACAGTCGGTAAGTATAGCCTACACGACAACACGTTTGATAACGGACTTAGGTTTATTGACTTTTCTGCGGGATGAAATGTTACTATAGCAAGCACACGGTTTCATCATCTCAATATACACAAGGGGATATGACGATCTTCGGATCATCAAACGCTAAATCAAATTGATCATTTCGCAATAAACGCAAGGCATGCCTCCAGTAATCTGGACGTCGGAACGTTCCGGGCAGCCAACATTGTCTCGGATCACCACCTTATTGCAGCCAAGGTGCGAATGCGAATTTTTCAAGCGCCACAACAAAGAAAAACTACTGTGAGAATATATGACGTAGAAAACCTGCAATCACAAGAGACCGTCAGAGTCTTCGCCGAACGCGTATCTCTCAACAACGGCAACGCTGCAAACATGCCATCAGAGACGCCGCAACTGATGTTCTGGGTTGCACCCGACCAATACCAAGAAATCTCTGGTTTGATGAAGAATGCCGGCAAGCACTTGCAGCTAAACACGAAGTCTACAAATCGACGCTGCAACAAAAGAGGAGAGCTGCTCGTGAGGTCTATGAGCAGAAGAACATCGGCATGTCCAGAGAAGAAAAATGAGCACAAGAAGCGCGCGATTGAAGATGTTGAGAGGTTGTACTTTAGGAATAACGTACGGAAGTTTTCCCAACAGGTAAAAAGAATGTGCTAAAGTCCGTTCTGCAGAGAAGAAAAAGAAAACCTTGTAGTAGAGTCACAGTCGATGCTGTATAACGCCGAAGAAGCTCAGCATGCCGTCCTCAGGCTGAGTAGACCATTGAACTTAGACGATGATAGTCGAAACTCCGTACCTGACCAAAACGAGGGAGGGATATGAATATCTAAGCTAAAATCCAACAAACCGTCTGGACGTGGCAATTGGCGTTGTGGAGAGCATACACCAACTCATTTCTCAGATCTGGTTAGAATAGTGTATCCCTGATGAATGGAATCTCAGCACTGTATGTCCGATCCATAAAAAAGGAGACCCCGGCAACTGCGCCAACTTTAGAGGTATAAGTCTTTTCAACATCAGACACTAGATCTTATATGCCATATTGTGTGATCGTCTGAAACCCTCTGCCAGCAACCTGATTAGTCCCTATCAAACCAGGAAAGTTCACAATCGAGCAAATGTTCTCACTTCTGCAGATCCTGGAAAAAACTAAAGAAATCCAACTCGATACCCACAATCACTTCATCGATTTTAGGGCCGCATATGACAGCATTTATAGACACGAGCTATATTGAGCCATGTCTACAATAATTTTGGCATACCTGCCAGGAATGACGATTGAGGACGTCAAGATCGGTAGTGACTTAACCGCGACCTTTGATGTCAAGAAATATTTCAGACAAGGTGACGCGCTGTCAGGTGTCTTCTTTAACATCACACTTGAAAGAATTGAGCGGAATTCACAAGCGAACACCATAGGCACAATCTTTCAAATGTCTGTGCAACTACTCTCGTACGCCTATGATTTCAACATAATTGGGTAACCCCAGCGGACTGTCACCGATGCTACAATTGTAACGGAAGTTGCCGAAATGGATTTAGCGATAAATGAGGGCAAAGCAAACTATATGCTGTCAATAGAAAGGAACACACCACATCGACGAATTGGACAGAACGTCACAATCGACAGCTATAATTTCGATGTACAGTAGTAAGGGACCTTGTCCACCTTGGCTTTGCTATAAATTCTGCCAACAACACCTCAGTAGAAATACGAAGAATCACTCTTACCAATTGCTGTTTGTTTGGGCTAAGAAGGCAATTGAGTAGACGGCCCTATTTCGAGCCTTCGAATCTAACCCAGAAGAATAACGTAGTAGAGGAAGACACCACAAATAGAAGGGACCTCAACCGACTTGCAGTGCGCAACTGACTAATTAAACACCGGACTAACTGGATAGGCTTTTTAGTTGTGGGCCAAGTTCTCACCGATCTATATCGCCACCTGAGTAAGTAGAGGAAGATTGTAAGCCATGTGCGTCAGTCTTTCTTAGAAAACATATAAGCGCTGCATTGACAAAATGCCTACCGTGCTACCACATCAGCGCGGAATACATGCAGCCTGGAGGGACAGTAGACTGGACAATCGCAGAGATACTGCTCCGAGGTCCTCTCGCAGTATTCTTGTATTCAGTCTTGTATTCAGCACGTTTAGGTGCCCCGTCACAACACCAGTAAACAATCTATCCTATTGAGAGACAGCTAATATGAAACCAAACTGTCAATGGAAGTCCTAACCGCGGCTTCAGGCAGTTTTAACCCAGGTTCAGGTCCTGTTTCGCAGCACAACCGATGATAGATACCAAATACGGCGTGTTGTGTTACTCAGGTCGCTGGCAGCTTCGTTATTAGGAGCTGGCTGTGAGCTGGGTCTAATTAGGTTGCCGGGAAAATGAGTCTTAAATATGAAACAACTTCCTGGTTACCTTACATTCCAACATGAAAAAGACGATCTGCATGATTGTTTACTAGCTGTTAACATGTCAGCTCAAAATACTTGATGAAGTCACCGTCAGGGTTCTGGGTTTAAGGGGGAGCATTAATAGACCTGCCGATATTCACCTTAAAGTAGGTCTAGTTAGTTTTTCGCACATTTCTCTTCTTCAACAAGATTGAGACTTCGCATCAGATTCTGAATTCGATGTACATACCCATGATCTGACATGGAAACCTCCTTAGTATATCTATTGGATAGTGTTAAGTCGATTACTTGCTGTCTTCCTTAACTGGGAGCAAACATTTTTACAAACTAGATCAGACGATAGTATGAAATCCAGGAGATGATTGGCTCTCACATTGCACTTACTACTGCCCTAAAAAGTATTCCGGGCATATGGCAAGTCCCGTCTTCTTGCGTGGTAGTACCGAATCATAAGGACAATAATTTGATGCAACAACAACTTTGTGCCATGTGTTGCTACAATATTTCGCCTTTCCCTAGAAGAGTAGTAAGAAAACGTGCCTACAAAGATCTAATAAGTGATTTGAGTTTAATGTACTTAAAGGTGGCATCTTTGACTCGACGGTCGAAAAGTATGGTCTACAATGCAACACCCCTCGTACATACCATAAAGGGGCCAGCTTTCAACCAGAATGATCACATTGACATCGAATAATATGGTTTAAGTTTAGTGAAAAAAAAGAGCAGAATAGTTGAGAGATGATATTCTAGACATGATGTTCGAAAGATTTATTCATACTCGTGGCGTAAGAAATGCATAGTAGCAGATAAAATATGTGTTGTTTCTTCTTCCCCACATAAGGAATAGAAATTCTGCAGCTTAAAATCTGCACGTTAAATTCATTAGGAAAATAGTGACAAGTCAATCTTTGATTCGACATAGTTGAATCTATGTATGAGTCGACTTGCTATCACTTTATATTACCAACTGTCATATCCTGGGGAAAGAACCTCCAGCAGAAAATGCAGAATTTCGCCTTTTGTGTCAGTAAAGCTACATTTCTCTAGTTCCACAGAGCCCGACTCAATTGCTACCGTTCGTGGAGAAGGATGTATTGAACAGCCGTATTATCCCGGGAAGGGCAGATTGATATAAAGACAGATGTTGACAATCGTACCCATACGAGTCGAGTATATGTTATCATACCCAAATCGATAGACTGATAGAGTCTTCCATGCGATGTTACAGAACTGAGGCTGACCTTGCATTTGTTGGAGAGTTTTAATTTCGGTTTTGTCACGCTGTCATTTTCCGCCAAATGAAAAAGGGATTTGTTTGTGATGGTCGAAATCTGTCAACTAATGCTGCCATCTTTATTGGTTTTACAATATGTCTAATTCTTTATTAGCTCAAGAGCTTGTAATTCTTCACGCCAGCATCAAGTTTCATGCGGTACTACTGCTATTAGGAGTATGAAGGCAACTTAGGTTCGGTTGAAAATTTATCCGTCAACTTGCTCCCTTTTCGCACGATTGTCAGGATCCTTCCTTCCTTTTCTTTCTTGGACTGTTGAATAGGGTACTAGAGGCTGATCTACTCCTAGAGCCGGTTCAATCTTTTCATCATCACTTTGACGACATTTTCCGAAGGAAGGAATTTGAATGTAGCATCCCATATCTACAGGATCATCAAACTTAAAAATTCAAAAAAATGTTGCTGATTTGTATTATAGTGAAACCGTTAACAAGTGTTTCTTTTTAGTACTAAAACCATAAAAAGCCAATGAAAATTCAGTATCTTCTAATGATCAGTCACTTTAAGCCTAGCTGACTTACGTAAGTGGCACTTCTCCAGCCCACCAAAATCTACTCGGTCTAAGTGTGCATTTCCAAATCTACTTTGTCGTATTGCTTTTTGAAAATGAACTGAAAAAAATAACCACCTCAATCTAAGCTCTTTAAAAAAGGAGAGATTCCAAATTTTCATTTTATTTTACCTCCGTCTACGAAAATTGACTTCTCGATTCAAATGGACCATCCAAACAAGAACAAACTTGTTGTTCTCTCCTTTAAATGTCATACTCGTACATAGACGAGAAGGTACTTTAGTCCATCTTCGGTGGAAAATGCATTTCCACTTTGCATAGTTCCTTGTGAACACAAGTATACGGATACGAATACCCAGCGCCCATCCAAATAGCACTTTTTAAGTCCTGAACACCTGTAACGCACAGAGCAACGTTTGCAATTGTGTCACTGAACTGCTTGCTCAAACTTTTTTATTTGTTGCCAAGAGTGTTCTGGCAAGAGTTGACACGTTTTGGTATCACCTGGTGAACTCTGTCTGGGTTTAGTAATGGATTCGATTTACCTTTAGAGCTCAAATAACCCACTCGGTTCGATGGTACGAGTAGCTTAGAATGGAGGAAGTGGAGTGCACTGAATGGATTTTAAGAGATTTTCAGGTCCTATTCGTATGTTAGGGTGATGGAATCGTTAGAAAAGTGTACATATAATAGCTGGCTGGAGGTTCTTTCTCGTTTAGGATTTGGTTAAGGAGTGTCATAAGGTTACCAGATGTGTTCATAGAAAAACGGTGGTGGGCGGGAGTTTTCCCTTCAGCTTGAAAATACGGAAGTTCTTAGACTTAAGTGACTTCATGACATAGGGACAAAAAAGTTCAGGATAAGAAGGTACTTAAGCTACACGTGGGGTGAAGATATGCGTGTTATTACACAAGAAACGGTATGAACTCCTATTGCAATTGCTGCATAATCGCAGAATTGATAGAGTCATTATGAAAAAGGTTCCAAGTTCGGTAGGCATCAACTTGAAACATTGAAAGAGATATCGTCCAAGATATGACCAATGCCAATACCACGCGGCTTGAGCCGTGACAGATAAACTTCTCCATCGCAGACTCTTCGGATTGGCGCTCTAATATTTATTCAATCTACATGTAATCTGTTGCTGGGCACTTCTCTGACTAGGACTTTTTCTACTTGTGCGTCCCACCTTAGGCTAAATCTTTCTTTGCCGGTTGTCCTTCTAGGTTGGAGCGTTAATATTCATTTTTTCTACATGTTTTATGGATTTACGGAATACGGCAGATAAGATCTTGTACGCTATGTTAAAGAGACTGGTTCCTCTATAGTTGCAGCAATTTAGAGGATATCATTTCTTGTGGATCAGTCAAACGATACCGAGGTCCTTTTATCAGGTTCCTTTAACCAAATCTTGAAAATGAGTTGGTGTGTGCTTTCTATCAATTCATCTCCTGCTGTCTTGTGAAACACGGCAAGTAAGTTTGCTCTGACTGGCTGGGGTATTTGAATCGTCGTCAATGCTAAACAGCCTCCAGAAGTGATATGTATACCACGCTTTACTTCTAAATTTCATTACTCATATCTGCAGGATTCTGTTCGGGTATTGTTAGTTTATCAGGTTCTTCTAATATTTTGGTAAATCTTCCGGATGTTGTCTGTGGAGTAGCATCATACGATTTCCTCGATGGTTCGCTTTTCATCTTTTTTTTCTGGAGATTCGAATGTTCTTCCCTTCTTTTTTATTAGTACAACGTTCGCCTGCTCGCATAATTCTATATAGCGCAGCTTCTTGGACACTCAAGAGGGTACGACTACTCTTAAAATGCCTGAGCACCTGTTAAGCTTTTCGGAAAATTGGATAGAGAGAGAGAAAGATATTTGGGTTCAGTGATTATTTTGCGCCATGGGTGGCATCAAACATTTAATGGGGAGACTAAATTATTAGTGTAAATTGACTTGATGTTGTATTTAGGCAACCATTCACCTCACGAGATATCAGTTGCCTGAAAAAATGTCTTTCGCTCATGGCTGGAACCCCGAGCCATCCGAATGGGAAGTCAATACACTACCACTTGAGGTACGGCCACAGACTTCGACGGTCAACTTTTCATTAAACCAGTGGCTTGTGCCATTTTTTACGTCTTATTTTCATCAGTCTTACTTATCTCCAATTGTAAAGGTGTTGTTGAGATCAGCAAAGGTTGATGGATAAGACTTCTCATAGTGTTTCTCCTTTGTCTCGGCTTCTAAGGTCCATAGACGTACCCCCTTCCATATTATTTTTCTTCTGTCAGCGAAAATCAAAATTCTTAACCTGAATACCCTCGAAAAACGCAGAGACGTAGCTGACATTCTCTTCATTCATCGACTGCTCTCCGGTTCTGTGGACTGCGCTTCCCCTTACAATTCTATTTCCTTCAACACTAACCCTCGTAATTTACGCTGTCCTCGTCTCTTCTATATCCCAACCCACCGCACCTCTTATGGCTCTAACGAACCAATCTGAGCAGTTCTCGTCTTAAATTTGATCTACTCCACCATTCCCTTACTTCCTAACCCTTAACTCTTGTTAGTTTTTAAGTCCTAGTTTTTAAGTTAGATTAAGCTTGCATTAAGCGAAATAAATGGGGGCATTAGCCCCCACTAAAAATTGTTACAGCGCCCGTGCCAAAAGATCAAATGTTCGCAGCCCATACCTCTTGGATTACGGTGATACCATTTTGTAACAGTCAAGGGCCTGCGCTAATTGTTCGCCTGCACATGACCTTCTCAAGATACGAATATTTCATGTACAGACCCGAACATTGTGTCCATTTTTTGTTTTGTAGGATCGCGAACGCTAAATCCATCTCTATCCAAGGCTATTGATTGCCCCACGGGAGTAGAATTCTTATGTGGTAGAGTACTAAACCCTACTCACAAAAAATGCTACGTCCTGAGCAAAATGGGCTGGATATTGCTGATATTTCAGTAACCCACTTCGGGGATATGTGGGCTACTGTCGACTCTAGAAACGTTCGTCTGCCGTTTATGAAGATCAACTTCTTTTTATAAAGGATGTTACCACCGCATATTTAACCACAAATGGACTAGATTCGAATGTGGCGGATAACACAATGACATGAAGGACTCGGTAATGATTCAATTCCGAAGTATCAACGACATTCTTCTGCTGGATCAGCCCTAGATTTTGAGATATCTTATCATTATGACCCACCTCAGGAGCAGTTTCTTTTCTAAGCAAAGTCGCGAAGGAGAATATGTTAACAAATACTAGGGCTGCCAGCTTAGATCAGATTAGAAACTTAAAATATCTGTATATCATAGGCCGGCTATAAAATAGTACACCGAAATATTCGTAGTAAAACCAAGTTTTAACATGTGGATCGAAAAGTCCCAAGCCTAACATATTGAACCTAAACTTTTTGACAAAATTCGACTTTATTCGTCAACATAGCCTCCGTCCAGGGTGATAAAATCATTCCAGCACCTTTCTTTGTCTTTCTTAAAGAACGATTTGTCGACCCTTCAAAATACGCTTCAGTTTCGGCATTCACCTCTTCATTAAAGCCATATCTCTTTCTGGTGAGTATATTTTTTCTTTAAAGTTTGGGAACCGGTAATAGGAACCATATTTCATTCTTTTTATTTTGTTTAACGACCCCCAAAAAGCTGTTGTTGTTTTTGGTGCGAACGTTGTACCCACTTCCAACACAGCCTTCGCATAGCCAAATACTCGTGTAAAATATAATGTACACGGTCTATTGATATCTTTACGACGTCATCTACCTCCGCACTTTCTGCTTACGGTTGTTCAAAACGACTTTGTGAATTTTTTTTGATATTCAGCATCATTTGTGTCTGTACGATCGTGTAAATAACAGGTTTCAAATAACAGGTTTCTATCAACGTACGGAACTCCTTCTATTCATGGTTTTGAAAATATCAAAAGGTGCGTCACTAAAACTTCAATATCTCGACACGTAGGGTGGGTACTAACTAAAAATAGTATGAATGTGTTATTAGAGTCGCCATCTATGTGTCAGTCTCGGGATATTTCAAACTCTTACATGTTTGCTTGGCTTTATATACTCGGAGCCCTCTAAAGGTGTATTTGCTCGTCACGCACTTTTACGCTTATTTTTTTAAATTTTCCGCAAATTCATGTCTCTTTGCTCATTGTAGGAGCAATCGATTTTTCTTCTACTGTCCGACGCAACTTCTACCTGAGCTAAAAAGACCAAAGACTTTGCTCTTGGATGCAACTACGAGTATGCTTGCTCCCAAGGTTGACGCGTTGTACATATACCCATATTTGTCGGATGCGGTTCTATGTAGGATGTGATCGTTAGTAAAAATATTTGTTGCTCTGCTAATTCTGAAGTTTGTCAGAAATGTGTATTTACGAATATTTGATATGTTCGCAGTGGTCCTATTGGCACTTCTAAGCAACTAAGATAGTGTTCACGATTTATTTCTACATCGAGTGGTCGACTTCTTATTCTTCGGTTAATCGCAATATGATCGCTGATACTGTGAGAGTTCAAGTGCTCAAACAGTGTGCCTGTCGGTCTCTAAGCTCGTGATCACTCTTAAATTTTCAAAGTACGGTGCTGTCGTCTACTTAAATACAATAATGATGTCACCATTATACGTTTCGTTTCCAAGCGCAAATTGCTTAGAATTCACCGTAAAATTAGTTCTATCAGATCTATGATGATGATTTTTTTTTCCTTACTCTGGCCATCAGTATTCAATCACTATGCGATTGTTACTATTAGTCCTGTGCCGGACTTCTCCACGCTTCCAAATGGATCTCTAGAGTGGAGTAAGACAGCGTTCCCGTCTGATAATGAATTCTCACTATCATCCCCAAGACGGCATTCTTGTACCGCATGAATTGTCATTGAAATTTTACGAATCTGATACTCTTTTCCTTTTTTCAATAAGCAAATGTCGCCGCAAAATGTCAGGCCATATCCAAGGAAGTAATTTCCATTTCTAACTCACCTTTCGTCGCCTTAACTTCGCGGTCTCTGGAGATGGGCTTTCTATTGAATTTACAGAGACACTTTATCATAATAAGGTAAGCCAACATCCGTCGGAAGATTTTATTTTTTATTTTTTATCGCAGCCTAGTTGCACGTAGACCTTGTTATTGCACATTTTTCTATATACCCGCAGTATCTTTATGTAAAAAATCACATAATTCATTTTTGAAAGTTCCTAAAAGTTCCAGTTTACAACGAAGTCGAAAGTCAAGTAATCTAGTTTCACTTGTATTATTGAAATTATTTTGTTGGTATTGTATCTTCTGCTTGACATTAAGGCTTTAGGCCGCTTGCCAGCCGGTTTTGATTGGGATGAAACATGGCTGCAATGAGAATCCAATATTGAGGAAAATTATATTTCTGCTCAAGGGACTGTAAGCCTATGAGTATATAGTAAGCTTTAGACGCTCATAAGATCTTATAGGAGCATTATATGACGGAGTATAAATTTCGAGATTCACTTTTTTGATCACTTTTTCAATCTCGACCAAGTCTGAAAATTATTGGTACAAATATGTAAGTGACTTGATAAGTAGGACGCTGATACATGAAAGCTCTGAAAGCACTATAAATTCAGAGATAGTAGACAGTGGTTTCTTTTCTTCTGTTTTTTTTTTTTCATTATTTCATTCATTTTCATTAAAACGTTTATAAATTTAAGAAAGAAAAAATAGATCACCATTAGACATACGAGTATAACCTAAGAAATAAAAATTGTTTTTCCCATTGTTCATTGCAGGATACCCCCAACCTATGTATCGCTGGCTAAAGGATGGCCTACCCGTAGGAGATTATTCATCAAGTCAATACTATCGGATACACAATACGAGGCGAGAGGATGCCGGTAGTTATCAATGCATTGCCAAGAATGATGCTGGATCGATATTCAGTGAAAAAATCGACGTCGTCGTTGCATGTGAGTATGAAAGTAGATATGATTGCAGTCTAGACAAAACCTTTAATCATGAGAGCTTATATCGAAAGCAGCTTACTGGGGAGTGATTTTCAATTGAATAT
Source organism: Volucella bombylans (assembly GCA_949129095.1). Taxonomy (NCBI): domain Eukaryota; kingdom Metazoa; phylum Arthropoda; class Insecta; order Diptera; family Syrphidae; genus Volucella; species Volucella bombylans. The sequence goes on along the minus strand of OX422143.1, from coordinate 105,584,683 downwards.
TATCGATTTTACCATGTCAAATGGCCTAGGATATATTAGAGGACAAACACACACACTTAAACTAAGTCAATACGAATGTAAAATTGATGCAGCAATGGGTTGATTGTTGGTTGAAGGGTTTTTAAGCCCACTTTTGCCATAGTGCCGGCATGTGTACAGAAACTTTAGAAAGTCATTCATTATTTGTTACAGATTGTTGTTTTATTTATAATGCTCTTGCTGAGCTGACCACTGCATTGTGTTCGTAGTGCAGGTAGTATAGTTTGAGTAGGTTTTCGAGGGGCTTGTTGCAGTATGCGCTAAGTGTAGCGTTTAACAGCTATTTTGGGGCTTATTTGGTCAATAATGGTGTGTTTTATAGTCAACCCTTCGGCAACGAGGAACATTAAATTTTAGAAATACATAATAGCATATGGCGGGTTTGAAGAGGTTGGGCCGACAGGGAGAATTTAATGGGTGTGCACATTGTTCGTGCATGCAATAGCTTAATGAAAGTGTTTTCAGGGAAATCTTTCCAGGTGTTGTTTGATTCTTGATTTGATTCTTCTAATGGAGAACGCAACGTGCGAGTAGTTCTGAGCTAACATGAATTCTATTAAGAAATGCATAAAAACCTGACTGCCATTTAATTAAGCTTAATAGTGCTATTAGCACCAAACACTTTCCAATGAATGCATATTCGAATAATTATTGCTTTATGAAGCAAGTTTATGGGCAAGCCATTTAAGGTCCAAATTTGTTCGCCTCTTTAATCTACTTTTACATTTCGTCAGGAATATGAAGTGACTGAAGCTAAGCGCTGACTATAGAGACATAGTATACAGCTGTGGTATGATTCTAAAGCAACATCCTTAAAAGTTCCAATCGTCTCAGTCGAATAGACATAGCAAGAATTACAGTACACTGACAAAACCGTGAGCTGTAACTTTTTCCAATATAGTGGTTATCGGTGTCTATTATTGTGCTGAATCTAATCCTCTTCTGTTCGTCACTTTCCCCTCTAACAATCCCTGAATCCAACGTAATAGCTTGGCTATATGAACAGATGTAAATTCCTATTTAGTGTGCAATTTAGTCTGAAAGATATCAGGGAATGCATACATTCTCCTCTCATTGTAATTTGAAGGATTATGTGAGATCCTAATATAGTTGTTGGTATTTATTCTTTTTCAATAAAGTCAACTTGAGAGCTAATTCGAAAACTTGTGAGAGCAAAAGGATGGTAATTGTACTTGAGCTAATTTAATTCACAAATTCTGGACGAACCCTCTTTGATGGCTAAGGGCTGCCTAAGATGATAAAACAGATTTAATTCGAGCTAGCGTAAGCCGTACACTCACAGAGATAGTGCTCAGCTATACTATCACTATCCTCACAACAAGAGTCGCTGGATATTGTGTCACTTATTCCTAACTCACTTACGTGCTGAGCAGAAGCATATCACCCCATTACGACACACATTAGAAGTGAGGAAGAAAGAACAAAAACAGCATATGCATGACCCTATTTTCCTAGGCTATACTTGTTTATTTGGAATAGAATGAAAAAAAATTAATGGGTTTTTTTAAATATTTATTTGGGCATTCATTCACCGAATTGACATTTGACGCCATTTGTAAAATCGATGACACTTTCCGATATTGTCACACATTATGACCCACCTTGTATAATACATTGGATGTACATAGGCATTGTTAGACCCATGAAAAGCCGTGGAAAAGATTAGTTGTCTCAAAATACTCACACAAGTTCAAAGACTAGCGTGTATTGCATTATCAGGAGCGTTAAGGTCTACTCCTAAAGTTGCACTGGAGATAATGCTGAACGTCCTTCCTTTAGACGAATTCCTTAAATGCACGGCTTCCAAAAGCTTGATCAGACTAAGAAAAATTAGGCATATGGACGCACCGCAATTTAAGACGCGATTCTATAATATAGGACTACGAACCATCAAAACTGACGAAGTATGGTGACTACATCGTGCCAAGTGTGGACTTTGATAGGAGTTTCTCTACATCATTTCCCAACAGACATTTCTGTTTATCTACCAACAATGAGAAACTCCACCTTAACACGGACGGAGAAAGGTACGGGAGCTGGAGTCTACTGTGAAATACTACCGATCTAGGGTTCCTTCAATATGCCGGACAAATGTAGTATTTTTCAGGCAGAAATATTTACCATTCGTAAAACCGCATAGACTGTACTACTCATGGAACTTGATCCCTCAGAGATCTCTATCTTTGTGGACAATCAAGCAGGCATAAAAGCTTTGCCAAGTGAAAAAATCAAATCAGTTCAAAAATGTCGTCAAACCCTAAGTAGAGTCTGCGAATCTCACCGAATGGATGTCTGCTGGATAGCTGGACACACAAAAGTGAAAGGGAATGAGAAAGCGGATGAGCTGGCAAGAGAGGATGTCTCCCTGCACTGGAGTAACGCACACAACGACATAAATATACCAATTGAAGCCCTGAGATGCAAAATCTAACTTATAGTCATAAATCCCCAGGAGTGACTGTGTCATCGCACGCTCCCTTTAGGCAAACCTATACAGAGGGAGAACACGTACACTCCTCAGACTCAACAAAGAAGGCATCCGTATCGCTACAGATGTCTTAACTTCTCAACATTATTGTAGAAGCTGTAGGAACGAAGAGAAATAGAGACTATCACACACCTGCTGTGCGACTGCCCTAACCTCCAAATATCGCGTGCCACACATCTGGAATACAGACTTTTTGGAGAACTTGAGGACGTCAGCAAAGCAAAACTGATAGATCTCATTAGATTTTGTAAAAGCTCTGGTTGGTTTTCAGCCAACAGAAGCTAGGTATTGCCTACCATAATAATAATAATATAATACTCTAACAACATAAATAAGGAATCACAATACGAGTAGACCAATAGGCCCTTGTATTCCTTGCCTCTTAGGGACTAACACATCCCTTATTACCTACTAGAAGGGGTGAAAAGTAACCTCCTTGGGAATGAAAAAAAAAATTTTTTTTAATGTTTTTTTATTTTATTCAATATAGCTAGTCCCCTTTTAGCTTGATACACTTATTCCAACGATTTTCCAACTTCTTGATCCCGTCCGAAAAGTAATTTTCCGGAAGGTCTTCAAAATACTCCTCCGTGGCGTCGATGTGAGGCCGTTTTGCAGCGATTTCGACCTTCAACCGCTCCAATAATGAACAGTAATACTCGCTGTTGATGGTTTTTCCTTTTTCAAGGTAGTCCACGAAGGCCGTTTCGGAGCACTTGCTTCAGTCCATTGCCGTGCTCTTATTCTGTTCTCTGGTGTGTAATAGTTGATCCAAGTTTCATCAACAGTTACCAGTCGAAGCCAAAAGTCCGCTCGATTCTGCATCAGCAAGTCCAAACTCTCTTTCGAAGTGCGTTCGTGTTTTTGGACAGAAGTGAGCATGCGCGGCTTCCAGCAGCAGGATAACTTTTTCATATGCAGAATACTGCCCAAAATATAGCATGTGCGCTCAGTACTAATCTTTGTGGTATCTGCTAGCTCGCGCACCTTCACTTTCCGGTCAGCCAACACCATTTCATATATTTTTTTGACATTGTCTTCTGTAACGGCATCGGAGGGCCTGCTGCTGCGGACTTGATCGGTAGTGGAGTTACGGCCACCACGAAACTCTCGAAACCAATATTTGGCGGTGTAATCTGACGTAGCATTAGCCCCATAATGTTTATCCAACTTTTCTTTTGTTTCCTTCGCCGTTTTGCCTCTCAAAAAATAATGTTTTATGAGAGAACGAAAATCGTTTTTGTCCGTACTCAACATGATGCCAAACACGTCAACAACAATCAGCTGTCAAAACAAAACTAAAAACAGTATCGCACAGAAATTTGGCATGTCTGCCTAATTTTTTGCAGTAGCAGCGAATTCTGGCGGTCAAGGAGATTATTTTTCACCCCACCTTAATTTATTGGCGTCGTAATGGGGATAACATTACGACGCCAATAACCAGTCTACAGGTCCTACTTAGGGTCAGTAATTTCTTGCTGACCTCTTCGTTTGGTCTGCCATCTGCAGTTGTGCTGACATAAAACGCAGCTGTCAATGAAAACTCTCGAAACTGGTTTGGGTTCTGAGAAACTCGCCTCTAAGTCTTATCTAGCAAGTTCATCGGCCATTGTGATATGGGACCCAAACAACACTCAGTGTACTACACTTCTCGGCAACGTTCAGAGAATGTTTGTATTCTCGAACTAGTTTGGAACTGCTAAGAGGGTTCGGCAAAACCCGAAACTCAGTTGTCATCGGAATTACGTATATTTTTGTTTCGAAGACAAGCACAAGTTTTCTTAACGAGAAGTTACATTGTCGTCCACCAAAATGACGCCACATCCTATATTGGTTTTGGAACCATCTAGGGAAACCCGTCTACATTCCTTCTCTGGCTGAGATTCTGGCCGAGTCCATCCGAAGCACAGCAAAAGCCGATTTTGAACTTTCGCAGCATCAGGAGTTCTAGTGTTATTGAATCAGATATGCTATCAGACCAAAATCAAGAGTCAGCCGGCGCGTAACGCCATCAAAAATTCATGACGTGTTGTACAACATAGTTGACAATCGATAGCCGACAGAGCCTTGTCCTTAAGTCCATTATCTAGTGTATTATCCAGGATGACACACTGCTTACCTTCATTGAGGAAACGAATGGCTATCCCTTCAAGCGAGTCAGGCCAGTCATCTTCCTCCTTCTCGTGAAGAGAACATCCTCAGTTTTGAAAGGATTACCTAAAAGTCCATTTCTAGTGAACAAATCTAGTAAAATATGGTCGGAAGGCAAGATCCGACAGACAGTACAACTACGTTATTTGCATATACCTGAACGCAGACGTTAGAACCATTATGAGAGGGTACTCGGCATATCACGTGGAACTGCTGCCTTGTTACTCGCAATACTATCGTATTTTCATCTCATCCCGCGCACAAGAAAATCCATCGACAGAGATAGTGTCAGCAACTTTTTTCCTATTAACCCTATTTTCTACAAAGAAAAGGATGCAGTTTCATTTCTGAGAACATCAGGTGTTTCTCTTCTCTGTCGCCGCTGGAGGAGTGGAACTTTCGTCAATAGCGCCTTCATCACCAATTGCCGTACGTTTACCTCACATATACGTAAACTTTCTCTTAGACAATAGCCCTAGGTGATCCTTTGAGGCCTCAATGAAATTACTCTTATGGAATTTAACTCACTATCGCAGGCTGAACCTACCCTGTACTATCTCCATCGATCAAGTCCAATCTACTGAACGTGTCGCAAAAAGAGTTGAATTGGTTTATTTGGTATGCTAGTTGCGGCCTCCACAATCCGTTCCCCGGCCAAAGTAGAGAAGATCACGAAGAAACTATCGCCATTACGAGTACCACCTAAAGTATATTCGTGGGTGGTCACTTCCAAACTGATAACTATTTAACTTTTAGTCTGTACGTCTTTCATGCTTTGTTCAACGTCCCACTTGGGTTTTTTGTATAAATCCCTAAAATCTTTGACTCTTAAGCCTTCCTGCCACGCCAGCCAAAGGCAGACTCGTACTTTAATAGTACTCTGAGTCGGTAAGGATATCTTAGAAGATGTTCTCCGTGCACTAGCAGTGACCTAATTATTTAAGTGATAAGATATTGTTATACTGAGTTACTGATCACCAAATGATAACCCAAATTGAGGTGCCCTAGTTTACAATCGATTCGAATTGTGCGATGCCTTGTTGGTTGTTGACCATCTATGAGGACATATTTTCTATGAGCTTACAGCTTAAATGTCTTAAGTCAAGTCTGTCCTAGTACTCTTACTGACTGAATAGTCAATGCAAAGGATCTAAAGTCTCTTGTGAATTTCTAATTCACCTAAAAAAGATCCTCAAGACATTTTATGGCAACCTATTAAATAAATTCCACTGATCCATATCCAATTGGATGTAGAAAATATGCATTGTCTTAAACGACGACGACCATTCACCCCTAATTGGACGTTTTCCATACTCTCTAACTGTTTGACCTTTCATAGACGATTGATAGATGACCCAAGCTGTACAATCGTTTAATTAACCCAACTGTTAACTCTGAATAAAAATGATCACGCTTCAGTGCGTTGTGCATCGAAATATGCAGATCTTTTGCGAGTCATCCCCGTTTGTCATAGTCTTGTGCGCATATTTCTCAAGATGCCATTCAATTTCCATCAATTAACCTCGTTTGCATTCGCAGAAGTCAGCTCTTGTCTTATTTTCCAACAAAGTATTTCCCATGACCCAAAAATAATAACAAAAAAAAACTGCACTCTGTTAGTCTGAACACAACTGTACCCATGTCTGAATCATATCAGAATTAATTGCTCCCAATTAAATCAGCAAGCTGTGCATGCCATCGATCTGTTTATTTTTGCAAAACATACGAGTACACATCCTCAGAGTTTCCCAAGCACTAAATAAAAATTATTATTATTTTGTTTTGTTTCTTCCAGATATGGGCATCTTTGAGGATCTGCAAGAGGGTCGTGTTGGGGTACAATCTGGCCGTCCGGCAGTTTTTAATTTACCACCCATTGAGTCAGTGCCATCGCCATCGGTAATGTGGCAAACAGAAGAGGGACCACTTAATTACGACATCAAGTACGCCTTCACCAAGGCCAATCAGTTGATCATCCTCAGTGCTGATGAAAGTGATCGTAAGGCCTACAGAGCTCGCGCGATCAACACCCAACTAGGCAAAGAAGAGAACAGCGCTTTTATTCATCTGAATGTGACCGGAGATCCGTATACCGAAGTGGCACCCGAAATCATAATCCATCCGGACGATTTGAAATTAAAACGTGGCGAACAAGTAGCTGAATTGCAATGCATTGCTAATGCCAGACCTCTACATGAGATCGAAACTCTTTGGATGAAAGATGGAATCTTAATTGAGAATTCTGGAGTTCCGCATACCTTAAACGATCCATGGAATCGAACGTTGGCCCTTTTGTCGGCCAACTTGACACATTCCGGTGAGTATACATGTCAAGTGCGGTTACGATCTGGAGGATTTCCGACAGTGACATCAACGGCCAAAGTCGAAGTCCAAGAACCGCCGACATTCTTCACTCCAATGCGATCGGAAACATATGGCGAATATGGAGCTGTGGTAACGTTACCTTGTGATGTTGTTGGAGATCCAACTCCAGCTGTGGTATGGTATCGAAACGCCGAAACTATTGATGTTGCCGACGTTAGGTAAGTTTGCAATTGATGTCAATGTGAAGTTTTTCCAATCGTTTACCTCATCAGATACACGCTGAAAGAAGACAACTCGTTGGTAATCAAAAAGTTAACAATTGATGACTCATCGATGTTTCAGTGTTTGGCTTCAAATGAGGCTGGTGAAAGGTCTTCATACACCTGGCTAAGGGTAAAAAGTGAGTATATTCTTATCTTGAAATTGTATCATGGACAAAATTTATATTATTTTGACCTGCATATATATTTAAAAAAAAAAAAACTTCTCTCTCATGTACTAAACTCATCCCATAGAAGGTCATTTGTCTGAAAAGGATGCTTTTAGACTTCGTGACAATGCTATACATAGAGAAACTAAAAGTGCTTGCCCTGAAACTAACATAAATGTGCATAAACCACGTTTACCTACTAACTATTATAAAGAGTTCTTGAAACGTGTTAAACGCTTTGCCCAGCCACGTATAATTCGGGTGAGAGCATCGCATTCTGGAATACCGGGTAGACGCAAGGAATATCGCTTTGGTATGGGTTATAAAGAATTTTTTTTTGTTTCTTTTTTTTTATAGTTTTACACATATGCATTCGTGACACCTTATGCACTGAGTACTGTTTGTTTTATGCACACTCTTGCACATTTAGTTTATTTAAAAAAAATTTAAGCACACGGTTTTTAGTTGTGGTGGCATATAATTTTTTTTATTTTAAGTTTTTTTTCAGACGTAGTTTTTGTGGGGTTTATTTTTAAAGTATCCATTGGTTATACAAAACAAAAACATTAAAACAATAATGTGTAGTTAGAGATTTAATTCCTTTTAAAAATTATTGAAAATATAAATAAAAAAATATTTGGTTTCGTTATTCTTGTGAACCCTTTCTACCACCTCCTCCACTATCCTAGTTAATGAAATAAAAAATTCTAAACTTTTTTCTTAATTACCAAAAAATTATTTTGCAATTGAAAGATTTTTCTGTGCAATTATTCGTAGGCACGAAGTGTCATAGGTTATTTAGGCGTGGACTTAACCATTTTGTGGAGTCACCCTGACAATGGTAATAAGGACGACAACTGTGAGCACTCTCGCAGATAATACCAGATCACTGCAGATTGAAAGAGTAAAAGGATTCAAATTAAACGGCTTCTTAAGGTGGTTAGAGACTCATTCGGATACTAATATATTTCAACATTCAAGTCGATTTTTTTTACTTTTTTTACTTTCATACTAAGGGGCCATAATGTGTAATCCTATCGGAAAGTGCCATAGATTTTACAAGTGTTGTCGAATGCCAATTCGGTGAATGAATGAATGAATAGATGAATTCCAATGATATAGCCTAAGTAAATAGATTCATACATTATTGCCCACCCTGTACATACGTGTGTTTGGTGCACGATATTCAAAAGTTCGACCTTGAAGTGCTACTTAAAACCCGATGATTTTGGCACTCTACTCGGATTGGTGTCTTCCAGAATATATCCCTAGGTTGTCTGCGTAGATATTAGCTCGTTGACCTCTATTGCACATCTAGGGTCACTTGATAACATTTGTCACCATATTATCGCACACCTTCGGCTCTATCTCATTGATAATACCAAAGATGTTTCATTTGAGTGCTCCAATTGATTGAGAAGCCTCTGCATATATTCTCTTTCACTTGCCCTTTTTGAACTAACTCACACGCTGTTAAATCAACTGATCTCAGCGTTCAATCTTGATCGTCGTTTCGCCAAATAACTCGGCCAGGGAACTTTTTACAAAAAAGAGCGCAGTCTTGCAGGAAATATGCATCGTCCACATCCTTACTTCGAAGTCCCGGGCATCGAAATTCATCGGTAACGGTTCGATATCGCAATTCCATTTTCCCAAAAGCCGCACCGAATATGTAGTAATTTATATGGTGGACAGACTGCTGGTATTGATACCATGAAATAGTAATGTTATGTTTTATACCACATGTCTTTCAGTATATCGCGAAACGTACCTGGTATTGAGATTCGAAATTTGTTGGTGGTATACCACATTCTTACTGATTGCAGCACCACTTTCTCTCTGATAGCTGTTCTTCGTAGATTCTGTGACAATTCAAAACAAGTGATCACAGTGAAAAAATATAGCATTGCTTCTTCGAAGAGAACTATTTTATCCAAATGCGAAACGACAAAAACGTCAAAGTACACTACTTAACACGAAAATCAGGGTGTACTACGAAATGCTGTCTGTCAGGGTTTGTAGTATTCCCTATACCATGGTATTCTTATTTACTTACTTAAGGTGGCGCTGCAGTACGGGGTGGACCTGGGCCTCAACCAAGAAGCGTCTCGAGCCAACTAGATCTTTAGCTAGCTGCCTCCAGTTTCGCACGATAAGTTGGTTGAGGTCCCCTTACAATTGCGTGCGCCACCGAAGTCGGGGTCTTCTTTCACTGCACTGTCCCTCTGGGGCGAACTCGAAGACTTTTCGGACCGGAGCATTGGTGTTCATCCGCTCTACATGATCCAGCCACCTCAATCGTTGGACCTTCACTCTTAAATCGAGGTCGCTATACAGCCCGTACAGTTCGTCTTTGTATCCCCTCCTATACTCACCGTCTATGCAGACGGGACCGAAAATCGCCCGAAGAATTTTCATCTCAAAGCATCCAAGGGTACCCTCATAAAGTCCATGCCTGTGCGTCTTAGAGCATGACTGTCACCTTATAGAGGGTCACTTTTGTTATTCGAAAGAGGGCTTTGTTATTCAATTACCTTCTTAGCGCAAAGAAGCAGCGATTGGCAAGACGTTTTCTTCGTTTGATCCCAGCGCTGGTGTCGTTGTTTGAATTGATAGCGGAGCCTAGGTAGACAAACTCCCTCAAAATTATGTCTGTCGAGGTTAACATTCTTTCAGAGACGTCCGTGTTGGGTAGCACCACGCTGCTTTCTTCCGATTATGTCAATATCATCGGTGTATGCGAGTACAGTGGTGGTCCAGTATGCCGATACAACGAATGATCCATACATACATACACTTTTTGCACATTCATTGGTGTCTCTATATAACGTGCAAAATAACAAAAATATAACGAATGTTTTTGTTATATGTATATATCTTTGTTATATGTAAAGCAACTCCCTTGATTGTGAATGTATGTATGTGTATGGGCCTGTTGTAAAACTCATAGATGTGCAACTAAGTTCTTCTGTCAATAGATGGCTCCAACAGTAAGTGCTGGTCGATTTTGACACATTAGTGATTTTGTTTTCGCGTCATATACTTTTACTTGTGCGGAAATATCTAATTTTGTGCCAAACAATCGTCATTTGCGGTAAATGTTGATATTCTTCTTTTTCAAAGAAAACGGCGGCTGAACTACATCGAGAGCTCCAAAAAGTTTAGGGAGATGCTAAGTGAAACAATATGCCGTGATTGGTTCCATCGCTTCAAAGACGGTGATTTCGAAGACACTGAATTGGAGGCATTGCTCGATGAGGATCCGTGCCAAACGCAAGAACGCTTGCTTCAGCATTAGGAGTTACCCGCCAAGCCATTTCCAAGCGATTGCATGCGAAAAACGGCCACAATATGAGCAGAGGCACGAACAAGTGATTCTACTCGTACAGCATGACATCGCTCGGCCTCACGTTGCCAAACCCGTTAAAACCCACCTGGAAACGCTGAAATCCCAGATATTGCGCCGTCCGATTGTTACTTGTTCCGTTCGATGGCACATGGTCTGGCTGATGAGCAGTTCCGGTCATATGAAGACATCAAAAAATGGATTGATTCGTGGATAGACTCAAAAGATGAACACTTTTACCGTAATGGTATTCGAACTCTGCCAGAAAGATGGGAAAAGGTTGAAGCTAACGATGTGCATTACAGTTACGTATATGCACTCAGAATCTTTTCGATTTTGCAAGTTTCATTTTGCTCAGGGATTTTGTTTGTTTTGTCTGGCACACATGCGCATTTGATATCCACATATGTATCTTAGTTTCAAGTAGGAATGAGTGGCGTATATTCATTCAGTTAGGTGAAAGTGAAAATTACATATCCTTGGTAGCGAAAATAGCACATATTGTAGTGAAAAGTATCGGTCGCATTCTTTGTTGTGCCTGTAGTTCGTAAGCTTCGTAAAAATGTCTTTAACTGGCAAACGCCCTTCGCTGAAAGATAAAGTAGAATCATTGATGAGTGCAATAATTGAGTCCCCCTTAAGGACATTTCAAAGAAGTTTGAAATTCTTAAATCGAGCACTTGTACCATTAAGAAAAATGGAAGCAAGGTTCTTAAAAATCTGAGAGATACACATAGTGGATCTTTTCGCTGACGATCGTTAAAGAAACCTGGATACTCAAAAATGGAAAAAGGCATTGCACAAATGGTTTATTACCCAACGTGAGAGCCACATTTCCATAAATGGAAACATTCTGAAAGCCAAAGCTATGGAAATCCAAAAAAAATATTACCTCGGAGAATTTTCAGCGAGCAATGGTTGGCTGACGAAATTTAAAAAGCACTTTGGGATTCGTATTCTCAAACAGTCTGGCGAAAAGCTTTCATCGCGAGCAGATCTTGTGAACCCATTTAAAAAAAATTGTCTGAAACTCTACCAATTGACTATACGTTTTCTAAATCTTTCAAAACTTGGTTTTTCAAGAATTTTATACCACAGGTTCGAAATTATTCTTTAAATTGTTCTTTAATGCTATGTACCTATGTATTTTTTATAGGATGAAGGGTTTTTGGAAAAGCAGAAACTACCAATACAGGCTTTGTTGCTTCTAGATCCTCCCGAAGAGGAGTTGGTAAAGGAAACGGGCGATGGAAAAATGTGGGTGTTGTATTGTACATGCCACCACATGTTACACCATTGATCCAAACAATGGATCAGAAGGCAATCCGCTTAACTAATCTATTCTATAGAAGTAGCTTGTTGTGCAAAATTTTGAGCTCGGGAAAAAGCTTAACAAATACTCTGAAGGAGCTTAATCTTTTCGAAGCTGTTTCAATTATTGCCTTGGAATGACAAAATATATCAGCGGTTGTGTGTCACAAGTGCTGGAAAAACATATTAGCTCCAACGCCGGATATAGAGTTTGATGAGGAAGATGGTATCCCACTGTCAGTTTTATGGATTACGGTATTGATTTTTCCAAGGAGTCTTGGAACCATGCTGAAATTTTTCTTGCAGAGATAGTCATACCAGCACATTTCAAGAAAACGATGTTACTGATATTTACTGTGCTGATGCTAGCTTCTCAGATGCGGTTGAGAACTTTAACACAGGAAAAAGCCGTAAATTGCAAACGCTTATTGGCGATTTCTTTTTAAAAAATTAATGATACGAGTAGTATCCAAAGACTTTTTTACCTTTTACTTTAAATAGGTTTGTTTGTCAACTTTACGAATAAATGAAATAAAACAATATTTGTACATTTATTTAACGTTCAGTACAAGTAAAATATGCTCGATATTACAAATTTTTCGATTTAACGAATACCCCTGGACATTACTATATATCATTCGTTATACTGGACCACCACTGTAATTGGACGTAACTTTGAAGAATTGTACCTCTTGTTTTGGAGCGTGAGTCTTGCACCATTCTTTCAGGAATGAAATCAAAAGAAATCGCATGGCAGCGCATCACCTTGTCTAAATCCGTTTGTGGTCGCTGTGAGTTCTTTACAGACCTTGTTGGGGCAGCGTGCATTTTCCATCATCACCATATACGTTATAACATTCTTTCTATTTACGAGCAGTCAATATGTCCAAAATACTCTGACTCTCGCAGTAGTGAATTTCTATGACTGACAGAAAATGACTGGCGGGAAAAAGGGTTTACGAAACTCTTTTCCTATCTAAAATCTCATTGTTAACCTGCTCTTCGAATGGCCCCTTATTTACTCAATTCGTAGAATTGATCCTTGGTTCTAGAGGTGAATAATCACTTGGTTACGCAGTTTCATGTAATCGGTCTCTTATGTAACATTTCCACGGTTTAGAACACGGTTGTTCTACTTCCGTCCATATAGTACATCTCGTTCGCTACTTAGATAAACAGGGTCTCCTGTGATTCTGATAGCAATTTTTCATTACATATTGTAGAATTTTTAAGTTGGAGTAATTTGTGGTCCCCAAATGGGAACGACCCCGCATGGTACATTCACACTAGTGTTTTTTTTTACGAGTAAGGACTCAACAACGAATTCAATTTACGTGAATACCATCACTCTGGTATCATTAAAATCACTTGCAATGGATTAATAACTTCCGGCTTGGGGCCTTATTCGCCCTAAACCCATTCTGGACTTCATTAGAGTTCTCTCGGTTTCAGATTGTTCTAAATCGCTTGTAATTTGATTCGAAATACTCCTATGCATGTTGTTTCACTTTACAATTTTGCCATGTCATTAGGAAGGTTTGAATTTTATTTTCCAATATAGTTCATATACCTTTGACATAAACTGCTCAAACCTTATCCGTTCAACAAAACCATAATCTGCATAAAAGCTGATCTATCGATAAGAGTTCGCAAATAGGCGTTTGCAAACAACACAACCGACAACAGCCCGAATCGTGTCCATCCCATGTGCTCGCCAGTATGTGTAAATGCACGCAATTGAGGAACTACTCGTAGCTTCACAATTACCCCTAAGGAATTTTGCAGCAAAATGATGAATCACCCGGTCATTCAATTCCATGTAATTGAGGTCAATAAAGTTTCATATTGCATAGCCAGTGAATTGCCAGGACGAGCAGTCTGTCTGGTGTATAGACTAGTAGACAGAGGTGCGATTGCATTTTGACCGCATTACTCGTATACCATATGTACGTCAAGTAAATTGTACGTTTTGCAGGACCAAAATATTATCACTGAGTGGATGATAAAGTGTAGGGATTAAAAAGCTTCACACGCAAGTGCGTGTGTATATCCATTCGCATTACCAATCAGCTGCAGTAGTAATCCTAGGGCTAATCGCAGTCTGGCTTGCTACTATGCCAATTTACCTGAATTTGGCAACACATGCTCAACTTCCATTGCTGGCAACATGATTTCGTTCAATTTGATTGCCATTTGATGGCAGAAAAGGATGTTTTCATCGTCAAGTTCACCGGATGTGCGTGTTCCAAAATAATTTAATATTTTTGAAATTTGCCGGTCAATTTCGAATATTGATAAGCTTGCGGATGTGCATGGCTGAGTTTGAATTCAAATTCTTTAATTGAAATTTGTATCTGATTCCACCGCGTACACAACTGCAATTGTAATGATGGAAGAGGCCTGCAGAGATAAATCTCAAAAGCATACTAAACCCAAACCTGAAACAACATCGCTCTTGTAACAAGCTGAAAGTTTAAATTCTTTTCCTGTAGCCACCTATATATGCCAATAAAAGGTTCCCACTGGTTAGAAAACTTTGCACTTTGTTCAACTTAGTGAAGGGTTGCCGTCATGGGAGAATGCATCTGGCATGTACGAATACTGTACTGTAGGGAAGGGAAGTGTCGACAGTGATGAATGAATACTAATTAGAAGTACTTGTATTTGTGCCAAAGTTGAACAATTTGAATTGCGTCTGGGAAATCTCATCAAGCACCCTCCTGGAGATGTTTATCGCTGGGCGAAAAGTAGTCCCAATAAACTGTTGTCTGCTTTGGTTTCTAATGGAGGAGTTGCGAATAATTGTGTACGATTGTACCTTTGCAACGCATTTTACATTCTTGCTGAAATGAGTGAGATCTTGGAGACTTCGTTAAGTAATTTAATGGAGAAATTACAATGGAAAATTGTAGATTCTTCTTGTTCTGAAAAATTCTTGTCAGCTTAGATATATACAGGAAGAATTTTTTCCCAGACATGAATAATTTTAATACCTCTGATGTGTATCCATTATCGGCTTCTGGTAGCACTCCATTCGTTCTTCAGTCTACAGTATGTTGGATATGATCGCTTTAACAATTTTTTCCTCGTTCGTTTCCTTAATTAACTGGAGCTATTGCCTATCCAGGGTTTCACTATCCTTCTCAGTTTTATTAACATACTTAAGTGGTGCTACATTCCGGAGTGAGTATGGACTTCAAACAATAAGCCTCTTCAGCTAGCAAGGTGCTTGTAACTGGGAAGCCTATCCTGGCTTAATTATTAACTACTTCAAAGTTAAAACTGCTGATGGTGAAGTTTTGGCCAATTTGTCGATGGTGTGTGTCTTTTTCTGATGACAGCTTGTACGTTCGTTTTGGTCATCAAATCACTGGTTGATGGAACCGCAAGAACACTCCATAGTCTTCTTGCTCAAATTCACGAGTTTAGCAAGGATATCAGAACTAGACATGGCATTGTATAGCTAGTTCTTTCATCCTGTCATATGCGACTTTGCAGTTGACAAATACAATAGATGGTGAATGGCGATCTTAAATTCTCGAGTCCTTTCCAAGATCTGTCATAGTGTGAATATTTGATCGATGATAGAGTTTCTTTGTCTGAAACCGCAATGGTAAGGATCAACCAGATTATATATGACTAGTTTCAGATGCTTACATAATACTGCAGAAAAGATTTTATAGGTGAAGTTAAGGAGGCTTATGCCTCTATGTTTGGGTCAGTCAAAAGGCTTCCTTTTGTTTTGGATCGATCTCACGATTCTGATATACCATGTTTCGGGCATGCTTTCCTCCAACCATATTTTGGAGATGTGTTGGTGCATGTTCCCAACCAAATCATCTCCAGCAACTTCATATAGCTCATGCGGTAGACCGTCCGCAGCTTTAATTTCGATGTTGTTACCTTGACTTTGTCCAGGTCAGGAGGACGGAATCCTCTGTTGTTTTTGCCCTTGATGAAAGGTTATTCTGCCTCACAGCGGTATTTTGACTGTCATTATCGTTCTTCATTCTGCAGAGGTAATAATTCAATATTCTTAGAACTGACTGCGACTCCACTACTACTAAAGCTTTCGAACGCCATTCCTGCAGAAACATCTCTGAATTTCCTCTATGGTGCTCCTTTCGTTCTCTGACTTTGCTTTCCGAGAAGCCTATGCTCTTCCTTCCTTTTCTCCTCGTAGAACTATTAAGCAGCTCTCAATTTCAATTCAATTCAATTCTTTATTGATATCATAAAAAATTAACATTTTGATATAATTATCTACAAAGCCTAAGGGCTTATCTGCAGAAGACTAGTTACATAATGTTTATAATATTTATGTTTTACTTGAGTTGAGTTAAATACACATTATACATCCGACTTAAATTTCAAGTTCACATTTTGTATATAAAAGATTTAAAAACTAAAAGAGAAAAAAAAAGTGAATATAAAGATATATACGTTGATATTTCATTCTAATTCAAAAAGTAATGTTTCCCTTTTTTCAATAAAAGAGGTTTTGAAAGGTTTCTGAAATCGCTTA
Source organism: Volucella bombylans (assembly GCA_949129095.1). Taxonomy (NCBI): domain Eukaryota; kingdom Metazoa; phylum Arthropoda; class Insecta; order Diptera; family Syrphidae; genus Volucella; species Volucella bombylans. The sequence goes on along the minus strand of OX422143.1, from coordinate 105,568,047 downwards.
GAAGTTCATTAAATATTTTCGGCACTACTACTTCATATCATCTTCGTCCGTACTCATTCCAGTGTCGCGGGATGTTATATCGTCCTTGTTGTCGTCTTCGTGTGTTGAAGTTATGTTGAGCTGATATTTTGTAAGTATTATCATTCCAGAATCTCGAAATAATTTCCATCTTGTGCAGCTGTTCGATGTTAAGCATTTTCGTCTTATTGCTGATCTGCTGTCGGTCGTGACGCTGCCCTGTTTTTGCACGGATTATTAATTTATGGATTCGTGTTTGTATTTATTGCAGTAATTGAATCTGAGGCGCATTCCCCCACGCTACTATACCATGTCGTAGATGAGATTCTACTAGTCCAAAATAACTCTGCCTTAGAACCTCCATCGTGCAAAAGTTCCTGAGATGGAACAATGCGTAAGTTGACTGCAAGAGTTTTGTCTCAAGTGCTCTTATCTGGTAGCTCCATTTAAAATTGTAGTCCACGATAACCCCTAAATATTTATAGGTTAACAAATTTTGAATAAATGTTTTGCATCCGTCATCTCTTTGTAGTTGCATATGGTTCCCTGCATTATGAAGGCACTTGGTATCATGCATTTTTATTATTATTGTTGCCTTTGGATATGTGGCGGGCGTATGTGCATTATTTTTGTTTTCTTTGCGTTAACGACGAGACCATGATCATGACACCAAGCAGTTACATTGAACTCATCTTGCATTATTCTTACTGCCGTTTCCACACATTTATGATTGACAACTATCGCCGTATCATCTGCATACGCATATCCCTTACTCTGCCGAAGAGCAGAAAATAGATCATTCACATAGACTATGAAAAGCAATGGCCCGAGTTTTGATCCTTGCGGCACTCCATACAGTGTATTCTCCGGATCGCTATAAAGTTCTTTAATTTTAACTTTAAAGTTGCGGTTTTTTAGGTAACTTTCAAACCACCTCAGGATAATTCCTCTCACGCCGATTTTGTCTAGCTGCCGTAATATATTACTGTGACTCAGGGTATCGAACGCCTTTTTAAAGTCGATGAATAAGACAACTGTATTATGGTTTCTGTCTAGGCTGTTGTTTATTTGGTTGGTAAACTCTCCCAATAGTTGATTAATATTTCTATTTTTCCTAAACCCATATTGTTTTTTTTTCTAAAATGTTGTATCTTTCTAGATATTGGTAAAGCCTATCTGAGAGTACCCCTTCAAGCACTTTATCTACTACTGACAGAATAGAAATGGGTCTGTAGTTCAATATGTCATTTTTTTACAACTTTTGTATATTGGCCGCACTATAGAGACTTTGAGCAGTTCAGGGACTTGGGATTGTGTTATGCTTTTACTAACCAATTTACAGATTGTTGGAGATAGAAATTCAGCGTATTGTTGGAGGTCTTTTGGTCGTATACCATCTATTCCTGGTGATTTTTTGTCACTTAGTGCACATAGAATATTTTGCACTTCTCTCACGGACACTTCCTCTAGATACGAGTACATCGAACGCGTTATGCTAGACGTTGAGCCTATGAAAGTTTGCTGACTACAATGGTGAACTATATTGCTAACCTCCAGTGATTGCTGAGTTGCAAATTTGTTCGCAAGACTTTGTATATTAGATTCGCTTGCAAAGTTTTTGGAAAAGACGTCATCAAGGCTGAGGGGTATTCTTCCCAATATCTGATTAACAAGCTTCCATGTTTCTTTTGGGTTTGCTTTTGCATTTCGAAATTTCTCCTTGTAGTATCCAGATTTTGTCGTATTGATCCTTTTGTTTAAGACATTTCGAAAGGATTTTGTAATCCTTTTCATATTCTTGGTTCCGTCTATTATTTTTGTATCTTCTATATAACCTGTCCCTTTCTTTGCAAGCCTGCTTTGATTCCCATGTCATCCATTCACACCCTGTGTTTTTTTCTTTTTTCTTCCCTTGTTTTTGTTGCCGCTTCTATTATATTCTTCCATTCGTCGCAGTTTTGTATGCTTCTTGTTTGCCTACATCAAACCAGAGGTTTCTTTATTGTAGCGCTTTAAAACCAATCCAGCTTTACTTGCGGCTTCCTTACCCGGCCTAGGGATAAGATCTCCTAGCGCAATTGTGGTGTCATAGCTTTTATCTTTGATGCTCTTATCTTTATCCTCTGTGGGTGCATGAGCGCAAATTAGGCTTACATTTCCGAATTTGGCTTTGATGCGGATTATTTTAAGGCGTTCGCTTACATGCCGACAGCTTAAGACTCTTTCTAAGTCTCCCTCGAATAGTAAATCCACATCCAAATAAGTATCGTCTTCTCTGTTTTGTGGCAGTCGCCGGGTAGATGTTTTCTATTCGCTTTGTGCCTGGCCTTCTCTGTTTTTCCTCAGTCTGTTAGTCTATGGTCAGTTTAGTCATCATGATTAGTGATCTAAGCAAGGTCTTGATTGTTAATTCTGGGTCTAACGATCCCTGAGCACTCCACAAGAAGAACCGCTTTGAACAATATCTCGTTTTTGGACCTCAGTCTATATCCAGTCCAGTACTAACTTGGCAGCCTTATTCCGACATCCTGGAGCTCCTAATTTGCAAAACTTCACAGCTCGTGGTTTAATATGATATATTTATCGGCTTACATATGCCTGCAACTTCTCCGAAATGATTTTAAAAAAACTTATTGTCGCACAACAGCACGAATCTAACATTGGGTTCGAAGAGCCAGACAAAAAAAAATCTGACTGAAATTTCATACTAAATACAACTTTTCAAAAATGTTCCTGACGTTCAGCAGAATTTTCCACTGAAGAACATCAACAATGTCGTTGCGGACTCATGCCATTTATGCTCACATGAAACGCAACTATCATTAAAACACTCAACCGAAGACCCAAGCTGTTACTAACGCATTTGCGGGTCTTGAGAAACTCTCATCTGATCATTGCCTATAAGCCAAATAAGTCTCAGTGAATTCAGCCTTCCGACTGCGTTTAAAGAAACGTCGCTTGGCCGTCGCTGCAAGCACAGATACTCCTACCCTACACACATCCTTCACAGTATTTGTTGCCATCAGGTTATGTATATCTTTGTTTGAGGCTTGACCATAACTATTCCTAGGTACAGCAGTTCTGGTATCATTATATCATGCGGAATGTTCATACGACAAGAAACAGAATAGAGTCGACATCCAAGATCGTATGGACTGCAGTGTGTTTGATACACACTTCTTTTTTAACAGAAGATTGCTATGATAGTGCAATCCATGACATTAATATTAAGGGAAGTGTGGTCTGGAGCGGAGCCAGGCGTGCAAGGGAAAATCTCTATGTTCTTCCCCCCATATTCAGTCAGGTAAATGCAGCAGAGACCTTTTGCCCCAGATGTAGATGCAAAGGACCCTCCTAGGTGACAATAATGTATTGCCGACAACGTCCGAAAGCTGACACTGCCCTTGAGGTTTTCGAGGTGTCATGTTTAATCCAAACAGCTTTATTATCCAGAATAATACCAGGGGAATTGATGGTGATCTCTTTAAGAAGTTAATGAATGAAGCAAGTCATCTTCCTCCTTTGCCTACTTCTATTGCATCAATGCTCGGTCACGTCAATCTACACTTTACAGCAGACAGTCTTTATCCATGATCTAACAGACAGTACAGTTACATCATCTGCATATGCCTGAGAGCATTAAGCAGTAAGTCAAAGGGAAAGACACGGGTGAGGTTCAATAGAACTTTCCAGATATTAAGTCTGCTCAAATTTTCGCATGGGTGTCAGTTCGAGAGTATGATAACAATAATTTGATCTGTATATTGGGTAACCTGATGGCAATATACCTATATCAAAATATCAAAGTGGAGGCTATCTATGTAACGAAATCGTGTGCTGGTGAGGCATTTGCAGTCTTTGTGCTATGTTGAATTTACTTTTTCATTTCACAGTCTGCATTTCATATCGGGCTCTTAGTCAGGATGGCTTTGACACAGCAGTGACCTGCCGGAAATGCCGTAGCTATGCGAATTCCACTTCTATTCAATTTCAGAAGTTGTTTCGTTCTTCTTTATATATAAATTCCTTCTGGGCATTGTAGCTCCCAACAATCAAATAAAATCGAATGCATTCTGTTTCAGTAGGTTGGTTTTTTTCAAATCCTAAATATTGTAGATTGGACATTGCTTCGCACATTTTGATGTGTTTTGGCCTGAAATACGGAGTTGTGTTAGTGATTGGCCCGTTTACTCCAACTTCGACTCTCTTATCTGCTGTGGATCCATTTGTACACCAGACATGAGAATCATGAGCGGAGGTCTGATATCCTTATTTTGAATACCTCATCAATGTTTATTTCCAGTATCCGGTATATGGTGAGATTATGCAAGAAGGTTTAATCTTTGTTTTTTTTTATGATTTGCAAGATGATATAAACCCTTATCATAAATGAACATACAGCTTATTTTTGGAGTTTACTGACCTTAGTTGTGTGGTGGAAGCATGTGTAACACGTGAAAGTAAGATTTTAAAAACTTTAGTTACTGTCAAATTTAGTTTCACAACCCCACAATGAGGTATTTGGTTTGTCAATGATTTTTGAGAGATGGAAATTCCAAGGAAATTTTTTGTTTAGGACGAGAACTTCGTAATTAACCTTTTTGAATTGAACCAGAAATTCTACAAAGACTGTTGAATTGTTTAGTTTCCTGCAAAGCACAATTTGACTAGGATATCGGGTTATCGAGTGATCGAACCAAATTAATTGATATTTTTCCGTTTTCACACCATCGTGGTGTGGTTAGATTCATAATATTCATATTGATGAACTACTCTACCTTGACTCGTAAACTTACCTTGGCGCATCTACAGATTGAATATTATAAATAGACTACCCTTAGAAACCCACCCCCCAAAAAACACATTCAAAATAATAAATTGGTGTGTAACTGTTTTATTGGAAATTCTAATAGTCTTTCTTCCCCCTATTAAACTGCTAAAAAACTTTAAAACTTTCACCCTCAAGTGGAAAACAAAATCTCTGTTAAATGAAGGATATTTCTAAAAACGACAATCCATTCCATATTCGGTTGAAGTCTAATAAAGTATTCGCTCTTCTTGCCACTACCATTTGGAAATCAGGGTTTAAAATTAAGAAAAAACTTTTAAAAAGTTTTGAAGATATAAATAGCTTTTGTAAAATAAAAATAAAAATAAAAAACAAAAAAAAAAACCTCAGTAGATGTTCAATGAAGAAGCCATAGTCAACAGAATTCCATCGATAGATTCATAATAAATACTCGAACCAATTCCATAGATCGAACGATAAAATTTTATATTTGCGTGATTCATGTATTTGTGATAAAATTTACGTCAATGGGTTCAAATAAATATGCGAATTTATCGCGGAAAAAATAAAAATAAAAACGTCTTTTCAAAAATGAATGGGATAACTTTAAAAATAACGTGTGACATACTCGTATCTGTAGCTATGTAATGTTGTCTAAATAATAAAAGATTTAAACAACATCTTACGATTTGTTCCGTCTTGTGCCTACGATGTCTTTTCATAGGCTATCCCATTCCTCGCTGGAAGAAATCCTGATGTACTTTCTGAATTACCAGCCTGGACATGTCCCAAAAGATCTCTGCTTCTGTTAGCAAATGAAGGACACTTATGTGATCCTAATATGATACTATCATTCCTCACTCATATTTTGGTCATATTTTCGAAGATTGTTTCAGTCTAACTGACATATAGATAACGCTACTCCTCATGTCAGTCGCCCTTTCGCCGTGCTTATAACTTTTCTATGCACAGTAATAGCAAGGTAGAGTGGCTGTTGGAAACACCAACCCACTTAGGCCTATAGGTCCATTGTGATTCCACGTGGATCTATGATGCTCTTACTACTGGAACCAGTTTGAGCTTATACTGAAGCGTAGAGACTCTATATTTTTTAAATCGTTTAGGTCGTTGTAGAAGAAAGCTCCTAGATGAAGTCCACCTAGGGTCTGTTCTTTTATTGGCATCCAGCCTTAATGTTAGTTTGCACGTAGCGATTGGTATACTATGCTACCCTTTTCCGGTAGAATAGGTAAAGTGGTTCCAATTTTGACTTGTTCATCGGCTGTGCAGTTCTCTGGAATGTCTCTGTGACCCGGCACCCAACAAAGATGAATGTTGAACTGCTCTGTCATCTCCATGCTGCAGTCGCAGCTACTTGCCTGCTGAAAATATCGAGGGGACTCAAATGTCTACTGCAGCAGAGGGGGTAGACCGCAACGCTCCGCTTATGCATAGACAGGCTGTTCTTTAGACTCTGCTTAGCTTAATGCAGTTGACTGCATTTTCTAAGGCCGTCCACCAGACGACCACCCCGTAAGTAAGTATCGGTCGTTTTTTTATAACTTACACGCGCCTAAGGGGTTATGATACCCTTATAATAGGAAAGGTAGAAGGAGGAGAAAAGAAAACATTGCTGTGATGTAGTGGTTTGAAACTCAGGTATATTTGGTTTCGATATTAGCTGTCCAGCGGTGGGGTTCCGAATAGGACGGAGAGGTTTACATGGCAATGTTATGCTTTCACACGCAGATTTTTCTGACTGAGTTCCAATTACAAGAAATGACAAACTTGTCATGAGTAGAATTCGAACCTTGAATGAGAGGGTGCTAGTACCACTACACCATGGCCACCCCTGTGAAGTGTATAGCCAGTGGGTTATGCGAGGTTGAAGGTCCCATTTATTCGCTGCAAGAGAATAAAGCTATTGTAGCTTTATTGACTCTTTTGAAACTCTTTAGTTTCCTGTCAACCGGTACCGTTAACTGAAGGAGGGTCTATGGTTGGAATTTTGTATTTCCTGGAAAAGAGGACAAGATCAGTTTTATAGGGGTTTATTCCCAATTCACAGGGATCTGCCCAGGGGGTTAATCTATTGAGATTTACTTGAAGGAGTTCTTTAATGGTATCGAGATGCTTACCTGAGACGGTTATATAAACGTCATCCGCATAGGCAATCACCCTGCTACCACCCGCTTCCAGGTAAAGGGTTTTCCAATACGGACTTGACAACTTTGAATTTAATTTGTGAACGCACTCTTTCACTAATCATCAAACTGTCACTGTCAATTTATTCAGTAAACTCAACATTTTCGTCATGGTAAAGTACACGAACGAGCAACGTCTGCAAATTATAAAAATTTTCTACCGAAATTCGGAGTCGGTGACTGCAACTTTAAAAGCGTTAACTCCAATTTTCGGTCGTAATTCTCGCCTTAGTAGACAGGCAATAACAAGTTTAGTGCAAAAATTTGAGTCTACATATTCGTCGTGTGATGTTGCCGTGTCAGTGAGACAATGGGTTGGTCGAGGTGTCGAAAATAACGCTGCCATTCAGGCGTCCGTAGCAAACGATCCAAATCAGTCAATTCCACGGTTCTCAAGACTTGGGTATCGCGTATTTTGCGTAAGGATCTTGGTTTACACCCATACAAGATTAAGCTGACTCAAGAATTGAAGCCGATGGACCATTTGAAGGGACGTTGGTTCTCCGATTGGTTTCTGGAGAAGATGCGCCAAGATGATGAATTTCATCGCAAAATCATCTTCAGTGACGAAGCTCATTTTTGGCTCAATGGGTTCGTCAATAAGCAAAATATGCGTTGTTGGTCGGGTGAAAATCCACATGTGCTTCATGAATCACCACTTCATCCACAAAAAATAACTGTTTGGTGCGATTTGCATGCCGGCGGCGTTATTGGGCCATATTTTTTCGTCGACGATAACGATCGTCACGTTACTGTGAATGGTCAGTGTAATCGCGCCATGATCATCGATTATTTTTGGCCCGAATTGGAAGATATGGACTTGGACGACATGTCGTTTCAACAGGATGATGCTACAAACGATTTATTGAAGAGTAAGTATGGTGAGCGTGTTATCGCAAGAAATGGGCCAGTCGATTGGCCGCCTCGTTCGTGCGATTCAACGCCGCTTGACTATTTCCTGTGGAGCTACGTTTACGGTTTATGCCAACACGCTGACGACGTTGGAAGAGCTCAGAGCCAACATTGAACGCGAAATAGCGGCCGTTGGAAACGTGCCTTCGGTGGCCATATGAACGAAGTCGAATTCCATTCATAAATGTTTTGATTGTACTTCAAGCCGATAATAAAGTTTTTGAAATATCTCAAATGGTTTGCATTTTATTTAAAAAAAAAATTGTTAAGTCCTTATTGGAAAACTCTATATTTCCATACGTAGTCTAACTCAAGTCGCACTCTTCGCTATAATTTCTGGCTTTTATTCCTTACCGCCATTTCTGTCCGATGGGTCCATCATTTCGGTATCTTTTCATTTAGTAAACTTGACTTGACTGGAATCAATGTCCTCTGGAGAACCCAAAAATCGCCGACAGATATTACATTATTGATCTTAATCTAGACGATTTTTGGTATTTTTTTAATGAGATGTATCATAAATATCAGGATATTGTAGACATGAATGCTCGTACGAAAATATACGGCCAAATATTGCTAGTCTGCTGCTCTCGTTTTAGTATTTTTCGGCCAGATTTAACCTTTTTCGGTTTTATACACATACATACATACCTCATACTTCCAGCCGTCTATATTTTTCCATTGCATACTGCAGTAGCGACTACATTATTTTGTTTATTCTGACAATTTACAGTGTTTAAATTGTTGAATTTTTTCAAACTTCATTCGAGTGTCTGCGATAAGGTAATTTAGACAAACCGGATGCTAAAATGCTATCAGTGAGTGCTATGTTATATATTGTGTTATCTGTGCGTATTCTTACAGCAATTATAGTCTCACTAGCTATACAAATTTATTTTGAAATTTTAGTAAAAACTCTAAGCTAAAACCAACTTTTTGCTAGCATTTTTCTCCATTATTGTTTTGCTTTTTTTAGCCAATTATCACGCTTTTGGTCGTTTTGCCCTATCCACTAAAACGCGATATCAATGACGTTTTGTGTTTATTCTTTGTTATGCCTCTGAAATTTGTTTCATTTCGTACTTTCTGTAGTTATGTTTTTTATTTGCTGTACTAGCGCATTCATCCCTCCGTATTCCCCACAAAAACGACGCAAATTGGCGCGCTAAATTTCATCGCAATCCGAAAGGACTCTTTTTTTCTGCAATTTTTCGTTTTGTCAGTTTATTTTTTGTAAGCACACTAAACCACATCACCATCGCATGTTTCTCCATCAACCAACCAACCAAAGAATTTTTTTTTCCTCTCCCAGGCACAACACAACTCATTTCGCATTTTTCTCATGTTAAAATAAAAATATAGAAAAAAAACATAACTTTAGTTTTTTCTATCTCCTTTCTGCAGCTTCAGCTCCGATTATGGAACAACCACCGCAAAATGTGACCGCACTAGACGGCAAGGATGCAACTATTTCGTGCCGAGCAGTTGGTGCTCCAAATCCAAATATCACATGGGTGTACAACGGTAAGTTATTGCACACCAAATACGAAGAGTGTACTCGTACAAGGAAAAAAAGAAAAAAATTTTGCACAAAAATCTCAAATCCAAGTGCTTGCCCAAGCACTGTGATTTATGCAGAGTTTTATTTAACACATTTTGTTGCTATTCTCTTATTTTATCCTTCTAATTAACTCGTGATACTAAGAGTTTCTAACAGCGATTTTATTTTTTCTTTTTTTTTTTGTTAAATCTTTTACTAACAAAACATTTTTTGATGTGTTTTTTTTTTGCTTCTACTGTACCAAAAAAAAACAAATCGTACGTATATACACTCACACTCACGTTCAAAACAAATCGCACTTGGACACACGAATTTGAAATTTTACGAATTTTGAAACCCCCCAATCACATACAAACACCTAAACACAAACACACACATAAATAAACGGGTCCTGCAGAAACACAACTCGTTGAAGTGTCGAGTCGGATACAAGTCCTGGAGTCGGGGGATTTGCTTATATCGAATATACGCGAATCGGATGCTGGCCTTTACACTTGTGTTCGTTCAAACGAAGCTGGAACTGTTAACGGTGAAGCGTACCTTGGAGTTTTAGGTAAGTGAAAAAAGATTTTCTATTAATTTTTTTAACACTTATTTTGTGTTCTGTTTACATTTTTTATCATGTGTACTTTGATAATTGTTTGTTTATTTGGTAATTTTTTTTTTGTTTTGCACTTGGGTTGGTGTAAAGAAAAGTTAAAAACGTTTGCCCAACTAATTTTGTGGATTTTAAAATTAAAAATTAAAAGCAAATTCCTCTCACAACATCATAAGAGGAAATGCAATATTTTAAAACTTGCCGCAGCAACATTATTGTCCTCATTGTTTGTTTTTGTTTTGTGACAACTTGACGGCTTTTTAGCAATGGAAAGTACTTAAAATTTTTTAAATAAATTTGTTCATGTTTTTCGAGACTCTTGTGAAATATATGTATTCCTGTTGTAAGTAGAATCAAATTGGTTTGTATGGTACGCGAGAGTTAAAAAGGACAATAACTTCCAAATGGTTTTGCCAAATTCCTATTTCTTTAGAACTTTATGCAAACCGACAGGTTTTAAATTTTTTGTTCGACTTACTGCTTGTGGTAGTTCCAGAGGTATCCGACCTGATGTATAGATGGCAGTTGTTGTGTGACCAAAAAAAAGTAGTATGTTAAAAATTAGCACCATTATGAAGCTAAACTTTAAAGTTTGGTGTTCGTTATGCAATACAATACTTTCAATTGAACGGTCTAAGTGCAAGCAATATCAAAGCCGTGCTAGTTTCTGCTCTAGGAGATCCTGTTCCTTTATTTACAACAATAAAATATTAAACGGGACCGTACGAATTACTAAGACAAACAGCTCAGTGATGGAATAAATGAGGTGACATCCCAGAAATAATGAAGGAAATCTCTACAAAATGCTATTGGATGACCGTCGCACAGCAACCCATTTAGGCAAAAGTGCTTGCATTATTAAATTGTCGGGTATGTCTATTACCCAGTTAATCCGACAGTTCAAGTTGCGTTGAAGCAATCCGCATTGGTTCAATACCCTTAGAAATGCTGGTTATATGAAATTATCCAAAATGAGCGAGAGAAAATTGAGAGAAGTTTAACAAACAGCTGGTTGAACTGACACTTCACACTGACACTGATACATTGTTCTTATTTCTTTGTCTATCCAAATATTTCGTTTTAAATACACAACTAATCCCTGCCCGATGATGAAAGAACGATGAGAGCGCGAGAGAGTAAAATGTTTCTATGCGATTTTAAAATGTTTATACGATATTTCAAAGCAGTTAAAAATGTTCAATGCGTTTTATCAGCAGGAAATGAACGTATGCGTGTTGAATATTTCAATGCGGTTTGAAGTGGTGTTTATTCGAGTGTATTGAACCAATGCGCATTGCTTCAACGCAAGTATAAGAGGTCAACCAAGTATATTTCTCATTGGAGAAGTACAGCGCTGTGCAAAATTATAAACTCAAACCCAAATTTTAAATTTTCTTGTAATAAACATTTATTATTTGTTTTGTTCCAAAATATTTTCATGCGATACCAACTCAGGGATTACAATGACGATTAACGGTAAAAAGAAAAAGAATTACGCCATTGAGGCAAACTGCTGTATTGTATTAGAAAATACCACCTCGATCAAAAAGTTCCCGGAATAATCGTGTGGCGTTCCCATTATTTCAATTTGAGTTCTGTTTTTTTTGTTAAGTTAGTAAATCTGTTGTTGAAATTTTCTCTAAATCTTAGCGTCATAGCTTGACATTTGCAAAAGTTACGTAGCCAAGAGTACAACTATCTCTGTGTGTGTTGGCGATTTTTTACAATTTTAGAAATGGATTTCAATTTGCAACAACGAACTTGTATTAAATTTTGCGTAAACATCGGATTTAATTGTGCGCGAACGTTGGAAATGTTGAAAAAGTATTTCGACAACGATTCTTTAAAGAAAACGGTCGTTTACCGGTGGCACGAGCGGTTCAAAAGTGGTCGTGAGTCAATCAAAGATGATGAACGCAGTGGCAGACCATCAACATCCAAAACCGACGAAAACATTGATGGAGTAAAAGAAATGTTGGCCAATAACCGCAAATTAACCATCAGAGAGATAGCGGAGGACTTGAACATTGCTTATGGATGCGTCCAAGACATTTTTGTTAATGATTTGGGTTTCCGTCGTGTAGCAGCAAAGTTGGTGCCAAAAGACCTCAATTTCATGCAAAAAAAAAACCGTATTTACGTCGCAAAAGAGATGATTTGCGAGGCTAAATCCGATCCCACATTCATCAAAAGGATCGTTACTGGAGACGAGACGTGGGTTTATGAGTACGACACGCAATCCAGACATCATGCAAGTGAATGGCGTTCACCAAATGAGCCGAGACCAAAAAAACCACGTCGTTTTCAGTCAAAAAACAAGGCAATGCTCACGGTTTTCATGGATTACAACGGTGTAGTGCATCATGAATTTTTGCCAGAAGGCCAGACAGTAAACAAAGAGTATTATTTGGGCGTTATGAGACGCCCAAATCTAAGGATTCTCTACCAGAGAGCTAGAGTGCATTAAGAATTAGCCAAACAAAATTGACAGTGGTGCCACAAGCTCCGACTTCAGCTCTGACAAACAGCGTGGTTTGAAGAGCTAAAAGTCAATAATGCAGAATTTGCTTCGCTAACATTTAAGTCATAACAGATTATGCGAAAAATCACCGAAAGTGTAAGTGCATTTTCAAGGCTAATTATGTGGGGGCTAACACACACACACAAAAAAAGCACTTGTCTTTTTTACAAACATACGCACAATTTTACAGTTTCACTCTTCCATACAAGGGACTGATCTCTAACTATACAATAGTATGAAACAGTGAACTGAACTGGACGCCAGTTGTTAAAGAATGTGTAAACATAGGATCGATCAACTTCTACATCTGCAGCGTAGTATTCGAGAGAAAGTTCCCACCAAACCAAAATAACCCAAAAAAAAAATATGTACCATGACAACAACGCCAACGTCCAACATGGGAGGCATAATCTGACTCGCGCCATGTGCTGGATCATGGGGCAACTTAGGAAAATTCACGTTGCGCTTACTCCCATACCCAGAAGCTTTGATTCGACACTAATAAGTAGAAATTCTATTCTCGAAAGGAGACAAGGACCTCTCTTATCTTATCGTGGGCTTCTGTCGAAACCATTAAGGTCGATTTTTTATCATTTTCGACGTGGATTAACTCAACCACAGTGCGCCGATCAATTCGCTTTGACTTTTGGTGATGAAGCACCATTCCGGGCCGCCATGTTTCGTTGGTTTTCCGAATTCAATCGTGGTCGTCGTTCGTTTCAGGACGAATTTCGTGAAGGCCTGTATAGATCTTTCAAGACGAGCGAAATCCAACAGAAGTTTTTCGCGCAAGAAGCATTTCGAAGAAAATGGTCGCCTGTTTCTTCGGGAAAACCGGACAGGTAGTCACCGTGCCATTAGAGCAACGTAGAACGGTCAATTCGAAATGAATTGTTTGCCGGAAGTCCTTAGAGAAATAAGGAAAAGCAACCGCCGAACACGAATCATTCACCGCCACGACAATGCGAACACTCACAGGTGGGTTCAAACAAGTTCGAAGTGGAAAAAGTGATTCAAAAATTTACTCAAATGAATGCAAAAGTGTATTCGTCGTTCATGGAGAGTATTTTGAAAAACAATAAAACCACTTTCGATGATAAATATTTGTTTTTATTGTATTCGTATGTGCTTTGCCGAAAACCGCCAAAGTCTTCGTGCACATTTATATCTTTTTAATGACTCTTATACTACTGTACTATATCTGAAGGCTTTAGCTTTGGGAAAATGTCGAAGCCTTTTAAATTTTGTTGTAGTTCGCGGCTATTCAAATTTACTTAAATTTGAAGATAAACGTGGGCTATATCTTTCGCTTATTTATTTAGTTTTACTCAATTAACTAGTTCATGACGCTTAGATATTTTAATCGTAATTGAAGACAATTTCAAATGCGTGAGGAACGCATCTAGTTTCACTCAATTTCGTCTCATTTAAAGAGTCAAAGTTCATTAATACAGTGCTCATTCTTAAGCATTTTAATGATTGATGTTAATAGTTCCCCCCATATTAGCATCGAACTCTTTGTACGTTTGACGTGATGATGACTTTTGAAATTCAAAAAATACAAAAACTTCATGAGCAGTTGGGAAAAAAAATTTTAAACAACATACTCGTACAAGAAGATATGTACATCTGGGAAAGTAATTGATCGTAATTAGTCGTGTTCCTATCTGGTCAAACACTTCTAATGATGAAGTTCGACAATATGTATTCACATCCACTATTGACGAACCGTCTTCTTTCTATTGTATATAATCTTTTGTAAAACTTGTCATTTAATTAAAATAATCAATCTTTCCTTTCAGTTCGAACACAGATCATCCAACCGCCAGTGGATACAATAGTGCTACTCGGCTTAACAGCCTCACTGCAGTGCAAAGTATCGAGTGACCCAACTGTTCCATTCAACATAGATTGGTATCGCGAAGGACATCCGACTCCCATTATCAATTCCCAACGAATTGGTGTCCAATCCGATGGAACTCTAGAAATTCAAGCTGTTCGCGCCTCTGATGTTGGCACCTACGCGTGCGTTGTAACCTCACCTGGTGGCAATGAAACCAGATCGGCTAGACTAAGTGTCATTGAATTGCCATTTCCACCGACAAATGTCAAAGTCACTCGGCTGGACTCACCAAGTCAACGAGCAATTAACGTATCCTGGACACCCGGATTCGATGGCAACAGTCCAGTTTTGAAATTCATCATTCAAAAACGAGAAGTCTCCGAACTGGGTAAGTTAGAATCTAACGAAATAGAAATGGTTTCGTTTTTAAAATTAAAATTGGTTTCATTTGTTTTCTTTCCTCTCTCTCTCTCTCTCCGATTCCCAATCACCTCATGATTCACTTTTGGGCTAAAATCCTTTGCTTTCCAAAATCAAAAAAAAAAAACACACAAAACTAACTTTTGCCCGTGTCTACCTTCTCTTCTTTAAATCATTAACATCATAGAACAATTCGTAGGTCCAGTTCCAGACCCGTTGCTGAATTGGATCACTGAGTTGAGCAATGTATCTGCTAGTCAACGATGGGTTCTACTAACCAATCTTAAGGCAGCAACAGTCTACCAGTTTCGGGTAAGCGCTGTGAACCGTGTCGGAGAGGGTTCACCATCAGAGGCGAGTAACATCATTGAGCTGCCGCAGGAGGGTAAGTTCAGACCTATATTTGTTTTGTTGTTGTTTAGTTGGCCCTGTGTTTTATTTTATTTTATGGTTATTTTTATCATTGTTATTAGTTTTAAAAAGCAAATTTAGTTCTTATTTTATTTTATTTAAGTTTATATATCTTATTTTGCTTTACGTTGTAAGCCAGCCAAAGAAGTAGAAGTATTTTAGGCTATTCATTGAGAAGCTATTTATAAATATTTGTAGCAGAAATGACATATTGAGAAGAATTTGTATAAACTTCGCTTAAAGCTTTTGCAGTTGTCAGATTGTATATACGAGTAGCAATGCATTAATGTGTATGCCAGCTAATAGATAGGCGGGAGCTTGTCAATATTGTCATAGAAAAAAGGCATAATACCTAAGATGCCGATTTTGTGATGGATAGCAGTGATTTCCGTCGTTCTCTCACTTATTTGTCTTTTTTTTTATTTAATTATTATTCAACATGAATACTGCTGAATTATCAAACTATCAGTGTATTTCTTAGGTCTTGCCGTCGACGCCCCACAAAAATTGTTTTTTTCAGTAAGATCAACGAATTTGAATAATAAGCTCGTACACAATTTCATTGAATCTGGATAAACGAA
Organism: Volucella bombylans; assembly: GCA_949129095.1. Classification (NCBI taxonomy): domain Eukaryota; kingdom Metazoa; phylum Arthropoda; class Insecta; order Diptera; family Syrphidae; genus Volucella; species Volucella bombylans. Next base: position 105,552,189 of record OX422143.1, on the reverse strand, counting down.
CACTTTTCTTCGTGGCAACTAGAAAATCATCATCCGCTTTTGCTAAAGTTTATTTTTCTCGACCATACATGGTTTTCTTAGTTTTTCGAGAGAGTGCATTGGGTTATCCAAAGAACTGGCGATTGGCAATAGTGACTCTTATTGTGCCGCAAATATTGTGCATCTTCGTTCAATGACGATATATTCATACTTTCCTTTATCATCATTTGCGACTACCTATTTTGCCTTTGATTTAATTATTGTTAATACATTACTGTCGTTTCGGTACGTTCGCCCAATGATTTCAATATCGTGTGCATACCGACACCGAAGGAATCAGTTTGAATGCCATGGCTTAACACCCGTTGACTACTAAGTCGATCATTAGGTGCATATCTCTCAGGAACTCCCATGTCTGTTAGAGCCTTGAGGCATATAACATACACACTATGGTTGGCAGTATTCTGGATGCATATTTAAAAATATTTACGCCTTTGTAGATGACGCAATTCGAGGCATTTCGCTTATTGTGGATAATGCATTCCATTCTTCAAGCATTCATTAACCAAAATCTAAAGGAGAGTTGAGTATTACAAGAGCATCTCTACTTTTTTTCCCTAGTTTGCACGTAAAGTCGTGAGTACCAAAAGCATTGTTGGATGTGAACTCAGATACTTTCATGTCTACTTCTCGTTGAATATACGGCAACGTCTAATATTGTAGATATTTGTAAAATCGACATAGTATGAGAAGAATAAAGCGTCGTAAACCTGCAAACGAGTCTATAATTATGGAACGAAACAAAGTAAGTACAAAATTACCGTCATCTTGACGTTCAGTTCAGCGTAGATAATATCGTAAATATATCAAAAATCAGCAGCTGCTTTTCATCGGTGAGGGCTTAAATGGATACGACGGACACCATGGTGAAAACGGATTCGAAACCAAAAACTCAGAAGGAGCAAGTATACTTAACCCAATCAAATCGCGCGGCTTAGACATACTACGAGTAAATACCTTTTTGTCTAGCTAATAACGCGAAGATATGAATTGGAGATTCTAAATTGATCTTGGGGGAACCACTAATAAGTTAGCACCGACTTTTTGCTGACAGACTTTTTCGTAAAGAAACCAAAGATAATTCAACAAAACCTGTCATCAGTCGAGAAAACTGCACGAAGCATGGCGAAAAACTATGCTTGTAAGGTCTTGCACAAAAGCAATTCAAAAACTCGTGGAACGAGGAAAATAAGAAACAAAAGCCTAGCATTTCAAGCGTGGACTAAGTACAGCGGAAATGGCAATATCTACAAATTTTGTATTTTTTCTTAATCCTGGAAAAACGCATACATAATCCCTCCAAAGACCGAAAAGACGAAATCCTGAATTGTAAGCCAATCACGAAACTAGTGTAGTTACTTTCGACAAATTCCTAAAACTGAAGGCTCCTGGCTTTCAACCTGATTTCAATATGTAGATTACTTCCTACTTAGAAAACAGTATCTATCGGCGTACCCGAAGGAAACCATCTCAATCCTCTGTCATTTAACCAGAAAATTGACTATTTAGCCGGTATCATTATTAATTCATTTATGTCAGTACATGCAGATGACAGGTTTTCCACTTAGTGCTGAAAATTTTCCCTTTTCCATATTGACAGAAATGCTCGATTTAGCTATTATCTATGGCAACGAGCGGAACTTCCAGAAAGCCAACATATCGACAGATATGTTACTAAATTCCTGTATATAACCTTTGTTCGGTCTCTTACCGAATATGCCAACCAAGTCTGGTCACCCTATTACAGCACTCATACGAGTATATTGTGCGTAGAATCTGTACAGCGAATGCATTAGGACAATATTCTTTTGCAAAACATTAAAAATTGTGAACGGACAAATCCCATGCTCCTATTGCACGCCTGCGCCCTGACAAATTCGGGTCTTTATTAACAGTCTTGTGTCATGTAGCGTTAAATTAGCGCAAAACCTATTTAACACGACGACAAGAACATTCAGATGGGCAATTGTTCGGTCTGTATAATAGAGGTAGAACTTGATAAGTTAGTGTAACTAAACACTGATTTCGAAAATGATATTCTGCGATTTGTTAACTTTATTGCGGTGTTAGGTGTTACTCTTTCCATGATGGATTGCTAGTAAAAGAAGAATAAAATAGAATTGCTGGCTGTCGTTATCCACATGGAATTAATGATGCTTCTTTACAGCGGAGTGTTCACTATAGACGCCGTATATCAGAATGAGAAAATGATATTTCCAAATTCTGGACCCCCGCCCAATTATCAAGGCTTCGCCCATCAATGACGTTGTCTAATAATAAACGGGGGCAGAGCAAAGTACTGGTCTTATCGTAAACATCTTCAGATGATGCTACCGAAGGTTGCTACGATTTGATCAGTCACAAGTTGCCGGTCATAGGTCTTGTTGGCGGCTGGACCACCGGTAGTCCCTACCAGAACTTAAATCACCGTACCATGGGAGTCAGGAGCCCCCCGGAGCTTAGTCCGGGCCTGACTTGAAGGTGGTTTAAACTCAAAGTCGCTTGAAGTGTCTTCCTTTGGTTGACCCAATGCAAGAGTTGCAATACTCGTAAGTACTGGGTGCTGCGACCCTAAGAGCAGTAAGATGTTTTAGGTCGGCCTCGACTTATACCAAGGGTGGAACTTGTTCCGATTTGGTATCTCAGGAAGGCGGCAGAGCGATGGCAAGTCGTATCCTTGCTCCTATGGATGCATGGGCATCCCATAAACATAAGTCTCCATGCCAGGGGGTTTACGTTAAAATTCAGACACTATTTCCAAATTCTCAGCACCATCTGTAACTCCCCTATTGCCTCTGCACTTGTATCTACAACCTTCTATTCAAGCTGTAGCTTTGTACTTTAGTAAAACTTTGGTACATCACCTTCGATGAAGATCTGAATAGACTCATATTTTTTAGAATCAACTGTCGTTTTGCGGTTTTTGTAGCCTCTTCACGTTACACGTTCTCAAACTTTCAGTTACTTATATCTTCAGGGAATCATTATAACAAAATAAAACATCTTACTACTGTGCCTCGCTTCTAGCATTTACGCGTTATTCTCATTCAACCGTACGGAAAGGCCCTACATCACTTCCAAGATTGAGAAAACTAAACCTCCATTTATTGTAGTTCACCCAAAAATGCTATTTCTTGTTAAAGGACAACTTACTTATTTAATGTGGCGCCACAGTCCGGAATGGGCCTGGGCCTCAACCAACAAGCTTCTCAAGCCAGTTCGATCTTTAACCAGCTGCCTCCAGTTTCACACGTTAAGTTGGTTGAGGTCCCCTTCCACTTGTGCACGTCATCTGAGTCGCGGTCCTCCTCTACTGCGCTGTCCTCGGGGGCGGATTCGAAGACTTTTCGGAGCAGAGCAATGGTGGTCATCTGCTCTACAGCCACCTGAGTCGTTGGACCTTCACTCTTTTGGCTAAGTCGATGTCGCTATATAGCCCGTAAAGATCTTCATTGTATCTCTTCCTCCACTCACTGTCTATACAGACGGGACCGAAAATCAGCCAAAGAATTTTCCTCTAGAGCAGCTAAGAGCACTCTCATCAATTTTTGATAAAGTCCATGCTTCTGTGCCATAGACCACGACTGGGATTATTATGGCCTTATATAGAGTCACTTATGTTGTTCGAGAGAGGGTTTTGTTAGTCAATTGCTTTGCATCAGTCTAGGGCATCCGCTGGTTGCTCGGCTGAACGTGGCCTATTAAGGGACCCAACATTCCACTTGCAGATTCGAAGTACGTTGTCCTTGTTTCGTTTACAGGAGTTTGTCAAGACTAGATCAGTCCGTATCCAGGACTTGTTGTTGCTTCGTAAGTTAAGTTTCAACACCAAAGGCAGGGAAACGTCGTGTTCACATTGTCATGGGGTTGAAAGACTTTTTGACAAGCGTTTTTTCCTATTCTTCACACTTCCTTTCTCATCAAAGATCAAAACTAAAATGAAAAAATATGTCAGAAATGGATCGATATGGAAAAAAAACGATGTGTTGCACCCTAGAATCCACTTTAGAAATGGATTGTCGGTGGAAGTAACCCTTCTTCTTCCCACTTCAATAAAAAGCGTTCCCTCTCTTTCGCACAATCTTCCTGCCCGCGCCAATGTGAACACGCACATTGACTTCCTTAACCTTATTTCTGACATTAGTCTCATACTGGTTACTACGCACTTGAGAGTCTGTTACAAGTTAATATTTTTTTACCACTCTTCACCAATTCAATTCCTTATGTCATGTCAATGCCTTTTGGCTGACCCAATTCAATTGCATCTAGTGACAGCTGAACCTGAACTCAATATATGTAAGTGCACTTTGACTGCCCGCTCTTACAGCTGCTTGGTTGAATTTTATTTAATTCTTTATCCTAAGTTTGTTTCTTCTATTTCTATTCTATGCTGCGTTGCATGTTGGATGTGGCATCGTCATCGGATTTAATTATGTGCCTCATTCAATACTTTCTTTATTTTTCCGTTAAGTCATCCTGTTTTCATTTCGTTTTAATGTCTTCTTCGTTGAGTTAAAAGTTATAAATTTAATTTTCATTTCAATGATTGTGTGGTTTGTATCTTTGGTTTTTTTTTATAATTGATTTACATTCCACAAATGTACAACAACGATTATTTGGTTGCCCTTCTCCTTCTCCACCAAACAGAATATACAAACTATTACGCATATAAACTAATTATTACATCTAAATGTCATTTCTATGTATCTCTTCATTTGAATGTATGAATATCGAAACAAAAATATGGCTTAATTGTAGCATTACCGCTTAACCGAGGTATAACGATAACGATGAATTCTCTAGTGCACCTAGTTCGATTAGTAATCGTTGAAATCTTCTTTTGTTTGAATTTACAGCACCATCTGGACCACCAGTAGGATTTGTAGGTTCAGCAAGATCAATGTCGGAAATTATAACACAGTGGCAGCCGCCATTGGAAGAACATCGCAACGGTCAAATCTTGGGTTATATTATCCGATATCGATTATTTGGGTATAACAACAGCCCGTGGACGTATCAGAATATTACAAATGAAGCCCAGAGAAACTATTTAATTCAAGAGTTGATCACTTGGAAGGATTATGTTGTTCAGATAGCTGCGTACAATAATATGGGCGTTGGAGTGTATACAGAAGGAGCAAAAATTAAGACAAAGGAAGGAATACCTGAAGCTCCACCGACAAATATTAAGGTTGTTGCATTCAATTCGACGGCTGTAAAAGTTTCGTGGAAGCCCCCAAATCCTCAGCAGATCAATGGAATCAATCAGGGTTATAAGATCCAAGCATGGCAGTATGAAATAATCGATGGGGAGGAGCATGAGACTGAAGCAAAAATGATGACAGTTCCACCGAGTTTATTGGATCCATTAGCCGAGCAATCGGCTATAATGAGCGCTCTCGAGAAATTCACCGCCTACAACATCACCGTACTGTGTTTCACTGACCCTGGAGATGGCATTCGTAGTGGAATGATGCCAGTTAAAACAAAAGAAGACGTTCCAGATGAGGTTGCCTCATTACATTTTGATGAAATCTCTGATCGTGCAGTGAAAGTCATATGGACGCCTCCTAAAAATATTAACGGTGTTCTTACAGCGTACACTGTGCGTTATCAAGTCAAAGATCGAGCAGAGACTCTTAAATCGATTAATCTTACAGCTTCAGAGACGAGCTTAAAAGTAACCCAGCTGCAAGCAACCACACACTACTGGTTTGAGATCAAAGCATGGACACAAGTAGGTGCTGGCCCAACTAAGACGGCTACCATTCAATCAGGTGTTGAACCTGTATTACCTCATGCACCTACACAATTGGCTTTGTCAAATATTGAAGCGTTTTCAGTAGTCTTACAGTTCACTCCAGGATTTGATGGGAATTCTTCAATTACAAAATGGACAGTTGAAGCACAAACTGCACGAAACATAACTTGGTTCACAGTTTACGAAGTGTCTGATCCGGATGCCTCAACATTAACAGTGACCGGACTGACGCCATTCACTCAATATAGACTAAGACTGATTGCTACAAATGTAGTTGGACCCTCTGAAGCATCAGAACCTACGAAAGACTTCCAAACAATTCAAGCTAGACCCATGCATCCACCATTTAATGTGACTGTTCGTGCTATGAGTGCCACTGAATTGCGAGTCAGATGGATTCCGCTTCAGCAAACAGAGTGGTTTGGTAACCCAAGAGGCTACAACATTACTTACAAACAAGTTGATAGCAACAGTCCTGGAAAATCAATTGCATTGAGTGTGCTAATTGAAGATCACACTGCCAATTCACATGTTCTCGATTCGCTTCAGGAATGGGCGGTCTACGAAATCATCATGAATGCATGTAATGATGTTGGGGCTTCAAGGTAACTTCGTCAATATTTCCGAATAAAGGCAGTAAGGTAATATTTGTAATTTATATATTTGTTTTTGATTTACAGGGACAGTGCCAAGGCGATAGAGCGTACGAGAGAAGCAGTGCCTTCATTTGGACCCCTTGAGGTACAAGCGAACGCAACTTCATCCACCACAATTGTCGTTCGATGGGGCGAGGTACCAAAGGAACACCGAAATGGTCAAATCGAAGGATACAAAGTTTACTATGCAGCTACTAATCGCGGTGGACAAGTCTTACACAAAACAATCTCAAATAACGCTTCCTTTACAACGACGCTGACTGAACTTAAAAAATATGTTGTGTACCACATTCAGGTGCTGGCTTTCACAAGACTAGGAGATGGTGCGTTAAGTACTCCTCCAATCCGGGTGCAAACTTTTGAAGATACCCCAGGTGCTCCATCAAATGTTTCGTTTCCTGATGTTTCGTTCTCGACTGCCAGAATAATCTGGGATGTACCAGAAGATCCAAATGGAGAGATTTTAGCTTATCAAGTCACATACTCATTGAATGGTAGTGTAAACCTCAACTACAGCCGAGAATTTCCCCCATCGGATCGTACGTTCCGAGCTACTCAGCTGCTAGCCGAACGGTATTACATTTTCAGTGTAACAGCACAGACGCGTCTTGGATGGGGTAAAACGGCTTCGGTTCTTGTTTACACAACCAACAATCGAGAACGTCCACAAGCTCCGTCGTCACCTCAAATCTCTCGAAGTCAAATCCAAGCGCATCAGATCACTTTCAGTTGGACCCCTGGTCGAGATGGATTTGCTCCGTTGCGTTATTATACTGTGCAAATGCGAGAAAACGAAGGTCCGTGGACTTCTTTGCCTGAACGGGTAGATCCAAGTTTAGCATCATACACAGCCACAAATCTGAAACCCCACACAACATATCAATTCAGAATACAGGCCACGAATGATCTCGGTCCGTCGACATTTAGCAGAGAAAGTATCACAGTTCGTACGCTACCGGCAGCTCCAGCAAAGGGTGTGAGTAGGCTAAAGGTTGTACCGATTACTACAACTAGTGTACGTGTACATTGGAATGCATTGGAAACTTCCCTTTGGAATGGTGACGCTACTACGGGAGGCTATCGGATTCTCTATCAACAACTGTCAGACTTTCCCGCTGCTCTACAAGCTACTCCAAAACAAGATGTGATGGGTATTAATCAAGCCTCCATTGTTTTGAGTGACCTCCAACAGGATAGGAACTATGAAATTGTTGTGCTGCCTTTTAATTCTCAAGGTGCTGGTCCGGCATCTCCACCCGTTGCTGTGTATGTTGGTGAAGCCGTCCCTACTGGTGAGCCTAGAGCTGTAGATGCAGCTCCACTTTCAAGCACTGAAGTCAGACTTCGATGGAAACCCCCAAAACAGAGCATGCAAAATGGTGATCTTTTAGGATACAAGATCTTTTACCTAGTCACAGATTCACCACAAGAACTTGAAGAGGGCCGCAAGCATGAGGAAGAAATCGAGGTGGTAGCAGCATCAGCAACATCACATAGTCTAGTCTTTTTAGATAAATTCACAGAATATCGAGTACAGATTTTGGCTTTCAATCCAGCCGGTGATGGACCGAGATCAACACCGATAACAGTGAAAACTCTACAAGGTCTTCCTGGTCCACCGGTTGCTCTCCGTTTTGAAGATATTACAATGCAGAGCTTAAAAGTCTCCTGGGATCCACCGAAAATGCGTAATGGCGAAATTCTGGGCTATCTCGTGACCTATGAGACCACCGAGGAAAATGAGAGTGAGTTTTTATCTTCTTAATCACATAAGTTCATAAGTTGATACTTTTCTCAATTGTTTTTCTTTTGTCTTTCTTAGAGTTCAGCAAGCAAGTAAAGCAGAAAGTTACAGGAACTAGTTTGCTTGTGCAAAACCTGGAAGAAGAAGTTACTTATACCTTTACGGTGCGTGCTCAAACGATAGACTATGGACCAGCGGTCAGCGAAAATGTTACTACAGGACCGCAAGATGGTTCTCCAGTAGCGCCGAGAGATCTTATACTCTCGAAGACACTATCCAGTGTCGAGATGCACTGGTTGAATGGACCTTCGGGTCGTGGACCAGTTCTTGGTTACTACATCGAGTGCAAAAAGAGAGGTAAGTTGTAAAATCCTTTTGCAATGATGGGTTTTGGATCCTTGCATGACAGAAATGGTTAATGGATTCTCTGTCATGCATAAGAATGGCTACTTCAACATTTTCTTTAATTACTTCCTGGCTATAAGGGACTTTAAGTAACCGTAGTTTCTTTATTTCTATTTCTTATGATATTTTTTCTTTCTACAAATCATGCTTACCCTGAGTAGAGAGAGGTGAACCATCTTATATTTGTAAGTACCGCAAAAAACAAAAGCTTTTAGTTGTACTAACCAAAACATCTTTGTATGAAATGTTTCCTATGCTTAACTCCTTTCAAATAACCCCTAACTTAAACTTGAAAACGTAGTTGGCAAATAATACTTATGTTATGTATGCGCAATTTGATTATGCATTGTAAAATTTGAACTACTAACAAAGTAACAACATCAATTGAATGGGACAAGATCAACAAGTTTGGTTTAGTTTTGTACATATCTAAAGACAAATTAAAGTGATGTACAACATTGTTGTCCTTATATTTTTATTATCAACTGATCGGAGTCAATGTAGTGGCTGGAGCAGTCTTAACTTATATATAACTTATTTATAGGCCATTAACTTAAATGATATTTTATTTCTTTCGGAATAACCAGTGGGTGCTCTTCTGTTTTCGATACTTATTTACTTACGTAGCGCTGCAGGTCTGGATAAATCTGGGCCTCAACTAACAGGCCTTTCCATCTCTCGGAAACTGTCTCCAGTGCCGCTCTCCAAGTTGGTTGAACTCCCCTTCCACTTAGGTGGGCCGTTCTCTACTACTTCGTGCCTCTTGGCTGGAATCAAAGACTCTTTGGGCCGCAGTTGTGCTGTCAGTTTGCTGAACATGGCCCAGCCATCTCAGAACTTGGATTCTTGACTCCAGACTAGATCAAAAATCACACACAAACGGACAAGTGCTTCTTCATCCACTTACGACAATGTTCAAGCCTCTGCGCATTGAGTAGGATCAGAATGATTAAGGTCTTGTATAAAGCCAGTTTGGTCTTAAGTGAGAGGGCTCTATAACATAATTGCCTGTTGAGCCCAAACAAAAAACGATTGACAAGAGTGATTCTGTGTTTGATATGGGCACTGAAGTTGTTACTGCCTGTAACTGCAGAGCCAAGGTAGACGAGGTCCTTAACTGCCCTTAATTAACTAACTATGTACTAAGGGTTTGTTTATTTTTTCTGCTCCAATTTCTTGGTGGCTTAGCTTTTCGTCTCTGAACAAAATTTTGCGATGTAAAAGAGGATGAAGGGCAGTCTGGTTTCCGCCCATTTTCCATAAAATGGAGTGACACAGCTCTGATTGTTGTGCACGAGAGCGCATCGACTCATATGACTCTTCAACAGCGGCAATAGCTTTTTCTGTGCGCATTGTACGCCGGCTCTGCGGACGCGCATTATCAATTAGAGTATGCGAAAACGAATTATGGTTATTTGAATTACGTGCACAATAGGACGACTATGTCGAATGTAAAATGGACATAACTCACGGTAAATTTTGCAAACTGAAGCACGAATTTTGAAATAAATTTTCAAAATTTGCAAGCATGCGACGGACTTGAAAATTTTGAGGTTTGTGCCCATAAATCGCTTTTCAATTTTGAGACAAAAAAAACTTAATTTCCTGCACCAGCAGCATTTTATACGGATGTAGCTCAATATACTTTCGTAAAACACCAAACTATTGCGATTGACGGCGAGTTGACAATCCCGAATCTTCCGACGACTTCCGCTGAAGATGGCCAGCTGATTTGATCAGCCTGAAAATGTTCCACTGTCAGTTTCGTAACATTTTCATTTCCGCCGCTTTCATTTTTCTTCATGTTTCTCATACATATAATTCTCAAATACTCGTACCTTTCGGATACATTTTTGAATTTTAGATATACAGATCCTTCGAAGTTTCTCCATGTTTTATCAGGTGTAAAGTTCGTAAGGTTTGAATCGCGTTGGGTCGACCTGCACCTCAGAAAGTCGCACTGAATGCCATGGAGTTTTATAGTATTGTGATATCGTCTATCTAGAACTCTCTCGTTTATTTTCATTCTATCCGACATTAGTTTCACTGATCGGTAGTTTCCGCAATTTATCGTGTCACTTTTGCCTATATACAGTGAAACCAGAAAGCTCTCCTTCACTTGTAACCTTTTCACTTTAACCCTCGACCCGTGTACTGGAAAATATAAAGTTATCGTGTATGTGGACAGTCAATGCCCTATAAAGTAATTAGGGAAGTAGATTGCATTTTGTATATGAGATCAAAGGGAAAATATTTTATAAATTACTGTCATTATATTTTGTATAGCGAATAACTTGCTCAGATGGGCGATTACTCGTATGTCGCCCGTAAAATGGACGTAGCGCACGATTAATTTGGCGAACCGAACCATGGTTTTCAAAATAAGTTTGCACAATTTGCACGCGTTGTTCTGGCGTTAATCTATTCATCGTAAAATCGCAAAACGTACTAACCACAAATCTACTTTCAACTGTCAAATTAACAATCTATAGAAACAGTGTTGCTAGTTTAAAAATCAAACCTCTAAAATAAAAACACCCTTTACCTCCCAAATATATCTAAAAGCTGCCAGGTTGTCAGTTTGCACGCGGAATTTTCTGGTTCTTGAATCGTCAAACCGAATGAAACAAGATATTTGCTCAAGTCGCATGGCAGCTGTATAAAAACCCACATCGTGTTGGTCAAACAAAACACAAAAGTATCGCAATATATGCATACACGCATCCGTATCATATTTGATACCCTGTTTATAGTGAGAATCGTCGAGCTCCTTAAAATAGCCATCAACCGCAGACTCCACCTATTTACTGTTGGCAAATCTTTACCACCACGCCATTTTTTTCAAATTGGGAAATAGAAAATAATCCTAGGGGCCCATCGCTGTGACGGTATGAGTGAACTGGTGCATTGTCCTGGTGTAACAACTTTTTTCTTCAAACGCTGCAATATGTTCGCATAATACACGCCATTGATTGTTTTTCATTTCTGAAGATAATCAATGAAAATTATCCCACGCGCATCCCAAAAACCGACGCCATGAACTTGCCTGCAGATGGAACTGTCTTCGCCTTCTTTAGAGCCGATTCTCCCTTTTGTGTCCATTGCTTTGACTGTTCCTTCGTCTAGGGAGTGAAGTGATGGACCAATGTTTCATCCATGGTTCTGAATCGACTCAAAAACTCGGCTTTATTTCTGTGAAACTTCGCCAAACACTCGATTGAAACATCCTCACGACGCTGATTTTGTTCCATTGTGAATAATCGCGGCACCCATCTTGTGCACAGCTTTCTCATGTCCAATTTTTGAGTCAACATGCAATGTACAGCGCTTTTTGAAATGCCTACCATATCTGCTAGTTCACGCACTTTCAATCTCGTGTTCAATGTTGGCTCTGAGCTCTTCCAACGTCGTCGGCATAAGCCAATGACTTAACGTAGGCCTACAGAAAATAGTCAAGCGGTGCTAGATCGCACGAACGAGACGGCCAATCGACTGGCCCAAGTCTTGAGATAACACGCTCACCATACTTACTCTTCAATAAATCAACACATCGTGTGCTGTGTGGCACCATCCTGTTGAAACCACATGTCGTCCAAGTCCATATCTTCCAATTCATGCCAAAAATAATCGGCGATCATAGCGCGATAACGCTGACCATTCACAGTAACGTGACGATCGTTATCGTCGACAAAAAAATATGGCCCAATAGCGCCGCCGGCATGCAAACCGCACCCAACAGTTATTTTTTGTGGATGAAGTGGTGATTCATGAAGCACATGTGGATTTTCATCCGACCAACAACGCATATTTTGCTTATTGACGAACCCATTGAACAAAAAATGAGCTTCGTCACTGAAGATGATTTTGCGATGAAATTCATCATCTTGGCGCATCTTCTCCAGAACCCAATCGGAGAACGTACGTCGCTTCAAATGGTCCATCTGCTTTAATTCTTGCTTGAGTCAGCTTGATCTTGTATGGGTGTAAACTAAGATCCTTACGCAAAATAAGCCATAATGTGGTCTGAGCGATGCCCAATTCTTGAGAACGCCGTGGAATTGACTGATTTGGATCGTTTGCTACGGATGCCTGAACGGCAGCGATATTTTCGACAAGTTTCAAAGTTGTCCAGTCACTATTGGAAAACCCATTACTAAACAACATAGCGTCGTCAAACTTCAAACTTAAGTTTTATAATGTTCATACCCTATCCTATCTATACGTCAGGTCAGGTAGTTCTGGTACTACCTAAATCCAATGGTAAAATCTCTCGTTTACAACGAAAATATGTTGAAAGAATAAAATCTCTGTGAACGGTAAATAGCTAACGGTTTCAATAAACAATGTACCGAGAAATCACTAGGCACTCAGTGTCCAGGTACACGATAGCCGTCTTTTTATAAAATCAGTTCAACTAGTTATTTTTCGTATACCCCAAGAAATCATGTCTTTCTTTCATGTCGTAGACCAATAAATGCCTTAAGATTCGATTGGAAATTTTCTTTAGGCAACTAAATCCGATTGTCGTCCAGAATTCAGAATATATATTATCCGGTCCGACTGCACTCCCTCGACTTATTCTTTTTCCTACTGCACTAATTTTGGCTTCCGTAGAATAACCGAAAGCCGGGGAAATGGTACTTTGAGTGATGCATTAAAGTGTTCCTTCCATCTATTGTAAATTGTTAGTCGTTTTCTGCTCACCTTCAAAATATGTATTTCGGCCATGAAACTTTTGTGAGTTTTGTCTTCATAATGCCGCGACCTTAAAAATTGTAGTTGATTTGCTCGTGCTTCGACTGACGTGCACTTTCTTATCGCCTGCTTATGGGTTGTGAGGTTATCTCTTCTAATTCCCGATGCAATTTTCTCCCTTTTTTTGGAATGTTCATATCAAGTCTAATCAGTGTTTTACCATAATATTTCTTCACCCTCATGCTTACTTTCGAAGGATAATCATTAACAATTTTTTACGTTTTGTTTGAGACGCCTACGATATTATCTCAGGCGACATGTCGTCGTTTGATCGTTTAATCGTCATTACGTTGCACTAATACGTTTTCTTACTTGAAACTTTTATTCGGTATAATGCTTATGTTTCAGCTAGCGATACATAAGCAATGATAATCGGCTAAATTTTAGTTCTAAAGTCACTGAATAAGGTTTTGTTCACATTTTGGAAGCAGTTGCACGTCTTTTTAACTCAAAAACTATCCGTAGACGCTACATCGTCTAAAATAAAGTCCCGTTAATTAAAAAAAGAAAAAAAATGAGTAGTAATGGATTATAAAACTTTAAACCAACTCTTGACAGATCTCTGTCTTGAAGGCAAATCTCATGCGTTATGACGAAAGAGATCCTTGAGCGTATATTCTCGAGTTCCGTTAAATTGCTTGAGTAGCCTTTGTTCCCATTGATAATAACCTATCCTGACAATTTTGTTTCCGTCAAGTACTAATCTCTCTGTTTCTAACCCAACCCCATATGTATTTCAACTTTACTATAATCCTTTATTCTGTTTACAGACGATTCCCGTTGGGAGACAATCGCACGTACCACCACGGGTCCGTTACAAGATTTCACTGTCAGCTACCAAAGTCTACTGCCATCAACTGCATACACATTCCGAGTAATTGCATACAATCGCTATGGCATATCATTTCCAGTTTACTCAAAGGACTCAATATTAACCCCATCGAAACTCCACCTCGAATACGGATACCTGCAGCATAAGCCATTCTATCGTCAGACATGGTTTATGGTTGCTTTAGCTGCAACTTCAATCATCATCATCATAATGGTCATTGCTGTGCTATGTGTTAAAAGCAAAAGCTACAAATACAAACGTAAGTAGAATAAAACGATGAATTTATCGATTTGCTTGTACCAACATCTATCTAAATAGAAGAAGCACAAAAAACCCTCGAAGAATCGATGGCAATGTCCATCGATGAACGACAAGAACTCGCCCTAGAGCTATACCGTTCAAGACATGGTGTTGGCACTGGTACATTAAACAGTGCTGGCACCTTAGGTCGTGGTACTCTTGGTACATTAGGTCGAAAATCGAATCATCGTCCACCACCAGCTGTAACATTGGGCAAAAGCCCACCACGACCATCGCCTGCCTCAGTAGCGTATCATAGCGATGAAGAGAGCCTTAAGTGCTACGATGAAAATCCTGACGACAGCAGTGTTACGGAGAAACCATCCGAAGTCAGTTCGTCCGATTCACAGGTAAGAATTTCGCATAAAATTTCTCCATAATACCGACAAACCGAAAAACCAACAAACGAACAAACAAACTAACTTTGTGTAATCCTGCCTCTGCAGCATTCGGAAAGCGAAAATGAAAGCGTACGCTCTGACCCTCATTCGTTTGTTAATCACTATGCCAATGTAAACGATACATTGCGGCAATCGTGGAAGAAACAGAAACCAGTACGCAACTACTCTAGCTATACAGACTCAGAGCCAGAAGGAAGTGCGGTGATGAGCCTTAATGGAGGACAGATTATTGTGAATAATATGGCGAGGTCGAGAGCTCCTCTACCGGGTTTCTCCTCATTTGTTTGACAATCAACGGAGTTTTAAGTTAACTTTTAAATTTAATTTTAATCCTTTTGATGTTCATATAAAAAACAAAAGTAACACACAAAAATTAAGAATGTGTGTGCGTGCGGACTATATATATTATTTTATTTTCCTTTTTTTTTCATTTATCATTGTGTATGAATGTTGTGCATGTAACATAGGTTACTTGAAACTTGAATGATAAACGTTACGTTTACATTTCGATTTTTCGATATTTCGATAACATAATCCAATTGCGATATTTTTTTTCGAAAGCAATTGTGTCCATCTCTTTTACTTGTGATAAAAGATTTAACTAAACATATTTTTTTATTAATTATAAATATTCTCGTGTTAGGATTTTTTTTTTTTACATAAAACTATTTTCTTAGTTTTACTCTTAATTGTAACTGTAAGTTTAACTTGTTTTTCTTTTTTTGTGTTTGGTAATTCATGTCTCAAAAAAAAAACCGTAAAAATAAAAATAAGTAAAGACTTCATATCATATATTTTTTTTCTTTTTTTGTAAAGAAAAAACTGTTTTTTTCGAGTTAGTGTTAGTGAAGATAAATCTCAATTATATACAATCGGATGTAAATATGTATTAATTGTTATAAAATAGAAGGAGTGCTGATGGATATAAAAATGTGAACGAAGCATGGTAGTAGATTTTAAAATTTGTGCACGTATACAAAAACTAAAAATACAATGATGGACAACCCTAGGGTCGTCTAGTTTGTAATTGATAGTTCCACTTTTTAAAAATGCTAGACAAATAAAAATTACTTCTTTAATAGTTTAACTGCTGTCTAGAGCACTTTTATGAAAAGTGTTGGTTTTATACTTACCTGGTATCCGTAGACATATTAAAGAATATAAATCATTAAATAATTACACTTGTGCTCATATAATAAAGCCACTAAAATAAAACTAAACATTTAGTTCAAAGTTAAGTTATTATTCACGCAGCTAAAAGAACATCTTTAAACAGAATATACATTTAACATTAAGGATTCATAATATGTATATATATCTTTTTTTTTGGAAAAAATTTCTTCGTTTAAGCACAATTTTAACAACTATTTATAAATATTACCGTATTTAAGAATACATTTTACCTTTTGTGCAGTTAGTATTTGGTTGGATAGCCCTTTTGACTTGTTACTTCGGCACATCTATTTCGCATTTTACCGACCAGCGCTGCACATTGGGCGGGGGTTACTTTACTTCACTTTTGTTGGATTATTTCCCATAGAGAAGCCTTATTGATTGGTTTTCTAGCTGCAACTGCTCTTTTTATGATGCCACATAGATTCTCTATGTTGCTTAAATCGGGGCTTTGGGTTGGCCACTCCAGGACTTTGATGAAATTAGATTCTAACCAGGACTTAACGACCCGAGAACAATGATTAGGGTCGTTACCCTGTTTAAATATCCAGGCCAGCGGCAAATTATCGGCATAATCCCCATTCAAATGATTGTCCAGTATATCTTTATACATTCCACCTGTCATTTTTCCGCTTATCTGTTTGATAGGACCAACTCCAGATGAGGTGGAACACCCTCTAACCATCTCCGATGAACTGCCGTGCTTAACTATTTTTTCATGTGTTTGAGGTCCAATTCTTTTAACGGAAGACGCCTGATGTTCCATCATTTCCAAATACAATGAACTTAGATTCATCGCTCCAGATGACAGAATTCCAAAAATGTTGGCTCTTATGAAGATGTTCTTTGGCGAACCATAGTCTTCCTGCAATATTTTTTTGTGACACGTTTGCCTAACGTCTCGCGATATTTGTATTCGTGCTAAGCCTGGCCTATCCTCTGTTCTATGGCTTTGCTCGGCTTTTTTCGGGGCAAATCCTCAAAAGTTTGGTTTTTTCGGTAATACAAAAGTGCGTTCCGCACTTTATCTCGTAGAGATCCTAAAGTCTGGATTACTTTCATAACGGTTTTATGGTTTTGATAGCATTCCCAGATGTGTGGAGTGGAGCTCTTATTTTTGCCCATTTTAATTGCAATACACTTAAAACGAGTGAACAAGTAATTTAATTAAATTTTAACAAAAAATAGGCAAAATATTTAATTTAATGGCTTAATTATGTGAGCACTTGCACTTTGAAGACACCGATTCACATCTGGTTCTTATACTGAGATAACGGCAAAAATTAACCGTACAACAAAAGAAAACATAAAGTGATATTATTGAAAATAAATTTTCAATATTTGTGGCTTAGTTATGTAAGCAACAAGTGTAATAAATTAACTAAGCCCGAGTGGTAATACACGCTGCCCTGGGCTAGCAAAAATGCAAATTTTGCAATTGTGAGGCTGTGTGTATAGTTGATGCTGATGGTAAAAGATTTTTACTCAATAAAATAAAGCAGTCGCGTTTCACTTATTAGAAGTTTTTCTTCAATTGTTTCTGTGCCTAAACTCTATCAACGTGACGTGATCTAAGCCGGTCATAGCAGATGCATCATCTTCCTCTCACAGTTTTCTAGGAACTTGTGGATTTGAGGGCTTGCAGGAGGTGTCTCTTAACAGTTCCAAAACTAACACTTCTTCGTACTCTGTGATTTTTATATGTTTTCCCGTGTTTTCTTTGTATTTATAAAAGAAGTCCATTCACCACCAATGTATGGATATGTCAATCAATTTTCTATACTAATCAATGTATGCTTTAACGATGATGGTTGAAGGATTTATCGAAGCTCTTCTCTTCTCTTCCCTTTTATCTTTTAATTTTTTTACAATAACACAAATGCTGGATTGGGATGTTTTCATTTCTCCTCGTAATTAGCAGTGATAATCGGTTTTGGGTTGTGTTTCGATTTCATTAGCATGGGCTCATTCCATACTAGTGTAAAAATTATCAGTGTCCAAAGTTCTTCCTTCGTCCAAAATGTTATCCATTAGTTGCATTGTATTTGCCGCAGTGAAAGATCCTGAATTGGCTGTTTCGTTTTCTACATAGTTTTTGAACATCCAAGTATAACTCCCTTTTAAGCATAGTTTAAACATTTTCACCCCATACGTATGGCTTTTGCCTTGAATACAGTGTTAAAAGACTGATTTGCTGTTTAGAAAGTGCTCGCTCATTTTGTCCATGAGATCCTCAATTTTGTAAGATCGATTCATAGTCCGCAAAGTATATCATTGAGAATCATAATTTAAAACAGTTTTATAAAATAGTGGTGTAAACAACGTTTTTGTATAGAATATTGTTGCTCCTTTCGGGTATTTATCAAAGCCCATCCACATTAAAAGTGCCAAGAATATTTTTATTTCATCTACATTGGCATCCATCCAATTATTTAGCCTGCTACGATGTGTTAAAGATTCATAACATATTCCTATCATAATTTATTACTCCTCATATGAATTGTCTCCCGTACACTCATTTCCAGTATTTCATCATCTACGAAATAAAATAAACATGCGGCTGGGTTTGTGTTGCCTCAAAGAATTTATACAGCATCTTGTGAAATGCTTGTTTAGACGTAGAAAAATCAAACTGATGCTGAGCCGAAACATCAACCTCACCTCGAGATAATATTGCTTTCTTACCTTACATTTGAACTTCGAATTACATAACAACATGTCAAAAATACAATATAATGCTAGTGCCGTCATTCTTCAAAAAAAAAAAATCGAACCCAGTCTTTTTCCCATATGGCTAGTCCAAATGATCCCCCATCCAAACCCCTTGTATTCGAATTCACAAATGATACACGGTCTCTTTACCTCAACCCCTACCTGTGTATCTTTCTTGGAAGCATCCCGAACGTTTAATATATAAAAATATTTCTGCTTGGAGCACGTATTTTCGGGAGAGGACTTGTGTAACGTACTTCACTCGAGCATTGAACAAGGATATTGGTTCTATTTTGGGCACGCCAGTTATCGGAAAATATATACATTCTAATCTTTTCACAGTTTGACTAAGAATGTTATCAATGTAATGTTGCAGAAAACTGATTACTTCTTTTAGACCCTTTTTCCAACAGTTTCATCATGCATATATTCGTACATGTATGTAGTTTGTTTCGGTACTACATTCAAAAATGCAGAACCTCCCTCATGATTGAGCTTCAATGTATTTATATGATAGACTCTATATGATTCTAGATCGACTGCTTAGGAAAATTTAAGTTTTTGTTCCTTAGTAACTGCAAGCACCACATCTCTCCACTTTCTACACTTTCGTTTAGAAAACCATCCAAATGTCGTAGGTATGCCATCCTTGGCACTTCATTTGTGAAATGTGAAAAATAACATAATTTATTTTGTAAGTATGATAATTGAATTTTCAGCACCTTTAAAAAACAGTATGTTTTGAACATTAGAGTGCCACCGTTTTCTTCGAATAAGTAAAGCCCCTTTCAATTCATCTTGATGAAGCTACACACGAGCTGACTCGAGGTAAATGCAACTTCATCTTATAGAGCTTCTCTAGGTTTCTTTAACTCCTTATTCGACAATTTTGTTTGTTAACATCACTGTTTAGGTCAAATGTGCTGCGTCAGCCATAGAAATGCAGTTTAACACGTTTTCGCCATTTCCCACTATTTGAAAGACTTTCTGTGAAAATTCAAAACGAATCGACAAGTCTGTTGGGTTTAGTTTGTTCATTATTTGAAGTTTGTATGTGAATAAGTTCAAATCTTTGTGCAGAATTGTCTGCAGTGACTATCTGCTACTCGTAGTACCGATTTGAACAAATAACCTGCTTACCAATTTGTACGCCGCCACCTACAGTAGCAATCGTGTATGGCCTTCTTGTGACCGCATTAAATTCATCTGTTCGGAGGAGTAGCGCCAAACACACGCCTAAACTCTCTTTGGGAATTATCATCTCAATTGTTCCTTTTTGGTTAAATGTAAGGACTAATCTCTTGAATCAAAACAAAATCATTAGATCGATTATTTACATAGAAAAGAAGGTAAAACGCGTTTTATCAGCAACCATGTGTTACCGAGAAAGTATTAAATGTAGTTTGTGGACGTACTACTCAAATTAACTTTTCTGGCAACCTACAATCAAATTCTATGCCATTATTAGTCAATGTGCCGGTTTTAGTAATTGTCATCTGTATTCTACTGAAATAACATGCAGCTTTCTAAAGACATAATGATAACGGCTAAATTGCGAGGCTTTGCGAATCTTGCCTTAAAAGACTCATTGCTATCCAGTCGCACCTAAATACCATATTTCGTGTTAGGGCAGCATGTCCAACATTTCAATTCTAGGTGAGATATTTTTACAACCAATATGTCCTTCAACTTGGCACTATAGCTGCAGGAATTTGACAACCGACTGGTAAAAAAGTGTGTCGGGATAATAAGGTAGGTGAAACATACCAACATTGGGTCATATCACCAAATGCTAGAATCTGTGCTAGAACTTAGCTTAAAGACCTACGTTACGGTGGATTTCAGAATATCCTAAGCGAGTATTACAATATAATGGTCGTTTGTTTTGAGAAAGTTCTTCACTCCATTATATCCATCATTATTCTTTAAACATTAATTAAAACTAAACTCTTGCGTGTGATTCCACTTGCTCGCACCAAAACTCTCTCACACATTTAGACACACCCAAAATTACTTAGATAGAATTACAAAAAACTCAAAAAAAAAAAACCAAAACAAGAGATGCAGATTTTTATGAAAATTCTGAAACAATTTTCATTTTATGTATGACTAAGTATTTTTAAATTAAGCGAAAGAGAAAAGTAAAACACTGTTAGGCCATATAATGCAATCGTAAGTAGAAAAACAAAAATAACAATGGAAAATAAATTTAATATATATTTAATGATATACAATTAAATAGTTAATTATTGCTTAATCTACAAAGAAACGACTGATTATTGTTTATAACGAAAAAAAGGATAAATGGAAAAATTTTAATAATTTTTTATATCTTGACACGCCTTAAAAAAAACTATATTTGTAAATGTACGTAGGAGAACTTATCTTTCCAAGTTTTTTCTACTGTTTCTATCATGTTTAAGTAAGTTTATTTGTAAAAAAAAATCATTCAAATCAAATTCCTGTCAATAAGCATTAGAATAAGAACTAAAAGAAGAAAGAAAAATAAAATAAAATAGATAAATGCTTGTCCTCATGAATTGTTGCTCAAAAAATTAATAAAAAGATAAAACAAATCGCCAGGATGTTTTCAATCTACATACGAGTACATACTACAACTACGTTTAAAGAAAAACAAACTGAAATTCATTTCTAGGACTTTTTTCTAAGTAAAAAAAAACAACAAAACAAAAACAAACACTAGCAATTAGTAACTTATAAGAACATTAGATTTAAGCGAAAATACGTTGTAAAATAGTGATTAAGTTTTTTGTGAGTAAATAATAAATTATATTGTTAGCGAAAAACTAAAACAAGCGAAAATAAAAAGAAATACAAAAAGAAAGATATTGAAATAAAAATTGCATCAACATTTATTTTGTTTTTGTTTTCGGATTTCAATCCCGAGTAGATTTGGGCATACGAATATTCCACGTTGCATTCAAATTGGATCTTTTTAAAGTAGCTCTTTAGTGCAAACCGCTAGAATATGACATCAAGTGTACAATATGTTTTTATTTCTAGAAATATAAATTTTATTGGATTCATCCGGCAGAGTCCGTAGTGGACCAATGGGTTGTTTAAACCTAGTCCTTCTTACGTAGTGGTTGGTGAACTAAGTCACTACGCAACACTACCAAGTAAATTTATTCAGAAGTGAAACATGGTTTTGTATCTGAACAATTTTTTCAATCTAGCTTCTTCTCTGCAGCTTAACATCTTAAAGAATTTAACACCGAACAAAGAAATTCATTGAAAATGAATAGGGAAATTTACTATCTGGGTGATTTGGGATAGATGGAAAGAATACTTTAATGGGTCACTAAACCAAAAATTACCGGGCAGCACCATTTGCTCGGCTGTCGCTCATTTTACTGAATCCGAAGTTAGCGAGGCTTTAAGAAAACGGAACTGGTATGCGCAGTCGGACCGGATAACATACCTTACCAAGTGTGCGCGACAATCGGAAATCTTGTTTTTAAATGGCTTCCGATTTTGTTCAATAAAATTATGAGAAGCGATCGAATGGCTAACAAGCTGAGGGTAAGCTTTCTTGTTGCACTGTATAAAGCCAGAGACGTCACGAAAGTTTTCAACAACTACTGAGTAGAAAAACAAATGTCGCACACTATAAAAAATACGAGGCTATTTCAGAAAGGTGCCGCTTCTGATGTGCTGGGTTTCACTCGTCCACCACAACGAAACCCCTGGTTCGATGATGAATGTCGGCAAGCATATAAAGAGGCGCGACATAGAAGGACCAGAGCTGTTCACGAGCTCTTTGAGGGGAAGAGTAGAGACGAACACCGGCTTCCCAGGAGGAAGAAGAAAGAGCATGAGAAGCGCGCGGTCGATTAAATTGAGAGATGCTACTCCAGGAATGAGGTTCGGAAGTTAAAAGGTAAAAATAACATGCCACGGAAACAAACCCCGAACCGAAACCTGTAGAGATGAACAAGGGAACATCGTGGTAGAATTGCAGTCGATGCTAAGGATTTGGAAAGACCATTTCTGCAGACTGTATAACGGAGATGACGAACCAAATACCGCTGTCAGGCAGAATTGATTCTTTCAACCTGGACGACGATGACCAACAATTCCGTCCATCGTCCACTCTTCAAAGCGGCAGGCGATGACTTGGTAAGGAGCATAGACCAACTCATCTGTAAAATATGGTCGGACGAAAGTATGCCCGATGAATGGAACCTCAGCATTGTTTGTCCGATTCTCAAGAAAGGAGACCCTCTGAACTGCGCCAATTCAGAGGCATCAGTCTCCTTAACATCGCATACAAGATCTTATCTGCTGTATTGCCGTTCTTCAACAACCTGAAAGGTCCATATCAGTGTGGCTTCAGGCCAGGAAAGTCCACCATCGACCAAATATTCACACTACGGCAAATCTTGGAGAAGGCCAATGAGCTTCATACACACCACCTATTCATCGACTTTAAGCATCTATAGAGACGAGCTATACAGAGCAATGTCTAGTTTCGGCATTCCTGCCAAACTCGTCTGTCTGTGCAGGATGAAGATGGAGAATGCAAGCTGCTCCATCAAGGTCGGTAAAGATCTCACAGAGATCTTTGATGTCCAGAAGGGATTTAGAGAATGCAATGCGCTGTCATGAGATTTTTTCGACATCGTACTTGAAAGAATAGGGCAAAACTCACGAGCAAATACAAGGGGCACTATCTTTTAAAAGTCCGTCCAACTACTCGCATACGCCGATGATATTGACATAATCGGGAGAAAGCAGCGTGATGTCAGTGGCGCTTTCGGGAGTATTGAGACGGAAGCGGCGAAAATGGGTTTAGCGGTCAATGAGTGCAAGACCAAGTATATGCTGTCAAGCAAAAAGGACAACCAACACCGACGTCTCGGGCAGAACGTCACCCTCGACAGGTATAACTTTGAGGTAGTTAAGGACTTTGTCTACCTAGGTTCCGCTATAAATACAGACAACAACACCAAGGCTGAGATCAAACGAAGAATAACTCTTGTCAACCGCTGTTTCTTTGGGTTAAGAAGGCAATTGAGTAGCAAAGCCCTCTCTCGGATAACAAAAGTCACCCTTTATAAGACCTTGATAATACCGCTCCTGCTCTATGGCGCAGAGGCATGGAAATTACCAAAAATGGATGGGAGTGTTCTTGGTTGCTTCGAGAGAAAAATTCTTCGGGCGATCTGCCATCCCGTTTGCATTGACGGTGAAAAGAATGAACTCTACGGACTGTACAGCGACATCGACCTAACCAGAAGAGTGAAAATCCAAAGACTGAGATAGCTAAGTCATGTAGAGCGTATGCACACCAATGTTCCGGTCCGAAAAGTCTTCGATTCCGCTCCCGAAGGACAGCGCAGTAGAGGAAGGCCAAGACTCAGGTGGCACACGCAAGTGGAAGGGGACGTCAGCCAACTTAGCGCGCGAAACTGGAGGCAGCTAGCTAGGGATCGAGCTGGCTGGAGACGCTGTTGACTGAGGCCCAGGTCTACCTCGGACTGTAGCGCCACTTA
This sequence comes from Volucella bombylans, assembly GCA_949129095.1. Taxonomy (NCBI): domain Eukaryota; kingdom Metazoa; phylum Arthropoda; class Insecta; order Diptera; family Syrphidae; genus Volucella; species Volucella bombylans. The sequence continues at coordinate 105,527,895 of OX422143.1, read as the reverse complement.
AAGTAAGTAAGTATTTCAGAAAGTTAACAACGCGGCTCCATGGTAGTCAATGCGGGTTTGTTGGATGCGTATCACACATGACGTGAATCAAAGCTTACGCATATTGATGGATAAAATCGTCTTCATCTCTATTATAGCGATAATAACAATAGCACTATGATAACATAAGTAACGACGTGACAGCCCTTCAGTCGGCTCTAAATAATTGGTTAAAGGCGCTAGAAGATAACGGCTTATGAATCAATCGTAGTTAGACCGAATACCTGTATTGTCGTTTTTCGGAGTCCTCAAACCCAATCTCTGATTTCTATTTAGAAGGAATCGTCGTGATAAAATGCAAAAAGTTTAAATACAATACATAGGCTGTATCCTTAACTACTAGCGATGTCGCACATAGCCAATCTGAAGTGGTACGATAACTCCACTGAATTTTGTTACAGAAAAATGTCACTTAAACTTCAAGGTTTGTTATATACGACGGTCGTTTGTCCAGTTTTAACACGCAAAAAATGACAGCGACGGTGATACATCGAATTCAGAATCGTAGAAGAGGAACAATCCACGGAAAACCAACTGGATACGCTTAACATACAGGTAAAATTCTGCGGGTCTGCTAGTGCGATACCTTAACCAAATGTTTGTAGCTGACGTGTCTAGCAAGGGAAAAATCGTGCAGACCATCCGCTCCATGCTGTGACGCAAAGTTGCAGTGACTATCTTTTTTTTTTACAAAAAAGAACTTAAATGATTATGTCTTTCGAGCCACGGCCACCTACGTAAGCAAACCAGAAAACTTATAAGCAAGCCAATTAAGATTAAGACTGGAGTATGACTTGAATAGGAGCAAAAGAATATAACTTGCTCCTAGCAAGCAGTTAGAGTTGCCTTTATACCGAAAATCGGAAAGACAACGCCTTCGCTAGGACCTTCAAACCTATCAGTCTGTAGTTCATGAATATATAGAGATAGTCGAGCTTCATGTATGTAAAATTGCTTCGCGAATGCGTCCAAGATGCCATATGTCTACCAACGCGAAAAATCCTGCGAGATTGCGTTTCAAATCTGTTGGGAGTAATTGTAAGCGCACTCGACAAGGATGTACATACATACGCGCAGGCACCCCTAGACGTGATCTACGATTGGTGCACCAGAAGTATACTTTCAGATAAGCCCCTCAAAACAGAGATTGTTTTTCTTATGAGGAGGACGAAGCTGACTAGTCTTACTCATCTAGTATCGATGAACTTTCTGGGCAAGAATAGTTTTTCACGATCCGAACTTGGGTTTTCACAGATAGTTTGATTTCATGTGAGCATAACTCTCGAAGTTGCCAACAGAACAAACGAGTGCTTATTGACGTCTCTAAGAGGTTGGCAAATTGTATGCTATCCCTCGGTAAGAAAGACTGCAATCTGGTAATTGGCGTCGTAACGGGGCTTAGCAAGTGATCTTACTCAGCACCAAAGTGTGATAGTTCTTTTGTATGAGTACATGCATGCCTTTTCCAAGATCCAGACTGCCAATTTTTTTTTCCATTTTTATGATTTGTGTACATATTTCTGAACATCTCTTCTACTGTTGGCTCTATTTTAACAAAAAAAGTGTACAAATAAGGCCGTTTTCGAAAACGTGATCTGCATCAAATTGCTTTTGTAAAATGTTCTTAAACGCAAGCTGCGAAAGTCATTTGTTCGAAAACAATATCATAAATCACACTACATTTGCAGCATGTTCGATAATGCAGTGTTTGCAGGGCAGATGTTCATAAACGTCTACTGCGCTGCAAAAAAGTAGCCACAAATCTGCGCTGTGCATTAAAAGAATTGGAAAAAAAAATGAGTGAATCCGAATATTCAGGAGAATCTCAGTCTCATGAACAGTAAGTACATAAAATCGGCTAATTTATTTGTTTTAACTAAATAAATATTATGCTTATTAGATGCTCTGTTCGAAAACGTCAAATGCTCTTGCAAGAAAAAAATCATGTAGATGACACATATCAACGATACCAAATGACGTTTGCAGTTTGATGTAAGCAACCCAAAATGACGATCAAATGACGTTTTCGAAAACGGCCTAAGTCAAAGTTAATTGTTTTGGTTAGTTCCACTTTTGAACGGCTTAAAAGCAATCAGAATTACAATCAGTAATTAAAATGCAAAGAAAATAAGATGCCTTTATGTATACTACATTTTCTATAGACATGGCCATACCGCTGAACCCTGTGGTACGCCTTATATTTAAAAAGCGCTCATTATGTTGTAGGTACGTCAACAACTAATTCGGAATGTAGGGTCATGCTCTACTCGAGTAGATACGATAGGTAAACTAACATCATGGTCTAACTATGTGATACCCAATCTCAACTTATTTCAACTTATAATATCACATCCTTGCTCATCTAAAATATTATAACTTTTAATCGTTTTGATAATATCCAAAATATTTTAATAAAAGAAAAAATCTCTTATGATGAGTAGACTGCCTTGTATCACTCCGACATTTTACAGCCATAACGTTGACAACGATTGCAAATGACGGCAAAGTCTACCCTCGACTTCAAAGGTATTTACAAATTTTGAACATGAATTTCTTAAGTGTACCCGCAAGTATACGAGTATATGTAAGTATGTATGCACAACAGAGTGTAATTTTTTTAATGCTGAAACTTTTATCGCCACCACCTTTGTTTTCATTGTTTCCTCTCAATTTTTTTTGTTGTGATTTTTTAATGATACCTTTTTAAAGAATTTCCAACGTTGCCAAAATGTAATAAAATCAACGAAATGCCTTCAGGATAAGCTTGTCCTAAAAAGAAAACCACAGAATTAAAAAAATAAAAAATATAACGAAAGTTTGTTGGGCTATACCTGTTTAAGTAGAAGGCTGAGCTTGATGTTTGATGGCTTTCAATTGAAGAATTTCATAAAAAGAAAACTTATTTCAATTTGTTTGCTCTTTTTTTGCTGTTGGTGGTGTTTTTCTCTTTGTTTCAAATTTCAATTAAAAATTCCCTAATTGGCTTTGTGAAATTTTTTGTTCGGCGTTTTATACGGCAATTGTACGCAGAAAATGGCAAAGGTGCTCCTGAGATGTTCATACGTTTGTGCTGCCACCCAACGGAAGGTCAATTTTATTCGCGTTAAGAGGCAGTAAGTGAAGATTCAATTATGTTTTAACAACAAAACATGTTGCTTAATTACCTTCAAATATTTTTCAAAGAGGAGGCGAAGTGCTTTAGCGAGTCAGGTTAGATTAAGCGAGGCGAAATATGTTTTAAAATTTCCAGTTTCAACATTGTTACTTACTTTTACGAGTATGATGGGCCCACATAATCCGTGGGATTGCCATTTCGCCCTACATGAGCTACAAATTTATGCGGGGCGAATAATAATAGTCTATTGGCGATCAGGGCTAAAAATTTGTACAAATTTGTACGAGAACACATTTAGGAGATTCATTTCCCCACCCTGCCAATTCTTACAAATTTCTGCGCAAGATTTTTCTTTGGGCAGGCACTGTAAAAAACTCAAATCAAAAAACTCAGTCAAATCCGTAAAAGTTTAAATTTGTATGAATTGCAACAATTTTGTGCAAATTAACTCAAAAGATGACTTGGACATGGACAAGGAGGAGAAAAAAGAGATTCATATTGAAGAAAATTGTTCGCCTAATACCAATAGGAGTCATTAAACGCATATTACATCAACAAAATAGTAAAAATAACCAATCTAAAAATCTTCATTCTGTTTTACAATTTCTTTCTTGTTTTGTTTTTTACTTGTTACTTTTGCGGTTTCAAACACATTTTACAAAAACGTGTTCCCACGAGATTTTGGGTTTAAGATACAATTTATTGCTACCCCTGAAGCTTAAGCAAAGAATTCTCTTTTACAAATTGTTACAAAAATCTGTACTAATACTGTCGGATATAATGATACGCGTTATCATTGATCATTTAAAGTGATCATGCCTGAGAAATTCGCCAAAAAAATCAAATAATTGTATTCGTATAATGGCCATTTTTTTTGACCAAGTCATTGTCTTTGTACAACTCGTTGAGTTTGCTGTTGTACCAAAATAGTTTGAAAGGTCTGGCATGCAAATCAACCAATGATATCTTCATCCGCCTTCGTTAACGTCCATGCTGTTCCATATTATAGTGCTGTGACTATAAGGGTCTTACGTAGAATCTCCCTAGTGGTCCTTAGCCAATCCTTATTAATAAATTGCTATCTTGAAACGAAGAAAAAGAGTTTGTCGAGTCTAACTCTTCCTTTGATTTTTGATAAGGTGTCAATCAGTTAGACAAAATTCCTAACTACTTCATGGTTACACTTGAGATATTCTATCCGATTCGTCGATGCCCTCATCGGCGTATGCAAATAGTTGCACAGACTTTTGAACAACTGTGCCTCTGGTGTCGGCTCTCGAGTTTCGCTAATTTTCTCAAGTATAATGTTAACATGATAGCGCATCACCTTGTCGAAATCTATTTCTTTATTGTCATGCAATCAAATCACAAAGTTTGGCAGAAATTCCAAAACTAGACACTAGATAAAACTATGCCTTATGCCATATAAAAAATTATAAATTATGTTTATAAACAAAATTATAAACATAAAAAATCTATAAACAGATGAGTATCGACATGGATTTCTCTAGAATTTGCCATATTGTGAATATTTGGCCTGATGTATGGTATTCATTAGGCATTCTGACTGATAGCGGAGTCCTTGCCGATAAGCAGTATTTAAGAGTTCGTGATCGTCTGAAGTTAGTCAGATTGTCTCCAAACGTTGTGTTAGTTTTCATTACCGTATTTTATGCAGCTGCGTAATTTCATAGCCGAAAGCCGTTGTCGTCTTGAGGAACCTGTGCTTCTCAGCCAACATGGCAAAAAAGTCTGCGACTTTTGCTTTTAAGTCCACACATGCGATTTTGACTGTAAAATACGGAGAGAAGCCGTAAAGGATATTGTAAAGTGCCTTTGATGTAGTCCTGATATTCATCAGTCGATTCGTATGCAGAAAATGAATGCGGTTGCTTTTCGGGTAGTAGAAAATACCAGTTTCGATTTGTAAAAGTTGTGTTTATTTAAAAGTGTGTGATTCGGCGAAAGAAATCACGATGTCTGTCACGGATCTAAATACAAAACATTTAAGGAAGGAACTAGTACTCTTTATGTTAGTACTGGTCCGGTGGAGAAAAAAAAAAGAATCCATTTGGTGAGATTTATATCTTACACTTTTATATGTACGTATGCGGATTAGAGCAATGCCGGTTAGTAGGAGCCTGATTGCAGATGCGGCCAATATGTGATGCGGGGGCTAAATAAGGTGGCGGCGTACTGTCCCTACTGCTATGGTGAATTTTGTCCAACTCACTGCTTAACGCCCTCAGTAGTTCTAAAGTCTGCTCCGAGGTATATATGTGCAGATGATTTACAATAGCTATACTGTCTCTGTTAGATCATGTGATGGAAAACAGCATTTGTCCAGCTCATCCTTAAAAAAAGCGTACCTTCTTCTTTCTCCTCCTACAGGCGCATTGCACTTACGTCTCTTCTTTTCAAGGTCATGGAAACGCTGATGAACCGTCAGCTCATGAAATACCTGGAAACACGAAAACTTGTCAATGACCTGCAGCACGATTTTCGTAGCAAGAGGTTCACTGATAATTTGATGATTGTTACACCCAATCTCTCTCGTTCGGTAGTACATCATCTAGAGACTCACATGGTATTATCAACTATGTTACAACCTTTTCTAAACAATCATGTGCATATACTGTATACTTAATATAAACATATATTTTAAAAATCTTCCCAATTTCTCCATTGTTCCCTCTCCCTCTTAATCTTTTGATCCTACCCTTATCGAAGAAAAGTGTACAAATCTCAATGATGAATTTTTAGCCGGGCCAGACCGGCCCGCATTATTTCTCAAAAAGGGGATTCCCCCAAGTTTGGAAAATCTGTTTCATAAACCCGGTCTCATTGCTAAGGTTTTTCACATACCTAAAATATTCGAAAGTATTTTATATGAAATGCTAAGCTTTCAGTGCAAGTCACTTATATTACCCAGTGAGCATGGATTTCTGAAAGGTAAATCAACTACTACAAACTTTGTTGAATTCGTATCCTTTGCGCTTTCAGCTCTAGAAAATGGCAACGAAAGCGAGGTTATACAGATTTTACTAAGGCTTTAAATAAAATTTCTCATCAATTGATCGTTTTCAAATTGTCTTTCCTCGATTTTGAATCCATATTATTAAAATGGGTATCTTCTTATATGGAGAACCGTTATTATAGAGTTCGCTTTAGGTCAGAATTCTCAACCCCGTTTTTAGCCACTTCGGGTGTGCCACAAGGCAGTCATCTGGGTGCTATTCTTTTAATTTTAACTATAAACGGTCTTGAGAGGATTATTAAACACTGCCCCCTATCAATTTACGCCGACGACACTAAGTTCTCCAAAAATATTTCTTCACCCGAAGGTTCGATACTCCTTCAAAAGACCTTGATAGGTTTTCCACTTGGTATTTAAAAAATTGTTGCCACTGGTCTTTGATACTTGATGCTGGCCGCATAGAACTTTATAATAGATAAAGGAAGACTACCTATCTAAGCAGGGCTTCTTCGCCTACATCGTGTAATCGTAGACTCCACTATTTACGAAACAAAAGAAACAAATCATTCCTCTGCACCCACTCTTCCTCCGACTATTCAAACTATCTAGATGCACGTCTTCATTTCATCGGACTCTACGACTCCCAAATAATGGGCAATTCAATATTGTAAATAACATCAAGTCCTTTTTTTAATTTGTCAATTGCAAAAGTTAGGCAGCTGGTTTCCCTTCCTCCCTCGCTTTCGAAACCAAATCTTTATTTTTTCAAACAATCATTTGCCAACAACTCCCTCGTACCAGATCCTTCTTACTTCAATGACCTCCCAAATTTCTCCGTTGGTCCCTTTCTCACTCAAAATTTCGATCCTGTAGTTATTGAAAAAAAGTTACTAAATCTTAAAGATGAATTTGTACCTAGCTCAGATGGACTCCCCGCCGTTTTTCTTAAAAAATGCTCTTCCAACCTGTCTTTACCCTTTTCTATCTTTTTCGTCTATGACTTACACAGAGAAAATTTCCCCAGATTGGGAAGACCTTTTTTATAATCCTTGTGTATATTTTATAATCCTTGTGTAAAGGGATTTAAGCATGAAGTACCAATTATCGCCCCACTGCTAAACTCTCTCATATACCCAAACTTTTTAAAAGCATTTTATACGAAGCCACGCGTTGAAAGTCAGACCCTTTACTTTGCCACGACAACATGGTTTTCTAAAAGGTAGATCAACTACCATTAACCTAGTTGAATTCGTGTCTTTTGCCTTCGCAGCCTTGGAAAATTTCAAAGAAATCGCTGTTACCGCAACTGATCTCACTAAAGCGTTTGATACGATATCTCATCAATTGATCCTCTTCAAATGGACTGCTCTCGGCTTTGAGCCTCTTTTATTAAAATGAATTTCTTCTTACCTGATAAATCGTTATTATAGTGTTCGGTTTAGATCCATTTCTGTCCTCATCTGGAGTTCTACAAGGCAGTCATATGGGTCCTCTTTTCTTCATTCTTACTATTAACGATGTTGAGAGGGTCATTAAACACTCCTCCCTCTTCCTTTACGCTGACGACACAAAACTTTTTAAAACTATTGTATTTTTTCTCCCCATGACTCTGTCCTTCTTCACTAAGCCCTTGATCAGTTTTCAATATGGTAACTCAAAAACCGCCTAGAACTTAATATAGCCAAATGTTAACATTCCAAATACATAAATCTGTTAGATTTGCGTCCGATGAATTCGCGAGCCATTATTCTCCCGGAATGAAGTACAAAACGTTGTTCTTCAGCCTTTCCTAGTTGGCTTTATGGGACGGTGGAGAGTCTTTCATGAACGTGAAAGGTGTAGACTCGGATAGTTTTTATACCCAGGGCTTTAATGCTCCTCCCAGCCTCCTTTCACGATATTCAGTTGACGCCAGATGTCAACACCATTACGGAAGTTGGATTTCGCGTTAACCAAATTCGATCGTTTTGTTTGTTTACCACTTAATCGCGAACAAGTGTCTGGGAAGGGAAGGCGCTTAAACTCTCTACTCTACTGAAACACTTCTTCTGCTGCTTATTGTTGATATCATGCAACTTTTGCATATTATAAGGCTTTACCTGAAATTCATTTTTCAGTAAGCGTCGAACGCTCCTGCCCGATACTATGCTGCAGGGTGTAGAATGATGTTTAGTGTTAGCAGACGTGAAGAAAACAGAAGGTCCTGGTATTTTTCCAATTATGTTTCAAAATCATATTGAGCATGCCAACCTGATGCGAAAAATTCGAGTTTCGACCGAGCTTCCAACGTTGCATGTTATTTTATTTTCCTTTATTTGACCTCCAATTAGCGAACTTCACAGACCGTAAACAATAAGGTTTACGCTCCTGTATAAAATATATTTTAGAACGCAAATTGGCGTATAACTCCTACACTCTACGAGTACATTCGATTATGAGAGAGAAAAATATTTTTACTAACATAATACGAGTAGCATCACCAGCCTGAATTTTGCGTTACATTTGCACAAATTGTTTTAAATTTTCCACAGATTTCGGAAACGTAGTCACTAGTATAGGAATGAGAATTAAGGTGGGACTAGTGCCGAGATGAAAACTGGCATTGAAATGCTCGTCTCAAATTGGTACCTACAATATATACTCGTATGTGTTGTACATCGAAGAGGTCTGCAAATGCTGGTTTCAAATGAACTGGAGTGTAGATTTGACTTTCGAAATACTGGATAATTGTGTAGTTTAGTCGACTACTTTTAGTTTTTTTTTACTTTTAGTTTGCTTTATTAAAATTCCATATGTATATTAAGTAATTCACATAATTCAAATATTTTACTTAAATTAGTAATAACAAAATAAGAATCTTAAAGGCACTCGATATTATAAAGGCACTCTATACAATATATTAAAACAGTGTTGAGTGCTAAATTTCAAGAAGGGTGATCATTTAGAACAATTAAAAATTTGATCTTCTGAATCAAAATAACTGAAAGATACATAACATCATTTTAAATAATAACAAAAAATAATAAAATTAATACCATTAAACAAGATTTTAGATTGTAACTTATATAATTTCATCACATCAGACTGGCAGAAACCAGGAGTTCTATGCTTTCAAAATTAAGATTAAATAGCCAGGTTCTTACACGTTAAAAAAATTCTTGAGGAACGTTACTAGCTCTAAAACTAAGAGGCAATTTATTGAAAAGACGATGAGAAGAAATATCATAAAAGTTTCGATATGTAGTAGTATGGAATGAGGGAACAGTTACTGTTATATATTTCGATAACTTAAGGTATTGTGCTATCACCTTTCATTTACCTATTTTGAAACCACTTCCTTGCATATTTCCAGTGACCTTGGAAGATACAAGTCGTGCATTTTAGATGACGTCTTAACAGATCGTTTTATCATCGGTTTACGCAACGAAAAAATCCAGCAATGTCTATTGAATGATGATAGTTGCAATTTTTGGAAGTGTTGTCAAAAGGCTTTAAATATGGAAGCCTCCGAAAAAGCATCAAAAAACATGCAACCGCATGCACTTCATTCTATATCATCAAACCACAACACGAGCCGCTTTGTTAAAAAACCGACCCACGATTCTAAGCAACAATCGAATCAAAAACGTCAAGTAACTAACCCTAAATGGAGGAAGCCGTCAACGAATAATGTCCAAAGTCAAGTAATAGATAAAAAACGATGCCACAGATTTCGTCGTGATCATCAAGAGATAAATTGTCCAGCCAAGCAGTGGGAATGTTTCTTGTGTGGGAGAATAGGCCATACGTCAGTCGTCTGCTGAAACAATAAGGCAATAAAAGTAATACACAGCGTCAAAGAAGAGCAGCAGAAGCAGTCAGTGTTCAGCGTAGTTAAATTAAATGGAGTCAACATCGAGATGGAGGTGGATACCGGTACTCATAACAAGTACTAAATTAAGTAAACCTATTGTCGGGTACGAAGCTGATATCGTGCTTAAAGACGATCAAACACCGATTTTTCACTCCGCGTATAGTGTGCCGTACAGGTTAAGAGACATTGTAGATAAGGAACTGGAGAGGTTGGTGCATGAAGGGATTCTAGTGGCAGTTAAGCAAACTCGTTGGGCCAGCCCAATTGTGATTGTTCCCAAAGCGGATGGTAACATTCGTTTTTGTGTCGATTGTCGAGTTACCATTAACAAATGTATTGAGACAGTTTACTACAATTTTCCCAAAATTGAAGACATGTTTGCTCAACTCGCAGACTGTAAATTTGTTTGTGTATTAAATCTGACGGGAGCATATCAGCAGTTGCCAGTTTCAGAGAATTCTCGTAAACTTCTTGTTATAAATACTCGTACATTAAATAGGCTTTTCCCTTACACAAGGTTAATTCTTGGAGTTAGTTCGGCCCTAGCTTTTTCTCAGTCAATAATGGATAGGATTTTAACCGATTTAAAATATGTTTTTTTGCTATCTAGACGATATAATTATAGGCGGAGTTGATGAAAAAGATTGTCGTAATAAGTTGTTTGAGGTACTCAGTCGTTTAAGTCGTCATAATGTACGAATAAATTTAGAAAAGTCAAAGTTTTTACAATATTGCGTTAAATACCTAGGTCATTCAATTTCACAAAAAGTAGTTTGTCCTAATGAAGAAAAAGTCAAAGCCATAGTGGAAGCTCCGGCTCCTAAAAATGTTGCCGAGTTGCAATCTTACCTAGGACTTCTTAATTACTATGGTAGGTTTTTGCCAAATTTAGCAACTAGTTTGGCACCGTTGTAGTTTTAATAAAAATTCTGTTTTCGTTTGGTCAAGTTTTTACTCAGAAGCTTTTAAGCAAAGTAAAGAGCTCTTGCTTAATAACAATATTCTTGCTTTGTGTGATCCCAACAAGCCAATTATAGTCGCTACGGATGCCAGTCCCTATGGTGTGGGTGCAGTCTTGTCGCACGAGATTGAAGCTGTTGGAAAACCAGTGCTTTGAGTCAAGCAGAGCGTAATTATTCTCAATTGCACAGAGAAGCTCGTGCTATTGTCTTTGCATTGAAAAAATTCCATAACTATGTTTATGGCCAAGAGTTTACACTTTATGCCGACCATCAAGTCTTAAAGGAAATTTTCAATCCTAAGAAAGGCACAGCTTCAGTAGCAGCAGCTCGTCTTCAAAGGTGGTCGATATTACTTTCCATGTATAAATATAAAATTTCCTACCGTTATAGTTCTCAAATGGGTCACGCAGACGCTCTTTCGCGTCTTCCGCTACCTGAAAGTTCACATGTTGAGAGTCTCCTATTAATTTTTTTCAGTCTGAAGAGCCTTTGATAGATTTTAAAACAGTTTTTGAACATTACAAACATGATACAATACAGCAGTCAGTTCATGAGTCGTTACTGAGAGCATGGTCGAGTCCTATAAGGGAAGAACTAATGCCTGATTATCTCAAGTGGAATAGTTTATCTACGGATAATGGTTGTGTTTTTTATGCCAACCGTATTATAATTCCCAAATGCCTTCGTGATTGAGTTTTAGGCATCCTTCACGATAACCATGCTGGTATTGTTAGTATGAAAAGATTAGCCAGATCATATGTTTGGTGGCCTTCATGTGATAAGGATATTGAAAACAAGTTAAAAGGTTGCGAAGTTTGTGATAAAACTCAGAATGCTAAAAAAGAAGTTGTGACAACATAACAACAATTTGGCCGGAGACTTCATATCCTTTTCAAAAAGTTCATGTCTTTACTTTAAAGGGAAAATGTTTTTAATTTTGGTAGATTCCTACAGTAAATTTTGTGAAATTAAAATTATGAATTCAACAAACGTGGATTCTTTAATAAGGGTTTTTAATGAAAGTTTTTGTAGTATGGTCTTCCCGATAAAATAGTTTCCGATAACGGACCACCATTCAAGTCTTTTGTTTTAAAAAATTATTGTCAGTGTAAAGGAATTCGGTTAGTGCATTCTCCTCCCCGCTTCTAATGGGTTAGCAGAACGCGGTGTACAAAGCGCAAAAAAGTTTTGAAGCATTTTTGTCTAGACTATAGTAACGGATTATCAATTCAAGAACAAATTTTTAAGTATTTACAGCACAGTCACAATACCATATGCTCCTCTACCTCAAAAACGTCATCGGAAATGCTTTTCTCGTATAAACCGAAAATTATTATTTTGGATAGAATTAAGAATGATAATTTAAATTTAATTTATAATTATAGAAATTTCGAATTAGGTATGAATATAAAATGTAAAGATGAAATAGAAAAAAATAATTTTGTTTATAAGGAGGGAGAAGATGTAATGTACCGGCATCATTTCAAAGATTTTTACGATGGATACCTGCTAAAATAGTTAAGATAATAAATAAGCTAACTTATTTAGCAAATATTAAAGATAAAATACGCTTGGTCCATCAAAATCAGTTACATAAAAAACATTTAAAAGATATTGTGTACCTAAATACGAAAACATTGAACTTTAATAAATAAAATTGTGAAATAGAACCTAAGTTGCATCATTTTGAAAAAGAAAAATTTAATGTTGAAAAAGAAATAGTTATCGGAGACTTAAGTTCGCCATTAAGAAGATCTCAAAGAGACAGGAGAAAACATAAGCGCTTTACCTTTTCTGTTTGAGATAAGCCAAAGATTAAAAAATAATTTTGTATGGTACTTTCTATGTGAAGGCTTGAGCAAAAAGGGGGAAAGTTGTTATATATTTCGATAACTTAAGGAATTGTGTTATCACATTTTATTTACCTATTTTCAAACCACTTCCTTACCTATTTTGAGTATGACATTTAAGTCTTTGTTCGCGGCCTTTTTGCTCCAACCTCCAACGAAGTAACTTGGTTAAGAATTAACTTGTTCGTTTTGAAATACACAATAGTTACCATGTACAAAAAGTTTCTACGTAAACTGTAGCTTGAATTTAATCTAATAAAAAAAAGTCTTTAACACTTTATAGCAATACAAATGTCGAACAGGAAGAATTTTTAAGTCACAGTATAAAGTATAACTTGGAGAGTTAGAATAGATTGTACTTTATTCCTATATGTACCACCCCAGCAAGCTATTCCTTATTGTAATCTCGACTGAAAACGCCCATCGTAAATGGTTTTTAACAACTTTGTCGAACATATATTGCGCAAATAGAAGAAGTGTCTGAGCGTACAACGGAAATATTTTTCAAAGAACATCTACGAGTATATGTTTACCGAAGCTCATGTTTGCGTCAATGATAAGGCCTAAATATTTGAACTCGTCGACAATTTCTATCGGAAAACAATCAGGAACAGGCGAAAGGCTAAAAAACATAAATTTGGTTTTCGGGCTTATAACCAAGTTGTGAGCAGCGAACAAACATCTTAAAATACTAAGGTCGGAATTTATCTCGCATAACAGGTCAAGGCGGCTAATTGAGTCATATGAAAAGGCAACATCATCTGCAAAAGCATTTGAAATTAAGTGAAAAAGGGAGTTGATATAAATACGGAATAGAATTGGCTTGGGGCAATTTGAGCATTGGGGCACTATTAAATTAAGGGAGAGAGAAACACTCTTTACTTCATCAACTTTTACCCTTTGTGTTCTATTTGTATGCTAAGACCTAGACCATAGAAGCATGAATCCACGTAAACCTGCTTTTTCAAATTTTCGAAAAAGAATGCCATGTTCGACCATGTCAAAAGCTTTCGAAATATCGATAAATAACCCAAGGTTCGACATGATTCTACCACAAAACTCAAGAAGAGCATCTTCTGTTAAACCTGCCTTTTTGGAAACCGAACTGCGTCGTATGAAAAAATTCGGTCATCTTAAGATAGCTAAGCATTCTAGTTTTAACTAGTTTCTCAAAGATTTTACTTATTGCTGGAAGTAGTGATATTGGCCTATAATTTCTCATTTCTATCGTGGAACCCTTTTTAAAAAGCGGTACGACGTTAGCAAACTTAAGTTCTTCTGGAAAAACAGCTTCTGGAATACACCGATTAATAATATAGGACAGGACATCGATTATAAAGAATGGAACCTTTTTAACTGCAATATTTGAAACTCCATCAGCACTACTCGAGATTGTGTTTTTCAACGTGCCAATAGTTTTTACAAACGCGTTGCAACTAGTGCTCTTGATTTTACCCGTGTAATACCCATCTCAACAATTACCCGGTTACCCGGGTACCCAGGTAATGTGGGTAATACAAAATTTCACGGTTACCCTGTAATGTCAGCTATCGGGTACCCGACAATATCGGGTAAGGGTCACAAATACTCTAATTTAATAAAGTTGGTAATATTCACCTTTTGTGAGAATGGAGAACATATTCCACAGAGACAACTTGACTTGCATGAGCTAAAATTAATTCAAAGTTGCCCTGTAAGATGGAGTAGATCTTATTTAATGTGTTAAAGGTTCTTAGAAAATCGATTGTTAAAATCTTGAAGCCATTCCCAGTTGCAACAACATTACTTTGTGAAGAAAATATAACAATTTCCATTCTACGGCCGATTATATGTGGACTAATTAATAAACAGCTAAAAATAAACATCTGAGATAATGAAAATATTGTCAGCTTCATGGGAATCATGAAAGAAAGCCTGCAGAGCAGGTTCAAAATGAATAGGCAGGAATTCGAAAAAGTTCTCACAGAACAAGTTTCCCCCTTTTTGGATCCAAGACATAAAAACTTGGAAGTTGAGGTTGAAGAAGTGAGAGTAATTTTTAGAAAATATGTGCGGAACTTGGTAGAAAAATCTGTGTCCATCGAGAGTAGAGAAGTTTTAAGTTAAAAATGTAGTTCCACTATTAAAATGGTGGAAAAATAATGCAGAACAATATCCAAACTTGGCATTGCCAAAAAATATTTATAGTGCCAGCGACATCGGTGTCGTCAGAACGTGGTTTCGACACTGCAGGAACCATTGTATTGGTTTGTACAATGTACATGAAATGTCCGATTTTCGCTCAGTCGGAAATATAAAGTTCTCGAGTAAACATTTGTGCCAGAACGTTAAATTTTCCTGTTTTATAAAATAAAGTGGTACGTTTGCTTGCCGTGTGAGAATTTTAGGGTTCGTTACAAGTACTGTTATTTTTTTTCTAGGAATTTTTTACCTTGCTGTCGGCAGTTGAAATTCGAACCCTTTACGAATTTAAAATAGTACACATTGCGTCATTGGCAATGAAAAACATTAATGATGCATTTGAAGATGTAGCGGTAAACGAACGCACTATACGACGTTGGTTTGGAAAGTTTCGTTCGGGAGATGTGAGCCTCGAAAATGAACCACATGGGAAGCCGGAAACGTTTTTTGACGACGATGTTTTAAGTGCAACGGTGGATGTGGACCCAACGAAATCGGTGCGGGAGACTGCACAAAGCATGGGAATATCCCCAATGACAATAAGTCGACACCTTTCTCTCATAGGAAAGAAAAAGAAACTCGATAAGTGGCTACTCCATGAACTGAACGAATCCCACCTGCGCGCCTGGAAATCTGCGCATGGCTTACATTAAGAAACCAAATTGAAACGTTTTTGCACCGGATACTGTATGATAATCGTAAAAGATCTGGGCAGTGTTTGGATTCAGATGAAAAACCAAAATACACCCCCAAGCCCGATCTTCACCCAAAAAAGGTTATGGTGACAATCTGGTGGACCTCGAAAGGACCAATCCACTTTTCATTTCTTCAACCAGGGGAAACGATAAATGCAGCCAAATATTGTGAGAAAATCGACATAATGCATACGAAATTGGCTGAAAAGCAGCCTGCGTTGGCAAATACGCATGGTCCGATCCTGTTGCATGACAATTCTAAACCCCATGCATTACTCCTAAGTTCCGACCACTAAATATATAATAGAAATGTAATAAAATTCATTGTTTCAAATAATTTGTAGACAAAATACAGATGTTTTCCAAATAGAAAAGTTTACTTACTTTGTAATACTCGTGGAATAGTTTGTCTGGTCTTGATATATGAGAAACATGAGAAATAACGCGGGTACCCGAAATATAATGGGTACCCAAAACCTTATAGGTACCCGATACTTTGGTACTCGGGTAATACCCGAAAATATGGGTACCCGGGTATCAAGAGCTCTAGTTGTAACATGTTTGTTCTGGCTGTAATACCAAATTGCAACATGGCCATTGAAAAAGCTGACTTAACTACTTGACTTGACTAGTTAAAGTAACTGTTAAAAGCATCCACAATGACTAGTTTATCAGTCACTAGACAACCATCAACACGAGTAGTAGAAGTTTTACTCTGAACCGATGTTTTATTAAGAATATTATTCACAATTTTCTGTTTATTTTTGATATTTCCTCTAGCGGAGGTGAATTCATCCCGACAAATTGGGATTTATTTTCTAATTATTTTTTACACATTGTTTTAGAATGATTTTTTAAATTCATATGACTAATTGACATAGTTTTTTGATTTTAACTGATACCGGGCTGCATGAGTAAGGAACTGGGTGACCAAATGGAGAAGTTGCAGGTTAGTGTACTCGTATACATGAACGACAATGCAACGTGATTCACTGTAAATTACCAATCGATCTGGGATAATTGACTTAATTGGCTTAATAATGTTTTCGTCATATCAAATGAGCAATTTACCTGAGGTATCAACTTACGAGTATAATGCAAATATTGTATGCATGTATGCTAATGTTTCACAATTTGCGCCCGAAATTCGACTACATTCTAACCTGACCTAATTTGACTTAATTACCCTCCACCAATGGCAGAACAATTGGGCTATATGTAAAGGGGTTTTCAGTTTTGGAGTTTGTTAGAAAAACTGTGGCGACTGATGTCGAGTTTTGCACTGGCTTCTCTAACAGAAACTCTATCAGCAAAAGTCGACACTGACATACTATTGGTTTGGTCAAGATCACTTTAGAATCTCTTACTAGCTGTTATTGCAGCATAAATTGTAATCTATCTGAATTTGTTGTGCACTGTTGCAGTACTTAATTAAGTGTTGCGTAATTAATGTTTAACACCAACGAAGTCACTTCTATTGTAAATGTTTCTCTTCAAATTGTTCGTTGTTTACTTGTACACACTTACAATTTAAATTTCAAATTCAAATCTTTATTTTTTAGAAATATTAAGTACAAATAAAGTAAAGCCTTTTTAGAGTTCTAAAAATATAGTTAAATTGACTAAAATTAAACAGTAAAGGATATATTGGGTTTTCCAATAAGGACTTGACAACTTTTTTCTTAAATAAAACGCAAACCATTCGAGATATTTCAAGAACTTTATTATCGGCTTGAAGTACAATCAAAACATTTATGAATGGAACTCGATTTCGCTCATATGGCCACCGCGGGCACGTTTGCAGCTGTCGATTCGTTGGACCCAATTTTCAACAACTCGGCCACACATTTCGGCCGAAATGGCCGCTATTTCGCGTTCAATGTTGGCTCTGAGCTCTTCCAACGTCGTCGGCGTGTTTGCATAAACCAATGACTTAACGTAGCCCCACAGAAAATAGTCAAACGGCGTTAAATCGCTCGAACGAGGCGGCCAATCGATTGGCCCATTTCTTAAGATAACACGCTCACCATACTTACTCTTCAATAAATCGATTTTAGCGTGTGCTGTGAGGCCTGTGGCACCATCCTGTTGAAATCACATGTCGTCCAAGTCCATATCTTCCAATTCGGGCCAAAAATAATCGGTGATCATGGCGCGATAACGCTGACCATCCACAGTAACGTAACGATCGTTATCGTTGACGAAAAAATATGCAAATCGCACCAAACAGTTATTTTTTGTTAATGAAGTGGTGATTCATGTAGCACATGTGGATTTTCACCCGACCAATAACGCATACTTTGCTTATTGACGAACCCATTGAGCCAAAAATGAGCTTCGTCACTGAAGACGATTTTGCAATGCAATTCATCATCTGGGCGCATCTTCTCCAGAACCCAATCGGAGAACGTACGTCGCTTCAAATGATCCATCGGCTTCAGTTCTTGAGTCAGCTTGATCTTGTATGGGTGTAAACCAAGATCCTTACGCAAAATACGCCATAATGTGGTCTGAGCGATGCCTAAATCTGCCGTAGAATTGACTGATTTGGATCGTTTGCTACGGACGCCTGAACGGCAGCGATATTTTCGACACTTCGACCAACTCTTTGTCTCATTGACACCGCAACATCACACAACGAATATGTAGACTCAAATTTTTGCACTAAACTTGTTATTGCCTGTCTACTAGGGCGAGAATTACGACCGAAAATTGGAGTTAACGCTCTTAAAGTTGTAGTCACCGACTCCGAATTTCGGTAGAAAATTTTTATAATTTGCAGACGTTACTGTTTACAATTTACTGAATAAATTGACAGTGGCAGTTTGATGATTAGTGAAAGAGTGCGTTTACAAATTAAATTCAAAGTTGTCAAGTCCCTATTGGAAAACCCTTTACTATATAAAATTGTGAAGTTAAAGCTAGAATTATAATTTTAAGCATGAGAGTTATTTTAAGTTATAAAAGTATAAGTATATGTTCAAAAAGAAGGAGAGTGAACGGTAGTAATGAGAAAGAAAGAGAACAGATGAAGAAAAAAGTAAAAAATAGAAATGTACTACTGCTGTACAGAGAAATATTTCTTTTCTTCTTAAGTGTTCTGGCAGTGAGTTCCATAGCCGAAGGGTGCTGATGAAGAAGAGTCGAGATGAATTGACATAATTGAAGGGCTGAGTTGTAATATCATAAATTCTAGATGACCCGGCAGATTACAACTTAGTGAACAAACATTGAGGGGATTTCGTATAAATTATTTTGTGCAAGAAGATTCAGTTCCGAGCATTTAAATATTATTGGAGGGTATAACCAAGGATGTTATTTGCAAATGGTGAAACGTGGTCGTATCTGCGCAAGCAATAAACATAGCGCACCATATTGTAAAAGGCAACTTGGAGTTCGGTTCCAGATACTGTGTCAATGTGCAAATATATTGTTTCGGTGTAAAAAATAACAGGTATCAGTAGTGTTTGGATCAAATGAATTTTTGACTTAAGTGGAATGAGGCGAGCATAAACCCAAAGTTGTGCAAATACGACTAACCGTGTGGTTAACTTGGTCGGAACTGTAGAGTCGACAGTTTACTTTAAGACCTGGACACGTAACATTCGAAACGAAAGGGATCTTTGCGTTATTTATTGATAAATAGGGAAAATGTTTTGATTTCATACAGATTTTTAGAAATCTATATTTCCTGTAATTTAGACGGGCTTAAGACAAGTGCATTTTCAAGAGTCCAAAGATATACTGCGTGCTGGTCTTCATTTACCATACAAAAAAGGTCTTCCACTAGGCTTAGGGGCCTTGAGAGGTAGATTTGTAGGTCATCTGCATAAAGACTGTAGGATACATTGTGACAACAGCTAAATATGTCATTAATACATATGCAGAAAAGAATCGGACCTTATATAGAACCCTGCGGAACACCTTAAAGTAGAGATCTAGATTGAGAGCATTTTCCATTACTATAGGTTCTTTGTCTACGGCCAAACAAACAGAATAGCTCGACAAAATTATTACCGCATTGTGACTAAACCAAAAATAATAACGCAATTTTTCGCAAAGTATAATAAGACTGTTAAATGCCCTGATCAAATTCTTGTCTGATATCATCTAAAACCTTCACCATAGCTGTTGCACAGCTAATTATGGGGAAATAAGGCAATTTAGGCAAAGATGAACTGCAATCTGCTTGTCTATTAATTTCTCAAAAACCTTAGACAGAATTGGGAGTATACTTATAGGTCTATAACCAGAGGGTTCTTTTAGATTAGGTCTCTTAGCAACAGGAATAACCCTCGCCATTTTTCATGAATCTGGAAAAGTCGATGAAGTGAATTGGAATCCAATGACATATTTAATTTGGAGAAGTGGTAATGGCGTTTGGACTACCGCCTTGCATTATTGGCCTGACGAAAATGTTTCCAGTTTCTCGAAGTTGGTCTCTCTTTCCATTTGTGATACACTTTCCTCCGCTTATTAATGACATTTCAAATTTTTAATTTTAACTGTTTTGAGTGGTACATTTTTATCAAATAGCTCAACAGCAGTGTTAAGAAAGATAATTTTTCATTAACTCCAGCAATAAACATGCATTGACTCCAACATATTGCATTAGCATTTGTGTGTAGTGTGTGAAGGTTTATGTTCTTATAGTCACTATAAGTGGACGTTGTGGGGGTGGCAGTACGTGAAAAGTAAATGTTAAAAGTCAGAAAAATTAAATTATGGTCTAATATACCGTCAAGGGAAATTTGATCAAAAAGAAGAAAATTTTTTGCATCTGACACAGCCATGAGATCGAGTAAACTTGGAGTCACGTTTGGAGCATACCGAGTTGGGGAGGAATTTGTAATAGCAAGATCATTTTCTGGTATTAGGTCAAGAAGTTGTATCGAAAAGCTATTTTTTATTAACATGTTGGTGTTAAAATCTCCGCACAAAATTATGTGTTCGTAAAGAGCACTGAAGTAGGCTAACGCCGCAAAAAAGGGTAACGGACAAAAAAAATATTTGGCTTTATACGCAAATGAGAGAAGACACTTACTATTTCTATCCATAATTTCTACTATTTTGTACTCAATGAAATGAGCTGTAGACACTGATTCAGCAATTTCTAGACAACGAAGTTTAGATCTATGTAATGCCTCCACCTGTGGTGTTTGCTATGCGATCATTGCGATGTATAATAGTTCTTAGCCCACAATATTGTATGCAAAGTTTTCAAAATTAGGGTCGAATCAGGTTTCGCCAATACACTAGGGAGTCCCTAAAAATGCGTATTAGGTAATCTAGTTTACTTACGTTAAGGCTACGGGCATTGATCAGAGCAATTTTAAACCCCCGATGAGCCCTACTCAATATATTAACAACAGTTCCTACATAGTACATTACAGTACAGTATAAGAAATTAGACAGAAAAGATGATACAAGTAAAAGTGGAAATAAGAATAGACAAAACAAAAAGTAGAAAGTTAAGTACAAACTAATTGTAGGGATTAAATTAAAACGAACAATTAAAATATAATATAAAAAAAAGAAAAAAAATTAAAGAAAATTGTATCCCAAGTTTTATGATTAATTACCAGTTATGTGGCTTTAAGTCATTTGCTGATTTCCGATACATTTTGATCACATCAACCCCGTTGTTATTCTATTGTATTTTACTGTATTGTGTTTTGCATTCCTTCATTTTGGAGTTATAAGTAGCGGGACATTTCCGACATTTCGCCACTTTCTTTCTAAAACACATTTTGTGTTTATTTTAAGTTGCAGTAGTGCGTTTCGTAGTTTGAAATTATTCCTCGTCATTGTGCTGCTCTTTCAATTGTTGATGGGGTGAGATGTTTGGTCTTGTGAAGAGTCCGCATTGAGTACCTCCGTTAGCATTAAAAAAAAAATTGTGGGATATGTGTATTTATAATAATAGTCAATTGGCTATAAAATCGATCGTTCAACTTGGTTCAAAGTGTCCACTATTTCTAAATGGGATGGCCCAACATTTCAAACTCCAGATTTGTTTTAGTCACAGAGTCATTTAGGAAGACTGTCAATCTGAGCTTACTAAAAGTGGCAGAATTTTTGATGCCCACGCCATCTGTAGCGAAGAAAGGAATGCTACTCGCTACATGTATTATAGGTAAAGTTTTGTTAAAACCTGATATTATGATCGACACCAATCGCAAGTGATGGGTTGCATTTGATCTGGAATACACAAAGAGTCTTTTACCCATGAATAGGTAACCTACTCGGCAACATCATAGTCCATTGAATAATAAGACCGTCACTACAACATAACCAAACCTTGTTTCAACGTTATTTTTAAAGAAATACAAGCAACTAGTTTGAAAGTGATGCCCGCAAAATCCACGACACGCCACCACCAAGAGCAGACAAATTCGAAACGATTGTCAATTTCGTCATAGCAGTTCAGAATTTATGTGCGACAATGGAAGCATCTGACCTCGTTTCACATTTGAGCAACCCATCTCTACTCCAGGAGCTAGTGGAGAAACTGCCACCAGCTATCCGTCTCAATTGGGCCATGTACAAGCAAACCCTTGACGGAGGCGTGTGCACACTTTCCCATTTTAGCTCGTGGTTGTACCAAGTAGCTGAGGCTGCAAATAGTGTTATATTGCCGAAACCGCCCACACAGACGGCCACCGGTAAGTCGAATAGCAGATATGGTAGAGAAAGCGGTTTTGTGAATTCCCATTCTGAAGAGACCCGTAATACTGAAAGCGAAGCAACAGAACCACGAGAACATATGTGCTGCATATGTAACGGCGACTGTAAGTCAGTTTCGAAGTGTAAAAAGTTAGAGCGTTCCAGTCATACTTCAAAATGGGCTCAAGTAAGAACTCATCGATTGTGTAGACGTTGTCTTGAGAAACACTGGGGTCGTAGATGTGCAGATGAGTCAATTTGTGGCATAAACAGTTGCCAGTTTAAGCATCACCGCCTGCTGCATAACAGCCATAAAAATCTTCAAGCCTGTGGCACACAAGTTGTCCCGGCCCACCCAAATGTCAACTTTCATCAACAGATTTCCGATTCAACTTTGTTCCCCGTGCTGCCAGTAATCCTATATGGTAACAACGTGCAAATAGAGATCCTTGCCTTCTTCGACGAAGGGTCGTCGTTGATGCTGATAGACGAAGAAGTAGCAAGGCAATTGAATGTCCAGGGTACAGCATCTGCCTTATGTTTGTAGTGGACAGCCGATACACATCGATTCGAGCAAGAATCCAAAGTCATGGATCTAAAGGTCTCTGGCCTATGGTTTAACGACGAGAAATTTCCTCTCAAAGCAGTGCGCACCGTTAAGAGTTTACAGCTACCACCACAAATATAGATTACGAAGAGCTGAAAAAGGGAAATAGGCACCTACGAGGCTTACCGATAAAATCGTTTGCCAAACAGAGTCCTCGGTTACTTATCGGAATTAATAATTGGAAACTGGGACTACCCTTAAAGTACAAAGAGAACAAATTCAAAGATCTTGTTGCTACAAAAACTAGACTCGGTTGGACTTGACGGAAAGTGGGACAACGAAAACAAGTCCGAATCCACAAGCCAGGGCTACAGTTTGCACGCTTGCGAATGCATACCTTGCGATGATGTAAACCTAGAAGGACTAGTTAAACAATTTCTGTACAACGACAACTTAGGTGTATCGGCACCTGGACAGCTTCTACTATCGGCCGACGATGAGCGCGCACTTAAATTATTGCAGGATCTAACTCACAGCAAGGACGGACGTTTTGAAACTGGGCTTCTTTGGAAATATGAGGATATAGATTTGCCTGATAGCCTTCCAATGGCAGTCAAACGTCTTTTAAACCTACAAAAGCGCATGGAACGCGAACCTGAATTGGCCGAAGGCCTCCGGAAACAAATACAACATTACATATTGCAAGGATATGCCCGTAAATTGACACACCAAACGGCTAAGGAGAGAAAACATCGCTCGTGGTATCTTCCCATTTTCCAGAGCAAAATTCAAACAAACCTGGGAAAATAAGAATCGTATGGGATGCCGCCGCTAAGGTGCATGGCATATGTTTAAACTCGGTTCTGCTTAAGGGTCCCGATCAATTAACGTCGCTGGTCTCAGTGCTCTACAAGTTTAGGGAAAGGCCAATAACTCTTTGCGGAGACATAGCGGAGATGTTTCATCAGATTGGTATACGGGAAGAGGACCATCATTACCAATGTTTTCTTTGGAGCATGGACGGAAACCAAGAACCTGACGTCTACGTTATGACAGTAATGACTTTTGGTGCAACCTGCTCTCCCTCTTGTGCTCAGTATGTCAAGAACATAAATGCGGAAGCCTATAGGAAGACACATCCAAAAGCGGTTCAAGCGATCCTCGATAATCATTACGTCGACGACTTACTAGTGAGTGTCAATACAAGCGAAGAAACTATAGAACTGGCTAAAGATATTCGCTCAATTCATAGCCAAGGAGGTTTCCACATTCGAAACTGGGTGTCAAATTCCGAAGTTGTTCTCTGAAGGCTCTGCATTCAGTTCCAACAGACAAGGTGAACTTGAACATTGAGTTAGAACTAAGTACGGAGAAGGTGTTGGGTATGTGGTGGTGTACATCAACGGATTCCTTTATTTTCAAGTTAGCAACAAAACCTCAAGCGGTAGAGTCACTTTCGGAGGCACGCCGTCCAACCAAGCGTGAAGTGCTTAGGGTATTAATGACAATTTTCGATTGATTGCTCACTTTCTCATGTACCTCAAAGTACTGCTACAAGAGATTTGGAGAACTGGATGGGACGAGGAAATCAGAGACGAGCAATATGGAAAATGGTTAAGTTGGATTCATATCTTGCCCGAAATGGAGGAACTGCGCATACCAAGGTGTTACATTACTAGTTTGAGAAGTCAAACTGAGACTCAGCTCCACAGTTTTGTTGACGCCAGCGAGAACGTCTATGCAGCAGTAGCTTTCGCACGATTTTCGGACAGTAAATCTACTGAGGTTGCCTTGATAGGTGCCAAAACACGGGTCCGCCCCCCTCAAGAGCATGTCTATTCCCAGATTGGAACTACAGGCAGCAACACTCGGAGCCTGTTTAAGGAAGTCTATAGTCGAAAACCATTCCATCAAGTTTTCAGAGACGATAGTATGGTCTGATTCAAAAAATGTGCTATGTTGGCTGCTCTCGGATCATCGAAGAAATAAGCAGTTCGTGGCGTTCCGCGTTAGCGAGATCCTGGGACTTACAGAAATTTCCGAATGGAGATGGATCCCAAGCAAGCTAAACGTCGCCGATGACGACACTACGTGGAAGAGCAATGACGTGTTTATCGTATCGAGTCGTTGGATCAAGGGCCGCGCATTTTTAAATCTGTCCTCAAAGGATTGGCCTGCTGAAAATCAGGTACGAGAGGAAACAAACGAAGAATTAAAGGTACTATACATAGGCATCCATCTCAACATCCAAGATGCTGTATTCACACCACAACGTTTCTCCAACTGGGCACGTTTGGTTCGCACCGGTGCATTTGTTTTCCGGTTCATTTGGAAATTATGTGCCAAAGCAAAACAACAGGCGACCACTTCGAATTTTCCAGGACCGAAGAAGCTCGACGCGTCTAGGGCAACTGGACCTCTACAGCAGATAGAACTTCAGGCAGCAGAAAACGCTCTTTTCAAAGAAGTGCAGCTATATACCTACTTAGAAGAAATTCGTTGCTTATCACAAAACAGACCGGTGAGTAAAACAAGCACTATTTATAAACTTTTTCCATATATTGATAGAGATAAGCTAATTCGGGCAAGAGGAAGAGCTGAACTATCAAAAGATGCGAGCGATAGTTTCAAGCGCACAATCATTCTTCCCGGGAATCATGAAACAACCCGCTTACTAATAATGGATTACCACAAACGATACAAACATCAAAATCACGAAACAATACGTGAATACCTTCCAACGATTACTCGGCGTTCTAAATGGTTTGCTCCTGCTAAACCAATTAAGATTGGAGACATCGTTCTTATTGTGGACCCCAACAGTCCTAGAAATTGCTGGCCTAAAGGACATATCGTCGCAACAAAGATCTCAGCCGACGGTCAAGTACGAAGCGCATCGGTTTTGACAATATCTGAATTTTATGAACGGCCTGCCGTAAAACTAGCCGTTATAGCTTAGGAAAGTTAAGTAAAGCCCACTAGTTCCAGTGGTTTTACGGCGGGGATTATTGGCAGTACTTACAGCCAGTTATCAATAAGACAACCAAATGAAATGTCAAGCTCTCTCCTGTCAAAGAAAGCCGCAAGAACTGAACTTACAGAACGTTAAAATAAAACAGTATTAAACTGAAAACGTTAAAATAAAATAGTATTAAACTGAAATTTGAAAATAACTAAAAGTAAATATAAATTTAATATTGTTTGCCTTAATTAATAATTGTAAATTATTACAGGAAATTTGTAACTAAACTGGCGAGAAGTGAAAATAAATAAATTGAATTTAAAAAGGCCATTTCATTTTCTTTGCCGTTCGTTATGAATTCTGAAGCAGTTGCCCCTAAGAGCAACAACAATAGAGACGTCGCACACGGCAGTGTGGATCGTTTCAGGTTCAGTAGGGCGGTGGGGAATCGCGATAAGAGGGATGTCGTTCGGCAGCACCAGCATTTCTGGTGGTAGAATGATGGGGAAGATGTTTCGTCGTCGTGTCCGTCAATTACGGACCAGCCTCACTAATAAGGCAGAGCTGACCAATCTGTTTTCTCTTTGAATAGCTATGGCCAGCTTGCATAGGATTAGGTTAGCATTTAAGAAATATATACATATATCAGTGTATACAAAGGTGTATACTGATATATGTATATGATTGTGTATAACGTCTATGTGTTTATGTGTGTATTGTACATTTAGTTTAGGTAGGCTAAGGTTTATTTTAAGTTAGATATTAAGTTTTTATAAAAAATAAAAAATTACATCTATATGCTAAGTTTTTGTTAACAAATGTTGCAGCAAGATCTAGACAGGTTTTGTACGAGGTGTCAGAAGAATTTTCTTGAGCTTAACGTCAATAAGTGTCAGGCTATAACATATACCCGTAAACGCCTCCCTACTTCACCTCGTTGCTATCTAATCTTTAATCTGCCTGTTCCCTTAGTGAATGAGTTGCGTGATTTCCGTTCTCACATTGATAGTATAATAAAAAAGGTAACTCTGCCCTTGGTTTTATCAAGCGCTGGTCTAAGGAGTTTTCCAATCCTTATGTTACCAAATCTCTTTACATAACCTTTGTTAGGCCTCTTCTTGAATATGCCAGCCAAGTTTGGTCACCCTACTACAGAACTCACATCCTCCGGATAGAAGCTGTTCAACGCAGGTTTTTACGCTTTGCTTTACGTGGTCTTCCCTGGGATGATAGCCAAAACTTACCACCTTACACTGACCGGCTGAAACTTATAAATTTACAACCCCTTTCTATACGCCGAAAAGTTGCCGACATTCTCTTTATTCATAAAATTTTAGTTGGTAATATCGATTGTCCTTCCTTACTTCAACTTATTTCCTTTAACACCAATCCCCGCAATCTTAGGTCTGTGCCACTTTTCCGGCTCAATCTTCACAGAACGAATTACGGACACCTGGAGCCAATGTCTAGGATGCTTCGCGAAGTTAACGATGTTCTGCCTCTCTTCGACTACCATCTCAGCAAACTCTCCCTCAAGAACATATTATTTCCACCTATGCCTCACGTCCTAACTTTCTTTAACCGCTCCCACCCTTTAGTTTTTAAGTGAAAATGTTAGTTATATGTTTGCTTGCAATAAGCTTAATAAATCTGTCCGGGATTGACCCGGGCCGCAAATCAAATCAAATCAAATTCTTAGCCTTAAGTATAGAAAATAAGCTTTCCTAAATAAAATGTAAATGAAGTCGAAAGAAATAGTTATAAGAATTTAGAGTAGCTTAGAGCGCCTGTGTGGGGCCAGTAAGTTAGCATAAGATTGTTAAGTAATTGTAAGCTAGCATTTAAGCATTTTTTGTTAGAATGTAAGAGTTAGTGTTAAGAATATAAAATACATTTAAAACTAAAACTAAACTAATAACCGTGCGACTATTTATTATGCGGATACGTCAAATCACTCCACCATCAACTTAAATAAAAATGTTATACACTTTTGCAACTTTCCAGTTAAATCAACGCTTAAAAAATCATCCATTAAGGATGATTAAAAACAAATATCCGCACACAATCCAGAAAAATAGATTCAATTTAGTTTCATTTTAGATAAATTTGTACACGTGCTATTATTTAGCATCCATCCAGCCGCGACGGTTGAAGTATTTAAAACATAAACATGATGGTAGATTGTGTTCTAAACCAATAAGCAAGCAACTACAGCTTGACAGAATTAATTGTTTTATTATACGAGTATGTATGGATGTATACGTTGACAACAATTCGGCAAGAGTTTGAAATTTGCAGGTATTTCATAGAAACTTAACACAATTGCAGTTTATAAATTCTTGGTAAAAAAGTGAGGTTGGAAGCAGCTCTACAAGGCTTTTCAAATTTAATATATGTTATTTCTGAAATCACCGCTTTTTTCTAGGTCAAAACCAAGCCTCCAGTCGATTGCTTTTTATCTTCAATTGCGTTTTAGTCTTTTACGTATTTTTCGTAGAGCTATGGTAATTTGAAAATTCTCAAAATTGGATGCTTGCTGGATTGCTTACTTGGTTGAACGGATGACAAATCCTTTACCACTTCCTTCGCAGTATAGTGGTGTCCAAGGCACCTGACATCTTTTTTTATTTTTTATTTTTATAAACGGTGTCCAGGTAAGAGCGATAAGACAAAAAAATTAAATAAAACAACAACAGTATGAGGTATACAATAAAATTAATTCTGTGAGGAATCATATGCTTTGGAATGCAAGTATGTGATTGACACAAGTTGAAACTATCTGCATCATTATGTCGACCCATGTAAAAGTAATTTCGAATATTATTTTGCTTATCACAAGCCACGTCATCAAATATAAATATTGAATTTCGTTTTGCTTTAGAAGGTGATATTATTTTACAGTTATTGTTGAAAATCATTTGCAAGATTTTATAATTTGTTTTTAAATTTACATATGCACTTTGGTTGATGCAAAAACTTTGGTTATATGTAAATATTTTCAAATTGTTGTCCATTAGAGTTGAGAAGAATGCTTAATATAACATTTGTTTTTCCACAATTTTATGGTCCCACAGTAATTCCTCGAACACTATCAGAATACAACAAATCATGTTTCCCTTTCTCTTTTTTGTCACCATCAAAGTTTTTAATTTTTATAATATCTGACTGTTTAACGAACGTCATGTTAAGGAATGACACATTTCAAAATAAATCATAAGCTTTTATTAGAGCATCCATCCATAATCATGCAACCTGTTCAAAAGTAATGAGGTACATATAAAATGATTGATTGCAGAGTAAAATCAAATAGTTTGCATTATTGCGATCAAGGATACATACTAGTGAATGCTTTAACTAATTAATTCAAATTCCAATTTAAATTGCATCTATCATCATAAAACTTGTATGGTCCTCAAACTATAGTAAGTTAAAAAAAAAAAACACTTTGACAGAGATGACCGGGGCATCAATCAATTGGGTGAATATACGAACGATTTTTCATATGGTAATAAAAATTTAGCTGGTCGACATGTTGAAGATACAATTTTTGCTGAAAAGGCCTTTCAGAGGGTAAATGCTGAAGATTCTTCAATATCAGAAAAATTAAATCGCTTGCTGGTTACCAATATGGTGAAGGCTAAAACCATGTTTGAAATGGTTGTGAAAAGGAAAAGGCGATGTAATTTATTCAAAAATACTACTCGTATGATAGCGGCTAGAGGAGCTCTTAGTAATTCAAATATGAAAAGGCTTAGCAAAAAACTCCTTAAAAGCTGCAAGAAGAATCATTAAAAATAAAGGAAAGAACATCGACATCCATCGAATAATACTACATACGAGTATTACCAAAAATTGGGGGTATCTTACCATTTTTACCAAAATTTGCTGGACTATCAGTAATCGGATTACTATCTGGATGAACAGTTAATGAATATTACTACCTAATCGTCCCCTCACCAGCATTTTTTTTTTTTTTTTTTTTTTTTTTATTTCACTTAAATTACGTATAAATATAATATAAAAACAAATCCATATAAAATTCAGTACGTTAAGAATTTACAAAGTAAAGTAAGAAAAAAAAAAAAAATAAATCCGGTGGCATTCGATATTTTATCCTGAGTGAGTTCAAATAGTGTTGAATGCCACTTTATAAGGAACAATACAATAAGATGGGGTGGGGTGTTGAACAAAAAATAGAGATAAAAGAAAACAAATTCTAGCAATTTAATTCATTTAACATTATGTCAATATGTTATCACTTCATAAATGATGCAAAATTTATGTAAACAATATACTAATATCAAAAGTTTAAATTAAAAGTTAGATCAAAATATTAGAAGTAAGAGAGTTTAAACTATAATAATCATGAGAGAACAGCCAATTTTTTACGCGCTTTAGAAAACATTTCGACATGTGAACACTTCTGATTTCTTCCGGGAGGACATTAAATAAACGATTACATATAACTGAATAAGAATTTCTATATGCGGTGGTTCGATAGTTTGGCACTTGTAACATATTAAGCGAGTTATTACGTAGGTTATAGTTTGAGATTATACGAAAGTTTCGATTACCAGACTTCATAAAGAATGCTTTTAGAACCTTAAAACAGTATAAGTGACGAACAGGAAGAATCCCTAATTGACAAAACAATGGAAAACTAGGATGCCTACCAGGTTTACGACAAATCTTTCGGACAACATTCTTTTGCAAGAATAGCAAAGGCTGAATTTTGTTTTGATAGCCACCTCCCCAGCAATTTATACCGTATTGCAGCTTAGAATTAAAAAGTGCATAATAAATTGTGGTTAGAAGCTTCGTTGAACATGTATTACGGAGGTAATAAAAATGCCTAAGTGTGGAGATAAAGTACTTCTTCAATGCAGTAGCGTGAGATGAAAATTTCATATTAGAGTCAAGTAAGAGTCCTAGGTACATAAATTCGTCAACATTCTCTATCAAAAAACAATCATCACTACAATTTTCACTAGCACAAAATAATTGACCAAACACACTGGTTGCACATTTACATTGATACAATTTAAATTGTTTGCAATTCGGTGCATGAAAATATACATCCGGTTTTGGATGAATGGACGGAGATAAATTAAAGAACATTAATTTAGTCTTAGGACTTATAACAAGTTTGTGTTCAGCGAATAATATGATTGATATGATTAATTTCTATCGAAACGACTGAGGATATCTTCATCCGCTTTCGATAAAGTGTATGCTTCAGGGGAATAAAGTAGGACTGGGATGATCAAGGACTTATATAGAGCCTCTTCAATTTCTCAGTATAGGGTTTTCCCACTCAATCGCCTTCTAACCCAAAGAAAGGGCGGTTAGACAGAGTGAAACCTTGTTTTATTTCTTCTGAGGTATTTTTGGCACAATTTATAGCAGAGCCAAGATAGACAAAGTCCCTTCCTAACTTGAAATTATAGCTGTCGATTGTGACTTTCTGTCCAATTCGTCGATGTTGTGTGTTCGTTTCTATTGACAACATATACTTGGTTTTGTCCTCATTTACCGCTAAATTCATTTTGGCAGCTTTCGTTTCAATACTAGCGAACGAACCGCTAACAGCCTGCTTAGTTTTCCCAATTATGTCGATATCATCGGCATACGCTAGTATCATATTTTCACGAATTTTTAAAGATTGTGCCTCAAGTGTTCGCTTGTATGTTCCGCACAAGTCTTTTAAGTATGACATTGGATATGATATTAAACGCGTCACCTAAAACATTTTTTGACATCGACTTAACTGAGAGTCGTTACCGACTTTGGCGGAACAGCGAACATTCTCAATCGTCATTCTGCACAGATGGACGAGTTTGGCAGGTGTTAAAGCTCACAATTGTGATATGATTACATATGCACATCATACGAGTTCACGTAAAAAATAAATAAAACAAATTTCAATGCCACCTTGAATTGAATATCTTCGGGGTTCATTCGCTTTAAAGAAATGTAAATTCAGCATTATTGAATATTGTTTGTGAACTATCATTTTGCAACTTAGCATTTATTGTTTGTAAAGTATGAATTGTAGACTAAGCATTTATTGAATTTCCGTTAGTATAAATAAGAGGAATAAAATAAAGTAAGCGCAGAAGCTTATAAACAGTTTCACAAGACTTTTTTCTCTTCAAGTGAGTCTGCTTGGAGGACTGTTTCTGCTTTTCAATACAATCGATACAAGAATCGACTTGTATAATTACCATCGCTAGATCTAGGTTCATGCACCTATGATCCCAAATATCAAAGCTTGGATAAAATAATCCAATTTTTCAACAGCAGGGATGCCAAAACTAGAGACGACTCTATATGGCTCGCCTCTATAAATGCTATCATATGTGATCTTAAATTGGTTGAAAAGGTGTTGGGAATCGATTTGGACTTCTTGAGTTTTTTTCTGGGAAGAGTGTGAAGATTTGGTCGGTTGTGTAATTTCCTGGTCTGAAATCGCACTGATATGGGCCAATCAGGTAGTTGGCGAAGGATTTCAGACTTTCGCATAATATGGCTGATAAAATCTTGTATGCGATACTGAGGAGATTTATGATATACTCGTATCTCTATAGTTGGTATAGTATAGCAGTTGAGAAAATCTCCTTTTTTGTGGATCGCGCAAACGATACTGTGATTCCAATTATCAGGCATACATATCTGAGGAATGAGTTAGGGTATGCTCTTCTTTGAATAACTTGGGCGGTAAGCCGTCAGGTCCCGCTGCTTTGTTGGATTTCAGTTTAGATAGTGCAATCCTTACTTAATTTTCGTCAGGTGGACGGAAATTTTCGCTATCATCGTCTAAGTTGAATGGTCTGTTCTGCCTGACAGCGATCTCGCTGGGCTTTTTCGCCGTTATACAGTCTGCAGAAAGAGTTTTTCCATATTCTCAGAATTGACTGGGATTGTACTACAAGGTAGTGAACCGAGGCAATCTCGGTTTCCAGGAACATACGGACTTCGTTACCACCATATTTCGTCCCAATAAGTTTAACTCCGTTGCCACACTTGGTCTCCGGTAGATAGCAGTCAGTACCTCTGCGAGTTGCTCGGCTACGCGTGACCTGTTCAGGGTTCGAACATAACACGTGCAGATCCGAAGGTTGTTGCACTTTAAATGTACTGTTTGAGAACTTCCGTATGGGTTTGTGAGCCCTATGACGGCGTAGGATAGTATTACGCTACTGTCCGAACATGGCCTTGCCATTTTGCTATGAGTAAGGGTTTACTCGTACAGTTACCGGGGATCACCACTCCGAGGTAGGACAAGCATTCTTGACTGTTGCGCTGCTGGCCCAATCCAAGATATAGGACAGTCAACAGTGTCCTGAAAAATCTCCACCCATTTAGAAATTAGATATGTACTTGATAAACTTATTTTGCTTTTCTCATATCACGCTTAAAATTCTTTCAGATTGATATTCACGATTTCCTAAGCACTTAATGATTAGTGCTTTCTTTTCAAAGTCGCTAGTGCAGCGAATTTTTAATTGTTTTATCTTCATCAATTTCTGCTCCAATCCCAAAAATAACCAGATTTTTTTTTGGATTTTTTTTTTTAATTTTAATTTAAAAATAGTAAATTTTCATATGGCTTCGATATCAATACATGATCAAAAAATACCCCCTTCTTCCCGCTCAACAACATATACATTTCTAACAACAAACATTCTCAATTAATACCCATTCCATTATCCATACAGAAACCATTCCACGACTACATCATCTACTGATAACAAACCCATTCAACTACTAAGTCTGACTTGGGTGACCAATGACTTCCGCTCTGACGCAAAAATGAGTTTGACCCTTCCCAAATACACTACTGTCATGGTTGGATTGGTATAACTTGTTTAAATATGTGTCCCAGTAACATTTTTATGGTATTCATGTATTTCTTTTCATCATCGAACATCACGTAGACGGATTTGTTCTCCTTGAAACATGAGAAACATTTTATTGTTTCCTCTGACTCTTTTGTTTTTCGCAATCGAAGTTGCGACTTATAAGGAAAATTCAGTAAGATCACAGTTTCGATGGAACTAATTTTTCATATTTTTTCTTTTTTTTTTGCTTTCTCAGCTTAGTGCCAAGATTTTGAATCTCAAATGCGTCGCCAATCCGGATCTTCTAGCCAATGTGACTTGCAAGCTAAAACCTATTAACCGGCAAAAGGCGGTTATCATCATAGACGCGGATGTAGTGGGCCTAATACGAAACATCACGGTAAGTTTTTATAACCTTAAATCAATGTCCTTTTCAATTTCCTTTTGACTATGGTTTTAGGGTCATTTTCAAGTTTTTAAACTGAATGATGCGAATCAGTTTCATCCGTTTCTCTTGAACATAACCGCGGATATCTGCCACATCCTTCGTACCGGTAGAGGAAATGCATATACAAAGGTGGCAATCAAGATAATCTCACAATCCAGTAACATCAACCACGCCTGTCCGTTTTCTGTTTGTACAATTTGCATAGGCATTATATTATCTAGATACATGTACAGCCTTCAATTGCAGGGACATATAGTTGTTCGTGATCTAAACATGGATCCAAGTGTTATACCTTTTTCCTTTCCAACTGGAAAGTACAAGTTTAAATTGACAATTTATGAAGGACGGCCAATGGTGCTTATTGGATCTGGTGAAGCGAATGTTTTGGTATTGGAGAATAAAATCACAGAACGAAGGAAATCCAAAACGTGAAGTATAGAAACTGAACAAGAAAAAAATGTTATCTCCAACCGTACGTTATCGTAATCCGAACTATGAAAGTTTGAGGTGACTTAATGTGAATTTAATTGAAAATAATTGATTTTAATAGTTTAGAACTCTTTATTTATTCGTAGGTTAAAAGAGTGAAACCAAAAATATGATTTATTTGCTTCGAATTGTTTTCTAAATTAATGTAGCTTTTCTAAATTAAGTTATGATTTTTAATGAACTTGCCAAATTCATAAAGTAAACTTTTACCTTGTTGATTGAAGGCAGCCCATTTCAATCAAAATAATCGGCGATACTTTCGGCAAGTGGTAAAAGTGAACATAATTTAGATAGATTGTATCTTGTATCACTTTGCGGATTCCTTTAATCCTCTTACTTATTTTCTTATTTACTTAGATGACACCTGTTGCAAGCCGGAATCTTATTCTTATAATAAGAAAAATCCTCTGAACCAACCCTACGTTGCCTAGTTCTTGGACGACCTCAAGTGCTGATTCACTCAACCTGCTACTGGGCGCTCACTTTCCAGGTAGCTACCTATTCGCGGCCGGTAAAAATCTTAGAAGGGCCACTGCTGCCGCTACTAAAATTCACCGTTTGATTACAAGAGACAAGCTACTGGGCGCTGCTTAGGTTCAAACCGTAAAAGTTTGCTGGACCAGACGGTATAATGCTTGGCGAGTTGCAAATGCCCTCAGCTATCATTTTGTCTAAGGCTCAATATGCATAACAGTCGGTGGGAAAGCTCTACACACATATGCTAGCTACATCGAACAATCCCTACATTACAAAGAGTACACAATGGTCAGATTTCTGAGCATCAAAACTTTTTTTTTCTTCTTCTTCTTTCCTTAAACTTAGGAAGGAAGAAAAGAGAGGTGCCGATGTACATTGGATAAAACAAAATGAGACAGGAGATATTACGTCCGTGTTTGAGGGTTTCAATTGATTAACTGTTATTAGTATCACTTATGAGTTTTATCGCATGGTTTTGAATCCTATCTAGCAAGTGCAAAGATGTTTTAGGGGTACCTGACTAAATGTGGGCATTATTTTAGGCACTGTCTGCTCGGACTGTGGATGGCTCATTCGTGGTGTAGATCAGTCTTATGTTAAATAGCAGTGTTATCAACTCTAAGCTGGTTTGGGCTTCTGCTAAAAGATGTGTTAGTAGAGGTGCGCCACAAAGCGGTGTCCTTTCACCCCTTCTCTGGAACTTAGTGGTCAATGAACTACTGATATACCTGGAAGCAGGTAGTAGCAGAGTGGTTGCCTATACGGATGACGTTACTATAGCCGTCGCTGGAAAACATCTCAACACCATTAAAGAAATTTTGTGGATTGGGAGTAAGCCCCACAAATATGATCTTCTCCTCTTTCTTAGGAAATATAAAATTCCAAATATACATACATATACTCTGCCTCAGTCAACTTAGTTCTGTTTTTGACAGGAAACTAAACTAGAAACCTAATATTCAAGAAAGAATAAATTGCAAAAAAATGCATCCTTCCGGATAGTCAGGCTGCTTCCAAATCCTTGGATTCAGTATCACCAAATCTTAATACTGTCGTTGACTGCCGATCATCACAAATGGAGATAGCAGAATAGATCATCACCCACTTATGTTGGGTGCCGGGCCAAAGTGATATTCCAGTGAATTATAGGACTGATGAACTCACCAAAATTATAACTATTCTACCCATCCTACCTGAAAGAGGTATCATCGGGCATTATCGGCATACCAATCGCTACATGCAAACTAGAATTAAATCTGAATGTCATTAGAATAACAAACCTTGGGTGGACTGTAGGATCAACATGTCAAGCGACCAAATAAATCTGGCCAAAACTAGCTCTGAATAGCTCTAAAGGTTTGATCTTTCTAAATAGTAAACATGTCAGTGCCATAATGGGTGTCACCACTAGACACTGTCTCATAGACAATCGTGCAAAAAGTCTTGACGTTTTCACAAACTACTTCTGTAGAAGTTGCATAGACGAGGAGAAGGAGGAGATGATCCTCCACCTACTCTGTATATGTTCGGCTCCATCCAAAAGAAGCAATCTCCACTTAGGAGATTTCTTTGACAGTGGCTCAATCGATATAAACATAATAGACGTTAATAGTATCCTACGCTTAGTACAATACAATAAGAAGCTCAAATTAGTTCTAAGGGTGGAGGATGGCAGATCTACGTTGCATCACAAATAGACCTAAGTAGGTTGGTTTTTCCAACAGCCACTGTAACTTAATATAACTTAAACTAGATCGTGCTACAGTCAGGGCCTCAGTTAACATGCCTCTCCAGCTAACGCGGTTTATTATCAGCTGTCAACAGCTGCGAGCACGAAGTTGGCTAAG
The DNA here is from genome assembly GCA_949129095.1 of Volucella bombylans. NCBI lineage: Eukaryota > Metazoa > Arthropoda > Insecta > Diptera > Syrphidae > Volucella > Volucella bombylans. Next base: position 105,490,946 of record OX422143.1, on the reverse strand, counting down.
GTCGCTTTCCAATTGTGTACGCCTGTTGTCCATGTGAAAGTGACCTAGTCATCTAAGCCGGATTATTCGAACTTATCTGACGAGGACTGTTGAAACATGCCCTCCATTCGATATTGATGCAAACGGGACCGAAGATTACCTGAAAAACTTTTCTCTGGAAGCGCTCGAAAGCATTTCCAAGGCATGGCCTTGTTTAAGTCCTCTTCTGATATTGTGGGTCTCGGTTTTGTCATTAAGCATGTTTGAAATAATGAAGAGATAGTGGAACTCTTTGGACTTGGATGTCTGACCAATGGAGAGAAAGTTTTCCTACCCCACTAAGCCATAGAGACAGTTCGAGATAGTCGACAAAGCAATATAATTCAATTATGCGGCTTTATGGGAGGTAAATCGCAAATGACGGGGTTGAAAGTTTGCCGATAGTGATGGAAAGCATTGCAAATCGATTATGTTAAAATAAAAGTCAAATGCGCAGTGGGTTTTCGATTAATTCAGCACATTAGTCAGACAAGAACGATTTCTCTTCTTATCGCCGATGATAACGCTGCTTTAAGCAACGACGGGACAGCCCTTTAGGCAATTCTTAATAATTAGATTAAGGCGCTAAATGAAAATGTTACGAATGTCTGCGGGTGTAATAGAACTTTGGCTGAACGAGTCGTTGAAAACTACGAAAGGCCAAATAATTGGATTTTGGCCGCATTAACGTGGTGACTCAAAATAGACCGGTTCTAGATCCGTTTAGCAGCAGCAATCCAAATATGTGGACTTTGCTAGTTTCAAGTCGCCTGGCACCGATAACATATAGTATGTACGAGTATATCCAGTAAATTATACTACAAAAAAAAATGTTGAGATCAGTTGCTGGAAAGAGAATATTGTCTACTAGCCTGGCACTTTCCGTGGCTTCCCAATCGAACTTTTCGGCGTTTAATCCTAACCGCTCATGAAAGACATTCTTTTTTTAGGCAACTAAAATCTTATGAGATGAATGTTTGCCTAAAATATAACAATAAGTCAATTTACATTAATAATAATTTAGTCTTCCCATTAAAAGTTGGATGCCACTGAGCCCAAATGCAGTTTTCCGAAAAACTTAACACGTGCTCCAGCATTTAAAGAGTTGTCATACCCTCTCGAGTGTTAAGTTCTTAAAAAAAAAATACCGAACCTCTGGCGAACAGTCAGAAGAGCCTTTATACCGAAAATCTGAAAAGAGGACTACACCCTCGCCAAGAGTTTTAGACCCATCGGTTTATGGTCGAAACTCGTCTGCGCAAAACTGTTTTGCGAATTCAAACTCCAATGCATGCACTATACAATTACAAACGCGGAAGATCCATCGATCTGCTTCAAAATCTGGTGGACAAAATTGAAGGTACACTCAACCAGTCCGGGTTGGGCATTTTCATCGGCATTGAGGGTGCTTCGACTTCTGGCTAAATTTGCAACCCGTCCAGGAAAGATGCCATAGATTAATCACCAGTTTTGTGGATAAGAATTTTTCTGTATAGGACCCCCTGATGGCGGGGCTTAACAAGGGTTGCCCACTTCCTTTTTCTACTTCTATGGTGGATGTTGGCTGATTTACTACATATTGCTCTTACGAGTAATATAATAGTTCTAAGTTCTATGCTCTGGCATATGTGTAGATGATAATTCAGTATTTTGTGGCCTGCGTCTGTTTGCTTCAAAAGACAGAACGTTCAGTTAATCTTCTTTAAACTGAAGTTGTTTTCTTCACGAGATGAAGCAAGTTGGCTAGTCTGACTAATCTAATGCTTAAAGGAGTCACCATTCGGTTCTCCAACGAATCTAAGTATTAAGCTATCAACCTGGATAAAAAACTTCCATTGTGAATGATTTTATACTTATCCAAAGTCTTCAGGTGCTGTGATGTAATGATGGTAAGTCTCTAATATGTAGCTGGTGATAATGTGCAGTGTATATAATTAAATGCAAAACTATTCCCACATTTATCTACGTTATAAAACTACTTTATTTAATCTACTCGTATAATAAATAGTATGTACAAGTAAATAGACCAGATGGATAGACCACAATGATAACAATATGAGTAAATAACAAATGAATAATTGAGTAAAAATTGAATTCGAGTGAAATAGAGATGGACTTGAGTGAAGGGGATATTGTTTAATATTTTATGATGATGATGATGATTTGATGATTTCTAAACATCCAGCCCCCCCTGAAAGCCTTGGGTTTCAGAATTAGGTAAAGGGGCGACCTTGGTTATTGGTCGGGTATAATCTCCAAAACTAGTGCGAATAGTCACGACTCTGCAAACGAATTGATCAAGGGCTAGTAGAAAAATATTAGATGATAGATCTCAGACGAGCTTCAAGTGTAGCCTTTGTCACGAAGCAAATCTTGGGTTCCTTCCTCTGTTGACGCGTATCATAATAGGACCTGCATAGTCGCATCCGATTCTACTAAAGGGCCGTGAATATCGAGCCCGTTCAACTGGTTGGCTTCCCATTAGTTTACTTGATGTAATTTGACGTTGGCGAAAGCATAAAACGCAACTGTGTACTACCTTCCTCGCGAGGTTTCTGCAACCAAGGATAAAATAGTTCTGTCTTACTAACGCAAATAAGTGTGACACACCAGCATGAAGGTTTTTTTTGTGGGTATATTCTACTATAAGTCTTACAGTAGGGTGAGCTTTATACAACAAAATGGGATATTTTTTGCGAAGGAGTTGTTTAAACGACCGCCGACGCACAGAACACCGTACGAATCTATAAATAGGGCTAGGTTGTAAAGTCTATTTTTTGGTGGCAATTCTTTTTTATTTCTTAAAGTCATGATTTCATTGTGAAATACTGCCAATTAAGAAATCTTGAATAAATGGGGTTTAGCGAAAGATAACTCTTCGAGGGATAGGCTATTTACATTTCGATTGCTTACTGCAACACAGCAGTTTTTAATAAAGCGTATTACATAAGCTAGAACGCGAACAGATTTTAACCAACTTGAATATTTGAATAAAGGGGTTTCGAATGTATACATGAAGTTGTATTTGAAATAAATGCATTAGAATTTAATGTGCTTCTTTCTTCTAATTGTATAGAATCAAATTCCTTATTGTATGTTGAAGGTTTCCACTGGTTGTTTTCTTTCCAAAGCCATTGCGGCCCCTTCCACCAAATACTTGTATCCGCTATTGTAGATGGCAGCATTCCACGCGTAGCTGCATCAGCAGGATTTGACGCCGATCGAACATGATTCCACTTGCTGGCAGGGATTGAGCTAAGAATTTCTGATATCCTATTTCCAATAAAAACAGACTATTTTTTGGGCGAAGCTGAAAGCCAGTGGAGCACAATAGTGGAATCTGTCCAAGCAAATATTTTGATGTTTGGTTCTTGCAACGCTGATTTTATTTTATTCAAGAGACGAGTTAAAAGTACGGCTCCACAAAGCTCTAGTCTCGGTAGCGGCAGTATCTTAAGCGGAGCAGCCCTCGTTTTCGCTGCAACTAGGCTAACCGATATGAAGTTGTCTTCGATAAAGCTTCTACAGTAAACAACAGCGGAATATGCGTCAAGTGAAGCATCACAAATGCCACGAAACTCCCAGTTTGGTTTATTATACATCATTAGTCTAGGAATGGCAATAGATTCGACAAGATGAAGTTGATTCCTTATAGCGTGCCATTTTTCCGATATATTTGTTGGTACTTCTTCATCCCATTTCAACTGTTTTCTCCACAGTTCCTGAAATAAAATTTTAATGGCGACTACAACAGGAGAGAGAAAGCCTAGAGGATCGAATATTCTTGATGCCTCAGACAAGGTACGCCATTTTGTACAGACCTCTGAAGAACTTATCTTAACTTTGTACAAGAAGCAGTCTCGCGACGGACACCAGCGTAGACCAAGCATTTTAACTGTGTTTGACTCCTCAAAGTCGATTGGAGAAAGTTCCCGTTGATCTTCTGATAGCGACATAAGAAGTGGCCAACAATTTTTTGTCCACTTACGTAGATTGAAGCCTGCAGTATTTAACAGCTCGGTAAGTTCCTTATGATGGCCCATAACGTCTTCAACTGAATCTGCACCTGTAATTAGATCATCGACGTAAAAATCATTAAAAATAGTAGCGGACGCACGTGGATGGGTGGTGGAGGAGTCGATGGCGAGTTGTTTCAGAACGCGAACAGCTAAAAATGGAGCTGATGAAGTTCCATATTCTTTGAATTTTTTTGAAAATCTGTATGGCTTGGTTTGACCCATATCTGCCGATACATCTTTTCAATGTCGCCTTTTATTAAGAACGAGTGTCGACGAGATCTCAAACAAATCGAAAATATATCCCGTTGTATGGTAAGGTTTCATTTAAAGACACAGAATTAGTAGATTTCGCGGATGCATCAAACACTACTCTAAGTTTGGTCATTGAACTTTCGCCCTTAAATACTGGATGGTGAGGCAGATAGTAAAGAAGTTGCTCTGAAGATCGAGATATCTGATGTTGCGGAATTTCCTCCATGTGGCCAAGCTTAATGTATTCCCGCATAAATGACGCGTAATGAATTTTAAGTGTATTGTCTAAATTAAGTCGGCGTTCGAGAGAGTGGAAGCGAGTTAAAGCTGTGTCTAAGGTGTTTCCGAAATTAAGTTGTACAGTTGGCTTGAATGGTAACTGTACTTCATATTTGCCATCTGGCCGACGAGTATAGGTTTTAATGCAGTTAGTTTCAGAAAGTTTTTCTTCTACAGATAGTGGTGGTTCATTGGGTATCTCCTCCTGTTTCCAAAAGCGCTCTAATTGAAAACTAACTTCTTAGTCCAGATGTGTACAGTTTGTTTTCAACTCTGTTCCTAACGGCGAAATGCTTGCTGTTCGACCTGCTATTATCCATCCAAAGATAGTAGGAATCGCGCTAATACCATTTTTAGTAAGTGCTTTGGATGCTCCCGTTATTACATGTATGAACTTATTGGCACCCAGCAACATATCAATGGAACCGGGAAAGTAAAAAAGGGGGTCAGCTAAGTCAGAAGGTAAAGTTTCGTTAGGTAAGCAATTTAAAACAAAGGGTAGTAGAGATGAGGAGATTTTCGAGAGTACGTAACAATTAGTTTCGACGGATTCCGAGCTGAAGTGAGAATATATATTAAGATTAACTACTCCGTTTGTTACTCCATCTGATTTTGATGTAGTACCTATTATTATAATTCGAGCTCGTTTTCTTTGAAGTCCCTAGCATTGAGCCACTTGCTTAGTTACAAACGAAACCTGGGACCCCGGATTGAGAAGAATGCGAAAGGTATGAGTATGATAGACTCATTGGTTATCCTTAGTCCGAACTAAGGCAGAATTGGTAGAATTGTGACATGATGGCGATTGGATTCAAGAGCTTGATTTGCGATGAAACTGTGTTCGGAAGAAGGATTCGAAATGTTAACATTTGATGTAACCGAAATGTTCGATACCGTGTGCGAGTTGAATTGCGAAGGATGATGTCGAGAGTTACATTGTCTACAACGGAAGTTGGATCGACGACTTGAATTCTGGATAGTTTGGAAGTATGTGATTTTCCTTGCATTTAGGACAACTACCTGGAGACTCAACTAGGTGGGTACGTATGACACTCGAATCTTTATTACTTTTTTGACATGACCGAGAAAATGAAATGCATGACTCAAGACAATCGCAGCGTGTTTGCAGAAACTCCATGAATTCGTCGATGGTACAATCATCACTTGTGCCTACTTCTTCAGCCCAAGCCTGTTTAGATTCATGATCCAATTTTTGAATGAGGAGGTAGATTAGCCAAGGATCACGACTGATGGACTCTAAAGCGTTAAGTCCTCTAATGGCTTCATCTGCTCCATCAACGACCTTTCGAAGCATGTGAACGCTAGCGCTAGCATACGTGGGTAAATGCAAAAATGAATGAATAAATGATTGCACGATCATATTCTTCTGATTAAACCGTCTTTCCAAACGATCCCAGGCTTCGACGTAATTTTGCTCCGAGCACGGAATGTGTTTTATTAGATTCGCGGCATCTCCCCGAAGAAACGATTTCAAATAATGCAACTTTTGAGTACGTGTGAACCGGTGAAAATGTCGCGAAATGCTGGCCAGTCCTTATAATCACCTGTGAATATGGGAACGGTAATTTGGGGCAAATTAACGGCCTTAGATGTGGGTGAATGAGAAATATTTTTGGAAGAGTCGGAATCTTGGAAATCATTATTCTGGTTCACCTTTGAACTTTCTTTTAAACGAAGAATTGCGTTAGAAATCGCGGCGTGTGCATCGAAATATTTCGTTTCGTATTCAGTAAACTCAGGCTTCTTATCTACGTAATCGGTTTGTCTATAAATTCTAAAAGGGCATTTTGCAACTCGACAAATTCAACCCAGGCTTCATCAAGTGTTTTAAGGCGAAAGTCTAGGGTTGCAAGTGTGATGGTTTCGTCAATTGAATTTGCAAATGTTGCTAAAAGTGTAATGCAACCCTTAACGCGACCACGTTTAGCAATTATTTTGTTCATATTCAATCACGGTGTTAATTGAAATTGAATTAAAAAAGTTCAAATAAATGTTCGAAACTGTACGGATGTTAGATTGTCCCGTTTGAATATAAAACGCATGATTTAATTGCACTATGGAATTTCGGACCTGTATATATGGATATGTAAATGTGTATCTGATGTAAGAGAAAACGTACCGCGTGGTTTCAACGTGATTGATTTTTATATAATGATATACGAGTATGTATCTTTATGTACGAGTTCAAGGAAAGAAATCAATATTCATGCACAATTTTTAAATAAGTATTTAACATTAAACTTTTCATGTTTTAATATGTATAAGTATTTAATATAAGTTTTCAAATACATAATATACATGTGTACATATGTATGTATGTTTTTTCCACTTTGCCACACACTGTTATAAAATGAATATTATATGCATTAAATAAATATTTTATCCAATTTACATTCATGGATTTAGAACTAGCTCATAAAATTTCATTATCCAGTTTCTTGAAGGACCAAAAAGATGTTTGTGAACGAAAGTATAATATGTATGTTTTATGGTCGAAATATGTCTGTTTGTTAAATGTGTATGGATGTTGAAATGAATGATTTTATACTTATCCAAAGTCTTCAGGTGATGTAATGATGGTAAGTCTCTAATATGTAGCTGGTGATAATGTGCATTGTATATAATCAAATGCAAAACCATTCCCACATTTATTTACGTTATAAAATTACTTTATTTAATCTACTCGTATAATAAATAGTATGTACTAGTAAACAGACCACATGGATCAAGCAAGAAGTTTGGTTTGTTTGGCCAACCGATCTCGTTGGCAGTTTAACAGCGAATCAATGTTTTTATAACAAAGTGATTAGAGCAAATGATAACAATATGAGTAAATGACAAATGAATAATTGAGCAAAAATTGAGTTCGAGTGAAATAGAGATGGACTTCAGTGAAGGGGATATTGTTGAATATTTTATGATGATGATGATGATTTGATGATTTCTAAACACTTTGACTAAACATGTTACGTCGAGAACGGCCTATTTCGGCTGCATTGAAACTTTCCGTAGCAGGACGGGGTCTTTGTTAAATGTACTAACGAATCTGCATCTCTTTGATAAATACAAAGGAGTTAGTATTCAGTACAAGACGCACAAGGGTTTTGATGACCTTGCCGACTGTCTTTTGACCCTGGTCTTATGGATGTCTTGTCTGATGCCAGAACTCCTCTTGCCAAAAAAATATTAAATCACCTTTACCCGTGCCCAGGAATATTTTCACAATCCAAAACTGCAAAAGGAACGTAGTCGGGTTTTCATGGACGGTTAAAAGACTGATTTAGGATGCGGCGTTAGTTTCTTTTTTGAAAGACGACAACGATCGATTAAATGCGTCTTTCTTTAAAGTGGAATGAGCTATCCTCGGTAGAAATAGATACATTTTCCGAATCTGGATCGAGGATTTTAGCAAAACAAAAGGAAATAGGTTTCGAGGGTATTTAAGCTGAACTTTTCTAAGTGATATTTCAGCAGTAAAAGAATGAAAATTCTGCTTAATAGAATATAAGAACTAAGGTAACCTTAAGATAATACGGGTACTAAGTTTTTTTTTTTAACCACATAAAGGACATGTGTAAATAAATGCCACGAAAATGCTAAATCTTAGCAATTACCGGCTCTAAAGCAATTAAGATGCGACTTCAAAAATTCTGCTAAAAATAAAAGAGAACTGACCAAAATGGCAAGAAGTGGGAAATATCTTCAGGATAAACCCGTCATAATTGCTAGGTGCATACTTACTTCGAAAAAATATAAAAATTTAGGTTTGAGTCTGTTATTTTTTCAGAATTTAATGTGTATAGGACAAAAGACAACACTTGCTACCTGGTCGATATTGGTAACGAACTCATCAAAGTCCTTTTGAAATGATTTTAACGACAAGCTTTGCTTTCCTAAGACTACTGATTGCTAATATTTAAAAAAAAAATTATATTCAGCCAGAAACTTAAACCTGTGTACATCAGACCATCTGTGTATGAATAATGTACTGGTAAATCTTTCAAATCGCCTTTTACGCATAAGAGGATTTCCTTTCGGCTTCCTTCCGAATGACATATTTCTCTTTCCAGCATTATTAGATACATTCGCATAGAATTCCCAGGATTTTCAATTCGATAGAACGAAATTGTATGGAGATTTTCTAGAGAACCATATGTGATAGAAGAAAATACTTATTTTATTCGCATCTTCGATTCTTATTGTAGTTCTTCCATATTTTAAGGTAGGGAAATCGAATACCGCATACCCAATTTATACTGGAGCATCGTATTGTGACAGCCGGAAATGTTTCTATAGAATCTTTTCAAGTAAATTTTAATTCAAGTCCAATTATTTGTTTTAGAAGTTGAATATGATTTCATAATGCTCTCTATCAGAGAATCGTTATCCGAATAAGTTCTTCTGAGACCAATTTGTTGTAGATGAAAGAAGATTGATTTGTAAGGGCGAAATATTTGTGGGTATCTTGGGAAGGACACGTACAAGGATATTGCCCATAAGTCATTCCGTAAAGCAAATAAGCGGAAACAAAAAGTTATCAATAATGAATGTAGTGAAATTACTGAAAGAGACTACTTACGAGTTTAGTCAAACAAGCCACAGGCTAAGTAAAACAGTCAAGCTGTACTTTCTGCCTTGCAAACTAAATTGAAGGCGACTTAACCATTCTTCTCAAAAGGAGGTTGTTCTCCTCGCGAGATGGAGAAATTTGACTGGTCTGGCTAAAAGCCATCACCATTTACCGAAGCCAACTACAGTGATGTGCAAATTAATTGGGACATCCCGATTTTAAGATATATTTTTATTTATTTCCAAATTGTTATAAAATATGTTAAAACCGATAATTTATGTGACTGCCTTTGGCAGAAGTAAGTTCTCTTACCCTGTTTGGTATTGACGAAATCAAGGTTACGCACATTTTTTTCAAATTTGAATCATGAAACTGAATCTCAATAGTGGCTAAAAATAGCTTGTTTTTGGTCGTCCCTTTCCCGAGTTTAGCTTTTATAATAGCTCAAAGATTTTCGATTCAGTTGAGGTCAGAGGAGTTGCAGGGTCATTCCAGCACGTCAATATTTTTTCTCTTCGAGGAATTGCTTCTGTTAACTATATTAGTAAAACGCGTCCGAAAAGTTGTCTCTGGTTTTTAACGTAAACGCCTGTCGTGTAGATTTAAGTTTACGGGATGTCCATACATCCATGAGAGCTCTCCGTCATTCTATTGATACCAATTCGGAACTGTGTTGGAGGCACAAGTTCCACTCTTGGTATGAGTCGAGGCTGACCTAAAACCTCTTACTGCTCTTAGGGTCACAGCACCCAGTACTTATTGCAACTCCACATTGGGTCAAACCAACAGGAACACATTTCTCGTGATTTTGGGTTTAAACCACAGCCGCCATGACGCTACCACAAGGGGGCCTACCTCTAACAAGTCAGGGTAGGACAGAGATCCGGGGGGTTCCTGACTCCCATGGTACCGGGATTTAAGTCCTGGTAGGGACTACCGGTGGTCCAGCCGCCAACAAGACCTACGACCGGCAACTTGTATCTGATCAAATCGTAGCTACCTTCGGAAGAGTCATCTGAACATGTTTACGACAAGACCAGTACTTTGCTCTGCCCCCTCTTTTTATTAGACAACGTCATTGATGGGTACGAAGCCTTGATACGTCCGAACAGTTCAATTTAGAGACTGACTTATCTATTGTATAAAAGTCTATACAAAGTATAATATGGTATGGGATATTTTGTATCAAAAGTATTGCCGCTGATGTATACAAAACATAATATTATAATTGGAATCTTATATCTATGTGCTTGCTCCTTGAATGGAATACGGGATGGTGATAAAGCTGCTGTGCACTAAGATTGTCACCAAATAATGATATTGGCTCCGAAACTGGACTGCCAAACCCAATATCGATAAGAAGACTGAGTAGGTAAACTATCGACTTTGATGCAGAGGACAGTGCCATATACTCTGTTTAGTCAGCACATCCAGTCACTATGAACACATAGCCCGTAAATGATCGCCTATGATTGCAATCGCCACCCCTATCCACATCGGCATAATCAACAAACTTAGCAACAGATTTTCTGAAAATACATAAATTTCTTGTATTATGTAAGTACCTTAACAGATGTTTTACCGCAAATAGATGTTCCTTATGTTGTACTATTTTTGTACTGGGACAGCTTAATTACTGAATGAGATATGTCGGGTCGAGTCGTCATACTGATCAAATTCAAGCCAATTTCATACTTAACCCTTTCGCTCCCAATTTTTTATTTCTGTATTATTCCATTTTTTATGTAAATCTTTGTTAACTGTAAGAGATTAAATTGTTTTTTTTTTAAGTTTGGATTAAATTCAAGGCCAGTTTTTGGAATTTTAGGCCGGGACGTATTGTCCCATTGGTATTTTTGAGTGAGATGTGTTCGTTCCAATGGGACTCAAGAGGAAAAAAATTATTTTTCAAAGCGACCTTGTAGCTGGCGCAAATAGTTTTAGTACGTTTTTCAATCTGGTTTGCGAAGCATTGAACAGAATGACGACTTTGTGTTACAACTTCTGGCATTTGTTTTATTTTCTTAGATGGACGACCAGAACTACGCCTTCTCTTGAGGTTTCTGATTTCTCCTTTCCAATACCTATCATCTGCTCAGCCGAAGGAACGAGAAACTGGAGTAGTTCTTGCTTTTCATGATGCAATTCAGAGTAAATTGTAGAGGCGTTTACAACCGACATGTTCTATACCTTAAAAAAAATTTACACCATTTAGCAGATCTTCGATCCAAATCATAAGTTGAAATTTTTTGATCAACCAGATACACTCCTCCCATTATTTTGGTATAGCTTTTAATTGCAACTGGTATAGGAACTTCAATTTTCTTACCGTCTTTCATTTTGCGTAGACTTTTAGCGATTGTAGGTTTGTGGCAGTTTGATAATACTATTAATTCCTTTGAATCGAGCCACTTTGCAGCTAATATTCCACCATTGCTGATTGTAAAGTCTATCTCGTATTTTTCCAGTATGCTGTCAAAGATGGGAAGGTTTTTTTTCGATTTTATAACGGTTCCAACTGCAGCATAGTCAAATTTTTGCAATAACAAAGTGCTGGTGAAAAAAATGTAGCAACCACTACATCTGGCTCCGGAATCGTACTGCAAAGATATTTTACAACTCTCTCTCCAAGAGGTCCTTCTAAGAATTCTTCCTCCTTTCCAGCATATATTCAAGTGATAAGTATAACCTGTTTTCGCATCACATCGCACCAAATTTTAAGCCCCGGCTTTATTGGTTTTAACGGTTGATACTGTTTCAAAGATGTCCTGCCTTTGAATTTCGTCATGCTTTCATCTATAGACTGGAAAGGTGATTCTGTTTTTTGAGCAGGAAAGGTAGTTTTTACACAATTTACCAACTCTTCAATGTAGTATAGCTTTGAACAATCTGTTGGTTTTGATGGATAGTTTACATATAACTTTGATATCAAAAGCTGGAATCGGTTTCTAGATAAATCATTTAATATTAGCACATTACCAAGAGAAGAGTTCATGCTCCAATAACCTTGTAGTTTTCGTAATCTATTATAGCTCATGACAAGAAAAATACCAAGAAAAGCAAGAATTTAATACCGATCAGTTCTTGGGAACTTCTTTCCTGATTGCTTTTCCAGAATTTCAATTCTTTTATTCGTACATTTTGCTATAAATATGAGTAAGCTTTTAGTATATGGAAAACATCTATCTCAGAAGATGCTCTGCTGGCATTCATTGTCAGGTTGACGATCATTGGAAAATTTTTTGCGTGGAACATAGCTTGGGACTGGACTAAACCAGACAATGAAATCGTTGCTTTGTTCAGTATTTGTAGGATGGTTAACGATTACCCTCATTTCTGGCTGAGAATGTTGTGCGAAAACGATTGTTTTCAGACTCTGAAGCATTGAAGTCATTTGAGTCAGAGTCGTCTTCTTCCAAAAGACGTTGCAAATCTTCAGCTAGTGCAGCCATTCGAAAGCTAACGTTCACAGCACCAATGGGATATATGTGTCCCATCGATAAACACCAATGGGACATATAATCCCAGACTGATTTAGTTAGAAATAAATTCTACTTACAACTATTAAATTTTTCTTTTTGTGGTTTTTGAGCACTAAAGTGGGTGGCCGTGGCTCAAGTGGTAGTGTATTGGCTTCCAAATCGGATGGGCGAAATGACCACTGAGCCGAAAAATCTTTCTTTTTCTCTCTCTGTTCCATTTTCCTAAAAACTTAACACGTGCTCAGTGTAAGTGTAATAATACACACTTGAGTGTTAAGTTCTTTAAAAAAAAAATGCACGTAATGATATTTAATAGTATGAAAACTTAAAAAACGTCGGATTTACAAATAAATAACCACTTCATACAAGAATATTGAGTGCACTTTACAAGAATCGACCGGCAACTGATTTATTCTGATAGTTGTTAAAAAAAATCGACAAACTGAGAAAAGTAACGGTTAAGAAGCATGGTCATACCTGAAATTACCAATGGGACCACTTTAAATAACATTTTCTTTCAAATATGGTTTTCTAGGATACTTTGAACTTTGCTTGGGACATATGATCCCAATGGGAGCGAAAGGGTTAAGCCACATAATCATTATATATTTTCACAGCTGATATAGAAAGGCTTGCTGGTGAAAAAGTGCGATTGATTCTACGCAGAAGTTTTTAGTTGGTGCCCTTTTAAATATGGAAAGTGAAAAGCAGCATTTTCGGCATATTTTCCAATTTTTACTTTTGAAAAGATAAAAATGCTGTTCAAGCAAGAAAAAAAATATCCGATGTGTATGGAAATGTATTGACAGAACGCCGCTGGTGTCAAAACTGGTTTGCAAAATTTCAGTCCGGGAATTTTTATGTTGAAGATGCACCATGTTCTGGAAGGCTAGTTGAAGCTGATGAAGACACAATAAATTGTGTTCTTCGCAAACCGGCGAATAACAACTCGTGATATCGCTGGGAGATTAAATTTACCGAATTCGACCGTTCTCGATCATTTGAAACGCCTACATAAGTTTAATCAGAAAGCTTGACATATGGGTTCCTCATTTCTTACAGAAAGAAATTTGTGCCGTCGCGTTGATGTCTGAGATTTGCTTCTCAAACGTCAAGAAAATGATACATCTTTGAAGCGCATCATCACTCAGGACGAGAAATGGGTTGTCTACAACAATATAAAAGGCAAGAGATCATGGAGTAAAAATGCACTTCGAAAGCCGATATTCATTAAAAAAAAGCTGATGCTATCTGTTTGATGGGATTTCATTTTTTTTTTAGCTTCTACCGGACTACACAGTGATCAATTCTGAAGTGTACTTGTCATCAGTTGGACAGATTGAATTATTCACTTAAACAAAAAAGGCCAGAATTGATCAATAGAAAAGGTGTAGTGATCCACCAAAAGCTCATAAAGCTTGGATGGGATCTACTGCCACACCCACCATATTCTCCAGTTCTGGCACACTCTGATTATCATTTGTTCCGGTCTCTACAAAACTATTTAGACGGTAAAACCGTCACCTAGATTAGTTTTTTGCCAGCAAAGACAAAAATTTTATGAGCGTGGATGAGCTACTGCCAGAAACATGGCAAAAGTTATTGGACCAGAATGGACAATATATAATTCAATAAATTATTCATTCACTACAAGAAAATCGTCTTTCATTTTCATAAAAGAAAAAATGAAATTGCTTTCCGAACACGACATTTATTTAATAGTTTGAACAATGTGCCTGTGTAGTAAAATTGTTAATTTATCTGCTGTAAAACATTACAGAAATTCAAAAAAACATGCAAGCAATTTACAAAACAAATACTCCATTATATTCTTTTCATTAACTCGATTCAAATCGCGCAAAAAGCATTGTATACGGCGAAATTTCCTTGTTGGGAACTTTTCACAACTCTGATCTTCCCCTTTGGCTGTGCATTTGAATCTCAGTCCTGAAAAAGACATACTTCCGCCTCTTCGGCGACGAAGGAACCGCAATTTGCACAGACCCTACGGATAGTTCTTTTTGTATTGGGTTATTCGCTTGGCAAATTTGGTTTATCGAAAAAGCGCATTCAAAAGCGCATTCTTAATTGTTAATTCGATAGTCCGGTAACCGAGAAGTTTTGCTTAGGTTGAACTTTTAAAAGTTATCAGTCGTTTCGTGTTTGTGTCTGATGCAGGCATTGCTGGCAATAAAATTGAAAATATGTGAATGTATTCAGAAGCGGAAGGTTAATTATGTATAGATACCTAAGACATTCGAAAAAATTGTTTTCAGAACTCATAAGTGAAGTTTATTTTATGTTTGTGCTCAATTAATCCAAAACATTACTAAAGTGAAATGACTGCAGTAGATACGAATACTCGTTACGGGTAACCATCGTACGGGTGATAACTATAGGTAGGAGTCTTGAAAATGACTGATGACTGATGACTGATAGTTTTTGAAAGAGTTTTCCTCACAGCTACCTCTTTATTTGTGAAAAATACTTGATTGCCCACTCGTCGTTTGTACTCGTACGAGTATTTAATAAATAGAATGGTGGAAACGCCATTTATGATAGTCAGTTTTCTGCTAATCAATAAAACTATTATTTACAGTTTTGAATCTGGGTTCATCCTTATTAGCGTATGTGTCCAAACCCAGAGAGAGTATAGCATACTTTATTTCAGACCATATATTGAATATTAATTTTGAGCAGGAACTTTTTTGTAAACTAGCCGTTTAAGATATCAAACAAGCTCACTTAATATAACGAAATTGCTAGTTTCACTGAGAATAATTCTTTTGTGTAGCCATATAGTTCTTATTATTCGAAAACGTCACGTTTTGGGGTGACAATGTAACAAAGTCGAGTGGCGTGGACGACAAATGAGCATTCAGATTGTAAACAACCAATTCTAAGCCGGATTAATAATTAAGTCTTACGTACTCCGGCTAGTGGTGGGTTCTCATAGGGTCATGCAACACAAGAAGTGATTTGTATTTGAACCGCTGTACGTTGGTTTTAAATGTTTGCAGGTTATACGGTCTAGGAAATAAAGGGTAATCGAGAAGCGATTTATACGGCTTAAAAACGAGTCATGATATTTCAGAGTACGTCTGAAAGTGAGCTTGAAGATAAATAGATGAGCGTTCTTAGCGAGATTAGTGTTACGGTTGAAGGTTTGAAGGGACCGATTGCTACTCGCAATTTCATTGGAGAACTAGTAGTGAAAATTTCAGTAGAACAAATTAATGTGAGTGACATGACGTCGGAGTTTCAAGGACACCTGACCAAATATGAGCAGTGTATTCGAATTTTGGGTGGATTAGCGCCTTATACATACATATATTAATGATAGTTCAAAGAAGGAAAAACATTTCCACACCTCTTTAGGAAATATATACATTTGCAGCATTTCTGGAGATGTGGAATATGTCATCATTCCAAAGTAGACCGTATAAATCACACATACCGAGGATGAAAAGTTCTTCAGTTTCGATGGTGCGAGTGCTATTCGTAGACATCAAAAGCACATAGTACTGTTATCAACAAAAGGATTTACTATTGTACATACGATGAACGAGAGATTATTTGTAAAAGTTAAGAAAAGTGTCGGAGATAGAAAGAAGCCCTAGGGCATACCTGCATTTATTTTGTGGAAACCAATCTGAAACCTGAATTGAACGATCCGAAATGTAATCCATTGAAGAAGTGATGCATCGATCCCAAATGCATTTCCGACAAAAGAGACTGAAGCTAAACTCTGTCGAATTTCTTCGGAATATCGAGTGCACCTATTTTGCTTTCTCGAGATTTGTATAGACTTTGGTTTAATTTTTCGGTGAGACATGTCATCAAATCACCCGTGGACCTATTGCTATGAAAACTGTGTCTACTGCTGATTATTGAAAAGTTTTCGTGTTTCGATGTATTTCATGAGCTGACATTTAGTCAGCCTTTCCATGACTCTTGAAAAATGGGACGTAAGGTGACAAAATCTACTAAATTTTCTTACACGTATACACAGACAGGTGAAAACTGGAAAGTTGGTTAACTTATTTTTTTCTGAGAGTTACATTAAGTTACATTTTTTCCAAATTCTATAATTAAAGTATAATTGGAGCGACAATAGAAGAAGCTGTGTAGTTGCGGCCCATTACGCATATAACATATCGTGGATTTTCTTTCGAATGAATTATAGAACTCATCGAGCCAGTGCACACTGGACTAAGTACCCAGGGGTACAACTGGATTTATAGAAGAGAAGAGATGCAGTGTAAAGTAAGAAATGGGGTAAATATTTAACCAGTGTTGGAGCGGTTGAACATCGGGGGAAAACCAATACACACATAAGTTGTCAATTTTAAAGGGTAAGAATAATTATCAGAAATACCAATACATTCACAATCGGTTCATTTATACACAATTTTGTACGGTTGAAGTAAAAAATACCCGGGGAAATATTGATCTAGTGTGCTCTGGCCCATTGATGAAGGCAATCACATTGAATGCAGGCGCACATCATAATACTTGGGCGGGCAGAGATAACGTACTTTATGAGTAGTCAGGCCCACTTTTGTTTTTTAAAGACCGACAGGAAGCCATCACTATTTTGTTTCTTTAAAGCTAGATGGTATCCGCGAACAAAATTTTCTTGCATTATATATTCTTTTAAGTCTGAACGACCTCCTGGTGCACTATAAAAGCCGCCAAAAGATTGACTGGACGTTCAAGAACTATTGATCATTATGACCATCGATTGAGTGTAGAATTGCCTGCGTTTTATTGCAGACAAGCACTAGGATGGCTTAGATTTTTTGGGAGAGTTCATCGGATATGCTACAAATATGCGCCCTTCCAGGGGCAGGACATCAACACTAGAGAGCAGTATTTATCCCATTTGCCTTGTTATTGCCCCAGAAAATATTCTGTCCACTGGCATTTTAACGCATTGGTTCCTTTAACTTTGAGAACTGGTACAGGTCTGGTGCGCTCATATTTGAGCTGTAAGGCGCATGAGATAATATATAGTGACCAGAGAGCAATAATATTCTTTCCAATTATTATATTCCAGCAGCCGTGAAAGTTGCCAATGACGTCCAGCTGTCAAAATATTCAGTAAGGTTTTTCATTTCATCATTCATTCCGGCTTAGTTGTAAATACGAAACGTAAATTTCGTCGTGAAGTCGGTCGTCATCATGACTTCAGTGTGCAGGCAATTCGTCGCACCGTGTAAAAGATTGAGTGTGAGTACACTCTTTTGAATTTTAAGTCACAACACTTTTGCGAAATGACGAAAAGATAGCCCCCGTAGCGGCCAGTATCGAATAAGACCCTGAAATGTCAATGCGGTGTCAATCAGCTGAATTGGACATACCCAGGGAGTCATGTTTATGTAGTTAGATTTGGGCCTACATTTGTATAAGATTGTTCTGACGAAAAAATTTAAGACGGACGACCATAGACATTGTGAGTTAGCTAATTGGGCGCTGAAAATGTTGACAGGAGATCCGGATTTTGGACAAAAACTCACCTTCTCGGACGAGGCCCATTTTTGGTTCAGCGGCAACAAGCCTAATTGCCATTTTAGAGCGAACACAATCCACAAGTTTTCGGCCAACCGTCAATGCATCTACAAAGATTGACTGTTTGGTGCAGTTTATAGCATCGCGGTATCATCGGAACACCGTTACCGTCAATGGTCTCAGGTAGAGAGCGATGTTAACCGAATTTCTTTGGTCAGAGCTCGACAACATCGATATATCCGAGCTGTGGTTCCAACAAGAAGGTGCAATTTAGCGACTGCGTCATCTCACGACGTTCATTCATCAATTGGCCACCGTAACCATGCGATTTGACACCATTTAATTATTTTATCTGTGGCTACGTCAAGTCCTTAGTCTACGGTAGCAAGCCAACCACTTTCGATGAGCTCGAGACCAACATTCGACACACTACTGCCAGAATAACGCCGTACTTATTGGACCAAGTCATCAAAAATTGGACCGACCGCTTGAAGCACTGCCAGCGAAGCTGAGGCGGCCATTTGTATGATGTGCTATTCCACACATAATGGCATGAACGTAGCTTCAAAATAAAATCAGAATCAATTTTATATTTCACACCGTTATTGTTTTATTTAAATTCTTTTTTCTATCGTTCTTATCTGGTAACCCTATATTTTCCACTGGCGCAGTAAATCATGCACAATATTTTCAATATCAGGGCGTGCATTGTCATGTAAAATCAGTAACTTCATTACAAGTGATTAAGTTTAGACCAAATCAGGCCATTTTTATTTAATATCGTATTCAATTTTGACAAAAAGGCGTGGCAATATACTACTGAACACTTGCTCTACATAGAACCCCGTCTGTCAAGATCTGCTTGACTTTTTATTGTGCTCGCAGGATGTTGTCGGATCATCTCAGATTTGGAATCCCTAGCTAACGTTTGACTAATAGTAACTTGAAAAGGGAATATATGTATAAGCTCGTACGGAAAATCTTTGTTGCGGTGTTGAGCAGTGAGAGAGAACTGCGAGAAATTTTTCTTTTTTGCAAAACATTTTTTTTTAAATGCAAAAAACACGTCTTCGTATCAAGGGTATTTCCATAGTCGTTGCTTGATGATCTTCAGTAAGAAAATCCGATGCAGGTTTTAGAGGCATCCGTGGAGACCTGCATACATTCCTTTCCTGGATGAGATGCTGGGAAGACCCGTTCCTGAGCGCAGGTTTCGTCGACATTGGAGCAGTCGGCTGGAACATATGTAGGACCAAAATCAATATATAGTCGGCGGACAAGATAATCAAAACACCAGTACATATTGTACCAAAGACCAATTCTTTTTAAAAGGAATATAGCTTTGAGAGTGTGTGGGAAACGACAGTCTAGATTTTATGTATGTAAGTACATGAACATGTATTTATTATCCTCATATCAATTACAAAACAAATAAGAAAATAGAATATCAGCTGCAACTTGCTGATAGCAATAACAGCGACCTTTGTTTATCTTCTGCCGAACCCAACTTCAATATATCCCTTTCCTTTCGCTTTGTCTTTCCCTTAGTTCCATGGTTTCTGCACAGGAGATCGACACTGCGCCAAAAAACAAAAATCCAATTGAAACATCCGACTTCAAAGCTCTAGGTGTGTGTACAAGTACGAGTATGAGCTCCCAAGTGATACTCAAATTAAGAGTAGAAGGAAGATACGATGTCTTAGAGAGGATAAAAAATCAAGATCGGTACAATGGAGTTTGGATGATCTCAAAGAGAGGTTTCAAGCGACTTTTGTAACTTTACATGTTTATGAAAGATTTTCGAGCTTTTTCTGGTTTTCCTCAGTCAGGTTGGTCTCGAAGAATCTAAGATAGTAAGAACTATAAGCGTAATAAAAAAAAAACCTCAATAGACCCATCCATTAGTTAAGGCAACCTATATAAATAATTGCAATGTCAGCTCGTATAAGTCTACAAAAAAAATTAAAAACATGGACAACATATGATGTCCCGTCGATATTAGTTTCGACTTCACCGAGGTCATTTTTGAAAGATGTTAAGATCTGCTTTTGTATGAAAAGTCGAATGTTGGAGTCAGAGTGAAATATTTCAAATACCTCCACTTATGAATATTTGACGAAGAAAAATAGCCTCCAAATGATATACACGTAGGTACATTTTAACTTTATAATTTAGCCACAAATTACTCGTAAGACCTTTGCACATCGCAGCATTTGTGAATGAAAAACCTAGTGGAAAATCGCCTTTTACGCATAAAAGGATTTTCTTTCTGCATCCTTCCAAATGATGTATTCTGATTCCAGAATTATTGGGTATATTTGCATAGAATTCTCTGGATTTCATTTTCGACAGAACAAAATTATATGGAGATTTCCACCACATGTGGTAGAGGAATATACTTGTTCGTATCTTAGGTACGAGTATTTCAATATGTTATGAAGGAAAATCACCGACCCAGAAAGCAATGTATGCAGAAGAATCATAGTGAGGAGTATATTGTCAAAGAAGCCATTGGAAATAATTCTTGGGAAACTTCTAAAGTCAATTTCAATTTAAGTCCAATGATTTGCAAAAGAACTTGGTATGATTAGAGTTTCGTTATGAGTTAATATATCTAGATTTGTGAGGTCAACGTTTTATTATTATTTTGTAGTCGTAATCTTTTCGACGATACATTTAATATTACTTGATTTTTCGATGTATGTTTATTATATCTCTGATTTCAAAGGATTCTTCATCTTCATACAGTATTGATATTGCATTCTATCTGCACAAAATACGGAGTGTCAGTGGCCTATTACCTATTGTGAGTAAGTCATCGAGAATGGTCTCCGAAGAAAAAAACAACTGTTTGCTGTGCACACAAGGTATGGAGATGTTTATGTTAGGAAGACGGAGAGCGGAAAAAGCTTTCTCATTGAAAGCCCAGATGATCTTCTTGCTACTGCCGCTGCGACAAATATATAATTCTTTATTCTAAATTATTGTTATTGTAAACTCCATATTCACTGTTTCTTCTCTCACTCTTGTTAAATTTCCTCTATTACCCATCACCCTCGCTAGGAATGCACTCTTTTTTTGTCTCGCCTGCTCTTGATTTTATACCATGGATGTTTCAAACTCTTTCTCCAGTGAGCTGTACAGTATGAATGAAGAATCAACATACACTATGGCAAATATTATTTCCCAGCGATTTAATGGACTCAGAGTTTGTTATCTAAATGCACGTAGCTTAAATGACACTAAATTAGACTATTTAAAATACTTGTTCACAACTTCTTGTATCGATGTTATTTGTGTGAATGAAACATGGTTCAAACCAAATATATCTGACGAAATCTGTGTCATACCAAATTTCAAACTGCATAGGAATGATAGAATCACTGAGACCACAGGTGGAGGTGTGGCAATTTACTGTAAGCCAACTATTAAGTCGGAAAGCATTTTTAAATCCAGTGGACCTGGTGTTGAGTTTATTGCTGTTGAAATAAGGGGCTGTAATACTAAGTGTCTCGTCTCTTGTGTGTATAGTAAAAACCGAAGATGTTCTTCGGCGCCTTTCTTTCTTACTCTTTCGGAATGTTGTGCACTTTATGAGCATATAATTGTTTGCGGAGATTTCAATGCTGATTTGTTAAGAAATGACTCACGAGCATTTCAGTTGAAAGACTCAGTGTCCTCTGTTGGTTTGAGTATAGTTAATACCACCTATCCCACACGCTTTGTCCCAGATTGTTCACCCAGTCTTCTTGACCTTTTTATAGTCTCTGATCCAAAGCTCGTACTTCTTTCTGACCAGATATCTCTTGATATCTCTGATCATGACCTTATCTTCCTGACATACAATATGAACTTATCTAAATGTTCTACTACTGACTCTTTCGCGTATAAAGACTTCAATTCGGTTGATATTAATGCCCTTCAGCTGGCTACAACATCCTCCTCTTGGATGCAGTGCAGACTGAAGGCTGATCCCAATGACAAAGTTGATTCCTTTCAATCGATCCTAACCCAACTGTTTAATCAACATGTACCGACAAAAACAGTGAGGGTACAAAACCAAAATTGTCCTTGGCTCACCTCCGATGTGATTAATATAATCAAGATTCAAAATAAATTGCACAGTAGATGGAAGCGCCGATCAACGAATATCAATTGGGAAGCATTTAAACAAGCCTGAAATCATGCAACTCTGGTTATACGTGCATCTAAAAAGAACTACTTTGCATCAAAGCTTAATGCCTCTTTACCCGCCAAAACACTTTGGAGAAACATAAAAAAAATTGGTGTCTCTAAAGTCCTTAACCCTCAAAGTGCCCTCGATCCAGAACTTCTTAATAACTTTTTCGTAGGCGATCAACTCCATGATAACGGTCTCGATGCTAACCGCATTTCGGCACAGTCGGAAATTTCTGTGCAAAGACTAGAAGATTTTAAAGTGGTGAGTGAAGATGAAGTTTTTAAATGCACCATGGCCGTTAAGTCTGACGCTATCGGAGAGGATGGTCTATCAATACGGTTTATTAAACTTATTTTACCTCTTATTGTTGGCCATCTCACTCATGTTATTAACTTTCGCATTACCACATCAACTTTTCCTATGTCTTGGAAAATTGCAAGGATACTTCCAATTGCCAAAAAAACAAAAGCAAATTCTCCTTCTGACTACCGACCAATTAGTATACTACCTTGTTCATCAAAAATTTTTGAAAAAGTGTTAGAGAAGCAAATCCTGAACCATGTAGCCACTAACAACTTGTTCTACCCGAAACAATCAGGGTTTAGAGTAAATCACAGTTGCTCTACAGCTATGATAAACCTATTTGACGAAATAAGGCAGGATTATGACAAGGGCTATGTAAGTCTTCTTTGTCTGCTTGACTTTTCGAAAGCTTTCGATAGGGTAGATCACAACATCCTAAAGTGGAAGCTAAAAAACTTTTTTGGTTTCAGTGATAGGGCTGTCAGACTTATTGGTAGCTATTTATCAGAAAGATTTCAGAGAGTTACTTCTGGCGGCAAATCCTCTTCTCTAAAAGCTTTAGTTCAAGGAGTTCCTCAAGGGTCAATTCTTGGGCCATTATTATTCTGCATGTTCAACAATGATCTTCCATCAGTCTGCACGCAAACATCAGTGCATCTTTATCAACTTCATCTAGGGAAACCCTTTAACCAGCTCTCTGAGCTAGCTCTTCTTGTTAATGAAGATCTTTTCCGAATATATGCTTGGTCCGTCGTTAATGGGCTTCTTCTGAACCCACTAAAATCGCAAGTCATACCAATATCTAAGAGAAAATTTAGCTTGAATATCCTACCAGATATATGTTTAAGCAATAATAAAATTACTGCTGTTGAGCATTGCACTAGTCTGGGCATTGTTATTGATCGTACTCTATCAGGCTACAGTCATACTCAAATAGTCATTGGTCGGATTTACGGATGTTTACGCAAATTATGGCTATCGGCTTACTTTACTCCGGTGGAAACTAGACGCAAGTTGGTACTAACATTAATAGTCCGAATCATTATGTATGCAGATGTTGTCTACAGCGCCCTTGACTCACTGTCTCAGCATAAGTTACAAGTAGCATTCAACGATGCGGTGTGCTACGTATACGGCCTCCGTAGATATGACCATATTTCTGAACACACAAAAAAGCTATTAGGCGGCACACTGCAGCAATACATCTATACAAGAAATTGTATATTCTTACATAAAATCATTAAAAATAAATTTCATCCTACTTATTTAAGAAACTCGTCTTTAATCGTTCTGTAAGAAATTTAAGTATCGTTCCTTTCCGCCACCAATATTTGAACTCAAGTCGTTTATTTTTCATTCATGCTGTCAAACTATGGAATTCACTACCACCGCGAATCAAATTCATTTCTAATCGTGCAATCCTTAAAAGTGCAGTCCTCTCGCATTTCTCTTCTTTAACTACCCATCCTTAATCCCTTCTTTGTTCCCTATAATCTTTACCTCCTAAGTAATTTAAGTAATCTCTTCTCGTATCGTAGTTTTAGGTTTTAAGTTATAAATGTTAATTTAGTTATAATGTCTACTCAATTTGTATCTAAGTACTAAAAAAGATATCAATCTTATTGTACATCCCAAATATTTAATAATAAATGAAATGAAATATGCTTCATATATTCTTAGATTCTCATGACTACCACAACGAAAACTCTGGTTTGATAATCGTAACTCTTGGCCGCATGTAGGGCCTACTACTTAGTTTATTAATAGTAAACTAAGAATTTAAGCAATAATTGTGCATCGTGATATAGAAGGAATTGACTTAGAATTAACGTACTTTTAAGTTTCACTTTTAAAACTTTAATAATAATAGTGATGTCTGATGCAATTAGCTGCTATTAAACTCTGCCCCTTGCAGTCGAAATAATTGTTTTGATGATTTTTCCTTATTACATCTCAGTCTGATACATTTCACATCTTCACTTTCGTCGTAAATTCATGCTGTAATTTCAGATGAGATGTCAAAAGTCTTAGATGCACAATCATCATCACTACTCTCGAAAACATGTCTTTTGGTACAAGTGGCATGAGGGCCTCGCCAAAACTGGGCAAGGTCATGTATGAAGATTAGGTCCACACCCCAAAAATATTCCTTCTTACATGATCCCCAGACCAAAGTATTTGATTGATGACAGTCTCCAAAGAAGCTTTGTTGCTAGGAGTACCAAAAATAAAAAGCACCTGTCTGACAAGGTTTTCTATATTACTATTAATAACAGATTGAAAATAGATATTGGTACCTGGACTATAACCCTTGGTATGGTATAAATTGCTGGAATACAAGAAGCAACTCTTAAATTGAACTCTACTGAAGACCTACCAAGTCCCAAATTACTTACGCACAACCCGCGGTTGGTTGTAACAATTTTTAGAACATTTGCTGTGAGCCTTTATCAGAGGCAGATTATTCAAATGAAAACTGGTCACTGAAACGATTAATCCTTTGGCTATAAACTGCTTTTGGAATATTAGCAGATCTCCACTTTGAACTCCTAAAAATATGGTATTTTATAAAATTTCATAGCTGTTACATTCAACCCCGTCTCTGGGGTTGGTTGTAACACTATCAGGGGTAAAAAGTAACAACAATCCGTTTTTTTATTTTTTTATTTTATTTATACATATGTTATTTATGTACCTTTTATTTAATAAACAAAACAATTCATGTGCGAGATACAGTAGATCTCGTAGATACAGTAATAATTAAACAAAAAATAGTGTTGGTAATTGGAATACAAAAGAAAGTTCGAAATAAACATAAAAGCTAACATAATATCAACAATTTTAAGAAATACTAATATAAAAAACAGAATAAACATAAAAAGAGACTTCATACTTTAGAAAATTTCTGGAATAATAGTCGATTAATCTGAATCACAATTGATGCAAACATAATAAGAAATGTTGCCCTTAGTGCACCTCGTGTGAGCCCATTTCTTACAGGTTATGCACTGAATCCAGTGTTCACCGGGCAAACTTTCTCTGAAAGGTTCGCAGCAAATTACGCAATGTTCTTCATCTTCTTCATCTGAAGAATCAATCAATATTTTTTTGTCACTTTTTTTTTTTGCTTTAACCTTGACAACTTTTTTTTGAGGCTTTTTGGCCTGTTCTTCTGCAAGTGCTTGCTTTTCTGGGCTGTCCGTTAAAATAGCGGATTTCCTGGATTTGCGTTCACATTTTACCGTTCTTGGCGCTGCTTTTGGGTAGGGTCGAACAGCTGCTGGAGAAAATATTAAATTAGTTTGACAGAGTTTTCATGGACCTGGTTCTGATGGCAAGGTGGATCTCAATTCAAAAACACCTGGTGGATGGGAGCTGCCACAAGTGGTTATTGTCTTTCCAGGTTCTATTTTTTCAGTAGTAAGACTGCTTGTACCAGGTTTAGGTAAAGATAGTGGTATGTGAAGTGAAGGTTCAGTTTAGTTTTCAATGCATTTTATTTTCTTAATCACTAACTCTTACATACTAACAAAAAATGCTTAAATGCTAGCTTAAAATTACTTAACAATCTTATACTAACTTATTGGCCCCACACAGGCGCTCTAAGCTACTCTAAATTCTTATGACTATGTCTTTCGACTTTATTTACATTTTACTTAGAACTATTTATTTTGAATACTTAAGGCTAAGAAAAAATATTTGTTAAGAAAAACTTAGCATATGGACATGATTTTATTTTTTTTATAAAAACTTAATATTTAACTTAAAATAAACCTTAGCCTACCTAACCTATATACACAATACACACATACATACACATAGACATTATACACAATTTAATACATAAATTAGTATATAATGTGAAGTGAAGGTATCACCCCTGGCTGTACATCTCCAGAGTTTAGGACGGCTTCATCTAAAGTTAATGAATTAGGGTCAGTTAGTGGTCTATCGGTGACAAAAGATGAAAAAAAAAATCGAATTCTTGGAAGATGTCTCTGTTAAAAGGAACAATGCCAGTTTTTTTGAATCCATTAGTAATGTTAGCTGGGTTCAGCGCCACAGGAAGAGCGGCTCTAACTACAGATGGAATATCATATATGGTCATCGATTTTCCTGGATTATTACGTAACCAGGCATCTTGTTGATTGGCACAATAAGTTTTGAAAGGACCGTAAGCCCCGACGTCTAAGGGTTGCAGATTGTGTGACCAATGTTGTGGAAAAGATAGCATTAAAACACCATTTTTCTTAGCTTTATCAATAACACCTATGTATATCTAAATGGGAGCTATGGTAGTCAATCAACAAAAGCACCGCTTCCGAAGCAGATGATTTTACATGCATTATAAAGTGGCCCGTATATCTTGTAAACTCCGTGCTTGTCATCCAACCGGAAGCATTACTGGCTCCTATGCACTCTGGGGGTCATTCATGAATAAAGAAATCTTTATATTTAAAGCGAGGAAAGATAAACATGCAGGGAATCGAGTTTCCAGAACCGCTCACCGCTGCACAGACAGTAACTAATGTGCCTCTTTCACCAGACTTTACGGATCCAACCTGCTTAGAGCCTTTCTTGGCTAGAACTTTTCTTGGCTTTTGTACTGTAGTAACACCCGTTTCATCGCAGTTCCAGATGCGGGATGGGCACATACTATGCTTTTGCATTAGCGACGACAATTTGTCGAAGAAAAGATTTACGTTCGTCTGGTGAAAGGAAGTAGCTCTGCTCAAACTGGTTACTTCTGGCGATCTTATGGATATATTATTATTTCTTTTCAAAAAGGCACCCAGCCAATCAACGCCAGCATTTTTATTTTCGCGCCAAGATTTTGGCATTGGAATATTATACTTCAGTGCACAATCAAACGCTAATTTTCTGACATCTTTTGGCATGAGCCCATAGTAAATATTACTGCACTGAATTAAATAATTCACTAAGTCATACTCTTCTTTTTTTTGCTAAATACCTGTCTGTTGGCCTTGTATCCAACGTCAATTTCTAAACCACTTTCTGTGCCAGCTTTCCTTTTCTTCAAATATCTGTAGAGGGTCACATAACATAGTCCCAAATCCTTTACCACACCACGAATTATTTTCGTCCAGCCTTCTTCTAAAATAGCCGCAGTTCTTACAAACAAGTTTTTCGACGCTGTTCCACGCTCAGTTTTACCTTTATACGTTCTCATTCTAAAATGAAACACAATAGGTAGGTGAATAGACGTTATTTGACTATGTGGGGCATATTGTAACAAGTTTCAACCTGTCCCAGGAACATGTTACTTTTAGCCCCTACATAGAAATTGAACGTTCAAAGCACAATTATAAAAATCCCTGAACTTCTACAGTATCGACAAGTATATTCATGCATAGGTAAAACATGAATATATACACAAACCAACAACAAAATATCGTTCCTAGAACGTGCACAAAAGAAAACCAAAAAGAACCAAAAAAAAAAGTTACTTACCCGGTGCTTTTCACAGCTACACTTACAAGGTCTTCCAACGACTGCCAAACGAAAGCTGACTTGCATGTTGCGGTAGCTATGGTCAACGCAAACATTTTTCTGTTTCAGACGTTTTTATATTTATATCATGACACCTTTTTTTCGTGGCTGTTACAACCTGCCCCTGTTACAACCAGCCCTATCCTCCCCTACGCCAAGATAACATTCCAGAGAATACTGGTCCATCCAATTGTTACGTGCAAATCACGCCCCAAAAATCCTCCATTCCCTTTGGTCCTGTTGTTGTCTGTTTCACTCCTCTGCCCTCCTGCCTTTTCTTGTTTCGTCCCCGTTCTTTTCTTGCCGTCATGCTCTGGATGCCACGGTACAGGTGGGATTTACTAGATCCTTTGGATCCAGTTCCCTCCCTCGGCCTACCGCTCCAGAGATGACCATATAGGTACCCCGGATAGAGGTACAGGCCTGGAGACTGTAGTGGACGGACGCTCTGCCCTTCACTTGATGCCCGAAGATGTCGACACCCCAGCAATGGCCGAGAGCCCACCCTAAATACGAGATTGTTTGCTTCCAGCGACATAAATTTGTAAAACCCCCCAAGACCCCAAATTCAAAAAAAAAAAAAAAACAATAATGGTGGAAGAAAGCTCACGATTCCCCACGATCCGTTCCCCTCATTCGTGTCTGGAAGGAGACTTACGGGCCCCGCAGTAAAAGTTTTCTATTAATAAATGTTTCCTTCCTACTTGGCGGTCACCATTTGAGCTCCCCTTAATTGTTCCCCAAAAGTGTTGCGGGTCCGAGGGTGCAATATGGACCCAAGCAGTCACTCGACAGACAGAACGAACAGATCGAACACGACAAAACATCGACTGGTGTGATTGGGTGGTTCCATGGGGAGGCTGTCAGAGCTCTGGAAGTGAGTCCCTTTGTTCTGACAGCTGAATTAGTGGAACCATGCATGAGTGTGTCTTTGTGTGTGAGAGGCAACTAGCCGAAATGCGCGGTTAGGTAATTAATAATTAGCCGTCATAGCGGAGAGTACCCCAGAAGAAAAAAAAAGAAAAGGAAACCAGACAAAGACGATAGCCGAACAAAAAAAAAAAATAAATAAAACAGAGAAAGAAATTAAAACTACCCAACGAACGAACAAAAGAAACCAAAAAAAAATATAACTAAAGGAAAGTCACAAAACGAACGAACGAAATACACAAATTAAACAACAAGAATAAACACTAAAGGAGAAATATACAACGAACGAACAAGAAAAAAACCCACCACCAAGGACGAACACGAAGGAAAAAAAAACACAAAACCCCAGCGAGGAAAAGACGAAAAACTGACGGACGAAGCGACGACGAGAGTGACAGCTGCGGGAAGTACACACTCCCCTCACCAACCCCAACATTCCTGATAAGAGCGAAAGAGATAAGTACCCCTCTTAATTTTTTGATATTTTCATTTGTGTAATCTACCCCCAGTTGGGGTTATTTGTACATAAGTTATAGAGTCCCGTAAGGCTCTTTACCGTTTTTGCGGCAAACCCTTTAGCGGTTACTTTTAAAACGTTTGCGACCCCGTTACCTCCTAGTGAGTTACCCCGTTTGTGATCGTGCGGAATCGTGGGCCTTCCGTCGGCCGTCAAATCTAGCGTAAAATTCATTTGTTTTGTTTTATCTTGTTTTCCCGATTTTCCATACAAATCGGGTGGCGTCCAATTGTTTACGTTTAATTTCCCCCTTTGTCGAACCCCTCTACTGAGCAGCCGGTGTGCGCAGCTTGGAACCAGCTGCTGGTTGCAATTCCGGTTTTTTCGCGATTCCCTTTTGGGCTTGTTTCGGTTTTGCGCATTCTTCTTCACTCGATTATCAACCACCATCCGTGTGGTTGCGATTTCCTTTGTTGGCTCGTGTCATAGTTTTGTTTTTTTGTTTTTTAGTTGCCGGTAGCCCGGCATCCCTTTTTCTATTAAATTATTTAAAATTTATTTTAAAAATCGAGGAATAAGCTGTTTCTCCCTGGAAGTTGCAACACAATGAAAAAATGGATGATGATCTGCAATCAAAAATGCATAACACTGTGGAAAAAGTGATAGATCTCTTAACCGCCTGATGACAGATAGGTGCAAGATCGCCTACTTTTGTGTTTCTGCTATTTAACAGTAAAAACTATGGAAGCCAAAGAACAGCAGGCTACATTTCGCACCTGGCCACAATACAATCCAAAACGACGTCGCTGGCACTCTCCAGTACGGGTAGCAACAGTAGCACATTAACTGAACATACTCCCCCAACGGCAACCAAATATATGTATGTATGTATATATGTATGTAATATATGTATGTATAAGTAATCAGAAATGGAAACGAAGTCACAAGCGCTTCTTATACAACCCTCGGATTTTATAAGAGAAGGCAAGAAAATGGCCTTCAAAGCAAATTATAATTCAACACCAAATGTCTTGCAGCATTCATAGTCGATGTCCCCACACAGTCATAACATACTTTGTTTTATTAATTTAGCATATGGAAGTAACCTTACAATATTAGTAATAATAATAACATATAATGAATTGAAATTGCATAAACATTATAAACACACATTTGCACTAATGTATATTTTTTAATCTTTAAAATTTTTGTTAAGATTTTGCAGCCATTGAAGAGCATCGGGAGTCAGGTTCAGTCAGGTGTAAATCTTCTGCATTTCCGTTGAACATGCGAGTGCACTCCTCGATAACTCTTTGAGACACTCCTCTGATTTCGGTGTTTCTCAATAATTTCTAAAAAATTCTAATCAGCATAAATCATTTTTTCCCTCAATTTTCTTGGAATTTGCAATTTGTCCCTAATTACCCGCGACAAGTGGTTGAGACAGGGTATATATACGAATACTTTGGAAGTTAAGTTGCGGATTCCATTCGCAGTGTAACTTGTTAGTCAGTTTTAGTCATTTAATTTAAAAGAAAGTATTCAAACAGGTCTTGGAAGCAACAATGCTTAAAATGGAATCTGGAAAGATGTTAAATCAAACGGAGATCCAAAACGTTAGAAGAATGCACCAAGAGGGATATTCTGTCAACAAAATTGCAAAACTTTTGAAGCGCAGTCGTACAGTTGTGTTAAACTATTTAAAGGATCCAGAAAACAACGGGAAAGGATTCGTATTTGGACGAAAATTGACATGAGCAGATCTACGACCGCTACTAAGAGAAGCTTCAAATTCTACAGCAACAACAAGGAAAATCACGATATCAGCAGGGATTTCGAACGTGGACAGAAAACTAAGGACTTGCCAGTATGTATGAGCTGAAGCGGAACATTTTCAAAGAATGCGTTTGAAAAAAAACCCCGCTTTACAACAACGTCATCGAAACGCGCGTTTGACCTTTGCCCGAAATCATTTAAGATGGAAGAAGGGTTGGGGAACTGTCATCTTCACCGGAGAGAAACGCTTTTACCTTTATGGACCTGACGGATTTCATCATTATTTTCATGATTTAAAAAAAGGACAAGCTGTTGTTAAAACGACAATTTTTTTCTAAGCTATTTTAAACTATTTTTAAGGAAGTGCCGTGTCGACCACCACCGAGAATACTTCTCCGCGCGCGCCTGTGAAACACAGGTAGATCCCCGCTCAAACCTCTCAGATCACTCTGATCTGAAGCTACTTGGCTACGAACTAGTGCCATTATTCTTCTCTCACCGCGGTCTCGCCATTTACGTGTGTAGTGATGTAGCTTACCAAACTCCACCACAATGCAGTCCCTGTTCCAATCCGGAATTCAATTTCCTGTGGTTGAAATTCCATCTCCGTAAGCAAATTATCTACTATTGTAGGGTTTTTCAAACTTTTTAAGTACAGCACTCCTTTGTTAGTAAAAAGATTTTGGCGACCCCCACATTATAATGTATCAGTTATTTAAAAAGCTACATACACTGAACCCCTTCCAAACGCAGTCTTATTACAAATGATTTTATCCCGAGTTTATGAACCTGATATACCTCGTAGATGTCCCTGGCCTGAATGAATCATCATCCCAGTCCAAAAATTCGTCGTCAGACGGGCTTTTGAACTTTGCAAGGTAGCACCGTTCGCAAGCACGAATGTAATGATTGACGCACGTAGGCTTGCAACATAGATCACAAATGGCGGTTGTTTTTGTATCTTGCGCAGTACCTTACATGGCTCACATCTACGTACGCAGTGGATTTTGAGTCTATAGGAAGATGACGAATTACAGAAGTTTATGTTAGAAAATTATTTATTTTTACCGGTATTTTCGGAAACTTTTCGGAGTGGATGACGTCTTTTTTTATGTAGCCCATCTAATCCATTGCAATTTGCACGAATGGCTTTAGTGGAAGTTTGCGCCGATTATACAAAGCCCCTGAACTAACTTGTTTGCCAACTCTTTGAGAAAAATTTTTCTTTTCTCCGATTTGTTAGTATTCCAAGTCGGGTGACATAGTTCGAAAAGTCGAAAAGTTGCAAGTCTAGCAACGTCAACCATGTTTTGAAAGAGGACCATTGGCCAACGATTGGTTTTTCTTTAGCAGGTATAGCCGCGCACCATTTTGTCGAATGTGCCACCTTTGTGCTCGTGTAGTCATGAATAATAATTTTTTTTTGAATCCGTGGTGTAGCTCGATCTTCTTCTTCGATCGATGCAAACATCGAGCAAACAAACAAGCCTTTGTTAGATAGAACTGTGCCGATTAGAGTTATATTGCGGTCATACAGGTTATCCACTGTAGTGTTTGCCTCAATACTCAAATGGCCCTGTGCACGGCGAAGGACCAAGGCATGTGAAATTCCAGTCGATCGTTCTTCATTTGGCTGTGCGCCCAAATAAATTTCGGCTTTTCAGTGATTTTGCTAAATGAAGCAAATATGTTCGTTTTGGAATCTACAAGCCATAAAAATGTTGATGCTATACTTTCCTGGCTTAGATGGTATATACTGTCGAAAGCTGCATCTATTCCTCGACGTTACCAACTGCTCATCAATCGTCAGCTCTTTGGACGGAACGAAAGCCAACTTCAAATTCGTTTGAAATAGAGTCCATACATGAAGAAATGGAGCCAGCTTATCTTCTAGCAATCGAGCTACACGAGTTCTCGAATCATCGAAGCGCAAAAATCAACAAATCGCTCAAAACGCTCTAATGACATCACTGCTCTATAAAATGGCATTGAGACTTGGCAAGTAAATCTTTAGCTTGTGCTAAATTTAATTTTTCAGCTTTAGAGTATAGCAAAATGCCAATATACACATAAATTTCATTAACATTAGTATTATGCCAAGCTCGCAGCTTTTTGGGATTTTCCAGATGCTGATTATTTGCCATTGCCCTTTTGGCTTTTCTATTTGTTTCCAAAACAATTGATTCGACGATGGTAGTTGGCAGAAGACACTTGAATGCAGAATGTTTTTCGACAAAATCAAAGTGGTACAAGAAGCAGACTCCAAACCATTCCTTGTCATTTCTGCAGTTCTCGTTTGTTCTGTAGCACTTGGCATCGACCACCAAATAGTTTTGTCATTTTTGCCTTGGCCCATGAATTTATTTCTGTCCACGAGTTGGCTCAATTGGAATTTCTGGCGCTGCCACTTGCACTGTCTCAACATCTGCATTTTCCATATCTTGGATGATCTCGGCCAAATGGATGTCCTGTAGCGGCTCAAATGCGGGTCATCAACATTAGAATCGTCGCTATCCAATTCATGTTTTTAGAAAGCTGTCGCGACTACTAGATTAATTGGACAAAATGTTTTGCTTTTTGCAGCGATGGTGCTAAAGCTTTGACGTCCAAAAAAAATGGACTCATTGAAAAATTAAAATTAATAATGCCAAACGTTTCATTAATACACTGCTTTCTTCATCGACAAATTCTGGCATCCAAGGTGTTACCTTCTGAATTAAATGATGTGCTTAAAGACGTGATCAGAGTTGTGAACTCTATTAAAGGCAAGGCCTTGCAAAGTCGTCTGTTTAGGATCATAAGTGATGAAATGGGTTCACTCCATCAAAATCTTTATAACACAGTGGTCGGATGGCTATCAAAAGGAAAGGTATTGACACGAGTTCTGGAATTAAAAGCTGAATTATTGATGTTCTTACAAGATTCAAAATCTGGAAATTCTAATCATTTTTCTGATCCTTCCTGGCTTTTAAAATTATAATTCTTCGCTGATCTTTTTGACCACTTTAACATCTTGAATAAGAGCCTCCACGGGAGAGAAGAAAGCATTATAACTGCAAAAGACAAAATCATAGGATTCCTCGCAAAACTTCGTTTGTGGTGAGAGTCTTTACAAATAAAAAATTTTGATTATTTTCCCTGCGTTCAGAAGATCATCGAAGAAATTTCATAAGATGGTACAGAGTTTGCATAATTTAGGTAAGAAACTATTAAGTTACTTCCCAGAACTGGATTCTGAAAGTGGAAACGGACAAAGATGGATATTAAATCCTTATTTGAATGTGTCAGTCGAACTCGCCGATCTACCATCGGTAAAGATGAAAGAAAATCTTAAAGATTTAGCTGCAGATGGCATGCTGATAATGGAAATCAATTTAAAAACTATTGACAATTACTGGATAAAGAGAAGAGGAGGATGTCACATTCTCTTCAATGTTTGACATTAAAACTAATAAGATATACAGAATAAATTTGGAAAATTATTTAATCGTAAAAGTGTCAAAGACTAATCCAAGATTTCACCGTTTATGAAAAAATAAACAGGCACATATGTCGCACTAAAAAAAATTGTGTTTTACTTTATTTTTTTTTTAGCACAGGACTTTTGTTTATTAATCTTACCGGCTTGCGACCGTGACTCCCCAAGGAACTCTTGGCAATCCCCTAAACGGTCGCGACCCACAGTTTGAAAAACACTGCACTATTGCTTTATTTACAGCAATTTACAGCAATTCAACCTTTAACGAGTTTTATGCACTGTCTGACTCAATACAAACAATTGTATCCCTTTATCCTCATACTGAAATCGTCATTACGGGCGATTTCAATAAACACATTTCTGGGTGGCTTTGACATTCTGGACAGGCAACAACTGAATCACGGTGTGTTGAGATCGTCCTTGTGGAAAACAACTTGATGCAGATTGTAAATGAGCCCACGCGAATGAAAAAGCGTAAGCATAAGCTTTTTCATCAATCCTACTCTATAGGACACTTTCCGAGCACATGGAAAACAGCATTTGTCCAGCTCGTCCCTAAAAATGCGAATCTTCTTCTCTCTCCTCCTACAAACCCATTGCACTTACGACCCTTATTTCTAAGGTCATGAAAACGCTGATAAATCGTCAGCTCATGAAATATCTCGAAACACGAAAAGGTTTTCGTAGCAACAGGTCCAGTGGTGATTTAATGGCATATCTCACCGAAAAGCGAAACCAAAGCGTACATCAATCTGGGGAATTTCTAAGGCATTTAACAGAATTTGGTATCACGCTCTTTTGACGAGAAAGCATGCATCTGGGATCAACGACTCTCTTCTTCAATGGATTAGAAACTACCTTTCGGAATGTTAAATTCAAGTTGTCTTGGATGGTTTCAAGTATGATTTCAATTGATTTCACAAAATAAATTATGGTGTTTAAGAATGAATTACTCAATTATTATTATTATTATTTTTTTTATTAATCTTGAATTTGTAAACCTGTTTAATTTTTAAATCGGAATTTGTTAAAAAGAATTATTTTTTTGTGAATATTGAAACATTTGTAAATGTACCCTATGGAGTTGCCGATATTTGTTTTCGCTTAATGTTTTGATTTTTTTTTTGTTATCGTATGACCGAAAAGCTTTCCAATTTCGGTATGTGTGTCAATGTAAGTTGTCATTGGAATGACCACATTTACGATGTCACCAAAAATGCTGCGAAATGTACATCTCAAACGATATAAGAAATACCTTCCCCTTCTGAGTTGACCTCAATATATAATGTAAGGCATTCATATGCCCAAAATTGGAGTACAATGCACTCATCTAGTTAGGTGCGCCTAAAAAATCTCGGCACCTGCTAGATAGGGTTCACAACCGTGCGATAAAACTCATAGGTGATACTAATATCACCCAGTCAATGGACACCCGCGAACAGCGACGAAATGTCTCGTGTCTCAATTTGTTTTATCGCTATTTCCACCGGTCTCGCTATGAATGCTCACCAGTATACCCTCAAGCCCACTTTCGGACGTACTCTGAAATATCGTGATTCGTTCCCAAACAGAACAACTCACTTGTGGAATGCCCTGCCGATCTCACTATTCCCTAGTCATTATAATTTTCAGACATTTAAAACCAACGTACATTGGTACCTATTTTTCTTTCCTTCACCCCTTCAGCGCGCACTACTTAAAAAAACAAAAAACAATAGCAAGGCGTGATTTGGCAGGAATATCATAGCAAAATAAGGCCAATATCCACTCCATAAACGGCATAGACGAAGAGATCGTGCACCATAACCAAGAAAAATTCGGCGAACACACATATATAGCTCGAAACGAAGAAGTCTTATGGTGTTAAATCATACGATCTTGGCGGCCAGTTAAACTCTCTATTTCAAGAAATCAGTCGTGCAGAAAATTTGTGACGCAATAAAGCCATTGCGTCCTGCTGAAGATAAACGTCGTCCGCGTCCATAGCATCAATCTCAGGTCCCAAAAAAAGTCAGTCAACATCTTTCGGTAAAAAAATCCATTCACTTAAATGGTCACACCAGCATCATTTTCAAAAAAAGTATAGCCTAATAACACCGCCGGCCCTAAACTGTCACTAGTTGTAGATTGAAAGGTTGTTCCACTATTTCTCTTGGGTTTTCTGAGCCCCATATCCGACAATTTTGTTTGTTTACGTATCCAGACAAATGGAAATGAGCCTCATCACTCAAAATAATTTTGTGTAAAACATCATGATCTTGTCCATTCCGTATCAAGTTTCGGCGATATTTCCACCATGTGGTGCAGTTCTTTCCACTTTTTTTCCCACCTTTTAACTGATTACAAAGGAAATCCACTCTTTATAAATTTTTAATCCTCAATAAAGTATCTGCGAAGGTAAAATTTGTAGCTCATCTGTTCTTGACATCCGCGAGTTCACAAATTGATTTACTAAAAAAGAGAAGAAGGGAAATAAATTCTCATACATCATTGACTCGAATTGAACCACAAAAAGCACTCCATGCGGAGTTACTTTGAGAAACTTTTTGAGAACTTTTTTAAACTTTTGACCCCGCCTCCCACATGTGCATTTAAATCACAATCCTGAGAAAGTTTAACTTCCGCCTTTTCGGCGACGACGGAACCGTACATTCCTAAATCTTTTTCAGATCCCTTTTTGTGCCGGGCCATTGGGGTGGCAAATTTGATTTGTCAAAAAGATGCTTTGAGGACATAATTGTAAGCGCACAGGAGAATTGTTATTTCCACCGGGCTATTTTCACAGTCTGGTTAATTCGAAGACAAAGTTTTACTTCAGTTGAACTTTTTAATGTCTTTCATTCGCTTCATGTTTGTGCCTGGTGTATGTTTTCCTTGCATAAAAATTACAAAAATGCTGAGGGTGGGAGATATGTACGGATAAGTAAAGTTTCACTTGAAGACATTCCAAAAAGTTGTTTTTAGAACTTGTAAGTGGGGTTAATGTTACGTTTATGCCCAATTCATTCAAAGGATAATTGAAGACAAAATTCGTAGATATGTATCTAGTGACATAATTATTCTACAACATATTTAGCCCAACTAAATACGGTTTGCGAGAAGATGAAGAAGCCCTTATATTTTCACCTATTGATATCAATCCAAATACTAGTCACCTGTTGTATTAAGATTTGTGTTAATACTAGCTAAAGCATTGAAAAGAATATACTGGAAGATGATCTACAATAGTTATCTCATTTATGCAAGAAGGTAGTCATTGCTCTGCCATAAGGACAAGAGACGAATCAGTTACAGGGTTCAGTTCTAAGATATCTATGTTAAAATCTCCTATGGCAAATAGGTTGTCCTCACGCTCATTACTCTAAAATTCAGAAATTTCTTCAATGAAATTTTACTAACTGAGACTGAAGCCTATACAAACAAATGAAATTACATTTTTTATAACGCAAACTGATAGAATTTTTTTATAATATCTGTAAGTGTGACTCTGTAACGTTTTATGTCACACTGTAGTCCTGTAAGCATAGTTTATTAATAATGATAAACAAATTTTGGTTTCGGTATGTTAACAATAAGGTGATGAAGAATTACCAAATGTCAATGCAAATTGTATTGATATGAATTTGTTGATTTCTCTCTCAAATAAATCAGGATATCAGAATGCCAGTATGTATGAAAAATGTAATCACTACCAGTAAAATGATACTTTTTTGTTACCGAAAAAGTGCATGCTAATAGTGTAAACAATGAGGGAAACGCGAAATCAAAATCGTTAAATGGTAAATTATTAAATTTGCATAAATTGAACGAGATTGAATGTTCGTCATATTCATTGTCCCAATTAAGCGTGAAATTGTTTCAATTTTGATGATTAAATTTTTTTTCATTGCAATTGAATAAATTATACAATAAACCAATGGGCTTGCTGTTTCGTTTATGTGATATCATATCTTGTTCCCTTGGAAGTAGGAGCATTTTTGCCATAAATAACACTGCCCTACACACATTTTGGTTCCTAGGATTTAAGACCTGTTTTTAAGTATATCTGATAAGGTGATTTTAAAAATGTTAACTGTTTTTTTGTATCAGCTCTAATTTATGGATGGACAAGAAATTGGATTTTTTAAAAATACGGCTTTATTTTAATATTATACGTACGGGAAGAAATTGTCTTCTAATGGATTTTCTAGAGTGAAGTTGTCTTCGACAATCGCGCATAATTCCCCAGCAATAGCCTGGCATCATATGAACGTCCCATCTTCCTTGATACCTGTTTTCCATTGTTTTTATATCTTGATCGAAGCGTTCTCCTTGTTATTCGCTAAGATCTCCTATGTTATGTCGAAACTGATCTGTATGACTATGGAGGTAGTCTACTTTTATGCTCATATTACAGCCAACATTTTTAAAGTTAGGAAGCATTTTCTTAACTAACTCTTCATAGTCATTAGCCTTGTAGTTTCCTAGAAAATTTTGTACAACCGCTACAAAAGATTTCCACGCAAGTCTATCTAATTCAGTCATAGGTGCCTCAAAATTAGTACAGCATTTAATTAATAAACGTATTTTAGGTTTCCATATTTCTTTAGAGCATTCAAAGTCAAGGCTTACTTGAGAAGCACTAGATTCTTCAATTTCTTCCTCCTGACATTGTGGTAGCTGATGAACAACTGGTATTGGAACGTATTCTGAATGAGGAATTGGTTTTATTGCTGAAGAAATATTAGGATATTTCCATTTGTGGCCATTATTTTTGTTGATGCCCACTATACTACTCATTCAGAAGTAACAGTCGTTGCGATGATTTTTTTGTTCTCGGCAAATCATCGGTGCTCCAAATTTTAAAGATTTACGTGCACCTTTCTCCCATTGTCGCAAATGTTCAGTGCACATTTTACATACACTATGAGGCGCCCATGCTTTACCTTGATTGCAAATTTCAATATTGAAGTAAGCAAAGTACAAGCGGAACACATGTTTTTTTATTCATTTTCCCTGATCTTTGAAAATATATTCTCCACAAATGTAAGAAAACTTATCAAGGTCGTTAACACAATGTCTTAACTTCCTAGTCATTATGAAATATTGTGTTATTGTGCAATCGAATTGGTCCTAACACAAACTAAACCGCGAGAAAAGTGGCGATTAAATAAAGTCGAGGAGAGATATGCAAGGGGATAACTGATAACGGACCCAAGAAGTGTGAATTAAATGCATACTGCAGATTCAAACTTAGTTAGCTGGTTTCTGATATCCAATGGAACAAATGCAACAAACAATGCATTGGTGCCTGCCTGATTGACTTGGAGAAAGCCTTGGAGGGACTCTTTTTCAAACGGGACAGGTTGGGCTCCCCAGTAGACAGTTCATCGTGAAGAATGGCGATGTGACTTCTGCTGGAACATTTAACATTAAAAACGGTCTGCAACAAGGTGCGGTAAATTCGCCGATCCTATTCACCATTTACACAAGTGATCTGATAGGTTCACTTCACCATGCCATAGCGTACGCAGATACTCTTGCAATGTGATTTGGATAAAATCAAACGATATTGCGATGACTGGAAGTTGAAGTCCTGTTTACGACGCCTTTGTCTGGGGCCTCTAGGGATACCAGAAAGAATTGGCGAAAGTTTTCTATCGTCGGACAACACGGACAGCCACTTGCTTGTCGAAATGTAGTCAGATACCTTAGGATCTGGCTAGATCAATTTCTGTATTTTAACAAACATATAGATGTTGCTCTGGCCAGAGCCAAAGGTGCTTTTGCCCTTACAAAGAGACTGTTTTATAACAGCCAACTCGATCAGTTTCAGTTTTTTCAGTTTTGAATGCATTTTATTTACTTAATCACTAACTCTTACATACTAACAAAAAATGCTTAAATGCTAGCTTACAATTACTTAACAATCTTATACTAACTTACTGGCCCCACACAGGCACTCTAAGCTAATCTAAATTCTTATATCTATGTCTTTCGACTTCATTTACATTTTATTTATAAATGTTTATTTTGTGTACTTAGGGCTAAGAAAAAATTTATAACAAAAAACTTAGCCTATGGATGTGGCAACTGGTCCGGATGGTATTATACCTGCCGAGCTACAGAGGTCCTCGGATATTATTCTACCAGTGTTGGAAAATATTATGAGGAGCTGTGTAGAACTTATCCACATTCTACTGTTATGGAGAGAAGTCAATGTACGAGTAGTATTCATTCCCAAAGCTGGAGAATGTTCTCATGTAGTCCCAAAGGACCTCAGACCTATAAGTCTATCATCATTCCTTCTGAAAACTTTAGAACGACTGATTGATATCCATATTCGAGCTAAAGGTGATCCAAGACTTCTGTCTACGGCTCAACATGCCTACTGTAAAGGAAAGTCGGTGGAAACGGCTTTGCACTCTCTGACTAGCCACATCGAACGATCCCTACAATATAAGGAGTACACAATGGTTGCTTTCCTAGACATTGAGGGCGCCTTTAACAACGTTGATGTTTGAAGGCTATTGTAACATGTGCTCGACATTTGTCTGTGCATTTTGCATGGGCAGTCAGATCTTGTTTTTTTTTTTTTTTAGCGGGTCAGTTTCACGCATAGTACGCCTGACGACTCGTAAAAAAAAGAGACAAAATGAACCATAGCAGAACAAGAGCAGGTTTTCTGCTAAGGTTAATGTATCTTTAATGCTTCTTTTTTTACAAGTGCGCGCACTATTTGCGGAATAGCTAACACCTTGGGAATAATTCCAAACTGCACAACAACAAAAAAAAGGCAAGCAATCGAACTGAATTTTTTTGTAGAAAGCGAATGTCCAAGGTTACGTGAAGCGTGTTAATGATAAGAAAAAAAAGCATAGGATATTGCACTCCCTTAAATACTCTCGGAAAACGATAGAAGTTTAGCCAACTGCAATCGATGATAATACCAAAACGCAGATTGGTATAAAAGTTGGGTTTACACTAACCAATCCGGTTTGTGACTTGGGTATTTAAGCCAAGTGTTAAATTTCGAAAACCAAAAAAAAATTTTGGTAGTAATCGACTTTCAAAAAGAAAAATTGTCTACGGATCACGACATACACCACCCTGTTTAATAATGCAATAAATAATGCACATTATCCAACGCATTGGAAAACGGCGGTGGTTCAACCTATACCCAAAAGGGGAAAGGATATATACAATCCGGCGAATCTCCGGTCGATAAGTCTCCTTCCGAATATCAGTAAGGTGTTTGAAAAGGTAATCAATAGAGCTCTGACTAGGTGGGTTGAGGACAAACATATAGTTCCGGATAATCAATTCGTTTTTAAGGTGGGATATGATATCTCACATGCCGCGTCTAAACTGGTGTCCGATGTCCAATGGAATAAAGGCAAAAAGCAATGTACTGGTGCCTGCCTTGTTGAGGGTCTTTTCTATAAGCTGACTAGGCTGGGGATCAATAAACCACTCTTGTACATTCTTTATAATCTGCTACACAACAGGCGGTTCATCGTGAAGAATGGTGACGTGACTTCTGTTGGAATATTTGAAATTAAAAATGGTCTACAGCAAGGCGCGGTCAATTCGCCGATCCTATTCAACATTTTTACAGCGACTTGATAGGTTCACTTCCCCATACTATTGCGTATGCAGACGATTTGATAGCGTACAGAACAGGTCCAAAAATCGAGGTCATTAATACTCTCTTGCAGCGTGACTTCGATAAGATAAGACGATTGCGATGAGTGGAAGTTGAAAATCAACTTTGAGAAGTCGGAAACCATTCTCCTTAGGACG
The DNA here is from genome assembly GCA_949129095.1 of Volucella bombylans. Taxonomy (NCBI): domain Eukaryota; kingdom Metazoa; phylum Arthropoda; class Insecta; order Diptera; family Syrphidae; genus Volucella; species Volucella bombylans. Next base: position 105,448,377 of record OX422143.1, on the reverse strand, counting down.
CCGTTGTCTGGAGCCTCTAGGGATACTAGAAAAAATTGTCGTAAGTTCTCGATCATTGGACAACACCGGCAGCCTCTTGCCTGTCGAAATGTATTCAGATACCTTGGAATCTGGCTAGATCAGTTTCTGTATTTTGGCAAAAATGTAGATGCTGCTCTGGCCAGAGCTAAAGGTGCTTTTGCCCTTACAAAGAGACTGTTTTATAGCAGCCAACTCTATGCGAGGGTAAAGGTAATCTGCTACATGGCCCTTATCAGGCCCATGCTTGTATTTCGATGTCCCGTGTGGTTCAACGTGAGAGCAAGTTTATTGCAAAAGATTCGGGTGTTTGAGAGGGCTTGTCTTGTCTTTGCTTATACAGAACACCAGAGTCTGAGTACATACAATTCTATCCTAATGAGGTCTTGTACAATAGGGCGAACCTAATAAGAGTGGACCGTTTCGTCACTAACTCCCAGGCACGTTGCAAGAGCTATGACCTCATCGAACAACCTGATCTCCGGGGCTTACCACCCCAATTATATATATCATGAGAGAGTTCGCTTTGACGGCTTTATTCCTCCAGAAGCGTTCCTCTATTTAGATAGCAAAGTTCTGATCCAGGACAGTATGGCAGTGCCGCTAATCTTCCACAGGCAACTCAACTACAACAGAGACGTCGAACAAAAGGGCGGTAGGGAGTCGCGACATGAGAGATGTTGCTCGGCAGCGCCAACAATTTTGGTGGCTTGTTGAAGGGGAGATGCTTCATCGTCGAACTCCTCCAGTGATAGGTAGCTTCATGTGAAGCAAAGTGGGCCAGCCTAAGTGTTTTTTTTTTTTAGCCGGCTTACATAGTTTTAGATAGGATTAAGTTAGTTTTAAGAAAAAAATATATAAAAACACAAAAAAAATAAATAAAAATAAAAAATTAAAATATATATATATATACATATATTTATATATTATGTATATACATATTATGTATGTATATATTTATGTATGTCTATATTTGTGTTAGATGTAAGTAGGTTAAGTAGATTAAGATTTATTTTTAGGTAGTCTGTTTACTGTAAGATACGTCGTAAGACATAGTTTGAGTGTTAGGCTTAACTTAGCCTACCAGCGTTCTTGCGTTCTTGCTGATATTTGACCAGGTATGAAGTTGCAGGTCTATGACAAGATCTCCAACTTAATAAAGTTAAATTTATGTCACGCATGAGGCTTCTCATCCCAAGTTTATCATGAAGATCCTTCAATATAAAAACCTCCAACTCCCGGTCAACGATTGGAAGTTTCTCCCCAACCTCTGCATCTGAAGCTATTTCGGCCAACTCATCAGTTGGGTAAGGCCATCAAATTATGATTTTGTCCTTCACTAAGAAGAACAGAGTGTAAGCCCTAGAAGTGATACACCAAATTCTAAATATCAGAAAGTGACTCGAAAATCTACGAGAAGTAAGTAACGCTAAAACAGGTTTCTTAAAAGGATTATTAATAAAAGTAAATTCTCAACGCTACAGCAAGTCAGGTTGAAAACATTACAAATATCGATTATAATTAAGCAGATGGGTTGCTTCTGGAATCATTGGATCTGCTATGGGTACTCGTTTCCTTGTACCTCACAACTACTTTAAGGACGTCCTCCTACCTCCAGCTAAACTATAGTAATGAAAAATTTAAATGAGCAGTTACCAGCTCTAAAGCATATAGGGTACCAATACCCGGACACATACGTCTTTGCATTTTTAAAGTCCGTTTAACTCAAGTGCGGTACTGCAGTAATTGTAGTTTTTAAACCTAAAAAATGTAAAACCTCAAAATGACCTATAAGGCTATCGTCCTGCCACTTTAAGACTTTGAAAATAAATCTCTTGACTTTAAAAGGAGCCTCATTAACACAAGGCTGTGGAACTCTCAACACGATTACCAATAAGGAAAGCAGATTGAAATCACAATACACTTTCTCTTGAATCACTAAGAAAATTCGCTTCCTCTCAAAGAGTTTACGATGGATGCCTTCCTTGATATCAACGTTGATACTGTTTTGACTGTTTTGACTTAAAGCAAATCTACCTTTTGGCTCTGCTCTACAAAAGGTAACCACACAAAGAAACACTCCGTCCTCTCTTATAGAATCCAGTCCTGAACTGAATACTTTCCAAATAACAGAATACTTGATGTGGTGTGATATCTTGCCCAGACTATTTTATTCTTTTTACGTTAGTCCACCGCTCATAGACACTCTCTAATGTTCTCCAGTATGCTTTTGGTATGTTTTCCCCTTTGTCAGGCGATAGCTATTATATAATTCGGCCAGAAACCGCTGAAGTGGTAAACAAATATTGGAGAACGAAGCAGAAAAACTCAAATTATTAAGGTCTACAGCCATAGGTATGCACTGCGTTTGCACCATGACATCGCCGTAAATCGGGCGTACTGGTATCAACTTGCTTCTAAAAAACTTTACAGGCTATCTGCATAAACAACTTGCGTCAGTGCGATAAGAAACTCGTCAACGGCGACTCTTCAAACTCTAATTTTTTTGCTACCCTTTGACATTTTCGGCATACGTATTCCCACAAGCTCTGCCCTTAAATTCACAGACACTCAGAAATAAAATCAATTCAATCGCCTGATTACAGAAAGGAACAAACAAAGTCCACCCCACAATTTTAACAGACGCCTCTAAAACCTCCGAAAACGTTGGCGCGTGGGACCTTGTCATACCCTAATGCTTTAGTCTATCCACACACTAGCTGTGTGCGATTGTCATCATAAAAACTTCGTAGCACAAATATACTCGTATGTGTCTATGACGTTTAATGCCACTTCATCAGTCAGTTGATAAACAAATAAACAAAAGGTCTGTTCCAGGACTCCAAATTTGTACAAAAACCTGTTCCCGCGAGAAAAAGTTTGTAAAAGAGAACGCATTTGAGAGAGTAATTCATTTCCCCACCCTGCGAATTTTTACAAATTTCTACACGAGATTTTTCTTTGGGCAGGAATTGTAAGAAATCTCAAATCAATTAAATTTTAAAAGAACTGTTAAATCCGTAAAATTTTAAATTTGAGTGAATTGCGACAATTTTATGCAAACTAACTAGAAAGATGACTTGGACATGGACAAGGGGGAGAAAAAAGCGGTTCATATTGAAGCGAATTGTTGGTCTAAACAATAGAACTTATTAAATGCATATTACATCAATAAAATATTGTAGTAATAATAACCAATCTTAAAATCATCCTCCTCTTTTACAATTTCTTTTTTTTTTGTTTTGTTTTTGCTTGTTACTTTTGACGTTCCAAACACATTTTACAAAAACGTGTGTGGGTACAAATTATTGAACTTTTTCATTTCAATACAAATCGCTTTATTCAATACAACTCACAATTTAATCGTTTATCTCAATACAATCCAATTCCTCAACCGCTTACACTTTTCTTATCTTTTACTTAAACCACTTAATCACTTCTCCTAATTAACACTTCAAATTCAAATGATGAACTAACTTGCATACCTTGGGGGTGCTGGTATTTATACTCAAATGACATACTTTTAGAATAATCCTGGCATTCCGGCGTCCCATACAATTTCCAATTTGCTAGAAAATTCGATTCCACTCTCCAGTCATCAATGGCCGAGACTTTATTATTCAAGTATTGAAATCTTCTGTGCTTTGAGTATCGACATCTTCTGCTATGTAAATCTAGAGGTTGCTGTTCACATTTAAATGGTTATCGCAATAGATTGAACAGAGCTGAAAGTTCCAAACACCCACATTCGTAGTCGCAAACCTAAGCTAAAGCATCATCAGCCGATATCCAACTCTATTAATCTGTAAGTTTTTATCTGTTTCGGAGTTATTCGATTCTTGTGGTTGCCATCAAGTGCGTCACCAAAATTTTTGCCTGTATTACGATACAGAAAACTTTGTAATTACCTAAATAAGGTTTAGAGCAGTGCTAACTTCTTTAGATGGGAACAATTGCCATCTATAATTGCGATTTAAATATCCGGTGATGGAAGAAGCTACGAAAAAAATCTTAAAACTGTTTTTATAGCCAAAATGTTTATACCAAAAAATATAATTATGCTTCGAAAACTAAATGCTATGGAAAAGGTAAATTCTAATTTCGAGGTACTTTGCCATAATCAAATTGTGAACTCACCATCTAATAATATGGATTAAGTTCTTTCCATTTATAACAGTTGACTAACGCTCGTTAAGTTGAGACTACATCCACAAAAGCGAAAAAGTGGCATAGCCAATGCACACACCTATAAATGGTACCATGTTATATTTTGACGTTGCACAGTTTAAGTTCGAAACAAAAACGGTTTGAGCAAAAACTTTTATTACTAAAAGGAGAAGATAATTATGGGTTAATTTCCTATTTGGAATTACTCCGAAAACTGAGTTTGCTGAAATTTGAATAAATTTGAGTTGAGTACTTTGACTCTGAGTTAAATTGTTCACATTCTAGTAAGTACCTACTACAAACGAAATTCGTTGCTCTCAATAGGCAGATAGTGAACCCATATTGGCCTGTAACACCAAGATGGCAGTTGTTCAACTGTGTACTTCAAAATAAAGCAACTATATTCTTTGAAACGTTATATTTAATTTACAAGTGCTTGATTGGTTATGTTGCTAAAACATTTCACGAGAAGTGACATTGACATCTGTGATCATTTTGATCGTTTCTCTCAATTACAATAATTCACAATTATAATACTTTTTATTAATATATTTGGTTTGAAACTAACATATCTTCAACAGCAGGTACAGAAAGTAGGTACAGATGAAACAATATGCAGCTAATCGTGCCACGGTAAAGAGACAGCCAAATGCTCCATGAAATACATGACGGAATCTCAGGAGGCCATTTGGGAATAAACAAGACGTTGGAGAAGGTAAGCGAACGTTTCTATTGGCTAAACTCAAAACTAGATGTCCAGAATTAGGCAAAATGTGCAAAAGGAGTGCGGCTACAGGGGGCTCAAAAGTAAATGTCGGGGCACTATTCGATATCGCTGGCACGTTCCCGGAAACGTTTAGCCGCAACCGATATACCCTCGTGGTCATGGATTACTTCCGTAAGTGACCGGAAGTGATCGAAATCGCAAATCAAGAGGCTAAGACCGTAGCCGAACAAATAGTCAACAACTGGGTGATCAGATTTGGGGTCCCAATAGAGCTACACTCTGATCAAAGGTGAAACTTTGAATCAAAAATCTTTTAGGAAGTGTGCCAATATCTGGGACTAAGGAAGACAATTACAACGCCACTATACCCTCAATCTGATGGAATTGTCGAGCGATTCAATAGGACCTTGAATAAGCATCTGTCCAAGTTCGTCGGCAGCTGCCAGCGGGACTGGGATCGTCATATACCCTAGAAAAGATGAAACTAGGCTTGAATGTGAACAGCGTCATCCATATTTGAATAGCAGACGACTCAACCATTGGAGCATGGATAATGGAAACCGGCCTGAAAACACACTGGTATGGACTAACCAGATTGTTTATGAATGGTTTCAGACGCTCACATAATAGAAAACATCGTATAACCGATGTTTGAGACTCTGATTACAATAGAGTTGGCATAACCAAAAGGGTAGCCTTTCTTGTGGATTGGGCAAACGGTGCCGAGATTCCATGCTACGGGTATGCTTGCCTCTTATCATATTTTACATACGAACTGTATTTCCAAATTAACTATGAATTTAAAAAACAGTTCTCAAAATTCGTCAGTCACCCTGTGCTAGTATGTGAACGAAACTCTTATTTTGTTACCTACAACCCTCTAGTGGCTCAGTCCTGATCATTTGGATAGTGACCTCTTCTTTCGCTTTTTTACGGTTGCAGTGTTCATACTCGTATTTGACTCCGCATGTTCGACGGGAGAGAGAGCATCATCTTGCACATATTGTGGGATACTGATATTCACTCTCCCCTGACATCTTTCGAGAACGTTCTGTAATATCCGGCGTTCCACACAACTTTCCATTTTACTAGAATATTCGCTTCCATTCTCCATGCTCCAATGCACAGATAATAAAGTTTCTCAAGAAACCATAAAAAATTTCGCTGTCCAGAATATTGCCAACACACTGAAGCTCTGTTTCACTCTTATAAAAGTTTTATCGTTACCTGAATAGATGTGTTTCGGTACACTTCTACGAGCTATGAATCGATTAATAGCGAGTAAACAGTATTCAGTAGTTAAGTTCAGCATCAACTCTAAGTGAATGGCTCAAATTCACTTGTGTGAATAGCATTATATACACTCGTACATTACTTGGTTCTCCCTGGTGAAATGTACATAGTGGTCCAGCAAAGTCGACCCCAATAGTCTCCTCAAACGGCTTGGATGCTATCAAATGCTCTTTTGGGAGCAAAAGGATTCGATGCTGGATTTCCCTTAAACCCTTGACAATTCCTAATGATTCTCTCTAATGGACTGACGGCTGCTCGTCAAGCAATATTTTTCTCGAAGTCGCGACAGTATAATATTGTGAAATGTTCGTGTGGATACAAATGATAGAATTTATTCCTTTCAATACAAATTGCTTTATTCAGTACAGTTACAATTCACAATTTAATCGTTTCTCTCAATACAATCCAATTTCTCAACCACTTATACTTTTCTTATCTTTTACTTAAATCACATCTACTAATTAACACTTCAAATTCAACTGATGAACTAACTTGTATATGCTAACTTGCGAATGCCATTCTTCGAGAACAATCCTCGCCATCCTGCGTCACATACAATTCCCATTTTGCCAAAAAAATCGATTCCACTCTCCATTCACCAATGGTTGAGTCTTTGCTATTCAAGTGTCGAACTCTACTGCTATTCGAGTATCGAAATCTTCTGCTATGTAAACCTAGATGACTCTGCTCATATTTAAATGGTTATCGCAATATTTACTTCACCGTGTAGAGTCAGTTCATGAAAATACATTACAAAACCTTGCTGACCAGATTTAGGCAGAAAAATAGGATTTTGTACATCGAATGTGTCTTCGAATAATTGTAATTTACTTCCAACACGAATGAACCCGTCTTTATTTATGAAAGGATTAAGTGGGAAGAGCTTTGAAGACCGAGGTATTGGATTTCCTCGAAACTTCTCAATTGCCCTTCTCATGTATGTAATCAATAATCCGCAAAAGTTTTTTCCATGCGCTTACTTCAACAAATTGATTTTCAGTGGGCCACTCCGATTTTGGTTCTCTAAGCCATTACGGTCCATTCCTCCAATCTACTGGGTTTAGTTAACCTGGACAATGCCTCCGTTCATCTCGCCCCGTAAGCTCTTTCCTTTACCCGGTTAAAAATACTATGTCTTCTATTCGCTACATATGAGCTTCTACAGACTTCAACTCAGCGTTAACAGCTGTCCAACTGCGTAAAGAAACATTTTCTATTCTTTTCAATCCTTTCAAACAACTGCTCCATTCCTTAGCTAAATCTGCTAAGAAACCCAATGGATCGTAAATACTGCCTAATACCTTTAAAATGCTTCGCTTTGTGACCACGAAAGGTCACAAATCCCTGCATTCAAGTTGATTGATAGTTCGTCGCTAAGCGCATTCCACTTAAGGCCCAATATCATCTGAACTACATCGGTATTTTCAATGTCTAAACGCCGCCGTGTCGTAGGATCATTGCTCGCCCACTTCATAATCACTTCATTCATATGCGGCCGCTTCATAATCTCAATTGACTCACAATGTAATCTATCCGCATGACCTTGATTTTTGAGTCTAACGACATTAACATGTAGGTATGGTTATCCATGGTTATCCATGTAAAATGGTTTCTTCATAACAGAACAGATCCAGGGAAAATTCAATGTTTCGACATGCAAGTGAAGCTATATGCACAAAATCGAAATTCTAGTATACTCGTAGTTTGTCATTTTATAATGGAAAGACTGACGCCATAACAACGATTTTAATTTGCCGAAATTTACTGACGTCATTGGATACTACCACACCAACAAGAACGAGAACAGTGCGTTCGGAAGAAAATATTGCGGCTGTGAGGTTGTATTGAAAAGGAGCTCAAATTATCGATCTGGAAAATTCTACGTAAATATTTTGGTCTCAAGACTTATAAGACCCAGTTGGTGCAACGGCTGACTATTTTCTTGCATCGGGCGTTCAGTGAAAGGGCTTCATCAATAAAAATAATATTGTTAAGGGGTACATCGTTGAAAAACCAACACCATAGGTTTAAATTATCAAAAGCCTGTACAACTAAAGAGTGTTATCTTAAGAACCAAATAACTTTGTTTGTAAACAATAACGATAGGACTTAAGACTGAATCAGATATCTTTTTTCATTATGAAGAATGGTTCAGGGCATTATATTGTGAATACGATTTAGGGCATATGGCTTCCTCAGGTATTTTTCAAGGAGAGCATGTTTTCGATTTAATTATGTAATACTTTTTTTTTCTATGAATCTTTATATATAGCAGTAGCTCCTACTATTGACATGCACAGTCCGTAGGTTATGATTTTCCTCACACCTATATACTCTTTAACCACTCTCGCCGTAGGACTGCCATTAGGTACTTTTTTGCGAAGCTGGTAAGCCTAGAGACCGCCTCTTGAACTCTTCATAAGATTTCAGATCATTGGAGCTCGTTTTACATACGCACTATAAATTAACAGATCTCCATTCACAACTAGGTCCTTCGGATTTGGCAGGTTTGCTTTGTTTTCGGCAGAAAAACATTGCATACTTCGCATCCACCTCCACTATCGGATATTTCCAACAGCCCCTATGCCTGAACAAGAACGATTCCATGAAGGGAAATAGACTTGCCACATCGCTGCTGATGTGTTCTTTTCTCCCCTTTCGTCTTTTTAGCCTCCTTCTGGTTCGAGGGTCTCCTTCGGTATACACTCTACATCCCATTCGCAAGGATGTCAACTGGGATCATTTCGGATAACACACAGGCTGCTTCGTCTGAGATTATTCGAATACCGCTGATAATCTTGATTGCGCGGAACCTGTATACTGACGACAACACCACTAGTGCACCCTACTATTCCGTAGCAAATTTTTTATTTTTTTTCTAATTTTCTGCCTCGCCAATAGCGAAGTAAGGAACTTTTGTACCATTTAGTCTGAACTGTAGTTAGGTTAGTAGGTTTTCCACCTTCCGTTAAGGGGTGGACATTCATTTAACATGTGTTCAGCTGTTTCTTTCTTCAGGACAAAGTCGGCACTCACCGGAGAGTCGACTAGATTCATTTTGTTGAGGTCATATCTAAAGCGTGATATTCTGTAAGGAAACCTACTAAGTTTTTGATAGCGTGCCGCCTTAGATTTAGACATCTATTGGCATTTTTATTGAAGGGCAGGATGGCAGTTTGGTCTGTCTTAGACCTGAGCTATTCTTCCAATATGATATGCATCTCGAATGCTCCCAGCTTTTAACAGCTAAATTGACTGCTGCTTTAGGAGTGCAGCAGAAGTGTTCAGGTCCATTAAAGGGAGTTTCTGAGCCTTTTCTGGTCAATTCGTCAGCCTTTTCATTCCCATCAATGCCCTCATGACCAGGAACCCACCATAAATTGGTTTTGTTCCTAGACCTTAGTTTTTGGAGGGTTTTGAAACAGTATATGATGACTCATTTGTTTTTTTATTCATTTTCCCTGATCTTTGAAAATATATTCTCCACAAATGTAAGAAAACTTATCAAGGTCGTTAACACAATGTCTTAACTTCCTAGTCATTATGAAATATTGTGTTATTGTGCAATCGAATTGGTCCTAACACAAACTAAACCGCGAGAAAAGTGGCGATTAAATAAAGTCGAGGAGAGATATGCAAGGGGATAACTGATAACGGACCCAAGAAGTGTGAATTAAATGCATACTGCAGATTCAAACTTAGTTAGCTGGTTTCTGATATCCAATGGAACAAATGCAACAAACAATGCATTGGTGCCTGCCTGATTGACTTGGAGAAAGCCTTGGAGGGACTCTTTTTCAAACGGGACAGGTTGGGCTCCCCAGTAGACAGTTCATCGTGAAGAATGGCGATGTGACTTCTGCTGGAACATTTAACATTAAAAACGGTCTGCAACAAGGTGCGGTAAATTCGCCGATCCTATTCACCATTTACACAAGTGATCTGATAGGTTCACTTCACCATGCCATAGCGTACGCAGATACTCTTGCAATGTGATTTGGATAAAATCAAACGATATTGCGATGACTGGAAGTTGAAGTCCTGTTTACGACGCCTTTGTCTGGGGCCTCTAGGGATACCAGAAAGAATTGGCGAAAGTTTTCTATCGTCGGACAACACGGACAGCCACTTGCTTGTCGAAATGTAGTCAGATACCTTAGGATCTGGCTAGATCAATTTCTGTATTTTAACAAACATATAGATGTTGCTCTGGCCAGAGCCAAAGGTGCTTTTGCCCTTACAAAGAGACTGTTTTATAACAGCCAACTCGATCAGTTTCAGTTTTTTCAGTTTTGAATGCATTTTATTTACTTAATCACTAACTCTTACATACTAACAAAAAATGCTTAAATGCTAGCTTACAATTACTTAACAATCTTATACTAACTTACTGGCCCCACACAGGCACTCTAAGCTAATCTAAATTCTTATATCTATGTCTTTCGACTTCATTTACATTTTATTTATAAATGTTTATTTTGTGTACTTAGGGCTAAGAAAAAATTTATAACAAAAAACTTAGCCTATGGATGTGGCAACTGGTCCGGATGGTATTATACCTGCCGAGCTACAGAGGTCCTCGGATATTATTCTACCAGTGTTGGAAAATATTATGAGGAGCTGTGTAGAACTTATCCACATTCTACTGTTATGGAGAGAAGTCAATGTACGAGTAGTATTCATTCCCAAAGCTGGAGAATGTTCTCATGTAGTCCCAAAGGACCTCAGACCTATAAGTCTATCATCATTCCTTCTGAAAACTTTAGAACGACTGATTGATATCCATATTCGAGCTAAAGGTGATCCAAGACTTCTGTCTACGGCTCAACATGCCTACTGTAAAGGAAAGTCGGTGGAAACGGCTTTGCACTCTCTGACTAGCCACATCGAACGATCCCTACAATATAAGGAGTACACAATGGTTGCTTTCCTAGACATTGAGGGCGCCTTTAACAACGTTGATGTTTGAAGGCTATTGTAACATGTGCTCGACATTTGTCTGTGCATTTTGCATGGGCAGTCAGATCTTGTTTTTTTTTTTTTTTAGCGGGTCAGTTTCACGCATAGTACGCCTGACGACTCGTAAAAAAAAGAGACAAAATGAACCATAGCAGAACAAGAGCAGGTTTTCTGCTAAGGTTAATGTATCTTTAATGCTTCTTTTTTTACAAGTGCGCGCACTATTTGCGGAATAGCTAACACCTTGGGAATAATTCCAAACTGCACAACAACAAAAAAAAGGCAAGCAATCGAACTGAATTTTTTTGTAGAAAGCGAATGTCCAAGGTTACGTGAAGCGTGTTAATGATAAGAAAAAAAAGCATAGGATATTGCACTCCCTTAAATACTCTCGGAAAACGATAGAAGTTTAGCCAACTGCAATCGATGATAATACCAAAACGCAGATTGGTATAAAAGTTGGGTTTACACTAACCAATCCGGTTTGTGACTTGGGTATTTAAGCCAAGTGTTAAATTTCGAAAACCAAAAAAACAATAACGATAGGACTTAAGACTGAATCAGATATCTTTTTTCATTATGAAGAATGGTTCAGGGCATTATATTGTGAATACGATTTAGGGCATATGGCTTCCTCAGGTATTTTTCAAGGAGAGCATGTTTTCGATTTAATTATGTAATACTTTTTTTTTCTATGAATCTTTATATATAGCAGTAGCTCCTACTATTGACATGCACAGTCCGTAGGTTATGATTTTCCTCACACCTATATACTCTTTAACCACTCTCGCCGTAGGACTGCCATTAGGTACTTTTTTGCGAAGCTGGTAAGCCTAGAGACCGCCTCTTGAACTCTTCATAAGATTTCAGATCATTGGAGCTCGTTTTACATACGCACTATAAATTAACAGATCTCCATTCACAACTAGGTCCTTCGGATTTGGCAGGTTTGCTTTGTTTTCGGCAGAAAAACATTGCATACTTCGCATCCACCTCCACTATCGGATATTTCCAACAGCCCCTATGCCTGAACAAGAACGATTCCATGAAGGGAAATAGACTTGCCACATCGCTGCTGATGTGTTCTTTTCTCCCCTTTCGTCTTTTTAGCCTCCTTCTGGTTCGAGGGTCTCCTTCGGTATACACTCTACATCCCATTCGCAAGGATGTCAACTGGGATCATTTCGGATAACACACAGGCTGCTTCGTCTGAGATTATTCGAATACCGCTGATAATCTTGATTGCGCGGAACCTGTATACTGACGACAACACCACTAGTGCACCCTACTATTCCGTAGCAAATTTTTTATTTTTTTTCTAATTTTCTGCCTCGCCAATAGCGAAGTAAGGAACTTTTGCACCATTTAGTCTGAACTGTAGTTAGGTTAGTAGGTTTTCCACCTTCCGTTAAGGGGTGGACATTCATTTAACATGTGTTCAGCTGTTTCTTTCTTCAGGACAAAGTCGGCACTCTCCGGAGAGTCGACTAGATTCACTTTGTTGAGGTCATATCTAAAGCGTGATATTCTGTAAGGAAACCTACTAAGTTTTTGATAGCGTGCCGCCTTAGATTTAGACATCTATTGGCATTTTTATTGAAGGGCAGGATGGCAGTTTGGTCTGTCTTAGACCTGAGCTATTCTTCCAATATGATATGCATCTCGAATGCTCCCAGCTTTTAACAGCTAAATTGACTGCTGCTTTAGGAGTGCAGCAGAAGTGTTCAGGTCCATTAAAGGGAGTTTCTGAGCCTTTTCTGGTCAATTCGTCAGCCTTTTCATTCCCATCAATGCCCTCATGACCAGGAACCCACCATAAATTGGTTTTGTTCCTAGACCTTAGTTTTTGGAGGGTTTTGAAACAGTATATGATGACTCATTTATAGTCAATGGTGTGCGAGCTGTCCGTGAATATATGAATGTTTGTACCTTTGATACCAGAGTTGTAAATATGGATGGCACATACTTGAATGGCGTGGAGTTCTGCTTGAAATACACTGGGACTTTTGCCCATAGCTATGGTTATATTTAGCTTAAGCATAATCTTTTTTGAAGGCAGTCTGTTACCGGGCAGATCATATCAAGTTCCGGTATTTCGGAGACAGGGTCCTTAGGTCCGGGTGTTCACTAAAATTTAACTCTTTAATTTGTACCAGACTTGCTGTGCTGCGTAATGTCACTTTGTTTATATTGCTTATTGCTTCTATCGCAGCTGTGGGGCAGGTCCGAAAGGTTCCGAAAATGCCCAGACACGCAAGACACTGACCTTAGCCCACCATACTGTAGTAACATAAGATAAGATAAGATAAGATAATTTATTTAATCCATTTCAAATTTACAAATTCATTATTTTAGAATTAATTATTCTTAGAACCAATAATTTAAAAGGTACATTCACAGGTATTAAGATAGTTTTCTAGAATTTTAACTATGTATTTTGCAGTTAATATACTTTATGAACGTATTGAAATGGTGTCTTTTGAACACTAGGTGGTACTTGGAATACCAGTGGTAAGTGTATTATTTATTGAATATATTAATCAATTTCATGAAAGCCGCGACAAGAGAAAGAAGAAATTTTCGTTACATGCAATGAAAGGTAAACAGTATGAGAAGAAAGGCAAAAATTTGGGGGCAAAAAGATGAATACGTACGAATTGTAATGAAACACATATAAAGATTAAGAAATGACCTGCATTAGTTCTTCTACGCTTGATCTGGAAAGTAGCTAGTTTCTTAAGTTCTTAAGGAATCTAAATTTAATTTGGACAAGATTGCACATATCTAGGGGAAGTCTGTTGTATATGAAGGGTGCTATAATGGTTGCAAATCGTCTGTAGTTCTCTTTGTTCACTCTTGGAACTGTGACTGCAGACGGTTGACTAAAAGTATATGTTAAGGTATCACCTCTTCTGCGGTTCAAGTAACCGCCTCGCAAATAAAACATTCTCAGCACTTTATATACTCGTACAAATAGGTGTCTGAGTGGCAATATATTGAGAGATTGGAACAATGGAAATGATGGCTCCCATTTGGATTTAACCATCATTACTCGAACTACCTTCTTTTGGGCGGTGATAACAGGTTGTAGGTTTTTAGCATAGGCGTTGCCCCAACACGAAATACCATATTCTAAATGAGAGTTGACAAGCGCATAGTAAATAGTGGTCAGTAGATTTAATGGCACTAATTTACGTAGGTGAAAAATCTTGCTCATAGCTACGAGTATATTCAAACATTTTTTAATATCGGCAATGTGGGCTTTCCAATTCAGTTTGCTGTCAATGGTCACACCATTCTGAGACAGATTCTAGTTGTATACAAGTATTTGTGCAGTTATCATTGTTACAGTTAGAATCGTGGAGACAAACTCCTTCAACTGATTACAAAGAGAAAACGACATTACTTTGGATTTGCTGCTTAAAACCATTTGGTGGAGCGTAAACCAGTTCTTTAGTATGGAGATGTCAGTTATCATTTCTGTTTTTGTGGTGTCCGCACAAGTAGTGACGTAGGAGAGAACCAAATCATCAGCAAGTGCTCTAATACTTCCCTTTAGTGTTAATTTAAAAATCAAGTTTATATAAATAATAAAGAGCAAGGGCCCAAGGACCGATCCTTGGGGATCGCCAAGCCCGGGGCTATCTAAAGACGTACTTAGAGTAGCGTTTACACGCACAAGCTGTTTACGATTTTCAAGTTACGAGACGAACCATTTATTAATATTGCTTCTGAATCCAATTCTATGAAGAATTTTTATTAAGAGCTGATGATTGACTAGATCAAATGCCTTTGTTAAATCAAGAAAAAGAGCAGCAGTTTTTTTACTCTTATCGAGTCCATCGTGAATATCTTCTAAGAACGACAATATGGCATCTTCAGTAGACTTGCCTCTGACAAATCCAAATTGATTCTTGTTCAAGATTTAAAATTTATTGAGGAACTTAGGCATTCTATTTGTAATTATTTTCTCCAAGATTTTTGAAAAAACCGACAACAATGAGATAATTCTATAGTTACTCGTATTTGGATCACATTTGTCTCCCTTTTTGTGTATTGGAACTATTATAGAGGTCTTGAGACACTCCGGGAATATACCACTTTCAAAACTGAGATTAGTTAAATAAGTTAACGGCTTAATGATGTGGTCACTCATTTTTTTTACGACTAAGCTACTAATACCATCAATCCCACATGAATTTTTCAACTTTAAGTTGGATACAACAAGAGATACTTCATCTTCAGATACAGTACCGAAAAAGAATGTTGAAAGGACTTCATTGTCTAGAAGATAACGTAATATGTTATGATGGGCCTGACCATCATTGTATAAATCCAGTGAGTGATCTTTGGAGAGATCCCCCATGTGCTGCCATAAATTTAACGGCACGCCAACAAAGCGTTGGTTGCTTTAGTTATTTTGTTGCTTAAGTGAGAGTTCTAGTTGAGTCTTTTGACTAGGATTACTCTCGGATATTTGACCTCATCGGAGTACTAATGATTGTATCGTTATGTGAAACAATACTTAAGTTCATGTTTTTTTCTTTTAGTGAAAGGAACTATGACAGCTTTATTTGGGTTTGTTGAGAGATTCTCTCTGGTGAACCAGTCTAGGACTGTCTTAAGGGCGTTTTGCATACGTGCAGTGACTTCGTTAGTCTTTCTGCCCTTAAGGATGATGACTAGATCATCGACATAACCAAATGCGTTGTAGCCTAAGTTACATATTTTGTTAAGCAGATCATCTAGATCAAAGACCACAGGAGCGGCGATAATACGCCTCTCTGCAGGTAACCCCTTACGGCGGATACTGATACCGAAGTCGGCCGATATGAAGTATCATCCGCCTTTCAAGCGTCGCTTTGACCCAGTAGTTTGATCGATGTCTCTATGGGCCAAAGCATTTGATATGGAGTCATATCCAGTATTGTCGAAAGCACCCTCTATGTCAAGAAATGCAATTGATTTCAGCTGTCAGCTTCATCAGAGAATCTTCCGTCGATTTGCCTTTCTGATAGGCGTACTGACATGGGTGCGGCGACAAGCTATTTTCTAAGCTTTCTCTGATATAGACGACGAATTACTGTTCCATTTTATTCAGATAAAATGATGTCAAGCTTATAGAATGATATGATTTAGATAATTCCCTGGGCTTGTTGCCTGGTTTGGGGATAAACACCACGTTGATCTCCCTGTAAGTACACGTTATGTAGCCCAAGTTGAAGCTGAACCTATATACGCCTATTAAGTAAGGTACAAAGAAGCCCAGCCCTTTTTGTAGCAGAGCTGGAAAAATTCCGTCTATACTTGGTGCTTTGTATGGTTCAAAATAGGACCATATAGGAGAACTGAGCTGACCACTCTGGACATCAGTATTCTGCGGGGATATCTAGGGATATTCGGAAGCATCTGACGGATTGGTTCCTCTATCAGCGATCCTTTTTTGGTGTCGTACTCGACATGAGCTTTGAAGGGCAGTCTGTTATCGAGCATCACTCCGAATTATTATATTCCTTCATCCTCGCAAAAGGCTTTTCCATGGAGGACTTTATCTCATGGATGTGCTTGACTTTGGCGATGCATTCTGCGAACTCGATCACTCTTGCCTCTGGCCTCCTGTGGCTGAAGCAGTCTGTGACTATCTTCAGCAGATAATATGATGTATCCATTATGGCCAAAGATCTCCTAATTTAAAATCATATCGCCGATTTAAAGACATTCGTAACTTTAATCGTTATTATTGCACAATACTTTTTTGACCCCCCTTTCCACCTTTTTCCCTGTATTGCTTTAGATGTAGTACCTACTACCGCCTTTATGGGGGAACTGTTGGCCTGACAGGGCTCTATTTTTCTCCTTGACCGCAGGCAGCTTGCCATATATTATGCATTCCAGAATATTATTTGGGTCTCTACCGCACTAATTAAGTGCTGAATATTGGCTTAAGAAGCCTGGATATTGCGCAGTTTATCGCCATACACCAGAGACTTTAAAATAATCAAGTTTCTTCAAAAGGCATAATCTCGGTGTCCAACTATATGGTCCATTTCGCTATGTAATTGCTCGTTGAGTTGAGTCTTAAGTAATCCAATGTTTTCATGGAGACACATGTCGTTCAGATCAATGTCATCTAAATTTTTAGAGAAGTAATCTCTGATCATTGTTCGTCAACGTAAGCCATTTTCCATTCGGAAAAAAGGCTAGTGACGCCAGAAACGTGAAGACTAAATCAAATAGTGTACTTTTGTAATCACAGTTGAGTTTCACAAGTCTATTCTGGATTTGCTTATTCATAAACACATTGCCAGTTAATACGACTTTTCGATAAAATTATGGATCAACCTTGCAATCGACGTCGAATTTACGCACATTGCGTTGACGCCTCACTGGTAAAGTACATGTAAGGAGCTCAGCTGGTTGATTTCACGAATTGAAGCACGATTTTCGGAATGAGGTAGAATGAATACCATGTACACAAACAATGGTGGTATCTGTAAATCTGCATATCTTTAAAGCTGCACTCCTTAAGTCTATTATGCATCTCGTTGCCAACCGATTACCTTCAAAAACAGTTGAATCCCTTAGAAGCATTTAATATTCCCCTGTTTCGTTAGGTACAAGCAACCAAGATAATTACAATTCAAACAGGGATTCAAGGCTCCCACCTGGTAGAGTCTACTCCTCCTTTTTCAATCAAACAAGTCAATTCAAATATTTCTGGCTTCGTAATAGCAAAAGTTCATTCTTTCATTACCGTTAATAGCTTATTTTGCATACTCCATTTCACGCGGATAGTTTGCATTTTTACCCTTGTCCAGCAGGTTATGTAGCTGCATCAAGGCACACGACTCAAAGCTCACAGCTCACAGCTCATGGAAACAAAAGCAATAAAACTTAAAACCCTTGTGAACGTTGAGTGGAGTCGTCTACTTAGATGTTAACTTCTTTCCAACCCTCGAAGTATTATGGCGCCTTCTCAAATTATCACGGGAAAATGTTGGATCATTTCTGCTCTTTTGTTTTTGTTGCGTTAACTCTACAATAAAATAACAAAGTATTCACTCGTTCGTCCTCGGCTTCCCAATGCACATTCAATCCTGAATATTTTATAAGTGTTCGGGGATATAATTAAAAGTGCTCCTCGTCTCGGCTTGGTGGTCGTTGTTATGCTGGAGTGGTGTCATGCTTCCGGTGCCCCCATCTTGGTGCCTCTGCCTTTCGTCATGGGACCAGCCTGATAATAATTTTAATTAAATGTGCAAATAGATGCAAGGGGAAACAGAAACAGATACAGATAGCCATGGCCAGAATGCGCGCTTGTCCTGCTAAGTAACTTATGCAAATGGTCAAAATGTTTAACGTCCTCAACTCAGCTCGACGCAGTGATGATAGCGAGGGACTGCCGGCTTGTCGGTTTGAATGTTGCACCGAGCTTTTGATGTCATGCATATTAAAAACACTAACCCTTGAGGGAAATTATTTATATTTTTTTCTTTTTCTCTGTTTTAACTGTTTTCTATTCTCTTCTATTTTCTTTTTTTGTGTTCTCATTTTTTTATTTTGTTTTTAAAGAAAACATTACGGAGACGTGGCGATTTCTGCATGCAATAGGATACAGAAAGTGGAGGTTTGATGTTTTAATTGTGAGTACATGCAATCATATGTTACAGTGGGTACATGTGCAGCCTTCCCTTCGAAGCAATTATTTCTATATTAAAAGTTTCGCTGGATTAGTCCCTCTGGGTTTAAATTTAAGATGTCACTAAGCAAATCTTGTTTAACGTTCAAAAATGTCGGTTCATTCGGATTCTGTTCATAAACATTCATTGATGACATTGTCTTGAAGTTATAGCAAATTACTATGACGTCCGACAATGTAACATTTAGGTATACAAGAAAAATTAATGGTAAACTTCCACCGATACCTTCATTTGCATATCTGCCCTTCGTTTATTTTGGACGTTCAACTTGAAAGCCGAACTGACTGCGAATCGATTTATGTGGTAAAATGTTCGTTCCTAGTTCTCGATACGTTGGGTTGCTACTTAAGTTTTGAGAGAAACAGATAAATACAAATATTTATCATCGACAATTTTTCAAAATGCATACTCTCCATGAAGATCAATACACCGAATGAGGTAACTTCAAAACATGCATTTTAAATGCATCAACATTGACTTCGCAATTTATTTATAAAAAGAAGTCATTGGGTGCCAAATCAGGGCTGTAGGCCGGATGTCTCATCAATTCGATGTTTTGATTGCTCAAAAAGTCGCTGTGAGAGCTCGCATTTTCGTCGTGAAGAATGATCTGTGTTCGGCGGTAGCTTTTCCGTATTTCTCCAAAGACTTTTGGCAAGCAAATCGTGGTGTACTATTCGGAATTGACCGTTCTACTTTGCTCTAATAGCACGGTGTCGACATGTTTGACACTTCCGAAGAAACAGGCTACCATTTGCTTCGAAGTCCCGTACAGTTGACTGCTATTTATTTTCACGTTCATATGTATCGAACCATGATCCGTCGGCTGTCATTACCTTATAGACGTCTTTTGATGCACCGCGATCAAATTTGTTCAACACTTCTTTGACCCAAAGTCTCGTGTCGGCTTTTTTTTGAGCGATTGTCAAATTATGCCGTATTCAACGCATAAGATTTATTCTTTTTGATGGAAAAATGTTCATGCAATATTAAATATATGCAAATGGAAATAATTCCTAAGTATGTCTTCATTTCACGATAAGTGGAGTGACATGACGGTCTTGCCTGCAGAGTACGATCGATGTTTTCTGGCACAACAACAAATTTTGGACGATTTTCACGAAATTCGTCCTGGAGCGAACGACGACCGCAATTGAATTTGGAAAATTAGCGTAACACTGCGGGCCGGGATGGTGCTCCATTACCGAAAGTCGAAGCAAGTTGATCGATACACTGTTGTTGAGTTAATCCCCGTCCAAAATCATAAAAAATCATCGCACGGAAATGTTCACGATTTAATTACAATTTTTGACTGAGATGAATTTTTCAATTCTCTGCAAAAAACGCACATATTACGCGTATGTCAAAACGTTCTGGACACGTGTACCATTAAAAATGTCAAAAATTACGATGCTGATGTCAGATTTGACGTATCTATACCGGTATTGCCATATCTTAAAATTTCAGTAGCAAGTTACAAGTATCAGGTGAATTCCGGCTAAAATTAGTCTGTCTCTTTCTCGAGTACTCATGGGAATATACTATATACAAAAAATCGAATAGGTAAAAAAGTGACGCCTACTAAACTGAACAATCTAACCAACACGATAGCTGGATGCTGTAGGATTAGACAAGACACTGTGTGGCTTCAGTCTGGCAATGCGCGGGGTATACCTACAACAATTATTGTGAAAATCTTACCTCCAAGTGGTAACTTTTGGGTACACCAAATACATAATACCGGATGGTATTGATGAGGTTAAAAATGGCATTTCAGCTTGAATATACACCTTATTTGGGCTTCTCCGACATATTCGGAGCTCGATGGTAGAGGATGAATGCTTAGTGTGAAAACGCCAGCACTCACAGCCTGTAAGTGGATTCTTGACATCGGTATGGTTGGTATATCGTCAACTGGTTTCCACAATGGAACTGGTCCTCCACATTGGGAATCGTGCCATCAGGAAAACTTCCTTACCACGTAAAAAATAACTAGCTATGAGAAAGACACAAGTCTCGGGTAACTACAGGCCCGTTGATCAATCGTCATTCTGCACGAACGGCCGAGCTTGGCAGGGATGCCAACAGTAGAAATGACTCTATGTTATATAGCTGGTATCTATAAATACTGTCATAAGGGGCCTTAAAATCGATGAAAACGTGATATCGATTTGAATTTCCTGAGTTTTTTGCAGGATCTGGCCTAGTGTGAAGAACCGCACTGATATGAGCCAATCAGGTAGATGGCGAAGTGTTTCAGATGTTCACAAAATATGGCAGATAACGTTTTATAAAGAATATTGAGGAGACGTATACCTGCTTATTTGGCGTAGATGAGGGGGTCTCCCATTGATTACATTCAACAGGTATCTGCTCCTCCGACCACATCGGAGAAATTAGTAGGTGTATGCTCTCCACAAAGGCATTTGCTTCAGCTTTGAATACCTCGGCCGGTAAGCTGTCAAGTTCAGCTGATATGTTGGACCTTAGCTTAGATGTTGCTATCCTTACTTCGTTTTGGTCAGTTGAACGGAAGTTTTGGCTAACATTGTCTAAGTTGAATAGTCTATTCTGCTTAACGGCGGTATGGTAGGGTTCTTCGCCGTTAAACAATCTGCAGAAAAAGTGTTTCAATATTCCCAGTACCGACTGTGATTCCACTATAATGTTTCCTTCTTCATCTCTACAGGCTTTTGTACGGGTCTTCTTGCCTTGATACGTTCTTTTTACCTGTTGGTATAACTTCCTTACGTTATTCCTGAAATACAACCTCTCAATACATTCGACCGCGGGCTTCTTTTGCTCTTTTATCTTCTTCGGGAGAAGCCAATGTTTTTCCCGTCTCTTCTGCTCCTAAAGCTCAAGAGCAGTTCTCGTCCTTCGTTGCACCGTCGCTTTGTAGGCTTCTTCATCGAACAAAGGATTTCTTGGTGGTGATCGGGTGAAACCCATTACATGAGTTGCGGAGTCTTTGTTGCCACTGGTCTTCGATATTTCATGCTGGCGTCTACGTTCAGAGATTTCGGAATATGCGTTCGGCGAAGACTCTGGCAGTTTCTTGCGATTGCATAGTAGATCTTCTTTGTTGTGGCGATTGGGAAATCCGCATTCTCACCTTGGTTGCAACAAGGTGTTGATCCCAGTCAATGTTGACTGCTCTGAAGGTTCAGACGTCCAGAATACTGAGGCCCTACGTCTATCGCAATGTCATCAATTTAATTTAGCGTTTCGTGATCCGGAGACTGCCATGTCCCCTAGTGTGTATTAAGAGGAGGAAACCGTGCGCTTGGTATAGTGATATTTCGTCACGCCGCAAAGTCAATAAGTCCGTTGACCAACATGGCTTTGCTTACCAACTGTCCTACCAAAGATGTCCTTCTTTCTGTCCTGGCGTTAAAATCGCCTAGTACGATACTTCGGACATTGTTTATATGTCTTGTCGGAAAGCTCGTAGCAACATTCCTTGGTGTGGTCATCCTTGTCTTCCGTAGGGGCACGTACGCATATTAGGCTTATGTTACCGAATTTAACCTTGATGCGGATTGTCATAAAACGCTCGCCCACATGTCGAGAGCTCAAGGCTTCTTCCCTAAGTCTGCCGCATATGGTAAATCCGCATCTGAATAAGCGCTGTTTCTTTCCCCTATGGCAATCTCCGTATTTCGTTATCCTCCTTATATCCGGACCATCAGATAGCACCTGGATTGCAGTAATATCTGCGTAATATCAGTCCCAACCTCTCGATTGGGAAATCCGCATTCTCACCTTGGTTGCAACAAGGTGTTGATCCCAGTCAATGTTGACTGCTCTGAAGGTTCAGACGTCCAGAATACTGAGGCCCTACGTCTATCGCAATGTCATCAATTTAATTTAGCGTTTCGTGATCCGGAGACTGCCATGTCCCCTAGTGTGTATTAAGAGGAGGAAACCGTGCGCTTGGTATAGTGATATTTCGTCACGCCGCAAAGTCAATAAGTCCGTTGACCAACATGGCTTTGCTTACCAACTGTCCTACCAAAGATGTCCTTCTTTCTGTCCTGGCGTTAAAATCGCCTAGTACGATACTTCGGACATTGTTTATATGTCTTGTCGGAAAGCTCGTAGCAACATTCCTTGGTGTGGTCATCCTTGTCTTCCGTAGGGGCACGTACGCATATTAGGCTTATGTTACCGAATTTAACCTTGATGCGGATTGTCATAAAACGCTCGCCCACATGTCGAGAGCTCAAGGCTTCTTCCCTAAGTCTGCCGCATATGGTAAATCCGCATCTGAATAAGCGCTGTTTCTTTCCCCTATGGCAATCTCCGTATTTCGTTATCCTCCTTATATCCGGACCATCAGATAGCACCTGGATTGCAGTAATATCTGCGTAATATCAGTCAAGAACCTCTGCTAATTATTCAGCAGCATGCGCCCTGTTACATATCCGAAGGTTGTTGTCAGTTTGACCTTCATTAACTTTTAACGTATTCATTTTTGCGCAACATGTACTTTGAGACAATTAAAGCACTCATAATTACGAGTTCAACGTTCCATTAGCACAAATTTGAAAGATTGTTTTTTCAATAGGAGTCATAAAAGGGTAGCGGAAGGTTTTACTGAAAACCTTTGTATCTCGAAGAGGGTACCTTTCCGATCCCCCCCAACATATATGATTTTTTTCCCAAAATATTTAGAGGAATATCCGCTTAAAGTATTCGACACATTATCTGGAACACGTTGTATATTAAACTTATTTCATATAAAGATCAAACTATTAAGCAGTATCAACTGTATTAGACGATTGTCCAAAGTTACAATGCTTATGTAATCAGAGAGACTGTGGCGCCAACGAATGCGTTAGCATAAGCATATACAAGGATGTGGATATATGCCCTGCAACTACTCGCGTATTAGAAGATACATGCACTGTAACCACAGTCTATTCATCCTATGCTTCATGTATCCAAAGCTTCCCAAGCCCAGCTTCCATAATTTATCACGGTGTAAGGAGTCAGTTGGAGGCGGAGGCATCTATGATGCAGGAGTAGATCGCAGAGGCACGCTCGCGGTTGCCCGGCTCTAGCTCGTCGGATGAGGTCGACCGAAATTATAAAAAAAGAATTACAAGGATAGCCTGAAGAAAGCTATGTTACTTTACGGACGGACTTAAAAGAGAGGAGGAGAGAAAGATGATACAAAAAGAGGAAATGAAAGCGCAATATTACATCTGTGTCTTCGCCACTATGCAAGACCGGGACTTATGCGTTTAAAGCTAACTAAACCTACACTAACCTAAACTCTAAATAACGAACTTAAGTTAACGAATTAAAACTAAACCTAAAGCTAACTTAACCCTATATACCCTACACCGAATAAAATTTTCCGAGTATCACACAGCGATGAAGACTCGTTACGATCTGAAATAAGCCGGGTGTTAAAGCCTGAGGATGGCCAACACACCCTTATCGCACTTGACCATTCTGTCCAGATCTGTGAATATTTGTTTCCTGCTTTTTTTGCGCACATAAAAATAAATTCAAATAAAATTCATAAACAGCAACTCGCTTACCCTAACGTCACTCTAAACAAATTAATAAAAAAAAATTCTACCACAAAACTCAAAAATCAAAAAGTTCCCGGAATTTATTCAGAAAATTAAAAATACAAGTTTACTCATCTAAATCTATATTGTCCTCTTCAAAGTAATCCCCATCGACTGCAACACACTTTTTATATTCAGTTTTCGGTATGTCCATCAGTGCTTCCTGCGATTTTTCCATCACTTCCTCTCGGCTGCTGAAATCAGGTGAATTCGGTGGCTGTTGCATGGTATTTGTTGCATATTTCGTCAAAAAATTACGAATAATGATTGCACTGTGCGACGGTGCGTTATCATGGTGCAAAATACACTAGTTTTCTGCCCACAATTCTGGACTCTTTCGGCGAATTGCTTCACGCAAACGTCTCATAACGCCTAAATCACACATTATTTCTGGGGACAATCTTCCAACCATTCCTTGTTCTTTCTGAAATTCTTTCTCGATCTTATAGGCTGCGACCCACTTTGATTGAAGATGAGCATAAATTGATGAGAATTGTTTTTCAATTTCGGACACCTTTGCGCTGACAAATTGTCATCGGAGAGTTGGTAATCAGCACACATGACTTATTTTTTGACAAAGATTTCAAATAAATTGATGTCTGCAATGTCCATTTTTACTTTTTAGCTAATACCACCTTGATCAAAAAGGATTTATTCAGAAAATTAAAAATAAATAGATGAATACATATAAATCTATATTGTCCCCTTCAAAGTAATCCCCATCGACTGCAACACACGCGTGATCCAATCCTCGAAACATTTTTTTATATTCGGTTTTGGGTATGTCCATCAGTGCTTCCTGCGATTTTTCCTCTAGGCTGCTGAAACGCGTTCTCCGTAGTGGTTTTTTAACTCGTTTGAACAGAAAGAAGTCACAGGGAGCCAAATCAGGTGAATTCGGTGGCTGTTGGGTGGTATTTGTTGCATTTTTCGTCAAAAAATTACGACTAATGATGGCACTGTGCGACGGTGCGTTATCATGGTGCAAAATACACGAGTTTTTAGCCCACAATTCTGGTCTCTTTCTGTAAATTGCTTCACGCAAACGTCTCATAACGCCCAAATAATACTCTTTGTTTACTGTCTGGCCTTCTGGCAAAAATTCATGACGCACTACACCGTTGTAATCCATGAAAACCGTGAGCATTGCCTTCTTTTTTGACTGAAAACGAGGTGGTTTTTTTGTTCTCGGCTTATTTGGTGAACGCCATTCACTTACCTGATGTCTGGATTGCGTGTGGTACTCACAAACCCACGTCTCGTCTCCAGTAATGATCCTTTTGATGAATGTGGGATCGGATTCAGACTCGCAAATCATCTCTTTTGCGACGTCAACACGGTCTCTTTTTTGCATGGAATTGAGGTCTTTGCTACTACACGACGGAAACCCAAATCATTAACCAAAACGCATCCATAGGCAATGTTCAAGTCCTCCGTTATCTCTCTGATGGGTAATTTGCGGTTATTGACCAACATTTCTTTTACGCCATCAATGTTTTCGTCGGTTTTCGGTGTCGCTGGTCTGCCACTGCGTTCATCATCTTGAATAGACTCATGACCACTTTTGAACCGCTCGTGCCATGGTAAACGACCGTTTTCTTTAGAGAATCGTTGCCGAAACACTTTTCCAACATTTCCAACGTTCGCGCACCATTAAATCCGTTTTTTACGCAAAATTTAATACAATTTCGTTATTGCAAATTTAAATCCATTTCTAAAATTGTAAAAAATCGCAAACACACACTAAGGTAGATGTACTCTTGGCTACGTAACTTTTGCAAATGTTAAGTTATGACGCTAAGATTTAGAGGGAATGTCAACAACATATTTACCAACTTAACAAAAAAAACAGAACTCAAATCGGAACAATTGGAGCGCCACACGGTGGTTATTCCGGGAATTTGATCAAGGTGGTATATCTTAATCTACTCGTATAATTATTCCTATACTACACTTTATCACTAAATTCACTTGTCGGCGATGTATATATGGGAGATCGTATATAACTACATCGCACCAGAATAAATGTAAAAAAAAACCAGGATTTTCACCCACCAAGCTTACAGGATATCCTGGGTGTTCTTAACACACACATAAAACATATGGGTATAAGAAAAAAAAATTATTTTAAGGGATATTACTATTATCCCTAACCACAGCACCTAACCTACATATAAACATTCATACCACATGATCGGTAAACTTAGTAAGGCCTTCCATCTCTTCCATCATAATTCTAAATACTCAACACCCTCTAGGACAAAAGAGACAAATTCACCACTGGAAAAGGGGTACGGGAGAGTGGGAGCTGACGGAGAAAATGCAATGAGAATTGAAATTGGAGGGACGTTTGATAGAAACAGGTTTTGTTGTGAGTATGTAAGAAAAGTTAGTAGGCATAATTGAAGGGGAAAGGTTTATTTTAGGCAAGTGGTCAATTTATTGGACTTGGCACATTGAGGGGAAGCAAGTATAAACAAACTTAGGTACTAATATATTTATTTTTTGTTTAACACGTTGGCTGCCAGTGTATCGCCGGTGATCACATCAAATCACATCACCCCTTAGAAGAAAATGTATCACGGTTGATAGATCTCCAGAATATTGATTCTACCATAAAAGTTAAAAGAGTTTATGTAAATTTTGAAATTAAATAAAGGGTCCGCCATCTAACGTTTGTTTTTTCAACTAGTGCTTATTTCGTGAATGGTAACACATAGCTCATGTCTGATTTGACAGATAATTAGTTAATAATGGTTAATAATGGAAAATAATTTCATTCAAATGGCTGCCTCGGCTGGCCATGCAGTAGCCTACACGATCGGTCCAATTTTTAAGCACATTGTCGATTGTGTGCAGCTGTATTTCACCAATGGCTTCACGAATATTTTCCTTTAAAGCGTCAATTGTCTCTGGCTTGACGGTGTAACACTTATCTTTTACGGCATCCCACAAATAATAGTCCAACGGTGTCAAATCGCAGCTCCGAGGTGGCCAAACGACATCAGCTCTGCGGCTGATAATGCGATCTTCAAAAACAGGGCGCAAAACATCGAGTGTAGCTTCGGCTGTGTGGCACGTAGCGCCGTCCTGTTGAAACCAAATGTTGCCAATATTCTCCTCTTCAATTTTTGTGAACAAAAATTCGTTCAACATGGCCCAATAACGATCGCCATTGACTGTAACGGCCACTCCTTGCTCATTTTCGAAGAAAAATGTCCCAATTATGCCTCTGGACCAAAATCCGCACCAAACAGTGACTCATTTTGGGTGTATCAGCTTTTCAATGTATGCGTGCGGGTTTTCTGTGCCCCAAATGCGACAATTTTGCTTGTTTACATACCCGCCAAGATCAAAATGAGCTTCATCTGAAATTTTTGGCAAAATCGGCATCTTCTCTAAGTCGATCGCAGGCCCACTTAGCGAAGCGAAAACGCATTGGATGGTCAGTTGGCTTCAACTCCTGAACCAATTGGACTTTGTATGGCGTCATACCAAGGTCTTTATGCAAAATTCGTCTCAATGATGTCTCCGAAATGTTCAATTGTTGAGAACGACGGTGAATTGATGTTGATGGCGTTTCACGCACACTTTCTGCCACAGCAGCAATATTCTCGGGTGTACGAACTGTTTTTGGCTTTTCACGCTTTGGTTTATCGATGAGGATGCCAGTTTCTTTCACTTTTTTCACAAGATAACGAACATACGGAGCTGACGGTGCTTCTCTTCTTCCAAAATCCGTACACAATTTTCGCACACATTCTGCAACATTACCATGATTTTCAAAGTAATGTCGCAATATTTCCAAGCGTTGTTCAAGCGTATACACAACTATATTCGTTCAGCAGAAGGATAAAACTAATTATCTGTCAAATCAGACATGAGCTAAGTGTTACCATTCACGAAATAAGTACTAGTTGAAAAAAAAAACGTTAGATGGCGGACCCTTTATAAGAATAAATATATTTTTTTGCATAAAAAACAAAATAATTTATTCATATATGTAGTACTTAAAAAAAAAAATAACAAAATATAATTAACCAAAAAAAAAGAATATTAAAAAAAGGGTGTGCAAATCAGACTTTGTTCAACTTAATGCAATTCTTGAAAATGTTGAATGCATAAAAATGGGTTTTTTGGACATTGCGAACAATATGTGTCCACAAGCTTTGCCTGTTTTCTTGCGGTAGCAAGCAGTAGCTTTTGATAGCGATGTCACTTTCGCCCACCCTCTGTTGTACCGTTGAAAGTGTAAAAAAATATTTTTCTTCCATAGGTCTTGGTGCAGTTAATGAATTATCTTGACTTAAGTGGTCATAATAATTAATAATATTTTGACGAAACTCAGATATCTGCATTGTGGGATTGCTTTTGTTGTATAATGTATATGCATTTATAACCGCTGTATTTAAGAGAATATCAAACGTAACTTTGTGGAACCAACGAAAGGTTTGGCGGAGAGGACTAAAGTAGCTTGCAAATTGATGAGCTACTCGTAAGTCTATGCCTATGTTTGGGAAATTAGTTTATATAAATTCACGAAAATTATTAAATATATTGTACCTTGTTTGCATTAATTATATTTCAAGATTATATCAAGTTTGAGAATATCTGCACCAAGCCTGTTCTTTTTCCTGAGAGTAGAAGTGCACCAATATTTGCTGTGAATAAAAAACTAACTTCTCTTTTGTCTCTCCAGTATCCAATTACTATGCCAGACTTGTCATAAGAAATGCATTCTCTCTTTTTCAATGTTCGATTTAATTTAGGCAACCCTTTTCGATTCTTTCGTAATGTTCCCTGTAGATTCATTTTCCTATTTAGACAAGCATTGCCAATTCAATCGAGGTATGGAAATTGTCGACTGTTAAAGTTCGATTCTCTCCAAAGTAATCTTCCATCAGCTGAAGGCAAATATTGGTTGAAAGGGATAGGCCTGTTGTTGTGTCTGACTTTCCAGTGAATATTTTCATATTATAAGAATAGCCATCAGTATGTGCCAATTTGAACACTTTAACATCATACTTATATGCTTTCCCTGGAAGATATTGTCGGAATCCCAACCGACCACGGAAAGGGATCATACTTTCATCAGTTACCAAGTTTTTACCAGCTGACCTATTTTGTTTAAAGTTTCCGATTACTTCTTGCATTATTTTGTCAACTTTAAAAGTTTTAGAGGATGTTTCGAATGCTTGGTCATCATGTATAAATTTCAATAGATTTCAATATGAGACATAACATTCTGAACGAATGAGTTTCTAAATAATTTTGTTGATTTCCAATAATCTGTGATTGAAAGATATCTTACTAGACCCATATACATGACTATTGCATGCCAAAAATTGCATGATCTCCTTACGATCAGTATCTTTCCATTCATTTAGTCTACTGCTCCTCCGACTTCTGAACTAAGCATATATCCGTCAAAAATTGACGGATCCCCTGTGATACACTGCAGCCAACGTGTTAAAAAAAAGCTGACGCTACAATGGCTTTATTAATATCAAAAACTGATTTAGGAAAGGAAACGGTGTTTCCAAATGTCCAAATGTATCATAAGAAACTCGTTTTTAATTTCAATACAAAACTGACAGACTTTATTTTCTTGACATGGGTCTTTAATAATACTTTTTCACCAAGAGACTGTGAATTGAAAAGGTAATGAAATCTGTAACAATTTTATAGCTTAACAAAATTAGTACATATATTCTTAGGGTACTTTGTTACATAAGTACATCTCCTTTGTTACAATGGTCTTTTATATGACAATATGGATGAATTGTACAGATTGTCACAATCGATAATTACCAATCGAAAGTAAATACTATGGAGCTCTGCAAAGTTATAACTTTGAAAAACGACACAACATCAGAGATTGCGTGGGAAGCCCCGCAGACACATGTGTACCTAATGCACAAATCTAATCCGAACGCACTTACGTCACATTTCCCAAAAGCAAACCCTTAAGTAAAAGTGTAGGTGTCACCTTGCGGTTCTAATTAATTTCTTTCTCCACATATGTGTCAAGAAGGGAAAACAAATTTCCCAAAGCCCCAAAGCTAAAATGATTCCCCAGGAACATAAAGATCTTGGCACGTGTACCTTATTCGCATGAGATGAATTTTCGTTGACGTTTTTCTCAAAATAAACAAAAAAAAAAGAATAATAATGACCTTGCAGCCACAACCCAAAACCACCCTCACCGCGTCCCGAGGCACAAGAACAGCTTAAGAACGTACAAACGTAGCGATGATTTCCTCGTTCTTCACTCATCAAATACTAAAGCTCATATTGATTAAAAAAAAAAAAAAAAAAACAGAATCAAGTGGGTCTTCAGCTCATATACGAGAGGTAACCATCGTTATCCATCGTTTACACGAAAATAAATGGTTTTCCAGTTGTACACACATTCACCATCGGAATACCGATGAGAAAAGGAATGTAAACAAAAAATTACTACATCGACAAGGATTGGTGTGGCAAAACAGTCCCGGAATCTCCAAGTCCAATTTGGCAAAACGAACTGCGGCAAAAGTTAATTGTCATCGAATTTTCTCCTTATCTCTTTTCACCGTCTCCGACATCTGGTTAATGGAACCAAAACGAAATGATTGGTTCTGGTCCATTTCGATTCGATTTGATGGACGGATATGGTGAATATATACTCGTAGATACTCATTGTCGTGGACTACGAGTAAATGCCTGACAGATGCAGAAGCAACAATAGTCCCTTTTAAACGAGCTTACTATTTGCACAACAGTCCATCGAATGGCACCTATTCGCATTCGAGCTAACACTACCATCATGCTTCTGAATCAGTCCACCTTTCACATCCTCAGTATGGATGAGGTATTTTTGGTTCCGAAGAAAATTAACATAAACCAATAAAATCAGTCAATTGAATGTCGCTGGGCAATGGCTTTAACTATGAGTACGGCACCGGCTATGGCTTCAGTGAAGCTCCTTTCCGGTACCGTATCCTCTTTTGCGAATAGCACTCCCACTAATACCTCTGAACATAGGTCTCTCTCCGAAATATGCAAAGTGGTAAATCCAGCTATCGTTGCGAGAAGAAGCGATCCCTTATTGTCGATGTCGGTCTCAGTCTCGGTACCGGTCTCTGTCCCGGTTCTGGTCCTGTGATTCCAGTTTCGATAGATAAAGGTCCGGCCAATTCAAGTGCGGTGTGTGTACTTTCGTATCTTTATCTATGAGGCATTCATCAATGCGCACAATTTGCCCCACATTAAATGAACTTCGATTGAACGAGCTACGACAATGTTTAAATAGCTTGAAAACGGTTAGCAAACGAAGGAAGTACTCGTATGTCAACGTTGGTCTGTCGTTTCGAAAGCATCTAATCTTGCACGGTTCACACAGGCAAAATCGTTTCGATTGGATTAGAAGATAAAATAAATTGAAAATGGTTCTCCATGAATACCATCGCGGCTCACAAAAAATTAAAATACTCGTACTGTGTCGTTGTCTGCCCTTTGTGGTGTTGGAATGGATAGTTTCATTTCGCTCACCTCTGGATTAGAAGTTTGATTTGAGCTTACACTTTGAACTTATGTTCAGACTTGATGTAATCAGGTCCTGATGTAATTTAGCCCATGTCCGCCTCTACAATCTGAGCGGAAGTAATTATAATCGAATTCCGTCTCTAAATTGAATCAATGTCTGTCTCGTTGGCTGATTGGAGTACCCACTGAATGACTGTACCGCCACCGTTCTGAAATTGTTACTAGTACAGAGATACATTTCATTTGGACGTTGCAACCAGGCCTAACGAGACGACTGTTCATTATCGGAATTGTAACATTGTACTTGAAATAGTTTGGAGATATCCGTAGATTCACACGGTTGGAATTACTCGAATACATCATTCTTCTTTAGTAAGTTGTATGTATTTATGTGCCCATATGTACTAGAATTTCTCATTGAAAGTAATGCTATCATAACGACTTACATAATTGTAGTTATTTTTATTGTTTGCCTTTTAACAATCACGTAACCTTGAAAAGCTCAATAGCATGGGAATAAATTTGTAGGTTCTATCGAAGGGTAAATATTATGTATTTTATTATTCTACACTCACAATAGAATACGCCTCATAGATTAAATTGAATGCTTCATGGGATGATCTACTGGCATTCAGCTGTAGAACTAACATTGTTAGACCATAACCTCACGACATTGAATTAGAACTGATGTGGAAGTCATGATACATAACCACTTACTTATTAGTCACCTCCAAGGGTGTTTTTGAAGGATACAATATTCCCTTGAATAAATGGATAGATATCCTATAGATAGATAGACTATAAAATAAATATCCTTTCCTCTGTTTTATGTGTTTGGGAATTGAATTCTGCTTATTTTACTTCCTCGTAGTAGCCATCGTGGATGAGCCTCGTTAAACCACACTGGACTTTCCAAAACGTGAGCGAAATCATATACGACCGAGTTCCATATTTGAAATGACAATCATATTAATTCAGTTGACAGTTAAAGACAAATTGTAATACCAGGTTAAAATTGTAAAATAGTGCTAGGTCAAAAGGTAGTAACACATCATCTCCTGAGGCGAATTTCATTGTAACACTTGTTTCGCTTTAGTTATGGAACCGAACTCTCTTCAGCTTAAGAATCTCTGATCTTCTAACTTCAGAGGGAGTTGCTGGTAAAACGTCTGTGCAAACTACCGGTTCTAGGTAGGATTCTGGGACTGCTGAGCATGAAGTAACTCCGCTGGAGACTTTGGAATTGCTGCTCTTAGTGTAGAGCGGCAAGTGGTCAGAAATGGGCAGATAATCGTCTCTGGATTTTTGCTTCCGCCGTGTTCTTCCGAAAAGCCTGCTTAAACGTTCGCACAAATCTGTCAACCTGCCCATTTGAAAATGGGTGAAACGGAGCTGTCTTTCTGACAAAATTGGGTGGTAGTTACAAAACTTTTTAAAAGTTTGTGCTGTAAAATCGGAGATAGACCACATTTTGCTAAAAAATTGCCCCGTAACATCGAAATATACCCTTTCCAACGGCTGTTGTCCTAGAGGTCAGTTGCTGTTCTTTTCCTTGGGTACGAAGACGCTTCCTGATGGATGCTGCAACCACCTGCCAGTTTGTTTATTCGATGCTCCATACCGTGAATCCAGCCGTATCATCGAGCCCGTTGTTTCATCTGGGAGCAACCCCAATGACCTTTGTGTATGAACTTTAACACTCTGGGCTGAAGAACTTCGGGTATGACAGCTCGCTCGTGGTCTACTACATGGAGAAGTATACAATTATACAGGAGGATTAGCACTAACTGCGAAACGGTTTCATTTCGTTAATATCCAACTTGTAAGGCTTTTTATGTAATTACTATAACTCTTTTAAGCACTCCATCCCTCAATGTGTATTTGCCAATTAACATTGTGCTGCGTTGAGAGGACCAGTCTCCAGATCTTCCAAGATGATACTGTTTACTTCCTGGCTGTCTGCTTCTAGCTTATTGAAGTCGGTGTCTGATCCTACCGGAAGATGTTATAATGTACTTGCATTGCCATGTTTAACTATTGGCCGGAATTTCATACTGTAGTTATAGGCCATAAGTGTTAGAACCCAGTTTTATAGGCGTCTCATCGTCATTTCTGGAATGTTCTTGCTGGGATTGAATATGACCGTAGGCTTACAGGTTGCCAAGCAAAAACACGACCATATAAATAACAGTGGAACTTTTTCACACCATAAACTGTGGACAACGTTCTCTTCCGTACTTGGCTGTGTATCTTTTGGTGAAGGTCAAGTGTTTTAGAGGATATCTGTCCGATATAACCGCATCAATGCGATAGCTCGCAGCATACATAGCCAGAGTCAGGGAAAGTTTGTCATCGAAATGAGCTTGTAATATACTGTTCCAGGGCTTTCTGCTATTTAGCCTTTTATGCATTCAGAGTGCCTGGTACCTGCGAGAAGTTTGGAATAAATTGATTATAATAATTTAGTTTCCCTATTAAGAATTCTAGCTCTTTTAAATTTAAAGGTCGAGCCATATTGCGAGTGCTCCAACTCGCATGTGAGAAATTGGATGGCGATTCGTTACTAGCTGTGAATTCACGCTGCCAAGAAATCTGCCAAGAGATACGAATATCACCATCTGCCTTTTGCACTATTACTACCGGAGCTGTACACTGTGTACGCTATTTTTGAAATTTTTGCGACTTCACTAGCCGATTAATCTACTTTTCAGATTTATCGAGTAACGCGTAAGTTATTGGAAAATGGCGAATAAATTTGCAGAAAGATCCGAATACGATAGAGTTGAGTATAGAAGAATGTGGGTTAATATGGGATACTGATTGAAGGCCCTTAAACAATTCAGCCCACGAATGTTTGCGCCCGCACTGTTAACCACTAGTAACTCAGTTTACGAGTCATGTGTCTGCATTTTACGACAACCTCCAATTTACCTGATCGAAAGGGGTTTGAAGTACCTTATCAGACTTCGGACACCTCGGTTATCCCAACTGCTGGAACCCCTCTGGAACCACTAGTAAATACGGCAAGCCGTTGTTCAATTGAAACGACATTAACTTACGGTTTACTACCACTGCCATTTAGATTACGTATACGAGTATGTTGATCTTCCGGCTCTAGTCGGGAATACAAACACCTTCAATGTGGCCTACATTCCTAGATTGTCGGCAGATGGTTTAATGTCGGAAAGAATCCGAACACCATTTATGGAGAGATTGAGTGTTTGAATTAACAGGACTGCTGGTTGTCGACAACTTATTTACTTACGTTACGTTGTTATTCCCTTCGTAATGTTTTTGTGGCTCATCCTATGCACTCGTAATGTCGAGTACATCTTGGAGCGTTTTGTCGTTTTCTGGAGTGCTTGCGATAATGTCCCGATTCATGGTGTCCACGTGTGACCCAGCACAATTACCATCTGAACATGTGAAAAGGCAATTTCCTCCACACCCAAATATCGGCGACCCACGAGGCTGCAAGAACATGGATTGTAGATGTAAAGTACTCGGTGAGCTTACCGGACAAATCTTTAGATTTCTTGGTGGACACATCATCGACACCGTAAAGCTTTTGAAGGATCTCAAAGTTTCCTACTCCAACCCAGTAGAGGAAAAGCTAGCAGTTTCTGTTGTTACCGGCAATGCCGAAGGCTTCAAAATGCTGTTCCTGTTATTTGAGATACATCTTCCAGTTTTCCTCCTACTTATAAGCTGGGAATTGTTGGACAATCGACATAACATACATGTAGGATCAAGTTAATGGAGTACAGTCTATACTTATATCGATTGGGTTTTTAAATAAAGGATTTTTTGAATTCAAATTATAAAATAAATATATACAGAAAAAAAAGAGCTTTAGATATTAACACCGAATTCAAAATGCGCGTCCACCGTCTTTTAAGTTTCGTCGTAAACTGCTTCTCTTTTTATTCCTTGTTGTCTTTCGTTCCGTTTTTCTTCTTTTTTGTATGGTTGTTTATTCTTTTAAAGGGAACGATGTTGGGAAAATCAATCCCACGTACACCTGGCCGAAATTTGTTGCTCATTATCCGCAAACCACGCTTTCTAACTCCTTAAAATCTCCTCCATGCAATCACTCTGTGTTTGGACGATACTACTCAAATCTGCACTACAATTTTACTTTATTTTTTCTATGCTTAAATGATAACTTACAATTACTTAACAATCTTATACTAACTTACTGGCCCCACACAGGCACTCTAAGCTACTCTAAATTCTTATAACTATGTCCTTCGACCTCATTTACATTTTCTTTCTGAGTGGCAAATGTATTTCTGACCATTGCCTAGTGACAACTTAGGAATGTCAATAGATGTACCATAAAAACAATGCCAAAAATCCGTCAGAAATGCCGTAACTGATGTGTTGATGAAGAGTATATACAGGTATATATAGAAAGGCGACTCGCCTACGAAATTAAACAACGAGAGGTTCTACTCTAGAGACATCTTTCCAAACATAATCTTAAAAGGAACATATCAAGCCAATAAAACTCGAAGAGAAACGTGTAGAGATGAGCACGCCAGCGACCCAGAGCGAGCTATGCAACTTGAGCGATGAAAGTCAATATTTTCGGCTACCCGAACAACCTGAATTAAAGACAGCAATACCTTAGCTTAAATATACCAACATTACCTCACTGGCGGTATATTTGCTGAACTATTTTAATTTGATGACTTGATGTTAAGCTTTGCCATGTTTTCATCGGAGGAAAATATGTCTGACGAATGGAACCTTAGTATCGTATGTCTGTGATACTCATCTCCTTAGTATCGCCTCCATAATATAGTACTTTCCACATGGTGTTTCTTTGGCCAAAAAAGGCAATTTAGTAAAACGGCAATAAAAGCTAAAGAAATTCTAATCATCTGATTCCTGCTCCACGACGCATAATCACTGCCTTTGCCAAAAACGCATGAAAACATCCTTCGCCGTTTTGCCAACAGTTTTATGACCTATTTGGATTATGGTTCATAACATCAAACTTTACAAGCTGCTGTAAAGCAACCTGGTTAGAAAAGTGCGAATGACTCACTTGACATGGCTGGTATACATAGGTATGTACAGCAAAATAACTCTCCGCTTCAAAGAATATTTGATTCCTACCTGGAGGGACGACGGAGTAAAGAAAGTCCTCATCTTATGTGGCGCGCACAAGTGAAAGGGGACCTCACCCATCTTGGAGAGATACTTTGGAGGTAGCCAAAAACTGGAGAGGTTTGTTGAAGTAAGGCACAGGTCGACCCCGAACTGTAACGCCATCTAAGTAAGTAGTTCATATTCTTATCAATGGTTCTAGACTAACAATTGCACTACCTAACCGTGACCTAATCGTAAAAAATGCCAAAACCTATTGTGAATTGGTATCGAAGAATACGGCAAACGAATAAAGGATGACGGTGATTAAATTTATATAGAGAATGTTTGGAGCATTTTCGAATCACATGAGTCAAAATAACTAACATGGCCGTAGTCGTCTAAAAAGCGGATATCACTGTCACACTAGAACTGGACTGAAGATAATCAAAAAGTATGATGAAAAACTCTGCACTCTATAGCAACGAGGTATAAAGGATGTTTTGTCAGAGAACAACTTTGAGACAAGACATTATGTAACTGTAGCTGCTGCACCAAACTATTTGTGATCCACATACAAGCCAGTATTCTGTTTTGTTACAAGTTTCAATGAACCGACATAGCCCCGGATGATTACTTCTTCAAAACCGCGAACTGAACACACACTAATTACGAGTACTCTGAGAATGTTCGAAGAACATGGCGGATATCGGTTTCAATCGGAAAAGACCCCTATAGAGTACGAGCGCAGGAGACCAGTGGCAGTTTAAAATTTGGTGAATATTTAACCCTCTACTGTATGAATTGAATTCTGAACAGCAAAGAAAAAAGTTGCTTAAAATGGTTTTGTTTAACAATTCTTAATCAACTTTAATTAAAATAAATGAAAAATTGTTATTTGTTTAAAAAATGAAATTTATTTATATATAATCTCAAAAACGGCTAGTTTAAAAATCATATAATGGCAGACGGAAGTCATTCTGACGGAGTCATACGATCATACGATATATATTTTCTTCTAGCACTTTTTTGACCGCAAAGGTCCTCTGTATAACCCAAGCGTGGAATCCAGCAAATCAATGCCATCCATATATTTGTTATAAGTCTCAACAGCTTGAGCAGAAGGAAAATCTCTGACAGCATGTTTGTAGGCTTGTTATCAAACTAGGATACCTATCCCAATTTCACTCCATCAAGTGTAGCCACTTTTTTCTCAGTTCTTTCTCTGTTGGCATTTTAGAATTGGGAACTCGGTTTAATTTGACTGTGTCCAAAAATAGTAATCCATTTTGTACAGGTAAACTTGCAATTTGGTACCGTGATTCCAATTATCGGGGAAAAATTGATGACTGATATGTTTAACCACTTTAGATGTAAGCCTCGTCACCAAATTTCCAGTGTCTCCTAAATCAGCATTTTCGAGGAAGGTGTTACGAGTACTCTGGAGAGCAAAAATTTTGAAGTCATAACTGAATCCGGAAACTCCACTTAGAACTTTGTTCTTGTAACCCCACTTGTGAGGCTTGGGTGGGTTATACTGCTTCAGTTCGTGACGGCAGTTAATGGGTATTATTTCCTCACGCACCGCAAGAAGTTCTACGTTTGGAATAAGCATTGTATCCGTTGACTTATTTTGTCCAAAAATAGTATTATTTTAAAAAGTTTGTCACATCCATCTGTTTTAAATGGCTTCAAATCGGTGTTATCACTGAAGTGTAAGGACCTTTTCATTGTATCTCACCTGCTGCATGTTATCATGTCAAAAAGATTTTACTGTCCAACGGATTTGTTCCAACTATGTAGCGAAGATTGCAGTTGAACACAAAACATTGAAATCACCATGTCAACGAACTGCTCCATTTCGGTTTTTATTATGTTTTGTAGCTTAGTTATGTTGTATTGAAGAGCTTTTAAGTTTGACTGATCGACAACAAATTGAATTAACAATCCCATAAAACGGACGAAAAATAATCCCCGCGTTTTCAGCCCAATCACCGATTTTGACTATTCAGTAGACCCCGTAAATTGAAACTTGTACGGATTCAATTGTTCTTTTCGCCAATACAAAATATTTTCAGGCTTGCCTTCTTTTGTTTTGAAGTCAATGCAACTAGCTCAATTACAGGCTCAGATTCGGTTTCAGTTTCGGGCACTATAAGCCAGTCGCTGTTGTCTAGCGCAGTCTTAAATTCCACATCAGAATCTGCTGTTTCATCATCATCATTTTTAGATCCATCTCCGGGGATACAGTTGACATTTGAAATTCGTCCATAAAAGTTTAAATTATCCATCTCCGCGA
The DNA here is from genome assembly GCA_949129095.1 of Volucella bombylans. Lineage (NCBI taxonomy): Eukaryota > Metazoa > Arthropoda > Insecta > Diptera > Syrphidae > Volucella > Volucella bombylans. Next base: position 105,409,008 of record OX422143.1, on the reverse strand, counting down.
AGACAATCACTCGTAACGGTAAACTAATTCTATTTTTTCACTCAAAATTGATTTACAATATTTGAAACAATATATTTTTTCTCAAAACAATTTTTTTGTTAACTATACTCGCACTTTCCGAATACTTAGAGTAATTAGCACTTAAAATCGCAACTTATTATTTACTTCTGTTTTGAATGGACGCTCGTGTTGGAATCACCTATATAAAATAATATCATTAGCTATAATTATCAAGCAGAAAGAAAAATTACCGTTTTTTTATGTAAAAGGATACACACTAATGGAAAAAAATAATTTCAGGTCATTTCGAAAAGGTTTTCTTGGAAAAATATGCATCAAAAATGCAAAGTCATATTTGGTTTCGTATGCGGTAGAGGTTAAGTAATCGCTCCTGACAAACCATCATAACTATCTGATCACGCTTTCTCTGAGAAGGATTCTTTTCCATTTAGCACCTGCTGGTAGTGCTCTAGCAACTAGATTTGTTTAGACATAAAAGAGAGATTATGCTTCGGACAAAAAGTCAAAGTAATGGATGTTTTTTAGAGGTATACAAATTCAATATGAAATAAAACACTTGAAGCTAGAAATCGTGTTTCTATAGCGCTCTCCATTGACGGTAAAATTCTGGCCGGCATCATCCTTAAAGAAATATGGGCCGATGATTCCATCAACCCATAAAACACACCAAAAAGTGAAGCTGAATTAAGTGACACGTATAATGGTCACGTTGTTTCAACTCTTGTACAAGCTGGATCTTATAAGCATTTAAGCCAAGATCTTTCCGTGGATGGGCAGAGCTCCAATTGCTGTGCACGATGGCGAATCGACTCACTCGGATTCTCCTCAATACTGCGCTCAACAACGGCAATAACTTCTTCCGTTCGCACTGTTTGCCCTCTTTGAGGATGCGTATTATCCACTAGAGAGTACGTGGTGCAAAAACGATTCATCGTATTCCGAATAACTTGCTCAGATGGGCGATTATGTCGCCCGTAAAATGGACGTAGCGCACGATTAGTTTGACGAACCGAACCATGGTTTTCAAAATAAGTTTGCACAATTTGCACGCGTTGTTCTGGCGTTAATCTATTCATCGTAAAATCGCAAAACGTACTAACCACAAATCAACTTTCAACTGTCAAATTGACAATCTATAGAAACAGTGTTGCCAGTTTAAAAATCAAACCTCTAAAAAAACACTCTTTATGTTTCGATCGCAACACCTTTCAATGCTTTTGAAATATAAGCTCTCCTCTTTCTTGGGAGAATCTGTATCTTTCCTATTCTTACTCTTTTATCGTCTTCTCTTCTCCTTGGATAGTCAAACTATGAATTTGGCTGTTACAATATAGAACCGGTTCAACGACTGCACTATGAATGTATTTGCATTCAATGGGTGTCTAGCGTCGGCTAATTTGCAAAATATATATTTTTTTGACTTAAGCGTTGACAAACTTGAAATTGCATCTTACACAGATCAAAAAGGGATCATGTTGTGGATGCAGATCACAACCATGTCGCTTATCGGGTCGAAGGTAATAGCAAACAGGTCAGGTCTTATGTTATTAACCTCTCAAAATGATAGGAGTCTCTGCTTAAGATACTACCAGAGATCCGCTTACTTCCACAATGATACCTCAAGGATTTGCAAAAGTACTAAGCTTTGGCACCCGTACTGCCTGTTCTACAACATGAAATGTCCGATTTTTGTAAAAAATTAAAAGCCAATATTTATTTTTTATTTAATTTTACTTAGTCAAAATATGAACGTCACGTGTGAGGTATGGGGTCTAGCATTGTCGTGCAACGGGATACTCCCCGTTTTTGTTAGGTCTGCATCCACCGTTTCTCGCAAAATGGCGTCATCAATTACCGTTTCCGATTTTCCACGCGTTTCGTTTTCGAACGGAACTTACCAAACCAACGCCGAATGGTGCGTTCATTCACTGCTATATTCTCAAATGCGTCACTTATATTTTTGGCTGCCAGAGACAGTTTGAACTCGTAAAGGAAAAGAGTACGAATTTGAACCGTCGTCAGCATAATATAAAAATTAATAGAAAAAATAAATGTACTTGCAACTAACCCTAAAAATCGCACACATCAAACATACGTACCACTTTACCTTATAAAAAAAGAATCACTATGTTGTACCACCTTCCAAGTGCAATAGTACGAGTACTTGGAGGTTCCATAATCGAAATTTGGTTTCATACATAGATGTTCACTCGACAGCTTCTAATTGAGGAGTAAGTGAAAAATCGGACATTTCATATCCTGGCATAGTCCATACGATAACAATAAACACTTAATGAGAATTGACAATAAAAAAATAAATAAATGTCTTTCCATGTCACGTCTTTAAAAATTGATCAACTTACCGGCCAAAAGGAAAGCAAAACGGCCAATTAAAATTGTGTCTTTGTTTTATACCAAAATACACAATCTTGTCAATGTCATTTCAACAATACTGATATGCTGGTTCTTGTAAAAATTTATCATATAACCGAAGAGATGGGACTTTCTTTTAATAAGTTTTTTGCTGACAGGTAAGGATATGTATTTCATTAAGAAATACATTTTGCCATTATAACAGAAAGTAACAAGGTAACTCTCCACGAAACGATGTCGACAATTTAACGACATAGAAAAGTACTCACTTTCGTATAATAGTTATGCCTGACCCAGCCCAACTTCGACTCATGGGATGGTGAATCATAAATATCATCCCTGCTGTGGCAGGCCATTCCGAAACATACTTCACAGAAACAATCACGATGAGTGAATGAAGAAGTATGGATACAAAATGGTCATACATTAACGTAAAATTCATTGGGCTGCACAGTACAGCGTATCAGTGAGGACGAGAGCCAAGCTGGTAATTTTGTTATGACACTCCAGAGAGATTCCAAAATGTTGTGATAAGAATGAAAAATTCCCATACAGTCAACAATCCCCCGAAACTCTGCCCCTGGTCCTGTGTTAATAAAACGTTAATCACTTTTCTTGAAAGTTTTTCCTCTTTCATGCAACTGACACTACTGAAACAGTTGTTGTGCGCTTGGTCCTAGTTTCACCTACAGTTTCCAGCTGATGTTGCTGTTGTTTTTACTTCATACTCCTTATGACTGGTATGACCATTATGGTGGATGTTGAAGATGATGATGATGATGATGATGATGGTGGTGGTGCTGGTAACTTTTGACTAAGTTGACTAAGTTGGATTTCAGGACAAGGATACGGAGAAAACTTGCTACCATACCACAAGTAAGTGTTAATGCGATCGTAAAGTGTCCCGAAACAAATGGACTTCCAATATCACTAACAATACGGTAGAAGTTGAAACTACCATTCGTACCTATCACATGGACATATAATACTCGTACACAGTGAGTAACGAGAAGAATGCCATTAGGGATTTGCCTCAATTTCCTGCCCGTTGGGGTTTCAACTGTTGTCTTGCCACATACAATTGACATTCTAGCCTTCGAGTGTCTACTGCTAGTGACCACACATTTGTAGGACAACCGAAAGCAAAGCTAAGTCCAAGTCGAAGATGAAGTTGAAGCGGAATGACTTATCCTGCTATGGATGTGACTACACGAAGATTCTGTACACCAGATAAAAGTGTTTGCCAGACCTGCCAATGTGTGTACCATAGGAACATTTAAGTACTCTTTAAATTAACATGAAACGTATATTCCAAAAACGTAGTTGTAGTTTTTGGAATATACGTTTCATGTTAAGAATACCTGAGTATTACTGGGTATCGAGTAAGCATATAATTTAGATGAGGTTTTCCACGAAAACGGCCCTTTTGGAACTGATAGGGAGAATGTAGAGTTTCATGACCCTACTAGGTACAAATTCGAGCCTGGTCATCGGCATTGGAAGAGGTGGTTAAAAGCAGAGACATGATCGCTTTTTTAAATGGCATCGCATAGATAAGTGAATCAAAACTGTAAAAGCTATCAAAGACTGTGGGTGTCTGAAGTCTCTTCTTAACATAGTTGATGAGTATCTTATTCTAATAAGTGGCACTTCACGACAGCTTTTCGGTTTTAGAAAAGCGTCTACGAATAGGCATTTGTACATACATTGACAGGCAAATGAAAGTTATTAATGCCAAGATGTAAGACACCGACGTATATTGCCTTAAATACTTTAAGCCTGCAAATGCTAGCAGATACAGAGCTTAGAATGGTGTTCTACATTCGTGATGAAGATGGGCTTCAGTATAAAATGTAAACATATTTGACTATACATTCTAACGTAGATTGTAAGTGACACACATACCGGGATTTGAGAGTTTGTTGGTGCAGGTACTATTATACGCTAAAGGCTAGAAATTCAATCATTAATTTAAGAATACAACTTAGCACTGAATTTACTAAACATTGAACTCTATTCTATTCCTAGTTTTCTAATTAATTGTGCCACTTATTCACGTCAGAATTTAATGAGTTTCACAAGTGCTAAAGTTAACAATCTTTTATTTGAAAGTAAGCAAGTGAATTGGAATTACTGTCATCCGTGAAGGATTGTAGCTACCAAGGCGGAGATGACTTAATAGTCTTTATAGAAGTGTCAGTTCATCATTGCAATCCATGTCAGGTGAGTTGATGATGCCATCAAGCTAAAAATAAGAGAATGATCACCTGTGACAATGGACTTTGGAATCAAAAAAAGAAGAAGTCTCTTTATGTTCCTTTCACTGGAATTTATCAATCTTTCGTAGGTGTTGTGCATTTTATTCCCCGCAAACTTAGATGATTTGCAAAATCATTGTTCCCAAACACGACTATAGTAAACAGCTTGTTTTTTACTACTGATGGAGAGCGGGCCTTCAGAGACGTCTGGAAGCGTTCGTTTTGTCTTCCGGCAACCCGGAGAGTCAAGCAATCTGAAGTTGTGTTTATATAAAATCCAACTGTTCGCGGAAGCCAAAACTGAAGGCGCAGGCAGTTCTAACGCAGTTTCTGGTCCTGAAAAATGCTTCGCCGATATTAGCCTAGCAAGTTTATTGGCGATTACATTTTCCGTTGTCACATTGTGAACAGGAACCTAAACGAGTACAGTCTTCCGAGAAGCCTTGCATATTCAAACTATTGTGTATTAGCTTGGAAGCCGTCAGGGGGTCCAGCAAGACCTTAAGCACAGCTTAATTGTCGTTACAGATGATGATGCTTTGTCCCATCTTCAACGTAAAGGAAGTCAGACTGACAGGTCTGAAGTTCTTGGCGAGAGTATAGTAATTTTTTCTGATTTTCTTTATAAAGGCTACACTTAGTGTTCGCCAGGGTTTCGGTGTGTATGCTAGTGCCAGGCTAACAGTATAACCTATTCCAGACAAAAGAAAAGGATGCAGTTTCACTTCCGAGAGCAACAACGTTTTCAGTGGGTTTCCCTTCCGCCGATTTGTTTTATTTCTCTATCGCGCCTTGGACGGTTCTTGCTTTGCACACATTAAGCCCCTGGTTTTATGAAGAGTGTCGGCACAAGCGCATTTAGGCTAGCCGGACGAGAACAAAGTAAAACAGTAAATGGAATGAATACCGATTTATTCAGAATAAAAAGTTAGCAGAAAGAAAAACAAATTATGTTCAGAAAAGTGAAGCCAAGGACATAGATTCCGAATAGAAGCCTAAAGGGATAAAGATGGTAACGAAGTGTAGAGTCACAGTCGATATTATGAAGATTCTATCTGACAAGAAAGTATTGTAGTTAATATCTGAAATAATGATCAATTATGCTGTTTGGCCAACTGTCGCAAAGGAAAGAGATTTGATTTGGTAAATTGCACTGTTATCGCTGAGTTGGTTGAGGCTCACATCAAACAGCTTGAGGCGCTTTATGTTAGATCTTTTCATACTACGTTTTCTCACTGCGGTAGATTTCTGTTATATTTGCTCTACATGACACATCTACATACCTTAAGTTTACTGGCCTGATCCATGTTACTGGACAGATAATCCTGCCCTCGAAGTATCTAAAAGAGCTAATATCCGCTGGTGAATCTGCTGGTGTATCCGCTGCGCACAAAAGAGCATAGGGGGAATCGCTCTGTCTAAAAACCTTTTAACTTCAAAAGATGCGATGCCGTTTTATTCGGCTCGGATGGAGCAGCGAGAGTTCTCCATCGACATCCTATACAACTGAACTAGTTCGGTAGAAGAAGAGATGATTTTGTAGAGTTCGACTCTATAAACGCTATCATAAGTAACATTAAAATGGGTAAGGAAGTGGCGAGTATCGATTTGATATTCTTGGGTTTTCTTGAAAATCTGCCGCAGAGTAAACATTTGGTGGAGTTGCAAAGTCTATAATCGCCCTGATATGCCCTGATATCAGGTTGTAAATGATCGGGCTCTGATGTTCAGATAGCATGATACATCACCGAGGATATTATATAAGAAAGTTTGTAAGATTTTTCGCCTGCAGTTAGCACAGTTAATGGGTCTCTTTTTTCAGGATTGGACAGAGATTTCATTCCTCGGGCATGGGTTCGTGCATACTCCTCATCAGATAATTTCTTTCGTTGGAAAGATTGAAATCAACAGCAGTTATAGCACCTACGAATACAAGTATTATTGCACCTGAATTAATGTAAGCCATCCACCCGAAGGTACATACCACAATTTACCGGTTGTGGCCAACCTGACCGTAAGTTGTGAGGTATTGGACCGCCCAGCAGTAGCTGTTAATCCTGAAATTCTAGAATAGTGGATGCGTGATTTTCGTCCTTCGCTCTATCTATAATGTACCTTGTCGTATTTTAATTAGAAGACAGCCAAGTGCTATTGCGGATCCTAAGGTACGAAAAACGCGGGTTCCGTACATATGATGTTCTATGTTCCGTACATATGATGTCTTACAGGTTGTTCATGATACGGCTTCTCACAAGTTGCTCGTCCATGACCTAGTCCTAAAGTTTTCTTCCAATGACAAATCCGCCTCTAATATAAAAAAATGAGTTACGCCCATAAATTTGAAGCTGCTTCAAGGAGTTTAAAAAATCTTCGACTCGACTGACACTCAGTAAGTTTTATGGTAATCAAATAAATGAAATAAATTCCAAAACTTCAACTTGAAAACTTTTTGAATCCATTTGAATAACTCAATAAAGAAAAGTCGTGCTTATATGTCACGTGTGAGTGAATTGCGCAATTGGAGGTGAGTTGATGGCCAATATCAAGTAATAGCAAGTTTGTAAAGCTGTTATACATCCGTAACATTATATTTCTTGATGCCATAGCACTTGTTCTTATTTTGAAGAATTTCACTAAACCGAAAGTATTGCAAATGATTCTTAGTTACTATGTTACTACATTAAAACCCAAAAACTACCCAACTTCGTGCGAATACATTCTTTTTGAAAGTGCAACACTACCCACGCTAGGTGAACATTTTATAATTGGAAAGCCTGACACGTTTACTATTTAGCACCAAATAAAACTGGCATCATGGGAATTCGCATTTTTATTTATTTTCTACCACTTTTCGTTTCGTAAATTGTGAACTTTATTCTGACAACGACAATGACAAGAACGACGCACTACCACCAGCTCCAGTAGTAGCACTCGTATCAGCTGCCGCCAAACGACGAGAACTCTGTACAAAATATTTGTACTCGTACAACTACGACTAGATTGGAGTAGTAAGAGTACACAACAACTCGACCCACGAGACGTGACATAGTCCAAGATGTGAGTACTTACATCCCTTACCAATACTCCCTCTAGACACTTTCCAAGCAGTTTGGTCAGTTGGATAAGGAGTCTGGGTCTTTGTCTTGGTCTCGGTGTCGGTGTCGGTGTCGGTCTTAGTCCCCCACTGTGGGCCGAGTCATGTTCGGAAGGGGCTTATTGGAATAACAGAAACGTACATATGTTCGGCATCGTGTCCTTTTTGCTTCTGTTTTCCCTTTTGATTTCAATAAATGAAAGATTTATAGTGTTTACTCATGATGTGTCAATGTTGCCTGCAAGGGTATGACGAGACAGTGGTGAGCAAGGGCACTGTTTCTGATTCTGATTCTTGATGTCCATCTTATCGTAAAATCAAAGCTTAAAATACTTTCCCCCCACTGCTGTATTGCCTACATATGATGTTAGGCCACAACCAAAGGGCGCTGGTGGCGGCGATGGCTGAAAGGAATCACCGAAGTGCCATAAGCTGAAAACGGTAACGAGAATGACTACGAAGACAACCAAACTGACTTGTGTGCTTGTTCCATGTCAATTTCGAATGTAATTTGTAGGGACTTTTTGTGGTTCCAAGAGATTGGTTTTGCTGGAAGCAGCGCTCAACACTGGACGTGCTCTGTTTTGATAAATACACTCCAAAGTTTAAGTTGGTCCAGATGTTGAACGGATATCGAGTAAATAAATTTAATTTAATCTGAGAGTTGAAGTTAACACAAAGTGTGGGTGGGTATTTTATAATGGCAATACCTCTGCAAGTGTGGACATATTCTTGGCATTCTGGTGGCGTTTGGAATTCATGCCGTGTTAGTCCTTAAGAAATGGACGTTCAAGAATCTTATTCGTATATTTTCACCAGAAGACTTTTCGCAGGTTCCTACCCCTTTGTAGCGGTGTTGTTTGACGTATGTATTGTACATATTAATTTACCCGCACTCCAGTGACGCAATAGACCGAATTAATTTCTCTGATCAAAGGGCAAATATGTTTATTGTTTGCCAAAGCACGCAAAGTATCCGTAATGTTTGGGATGAGTAAAGGTAATAACCTGCCTCTACCTGGTACCGAAAAAGGACATCAAAAGCATGATTTTAATTAAAGTCCAGAAGCACTACTTTTGTTTGTAAGCTTTACATTTTGAAGAAGCGGATAGGGAAATATGTAATGGTGCGAGGACATGATGAAATATTGGTATTTACCCACGAAGAGGGGCGTTTTTCTTCAAATTGGAGGCTACTTCTTCGAAAAAGGGGTTTGTTTGCCTTTTCCACAATTTAATTTAAAACCGTGGAACTTCCAAATTCAACTGTGTAGGTTAGTGATATTCCTCTTACAGCTAGCCTGTGTTTGATTTCTTTAAATTTAAAATAAAACATTTTCAAGGATGACTTCATTAATGTTAGGAATTTATAAAAACAGGACTTCCTCATCTTTAATCAAAATATGATTGACGTGATATTAGGTCCTGCCCAAGAAATGATACCTAATACTATGACCCTAAAAGTCAGCGAACATCTCAAGACACCGTTCTTGGTGTGTTTGTCGAGAACTTGGAAGCCATCCAAAACTGAGTATTTCAATAACGATTTCCGTATGGAGAATTGTATTCTTGCAATCCTTTAAATGGTGTCAGACGGCTCATCAAACTTACAAATATAAGCAGAGCTATAGAAAATTATTTGCTTTAAGATCTATACAAATCTTTTTGTTGAATTACCTCCTGTCGATCCAATTTCGAGCGTTTGGGGCTCTATCTCACCAATATATCGCTGATATTGGTTTCAAGGACAAATGCAGCAACATAACCCCACAAGAAGTCATCGATTGGCGTCGAATCACACGATTTCGGTGGTCGATTCAGTGAAGTATTTCGGGATACAATGTTGTCATTGAATTGAGTCCGAAGAAAGTCAATGTTTTCAAGGGAAATATGGATCGCCCAAGAACCACATATCGTTCGGATAAATATTTGACATATTTTCGAAAGAATAATCTCCGATCAATGTACGACAATTATGTCCATAGACTGTAATGAGAACTCTGCGCTACTTTTCGGGTGCTACCAGTCCATTTTTACAACTATCCAAAAATGACAATTTTGATTTTTTCACAAACCTAATGAGCCAATAGTGAGCAATGTCAATTAATACGACTTTTCGATAAAAATAAGAGTGAACTTTAAGCTGCTCAAAAGTTGGATAAACAAGGTCCTATCGCTGACGAAAGCCTCGTGTCGCTAGTTCCTGCAAAATCTGGGTTTTTACGAGTCAGGTAACGGCTTATAGAATATTGATCTAAAAGGGGAAAAAATTTCAGTCAGAGGCCCATTCGCATCTTATGAGACTACTCGAAGTATGTATGAGTGGCCGGGTTTCTACTAGTGTTAAGTCCCGGTGGGGCAAAATAAAAGGATTTACATTCGTATATTCACCCACACCAGCGCCGCTTAGATAAAGGGAGAGTAGTAAGAAAGTCAACGTACGAGTATATAAATATACAATACGCTACAGGATATTTTTGCTGAATTGCGTGGGAGTGACCACTAAACGAATATAATATTTAGATCAGAGCAATCCCATGATTTTTAAAAATAAATCTGAATGCCAGCATAATGACGTGCAAAAGTTTTGCACCAGAAAACGTATTACCGTAACGTAAAATCGTTAAAATGTGTATTCAAAAAACCAAGTGGCAAAACGTAGGAAACCACGCTCAAAAATTGAACTTGCAAGCGAAAGCGTACAAAATATTTTATGCCGCCACGGAACAATATACGATATGAGCGCAATTGCCATTTTCTTGGCACCCGAACTCCTGAAATCAGAGAAAAACCAATTAAAGGGGACAGTTCTTGACAGTCAATGGCTCCAAAATGCAATAAACCAAGAAGAAGAACAAAGCGCACAAGGTATATGGGACAACTTCGATAGATAATGCAAGAGTAATGCAAGAACCCTGCTCGAATTTGTAAAAGTCCTGCTCTACATAAACAAATAAACGTGGTGATGAAACTATGGGATGAAAGCCTTTCAAGCACGGACTGAAACTGGGCTTGAAGGTGATGAGCATTCATAACAAGACGGGTGTTACGTTTGAAAGTTTGCAAGGCGGAATACATCGGGCAATTTCAGTGGGTGTAGGAAATTGTCAATTCACTGTGCATTATTAGCATCACCTATGAGTTTTCTCGCACGGTTATGAATCTTATCTAGGAAATACAGAGGTCTTAAGAGCTCTAAGGAGTTTAGTCGGCAACGGAGGACATAAGGCAGGAGTAACTCGTAGGAATTGATCGGTTCTTACCGAAATTATCAAAAAATAAGAAAGGATAGATATGGATAAAGTTACGTTACTATACGGACAGACTTAAAAGAGAGAAAGATAATAGAAAAAGAGGAGAAAGGAAAAAGAAGATCACTGCGTAAGACCAGGACTTATGCTATTAAAACTAATTAATCCTTCTCTAATATAATCCCTAAAACCGACAACTTAAATACCGACTTAAACTTAAACCTAAAGCTATCTTAACCCTACACCGAGTAAAATGTCTCAGGATCATCCAACGATGACGGTTGGTCACGACCTGAAATAAGCCGGACGTTATTGATTGAGGAAGGCCAACCCGCACTTATTGCATCTAACTGCGACAAATTGCTACCATTCTGGCCAAAACTGTGAATGGTAGCCCTCAAAATGAAGATTCTCACAATCGCCAATTGTAAATAAAAGTCAGTGAAAGTCAGTCACGTCTTTTTCGTTATGTCGCTACCATTTGTACTTTGCGTACTATCGAAGTCGGCTCCATCGAAGGACGGTCGATCATGACAACAAAAAACTGATTTCGAATGACCACAAAATTCAGTGGCTCAAAATTATAGTCACCGTGTATTAGGTAGGTTTAGTACGCACTAACTAATATCACTTTAACTTGAAAACCAGCTAATAACTTTGTATTTAATTATAAATACTTTTTAACCTATCTACAACTAGTATTAAGTCTAGAACGTAACCGCGATGAGTTTTAGTCAAACAAACCTAAAAATTTACAGTTTGGGATATCAAACACAGTTTAAGGGGTACATTTCTATAAAACTGAAATGAATTTGACATAAATATAAAGTTTTTCGAATTTTGAATTTGAATTTGGATAGCAGTTTCTCAATAATGTGAATTTTCTTTTTTGACAATATTTATTTTTTCTTTAGACAAAACGAGATCGGGCACAGAATTGTGATCGGAATGAAAAAGAAATGCTGCGGCAATTGGTGGGGCAACATATCGTAGTAGTGGAGGACAAGGGAAGTGACCTGAAAATGATTTCGCGGCAGAAGGCGGCTTGGCAATCAATCGCAGCAAGGATGACTTCAGTTGGGTACCACAGAAGCATCAACAAAATAAGGCAACAGTGGACGAGGATGAAGGCTTTGGCAAAGAAAGCCAATACTTTTGCTAAAAAAAACAGTTAGAGCAACGGGGAACAATATCAGAGTTCCAGAAACAGATTCCTCTGATCTTTTAGTTCAGGGTATGATATCTGACCAGTTGCTTGAAGATACCTTATACATTGATAGCAACAGTATGTTTCCGAGTAATGCTTCTACTGATACCTGCCCGAGCAGCCCCACCTTCAACTGGATTCCTGCCAAATATGCAGTCCCTTTCTTTGCTCAATTGGACACAACTGCCGAAGCTCCCGAACCATCCATAACCACCCCGTTGCTCCATCTTCATCGAGGAGTTTTCTTGGTGCCCTCCGAAAACTGCCAACGACAAAAAGCGATGTGATGAGTTCACGACTCACACAAATAAAAAAAGAAATTTCGCATGCAGAAGAAGTGAATAAATTGCAAGTTGCGCTTGCGAAAGAACGGCCTTTGCAAGCCAAAGAAGAGACCGCAAATGCCAGTGAAATTCACAAACTAAAGATCAGGATTTTAAAGAGCGACGGCAATTTGAAGTTTGACAATGAGTGATAGAGTTTTTGTTTTGTTTTTTGTTATATTTATGAATTCCTGTTATTTTGTAAGCTTAAGTTTTATTTTGTTTAAATTAAAAGTGTTGAATGATAAATGCGTTTCTGAATACTCTTCCAGTTGTTTCCGCAGGTTCTTCCGAATTGTTGTTGGGCTCTACTTGTGTCGATGGAATCCGTGAAGTACATTCTCCAAAGAAAGCAATATTCCTTTATCCAAATCCACACGTAGTCTTTCCAGCAGCGATCTAAATTTTACCTCTATCTGTCCGTTGAGACATTCGATTCGACTTCTTGTAGATGTATGGGTGTTATTGTACCTTTGTTCCCTTTGGCTGGATAGGTTTCTGACCAGTGTCAATAATATTTTTGAGCATGGATATCCAGCGTCGCCAAGCAAGATACCCTGGTGAACATTTACGGTCGCTTCCAACATACTTTTTAGGCGACAGTTGTTCCAAATATTGGAGTCATGATGCGAGCCTCGAGACCTTGCAACTATGTCCACTATTTTGCAATTAGCATCGGACACAATTTGCACATCAAGCGAATAATAACCTATAAATATCAAATTATTTTGTGTTATATTCGTCTTTGAAAGCTAGTTACTCAGTTACCTTTTCTATTGATATAGTGTCCAGCCATTATCTGTCCTACGCTTTTGGCTGGTGGCTTGATTCTACAATTAGTGCAATCGATGCAACTGCCAAAGGAAACTTAATGAAATGGGGCAGTAGAGAAGCGATTTTTTTTTTTAAATTCTCTTAATTATTTGTCCTACTATTGCCTGTGACATTCCATGCAAGGCTCCTAAAGTTGTAAATAATTAATAATGCTCTTTCAAATTGATTTGCATTTTACTTACCAATATCACTTTGATGGATATTTCTACCAAAAAAATGAAGCCTTACAAGATCTTGTAAGGATGCAAGAATAGGAAGACCACCATTTGTTATCGGCTCTTGAATATTCAGATTTTCGACTAAAAACTTGACAGTTAGCTTGTCGAATCTATACCGAGAAAAAAATTCGTCATCATCAAGCTCATCGAAAAGATTTGAACGGTTTTTATATATTTTAGGCTTTCTAAAAAGCTCAAAATCTTCGAAAATATCGAAATCTGCTAACAAATTTTCTTGAGACATTTCACTGGAATGGCATTTCAAAGTCCATATTAAAAGATAAAATGGACTTTATGTGCTATTAAGTGGGTTTTATCTCGACTACAATTATCAAAACACTAGCATTGACCTTGTTACATACTAAAATGACTTTGAAGTAGACTTTATCTGATTATAATATTGCGCCAGTGAGTTTATTAAAAATAAATAAAAAATTCACAAATGAAAACTTACAAACTAAATCAAAAAACCAAATCAAATAAAATTTGAAAAAACTCACTCCTTCTTAATCATAGCCTTACTGTACACAAAATAATTAGCAAACACAAATCGATATCTTAAATTAACTAAATCAACTCAAAAACAAAAGCACTATTCTAACTTCAATTAGTTTAATATTTATGTAGAATATGTGCACATGTTTGTATAATTTATCTCAAAACTTCCCCTTTGTTTTTTTTTTTTTTTATTTCGCAATAAATTTAAAAGAAACGCAAATCTACTTATGTATGTATATCTTAGCCTATAATTTATTATACTCTACTTCACAGATTCTCCACTTGTATATACATATGTATGTATATCTATATATGCATGTATATACTTGGTTTTAAGTGGAATTCGCCTTTTGTTTTTCATTTTTTTTAAGAGGCTAAGATAGTTTCTTTTTGTAAATTCAATTTTTTTCTGTATTGTTTTTAATTCACTTATTTTGTTTTTTTTCTCAATAATTCTTGCATATATTTTTTTTTCAGACAGTTGAGGATGTCGCACCTAGTACCTCTGTCGGCTATCTTGTGTCGTTAAAAAACGCAGGACTATATACTATCCATGCGTGCTTTGTGTCTCCGGTGTCCTTAGTTCACTTGCATGTGTATTTAAGGGGGGAAAAAATCTTTTCAGTTCTTTTTTTCTTTTGTTAAACAGGCTACGGGGAATTTCCTTTGCAAAAAAAAATGCATTAAATATATTAATTAATTTTTTTTTTAAGAACTTAACACTCAAGTGGGTACTATTACACTCAAAATGCCTGAGCACGTGTTAAGTTTTTAGGAAAATGGGGCAGAGAAGTAAAGAAAGATTTTTGGGCTTAGTGGTTAATTTCGCTCCACGGGTGGCATCCAACATTTAATGGGAAGACTAAATTATTTTCTGAATTGCACTAGTTGTTGTTTATAGGCAACCATTCGTCTTACGTGAATTAAGTTGCCTGAAAAAGAGAATGGCTTTCGGGCGATGATGGGATTCGAACATCGAACCTTCCGATTTGGAAGCCAATACACTACCACTTGAACCACGTCCACCCACTAACTCCTTAGTTCGATGAACAATGTACGAAAAAATAAGTCCGCATATATTGGTAGGAATTAACCTTTTACGTTTTAAGCGAAAAAGATTTGTGGGCTTAATTGAATAATTGGAAGGGGAAAAGGTCTATTTTATAGAAGGAGACAATTTATTAGACTTGGCGTAGTGAAGGGACACAAATATGAACACCACAAATATAATCGTAAACATCTTTTATTGCTCAAAAGGCTGACGCTACAGTATGCAAGTTATCACCCAAATATACACATTTCCCATATTCAGTTCCTAGGTAATGCAGTTATGCTAAATAAACAAAATTGTTTTCATTCCAATAATAATAAGGTGTGAAGTGGTGTAGCAACTAACTGGTGCACTGAAAGCACAAACTGAGCAGATTAAGCTCATTATCAATCGCCTGCAACAACTATTATAGAATGTAGGAGTAGTCCTCCCAAAAACGCTATACCTACCCTCACAAGTCCAAGAACTGAACAGGATTTAGCTTAAATAAAGAGGTTACCTAATCGTGTTAGAGAGCTTCAAGTTTTTGACGGCAACGCAATACAACACGTTTCGTAGATGCATAATGTAGAATCGATACTAAAAGACTGCGAGATAGTCAGCAGGAAGCCAATATATATTGGCTTTTTACTGCATTATGCAGATAAATGCAACATACGCACCTTAGGGCATGAGGTCAATGTTATAATCCAAGCCAGCCAAAGTGTTGATGAGTTTAACGCCAACAGATTTCTTTTCTTATCAATAAAATGAAAACTGAGGAATATTCTCAGGAAACTGTTACTCGTAATACCTTAACGGCAAACTATAGGAATAGAGCATTAGATATTCATGTCTTCATAAGAGGTATAAATGGAGATATCTCTAGGATGCTTGTCATCCAGAAACCTCAGACTCTTCCAGAGGCATATACCTTGTGTCTGAAATTTCAAAATTTACAATTCATCACAGAGTTGTTAGAAATACTCCGCCAAAAAACCAAATGCTTCCTTCCAAAAACCAAAAAGCCGTAACACCACACGAGCAAAAACAAATTTATAAAACTTCCCGAAACGTTAACCCGAAACCCACTTGGAATACCCCGCCACCCGCTAGACCAACAAACCCAAAACCTCACAGCAAATGGTAACAGATCAATCAGTACAAACGCGATAGGTGAACTATTGTATATGAATCGAAACACAAATAAGATTGTGCAGCAAAGGTCGAACAAACGAACGAACGAAATTTTGCCGCGAAATCAGCAACACATCTTTGCGACTTTGTAACAGAACCGGAAGAACTTTCCAATGGAGAATACGATAATGATTAATTTAGCTCAGACTTAGATATCTCAGACTTAGTATAACCTTAACTGGTCATTAACACCACGTTAACCACTTTTGAACCCATTAAAATTAGTCTTTAATCTGCGGGTCGCAGGTACTTAAGAAATGGGGAGTTATGACCCAAATAATACACACATTTCTCATATACAGTTCCCAGCTAATGCAATTATGCTAAATAAGCAAAATTGCGTTCATTCCCATTTCCACCTACATTCCCACACTATACAAAGTGCAATGTTACCATTTCCGTTCCCACATAATAATTCTAAAAATTTTGTATTGCCTAAGGGACCCGGTGATCAGCACCCGTAAATTTAAGGAATTTTTGTTAAAGATGAAATTAATGAAAAGTGATAATTAAACTTTGTAGGTTTATTATAATACTTAATATACATACAAAAACATATTTATAATAAAAAAAAAAAAAAATTAAAATTATTAAAAATTTTTTGCTGAAGACGGCACCCTCAAAAAAATGTTGGTTTTGGCCCTTTCACTTTTCTGAAAAAAAAATTATTAAACGAAATACAATCTTCTTATGATAATTAAGTGTTATTATTTAACTATTGAATAATACAAAAAAAAAATATTTTAACGTCATTTTGGTGAGGTAAAGTAGGTCTCTTCAAAAAAAAGTAGGTAGCTGTCCCCCCTGATTGCTCCTTTTGTAATCATCTGAAATCAAGATTCCAAAAAGATTATTGTTCAGTAGGGTTGTCATTATGTCCCGTAGAAGACTTAAAAGATTTAAGTGAAAAATAATAAAATGTAAATTTTTTTTTCAAAAATTGACTGTTTTTTTCGGTTTAAAATCGAGATAAAACAAGTAGATACAAAAATCTAATTCTGGTACCGAATACAACCATTCATGTGCAGAATATTGTATTAAAATTTCAGCCGAATCGGTCCAATAGTTTTTTTTTTTTGACGGATAAAAAGTAGTTTCGCGAAAAATGCGTTTAAAGTTTGGTATAATCCCATCTCTTTAGAGTCATTCGTCCTCTGACGATCGGCTTTATATACGTTCTCGGGCGAGTTTTTCTACTTGTGGACCGGTAGTAATGCTCATTACTTCCATTGTTTTTAAGATGGCTGCAAAACCTTCATTGAATATACATACAAGCATCACGATAAGTAGCAACGTCGACGACTTTTTTCCCGGAAAACCGATGCTTTGGAGCCTGTTGTTATATACAAGAACTAAAACGTTCGTTATTGTTTTGAGTGTAGCACTCAACATTTTTCTAAAAAATTGTTGGCAGTGAATTCTTCGTAAATTGGCTTTAATACCTACTTCTTGCGCGTCATCACACTAGAGCAGATGGATGCACAAGGGTATTCAAAGTACCTTCAACTTCACTCTTCCGCCATTTACACAAAGACTAGGGGCCCATCATCCGTCGAGACTTTATGGTGAAATTCCTCCCATATTTCTTTTTTCATATCTTCAACTGAATCCGGATGTCAACGAACTCTTAAACCGTAATACGTAGACAGCTCTTGCAATAAGTGTATCAACTTCGGAATTTTCGCGTTGTAGCCTTGTTTTGCATCGTCGGTATTTGTGATTTTTGTGGTTGTTAATTTGTAATGACTCGGGAATTTAGAGTGGACATAGCAAATATATGCGGGCTAAAAATTAATCACTTTTTTTCATACTTCCACGTCTATAAATACAGACCAGTTGTTTTGGCACTTAGTGAAACACATCACTCTTATCTGAAGCTGTCTGGCTACGAACTAGTGCCATTATTCTCTTCTCATGACGGTCTCGCTATTTACGTGCGTAGTGATGTAGCTTACCCAGCTCCACCACAATGTAGTTTAAAATTCCGGAATTCAATTGCCTATGGTTAAAATTCCATCTCCGTAAGCAAGTTATCCTCTACTGCTTTATTTACAGAAGCCCCAATCTGGACAGAAAATCGACTTTTATCGAGTTTGAAACGCTCTCTGACTCCATACAAAGAATTGTTTCCATGTATCCTCATACTGAAATCGGCGATTTTAATATACACAATTCTGAATTGCCTCGACATTCTGGACAGACAACACCCGAAGGACGTTGTGTTGGGACTTCTCACACTGATAAGTACACCGTTGATGTGCTCTCCGCTCTAGGCACGTCGGACCATTGTGCCATATCACCTAAATTCTCGTATGCTGACAGTTAGATAAAAAATTCCTAAAAGAACCGTTTGGCAATACGAGAAAGCCAATTGGAGCAGACTTAACAGCGGATCCATTCCACTTACGTCCCTTCTTTCCAAGGTCATGGAGAAGCTGGTAAACCGTCAGCTCATGAAATATCTCGAAACACGAAAATTTCTTAATGACAACTAATTTTTAACCGCAACACCCATCACGCTATGAATGATCATCAGTACACCCTCAGGCACACCTTCTTACGCACTCTGAAATATCGTGTTTCCTTCCTAAGACGTACAACTCACTTATGGAATGTCCTGCCGAGCTCTTTATTTCCTAGTCACTATTACTTGCAAACATTGAAAACCAACGCACATCGGTTTCTCTCTTTTTTCCCTCCCTAACTTCCCTTCGCCCGCGCTATGTGCAAACATCTTAAAGGAACACAAAATCCCTTTTAAAAATTTGACAGTATATTCTCAAAAGACTATGCTTTCAAAATACGAGTATTGAAAAAAAAAATTAGTTTTTCGAAAATTCTAGACCACCGGATCGACTTAAGTTACATTATTTTTGTATTTTTGCAAAATAAGTATAAACAAATATTATATATGGTATAGGTGAAAAATAAAGATTCGGTTGTTCAGTTAATCTCGTGAAACGTGGATTAATAGCTCATATACTCGTATATACACCATTTTTTATACACATCTACAATACTACACCTCTCTTTTTCGTGTCCTTCATTTATTTCTTTATTCCTTTTTTCCTTTTTTAAGGTCCTCTTTTTGCGAGGATTGTTTTCGCTAATTTACGAGTAAATCTCTGTCGTGGGATGGAGCAAAAACAAAGAAGGTTTTTTTTTTATCAATTTAGATTTGCAAGGATCTTTCAAAGTGCTGGCGCCAGGACGATGCGAAATTTTATTCGATGTAGGATATATAGGGTTAAGTTAGCTTTAGGTTTAGTGTTGATTCGGTATTTAAATTTTGGGTTTTAGGGATTAGTTAGTTTTAATCGCGTAAGTGCTTGTCTTGCGCAGTGATCTTCTTTTTCCTTTCCCCTTTTTTTCTATTATCTTTCTCTCTTCCTTCCGTTTAGTTAACATAAACATAAACGACACCTATCCTTATTTTTGTAGTAATTTCGGCACGAAAATAAATGGTAAGTTGAATTGAGATGCCTTTCATACCCTGCCGTTCCCGTTGTTCAACCGAAGAGCATGTATGGAACAAATATGAAAACAAGAGAGTACTAATAACATCAAGGAAATGTATTGGATTACAAGTAACAAACACGAGATCATTGAGAAAATTAAGAAGAATATCGAAATGAGGATGGAGCCCTGGATCACACCAAAATTTATTTTGTTGACATTAGACTTGAAACCGTCCGAAACGACTGGAATTGAACGCTCTGAAAGATAAATTCTAATCCGTTGAAGAAGATCCCAACTTTGTGGCAAAAGAGATTGATGCAAAAATCTCTCAAATGCTTTCGAAATACGAGTATTAAGTGCAGCCTTGATATGTTGCGGCGACAGAATGGTGTAGAGTTTGATTCCACTTTTCGATAAGACATGCCATAAAATTACTAATGGAAATGCTGCTACGAAAACCATATTGCCAATCATTTAGAAGTGTTCGTGTTTCGAGATATTTTATGGGTTGGAGATTAATCAGCCTTTTCATGAAAAAATTAAATACAAGTGCAATGTCTGTAGGAGGAGATACAAGAAGATTCGCCTTTAGGGGCGATCTGGACAAATGGTATTTTCCTTCACTCAAAGTGAGACATGACACTATTTTGACGCACGAATTACAAAGTGCGTAGCAGACGGGATTGCCTTGTCAAAAGAGCTGGCAACTGGAATATTGTTACAAATGCCCATTAGGATGGAGGATGAGTCAGAATTTCTAACGTTTACGGCAAACGAGAAATTTTTCTACTACGTTTAGGACAATTTAGTATATTTTGCCTGATTTGTTGTTGCCATTTCTGGTTCGTTTGAACTTTTTTGCGTTTCTTTTGTTAAATTTGTAAGTCCGAAAAAACTTTTCTCGAATACTGACGACCTCTTGGTAACTCAAGACGTACCATGTCTGTTTTCAGTTTGGATTCCCTTCGTATGATAAAGGAAATAGTGTTTGCGACCATATCAGCGGCATCCGAGTCACTGTCGCGAACATATAATCAGTTTAAATTCTTTAAGAAGCTATTTAGCTCGGTCAAATTGGCTTCCTGCAATTGGCATACGGTTCTTTCAGGAATCTTTTCTGTAATTATTTGATCGGAGTTCGAGAATTTAGCTGATATGTATGACAGGATGACCCTGTCTAATTCTGGTCCATATGAGAAGTACCATAGCGCATCAAACTTGTTAAAAGCCGATTTGCTATCCTGTCGCTTCTATAAGTTAAGCAGCAGTGGATAATTTATTTAAGATGATTGAATTTATACATCGCGCGATCCATCGCCATACTATCGTTTGAGGAGGACTTACTTGCGGATATGGAAGATGTGGTCTGATGAACCTGTTTAAAAAGAAAAGGACGTACCATATGGAGTTAAGCAAAATGAGTCGTGAGGAAAAATCCGGTTTTTTTGTTCCTTTACATCTGAAAATATTACCCTATTTTTGTTTGTTTTTTACAACCACATTAACAGCGTCAATGCAACTACGAGTGCACTTGCATTTCTCGTCTCGTGTACATTTTGTCCAAGTCTCTCTTCTATACAAGCATTTCCATTGTTTCTTTTAAGCAAGGGTAAGTGATATTTTTAAATGAATAAACTTCTGTTAATATGCCAATTGAGACTTTAAATAGTTTTTGGCTAGTTTAATTAATAAAAATAAAACAAAAGCATTAAAATACCCCGTGAAAAATTGTTTCTGATTGGTTCTATGAAAAATCAAATTCTCGACTCAAAATTACAATCAATACGAGATGTGCTTAGTGTTAAGTTAAATTTGGCAAATGGTGGTAGTTTGGTCATTGATGAGTGTTTAATTTTCTGGAAAAAGGCAGACATCGTGACATCGTGATCGATGTCATTGCTTAAACCAATTAAGAAAACTTTATGTAGAGCTGCGAAACATTGGAAAAAGTACAAATAAAAATACCGAGACATCATAAAAAAAAGAAACTGTTTTTTCGGAAACCTTAAATGATTTATTTTATATCGCGCACGCAACTGCCTTGGACTTGATTAAGATAGAAGAGGGTAAAAAATTTCTACTCCTACAAAAGCAAAAGGTCGACCTGATTGCATGCTTGGAAAGTGTAACGGAAACCTTCAAGTATCGAAAAAAAATGAAGCCCGTGACATGAGAATAAATGAACGAAGAGGCTCAAAGTTCACCCTACTCGCATGAAGGTTGGTAGTAAATTTTATATTTATATATGTTAGACTAAAAAATGTATTTCACTAGTGGAACTTTGTTCATCATGGGTCATTTGCGTCCTCTGCGTACCTTGTGGTTGAAAATTATTGTATTCCAGAGGAACTTAAGTAGGAAAATAATTCTGGTTCTAACCAAGGAGTTGCAGGCCCGTCATGTTCGAAAAAGGCACGGGTAGATATTTTAACTCGTAGATTTTCGACAGCACTTATACAGCTTGTATACAACTTTCTTAGATAATTAGATCCTTCCAAATTTGTTATCAATCAATCCAGTAATTGCAACTGCTCTGAAAGTTGAACAACTCCTCGAGTACCGAAATTGTCAGCTGTGTTACGATACTATCTCGCAAACATAATGTTACGATATCATCTTACAAACACAGTACATTACATTACGTTACCTAATTGACATTTCAACAAATTTAAATAAAAAAAAACAGTGAGTCTGCTGTCTGCTTTCAACCCCAAAGGACGTGTTTTTTAATTGGGTCGTGTTCACAGAGTTTCTTTTCGCCATTTTCAGCGCGACTTTTAATTCTCTTTTTTTTCAACACTTTTCGCCATTCAGCGAACATTGGTCCTTCGAGCCGGATAAACATTTGCAAAAATTGAACCTTTCGTGACCTATCGGTAATTTGTTTAAATTCATTCATTATATATACATATATACGGACACGGACTTTTTTGCGTAGCAGACGCCAAATGGTGTGACAAAACCGTTAACCGTTACTTTTAATCATTTACTCAAACTGTTCATCTTTTGCGCAGTACAGTTGCGCTTTTCTTTGTGCGATTAAAATATGAGCAAAAATAATTTAATAAAACGCGATAGTGCTCGCAACTCTATTAAAAGTAGTCTCGCCGCGAGTAAAAAAGCTGATTCGTTCGATGAGGCTGAAATTGAATCGTATCTGCAGCTTCTATCGAGTGTGTGGGCTCAATTTTGCCAAGCTCAGGACGAAGTGGAACTTTCTTGTGGCGGTGAGACTTTAGAGGAGCAAGAAGCAGAAAGAAACCAAGGGGAGGATTGGTATCGACAAGCATTGGCCAATTTCAAACGCGCTGCCAAGAAGTTTTCAGTTACATCGCAACCGCATTGTACTCGTGACACAAAACCGCAATCACGCGCTGACATAAAACTGCCAACCATACCCCTTCCGCATTTTTCTGGCGATCCCAAAGATTGGCGACCATTTAGCGATGCTTTCGAGTCGATGATTCATAATGAACCATCACTTAACCGATCAGAACTACGAAGAAGCAAGGACACCCTTAAAGAAACGCTACAACATCCAGCGCATCATTATTGACTCGCATTTTAACGCACTATTTGGATTGAAGAAAGTGAACAGTGAATCATCGGCAGCTCTAAAAGAACTTCTGGACGCCACTCAAGAGCATTATCAAAGCTTCAAAGCACTTGGCAGGCCTGTTACAAACTGGGACGATTGGCTGGTTCATTTGACTGTAAGCAAACTTGATTCTGAAACCCACAGGCAATGGGAACTATCCCAAACAAGCGACGACGTTCCCACTTTCGAAACCCTAGTTTCATTTATCGAAACCAGATGCCGTTCTTTAGACGCGATAAATTCACATCAAGCAGTTTCCATTGTTAAATCTTACCAGCAATCAAGAAATAAACCGAAGTCCACCTCAGGTTCACTACACACGGTAGCTCCTTCTGACGTGTCTTTAATACAAAAACCACAAAACGACAAATGTGTCTTCTGTTCTTCAAAGCACAAGATATACAGCTGCGACAAATTTCGTTCTCTTGAAATTTCCAACATTTGTGCAAAAACTGCCTATCAGCAGGGCATGATCATCAACAATGCCGCAGTAGAAATACATGTCGTGTCTGCCAAGCACGTCATCACACTCTTCTCTTCTCTTGAGCCCAAGCTCAAGCAGCCAGTTTCTACAGTCACATCTCGCGCATACACCAAGTGCTACTCGGCATCGCTATGGTAAAGGTCGTCGATCATTCCGGAAGATACCAACCAGCCAGGCTCCTATTCGACAACGGATCGCATCTTTCCTTCATCAGTGAAAGGTTTGTACAAAAACTTAAACTAAAAAGATCTCCGTTTTCAGCAACGATTGAAGGAATAGGCGGCACTACAGCTGGAAACTCCAAAGGCGAAGTTGAGCTCACTTTGTCCTCGTTCGACCACACCTTCATCACCACAATCCGTGTCAACATTTTGCAGAAAATTACAAGCGATTTACCATCATCAAAACTCACCAAGATCGTCTGGCCACATATCACTCGTCTGAAGTTAGCAGATCCCCAATTTCACACACCAGCTGCTGTCGATATATTGCTGGGATCAGATGAACTAGGATAATTTCTTCGCACTGGCTTGGTCATGGGCCCTATTGGTACTCCTATCGCACAGCAATCAACACTTGGCTGAGTTCTTTTTGGAAAGGTCATCGACACGAAGCCCGCTTTTGCGACTAATACCGTCGTTTGTCTGTATACCGACAATTCACTGACAAAAGCAGTCTCCAGATTCTGGGAGATCGAATCCGTTCCTGAAGTGAAACACCTAACCTTCGAGGAACAGCTGTGCGAAAAGCATTTTGCAGACACGCATTACCGCAAAGAGGATGGCCGCTACGTAGTCAAACTACCGTTTAAGTCTGAGTGTCCACTTGGTGATTCTCGTCGCGCTGCCGTTCGTGCTCTTCTCCGAATGGAATCGCTTTTCGCCAAACATGAAAAGTTCAGGACCCAGTACAAAGATTCCATCCATGAATTTGTACAACTAGGCCATATGGAAAAGGTAGAACATATTCCAGCAGTTGGCAAGCATTACTATATGCCACATAGAGCTGTCATTAAAGAAACCAGCACTAAAACTAAGTTGAGAGTTGTTTTCAACGCTTCGTGCCGCACTACTACTGGCTTTTCCCTAAACGACTCTCAGATGATTGGCCCCCAACTTCAACCAGATATTTTCCTAGCGCTAATTCGATTGCGATCCTATCGTTTTGCCATGAGCGCCGACATAGCAAAGATGTATCGTCAGGTTCGTATCGACGAAGAACACATTGATTATCAACGAATCGTCTGGCGTGATTCTCCCCACGATGATATCGAAGAATATAGAATTTTAACTGTCACTGTGAAGTGTGTCCAACAAACCGCATTAGACGAAGGTCAGGACTACCCTGAAGCAACAGAAGTCATTCTTCACCATTTCTACATGGATGACTTGTTAACCGGTTGTTTTGAGGAATCTGATCTGTGCCGACCTCAAGTTGAGGTTTCGACAATACTGAGTCGAGGTGGCTTTTGTCTTCGCAAATGGTCAACAAATTCTCCGCTCGTCATCAATGTGATTCCAGAAGACCAACGAGAAACTCTGCAGTCTTTGGATTTATCAAAACCGAACAGCGTACGAACTCTGGGTCTTCAGTGGGAACCCTCATCCGACAGCCTGGGATTTGCTGTTCAGGTTCATGATTTACACACCACAAATCTAACTAAACGTTTGTTTCTTTCAGAGGCATCAAAATTGTTTGATCCGCTGGGTCTGCTCTCTCCTAGTACAATCATCCCTAAGATGTTATTCCAACGTCTGTGGAAGCCTAAGGTGGACTGGGATGAAGTCGTGCCGGAATATGTTAAACGCCAATGGTTAAGCTACAGGGACCACATCACGAGCCTCGCAACAATCAAAGTGCCGAGGTGGATCGGTGTCGGCATCCCTAACACTATAGCAGATCTACATGGCTTTGCTGACGCTTCACAATCAGCATACGCCGCCGCCATATATCTCCGCACAGTTTACCCCGACGGCAAAATATCTGTCCACCTTCTAACGGCTAAAACAAGAGTCGCTCCATTGAAGCTAACGACGTTGTCTCTACAACGCTTGGAGCTTTGCGGTGCTGTCTTATTAGCACAACTGGTCAAACATACAAGACCTACGTTAGGAAAAAACATCCGAAACGTGTATGGATGGACGGACTCAAGTGTAGCCCTTGCATGGATAAGCAAACATCCTGGAAAATGGTGTACCTTTGTGGCCAATCTCGTAACGCAGATCCAACAGACTGTACCCGCCGAAAACTGGTTTCACGTACCATCCGCAGAAAACCCAGCAGACTGTGCCACGCGCGGTGTACAACCGAATCATCTTGCTGATCACCCACTCTGGTGGAACGGCCCGCATTGGCTAAGTCAGCTAGAGTCTTCATGGCCTCCACAACGGATTTTCTCAACCAACATGGATCAACGCTCAGAACCAGTCAACGTCACAAGTGTGCAGCAGGTACCACCTATTTGGGAGCTTGTCCATCGGTATTCATCTTTGCGGATGTTGAAGCTTGTCACCGCATATGTCTTACGATTTCTCTACAACTCTCGACTAGCTGTTGCAGTACGCAAACAAACAAATCGTGGTTGCCTTCGTACAAGAAAGTTTCTGCAACTTTACGAGTTAGAAGAAGCTTTCATCACATGGGTAAAGCTTACTCAGGCATCGTTCTTCGCAATGGACATTCAACACCTCAAGTCTAATCAGGCTTTGAGCCGCCACAGCAAGCTTTTGAGGATGTATCCATTCTTAGACCAGAAAGGTGTGCTCAGTGTGGGCGGAAGGCTATCGAATGCTGCGTTACTACCGGACAAAAAGTATCCTATTCTATTGCCAGCAACAGCAAGAATCACGACTCTCATTTGTGAAGACATCCATCGTATGACACTTCACGCAGGTCCACAAGCTATGCAAGCAATGCTCCAGAACCGCTTTTGGGTCATTGGCGCTCGAAACATACTACGAAAAATATGCAGATTGTGTGTTAAATGCCGCCGACACTCTCACATAATCCAACAACAGTTGATGGGCGATTTGCCGAGGCCTCGTGTTGTAACTTGCAGACCCTTCCAACGCAGCGGTGTGGACTTTGCGGGTCCAATACATCTACGTTTTTCCAGAGGACGAGGTTCAAAAGCCGTGAAAGGATACATTTCGATTTTTATTTGCATGGCAACAGGCGCAATGCATTTAGAACTAGCCAGTGATTTGTCATCATCAACGTTTATCGCTGCGTTCAAGAGATTCGTATCCCGTCGCGGTCAGTGTAAGGAGTTGTACAGTGATAATGGCTCCAATTTCGTTGGAGCTGAAAAGGAGCTTAACATCTTGCTATCCCAAGCCATCAAAGACGAAGCGTTAACCAAATATCTTGCAGACGACGGCACGATTTGGCACTTCAATCCGCCAGCTTCTCCTCACATGGGCGGTTATTGGGAATCTGATGTAAAATGCGTCAAATATCACCTGCGCCGCACATTAGGAGATAATTTATTGACGTTTGAAGAGTATTCAACGCTGTTAGCGGAAATAGAAGCTTGTGTCAATTCCCGACCTCTTTGCTCTATATCATCCGATGTAAACGACTTACTTGTTCTGACCCCAGGACATTTCCTGATTGGGGAGCCACTGAAAACGATTCCTGAGCCTGATATGACGGATTTTAAAGGAAGCCTTGCTAACAGATGGCATCTAATTTCCAGTTTGAGACAACATTTTTGGAGAAGATGGAGCCCGGAGTATCTCGTCCAACTGCAACAGCGATCAAAATGGAATCGCTCCAGTTCCAACTTCAAGATGGGTGACTTAGTCATTATCAAAGATGACAAGTTACCTCCAACCAAATGGAAACTTGCAAGAGTGACAAATGTTCATCCAGGAGCAGACGGCAAAGTGCGCGTAGCCACTCTTAAAACAGCTGATGGGTTTTTGACTCGTCCTATTGTCAAGATATCGCCACTACTGGACGCACATGAAGAACCCATCGATAACTCATCATAAACCAAAGGACTTTGGAACTTATTATCCATTTGTTCCAAGGTGGGCGGAATGTTACGATACTATCTCGCAAACATAATGTTACGATATCATCTTACAAACACAATACATTACATTACGTTACCTAATTGACATTTCAACAAATTTAAATAAAAAAAAACAGTGAGTCTGCTGTCTGCTTTCAACCCCAAAGGACGTGTTTTTTAATTAGTTCGTGTTCGCAGAGTTTCTTTTCGCCATTTTCAGCGCGACTTTTAATTCTCTTTTTTTTTCAACACTTTTCGCCATTCAGCGCGAACAAGCTGGAACCGGGATGGAAGCGTTCTCTGCAGAGTATGAGGTTTTGGAAGATTGGTCATTAATCAATAAAGCATTTGTATTTGACACAACTGCATCTAACACCGGGCGTTTAAACGGAGCCATCAAATTGGTCGAGACATACTTTATTAAGCTTGCAGGAATCACGTTTTTGAAATTATTTTTCAATGAGTTTTCATTGAATTTGAGTTTGATCCATTCTCTGGTCCTGATATTCCTTTGTTTAGAAAATGCAAAACAATTGATAAGCGACAATTTTGTGCAAATATATGTATATGGATGTAAAGGCTGTCAATGTGCTTGCAGATGTAAGGCAAGAAATCCCATCTTTTGCAATGTTAAAGCTGGAAGATAGGTTTACTCAAGATTCTTAGATCTTATTGGAATTTATTATTGCCTTAAAATAATATTATTTCAGCAGCAAGCTAAGCCCACAGCCAAAGACAAAAATACTTTGTCCACAAGTTATTGTTTCATTCTCAAATGCTACGCCCAATCTCGGTTTTCTAACCCATATGCTTATTAAGCACTTTTAAATGATATTTATTCTCTAAAAAGACTTAACTCGTATAAAGAAGATGACAAAATTATAGCAGTTATTGCAATAAAGAAGTTCATAAATCATGAGGAATGAGGAATGCGCCGCCTTTTCTTTTTTTGATGACAGGATAAGTTTTGAAGAAAAACGAAAAATGAACAAAAGTAAGAAGAAGTAAAAGGAAAGAGAAATTATATTTGAAGTTAGCCGAAGAATTTTCCATCACAACTATTTTCAGTTAAATCTATGAAAATGTTTCAAACATTTCAAACAGGTTTGGCTTATCTAAAAACTTATTGCACATTAATCCAATAGTTTGGAATGACCAACCAGATGATATGCGAGGAAAGGAAATAATAGGATCATTAAGAGTAGTAAATTTTTTTTTATAATTTACGCGCGCCTAAGGGGTTAGATACCCTTTTACTGTTGCCATGGCGCGGGCGGAAAGGTAGAAGGAGGAGAAAGGAAAATTGATTTTTTTGTAGTAGTTTGAAACTCAGGTGTATTTGGTTTCGGTATTCGCTCTCCAGGGGTGGGAGTTCGAATAGGACGGAGAGTTTTTTCTTCACGAAGGTTATAATTCACACTATTTTTTTGTGCTTGAAACTCTACTACGTGTCAGTGTTATGCCTTCACACGCAGAATTTTTCTGTCTGAGTTCCAATTACACAAATGGGAAACTTGAAAAACTTGTCAATGGGTAGGATTCGAACCTAGACCCTCCGAGTGAGAAGCGATTGCTAGTACCACTACACCACGGCCACCACCATAGTCCGTTTCAAATCACCGTGCAATTTCTTGCATATGTGGCCATTGTTGCCTCTTTTCCAGTCTATTCCAGTAATCCTGGAAGTGATCCAGATGAAATTCGAGCACAACCACACTTTGATGTTGATTACACTGAGTCCATAGATAAACTAATCCAGATGTCAAACTCTACTAATACTTTTGCAAACCTTTAACTTTCGCACAGATACTCTGTAAGTGAATTCTAATACTTTTACATTTTGCAATATCTGGAAAGTTTGACATCTGGGTCAGTTTATCTATGACTGAGTCTCAGCGCGTACTGATTATCTGCTTGAATGGCATTGGATAATGTATTGTGGAAAAGATAAGAAGCCGGTATTGAGAGATGCGAAACCAGAGTGTATGGACATGGAAGGCGTGTCTATTGTATATTTTTTCAGTGGAGTTGTCAATGACAATTTTATGGAAAGCTCTCTCTTCACAATTATTGTGTTGAAAAGAAGAAATAATGTTTGGCTAATATGAATTAAAATATGAATATAAAAGTTGAATAAATTGAAGTTGAGTGTTTATTTTTTTATGGTGTGTTGTGTGATCCAACACTTATTTTTTTATCATCATTCTCGCCGTCGCTTTCAATTTCAGTTGATGAATCTTCGCCGGGTCTAATAACAATTCTTTCGGTGAAGGTATCCCAACTCATTTCGTAGCTCAAATAACTTTCTTCTGTCCTTATGGCCTTATCGTATGTTTTTTTCCATTCCTCGACAGTAATTTTTTCAAACTCTTCTTTTGCATTTTCTTGATGTTATCCAGCTTAAATGTGGTGTTTCTACTCGATACTGTTGATTTTACAATACCCCATATATTCTCAATTGGGTTCCGGATGGTATAGTGGTAGCCTGAGTACCTCGTGCCCTCCTGATCCAATTCAGTCGTCTATTTGATTTTACGTGGATGTCTTGTACAGTTCAATCTTCAGCAATAAAGAGCTATGCGCAACATTATTTTCTACTAGCCAATTAACTAACTCTAATTTCGTTGCTGATGAGGTTTGGGGCTAGGTTTTTTAATTTATTGCGATAGGGGGCGTTGTCCATTACAATAACCGACGGTTCCTCTAGCTGGTCCAGTACCTGATCTTTTAACCATTTTGATAAATTGTCAAAATTCATCTCATCATGATAGTCAATCCAGATTTAAAGATTAGAAGACCGTTTTTGACAAATCCATTTGAACCACCAGCGTGTGCAATTATAAGACGAGATCCTTTTCCAATAGGCTTTTTTAGTCCTTCCATACTTCCATCAGTCCAAGACATTCCTCTTGTGTGGGAGCTATGTATATTTGATTTATCTACATATATTATCTGATATGAAATTTCACGAAAGTTGCTTATTTGACGGATATATCTTAAACTTTGAATTTTCGCTTCCGTCCTTTCACAATGGATTTTTCTATTGTCTTCCGTCTTACGAAAAATGAATCCTTTGACTTTCAGCTATCTTAAAAGGGATGTCTTGCTTATCCTAATTTCCAGTTCTTGATGGATTTGTTCCCAAAGGGCGCTCAATGTTACGACTTTCTTATCAAATTGGTGGAAGGAGTAGATCATCCTTTTGATGGATTCAAAGTCAAAGTCATCTAATCCAGTGATTCAGTGCCGATGAGGAATTTTCTTGTTGGGTGATTGTACTGGTTCACTTTGTGCTTGTTCTTTTAATATTTTGTATATGGTCCTATGCGAAACTCCAACAGCTGCTCTCGTAGGACTTTCATTTGCATGGTTGTTTTCATAGTCCAAGTTTTTGTGGTAAAGTTTGAACGTAAGCACTTTTGCTTTGCATCTTAAAGGTTTTCCTGGCTTAAAGCAGTTCATTGTATATAAATTTACTTTTTTCTTACTTATTCTCCTTGTAAAGGTTTTTTAAAACTAAATTAAAAATTCCATTTTTGTGCATTTCTATTCGCAAAAACTAGTCAGAATATATATTTTTTACTTAACCTTTTTCATATAAAATGTGTATTCGAATTGAATCCTTTTTTATTACATATACATTTATTGCAGGAAGTATTGAATTTTGTCACAAAAAGTAATGGCCGGGCAAAATACGCGCATATATGCGCTTATGATGCAAATGGGTTAAATATGAAAGGAAGTGGAGAAAGTTCAGCCGTTTCGTAAATATCAGATGAGTAGCATGCGCTTCCAGGCCCTCTTTGTGCAGCTTTTCAATTGCACGGTGATCTGAACGTGGCGTTAAACTCAGGGAGAAATTTAATACAAAACTCAAAAACGAGGATCAGAAACAATTCTTCTAGTTAATATTTTTTTCTTTTGCTTAAAAAATTTAATAACTTGTCTTAACAATTTTATATTCGAAATTTCCATCGTACTCGTATCTTAATCAAATTCAAATTTTTCAGTCTGTGCAAAATTATCGCACGAAATTCCCATGATGCAGCTGAAAAACTCTCAAAACTCATTATGGTAATTAGATTTACTTATTATTTATATTCTTTATTTATAAATATATTTTTTTTTAAATTATATAATCAACAATTTATTATTCCGGCTAGCCAGCTAATTATCAGCGGCCATCTGATTACGTGAAAGCCGCCTGTTAAATATCTTGATACTGGCTTTCAAAGAACACAATATGCAAACTCTTAAAAAGGTAAACATAGCTATCAATCTGTTGTACCCATTCATTAATAGGAGATCTATACTTTCAGTTAAAAATAAAATATTAGTATATAAAAGCATTTTCCAATCAATTAATTTATACGGATGCCAAGTCTGGTGTAAATGTGCAGAATAATATTTAAAAAAATTGCAAATTTCCCAAAACACAATATTAAAGATTATACTGAACTTGCTATGGCATCACCCTACCTCAGGCCTCCACCTGAAATCTGATGTGGAGCTCATCCCCAACAGAATAAAAAAACTAAGTGACTCATTTACAATCAGATGCAACCTTCGCCATATAGTAATCCTTTAATAAATGAATTGAATACGGAATTTATAACATGATTCGTTTAGTTATGTAATGCAATGCCAATACTTATTTATGCTTATATTTGTTTATTTATTTATTTACTTACTTATTTATTTATTATTTATATATTTATTTATTATATGATTGTTTACTCATTTATTTATTTATTTAATTATTATCTTATTAAGCTATTTAATTAATTATTTATTTTATTACTTACTCAAAATTGCTAACATATATTTTCTTGTGTACACTAGTCATATTCTCTTATTTAATGTTTGTATTCTTTGTTAACATAAATGAATTCTATAATGTCCTTATTATTATATATTGTATACATATATATATTATTTATTTATTTACTTTTGTCAAATTAAGGTTTATTAACGAATAAGTTTTTTCCTCAAAAATATTTTGTGTCTAAAGAATCCATCTAGATTTATACGATATATCATAGGAAGATATACTTTTGTGTTCATATATCTGGACATTTTGTGTAAATTGTGCTTTAACAAATCGTAATTTTATGAACGAAATAAAGAAAATTAAAATTGAAATTAATCGAATTCAAATTATCGAAAGAAATACCCATGATGCAGCTGAAAAACTTGTTATGGTGACTAGATTTACTTATTTATTTGCAAGAATATCTTGTTAAAATCATATAATTAATAATTTGTTATATTTTTTTATAGTGTTCAATTAAAATTTCGCTTTAAAATAAATTGAAAACACTGGTTGAGTTTTTGTCCATTGGAAACGATTTTTAGGATTTCTGGCTCACAGCTGCACGTGTTAATGAAATCCAACTTCCTTGAAACTTTTTTTTTACACATTTTTAATAACAAATAACGACCACCCTAGTATATATATTATTATAATACATTAATCATACGTGGAAATATAGCTGGTTAATTTAACTTGATTATGCTGTCCCGTGTCGCTGTCCCGATAGATAGCTTGGGTTCGTTTCCGCGATTTTTGGGGAGGACTATAATTGTGTTCTTTTTTTTGTTTACTCTGTTTTTGGTTCTACTCGTAAGTTATTTGAATAATTAAAATATTTAGAATTAAGCTAGATTGTAAGATTGAAATTTTGTAATTCATAATAATTAACTATGTATATTAATTATACCGAAATTTTGTAACATTGGGAGAATATTCGTATTTAGTAATTTTTTTTGTTTTGTCATAGTAAGGAAACTCAGGATGCTGCAATAAGAGCACTCGTCAATTTTACTGAGCATCCTCATAGCCTTACCATACATATTGAGTTAAGTTGAAGTGTTTTCGAAAAGCCATGATTATGATTGCTTTGTACATTTAAGTTTTTCTAACACCATTCACTTTTAAAACATTTTCTACTTAATGGCTATTAAATTGCTGTTGGATGGTATTTGTTGCATTTTTCGTCAAAAAATTACGAATAATGAGGGCACTGTGCGACGGTGCGTTATCATGGTGCAAAATATACGAGTTTCCAGCCCACAATTCTGGTCTCTTTCTGTGAATTGCTTCACGCAAACGTCTCATAACGCCCAAATAATACTCTTTGTTTACTGTCTGGCCTTCTGGCAAAAATTCATGATGCGCTACACCGTTGTAATCCATGAAAAAAGCGAGCATTGCTTGTTTTGTTACTGAAAACGACGTGTTTTTTTTTGGTCTCGGTTCATTTGGTGAACGCCATTCACTTGCCTGTTGTTTGGATTGCTTTTCGTACTCATAAACCCACGTATTGTCTCCAGTAATGACCCTTTTGATGAATGTGGGATTGGATTCATCTCTATTGACGTCAACACGGTCTCTTTTTTGCATGAAATTGAGGTCTTTTGGCACCAACTTTGCTGCTACATGACGGAAACCCAAATCATTAACCAAAATGTCTTGGACGGATCGATAGACAATGTTCAAGCCCTCCGCTATCAAGCTGTGACGCTAAAATTTAGAGGGAATGTCAACAACAGACTTAGCAACTTAACAAGAAAAAACAACAAAACTCTAATCGGAACAATGGAAACGCCACACGGTGGTTATTCCTTTTTGATCAAGGTGGTATTTCTCGCACGTATCTGCACTGCGACTTGGGTTGCTCCCAGGGTTGTCTTAATTAGTGGACTTCAGAACTATTCTATAAGCCATTATATTTTAGATCACCTTTTAGATCACCTTTTAGATCACCTTCTTCGAACCTAGGTTTGAATTTGAGTATATTGGACCGAACTCACGGAAGACTTTCTTTGAGCATTGCAAATCCAGTGGATTTGCTTAGTCTGTCTATCCTGTACTTCTTATTAGATCACGTTTTATTACACCTGCTGACATTTGTAACATTCTCATTTCCATAGGCTTAATTGTTGCCTTCATATTTCCAATATATCATCCACCATTGCCATGCGTTTGTTAAAGCCGCTTGAGAGACCGGCCGTCTCGTTTAAAAGAAACCTTTATGTTAAGTGGCATTTTTCTATGCCACATGCTGCGAAGTTTTCATGCCATTCAGAGTATCACACACTGACTCTATGTGCGACGGAGCCAGAGTGCTCTAAGCATTTACATTTTTCGAACTTTTAGACGGTGAAGAAGTCACATCAGGAGTTGGATTTGCAGATTCGGAAAACTGATAATGCAGATATTCGTCCTTATTACGACTGATTCGTAACACGTTATCTTAAGGCACCCCTATCCATGTTTTATGCGCTACCTGGAGGATTGTTATTTCTCGGCGAAACAAAGAGAAAGTATTCGTTAATGTGCTGTTTCAATAAAAAAATCTTGCAATGACTAGTAAGATTTCAACTGGTGGTTAGGTTTTCTCGATAACGACTTGGATGAATGTTCTATAGAATATGGTTACAAACACTATTGTGTTTGATATGGAATCCTTTATTTCTCGTCCGATAAAGGTAATTCAATCTAAGGAAAAGGCGTGATACGACTCGAGCTGCAAAAAGTCTGCCTTTGCTGGAAAACTGTCTAAATCTATAATAAAAGAAATAAATATATGAATTATACCGTTAAAAATCAAATGTTTCTTGTTCTGCAAAACATAACAATTACATTCCAGCTCTTAGGTCTTTGGACAAGGCCACTCTACACACTTTGTAACTAGGTCACCGTTTCCAGACTGTGTCATATTTCCACCTTCAATTGTTTGAGATGAATCTTTAAGGCAACAAATCCACTTTAACATTCTTGTAGAGGCAAGAATATTTAAAAATATTAATATGCACAAATGCGCTTGTCCAGATGGCATATCTACCCCTCTTCTACGCTGCCAAATCACTGCGTAGGCTTCTTCTACAACCTCTCCACCTATAGACATATTGCACTTAAGTCCCTTTTCTCCAAGGTCATAAAAAAGCTGATTAACCGTCAGCTCATGAAATATCTCGAACCACGAAAACTTCTCAATGGTCGACAGTAAGGTTTCGGTACCAATAGGTCCATTGGTGATCAGATAGCATGTCGCACCATAAAGTAGAACCATAATCTACACCAATCTGTGAAAGCAAGATAGTAGCACTAGATATTTAAATGACATTTGACAGAGTTTGGCATCAGGATTTTTTGCCGAAGAGTTGAGGGAAATGAACCGCTTCTTCTACCTTTCCTTTCAGAACAAGCAATTGGAGTCATTTTGGACGGTTTCAAGTCCAAAATCTGACGTTAACAGCATAACAGCTAATTGGAGGAACCATGAACAAAGTGGGATTTAATTCCTCTAAAACAGAATGGTGTTTGCTGTCTTTAGAGCGAAATTTAAAAACTCAACCAGTATCCATGAATAGCACTAGCACCATCGAAATCGAGCAATTGTCCATTCTCGGTGTATGTGTCAATGATAACTTGCATTGGAATGACCACATATTCAGTGTTACCAAAAGTGTTTCAAATTTTCTAGCTTTTCTCAAGCGATGTAAGAAAGTCTTTCCCACCTCTGATTTGACCGAGATTATTTAAGACATAAATCCACCCGAAATTGGAGTACAATTCCCACTTCTAGTCAGACGCCCTTAAAACTTCTTAGCGATTACTAGATAGGATTCAAAACCGTGCGCTAAAACTCACAGGTGTGGTGAATATTTCACATTTAACTGACGTCCTTTAACACCGACATAATATGTCTAGATTTCACCTTGCTGTTTTCATGACCATTGCTCCATACGAACTTCATATAGCATTCCGCCCCTTTAAACCTTCAACAATAACACCCATGTCGCTTTTAATGCTCATCAGTATACCCTCAAGCCCACTTTCGGACCTACTCCGAAATATCATGATTCTTTCCTAAGCCCACAACTCTTTTATGGAATGGGCTCTCGAGCTCTTTATTTCCTAGTCATTATGACTTGCAATTTAGAACCAATGTATCTTACATATACATATATCTCTTAATTTTTTTCTCCCTTGAGAGCGCGCTAATTATATAAAAAAAAATAATACAAAATTGGACGAGCCTCATGTGCGGAAACTCTTACTTTGCGAATACATCCTCTGTCAAAGATGCAATATGCTTACTAAAGCCGAATAACCTGCGAGATTGTGTTTCAGAATCTGGAATTGAACGCGCACTCGGCAAGAACCAATACACTTGAGGAATTTTCATCGACATTGAGGTTGCTTTCAACAACGTAATTTTTGATGGACTCTGTAGCTCAGTCCGACAATACGCCCTAGATGTAGCATTAAATTTCTGAATAAAAGAAGAGCTAGTGAGAATAAACGTAACGGCAGCCAATTTGTGAAGACAGCAAGGCAGAAGTAAACAGGGATTGCCATCGGGGCGGCGTCGATTCACTGTTTAATGCTTTTAATGGTTCTAACATCTACGCTCGGACAAAGTACATGAACTAGCTATAATGTTTGTTCGAAATACCTAGCGACATATCTGCACTAGAAACGGACTTCCAAAACTGACATTGTTCTCTTCACGAGAAGGATGAAGCTGACTCATCTAACGCTTAAAGGCATCATCCACTTTTACATCGTAATTCAATATTATTCAATATTCAATCATCGTATCATGAACACCCTCGAATACCGACCTAATGTCTCGTGTCTCACTCTGTTTTATCGCTATTTCCACCACCAGTGCTCCATAGAAATCGCCAGAAGCATTCCGCCCTTCTCGCTATGAATGCTCATTAGTATACCCTTAAGCCCACTGTAATCAAAAATATCGTGATTCATTCCTAAGCCGTACAACTCGCTTATGGAATGCCCTGTCTAGCCCTTTATTACCTAATCATTATAACCTTCAAACATTTCAAAACAACGTCCGCCGGTACCTCTCTTTCCATCCTCCCTGATTTTCCTTCGCCCGCGCTGTGTGCAAGCATAATACAAAAACAAAAAAAATAAAAAATCGTTCGTGCAAACTCTTTTGGATTAAACCATGGGGCCTGTCACCAAACAAAATTCTTTGGATTTGCACAGCTATGATGAGATCAATTATATCCTATCATATGTTTCGGGTGTTTAGTGCAACAAGGTTCCACATAATTGCGGCACTATGCCCTTTACCAGATTCGAAAAAACTGTAGCTGGATTTGTTGCGAGCATAACTGTAGATGGCATGACTTTCTAGAATGCCGGCAGGTCAAACAAGTACTTCCTTTCTGCAGTCGCTTAGTAGGAAAGACTGCAGGCCACTTAATACTTTCTTCAGCATAAGAAACATAATGTCCTGGAGTGGTTGCTTTGGGTGGAGACCACACTGCGAAGCACTTTCTCCGTGATGATCCAGCTGGTGCTATTACTTTGTTAATGAAGCATTTGTTCGTCTTTCTACAGAAGGCTGAGGAATTTCAAGAACACGAACATTCTATTCCAAGGGAAGAACAATCATTTTGGGGTCCAACAAATATTCTATATCCGATTTTGTTACAAAGAACAACAGCACAATACTTTTTGTAATGGACCCTCATGTCGTGGTTGTAACAAGATATTCCAGAAAAAAACTAGCCTAACATACCAACCTTATTCCTAACAATGAAAAATCTGTTCCCAAAACTACCTGGGAGACTATGCTCAACCTTACGACCAGCACTAGGCCAATGCAACCTTCAGTTCCGGCTCCATGTTGACCAGCCCTTCTCAATTTATAAAGAAAAATAATTGCCACCCGTCTGTATGCATGGATGCACTTGCATGTGTACAAATGTGTGTAAAGTGGCAATTCCCTAGGTAGCCAACAGCCACATCACAATGATTTATTCATTTCGCATCCAAATGGATCTGAGAATCAAATAGTTGGAAACACCTTCTAGGTATGTAAGAAAGTACAACGATATCACCAAGCCTTTCGAATATCATTGCCATTTTGCCATGGAGGCTAACACAAGCTCCATATGATTTATAAAGTTCTTCTTCTAACTTTTGCAAACAGAATCAAAAATCTCTACCAGCCTCATAAATTCATTATTCGTATGCAGACGCATATCTACCCCCAGATACGAATACGTATACGTAGAGTCCTAAAATGTTTGGAACTAGTAGACGATGACGAAGAGGAACTCATCGTTCACTTGGATGTGACTGGGAATAAGTTTGAGTGTCAGAAAGGTGTAACTTTCAGTTTTAGGCTCACACACTCTACTTGTTTTCGTTTTGTGTTGTTTTAGCCGTGATGATGATAATGGTTGCAGGCTTTCATCTTCTGATTTGTGGTTTCATTCATCTAGGTGCATCTGTGTAGAGCACTTAAAGGAAGTTGCACGTGTTAGTTGCCACATAAGTATTATGCATTCATTCGAATGGTCTTCATTTTCTTTAAAACACTATAGAGAGAGATCCAGGAACACGTGGGAAGGAAACATCATTTTGCTTTTGTATATCTGGTAGATGATATTTTAGTCGAACATGAGTATACCAGTTTTAGTGTGGAGGTACTAAATCAGACAAGTATTTTCCAAATGCATTCGATAGGGCTTCGCTGACCTGGGTATAGAGAACTACTTAGTCTTTAGCAACTACAAAATGTAGGAAAGGTGCTGTATGGGTTTTAAGGCTTTTAAAATGCATTGAAGAGGAGAGACTAATAAGGGACTTTGGAGTGTGTAAGTTTTACCGTTTCAATTTAGATAGATGAGTATACAAAATTGTAAGAATCGGATCAAGGAATGACAAGGATGGAATTGTTTTTCTTGCGTTCAACACCTCATTTAGTTTGCATCGATGTAATCTTCCACCACCATTCAATTTTCTTTGATCAAAAATTAGAAAATCTTATTTCAAATCTTGTTTGAAAACGCAAAGCTGATTCTTCTCCTGAAAATTAACAAAAAGAAACGCCAGCCAGCTTTAATACAGTTGAGGAAAAAAGCAACCCAAACAAAGACCGCCGCC
Organism: Volucella bombylans; assembly: GCA_949129095.1. NCBI lineage: Eukaryota > Metazoa > Arthropoda > Insecta > Diptera > Syrphidae > Volucella > Volucella bombylans. The sequence continues at coordinate 105,369,210 of OX422143.1, read as the reverse complement.
GTCAATAAACGTATGTGGAATCCTGGACTATAACAAGTTGCACACAATCTTGAGATCAACCGACTACAGGTTAAGATTCCGCAATAACGATACATGTATTGTCAAAGTATTTAATCCAGACAATTACCGTTCGCTTTCGCAAAAATTAAATGCTGAGAAGATTCAACGAAAAAGCGGAAAATCGCATACGCGTGGTAGCTAGAGGCTTGTACGCCTCTTGCCCGAAAGAAAAAAATTTATTTCACCTTAAAAATAAAGGCTTAAAATAATCGACGCCGTTAATATACTTGCGCAAAAATAGCGCAGTGTTGAAGGCGAGAGGACGACCTCAAGACGCGGTCTCCCTCTTTTTAGACTAACTTTCGACAAAACCGAAAGCCTAGAAATGATTTATTCTATAAATTCAATTTCGGGACTTGTTGTCAAAATTGAACCTCTGCGAAAAAACTCGAAAAAACCAATGTACACGTTGACAGGGATTCAGCTATAACCAGGCCTACTGGAAGAAGGCGCCTCGCTGCGTGAAATGCGCCTTAAAACATCTGACGCGAGAGTGCAGTGCCACGAAAGAGGCCCCAGCGATATGCATCAACTGCAGGGGAAAACATCCAGCTGACTCTCGAGGCTACGAAGTCGCGAAGGAGTTGCAAAAACGACGAGATCAATCCAAAACGAGGCTTTCTCAAAACGCAGGGCTAGCGAGTACGAGAAATCATTACAGCGGTCCAACCCCAAAGCCTTTAAAGAAGGCAAAGGTAGAAAACGCCGTGATGGCCGCTAAAATCACCAATAACAATAATGTCAAAAATAACAATGCGCAAGTGAAAAATGAAAAAACTTACGTGCACATAGCGGAGCGAGCAAATACGACCAACTGTGAATTACCAGATCCTGCCTCAAATGTTTTCTCAGTAATTCTGAGAATGTCCCCGACTGGGACTCATATAAAGAATCCCTCAAATTATACAAAAAAGAACTGAGGAAGGCAAAGCGACAATCCTGGAGGTCATTCTCTGACAAAATTACAGAAACCTCTGAGGCATCGCGGCTTAGAAAAATCCTCTCCACAAATCCTATGATGCCCAGCTGTTTGAAAAAAACCGATGGCTCTTGGACAACCTCAAGTGATGAATCACTCAACCTGCTTCTGGACACCCACTTTCCAGTTAGTTCCCAACTCGCGGCCAGTAGCAGCCCAAACAGGCCTACTGCAACCGTGACCAAAATTCATGGTCTGATTACGAGAGACAAACTGCTCTGGGCGCTGCATGGCTTCAAACCATACAAGTCTGCTGGTCCGGACGGTATTATACCTGCCGAGCTACAGAGGTCCTCGGATATTATTCTACCAGTGTTGGAAAATATTATGAGGAGCTGTGTAGAACTTATCCACATTCCACTGTTATGGAGAGCAGTCAATGTAGTATTCATTCCCAAAGCTGGAAAATGTTCCAATGCAGTCCCAAAGGACCTCAGACCTATAAGTCTATCATCATTCCTTTTGAAAACTTTAGAACGACTGATCAATATCCATATTCGAGCTAAAGTTGATCCAAGACTTCTGTCTACGGCTCAACATGCCTACTGTAAAGGAAAGTCGGTGGAAACGGCTTTGCACTCTCTGAGTAGCCACATCGAACGATCCCTATAATATAAGGAGTACACAATGGTTGCTTTCCTAGACATAGAGGGCGCTTTTAACAACGTTAACACATCCGCAATCACGACTGCGCTGTCAACTCTGCAGGTAGACGGCTCACTTGGGGAGCTGATCAGTCTAATGCTAAAAAGCAGGATAATCAACTCCAAACTGGGTGAGACTTCTGCTAAAAGATATGTCAGTAGAGGTACGCCGCAAGGCGGTGTCCTCTCTCTCCTTCTCTGGAACTTAGTAGTTAACGAACTACTGATATACCTGGAAGCGGGAGGTAGCAAAGTGATTGTCTATGCGGATGACGTTGCCATAGCCGTCTCAGGAAAGCATCTAAATACCATTAAAGAGCTCCTTCAAGTCAATCTCAACAGATTAACCCGCTGGGCAGATCGCTGTGGATTGGCAATAAACCCCAATAAAACTGATCTTGTCCTCTTTTCTAGGAAATATAAAATTCCAATCATAGACCCTCCTTCAATAAACGGTACCAGTTTAGTTTTCTCTGATACAGCAAAATATCTCGGTCTCATTTTTGATAGGAAACTAAACTGGAAACCTAACATTCAAGAAAGAATCAACAAAGCTACACTAGCTTTATTCTCTTGCAAAAAAGCCTTTGGGAACAAATGGGGCCTTCAACCTCGCATAACCCACTGGCTACACATCTCGGTCATAAGACCGATACTTACTTACGGGGTGGTTGTCTGGTGGACGACCTTGGAAAATGCAGTCAACCGCATTAAACTAAGCAGAGTCCAAAGAACAGCATGTCTATGCACAAGCGGAGCCTTGCGGTCTACCCCCTCTGCGGCATTAGATATTCTGCTTCACTTGACACCCCTCGACATTTTTAGCAAGCAAGTAGTTGCGACTGCAGCTATTCACGCTAAAGCGACTAAACAGTGGACAAATAATTCATTTGGCCACGCCAATATTCTTAATACATTAGGAATCCTCACAGAGAACATCGATTACACCATACCTGAACTTTGATTTGACAAAAACTTCCATGTAAGCTTCCCCTCTAGATCATTCTGGGAGGAGGATGCTTTCATGGAGGACAAGTCAATCCATCTCTACACAGATGGATCTAAAACCGATAGCGGAGTTAGTGGCGGTGTTTTCTCAGATAAGCTAAATCTAAGCCTACCTTTCCGCCTTCCAAACCACTGTAGCGTGTTCCAGGCGGACATTTTGGCTATTAAAGAAGCTCTGTCCTGGCTGAAGAAAAACGTGATATCTGCAAAGGATATCCGCATATTTTCGGATAGTCAGGCTGCCATCAAGTCCCTGGACTCGGTCTCATTATATTCTAAAACTGCCCTTGAATGCCGATCATCTCTCATGGAGATGGCAGAGCAGTTCAACATTCACCTTTGTTGGGTGCCGCGCCACAGAGACATTCCAGGGAACTGCAGAGCCGATGAACTCGCCAAAATTGGAACCACTCTACCTATCCTACCGGACAAAGGTAGTATAGGTATACCAATCGCTACGTGCAAACTAACACTAAAGCTAGATGCCAATAAAAGAACAGACCTTAGGTGGACTGCTGGATAAACATGTCTAGCGACCAAACAGATTTGGCCAAGGCTGGATCTGAGTCGCTCTAAGTGTCTGATCCTTTTAGATAGGAAACATCTCAGCGCCATAATAGGTGTCATTACCGGACACTGCCTTATAGGCAAGCACGCAAGAAGGCTTGTAGAAAAGGAGTAAACGCTACTTATGTCAAAGTTGAAGAAAGCTTCGATCTTTCCTCCGATTATTCTCCAATTATCCTTTCATTGTGCGGATCCTTGGTTAAGAAACAAAGACCACCCAGATTATCCAAAAAAAAACTCACTTGGAAGATTTCCGAATAGAGCTTGTCGAAAATACTGAGTTAAAAGTACGGCTTAGAACGCCGTATCAACTTAAAAATGAAGTTGAACGGTTTGTTGAAGTCATACAGCAAGTTTCTTGGATTAACACTCCACGCAAATCAAACAAAGTTACTAATATCTGCATATATAAGATACCCGCCGGAATTCAGGGAAATGATAAGGAAGAAAAAGAGAGCGCGAAAAAAGTGGCATGAAACTCGGGCTCAACAAAATAAAACGTCCTTTAATAGGCTCTGCAATTTGTTGAAAAAATCGATCAAGGACTTCAATAACCAAGGTATTAATAACTACCTAGAAAACCTCGCAGCGACAAAAGATACCAATTACTCCATATGAAGAGCTGTTAAAGGTCTTCGAAAGCCCCAAATACACTTGGTGACAATAAAGAGAAACCAGGATGACTGGTAAGATAAAGAAGATAAAGAAAAAGCTAACGTTTTCGCCGACCATCTGGCAGAAACGTGCAAACCATTCGATGGGGAAATGCTTACAGAGAATGTCAATACGCTAAACGTGACGACGAACCTGAAAAGTCTACACTTAGGGAACTTAGACAAGTTATAGACACGCTTAAGCCCAACAAAACCCCCGGATATGACTTAAATACGGGAGAGATACTTAAAGCGCTACCGAAAAAGGTTTGCTAAAGCTGCTCTATATTATAAATACCACCATAAGTCTAGAGCATATACCGCATCAGTGGAAAATTGGCGAAGTTATTATGGTTCTGAAACCCGATAAACCGCTGACTGAAGTAAAGTCATGCAGACCAATACCGCTCCTCCCGATTATATCGAAGACTTAAAAACAAATCTGTCCATGCGAACTTCACTCTCAAGAAAACTGACAATGTACCTGTGTTTATCAACGCAGTATAAATTCCAAACGAGGATAAATATCTTGGTATGATACTCAACGCTAAACTTAAATGGAGAGCACACGTTAAGAAAAAACGTGAAGAGCTTGAGATTAAGAATAGACACATGTCCTTGCTTCTTGGAAAGTATTCCAAGCTCAGTTTAGAAAACAAATTGCTGCTATACAAGCAAGCGCTAAAACCGGTCTGGACATATGGTATACAGCTTTTGGGTTGTACCAAAATTAGTAACGTCAACGTCTTACAGACATTACAAAACAAAGTTCTCTGAGAGTTTGTTAATGCACCGTGGTATATTGGAAGAGATGACATCCACAGAGACCTAGGAGCCGAAAACGTTCAGAAAGAAATTAAAATGTTTGCGCGAAAACACAAAAATCGCCAACAAGGACATACGAATATTTCTGTTTAACAGATCCTTGACGAGACAAATTTATTGCGCCGTCTGAAAAGGACTAAGCCTCTCGATCTAGCGCGGTGATTAGCAGCGCTTAATTTTTAAAGTACGTAGGAAACTTCAATGGAAAACAGCGTGCAAAATATCTTATTAAAGCAAAATAAAACGCGAAAGAAGAACTGCTTGTTGAGTGTGAAATCAGTCGTAGTCTGTATAAGGGAGGTGTTTTTTAGTGAGTAAGAATCTCACACTACTATAAGAACCGGGCTTATAGTGTCTATGAAAACCCACAGAAAAAAAAAATAATAATAATGAAAATCAATATCCTCCACAAGACTTGAACGACCTCTGTTGCACATGCAGGCTCTTTTGATATACATATTTACTAGGTAGGTGAAAAGTAACCTCCTTGACCGCCAGAATGCGCTGCTACTGCAAAAAAGGTTATGGTGCCTTGAAGTCTGTTCATATTTAGGCAGACATGCCAAATTTCAGTGCGATACTGTCTTTAGTTTTGTTTTGACAGCTGATTGTTGTTGACGTGTTTGGCATCATGTTGTGTATGGACAAAAACGATTTTCGTTCTCTCATAAAAGATTATTTTTTGAGAGGCAAAACGGCGAAGGAAATAAAAGAAAAGTTGGATAAATATTATGGGGCTAATGCTCCGTCAGATTACACCGTCAAATATTGGTTTCGAGAGTTTCGTGGTGGCCGCAACTCCACTACCGATCAAGTCGTGGTGTAGTGGTACTAGCAATCGCTTCCCACTTGGAGGGTCCAGGTTCGAATCCTGCCCATGACAAGTCAATTTTTCATTTGTGTAATTGGAATTCAGACAGAAAAATTCTGCGTGTGAAGGCATAACACTGACACGTAGATTTGGCTGTTGTAGAGTTTCAACCACAAAAAACTAGTGCGAATCGAATCACTCTGAGTGAAGAAAAAACTCTCCGTACTATTCGGACTCTCACCCATGGAGAGCGAATATCGAAACCAAATACACATGAGTTTTTCAAACCACTACAAACACAATTTTTCCTTTCTCCTCCTTCTACCTTTCCGCCCGCGCCCAGGCAACAGTAAAAGGGTACTCGTATCTAACCCCTTAGGCGCGCGTAAACTATAAAAAAGTCCGCAGCGGCAGGCCCTCCGATGTGGTTACAGAGGACAATGTCAAAAAAATACATGAAATGGTGTTGGCAGACCGGAAAGTGAAGTTGCGCGAGCTAGCAGATACCACAAAGATTAGTAATGACCGCATACACCATATTTTGGGGAATATTCTGAATATGAAAAAGTTATCCTGCCGCTGGGTGCCGCGCATAATCAAAAACACGAACGCGAGAGCATTACGAAAGATTGTTTGGACTTGCTGATGCGGAATCGGGCGAACTTTTGGCGTCGATTGGTAACTGTTGATGAAGCTTGGATCAACTATTACACACCAGAGAACAGAATGAGTGCCCGGCAATGAACTGAAGCCGGCACGAGTGCTTCGAAGCGGCCGAGGGAGGTTCGATGTCATGGCATACTCTTCGTGGACTACCTCGAAAAAGGAAAAAACCATCAACAGCGAGTATTACTGTGAATTATTGGAGCGATTGAAGGCCGAAATCGCTGCAAAACTGATTTGGCTCCCTCGGACTTTTATCTCTTCCCAAGCCTCAAAAGATGGCTCATCAATAAAAAATTCAGCTCACGCGAGGAAATTATCGACGCCACGCAGGAGTATTTTGCAGACCTTCCGGAAAATTACTTTTCGGATGGGATCAAGAAGTTGGAAAATCGCTATAATAAGTGTATCAAGCTAAAAGGGGACTATATTGAATAAAATAAAAAAAACATTAAAAAAAAATTATTTTCAATCCCAAGGAGGTTACTTTTCACCCCACCTAGTACGCCTATTTGTGCCTCTAATTTATCGATTATAGCACCGATGCTGGCTTTGAGTGTTTTAATCGATTAAGAAGCGTTGCTATAAACCTTCTTAAGAATGAAATCACACGATCTTGGCGGCCAAGTTTGATCACCAATTCTAGAAATAATTTGGCCAGAAAATCTGCCTCGAAAAAGAGAAATGGTATCACCACTTGCGCATCGTCCAGATTCATATCTTCAATTTTTGACCATTAAAATTCAATGATAGCAGGATGAAAGCCACATCCACCTTATTTTTGAAGAAATAAAGCTTAATGACGCCTTCTGCCAAAAACCGCAACAGTAACACGGTGTTGACAGAAGGACCTTCCAATAATCATTCATGCCTTTCTAGGATACAAATCTGCAAATCTGCTTATTAACAAAGCCTCGCAGATAGAAATATGCTTCAGCACTCGAAGTGATTTTTCGGTTGTCAATCCAACATCCAATCGGCAAGTTTACTTACTGCTAATTGATGGCAAGCTTAAGTCTTTGTGTCAATTGAATTCTATAGGCCCTCTGACCAAGTCTTCATGGAGACAAAACCTCACATAATATCCATATAGGAACAATGGGTGTGGAATAAACGCACCTCTGGTTTCGAACGTTTCTTACCACTATATGACGGGCGATCGGAAAGACCGGAAGCTTATCTTTATGTGGCGAATTTACTTTCACCATCTAATCTTGGGCATTTTTGAAACCAAGATTTAGTTGCTGCGGACATTATCTTCAGGATTTCATATTACCGGTTGATCTGGTGGTCAACGATGATGCAAGTAATCGACTTATTGCTATCCAAAAGGTGCGATAAGGAGATTCTTTGTACTATCGGAGATTTTCATGTCAGAGATACATCGAACTTAGGATGAGGAATACGCGGAAAACCAACAATACACGTTTTAAGAAGGAGCTTGCCATGTCCAACAGTGCTGCCCATAAACTCAGGATAAAACAAAATCTAGAGGAAGCTATTCAGAGCTTGAATAGTATGCTCACCAAAAGCTTTGAACTGGCATGTCCAGCCAACAAACAATCGTGCAGATTACCCGTTTTTTGATAGAACACAGATCTGCAGCGACTACATAAAGAAACTAGGAACTTCTAACCAAGTCATTTAAGACTAAACTGGAAGAAGACTGGAATCTTTGAAAATCGAAGTGAGTAGAATTCAAAGAGCTAATGCAGATTTCGGAGAGTTCCTCTCATAAAGACTGATAAACGATCGAAATAGTCGGTGAATCCAGCAGGCTAGTCAAAGTCATCAAAAGGGAAAAATCAGTTATGCTGTAATCGCAAATCATATGACACAACACTGATTCGAAAGCAAAGACTTTCTGTTTTATGCTTAAAGCTCACTCGCAGGTAACGTAATCAGAACCAGGTCACAAGCAATGAGTCGTTCATTGATCTCCGTAGAGTACAGACGTGGTTCGGCTTATGAGTGCACAGTGATTAGTTTAATAAATAACAAAGAGATATTTGAGGAAATTTCCATACGCTCCAATTAGCAGAGTGTCAGTGTGTTCGGCCAGCATATCATAGGTCGTGGGTTCGAATCCCCGATTGCCATAGACATTTTTTTTTTTCTTTTTCATTTTTATTTAAAATAAATAAAAAAAAAAAACAATTAAATTGAAGTGTTAGTAAGTGTTGTTTACTACATCACGTGATGAAGTGTGGGGTGCGGTCCGCTATGCCAATAGCGGGACCAGCCGAAAAGTCAGGCGAGGCTTCGAGCGGTTCAAGCCAATCAGCCATGTTAGCAGAACCGAAGATGAAGAGAAAGAGGAGGCTGAGGCCCACTCTTAACTTGACACAACGTCCCTCTCTTACAAAATCCATCGCAAAGCTGCCTGGTGGATTAAGGGAGGAGACGACATCAACTACAAGGGCAGCAATAAACAACAAGTGTCATGGGTCGGAATATGACGAAGAAACACATTTGTCAGATGGGGGCAAAGGTCGTTTCAAGGGAAGCGATAATAGCTTCGCAGCTCTGGCAGTCTCAGAGTCGGACGACGAAGAGGAAGAAGTCCAAGCTATAATGAGCACCATCAGGCAGCTTGAAGAAAAAGCACTTGCCATTAAGGCAAAGTATACAGCCAGGCGTGAAAAGGAGCAACAAGTATTCTCCCAATCACAACAACAACAACAACAACAGCAAAAGGTTGCAAGCCAGCAACAGTTAAAATTACAAACGGACAAAATAAAACAAAAACATCAGCCAAAACAGAAGACACAAACACATCAACAAGAAAAGCATACGCAGCCGCCACAACAACAACAGAATCTGAAACAGAAGCAACAACAACAACAGAACCAACAACTACATCAGCAAAAGCAACAACAGCAAGAGCAGAAAGCCACCAAGCAAAAAGTGCCACCAATCAACACTTTTAAACTGGAGTTAAAGGACACTATTGATCTGTGTAAGTCGGCCATAGGCAACAACTTTTTTATAAAACGATTGTCACTAGATAGGCATGCGATCCACTGTAACACAGTGGAGCGCTATTACACAATAAAAAAATTACTGAAGGATTCGACGACGGAGTTCTTCTCCTACACCCCGAAGGGGGACAAGCTGCAAACAATGCTGCTTAGGGGATTAGAACCGTCGACTGATCCGGGGGAGCTCCTTGCACTGCTGAAAGAGAAGAAGTGCGAAGGGCTCCAATTCGTGGGGGTCAAGCCTTTCACCACAGCCAGAGCCAAAAGGGAGAAGCGGCAACTGCCGATTTTTCTGGTCCAGCTAAGTCCCACCAGCAATCTGGATGGTCTAAGGAGTATTAAAGTCCTAGACTACCAGGTTGTCCACTGGGAGAAATTAAAGAGGAGCGAAAACATTTTACAATGTGTTCGCTGCCAAAGGTTCGGGCACGCCGCGTCGAACTGCGAAATGCAGCCTCGATGCGTGAAGTGCGGAAAGAACCACAAGTCCGAGGAATGCGCTCTGGGTAAGGACGGAACGTCTGAAAAAAGCCAACTCTCTTGTGCTTTATGTAGGAACACGGGACACACCGCAAATTATCGGGGTTGTCCCAAATTCCAGTACATCAAAAGAATAAACCTGGAACGGCAGCAGAAAGTAGAAGTGAAACGTCCACCCGTGCATTTGCAAACTCCAGCCGTTACTCCCCATGTTACCTACGCCCAAATGGCGGCAGGTAGGGGAAATACGGTACAGCAAGTGAAGGTTGCTTCTCAGGCCCCAGCGCCCAGAGCACCGGAACCAGTACCTGACATGCTAGCTATCTTGCTCTCTATCCAGGGGCAGATGGCTCAGCTACAACGTCATTTAACTGAACAGACCGCGCGGGTGGATCAAGTATACGCTCTGCTGCCTGGCCTAACGCACCTTTTGCCGTAATGGGTACGTACATGGCGGAGCAAACTCTGAAGGTCCTTGCTGTGAATGTTAATTCACTGATTAGGCTCGAACGAAGAGCCGCACTATTTAAGTTGCTTAAAGACCAAGCCCCTGATGTGCTTTTGGTTAGCGAAACTAAGCTTACCAAGAGACACAAAATGAGGCACAGAAGATACAAAATAGTACGGAGAAACCGACCCAACTCCATTCAGGGAAGTGGCGTTGCAATTCTCGTACGAAGAGGTATACATTTTAAAAGAGTATACAGTCGTGTAGTACGTAGGTTCCAGGTGCTGGAAGCATGCATCGTGTATATCCCACTCCGTAGTGGAAAGCGGTTGTACATGGTGTCTGTCTATGCACCTAAGGCTACTCAATCCACAATATTTATCTCAGAGCTCGAGACACTTTTTCGATTCCTGAGGCTGGAATTGGAAGACAACTATTTTATTTTCGGCGGAGATTTCAACGCCAAACATAGTGATTGGGGAAATAATACACCAAATACTAGAGGGAACCTACTATTCAATTGGTGGGGTCAACACAGTATGATGTATCGACTCGGGCTTAAGGCGACGGATAGTCCGTCGTTTCCCAGACACGGGTCTTATTTGGATCTTCTGCTGTTCGACTCACGAATACAACTGACATGTACTAACCAACAAACTACAAACTGTCTACGCACTTTCGTGTATGACAGTGACCATTGCGGTCTCAGCACCGAAATAACTGTTCCCAACGAAATTGCGGAATTGGATGAGTTTGTCCAAAGGCATTCCTACAATTATAGTAGGGTGCGTTGGACACACTTCACCAGAACACTGACTAGAGCACTCTCCTCGAATTCGCTCTACCCACCGTCCAACAGAAATCTGTCAAAGGAGGAGATTGACAGGTATCTAAGACTAATGGACGAGACAATCAAACGAACAATGGACATAAAGATACCTCGGTACCGACACACTGACGAAGAAGACCTATTCCGCAACGCAACTATTGACGCACTGCACCGACATAAAAGTAGACTGCTGTCAAGACTAAAAACCTTGTACAGACAGTTTACTGACAGACATAACCCGGAGATCATGACACTGAAGTCGTCGATTAAAAACCTCCAAACATTAATAAAAGAAAATTACAGAGCATCCGTAAATTTGTATTGGAACAGTAAAATTCGGGCTGTAAACACCAGCAACCCGAATATGTTCCCGCAAATAAATAAACTATTTCGGAGGAAAGATCACAACGACCTTCCTTGTCTTAAAATCGCCCGAACGACGAACAACGAACAAATACTGGTAGCAGCGGGCATAGATCCAAATGAGGCTGTTGATGATGACAACTTCTTTGTGATCGAGGATCCGCAAGAGCAGGTAGAGGCTATAGGAGCGACTTTCCAGGAAGTGTACAAGGCGAATGTTATCATTGGCCCGAACCACGATCTGGAGAATCGAGTCCTTGTGCACAATTTTTACCTTCGAAATGAAATTGTGAATTGGCGATTCGAGAGCTCGGGTTTCACCCAGTTCAGTGACGAGAATATGGCAAATAATGTCATCACCAACGATAGGGCACTACCCCCGTTCATTTCGAAGGAAGAGCTCCAAACGATCTTCGAATCACTTAGAAGTAAGAAATCAGTGGGAACCGATGAAATACCGAACATTGTGCTTCGACATCTCCCTCTAGAAGCGGTAAACATTTATACCACCCTGTTTAATAATGCAATGAATAATGCACATTATCCAGCGCATTGGAAAACTGCGGTGGTACATCCCATCCCCAAAAGGGATAAAGACACTTCCAATCCGGCGAATCTCCGCTCGATCAGTCTTCTTCCAAACATCAGTAAGGTGTTCGAAAAGGTTATCAATAGAGTCCTGACTAAGTGGGTCGAGGACAAACATATAGTTCCGGATAATCAATTCGGTTTCAAGGCGGGGCATGATATCATTCATGCTGCGTCGAAACTGGTTTCTGATATCCAATGGAACAAAGCCAAGAACCAGTGCACTGGTGCCTGCCTGATTGACTTGGAGAAAGCCTTCGATACCGTATGGTTAGAAGGACTCTTTTTCAAGCTGGACAGGTTGGGCATTAGTAAACCATTGCTGTATATTCTTTTCGATATGCTCTCCAGTAGACAGTTCATCGTGAAGAATGGCGATGTGACTTCTGCTGGAACATTTAACATTAAAAACGGTCTGCAACAAGGTGCGGTAAATTCGCCGATCCTGTTCAACATTTACACGAGTGATCTGATAGGTTCACTTCACCATGCCATAGCGTATGCAGACGACATAATCGCGTACAGATCAGGTCCAAAGATTGAGGTCATTAATATACTTTTGCAAGGTGACTTCGACAAAATTAAGCGATATTGCGATGACTGGAAGTTGAAAATCAACTTTCAGAAGTCGGAAACCATTCTGTTTAGGACGCCTTTGTCTGGGGCCTCTAGGGATACCAGAAAGAATTGGCGAAAGTTCTCGATCGTGGGACAGCAAGGGCAGCCACTTGCTTGTCGAAATGTAGTCAGATACCTTGGGATCTGGCTAGATCAATTTCTGTATTTTAACAAACATATAGATGTTGCTCTGGCCAGAGCCAAAGGTGCTTTTGCCCTTAGAAAGAGACTGTTTTATAACAGCCAACTCGACGCGAGGGTGAAGGTAATCTGCTACATGGCCCTTATCAGGCCCATGCTTGTATTTGGATGTCCCGTGTGGTTCAACGTGAGAGCAAGTTTATTGGAAAAGATTCGGGTGTTTGAGAGGGCTTGTCTTAGGACTTGTCTTCGCATATACAGAACACCAGAGTCTCAGTACATAAAATTCTATCCCAATGAGGTCTTATACAATAGGGCGAACCTAATAAGAGTGGACAATTTCGTCATTAAGTTGACTCGAAGGCACGTTGCTAGAGCAATGACCTCATCGAACAACCTGATCTCCGGGGCTTACTACCCCAATTATATGTATCACGAGAGAGTTCGCTTTGACGGCTTTATTCCTCCAGAAGCGTTCCTCTACCTAGATAGCAAAGGTCTGATCCAGGACAGATTGGCGGTGCCGCTAATCTTCCACGTCGCTCGAACAGCTGCGGACAGGCGACTCAACTACGACGGAGACGTCGCACATGGCAGTGCAGAGCGTCTCCGGTTCAGTAGGGAGGTAGGGAGTCGCGACATGAGGGATGTTGCTCGGCAGCACCAACAATTTTGGTGGCTTGCTGAAAGGGAGGATGCTTCGTCGTCGAACTCCTCCAATGATAATTAGCTTCACGTGAAGCAAGGTGGGCCAGCCAATTGTTTTTTTTTTTTTTTAGCCATGGCCGGCTTACATAGTTCTAGGTAGGTTTAAGTTAGGTGTTAAGAAAAAAAATATACAAAAACACAAAAAAAAAAAATGTATGTATACATATGCTTATATATTACGTATATAGGTATTATGTATATATATATATATATGTATGTATGTGTATGTATTAGACGTAAGTAGGTTAAGTAGTTTAAGATTTATTTTTAGGTAGTCTATAAGGTTTTAGTTTTAAGTTTTTATAGATAAAAAAAAAAAAGTCCAGACACTAAGTTTTTCTTTCATTTTCTTAGTTCTAATAAATGTTAAAATAAAAATAAAATTAGACTGTAAGTTACGTCGAAAGACATAGATTAAGTATTATGTTTAATTTAGAGTGCCCGCATGGGGCCAGTAAGTTACAATAAGATTATTTTTTAAGTTAATTAAGCTAATTTTTAAGCGTTTTTTGTTTAGCATATAAGCGTAATTTAAGTTATAGAAATAAAATGCATTAAAAAAAAAAAAAAAAAAGGTCACAAGCAATTTCTTTTAACGAAGCCGGGAGAGAGCTGAATAACACAAAACGATGTATCTGCCGCCACCGTATTATTATCATTTGTGGTGACGGATGAGGCCATCCAACATGCTGTTGTTTCCTTTGATCGTTTCTAGTCGTCTCGTACAATGGCTTACACATATACAGTTATGCTTGTATCTCCGAAGACAATAACACTGCTAGCATATTTCTATACCGAAAAGATGACTATACGCTTGCCAAGAGCTTTAGACTTATTAGTCTGACTTACTTCATGTTGAAGGGCATGGAGGGAATGGTCAAGCTCCATATGCAAATACATTCTGTCTATGAAGCATCAAGCCCATCAATGCATAAGAAATCTAGCGGGCAGAATTAAAGCTGCACTTGACAAGACCGACCGACCGAACGACCAGCGTCTTTTCATCGACATAGACGGCATGAGTTAGACGAATCGCTAGTTTTGTGCATTTAGGGCGCTTGCTTTCAGCAAGACATGGGGAACGTCAATGGGGCTATGACAAGGCCAATTATATTCTGCTCTTTTGTGGAACTAGCCATCATGAAAATAGATCGCAGCTGAACTCGGGTCTTCACGAATAACTCCACAGTCAGCGGTGTTTGTGTTTTTCTAGATAACAAATATCAAGCTGCAAGTGTTGCATCCAGCTCATGGAAAACAACCGCCACCGTCATTTGAGGGGTTTTCGTTAGCTAGAATCTCAACATCATTATACGGTTTTTCTGGTATAACTGTACATGCGAAGAGCCTCGCTGACAGGAGCTGACGGTGGAAGTGGTATTGTATTGATTACACTTTAGCACATGAATAAAATTCATCCAATACCCGCTTCCCTCACGTGAATTTAATTTAATTTTGGTGGGGGCTGACGCCCCCATTTATTTTACTTAATACAAGCTTAAAAACTATGACTTAAACTAATAATAAAATAGGGTTTAGCTATTAGTCTTAAAGCTAAGGATGGTGAAGGAGATCGAATTTGAGGGAAAGTGTGGTGCGATTAAAATCAAAAACGGAAAGGTTGGAGTTTACCTTACGCAGCATACGGGAGATTGGTTCGTTAGAGCCATATGTGGTGCGGTGGATAGGTAGATAAAAGAGACGGGGGGAACGTAGATTACGAGGGTTAGTGTTAAAAAAAATGGAGTTGCAAAGAGACATGCAATCGACGGAGCCTGAGAGGAGTCGGTGAATGAACAGAATGTCTGCTGAGTCCCTTCATTCCTCAAGGGTATTCAGGTTAATGAATTTGAGACGGTCTCGGTAGGGAGGTAAGATTAGAGGATTGTTCCAAGGTAGACCTCGAAGAGGAAAACTACGCTGGATCCTCTCAATACGAGATACATGAACTCGTTGAAAGAGAACCCACGCTTGGCTAACTTACTCGAGAAGGGGGCGAACGTAAGTGATGTATAGTGATCTGGTCACATACGGGTTGCAGAATTCTTTGGACCATCTTTTAACGAAGCCAAGTGATGAGTTTGCTTTAGTAATTATCTCATCAATATGCGAGCGGTAATTAAGCTCCCTGTCGCATAATATGCCAAGGTCGTGGATAGACTTAACGAGGGATATAGGTTGACCGTGGAGAACATAAATTCGGGGAGTAGACTTGTTGCACTTACGTGAAAAGGTAATCGATTGACAATTGGTGACATTGAGGTCTACGCAGTTCTTTATGCACCAGGTGAAAAAACTATTTAGATCTATTTGAAGGAGGCTGGAGTCGTGTTGTGAGGAGATAGGTTTAAAAAATATGGTATCGTCAGCATAGACAGAAAGTGTTGAGTGGAGAATGACCCTTTCAAGATCGTTAATGGTTAGGATGAAGAGAAGTGGACCTAGGTGACTACCTTGAGGAACACCTGAAGTGGCCAAGAAAGGGGCCGATAGGACAGACCTGAAACGAACACTATAAAAACGATTATTCAGGTAAGAAGATATCCATTTAAGCGAAATGGGTTCAAAACCCAGGACGGACAATTTGAACAGGATTAGTTTATGAGATCAGTTACTGAAATCAGTTGTTATAACGTCAACTTATTTACCACTTTCTAAGGCTGAGAGAACAGATGACACGAATTCTACGAGGTTAGTGGTAGTTGATCTACCCTTCAGAAAGCCGTGTTGGGGGAAATAAAAGATTTACACTGAAAGCTTAAGGCTTCATGCAAAATGCTTTCGAGGAGTTTGGGTATATGAGAAAGTTTAGCTATAGGGCGGTAATTAGTGACTTCGCTCTTTAATCCCTGAACAGCCTCTGTCTGAGATGCGTCATCATTTCACCTTCTTTGATCCCGGATACACTGTTTCCAGTCCTGTCTCGAGCCTTTTGGTTGTGATACAATGATTATGTTTGTTCATTCAGTCGATGTAGCCGCGTCAGTCTAGTTATCGTGTTTTGAATTTCAGGACTACATCTACATCTGGATACAAGTTTTAGCACTCGTCTTTTACAGCTGAAATGTTTTGAACCCATTTGTTTCGCCAAACTGATGTAGCATTTAGTGGCCGATGATGTTAATGTCAGTTGTGTATTCCAGCAGCTGGGTAGACTTGTTGAAGATATAGCCTTTCATGTTAACACATGCGCACTATATATTCTTGGACTAGATTTGGGAAATCACATGACAATACATCTTTTCGCCCAAATCCGGTAACCGTTGATTAGAAACGGTATGAGTACAACTTGTCTGCTGAAGTGTGATTGGGTCTTCTATAGCATCACCTTCACCGCGACGCCTCTGAGAATATTGTTCGGTTTGGACTAGATACATTCGCCTTCCAAAAACCATCACGACCAGGATATCTCTTGGTCCATCTCGAGCTGCGGAGATATTGCCGCACAAAAACACCAATCCTATTGCGAACTTAGTTTTAAACTTAGTAATTTCGGCACAAACAATTTTTTTGAAGGAGGTGTCCCACTTTCGTCAGAATAAAAATATTGCCACAAAGTCCTCGCCATTCTTGTTATCCTCTCCATCTGCACAGCTTTTCCGTTTGACTCCGGGTTGAATGTCGCTGACGGATAAAATGGTTATGATAGTAGTGCTGAAACTCAGCAGAAGTGGTAAAATAGCCCTCAGTGCTTGGATAGTAACGAGTTATGAATACATCGTTACTATTGTATAAAGAAACAAACAAGCTTTGATTTTGCATCTACTTCTATTACAATCAGTCACTTATGCCCGCAAAATCTATGTAAATGCGTTCCCAAACTTGATCAGGTCCAGCTGATATAATCTCTGGGTGTGCGACCTGATGATATTGTCGATATTGGGCCACCAACAGAGCTTTCGCACCATTAGATTCATTCGGTCTCTCCAATGACCTTGCTGGTCTGGCTATTCTAGTCGTGCTAGGAGTTCCAACGTTGAATTTCTTTTTCTGGACGGATTATGGCTTTTTCTCGTTGGATAGTCGAGGTCTAAAGTTAGCTGTATCGATAAAAAGGCCATAGTCGACGTTTGCTCCTTTGAATGTACGCAGATTCAAAAGCCTAGATCAGTGTCTCGCATCTTTTGGTAAAATGGTCGATTTAGTTGGAAGTTTAACTACCTCGAAAGCGCCAAGCTACTGTGTGGGTTCATAGTATAACGAGCTACTTCAGAATCGATTGTGTGGTGGAGGCCGAAGGTGTTTTCTTTCTGATTTTGCCATTACAGTCCTGTGGTATGAATTTGAGGCTTTATAGACCCCCTTCAGGAGGTCTTAGAACTACTCCTTGATAGAGTATTCAGCTTCGTCGGTATTAGCTTCTGCGCATATTACGCTCATATTTTTGAATGTTACCTTGATGCAGATTACACCCATCACTGCATCTAATTGTTGCTATTAAGCGTAGCCAATTGCGCACGACGATTCTGCACACTAATATGCGCAGTCTTCTATTGTAACTCATTGATCGCGTTAATGGCTGATTTAAGTTTTTGAACAGCACCAGAGTTGCATATTATAGGTACGTTTGTACTGGCTAGATAGCCAGATCTTTAATACTTTATAGAAATATAAATGCTTTAGAGGTAGGTCTTTGATGCTTCTGAAAAGTATTAAACTGTCATATTGACGACTTTTATTATAGATAAAACGAATAATTTGTTTTTGAGAAAAAAGAAGTGGATTAATTTTATTGTTGTGTGTTCCACCACATGAAACTATGCCAAGTTCAAGCACTAAACCATAACAAATACACATAAGAAGTTCTCGTGAGCAATAATCTTTTAAAAAGTATATTTGCCTCGTGGCTGCCGTAAGATACTTCTTAAGTTCATCCGTATAAGAAGACCATCCCATCTTCCAATCAAGCAGAACCCCAGGGTACTTGTATGACTTGACACACTCAATATTAAAACATTTATCAGAGCATGAACGTGCCTCAGAAAATATCAGTAGGTTCACTTCCGAATTACAAATTGCTTTACTGTGATTATATTTATTACAACTTGCACAATGAAAAGAGAATAATCCATAGTCTACCTCCTTACCAGATACATTAAAAAGCATCATGTTAGTTTTATCACTTATTACCATTTTATGCATTTTGAACCAATAGCTTAAGACTTCCAGCTCATAATTAATATCTGCAGAATGATCTAAAGCAGAGGCGCTGTGAAAAACACATGCCATGTCATCTGAGAACACATTCACTTTGCTGCGGTATTTTTGTAAAAAAAAGGAGTTTACTAAAAATTAAAAACAGTATTGGCCCAATCACAGAACCTTGAGGGACTCCCAAAGAGATGCTACTTAAAGAGCTGAATTGCTCATTAATATTAACCCTTTGTCCTCTCACAGATAGGTAGGAACGGAATCACTTATGCATTACGCATCTAAAACAACAATTGTACAGTTTGACAAAAGTATATTGTAACCGACAGTATCAAAAGCTTTTGTTATATCGATAAAGAGAGCCGCAGTTAATTTTCTGTTATTAATGACATTGCATATATTAGTGCATAAATTCAAGAGGGCACCTTCAGTTGAATAACCAGAAGGAAACCCAAATTGACATTCACTAACAAATTTGCTTCTTTCTAAAAACTTGATCATTCTAATTTTTACTGCTTTTCAAAAATTTTCGAAAAAAACCGATAGCAGGGAAATCGGTCTATAATTATTTATTGATGTTTTTTCACCCTTTTTAAACAATGGTATTACTTCGGGTTTTTTTTTAAATCGTCTGGGTAAACACCATTAGCTTTGAGAGGATGACACGTCATTAGATAAGCATTCGCAGTTGGTAAGTCGAAAAGATCTATCTGACACAACTTTACTACCGACAGAGGTGAAATCAACATTGGATTTGTCAGCTAAATCCGTGGGATTTGTTATGATAGCATCACCATCTTTTAAACATAGAATTTTATTAATTTGGGATAATTTGCTAAGTATATCGTTTACTAATTTCCAATCCGTTTAATTTACATAAAAATTGTTTTACACAACAATATCTTTATAAAGAGTTTTCCAATAGGGACTTGACAACTTTGAATTTAATTTGTGAACGCACTCTTTCACTCATTATCAAACTGTCACTGTCGATTTATTTAGTAAACTCAACACTTTCATCATGGTAAAGTACACGAACGAGCAATGTCTATAAATTATAAAAATTTTCTACCGAAATTCGGAGTCGGTGACTGGAACTTTAAGAGCGTTAACTCCAATTTTTGGGTCGTAATTCTCGCCCTAGTAGACAGTCAATAACAGGTTTAGTGCAAAAATTTGCGTCTACATATTCGTTGTGTGATGTTGCCGTGTCAGTGAGACAAGGGGCTGGTCGAAGTGTCGAAAATATCGCTGCCGTTCAGGCGTCCGTAGTAAACGATCCAAATCAGTCAATTCCACGGCGTTCTCAACAATTGGGCATCGTTCAGATCACATTATGGTGTATTTTGCATAAGAATCTTGGTTTACACCCATACTAGATCAAACTGACTCAAGAATTGAAGCCGATGGACCATTTGAAGCGACGTACGTTCTCCGATTGGGTTCTGGAGAAGATGCGCCAAGATGATGAATTTCATCGCAAAATCATCTTCAGTGACGAAGCTCATTTTTGGCTCAATGGGTTCGTCAATAAGCAAAATATGCGTTATTGGTCGGGTGAAAATCCATATGTGCTTCATAAGTCACCACTTCATCCACAAAAAATAACTGTTTGGTGCGGTTTGCATGTCGGCGGCGTTAGTGGGCCATATTTTTTCTTCGACGATGACGATCGTCACGTTACTGTGAATGGTCAGCCTTATCGCGCCATGATCACCGATTATTTTTGGCCCGAATTGGAAGATATAGACTTGGACGACATGTGGTTTCAACAGGATTACTTTTTGACTAAATAAAAAAAATGATTTTGATTGATGGAAATCTTTATTTGGACCTTCACAATTATTTCTTTTAAGTGGAAAAGATGATATCCGCCAAGTGGCTGCCGACGGTGTTGATACACATTTGTGCCCTTTTTATCGCATTTTCCACGACTTTCCGCAAGATTTCCGGTGATAACTGTTCGCATTCCTGTCGAATATTCTGCTTAAGGGCTGCGAAAGGCTTCCTTCACGATATCCATTCTGGCTCGTGCTGTGTGTGCGGTTGCATCGTCTTGTTGAAACCACATGTTCACCAAGTCCCGCTCATCCAATTCCGGCAGTAAGAAGTCGTTTATCATGGCCCTGTAGCGTTCGCCAGTAATAGAGACCGTATTGCCGATGGCGTCTTCAAAAAAATACGGCCCAATCAGTCCCCCCGCATGCACGCCGCACCACACAGTGACTTTGACTGGATGTAATGGCTCTTCGTGCACCACACGCGGATTTTCAGTGCCCCAGAAACGAAGATTTATTGACTTAACCGCTTAAGTTGAAATGCGCCTCGTCGCTCATGATAATGTTCGACACAAAATCATCCTCTTCGTTGTTGAGATTGAGGATGGCTTGACAGTAATTCACACGAGACTGACGATCATGAGGCATTAGCTGATGCAGTCATTGCACTTTGTACGGGAACATGTGTAAGTCTTTCACTAAAATTCGTTGTAAGGTCCGTCTGGTCATGCCCAATTACGTGTCCCGTTGTCTGGTTGATATGATATTTTTTCGTTCTCAGCAACATCGGCGGCCACAACCGCGATATTCTCGGCCGAAAGAACAGGCCGGTGGCGGCCACGGCCTGCATGGTCTCCTGTGGTTCCACTCTGTTTGAATCGAGTAGGAAAGCGCCGGAATGTTTGCCCAGTTGGCGCGACACGATTAGGAAATCGACGTCGAAATTCACGCTGCGCTAGCACCACCGACCAATTATTGGTCAAAAACATCGACACAATTGTTCTACGTACTTGCGGTGTATAGCGCTCCATTGATTGTCTGTTTGTATACTGCAGCTATCTAGTTCGCAAATGTCAAATATGATTGAAGTACGACACCATTTGCAAAAATTATACCATCCTCCCATAGGGTGATTAGTTTTGCGCAAGCTTGTATAATTGTTTATAAGCAATAGTGATACCTGCTTTATTATGTATTTAATTTTTTTGGTAGAGTTTGTTCTTATATTTAATTTTTTTAAGTAAATCAACAGTAATTAGAGGCTTTAGTTTCTTTAATTTTGACTTATTTTTGTCTCTTTTTGTCGAACATTGCTTGACATATCTATTTAAAGTTTCAGTAAACATAAAAGTATTAGAAGTATCACGTTCATTTTAAATATATTCCCAGCATTCAGAACGAAGTAGATTACTAGGCTCCATGATATGGTCAATGCAAGTGCGCGTAGAGTCTGAAATGGGAGTTGGCTTGTTTATGCAAGACCCTAAGCCATAAGATGACAATAAAGAAAAATAATTTTCTACAAGAATAGAATTTTGTAAAATGTCGATATTGATGTCATCCAATAAAATTATATCATTAGAAGACTCGCTCTATAGAAGATTTTCTAATTTCTCATAAAACAAGTTATTGGTCAAAGTTGAATCATTAAATCTATAAACACAGAAAAAAGTTAACTTTTTGTCATTTAACTTCAGTTTTAAAACTTCACAACTACGCAAATTATAACGATAATCTTCAACTCTTATCTCACTTTTAATAAAGGCTACAACAACGCCAGCTGCATACTTGTCATTGCTACATGATACATGGGCTACGTGGCCCGTTCCGGGTTGTAAACCTTAACGGTATGCCCTGTTATTATCCAAGACTTGTGTCTTCATTCTACCTAGTTCTGTTTTACGTTGGAAGAAAGTTATCTAGATGGCTCAACTTCCAAACTACCTGACTGATTCTTGGAAATCGTTAGCGGTCTGAGATCGGAATATTCTTCAATAGGCGAGATAAGGTATATTTTCTCCTTCCAGAGATCTCATTTATGAAATGCGTTCGCTGTCGTATTTACAGTGCTGATAATTTTATTTCATGTATACAACACTCGGGCCTATAAGTCCAGCAGGTCGAATTCGGATGAGCTCCAACAATTACCAGACGGATACCACTTGGAGATCCATAAATAAGCTCAATTGAAGTGTAGAATAACAATGGCAATACTTGACTCCGCCAGTTTGATGCCAATCAGTGTCAACTCTATTCCTATAGTAACCATTTGACTGCTTATGAAACATTGTATGTATAGTATACATATGTAGGTCACATGAACTAAAGAAGATTAGATAAGAACTTAACAATTTCTTGGATTACAGCTGCTCGACGTCAAAGTCATAATCCACATTGAAAATGTCAAAACAAAATAACTACAAAACTGCATTTTAGGAACTTCCAATATCATTGTAATATAAGTAAGCTCGTCTGTCCAAAATACAATCCCATTCTTACTCGTAGCAAAGCTAAGACATGATTCAAGCTAAAAAAAAGAAAGTAATTGGAAAATAGAGAACAAAAACTTGAAAAAAAACAAGAACATGGCAGTACTTATCACATACCTGGACACCTCAAAAATTTCCACTTAATATCGAACGTGAATGTGGAATTTTTACCCAGTACTCGTATATGCACATTGTATGTATGCATGTTCATATGAATGTCCAGCGAAAAAATGCATTCTAGAGTAGGTACGTGCCACAATTCTTTTAGAGTCTGCTGCCGCAACCCTTCGGAATATGCACTTTATGGTTGGTTGGAAAATACAACATAGATACGCCAGCACCCTACCGGATCGCAAGGAATTTAGTAATTCGAACATCCGGTAGCCACTCCGGACACAACCAACAAGAATGCAACGTTTTCTCGATGGAAGTTCCAATGCCACCTATACGACCACTTCTACAACTTGTGCTGCCCCGTTCGTCTGAAAAAGTACTTAACATCATCATCATCAACAAAATAAACCTGTTTCCATGGTTAGTTGAATCGGATGAGTTCTCCAATGAGCTACGAATACATGCTCTTCTATGTAACATACATACATACTTCGAATGGCAAAGTTTCATTTGGACGTCATGTCAATGGGAAAAGACTGACGCTGCCATAAGTACCCATTAGAAGGTTTTCATTTTCTGTTTTTACCAAAGTAATATAGAAAATTGGGTAGATACCTGAATACTTTCAACGCCAAACTTTGCAAGTTGTTCAACTAAGTTCTGCTTGCTGCAGATGTAAAGATTTCCCTTTGCTTCGAATCGGTTCAACATTCTGACGGAAATGCAAAAATGAAAATGAGAAAATATCTGCTGCATGCAATGGACCATAATATAATTAGCCCGTCATCTCTAACTGTATAGAAGAATTCTAAGACAAATCAACCGAATACTTAGTGAAAAAAGCGATGATGGTAATATTACTTTGACGAGAATATTACCATGAGTCCTGTGCAAAAGTTGAAGGAACACAAATGATATCGGCGATAGCTCACAGAAAAAGCTTGAAATTAAAAAAAAGGGATCCAGTTAGAGACAGAAAAAGATACCCATTAGCTCTAATTAGATATGTATCAGATCTAGAAAGGCAAGACATTGGAGCTAATGCAAAACTGACATAATTCACTGGAGAACCCAATGGATACAACATGCATATCGACTTATAGAATTATTGTAAGGATACGCACAGTATTCATAGCATATCGTCTTCACGACGATTGAGCTGGTATGTACTGATTACTTAAGACATAGCCTAGGTCAGTAGCTCAACATTTCAGCTTGGGTTTAGGTCCTGGCGTTTCCCCCTCGTGGTTACAAATTTAAACTGCATGTGAAAACCATTATAGCTATCTGCAGACTAAAATTGTCAGCCTGAGCAAAAACTCGTGCTAGGCTAAAAAAAAACAGCTAAAGGACTGCCTTTCTGCCTTTCCAATCAATTGGATGTGTCTCAATTTCGAACACGCTCTCACCTTTTGCGTGAAATAATTTATTTAATTTATTAATTGTGCCTACCTATTTTTGCACTCCGTTTTCTTTTTGACTCACAGTACAACTGACCTACACCACACTGAATATGTCCAATTACTGCTGTAACCTTGATTGTGCAATTACCATCGAAACGAATGCTGACCTGGATATTTGCAGCGGCCTCTACTGTAAATCGTACAATGCTCTTT
The DNA here is from genome assembly GCA_949129095.1 of Volucella bombylans. Taxonomy (NCBI): domain Eukaryota; kingdom Metazoa; phylum Arthropoda; class Insecta; order Diptera; family Syrphidae; genus Volucella; species Volucella bombylans. Next base: position 105,344,696 of record OX422143.1, on the reverse strand, counting down.
GTATCGATCTGAGCAAAAGATTTATAATTCATTTGGAAGACTATAGTAGCAAATTCCGCTTTTTATGCGACGAATGCAAAGAGATCACGCCGTCCCACATAATGCTTGGGATAAAGTGTCTTAGTGGCTCCTTAAGTGACGTACGCGCTGAAAATGAAATATGTTTAAAAAGATTGAGAACCAGTTTTCGAAAATTGACGACGTCACCAAAAGAGATCAACTTATCAACATCAATAAATCCAAATTTAAAATTTTAGATAAACAACTGGCACATTTCACAGAACTTTCCCAGTCTGCTGACAATTTCAACATTGATGATATGAAAAGTATTGTTAACGCTTCTTCTTCGATATCTATTTTCAAGGTTCATCAAACATTAGTGCTCCTGTGCCTGACCCAATTTTAACTAACATTATGTGCAAAGTGAATGATGTAAGCAATGATGTCGCAGCATCTCATTTACTCGTACTTCTCGGTGACATTGATGATCTCTCCGTAAAACTACACCCTCAATGTACTATACATCTCTACTAGCTGAAATGCTTGAGAATGCTGTAATCATTTCTGAAACAGACTCCTTTACCTCCACCTCGCTCTCTATCATGAACACAATTAACCGTAGTTGTTACACCATTTCCTAAACCGACAATCTCTCGATTTGGTATGTCCTGGACTTCTTCGGAATGGAACAAGCGACTTGATAAACTAAATACCAGCAACAAACCTTACTATAGGCAAATCGTAACAAAAATTCGTAGAAACTGGCTCGGTTACAGATATCTTAAGGGCTATCCATCATTGAAATGTACGCTCTATAGAAAATATGGCTGCCGTTAGTGAAAGAGTTGAAGAAGATCCAAATCTATCGATTTCACGGCGAGCACAGCATTTGGCCGTGTCTTACGGCACATTATGGAATATTTTGTATTTGGATTGGCATCTATACCCTTATAAAGTTCAACTCACTCAACAGAATTGAAGCCAGCTGACGTAAAACATACGCTTGCTTGGTCAGCTTGAACATCAGCGTTTGGACGACCAATTTTCACGCAACTTTTTCTTCAGCGATGAGGCTCATTTTTCACTCGGTGGATGTGTTAACAAACAAAATTGTCGCATATTGGGAACAGAAAATCCATATGTCGAAATCCAGTCGGAAGACCATTGCATCTATAAAAGGTCACTGTATGGTGAGCAATTTGGTCTGGTGGTGTCATGAGGAAAGTGTAACCGTCACCGTCAATTCTCCTCGCTATAGCCAAATGCTAACCGATTTTTTTTGGCTTCAAGTGGAAGTGGAAGATATGTGGTTTCAAGAAGACGGTTCCACATCTCACATAACGACCCGTTTTGGCTTTATTGCCTGGTCGAGTTATTTCGCGTTTAGGTGATGTGAAGTGACCGCCAAGATCGAGTGATTTGTCACCGTTGGATTTCATTTTGTGGAGCTATGCAAAATATTGCGTTTATGTAGGCAATCCATAAACTCTTGATGCTTTGAAAATGAATATCTGCCAAATTATGGCTGAGTTATTGCCCGATATGTGTCGAAAAGTCATCGAAAATTATCTTGTCAGAATCAAGTCCTGCTAGAACTCCCGGAGAGGACATTTGAATTATGTTATATTCTATTCATAATGGCAAGATCCAAACAATATACTGAAATAAAAATTTGATCGAAATCTAAATGTGTTTTATTTAAATTTACTTTCGGAATCACAAAACGGACGACCCTGTATAAAGGACCCGAACTTCGTTGCTGTGTTTTTGATTTGAAGTATCCTCCAGAGTAAATCCGTCGTATAGAAGATTCAGAGATTTTTTTTTGATTCCAATAATCGATCAACTGAGCTCGCTATTTGGTTGTGTTGAGATATATTGGATTCGAACCTCATAGACTCAACATGAAGGGCCTAACAACGCATTTACATAACGTGCGTACAAAGGAAACAAAGTGAGCGAAAGTGCGGCGAAAGTTCTGGTAGAGTCATTTCGGCCTTCATCCGTCCCCTATGTAGAACATTTTGCAAAGAGATCTGAGCCTACACCTATATAAAATCAACCTGGAGGAGGAACTAAGGCCACAATATTATGGCTTGAGACCTCGACCCTTATTTTTATCGACAAATCGTGTTTATAGTTGGGGTTTAGTTTTGTCTGAATGGGTTTATAAGCAATCAAAAAGTGAGACAAATTTCATTATTCAGCACACATCCCAATAACATTTAAATTCATACTGCCTTACCAAAGCTATCTCAGGAATATTGCCACATGAATCATTCACAGTTGTCAGGCGCTAGCTGAAGCCCTTTATCACTCACTGTTATGCATAAATATCTTGTCAAATTTGATTTTTTTTTTGGAAAAACCAAGAAAATCTTTTAAATTTCTAGAGTGATACTTCAACTGTTATACATACAAGAAACCAAAAAAAAAACACAAACTCTGTGTTCAATATAAGTGACCCACTTTGCAGGCGTTAAATCTACTCGTCTCCTTAATAAGTTTTTAAACGATAGTCCGACACTAGCCCAACTTAGAAAGTCCAAAACTTGGTCGTACCGATACTTACTTCAAACCTCAAACTCTCAAAATATCAAAAGAACGGCAGTTAAATCCGTTAAGTGATTTTTAAAATGCCAAGACAAGTAACAATTTATTCATAAGACTTCTCCAGCTTTCGATATCTTTTGCAACTTTTTCACTTTTCCTCTCGCATAAAAACAAGAATTATTGGGGGCACAATAAAAATATAAGAAATCAACAGAAATCGAATTTGCAACTTTAAGTTTGCAAGTGTTTCCATCAGATAAAGATAAAAAAAAGGAAAAAAAAATGCTTCGCAAAATCAATAGAGAGAAGGATCAACTTTCCCACTTTACCAATGTATCTTCACTACATACACTTCGTCAAGGTATTTTTTTGTTCGAAATTTTGTGCACTTACGCCAAGGGTACACAAAGAAAATATGCACCCCAGCATCAGCGGAGTATAGGAAAACTTTCTAGTGCAAGAGCAATCAAATACACGCACACACGGATGTCAACTGTTCGAGTGGTGCATGTTCCTGACAGTGTGACCAGATGAATGAGCACTTCTTTGGAATTATTTATCATAGTATTGTGCAAATTGGAAATTACATCGAGCACTGCTTAAGAAAAACTATCGCAGAAGGGATGAAAAACAGATTTAAAGGTTAACATGGCTCATGTCGGTCGGTGAAGACAATACGTTTGGCAGATTTGTGAAAGCGCTCTAAATCCACGAATAATGCAAATAACGATTTTCGACTATGTTTCTACACTCAAAGGTCCCCACGTGCTATGTTAATAAGATGCGAGGCTCTCATTTGGCATTATAATCGTAAATACGCAATCACTGAGGAGAACTTCTAGGAGCTGTTACCTATAGCACGCAATTTTTTTGTTAATGAAAGGAAAATGTCATATTGTAGGATACCATCTAAACTGATCCAGATACTCGTATAACAAATTACGGTGGAAAATTCGCCGTGCTCTGTGGTATTTAGATATTACTTTTCCGAACTTGAATGACATTCACTTTATTGGGCATTGACTTGTTAACCTTCCCATTAATAATTTGATAACTGCTTATTTGCAGCCTTTTGCAAATGTCAGAATTGTGTAATATTATAGTATCCCCCGAGAATTAGGCCATATCATGATGTAGTAGCTCAAGTGACTGCTACAATTAAAACAAGAACAATGTGATAGTTAGCAAACAAAAAGGCTTGTACGAGCTCTTAGGGAGAGCCTATGATCAGTGTCTAAAGTACAACTTAAAAATTGGTTTCCGGAAATAGACTTAGGCTGACAGACCTTGTTCTCACATCCAAGGATCCATAGTGGCATATCGCGCTCTCCGGATCAAAATACGATAAGGCAGATTAATCGCATCGCCGTAGACGGTTTACTCTGACCACTACTTAGTCGAAGGGAAAACATGACTGCGGAAATCAAAGGCAGTGCTGCACCAGGAAAATACTGTGAGGAGCTTTAACTTTGGACGGCTATAATCGTAGGAGATCGCTAAAGTCTTTGTCGATCTTGTCTCTGCCAGCCTCTCCCATAATAGCGCCTCAAGAACATCAAGTGTGGAGGACCAGTGGAAATGCTGCAAGGAAGATATCGTAAATGGCACCCCTGATGTGTTACGTTCTACAAGACGACCATAAGCAACAACCCCATGGTTCGACGAAGAATTTCGACGTACATTTTTAGCCAAACAGGAGGTGTATCATGTAATACTCCACGAGTGGACGAGAGCCGAATTGAGAGTTGCTATCAACATGTACCAACAGAGGAGAGAAATTCAACACAAATTTCTCCTAAGGAAATGAGGGAGTTTAAAGAACACGTAGTTGAAAAGATCAAGTGATGCTATTGGAATCAAAGTCGGAAATTTTACCAGAATGTAAAACTGGACGAAGACCGTAAAAAGGATTTATCCACTTGACGAAAACGAAGTGAGAAAAGCTTTATCCAAACTTATATCCAACATATCCTCTTGATTCCCCGGTTTAACCGCTGAGGTCTTTGAAGCTAGATGGAATAATTTGCTAAGAAGCATTTGTAAAATTTGGTCAGAGCAACGCATGCACACAGAGTTGAATCTGAGCATCGTTTGTTTGGTTCTGTATCATATGAACTTTTTAGGATGGTCAACAATCCGATAGGCCCATATCAGTGCGGTTTTAGATCTGTGTAAATCAACCGTTGACCAAATTTTCAGTATGTGGTGACTTTGGAGAAGACTCGATAATATCAAATCGATACCCACCTTCGCTTTTTCAGTTTCATGGTTAGATATGATACAGAACCATGTCTGGTATTGGTATCACTGCCAAACTCGTTCGAATTTGATGGATGTAAGTGGAGAACTCCCGTTGCTCTGTCAAATTTGGAAGTAACATCACCGAATTTTTTAATATTAAACAGGGTCCCATACGGCGGACGTCATCTCATACGATTTCTTTAGCATGGTACTTGAAGGAATTGTGCGCAACTCACAAGCCAACGCTAAAAATGTCTCATCCGTCCTTAAAAGCGTGAGCATATTGGTCAAATGGTGCACATGCGACAACGAAGCCCTTGTCAAGCCTTGTCACATAATCGAACAGTCATCGATTATACAAACGTTTGCTGTTAAATGAAATAAAATAAATGAGTCCTAATAAAATCAGAATATTTATGAACACGACATTGATTTTCTCTAGAGATTGTAAACTATTCAGAAAAGTTGGGCGGTTCCAGAATATTTCCATCAACTATTACCAGTTTCTACTATTCATCAACTATATAGACGTATTTCAAAAAGCCAAACGATGGCAACTTCTCTGGCTATGATGTTTCAAATACTCGTAAATGGACAAATCGAGTGGATCTTCATCGAGAAGACAAGTAAAATAGAAACTCCGAATAGAAGTGCAGTGCTCAGAGGAGAGCTTCTTTTCGATTACAACTTCCATTGACAGTTCCTTGTACGCTGGTATACTTCTCCATTATGCAGGGAAGCTAAACACGAAAGGTGTCCTACTATCGTCTTAATAGGGTGTCACGTTTTTAATAAACACCTAAACGCCCACAGTTGTGGTTTGTGCTATTTTTAAGTGCAGACTTCTCAGGTTTATCTGAAGAAAAGATATCAATATATCTGCTACGAACAGATCCAACGAGAAATTTGAACTCTATTCAAACAGATAAACATCACACTTCAGAAACAACAATAACCGCCATGAACGAAGAAATAACTGCTGAGATCCATGCAATCAGAATCAGAAAAATAATTTTCAAAATTGCATACGGAATGTTACAAAACATGTGGGCCACAGGCAGTTAAATAAGTAACAATGACCCTAGATTGCTTAAGTTTAGCAAACGTAGGTTAGGTTAGGTTAGGTAAGAGTGGCTGTTGGAGATACCAACCCACTTAGGCCTATTGGCCCATTGTGATGCCACGTGGATCTATGATCTTCTTACTAGTGGAACCAGTTTGAGCTTATAATAAAGCGTAGGAGACTGTTAACGTCTATTTTTTCTAGATCGTTTAGGTCGTTGTAGAAGAAAGCTCCTAGATGAAGCTTCCTTCTCTGAGAGAGAGCTGGGCATGTGCAGAGTAGGCGGGGGATTGTCTCCTCCTCTTCCTCGTCCATGCAGCTTCTACAGAAATTGTTACTAAAAGCGCCAAGCCTTCTTGTGTGCTTGCCTATAAGGCAGTGTCCGGTAATGACACCTATTATGGCGCTGAGATGTTTCCTATCTAAAAGGATCAGACACTTAGATCGACTCAGATACAGCCTTGGCCATATCTGTTTGGTCGCTAGACATGTTTGTCCAGCAGTCCACCTAAGGTCTACCTTTGTCCGGTAGGATAGGTAGAGTGGTTCCAATTTTGGCGAGTTCATCGGCTCTGCAGTTCCCTGGAATGTCTCTGTGGCCCGGCACCCAACAGAGGTGAATGTTGAACTGCTCTGCCATCTCCATGAGAGATGATCGGCATTCAAGGGCAGTTTTAGAACACAATGAGACCGAGTCCAGGGACTTGATGGCGGCCTGACTATCCGAAAATATGCGGATATCCTTTGCAGATATCACGTTTTTCTTCAGCCAGGACAGAGCTTCTTTAATCGCCAAAATTTCCGCCTGGAACACGCTACAGTGATTCGGAAGGCGGAAAGAGAGGCTTAGATTTAGCTTATCTGAGAAAACACCGCCACCAACTCCGCTATCGGTTTTAGATCCATCTGTGTAGAGATGAATTGACTTGTCCTCCATGAAAGCATCCTCCTCCCAGAATGATCTAGAGGGGAAGCTTACATGGAAGTTTTTGTCAAACCAAAGTTCAGGTATGGTGTAATCGATGTTCTCTGTGAGGATTCCTAATGTATTAAGAATATTGGCGTGGCCAAATGAATTATTTGTCCACTGTTTAGTCGCTTTAAGGCGAATAGCTGCAGTCGCAGCTACTTGCTTGCTAAAAATGTCGAGGGGTGTCAAGTGAAGCAGAATATCTAATGCCGCAGAGGGGGTAGACCGCAAGGCTCCGCTTGTGCATAGACATGCTGTTCTTTGGACTCTGCTTAGTTTAATGCTGTTGACTGCATTTTCCAAGGCCGTCCACCAGACAACCACCCCGTAAGTAAGTATCGGTCTTATGACCGAGATGTATAGCCAGTGGGTTATGCGAGGTTGAAGGCCCCATTTGTTCCCAATGGCTTTTTTGCAAGAGAATAAAGCTATTGTAGCTTTATTGATTCTTTCTTGAATGTTAGGTTTCCAGTTTAGTTTCCTATCAAAAATGAGACCGAGATATTTTGCTGTATCAGAGAAAACTAAACTGGTACCGTTTATTGAAGGAGGGTCTATGATTGGAATTTTATATTTCCTACAAAAGAGGACAAGATCAGTTTTATTGGGGTTTATTCCCAATCCACAGCGATCTGCCCAGCGGGTTAATCTGTTGAGATTTACTTGGAGGAGTTCTTTAATGGTATTTAGATGCTTTCCTGAGACGGCTATGGCAACGTCATCCGCATAGACAATCACTCTGCTACCACCCGCTTCCAGGTATATCAGTAGTTCGTTAACTACTAAGTTCCAGAGAAGGGGAGAGAGGACACCGCCTTGCGGCGTACCCCTACTGTCCCTAACTGAGTTGAGCGGGATTTAAAAGTTGGCTTGTAATCGACGATTCACAAGCGGTGGCTACCCTTTCAGTTAGATGAACTGAAGAGAAGAAAAAACCGATAACTTCTTCAGTTAGATGAACTGAAGCCAGTAAAATAAAAATAATTAAATAAAACTCGTGACCTTTGGTTTCTAACTCTAAATTTTATTTGTTGACTGTTGGCTGAAGAGTGGTTTAACATTGGCATTTCTTCTTCCCTCGAAGCTGCTGATGGCTTATATACCACTCAGCTGTTTCTTCTAAGGTCAATCACCCTGGGTTATTTACCTTAGTGTAATATGTGAACAACACACCAGCACCAACAATGCCCCCATATTTTCGGAGTAGGTGCTAAAGTGCATTGTTTTGCAGTGCATCTCACTCACATGCAATTCGGCCATCCTGGAATTTCGTTGCCTTTGGTCAGAGATTATGACCATATTCTTCAAGTGGCGTTGAAATTCGTCAAAGCGAGATCGATATGTTCTTCGTAACTCGGCATATTGACAGTTTGATAGTTGTGAGTTTTGTCCCGAGTCAAATCGTTTTGTGGTGCGGTTAAGTTTGTATTCAATTCGTTGGTTTGTGTTCATTTTTGTTATTTGTGTTGTGTGCATCAAAGCCAATTATTCGCGATGTTTTCAATTTTTATTTCACGCGATTAATTAGCTTTCTCCAAACACACAATCTCCTATTCTTCCAGCGCGCCGTAGATTTTGTTGGGAAGCAACACCTACTGACATATCTTTTAGCAGAAGTCTCACCCAGTTTGGAGTTGATTATCCTGCTTATTAGCATTAGATTAATCAGCTCCCCAAGTGAGCCGTCTACCTGCAGAGTTGACAGCGCAGTCGTGATTGCGGATGTGTTGACGTTGTTAAAGGCGCCCTCTATGTCTAGGAAAGCAACCATTGTGTACTCCTTATATTGTAGGGATCGTTCGATGTGGCTAGTCAGAGAGTGCAAAGCCGTTTCCACCGACTTTCCTTTACAGTAGGCATGTTGAGCCGTAGACAGAAGTCTTGGATCAACTTTAGCTCGAATATGGATATCGATCAGTCGTTCTAAAGTTTTCAGAAGGAATGATGATAGACTTATAGGTCTGAGGTCCTTTGGGACTGCATGAGAACATTTTCCAGCTTTGGGAATGAATACTACATTGACTTCTCTCCAGTTTTAGTTTTCAATGCATTTTATTTTCTTACTAATTAACTCTTACATACTAACAAAAAACGCTTAAATGCTAGCTTACAATTACTTAACAGTCTTATACTAACTTACTGGCCCCACACAGGCACTCTAAGCTACTCTAAATACTTATATCTATGTCTTTCGACTTTACTTACATTTTATTTAGAATTATTTATATTGTATCCTTAAGGCTAAGAAAAAATATTCGTTAAGAAAAAACTTAGCATATGGACTTTTTTTATTTTTTTATAAAAACTTAATATCTAACTTAAAATAAACCTTACTCTACTTAACCTAAATACACAAAACACACATAAACACACATAGACAGTATACACAATCATATACATATGTCAGTATACACCTTTGTATATACTGACATATGTATATGTTTCTTAGATGCTAACCTAAACATGACTTCTCTCCATAACAGTGGAATGTGGATAAGTTCTACACAGCTCCTCATAATATTTTCCAACACTGGTAGAATAATATCTGAGGATCTCTGTAGCTCGGCAGGTATAATACCGTCCGGACCAGCAGACTTGTATAGTTTCAAGCTATGCAGCGCCCACAGCAGTTTGTCTCTTGTAATCAGACCATGAATTTTGGTCACGGTTGCAGTAGGCCAGTTTGGGCTGCTACTGGCCGCGAATTGGGAGCAACGTAATAATCCTATGAAAGTTGCAATAGAGAAGCTAGAACAATTCAATGTGGATCATTCTTGCTGGCTCCGTCTCGGAGGTTTGCCACTTCCCATTGAATACAACAGAGGCATGCAGAAATGGGGATGCTAACGTAATTAATAGAAGCTCAGTCGGTGCTTTGACCAACACTTCCAAGTTAGGCAGAATCAGCCATTCACCTTGGATGATGACCGACAACAACTTCATTCACCTAACCAAGAGGAGATTTAGATAGCGATATATAGTAAAACCTAATTAATAAGTCTTCTGGAACAGACGGACTCGCTGATAAGCTATTTAATGGAGACCACTTGGCAAGGAACATACACCAGCTCATCTGTACAATCTGGTCGGACCAAAAACCAGTGAATGGAACCTCAGCATCGTTTGCCCGATTCTGAAGAATCTGAACTGCACAAACTACAGAATAATCAGTCTCCTTAATATGGCGGACAAGATCATATCTACTATAATTTGTGAACGCCTTACACCATATATGAACACTCTTATCAGTGTAGTTTTTGGCCTGGTAAGTCCGCCATCGAAATAATCTAGGAATACCCATAATCTGTTCAACGATTGGAAAGCCCAATATGACAGCATCAAGGGAGACGATGCTGTCCAGTGTTGGCATTCCTGCCAAACTCGTTTGCTTCTGCAGAATGACAATGGTAAAGCTCGTTCCTCCATAAAAGCCAGTATGAAATGAAGGAAACAATTTGATGCCAACAAAGTTTTTCGTCAAAGCAACGGGCAGTCATGTGATATTATTCAACAATATACTCGTACTTAAAAGAATTAGTTGCACAAATTTCTAAGGTCTGTACAATGAAGGAATCAGCGAGCTGTCACTTATGTGTTTGCGGTAATTGAAACAGAAGCGGTAAAGATATGTAGGTTTAAGATAAGTATACGCTGTGCACAAATGAGGACATCCAACACCAACACAACGGTTTGGATAGCACGCCACAACAGGAAATTATAATTTGGAAGTAGTACTAGTAATTATCCTGTTTACTTGTACTCAACTATGTAGTAAACTCGTAAAATGAAAAAACCACAGAGATGAAGCGAAGGATCGTTCTTTACAATTTTTGTAGACTAAGGAGGCGATTGAAAAATATGTATGTCCCTTTCACGAATTGCGAAGAAAGGACTACGAGTAAATGAAACCCTCATCATTACCGTTCTACTGTACGGTGTGGAGGTAAGGTAAGGACTGCTGAAAGCGGCTTTGATTGCTTCGAGAGAAAAGTTCTTCTTTCCCACACTTAAATTGGGGAACAAGATACAAGAATTAACTGTATGGGATATACAGTGACATTGACCTTATCAGAAGCGCTAAAATCCATCGGCTTAGAAAAATGAGAAGAACAACATAAACTTTTACGAAAGAAGGATACTGTTTCTTCGGGATGATCCAGCCATTGTGTAAGAAAGCCACTATGACGAACTACAAAGGAGAGTCTGTAGTAAGACTTTAACTATTCTTCTTTCGAGCCTTGACGGTACTCATTTATTCTTATATGCTGCATCATATTGTCATTCCAAAAATGTGAGATATAAAGAGAAAAATTAATGAAATACAATCTTGCCATCTCTACGAAACGAAGAGCCGGAAAGTAGTAGCAAGTCATGCACATTTTAGGGCAGATTTTTTTCCATTTCATGAGTATATGGAAACGTTTTCAGTTCATTATTAACCGGTCATAACTTGGCTGGGTGTATAATACTCAATGATGCGATTACAAAATAAACTATGGTCACACTAATACGGTAAACAGAAAAAACAGAAAAAATTTTTTCCTATTCCCGCTGCTGGTGCTGATGCTAGTGCTTTGAGAATGTCAGATGAGTCTCAGAAACAGTGCAGTACATACAGGCATAGTTCACCAGCTTTGATAAAGGATTTTCTACATTTCACCGCGTTATCTCATCAGCTGCACCGTGGTCTCTCCTGAAGTGGAAAACTTCTTCAGCGTGGGAACAACAGGAAAAAATTAGCGTATCCTTAGGGAAACCATCCACTGGAGAATTTGTGATATTTTTGGTTGAGCTTACACCAAAGTTTTCTGAATCCCAAACTTGTAACTAGGAACTCCCCTAACTAATTACAAGAACTTCCAGGCGTGTACATTAAAAAAAAATTAAAATTAAAAAAAAGAGTGAAACGCATTTAAGGAAACTATGCATTTGCCTTTACCAAATTAATTCCAATTGCGAAGGGGTACGTCTGTAGACGACGTCGACTTAATTCAGGACACTCCAATATAATGTGACTCCTCCATATAACTTGCAGAATATAGGATTATGACACTGGACGCATATACATATATTTGTGAGCCGGTGTTATTTTGCACTCAATGACATTTGTAATTAGCGGAATACGTACGGAAATTTTGCCCCCTGTCTCACTGACGTCTAGTTAATTACACAAAGCCATTAATTTTTAATTAACAGGCAGAGAAAGTGAAACAATGACAAGTAAAAATTTTTGTGAAGGATGCACTTACAACAAGTCGAGGACGTATACCAAATTGCTGGAGTCGTTGACATCCACTCGATTTGCCATTTAAATATTTATTTTTACTTGCCGTCCTGAATATAGGATAGTGACCTTTAAGCGATGTTAAAGCCTAAAATTGGACTACAGCTGAAAACGATGTTGATTTTGTGTTGGAATTGAATACAGAGTTGAAGAAACTCACTCACAGTTGGAGTTTCCTGGAGCTCAAAATGAAAGCGACAGATTCATCATATGTATGTGATCCAAAAATCATTGGCCTTCACAGTGGAACTTCTTGGAACTAGAGATAACCACTTATCATACCAAGAGTAATTCTTGTCCTGTCCTAGGCATGAGAGACTACATCTTTTGATCTGCGTGTGCTCTTAGAACACGTATCTAGATTTCAGTAGCAATGAGTCATAAGTAAAAGCAATAACGATGGCTCATACTCGTATCTTCCATTCTTTAATCTTAACAATTTGAATACGGAAAATGACAGCCTTCTGCTACACCCACAGATTGAAATCTTATATCCCTGTGGAATAGGATACATCTGGGGTGGATGTATATACATACATTACATATGTTAGGTGATAGAAAAAAATCGACAGCAAATCTTTGGGACAACCCACAAAAAAGAAATAGAAAACGAGTACCAACGTTCACTTGATGGTTTATTCATACGACTGATAAAGTTTTAGGACAGTTTTGATTTATATACCCTTTACATATTGTCTTAACAATCCGTACCTGAAAACAGGCTCCTATGAGTGATGAGTAACGACTGACAACTCAATTCAATACCTCAATCGAGATCGTATATTTTTTTTCAATTAATTTTAATTAACAAGTCAATAATAAATATAATACATATTTAATTCATTAGCTCTAGCACAACATACATGTTTATAAATTCACTGACACATCTTATCCGTTGGTACGTACACTGGTCAAAAGATAAAGGCTAGCCTAGACGACCTCGGTTGCCCATGCATTGAAATCCCTCCTATAACAATTGGATATCTTACACCTGCGTCTTCAGCTAGGTTTTCCGCGGACAAAACCATATCCATGAGTGTAGGTTTCATAGAATGCCTGTTTACCGCATGACCATGTTGCCGCCAGCTTTGCTTAGGCGCAGATCCATACGTTGCTGTCAAGCGTTTTATATGGTTCGCTGATCAAGATAATGTCCGCTCCCTCATATTTAGCTGTTTGTCTCAAAAGATCCTGGGCTGTATCACAATAATTGTGATTTAGCTGTATGATCTTCATGGGCGTTTCCTTGTCATAGCTTCTACCTTTTACGTCTTTCGGGTAGTCTTTCTTGCAAAACATGCAAAAGTGGTACTTGTTGCACTCCTTTGCAATATGTCCTTCGGATCCGCATCTTCTGCATAATTTAGAGCGGCCTTCCTTGTTCTTGAATTGATTTGCTATGTGACCAAATTTCAGGTATTTGAAACACTTTTTTAGCAATACCTTTTCATGGATTCGGCAGATGACTCAGTCAATTTTTATTCGTCCGGTATCTACATAAGAACGTATGAGGAAGTCAGAATGAAAGTAAAAAGGAAAGCGGTAACAGTAGGGAAATTCGAATCTAAGGTTTGTGTATACTAAAGACTTCTGCAAAAATCTACTTCGTTTATATTCGCCGATAACAATTTCCATTTCTAAAACCTGAAGCTTAACCCGAGACATACATATTTCCAAAGTGTTATCTACAAGGCGTTGTGGCCATTAAGTGCGATCAATTTAAATATTTTTGATCAACTGAAAATTAAGTTTAAGTGCCACAGAAGCGCTGCAATCTTTTATGATAGAAAAATGCCATAAATAAAAGAATTATGACAGAAATGATAGGAAGATTGCTGGTGAATCAAGACGAAATTTAATCGAAAAAATACTCGTAGATGGGGTGTATTTGTGTAAGACTGTCGATAGTGAAAAAACTGCAGGCTGAGCGCATCACTTGGTATTGCTTTGTGCTATGTAAGTCGCCAAAAAATTCAGTCTGCAATTAAATAAAACTCTGGTTTCGTAAAACACCAGCCTCACTGACCATGTGATTAACCATGGAGCGACTCAGAAGCATTTACACAGTAAACCGATGTGAATATTCTCGTTAGAGGAATCTCCAGAAATAATTGAACATAGTCAATTCTTAGTTCCTAACTAAGATAATTTTTGGGAAAACTGTGAGGAAAGAAAGAGGTATCACTTTCGATAACTGTTAAACAAGCTGTCAAATGCAATTTGTTTTTAGCAAGTCGTCATTGAAAGGCTCACGCCTAAACAAAGATTGCATGTTGAGGAAACTCTTTTCCAAATTTTGTGCTCCTTTGACTAAACTTACAGAACGTTTCATCCATATTTTGAGGTGCACAATCGTAGAACTATCTATAAATTAGCATCCAGATACACCTTACTGGATAACAGTCATCCAATCCCACCTCGTATTGTGTGTACCGAAGAAAACATAGCAGTTGTAAGCGACAGTGTGACCGAAGACTCAAATTCTTTAATTCGCTACCCTTCACAATAAATCCACATCTCCATTCCACACATTATTTTAATAAGAATGACATTGATCCGGACGAGATTTGGTTTCAGCAGGATGGCGTTACATACCGTACAGTAACCCAAATCATCGATTTATTGAAATCTCAGTTTGACGAAGAAGTTATTTAGCGAAAAGAACCTGTCAATTGGTTTCCACAATAACGGCATTTGACACCCTGCTTTTTTTTGGGGACACCTGAAGGCATTGGTTTGTGTGGAAAAACCAACAACCATTGACGATTTGACTGCGATGAACAGACAGATATTCTCGTAGGAGTGTTAAGAAAATGGACTGAGAGAGTACATTTTTTAAAACGTGCTAAACGTAGACTTATACTGGAAATTGTATTCAACGATTAAATGCTTTCAATTTGTCAGGTAGCATTAACTACACTTCTCTATTGGAGTCCGTGTAAAGTTGTTGAAGGCATAATGGTGTAAAAACCACGGAAATCACCGAGTGACAAGAAGTCTTATAGAACGGTTTACTAATCCCAATATTATCAAACATTTTTTTAGAAAATACTACTTAAGAGTATACTGCTAGTTATTGACGGAAACCATATCAGCGTGAGTTCAGAAGCAAACATTCAGCTAGTGATCAGGTCCGTAGAATCACCGAAGTAGTTAAGAAAGCTCTTGAAGAGAAGAAAGATTTGATAAAGCATACTTTTTGAGACTCGCAACTCTTTGAAAAGATGTGACATGCAGGCCTGAAATTAAAATTACAACGGGTCTTGCCTTTAAACGTATTACTGTAACCCTGATACTGAATGAAAATTTTCGTGTCAGATATGGAATCGAGTTCTCATAATTCAAATACATTTTAGCCAGCTTTTCGCAAAGAAGTGTCCTTGGCCCAACAAGGGTATATATACCCTTGATATACCGCAAGAAGGAAGGGCCATTTTAACTGCGTTTACTGATGACCCTGCTATACTAACAGTAGGTAAAACTATTGAAGAAACAAAAGCTAAACTATAAAGCATTCTTGATAATGTAATTGGACAAAAAATGTCTGGCGGTTTGCCATCAATAAGACCAAATCTGTTAGTGTAAATTTTGCTTACAGTAAACCGAGCAGATTGCGTACTTTTAGGAACTCGGTCTGTATTCCGTCTGCGGGCCCTCGCCGAATTATCAAGGCTTTGTCCATTTGTCTAATAAAAAGCGGGGACAGAACAAAGTACTATTCTTATCGTAAACATCTTCAGATGACATCTTCAGATGACAAGTTACCGATCATAGGTCCTGTTGGTGGTAGGACCACCGGTAGTCTGACCTGACTTGTTCAAATAGGCTCCTTTATGGGAGCGTCATGGTGGCTGTGGTTTAAACCTAAAGTCGCGGGAAGGGTTTTCCTGTTGGTTTGACTCAATGTAGAGTTGCAATAAGTACTTTGTGCTGTGACCCTAAGCGCAGTGTTTTGGAATGGACTGTAATTGATGTTTTTAATTTATGTATATATTGTTGATTTGTTTATTGAAACAGTGTTTTGTATGGGTAATATAATATTTTTTAATTTTGTTTAATAATGAAATATATGTTTAATATATAAATGTGTTTAATGTACTGTACAATAAAATTGTTACCAAAACGCGTCCACACTCGATGACGATTGAAAAAGAAAGAGATTAAATTTACGTTACATAAATGCATCGAACAAGTAAGAAAGTGAATGTAATGAGAAACAATGCAGAAAAACTAACGTTAAATTCGGAGTTGTTTGACAACTTAATCAAAAATTCTATAAGAGAGAGACATTTATTAATTATTTTTATGTGAAATAGTGTGAAGCATATTTGTTTGAGCACTCGTGCTGCATACTACTAAACATTCAGCCCCCCCTGGAAGACTCCGGTCTTTTAGCTATAGGCAAAGGTGCAATCTTTACCACTGGACGTATTCGTATATAGTCCCCATATTGAGTGTGAATAGTGACAACTCGGCATTTTCCATCGCTTCCCGGATGAATTTTTGTGATTCGTCCCAGAATCCATTTTGATGGTGGTAGATTGGGTTCCTTTAGGAGCACGATGTCATCTATCTGGAGGTTTTTGATTTTGTTTATTCCATTTGGGTCGATTTTGTAAAGAAGTAAGATACTCCTTGTGCCAGCGCTTCCGAAAGCCTTGCATCAGGGTCTGTAGTAAATACCAGTTAGTTTTGATTGAAATATTAGATTGAGAAAAATCTGGTTGTGGTAAAGTAGAGTAGGATTCTCCAACCATGAAATGTGATGGAGTTAATGCTGTAGGTCCGAAGTCTGAGGTTGGGCGTGCGTTAAGAAGGCTTTCAATTTGAGTTAACAAAGTGTACATTTCCTCATATGTGAGTTTGCTCTCACCAATGACGCGCTTGAGATGCATCTTCACGGATTTTACACCAGCTTCCCACAACCCGCCAAAATGCGGAGCGGAAGGTGGTATAAATCTCCAGTTGATATGATCCTTTGACAAGTGGTTAATAATTATGCTCTGATGTTGTTGATTTAGAAGAAGATCATGCAGCTCTCCGAGAATTCGTTTAGCTCCATGAAAGTTGGTTGCATTATCGCTCCATATTTCGATTGGCTTTCCACGCCGCGAAATGAATCGATCTAAAGCCAAAAGAAACGCGTTTGACGAAAAATCACCGACCAATTCTATATGAATTCCTTTTGTGACGAAACAGACAAAAATAGCGATGTATGCTTTCACAAACCTCGGATTTCTGCCACGAGCTAAACGTATCGTGATGGGCCCAGCATAATCACAGCCGACCTTGCTAAATGGACGGGAAAACTGAACTCGTTCTGCTGGCAAATCTCCCATAAGTTGATTAGCAGTTACCTTCCTTTGTCGAAAACAGATGACGAAGTCATGAACTACCTTGCGAAGCAGATTTCTGCATCCGAGGATATAGTAGTTCTGTTGAAGTATCGTAAACATAAGAGACACACCGGCATGTAGATGATGTTTGTGTACATATTCCACTAGTAGTTTGGTTAAAGGATGTGATTTGGTCAAAATTATAGGATGTTTTTCAGAGTAAGAAAGATCCGAGTGCTGTAAGCGTCCACCGACTCGAAGCACATTCAAACGATCAACAAAGGGAGCTAATGAAATAAGTTTATTTCTCAAAGGTAGTTCCTTCCCTTGTTGGAGCAAATCTATTTCCAATTTAAATGATGAACACTGAGCACTTTTGATTATTCGAAATTTTGCATTTGAGATCTCTGCAGCAGATAGAGTCAGATTCGAAGGGTGGGTTGATTGCCGCGAAGAGTTTGTTATGAATCGCAAAATGAATGCCACAACTCGCACAGATTTCATCCAATTTGAAGAATTGCAGACAATTTGTTCAAGAATATTATTTGGAGATATAGTCGTATTAGATATAAGTACCTGCACCCTCTGGGTCTTTCTTTCTTCCAATTGATTAATAGAAATACCTTGCAAATCGTACCACGATGCTGGCCACTCATTTGATCGTTTGCTAAGCCATGACGGACCAGTCCACCAGATTTCTGGTGAAGTTAAAGTCGATGGTGAAATTCCTCGAGATGCAACGTCGGCAGGGTTGCATGAAGAGCGTACATGATTCCATTGTTTCAGCGGAATTGAAGACAGGATTGGAATTGAGGTGCGATTGCCAACGAACACTGACCATTTTTTAGGAGGAGCAGATAGCCAATGCAGTACAATTGAGGAGTCAGTCCATGAGAAAACCATGAGATCCTTCTCCTGCAATGAAAGTTTTACTTTAATTATAAGTTGAGTTAAAAGAAGAGCTCCGCAGAGTTCTAAACGAGGGAGAGATAAAGTTTTTATAGGAGCAATCTTGCTCTTAGCTGCTACCAATGATACGTTGATTATTCCGTCATCATTAATGCTCCGATAGTAGACTACAGCTGCGTAGGCGTCTAATGATGCATCGCAAAACCCATGTAACTCCTTATTGTATTTATTTGTCCAGATGATCCTAGGGATGGTAATGGATTCGATGAGATGGAGCTCGTCGCGTATAACAGTCCAACGTTTTGCTTCTCTCGCCACAATTCTTGAAAAAGGATTTTAATGCCAACGATTACTGGTGCGAGGAACCCCAATGGATCAAATATCCGTGAGGCATCAGAAAGAATTCGACGTTTTGTACAGAGAGTTTCGGAAGGAAGTGTTACCTTGTAGGAGAAGCAATCCCTTGATGGACACCAGTGTAACCCGAGTATTTTTACCATGTTGAAGTCTTCGAACGCAACCGGAGAAAGTTCCCGTTGATCCTCGGGGAGTGACAATAAAAGAGGCCAGCAATTTGTTGTCCATTTACGAAGGTTAAAACCCGCGGATCTCAAGAGGTCAACCAGCTCGTTTCGAAGCCTGATTACGTCTTCTACAGTATCAGCTCCCGTAATGACGTCGTCGACGTAAAAATCGTTCAGAATGATTGATGAAGCTAGAGGATGTGTTTCCGCGGAATCGAGAGCGAGCTGTTTAAGCGTACGTACAGCCAAAAATGGAGCAGCTGAAGTACCATAGGTTACGGTCAGTAACCTGTAATGCGTAAGTTTATGTTCTGGACTCTCGCGCCAAACGAGTCTTTGATAATGTGTGTGCGGTGGTGAAATCCAGACTTGTCGATACATCTTCTCGATATCCCCCGAAATGGTGTATAAATGACGACGAGATCTAAGACATACCGAAAAAATGTCGCGTTGTATGGTGGGGCCAACGAGAAGTGACTCATTCAAAGACGAATATGTAGAATTGTTTGATTTAGCGGAACCATCGAAAACCACCCGTACCTTGGTAGTGGAACTATCACCCTTAAAGACCGCATGATGAGGTAGGTAGTAATGATTAATATCTTCAACAAGCTCACTTGTTGGAATTTCCTTCATGTGACCTAGCGATACATATTCGCTCAAGAAACGAGAATATTCCGATTTTAGGTCAGGATTGTATAGAAATCTCCGCTCGATGGAGTATAGCCGGTTAAGAGCAATACGAAAAGAGTTACCGGCACTGAGATTGGAATTGACCCTAAATGGCAGTTCGATCACATATTTGCCATCTGAACTACGACGATATGTTGACGCAAAATGTTCTTCTGCCCTTTTTTCATCCAGCGACAATAGTGTTTCACCATGGACCTCTTCTAGACGCCAAAACCGCTCAAGATCGAACTCCTGTGAGCAATCTAATTGGGTACAGAATGTTCTGACCCCTAAACTATCGGTTCGAGCTGCCTGTTGGTAGATACCTGCTACTACTCATCCGAATATGGTTGGAATAAGACTAGGAACATTTTCATCACTTTGCCTCGAAGGTCCCACAATGATAGTGAAGACCTTTGATCCAATCAAAACGTCGATTGGACCAGGTATATTGAAATTCGGATCGGCCAATTCCATGGAAAGAAAGGCAGTATAATCAATGTTGGTTGTAGAAGACGGAGGTAGTAATGACGTTAGCTTAGAAATAATATAACAATCTATATCGACATTTTCCGAGTTAAAATACGAGTTCAAATTTAAAGTTACCAAGCCATTGGTAATACCGGCTGCAGTTGATGCGATTCCTACAATAGGAATCCGAGAATGTTTTCGAACGAAACTTGGGACCCTGTATCCAGCATTCCTTGCTTATCACGAGTTTTCTCTACGGCGGTTGGAAGAAAAGTTGAAACGCGATGTGTAAGTTCGAGGGAGTGGTTGGATTGTATTGAATCAACTAGGGTTTCTGGCAGTAGCGATGAGGTGTGTGGATGCATTTGGTTTTGTTGTATTGACGATATGATTGGTGTATTTTGTGTAGGATGCACCAGTGTGTGGTGGCGAGATTTGCATATCTTACACCGAAAAGTAGAATGGCATTTGTTTGATGCATGACCTTGACGAAGACAATTAAAGCAAAGCGATTTTTCTTTGATAAAATTCCGACGGGCATTGACTCCGAGTGCAATGAAAGATTGGCAAAATGGCAGCAGATGATCTTCTTTACACTTTGGGCAACCTACCTTGGTTTCAACCACATGGGAACGTATGCTAGACTGAGCCTTACTATTTGGTTTTGAAGAACGAGAAAGAGAATAGCAAGCTTCTAGACAGCTGCAGCGATTTTCCAAAAAAGCAAGGAATTGATCAATTGTGCTATTTTCATCTGAAGTCGGCTCTTCCGCACAAGCCTGTTTTGTTTCATTGTCAAGTTTTTGCAGTAAAATGAATGGATCCCTTGAAGTTGAATCCAAGGCCTTCAAACCTCTGATGACCTCATCAGCGCCATCAGCAAGTTTTCTCAAAAAAGTAATGTTTATTAAGTTGGACGATGGCAACGAAAGGAAAGTCTGTATGAACGACTGAATGATTAATTGCTTTTTCTCATAACGTGCTACTAATTTATCCCATGCTTCGATATAATTGATTTCCGAAATTTGTATATGTTTTATTAGGTTCGCAGCGTCTCCATCAAGGAACGATTTTAAATACTGAAACTTTTGAGTAGTAGTTATCGAAGAATTGCGGTCGATTGTTCCCGTGAACAGATCCTTGAAACCCGGCCAGTCTTTGTAATCACCGTTAAAGGTTGGAATTATACACTCTGGAAGCTTAACAGATCTAGGACTGGCTGAACCCTTTTCCAACTGGTTTAGGAATGAAGATTGTTGTCTGGCTACCCGCTCTTCAATCGATATTTGAGATGTAACTTTAGAATTTGAACTTAGGTCTGTGGAATTCTCCCGAATCGCAGATGTAAGTAGGGAATGAGCTAAACAGTATTTTTCTTCATACTCAGAGAATTCTGGCTCAGGATCGATAAAGTCTGTTTCATCACAAAATTCGAGAAGCTTATCTTGAAGCGACACAAAATTAGACCACGTTTCGTTAAGACGCACCAAATGGATCTCTAGCATGGCAATCGTAGTAGAAGCAGACACCGATTCTGCAAACGTTAATGCCCTTGTAATGCCTCCTTTGGCATGACCACATTTGCCGTTGATTGTATTCATTTTTAATTGGCAAACTAAAATATGGCGTGATAAAACACGTGTTAGAATTGTAGATATATATATATGTATGCGCGATATGCGTAGCCAATCTTATTAAAGGTATTTCACGAAAAAGTCTTCAAATGTTCATGCACCTACTCACAAAACAATATAATCCATACAGTATATATTCATTAAAAAAAATAAAATTTGAATTACGTATTACAGTTAAATTAATTATTTCACGAAGCACTGATCAAAATTAATCTGGCTGATAAGAGGTTTTAGATCGGCCTGGGTGAAATTTGTGCCTCCAATACAAGTCCTGCTTTGGTATTATTCTAATGTGAGAAAGCGATGGCAAGGATTATCCTTGCTCCTATGGACGTATGGGCATCCCATAAGTCTATAAGTTGTATTCCGTCTACAATTCGTGTTCCATACAAGTAACCAGCACAAGAGGACTCATTGCCTCTTGCCAACACCGGTTAATAATTCCCTTAGTGCGTCGCCGATCTATCGACTGATCTTCGCGATGCTGAGCCATCATTCTAATGAAGTCTCCGCCAAGTGGCTGAGGGACATTTTCCCCAAAATCAAACTGATGTTGGAGTAAGAAGATTCATTTCCTAAACTACATATTATCAGAAGGTTCTTTGCGCAAAATATCGTGTTGACAAATGGGAATATTCTCGCGTTCTTTGGTGCACAAACCACGGGAATCTATATCACATCATGGAAAGTTGTGCAGAGAGTCGAAAAGAAAAATTACTATTCCATAAAGCGGTGTAATGACTTTAAGAGCGACGTCAACTACCCATTTGGCATGCTGACACTTCTAATAAAGAACTTCGAAACCAATAACCAGCAACATCCATAGAAAGCTGTAAAACAAAATTAGTAGCCCCACTACTGCTGCCTCTAGCCGAGCACCTGAGCTAACTGCAGAGCCACTGGATCAAGGCTCTGAAGGAAAACTCCTGCAACCTTCATCAATAGACTAAAGGTCACAAACGTTGTACACCCTACAAAGCATTGACCTGACATGCCTTCTCTCGAAGAGGATTTGCGGATGTCGGACATGTGACAATAAACCTAACCGCATGCGTAACGCGGAGTAAAAAACTAGAATGCGCCAGAGGAGATGTCAGACCAAGGGCTGCTTTATTGATTAGCATTAAGTTTATATATCTTCTCATTCCATAAATGTACCCCAACGACTTAGTTCTATTCTTATTAAACAACCGAACGGGGAAGTCTACAGGAGCTTGTGTGCACTTCCGTTTACTTCCTTGGCCATGAAGAAAATATCCTACTGTTCCAGTACAGTATCTGATAGAACTGTGCAACAGTCGCTGCTGGTCTCTGGTCATTGGATGTGAGGATTGGCACATATCACCGAAGCTTTTAGCTTTAGGGTTCAATTTAATATGCAATGTTTGTCATGTCCAGACACATATGTTACATTAAAAAATCAATAATTTGGAGCACATTGAGAGAAACTCTCAAGATTAGTGCCGAAAATATGCTCAATAGATGCGCACTTTCTAGCGCAATGAATCTAACACATCACAGTTCAGAAGTACGAAGTCATAGTCAAAGCTAAAGTGGCTGAATGATGGGTACCATCAACAAGAACAACTACGGAAAAGAGTGGGAAGCAAAATACACCAGCTCGTGGGAATTCAACACAGAATTGAGAAAATCAAAGAGATAAACTTGGTCAAAGAATTGCGAAAAATTGGAAGAATCTTCGGCTCAAAGAATTTATCCCTAAAAAACCTTCAATGAGAATGGCCTTTTACTCAAATCAGATGGTACGCTCATATCTAGTCAAGAAAAAACCATGAGAACTCTACTTGAAGTATACTTTCCGCGCTCGACCTTAGTTCTGATCCTAGTATCTATCATAACGATAGTAGGACCTATAGTCATATGGGAAAATGCTTAGTCAACACAACCGATTCTTTCAGCTCTGGATTCAAAAAGTTCGGGTTCTAATTCTGCCAATAATGGTTGTCTTAGTTGGGTTCAACTTCAATCTGGGATACATACAACAAACTGTTTGACTCTGACTGTCGTGGGGTGCGTATCACATCAAACTACTTTCAAAAAACATTAAAAATCATTCCAAAATGAAGTGCTCTGTTTGTTCGGAGAAAATTGAAAGAAATTGCAACACTAAAATATCCTGCAACGATTGTTCAAACTATTTTCATATTTCCTGCGTGAATCTGGCTGAAGAAGATGCAAATTACTTTCAAACAAGTGGAAAACCGTATCGCTGCAACAAATGTGAAGTACTGAGGCGTAGGTCTATGCGAATGACAGAACCTTTGCTAAACAACAACAACAAGCAGTGCAATCTAAAAGAAAAAGCAACAACATTAGGAAAACAAAGTGAGGAGGGCGAATATACTCTCCAAATGATATATTTAAAGCTTTCACACTTGGAAGAAACAAATGAGTGCTTTCTAGCTACAATCAACGAGCTGAAGTCTGAAAACATACAGCTAAAGGCAAAAGTGGATTTATTGGAGAATAGACTAAATTGGCAACAACAAAAACTTCTCAGCAATTGCATAGAAATTGTTGGAGTCCCAAATGTCACGGACGAAAATGCAACAGAGAAAGCTAAACAGATCTTTCGAAATGCCTTTCAAATTGACATTCCCGACGGCAAAATCGAAAAATGCTCAGTGAAGAAAGTGCGAAACAAAGGAGAAAAGAGTACCTCTTCGTCTTCACGAAATCCCATAATCTGTGTCAGATTCGCTGACCATTCTATCAAGGAGCGAATAATGACCGAAAAGAAAAAAAAGAAAAAAACACTCAACGCAAACATGTTTGGAAGCGGTAGCGGTAACAACAGGAGTGATGACAGCAGCAGCAGTACTAGCAAGAGCACCAGCATTTTTATAAATGAGGCGCTTACGAACTACACACGGGCTCTCTACATGCAAACAAAAGAAGTAAGAAAGCAGAAAAACTATAAATTTGCGTGGTTTAAAGATAATCAGATTCTTGTTAGGAAGGTCGAGGGTGGAAAGGTAATTTCTATTAGATCATTCAATGATCTTGCACTAATTTAGTGCGTATTTTTATTTTATGCACATTTTTGTTTAAATGAATTTTAATGATGAGATAATAGAAGACCTTTCAACCCTCGAATTAAATAGCAAATGCTGTAATAATGTTTTCCTTGATAGTTCACACTGTAACAATAAGCTTTTTGTTATCCATCAAAATGTCAGAAGCTTGAGAGAAAATTTTTCATCACTTGTTGTACACCTTGATTCATTTGTAAGCATTCCAGATATTGTTATTGTATCTGAAATCTGGATTTATAGTTTTGAGAAAAATGATTATCATTTGCCTGGCTTCACATTCTTTGCGAAGACAAATGAAAGTTATGCGGCAGGGGATGTCGGATGTTTTGTAAAAAATGGTTGCGTTATAAAGGAAGTGAAAAGTATCGATTTCCTTAGTGCAGATATTATTGAAATTTCAATTGAAATTAATCATGTTGAGTATGTTGTTTTATGTGTTTATAGGCTGCATATGTTTAATGTTGCGTCGTTCATAGAAGAATTTTCTCGTTTGTTAGATCAGATAAAATCAAATAACCTAATAATTGCCGGAGATTTCAACCTAAATTTATTAAATAAAAGCGATTTGATTTCTAATTACTTGGCAATTCTGGCATCGCATGGTCTTGCGAGTTTTATCAATGAACCAACTAGGATGATCTTTGGAAGGTGTTTAGATCACTTTTATGGTCGATTGACCAATATTTCATTGAGCTCCTGCGAAAGCGGCATTTTTGATCTAAATATTACCGATCACTGCATGACAGCGTTGTTGGTTGACACTGGTACTATTCAAAAAGCAAATGTTGGAGTGAGTGTTCCTAAAAGTGTTAAGAAAATTGATTTCGTACAACTGAAAACAAATCT
This sequence comes from Volucella bombylans, assembly GCA_949129095.1. Classification (NCBI taxonomy): domain Eukaryota; kingdom Metazoa; phylum Arthropoda; class Insecta; order Diptera; family Syrphidae; genus Volucella; species Volucella bombylans. The sequence goes on along the minus strand of OX422143.1, from coordinate 105,319,137 downwards.
TTTTTATGAGTTTTGGGATGAAGTTTACGCAGAAAGTGATGTCTCAGCATCGTATTCACTATTTTTGAATTGTCTTAAAAAGCACATAGAGGACTGTACTTACACTGTGCCTTTAAAAAAATCTTGCAAAAGACTTAAACCTTGGATTACAAGTCTTCTTATTAAAAAAGTTCAGGCAAAAAACAAGTTAAGAAACAAATGTTCCAAAAACCCCAATAACTTTAGATTGAGTGATCGATATAAAAAATTATGTTCTCGACTTAAAAAAGAAATTCGTAAGAGCCGTGATGATTACTATAAAAATCGATTCTTTTTTGCTAAAGGTAGTTTAAAGAGTGAATGGAACGTTGTTAATAGTATATTAAAAAAGTCTTCGTGTACTTCCAAACCTACAACAATTCGAATTAATGACTGTGACATTTCTGATCAACTCGGTGTTGCTAATGTATTCAACAATTACTTTTTTTTAATAGCCAACAATCCATCTTCACAGATAGGTCAACAATTTGGTTCTTCTTATGGTAGCTGTGATGAGAATTTTCAAATTAATAGTTTTTCGTTCGAGCCAATATCTGCTTTTGAACTTGTAAAAGTTATTGGGACACTTAACGGTTCTAATGCTAGCGGTTATGACGGTATCTCCAATATACTTTTGAAACGCATAGGATGTTACATAGTAGATGTACTAGCAGTCATTTTTAATCTTAGCATATTTTCTGGAGTTTTTCCTAGTGCTCTCAAATGTGCAGACGTAGTTCCGCTTTATAAAAAAGGCTCAGCAGATGATGTAAGTAACTATAGACGTATTTCACTTCTTCCTGTTTTTAGTAAACTCTTCGAAAAAGTTATTGAAACAAGAATTTTATCGTTTTTAAACAAGAATAATTTTTTCAGTAATGTCCAGTATGGCTTTCAGCAGGGAAAATCAACTGAAGACGCCCTACTTAATTTTTGTTCCAGTGTTTTCTCTAACCTTGATGCAAAAAAGCTCACTGCAGGTCTATTTGTGGATATTACGAAAGCATTCGATATGGTTAACCACACTATATTGCTGAGGAAACTAGAAAATGCTGGATTTCGCGATTTTATGCTCAATTCGTTCAGAACATATCTTTCAAATAGATCTCAAAGAGTTAAGCTCGGTGAAACCAGGAGCGATGTAAAAATTTTAAATTTGGGAGTACCTCAAGGCTCTGTATTGGGACCTATTATGTTCCTCATATATATTAATTCACTCTTTGACCTCGATTTTAAAGGTACACTTACTGCTTTCGCAGATGATGTGGGCTGCTCCTACGGTTCAGATAGTGCTTTAAACTTGGTTTCTGATATTAACTGGGATCTAAGCATTTTAAGGATCTGGTTCGCTGAACATAGATTGAAAATTAGTTCAAAAACTAAATTAATGTTTTTTAACCTATCGAACGCAACCGACATTAATGCGGAGTTTTACATTCATTCCATGGATTGCCAAAAATTCAAACTTGTACGCTCATGTGTACCAGCTTCCTCTCCTTTTACCTTTAACAATAGTCTACATTGCAATAATGAGTGTTTTTTAATTGAGAACGTAGAAGAGTTTAAATACTTGGGACTCACTATTGACTCTAAAATGTCATTCGCAAACCATACGCAGTCTTTGAAAACATATTTTCGTTCCAATCTCCGACATTTTTTCTACCTTAAAAGTGTTTGCTCTGACAAATTATTAAGAATTATTTACTATGGAATTTTTCATTCTAAGCTCCAATATGGAATTGCCTGCTGGGGCGGGGCATATAAAAATAAAATTAAACCTCTTTTAAATTTGCAAAAAAATGTTTTGAAAAAAATTTGTCGAAAACACCGTCGACATCCCAGTTTTCCTTTGTTCCGTGTTTCGAAAATTCTTCCCGTCCGTCATTTGTATTGTTTTAAGGTATTAAAAGCATTCTTTAACAGATCGGGGAATCGAAACTTGAGATTAATTTCTGATTATAATTTACGAAGAAATTTTTCTAACGTTGTATCTGTACCTTTTTTCCGTACCACCGCCTTTCGTAACTTTTATTTTTAATAAACTACCTCAATCGATCAGATCAGAGACCGTTCCTGGAAAGTTTATGAAATGCGTCAAACTGTGGCTCTTACAATTAAATTACAATAATTTAGAAGCCATTCTTTCTGACATTCTGGTATAACTTTCTTCTTTTTGTTCTTCCTTTTTTTTTCTACAATTTATATTGAAGATTCATATTGAATTATAATTTTTAAATATATTCATATTATTTTTATTGTATATTGTAATATTTAAGGGTTACCCCACCAATTATCAAAAAATATTAATCAAGCCTATTGAAGTGGCATTTGACACTATTTTAGTGCGTATAGTACAAAATGTCATTAAACTATTTCTAAAAATCTGATTTAAATAATGTAAATTGTGTATTTTAATTTATTTGAAATAAAAAAATTAAAAATCTTAAAAATCTTAAAAATCAAACCTGGAGGGAGATAAGCATAGTAACAATCCCAGTGAGCTACCTACATTTTACCGTTCTTTAAACTTGACTTCGATTGATTTTTAAAATAATGCAAATACTAATAGATATCAGAGAATACCTAGATAAAAGTAGACTTCTGCACCTAAATCAATACGCCTACAGGAAAAAGAGGTTTGCTGAAGGTGTCCTTTTCAATCTTGTATCACATATAAAAAAAGCGTACTGACGAAAGAGCACAATGTGCTTTTCATATATATACTGGGTAATATTCCATCTTAAAGACATCGAACGCTTAGGTATTGAACACTCTATTCGAAGATGGAAGATACGCTTGTAAGCCGTATTATAACCACTATTTCCGGCGAGACACAGAAAAATAAATTGGTTAATGGTACCATTAACCAAGCTTTACATCGAGGATATGTTGCACTTATACAATCAAGTGCTGAAGCGGGTTTGGTATACAAGAAAATAAATGCCAATATTTTACACACTTTTGAACATAAAGTCTTCAAAATTCGTATCTTCAAACGAAATATAACCGAATTGAAATAGCGGACACGCAGCGGAACTTTCATTGGAAGGACACCTTTTATTTCATAAAGAAAATGGCTTCATAAGTCAAAACTTAGTTGCATTAAGGAATACATTGATCTGAAAGGAAGTGTTTTTTATTGAGTATGCATCTTACTACTATGAGCACGCGCTTGCGTTTTCTGATTGCAACATGTACTTTTTTTTTCCCATGTTTACGGTCAGATTCATATTGGATGCTTCCGCCGTAACACTCACGAAAGGTTCATTGACGACTTCGTTGCGTCCATCAAAGCACCTCACTGGCACCCGCGTTGGGAAGAAATTGTGCGAATTTGTTGAAGATCGAGCCTCTATTCTTGATCAGTGAATTCTGCACAATCCTTTTTATTTCGCCTTGTCTAAAACCTTTCTTAACATTGAAGGTCTCGTTAATTCATTTCCGACCATATTGGAGCTAGGTAGAATCCCCATACTCATTCTGCACAACCTGACGATATTAGAAGGGATACCAACTATAAATGACATTTCAAAGCTCATTCCTAAGCACGCTGATAAATACTTGTAGATATTGGGTGTCAATTTGAAATGCCAGGATCTTTTTGAAGATCTGTCGAAGTGTGAATGTTTGATTGATGGTTGATTTTCCTGGCCTTAAACCGCACTGCTGCGAAACAACCAGATTGTTCATGATTGGTTTAAGATGCAAAATACAAAAGAAAAGATCTTATAAGCGATGTTTAAGAGACTTATGAAGAAGAGTCTAAACGAGTTGGTCGAAGTATATACTGTCGACTAAAAACTGTTCCGTCGCACATTACCTAGGACAAAATGTCACTATAGACAGCTACAGCTTTGAGATAGTGAAGGAGTTCACCTACCTCGGGGCAAGTGTTAACTCCATAAACGACATCATGGTGGAGATTCGACGAAGAGTAACCCAAGGCAACGGCTGCAAGCAACGAGTTGGTCGAAGTATATACTGTCGACTAAAAACTGTTCCGTCGCACATTACCTAGGACAAAATGTCACTATAGACAGCTACAGCTTTGAGATAGTGAAGGAGTTCACCTACCTCGGGGCAAGTTTTAACTCCATAAACGACATCATGGTGGAGATTCGACGAAGAGTAACCCAAGGCAACGGCTGCTACTTCGGTCTGTTGAAACAACTTGGGTCAAAACTAATCTTGCCAGTCCTACTTTACGGAGCCGGAAGTTGAACGATAAGTAAGACAGTGAAACAATGTTTAGGCTCTTTTGAAAGAAAAATTCTTCAACCGTGGACTCTATGAGCTGTACAAAGATATGGACATACAACGAAAGACAAAAATCCGTTGACTTAATTGGCTTGGCCACATCGAGCGAGTGGACGGTAATGCTCCAGCTAAGAAGGTCTTCGAATCCAAGCCACCAGGTTCGAGAAGAAAAGAAAGACCGAACCTCCGGTTTAAAGATCAGGTGATCGCGAATATAAGGCAGCTTTGTCTTTCCAACTGGAAGCTACAGTTGTTCAGGCTTTGACCCTCTAAGGGTTGCCAGCCTGATAAGTAAGTAAGTAGGTTAGCACAGTAAAAACGGCTTCCTCACTTGTGATTCCATGCGTTGGGAATGCTTTTCTCTGTCTTCTTCGTCTAGGATGAATGATTTACTCTGTATGACTGCGGAATTCTGCCCACTTCGCTATTATATATTATAAATCTGCAAAAGTAGTCTCTTCATCTTATAAGCACCGACTTTACTTGAAAGAGCTTAAGGGAAATACGATCGGAAAATATTCTACCGCCTTTTGTGATTGCAACGTCGAGCTATGGTGCTCTTACTTGACTATTTTGTGCCTGTTATATCCGCATTCGTACATTCGTGGAGGAGTGTCTGCCGTTGATCGCAATATGACCAATCTGGTTCACGGTTGACCGATCAGGAGGTAGCCAGGTCATTTTATTAATGTTGGGATGTGGGAACCGCATGCTGGCTATGTCACGTTACAAATTCTAATAACTGAATCCATTGTAGGGCGTGGTGTTGTGCAAGCTATGTTCTCCGATGAGCCGCTCAAAGATGGCTTCCTCACCCAGCCATTTATTAAGATCTCCAACCGAAATTTTGGTGTTATAGCTAAATACTTAGCATATGTTCGGCCTAGGAGGTCATAGCATTCGCCTTCAATGCTGTCATCCTTATTCCCCTATAGTGGCGTGCATGATACGCATGAGTGCAAATCAGGCTTATATTACCTAATTTGGCTTTGATGCGGATTGTTGTTATTCAAATAAGCACTGTTTTACTGTCTTGTAGCAGTCGCCGTAGTAGATGTCTATGTATTTCATCCGCTTTCTACCCTGTCCATGCTACCGTATTTGCTCTATAGCTTTGGTCTCCGCGATTTGTTCGGCCGCAACCAGTATGTTAAGGGCTCAAACATTCAATATGCCAAGCCTAAATTCGTTACCGTTAAAACGTTTGCTGGGTTCTTCAACTTTATATCCGTCCATATCTACTTTGGGGAAATTATTAAGTGCATAATTAAACCCCTGGAGGTAGGGCTAAACGGTTCAATGCCAGCAGCCTCGCTGAGATTATGATAGCCGTCGTTGGCCTATTTACGTTTTTTGCTCCGCCATCTCTACTCTTGAGTCCCGACAAAACTCTGTAGACCTGGGCTCCAAATTCGTCGATGTAGCTCTAAATGGAGCTGTCGACCATGTTGCTCAAATGTACTAGAGCCATGGATGCTGCAGTTGATCCGTGTATGGCATTCCTTCTCCTTCGGTACCCTGCCTTCAATCAGAGGGTCTCAATTCCAAGACTTCATCACGTGGAGGTGTGAGTAGGAGTTGATTGGAAGAGGCTTAGGTGTCGACGCTTGAGTCTTCCCAAAACTCTTGCCCACGATTTTTAATCCATGAAGATAATTTATGCCTTTTCGAACGCATTGAGTCCCATGGATATTACATTACATTGTCGACTGGTACATTTGCCAGGTAGTAGGACAGAGGGTACGTGATAAGGCCCATCTGCAGGGCCTTTCCTATTTCGATAACTTCTGTTTCCGTAAAGTCTGCCGTTTCCTCTTCATGCATAACAGCCGAGGGAATGGTATTGCACACGAATTATTCATTTGCCAACGTATTAAAATGCTCTTTCCATCCATTATAACAGGCATCCGTCCAAGTTTTTTCCTTATTGTGCCATAATCTTAAAAAAGATTCGATCCTTTGCCCGTCATTTGGAGTTGCACTTCTTCTCTTGCTTCTCTAATTCTCGTTGTAATGGTTCTTCTGATATCGCACGTGCTTTAGTTTCTGCTTTCTTCTACTTTTAATATAGGGCGCCTTTTGTCGTTTTCCACATATCTGTTGTACTTAGTCTGCGCTTGAAAGGGTTTCCTTTTGTACTTTACCATTACTGCCCTCGTAACCAAGTGTTAATTCCAAGGCTTTGTTGAGAGCAAATTCTCAGAATTAGGAAATCGTAGTCGGGTTATCTCAAATGTGGGGGCAGAGTCCATAGACGTTTTTGTACGTTATCCTTGATGTTAAATACTTTCTAAAAGAAGTAATATCTTAAAGGGCTATTATGTTCTTTGTCCTTTGATTAAACTCGATTAAACTCGGATTTCTAAGATTTCACAAAACCTAGACCAAATTAATTCTGCGAACAAAGAGAAACTGCGCTGTATTCCTACAGGACTCAACGGCATGCGATTGATTTTCAACAGATTCCACCGGCTTTTTTCCCATGAAAATTTACGAAATATGTTCTATAATCTTCTGATGTTATATGGCTACTATTATGCTAACACATATATGCATAAATATGTCATCCACTCCAATTGCTTTTCATATATTATATGGCATCATGTTATATGAATTTATTTATCTACCTAATACTCGTACATTTGTCGGCGAACAGCTTTCATTTTAGGGCTTTAGAATTTACGTTAAGCCTTCCACCCCATATTCCAATGGTATTGCTTATATATTGTACAATATTATCCTCCTTACGAGACCTGTATACGTATGTATGTGTATCTTATCTAGAGGAAAACGTCTAACTTTACCAAACTGACAAGTGATTGTTTGCTTTTTATCAAAATGATGACTTCAGTCGTTTTCAAGGGAGAGATCGCAATAGGAAAGTTGAAATTTAATTGTCAGCAGCAATTATAAGCGGGAATAATAAAACGAGAAATTAATCCATAAAACACTTATCCAGTTAAACTATACCCACAACAAAAGCACTAGAATAAACTACAGTAAAGTATCTTCATCATAACTTGACAGATAGAGGAGATTTAGGAGTGACAAACTGACGATGACAACGGATATGACAATGACAATCATGAAAGCATGTCGCTTTGCATCTTAGCAGTAGTAACCCTTGTAAAACGTTTACGTAAACCGATGATAGCAAATATTTTGAATAATTAAAGTGAAGAATACACCGAAAGTATTTTTTAATAATCGCTCGATGGCACTACTGTGCAGAAAGTTGGAGCGGAGCATGGTACAATATATATGATAGACTGGGCACGGAGTATCGAAGGGGTTCCATTAAATTTTGGGAGAACAATTTTGAATGACTAAAACACCGACAAGTTCTGCTGGGACGGAAGTACGTGCGGTTACGCCTGGTAAATCCCTTCTATGAAATTTTAATTAATACCAAGTGAAACTAATAGGAGTTATGTGTCCTTGTCTGTATACGCATACCATATATGTATGCACACATGTAGTCGTTTATGTAATAGGTTACGAGATGAGTTGGCATTTTAATTGAATTTAATAGTGTTTGCAAGATAGCAGCTGAAGGCTGCTTCGACATACTTTAGGCCAAACATTCATTGAATGGTCAAACTATTGTGTTGTTATGTAATGATGGCTTATGAACATATCTTGAAATTGACATAAACTAGACTAGCTGCATTGGCCATTTGTATGAAGAGCAGTAATTTCAGAAATCATTTTAGTCGCTGTTGAGTTGGTAAGGATATGGATTAGATCGTGAGGTATATGAATAATGCAAAGCTACTTCAATGGTATATGTCCTAGTATGAGACGATATTCTGACATCTTTAATGAAACAACCATGTTCATTAACCAACAGTCTGTATGACAGATATCTCCTTCAGTTTTTCAAGTGTTGGTTCCTGTCAGAAGTTACCTCACTTCCTAGCATCGTACAATAACATGCGGAATCAAATGGAGAAGAACACATATCGTAGAATATTTAGCTCATCTGTTGTAAATACATAGTTTTAAGAAAATGTAAATGAAGTCGAAAGACATAGTTATAAGAATTTAGAGTAGCTTAGAGTGCCTATGTGGGGCCTGTAAGTTAGTGTAAGATTATTAAGTAATTGTAAGCTAGCATTTAAGCATTTTTTGTTAGAATGTAAGAGTTAGTGTTAAGAAAATAAAATGCATATAAAACTAAAAAAAAAAAACTGTTGTAAATACACACTAACTTAATCTATAGTATGTCAGCATTAGGTTAGCTTAAGTTAGTGTGGTTCTCGTTAAGGTGCTTCTACACCAGTTATAAGTTGATCATAATACCACTTGGAGTGTATGGGAAACCGATGGCCTAGATTCTAGTGGAACAACATAGATTTCTCATAGCATTTGTCAAGGTGGGTAATCTTAATTGGACAGAAGTCGTTCAGATCTCGGAAGTGATAACTGTCTAATTGTCTTAATCTGATTCACGCCACTACACAATAGATGAAGTGGAAATAAACAACAGATTCCACGGAAATGATTGTTAGAATTACTCATTCATGCTGTACTCATTATAGCTATGAGCCATATTAGTCTAGATGTCACACAGTTGTTTCCATAAGCCCACCTGTGACTGGTTGTAAAAAGCGCTTGAAATGTGTCATTTGTTTGGCGTATGACATCTGTGGCTTGACGCTGTCTAACTGGCCATTATTAGTTCCTAGAAATCTGAGCCTGGTCAGTTCTTCAGCCACGCAGTTCCCTGGTTCGTCCGTGTTTTTTTAACAAAGTGTGATCTTACATTGCACTCTAGGATCTACGCTTGCCTCGTAGTACGACTTTCTTTAACGTATGACACTGTTCTTTCTTGAGGGTCCATTACACACCGCAGTCGAAGACTTTATTGAAACTTTTAGTTTCTTTGTCTATGTTATTCCCGCACGGTTTTTACTTGTCTCACTGCGAATTGGGATTGGTAGCCCTCGTTCAGATGGTTAGGATGCACGCATCTGTGGACAGGTCATAAGCGACTTCATTTGAATGGCTCGGAAACGAAGTCGTGTAAAAAGTACCAAGTACCAATCTACTATTCTCAATTTCACGGCCCCAAATTAATTCAGACCGATATACAACAAACAAAAGGGCATCAAACGATTTGACCCGTGCTAACTTCTACACGCAGCTTCGGATGATAATATTGTATTATATGTATGTATACGAGTACATACGGCGAATTTCGCAGATCGTGAAATCAATGTTTACGTGTTTCATTTTGCAGTGGTGTTATGCCTCAAACAATTCAGTAAGTAATCATACATGGTCGTACTAGATGATCCTAGCAACCAGCTACATTGTTTCGAATTCTGACGTACGTAAGACCCTCTTCATGTAGGTAAAAACGAAATTCCACTTCTAGTTCTACTAATCTCTGCAGAATAGACTTCAATATATGTCTGGGGGCATAGCAAATCTTCAACTAAGTAAAGTTAATCAAAAACACTTCCAACTGGACACCTGAGCTGCTGCTACTCTGCGGTGCTATTGTGACCCAATCCACTCAATAACTGGCTTAGTTTAAGATGTGCTCTTTCTTCAACGATGGTTAACGTCAAGCGAGCTCTAAAAACGGCGGCTTGCTCTAAATGTTTGTATACAAAACGGGCGAAAGAAAATTAGCGCGAAAATGAAGGGAGGCATGGTTTTGGTTTTGAATGTTTGCTGGTTATAATATATAAAGTCCTAGGAAACAAAGAACTTAGCAGGGCATTCCACAAGCGACTTGAGGATAAACTGATGAACATTAATAGCCAGACGGAAGTTGCTGTTGAAGGTTTCAAGCGGTGGAATAATAACATTTTAGTGCTGCCAGAGTAGTGATCATGAGATTTATTGTACAATTTTGAATAGTAGTTAATAATATTCGGTATGTGTAGAGAGATCTTAGGAGATGTAGGCATTGTATTCCAATTTTGGGTGGGACAAATGACTTTGATTTTGATGCCGTATCAGAGGACACACCGGCATTTCTTTTGCGGATATCAGACTTAAGATCAATTGTCAAAGATAGAGAGGAGGGTCCTTGCACGAGTACTTGCGGGATTTACTTGGAGAACGCCTTTGGTACGGTATGGTAGGAGGGACTCCTTTTTAAGCTGAACAGGCCAGGCATAAGCGAATCATTGTGGTACATATTTTTGAACAAACCCTTCAGTAGAAAGCTGCTACTCGTTGTGAATAAGTGTTGTTAGATAGAACTTGAAGTTATGTTAGATCTATCATATTGTAAAATGTTTATGTGGGTTCAAATGATAAAACTTATTTCTTTCAACACAAACGCTTTATTCAAAAACAACTACAATTTGTAAGTCAATCCCTTTTATCAACCACTTTTGCTTTACTTTATGTTTTACTTAAACCACTTTATCACTACTCTTCACTCACTTCCAAATTCAACTTTTGAACTCAACTTCACCTCAGCTGGTATATTTATAGGTCCTGTCATCTTTCAAGATTTTAATGTGATTCCATTATTTCTCCATTGGATGAGTCTTCTGCTCTTCAAATATAGATGGCGATGTTCACTTTTAAGAAGAAGCATCTCGAAAAGATTACTGCTAAATGTTACAACATCCCCCAAAATAGGCAGGGAAGTGATAAGCTAAAAAAGAATCACAGCAGCGGACTACGAAAACATTAAGGTTGCAATAGTCGACTTTGGTAATCCAGAATGGAAGTTTTCTAACGACCATTGGCGGCAGCTTGAAATACAAATCCTACTCGTAGATGGTGTTAATGACGCTATCCTGAAAGAAGCTGGGAATATCCCGCTCTGCCGACTAGCTTAGGATGGTTGGGAGAGTTCATCTGCAATAGGAAATCACCACGGCCAAAAGCCGAACTTCGTATTGTCGTTAAGAAATCGCTTCAGACTAAGAACATTCCAGTCATTACATATCTTAGCAGGATTAAAAACAACATTAGGAACTTCAATCCCGAGTTTAACAGCAAGGAATGGAAGGTTATTGAAACGTGTAGCCACATAAAAGATGGTATGGCAATTGTGGTTAAACTTAGTCAGAAGTCTATGCCACTACTACGCAAATCGAATTACAAGCCTTGGTTGTCAGATCTCTACATGCAAGAAACGTAGCGAAAAGTGCTTTAAGATTGAGTCAGCTAAATGGGTAGAAACCAAACGCCATGTCACAGTCCTTACAAGTGAACTCAGTCTATGATCCAACACGGACTATACATATAAAACCCCACCATGACCTTGAAACGCCTTTTCGCCTATATTTTCGCAAATAGAGAAACATGGGACAAGAACCAAATGGTAGAAGGGTCGATATCCATTTTCATGGATGCATCAAAGGTGGAGATAGGATCTTCTCCGATCAGTTGAACAATACTCGTATACTCACGTCGCCTGCCAGCCTACATCAGCACCTTCCCATTCTGAGAAATAGGCTGTAGGGGAAGCAGCTAGAGTTGTGGTAATAAAGGCAATACCCCAGGACGATGTTACCATATTCATTGACAGCCAGGCTGCCAGCTTGTGAAGCGCTGTCGTGAAGAGCTTAAGACTTTTGTGTTCAGCATAAGGTTAAACTCTACTGGGTCCGTGGTCACAAAGGAGTGACAGGCAACGAACATGCACACGAGTTTGCTTGAAAAATATGCTCCCTGAATATAAGAATAAAATGCCAATGAAAGGCAGAAGAACCTTCCAATCTATTAAATTTCCAGACAATTGTGGCCGAAAGAAAATCCAGAACAAGTTTGAGCCTCTCGGAAGGCAGAACTGAAGTATCTACGCTTGTGCTTGTTGGATTATTCACAAGCCATAATCTTCTGCATGCAATAAAGCTACGCCTTACCGACGACGACCACTTCAGAGGCTATGGGGACGAGGACTACTTATCTGCTGTTTCATTACAGCTTCCTGATGCAGCAAGATGGCATAGACCCGCTCAAAAAACAAACTACAACCAACTCGAGACGGAAGCGAAAACCAAAATTAGTAACTGCAATCAACACTTTTCCAATTCCACCACTCGGGCATCATAATGGGTCTAAACAGACCTAAGTGCAATGAAGTATAAGGCGCCTTCAGCTTAAGATACCACATAAACCCACAAATCTAAAAAATGCGCACCTGCTCCCTGCGGGTCAGTGAAAAACTATTGTAGTAGGTGTATAATGACTTCAATTAAAGACAGTACTGAAATATTCTGTCAAAATGTCAAAAAAAATCAGGAATTTGTAATTTAACGAGCCCGCGTTAATAATTCTTACATTTTTTTAAAGGAAGTAGCACTATGCAAAACATGAGGCCGAACGGTCAATCAGTTCATTTATAGCAGCTGATTTAGTTAATCAAGTTCAGTAGTGCATTACAATTTTTACAATGAATAAAATTATTGAACAAAGAGTTTACCTTAAATTTTGTGTTGCGAACGGATTTTCGTTAAAAATATTAGAAAAGACTAACAGAGAATTAGATATATCAAAGATACGTGCTTATGAGTGGAACAAAGCATCCAAGAAGGACCTAGAGATCACTAGTTTTGGACGGCCTTGGACTCTCTCCACTGATGAGTATATCGAAAAATTAAAAGAAACTATGTTTGATAATCGTTATTTCAGCTGAGTTGAGAGAGACAGCTTGTGATGTTAATACCTCTCATGAGCCTGTTCGTTCGATTTTGGTGGATATTTTGGGTATGAGACGCGTCGCTGCACGGCTTGAACCACAAGAGCTGAATTTTATACAGAAACAGTACCATGAGCAGATCTCTTTAGACATGCTGGATCGTGCCAATTCTGATTCCACATTCATAAAGCCATCATAACTGGTGTGCAGACATGGGTCTACGAGTTTGGCAGGAAAACTAGTCTACTTTCATCAGAATGGAGGACAAAAGACGAGCCGAAACAGAAAAAATCATTTTAAAGACAGTCAAAAGTCAAGGTAATGGACATTATTTTCTTCGATATTTGGGGTTTGATGCATCATGAATTTTTTCCAGAAAGACAGACGGTCAGTAGAGTATACTATTTGGTCATATTCAAGCGCTTGCGAGAAAAAAATTCGCCAGCAATGGCCAGATTTGTGGAAATATTCGTAGATTTTACACCACAACCTCAAGGCCATACCGGAAAGCGCCTATAAAAAGTGTAGCATCAAATGGGGTCTACCTTTAAGGCGAAAAAATAATATTGATTAAATAGTGTAAATTTTATATTTTATTTAACAATTCCCGGTACTTTTTCAATTCTTAAGGTTGGAATCATTGTACAGTCAGTGGACAGAGGGAAGCATTCAATTTGTGGAATCAACACAATGTCATGTACAATGTATTCAGGTTAAAAACGATGGAGAGACCGTCGTTTCAGACAAGACCCCCATTTGGGTTCCCTGTAATAATACTTAATGTCATCAACAATTTTGTTTGCACTTAATCCATTGAGAGCCAGGAGAATACCGTTGTCAACATTAGAAACCCAAATCAACGCAATATATGTCGCAGAGATTTTTGTTGCAACAATTCACCGTATTTTTCAGGTACATACCTAATTGATCTTTTTGCACAATTTGTTGCTTTTATTTTGCAGACAATCAGAAACTTCATTATATATATTGTCAAGTTTGATGGAGGTTGGGAAGTCACCATCAGGTGTTTAACCGTTATTGTGTATAATAAGGTATGGTTTTCTGACAACCGCTGTTAAGCCTTAATTTTTTTTTTATAAAAATTTCTTTAAACCTACATAAAAATCGAGGGTTAATTATCAATATCTCTTCACACTGCCATACACACAAAAATGATTAAATTACTTTTGTAGAGCTATGCCACGATATATCCAGCCAAATATATATATATACAAAACAATGGCAAGTGACACCTTTTACTCATCCGGCACAGTTTTTAAGAACCCAACAGTAATAACTGCTGCCGAAAAATAGCTCCTGATGAGCTCTTGTGGGACTCCTGGTCAGGCATAATTTGGTTCTTATCCTTACATCCGCTAGTTTCAGTTAATGAAATTTTTGGTTTGCAACACCCTCTGTGTGGAAATTAGGAACGTCCAGTTGAAACCAAATATCCTCCATGCCTTTCAGTCCTAATTTATTCCTAAAAAAATCTAGTCAAAATGGAGCGATAGTCTCTATTGACTGTAATCGACTTACTGGTATTATCCCTGAAGAACTTGCCAGTTACACCCCCGGATTAAAAACCACACAAGCAGTCAATATTTCCATATATAATGGCTGTTATGTACTCTAGGCTGCTTACTTCCGGCAATTATGCCAAATCATTTCGCAAAATATACCACAGATAGATTCGAGATATGACCAGCTATTGAAAAGTGCGAAATCAATTGATTCTGGTCTGGATTTGCCGACCCATATATATTGTATTTATATATAGTCGCAATACAACATGGCAACATTATGGAGCGAATAAGTTGAGGCGAATTTCTTCACTAAACGCTCAATCATTTGGTTATCGGGACGATCACAATGGCCAAAATTTGATCTTATGAATATAAGGGTGTCGTAAATTATTGCGGGTTTTGAACCGTAAAACCTACCAACTTACTTACTTGCATGGCGCTACATTTCGGAGTGGATCTAGACCTTAACCAATGGGCCTCTTTACTCAGCGCGGTATACGGCTATCTGCTTCCAATTGGTTGAGAGGCACTTCCACTTCCACTGACATCCTCCTCTGCGTCGTCCCTCCGGGGTGGTATCGAAGACTCTTCCGGATGGAGCGTTGGTGTTCATTCGATGAACATGTCATAGCTTTATTAAGCGGTTAATGTCCACTTTCCTGACCAGATCACTGTACAGCTTGAAGAGTTCGTCATTAAATCTCATACTCCAAACCCCCTCAACGCAATCGTCACTCGAAGAATTTTGGAATCAGGACTGGGATGATTGACCGGCAATGATCATCAGCGTGTGCAAGGAGTTGTACAATTTTTCGGAAAATAGATCCTCTAGTGTTTACTTGCGCGTTTTGTACAATTTTTGGAGGCATTACCTTTTAGACACCAAAGGTCTCAGACAGAGTGTTTCACGAGTATTGCCCATCGTTATTCTTCACAATCTGAGCAGTCTCGCATGTACAACGTGGCGCAAAATTAATCATCTAATTTTATTTTTAAATTACTTTTTTAGTAAATAAAAAAAAATAATTTTGAGGGATGGATATCTTTATTTGGACCTTTACAATTGTTTCTGTTAAGTCGAAAAGATGATATCCGCCGATGATATTGCTGGTCATGCCAAATCGACAAAAAAAGATGATTACGGGACCAGGAAATGTTTCGTTCACAATATCATTGTGGCTCGTGATGTGTGTGCGGTTGCACCGTCTTGTTGAAACCACATGTTCACCAACCCCCGCTCATTCAATTCCGGCAGTAAAAAGTCGTTTATCATGGCCCTGTAGCATTCGCCAGCAACTGTGACCGTATTACCGACGGCGTCCTCAAAACAATACAGCACAATCACTCCTTCCGCGTGAACGCCGCACCACACAGTGGCTTTGAGTGGATGTAATGGCTCTTCGTACATCACACGCGGATTTTCAGTGCCCCAGAAACGAAGATTTTGCTTATTGACGTAAACCGTTAAGTGGAAATGCGCCTCGCCGCTCATGATGATTTTCAACACAAAATCGTCTTCTTCGTTGTTGATATTGAGGATGGCTTTGCAGTAATTCACACGCGACTGACGGTCAGGAGGCATAAACTGATGAACTGCACTTTATACGGGGACATGTGAAAGTTCATGTTCTCCTGTGGTTCCGCACTGTTCGAGTCGAGTAGCTAAGCGCCGGAATGTTAGCCCAGTTGGCGCGACACGATTAGGAAATCGACGTCGAAATTCACGCTGCGCTAACACCACCGACCGATTATTCGCCAAAAACATCGACACAATTGTTCCACGCTCTTGCGGAGTATAGCGCTCCATTGCTTGTGTGTTTGTATACTGCAGCTGTCTAATTCACAAATGTCAAATATGATTGACGTACGACGCCATTTGCATAAATTATACCATATTAATTAATTTTGCGCCAACTTGTATAACAAGACTAGACATGGCCCTATATGGCTCGTCTACGTAGATGCTGTCATATCCAGGATCTACCGTAATGTGAATATTTGGCCGATTCTGGATTTCCGGGACTAAATTACACTGCTCTGAAAGCAGCCAATCAGATGGCTTCAGGCACTCACACAAGTCCGCAGGTAAAATCTTGTATGCGATGTTAATGGGGTTGATGCCTCCATAATTGGCGCAGTTAACAGTGTATCTTTTATTGTGACATTCTTTCTGCTGTATTTTAATGAGTTGAAGCATGCCCTATACCAAGTCATCACCCGTTGCCTTAAATAACTCGACAGGTAGTCCGTCGGGTCCAGGAGCCTCGCTGTAATCATCTATGTTGAATGGTTTATCCTAACAGCCTAATTTGAGTAACAATATGAAGAAGCGGTGTTTTCATATCTTCAGTACCGACTGTCACTCTACTATTGTGTTTCCTATGGATATCTACAGGCCTCTGTTCCGGTGTTGTTGCCTTTACACATTCTTTTTATTTGTTGGTAAAAATTCAGTTTGTTTGCATAGTTCACGGGTGGCTATGAAGTTCGCTTCCTCAAACATTGGGATTCATTCAGCTCATCAGTTGTGGCATTCTGTTTGAAAATTTACCGAGGCTAATTGACTGCGGGACAGGCCAGCACTGTATCTAGCAAAGGGGCTCCCCACCTTAATATCCGCAAATGTATCATGCAATCGATCGAAAAGACACTCCTCGACACCACAATAACGAAAAAAACATAGATCAATAAATAGATTTAAAGTTGAAAGGCTGCAATTGCAGCAAACCGTAAGAATACTTGCCGATCGTGTATCCCTCAACCTGTCGACATGTCGTATACAACCAACATTAAGTACTGAAGACTGGTGGTATAGATACCAAAAAGCCTTTAAAAGCAATCAGAATCGTATAACTATCCGTGATTAAATCAAAGGCAATCTGGAACACAAGTAAGACATCAGTGAAAAGACAAAAAGAATGCGGCGCTTCGAATGAAACTCATACGGAAAGGGAAATTGAATAGAGTAAAAAGATTATAATAAATTTCTCCTTGGTATCAAGAGCCCATGAAGGAGTCACATATCCCATAAACCAAGCAAAGCTAATTAATACCTTCCATACTGTGCGCGTGAAATCTGTTTAGAGACTAAGCACAAAAAAAAATTCTACCCACCATCCACGTGCCAATTCCACAGCTAGTATCCTTAAATCCATTTTTCTTCAGTGACTACTGAGTACTACATACTTCACGAAGCGATTTTAGAATTTATTTTTCAATCCTCAATCAAAAGAACAAAAAACAACAACAAAAAAAGTAAAACCGATTTAAACCAATTCGGTATCAACTAAGGAAGAGAGAAACAAATTTATTTTATTTAAGTATGTGTGCACGATGAAGGACGGCGACGGCAAGTACGAATACTAATGCGAATACCCACTGAAGTCGAAGAGGTATCCTTAAACACATGATGTGCTTCCACCTCCACCGGTTTGAATTAAATTCATTTCTATCATTATTTCCCACCTCGACCGTCTCTTCACATATCAAAAGAGCTCGGAACCGCAGCTTTGCAGCGAATGGAGAACCCTCCACTATTTTGGAGCACTCTAACAAGTTCCTTATCAAATTTGATCGATCGCTTCGATTCCGGACTAGTCCTGGTATCGATTAATTGTATACGTAGATCCTTATGCTGAATCCTTCTTTGTTTCCGCTTTCGGCCGTTTGCTGGCGAAAGGCATACTTTGTTGCTACATTTTAAATATGGAAACCAGAAGAGGGATTTTGACTAATTTTCTTGTGGTGTTGAACTTTGGCAAAGGTCCTTTCTAACCGAGGTGCTGGAAATTGATGGCTAAGCACTAGTGCGATAAGTTGTAGTAGTAGGCAGTAGAGTTTCATTTAACATTCCTAAAGCAACACCACACATACTCGTAAACTTGATAACAACTCCGTATGAGAGTATTGAAAATACGAGCGCGTTTTCGAAACAGGATATGGATAAGCAACTAGGCCAAGGTTTCAACTTTCAACGATGGTTTGTTTCATGACAGGATAGTAACGAATATACGAGTATGTGAACAGATTAAGTTAAACCACCAGAAAAAGCTATTTTTTCAGCATCTCGAAAACATCGGTGGTAAGGTTTCACAGTTTACATGTGTAAGCGAGCATTATAGATGCTTTCGACTATATATCACCTCGTTTGTTAGATGCTATGAATAGTTTTTGGTATGGTAAGTCTTATCCTAGAAAAGTTAAAAAAAAAACACAAGTGACTAGAAAATACCATGTGCTTTACGTCTTTATCTGCTTTGGTGGTGGAGCAAAAGCGAAACAATTTGCAACTCAGGCATAAGAAGATTAGGTTCGAATGAAATATTTGAAATAAATACGAGTTGCCTAAATACAACGAATGGACTTGCTCGTAAACTTTATCTAACAAGACCGAAAATGCATTAAGTTGATTGTGATGATACAAGATCTGCATAATATTTAAGAGCTAACCTCGAAAAATTTGACTAAAGCTGGTCTGGAAGGATTTTTTTGGATGTATCATAAATTAGGGATTCTAATGGGATTATGGTTACTTAGCTCTTTCTACACTTCAATAGTATTTATATTAACTACTCGTCATAGTGCCTAGTCACTGGTCTCGTCCAAGTGCGCTTTAAAGCGAGAGAGTTGAGGAGAACATCAAAAAGTGATCGTAAAACGGTTGACTTAACTAACTAACTGGATAACTAGTGGATACGACCACCTCAACCAAGATAAGAGCGGATTCACTGTTGACGCCGTTGCGAAACGAAAAAGGGAACTGAATATAGAATGTTTGGACCTTGAACAGGACACGTGTAGCCAAACAACTGGCGGATAATCTAGTGTTTTAAAGCATATATCATTGATATCTACGAAGTGGTATGGGCCAGATAAAAGGAGGATGAAAAGCTGTGACATTTACATATGTACGTACTACGGTGGTTGCATCAGAGAGATGGTGTACAATAGGTATTTTGAAAGAAAAATTGGCCGGTCTTAGTCACTTACGGGTACAAGTACGCAAGGCTCTAATTGACATTAAATGCTGCGTTGTCTTAGGCAACATCATAAAAAGTAGTTTATCATCGATTTAAATTGCTCACCACTGAAATGACAGGTGGGACGGAGAATGTGAAAAATCAGTTTGATTATCAACTCAATGTTTGGTGTAACCAGGTTTCTTTACAATCATTTCCTGATTTATTTTTCATTAGCAAATATATTAAAATACAATTAAAACTGTTTTATATCCTTACATGTATTATTTTACATCATATAAACTGATATCAAAATTAATAACTTTCGCAGATTGGAGCTTATCCCTTGTATCTGATGCATCCGTGTAATGTTAAATGGCAACAAATTGAATACTGAAGGTTGCATGTCTTTAACTCCTGTTTTTGATTCGGTAGACTCAATAACTTCTTCGTCTCGTCTGAGAGATTTCACCATTTGGTATTTGGTATTTATTTTATTTGAAAACAAATATTTTTCAATTAGTTGACGATGTCAGAAGGTCGACAAGTATGATAAATTCTGGTTTTCTCGCCTGCATGATTAATAACTTCTTGCCAATGATATTAATGAAATTACTCAACCTTCACTTAAGTTCGTCAGCAGAAGCCATCTTCATTGATCTTAAGCAATGTCCATACTTGGGTTTTGATTCATCGTATGGTACTAAATTTTAAATTTGGCGGTCAACATCCCGTAAATAGCTCCAGTCTTAATGGAATCTTCAATGCGCCAACTATAGAGGCATCAACCTTGTCTTATAGTCATATAACCTTTATTTCTTATAGTCTAAAACCTTTCGGCAATTAACTGATTGACTGATTGTTTCTTATCAGCGTGGCTTCATACCTGGAAAGTCCATCAACGACTAGATCTTTACATAACCATTAAATCCTGGAATAGACCATTAATTTCCAAATCACCCATCGCGAATTTGTTCGGGTTGTACAAGAGTCAGAATTCATCGGGCTAGATGGCTGAAAGATATACAGCGGATGGATGCCAGCGCTCTTCGAATCAATTACCGAGAGAGGGGATACAGCATCTTACGTAGCAAGTGAGGAGAGACCAACTTGGAGTGCGGAATCGGAAGCAAATAGAAAAAAATATGGCTGACTGAAGAGGCATTTTGGTTGAGATTCATTTCCACCCTAAGTAGGCAAGTAAGTTGTCTATGTTACATCATTCCTTCACACTCTCAAAAGGCAATCTAATATCTCTCATTCAGGCGGATTGGCGGACTACGCTTGTTAGATTACTCATATGCCATAACTTTCTGGGGTGGAATGCATGCGGTTTACCGAAGACGACAGAGGTTGTTGTTATCCTCCACTTTCTGTGATACTGTTCCAGTTACAAAGAACTTCAGAAAGTTACTAGTCCCATGACCCAAAAGAGCTGTCTTCTGTTTCATTTACATCTCTCTCCAGACTCGGGGATGCAACGTGATGGCTTAGACTCACTAAAGGATTCAAAAAAAAACAGTCAACGTGAGACGGAAAAGAAAAATTACCACCCACAATCCAATTCCCCTGCACAGGCATCACACACCAAAGTGCGATAAAATATAGGGTGCTTTCTGCTCCAGATACCACATCAGCCCGCAAGTCTAACCTAACCTAACCTGCAACATATACTGGAATTGAGCTGATGTCTTATTCTCCTACGTACCGTATTTCTGATGATCTGATCTGCAAAACGGCCCTGATCTTCGTGTTTATTTTTCTTAAAATTTTAGCATGGTATTGCTAAAGTTTATTAACTTAAAAGCTTAAAAAGCCAGACTTAAAAGCGTCTACAGCAAGTCTATTGACGTCGGATATGTATAGCGCTTAGAAAGTAACGCTTTAGCTTGGACGACTTCACATTCAATCCGAAAGATGCATTAGAAGAAGATTTTTATTTAGGAATTACTCATATTGTAGAAGAAGGATTGAATCAGCTTTCTGCGCTGAGCTTGACTTATTCAGTAGTACAATAGTACCAAGCTATATATGTTCATCATTCATCTTCATCTGATTATTGTTGCACCACATCAAGGCAATTAAATAATAAAATCAACCCAAAAGGGAAGAGGGACAAAATAATATCAATTCAATTAATTGAAACTGAATTCCTTTCAAATTTGCAACGGATCCTGAGCAAAACATGGGATTTTATTTGCTCGTTTCAATCTATTTCTGAGATAGGTGAATGCTTAAAGTTGACTTAATTGAAGATTTAGGTAGGTCAAGAAGTTTAAACAAGAAATCTCTTCAAATATATTTCGCCCGGCATGAACCTACTTCTGTGTCACTTTACTCTTGGCAAACTTCCAAAAATATTCTACAATTTTCAGCAAAGACTTTAAGAGAAATTTGGCACTTAACTTTCAAATGTAGAAAGCTTAAGAAAGCAGTGCCGTTATTCATCATAATAAGGCAACCACACTTTTGATATTTTACCTTTAAAATACCCTAAATGAAATATTTAAGGATTTCAATAAAAATACATACCAGCAAGCTAAAATTATAAAACTAATGAAGCGATATTACTAAGCACAAAATGTTTACATCCCACGAATCTGAGTATTAATCAAAATGATTTCATATCTCGGATAAAGGACATTTAACACTTTAGTTACCGGTACGTGTAGGTAGATAATTTCGTCACATACAAGTATTTAGCAACCAAGAAAATCAAACGATTATCTTTATTGGCTTCAACTAAATTTATATCTTAACCATAAATAGAAACATTTTCCAATTCTCAAATGTAAACAGAAATAAATAAATCCCTCGTGCACTCTGTGCTCTCCATGCATCAGTAAATTACGGTCTCTGCTCATTTTTTTTTCAACATCTACATGAGTGGTTCAATTTATTTTCCACTTAATTCCGCCCTTAGATTTATTCGCCTAAATCGACCAAAATTTTCGGATTTTTATCGCCAAAAATCAAATGAACTCCTACAGTCATACCATGTCTATGTAGGTATAAAAGTATAAATTTGTAGGTGATATTGTTCCTTGAAATTTGTCTGTGAGCCATGTCCATTCGGGTATTGGGATAGTATTTCAGAGATGAAACCACCAACTCAACCACCGGAAACAGACCTACATCAACAACATCAGCTGGTGGTCTAGTCCAGCATCAATGAATCTACAATTCAATGCAGTTGGTTATAAGAAAAGATCTCTAGAATTCAGAACTCCGCAAATATTCTTACGATTACACGGATACTCGTCCATCCATCAACTCATAGATATTTTGAGGGGTTCTTCACTAACGGAACGGAATGATTTTCCAAGATGTTTATCTCCGCACACTGTGCTTTAATGCCACTTAAACCAGCTTCCGGTCCTGTGAACTCCTTTTTTTTTCCTTAAACCATTCATCTTCCACCCACTCTCTAAGGACATAAGAATATGTATATATACTCGTACATATAGCCCATTCGTTGTATCCGTTCGAAAACGACAAAAATCCGGTCAAATAATGAAGTACGAATTCAAGATGGGGTAGTAACTATACATATATATGTATGTATACTCGTACATAGTATATCTGTTCCGTGTAGTCCAACTCCAATCCATTCAACAAATATCCAAAACCCCTGCGAGTCATTCCAGTGTCATAAGCAAAAAGCTCTGTCCCAAAAGTTTTAATTTCAATACGTTCCGTCTTGTAATACAGGGTGACAAAAAATCTCAATTCAATGCGCAACTCTCTCTCTCTCTCTCTCTCTCTCTTGAGAGACGCACCGACATACATGATATAGTGGGAGATGGTCGGAGAATTTTTGACAAGGTTAGGATTGAAATGGGAACAAGCTCTATCGGATACGAATACACTTGTGTCGGCAGTTTAGTAAAAGATTCCGTTGCAGACGGTCTGCTTTTTAGACAAAGGCTTAACGTAGATAATTGCGTAACGTTTTTTCGCGTGTCCTAGTCCGCAAGCAATTATTTGTTTGTTTTATTTTTTCCCCATTGGTTTCCTTCTCCAAACTGTACGGTGGTGCGTATCAACAGTGTGTGTGCGCGGTTATTACCATTAGTTTATCATCTCCAGCGATGCCATCCACTAAGTTCGCGTCGTGGTTTTCGAGTGAGAATGAGCGAATGGATAGGAATACGTAACCTAACAAGAGCAGTGCTGACAGCAAAAGACGAATCTCCTGTGTGGTCGGTTTGATTCCCAAATGCACAGGTAGTATTCGTTAGAGTGCCCGTACTCGAACTCGTATCTTAGGCGTGTTGCAAATTCAAAATAAGTGCTGCTTTGCTTGCCATTCGGTAGAACAAGGACTCAACCGCACTCACTTTTGTTAATCCGCGTAATTGAATGCTAATCTTGACAGGGAATCATCACCCCCTGGGGTGTTCCATAAACTTATATTGGTAGAGGTTTGTCGAACTCAAACAAAATCTCTAACCACTGCTGTCATAAATTGGGTGTGCTGCAACCTATCGGATTTTATACACATTTTGCTGGTCGGCGCGTCGGTCTTTTGTCAAGTGATTGTCATTCGTAGTGCGATGAGAATAAATGATTGTGTCTTCGTATTCGTACTCCATCACATGAGTGCTCCATAGAAAAGGTAGTTCGTGTTCAATTTGCACCCTAGGACAGCACGTTTCGAATTACAGTACATCCCTTCACATATCTTCGTACCTTATCTTGTCATCGTATTCGGACCGTATATCTCTAGATTTGTCCCGTCCGGTAGTGGCTTCTTTTTTGTCCATGATGATAACGATGATGCTACTGGTAGTGGTGTTCTCGTACGTACTGAAGTGAAACTCGAAATGTGTTGTGTACGAGAATTTTATTAGTTTTGCCGCGGCCTCCCCTCTCACTTCCGGTTATTCGTTTTGTTATTTGTGTGTTTCTGTATTTTTTTTTTCTTCTCCTCCAGTTTGGAGGGTGGCACAACTTACTTTTCTCTAAGGATTATGTTCCAGAGAAGCCAAATTGAAGGATATAAATTTTTTGGATCTGTTATAATGTTTTGTTCGCCATAAAATTGTCTATGCGCATGGATGTGTGTTGGTGTGCTTAGGCGGAAGAATATAAAAAAAAGGCTAAAATAGAAAATAATACAAAATAAGTGTATAAAAGTGGACGGTGTGCGGATATAGCCTTGGTGAGATAAAGAATAGGAAAAAAAGAAGAAGAAAAAAAATATAAATAAAAATCATTGTGCGTTATCCTGGATACAAAATTAACACATATCTCACAGATTTGCTGAAAAAAGCATTAAGCAGTTTTGACAGGTGAGTGAGTTGTAAATATAATCCTATCGAAAAAGTCCTTTAATTATGTATAAGGATGAGAATGGGCTTAAAGGGCGTTATCTCTCTTATTATCACCTGAATACTCAGTAAGTGCTGTAAGTTTATTTGATGGCATGGGCTTTCGGATATCTGCTTAGTAATAGATTTTGACAATGAATACAATATTATTTGAAGAGATTGCCGTATACCATAGTTTGAGGTAAGTCCGTTCCACACACAGGCTAACATATGAGTTTTGTGAATCTATAACTAATTTATGTATTTTCCTTTGGAAAACAAATTGTTAATCCCGAGTTATGTATGTACGTTCCCAACCAATTGCCTTCGGATATGAACACAATTCAAAGTTTATTTCAAGTTCTTTTGTCACTTATCAAGTGGGATGTCATTGTTCATAGGCTAAACATGATCTTGCCATTAAAGTCATATGTAAATCACAAAACTTTCAAAACAAATTTTTGATATTTATGTTCAGTTTAGAAAGTTCCTCGACACATACGAGTACATACTCGTAATATGTCCTCCTCTATAGTTCGGAAAGACAAACTTAAAATCACCCCTCAATTTATATTTCTTTTTATGAGGATGAAGGTATAGTTTTGCCGCCCTTTTGTAAAATAGAATTGATGTAGGTCGGTTGGCAAAAAGAACGTGTAGTCAAAATCGGTGGATTAGCATTTTAATAAGAAAAAAAAATCCGTCTTGATATAGAACCGTTCATTAGTATAAATGCAACGTTTTCCTTTTAAAGCTGTGAGTTTACTTAGATGTGAAAAGTATAATACGCACGGATAAGCAGTGAATACTTTATTCGTTTAACCAACACATTATATCTACACATGAAAGCCCTTACACCCTTTTTTTACGGTATAATTGGATTACCGGTAGATGGTGTCAGTGAAGTATGGTTAAGTGAGATGTATGAGAAATCTGTATTTGCCACTAAATGAGTCTCAAAACACTTTACGCTTATCTTGGCAGAAAATGTACCTGTAGTTCAAAGGCAATAAGAGTAAGTTCATTAAGTGTTTGATTCCTTTGTTTTTTAAAACCAACACCAGCAGTCAACAGCATATTTTTTTTACAACATATTTAATTATTTTTATAAACATTTTGATAAAGGCTAAATTTATGCTAAACTTAACAATTAGGACCCTGTGAAACAATCGTGATTGGGATATTTGTGGATAACCATTACCTAAAACTCCATTACTCAGAGTTTAAGTAGGAACTGACCATTGTTTTTCAGGTGTTTCATGTAGAAAAAGGTATACATATTTATATACAAAACACGCCATTTTCGTGGACAGCTATTATGTGTTCATTATTCCCCCAGAATCGTTCAAATATGGGTTTTTGTGCCTTTTAAATTTGTAGAGTGAAGAGGACCTTACATGGTGTAGTACCTCCACTCATAAAATTAATAAAAGCCTGGTTGTTAATGGCAGTAATGAAGATGACATCTAGTGAGATGCCAGTGGTTACTTTCACTTTGAGAGGCCCTCATTTATGATTAATATATTTTTTTAAAGTAGACTAAACACCGCCTTTAAGACTATTGTTGAGCTATGTGATTTGATTAGACAGAGGCTCTTTTCCAATAAATTTTTATTTTGCAGATCATTTTCGTCAATTGGGAATTTTTAGGATGCGATTTTTGTCTATTATGTTATGTTTATTAGAGAAGTATGATACAGCTTTCTCAGCAATTATATTTCAAACGATTTTAAATAATGAATGAGCAAGGTTTTTTTTTTTAAATTTGATTCCTTAGAATAATAACTTTAAATGCCTCTATAATTTAATTTTTTTTGGACAGAGGGTGGATCAATATGCACGTGACTTTTTGAATGAACGATAAGTTTTCGGCAAAAAAAGAATCATGGTTCCTCAGATTTTTCAATCTCTTTACAAAATAATACGAGTATGATTTGTCGAGGTCGTAAAAACGTGTATTTGTTTGAGCAATAATTTCATCGTTGGAGGCAAATTTCATGACGTCGAGCCATTACTTCAGCGGTTGAAACACCAACTGGTGACTGTAGACTAAATCTTAAATCCATTTTATGGAATAGTGCCATTGAAACTACCCACATGTGTTCATGCAAGAGCACTTTCTCCTTTTGCCAAATGCTGTCGTTTTTCCGTCAAATCGTCATTGAAGAGATCCAGGAAGTTGGCATCATATGCGCCGTTGATTGATTTTTCTTTTTGAGAGTAATCGTTGTCGGCTATGCCGCTTACATCCAAAAGAAACTGTAGCCATGATTTTGTTGGTCAATAGATCCAACTTAGATCATCGACACTGATTTGGCACAAAGGAACTCGCTGTTTGGTTTTCGGTGTGTTCTGTTGGATTTATGTTTCGGCCACGTCAACAGCACTTGTTCGAAGTTACCATACTAAATTCAATTTTTTCCATACTAATATTCAAGCGGTTGTTGACTACGAGTGCGATGTTCTTTCATTGAAATGCTGAAAGATGCAAAGATGTTTATTGGATGCGTTCCTATTTATTTTTCATATGAAAAGACTTGTGTAATTTTTATTTTGCAATGAAATATGATTGTCAGGATAAGCTATAAAATATGACATCAGTTAAACGCCCTCAACGAAAGCGCTTGCATGCGTGGATGCGCTAGACTCAATTTTCTATCAATTTTTGATAAATTTGGCCAATAATCCAGCAATTCTACATTGAATGTTCGCCTCCAAGTCGTCTAAAGACTTGTTGCCATAGCGAGGAACCTAAAATAGCCTCAAAGAAAAGAGTTCTAAGGTGTTATAAGGTACGTCTTCAATAATTTGATTCCATTACACTCTGTATAGCAAGTTGATCCGTTCTGTTGAAACCACATATCCTCAAAGTCTTTCATTTCTAATATGTGTATCAAAAAAAAAATGAATTAATATGGAGCGAAAGCGGTCCACACTGACTATAACCAATTTGCTGGCATCATTTTCGAAAAATTGCGACACACCTCCGTAATTAATATCACACCAAACAGCCACTTTCGCATACACTTTCGCTACTGTGGACACACACCCGGCTCTTCGTTTGACAAAATATTGCAATTTTGCTTTTAACAAAGCCATTCAATCAAAAATGCTATCCTCACTGAGGAAAAGTTGCTTCCGGGTCAATACGATCTTATACAGACGCATAGCCAAGTCTGTATGCCACAGAGACTCTCGAGAGTTGCCAAGCTTCTCAGAATGGTGCGGAATCGATTGAATGACGTACAGTCGCAATATTCTCTTTTCTTCTGGCGTTTCGCCAGTGATGAGATACATTGTAACAGCAACATTATGAAGTGAAGAAATCGATTCGGTTTTATTCACTAAAGGCGCAATTGTTCATTTATTGAGGCGATTGGTCGCATAATGTCAAAAAATTCAAGTTAACGCACGCAATGCTGTCGTAATTGAACTGGAATATTGATAAGAAATTTGTTTATATGGTAGACAATCTCGAACACAAGCTGACATCTGTCAAAAAATGAAATGCATGAGTTCAGAGCATCCCTATTAGAAAAATTTGGCGCATTCTATGAGAAACCCCCTTTTTGATATTTCGGAATAGAAACTTTGTTATTAAGTTATCTCTTGAAGAACTTTTCTTTCGGTACATCTAAACGGTAATTATATTGGAACACTTTCTGAATAGTTCGTAAAAATAAGTTATTTTCCATGGGATTGTGAAAAAGTGAAGCTATCGAGCAGATCGTTATTGCCGCTGGTGTTGCTAACGTATATTCAACTTAGCACAACCTTTAAAGCAAATGGACTTGCTATTGTGTATTTTAACGAAAATAATATAACTAAACAAAGACGCGGACTAATTTATGAATTTATGTTAGTGCCGGCCGAGGGAACAATTGAATCGAATTCGATTGGCTTTTTACTGGAAGGAAGAGTAATTTTATCATGCAGAATTAAGGCTACGAGGGCGGGTCAATAAGTCCGTGACTTTTTGAATTTCTGACCTCTTTACTGAAACAGCAACACTGCTCCTGTCAACAGGCATCTGTCAGTTGACTCCTGTCAAAATTTAAACTTGCTGCGTCAGTTAGTTTGTGTTTGACAGCTATTTTTATCAGACTACTCACTAATTTCTTGCGAAAAAAAACCAAAAAACCAAGACAATGCAAGGGTGCACACATGTGCAGTTGCCATGGCAAAAATCCATGAATTGGGCTATGAATTGCTCCCTCATCCACCCTATTCTCCAGATTTGGCTCCGAGCGACTACTTCTTGTTCCCAAACCTGAAGAAATGGCTTGGTGGAAAAAGATTTGACTCCAATGATGAAGTCATCTCGCAAACAAAGGCCTATTTTGAGGACCTCGACAAATCATTTTTTTTGGAAGGGATAAAAAATTGGAGAAGCGTTGGACAAAGTGTATAGAGCTCAAGGGAGACTACGTTGAAAAATAAAATTAGTTTTTTATCAAAAAATCTGTGTTTTATTCCAAAAGTCACGGACTTATTGACCCGCCCTCGTACTATTTACTTCGGCGTTATCTTATGAGTGGACAGGAAAAACCTAAAAACAAGTTGAAATCCGGTCACGCGATTATTGTCCTGGAATAAGGGTATTCCATCTGGATATGGATATATATGGATATGGATAATTTGTGGATCCATTATTCAAAACTCAACTTGTCATTGTCGTAGCACTCCTATAGCAATTTCTTCATCATACTCGTACAAAGACCACTAAATTATTTGATACGTATACGAGTATACTCGTATGTATTTATATTCTTAAAAGTATAACATTACAAATCTGCTCTTGGTGCAGTAATCTGAATGAGAATTTACTAAGTTTTTGAAAGCTTCACAACTTGTTGAAAGGACTTTCCGAGAAAATTCACTTATCGACGTGTATCCTCTTCAGCCTATCGTGTTTGGACTTTATCAATTTTGTATTATATTATACGCCGAAGGCAAAACCGAGGGTTACTGTGTTTTAGTCATAGAACATGCTGTTAGTTAAATTCTTAGCTAACTACCTGCAGTTGCGCACTCTACTTGTGCGGGCCACCTAAGGTGAGGTCTTCTTCTACTGCGTTGCCGTAGGGCAGGATCATAGATGTTCACTCACTCTACATGTTCTAACTACCTCTGTCGGTAGGTGTCGCCGTCGAATCCAAAGCCCCCGACCGATAATTTCACGAAGAATTTTCCCCTTAAATCGACACTTTCAATGTAGTCCATGCTCCAGCGCCGTAAAGTAGGAATTATACAAAATGTTGAGGAGACTTATAATTCTTTAGTTGGCGCAGATGAGAGAGTCTCTTATTTTGTGGATCGGGATTCCATTCAACATACTCGTATATCTGCTTTTCTGACCACATCAGTGAAATGAGTAGGTGTATGCTTTCCGCGAAGTCATTTCTAGCAGCTTTGATAACTTCTGACGGTAAACCATCAGGTCCAACTGCTTTGTTGGATTTGAGCTTATTTATTGCTAAGCTTATTCCGTTTTGGTCTGGTGGACGGAAGTCTTGGCTATCTTCGTCTAAGTTGAATGGTCGTTTCTGCCTAATGACAGACTACAGAAGTAGTTTTTTGACATTCTCAGCACCGATTGTGGAGGTTTCCTTCTTCATGTCTACAGGTTTATGATCGGGTTTTCTTAATATAACAAGTTCCATATACCTAGTGATATTTCGTTCCGCCGTGAAGTCGGTAAGCCTAAGTACGTTGCCAGACGTGGTACCATATAGGCTGTGCTTACCACTTTCCTACCAAAGATATCTTCCTTATTTCGCCGTGCTAGACAATTTTATAGTAAAGTCTATTGCGATTTTAACTTCATACTTAGACCATTGCTCATATGTCTTGTCGAGGAGCTCATAGAAACCTTTTTTGGTGGCGTTGTCCTTGTCTACGATTTTATAGATGTGGATTGTCATAAGACGCTCGCTCAGTTGTCGAAAGCTCACGATTTCTTGCCTAACTCTGGTGAATATGGCAAATCTGAATCCGAAAAACTGCTATTTCCATTCCCTAAAGCAATTACCATAGTAGATGTAACACTTTTCAGCCTCAAGTCAAGGGGCTCTTTTAATCTAAGGTGGTCAATAGTTGATCCGTTATTATCCGAGCTGATTCTAAACTTTTTATTTTTATTTCCTTCGTATAGGGTTGTGAGCTCTATGAAAGCGTAGGCATCAAGTCTTGCTATGTGAAGTTAATAAATAAGAAACACTCTGCCCAAATCAGCAACGACAAATCTGCGAATTCGGTTGTCTCAGGCTTGTTGGCATAAGCCCACGACTTCAAGTAGCCCCAAAGAAAGATGGTTCAATGGGGCAATCTTGCTGGCCGTGCCAAATCGCCAAAACGGGAGATTACGCGACTAGAAAACGCTTCCTTCACAATAACCATTACGGCTCGGCCTGTGTGTGCGGTTGCACCATCTTGTTGAAACCACATATTCACAAAACCCCGCTCATCCAATTCCGGCAGTAAGAAGTCGTTTATCATGGCCCTGTAGCATTCGCCAGTAACAGTGACCTTATTGCCCATGGCGTCCTCAAAAAAGTACGGGCCAATCACTCCTCCCGCGTGAATGCCGCACCACACAGTGGCTTTGAGTGGATGTAATGGTTCGTACATCACACGCGGATTTTCAGTGCCCCAGAAACGAAGATTTTGCTTATTGGCTTAACCTTTAAGTGGAAATGCGCCTCGTCGCTCATGATGATTTTCGATACAAAATCATCCTCTTCGTTGTTGAGATTGAGGATGACAGTAATTCACACGCGACTGACGCGTTAACTGGCATTAACTGATGCACTGTTTGTACTTTGTACGGAAACATGTGTAAGTTTTTCACTAAAATTCGCTGTAGGGTACGTCTGGTAATGCCCTATTGCGTGTCCCGTCATCTGGTTGATGTTTCTGCGTTCTCAGCGACATCAACACCCACAGCTGCGATATTCAAAGCCGACCGACCAGTCCTGTGGCGGCCACGCCCTGCATGGTCTCCTGAGGTTCCACTCTGCTCGATTCGAGTAGCCAAGCGCCGGAATGTTTGCCCAGTTGGCGCGACATGATTAGGAAATCGACGTCGAAATTCACGCTGCGCTAACCACACCAACCGGTTATTGGTCAAAAACATCGACACAATTATTCCACGCTCTTGGGGAGTATAGCGCTCCATTGCTTGTCTGTTTGTATACTGCAGCTGTCTAGTTCACAAATGTCAAATTTGATTGACGTATGACGCCATTTGCAAATATATCAATAGACCACACATCAATAGACTGAAGATGTCAAATTATTTATTAGGAAAAATTTCACAGAAAAATAATACTTTTGTGAATATAAAAGCTCGTTTGCTCAAGAAACCCATTTATTTAAACAAGATAATGAATGAAAGTATTGGTCATCGTTAGCTATGACTTTCCCCCATCTTTCTTCCAAATGATCGATTCCGCGCCAATACCACTGCTGGTCTTTTGAGGCCAACCATTCATCAAGCAAAATTTTCACATATTCGTAAGAATGGAAGTGTTGTTCGGAAAGTCCGAGCTGCATCGATCGAAGCAAGTAGTAATCAGAAGAGTCCAAGTCTGGAGAATACGGCGGGTCGGGCAGAACTTGCCAATTAAAATTTTCCAAAGAGTTTTCTGCTAGGTTTGCAATATGTGGACGTACGCATCAGTTTTTTTCCATCATTTTCTTTTGTGCCGGTCAAGCAAAATTGCTGAAATGGCTTTTCGCCTTTCGAGGCATCTTTCTTTCAATTGATATGGAACCCATTTTCCTTCTCTTCGGATATTTCTCAGGGCTTTCAAACGTTTGGAGACAGTTGCACGATTAACTTTCAATGCTTTTATGAGCTGTTCTTGTGTTTGAGTCGAGATTTCATCTAATAATGCTTGCAATTCTGCACTTCTCTGGTCTTTGTTGTCGATGTCAAAATCACGAGTTTTGAAACGAGCAAATCAATGTTCGCAATTATTTGAGTTGGAGTGCGCTCACCATAATCTTCCATTAGCAATCGATGACTTTCAGCAGAGGTTTTCTTTTTTTGAAAAAAAATAAAATAATAATGTTATCAAACAGCCGCCAAATGGTCCATATCTGGCATAAAATTCTACACTTTCAAGGCGACAAAAAAAATTTGTTTAAACAATCAAAACCCATGACATACTGGATTTTATTGACATATGTTTACCCTCCAAAATAAATATGTAGTAGTTATGCCATCTGTCAGTCAAATTGACATTTCATATTCACACACCTATTAGATTACACCTTAAGTGCAAAAAATATCTCAATTGCATGCGGACTCGTAAGTTGAACCTATAATTTCACTATGCAAGGAGCACTGCTATATTGATAAATTCCACACAGCACGAGGTGACATAAAAACAGAACGGGTAATTGTAAATGATTTATTTAATAAAAAATTAATCCTAGATGCACCATCATGCGTTAAATATAAGGACAAAAATATTAATAACTCAATAGACATTGCGAAGGTCTTTAAAGATTTGTTTACCTGTGCTGCCACAAATCCGCTGTCTGGTGCAGGCTTCCATACAGTATCTCAAAACCGTTGTGTGGAAAATTGCATTAATGAGGAAGCAGGGCGAGCAAGAAATTTTCTCTTTGAACCAATTCCTTCATTTGATCTCCATTATGGAATAAAACAATTCAAACTCGGCTATAGTAAATGGGTTTTCAAATGTTTAAAAAAAAAATGCTTGGTACCTATATATAGTCGACCTTCTGTCTCATATCTTCAACATAAGCATCAACAATTTTCAAAAAATTTGATAGGAAATCTTTCTTGAAAAATACTCGCTCTTCAGTGAACATAGATATCGTCTTAGAGCAGGTAAGTCGACAGAAGATGCACAGTTAAATTTCTGCAGTCTGGATTAAAAAAATGACTCTCCATTGTCATTACTATGGCATTTGATACTGTGGACCACGAACTTCTTCCAACAAAATTAGAGAAATGTGGTTGAAGGGAGTTTATTCTTGATTGATTTGCGTCAGATTTTAAGGGTAGTTAACAAAGAAGAGTAAAGATGGGGGGTAATTTCAATCAGTGCCTTGATATTCAAAGTGATGTTCCGGAGGGTTCTGTACTGGACCGGCTTTTATTCCTTATATTTATTAACTCTATCTTCAGTCAAGATCTAAGAGGGACAAAAACTGGATTTGCTGATGATATAACTTACACGTATTCTTATAATTCGGTACTTGGCTCAATGGCGGATATAGGCTATGATTTGGAAGTTTTAAGACACTGGTTTTATATCCGCAAACTAGTCATCAGTAATAAAAACAAAATCATGTTTTTCAGACTGTCCACTTTCACTCTCTGAACTTCATCATGCAAAGTGCTGACTGTAAATGGAGCACTGTAACACATGACTTAAACGTGGACTGCTCTCTCAACTGTTTCGCTATTGAAATGAAAACATCTGTTGCTAGGACCATAGGTTATGTACCACTTAAGACAATTTTGCCCTCGAAAACTCATCGAGACTGTGTAATTAATTTAATTTTTATTTTAATTAATCTGAAAGAAACGACGTATGCAAAGATTCTTCCACTAAAACATCTTTATTTCTATAAGGTCTTAAAAATATTTTACTTGGGAAGAAGAAGAAGTTTGCTTAATCAGAACTCAACTGCCTATCAACTTCCGAATACTGAAAGATCTCTATTAGTCCCCGTCACATTTTTTTCGAATTTCTATACTTTTGTTGCGCCTAGGATATTTAATCGGTTACTTCTTGAAATAAGGAGTGAAAATAGAAAAATTTAGTTGTGGCTGTTTAACTTTGACTTCAACGAAATCAATAATCTGATAACAATCATTTCATAATAACGTATTGCAGATCTTCTAGACACCGATGCACGTTGTGAGTTGTTTAACTTAAGAAAGGATCACGGGATTTTAGTCGAATGTGGCTACTGGCATCGGAGAACTAATGTTGGAATATATATTAGAACATGATGAGACAAAATATACCCCTCGTCGGCCGGTATTTGAGGTTGTTAATTACTGGGCAATATTAAAGCCAACAAGAAGATCAACAGCTCCGTTCCAAACAGTGTAGATAGGTTTTCATTTCAAATTTTGGGAACATTTCAGCTCTATAAAATAAATGATTAATTTCGAGTTTTGGTATTTTACAGCGCTGTTGATACTCGTATTTAAGTGTATGCTGTGTATCCGATGATAGTTTGCGAATCACAATTTTTGAGTACGGGTCAACGGCCACAATGGAATTATTTCTGTCGATATTCTTAAGTTGGAACCTCAATTCGTCGAGTTATGTATTTTCAAGATACAGCCACCAATATACGGAAAAGTAATCGAAAATTAAAAAAAGTATCTCGTTTCAAAAGACTAGCAGAACTGTACGTTTTAATTAAAAAAAGCTGAAAATAAATAACCCAAAAATTGAATTGAAGCTAAATTAAATGTGGTGAAGAATAACCTACATCAATTAGGAAAACCTTCACATTTCGCAGCATAACCAACATCGAATTTGCGGTAGTTGCAAAGAAAGTTGTCACTTTGTGTACTCGAATACCGAAATTTCATAAGCTAAAAATGTATCAATGTTTCCATGAGAACGATTAGTCTGAAGGATTGGGAAGAAGAAAATTGTCCTCTTCGTTGGAACGGTCTGCAAATCATGTTTTTCATCTACTCGAATAGAGATTTGAAGAGTAGATTTGTGTGATGCTTTTCGTTGGTGTGAAACTAATTATATTTGTGACTAATTGTATTTATGATGAAATAAGCAGCGGCATTAACTTCACTACCTTGGAAAGATAGGATAAGGAAAGTGTTTACCTTATTCCATTTGGTTTTCGTGTATTGACATACTGAAACCATCTCTTAGTTCATCATTTTTTGACAAAAAAAAAACTTTGCTAATACTAATTTATTTATAGAGCGCTTCGCCAATTTTGCTGCCAAATAATTGAAACATTCTACACTTCAATTACTCTTTTGAACTCCAAATAACTTGCCAGAGTACTTGCGAAAGAAACTGTCTGGGATTCTGTCAATCGACTTTCTCGAAGGTTTTACGCAAGGAATTTGGTTTGCATTCTTACACTATTTAATTGCTGCAAGAACTGAAGCCATCATCGTATGCGTCGTGACTTCGCTAATTGGGCACTTGAACAGATGCAAGTCGATCCATTTTTTTACCGTAAAATTTTATTCAGTGATAAGGCTCATTTCTGTCTCATTGGGTTTGTTATTAAGCAAAATTGGAGAACTTGGGGGCAGGAAAATCTAAATATGGTCCATCAGCTACCGACGGACAGCGAAAAATGCTTTGTTTGGTGCCATTTATGGACGTAGTATCACAGTTAATAGCTCTCGGCACGGAGGTATAAATAACGATTTATTGTTTCCAAAAGGGTCTGAGTATAGTCTGGAGGACAGTTGCCTTCAACAGCATGGTTCCCTATGTCATACTGGCAATATATATTATCTCCAGAAAAGAACCTGCGGGCTCGCCTCCAAGATCATGTGATTTGACCTCGCACCTGTGGCGACGATACCCTCAAAGTTGACGTCAGTTCATAGGGTGAATTTACTTTGTTCAAATTGTATTAGTTTTATTCAGGACAGATAATATTATATAACAAATAAAAAATTTGATGATACTATCTTAAGTTTTATTGTGCTTTTAGCATCTTATTAACAAAAATACTAAAAATAATAAAAATAATGATATTTAATGTCAATTTTCAATTAACGTGTGCCAAAATTCAAAATGACACTAGACATATTGAATTCCATTTAAATATGTAGAAGTAATATGTTTACGTAAGGAAATAAAGGCGACATAAGTTTTAGCTGAATTAGGCTTTTCCAAATTGTTGAATATCAGTCTGATACAGTCGATGAAGAATCATCATCACTTTCAGTACTCGAAATGTCATGTATTGTAATTAGATCTAAAACTTCTTTCGGAAAGAATTCTAACTTTTTCTTCGGTAGTCGTCTATAACTTGTTATCACAGGATAAAACGTTATCTTATGGTCAGTAGTGGACATGCAAAACCATGGATACATTTGTGCAAAATAATAACCAGTATCAAGGGTAGACTTTCTAAAATGGTCGCCAGTTGACATTGCCACT
The DNA here is from genome assembly GCA_949129095.1 of Volucella bombylans. Classification (NCBI taxonomy): domain Eukaryota; kingdom Metazoa; phylum Arthropoda; class Insecta; order Diptera; family Syrphidae; genus Volucella; species Volucella bombylans. Next base: position 105,282,297 of record OX422143.1, on the reverse strand, counting down.
AAAATTATTTGCATTTTTTTTAATTAAGTTTCTATCCACTCCTATAATCCCAGATGGTATATCTGGGTTGTCTAAAAATCGTCCGGCAGTATTAGAGTCATTCGATTTTTCGAAACCAGGCTTTGGCGGGTCAACTATCAATTCCTGTTGTATGTGAGTTTTGTTTACGGCTAAAATTTCTTTATCCTGATTTCGCACTTGCCATTTTTATTTCCGGCCTTTTCCGCTATTGAAATTTATTTTGACTCTTTCATAAAATTTATTGTAATTCTATAATACAATAATACCTTGAGGAAGAAGGACGCAGATTTTGCAAACCACTTCTTTACTATAACTATTCCCCCACTGTAAACGGATAGTCACAATAAGCTTCCTGTGTCTTGAGCTACAATCAAAGCTCTCTTTTTAAAATTTAGCATAAGTTCCGTAACCGTTCAGCTTTCAATCTCTAAATGATTTCTTTTTCCACATCCATCAAACGACCAGCAGTGTGATTTAATAGAGCTTGAAGAGCAACTGTTTCAGAATCATCTACTTCTGCTTCAATCTTCTTTATTTGAATAGCAAGTTTCTGGATTTTTGGATCTTATTAAGTTGTACTGGTGTCTTGTTAGCTTGGCTTCCTCCATAGTCGAAAGGTCTTTTTCCCCAGACATCTCCACACTGCGATTCTCTGTGAATATCTAGTATGCTTCCATGTACTTAGATGCACTTTAAGTGAACTTAAAACCTCTTCTAATAATTTAATGCAGCTACCTGACAAGAAGCTCGCAGATTAATTTTTCTTGCATGCCCTAGTTCCTAGTGAAATACATTTTCTAAGTTTTTTTCCGTTTACTTCGGAATTGCTTTCTGCAAATTTTATTTCTGACCGACCTGGCTGGGAAAATTCCGTGCTTTATAAAACTAATTGAAGTCTCCAGCCATTCTTTGTTCTTCATAAGAGATCTGTCCTTTTTACGGTCAGCTTTAATCCATTTTTTCTTTAAACCAAAAAGAGAATTGCAAATTTCGGTGATATACTCGTACATAGTTCCCTCAACCCCTCCCTAGGGAAATTTTTGCGCTTTGCAATATGATCATTCAAAAAGGTAAATTGGTATTTCAACATTGTGCTAGTTCCCCGAATTTCCTATTAAATAAGTCATTTGAACCCGATCGTTTAAAAACAAATTTAAATAATAAAATAAAATAATAATAAAATAATGCATGTTCAAGTTAATTTTTTCTTAAGGGCTCTTAGACGAATTGACGTACATATGATTAAAAGGAGTACGTACTCCCATTTTGTCTTCCAATTGAAAGTACAACAAGTTTGCTAAATTACTGCGTACAAATCTTGATGTGCAAGCGTGTCCAAATATACTTTAAATTTAAGGATTTAAACATATATTCGAATTTCTTCGCATATTGAATTGCATATAACAAAGATACAATTTAAACAATAAAAAAATAACTAAAATTATATATATTGTACCTACATGAAGGTACTGAATCCATGATAAAAAAAAAGTTATAAAAAAATTATTTTTTAAGCAAAGATTACGCAGCAAACATCACAAGTTAATGCACATTTGCAAACAAGTCGCAAAGCACTCCCTCACTGCAATGGTAAGAGCAAGTGGCATATATGTTGGAATTGAAGGTTTAAGGAAATAGTGCGCTGTTATATCATGCAAACCGATAACAATAATTGAGAATCTTAACTGTGATTTTCCAGAACCACCGTTCCCTGTGTGCGTCGCTATGGGGGTATTATAAGTCGTTGGGCTGTGTGGAGAACCCAATAACATTGAGCGCAGCATACGTGAGATTCGTTTTAAATTCTATTTATTAAATCCGTGTTAAAGAGGTCGAAAATTGGAGCTCCATATGGCCGTGATGGCCATATGCCCGAATTAATTTTTCATCATTAATGTCATAGAATAATCTATCGTGTAATCACTTTGTATGTGTTTTATAGGTAATAAGGAAGTGCCTTTATTCAATTGCCACCCTTTATGAGGTTAACATATTGAAGGCAGTTTATATAGACCAAGTTAAATGAAGCATCTACCCTCGGCCACTTTAATAGTACGGCAATTTAAATGCATCATAAACGTCCATTTAGTATGGCTATATCCAAAGGCTATTCATTGGCTATATCGAATTACACGTTACTGAAATCATGAACAGTTTCAATTCCGATTCGAAAGAAGACGACCATAGCATATAGCAATTAACATCCATAACATTACCATAGTTATGGGTAATATTCAACCAATTTAGCGTAAACTATTCCTTACACATAAAGCAACAGGATATATAGACTGTTAGGTGTTTGACAGGTGAGAAAATTAATTTCCTGTGATTTCCTGATGTCAGGGAAGCTGTCTTTCTGCTTCCCGTCCTTTGACGGATTTGTGTTGTGCTTCAGTTAAATTGAGTTGAATTTCAAAGGTACCAGTATCTAAAATCTCTTTGTGTGACAACCATGCAATGCTGACTTTTGCTTTACGACTTGACGGCTGGTATGAATCGTTTTTATTTCCTGGAGGAATACAGAAATAATTTTTTACTTTTATGTTGTACTTACAAGTCAAACCATGTCCATTCTGACATGAAAAATCCTAAAAAGGAGTGGAAAGTCATAAATAACATCATGAATAGAAATATCCCAGCAAATATTTCGCTTAGTAACGAAGGTAATGGTATTGATGGCCCTATTTGAGTCGCAAATGTATTCAACGACTTTTTTTTACCTCTGTTGGTCAACTGTCATCCTCTACCGTTTGCGATAATTTTTTAAGTCAGTGTCAAAGCATAGTTCTTGTCGAGTGTTTGCCTTCCAGCAAGAACAAAAAGATTGTTATCTGAAAGTTCTCCGAAAAATTTCATTACAACTCTTCATGGAAGCTATTATTACTTCTGTCAGAGGATGTAACCTGCATTGCTTTGTCAACTTAGTCGATGATCAAATTGATATACGAGTACTAAACCTAAAAATCTTGCGTGTCTGTAATGAAAACTTCCTCTGAATAAAAATAAAGTGACAATAACTTTGGAAGAATTGATTATGTTAAAAGGTCAGATTCATTTCATGGAGTGGAATTTATGGTCCGAAACGTATTCCTAACTAAATCGATTCATCGATTTACATCTAAAAATAACAACCGTTCTTCCACTTTTATAAAATAAAAGCAGAAAAAACATTCACCAGGAAAAGGAGAAAAGGGAACATCATCTATTTTTGATATTGTAGGTAGTCAGTCCACCTCGTTTGATCCCGATTCGGATGTTGAAAATACGATAATTTTAGCATTCTGACATGTACGGAGGTGGGTTTTTGAAATGCAGGACAATGATGGTATAAGGACATAAGAACTCATTAATCCATCGATCGTCCTCGAAACTACCGGAGCGAAAATGTTAATCTTAAAAAAAAAAAAACAAATTGTGTGTATTCGTTGCCCTCATTGAACGTGATGTCATCAGCATGAGCAATCTTAAGAAAAAGCACGATGCAATTTTTTAAATTTTTTGCTTGATGGGACTTCAAAAAACAACACCCCAAGCAAGGTCGCACAATACCACAAATGCTTGGTCACGGCTCAATGAATTGTAATATTAAAACATTTTGTTTTGCCTGTTCTGTTTCTCACATAAATGCCGATTGGAAGCCATCTACGGCAATGAAGTGTACCTCAAAAGAAGAAAGCAAATCTCACAGGGGAATCTTCACAGGGTTCCATAAGCCGTTTCTGGGCAAATAAAAGTCAGCATGCAAATCCGTTTGCAATATTGATCAAAGTTGGTAGCCTATCTGCTACATCTGTCATAAATTAATTAACCATAAAAATATGTAACACGTAAAATTTAATATAACGATGTATATTTCTCACACGAATCTGCATTGCCACTGAGCCGCTCGTAGGGCGGGCTCAATTTGCGGATCTAACAAGCATTCTATTGTACCCTATTATGGATCAGCGCGTTAGTGAAGCCAAAAGTTTTCTGTTGTTTTTAATCGAATTATTTTTCTTTCAACCTTTTCTAGGGTTGGAACTTGACGCGGACTGGAATTACCGGCGAAATTCTTTGAATAAAGCAAAACTAACTTCTTATTAAATCACGTTGTGTTATTCCGCTGACATTCTTAACATTTTTATTTGCATCTCTGTCATTTTTCCTTTTTATGTTAAGGAAGGCTGAACGAACCGCGGTCGTGTAAAACAAACACTTAAGTTTAAGCAGCATTTTTCTGTCACAGTTTCCGCACCATTCTTTCTGAATGCGGTATACTTTACTTTAATAATAGTCATTGGCGATTTTAGTGCTAATTTGCTTCGAGCTGTCTCGCATGCCTTTCAAATGAAGGACTCAGTATCATTAGTAGGACTTTCTCATACACACCTTAAATTCAACATGTTTCAGTCCTGGTAGCCAACCTAGTCTTTTTGACCAGGCTAGTGTCTCTGTTCTTCTCTTTGACCAATTACCTTTCGTGTCCATATCGGAAGATTAAATATTTTATATACGTACAATACTCGTTTTCCACACTTTGTTATCCCACATAAATTTTCTTTCATCAGATGTCAGATGTGGCCAAATTAATTAAGAATCCTAATAAACTTTACAAGAAATGGAGGTTCAAACCAACTGACGATCGATGGGTTGCATACAAAGCGACTATTACTCTTCCAAATTAAATGCATACATATGTACCTTCCGCCGAAAAAACTGAGAACTAATTTACGACAAATTGGCATCTCCACCTGTGACAATAACGATACCTGTAGCGTTAAACCTAGCCAAATAAATGACTATTTTCTTAGAGCAGAACCTATTAGAGTGAATTTTTATACCCTCTTGTCTTGTGATAATAGTCACTCCGGATCGGATTTTTTGGTCATCTCAGAAGGAGAGATTGCTAAATGTGTAACTAAAATCAAATTAAAATCTATGAGTGAGAATGGAATCCCGGTCCGAATTATCAAACTAATTTCACTAGTTGTTTGTAATCACCTGACACATGTCATAAGTTCTTGTATCGCTAGCCTAACTTTTCTCAGTGAAGATTGCCAAAGTTCTTCCTATTGCGAAAAAGGGAGATCTAATTTCCCCAGCCAATTGTCAAAGGTTCTTGACAAACTTCAAAACTTCAGACTACTTGAAAATATTAAAATCGATTTTGATTCAGGAAATATTCGAAACTTGTGGTCAATATAATGAGCAGTTTCCTATCTTATTGGTTTCAAAAGTTAGTAAATGTGTGGTGACTATCACTCGGCTCTTAAGCCCTCTGATCAAGGCGTACCAAAGGGATCAGTATTTGGTCCAATTTTGTTCTGCAAATTTATTAATGGCTTGCCATCAATATGGAAGCTCTTGAGTTCTTACCAGATTTTATTTTTGTTACGAAGATACGGATATATGTTTGCGAAAGAAATAATTACTCTATCCCGGGTTGTAATTTTTGTCCATACCCAAAGGAAAATCATCCTGCAGGTGTTTTTGTGCGCGGCTTGTTGGAATTTGGTATTATTTCATTAAGGTGCTTGGAGTCTTAAGCTTTCTTGCAAATTTGAATATACAGTGAAATAGAAAGTTTTATTCGTATTTTTTAGATTGCATACCTATGATATTAAATTTTTTCTGGAAGAATTTTCCAGCCATATGATTAATGACAAGGGGCCAATATTTTACCTTCAGGTACATGCCTTGATCACGTTTTTTGATGTTTTCGAACGCCTTTTTTTCAGTGTGAGGGTGCAAATTTTAATTTAAACATCACTGATCACTGCATGACTGCGATATTATTAAATAACATAATAAATTACAATTTACCTACAATTCATCCAATAAAAAGTACGATAAATTATGACCAACTAAATAATGCCCTTCTTTCTGAAGACTGGTCCGATGTCTTCTCAGAAGATAATGTCAATATAGCTTTTGAAATGTTTCGAAAAATGTTAAATGTTGATTATATAATTCCTATAACATAAATCAGAATTACAGTTAAAACCTTGGATAAGCAGATCCTTATTTAAGAAAATCCAATTGAAAAATAAACTAGGGAACAAATGTTGTATCCAGCCTCTCAACGCAAGTTTGATAAATCGCTTTAAAAAAATTTGTAAACATTTGAATAAAGAAGTAAACCTGTGCCGTAACAATTACTATCACACTCAAAAATAACGCTCTTTAGGTAACCGAAATTTCCATTTCGCTTAGAATGTAATGGTATTGATGGCCCTATTTCAGTCGCAAATGTATTCAATAATTTTTTTTTACCTCTGTTGGTCAATTGTCATTCTCTAGCGTTTGTGATAATTTTTTAAGTCACTGTCAAATCATAGCTGTATTTGCCTTCCAGCAACAGTTTCTTTTTAGAAGATATAGCAGGTCATGAAATTTTTGGTCTCATCAACTTGTTGCATAACTCCTATTCATGCGGAAATGATGGCATTTCAAAGATTTAAAAGATTGCTGTTATTAATACTGATACTTTAGCTTATCTATTTATGTAATAGTAACAATAATTACAGACCAATTTCTCTATTTATCTTTCTTCTCCAAAGTTTTTGAGATATCCATTAAAAATAGAATACTAAAATACCTTAATAAAATTACATTTTTTATTCTGCAGCATTTCGGTTTTGGGTGGGTCTATCTACAGAAGGTGCCTTTCAGTGTTTTCTTCTATTATTAAAAAAAGGTCCAGATAAAAAGAGATGTTGTGCTAGTCATTTTGTTGACATTGTAAAATAAAAGCGTTCGTTATGGTATATCCCGCCATTCTTTTAAACACATTGCACTGGCTTTGGAGGTTTTATGATTGTGTGGTTTGCTTCATATCTCAAAGACAGAATACAAAGAGTTAAAATTGAACAATGAGTTAGTTACACGAAAGGATAAGTATTAGGTGCGCAACTAAGTTGTCGCTGTTTTTTTCTGTTTTTTTTTTTTTGTGAAAAAATGGTTACAAATGAATAATTCAAGGTATTGCCCATCGCTAGCTGCAACGTTTTCCCATCTTTCTGGCAGAGCTCATATACTGTTATGGTAAAAGTGTTCATCTTTTCAATCCATGGACGAATCAAGCCATTCTTTGATGCCTTCATATAAGCGGAACTGCTGATCAGTCAGACCATGTGCCATCGAACGGAACAAGTAATAATCAGTCGGCGCAATATCTTGGGAGTATGGCGGGTGGGGTGGGACTTCCCATTTGAGCGTTTCCAGGTAGGTTTTAATGAGTTTTTCAATGTGGGGCCGAGCGTTGTCATGCTGTAGAATCACTTTTTCGTGCCTCTGCTCGTATTGTGGCCGTTTTTCGCGCAGTACTCGCCTCAATCGCATCAATTGAAGTCGATACCGATCCCCAGTGATGGTTTCGTTGCGTTTCAACAGTTCGTAATAAATAACACTAACTTCGTCTCCCCAAACACACAGCGTCTTCGCAGCATGAATATTCGGCTGAGCCGACGACGTAGGAGCAGTCCCCATGACTTCTTTTTCGAGCAATGTCTCCAAATCAGCGTCTTCGAAAGATGTTGGCCTTCCTTCACGCGGACGGTTGTCGACATCGAAATCACCGTCTTTGAAGCGACGGAAAAAATCACGGCACGTTGTTTCACTTAGAGCAGCAGCTCCGTAAACTTTTTGGAGCTCTCGATGCGCTTCAGTCCCCATTTTCTTCAAATGAAAGAAGAAAATCAGCACTTCCCGCAAATGACGATTATTTGGCACAAAATCAGATATTTTCACAGAACCAAAAGTATATGACGACAAACCAAAATCACTAAGGTGTCAATACGGTTTGTTTACCATATGTCTAAGGTTGGTTTATGACGTTTTGGATATATCAAAATCGAGCAGCACTTACTGCTGGAGCCATACTGTTTCTTATATACATAAACTCTATATTTTTCCAATCGTTTAAAGGAAAAATCACGGCTTTTGCCGATGATTTACGCATTGCATACGCCTATACCTGTTCTAACCTCCTTAACTTAATTGCTAATATAAATAACGATAACTGCATCTTAAGAACTTGGTTTTCCCACCACAAATTAGTTGTACTCGTAAGTAGTAAAACTAAACTAATGTCTTATAATTTCAGAATATTGGAACCTCCGAATGTGAGTATCTATTTCCATTCATCTGACTGCTCAAGGTACTGTCTCTGTTCCATGTTCTGCGGAAGAGTTCTGGAACAATCGGCTTTTTCCTACACCATTATCCAAATAACGATTCACCAAGTATGGTAATGCGAAGGAAATGAAGTTTATTCTCTATAAAAATTAAGTTTTTGTTAAACAATTCATATTCAAATATACGACTTACTTTTTGTAGTGAACGCTCCAAGATTCCAAATGCAAATGGCCGCTTTGTACTTCGTGTGGAATATTCTTTCATCAATTTTCGCGCCCATTTTTGACGTTTGAAAGGAAATTCAGTCTCAGTGTCAGATTGTGTAATTGCACTTTATTGAAAATTAAAAAAGTCAAAGAATTCAAATATCTTGGTGTTAATATTGATCAAAATATAAGTTGGCTGCTTACCTTTCGGAAAAAAATTTAGACCTTACATTCGATATTTTTATAATTTGAACAGTCTTTTAGATAATAATAGCTTAAAAACTGTCTTCTTCGCTCTTTTTCACTCAAGATTAGAATATGGATTTAGTTATTGGCGGGAGCCCACCTGTCAAAGCTACAGCCACTTATTATATTACAAAAGTGCGCTGTCAGAAAATCATGTCATGCTAATCGCATAGGTAAATCTATGTCTTTATTTGAAAGGTTTTAGTATTATTACCGCTATTTTAAAATTTCGAATGCTTTCTTTTTAAAAGGTGGTTATTTGCAGAGTCCAATATCTGATACACGTAATTAGCGTAGCATTGACCGGATATTGATTAGAATTCCTTCTTTCTACACAACTCATTACAGAAACTTTTACTCTATTGTTTCGTGCAAGCTCCTTAGTAACTTTCCTGAAAATATTCGTCGTTTAACCCATTAAAGACCAAACACCTTTACAAAAGAGATAATTGAACAAAACTTTATGATTCTGTTTAATAAGTGTTATATTTGACCAAAAATAACAGTTTAAAAAAAAAATTATATCATGGTTAATTTTTATAAGGGTGTACTCAAGTGAGTACACTGGCCAGATATGTGCATTTCTAAACGTTGTTATGATAGTTTTTGAAACATTCTTTTTCAATGCAGAATACAGTTTGGCATTTCCCACAAATCCATCTAATCTGCTGTGACACAATTTGCATCACAACTGATTTTTAACTTTTTACTGTTCGGTTCTTTGGTTGCTGATGGTGAGCGTAAATAAGTCCGTGCTACTGTCCTGACAAATGAGAGAAGATTGGAGTTTTTATCGGTTCGTAAATAATGCAGCCGCCAAGCATTACCCATCATTGAATTTATCATATGTGTAAGAATTGGCCATCACCATTTTTTTTCCTTTATTTTTATCCGGTAATTGTTCACAAATTAATTATGAAGATCGACATCGCCCATGCCCTTATGGTATGAGACCAAAGTTTTTAGCTGAGGAATCAATACGTTTTCTTTTGCTGTGGTTGACCATCTCTTAACTTTTCCTAACTGCTCCAAAGGATCGTAATTTGTTGCGACTGTAACAACTGCATTGTCTTTCCATTGGGCAAAAAAGATGTTGTTGTTCTTACCAAATTTTTGACATATATACCCATGTTTTGCTTTCATAACCGTCTTCAAGGATTTGAGTGGACATTTTTTTGTTCTATTGTCCCGAACGGTACCTATTGCATGAAATACTTTCCTTCTCAATTTCGACAACAGGGCATGGCTTGTGAAATAATTATCAAAAAATACGTTGTGATGACTTGGCGTATTTATCACTTCAAGTAAATCGAGTACTACACGAGATAAAAGTGGTAAATATTTGTTCGTTTGACTTACGTTCTTGGCACCACAATATACATAAAAATTGTAGCAATAACCATCGTCATTGAAGAGCAGCCACTCCTTATAGCCAACACGAACCGGTTTTCCACGTATGAATTGTTTTGCAGAATGATGGCCAAAGTATTTTATCATGGCTTCGTCTATTGACAGGTTTTCATGAAATAAGCCCCATTTTTGATAGTTATGACAAATCATTTTCATTAACGGCCGAACTTTTGCAATTTTATCGGTTTTGTCAATCGTTGAATTGTTTGCCAAATGAATAAAGCGTTTGATTTCCTTGAATCGATTGCGGGACATGGTGTTTGCTACTAACGGAATTCTTGTGTCTGCATCGAGATACCAGTACAAAAATTCTTGGAGTAAGGAATGGTATCCGGAAAATAGCAAAATTCCAACAAACGTCTTTTGTGAATATGAATGAGTGACAGTTTTGGTCGAGAGCATATTTCTTGCTTTGCTCCACAATTAATTTCATAATATCAACGTCAAAAAAGTGTTGAAAAATTTGAACTTCGTCATTCAAAACCAACTGTTCATTTATTTTTTTTTTAATTTTCCACGTATTCGAATGTGTTTGTCATATCCGTGACCATTTAGGAGCACGATTATGAGGCTCACCTTCTTTTCTTAGACGAGCAATTGGAATGTCGTCATCACTTTCAAACCCATCGCTTACCCAAAATTCTACTGCTCTTGGGATGTCAAAAGGAATGTTTGAATTAAGCAAATCATCCTCGCATAAATCCTCTTCATCCGTTTGAACATCAACATCCGGTGGAATTATTATTATTTTCCGTTCATTTCCACTATTTGGCATATCATCAAAGGCTATAAACAGACTAGGATAGCGCTTTCCATAAAACTCTTGCAAGTTATGGTTTGAGAAGCCATATATATAATAAGTATACTCGAATAAGTACACCACTTTTGTTTTCAATTTACCACGACCACGGAAATATTTTAATGTGAAACCTATTTAGAATCTTGTTTTTATATAAAAAAAACTTACAACACAGAATTCTTTATTATTTTGTTGGTCAAAATTCTAAACTTTTATCAACCTTTTTCTTGTAGAAAGACACAAAACAGTGTAAAAAAAAAAATACCGGTTACAAAATTTAACGCAAATACTTCAAGTAGCAAATTCAAGAAAATGAATCAAAATCACAAAACACATCATTATGTTTGCTTTCAAATTGAAAGAAATAAAATCCAAAGCCTACTTTTTGAAAAATACTAATTTCAAAAATTCTGTACTCGTACTCAGTTGAGTGGCAGATAATGGGTTAAGAAATACGTCTGTATTTTTAGAAAATGCAAAAGCCTGGTTTCGTGATTATTTTATTTAAGATTATTATATTTTTGATATGAAATATTGTTCACCCCACATAATAATGTAAATAATAATTCTTGAAGTGAAATTAAAAAAATTTTGTGAAGAATTGTCACTACCTATTTTTAGGTATTAGTTATAATTTTAGTAATTGATTTTGTTGATCTAAGAATTATGATTTCATTATAAATAATAAAATAAATAAATATGTAAATATATACGTAGTTCAGTTCATCTTGACACAAATGATGTTCAGATTTATGCATTAAAACCTTTCCTTAGATTTAACGTGCTAGCTCTTCTTTTAAACGAGGACCTGGCCAGTTACAAACGGCTTATTAGTTATTACTTAACTCGATAAAATAGAGATTTCGATCTTCAATAGAAAAGAAAATCTTAATCTTCTACCTGATTTGTGACTTGCAGATAGGAAAATATGTCTTGCTTACAAAAGTATTTCTTGGCTACGCTATAAATACCCAATTAACCGCGTACATCCATACCAACACAAAATTGTTGTTTGAATCTACATATTATATGCCACTGCAAACACGTTATAAAACAATTTAGGTTGTATCTTTGGTTCTACAGCTAATAACATATTCAGAGATAGTTTACAGCTCACCTGATCATGTACCTCAAATAAAATTTCAAGTTGTATGCAATGATGAGGGACGCTACATTCATGGCTTTCGTAGATAAGACTATATTTCCTTCTACAAACATAGGTTGCTTAGTTTAATGCTGAAATAATTTTTAGATTTAAGGAATTGTATACTCTTACATAGAATAATTTCTAAGCAATGTCCATCATATCTGTTCCAAAAATTATTTTTCATGCGGTCTACCAGAACGTTAATCCTTATCCCATGTCGTTATAGATATTTCCATAGATACTTCTATTTATCTCCTCCCTCTTACCAGCTTTATTTTTCTTTTTTCTTTCCATCTTCATCAATCTTCTTTTTTCTGATGAAAATCCCTCTAAAGATTTAAAATATTTACTACATATAATCATCGCTTTTGCTTAACTTGAATTGTATTTTTAACCTCATTTGGATATATATCTTACAATTATGTTAAATATAAGTACCAAAAGATGCAATGCTAACGTGCATAACATACATACGTAGCAATAAACTAAACAAATGAATGTTTAACTACTGAACGAATGGTACTACGTCAAAATTCTTCATTAATTAACGCGTTAACGTAATCTTTCCATTCATCGCGAATATTTTTGTTCTTCGTTAGCAGGTATTCCTACTCATCTCTAATATGTATATTTCGGCGGTTAAATGAGTTTTTTCTTTTTTTTTGACAGCAATCGATATTTTGATGTAGCACGATACTATTTTTGCACGTGTTCTGGATACAGCCTTTTTCGAAGTTGTTGAACATATCTCGCCCGTAGTTTTTTCTTTTGTTTTATTGCGATTTGGTGTCGTTCTAGCTAGTTCAGTACCCAGAGCTGGACTGTTTCCTTGTTTCAGTTGTGCCAGTTCATTTTACCGGCTGATGACGAGTTTCTGGCTCCGAAACAGTTTCCTCCATTGCAGTCGATACCACAACATTTCTGTTTAGATCTGCACCATTTCAGAGCAACTCGTATGGGCTGTAGTTCATATGGTAGTCTATCCACTCACTGTAACCTCTCTGTTTTTCATCTATCCGACTTATCGTACATAGCACTCGGTATTCATCGAGAAATCCAACTACCTTCGCGTTGGGGAATTTGGTATTAAAAAAGTCTTTGGTCTTCCTTCGATGAGGTTTATTCCAAGACTAAAGACTAAATTAACAATAGTGAAAAGTGTATCTACTCTATTAGTGTATTTATAGGACTAATTATGTAAATACAATGTGAGTAAGTTAGTGTAATTGTAAAATAAGTAGGGTTGAATTGCCAATACAGTATTTTCACCACACCCAATCAATTCAATATTACTTTAAGTTAGCATTTCAACAAACTTTACATGATTTAGTTTTTTTAAGGTTTTTGGTTAAGACGATGGGATTGCTTCTTCCGCGGAAAACCGGACGTGTAGTAATAAATACTTGTAAAATTCAAGGAACCCATTGTTTCTGTAATTTGGGCATCGATCACATTTTTTCAATTGAGTACCCGGATCAAGGGAAGTGCTTACTTTTCTATAATATATTTACCCATTGAGAGATCATGTAAACTACACTTTATGAGCTGTTGTTGAGACATCTTAAGATATCCTCTTTCAAACTCTATTCCGAGAAAATATTTAAGTGGTCCCTTATCAACTGTTTCAAATTAGGATTACATTTCTGTTTTAATAGCATGCATATCATGCATATTTTTACATGCAATTAATATGTCATCGACATATGTATACGACGATAATATTTAACCTCCCATTTTCGTTAGTTGTGTAAACACAACTATTATTGGCACAACGAACGAAACCAATATTTTTTAGAGTGCATTCGAATTTTATATTTCATTGCCTTCCCGATTGTTTAACCCGGTACTTGGCCTTCCGTAATTTTCAAACCTTGCTCGGACTTGCTTCGTCCTTAAAACTTTTCGACTGCTCCATAAAAATAACTTCATCCAAATCACCATTCAACTATGCAGACGTGACATCAATGTGATGTAATAACAAGCCAAACTCTACGCCAATGCAACTATGTACTAATCGAAACGTAGAATATCTAGCCACCGGAAAAAGCATTTCAGAAAAATCAACACCATATTTCTGGTCACAACTTTTAGCCATATATTGTTCAGCGCACCCTTCCTTATTCCACTTTAAATTGAATACCCACATTGCTTTAATTGCGCGCCCTATTTGTTGGTAAATCAACAAGCTCCCAAATTTTGTTTTGATTCAGCGAATTAAATTCTTCCTGCGTAGGTTGTTTCCATTTGTGGGCATCATTACGCTGAAGAGCTTCATTAATAGAACGCTGATTTGACTCTTCACTTGCATTTATGTAATGTAAAGTCTTTTGTGTGGGGTTCTTTGGGCTATCATAGTTCGTATTACGAATTCTTCCACTTCTTAAAATTCTAGGACTTACTTGAATAATGTTCCCGTCTTTTTTCTTTTTCCTCGGTTTTGTCTGCGCCACCATCCTCGCCGAAACCATCATTACCTCCTATTTGAGCGCCATCATCCGAATCAAAACCTGCATCAGAGCCTAGGGCACCTTCGAATACGCTTTCAACATCAGCTTCTTGTTTTAAATCTGTGACAATTTCAACTGGAGACGATTGTGGTAGTAAGTAATCGGAATCTGTAATCGTGGAACTGTTACATACTCGTAGTTTCGATGAACCTGACTTCTCTAACTGATGTATATTTTACTAGATAATCAATCAATCACATGTACTCCCTTTGCTTACAGCTTAGAATTACCTGGTCGTTAATTAAGCATTACTGCTTTACTTCAAAATATTTTGAGGTGAGTCACAGATGGTTTGAACCCATACCAAACATAAAATGGTGTCTCTCCTTGCAGTGTACGACTAGGAGAACGATTTCTTCAGTAAACTGCCGTATTGACTGCTTCTCCCCCAAACACTATCAAGCAATGTCGATGTGATCAGCATGCATCTGAACATCTCCAAAATTGTCCGGTTTGTCTGCTCTGCGACACCCTTTTGTTGAGGTGTATACGGCGAGGTTAACTGGTGCCGATGATCATCTAGAAACTTCTTAAATGGATAATTTAAAAATTCGGTGCCATTATCACTCCTTAAGATCCTCATTTTCTTAGATGTCCGCTTTTCTACCATTGACTGGAAGATTTTCAACTTTTCAAGTGCTTCGCTTTTTGCCTTTAAAAAATAAACAAACTTTTTTCTGAAATGATCATCAATAAAAAGTAAAAAATATTTCGCCCCTCTGATGGATGTTTTTCTCATTGGACCACAGATGTCAATATGTTTTAAATCTTAAATAGCGCTGCTTTTACTATTTTCACTGACATACGGCAATGAACAAATCTTGCCTTTTAGGCAAACTTCACACTGGATTTGGATATTATTTTGTCCGGACTTCAGGCCCCTTACCAAATGATTTTTTATCATATGGCTGAAACTTTTACAGTTGACATGTCCATACCTGTCGTGCCATACACTAAAATTGGCACTATCATTTGAGCTACTCGTAAGCGCATTAACTTCGGTCTTCTTCAAATACGCAAATGTACATATTTCCGACCTTTTTGCAGTCATCAGTTTATTACCGCGTGGATGTAATATTTTTGCATCGTTTTGTCCAAAAATCACTCTATTTTTGTTTTGTGCAGCTTTTCCGATCGACAAAAAATTCATATTTGTTTCTGGCACATAGAGAACATCTTTCAACGTATCGCATCCATACTTTGTTTTTAATATAACCTTTTCAATGCCCGCCGATGCGAATATGCGAATTACTAGCCAGCGCCATATTTTCGACATGTGGTCTGATATTAGAGAACAGGGTTTTCTCACAGCACAATAAGCTTGCTGATCCACTATTAAAAACCCAAGTGTTGCGTGCCAATGTGGTAATGCACGCTGAATTTACTATCGGGAATGTTTTGTTTTTGCGTCTTTCTCTGCAATTAGCTGCTAAATGTGCACGATGATTACAAATGTAACAGATTCCTTTGAATGTATATTGCCGATCATTCCTACTTCGTTGAACACGTTGTTGATTCTGCTGCGGAGAGTGCTGTCATTGAATCTGCTTTTGCTTTCGATTGTGTATGGAAATTACTTGTTCTGGTACACTGCCATTTAAGTCGTTTTCCTCTTCGGGAAGCTCCAATTTCAAAGCCTCGCTCGTGGGTAAATCATCGCGGGTCTCTATTGCGAAGAAGACCAGAGAGCAAGATTATGGAAAGAAGTTCACCTTGTAGATCTATACTTAGCTCTTTTAATTTTTCGGCTAGGTCGAATTTTCTGGCACTTTAAGTTGAAGAAGTAGCTTGAATAAAGTTAGTTTTCGTGCTGGCCATTTCGGCTGATGAACGTTTTCTAAGATTTTCCATGCTTCTGCTGATGACTTACAGTTTTTAATATAATTGAGCTGCGATGGTTTAACATACAGCCGAGTAGTCGCAAGGGCCTTTTCATCTTTGCTCTCCCACGCGGTACGGTCTTGTCCACTTTAGGGTTTTACTTTTATTCAATTTACGTATGCCCATAAATCGCTATGGAACATAACACTCCTGATTCGGACCCTCCACGAATCAAAATTTCTCTCGTACAATCTTTCAATTTGATATAACGATGAAGCCATTTTTAACATTTCCAGAAATTCTTTGGGCCCATACATATATAACCTTTGTAGGGGAGTCTTACTTCGATGTGGTTTATTTCAAGACAGAAGACTAAATTAACAAAAATTAAAAGTGTATGTATCTACTGTATTAGTGTATGTGAATTCAATAGGACTAATTATGTAAATACAATGTGAGTAAGCTAGTGTAATTGTAAGTAGAGTTGAATTGCCAATGCAGTATTTTCAACACTTCGATTATTTTATGAAGAATTCCTCTAACCTACTTTCGGAAACCATCAACTTAACTCATACCATCTTCCAATACTCTAATAATTACTCCTTCAACGGATAATTTAGTTGGAAAGCACAAATGCAATACTACATTTCATATCTCAAACAATTTGGATATGCCGAAGATTTCATTGCAAATGCTCTTTACAGTGTGTGCTTACAGCTATAATTTTGGCTTATATACTAGGCTTTAGTTGAATCCTATGAACAGCAATTCATGTTTTATGTTTTATTTTTCATTTCAACTTTACGTACCACAATATTCCCCTCAGTAATTCAAGACTAATTTAACTTAATATCTTATGACTGATGAGAATGCAAAAGTAAAATTGAATGAATTTTCGTATTTGTTTCTATTTCCTAAATTATAGTGACCAGGTATTTGCCAAGCCAATTCTTGTTGGCTTTTTTGACACAATATTATCATTTTCTCGATGAGAAATTAAATTAGATTTTGCGTTATTTTGCTATTTTCGCTATTCCTTCTGTTAAAACCGTTAAAAACTGTGAAGTATAGCTTTTGTCGTTTTTATAATTTAATTCATTAATGAAAATCATTTGATTAACATGAGGTTTCCAATTTACATTATTTTTACTACGTACTTTAATTAATAAGAAACAGTGAACTATGATTTTAAATATAATGGCCTTTACCCACGAAGCTTTTCCCATTACTACTCGCACATCGTTTATTTTACAGTGCCTCCTATTTGTACCTTTGTAATTAGCATTTTGTTGTTGTCTATTTTGCATGTTTTTCACTTTTGTGCGGAATTTTATTTGTGGAAATAGTTTTATTGAATGGACTAATTAAATTTAAACTATTTCTTATATTTTTGCCGAAATTTAATTCTGAAGAAGCACGGTCAGTGGTATTGTGAATATATTTCCTGTAGTCGATTAAGAATTCTTGTACGTGATGATCAAGATCGTCACTTGGGTTTTTTTAATGTAGTGCTTTCTTAACTTACTATTTTCGCACTATTTTTTGTCCTGCCCATTCGTTGCGGGATGCCCAACTAGAGTAGTGAATGTGTTTCACACCATTTTTATCCGTAAATTCCTTAAAGTACGGCCATTGTCGTAGACCAAAATTGTTGATATACCAGATTTGCTAAAAATGTTGCTGAAGTACTACTTTCGTGTAAATGCTTGTTACTCGTATATCTATGAATATGTATGCATTAGATCCATTTGCTGAAATCATCGACAGTGACCAACTTATCAAATGCGATTTTTCCGGATTGTCTCTTTATAAGGCGCATGATTCACAATTATATTTTCCAAATCTTTATCGAAATCAACAGTAACCTCTAGCCAAACTTTTCATCTTTACGATATCCAAATGTGATCTATGCAATTCTACAGGGTGACCAGATAGGAATGATAGTTTTTCCAATTGTTATGTTTCAGCAGCTGTCAAAGCTACCAAGGATATCCATATATTAAAATTATAAAAATATTATCGAAATTCTGGCTCAGTTGTAAATACGCAACGTAAGTTTCGTCGTGAGGTCGGCCGTCATTATGGCTTCAGTGTGCAGGCAATTCGTCGCGCCGTGGAAAAGTTGGAGCGTGCGTACACTATTAGGTCGCAAAATAGACAGAGATTGATGCGAAATGTAAAAAACAAAGCTGCCGTAGCGGTCAGTATCGAAGAAGACTCAGAAATGTCGATTTGGCGCCGATCAGCTGAATTGGGCATCGCCAGAGAGTCAACCCGGCTTACTTTGCTGTTGGTTTTGGGCCTACATCCGTATAAGATTATACTGACATAAGAATTGAAGCCGGACGACTACAGACAACGCCGGGAGTTCGCTAATTAGGTGCCGGAAATGTTGGCCGGAGACCCGTATTTTGACCAAAAAAATCATCTTCCCAGACGGGGCCCATTTTTGTCTCAGCGGCAATGTCAACAAGCAAAATTGTCATTATTGGAGAGAACACAATCCACATGTGACCGACCCAGCATTAATGCATCCACAAAGATTGACTGGAAGGTGCAGTTTATGGCATAGCGGTATCATCGGACCTTATTTCTTTCGAAATGAGGAAAGAGACACCGTTACCGTCAATGGTCTCAGGTATAGAGCAATGTGGTCAGAGCTCCACAACGTCGATATATCCGAGCTGTGGTTCCAAAAAGACGGCGCTACATGCCATACCAGCGACGCAACGCTCGAAGTTGTGAAGAAGAAATGCGATTTTACTTAGATGCTACATCAAGTTCTTAGTCTACGCTAACAAGCCAACCACCTTGCATGATCTAGGGGCTAACATTTGACACACTATTGTCGCAAAAACGCCGTAAATATTAGACTGAGTCATCAAAAATTGCATCTACCGCTTTAAGAACTGTCAGCGAAGCCGAGGCTGCCATTTGAATTATGTGCTATTCCACATATAATTGCACGAACGTAGCTTCAAAACAAAGCCAGAATCAATTTTATATCTCACAACGTTGTTGTCTTATTTATTTTTTTTTCCTATCGTTCTTATCTGGTCACCCTATATAATGACTTTTTTTCTGAAGGATCTGACACAACCCCAGAATATACCCCCAGACTCTACCGACAACTCGTTTTTGTGAGTCTAGTAAGGTCGCAAACATTCAATATTGATGAAATTCTGTTGAAGATTCGGACACGACATCGCCAAAAGAACTCGGTAAGTTACCCAATTCTTGCAAGTGACATCAACTGCAGACTTGTCCTCAATGTCGGAAATGTTTTTCTTCGTGTTATCATACTGAATGCTGAACTGTTAAGTCTGAAGCTGATTGACCGATAGTGGTAGAATGCCCTTTTAGGATCCGAAGATCCAGGGGCTTGCTGTCCGAGAGAAAAAGGAATTAATAACATTTTTTAACGCCGAATACTATCGTCAATGCCTCTTTTTCTATATGCGCATAGTTAGCCTCGGTGTCTGAAAGTTTTCTTGCCTTAAAACATATACAAGGTCGTTCAATTCCGCTCTCGTATACATGCACCAAAATGCAATAATGTAATGGTTGCGTCTACTATTACAATAATTTGACTGGCATATTGGGGTCGTAATGGGCCCCAATGATTCTTGCTACCGGTTTTCAATAAACTATAAAGGGGATTGGCCATAGTAGCCAAGTCTTGCATAAACCCTCTGTACCCTGTTCACCCAAGAAGAATTGGAGTTCGCTAGTTAATTTGGACTTGGTAATTTCATAATATGGTCGACTCGTTTTGTAGCCTTATCCAACCCCTGTTTATCGATGACGTGGCCTAAATAGCATGCTGATTCAGAAAAATATTCCCATTTCTCCCTACCTATTTTAAGACCTACGTTCTTCAATCTTTCAAAAATTTGAACTAGCTCTTCCAGATGTGTACTCCAATCGCTAGCTTGTATCCACACATCATCCAAAAACACGACTACACCGTCAATGTTCATAAGTAATTGCTCAATAGTTCTTTGGAAAACGGTAGCTGCCGACGCAATTGAATAAACCAATCTTGTGTACCCAAACAATCCTTTGTCGTCAATTACAAGCTGCTGGTAGGCCATGAAAAGATCAATAATCCGGTAATAAATCCCGGTCAGCTAGAAGATCTTGGTTTAAAGTGATTTTCTAATCACCACAGATCTGCACCTAACCATTTTTCTTTAGTATAGGAACAAAACTCACTAGTTTCTCGATCTCATTTTCGACTTTTTTTTTTAATGTGAGACGGTAGAGTACTTAAAAACTTTTAGAGAAGAACCCTCTTTGATTCTGAATGTAACTTTCCTTTTACTAAATTTTCTTAGCGTACCATGGAATATGTATCCATAATCGTGCAGAATATGTTTTATACCGATTTGGAAAATGAACATCGCGTTCCTACCAAGAATAGGCGGGCCACCGTATTCAATCCCATGCACATCTGCGAATCTAATTTTATTTCTAAACTACACCATGAATTTGCAAAGTCCAATTGCTTTAATATTGTTCCACTGCCATTGTAACACCTTAGCAAAACATTCATATTTCACAATTGGCAGTTTGCAAAGTGTTTCATATGGTCGTCTTCTGAAATTTCTGAAATTGACGACTCACTATCTATTTGTATGCGCATTTTCACATTATTCACTGTAACATCGGCCCTGATGGGGTTTGTGGAAGAATTCGATTTCCCCTAGTTGTAATTGAATCTTACTTGTGCTTCACACACTCGACCATCAAAGCTATGTGCATTAGATAAAGCGTTCCTTTTACATCCTACAAGAAGAGCTTGTCTTTCTCGGGAAATTCTATAAAAACTGATCCTTCAAAGCCATAATAAAATGACTATCAAAGTTACAATTCACATTTCAAGCTAAATGCCGACAAAAAGTATTAAAAGACTTGTGTCGATGCTCAATGAGTACTTCAGATTCTCCTTATTACAAAGAAAAAATTATGAAATCAAAGGATAATCCGATTAGCTATCTTCCTATAAACCTTCTAAGTGACATTAATAATATCCTTGAGAAAAAGCAACCCTGCCCTATTGAAGAAATTGAAATTTATCTAAACGGACTGTTTGGTTTTAGAAGCAATCATGCTATGAGCCATTTTCTAAATCAAAAAATATATTTGAAATCGTTGCAACATTAGTCATTTTGGATATTGAAAAGCCATTTGATAGCGTATAGCATGATGCTTCTTCTTCTTTAAGTGACGCTACAGTCCGAAGTGGACCTGGGCCTCAGTCAACAAGCGTCTCCAGCCAGCTCGATCCCTAGCTAGCTGCCTCCAGTTTCGCGCGCTAAGTTGGCTGACGTCCCCTTCCACTTGCGTGCGCCACCTGAGTCTTGGCCTTCTTCTACTGCGCTGTCCCTCGGAAGCAGATTCGAAGACTTTTCGGACCGGAACATTGGTATCCATACACTCTACATGACCCAGCCATCTCAGTCTTTAGATCTTCACTCTTCTGGATAGATCGATGTCGCTATACAGTCCGTAGAGTTCATTGTTGTATGTCCTCCTCCATTCACCGTCAATGCAGACGGGACCGAAGATCGCCCGAAGAATTTTTCTCTCAAAGCAACCAAGAACACCCTCATCCATTTTTGATAATGTCCATGCCTCTGCGCCATAGAGCAGTACCGATATTACTAAGGTCTTATAAAGGGTGACTTTTGTTGTCCGAGAGAGGGCTTTGCTACTCAATTACCTTCTTAACCCAAAGAAACAGCGATTGGCAAGAGTTATTCTTCGTTTGATCTCAGCCTTGGTGTTGTTGTCTGTATTTATAGCGGAACCTAGGTAGACAAAGTCCTTAACTACCTCAAAGTTATACCTGTCGAGGGTGACGTTCTGCCCGAGACGTCGGCATAGGTTGTCCTTTTTGCTTGACAGCATATACTTGGTCTTGCCCTCGTTGACCACTAAACCTATTTCCGCCGCTTCCGTCTCAATACTCGCGAAAGCGCTACTGACATCACGCTTCTTTCTCCCGATTATGTCAATATCGTTGGCGTATGCGAGTAGTTGGACGGACTTTTGAAAGATAGTGCCTCTTGTATTTGCTCGTGAGTTTTGCACTATTCTTTCAAGTACGATGAGGAAAACATCGCATGAGAGCGCATCGCCTTGTCTAAATCCTTTCTGGACATCAAAGGATTGTGGACTTTCCTGGCCTGAAGCCACACTGATATGGATCTACGAGTATCAGGGTGTTGATGAACAGCTTCAGGACTTCACACAATACAGCAGATAATATCTTGTATGCGATGTTAAGGAGACCCTATGCCCCTGTAATTGGCGCAGTTCAGAGGGTCTTCTTTCTTGAGAATCGGACAGACAATGCTGAGGTTCAATTCATCGGGCATACTTTCATCTGACCATATTTTACAGATAAGTTGGTCTATGCTCCTTACCAAGTCATCGCCTGCCGCTTTGAAGAGTGGACGATGGTCGGAATTGTTGGTCATCGTCGTCCAGGTTGAAAGAATCAATTCTGCTTGACAGCGGTATTTGGTTTGTCATCGCCGTTATACAGTCTGCAGAAATAGTATTTCCAAATCCTCAGCCACGACTGCGATTCTACCACGATGTTCCCTTGTTCATTCCTACATGCTTCGGTTCGGGGTTATTTTATGTTATTTTTACCTTTTGGAAAAATTTCCGAACCTCATTCCTGGAGTAGCATCTCTCAATTTCCCCGACCGCGCGCTTCTCATGCTCTTTCTTTTTCCTACTGAGAAGCCGGTGTTCGTCTCTCACTTCCGCTCATATAGCTCATGAGCAGCTCTGGTCCTTCTATGCAGCGCGGCTTAACATGCATCTAAGCAAGATGCGCTTGCCGTCATTCATCATCGAACCAGGGGTTTCGTTATGGTGGACGAGTGAAACCCAGCACATTAGAAGCGGCACCTCTGATGGCGTTTTGGCAGTGTTTCCAATGGTCTTCTATGCTTGATGCTGGCGGTATTGTACCTCTTGAGAGATTAAGAGACACTCGATCGGAAAAGGACTTGGCGATCTCTTGCGATCTGACGTCGAATTTCCTCACAGCATTAGTTTGTCTTGGCGTAGTTTGGGATATCCGCAACCTTGGCTACAACAAGGTAATGGTCCTTGGCTCCTCGGACCGAGCGGACATCATGATACTGGAGGAGTGTCTTGCGTCGATTGCAATGTGATCAATCTGGTTGACTGTTGATTGATCAGGAGTTCTCCAAGTCCGCTTGTGTATATCGAGATGTGGAAACCGCATGCTAACTACGACATGTTTCGCCCCTCCGCAGAGTCAATTTTTTTTATATTTTCCGATCGTTCCACCAAAGATACCCTCCCTTCCTAGCTTTGCATTAAAATCAAAGAGGACAATTGTAATGTCATAGCTAGGGCATTGCTCGTAGGTCTTTTTAAGGAGCTCATAGAAGGCATCCTTGGTGTCGTCATCTTTCTCCTCTGCGGGGGCATGTGCGCATATAAGGCTAATGTTGGTGAATTTAGCTTTTGCCGTCGATAGCATTCACCGTAGGAGATGTCGCAGTTTTTCATCCTCTTTTTGTCCGGCCCACCCCATCGAATTTCTTGGACGGCGATTATGTCTGCTTTGCAGCAGTCTAGGGCCTCCGCTAGTTGTTCGGCTGCACGTGACCTATTAAAGGACCTAACATTCCACGTGCATATCCGAAGCTCATTGTCCTTTAATCGTTTGCGTGGGTTGTTAACAGTAGGTCCATATCCGAGGCTTGTTGATGCTTCGTAACTTAATTTATTTATTTTTTTAAATGGCCGGCCAGTTACCCCGGCGGCACAATCCCCAACCTGGAGGACCAGTTCCATTTTTTGCCCCTAGGACGAGGGGTCGGTTACACCGAAGTCAGTAACCCGTTCCGAGATGTGAGTGCTGCCGTTGGCCCATATAGGATACTCTTATCCAAGACCCTGACTAAGTCTTAAATTATTAAATTATTAAAGCCGATAAATTACAATCTGTGTTCTTTACTCGGTGGTGTCCCACCACCAGTGCTCCATAGAAATCGCCAGTGGCATTCCGCCCCTTCAAACTTTTAACTGTAATACCCGTCTTGCTATGAATGCTCATCAGTATACCCTTAAGCCCACTTTCGGACGTACTCTAAAATATCATGATTCGTTCCTAAGCGGGGGTGGGCGTGGTGTAGTGGTACTAGCAATCGCTTCTCACTCTGAGGGTCCATGGTTCGAATCCTGCCCATGGCAAGTCAGTTTATCATTTGTGTAATGGGAACTCAGACAGAAAAATTCTGCGTGTGAAGGCATAACACTGACACGTAGAGATTTGGCTGTTGTAGAGTTTCAAGCACAAAAAAAAATACTGTGAATTATACCTCGAATCACTCTGAGTGAAGAAAAAACTCTACGTCCTATTCGGACTCCCACCCCCCCCTGGAGAGCGAATATCGAAACCAAATACACCTGAGTTTCAAACCATTACAAAACAATTTTCCTTTCTCCTCCTTCTACCTTTCCGCCCGCGCCCTGGCAATTATAAAAAAAAGAAGAAAAAAGCTCTTTTTTCCCTAGTCATTATAACTTTCAAACATTTATAACCAGAGTCCACCGGTATCTCTCTATCCATCCTCACTGATATTGTTTCGCCCGCCCTGAGGGCAAACATTTTAAGGGTACTTATATTTATCCATTGAGCGCGCGCAAGTTATATAAAAAAAAACCAAACTAATAGCAAACTTGGTAAAAATTGACTCTGCTTGTTTATGTATTCCTAGTTCAGATTATAATTCAAAACATATTTTTAAAGAGATGCACAAGCATATGTGTTATACAAAAAGTATAAGTAGTATAAATTTACAAATAGAAATAGCAAAAATTAAAGATAGAGATAAAGACTGGAAGTAAAAGATACATAAAAGTAGAAAAGATGAGAGAAAAGTAACGATAACGAGCTTAAAATAAGGTTCTATTTTACAAATATTTATTTTCTAAAATTATCTGAGCAATATTGAAATAATTTTTTTTCTGAAGGCATTCGTGTAGGTGGTATGCTTATTATCCATGGGTAAAAGAGCCAAAAGCTGAGTCGCAAATACAAAAAAAATCACGCCAAGTGTTCAAATATTTACATCTGCTAATCGTTCGCATTATCCTTTGATTTCTTGCAAATCTTTTTTTTTTTTTTTTTTTTTTTCAAAAGGATACCCTGGTTCTTTGGTAGTCGGAATTCTATGTAATCACAGCATGGTTTTTATAGTTCATCAAGCTACTCAATGAGCTCCTCCGGTTATCTGCTTAGCATAAAAAGAGACATGTCTGGTAATACCGAATATATTGTATGTAGGGGAAGGTCGTGTACCTCGGAACGATTTCAATAATCTAGCATTTTTCTCTTTTACTTCTTAACCTGTGCTAAAAAAAAAGAATTCACGCAGCAACAAAAACATATTATCTCCCTAAAAAAGGTTTGAACTTATTGTTGAAGTGCATAGTTTTTAAGTAAAAACATTAAAATTAATTAAGTTTGCCATCGTTCCAAGGTACACTTAGGTAGTGTACCTTGGAACAAGGGGGTGTGTACCTTGGTACGGTTGAGATAAAAGTCTCAGATCTTTAGAAAACAAACATAACTCCAGCTTTATTATTTAAAATTAAGTTAAAAACAAAACAACAAAAAATAAAAAATTAGTAAAAATAAATTGTAGAAATTCAGGTTGACTTACACAAGAAAATTTCGTTCTTAAACCTTCTTGCCTCTTGCTAACTGGAAAATTTCTTCGATGGTCATTTCATCATCACCGCTGAAGTCCTCGTCGCTCCTATTTTCTATTGGCGTGGTGTTTGCTTTCGCATGTCTGAACTTAGGAATTCGTGGAATCACCGGCAGCTCAAAAGTTTCATCATCGTCTGAGGACTCGTTCAAAACTTTTTTCTTCGCTGAATTTGGCTTTTTAGTGGTCTTGACTTTCGAGCTTCCTGTAGCAATTTCTTCCTTCTCAGGAGTGTCCGTAAGAATCCTAGTTCTTCCACGTGCAATAGGATCCTTTCTTGGTGCAGCTTTTGGAAATGGCCTTATTTGCTCTGGTGATACGAAATTTATCGAAGGAACCAATACTGCAGAGGTCGCTGTGGATGTTCCTGGTCTTTGTTCATCTGCAATTATAAGGTCATTTGCATTTTCGGTGGGCATAGCAGCTGGTTTTTCAGGACATGGTCGATCCGTTACGAAGCTACTAAGGAATTCATCTTCGTTGAAAATATCGTGATTGAAGGGATATATTCCTGTTACTTCAAATCCTTTAACGATGTTTTGCTGATTGAATGCTTTCGGATAAGCCTGGCCGACAATTTGTGCTACATTGTAAATTGACATTGGTTTTCCTGGGTTGTTCAGCATCCATTCACTTGCGGCTTTGTTCTAGTAAGTTTTATACGGTCCAAATACCGTTCTATCCAGAGGCTGCATTTTGTGGGAAGTATGCGGCGGCAGAGTCAAAAGAACAACTCCATGTTTTCTGGTGAGATCAATGGCCTGCAGAGATATGTGGCTATCATGGTTGTCCATTATAAGCAAAACTTTTTCATTTGGTGTTGGCTTTGAATGTGCTATAAAATGTACGAAGAACTCAATAAACAGTTGCTCGTTTGACCAGCCGGAAAGATTAGCACCACCAATACACCCTGCTATAGCACCCTTAAGCATATGTTCCTTGAAATGAACTCTGGGTAATATCAACATCGGCGGAACATGATTTCCTATTGCATTAATAGCCGCGACCATAGTGACATTTATTCCTCTTTCTCTCGAGGTCATGCTTCCTATTTGTTTTTCACCTTTGGCAGCTAAAACTTTCGGTGGGACGTGAACCGTTGAATTTCCAGTTTCGTCAAGATTGTAAATTCTACTTGGGTGAAATTTAAAACGGGAAAAGCAATCTTCCAAATTGGTAAAAAATTGTCCCACATTGCAGCGGTTAAAACTGGTTGATCTGGAAAGACTGGTCGACTCTGGCTTTCTGAGTGATAAAGTTTGGTGCCGTTTAAGAAAGCCAATCATCCACTCTTTGCCATCTGCTTCGTTCTTTATCCACGACTCCGGAAGAATTTTTCCATTTGCTTTTGCAAAACTAAAGGCCAATTTGGTTGTATCAATTTTCGATAATCCATACTGCAGCTTTGCTGCTGTGGTAAGGTATTCAACCAAGGCAAGTTCTTCTTCATCATTAAGCACTTTTTTGTGTGCAATTTCTGAATGGTATTTGAACGTTGCATCGCCAGATTTCCGATGCATTTGAAGATGACGAAACAAAGTTGTTTTGGAAATACCGTGGTCTTTTGCAGCTCTGCCGATTGTTTCCTTATTGTAGAGAACATCGTTGATAGCTTCCTGTAAGGCATTTTCATCCAAAGGAGTTCTTTTAATACCTTCCTTGCTGCGAGGCATATTCAGACTGCGGCAATGAAAAAAAAAACGTAGATGAGTCATGGCGGAATAAAATCTCATTTTGTTTTTAGTAATGTGATTGTACCTTGGAACGGTCCAAGGTACAATTCAAGTGCCGTTCCAAGGTACAAAACATCGATATTTCTTCTTTAATCACTTTAATCTTTTAAATTCGCACTAAATCGGGCTTACCGTTTCTTATTCACCAACACAATACTATGCCTTATTCACTAAAAGCGCAATAATTCGATTCCAGCTGCTCTCAGCTGTACTACACGTTTCCCAAAAATGGTTGAAAAAAACTTTTAGTGTGCGAAAACCGGATTTTCTTGTTTTTTGCACGTCCGTCGCTAACCGAGTATGATGACAGAACGAAACAAGCTGCAACATGAATGCCCTTCAGACGTTGTGGAACCTTTTTCTTAGAATAAGATAAAAATTAAAAAAACAGCAATCGTTCCGAGGTACAATCGTTCCAAGGTACATGACTTTCCCCTATATATATTTGCCGGGTTGAGCTTGAGACAGTTTTCTTTTGAACATTTATGAATTTCATTCGCTAATTGTTGCAAGGGTTTTGTTTGATTTATAAAAGAAACAATACAATTGCACGTCATCAGCATATGACATATGATGTTCGCAGGTTGTATTGCATCAGAAGATATCGTTTATAAAGCACATAATTAAGAATAATTTAAGAATATTATTAATTCTAACAACTTGTTATTCAAGCTGGTATGCAGGTAAGGCTTTGGGCAATGGGCAGTTATGCTTACCGCGAAAATCTGAATGAAGTTTGTGTGGTTGATGTAGTTTCGATTTGGTGACTTAGTACAGTCTTAAAGGCTTCGTTTAAAAATGGAAGAATAGCAATAGGACGGTATTCCGCATTGTCGAGGATTTTGGAATGGGTAGGAGTTTTCCAAATTTCCAATTTTCAGGTAAAATAGATGTCATTATCGTATTAAAAATGTTGGGGGGCGCGAATGCCCCCATTTATTCGGCTTAATACAAGCTATAACTTAAAAATTAAACTTAAACTAAAACTTAAAACTTAGGTTGGTTGGAGTGGTGAATTAGAACGGATTTGAGGTAGGAAGTGGTGCGGTGGAAGTCAAAGACGGTAGGGATTGAGTTGATTTTTCGTAGAGTCGAGGGGTACGTAGATTACAAGGGTTAGTGTTGAGGAAAATAGAGTTGTGAAGGGACGCGCATTCAACGTGCCCTGAAAGGAGTCGATGAATGAAGGGAAAGTCGGCGGCATCTCTGCGATCGTCAAGGGTGTTTAAATTGATAAGGTTGAGACGGTTTTGATAGGGGGCAGATTAAAAGGACCGTCCCAGGGCATACCTCGAACTGCAAATCGAAGAAAAGGGCGCTGGATGCTTTCAATTCTCAAAATATGAACACGATGATATAGGGACCATACTTGAATGGCGTACTCTAGGAGGCGGCGAACAAAGGTAATATAGAGGGACCTGCTCACGTATGGGTTGGTGAATTCTTTGGACCACCGTTTTACAAAACCTAGTGCAGCGTTGGCTTTGAGGATTATCTCATCCATATGTAAACGGAAGTTGAGCTCCCTATCACACAAAACACCGAGTTCGTCAACCAAGATAGGTTGGTTTAGGAGAAGATAGAGTCGGGGAGGAGATTGGTTCGGTTTATGTGAGAAGGTGGTAGATTGGCATTTGGCGATATTATGTTCCAAAGAATTTTTGAGGCATCAGATCAAAAACTCTCAAGGTCTTATTGAAGTGGGGGGAAAAGGGGATTTTATGGTTAATATAAAAAGAACTGGACCGAAATGGCTGCCTTGTGGAATTCCAGAGATGACCAAAAATGGAGCCGAGTGGGCTGACCTAAAACGAACACTTTAAAAACCGTTTTCGAGGTATGAGGATATCCATATTAACAGTATTGGTTCAAAGCCGAGTTCAGACAATTCGAAGACTATTAATCGATGAGAGATTTTATCGAAGGCTTTGCTAAAATCGATTGCAACTACATCGACTTCGTTGCCATTCTCTAAGGCAGAGAGGGTAAACGATACGAATTCAACGAGATTTGTGGCGGTTGACCTACCCTTTAGGAAGCCATGTTATCTAGGGGTGATAAGTGATTTTAATTGGAAGCTTAGAGCTTCATACAAAATACTTTCGAAGAGTTTGGGTATATGGGAGAGTTTAGCGATGGGACAATAGTTGGTTATTTCATTCTTTGATCCTTTCTTGTGGATCGGGGTTATGAAGGAGGTTTTCGAAGCCTGAGGAAATTCTCCTTGTGAAAGGGATAGACGAAAGAGATTAGAAAGGGCAAGGGAAAGAGAGGAAGAACATTTTTTAAGAAATATTGCAGGGAGGCCATCTGAGCCTGGTGTGAATTCGTCATTGAGTTGGTGTAATTTATATTCGATATAAGACGGCCATTGAAGAAGTTCAGTAGGTAACTAAAATAGGATGGATCTGGTATAAAGGAGTCATTGGTGAAGGATTGTGTAAAAAAAGGTGGCAAATAGGTTGGCAATGGTGAGTAGATCGGTTGATGACTTTCTTTTGTAGTTAACAAATTGGAAAAAGGACTTAGGGTCGTTTCTAAAGTTAACTTTCGCATTGTTAAGGTAGCGCTGGTAAAGGGAATCGTAAAGTTCGGTTAAATGAAGATAAGCACCAAGATAGTTGGAATAGTCGGAAAAGAATCTGGTACTCAGGAAAACAGCCCATAACTTGTTTCTCTTATTTCGTAAGGAACGAAGCTTGCCATTATACCAGGGAGGACTAGTAGATGATGTTTTAAGGCGGAAAAATGGATTGTAAAGGGAAAAAGAATTAAATATTTTTATATAAAAAATGGATAAGGCATCATTTATACTTAGGTTGTGAAAGTTAAAGAGGGATCTGCTGAGATATTCACTGATTTTGTGAAAGTTTGCTTTATGAAAGTCGTCGGATGAGAGTGTTGTGGGGGAGTGGACTGGAATGAAGAGTTATAAAACAATTAAAGTAGAAGGGGGGTGGTAGTTATCGATTGTTGAGAGAGATAGGGGACAAAGTGAAACTGAGCAGTTAATTGGATTTATTGTGAAAATAAGGTCTAATTGCGTGCCCATAGAATTGGATACACCACTGACTTGGCATAGACTTGAGTCTGTTAAGCGATTTAAGAAGAGACATTCCTTAGCTGAGTTGGCATTTGAAGCTATGAAAAACGATTGATCATCTGATGGAGCCCACTGCAGCTGAGGAAGATTAAAGTCGCCGAAAATAAGGATATCATCAATAGAGTCTGACAGGTCAATTAAATGGTCGATCGCATCGATAACAAGTTGGTAAGATTCGATAGGTTGAGCTGGTAGGATGTAGCAACATATAACGTGAAGGGACTTGAGAGGGAGTGATATTTTTATTGCGACAAAATCGACTTTAGAGGATGAAGAAATTGTAATGGGGGAAGTGTTAAGGCTGTTGTCGATCGCCAGTAGGACGCCTCGACAGGGGGAATCATCATTTGTGCGGGTAGGATCGTCATCGCGAAAAACATTAAAAGTAGGGGGGAACAATTCCTACTTCTTTATGTCGGGAATCAAATTGGTTTCAGTCAAGGCGTAAATATCAAAGGCAAGGTCATGGGATTGACGTAAGACAGCATGGGCTTTAGAGCGAAGACCTCTTACATTCTGGTAGTAAAATGTAAGAGGGATGTTGTGGGGTGGAGGTGTGAGGCAGGATGGTTTAAGGCCTTATAAGGGTGGCACGTTATGGAAGAAAAAAATTATCGTGGTCGGCTCGGCTTCGCTGTAGGTGTGAAACTCGTTTAGAGTGAACGTAGTGGCCGAATGCAGCAAGGTCGTCTGTTGCTTTCTGAGGGGACATAACAGGGCTAAAAATCTCGTGGTACCTGACATAAAGGTTCCTGAGACTGATAGGGTCGGTAGGGAGGCCTTCCTGCTGGATGGAAACCATGACGCTGGTTTTGGTTTTCCCTTAGTAGCAGGCCGAGTCCGATTTTCATGTAGATAGGCAAGAAAGAGACGAATGTTTTCATATATCTTTCTTTCTCCAAGCCTAGAGAGTGTATAGCGACTTTCTGTAGTGCCATTGGTTTGCTGTGTTAGTTTAACAGTGGGGGAAAAGGGCATCACGAATAGGAGCAGTGGAGGAGGGAGATTGGATATGGAGTTTGACGAGGGATGAGATGTGGGGTTTAAGGTATGGGAGTTATTAAAATTAGGGTACTTAGCTCCAGATTTAAGGTCTAAGTTAGGAAATGAGTTGCTAGCTGGGTTTGGTGGCGTAGAAGGTTGAGAAGGGATAATTAGGGTGGTTGGGGTTAAGTTGAAAGAGACGCGTTAGCGCGGGTTCTTGGGTGATGGGGTGGAACGGGGGGAATTAGGGGATTAGAAGATTGGTGTGTAAGGGCTTCGTGTCGGATAAGTGAGGAGGTAGGACTAAAATTGGGGAATAAGTTTGTTTTGAAGCTCCAGTTAGGATCGCGATTAGAGGGCTCTTTTTTTAAGTTTATTGTTAAAACTAAGTTTATTTGTGAAACTTTCATTATTCTCGAGATGTTCGTTTTCTCGTTTCTCAGAACATTTGGTGATATTTATCTTCCCAGGTTTAGTTGCCTTACCAGGGAGAGTAGGGAACAACCACGAATAATTGGTTGGGATGTTGATTTTGAAGCTACAGGAACTATTGGATTTAGCAGGGGAAATCGTCTGGCACTCGCTAATGGGGATAGCATAACTTCGGTGAAAGAAATTTCACACCCAAGGAACATCAGCGTGTTGAGGAGCCCATTCAACGAAGAATGCCGTATGGTTTACCTTTTTCAGCTTTTCGAATCTGTTTTTTCATTCGGAGGGGGTCCATGAAATTCCGAATTGTTTGAGGAGTTTGCGTGGAGCGGCGGCAGGCGGGATACTAGTTAGTTTCGGTTTCCGTCGTTAGGGTGGCGGTAGGAGTATTTCAAAATGACGGCAAGTGAGACTCCCTGTCTACTAATTCATTATGAATTGAGACATTGTACTGGGAACCAGCCATGAATTGAATTTAATCGGGTATTCCATCGATTTTGTGGGAAGCCAATCTCACTTCTTTACCGATTTCGGCAACGGTCAACCGAGTTGCTATGAGTTCCTCGCTGACGTCAACCATTTTTAGGGTCAGGTCATCGAACGTAGAATCTGATGAATGCGGGGTGTGATGTGTTGTTTTGGAGGAAGATTGCGAAAGTAAGTAGAGATCAGTACGGAGAAGATTGAAAGATTTAAGGAGGTTGGCAAAATTTGTTTTGAGGAAAGCTTTTATTCCACCGAAATGATATTTTATCACTTCGCTTTCTTTGTCGCGGTTAGATTTGTTTTTCAACAGATTTTGGATCGCTGCCAAAGTGATCTACCTATTTGCACTCGTCCTTAAGGTAGGTAATGGATCTCCTGGTAAGTCATGGAATGATTTTCCACAGAGACCATGCTATCCATTCGTCGTTGGGGTCAACAATTGAGCACAAA
This sequence comes from Volucella bombylans, assembly GCA_949129095.1. Taxonomy (NCBI): domain Eukaryota; kingdom Metazoa; phylum Arthropoda; class Insecta; order Diptera; family Syrphidae; genus Volucella; species Volucella bombylans. Next base: position 105,249,064 of record OX422143.1, on the reverse strand, counting down.
ACATTAGCATAGTACTTTTCTATTATTTGCTTATTGAGGTTAAATTATATCGACGAACAATTTTTGATTGGATTTTCTTTTGTTGTTTTGTTTTTGGGGTCAAACCTGGCACAGTTGAATTTGAGGAATCGGCAGACAAAGCTAATCGACGAACAACGACGGGAAATATACTGTGTCGACAGTTTACGGGGCTTTGAAAAAAAGTTGGAAAAAATAACTGAACTCGGTATACAGGAGAAAAAGAAAAACACGTCCGCACAGGTTGACAAAAACGTGCGTTATTTGTCGAATGATGTTGGCAGAAGAATCTTTATGAATTGAGGATTGATATTATGGTCATATTATCGTCAACCATCGCATTTGACTTAATACCTAGAATGATCTTGCTAATGCATATGGTATTTCATCAATACAAGAGAGAAAAATTGTTCCTTTATTACTGCGGTCGAACGTAAATGAAGCCTTTCGGCTTGATGTCTCAGAGACAGATACAAATTTCGCATTTTGAGGCGATTATGCACTTCTTATGTAAGTCATGATAGATTATCTTGTTCACATGGCCACTGAAGATACATTGTATTTGGTTATTAAAATATTCAATTTAGGAACTCGTATTACTTGTGTTATAAAGAGGCGACCAATTCAAACTTTTACAGTCCGTAAAAAGCGTTCGTTTCGAAATTTATTCTGTAGTATTGGTCACCTTATTCACAACAGTAGGAAATACATCCAACATGTTAAAAGATCATATCATGATGTGAAAAAGCGGGAGCTAATAATTGGTCATAATGCAGTATCGAGTTTGGGTGGGCAACCAAGGCAGTGTCTATTAGAGAGGGTGATCTAATGGATTCAAAGTGTGAGGGTTGCGTGCAATTTGCGCGAAAAAAATTTTGTTGACTCAATCGCTTCTTTAGCTGGCTTATTTTCATTTCCAAGGAAATTGAGATTCAGATCCCCACAGATTACAATCTTAGAGTATAAAGGAGCAAGCTCTTCGAGTTCATCTCTGATGTGGGATTAATTCGCTACATCTGGTGCCATGTAAATGCAACCTAACAATAAGTTCCTAATTTCACCTGTTATTTCAACAAAAACATATTCTACCAACTCACACAGTATGTGTAAGTATTTGGCTTTTACGCGGACGTAAACTCACTTTTGTTTGAGAAGGGGATATACCAAAACCAATACATAAAATTAACTTAATTATGCAAGGTGTTTCTTAGCAATAATGAATCGCTTTTCTTTAGCTCTTAATATCACGCATGGCGATTTTCCGGCTAATTCATCTTTCAAGTTCGTTTCGTTCTCAACTTGCATACATATTTGCTGTGTCCTTGTAAGCAAATAAGATCCGCTCTATATAACTAAGATTGTTTTGTAAGCACACAGCTGGGAATACTAATGTACTTAATAGTTAAAAATAATATTTAAACTCTGTTTGGTATATAGCTCTATCGCGTTTTTCTTGAACAAACAGCTACGCGGACGCCCTTGTTCATAGTAATATATATATATAGAAATGATGGCCCATCCATCTTCACCACTTAAACAGAGGGACTTGAATAAAATAAAATGCATTAAAAACGAAAACGAACTTAAACAGAGGGGGTATTTGCATTCTACATCCCACAAACATGTGCTCCCAAAGTTTTGGAATAGTTAATTTTGGCGAGAACTCTTACCGCCAGCTCTGAGCCCATTAAATATGTTAATTCCATCACTTCCGCTGGATGTAAGTCTTACTACGTACATATGTAGATGAACACTTTCCCATCGGACTTCTCACATGAGTCAAAACTAACATTTTTGGCTGTGTAATTAGAAACTTAACGTTCACCAATTTTAGCTACAGGTGCGAGTAGAATTTTTGAAGTGCGAGTATGCGATAGTTTGAAAGTTGGTGTTGATAAGTAGAATTGCACTTTTCCTTCGTGAATCCACATCGATAAATTCCAGATACTACAAAGGAAACTACCTAGAGATTTTGCTACGCTTAAAGAAACTTTAAGAATAAAAAAGACAAACAACTTAAGCGACCTCTCATACGAGTACATGTCGACTGAAGATAATTGATTTCGTTAAGTTTTTTGACAAATTAGCAAAAACATACAAGCAAACTTGAAATAAATCCAATTAAATCCCCATCAATCTATGTCCGGTTAATCTATGTGATTTTTGACGTATGATGTTTGTATTTATGTATGTACTCAATTTTGTCTCCATCGTCTCAGACAACTGACAATAAGCAATAAGATAAGTGCATCGGTATATCCGATCCAATAGCCTGGGTTACCATCGTGTAGCCATTTGATTCGATTTACGCATTGTTTGTCGTACAATAGTCTACTTTGTTCTTAATTGTTCCCAACAAATCGAGAGTATGACAAATACAATGGAGGATATTTGATACCCGAATTAACTGCCGAATATTGACCCTGTCTCGATTTCAATATACATACATACCAATATTGACCGATGTGCTCTTGTGTAGTAGCTTATAGTTCAGGAGAAGGTGAATTAATTTTGTTTTGTTTTCTGTTGTTTGGCATAGTTGTATGTTATTCTTATGCGAATTTCACTTAATCGAGGGGGTGCCTTTTTATTGACTGAACTCGTAGGATTTGCCTTGCATCCTGACGAAAATAGATACTTTTACACGGCTTCAGATTGATTCAGGGTGTGGTTTGTTTATGAAATAAATTTTCTGCTTCGGTTTGCTTCCATTAAGCGACTTTACTTTGAATTTAATCGCAGAATGAAAGTCGAAGGTAAATGAACCGAGATGTCTAGACTTGATTTGTAAACTAAAACCGTCGATATTATGAAAATATTTTATACATATCCGAACTTGAACTGCTTGATTTTAGATGTGTTTGGGTATTCGGATTTTTGCATTTACATTACTTATTGGTTTGTAGAATCTCCTAGTCACGTTTTTATTGTAACTGTTAATTAGATTTTTTATTTTGCGGCTCTAGACATCAGTGTTGAACTCCTTCAAGTCATTCTGCTTAGTTTCAACATATTGTACGATAGTTGACTGAATATCTTTTTGCTCTCTTATAAATTGAGATCTACTAATCTGATTTGTGATGGTTTGTTCTTCTTAATACGGACGTAGGGTACATACGTATGTTTATGCCTGTATGAACACAGAATGAGCCATATATCACTGAAAAATATTCAACTAAAAATAGTGATTCCGTTTTCTTAAACTAAAATTTAGTTGCAATTCGGTTAATTGAATCAGTGGCCCGGCGGTTAGCGGCGCAGTGTTTGTCATCGAATTGTGGGACACGGGTACGAATTCCGGACCAAACTAGGAATGGATGGTGGAGAGCGTTCCGTTCTTCCCATAGCGGGAGTTACAAAAGGCAACAATACGGTTGCTGGTGCCGTGGCGAAAGCCATTAAAAGGAGGAGTAGGTTGAAAACCCGTCCTAATCTAAGGAAAAAGAAAATAAGTGCCGTATTAAAAACTAAAGGAGATCAAGTTGAGGTCCAGTATGAGGAGGGGATAACAACTTTGCCTCTCTAGCTTCATCTGAGTCGGAAGACGAAGATGAAGAAATAAACAATATTACCAGCAGCATAATAAAGCTGGAAGAAAAAGTGTTTGCTATTAAGCATAAACAAACTGCGCGCAGGCAGAGGGAGCAATCAAAAGTAGAGAGCTCCCAACAACAAAAGCTACAAGAGCAGACACAACAACTGCAGCAACAACAAAACCAGCAGCAGCAGAAACAATAACTGCAGCAAACAATACAGCAGCAGCAGAAACAGCAACAGCTGCAAAAACGACAACAGCTGAAACCACAGCAGCTGAAAAAACAGAAGCAGCAGCAGCAGAAGAAGGAGAAGGAGAAGGTGCCTCCTATCAATACCTACAAATTAGAGGTGAGTGCAACCAAGGGCCTGTGTAGGTTGGTCATTGGTAACAATTTTAACATTAAGAGATTGGGGAACGATCGTCATGCCATCCACTGTAATACATTTACCACAGCTAGAGCCAGGCGGGAGAAACGGAGTCTGCCGTTCTTCCTGGTGCCGTCTGGATAGTCTAAGGGGTATCAATGTCCTAGACGCACATGTTGGAACGAACTTTGAAAGTCCTTGCGGTGAATGTTAATTCACTGATTAGGATCGAACGAAGAGCCACGATGTTTAATCTGCTACAAGACCAAACTCCTGATTTGCTTTTCGCTAGCGAAACCAAGCTAACTGATAATCACAAACTGGAGTACAATAATTATATTGTTAGAAGAAGAAACCGGCCCAGATCCAAACGTGGAGACGGTGTCGCGATCTTCATTAAAGAAGGTATAACATTTCACAGAGTGTACAAGAGAGTGTTGCGCAGGTTCCGGGTGTTGGAGGCAGTCGTCATTTACATCCCGCTCCGCAGTGGAAAGCGGCTGTACTTGGCTTCTGTTTATGCACCTGAAGCTTCACAATCCACTCTATTCATTACAGAGCTCGACACGCTTTTTCGACTTCTGAGGCTGGAATCGGGGGAGAATTATTTTATAATCGGTGGGGATTTCAACGCTAAACACAGAGATTGGGGAAATAATTTGCCAAATACTAGAGGGAACCTACCACTCGATTGGTGGGGTCAGCAAGATGTCATGTACAGACTCCTTAAAGCAACGGATAACCCGTCGTTTCCCAGAGGCGGGTCTTGTTTGGATCTGCTGCTGCACGATTAACTTATACGACTGACAGGTACAAATTTAAAAACATTAGACTGTCTGCGCACATTGTGTGACAGCGACCATTGCGGTTTTAGCACCGAAATTACAGTTCCTAACAAAATTGCGGAATTGGAGGAGATTGTCCAAAGATATTCTTACAACTACAGTAAGACTAGATGGACACGCTTCTCAGCAACCTTGACAGTAGCGCTCACCTCGAATACGCTCCATCCACCGTCCAATAGGAATTTGTCAAACGAGGAGATCGACAATTACCTAAAACAAATGGACGAGACAATTAAACAAACTATGGACAATACAATACTGCGGTATCGACGTACGACTAACGAAGATCTGTTCGGCAATCCTACTATTGACGCACTACACCGGCAGAAAAGTAGACTTCTGTCAAGACTTAAAAATTTGTACACACAGTTAACTTACAGACAAGACCCGGAGATTAGGACACTGAAGTCGTCAATTAAAAATCTTCAAACGTTAATAAAAGAGAATTACAGAATTTCTGTAAATTTGTATTGGTTCGGGCTGTAAACACCAGCAACCCGAATAGAAAAAATCAAAACGATCTTCAGTGTCTTAAAATAGCCCGGACAACAGACAATGAACGGTTACTGACAATAGCAGGTATTGATCCAAATGAAGCCGCTGACGATGACGACTTCATTGTGATCGAGGATCCACTGGAGAAGGTTGAGTCCATAGGGGCGACTTTCGAGGAAGTATACAAGGCCACTGATACCACTGGCCCTAATTACGACCTGGACAATCGTGTCGTGGTGCACAACTTCTACATTCGAAATGAAGTAGAGAATTGGCGATCCGAGGGATCTGGTTTCACCCGGTTTAGCGGCGAAAATATGGCAAATAATGTCATTGCCAGAGAAGGTGACCTACCCCCGTTCATTTCGAAGGAAGAACTTCGACACAGTCAGGGCTAAGAAGTCAGTGGGGACCCAATGGTATCCCGAACATCGTGCTACGACATCTTCCTCTAGAAGCGGTGGACATCTACATGTAATGTACTTCAGAGGTGTGTGGCTGGAGAATGACACTTTGTTTGGTAGCAGCGGGTGGCACGCTTGCGGTTGCACGGCGTTTACTTGTCGGAGGGGTAGGATCTTGCTGCTTTTCTCTGAATCATACGAATTATCGTGGCATAAAGAAAAGATAAATAAATGAAGTTTGTAACTTAGGGTCTTAGACTATTGCAAATGTGAAAAGGACGTTATATGAACTTGCTTATAAACTCATCGTGGTGTTTTAGGTGTTGTAACACCAGAAGGAACCCTCCCACAGCAACTGACTAACCAATTACACCATGACTATTCCCTCCTATGTCTATTCTTGAATAGTCCCTAACTACTATATTTTAACACTTCACTAGTCGATCATCTCAAAGATCATAAAGGGCTTAGCACAACGTCATATTTTAAAATAACACGGAGTGAATAATCAGTAAGCGTACTCAAATATACGAGTACAAGTATATTTCAGAAAGATTATAGGTCATTTTATTTTAATTCGGTTGCGAATCTTTAAATATACTGTAACATATGTACGTATATCTTACACGTGGATAATATACATTGGTTGAAAAGTTAGGACAATTTAGTGTCTAAAATTGCTTCGTTAAATTTTATATCTAAGATAAGTATTTTATATGGTACTATGTCAAATTCAAATCTGATAGGATATGCAAGAAAATATTATTCAGATATGTCTACAAAATTAAGTAAATGTTTAGATTTTAAGCTAGTTTTAGATTTCAGACATAGATAGTATATGTACGAGTATTAAGAGTTTACGAAAATTTACGTATTAATAAGATTAAAGGAAAGATATAAATAAGCCAATGAAAAGAAAATCAAATTTTAAGTACTCACTTTTATAACGAAGATCCAATTCGTTGAAATTTGTGCACAAAGTTCAGCTGCGGATGTAAGTTTGAATACCTTTCTAGTGACAATATTTACAAGGATCACTTTTCTCTGGCTTTTCACAGTACTTAATTAGGTAAATGAATTTATTATCAAGGAAAAATCTACTTTTATACGATATGAAAATTATGGGAAAATTAAGTTTGATATGAGCGTATTGGTACAATTACAATATTAATTTAGCACTAGATATGTGATCTTCGACACTAAATTACATACCTGAGTTGTTACAGTGCATGATAAAATTACTATTTCTTGATTACTATCAGCTTGATGGAGTTGGTAGGTAACTAATAGAAGCAAAGACTTGATTGAAGTATATTAAACTTATAAAATGATGGGTATGTTCGAGTTCAGGTGGATCCGATTGGCCTTTTGATGTTTGAGGGTTATTGTAACCATGTGCTCGACATTTGTCTGTGCATTTTGCATGGGCAGTCAGATCTTGTTTTTTTTTTTTTTTTTAGCGGGTCAGTTTCACGCATAGTACGCCTGACGACTCGTAAAAAAAAGAGACAAAATGAACCATAGCAGAACAAGAGCAGGTTTTCTGCTAAGGTTAATGTATCTTTAATGCTTCTTTTTGTTACAAGTGCACGCACTATTTGCGGAATAGCTAACACCTTCGGAATAATTCCAAACTGCACAACAACAAAAAAAAAGGCAAGCAATCAAAATGAATTTTTTTGTAGAAAGCGAATGTCCAAGGTTACGTGAAGCGTGTTAATGATAAGAAAAAAAAGCATAGGATGTTGCACTCCCTTAAATACTCTTCGGAAAACGATAGAAGTTTAGCCAACTGCAATCGATGATAATACCAAAACGCAGATTAGTATAAAAGTTGGGTTTACACTAACCAATCCTGTTTGCGACTTGGGTATTTAAGCCAAGTGTTAAATTTCGAAAACCCAAACAAATATTTTGGTAGTAATCGACTTTCAAAAAGAAAAATTGTCTACGGATCACGACATACACCACCCTGTTTAATAATGCAATACATAATGCACATTATCCAGTGCATTGGAAAACGGCGGTGGTTCAACTTATACCCAAAAGGGGAAAGGATATATACAATCCGGCGAATCTCCGGTCGATAAGTCTCCTTCCGAATATCAGTAAGGTGTTTGAAAAGGTAATCACTAGAGCTCTGACTAGGTGGGTTGAGGACAAACATATAGTTCCGGATAATCAATTCATTTTTAAGGCGGGATATGATATCTCACATGCCGCGTCTAAACTGGTGTCCGATGTCCAATGGAATAAAGGCAAAAAGCAATGTACTGGTGCCTGCCTTGTTGACTTGGAGAAAGCCTTCGAAACCGTATGGTTAGAGGGTCTTTTCTATAAGCTGACTAGGCTGCGGATCAGTAAACCACTCTTGTACATTCTTTATAATATGCTACACAACAGGCAGTTCATCGTGAAGAATGGTGACGTGACTTCTGTTGGAATATTTGAAATTAAAAATGGTCTACAGCAAGGCGCGGTCAATTCGCCGATCCTATTCAACATTTTTACAAGCGACTTGATAGGTTCACTTCCCCATACTATTGCGTATGCAGACGTTTTGATAGCGTACAGAACAGGTCCAAAAATCGAGGTCATTAATACTCTCTTGCAGCGTGACTTCGATAAGATAAGACGATTTTGCGATGACTGGAAGTTGAAAATCAACTTTGAGAAGTCGGAAACCATTCTCCTTAGGACGCCGTTGTCTAGAGCCTCTAGGGATACTAGAAAAAATTGTCGTAAGTTCTCGATCATTGGACAACACCGGCAGCCTCTTGCCTGTCGAAATGTATTCAGATACCTTGGAATCTGGCTAGATCAGTTTCTGTATTTTGGCAAAAATGTAGATGCTGCTCTGGCCAGAGCTAAAGGCGCTTTTGCCATTACAAAGAGACTGTTTTATAGCATCCAACTCGATGCGAGGGTAAAGGTAATCTGTTACATGGCCCTTATCAGGCCCATGCTGGTATTTGGTTGTAACATGTGGTTCAATGTACGAGCGAACTTAATGGAAAAGATTTGGGTGTTTGAGAGAGCATGCCTTCGCTTGTACAGAAAACCAGAGTCGGAGTACAAAAAATTGTATCCTAATGAGGTCCTTTACAACAGGGCGAACCCAATATGAGTGGACAACTTTGTAATTAAGCTGACTCGAAGGCACATTGTAAGTGAAATGACCTCGACGAATAACCTGATATCTGGGGCTTACTACCTCAATTACCTTTACCACGAGAGTGTGCGCTCCGACGGCTTCGTTCCACCGGAAGCATTCCTCTACTGGATCAGATAGGGTAGATCCAGGATAGATCACCGGTCCCGTTAATCTTCCATGTCGCTCGGACAGCTGGGGACAGGCGTCTCAACTACAACACAGACGTCGCACACGGCAGTGTGGCTCGCCTCAGGTTCAGCCAGGCCGTGGGGAAAAGCGATAAGAGGGATGTCGTTCGGCAGCACCAGCATTTCTGGTGGTTGAATGATGGAGAAGATGTTTCGTCGTCGTTTCCGTCAATTACGGAATAGCCTCACTAATGAGGCAGCGCTGACCAATCTATTTGCTCTGTGAATAGCGATAGCCAGCTTACATAGGTTTAGATTACCACTTAAGAAATATATACATATATTATTGTATACAAAGGTATATGCTAATATATGTATATAATTGTCTATAATGTTTATGTGTGTGTACGTGTATATTGTGTATGTGGGATTGGGTAGATTAAGGTTTATTTTAAGTTAGATATTGAGTTTTTATAAAAAATTAAAAATTACATCCATAGGCTAAGATTTTTTTTGTTAACAATTTTTTCTTAGCCCTAAGTATACAAAACAAACATTCTAAATAAAATGTAAATGAAGTCGAAAGGCATAGATATAAGAATTTAGAGTAGCGTAGAGTGTGTGTGTGGGCCAGTAAGTTAGTATGAGATTGTTGAGATTGTTAAGTGATTTTAAGCTAGCATTTAAGCATTTTTTGTTAGTGTGTAAGAGTTAGTGAATAATGAAAATAAAATGCATTTAAAACTAAACTAAACTAATCAAAATATTCGCTTCAGCAGATCCAATAAGCACCATTGGCCGTCCTTCATAAAATGTCAATTTAAACTTGTACTTTCCAGTTGGAAAGGAAAAAGGTATAACACTTGGATCCATGTTTAGATCACGAACAACTATATGTCCCTGCAATTGAAGGCTGTACATGTATCTAGATAATATAATGCCTATGCAAATTGTACAAACAGAAAAGGGACAGGCGTGGTTGATGTTACTGAATTGTGAGAGTATCTTGATTGCCAGCTTTATATATGCATTTCCTCTACCAGTACGTAGGATGTGGCAGATGTCCGCGGTTATGTTCACTAGAAACGGACGAAACTTGTTCGCATCATTCAGTTTAAAAACTTGAAAATGACCCTAAAACCATAGTCAAAAGGGAAATTGAAAAGCATATTGATTTAAGGTTGTAAAAACTTACCGTGATGTTTCGTATTAGGCCCACTACATCCGCATCCATGATGATAATCGCCTTTTGCCGGTTAATAGGTTTTAGCTTGCAAGTCACATTGGCTAGAAGATCCGGATTGGCGACGCACTTGAGATTAAAAATCTTGGCACTAAGCTGAGAAAGCAGAAAAAAAAAGAAAAAAATATGAAAAATTAGTTCCATCGAAACTGTGATCCTACTGAATTTTCCTTATAAGTCGCAACTTCGATTGCGAAAAACAAAACAGTCAGAGGAAACAATAAAATGTTTCTCATGTTTCAAGGAGAACAAATCCGTCTACGTGATGTTCGATGATGAAAAGAAATACATGAATACCATAAAAATGTTACTGGGACACATATTTAAACAAGTTATACCAATCCAACCATGACAGTAGTGTATTTGGGAAGGGTCAAACTCATTTTTGCGTCAGAGCGGAAGTCATTGGTCACCCAAGTCAGACTTAGTAGTTGAATGGGTTTGTTATCAGTAGATGATGTAGTCATGGAATGGTTTCTGTATGGATAATGGAATGGGTATTAATTGAGAAGGTTTGTTGTTAGAAATGTATATGTTGTTGAGCGGGAAGAAGGGGGTATTTTGTGATCATGGATTGATATCGAAGCGATATGAAAATTTACTATTTTTAAATTAAAATTAAAAAAAAAATTAGGTTATTTTTGGGATTAGAGCAGAAATTTATGAAGATAAAACAATTAAAAATTCGCAGCTCTTACACTAGCGACTTTCAAAAGAAAGCATGATTAGTGCTTGGGAAATCGTGAATATCAATCTGAAAGAATTTTAAGCGTGATATGAGAAAAGCAAAATAAGTCTGTCAAGTACGTACCTAATTCCTAAATGGATGGAGATTTTTCGGAACACTGTTGACTATCCTATATCTTGGATTGGGCCAGCAACGCAACAGTCAAGCGTGCTTGTTCTACCTCAGAGTGGTGGTCCCCGGTAAATGTACGAGTAAGCCCTTACTCATGGCAAAATGGCAAGGGCATGTTCGGCCAGTAGCATAATTCTAGCCTACGCCGTCATAGGGCTCACAAACCTATACGGAAGTGCTCAAAAAGTACATTTAAAGTGCAACAACCTTCGGATCTGCACGTGTTATGTTCGAACCCGTAACAGGTCACGCGTAGCCGAGCAACACACAGAGGTACTGACTGCTATCTACCGGAGACCAAGTGTGGCAACGGAGTAAAACTTATTGGGACGAAATATCACTATAGAAAGCATACGGTTCCTCATCTCAGTCCACACAAGAAGACATGGTGGTAACGAAGTCCGTATGTTCCCGGAAACCGAGATTGCCTCGGTTCACTACCTTGTAATACAATCCCAGTCAGTTCTGAGAATATGGAAAAACTCTTTCTGCAGACTGTATAACGGCGGAAAAGCGAGATCGCTGTAAGGCAGAACAGACCATTCAACTTAGACGATGAAAGCGAAAATTTCCGTCCACCTGACGAAAATTAAGTAAGGATTGCACTATCTAAACTGAAATCCAACAAAGCAGCGGTTATTCAAAGCTGCTGGAAATGACTTTCTGAAGGGCATACCCTAACTCATTCCTCAGATATGTATGCCTGATAATTGGGATCACAGTATCGTTTGCGCGATCCACAAAAAATGAGATTTTCTCAACTGTTTGGCATCCCTGCCAAATTCGTCCATCTGTGCAGAATGACGATTGAGAACGTTCGCTGTTCCGTCAAAGTCGGTAACGACTCTCAGTTAAGTTGATGTCAAAACATGTTTTAGGTGACGCGTGTTGTCAATAGAATCGAACAAACAACATCGACGAATTGGACAGAAAGTCACAATCGACAGCTATAATTTCAAGTTAGTAAGGGACTTTGTCTATCTTGGCTCTGCTATAAATTCTGCCAAAAATACCTCAGAAGAAATAAAACAAGGAATCACTCTGTCTAACTGCTCTTTCTTTGGGTTAGAAGGCGATTGAGTAGTAAGACCCTATACTGAAAAATTGAGGAGGCTCTATATAAGACCTTGATCATCCCAGTCCTACTTTATTCCCCTGAAGCATGGGCTTTATCGAAAGCGGATGAAGATATCCTCAGTCGTTTCGATAGAAATTAATCATATCAATGCTGCTGAGGGGACGATTAGGTAGTAATGTTCACTAACTGTTCCTCCAGATAGTAATCCGATTACTGATAGTCCAGCAAATATTGGTAAAAATTGTAAGATACCCCCAATTTTTGGTAATACTCGTATGTAGTATTATTCGAAGGATGTCGATGTTCTCTCCTTTATTTTTAATGATTCTTCTTGCAGCTTTTAAGGAGATTTTTGCTAAGCCTTTTCATATTTGAATTACTAAGAGCTCCTCTAGCCGCTATCATACGAGTAGTATTTTTGAATAAATTACATCGCCTTTTCCTTTTCACAACTATTTCAAACATGGTTTTAGCCTTCACCATATTGGTAACCAGCAAGCGATTTAATTTTTCTGATATTGAAGAATCTTCAGCATTTAAACTCTGAAAGGCCTTTTCAGTAAAAAATTTATCTTCAACATGTCGACCAGCTAAATTTTTATTACCATATGTAAAATCGTTCGTATCTTCACCCAATTGATTGATGCCCCGGTCATCTCTGTCAAAGTGCTTTTTTTTTAACTTAGTTTCAGGACCATACAAGTTTTATGATGATAGATGCAATTTAAATTGGAATTTGAATTAATTAGTTAAAGCATTCACTAGTCCGTATCCTTGAACGCAATAATGCAAACTATTTGATTTTACTCTGCAATCAATCATTTTATATGTACCTCATTACTTTTGAACAGGTTGCATGATTATGGATAGATGCTCTAATAAAAGCTTATGATTTATTTTGAAAAGTGTCATTCCTTAACATGACGTTCGTTAAACAGTCAGATATTATAAAAATTAAAAACTTTGATGGTGACAAAAAAGAGAAAGGGAAACATGATTTGTTGTATTCTGATAGTGTTCGAGGAATTACTGTGGGACCATAAAATTGTGGAAAAACAAATGTTATATTAAGCATTCTTCTCAACTCTAATGGACAACAATTTGAAAATATTTACATATAACCAAAGTTTTTGCATCAACCAAAGTGCATATGTAAATTTAAAAACAAATTATAAAATCTTGCAAATGATTTTCAACAATAACTGTGAAATAATATCACCTTCTAAAGCAAAACGAAATTCAATATTTATATTTGATGACGTGGCTTGTGATAAGCAAAATAATATTCGAAATTACTTTTACATGGGTCGACATAATGATGCAGATAGTTTCAACTTGTGTCAATCATATACTTGCATTCCAAGGCATATGATTGGGGGCAATGCAAAGTGTATTATTCTTTTTAAGCAAGATGATATTTAACTGATGCGAAATGAAGAAAATATAGCCACCGTAACGTCCAGTATCGAAGAAGACCCAGGAACGTCGATCCAGCACTGATCAGCTGATTTGGGAAATTGGGCATCTCCAGAGATGTCCGACTTAGTTTGCAATTGAATTTGGGCCTACATCCATAAAAGATTTTGCTGACTCAAGGTCGTCTACGGTAACAATAGGCAACGTCTTGAGTTTAAATGTTGGCCGGAGATCCGGATTGTGGCCAAAAAATCATCTTCTCGGACGAGGCCCATTTTTGGCTGAGGGGCTATGTCAACAAGCAAAATTTCCGTTATTTTAGTGAACACTAAAGTGTTCTACAAGTGTTCTGTCAAGCATAAATGCATTCACAAAGATTGACTGTTTGGTGCAGTTTATGGCATGGCGGCATCATCGGACTTTATTTCTTTCAAAATGAAGGAAGGAGACACCGTTACCGTTAATGGTCTCAGGTATAGAGCGATGTTAACCGACTGTCTGTGGTTAGAGCTCAACAACATTGATATATCCAAGTTGTAGTTCCAGCGAGATGGCGCTACGTGACATACAAGCAACGCAACGCTCGAAGTTGAGAAGAACAAATTTGGGGATTGGCTCATCGCACGGCGAGCGTTCATCAATCGGTCGCCGCGATCATCCGATTTGACACCACTCGATTATTTTCTGTGGGGTTACGTCAAGTTCTTAGTCTACGCTAACAAGCCAACCATTTTGGACGAACTCGAAGCCAGTATTCGACACACTATTGCCGGAATAACGCCGCACATATTGGACCGAATCATCAAAAATTGAATCGACTGCTTGAAGGCCATTTGAATGATGTGCCATTCCTCACAAAATGGCATGAACGTAGCTTAAAAATAAAGCCAGAATCAATTTTATTGTATACCTCATATCGTTGTTGGTTTATTTAAATTTTTTGTCTTATCTCTCTTACCTCACCGTTTATAAAAATAAAAAATAAAAAATAAAAAATAAAAAATAAAAAAAGATGTCAGAAGCCTTGCGAAGAAAGTTACGAAGAAGTGGTAATGGATTTGTCATCCGTTCAACCAAGTAAGCAAACCAGCAAGCCTCCAATTTTGAGAATTTTAAAATTACCATAGCTCTACGAAGAAGACGTAAAAGACTAAAACGCAATTGAATATAAAAATCAATCGACTGGAGGCTTGGTTTTGATCTAAAAACAAGCGGTGGTTTTAGAAATATATTGAATTTGAAAAGCCTTGTAGAACTTTTTTCACCAAGAATTTATAAACTGCAATTGTGTTAAGTTTCTATGACATACCTGCAAATTTCAAACTCTTGCCGAATTGTTGTCAACGTATACATCCATACATATAATAAAACAATTAATTCTGTCAAGCTGTAGTTGCTTGCTTATTGGTTTAGAACATAATCTACCATCATTATCATGTTTATGTTTTGAATACGTCAACCGTTGCGGCTGGATGGATGCTAAATAATAGCACGTGTACAAATTTATCTAAAATGAAACAAAATTGAATCTATTTTTCTGGATTGTGTGCGGATATGTGTTTTTAATCATCCTTAATGGATGATTTTTTAAGCGTTTTGTTTTTAATTGCCAAAAAAAAAGACACTGGAAAATTGCAAAAGTGTATAACATTTTTATTTGAGGTAATAGTGGAGTGATTTGACGTATCCCCATAAAAAATAGTCTAAAGGCGTCAAATCGCACGGTTTATCGGACAATTATCGTACTGAAAAAGTTCGAAGTCATTGAACAATAGCCGGCTGCATTGACGGTAACATTGTTCTCATGGTCATCTTTGAAAAAAAATACGGGCCAATCATTCCGCCGGAACATAAACCGCACCAAAGCCTAAGTTTTTTAAGCCTTGGCCGGCTTACATAGTTTTAGGTAGGATTAAGTTAGTTTTAGGAAAAAAAATATATTAAAACAAAAAATATGTATTATGTATATATATATATGTGTGTGTGTACGTATTAGATGTAAGTAGGTTTTATTTTTAGGTAGTCTGTAGGCTTTTAGTTTTAAGTTTTATAAAAAATGAAAAAAAATGTCCATCTACTAAGTTTTTGCTTAAAATTCATTTTCTTAGTTTTAGTATTAATAAATGTAAAAATATAATTAGACTGTAAGATACGTCGAAAAACATAGTTTAAGTGTTAGGTTGAACTTAGAGTGCCCGCATGGGACCAGTAAGTTAGAATAAGATTATTTGTAAGTAATTTAAGCTAATTTTAAAGCATTTTTTTGTCTAGCATATAAGAGTAATTTAAGTGATAAAAATAAAAATGCATATAAATTGAAAACAACTATGAACAAATTTTTTTTCTTAGCCTTAAGTATACAAAATAAATAGTTCTAGTAAAATGTAAATAAAGTCGAAAGACATAGATGTAAGAATTTAGAGTAGCTTAGAGTGCCTGTGTGGGGCCAGTAAGTTAGTATAAGATTGTTAAGTAATTTTAAGCTAGCATTTAAGCATTTTTTGTTAGAGTTAATGACTAAGAAAATAAAATTCATTGAAAACTGAACTGAACTAAGTGAAATAATGAAATCTTCGAATTTAGTTCGCAACAAATTGGGCATTGGATAAGAAATAAGAGCTTACCCACACTTATTTTGGGAAGAAAAAGTCTGTTAATATTTATCGATAATGTTCAGTATTCACTCAATGGCTCAATGATGCTACCAGTCTACAGACGACATAACACAGTAACTCTTTTGGGACGCATTGGTTTTTTATGAATGAAAGCCCTGGCTACAGCTTACATACAAGTCCATTCATGATACATCAGAAAAGGATATTCATTGAGTGAGATGGCGACGTCGTATGTGGCCCGATGGATTTAATCTTGTGTCATTTCGATCTCATAGATTTGGGGGTAAATGTAGCGCAATGTGCATGAGCATTGTTGATGTATTGTCGTGTATAAGTTGGTTGAAGCCTTTTAATTTTACTTAACTTCCCATGTTGAGTTAATTTTCAAACGTGAATAAAGGGTGTTTTTTTTAGAGGTTTGGTTTCAACACTGTTTATACAGATTGTCAATTTGACAGTATAAAGTTGATTTGTTTTTAGTACTTCTTGCCATTTTACGATGAGTAGATTAACGCCAAAACAACGAACAACTTATTTTGAGAACCATGGTTCTGTTCGTGTGCTACGTCTATTTTACGGTCGACATAATCGTCTATCTGAGCAAGTTTTTCGGAATACGATGAATCGTTTTCGCACCACGTACACTCTAGTGAATAATACGCATTCCAAAAGTTGACAAACAGTGCGAACAGAAGAAATTATTGCCGTTGTGGAGCGTAGTGTTGAGGAGAACCCGAATGAGTCGATTCGCCATCGTGCACAGCAATTGAAGCTATGCCCATCCACTTTGTGTTAGATGTTACGGAAAGATCTTGGCTTAATAGCTTGTGCAAGAGTTGAAACCGCGTGTCCATTATACGCGTCGTAGGTTCGGTGAATGGGCCGGAAACATGATTCAGCTTGATCCTCATTTTCAACGCAACACTTTGTTCACGATGAGGCCCATCTCTGGTTAAATGAATATGTAAACAAGCAAAATTGCCGAATTTGGAGTGGAGAAAACCCAGAAGCCTTTGTCGAGACGCCCTTATAACCATTAACCAACTCACTGTTTGGTGTGCTTTATGGACTGGTGGAATCATCGTCCACCGATATTGATTGGCCTAGTTTGTGAATATCGGTTTTAGCAATGTAAGCAAAACAACATGTGTGTTTCGCGCATTACGAGCAGATTATAGTCGACATAATCGTTCATCTGAGCGTACTATAGGCTAAATTCGAAGAGACTGACTTTGTTACAGATGTCTTACGGCCTACTCAATATCGCAATGTACGCTCTACAGAAAATATGGCTGCCGTTCGTGAAAGTGTTGAAGAAGATTCAAATCTATCGATTTCATTGCAAGCACAGCATTTTGGCTTGTCTTACGGCACATTATGGCATATTTTGCATTTAGATTTGCATCTACATCTTTATAAAGTTCAACTCACTTAAGAATTGAAGTCAGTTGTGAGCTCACCACGGAAACATATGCCGATTGGGTGCTTGAACATCAGCGTTTGGACGACTAATTTTCACACAACATTTTCTTCAGCGATGAGGCTTTTTCACTCGGTGGATGTGTTAACAAATTTAACGAATTTGTTTGACCTCAAATCAAAAGTTATTTATGTGGAAGACATGTGGTTTCAACAAGACGGTGTCACATCTCCCACAACACGACCCGTTTTGGCTTCATTGAAAAAAAATATTTCTGGACGAGTTATTTCGCGTTTTGGTAATGTGAAATGGCCACCAAGATCGTGTGACTTGTCGTCGTTGGATTTAAGCAACAGACTGTGTTTAAGCATATAATCCGCAAATCTTTACGCTTTGAAAACGAATATTCGTCAAGTTCTGGCTGAGTTATTTCCCGATATGTGTCGAAAAGTGATCGAAAATTACCTAGTCAGAATCAAGTCCTGCAAGAACTCCCGTGGAGCACATTTGAATGATGTTATATTCCATTCATAATAGCGAGATCCAAACAATATATTGAAATTCAAATTTGATCGAAATCTAAATCATAAATGTGTTTTATTTAAATTTACTTTCGGAACCACAATTTGGATGACCCTTACAAGATTTTATATTATTAAAGATATTATGCTAAATTAGTTTAAGATACCAAGTCAGTCGTGTGAAAAACTTTGAAGTAAACGGACATTATTTAAATAAACTGTATTTTATTTATAAGGGCTGAAAAAAAAACATAACATACGCGCGGGATACCAACGATCCATCTCGTGTCCGTACTATAGACTCGAGTGTAGGCACATGCAGTCATGGCTGGCTCCGTATGAGAATTTACATGGAAATTAGCTACATATGTTGTAGAGCATCCCTAGTCACGCAGCATTTGTTATTTATTGGGTTTGTATAGTGTGTCGAGGTTGTTGAGGTTGTAAAGTAGTGAGAAATACTCTCCAAAAAATTCATTAATAATTAAAACTGGCTTCCGTTATCAAAGAAAATTTTTTTTTAAAAAAAGTTATGATCTACTGTGAGCATCTTCAATTGAACTATTTATTGAGTTTCATATTCGCAAAATTTCACTTCTAGATTTTTACGGAGAACATTTTCCAACAAATCGGGGTATACATCCGCCAGATTTCATGAAAACCGCAATTTACGTATAAACAATATACTCGTATGTATATCTTGCAGTAATACCATTTGCTAGAAAAACGTATTTTTCGCCACTTTTTCAATGCCTTCGCTGCTTGTCTGTAATCATGTAAGTTTTGATTTACATATATATGCTATATATATATATATATGCTATATATATTCAGCACATGTCCTTATGGCATTTGAATATTCTTATCTATTATAGTAACAACTTTTATTTTTGGCCTTAATTTTTCCATGAAAAAAAAAAGATTTTTATTATTATTATTACTCGTATGATACGAGTACTATTCTCATTCCTTAAGGTCTCGTATGGATTCACTTTCACAGAAACAGCTGTGGATAAGAGTATCTTTTCGTTTGATCACAACTCTGTGTCACTGTGAGAATTAATAATGAAATCGAGGTAAACCTCAAAATTATATTTTTATGAAGTGATGCTTTTACAAAGACATCTCTGTGGAATGTCATTTTTTATTAATATGATATACGAGTATGTACTTCGTTTTGACTTTTTCTGACATCACACTACATTTTTTCGGCTATGTCGCCTGCGTATGTGAGTAATTGAAAGGGATTTTGTATCTTTGATATTGACGAGAGAGTTTTTCACTGTTTTTTCAAGGATGGTGCTAAATAAATTGCATAACACTACCAGCAATTTTCCTGGTGCCTCGATAAGTCTTTCTGATATGGATACCAAAGTAAGACATTGATCTTTTCAGCTTGTCTCCATAAAATATGTCAGACATGGCTTTAAAATTGATTTAAATGTTGAGGAGACTTCCAGCACTATAGTTTTGCAATTTAAGTTGACTTAATTCTGAGGTGTTATTCATTTTTTTTTTTCAATCTCAGTTGCTATTTCAATTTGTACTTTGGCATATTTCAAGTGTACTTTAAGATCATTTTCTTTTATAGTACCTACTCAGAACATATTTATGCATAGAAACATTATTCGTAGCATAAAATTCAGCAATTACAAATGTCAGAAACTATAGTATTAGTGTCAATAACAAGTTACTATTAAAAAAAAACAAAAAACCAAGAAAACAAAAATACAAAATGAGATTCAAAATAGAGGAAAAAAAGAAAAGATATTGTAGCCACAAGGAATTGAAGAAATGAAAGATATAGAAGCTTAGATTGAAGAGAAAAGTGAAAAGGATTGCATTTTTAAAGTATATGGCATTTTCAATACTCCTGATGTGTTGAGAAAGGGAATTCCATTGTCTTATAGCGTGAACAAAAAGCAAATGCGACGAATTTAAGTAGTATAACGACAGGTTGTATAGGGTCTTCCAATAGGGACTTGACAACTTTGAATTTAATTTGTAAACGCACTCTTTTAGAGTGAAAATTAGTGAAATCATCAAACTGCCACTGTCAATTTATTCAGTAAACTCAACATTTTCATCAAATTATACACGTCTGCAAATTATAAAAATTTTCTACCGAAATTCGGAGTCGGTAACTGCAACTTTAAGAGCGTTACTCCAATTTTCGGACGTAATTCTCGCCTTAGTAGACAGGCAATAACAAGTTTAGTGCAAAAATTTGAGTCTACATATTCGTTGTGTGATGTTGCCGTGTCAGTGAGATAACGGGTTGGTCGAAGTGTCAAAAATATCGCTGCCGTTCAGGCGTCCGTAACAAACGATCCAAATCAGTCAATTTCACGGCGTTCTCAAAAATTGGGCATTGCTCACTTTGTCAAGTCTTTAGTAGAAAACCCGATATAAGGTTTTTAGTTCTTATTATATATGTAGATACAGTGGGGATTTATTATTAATGACCTGATATAGGTAAATGCAATTTCGTGCGCTGAGATATTGTTTAAAGGTACATTTTAATAAGCTTTTTGAATGTGAAGAAATATGGTCATGCCTACGAAGCTCATGTACTCGTATATATCGCATTGAGTCATTGAAAGCTACTTGAAGTTTTCGCTTAGATAAGGATTTATGGTCACTGTATACCATCTCAGAATAGCTTATTAAATATACAATTAAAGTCCTTACCAATTTCTGTCGAGTCGCCATTGGATTAAAGCCAGCTTTTAGCCAGAGCTTTCGTAGACATCGGTAAATGCGACCAATGACAAGGTTTGAATGATCGTACCCGGATAAGTTTCTACTTAAGACAAAATTGAGACTTGTTGCTGACTCTACACGTTTAATCCTATAATCAGTGAGCCATAAGTCTGGTACGACGTTAATGTCAAATTTTCGATTAGATATCGGGGGAATTTTTGATTTCGCTGGGTTAAACAACAATCCGTTAGCCACCGACCAATCGTATATTTTTGATAAGTCTTGGGACGGGACAGATATAGCTGAACGTCTTCAGAATATAAGCAGACCGTTGCATGCTGGACTACTGATGGCAAGTCGTTAATGAATGTACAGAATAAGATAGGACCGAGAATCAATCCTTGTGGTACACCTTGTGTAATTATTTTCAATGCTGAAGATGACAACTTTTAGTGATCTATTGGAAAGATAACTTCTAAAAAGCTGAATAGCTTGTTCACTGAAGCCAAACAAGTTATGTAATTTCCAGCATAAAATGTCACGATTTACCTTACCAAAGGCTTTTGAGAAATCAAGTAAGCAAAGAAGTGTTACGTATCCCGTATCAAAGTCATGCCTAATATCTTCTAAGACATTAATCATAGCAGAGAAACAGCTATGATTACTTCTGAACCACCTAGATTGGAAACAGTTAAGGAGATTATTAGAAGAAAGATGACTTATATATCTGCTTCGATATAAGCTTCTCAAAAACCTTTGATATGTGCCTAAGGTCACTGACGGAAGTTGCATTCAATCTGTTGGCAATCGGTATAACCTTTGCAATTTTCCAGGACTGTGGAAATGTGGATGTCATTATAGAGTGATTAAGAATATGAGTCAGGTGGGTTATAATGGCGGGTAATAAAAACTTAATGAATCGAATGGGTATACCGTCTACATCAGTTGAGTTAGATTTAATAGCCATAACACAGTCAAAAACTTCACCTTCAGTAACCACTTTAAAATCAAAATGTCGGGGTTACTTCCCAGAAAGAAGTCATTAAGGACATCACACTTAGTGATGTGCTCAACTTAGAAGCATAATAGTTTCACTTGGCGGTCCGGGTGCATTGTTGCGCGCTCTTTTATATGCAGCCAATTTAGAATGGGAGAGGTTGGGCTTAGATTTGCTATAGAGTTTGTTCCGATTTTTAATTTGGGCAACAACTTCACTCGCAAACCAAAGACTACTTTTATTATGAACAATTACAGATTTAGTCGGTACACATGCGTCATAAAGTTTACATACAAGGTATTGAAAGTAATTCAGCTTCTCGTTAGGAGTAGCACTTACCCTGCAGCCATACCAAGGAGCTGAACGGTTGGCGGCTAGTAAAGCTGGGATGTCGATAGCGTTAAAATCGTTGAATGTAAAGGACAGAGGTAAAGAGGAATGAGAAAAGTCAATACTGTAGGTGCAGAAAAGGAGATCATGTAGTACAAATAATGGATCCGAAACAATAATAAGGTTAAGCAAGCTGGGAGATGAGCTGTCAGATAATCGCGTAGGATTGCAGTCATTAATGATTTGGAGTTCACGAGAGTAATTTTTTTATAAATGAGCGCTGAAATAGCCCAGAACTTAGAAAGAGCACTAAAAAAAGGCTGAGGTGAGTAACTTCTGTTGGCGACATAAGCGCAGGATACTAAATATGTAGAGGGGCCTTCATGAACTTTTACAATCAGATATTCAATACCTGCCGAATCAGATTCACTAAGAACGTCACATTTTAGTGTAGAATTAACATACATTGCTGCTCCTCCTCTTATCGTGTCCACTATTCTGTCATTTATAAATAGATTGTAATTGGGCAAGGAGTAAAAAATGTCTAGGATTTCTGGTATAAACCAAGTTTCGCTAACACATATAATATCAACATTGGACATACATTGGGCATACTTTCGTTCAACCATATGTTATAGACTTATTGGTGCATGCTTAGTGTCCTCTTCCATTGCTTTAAACAGCTCGGCGGGTAGAACGTCCTTGACCCAGGACGTTGGTATGTGGAAAAGCAAGTTTGAATTTCGCGATTTCCTTATGAGACTAGGTCGACTATTAACATTAATTACAAGCAACAACGTTAAATAGAGAAGCATTATTTTCTTACTATACCGATGAATCGTATACAAGTCATTGTTCCCATTTCTCTCAAATACCTACTCCGGATTGGCTAGCTTGCGCTGGTGCCTCAAAGTCTTATGAGTAGTCTTTCTTTCTTCTGGCACAAAGCTGTCTCGCTTTCTATGCTCCTGTACATGCTTTCGACAACAATTTAATCAAATATTTTGTTGTTGCTTTGTCAATAAAACCTGTCCACAGCAGTTAACATTTGTAACCTCTATTGCTGATGCTAGCTAATCAGAAAATTCTAAGGGAGACTCCACAAAACTCTTAATTGTACGAGTCACTTCTGAATATGTTGTAGATTGTAAATTTGTCCGCAAATCTCTGGATGTAAATATTAATGTAATCCATAAGCAGACTTTAAGTATCACATAGCTAACATAACAAGGCTGCAACAGAAAAATCCAACTCGTTGGGAGAGTCGAACCCAATCAACTAGTTCTGAAATCAACAAAATGATGGTATTCGATGAGAATGATACTGTTCCTGTAGATGTTTCACCAAATGAAGAAATTGAAATAGAAAATGAACTAACGACGCGCATTACTCAGTGAAGTATATGTTATGTGAGAGGTGATAATAAGATCTTAAGTATACCCTGTATCAGGTGGAGCAGAGAAAAATCACAAAATATCAAAAAGTAAACAAATCACTCCAAACATCACTGGTTTCTATAAAAAAATTTCATCTAATCAAACCAAAAACAAAAGGACAGGCTGTTTGGTTTATGTGTTATCTTCAAAAAACTTCAGAAACTTAGTCGTGGTTATTTAGAGCCGATTAACAAGGATCCATTGATTTGGCGAAAGCCATCATTCCGCTCCGCTAATGGTGAACCAAGAATAACTGCATTTGGTAACGTTAAAAATCTCCCAAATGAGAAATATTTCAATAAGCAAAGTCATTTTCTACTTCAAAACTTGAGTTGCGCGTTGGTGAAATACCGAAAGGTCATCGACCATGGGAACAACGTGGCAAATCGCCTTTATTTATTAAAGCCGATCTATGGGCTCCTTCTCCGTCGTTTTTGAGAGCACCTGCAAGCCACTTTTCACCTCACTATCCACTATGTGACCGTCACCATTGCAATTCATTTCATTAGCCCGCATCACCTGTTAGCCATCTCATTGTTGAGCCATCACAACCCTCACAGCCACAGCAGGCGAAACACACTTCTCTAGATATCGTCAATCCTAACTAACAAAAAGCCCACCATAACTTTTTTTGAACATCACAGTGAAATAATGAGTTTCAGTTAAACATTCGTCGTTTATCTGAACAGTTGCGTATTCTAAGAAGCCGTAACTACATGAAATCAATTCTTTCTAAAATAGTTGCCCGTTTATCTGTTTGTTTGTTTGTCCGAGCACCACAAGAAAGACTACTGAATGGATTGTAACAGGGTTTTCTCTGTTCGATAACCCATTTTTCAATTTAAAAACTGCGATATATTACAATTGGTTGAATAGAGCCGGAGGTGCAATTAATGAAAACATTTCAAAATAGCAATATGTGAAAAACTACTACTACATATCCATATATGTACGTATGTATATGGATACGTATTTCCGGCACACATAGCGTAAAGTAAATAAAACAAGTTTTTGTTGTCAATGCTCACTGATCTACCATAGGTTTCAATAATCTTCGTTGCGTTCTATATAAATAAATCTACTAATATAGTATTTATTGTTCTTGGGTGATACCTTCATTTTTTTTGTTAAGTCCAGCATTTTACTACGAATTAAAATTTAATTAAACCGGATACACCGTTTTTGAGTAATCGATGTGCAAATGCAAACAACATTTTAAAACTATTTAATAGATTGACCGCTGTGTGGAACAGCGGGATGATTCATAAATTTGATTATTCGGGTCCGGCCTCCCTGCGCATGAACTGAAGTTAAAAATTGACTCATCTACAATGCTCATGCGCAACTAGGATCTCCCGAAACTACGCAATAGGAGTCCGCGTCAAAAAACAACTAAGGAACGTCAAAGAAGTCATAATCTTAAACGGATGAGGCCGCGTATAGGATGTTTTCATCTCTCGAATTCCATTGATTCCTTCTAGCTTCCCTTTTCAGTTCAAACACCTCCAATTCCCAGTCACACTCTGCTTCGCCATGACCGCGGCCAGACGCTAAAGACGGCAGCGAGGACTTCTGAGCGCCTTGCTTCGCTCACGGCTAAATCTACGTCGCTGTTCGAGAATCAGGGGCTTCTCGAATCTCATTATTTACGCTACCGAGAAACGCAAAAGTAATGTAGTATACTGAAAGGTCTTAATTCCCTCATTCCCAGTATCTCTGTTCACTGAGCAATATAACCTGACTGTTACTGACGCAAATCTGGAACTAACTAGCCTAAATTCATTAAAAAATACTTTGGATTTACTTCTGAACGAATTTTCGGGTATAATCTAGTTTTGAATAAAACAAACAACTGCTGAGATATCTCCGAAGCCCTTATTACTTTATAAGTAGTCACATGGGGATTATTTATGGAACACAATATCTTCCAAATGATCGACTCGGCTCTGCGTGCAGACCTTCATAATTTTCTCGAAATTTTCAATCACTCTTTCACATAATTGGGGCTTTGTCTCGGCGATGGCGGCTTCAATGGAAATGTTTACGGATGGTTGGAGTAGATCTTGATTTGAAGATGGTATAGCTCTAAAGAAAGGTTTCTAACGCTCTTGGCGGTCAATGTGTATCTCCGATATGCAAAATTACATCCATCCTGTTTAAAGTAGTGGTCATCCGTTTCCATATCCTCGAGGTCGGGCAACATAAAATTGTTTATCATGTCTCGGTAGCGCCTCATTTTCGAAGAAGTACGTCCAGTCGACACCTTTGATCCATAAACTGCACCAATCAGTTACTCGTTCTAGGTGAATTCGCATCTACTTTATCACTCATGGATCTACGGTGCCCCAGATGCGCCAGTTTTTCTTATTAATGGACCTCATTCGAAAACACGATTTTCTCGCGTTAATAGGAGCCTGTGTGCATGGAGAGGCAAATCTTTCATCAAAATTCGGTTAAGCTGCTGAGAACGGTGACGAACCGAGGTGTCATTTTCGACAGTTTTTTTTATTGTGGCGATATTTTCCATTGAACGTTCGGGGCGAACATGTTTCGACCTCTTCACATCTTGTACTGAGCCCGACTCTTGGAATTTTTTGATTATGTTGCACTCACACGTTTCGGGAGGCACATGTCTACGTGCAAAATTGGCACGAATTTTTCGCATCCTTGACACGATTGAACTTGAATTTTCGTAATAAAATTCAACGATTTGGATTTTACTCGTATCTTGCACTGTGAATGGTAAATTACCCAAACTTATGAATGACATCTGTCACCGAATGCCAACTCTGCGCGAATCAGCTGTAATACATCGCATCATAAATGATAATAGGCCTTTCAAATCCTACACCTCTTACAGATGTACCATTATTATGTATTTTCCACAACTCTGAAGTCACATGAGTCTTTACATCTAAAATTTCATTTGTTGCTTATCCGTCAGCTTCTTCCGTTTCAATAACTATCAAAAATTTCTCAATTTCGATTAGATTGCACTCGTTCACTAGTACCTCATGTAATGCCAATTTTAATATGTGTTTCCTTCTTAATCCGCCGTAATGTGCCTACAAAATGTCACCCTTTCGATCCGTTGGACCGTAAACGTTTTAAACGACACCATATATAGGGATGTCTTTTTGAATGTTTTGATTATATCGAACCCATCACCCCGTTTGCATATATTCGGTTGAAGCCTTAAAATGAAACAGTTTCCTAGAAACATTCGGCGAAATTGACAGTCGCAAACGACTACATACAAAAAAAAAAACAGGGGAACAAAAGTAAGCACCCATTTTTCATGAAGCACCCTTAATAAAGTCCTCATGACATACTTTCGAATATGACTTAATTAAGTCATCTTTCGTAAACAGAAGGAATGTTAAGCTCGAATGCATAAACTGGGGTGATGTTCAAACATATTCGTACATACGTACAAAATCGAGCTCAAAAGCAAATAAATTTTCCGAAATGAAACGGAAAAGGGAATCCCCGACTACTATTCGTACTCATATGGTGTATTGCAATAAACTTTTTATTTACTGCAAAATGCAAACAGAGACATGAATCTACGGCTAACAATATCCTTTTTCGCCGGTTTCAGTTTTGTTATGGTTACTGGTTAAAAGCTGAATAGCTGGTAGATACAGCTTGGTGGATTTTACATAGCCATCGTCGCAATCTAGAATATTTAGATATGTTGGCATGTATGTGAATACGAGTATGTAAATTCGCAAGCAAGTAGTAAAGTCATAATTCAATATTCACATTTTGTTCATAGTCACTCAAGCGTATCCTGTCGCTTGATGGTGGCGATGCCAGTGTGTGTGTATACAATGGCGAACATAAAAGCCAAATACGTTTGAAGTATTGTTTTTTTTTTTTTTTTTTTTTTTTTTTTTATGTCCTTAAAGTGATGAGTGTATTTTGAAACAAACGAGTGTTTGAATGAAATCATAAAATGAGTGCGAATACATCACGCAGAATAATCAAAGTCGGCAACAAGAGGATTTACGCACACTTGGTTGATTTTTGGGGTGTTTGTTGGTATACGTTCGTCGTAGGAATTCATATGAATCTACAAAGGATCTGAGAAGGAGGTTAATGTTGGCCACAATATGTATAGGATGAGTCAAGGATTGCGGTCCTGGGATGGTTAGACTCGGAGTGGTGGCACATAAATTATTCCATAGGTCGCTCTATGGATGTGTGGGCGGTTGCCCAAGGTTGTTGCGGATAGCATACTCCGCTTATGGCTTGGTCGTGATTTGAGGCCAAGGAATGATGAATTGGCGAACCAAATGAATGGAATTGTTAAGATTATTAGGTTTCCTTGTGTAATAATTTTTGGCAACAGTTTGTATGTAGATGGTACATTTTGGCGTAAGGTAGAAAACGTAAGATGAACAGTAGATTGGTGGGCATCAAATGGGAAAATTATTTCACTGAATGGAGCCAAACAGGAATGTTTCTCCTGAATTTTTGCTTCACTTTCCCAGAATAACCACCCGCAATTTGGTGGGAGCCATAACAGAAAATTAACACTCTCTGCTTTGTCGTGGGAGATTACGTTTGCGTAAGAACCTGGCTTAAAGTGTATTTTTCCTTGAACTTCTGCCAGCGGTGTTCCGGTTAAGAGAGTGCAAAGAAGATGATTCCTCCCTCATTGTATGTAGTTATGTATGTAGTTAGGAGAAACAAGAAAAGGCTTTCAACTATAGCTAAAAGACTTTATGTGGTTGTCAGTGATAAGTCCCTATGTACATACCTATCAGCCATGTTAAGTTTAAAAACATAGACAAACAGATCATCTGAAGTGGAATGATGAATATTCTAAGTTAAAAAGAAAAACATCCGTAGTAATAGTGCTCCATCAACGCTTAAATATCTCTCAACTAAAGACATTTTTATTTGGAATGGAACTTTAAAATGAAACAAAACACATTTCACGTTGTTGACTTTATTGCAACGATATTTCTATGTCAAGATCATAAATTTAGACCATTTTTTTGAGTAACTGAGGTTTTGCGAGTATATCGGCAATAACGCGGCGAATGTTGGCTGCCAAGTCGTCCATGTCTGGTTTAT
The DNA here is from genome assembly GCA_949129095.1 of Volucella bombylans. Lineage (NCBI taxonomy): Eukaryota > Metazoa > Arthropoda > Insecta > Diptera > Syrphidae > Volucella > Volucella bombylans. The sequence goes on along the minus strand of OX422143.1, from coordinate 105,220,414 downwards.
TATTATTTATTATTATTTATACTTTAAGAAATATGGACCACTGTTTCCACTAGCCCATAAAGTATACCAAAGAGTGATGTAACGACGTTTTAATAATGGCTTGTGAGTCTTCTTCATTCCAAATGTGGATATTTTGCTTGTTGAAGCAGCCTGTATCGCTAGGACACTCGCAAAATTAAAAAAGAAGACCAAAAAGGACAAACTAAGTAATTAGGTTTCTTCAACTTTCTTTATTATTTTTTACTGGTTTACACTCTCGTTTTCGTATTGGGAATGCCCTCTACTGCTTCTTACACGTCGAAGGAAACCTCCGCATCAGCTGGTTTCGCCGTTCGCCCACATCTTTCGATGGTTCATCAGACGGTTTGCCGTTGACCAATTGTTGCAGATCATTGACCCCAACCACCAAGTGAGTGCACGCACACAGATTGTCATCACAAAAATTGTAGCTCAGTGGGTGGAGCCAACTGATAATGTGGTTTTCGCCGCGGTAGCTCCCGTACATGGATCTTGTGTGTAGTTCAGCTGTGGGTGAATGTTCTGCTCCCAATTTTGCAAATCAGCTGGGCATGATGCATTTATGTTGTCGCGGGTTTTTGTGGTTGACATTGATTGTTGCCGACGGCGAATGCATTGTGGGTATGACGTCGTCGGATTTTTCAGGTGGTTCATGTTGCGTTGCAACACAGCCATTCAACAAAAATAAGCCTCATCCCTGAACAATACTTTGTTGTGAAAAAGAGGATTAAGAGCAATCTCCTTTTCCGCCCATTCAGCTATAGTCAAACGATTTCAATTTGTGTATAAATGGATCTTATAAGCTCATAGACTAAAGTGTCACCGCAAAATCTTTCATAAAGGAGACGGACACAGCCCTGCTTGCTATGGACGATAGCAAATCGATTCATACGGGACTTTCTCAATAAGCAGAAGCAACGTCTTTGGGAATGCGGTGCTATACAATAAATAAGAGATTGCGAGGTGCGAAAAAGATCAATGGTTATTCGTATTACTTGGCCAAATAAAAATCGTAGCTAAACTGAATTACGATTTTCAAAATGAATTTGCACAATTAAGCCTGGCTAATCATGGTGAAATGGTAAACCAAACTAAGCACATATCAGTTGTCAATTGGCTGAAACGATTGCCTGTTTTCTGTGCTGTGAAGGTAGTAAAAATATCAGGCTAGAAGGAAGTGGCCAATATGAAATACAAGGTCACACTTGATAAAAAGACTGACTAAATAATACGACACCTAAGAGACGATCTGATAGTCATTGATCATAGCAAACCGCTGCAGTCCTGGTTGGACCTGGGCTTCAACCGACAAGTATCTCTTGCATTCTCTACCGTCATTCTGCACGACGAGTTTGGCAGAGATTCCACAACTAGACTTTTACCTGCTCTCATACGAGTCCTTAAAATTTATGAATAGGTGTTGTGTATCGACTTGGAGCTCATGGGTTTTTTCCAAAATCTAAACCCCCACACAAATATGGATCAATCAGCTTGTTGTCGAACGGCTTCAGGCGTTCACACAATACGAGGGATAGGATCTTGTAGGCACTGTTCAGAGGGTCTGCTGAGGTTCCATTCATAGAACATATATTCGTCGGATCATACTTTACAGATGAGTTGGTGTACGCTCCTTAGCAAGTCATCGCCTGCCGCTTTGAAGAGCACGGCAATCAGGCCTTCCGCTCCAGCAGCTTTGTTGGACTTTGATATGGCAATCTTCACTTCATTCAGGTTGGGAGAAAGGAATTGTTGGTCTGCATCGTCCAGGTGGAAAGGTTCATTCTGCCTGATAGCGGTTATACAGTCTACAGAAATGCTCTTTCCAAATTTGAGACTTTATTACTCTGTTTCCTTGTTCATCCTTACAGGCTACGATTCGGGGTTTGTGATCGTGGTGTGTTTTTTGTACCCTTTGGTAAAACGTTCGAATCTTATTTGTAAGGTAGCATCTCTCAATTTCCTCGACAGCGCGCTTTTTATACTGTTTCTTTTTCATCCTAAAAAGCTGGTGTTCGCCTCTCTTCTTCTGCGGACAGGGCTCGTGAACATCTCTAGTCCTTTTATACAGCAGCACTTTGTATCCATCGAGCTTTGCTGCATGTGCTTTCCGGCACTGATTGTGGTGGTCGAGTGGAACCCATTATATCAGAGACGGCATAACTTGGGTACCGCTCGTAAGTCGTGTCCAACAATTCGTATAAGCTATTCGCAATCTTTCTCCTCTGGGGCGTGCGCGCTTACAAGGCTAATGTTGGCAAATTTACAAATTTAGCCTTATTACGGGTTGTTACGAGGATCTCGTAGGTGTTGCTACATATCTATCTATATAGCGGTAGATGTTCGGATGCACGTGGCCTATAAAGGTCCCTAAAATTCCACGTGCAGACTTGAAATTCATTGTCCTTGCTTCGTTTGCAGGAGTGGTCTACAGTAAATCCATCCGTATCCGAGGCTTGCTGTTGCTTCTTTTTTTCCATGGCCGGACAGTGACCGCAACTGCACAAATCCCAACATGTAGGGCCAGATTCGTTACAGATACCCATTGGAGGAGGAGTCGGGTAGACTGAAGCCAATAACCCCTTCGGGGATGTGAGCGCTTCCGTTGGTGCATTGACGACTCTTTCGCCACCATCTCTTTTTCAAGACAGTGACTTAGTCTCCGAAATCCTTACCAACCGGAACTCCAAATTTGTCAGAGTAGCCCGTATAAGGTCTTATTTATTTTATTTCGGGATTTTACTTAACATTTGATTCTATAATCGTTTAGCTAAGGCGTCAATGTTGTTAAGTATCACATCATTCCAATGTCCTCCACGGATACGCCAGCAGCTATCCATCCGCTGGTCACAATTTTCCAAGTCCCCTTCGCATAACTTGTCTCGTTGGCATCGTTCACAGACTTAATATAGAAAAAAGAGTCTAAAGGTGTTAGATCACACGAATGGTACGGCCAATTTACAGGGCCATTTTTATGATAAGTTGATCTCCGGACTTCGTCTTCACAAGTTGATTGTGTCATGCTCTGTGTGCCAAGTGGAACCATGATGACAGCATATCCTCCAAGTCTTCTAAGTTCCAATTTATCCCAAAACTACCTACCTACCTACTCGTCGGAATCATCATGAAAGAAATACAGACCAATGATACCCCCGGAATAAAAACTAAACCAACAGACAATGTTTTCATATATTGTACAATGGCTGCTATTCGTTTGACCAAATGTGGCAATTTTAGCATTTGACCAAAATATGAAAATCCAAATTTTCTGCTGCCCTCAGGCCAATCAGCCGAAGTTTGAGGTGTATGTTGGTCATTTAGCTTTAGCTTTTGTCCCAAGACCATCTCATACGGACATTCGACCAAGTCTTTTGGCAACTCTTGAGAACGATGCGAAATCCATTAATTGTGGTCCCGACATAGCCCCAATATTCTCTTCACTTCTAGCGTTTCTAACTGGCACGTAATATTACGAGTATGAATTTTTCCATTAAACGCCGAATTATTTGCGGCTGTTACAATATAATGACCGTAAATTGAAGTTAACCTCTATGACATGTTTGGATTTAGATGATTTTTAAACGTTGTTAACTTAAACATATCCATGATTAAATGGTAGAAAATCTGTAATACAAATATGACATCAGCCAAAAAATGAGAATAGAGAATACCTTTTGGAAAAATAGTTCACACCTAATGAAAAACCCTTTATATATCGGATATAACGAGGACAATCGGAGATTTTAATGAAGTTCATTAACGTCTCAACAAAAGAACATTCTGCTTCCTGCTCGAAAAGCAAACATAAAAAAAGAATGATTAGACCTACAACACCTCACTAAAATATTCCATATAGAAAGTTCTAGTTCTAGTACTCTTTGAGAGCAGCAAGAAAAGGAGAAACTTAAAGCCATCGGCATTTGAAACCAACGGAACGGGAAAGAAATCGAAACCAATAACTGGGAACGAAAACTAAATAACTTGACACAAGAGCGCATGCCACCCTCAATGCGGAAAGAGAGCACCTTAAAAAAGCATGACAAACTACAAAAATCAAAGAAATAAAAAGATTTCGAGCGAAATAAGTTTCAAAAACTACCTTGTTTGAGGCAAAAAAATTAAGAAATAGGTACGAGTATTTTGGTATCGCATGGGATTTCTAAAGTGCTTTCTGAGGGTGCCTCACAAAACCTGTAGCGAATCATCACAGATTATTCGTTTGATGTGTGGGGTTTCACCCATTCGCAACAGAGCGAAACAGGGCGCCTGGGAATCGGCGCTGTAGAGAAGAAAGAAAGCTGCTGGCGAAAAAAATAAGCAAACGACACGAAGAAAACATCGGCCTATTCCAAACTAAAAAAAAGTTACAAAATAAAATAAAAATGACATTCGGAAGTTTCACCAGAAGCCAAAAAGAATAAGATATGAATACTGAACAAAAGTTTGTATAAATAATGTTTAGAACTGAAGATATGTGAGAATTACATTTGCAAGCCGTTTAAGGGCGATGTCAACAAAGTGGGGCGCTGTATTTTCCTCAATTTACAATTTTATACTGTTGTTATCATTTTTCTTATTTATCTTAATTATGATTTTTTTCGTACCATTTCAATGTATGTACTGTACAAATGTTAATGTCTGAATACTGGGTATTCAAATCTTTTTTCAATTCTTGAACACTTTGAACTCCTTTACAATGAAGTGGTGATATGTGGAAATGTTACCTACTTTCTGAAGAGGCATTAAATCTTTCATTTCAAGTTCAAGTATGCTTAATCGCTTACATACATTGCACATCATGATAATACCTTACGGGATCTCCTTCCCATAAATAATAATAATACCATAAACAATCCTTGCAACATTTAAAGAGTGAATTTATTTTTGTGATCTTCAAAACAAATTCCACATACATATATAGTGACTTATTTTGGATTAAAAGGCTTCAAAGACATCAATATATCTGACATTGAAAGCGATAACTCACAAATCGATTGGCAACAGGTATTGTTCAAATCACCATAAAAGTTAACTTTTATGCAAGAAGCCGACGGTAGTTTATTCAACAGATAAGCTACAAAGAAGGTAAGAACACGCACAAGTAGGAGTTTTTTTCTTTTTTAATTTACCGCACAAACACATGAAGCTATTAAATTTAGAGACTTTGCTTATTAACGTTAATAGAAATGAAGTGCGTATAAAAATACAATAATAGAAACCAAAGTGAGATTTCACCACAAATTTCAGCATGCAAACTCACCTCCAAGAGTGGAAGCGCGTTCGTGAACTGGCTTGGTCGTCAAAAGAAAGAACTACTATACCTTCAGCATACGCAACAAACAGAGTTGCTGGATACCCATCAACCAAATTTGCATGTATTTACTGCTGATCATAACGAAAGTGAAATTTTGTTTTCGGAATGTATTGGGTTGGGATGAAAGTAATTTTACTTACTTACTTAGGCGGAGCTATAGACCGGGGTTTTTGGCTAACTCCAATTAGCGGGGTTAGTGGCTAACTGCCTCCAGTTGCGCACTTCAAGTTGGTTGAGGTCCTTCCTTCCTTCCTCTACTGCATTGTCCCTCCGGATTAGAGTCGAAGATTCTGCGGGCTTGAGCGTTGGTGTTGATTCGCTCTACATGTCCCAGTAATCTCAAACTCCCAATGCGCAGTTTTTTTAACCAAGGATATGTTCATCCGCTTTAGAAAGGGTCCATGCTTTGGAACCATAAAGCAGGACTGGGATTATAAGGGTGCTATATAGAGTTTTTTTGGTTGCTCGGGAGAGGGCCTTACTATACTAAACAGTTGCCTTCTCAGCCCAAAGAAACAGCGATTGGCAAGCGTTATTCTTCGTTTGATTTCTGAAGAGATGTCGTTTTTAGATGTAATAGAAGAGCCGAGGTAGACAAAGTCCTTTACTACCTCAACGTTATAGCTATCGATTTTGACATTCTGGCCGATTAGTCAATGTTGAGTGTCCCTTCTTGTTGACAGCATATACTTCGTTTTGCCCTCGTTTACCGCTAGACCCATTTTTGCAGCTTCTGTTCCTATACTAGTAAACGCAGCAGTTACAGCTCGCTGTGTTTTACCAATAATATCAATATCGTCGGCGAGGCGTATGCAAGCAATTGCATAGACTTTTGAAAGGTCGTGCCTCGTGTGTAGGCCTGTTGGCTAATTCATTCATTCTAGTAATTCATTAATTAATTATTATACAATTGCGTTTTATTGAGATTTTTTTTCGAATCAGTACATTTGCTTGTGAAGATCATTTGATTCTTAAGATTGTGTCTGGCTTGAAAGTAAAACAATAGTTTTATAAACAATTATTTCGGGGTTAGAGTATTCGTATAAATCGGTTTATACAATTCTAAAGCACATGCTTGCGCCCGGCAATGCTTCACAAGCCACTTAAAAACTAAAATAAGCCTAAATGGGTCCGATCGCTGAGTCGCACCAAGAACTTCCTGATATTCTTGTATTATTTATTCCAATGGTTTTTGATATTTCATATCCTATTTAGAATTCAGGAAAGCAATTACCCATAAAAGTTTGACCAGTCAGATGTGGGACCCCCCGTATTAATGAAATTGTAGTTAGTACTGCATTGACTATTCTATCTCAGATGATTCTGGCACAATTTGACAACTTAGTAAAGATTTTACAAATAGTACTTAATCTCGAAAAAGGTGGGCGGTGGTGGGGTAAAAGGTAATTATGTAAGGATATTGGGGGGAAAATGGCTTTTTAGGATGCAAGGAATTAATAAATAGGAAGTCGGCTTATATTTGGTGTGTAGTATTGGAGAAATAATGGAGGATGGCACTTTCAAATTTTGACGAATTTCTAATAGATTTAATTTGGGTTCGTAATGAGTTCCATAATCTTACGGGATGAACGAAAAAAAGACGCGAGGAGTTAGGTAATTGCTACGATGAGGGATTAAATTAAGAACTCTGTGAGACGAAGTAAAATATAATCTGGACGCTGCCTATAAATACCTTTGTGTAGAAAAATACAATTTCTTGTCCAGATGTATTCGTTGAGATAATAGGTTAATAAAGCTCACACATAACATAAGAGGCAGGGAATCAAGGCTACTATAAAAGTCAGAGTGCGTTATTAAAGGCAAAATTAGCACTTTTATCAGCATTTGATGTATTTGCTGTGGAGTAAAAGAAAACTCTGAGCCACAATGATGACCCTATTGGTATAGTTATGTCCAGATTAACTATCAGGTTGGCAACTAAGTAATTGCCGATTTTTTCATATAAATAAAACACTTTTTTTTAAATACAACGAATAAACTATAGTCAATGATATATTTTCAATTTTGTTCGATGATATTTAGCCATCTTACTGACAACTTCATAATTCCATGTTCGTAGAACTTCTGATCTTTATCGGCAAAAAACTGACCCAAGTGCGATTTCACAGCATGATCATCAGTAAAAGTGTTACCATCCAAAAAGTTTTGGATAGAATTAAATGGTAATCTAATAGAGCAAATGGTAATCAATTCCCAACCATGCCCCAATAATTTTTGGCGAGTGACCAAATATGTATGTTGTCCTGGTGAAAACTGACTCATTTTCGATGGACCAATTCTGGTCGTTTTGATCGCTGTATTTAATCTGTCCAGTTGTTGACGGTACACATCCGAATTGATAGTTTGATTCCTTGGAAGCAGCTTAAAATACACCTCACTTTTCCAATCTGATTGGTGTTCATTTTTCAGTGAAAAATCTCCGAAACGAAATTTGTTTCGGCACTGTCGTTCCTTTAAGGCTTCGTCACCATTCACATCATATAACTTTTCAGCAGCTTGCGCTGCATTCTTTCCTTTATGGAAATAAAAAATTAAAATATGGCGAAAATGCTCGTTTTTGCACTACATATTATAATGAAACTGACGCCAAACTAATATCTTTTGGCAAAAATACGCGCAATTAGCCTCTAAAGCAAAGTAAGACTGACAGTTAACAACTATCCGAAGGAAAAAAATATGTCATTGACAGAAGCCATTAAAAAATATGGCCAAAGACATCTATGTGTGAAATCGGCAATTACTTAGTTGTCAAACAATACAATTTAGTAGAAATCCATTAGCTTTAGACCAAGTTTGAATGAGTTTAAGATTTTCATTCATAAGAAGAACTAATTCCCTTGTCAAAATCCTGTCTGATCTCCTCAAGTAAGGTGACCACCGTAGTAATAGAGCAGCTGTGAATTGCTCTAAAACTCGATTGTTTATCACTTAGCAACTCATTGACTGCAAGGTATTTAGGAATTTCGAATGCCTTTACCAGACATTAAAGAATGCCAATTGGTCTAAAATCAGCATGTGATGTTGGATTTAACTTTTTTTGCAATTGGTAGAACCTTTGTAGTTTTTCACATTTGGGGGTTTACACCAATTAATTACATGAGTGAGAGTACGAAAATTAATTTTATGAAACGAATCGGAATGTTATCCTCATGCGTTGCCGAATCATCTCGCAAAATAAAGTTGTTGAGATCATCGCGGTCGAGCAGACACTTAGCATCGTTTCACTTTGATATAACCAATCGTACGAAGGTTGCCGCAGAGCTTTTCCTGCGGGATAGGGGAAGTACTTAATTTAGATAAATAGACGTTTTTCTGTGCAGCCCGCACTGTAGACGTTGACAAATTATGCGCCGCTTTGGATTTAAGAAAAGGCCTACTCTGGTGTACCCTGCCCCATGTTAACGGAAATTTCTCTGTTAGTACTAATGGTAGAAACTTTGTGTAGGACTTTGTTTTCAGATGAAATACTAGCCCTTATAACGGCGTTTAAATAAAGGTGATATTTTGTTTGTGTCTTTAGATATCCAATTGCTAAGCCTGTTCCATTTTCATTGCCCATGCTAATTTTTGATTTTGAGATCACTTTTCTCCAGAAAATGCCTTAAGTTAACATAACGTTTTACTGGTTTTTTCTTACGAAAGTAACAATAATTACAAAAAAAACATCCTCAAGTTTCCAGAAAAACCCATCGATTTTGTGATACTTGGGAAAACATGCAACAGGTAAAAAAAGGAATTTATGATTTTTTTATCAACGTTTCTAACAACAGTTGACAATATTCGTAAGAGTGGTTTTCCAAGTATTACTAATTTTCCAATATTTTTTTAAAATTGCATAGCTATTAAAGAGTTTTAAAGCATGTTCTTTTATCTGACTACCTGTCAAAAACCTAATTTCCTTACCTTGTTCCTTTAAAGTTCTCAAAAAGAGTTAGGTTTGAGATTTGAAGGCCTATTTCGAAAAGTTACCAAACAAAAATAGTACAAAAGATTATAAAAAAAAATTCATCAGTTTAATTTTTTACGCTAATTTTACATTGAAATGTCTGCAAACCAATAATACGCAGACATTATTTACCTTTATGGGCTATGCAATGCAAGTTCAACTAGTGCGCCACAAAGATACCATGAACTTCATCCTAACCGACTACTTCCGAGTGAAGGAGTATTTTGAAATACATGTAGAAGGCCTCGAGAAACGGGATCAGTTTCAGCTGATGAAATAATACTGGAAGCTGATACAACAACATCATACAAATTCTAATGTTCTGCATGGACAAAATGTTTATACCATACCACCATACTCCTGTACAAGAACTTCTCCCCAATAATTTGGAAAAAAGACTTGAGTTTTCTAACTGGTTTCTGGAGCGGAGCTTGGATGACAACGAGTTTAATAGTAGACTTCTTTGGACGGACGAATCTCAATTTGCAAGAGATGGGATCCCAAATTTTCGTAATATTCATACGTGGGCTGCGGACAATCCAGAGACAAGGAGACATAAATCATTTCAACACAAATTCAGCGTGAATATGTGAGCAGATGTAATTGGAAATAAGTCAATCGGCCCCTACAAACTACCACCTAGGCTGGATTCTACAAACTATCTGGAGTTTTTGCGAAATGATTTACCAGAACTATTGGAGGACATTACACTGATTCAACTAGCTTCATTATATTTTCAACAGGACGGTGCTTCAGCCCACTATTATCTTGATTATTAAAAATAGACTAGATGAAGAGTAGGAAGGAATGGACGAGACCAGTTCACTGGTATTGGATTTTTTTGTACGGGTAATAATGAAAGAACTTGTTTACTAAACCGGAATAACAACTTTGATTGAATTGGAACAGCGTATTCCAGAAGCGTCATCGAAAGCAGTTAGCATCAATAAACCTTTGCAGTGAAATCCAAAAACGGGCCCTAGCATGCGTACAAAACCAAGGAGGACAGCTTGAGCACCTGTTACAACTGTTTTAGTACACACATAAAACAAAAAATACCTAAGACCATACAAAATCATTTTTTATTCATAGCCTTTGGAGCTTAAAGCAAAAAACCCTTTTTTATAAATTTTACCTGCAGCAGGTTTTTCCAAGTATCATAAAATCTATGGGCAAACTGGAGAAAAGTGACCTCAAAATCAAAACTTAACATGGACAATGAAAATGGAACAGGCTTAGGAATTAGATATCTAAAGACCCAAACAAGATATCAACTTTATTTAAACGCCGTTACATAGGCCAGTATTTCTTCTAAAAATAAAGTCCTACACAAAGTTTCTAGTTAGTACTAACAGAGCAATTTCCGTTAACATGGGACAGGGTACACCAAAGTATGCGATAAATGATGTCAATATTGGGGATAGACCCTTACTGTAGAATAATTTTTTTCGTAGAATATACCCAGCAATCATTTTCCAAATTATTGTTGACGAATTAGGAGACACCCTATATACCATATTTTGTATACCCTTAATCAATGAGAGAGTAAACATAACTAGCATAATTAACATACACAAAATTCGAAACTTTTTGTGGTAAGTGACACGTCAAAGAGGGCTTATTGGTTTCCTTTTTACAGTTTGTTTTAATTAACAATTTAATCAAAAAATTAAGTTTCTATTGAAGGATTTCGTTGGATGATTTTTTATGAATTTAAATGTGGGCTAACTCAACAACAATGCATAGACTGACTTCGCATGGCTTTTGGTAGCGAAATACCATCCAATGCTACAATTTATAACTAATTTGCAGATTTCAAACGCGGTCGTGCTAGAATCAGTGATGTATTGTATGAAGGTCTTCCTTGCAGTGTTGTTGTTCCAAAAAACATTGATGCCGTATGCGCAATGATGGAAACCGATTGACATGTAACATACCATGAAATAGAAGCAACCATGGGCATTAATAAGACCTAAGATTACGGTCAATCGATGCTCAAAATTTAATAGTGGTCCTTCAAAAAACGTTTACGAGTACAGCATAGTTACGAGTACATATGAACCCGAATCTAAGCGACAACCGACAATGACTCGTTCTCGAAGTTTTTGTTTTATTTAAATCAGGTCATGTTGCTACTGTGGTTTTACAGGATCGAATAACTGTTAATGCCGATTAGTACTCGTATACAAAAATTTGTTTACCGGAAGTCTTCAGTTAATTGCGTAAAACAAACAAAAAACGATAAGTCACCCCTCATCACGACAAAGCTAATTCACACACAACCCGTGAAGCAATTAAGTTTTTGAAGTTTCAAAACGTCAAATGAATTAGCAATTGTCCATATTCTCCGGACTTATTGCCTAATGACTTCTTTTTGTGCCCGTTCATGAAAAATAAAATGCGAGGTCAACGTTTTTCAACGCCAGAAGAGACTGTAGAGGCGTTTAAAAAGCATATTTCTGATGTATCGGGTTCAGAGTAGAATAAATGTTTCGAAAACTGTTTCTATCGAATGGAAAAGTGTATAAATCTTGAAGGAGAATGCTTTGAAAAACAATAAATTATTTAAAGTAATAATTTAATGTTGTTTCGTACTTTTATCGGACAACCTTCATACATACTTATTTGAGGCTCTTTTTAAATTAATTTTGGTAGAAGCTTTAGTTCTGTTTCATTAATAATTGACGTAAAACCATTCAATTTCAAAACCACACCTTACATAATTTTAAAGTCAAAAATACATTCTTTGCAGCTAAGAAGTAGTCGTTTATCAAGAAGCCTGGTTATGCCATGAATGTTTTTTCCAAATTTCTCTTCCCGCTACTTCTCCCGATTATTATTATTACAATATTTACAAAATTTATAAAATTCTATCGTATTAACTTTTTACCTTCTGAATCGAAAACATTGTCTTCCGAATTTATTTTTTAATCGTAGGGTTGTAGATATGTATGATAATAATTTGACTATAGTACTCGTATTATTTTTCTATTTTCACATTTGATGGCTGTCACTTTAAGTTTATTTTAGAAGCAAATCGACCTTAGTTTTGTTCACACATATTAATACAGTGTCAATTTTAACATGGAGCTTAAAAACGAACGTTATCGAGGTATTTTGCCTATTTATTTTAGGCTCACAAAGGTGTATGTATATGGAAATCATGGCGTTGACTGCTTCACAGAATGCACGTTTCAGAATCGGTTTAAGAAATTTCGTTTTGGGGATTTTTCACTTAAAGATGACCAAAAAAAAATTGATGATGTTCAAATCAAAATCAGAATTCAATCACATCGTTATATGAGTGCATGAACGAATGACGAGAGGTTAAATGCATCGCACAACAATTGAAAATCACTTAAACCGTCTTGGGCTCGTTCAAGAGAAGATATTGAATTAACACAATGAACCAATATTTTCAATATGCATTTAAAATGCAACGAAACTGATCTGTTTTTGAAACGAATCATCACTGATGACGAAAAATGGGTCATCTACATTGTCAATCGAAAACGATCATGGTCTAAGCGTGATGAACCAGCAGAAACCACATGAAAAGTTGAACCGCATCAAAAGAAGAATATGTTGTCAATTTTGTGGGATTATAAATGTGTCGTGTATTTTAAGCTACTTCGGGGACTCAAACGATCATTTCAGATGTGTTCTGTTAACATGTAATGAAACTAGAGGAAGCAATTGATAGAAATCTTATAGTATACCACCATGGTCATAACTAGAACACGCACATCTTTGGTAAGCCGTGAAAAATTATTAATAGTTAGAAAGTGATGTGCAACTCCGAGGTAGCACCATCAGATTTAATTTTTTTTTTTTTATTTGAAAATCTCTTAGAATGATAAAACTCTCATCGATGACGATGACCTGAAATCGCACTAGATCCGGTTTGGTGCTAATAAGGGGTAGAAGTTCCTTGAGTACGGAACTATGAAGTTGACAGAAGGTGGGCAAAAGTTCATAGAATAGAATGGAAAATATATCATCGATTACCGAAATTACTTTCTTGCTAACCCAATAGTGAACATTGTTATGTGTATTAAATCATTCCTTATACTGACGACGTCTATATTTCTTCGAGTTTAAATCTAGTAGAGTTATAATTAATTGAGGATCAGACTGCTAAACACTGGTTTAAGAAGAATACTTGCATGGTCAAAAAAGACTTTAACCACCAAAACAAAATTAAAATGTTTAGTTATCTATAAAAAACAAAATATAACTTGAATTTTCCTTAAACATAAATACGTAAGACAGCTTGAAAACACCGACAAAGTCCCAAAATCGTGGGTATATAATTTGCTCCACTACACTAAGTTGGGACTATTATATTCAACTAACAATTGGTAACATATATGGCTATCTACGTTACCATTCACGTTCCAAGTAATTCGCACCCCAACTTATCAAAATGCACTTGGCGACTGCAAAATTTTCAATAATTCCGAAATGAAAATCAGATTAATTTTAGCATTCAATAATATTATTCGATTTGCGAATTTTCGAACCCATTTCATGTTTGGGACGCTTAAAATTTCACGTAGAATTTTGATGACAGCTTACTTTTACCGTCTCATCGCTGTTATTTGTATCAACTCCGAATGCCGTTGTCAGATAGCTAACGAATCGATTCACGACTACTCGTACATCGTGGCATTAATCATTTTGAAGGGATATTATTCAGACATTTAACTGACATTCCTAATGTTTTAATAAAATCAATTTACATTGTAATTTTTTTTTCTAAATTTAACAATAAAGTCAATAACATAAATTTTAATTATTTATCTTTTTTATTGTTTTCCTCTTCACAGTAACCCAGCCCATTAAATGAGTGTTTTAGATTAATATAATAATATTACATTAATATAAGAAATTTAATAGAAATTTATAGTGAAACTATGATAGCTTTTACCCGCAACTTTGTTCGCGTTGGCATTTCGAATAATTGATTGTTGACCAACAAAGAGGCGAATATTACAGAGGTTTTAATGAAAAAGGCTTTTAGTGTGTGAGTGTGGCGCAAGTGGTAGTGTGATGGACGGTCCGGCATTTAATTCCGATCGGGGTCCAAAAGATACACATTTTTGAAGTCAACGAAAATTGTGTGATATACATAAATTCATATCCTCTTGAGATTTAAATTCTTCAACAAAAAAAAATTATTAAATCTTATAAGTATGTTCAAATTAATATTTATGTGTTCATCTTTTATATGTTCGCGCATTGTGCATCCGTTGCCATGAAACTTTATAGAGTTGTTGCACGCGCGCGGGAAAAATTTTGAAAAAGAAAACGAAGTCGCCGGGCACGTTTATGCGATTGAGCTTAAACTTTGTACAAGTTATATTAACCTTCTTAATGATACAAATACAGAATTGAAAAAAAAAAGAAAGATTTTCACGATTTATCAATTAATGATTATTATAAGAACGAAATAAATCGCTCATCCCATTGAGTTGAAACTTTGTACAGTTGTTGTTGATTTCTCCGTCAAAATAATCATGCCTGCTAAACCGCATCAATTGTCAGGTCCATGTTGGCTTGAATCTTGGTGCGTTCCAGGACACTGTCATTTACGCCTACAGTCTGCATCCAAGTGTCAGTCAGTTTATATGCATTTTTACAAGCTATGAAAAAAAATTAGCTTAATTAACTTAAAATTATCTTGTGCATCCAAGTGTAGACATCGGCAAAATGCGTAAGATGTGTGGGCATTGCAGTGCCCGAAAATTTAACAAAGAAACACAAGGAATGTGTTGATAGTAAAGGAATGCGCAAATAGTAAAATTTTACTTCCGCTTTTGTATCCTCTGTTGTCAATTGTCATTGCTTTCGGGCAACTCAAGCGATTCGCAAATACAATTCGGCGTTTCAAATGACATCCATTGGAACCGATAATGTATTCCAAGATCAATATATGCCAACTTTCAAAACAGAAGGGCGTATATATGAAATTTTTTCCAATTTACTTTTTTAAATTAAATCGATTTTATTTCATTTCGAAAAAGCATCTTCCAAATTCAAAAGATAATTATGAAAAAAATAAAATTTATTTCAGTAGGTACTTGGTGAATAAAATAGGTGTGTTGTGCTGAAATTATTTTTTTAAAAATAAAATTGATCTGCTTTACTTACGTTATTACCCAGAAAATCAACCATTATTTGCTAGGACTTTTTCAATCCACCGAGGCATTGATTTAACTGATGTACGGCTATTTGATACTGACATTATTATATTGACTATATTATTTTTGAACGGCTTGCAAAAATTTTTCTTTATTGGAAAAATATTGACCAGCCAATTTTCTCCTCAGCTCATTCTACAAGTTTTCAATTGGATTGAGATTTGGAGATTGCAGTCCGATGTGTGCTTTGAATCATTATCTTGGTGAAAAAGCCATATGAGAGCCATGTTTTGATCACCTTAAGGCAGCTTGACAGCTTCCAATATGTCCATGTATTCGAATCTTGTCGTAGTGTCGCGAATTTGAAAAATGCGACCAACACCCTCCCAAGAGCACCACTAATTTTTTTTTTATTTCCGTATTTTCTTAAATTCAAATCTTTGACATTTATGTTTTACGCTGAACTTTATATAAAAATATACAAATTATTTGAGAAAGGGTAGTGACATTTGTATTTTGAATAGAAATAGTGTTAAATGGCACTTCATATTGTAAAAAAAAATTTAGTTTTAGTCCCAATTTTGTGGGGTGACAAAAAAAAGAAAAAAGAAAACAAATGGACAAGCAATTAAAAATGATTTTCTTCAACTAGCTTATTGTTTACAAAATTATTATAAGTACTATAATATATTACAGCGGCAGAAAAAAACATTATATAAAAAAAAATCAATTAGCGAAGAGCAACAATACTTGGATTTCAGTGTGATTAAAATCTAGAAGCCATCATTTTACCTTACTCAAAAATGTAAATAGGTTTCTAATAATTCATATTTCCACAGGAAGGCTATTAAACAATTTACTAGAGACAATAGAGTAGAAGTTTCTGAAACTAGTAGTACGAAATGTTGGGATATGAACAATATGTCTTACCAAGCTTCTTAAATTATGCATGTCAGATATTGGACTTTGCATGTAACCACCTCTAATAAAAATGACTTTTAAAACTTTATAAAAGTATAAATGTTTCAATGGTAAACTTTTTAAGCTCTTGAATAAATCCATGGAGTGAGTCAGGCGACTAGTTTTTCAAACATTTCTTATAGCAAATTTTTGAAGAGTAATTAATTGGTGAATTTTATTGTGATATGCACCACCCCAACAAGTAATTCCATACTGCAACTTTGAATGAAATATGGCATAATACATCATTTTAAGAGTATTTGACAGACAGTATCTCCTAAGGCGATAGATAACGCGAACAGATGATGTAAGATATTGTTTCAAAATCGAAAGGTGCTTTACCCAATTCATATTTTGGTCAATAGTTACACCAAGATATAAAACTTGTAATCATTAACAATTTTAATTTTGAAACAGGTAGGTCTCCGACCCCTGCTGTAAGCACTCAGTGACAGCTAAATTGTATCTACGACAATCAACTGCATGAAAAGTGATCTCAATAACTGGTGGTTCTTGTGTATTCAGTCCGAAAAACATTATTTTAGTTTTACTGCTAATAATAAGCCTGTGAGCAGAAACCAATTGCAAGATCATCCGCAAATGCACTAATTTTTCCCTTGAATGACAGCTTACACAAAGAGTTTATAGATACATATAAGGAACAAAATTGGTCCTAATACACAAACCAATTGAAGATGTTTCCACGAAAGCCAACAGTTTTTAGTTTATTTAACAGAACGTTGTGATTTACCATGTCAAAAACTTTTGTTATGTCAACAAAGAGTCGAGCACCGAATTTTGTGTCATCCAGTCCTTTGTATATAAGGGAGCAGAAGTCTAAAAGAGCATCTTCAGTGGAAAGACTTTCTCTAAAGCCAAACTGCATAAGACTAAAGAAGCACATTCTGTTAAGGTAGGATACAATTCGTTTCTTTATTGCTTTCTGGAATATCTTTGAGATCGAAGACAGTAAGGATATTGGTCTGTAGTTCGTTTAGTCTTTTCTGCACACTTTTTTAAACAAAGGAATAACAATAGCACATTTCAAAGCCTCGGGGAAAACTCCAGATATAAAACTCAAGTTACACAGATGTACTAGATATCAACAATGTCCAACGCAGTTGGACATTCTGTCTGCACCACACGAATGTGAGTTCTTTAAGGAATTTATGATATTTAAAAGCTCAAAACCCGTTATATTCTAAAAAAAAAACGCTATTTCTGGTAGTTTCAGACCGCTCAGAATTGGTGCAAAAGTGACAAGGTTGAAACAAATTCAAAGATGTTGATTACTTGCCATTCCTTTTTGTGATTACCTTTTGCTGTTCTCATCTTGTTCTCAAATATCTATCACGAACCTGACGAATATCTGAATGCTCAAATGAATAAAACGATTTTTTAAACTAGGATTTAGAGGGTGTTTGTGGCATTTCCTATCAAGTTTGTGTTTTAATCGTATCTTCTTAAGACGATTAAGCTGCATTAATCCAAGTTTTAAGTCTTGTTTTAGAATGCTTAAGTGTAACGGTAAGGCTCGAGAAGCCCACATGATTTTTTAAAATATCAAGGAATTTATCATACGCTTTAGAAACATTGTCTTCGGTATAAACTTCGTTCTAGTATTCAAAACGGTGCTTGAGGTTCAACACATTAAATTTAATTTTTGCTATGCAATGATTTGTAATTATTCTCCTTTTATTTATTTTTAAATTTTCAAAGAAACTACCAGTCATGATTCCAGCCACTAAATTTAAAGAAATATCACCGAATCGACAAAAGACATGGTCAATGCAGCTGCCAGAAATTGGTCTAGTTGGCTCATTAATAAAAGAAAGAAAACCGTGTTCAGATAAAAGTGTGCAGTAGGAATCAGTTGGAAGGCTTGAAGTAAGAATTTCTGCATTGAAATGAAAAATTACAACATTAACCACACTCACATTACTTAGAAATGCAGACAACTCGTCGATAAACAGATTCAATGGTTGAGTTTGAATCCTAAAAATACAAATTAATATAAAGTGATGGTTACATACATACATTGCCTGAAATTTGTATAGTATCCGTACTTGAAAAGTTAAAATGCTTTACATTATTAAAATCAAAAGAGTTATTGACGAAAGCTCCTATCCCACCTGCACAATACGATTCGTTCGAACTAGCGAAAAAATTATACCCGGGTATATTGTGATCTTCAATTTCGAAAGAGTAAATCCAAATTTCCGAAACAAAAATTATTGAAGGCAAATTCTCAAATGCTTCCAGATTTCCGACTTCAAAGTTTTGTCGCAGGCTTCTTATATTTTGATGTACAATATAGTACAAACTGATTTTTCGCCAGAATTACACATAAAATGCGAAGTTGCCGTTTAATCGGAAACAGTTTCTATTTTTAGGGAAAAGATGCGCTTTCTTTACTAAAACGTCTTCAGCAGCGTCGGGAGAAGATGCCATCAATACAAGTTGAATTACGAGTTGTTGAGATGTCAATATTGTAGTTCATTTCCAAACCAAGTTCGTACATCAGGCACCATCAGGGCTACGTAGGTCTAAACGGTATACAGCGACTGCGCTGGATAAGCAAGACGCCAGTTAATTGAGTTAGAACAAATGCCTGCATTTTTTCATTTATTTTATATTCAAAAGTCAGTTGAGACAGGTTTTAAACATACATTTAAGAAGAAGTTACATACTAATAATGCGTTTTTATTCAAAACATGCCTACAATAATTTATTTGAATATGTACATATACATATGTACTTCTCTATGCATCTTCAGTTTTGCAATGTAGCAAAATTGTGTTTGGTAAAAAAAATGTTCATTCCCAGAAAGTGCGCCAGTTAATTGAGGTGCCGGTTAATCGAGGTTCTACTGTATTGTAATAATGATGCTGTTCTAGATTTTCTAACAAACCGCTAAGCTTCGGACTATAGGCGAACAAATCTATAATATAAAAATGAATCGCTACAAGTGTTGGTAAGCGCATAACTCAACAACGCCTGGACCAATCAGGCCAATTCTTTTTTTAAAATGTTCGTTGAAGTTCAAGGATGGTTTTTACGGCGAGAAAAATTAGAATTATTGCTGGAAAAATCCTAAAAACAGCCCTTTTCTTTTTCCCATACAAATGATTTGTAACTAAAACGTAGTCAATTTGAGATTTATTGCTATGGTATAAAGTTCATATTAAATTACAAGCACTCACTGTTATCTAAGCAATGTAGGTGTGTTCCTAACGTCAAAGATCATATCTATCAAAACAATGTGCGTGTGTGCGTTGGAGCACAGAATACATAGTTGGAGGAGTTTAATGTCGCGTTCCGAAACTCGCGTTTCTTTTGTATTAGTTTCGGCACGCGAGATAAAATGCATCAGTTTCCACGTCATTACATCAGTCAAACAAAAATCGCGTTACCAACAGTGTTTTGTTATTTTTAATATCCAAATTTTAAATAAATAAAACAATTCAGAATAAAAATAAAAACTACCACATCCTTTCTTACAATTACATTTTTTTCTATTCACCCCTGTTCCGGCAACCCATTGTACACACAACGCAAGGTAGGGATGTACGATCAATCGACTAAAAGAAGAGAAGCAAAACAACTATGTATTGACTTTTATGAGTCAACTACACACAACCCTTAAACCACCTGCATTTCACATGCGCATCATACTACATCTTTTCCGACAATTGGATGCTTCCTTCCTATCAACCCCTGTTTCCAACAATAAATCGGTGTAAAAGACGAACTTATCACACACAGAGTACGATCACTGAACGGTAGAAGGAAAGAAAAATATATATGTATCTGGCAAAAATCTAATAAAATCCAGCACCATCACTTCCCACCAACCAATACCAAATTAGTAGCAGCAGTGTAGGTGTCGGTGGCAGTACCAGCATTGTGGAAAAGGCTGAAGGAGGAAAAAGAAAACAAATATACACAAAGGATGAAACGTATATTTGTAACCCAGACAAAACGTGCATGTGTCCATGTTCTCAAATATCCCATTCCTTTGCACAGTTGATTCGTTGTGAAGCACACAAACCCAACAACAACACCAAATACGCACACAGAGTTCGATCACTGAACGGTAGAGGGAAAGCGAAAATGGGACACATTTTGTGACGGACACATTTTTCAGAAAGACAAGCGGTGATATGACATGGGTATGTCTAATCAAAATAGGTTCTGATGGTTTTAATAGTGAGGTTTTCGTTAAGAGATCAATAAAATTATTCATATTAATTATCACAAAGTAAATCTAGATCATCGAAAGATCTTATGACAAAAACCTCATTATCAACATTTTTTAATAGTATTTTAGAGTTCCTAAAGTACAGACACATAAACTTTTTTTCTATTTTTATTTTTTTATCGACAATATAGAGAGCCCTATAATAATTTGTGAAACTGTCATATAGAAATATCTTCTTATTAGTACCTTCGATTAAAATTGATGAATTCAACTTTTTCAACCCAGTCTTCTTGCTCTGCATTATATTACGTTCTCATTCTTGCGAGGAGAGATGAACGCATATAATGTCTTTATATGATGCATCGGTATTTGGCGACGAAAGTCTTTTCTTAATTCGCTTGACATAGCATGCTTGCACATCATTTACATCTACATTTACGTTCAGCGCATCTTTGAATATTTTTTCAATACACTTCTTAGCATTGTTGTTATCAACACCTGGCACTCCAACAATTTCTACAATGTTCTCAAGCTGTCTGCTCTCCAATTCAACTTCCATTCCAGAGTCGCAATCTTCGAGCGCAGTGTTTTATTTTCTTCTTTTAGCTGGTGAACTGTGGTTAAAAATTCATTGCTTATTTTTTTCAAATTAAGTATTTCCACATATTGGAAATATTTCCACAATTGCAGTGTAATATCTCTTGGTGAATCGTTGTCGATTTGTTCGAGCGTTGTTGAATGTTGAGCTGACAGTTTAGCTTGTTGAGTTGTTGTTACAATTTTATTATGCACTTCAGTAGGCTGCTGTAATTTAGCTGTTGTTCCGGATGCTGTTGTTGGTTTTTGACGACTGTAGTTGCTGATGTTTGACCGCAGTTGCCAGAATCAGCTTCTTGGATGTTTTAGCCATTTGTTTGTCTTCAGATGATTGTTTAGGGAATAGCTTTGACGGTACTTCTTGTGGCGGAGGCTTCGCTGAATGTTGTTGTGGGAATGATTTACGGAGTAAAGCACTGCACTTGCCGCACCGATGCATTATGTCATTCGCGGTCATAAAGTCAATAACAGTTTGTTTGATATTAACACAGAGGCCATGAAAGAAGTTTTTGCAGTCTCCACAATAAAAAAATTTTCACACCGTTCATATGTGTTCCTCTGCGCCTTTAGTTTTTGAACCAAATTTCGTTTCTCTTGTGTACAGAGCCCTTTACGATCCATCCTGATAGGTATACCGTTAATAAAACTTCATTTTAAATTACTAAATTTAATTTGAAAGATTTTACCTTAAAAATAATCTATGCTTACTGCCATAAACATTTGTACCATACGCTTTATTTATCAGACACCTATTTCCTTAACAAATATAAATGCAATGGTCTTAAAACATAATGATCGGTACAAGCGAAATTTGAGGTCAAATGAAAATTAAGTTGAAATATTGGTGCACATCTATTTCTTTGACCAGCTGTTTATGAACATATAAAGGGTGTGTTTTTTTAGAATATTGGATTTTAAACTGGCAATACTATTTCTACAGATTGCCAATTTGACAGTTAAAAGTTGATTTGTGGTTAGTACGTTTTGCCATTTTACGGTGAATAGATTAACGCCAGAACAACGCGTGCAAATTTCGCCAATCTTATCGTGCGCTACGTCCATTTTACGGACGACTTAATCGTCCATCTGAGCAAATTATTCGAAACACGATGAATGGTTTTCGCATCAAGTACACTCTAGTGCTAACGGAATAAGTTATTGCCGTTGTGGTGCATCCAAATGAGTCGATTCGCCATCGAGCACAGCAATCGGAGCTATGCCCATCCACTTTGTGGAAGATTTTACGGAAAGTCCATAGGCTAAGTTTTTGTTAGCAATTTTTTTCTTAGCTTTAAGTATAGTAAATAATTATTAGTAAAGAAAATGTACATAAAGTCGAAAGACATAGATATAAGAATTTAGAGTAGCTTAGAGTGCCTGTGTGGGGCCAGTAAGTTAGTATAAGATTGTTAAGTAATTTTAAGCTAGCATTTAAGCATTTTTTGTTAGTATGTAAGAGTTAATGATTAAGGAAATAAAATACTTTAAAACTGAAAACTGAACTTTACGGAAAGATATTGGCTTAAAAGCTTATAAGATCCAGCTTGTGTAAGAGTTTATACCGCGTGACCATTATACGCGCCGTAGGTTCGGTGAATGGGCTGAAAACATGATTCAGCTTGATTATCATTTTCAACGCAAAATTTTGTTTTCCAATGAGGCCCATGGATACGTAAACAAGCAAAATTGCCGAATTTGGAGTGGAGAAAACCCATAAGCCTTTGCCGAGGAGCCCTTACAACCATTAAAACGCACTGTTTAGTGTGCTTTATGGGTTGGTAGAATTATCGGCTTATATTTCTTTAAGGAAAATGCCGGCCAGAATATTAATGTCAATGGAGGGCGCTATAGAAACATGATTTCTGACTTCTTCGTTCCTCAGTTGAATGGAATTGACGTGACAAAACTTTGGTTTCAATAAGATGGCGCAACATGGCACACGACGCGCGACACCATAAATTTATTGCGGGAAACATTTGCTAAGCGCACAATTTCTCGTAATGGACCTGTGGACCAATGGCCTCCACGATCTTGTGATCTTGTTCCTTGTTTTGTACAGTAGTTAAATTTTTAAAAATACATTTTCCTGCTTTTAAATGTTTCTTTAATTGCAATTCCGGCTCTATTCAAACAAACGTAATGAAACACAGTTTTTAAGTTAAGAAATGAGCTATAGAACAGTAGAAACCTTGTTACAATCGGTGCAGTGTTTTTTTTTTTGTTTTACTCGGAAAAACAGACAAATTCTAAAAAAATTGATGTGGGTACAAGCAGATCCATAGGACATAACCCAACTGGTTTTTTTTTTAATATCTTCAATGTACATACACGGCTTCAGTACAATATAACAATATTGTAGTAGAGATAACAGAGGCACGATTATTCAAGCCTTATAGGAAAACTAGCTGTTTGTGGTATATAATTTCAAATTTCAATGTTGAGGGACAATGTTATGAAGGAATACGTTTTCTTAGTGAACTTGGCTTCATTAAACAAATATTTAGCTAGCTGGTGATATTTAAAATGTATCATACACACCAGAATATACATCGTGTCTGTTTCCTGATTTGTTACAATAGCTCAAAGTCATAATTTTACGTACGAGTAGCATTCATGATTTTCTGTTTTAAAATTATGGAACAAACTAATCGTCCAACAAAAAGCAGCGCTGTAAAAATGTTTCGGAAAGATTCAAACACATTGAGCCTGAGATAAGTTTCATGATTTATATATCAATGTCAAAAATTATATCTACAATGTAAAGTCGTATATTTGAGAAACAGAATTAACCCAGGAAAGATTGAAATTCTTTGTGAAAAAATTCATATCCTGTCATTCACATCTGGACTTGACGTCACAGAAGCGAGAAAAATTTATATTATATCCCAATAAAGTATGATCTGTTTAAATGCCTTCTGAATTATTAATTTATTCGAAATTGTTCAATAACGGGTAGAGTCAGATACATTCGACTTGCACAAAGGAAGTGATTTTTCACCAATACAACCAATTTAAAGTAATGCACAGAGCAAAAAAAAAAAACAAATAAAGAAAAATGATTCTTAATCAGAAATTGTGTATAAAATGTATCTGAATCCTGATTTTTAATTTACCTGACCATAAATTATCGGCCTTGTGAACCGATACAAAGGAAAAAAAATCAATTTCAGCACTTTTCGGTTTTTGTTTTTAATGTTTATTCGTAAATCACTGTGCAACAAAAATCGCGCAGTAATTTTTCATTAAATATTAATGTGAATTCGATTATTTTCGTGCACTCGAGCTTACCATTAAAAAAGGCCATTTTTGTAGCAAAATAATTAAAATTGAATGATACGTACATATTTGCACCTTTTTGAATGTTGGGATTCAAAAAATTTATAAAAACCTGTGAAGAGTAAGAAAAATGCTCCTCCCACCACCTTGGTCTGATAGTGCATCCGATTGCAAATTAATTTTTCGAAGGGAGAACAATAACCGAACAAGTTTCTGTGTGAATTCCTTTCACCAGATTCGTCATATAACATACAATATCAGAATGCCATTAATAATTGCCGTGATGTCCACCTTTTTGACACCAAACAAGTATTCAGTCCCGCTTCAGAGAATAGATTTGAATTTCAATGTGTAAATTCCCAATCGTCATTTACAATGAGAGACCATAACTAACGCCAGAAGAATTACAATTTACGAATAATGAATACGAGTACAGTTGTGTGAAAGTGTGAAAATCCATGCGGGGTCATATGTGTCATGTCCTCAAAATAGGACCAACACCTAAGGCACCCCACTTACATACTTAACTGTGTCTATTTTATAATTTGTATAATTTGTTTGTGCTCGTCCCCATGAGGTTATTTGCATCATTGTGCAGGCCACAAAGCCGCAACCCATTTAAATTTGCACACGCTCACTGAATGGACATCAACTCAATGCCCATTGTCTGACGTCGTCATCATTGTGAGCATTATTTTCTATCTGGGCAGTCAGTCTCTGGATTTGTATGAAAGTTTCATCACCAATACCATCATCGTCCACTCACACCATTCCAAATACCATAACCATCCATAATGGTTCAATTATTTTTCCACCCTATTAAACTGGACAATTTTCCGCTTCTCATAATTTGTTTCCAGCTCAAGCTCCCATCTATGCTTAGGGTAGCGGGAATATAGGGGACTAAAAATCCTGCATCCCAGGACCCTGTATGGCTAGATTTAAGGCTGCTATCTCACACTACTCTCTTCTAACCTCAAACAGTGCATAGGGCATAAGTACGAGTACCTACATACAAATAGGGGTAGAATAGTGCCATAGTATAACTTTTTGTGGGGTAATTTTCGTGGTTCCTTTCTCTGGAGAAAAAAAATACAAAAACAAAGCGCAAGGCCAAAATAAAATAAATAATAATAAAGAGGGAAGTACGAAATAAGTGAATGGAAGTAGAGAAAAGTGAGAAAGTGAGGGTGAACAAGATTCCCCCATTGTTACTTGTACGACGACGAGTACGAGTAATTTAAGGAAACTTGAAGCAATCTAAAACAATGAGGAAACTTTGGAAGTGGATCCCTGAAGTACTTATACTTTTTTTTATTACCTACCTACAATACACTGTAGGGGCCTAGGAGTCCTGAGTTAAGACAAACATTTGCTCACTCTTTTTTAATAAGAAAACAATTTAGACTCAAAGGAAAATTTAATAGGGACCAATTTTTCGACACCAACAATGGAACGAAATAGCCTTTAGTCGATTTCTTTTTAATTTTTGTTTTAGGTTCTACGGGGATAATGTCACCGTAGCTGCTATTAATTTTTTCTAACGTGGAGAACTGCTTCGGGTTTGGAGGTAATTTAGCGAGTTAATTGCGATTACTTAAGGGATCACTCTCACGTTTCATGAAGAATAAGAAAAGCATATGAACTTATAAGAGGCTTAGGTTCTCCGTATTTCATGTAAATTAGGTGTCACAAGAGTTTCTCATTTAATTTGTGAGAGTTTCTAAAAGGGCAAATAAATCATGAAATCAGAAGATTATCTAAGCTTAAAAACTTTTTACCAGCCGTGGAAACATGACTGTAGTCTATAGACGTGTTTTTTTTTTACTATAGTCTCAGAAATTTCCACAAAAGAGGTGACAAAAGTTGTTGTATGATTAGAACTTTGATGTCAGATGCCAAGCCAACAGGACTTTAACTTATGTTTTTATGTAACAGCTCATAATTGAAATGTAAAGAGAAAGGTATCCTTCTTAACACGCTGTCATTAGGATTCAGGTGCAATGGTGTTTCTATTTCTATATATCTATAGACCTGCAGCCTCATTTGGCTTCTCTCTAGCATTTGGTATTTACGCTTTGTTGGTGGTAGCCAGTAAATTCTTTGACAGGTTTCGGCATTTATAGCCATCAGAGATCAAACCTTCTTACAATATCTCATCATTGCTATATCACTCTTAATTTCCGCATTTGTACTTTCATAACTATGATACTAGGAAGTTGTTCTCAGTAACAATCTAGTTTACCAAATTCTGAGCAAGAAACCGCCATGTGTTCACTTAGATCCGTAAAGAAAGGAAAACGCCTACTTACTTCGACTTATTGCTCCATGGCGTCTTCATCGCCCTGACAGGAAGCTTTGCAGGATGTAGTGTCACTTACGCCCAATACGTTAAGGTGCTTAGCAAAAGTGTAGTGCACCGTCTGCAGTTTATGAAGTATCGGGAAGCATTCGTTTGGTCTGCTGGCAACCTGGAGAGTCATGCCATTTGCAGTTATACTCACATGAAGAACAACTATCAACCGCACATGCAGGCAGTTCTAACATAGGTCCAAGTCTTGAAAAACTCTCATCTAAGCCTGGCCTAGCACTTTCACCAGCTATTTCAATTCCCGTGATTCTACCGTGACCTAGGACCCAAAGATGGGTCAGTGAATTCAGCCTTCCAACTGGATTCCCAGCTAGGAAGCCGTAATGGGGTTTAAAATGGCATTAAGCGCAGCTTTAAATCTAACTTTGACGTCCTCCGGAAAGTCCGATACCAACAGGAGTTCTGGTGTCAGACGACTTGTCCATAAGACCAGGGTCAAAAGGCAATCGGAGCGAGATGTGATCAAAAGTCCAATGCGTGTTGTACCACAAATCACTGTTTTTGAAACCTGAGATGGCTTCATGAGTGCAGCTCAAGATATGTTTATCAATGAGATGGAGATTCATCAGTGCTTCAATTATATTAGTTCCATTTCTATTACAATGAGTTACCAGGTCACAAGCTTACTCGTATATGTCGACCTCCTTTATTTATCTTTATAGTCAGGATGTCTTTTCGTGGCTTGAGAGACGAATAGTGGTGACGGGCTTCAGGATGATAACGACAGTTTTAACGATACCGGAGTCAGATTTTCAATTTGACCATGATATAAAGGGTTGTGAAATCTCAACCAAACCTGTCAGGATGACGTCAATATAAAAAAGTGTAGATATGTAAGATAATGAAAAGATCAACGATTTAAATCATTACTTCATTGAATTTGCTATAAAAGAAAAAATTATTCAAAATAATTAAAAAAGAGTAAAAGGATTTGATGTTGCTTCGTCGGCTTCCACGTACAGACTCTCGGCTCTTCTTCAAGCCTACTTGTCGCTTCGTCACTTGATGCGGACTCAGGGGAATGCAAATCAGCATCCCACACTCGGCTGTCTTGACTGTTGATTGCATAATCATCATCCTCGCTGGGAACGTAAGACCAAATTTTCATTTTGTCGACGCTTGTTGAAGTATTTTTTGGACCTTCGAGTTCGCCTACCTTCAGGACATCAAAACGATTGTGGTCCAAAACTTTGACTATTTGGTATGATCCCAAAAACTTTGGACGAATCTTGAGACCCACTCCAAACTGTGTCCGTTCTATGGCAACTAGATCTCCAACCTTGTACGCCCGTGCAGTTTTACGACCTTTATTGTAGGACTTTTGGTTGTCGGCTCTTTTTCGCTACTTCACGTAGGGCATTCGTCTGTTCTTGAAATTCGATTTGCAACTCCTCTTCTATCCTTTGTCGAATGTTTGAATCCTCACGTACCTTCATTTCAACTCCTGTCAAGAGTTGAATGGGCCATGTGTTAATTGAACGTTGATAGGATGAATTCAAAAAAATCTGTTCAGCTTTAACCTCCTTGTACCACTTGTCCGGCGCTTGGAGGGTTAACTTCGTTAAAAATGGGATCACAATTCGATTAATTCTTTTTATCTGCCCATTGCCCCGAGGAACTCCTACGGTGATGTGCACCAGCTTAACCTGTTCTCGTTGACAATATTCCGTAAATTCCTTGCTTATGAAAGCTCCTCCTCTATCCATTACTATTCTCCTTGGGTTTTCAAAGGTTTCCCAAACTATTTGCAGGTTTTTTATTACTTCTGTTGCCGAAAGAGTTTTAATCGGGAAAACCAGATTTACCTGTTGCCATCATTGGTCCTAAGTGATCCACATGGAAAGTGTCTAAAGGTAGTTCACCCTTAGGGATTGAATGTAAAAATCCCTCTTTGCTGCCCCTTTTTTTCTCCGCTAGTATGCAGGGAACACAGCATTCGATAAACCTTTCGATTTTGGATGTCGTACTTGGAAAATGAAACTCCTTCATGAGTAGCTCCTTTACTTTCCTTGCCGTAAAGTGACCCCTTTCGTGTTCTGTCCGGATGACTTTTATCTGCATATCCTCTGGAACAACAAACTGCTTAGCCCCATCAACATTTTTTTACAGGATACCACCCTCCACAGCGTAACCGCTCCTGGAATCTCCACTAACCTTTCAATCAATGCATTAAGGTTCGAATCATTGCGTTGTGCATGCCTTATTTTGTCCAGAAAATACTTATCGTCGTTGAGCTGAACGACCGTGGCGTTTGAACAACGACTTAAAGCCTCAGCGTGACCTGTGCTCCATTGTATACTTGTACTCCTCCAACAGCATTGCCCACCGTGCGACCCTTGGCTGCAAGTTCTTCTTCTTTAGTGTCAACTAAAATGCTTTACAATCAGTTGCCAACTTAAAAGGCTGCCCCAACAAATAAACCCTGAATTTTGTAACAGCACTGTTACCAGCGAGTGCCTCCAACTTGTCTTCCTGCTCATGTAATAAACTGGATGAAGCAAGGTGTCATCTAATGAGATCTGTAGGAGAACTGATCCGTAGCCTGCACTCGACGCATCCGTGTGAACAGGTTTGCAACAAAGACTTTCCTTAAGTAATTTAAAAGCATCTAGTTGCGATTGTCCCCAACTGTTTTCGTCAAATCACTTAATGGACGTGCAATGGATGCAAATGAAGCTACGAACTTCCTAAAATATCCCACTAATCCATGGAACTCTGCAACTGCTTTACATTTCGGAGCTCTGGAAAATTCCTAACAGCTTTCGTTTTTAGTGGTGATGGACTATTCGTACCGTGTTCAACTATGTGCCCTAAATACTCAATTCTGCGTTCCATAACCTGACATTTCTTCCACTTTATTACCAACCCATTCAATAGAGGCTCCCACCTCTAAGACTCGAGTCAATCTCAAAAGGGTCTGTTTTAAAGTTCTAGCCGGTATAAGCAAATCGCCCATGTAAATTCGAACAATTCAACATATCTGAGCGATTTCTTCTCGATAAACATGGTTGATTTATTTTTGAAAAACAGCCGGCGAATTTTTCATACCGAACGGGGCCTTGTTGAATTCCAAATTTCTGCTAAATGTTACAAACGCAGTGTACTTCTTTGAATCCTCATCTACTATACATCCACATGAAAGATCTCGTTGGCCAGATTGATTGTTGTAAAGTATTCAGCAGCCTCTAAATCGTCGATTTGATCCTCTATCAGCGGGAATGGATTGCGTATAATCTACTTGCAACTATTGTTTACAATGAAGCAACTAATGTTTTTAAAATTTACCTGGTCAATTGAAACGTCGGCTCTTATAAATCCTTTAGTGCATAACCTGCTCCCCAAACCCGTGATTGGCATCTGATGTGGGTTCACTTTCTTTGACTTAATTTTATCCACACAATCCTCTTTAATTAATGTTATGTCACTGCCCGTATCAACCAGGGCTTCCACTTGAATGTCACACATCTCAATCACTTTGCACATTTTGTTTTTGCTGACCAGATGCACACTCGGTTCTTTTTTGTCAAAAGTCTTGCCGCACTCGAAACTTTTATATCCGAAAGGGTCACATTTAAAACATTTTGGACCACGGCCTTTATCTGTACAGCTATGGAACTCGTGTTCCTTACTACCACAATTGAAACAACTCCGGCCATTTTTGTTCGCTGTATTTTTATTAAAGCGATCACTCTTAACACGTGTAGATGCCGCACTTTTCTCCCTTTGTCTGCCTTTCATTCTTTCATAAACTTTCAACTTTTCTT
Source organism: Volucella bombylans (assembly GCA_949129095.1). Taxonomy (NCBI): domain Eukaryota; kingdom Metazoa; phylum Arthropoda; class Insecta; order Diptera; family Syrphidae; genus Volucella; species Volucella bombylans. The sequence goes on along the minus strand of OX422143.1, from coordinate 105,189,806 downwards.
TGAGCTCTTTTACACTTTTGGCTTCGTAAAGCACCAGTTTATTCGTTTCGGAATCCTCAATTTCATCAATCGCGTAACCGATTAGAGCCGAATATTCTACATCGACTGACTTGCTTGGAAATTAAACCGTATAAAAACTCGTGACAACTTTCGTTATGTAACTTTTTTCGCGCCCGCAACTGTTTGTGAATATCGGCTGAACTAACTTCTTCTTGAAATTCTGAAATCAGACCTTTTCGAAGATCTGCGTATGATTTGGGCAATAATTTTGCAGAGCGACACAACAAGTTTTTGCACCACGTGTACTTCTTAATTTCATCCCAACAGAAAATCTCAGCCTGCTCGTCAAAATTATCAATCCACTTTTTAATTTGGCACTCATCATCTCCACTGAATGGCTTTATCGTATTTTCAATTAGAGATGCACTTACATTTTTTTCAAAGTCTATTGCATTCGAATTATATTGATGTCCCGACCGCCCGAAACTGTTCCTCTTAGCACGACTGCCCATTTTACCGCCTTACTGCAACAACAACCGCTAACTAGGTACAGCACACCACCGTATGTTCTTTGTTTAGCCGACGGCAACTTAGTCCACGGGTCTTATCAACTTTTTTTTGTAATGTCCACTGTTCTAAGATTAACCTTCGCTTTCTCACTGCTCCACTTCTTTTGACACAACTTGACCAAGCTTACATACACTGTATTTAAACGGTTAACTTTTTTTTTCCTTTGAGCTAAACCACTAACTCTGACGACTGACAACTTCGTATCTACAGTAAACACAGATTTGCAATGCATCTACCAAAAAAACGCTACTGTACATACTTTGTTGTTTTTATTTTTGCACTGGATTGTCTTTAACTCTCTGCTAATTTATTAAATTAATTGCTTTTGAATTTATTTTTCTCACAATCCCGGTTGAGCCCCCATGTAAGATAATGAAAAGAAAATGATAATGAAACGATTTAATTCATTACTTTATTGAATTTGCGATAAAAGAAAAAATTATTCAAAATAATTAAAAAAGAGTAAAAGGATTTATGTTGCTTCGTCGGCTTCCACGTACAGACTCTCTGGCTCTTCTTCGCGTCTACTTGTCGCTTCGTCACTGGATGCGGACTCAGGGGAATGCAAATCAGCATCCCACAGATATACGTCAGAATGAAGAGGTGAGTAGACCCTATCCTAGGACTTGAATAATCGTGTCTAATTTTCTCTGAAAAAAGAAATTGATTGACTGAAGGTAAATAGAGAAATAAGCAGTTTTTATCAGTTATTGTTATATCTTCTACGGATTACAAAGTAACGGCATGACTGCTCAGGAACATCTTTAATAAGCACTTTAATGATAGGTCTCCGAACGTTTCTCGAAAACGGTAGACAGATTTTTCAAGATCAGGTCAATAGAATTAGTGGAAAACTAAATGCCACTTTCGAGAGCATTTCTTTCGAAAATTATCCGTGTATGGATGAGAAAATTCCTCCACCTGAGCGACATAATACAATTCCAAAAATCGAAGAATGGGCATATTAAAGTCTACTGCACATTAATTTCATGCCGATCTGGAAATTGTATTGTATCTGAGTAGTCAGATGTAGGCACTGCATCTAACGTTTTCATTGCCTCTTTGTTGGTTCTAGTTTTTTTTGCCAAACATGGTATTTCGTGGCTTTGGCACAACATTTGGAACAACACGAAGAAGCCGATATTTGATCGCAAATTTCACAAGGCCAAGGTACTTTCAAAAAAGAGTGTGGATACCCTGTAGAATACTTCGGAAATGTGAAAAAGTGGAGTTACTTCGGCATAATTATAACTAAAGCAGATTATTGGATCTAAAATATCTAACCAATTTTGCTCAAAAGTTACCGAAAGTAGCACTTGCGTTAACTCAAGACCTGAAGAGGGTGTTGTTGTAATTTGTACATGGAATATTCAAAGCACGAATAGGGCGAATAAATGGCAATGACATATTGCCATTGCCTCGTACATATACTCCTGTGACTGCTACTGAGAATAGCATCTACTTCTATGGGGATTTGATAAAATGGCAGACTACGGCGAGAAGAGTGAAGCTTCCGAGAAGTGAACGAACATCACTTCACTTCAAAGCTATATTCGCCAATATCAGCATGATATGCGCTCTCAAACTCACAGAAGGCATATACAATGGTTCGTACGAAATGGGTGCGACCGATTTGTCACGAACTTGTATTATTCTCCTAAGGTTTTTGACATTTCATATCCTGTGAGAATTTATGACAAGTTAATCCGAAAATGGTAAAAATATAGTTGTAAATATCTAGTGTGTGTGTTTTTTTTTATAATTTACGCGCGCCTAAGGGGTTAGATACCCTTTTACGGTTGCCATTGCGCGGGTGGAAAGGTAGAAGGAGGAGAAAGGAAAATTGTTTTGCAGTGCTTTGAAACTCAGGTGTATTTGGTTTCGATATTAGCTCCGCAGGGGTGGGAGTCTGAATAGGACGGAGAGTTTTTTCTTCACTCAGAGTGATTCGAAGGTTAATTCACACTTGTTTTTTTTGTGCTTGAAACACTACAACAACCAAATCAACGTGCCAGTGATATGCCTTCACACGCAGAATTTTTCTGACTGAGTTCCAATTACACAAATGAAAAACTTGTCATGGGTAGGATTCGAACGTTGACCCTCTGAGTAAGAAGTGATTACTAATATCACTACACCACGGCCACCCCTTTTTTTTTGTTAATAACTTAAAAAGTTTTTGGTCGCGATTTGGCATGAAGATGCATCATCTGACAAAAATTCAGTTGATAGCACTATTTTTTTGCGAGTTAGTGGTCACCACTGTCTGTAAACTTGACTCACCAGCATTATCTTGGAATAAGTGTGATTCAATGACACGTCCGACATGAAAAACACACCAAACAGCCAATGTTTTCGTCTATAATGACTGCGGTTGTAACGCCAAAAATTGGCGTAACGTACTATAATCGTAGCGTATATCTCTCCGTTGACATCTGTTAAAATATAGTCTGCATGAACGAATCTTTATTGAAAGAATGGGGCACACATAATAAAAAACCCTTTTTTACATTGAGATAGATAGAAATTTTATCGACTTTGATTCCTCTTTTTTTGACTTCTAGGTGACGTTACAGTTCGGAGTGAATCTGAGGCTCAACGAACAAACCTTTCCAGTTAGGCCGGTCTTTAGCTAACTGCCACCAGTTGCGCACTCCAAATCGATTGAAGTCCTCTTCTACTCGTACTTGTACGAGACACCTTATGTGAGGTCTTCTACTGCGTTGTCCCCCCGGGTTACATTCGAAGAATCTGAAGGCCGGAGTACTGGTGTCCATTCATCTAAGTCGACTGATGCGCAACTTTTTGACTACGTCGATATCGCTACATAGCTCGTATAGTTCTTATTTGAATTTTATCCTCCAAAGCCGGTCAACGGGACCGAATATTTTTGGAAGGATTTATCTTCCGAAACGTCTGAGGATATTTTCATCCGCTTTCGATAGGGTTTATGCTTCTGCGCCATAAAGGGTTTTGCTACTCAATTACCAAAGAAATAGCGATTGGCAAGAGTGATCCTTCGTTTTATCATTTCTGGTGATGTGTTGTTGGTAGAATTCATAGCAGAGCCAAGGTAGACAACGTCGTCTACTACTTCGAAATTATATCTTTCGATTGTAATGTTCTGCCTATGATATTATATGTTCCTTCTTCTTGACATCGTATACTTTGTTTTGGACTCATTTACGGTTTTCTACTAGTTTCAATACTAGCGAACGCACTTCGGTTAAGTCGTTACCGACCTTGACGGAGCAGCTAGCGTTCTCAATCGTCTTTCTACACAGGCGGACGAGTTTGGCAATTATGCCAACACTTGACATGTCTTTATATGGCTCGCAATCGGCCTTTAAATCGATGAAAAGATAGTGGGTATCGATTTGGACTTCTTGGATCTGCCGGAGTGTGAAGATTTGGTCTACTGTGAACTTTCCTGGTGTGATCAGGTCCAATCAGGTGGTTGGGAGAGGGTTTCTGATATTCACACAATATGATAAATAAGATCTTAGTGTCCGTGTTGATAAGACTTATACCTTTATAGTTGGCGCCGGTAAGGCGGTCTCATTTTTCGTGGATCGGGCATACGGTGTTGAGATTCTATTCACCAGGAAGACACAAGGTTCAGCAGCTTTGTTAGATTTCGTTTTGGTCAGGCGGACGCAAGTTCTGGCTATCATCGTCTAAGTTGAATGGTCTACTCTGCCTGGCGTTATGTTGGGCATCTTTGCCGTTATGCAGTCTGCGGAAAAAGTTTTTCCATATACTCAGCATCGACTGTGATTGTACTATAAGGTTTCCTTCTTCATCTCTACAGGCTTCTGAATGGGTCTTATTACCTAGACACGTTCTTTTTACCTGTTGGGCAAACTTCCGTACGTTATTTTTGGAGTACAACCTCTCAATATCTTCGACCGCGCGCTTCTCGTGGTCTTTTTTTAATTCTAGGGGAGCCGATGTTTCGACCCATTTCTTCCGCTCGCAGAACTCACGGGCGGCTCTCGTTCTTCTTTGCACACCACTTTATATGCTTCTTGTTTAGATGCATGTGCTTGTTGGCATTCTTCATCAAAAGAATTTCTTGGTGTTGGTCGGGTGAAACTAACACATCAGTTTCGGTGTCTTTGATGGCAAATTAGCAGCGTTGCCACTAGTATTCGGTAGTTGATGATGGCGGTATAGGCACTGTTGAGAGGTTTTGGGATACGCGTTCGGTGAAGATTCTGCCAGCCTCTTGTGATTGCAGCTTTTCTACTTTATATCTTCTCACAGTAGTACTTCTCTGTTGTCGCTCTTGGGAAATTCGCATTCGCACCTTAGCTACAAAAAGGTAGTGATCTGAGTCAATGTTGGCTGCCTGGAAAGTTCGGGCGTACTAGAGGTGTGCCTCACGTCTATCGCGTTTTAGCGTGTCATGTTTAGAAACCGTGTGCACGCTATAGTGATATTTCGTCACTCTGCAAAGCTAGTAAGCCTAAGTCCGTTGCCAGACGTGGTGTCATATACCCTATGCTTACCATCTATCCCGCAAAAGTGTCCTCATTTTCTTCGGACATTGCTCATATATCTTGTAGAAACATTCTTTAGTGGCGTCCTTTGTAAATTTAGCCATAATGCAGATTGTCATAAGTCGCTCTCTCACATGTCGGAATAAGCGCTGTTTATTTTCGCTATACGAGCAGCAATCACCGTAGTATATGTATCTTACAGTTTTTCATCCTATTTATGTCCGACCCATCCCATCGCACTTCCTGGATGGCAGTGATATCTACGTAGTAGCAGTCAAGGGCCTTAGCTAATTGTTCGCTGCATGTGGTCTATTAAGTGTCCGAATACTCCATGTGTAGATCCGAAGGCCTTTAAACGTTTGCTAGGATGGTTAACAGTGAGCCCATTTTTAGTTCGTCACATGTTTTTTATCTCTTCCGAATAGGCTCGTGAGCCCGTTAACGGGGACCACAAGTTGATTGTTGCGCTGCTGTCCAAACCAAGTTATAGTTTCCCGATCGATAGCCTCTGCGATTAAGGGACGCAGGTCCTTGCCTCTTCGATTAACTCTTATAATGGCATCTCATTAGAAGGCTCTGAGTAATAAGTCAAGAAAAAGTAGTGAGACCCTTATTAATCCCTAGGGGATGAGAAGTAAACTCTACCGGCTATACAGCGACATTAAGTTCGTTAGAAAACTGCGCACCAATCACCAAATGGGAAAATCGGGCAATCGAAAATCGTCTAAAGCATCCGGTAATGAGTCTCTGTGAAAAGCTTCAAAGTGTAAGCTTAAATCCTCGTCTTTGAATTTTCCTTAGAATTGAAGGGCTGACCAGGAACACATCCGAAAAGGATTCTAAGGTTTGTTTAATTTATTTATTAGACAAAGGCTGAATTTCCATTCATGATTTCTTAAATAAATCATAACTTTCTAAAATACATAAAAAATCAGTAAGCTTCATGGCAGTGCACATGTCAACCGCTTCCTCCTTTATAAAGAGGATTGCATAGAGTAAATTAGTTCTTAACCTCATTATTCTAAATGATAATTGAAGAAGCTTCACTATATGCTGAGAACCTCTTTTCATATGCAGTTCGAGACCTAATCGATTGTTAAGTAAGATACGAGTACATCCAACGTCTCTGCATTACAACACGCACAATATTATGTCAGAGCGCAATCTCTCGAAAGGATGACGACAGTACTGCGCTAATGAGTTGAATTAATGATTTTGCTTTCAATAATGCCATTAATTCTTGGATGCAGAAATTCAACCACATTTTACAAGCAATAGGTACATATGTACATGACACGTGTATTCATCAGTGAAATTTGCCAAATTCATCAACAAGTTGCACGACAATATAGTGCTGTTACGAGTATCCTCGAAAATAAGATGGTGGAACAAGAACGCCTCCAATTGTTGTGGGGTGCGTGGTGGGGATATGTTAAGTTGAAATAACCTTCAAACAAATATGTACGGTTGCTATTTATGTGGCAAAATAATGTAATGCAATAAAAAATAAAATAACGGAAACGAGCCACGAGAACAGAGTCGGTAACGAGCAACCAGTATCAAGGAACACAACAAACGAGAAAACATATCCCGTCATTGCAGTGAGGCAGAGACAAATTTTTCCCTAGGGTAAATGTCAACTTAGCTGTAATAACTTTTTAAAATTTTCACACAGATAAAATAGGCAGATATCCTCAAGCTCATCCACATCCAGATACAGATAGAGATCCTGGGCTTGGTTCTGGTCCTGGGCGATCCCCATCTACCACTCATTCGCAAAGGCAAAGAAACTGTTTCCCATATTCTAGTCCTCTAGAAATGCCAGTCATTAGAAAGCCAAATTAAGGATAATTGAAGGAAGTCATCTACCCGTGTATACATATCTACATATATACATATGAGCATACCCATTTTAGCTATCCTTCAAAGATATTCCAGCTAAGGACGGAAAGAAAACAAAAAACGAAGGGGGGAAAGTGTCTGTATATGTATAACAAAAATAAACATTCCCATTCGTTGTAATTGTTGAATAAGAAATGTCATCAGGATGTGTTGTCTGTGTATTTCTATAGCGAAATGTTATACAGATGTATATGTACATAATTACTCGTAGGTATATTGGCTTTTTTAAATGGGATTAGCATTGCCAACTCTGCAATAAAATTTCGAAAAAGACCGTGGATGTTTACGTTTCAATTTTCCATTTTGTATTTTGTATTCCCTCTGCAAGGTGAACTTTAGTATTTTTAACCACATTGAACTATTGCTAGGGAGGAGCCTGTGTGGTCAGGTATCTGACAGTTGGGTTGTTTGTCAATATCGGGGGCACTCCAAGGATGAGTATTCCCATGGGGTCTTCTAGTGAATTAACACTCACAGCATCTGAAAGGCTTCTTCCACTTTGTTGAACCAATCTCTAATAAGTAAGCCATTTGAAGGAAGAAGACCAGATAAGATGCCAGTGGACCAAAAACTGGCCTTTTATCGTTCATTAGAAGCGACAAGACACCAGATGTCGAATTTCTAAGAGCTAATGTGAAATACTTTGGTATAATCCTGAAAAGCAAACTTAGTCGCTGAAATCCAAGAACTATCAAGAAAGAAACCAAAATTCCGAAAATTTAGAAAACAATATCAAAACTAGCGTGTGTTTGTACTATGAGAGCACTTAAATCCATTTCTAGCTACACTTATCTCCTTTGAATCAATAAAACGTCACGCAGAGATTGTAGCATATTTTAAATGTGAACAAGTTTAACTACAATGATTGAAGAAGGAAATGTAGACTTGTACATATCGAAACCTTGACCCATGGTTTAGAATTCAGCTTCTTCTAATGGAAATCTACACTCCAAGACTAAACAAAAGAATTAAAGTTTTGTACGGATGCCGGTTTTAGAACCATCCACACCCTACTTGAAAGGATTTCCTTCAATTCTGTCCACTGTTCAATGCAGCCTTCGACATTTTGAATTTGAATTCCTGGCTGATATCAAATAAGATATCCTAGTTAAGCTACATAAGCAGGTTATATTTCGTAGGTTTTTGAAAAGTTAAAGACGGACTTAGGAGACCGGATCCATTCTTTTTAGAGATAGGAGTGCATTTCAGAGTAATAATAGGTCTATATATCTACGTCTAGGTATTTTTTACGCAGGACTTCTAAGACATACGTAGATGCTCTCAGAATCATAAGATATGCATCTCTATTTAAGACTGCAAAATAATTCTCCTATTGTAGTTACAATTTTGAGATTTTACCAATTACTACGAGTATTAACGCATAGAGCAGTCTCAATATTATATGTTTCTGTTTTCACTTTCGTGCTGTGTTTCTTTTGTTTTTAAATAATTCAAAACAAATCGGTCAGCAGGATCAAATAATCGTTAAATCATTTTATCAGTTTTTCTAGGGTGGATTTTTCTAGGAATCTAGTTCACGCTTCGTGACATTCTTTAAAATCACCCACTTTTAGTAGATCAATTAGTCTTTTTAGCAATCCTCATGAGAACTTTAGTTTCTGGTCTTTAAAAATTGGGCCTGATACTACCTTAAAAATATACGTAGGTTTTGCTAGCTACCTACACCTTAATAAATAAAGTTGATGTGAACTGTTTCGGGAACCCTGCCATAGCCAGTCCCATGGTCAGGTTGAGGAAGTCACTTAAGTCAACCGCCACAAGTATTCTGCAGTATGCTGGGCTTGACTACGAAATTGCAATTTGAATTTTTGAATTTCGGATCTGTGCAGCATAGTTGGGTGAACGTCAGTGCATATGCATGGTCTGGTTATAACACAATATGTATTATACATTTTAATGGGGGAACTCCTAATATTGAGTCAAAGGCCACATCAGACGAAAATCTAGCGATATCACTATTTGAGCTACTTCGATATATTTGGAACTCAGGTCATATGAGGATTTTTTTAAGCCATCTAGCCAAGTTGTGGAAACAGGCATTATATTTAAGCGAACCAATTGCAACGCTTAAACCCTCATAGTTGTCCACTGGCGTTATCTTCTGAAGGATTGGGCCCTCCAGATAGGAAATATATGCACCTAAAATATTAAAACTTAACAATCCACATGCAGCGGAATAATTAGTTAGTATCACTACTACCTAAGAAGTGGAAAAGATTGCTATATAGAGCAGAAGCATCACTCATTTAAATGAGGATTTGTCACCAGTGGAAGACTAAGGCTTCGGGTATCTAATTGAATCGGCTAACGTATGCCTGATATAAGCTCATTACCCAAAGAGAAAAAGGACGACTTTGTCAAAAATTCCGTGTATTAGCCTCTCGACAAGAAGTAGGAGCAATATGCAGCTAGAAGTCAGAGTCTACATATGGTATTAGCCCCGATATAAGACTCGACTCAGGCTTCGTGACGGCGTGTAATGTGGGTGGCCGTGGTGTAGTGGTACTAGCAATCGCTTCTCACTCGGAGGGTCAAGGTTCGAATCCTACCCCTTGGCAAGATTTTCAAGTTTCTCATTTGTGTAATTGGAAAAATTCTGCGTGTGAAGGCATAACACTGACACGTAGATTTGATTGTTGTAGAGTTTCAAGCACAAAGAAATATAACCTTCGAATCACTCTGAGTGAAGAAAAAAATTCTCCGTTCTATTCGGATTCCCACCCTTGAAAACGAATATCGAAACCAAATACAACTGAGTTTCAAACCACTACAAAAAAACAATTTTTCTTTCTCCTCCTTCTACCTTTCCGCCCGCGTCCTGGCAACAGTAAAAGGGTATCTAACCCCTTAGGCGCGCGTAAATTATATAAAAAAATTCATAGCTTGCTCACGTTTCTCACGTTTCAATATACACCAAGAGACCGAGTAGACACCAGATCAAGAAATCGTGAATCAGATTGATCCCGTTCCTAATGACACACGACACACAGCATTGGTGTTCTGGGTCATCGAACGTTTCAAGAAGCCAACATCGATTCAGATCATTGCCTTGACATTACTAATATGTCATGAGTCCCGTAAAACCTTTCCATAAGTCGTTTGTAGAGAGCATCAAAGCAACAAGGTTTTTGGCGACTGCAACAATAAAACCTTTGCTTTGAAGAAGAGTATGCAGCGAAACGAGAAGCGGCGCTGCAAAATAGCGAGAGCTCTTCACAAACTCTATAAGAAAAATAAAGATACAGAGAAGCATTCGATCGAATACTTGGATAAGTGATTCTTCAGAAGTGATATATGAAAGTTCTACCAAAATGTGAAAAGGACTTGCCACGGGCATCAATATTGAACAGAATGATGTAGAGGTATTTCTAAGGTCTGTACAATCGCTAACATAATCAGCGAGCTATCATCGAAGCAGATGGTCTTATTGGTAAATTAGTGAAAAGAAATAATTTGCTCTCAATAAGACATGGCACCCAGCATTAATGGCTCAAAAATTACCCGACTATGACAACCTATGACCTTGAGGTGGTAAAAAGCTTTGTCTACCTTGGTTCCGCTGTAAATTCAAGCAATGATATCGCCGTAGAGATCAAGCTGTGTACTAGGAAGACAACTGGGAAAAATTGCTCGCACGAAAAACAAGGAAGTTAGTCCTTTATTGTAGTCGGCTTACCATATTGCGCGGACGCATGAATCTTATCGTCGTTCGTAGTTTTAAAAAGAATGTTGTTCTAGCGATCTTCGGTTGCTGAAATGCAATGTGGAAAATAAAAGATGTGTATCAAAAAGGTGTGAATGTATGGACTCCTATGGCTAGGGCATGTTCAGGAAATGAATACCACTGTTTTGGTCCAGCATATTTTATAATCCATTGATGAGGCACAACGAGTTAAAGGAAATTCACGCCTTAGGTAGCCCAAGTGAAAATGGAGCCCAACCTACCTGGTATCCACCCCAGACTGTAGTGTCATCTAAAATAAAATAAAGAAAAACCGGTCTTGGGTATCAAATTACCAATTTTGTTAACCTTGCCTTATCTATGCTAGTGAGTTGTCCAATGAAAAAGACCACCTTTAAGTCAAATCATATGTGAAATATTATGCTAGTATTAAATAAAATTGGTGTTAATTCCCTTTCTTGTCAAGTGGCAGATAAGACCTCCCTTAGATCCTTGGCATACGACTTGTTCGACTTGATAACATTATTTCTCTGAGAATCTCAGTATATTGATTCCGCGATGTTTCTGCTGTGATATGACATTTTTCGATGATTTGAAAAGCCTAAGCTTCAATATTGCTCAAGGCACATGATCGTTGCTTTACTTGTTCCAGATTGTTTCCAGTTTGCATATCATTTTTCGTCTAGTTTGGTATTCATTTTGAAACGAATGTAAGACTAACAACCAATGTCTTTTTTAGATAGTAACTCATAAATAAAATAAGAACTTTATAGAGAATATCGCTGTCTTCGGATTTTAACCAACCCCGAAAAGGTTAAGTCAGCAGACCCCTCATTCAATAAAGTAGTGACGGCCCGATGGTTGCAGTGGGTTGATTGTAGTTTTAGTTCTTAAAAAATGTGTTACTTTTCTCTGATAACCATAACAAAAATAGGTACAACTTGTTGAGCTCGAGTTTGAATTACCTACTTTCAATGAACTCCGCTCTAAATCACATTAGCAACATTTAATGGTAATATTTAATAGAAACCACTGAAATAAGTGAAAATTTAAGTCACAGCTGAGCTCAGATAGTTACATTCTCAGTAAGTTAGATAGTTAGCTCTCACCCAATTGCACAATTTAAAAAATATCCCCACACCATCCGCTAACTTAAGTAAACCATTCAAGTGTAGTAGACACACTTTGCTATGCAGTTATTTAAATCGAAACTTAAGAAAAGTCGATTTATTTTATCTTAATTTAGTTGGCAACGCTGGTTTTGTTTTGTCCTTTTTTGCCCTTCCTGGTATCGTTCCATTTTATTCCTTTTTTTCTTTTTTGTGGGGGAAAAACTTAAACACAAGGTACATGGGGTAGAAAGTTACGACAATTTTATCATTTTGACTTTACTCTCGACTTTACTAGCGTTTCGACTCCCACCATGAAGCGGCATTGAAGAGGCTCGAGATAAATTTCCTTGTTAGGGAGAATGACTATGTACGTAAATGTGGTGCGATGACAACATCACTCCCTCTGAGTGTTTATATTAAGTTTTCTTTTATTTTATTTTTCGCTTTTGAATATAGAGAATACTGAATACAGAACACTTAAGGACACTTAGTAGCACGGGATATCCTCTGATCGGTTGGGAATAAAACACAAAACCTCGATTCATAAGATTTCTCTTTATCTGGGTAGTTGTTCTTTCGGGGTGGAAAATTGGTTTCCTTTCTGTTGTAAAGGAAACAAAGTAATCAAACAGATTTACACGAATTATCTAACACGGAAAGACTCTTATCAATCTATCTCTCTCTATGTTAAGTAATTTTTTTTCTTTAACAGTGAACATTGCCATTTAAGGAATTAGTCACTACAAGGAGGCTTCTTTCGAATAAAAGCCATTTAAAAATCCTCTTAGAAATATTTTAACTTGGTAGGTTAGCAAAAATTTGCTAGTTTCTGAAATGATAAAGATGCTCACAGTGAATACAAAGGGTTCTGATGTTGTAACGATATGATATTATAAAATAATATCAAACTTAGTTACAGGAGATAAAGGAAAATTGGGGCATGGATAAAACAAATAAATTAGAGAAGCCATATGAAGCTATTTTGAAAAAGATCCAATGGATGGATCCAATGATAGGATGATGTCTTACATGCTATTTTGCAAAACGAAATAAAGATAAACGAAGTCTTCACCTAGCAGCCTTGATTTCTTCATTTGTTAGTATCGTATGTATACATCGTTAAAGTATAACTCAGGACTTTTGCACCCCATCCATGTGAATATGTTAACAGAAGCAATCATCCCTTTCCACTACAATAAAGATAACATCACAATACAACTATGAAACTTACAAAAAATAAACGCTTACTCGTATGTCATGCTATTGCCAATGCTACAACACCTCCGATAAGCTTTATTTTATATCACTAAGAGGTGGATAATAAAGGGTGACCAGATAGCAATGATAGTTTTCCCAATTGTTATGTTTCAGCAGCTGTCAAAGTTACCAATGGCATCCAGCTGTCAAATATTCAGCAAGGTTTGACATTTCATCGAGCATTGTTTTACTCTTGTCGAACGTGGGAAAATTATTAAAAAATATTATCGAAATTCCAGCTAAATAAATACGCAACGTGAGTTTCGTCGTGAGGTCGGTCGTCATCATGGCTTCAGTGTGCACGCAATTCGTCGCACCGTGAAAAATTTGAGCGTGAGTACACTCTTTTGGATCATAAGTCGCCAAGTAATCAGAGATTGGTGCAAAATGAAGAAAACATAGCTGACATAAGAATTGAAGCCGGACAATCACAGACAAAGCCGGGGGTTCGCTAATTGGGTGCTGGGAATTTATCCGGAGATCTGGATTTTGAAGAAAAAATCATCTTCTCGGACGAGGCCTATTTTTAGCGACTGGGTCATCTCAGGGTGTGCTTTCATCAATTGGCGGCCCGCCATTTTATGATTTGACACCACGCGATTGTATTCTTTGGGACTACGTCAAGTCCTTAGTCTACACTAAGAAGCCAACCACTTTGGACAAGCTCGAGATCAACATTCGACTTACTATTGCCGGAATAACGCCGCACATATGAAACCGATTCATCAAAAATTGGACCGACCGTTTGAAGCACTGTCAGCGAAGCCGTGGCCGCCATTTGAATGATGTGCTATTCCACACATAATGGCATGAACATAGCTTAAACATAAAGCCAGAGTCAATTTTATATCTCACACTGTTTTTTTTTTATTTAAAACATTTTTCCTATCGCTCTTATCTTAGAATATTGCATTATCATATCATCATCAATGAGCCTACACGATCTCTGTACGCGTGATCAGGTTCCGACGACTGGAGACAGACAGAGAAAAGTTGGATATACATGCATTCAAAAATGTACGGTGCCAGTAGAGCATCATAGAAGTAAACGTACATAAATACACTACATCTTCTGCACCGGATGCAGAACGGAAAGATATATTCGTTTCAGTGCTCAACAGTTTCAAGCGGCGAGCAGTATGATGATTTCAGGAAATAAATTTTGTATCGCAGATTGTGTGGACACAATGATGGGCAAAAGTTTCGCGCTAGAAAACGTACTCAAGAAACCAAGTGGCGAAATGTCGGAACAAATTTACCAACATCTTGACAGCTAGGTTGCAAGATCAAATTGTAAGCGTATCAAAAATTAGCGACCGACTAACAAATAAATCTGATAAATTGAACGTGAACCTTGAGAATGTTGGTTAGCACCTAGGCCTGCCGATAGTAGGCAATGAGCAATAAGAAAAAAAATGTATATTTTGGCAAGTCTGTGACAACCTTCACGATGCAACTATACTGAATCCCTATTTATTAAGCAAGTTTGGCACTCATACCTCATACTGCAGTGGTGCATACTTAAGCGTAGGATACTAAAGCGACTTTGGCTGAAAGAATTTTTCATCAACAAATTAAAGGCAAACCTACGAAAACCGGCGTCAGTCGATTTAGATAAGAAAAGAGGTCATTTTTAGGTGTTAAATTCACAATAACGGTAAGTCAAAAATTCTGGTCTGTGTTTCAAAGGGCTGGCCTATACTCGTATAAATAAAGAAAAGTCGAAGTAAAACTATTAGACGAAAATGGCTGTAAGTTTAATAGAAATAACAAAATTATTAGTATGCGTCCTGATATAAACTACGAATGTTGTAAAAAAGAGGTTAACAAAACCGTCATTTATCAGTAATGAAAAGAGATACCCCCACAAGCTACTGGATGGTGTCAAGGAATACAATAAATGGAAAGCTAAAGTTCGAACAAACAAGCTGTTAATGGGAAAAATACGAGTATGTGATGCAATGGATATAAAGAGTTTTTTACCACGTTACTTAACAAAGAACAGTTGCGAATTACCACGAAGAGCAAACGGCGAATTTTATGGAAAACAAAGTTAGTAAAGCAGTTAAAACAATGAACTTGGGGTGGCAGTCTGGCGATCGAATGCCTTAAGCTTTCTTCTTTCACTGTATAAAGGCAAGGCAAAATATCACAAGATACGTAAAGTAGATACATATGGATAGATAGTCGGCAGCGTGATATTACTTCGATATTTTTCGACGGCAATCAATGTGGCCTTGTGGAAAGTAGCTCGGCACGTGATACGATTTTAGGTTGACGGAAAATTATGGAGAAACCTCGCTACGCACAGTGGGGCAGACGAACATAAAATTTGGCAAAAATTCAGGTGCACAATAATTTTTAAAGTACACAATTGTGTATAAAAAAATGTTGTTTGTTTCTTTATTTCTAGGTTTTTCACTAAACCCCCCTATAGGTAACAAAGCAAATGCTACTATTTCGGGTCCATTGATAAAGTATTTGTGCAGTGTAGGTGACATAATGTACCAGGGGTACTTAGCCAAACAATATCTGGCTGTATCTTGGGAAAGATTCGAAATTTATCAACATCAATTTCGTGGCCACTTGATACAACTATTATAATGGTGTGACTTCTTTTAATTAATTCAATCTCCAAATTAGTTACATCAGCCGAGATCTCAGCTTTTTGAAAAAAAAAAAAACATCTGACCGTGATCCCATCATTCGAATTGCTGAATCCTGGCGTAGGTGTGTCAATTATCAACCCGTATTTTTCTCTAAATTCCTTCTGTATTCGCGCTTTATTTTCTGCAACAATTATTTTGTCGTTTCCTCTAGCTTACCACTTTCAAAGAGGTAATTTGTATGACAAGTGAAGTAGACACTCAAAGAAACGTATCCATCATTATAAAACAGATAGCCCAAATTCTAAGTGTTCTGTCTTTACTGGCAATCTAATCATTTCTTCGACTTATGCGCGACATAAGTAAATTTTTTATGTTGATGATGTATTTGCAAGCGCATTGTATACTTTACTGTCCGTCATCCATTGTAAAGATCAAGTTGTGACTTACTACTAACAATTTTCCTTCCAACTTCGTTCTTGTATTTACTAACTTTTTTTATCTGATCGCCTACTCTTTCTTTCTCTGCTCTTGAAATCTCAATGGAATCATTTACGTGCTCAATTTCTAAGGGTCGGCAGTATCTTGTAGAAGATGGGCGCGGATTTTGCCATATTATTTTAGCCTCGCCAGTAAGAGGGAGTGGAAGGAGATGAACAACACATGTAATGAAAACGGCCGCATCAAAAGCTTGAAGACCATGAAAGTCATGTTTATAAGAGCTGTGCCAACTGCTGCCATCAACAACCCCACTTCGTGTAAAAACAAAGATTTTCTAGTTCCGAATTTTCCAGTAAATCAATAACAGCTTTTTGAGTTTGAAGAAGCCGCTGCACAGTGAGATCAAGCAAAGCTTGTGCAGTTACTTTAACTGATGTGATATGCTCTAGTGGAGGATAGCATTATTTTTTCGCCATTTATGAGTAAATAACTTTGTACAATGGAAATTTCTCCGGGGCGCTCTCCCTGATTACATTGTATTGATTTCTAGATAATTTTACTTCTACGAAAACAGTGAAAGCATCTTCACCCGTCATTAATTTAATTTGTGATTCTGTTGACTTTTTGTAAGCCTTTATGTATTTGTCTGCACGATTTGGATAAAATAAGAAGAAGTACCAGAAAAAAAGAGCGTCGGTCAATTTTTTTTACAACACAGGAACAATTAAAAAAATCATTTAAAAAAGAGGGCAAGTGGGGGTATTAAATTTTAACGGTACTAAAGTGCCCAAATACCACTCTATAAAATGCAAATAAAATTTTGAGCCAGATCTCACCCGGAACATTATTAATTCTATCAATCTTTGAAATTACTTTGAAAAAAAAGAAATTGCAATTTCACAGTGCCATGAGAATTATAAGAAAAAAACAGCAAAATATGGCACTATTTTGAAAATAATATTTACTTAACACTTATTTGTTATATGAAATTGATGGTTCCTTACCAATAAAAACAATTCCTATTAAGAAAGCTGCCCAAAAATTGGGTAAAATCTGCAAAAAAGAAAGTTGAAAGAACACACTTGTCACTGTTGCATATTTTGTGAGATGTGTTGCAGATAACGGGCTAATCCATTCGGTTTATGGTAGAGCTAAGAGTTTTGTATATAAAAATAATATCAACTGACCTTCACGTCACATTTCAATTTTCAAATTTATGCCAGTTTTTGGTGCATTCTGCCATACTGTGCGACGCTTCGAAAAATCTGCATATCGTCTTCTTTGATTGATGATGGATAGAGTTCCCATCGATCTTATTTGATAAAGATTAAGATCCTTAAATCTATCGTAGAGTATATACGCATATACGCGCTATATACGATGATGTTAAAACGAAAGTTAAATATATAGCCGGAATAAATGGAGAATTTGAAGTTTAAAAATACACCAGCATACTGTACAAAGTACGTTGATGTGTGCGGAAATACTTCCGCTCTTTTGATCAACGAATGCGCTATTATAAGTAACAACAGGATAGCCCATCGGCATTTCTATATAACTGGATAAAGACTCTAAGAATTACTGGACTTCGAATCAGTCGTATTAAGACGGAACATTTTCGAAACCGTAAATTCAACTTTCGATATTTGTTAATGAGTTCAAGTGCGAGCAATTTAAATATTTAAATTCTGTCGTTACTCTTTAACTACTCGTATCATGGGCATTGCGATGACAATGTCGCACGTAGAATCAGTGAGGGATGACTTAAATGACTCGAAGACATTGCTACATTTTGCGAAGGGAAAATACCACTTAAACTTGAAGCTTGTTTATACGTGACAGCCGTTTGCCAACCTTTAACATATGCATGGTAATGTAGGACGTTTTATGATAATTGTAAGGGAAAAATTAAGCTGACTTAAATGAAAATGTCAGCGGGTGTAACAAAACGTGATCTATTTAGGATTACGCGTAAGTACCTATAGTGGAAAAAGAAGTACGTCAGAAAATCCGACCCAAAAAGCGTGAAAAAGAGGGAAAAAGGGCTTTATCTATCTCGACCTCGCTATTGATTATAGTAATAACACCTCATCAGTTATCAAACGAAGATCTACACTGCACTAATAAGGCCTTATCAAGCAATACTTAGCACACTCTGTTGAATACCCATATCATCCCAGTCCGCTATGAATGTTATGAACTGATTTTTGATCCTTTTTGCGTTTGTTGCTCTGCGACATCAAACATGTGCAGAAAAATGCACATCAGTCGTTTGAGTTGGTTATACCTACCGATTTAGACCGAATGGATATCAGCGCTTCGGCTCGAATAGTTTTCGGACAGACAACGTACTAGAGGAAGACCTTGGCTGAACTACAACAATCAGGAGGTGCCTTATTGGAAGGTATTTGGCCAAAGATCGCGCTAACTATAGAAGTTATTTGGTTGATTTCCAAGAAAGAATCTGTCTTGGATTGAGTTTAACAAAATATTTATTCTTAAAACTTATTAAATCATAAATTGTACACTGTGAAAGAAAATGCAAAGCGCGTACCTAGTCAACCTAGGACAGAGAGAACAAAAATCAAACTGACAGCTTAAGAATTCGTTGGTTAGCGCTGCTGTTCTTGACAAAGGTTCGTGCCTGTGATACAAAAACCGCCACATCCTCTCAGACTATAGCGCCATCTAAGTAGGTAACCAACATACATTTTAGATATTCCGTGTATGTTTGGAAATTATTTGCTTTTGCATGTTTGATGGAACCAGAGTTCACATCGTTGTCAGGTACGATGGGCGTTCAATATATTCTCGGTATCGATATGAAGGAAAATGCGAATTCAATTTAAATTGCTTTTATTTTTCAATATAATCTCCCCTAACATCAATGCATTTGTTACATCTTGAGATAAGCTTTTTTAAACCCTCAAAAAAATAAATTTCCTCTTTCTCTGCAAAATACCCATTTATTGCCGACTTGAGTTCTTCATCATCCGAAAATCTTTTTCCACGAAGACATTTTTTCAAATCCGGAAACAGGAAATAATCACTAGGGGCAAGGTCTGGACTATAGGGTGGGTGTTGAATATCTTCGAAACCACAATCTCGCGCAGCAGCCTTGGAAACTCGCGCCGTGTGAAAAGGAGCGTTGTCATGAAGAAGCAACACACTCGCTGCGAGTTTACCCCGTCTTTTCTTTTTAATTTCCTCCCGCAAATTATGCAAAGTGGAAGCGTAGGATGTGGCGTTGATGGTTTCACCTTTTTTTTTGTACTCAATGAGCAAGATTCCCTTTGAGTCCCAAAAAACTGTGGCCATGAGCTTCCCGGCAGACGGAGTGACTTTGAACTTCTTCGGGGGGTCTGTTCCTTTTTTATGCCACTGCATGGACTCTTGTTTGCTTTCAGATTCATAGTGGTGGACCCATGTTTCGTCCCCAGTAACAATTCGATCCATAACACCGTCCGCGTTCTCACTACACATCTCCAAAACCTCTCTACAGCATGCGATTCTCACTTTTTTCTGAGGCGCTGTGAGCATTCGTGGCACCCACCTTGCACTGACCTTTGAAAGGTTAAGATGGTCATGAAGAATGGTGTGAATGGTACCAATTGAAAGCCTGGTGATCTCTGCCATCATTTTCACCTTTATTCGGGCATCCTCAAGAACAAGTTTTTCGACTTCTTTGATGCTTTCTCCCGTACAAGCAGTAGCCGGGGCGCCGGAGCGGGGGTCGTCCTCAATGCTCTCTCCGCCTCTCTTGAACTCACTTGACCACTTTTGCACAGTTGATAATGAAGGTGCGGAACCCTGGTAAACAGCCACCATCTCTTCATGAATAGTTTTTTGACTTTTTCCTTGCTTAGTGAGAAATTTAATTACAGCGCGATGCTCAATTTTCACCATCATCGTCTCAGTTGCCATTATGATTCTGTTTAACTAGAGATAAAACGCGAATTAATAATCACATTTATATGAAATTTTACATGAATGCACTAAAATAAGAGTATTACTTGATAAATAAGTCAATTTATATATACAACCACAGTTTCACCCCGATACCGAGAATATGTTGAACGCCCCTCGTAAATGATTCACTACTTCTTCAAAATGAACTAGCGCCATTTGCTTGGCAAGTAGGAAAGTTTATCCATTTATTGGGACTTTCTCCGATCACTAATAAGTACACTAGCGACGTCGTAGGTTATTATCTCGCACCGCTCCTTCTTCCTTTGAGACGTTCCCTATTTTTCTTTTATTTTTACCACTTCAGACTTAGTCTAACCCACTGAGCTGCAAAAAAAATTTGCCCCTATGGAACCACTAATGTAACACATGAGGTGTGGATGTTACCATTTTAATGGGCTCCTAATCTGTTCAGATCTCTTCCTACACTGCAATTGACTTCAAGGTTTATCCAGTCAATAAAGTTTTCTTAAAATCGCGATCGCTTGAGCTTTGAGCTGGAGAGCTGAGCTTACGTTTTGAGGCAAGGAGAAATGATATGGCCCACTCGCTCAATGTCAGTCTTCGTTTGGTTTCGTATCTTATTTTCTTGAACTGCATCCACATCTTCCTTCCAGTTGTGGATCGAGCAGCACTAGATCTAATGTTCGTTGATGTTTGTAGTGATGGTGACATACTGACTGTAGATGGAAATGGCGAGATCTCTTTCACAAAAATTGTTTTTTTTTATATATATTTAATTTATTTTTGGTTTGTAAATACTATGGTTGAAATTTAATTTAGTTAGCAATGGAATAAAATTGCACAAAACATTTGTCGTGCAATGGAACGTTGCATTGACTGCAAATCCTATTTGTCTGCGATTTGCATACGCGACAAGGTTTTCTCTTGACCTCTGCAAAAATGCAATTTTCTTTTAATCACGCAAATTATTAAAAAACAAATATATATCATATTATTTTTCCTCCTGTGACAATATGATGTTGTCATTTAGTCTTCTCTTGTGAATCTTGAACCTCAGGTCTTCAACTATGGGTAGGTGAGTAAAAGTATTTTTCTCAATAGACCAATTGCCCGCTGCCTCCTGAATTCAAGTTGATCTAAACTTTCACCACAATATTTGCTGACAGACCACGTATTCACAACAGCTACATCAATCATCCACATAAGAATTGAAATGTACCATTTCGGTAGCACAAAATGTGCTACCTATACCGTTGAGAGTTGCACTCATAGTTAACATTTGTTTGACGGATATCGACCTTCGCTTTTTCAGCAAACGAAAACCTTTTTGAGCTTTTTATGGGATGTGTGTCATACACATTGGATGCCATAGTTACTAACTTTCCTTCCACCTCGTTAAAATTTGGCTAGTTCCTTTGTCGTAGTAAGAGATGAAATTACCCATATACATATTTCTTTAACAACTGCTTCGTTTCTGCTAGGTTTTCACGTAAAATGCCTGCCCCACCGAATCTCATAAGCCGGACTTGAAAAAAGTTACTCGAAAAGAATGAAAATTGAAAAGAGGAAAATTCCTTAGCTTCCTCTCGTATATATTAAACTGAGGACAGTATCCGTACTACAAAGCAGCTAACCAAGCTTTGTATCCGAATCTTACGAGTTTATTCCGAAGAAACTGCTTGCTTCGTCAACAGATATATTGCAAAAACTTTGTATTTACATATGTGACCAAGCAAATGTCGAATCTATTAGATATTACTAATGTGACAATGTATTTTAGTTTTTACTTATCTAACTCATCCTGTCCATTGAAGAAGCGGGAAAGTTTGGTTGTACAAAGTAAAGATTTAAAAAAAATTTCTTCAAATTTGTGTCGTCGCCAAATCATTACGAGAAACTTCGCGGGACTCCCAAAATATTCGCTTTCTTGGTCTATGAATATATTCGCTTATCATAAGGATTCCAATAAATGCACAGAGTGCGCCATTTTCTATGTCGGTATGTGAATAGTGAATAACTTTAAAAAAAACGGATTTCCATATATGAGGAATTTTTATTTAATTTAGTTTTTTACAACTTATTTGTCCTAGTATTTGGATATAACATCAATCAAGTGGCCGCCTTTGTTGACCAAAGCAATATGTGCCCTTTTACTATAGCTGCGTTTTCCATCACTTTTTCGAACATCTCGATTTCATCACGAATGTTGTCTGAGCTCGTTAATGGTCTGAGACTTGCCAGCCAATTTGCGTTGCAGAAACTCTGTTGGTTGATTTGTAGTGTGGCATGGCGCACCGTCTTGTTGAAACCAGTAACCATCCAGACCTTTTCACACATGTGTGGGCAAACATAATGAGCCAACATCCACCAATATCGATTCTGAAGAAAAATGGTACAAACACCGGCCCAAAAAGTCGCTTTTTGGTCATACAATGGTGTTTTATGGATCTCATGTGAATTCTCCGTTCCCCAAATGTGGAAATTTTGCTTGTTAACGGCGCCAGAGAGTGTGAAATGGGCCTCGTTGATCATCAAAATCAGGTTGAGTGTCAACCATTCGAGCGACTGTTTGGCCGTATTCCAAGCGACGTGGACTATCTGTCGGCAATATTCTTTGAGTCAATTGCACTTTATTCGGAAACACTGACGCCAAAATGCTGATCGGGGTGACGATACGACACATGAGGGTTCT
Source organism: Volucella bombylans (assembly GCA_949129095.1). Classification (NCBI taxonomy): domain Eukaryota; kingdom Metazoa; phylum Arthropoda; class Insecta; order Diptera; family Syrphidae; genus Volucella; species Volucella bombylans. The sequence goes on along the minus strand of OX422143.1, from coordinate 105,167,091 downwards.
CGGCAACAACACACTTACTGCTTCAACCAGATGTCGACGATCTCCCACTGTCCCGTGCTCAACAAAATTCGACTCCAAATGACGAATAGTGTTGTCAGACGGTGCTTGTTGGCCACGATATTTTCGACGATATGCACGTTTAGTTAACACAACTGAACGACTATTTTCAATGTACAGAGTAACTACTTCGGCGCGTTGTTTCGGTGTGAAGCGATTCATGGTTAAAATTGTACCAAATTAAAGTTTCGAAAACATGTCTACTCAAACCAATCGGTTGATAAATGTCAAAGTTATTCAATATTTACATACCGACATAAAAGATGACGCACCCTGTACAGTGTATATATTTAGCTTTTATAGACTTGAAGTGTCTTATTCCTCCTAATACACTATTAGGCTTTTGTTTTTTCGACAATCAAATCAATAATTTCTTCGTCCATAAAAAGTTCAAAGAAATCAACAGGATGGCTCTCCGAAGATAGAGTTAAATACTTCGAATAACTCATATCGGAAAACCCATTATGGTAAACAACAGTTTTCATATCAAGGTTATCCTCGTCGCCAAGATTCCACTTCTGAGGTATTCTGAATCTCATTTGGGTCGTAGTTTCGGATATGTTTGGAAGAACATCTGCTCTATTGTCCCCATAAAATAACACTTCTCCTTTGATTATAAGTTAAGTGCTTCGAAAGTCTATTCGTAGCTTCATTAGTGTGAGTGTAGTGTTCTGTGGCAAACACATGCGTAATTACAATTTTCCCCGTAATGAACTCTTCGTGTTATAAGTGTCTTAGCATAATTTCCAGTCATGAATTTTTATCATGTGGATTTTGTGGACTATTTACCCATTGTGAATGTTCTAATATTCCTAAAAAAGACTTAAACATTATTTTATCGAATCCGAACATATTCTACAAGTGTGAAAAATGCATTGACAATACACTTATAACAATATGCAATATGTTAATAAACTCTGTCTTTCTTTCAATGCTGATACTTTGTGTAAAGCAAAGAGTGCTAGTGTACCAGTACTGCCCACCAAACGCATTGTTCGTGGAACCACCAGAATGCAAACGAACGCAAAGCTTATTGAACCCTTCAAAAAATCGATTAGTGTAAAAAATATGCCTTCGTCGTCTCCCTTTACTCGTCTCTCAAGGAAATTTAAAAAGAATACGCCCCCTAACAGCTGTGGTAATGCGGGAAGTAAAGCTGTAAAAAGGTTGTCGAATGTATCTTCAAATTTCACTACTTCGTTTGCGTCTGTTGCTGCCGTTGCTGTCAAAGTTAATGCTGTTACTTCACTTTACTCTTCCGCTGCTTCCTCCACTGCTGTTTTCACGGTCAATGTCAATGCTGGCAATAGCGAAAATGTTCCTGTCTCGTGCATCTGTGATGACGATGCGGGGTATTTTCTCCAACAAGCTGCGCTTGATGTTACTGCTACTGATGGTCCTAATAATGTGAATCTAGAACCTCTTTCGTGATGTGAAATAAATGATAAACCTGTTGATGTTGATGTGCCTTATGCCACTGCGGATGTCGCTGTTCGTAATAAAAATGAAAAGCATAACGTTATTGTTGGTCCTAATCCTGATGCCACTGCTCTTAAAATTTTGAGGAATTTTAAATGGTACGAGTATCATATTGGTAGGTTTTCTTCATCTACAACGACTAATGAAATTCGTGAGTACATGTCAAAATCACTTGAAATTGGCTCGTCTTTGATATTGTGCTATAAATTAATTAAGCAAAGTGATACGAACTCCACACTAAAATTCGTTAATTTTAAAATTGGTGTTCCTTTGGAACTCTATAAAAAGGCTTATATAGAATCTTTTTGGCCAAGTGGAGTAAGTAAGAAAATTAAAAAAAACTAGATGTTATGGTCGGCTACAGATGTGACGAAAAACCCGCACAATCGCCGATCTGTAAGAGTAATTTGAAAGTATATTTTCATAATGCTAGTGGCATTCGTATGAAGACTGCGAATTTGTTTTACAAGACCAGCCACACACATTATGATATAATTATAATTGTTGAAACTGGTTATATACGAAGATATATTCAACGGAAATATTTGACAACGAACTTTATGATATTTTTCGATATTTTTGATCGATGTAAAGAAGCTAATCAGCATGGAGGAAGAAAAAAGTCGATCTGCCTTCTAATGACGTGGAACAATTGTCATTCTACATCACTTTAAATGCTGTCAAATAAGTTTGTATGTTTTTTATCATAAGCTATGTTCCACCTAATAGCTCGTTTGATTGCTATGAGATATATGAATAATATTGAATTTATTTATAATAACTGTTCTACATTAGAATACACTTGTGTTCTTGGCAACCTTAATCTCACTAGTATTAACTGAATTTTGTCTGAGCAATCTAATTCAGCTCATGCTTCAATTATTAGAGATACATATGAATCATTCTTTGTTGATTTTATTAATTTTCTAAACTTAAAACAAATTAATATTATCATGAATTAATTCTCTGTCTAAAATATTAGATTTAGTTTTTATTTGTTATGATGAACTTAATGCTCACGTTGTTAGTCCCTTATTTTCCTTGTTAAATGAATCTATTAATCATAAAGAATTGTTTATTGCTCTGAAATTGTACACATACGTTAAACCTGATAATTCTAATTCTAATGCAAAAAGTAAATTTAAATTTAACTTTATGAAAACTAACTTTAATGAACTTAATAGTTTCCTATCAAATATAAATTGGAATAATGAGTTTTGTGACTTAAATTTGAGTAATATGAACAAACATTTCATTGAAATACTAGAAGAAGGTTTTGCTAGATTTGTCCCTATGTCCAGAAATTGTGTGCCAACCAAGCCGCCTTGGTATAGTAAACATTTAAGTCATTTAAAAAATCAAAGCATTTAAAAGATTTAAAAATGAAAATAATCCAAGTGACTATAAGACGTTTAAAAATCTTCGTAAGAATTTTATATCGTTGAGCAAATTTTTACATAACAATTACATTATGTCTATTGAATGCAGTATTAAGAAGAACGGTAGATCATTCTGGTATTTCATAAACTCGAAACGTAAATCCGCCGGCATCCCAAATACTATGTATTACAAAGGCGTTGAATCATTTGACATTGATACGACACTTAAACTGTTTGCCTCATTTTTCGAGTCCGTTTTTTCAAATGCATCTTCGCCTGGAATAGTGAGAAATGATATACTCGTTAACAGTTGTGTAAATGTTGGATCTCTACAACTTAGCTATGAAGAAGTTCTTCTGGCGCTTAAGTCACTGAAACCAACTCCAAATTGTGGTGCTGATGATATTCCTGCCATTATTCGTAATTTTTTAGCGAATCTATCTCATTTCCACAGTGGCGTATTTTCAAATTATCGCTTTCAAATTGCGTCTTCCTTGGCGAGTGGAAAGTTTCATTCTTGGTGCCTATTTATAAATTAGACGATAAAAATAATATTGAAAACTATCGTGGCATTTGCAAGCTTTCAGTGATTCCAAAGCTTTTTGAAAGTATTGTCAAATCCTGAATTGAGTTTTTGACAAAAGAATATTTATTTTAAGCTCAGGATGGTTTTGTTTCCGGCCGGTCTACAGTTACTAACCTGACCTTATTCTCATATTATACTTTGACAGAGATGGAAAACAAAGTTCAGGTTGATGGTGTTTATACCGATTTCAGTAAAGCTTTTGACTCGGTTGACCATTTAATTCTTATTAACAAATTGGGATCCCTTGGATTTCACTCTGAAATCCTTAGCTGGTTATCATCTTTTCTTATTGGTCGCACTCAATGAGTTGAAATTGGGACAAATATTTCAAAATCAATCAACAGTTCTTCAGGAAGAAGCCATCTAGGCCCCATGCTATCTGCAATTTTTATAAATGACATCATTTCAGTTGTTAAAAATTGTCATTGCCTCCTTTACGCGGATTATCTTAAGATATTTATGAGAATTAAAAGTATAGAAGATTGTTTTTTGATTCAATCGGATCTGAATAATATTGTTTACTAGTATAAGACAAATCGCGTTGATTTGAATATAAAAAAGTGTTATGTAATGTCCTACTCCAGATGTTCGTTAACAACAGAATTTAATTTCTTTAAAACGTATTTTTGCAATTAAAGATTTGGGTGTAGTCTTTAATAAGAAATTTTCCTTTAGATCTCACATTGATTACGTTGTCTCCAAAGCAAATTCAAACATTGGATTTATCAAACGTAATACAAAAGAACTTAAGGATCCATTTTCTCTACTTTCGTTGTACACTGCTTTAGTTCGATCTTTGTTAGAACACGCAGATGTCATTTGGAATCCTTTGTGCGTTTCATACTCTGATCGTACAGAAAAAAATTCACCGGAGTATGGGGCCAGATGTCTTTAACTCGGGATAAAATCCTTAAAATCACGGCAGCATTTTCATGATGTAATGTTAATGAGAGATTTGCTTTCTTACCACATTAGATGTCCTACTTTTTTCTCAATGGTTCCTATTTATGCACCAAGTAGAGCTTTAAGAATTAGGCATCTTCTATTAGAAATTAACCACAGAACTAACTATGACCTAAATGGGCCTCTTTCAAGAGCCATACTAGCTTTCAATGAAGTGTGTTTACTCATCGACTTGTCTCTATCTAGAGGGAATTTTAAAAATTAAATTAATCTTTATAATTGTTTTTTTAATTCTATCATTAAATCAAAAAAATAATTTATGTTCTTCTTTAGTTTATATTTTTAAATTCCTACATCTGTTAGCCTTAGGTAGTTGTTGATGCAATAAAATTAAAATCAAAAATTAAAAACAAAAATTTTCTTCACCTCCCGGCTCTTCATCAGTTAAATGTCCATCCTCTGGAGGAGTTCATCAACATACATACATATTAAGTCAAATTTTCCAAAATCTCCAAAATTTCCCCAACAGTAATTTTTGCTTCTTTAAAATACGGTCAATAAAATAACACATTTTTCAATTACCGTAATAGCACATTAAAAAATAATTTATTGATATTTACATTCAAAAATTTAAAAATCAAAAAGGCTTACCATGTTTTTTGTCTCGTTAACGCATCAATTGGCATAAATTGAATTTGAATGAAGGCATTGCTTACAAGTATCTTGGTATATTAAACGCCAAAGGTGAGTGAAGAATCTTCATGATCGTAATAAGTGTGCGAATCCGCTCATCTTTTAAAAATTTATATTGTTTTAACATTACCTGTAGACTAATATGATGATAGCTACATTTCAATAAGATTTGGGTGTATACATCTGTCATGACATGAGCTATTCTAACAAATAAAGAAACTTTACCAAGCTTTTTTAAAACTCTTCCTTTGCCATACGCTTAGTTTGCCCATGCTGTCTACATGTTCTTCAGAATGGAACCAACTATCCATATTCGTATTCGTAACTTATAATTAACTCCCTGAACGTTCTCACCCATGTCTAATGGTCAAGTCATTCATCATTTATATGCAGGGTTTCTATTTTCATATCTCCATATTTCAATTCCCACAATTACTCAACCAGGTTATTAAAGCAATTCACTCCCTGCCATTGTATTTTGATCTGCTGCATGAGTTAGAATTTTAATCTGATGACTATCATTTTAACAACGACAATCCCAAGCTCCACTTTCACATATGTACATATGTGTTCGCATGTCCTCATTCTATCGCATAGATGGAGATACATTTTAATGATAACATCAACAGTGGGTCTTCAAAAGAGACAAATGATTACACGAAATAGACTTACATCAGGGCATGACTACTATCAATCTTCGTTAAAAATGGACTCTCTCCAACCCTTGAACGCAAGTAGTTGACACAATTTTGCCGCTTGGTTGGTCGGTGCTACTATAGAATTTTCTAATTCAACTTTTACTAGAGTATTCAGAAAAATATCAGTAACTATAGGATTTCAGATTTTTAACAGAACGATTTATAAGGATTTACAAAGATCCATAAAGAGACGTAAATCCAAAGGATACGTAAGAATGTCACCGTATACGTACGAAATATACCTACTCACATTTGTGGACCTTGTGAATGTAATCGTTCAAAGGAACACAAAATGTTCCTTTGGATTCTTTTTTTTTTTATTGAGAAAAAAATCGATAAACATTTTGAAGGCTGATGAAATATTCATGTAGTGGGCTATTTGCTTGATGGACGTACGAGAGATGGGCTCATTGTGTAACAGGACACATATGACAGTTGAATAATTGAGATAGAGGTAGTAATCCTTCGTCTGAGTGAAACTTTTAACTGTAACTACCAACTACCGAGACACAGTAATCATTTATTTTTCCAGGTGGCCAGAAAACTATGTCACAGAGGAGAAGAAAAATCGATAATTAAAACGGAGGACACTTTTCGTAGTTTGTTGAACAATTTTCCGTTTTTAAGTTTTCCACTCAAATGAGTCAGGCATCTGTGGGATATAGATACATATTCTATAGGATAAGACAAAGCTATTAGGTATGCAGTCAGTATGTCACTCGTGTACTGTTTTGAAATGACATCTGCACTCAAAATTTTGGAAATAAAGACGAGAGAATCAAGATCAAATGATTTGCAGTTACAGCATAGGAAATGTGAAAATCAATGAATTCCAGAGAGCCAACACGAAATACACCCGCACTCGGCATAGGACTTATGCTAATACTAGCAATCCATCAATGTCAGGATAGGTACCGTAAATATGCGCTCAGATACATGATAAAAGGCAGCTCCATCTAAAGTAGCAATGCAGTGCAATGTAACTACAATAGTACCAATTTTGGCAACTAATTGTACATCTCAGTCCATCGAACAAGACAGACTGCTCCGCAGTGCTGCCTATCCAGCTCAAATCGGTGCAAACTGAAGACCCGGATTCGGAATATTTCGGTTTGATTTGATTTGCGGCCCGGGTCAATCCCGTACAAATTTACGAGTATTAAGTCATATTGCAATCATATTCTTAAAACTAACAATTACACTTAAAGGGTTGGAGGGGTTAAGGAAAGTTAGGACGTGAGGCATAGGTGGAAATAAGAATGTTCTTGAGGGAGAGTTTGCAGAGGTGGTAGTAGAAGTGAGGCAGAATATTATTAACTTTACGAAGCATTCTAGACATTGCCTCTAGGTGTCCGTAATTCGTTCTGTGAAGATTGAGCCGGAAAAGTGGCACAGACTTAAGATTGCGTGGGTTGTTGTTAAAAGAAATAAGTTGAAGAAAAGAAAGAACCATCGATATTACCAACTTAAATTTGATGAATAAAGAGAATGTCGGCAACATTTCGGCGCATAGAAAGAGGTTGTATATTTATAAGCTTCAACCGGTCAGTGTATGGTGCTAAGTTTTGGCTATCATCCCAGCGAAGACCACGTAAAGCAACTCGTAAAAACCTGCCTTGAACAGCTTCTATCCGGAGGATGTGAGTTCTGTAGTAGGGTGACCAAACTTGGTTTGCATATTCAAGAAGAGGCCTAACAAAGGTTATGTAAACGAATTTGTTAACATAAGGATTGGATTCAGTGCTTGATGAAGCCAAGGGCAAAGATGGTTGTTTTTATTATAATATCAATGTGAGAACGGAAATTGAGTACCTTATCACAGTTAGCAGCTAAATTAGGGAACGGGCATATTAAATATTAGAAAGCAGCGAGGGTATAATTTATGGCCTGACACTTATTGAGGTTAAGCTCAAGGAAATTCTTCTGGCACTAAGTACAAAATCTATCTAGATCTTCCTGCAGTGGTAGGCTGTCTGCGAAAGATGATATGTATGAATTTCGAATGCAATCAACATCATTAATAGTCAGAATAAATAATAATGGACCAAGGTCCAGCGGAGGCTTTAATTGATTCTGAAACCAAAAACATAGTAATATCGTTCATTTAAATAGGATTGAATCCATGTTATAAAGCTTATTTGGAAGCCAAGAGCCTTTAATTTTAGAAGGATAATGAGAAATTCTATCAAAGGCTTTGCTGTAGTCGGTGGCAGTCACGTCAACTTCATTTTCAAATTCTAGTGCACATAAAGTGCTTGATACGAATTCCGTTGTCTTGGTGGTTGTAGATTTACAATACATTTGAGACATCTTTGAGCTTTATTATTTTATACTTAACTTGCTACTTAAGTAGGAAAAGAAAGAGTGACTAAAAAAATTGAGAAGAGATTTGCAATAATTTGGGGATCGCCCAAATTTAAGAATCGGTATAGGTTTAGTTTTCTAGGTTTTGTGGATTTTAAATTACCGATTTTAATACTGTACTTAGAAGTGGTATCCTTGCGATGTTTGTTGATTCCTGAGTTCGGTCTTAATCTTTCCATGGTTATTTCACCCAGATTGTTGCTTACATCAATTTTAAATTTTGATTTGAAAATACTAGTTAGCCTGGTTCGATCGAGATGTGTATCTTTTATTAAAAAGGTAATTGATTCATCTTTGTTAAAATTTTTCAACTTTTTTATTCTTTTGTTCCACTTCGAAAGTGTGCATATGATTACGAATCGTGAGATTGTGGGTTCAGGAGTTGGTGTAGTAGCATCAATTTCCGGAGAGGGTTGCGGTGGAGGAGAAGATGACAAAGAAGTTATTTTTCAAAGGTCTCAGCTAGAATCGAAGTGTTGCATGATGCATTCGGTAGAGACTGGGATTGCACCGGTATATTGTTAGAGCGCGCATGATTCGGTTATCACTTTGTTCTGAAGAAAAAAAGTATTTTCAGATCTTTGATCAACTGGCAATGCACTTATTTAATCCCTATTTAGAAAGACGGATACGAACAGGATATTACCAAATACCCACCTATTGCTATTTTATATAAGCTATTTTATATACCCAAGTTCTTTGAAAACATCATTTATGATGTAATGATCTTTCTCTGTCAGTTTTAAAGGAATATCAATAACTAGAAACCTTATTGAGTTTGTTTAAATCCACTTTTATGCTCTTTACCTAAACCAGTTAAACGCACTTCAGGTATTCCCCAGTCAGTTTTGTCCATTAATTTTCATGTTGACTTGAACTTTATTATTATAAAGAACCCCAACATATCTGTCTCTGCCGCT